>CM057473.1:69349998-71849998 GCA_030035585.1 Dugong dugon
TAAAAGCTAGCAAGTGGCCATCTAAGATGCATTAATTGGTCCCAACCACCTGGAGTAAAGGAGACTTAAGAACACCAAAGACACAGGAAAGTATTATCCCAAGAGACAGAAAGGGCCACATAAACCAGAGACTGCATCGTCTTGAGACCAGAAGAACTAGATGGTGCCTGGCTACCACCAATGACCACCCTGGCAGGGAACATAAAGAGAGTCCCTGATGGAGCAGGAGAAAGGAGGGGTGCAGAACTCAAATGCTAGTAAAAAGGTAAGACTTAATGGTCTGACTGAGACTGGAGGAACCCTGGAAAGCATGACTCTCGGACTGTCAGCCCAGAACTAAAACAATTCCTGAGGCCAGCTCTTCAGACAAAGATTGGACTGGACTATGGGACATAAAATGATGCTCGTGAAGAGTGTGCTTCTTAGCTTAAGTTGATACATGAGATTAGATGGGCAGCTTCTGTCCGGAGGTGAGATGAGAAGGCAGAAAGGGTTAGGAGCTAGTTGAATGGACATGGCAAATCAGGGGTGGAAAGGAGGAGTGTGCTGACACAGTATAAGTAGAGCAATTAGGGTAACATAACAATGTATGTATAAATTTTTGCATGAGAAACTAACTTGAAATGTAAACTTTCACTTAAACTACAACAATAAACAAACAAACAAAAAAGTAGATAGCCAGGTCCTTCTTCCTAGTTTGTCTTAGTCTGGAAGCTTAGCTAAAACCTGTCCACCATGGGTGACCCTGCTGGTATTTGAATATTGGTGGCATAGCTTCCAACGTCACAGCAACATACAAGCCCCCACACAGGACAGACTGACAGATGCTAGAAATGTTCACTCACCTATGCCAAGAAATTTGGAAGACAACTACCTGGTCAACTGACTGGAAGAGATTCATATTTATGCCTATTCCAAAGAAAAATGATCCAACCGATGCAGAAATTATTGAACAATACTATTAATATCACATGCAAGTAAAATTTTGCTGAAAATCATTCAAAAGTGGCTGCAGCCATACATTGACGGGAACTGCCAGAAATTCAAGCTGGATTCAGAAGAGGACTTGGAACAGTGCATGTAATTGCCAATGTCAGATGGATCCTGGCTGAAAGCAGAGAATACCAGAAAGATATTTACGTGTGTTTTATTGACTATGCAAAGACATTCGACTGTGTGGATCATAACAAATTATGGATAACATTGGGAAGAATGGGAACTCCAGAACACTTAATTGTGCCCATGATAGATAGATACATAGATCGAGAGGTAGTTGTTCAAACAGAACAGGGGATACTGCATGGTTTAAAGTCAGGAAAGGTGTGCCTCAGGGTTGTATCCTTTCAGCATACTTATTCAATCTGTATGCTGAGCAAATAATCTGAGAAGCTGGACTATATGAAGAGTGTTGCATCAGGTTTGGAGGAAGACTCATTAACATACTGCATTATACAGATGGCACAACTTTGCTTACTGATGAAGATCAAAGACCACCGCCTTCAGTATGGATTATACCTCAACATGAAGAAAACCAAAATCCTCACAACTGGGCCAATAAGCAACATAATGATAAACAGAGAAAATATTGAAGTTGTCAAGGATTTCATTTTACTTGGATCCTTAATCAACACCGGTGGAAGCAGCAGTTAAGAAATCAAAAGATGCATTGCATTGGGCAAATCTGCTGCAAAAGACCTCTTTAAACTGTTTAAAAGCCAAGATATCACCTTGAAGACTAAGGTTTGCCTGACTCAAGCCATGGTGTTTTCAATCACCTCGGATGCACGCAAAAGCTGGACAATGAAGAAGGAAGACTGGAGAAGAATTGAAGCATTTGAATTACGGTGTTGGTGAAGAATACTGAATATACCATGGACTGCCAGAAGAATGAACAAATCTGTATTGGAAGAAGCAGCTAGAATGCTCCTTAGAAGCAAGGATGGCAAGACTTCGTGTCACATACTTCGGACATGTTGTCAGGAGGCATCAGTCTCTGGAGAAGGTAAAGTAGAAGGTTAGTGAAAGAGAAGAAGACCTCAAAAAGATGGCTTGACACAGTGGCTGCAACAGTGGGCTCAAACATAACAACAATTGGGAGAATGCTGCAGAACCGGGCAGCGTTTTGTTCTGTTGTACATGTGGGTCGCTATGAGCTGGAACTGACTAGATGGCACCTGGCAACAAGTAGAACCAAGATTGGCCTCTGAAACTGTACAGGGCTCAGTTAAAGTGGCTCAGTCAGCCCTGGGACTGGATAGGAAAGGGAGACAGGGCAAAAACCCAGGTACGACGGTGCAGGTGTGAAATGATAGTTCAGATAAGACTGGCCAGTGGGAACTGTCTTAGTTTGACCATTAAGACAGCAGAGCAGATCAATTGGCTGCAACCCATTGCTCAGAGACCGACTTGCCAATAGTTGAGCTAATCCATCATGTAGACATTACTCAGCTCCAAGATACGAAAGCCTTCTCCTTTATACCACTGTAAAGTCACAGGCCAGGTCACTAAACTGTCTCTTCCGAAAGTCAGAAAGAACTAAATGGAATGGATACTATGCATTGGTTTAGAGCCATTTAAAAGGCTTTTCAAGAGGCTATATTGAAAACCAAATTGCCCCAAAAGTTTTTCTTTCATCTTCCTCAGCCAAAAAGAGTATTTAAAAGGACAAGAAAACATTAGGATAACAGCAGATAATAAGAACAACACTTGTTAGTAGCAGTAATCGCGCTCTTCTTCCCTAATGTACCATGTTTTGGCAAACACAGGGATTGCTGTGAAATACATAGCGGTGAACACAGTTTGCTTTTACCTCTCTTGTTTTTTCTCCCCTCTTTAGTAGATGTGAGGTTGTTTATAGTTTCCAGGAGTGAACTCTTGCTTTTTGGTGTTTAGGAATGTCTTTTTGTGTGTCTGTGCTGCCTCCTATGTCATGCCTTGGGAGGGATCAGAGAAGGCTGATCTCTTTCATGGTTTTCATGCACAGAACAAGAGCATGTCAGGAAGAAGCTGCTGTATCTGATGCTGGCTGGACTCCCCAGCTTGACTGTGGATCTCTGGTGAGCTAACATCATTTTTCCTCTGGGTAACAGAAATCTTCTGGATCCCCTCTGGTCTAAGTCATCTAATGCAACACTCAGATCTTTCCCTTCTTTGGGAGTCGATAGGGCTGTTTGTATTTGTGACTCTCTGCCTTGCAGGTTCATGTAGTATTAAACTTCCTGGCCCTCTTATGATAGAGTAAGGTCATGTAACTATCTCTGGCCAAATTGATGTTGAGTGAAGTGACATGTGCCAGTTCCTGGCTAGAGTATATAGTTGATGGTGGAAGATCCTCCAAGTACACAACAGGGGCTGCTCCATCAGCCTGGGTCCCTCAGTGATTATGATGACTAGAGCCCTTTGCTCACCTGAAATGGACATGGACTATTAGCAAGAGTATATTCCATTGTTTTTAAATAACTGAGAGTTGCATTTTTGTTATTACAATATAATTAGCTATTCTGATTGAACTACTTTCTTTATGGGGGTCAAATTTTATTATTATTCACTATGTTGTTGACAGGAGTCCCTGGGGAGCACAAATGGTTAAGCGTCCAACTACTAGCTAAAAGGTTGGTGGTTCAAACCCACCCGAAGTTGCTTTGGAAGACATGCCTGGTGATCTGCTTCCAAAGGGTCACAACCTTGAAAACCCTATGGAGCAGTTCTACTTTGCAGACATGGCGTCACTGTGAGTTGTTGTTTGTTGCTGTCGAGTTGGCTCTGACTCATGGCAACCTTATCTATAACAGAATGAAGCATTATCTGGTCCTGCACCATCCTTACAATTATTTATATGTTTGAGTCTGTTGTTGCAATCACTGTTGTCAGTCCATCTTATGGAGGATTTCCCTTGTTTTTGCTGACCTTTCACTTTGCCAAACATAATGTCCTTTTCAAGAGATTGATCTTACCTGATGATGTGTCCAAATAAGCAAGACAAAGTTTTGCCATCCTCATTTCTAAGGAGCATTATGGCTGTAATTACCTCAAAACTGATTTGTTCGTTCTTCTGGCAGTCCATTGTATATTCAATCTCCATGGTTTCCTCAGCCAGAACACATCCTAATCTTGGTCCTCATTTTTGAAATTCAACCATAGTTGCTTCTTATAGCTTGGCAAGTACCTATCATATGTCAGGCTCTGGGTTAGGAAAATTCTCATTTGCTATCATATTTAATCTTCACGACAACTCTGTCAGAAAGAGGTTATAATCCACTTTACAGATGAAGGATAAGGCCCAAGAGTTTAAATCCTTGCCCAAGACCAGACACTGTCCAATAGAAATATAATATAAATCACATTTCTAGTACTTACATTAAAAAAGAAATCAGTAAAATCAATTTAAATAATATATTTTATTTAACCCAATATATCCAAGTATTATCATTTCAACATGTAATCAATATGAAAAATAATGAATGAGATATTTTGCATATTTTTTTCATGCTACATCTTTGAAATCTGGTGCGTATTTTACACTTACAGCACACTTCAATTCAGACTAGTCACTGTTCAAGTGCTCAATAGCCACATGTGGCTAATGGCTAGTATATTGGACAGAGAAGGTCTAAAGCATAAATCTGACCATGTGACTCCTCCACTAAATTATCTGGTGTCTTCTCATTGCAAGCAGAATAAAATTTAAACTCTTTACCATGGCTTATGCAACCCTAAATGATCTAGACCCTGGCTGCCTCTTCATCTCTCACATTCACTATGCTCCAGCCATATTGACCTTGAAGTCCCTGGGGAGACAAACATATTCCCACCTCAGGGCCTTTGCACTTGTTGTTCTTTGTGTGGAATGCTCTCTCCAGATCTTTGCATGATTGCCTCCTTTCCACTATTCAAAACTAAACTCAAATTTTACCTTCTCAAAGAGATCTTCTCTGAGTATCCTAGCTAAACATGCTTGCATGTTTATTGTCTCCCACCCATTGGAATATAACTGTCTTGAGGTTCGGCACTCTTTGTCTTGTTCAGAGCAATATTCCTGTAGCTTAGAACAGCATCCTGCATGGAGTAGGTGCTCAAGAAATGTTTGTTGATCAAGTGAGTGCCTGGCTTAATTAGCCCCATACATATCAGTCACATTTTGTCTGAAGTCACATTGCCTGGAATTGAAATACGATTTTTATTTTTTATTGTACTTTAGATGAAGGTTTACAGAACAAGCAGTGTCTCATTAAACAGTTAGTACACATATTATTTTATGACATTGGTTAACAACCCCATGACATGTCAACACTCTCCTTTCTTGACCTTGGGTTCCCTGTTACCAGCTTTCCTGTCCCCTCCTGCCTTCTAGTCCTTGTCTCTGGGCTGTTGTGCCACATTAATCTCGTTTTGTTTTATGCAGCTGTCTAATCTTTGGCTGAATGGTGAACCTCCGGAGTGACTTCATTACTGAGCTAAAACGATGTCCCGGGGCCCTACTTTCAGGGTTTCTCCAGTCTCTGTCAGGCCAGTTAAGTCTGATCTTTTTTGTGAGTTAGGATTTTGTTCTACATTTTTCTCCAACTCTGTGTGGGACTCTCTGTTGTGATCCCAGTCAGAGCAGTCAGTGGTGGTAGCTGGGCACCATCTAGCTGTACTGGACTTAGTCTGGTGGAGGCCGTGGTATTTGTGGTCCATTAGTCCTTCGGACTAATCTTTCCCTTGTATCTTGTTTTCTTCATTCTCCCTTGCTCCCGAAGGGGTGAGACCAGTGGAGTATCTTAGATGGCTGCTCACAGACTTTTAAGACCACAGGTGCTACTCACCAAGGTAGAATGTAGAACATTTCCTTTATAAACTGTGTTATACCAGTTGATCTCGATGTTCTCCGAGACCATGGTTCCCACAGCCCTCCGCCCAGCAATTCAGTCCTTCATGGAGTTTGGATGCGTCTATGGATTTTCCATGACCTTGCCTTCTATAAGTTGTTTCCTTGTACAAGTTGTGCTGGCTTCCCCAGTATTATGTACTGTCTTGCCCTTCACCAAAGTTACCACTTATCTATTGTCTATTTAGTATTCCTCCTTCCCAACTACTCCCATCCCTCGTAACTGTCAAAGATTGTTTCTTTTTGTGTGTAAACCTTTTCATGTGTTTTTACAGTAGTGGTCTTATATAATATTTGTCCTTTTGTGATTGACTTATTTCACTCAGCATAATGTCCTCCAGTTTCATGCATGTTATAAGATGCTTCACACATTCATCGTTGTTCTTTGTAGTTGCATAATACTCCATTGTGTGTATGTACCATAGTTTGTTTATCCATTCATCTGTTGATGGGCATCTCGGCTGTTTCCATCTTTTTGCTATTGTGAACAATGCTGCCGTGAACATAGGTGTGCATCTGTCTATTCATGTGATGGCTCTTATTTCTCGAGGATATATTCCTAGGAGTGGGATTGCTGGATTGTATGGTATTTCTATTTCCAGCTTTCTAAGGAACTTCATTATCGTTTTCCAGAATGGTTGTATCCTTTTGCATTCCCACCAGCAGTGAATAAGAGTTCCAATCTCCCCGCAGCCTCTCCAATATTTATTATTTCTAGTGTTTTTGATTCGTGCCAGTAATGCCGTGGGCTAGAGGGTATCTTGTTGTGGTTTTGATTTGGATTTCTCTAATGGCGAGTGACCTGAGCATTTCCTCATGTGTCTGTTGGCCACTTGAATGTCTTCTTTGGTGAAGTGTCTGTTCATTTCCTTTGCCAATTTTTAATATGATTATTTGTGTTTTTGTTGTAGAAGTGTTGGATTTTTTTTGTAGATTATGGAGATTAGACCTTTGTCTGACTTTTACTGTCCAAAAATTTTTTCCAGTCTGTAGGTTCTCTTTTGACTCTTTTGGTGAAGTGTTTTGAAGAGCATAGGTGTTTGATTTTTAGAAGATCCCATTATCTAGCTTATCTTCTGGGGTTTGTGTGTTGATAGTTATGGTTTGTATCCTGTTAATGCTGTGTATTAAGACCTGTAGCATTGGTCCTATTTTTTCTTCTATGAACTTTGTAGTTTTTGGCTTTATATTTAGGTCTTTGATCCATTTTGAATTAGTTTTTTATATGGTGTGAGGTATGGGTCCTGTTTCATTTTTTTGCAGATGGATATCCAGTTTTGCCAGCACCATTTGTTAAAAAGACTGTTTTTTCTCCATCTGATGGATCTTGAACCCTTGTGGAAGATTGGGTGACCGCAGGTGGATGGATTTACATCTGGGTTCTCAATTTGTTCCGTTGGTCAATGTATCTGTCGTTGTACCAGTACCAGGCTATTCTGACTACCGTAGCTGTATAGTAGGTTCTGAGGTCAGGTAGTGTGAGGAGTTCTCCAACTTTATTCTTCTTCTTCAGTAGTGCTTTACTTATTCGGGGCTTCTTCCCTTTCCACATAAAGTTAATGATTAGTTTTTCCATCTCTTTGAAGAATGTTGTTGGTATTTGGATCAGGATTGCATTGTATTTGTAAATTGCTTTGGGTAGAATTGTCATTTTCATAATGCTGAGTCTACTATCCATGAGCATGGTGTGTTTTTCCATTTATATAGACCCCTTTGGGTTTCTTGCAGGAGTGTTTTGTAGTTTTCTTTGTATATGTCTTTTACATCCCTGGTTAGATTTATTCCTAAGAATTTTTTTTTTTAGGGGCTATTATAAATGGTATTGTTTTCCTGATTTCCGTTTCATTGTTCTCTTTATTGGTGTATAGGAATCCAACAGATTTTTGTATGTTTATCTTATACCCTGGTACTCTGCTGAAACTTTCTATTAGTTCCAGTAGATTTCTCGTGGAGTCTTTAGGGTTTTCTATGTATAGTATCATATCATCCGCAAACAGGGACAGTTTAACTTCTTCATTACCATTTGGATGCCCTTTATTTCTTTTTCTTGCCTTATTGCTCTAGCTAGAACTTCCAGCACAATGTTAAATAGGAGTGGTGATAAAGGGCATCCTTGTCTTGTTCCTGTTCTCAAGGGGGAATGTTTTCAGCCTCTCTCCATTAAGAATGATGTTGGCTATTGGTTTTGTATAGAAGCCCTTTATTATGTTGAGAAATTTCCCTTTTATATCTATTTTCTTGAGAGTTTTTATCAGGAATGGGCGTTGGACTTTGTTGAATGCCTTTTCTGCGTCAATTGAGATGATCATGTGATTCTTTTCTTTCCTTTTACTTATGTGGTGGATTACGTTGATGGATTTTCTGATGATGAACCATGCTTGCATACCTGGTACGAATCCTACTTGGTCGTGGTGTATTATTTTTTTGATATGATGCTAAATTCTATTGGCTAGAATTTTGTTGAGAATTTTTGCATCTGTATCATAAGAGATATTGGTCTGTAATTTTCTTTTTTTGTGACATCCTTGCCTGGTTTTGGTATCAGCGTTATGCTGGCTTCATAGAATGAATTTGGAAGTGTTGCTTCCTTTTCTATGCTCTGAAATAGCTTGAGTAGTACTGGCACAAGCTCTTCTCGGAATGTTTTGTAGAATTCCCCAGTGAAACCTTCTGGGCCAGGGCTTTTTTTTGGTTGGGAGTTTTTTTTTATTACCTTTTCAATCTCTTCTCTTGTTATGGGTTTGTTCAGATTTTCAGCATCACTTTGTTGTAGTTTGGGTAGGCCTTGTGTTTCTAGAAATTTATCCATTTCCTCTAGGTGTTCAAATTTGTTGGAGTATAGTTGTTCATAACATTCTGTTATGATCCTTTTTAGTTCAGTTGGGTCTGTGGTATTACCCACTGATGTGTAAGCAGGGTATTATTCAGTTTCCATGTAGTTGATTTTTTTTCCTTGCTCTTTCTATTGTTAATTTCTACCTTGATGGCATTGTGGTCAGAGAAGATACTTCGAATTATCTCAACGTTTTGGATCTTGTTGAGGATTGCTCTGTGGCCTAAGATGTGGTCTATTCTGGAGAACGTTCCATGTGCATTGGAAAAGAATGTGTACTTTGCAGTGATTGAATGGAGTGTTCTATATATGTCTAAGAGGTGAAGTCGGCTGATTGTGCCCTTTAGGTCTTCTTTATCTTTGCTGAGTTTCTTCTTAGCTGTTCTGTCCTTTACTGAGAGTGATATGTTGAAGTCTCCTACTATTATTGTGGAATTGTCAATTTCTCTTTTCAGTGTTGTTATAGTTTGTTTTATGTATTTTGGAGCCCCATCATTGGGTGCGTAGATGTATATTATGGTTATGTCTTCATGATGGATTATCCCCTTAATCATTATATAGTGTCCTTCTTTGTCTTTTTTGGTGGATTTTGTTTTAAAGTCTATGTTATCTGAGATCAGAATTGCCATTTCTGCTCTTTTTTGGTAGTTGTTAGCTTGATACATTTTTTTCCAACCTTTGACTTTTAACAAATTCACATCTTTGTTTCTAAGGTGTGTCTCTTGTAGACAGCATATTAATGGATCCTGTTTTCTTATCCAGTCTGTCACTCTCCGTCTTTTTATGGGTGCATTGAGTTCATTTACATTCAGTGTAATTATTGATAGATGTGAGTTTGTTGCTGTCATTTTGTAGTGCTTTTTATTGTGGTGCTGAAGTTTTGTTTCTTCTTCTTACTCTCTAATGCTGAGTTACTTTTGTTTGTGGATTTTTTTTTTTCATTTCTTTTGTTTTTGTAGGTTTTGTTTTTGCTGAGACTTTATGATTTTTGTCTTTATTTTTATGAGTTGGTTTGTTAACTTTCTTTGTGGTTACCATTAATTTTACCCTTATCTTTCTAAGTTTGAAGCAGTCTACCATTACTTGGTATCGCCTTGCCTTCCTCTCCATTAGAAGGTTCTATACCTGTGCCGTTTATTCCCTCTTTTATTGTTTTGATGTTGTTGTCATGTGTTGATTAACTGCTCTGATTCCCTGTTGTATTTCTTTTGGTTTTGGATAGTCCTTGAGAGTTCATTTCCTGGATTGGTATCTGGCTCATACGATCCTGCATTCTAGGTTCTGCCCGTGAGCTGAAGATGTTTGTCCTCAGATCGAAGAACTCCCTTTAATAATTCTTGTAAATTTGGTTTGACTTTTACATATTCCCTTAATTTCTGTTTATCTGGAAATGACCTAATCTCACCATCAAATTTGAATGAGAGTTTTGCAGAATATATTATTCTTGGCTGGTAATTTTTTTCTTTCAAGACTTTATATATGTCATCCCATTGCCTTCTTGCCTGCATGGTTTCTGCCAAATAATCTGAGCTTAGTCTTATTGTTTCTCCTCTGTATATGACTTCTTGTTTTTCACGAGCTGCTCCCAGGATTCTTTG
The DNA here is from genome assembly GCA_030035585.1 of Dugong dugon. Lineage (NCBI taxonomy): Eukaryota > Metazoa > Chordata > Mammalia > Sirenia > Dugongidae > Dugong > Dugong dugon. The sequence continues at coordinate 69,360,296 of CM057473.1, forward strand.
TTTGTCTTTGCTTTTGGCGAGTGTGAATATGATATGCCTTGGTGATTTTCTTTTGGGGTCTTTTCTATATGGGGTTCGTTGAGCTTCTTGGATGGCCAGATTTTCATCTTTCATGATATTGGGGAAGTTTTCTGTCAGCCGTTCCTCAACGATCCTCTCTGTGTTTTCTGTTTTCTCCCCCTGTTCTGGAATACCAAGTACTCATAAATCTTTGCTTTTAATTGTGTCCCACATAACTCTTAGGTTCTCTTCATTTTTCTTTGTTCTTTTTTCTGAGTTTTCCTGAAACAGAGTTGTATCCAAGTGTTTGTCTTCCACTGATCCTGTCTTCCACCATTGCAAATCTGCTTCTCAGCCGTTCTATGACACCATCCATTTCTGAAATCTTGTTTATCTTTTGGATTTTTAATTGTTGTCTTTGTATAATTTCTAGTTGTGAATTTATTTTGTGATTTTGTTCCTGCATCATCTTCCTGTATTCTTCCAATTTTTTGTCTGTATTTTCTATGAGTTTGTCTATTTTTTCCTCATGTTTGTCAGCATTTTGCCTCAGTTCTTGGAGAATTCTGAGTATTAGAGATTTGAATTCCCTATCAGGTAGTTCTAGTGCATTTTCCTCCACAGGAGAGTCATCTGATGTTTTATTTTGGATGCCTACCTGAACCATCCTGTCCTGTTTTTGTAAATGTTTTGATATTGTCTGCTGTTTTGGGGGCATTCAGTAGTTATTTTTCTCGTTTATTGATGATTGTAGATTTGTTTATTTTGTCCCTTGTTTAAAAAAATAATTGACTATGTCTGAGCAGGTGGACTGTGTGTTCTTTGTTGTTTGCTCTTCTGTGCGCTCAATACTTTTTGCCTCCTTCTCCAACTGGCATGGTCAGTCACTCAGATATGGTACAGCAGGGCAGGTCTAGCTGAAGAGGAGTTATTGGGATGGGTTGTTTTTGGCCCTTACTACAGCCACCATAGCGGGTCGGTAATCAGTGCAGGGCAGATTCCAGTAGGCTGTGCCTGTGCTGCTTGATGGTGTGATGTCAAGTGCACAGTGCAGGTAGGCAGGATGCAGTGGGGAGATTGTTATGTGTGGAGTTAAGATGGATAAGGGAGAGAGGAGAGAGGAACAGGAGGCAAAAACATACAAATAAACAAAAAAGAATGCTAGGGGAGCTTGCCTTTGGAACGGAGAGATGAGAGACTATGAAATGGAGAAAAACAGAAAGGGGAAGAGGAAGAAAAGAAAAGAATAAATAAATAAAAATCAGAAAGTTTAAAGAAATGCAAAGTTCCCAGGGATCCCACCGATGCAGCCATGAGGTCTGGGGAAGTCACTCTCAGGTGTTGCAGTACAACCTGGCTAGAAGGCGTAGAGGTATACAATGCCAGGTATTCAGGGATCAGAAAGAGAAAGAAGATATAGAGAGATGAGAAACTGAGCAATGAAGAAAGACAAAAAGGGAACAAGAGGGAAAAGAAAACAAACAAACAATTTAAAACAAATAAATGAACAAAAGCCCCAGGATCCCACCAGCATGGTAGCCCAGACTGGGAAGCAGCTCCACACTCGAATGGAGCTCTGCACCCCCTCAGGAAGAAGCAAAGATGGCACACGGAGCCAGGCACTCGAGCGAAAGGAGGGGTGGTGGTGAGAGGGACGTAAGAAGTCAAAAGAAGCGGAAAAAAAAAAAAGCAACATTAGCAGCCAACAAATTGCACTCAGAGAGCCAGCTAGTGCGGGCTGGTGTTTCTGGACAAGAGACTGTGTCCGTGGGAAGCAGAGGAGGCTGAGTGTGGGTGAAGAAGGGTAGAGAGTGTGAAAGCATATATCACAAATTACCGGCACTCTGCAGCCCCTCAGGAAGAAGCAAAGATGGCGCACGGAGCCAGGTACTCGAGCGAAAGGAGGGGGAGGTAGCGAGAGGCAAGCAATAAATCAGAAGAAGCAGAAAAAAAAAGCATCACCAGCAGCCAACAAATGGCACTCAGAGAGCCAGCTAGTGCGGGCTGGTGTTTCTGGACAAGAGACTGTGTCCGTGGGAAGCAGAGGAGGCTGAGTGTGGGTGAATAAGGGTAGAGAGTGGGAAGGCGTATATCACAAATTGCTGGCACTCTGCAGCCCCTCAGGAAGAAGCAAAGATGGCGCACAGAGCAAGGCACTCGAGCGAAAGGAGGAGGAGATGGCGAGAGGCAAGGAAGAAATCAAAAGAAGCAGAAAAAAGCAACACCAGCAGCCAACAAATGGCACCCAGAGAGCCGCCTGCTTGGGTGTGTGGAATCCAAGCAGCCAGCGCTTCCCGGTCAAGAGACCGTGGCCGCGGGAAGCAGAGAGAGGCCGAGCCAGGGTGAAGATGGGTGGGGGGTGGGAAAGCACACACCACAAATTTCCAGTTGTTTTCTCTCCCGCTGGACGCTCTGTGAGGCTGCTTTCTCGTACCCCCGTTTGCTGGTCTCCAGTAGGAGTCCAAGATGGTGAATCCGTGCTGTGTTAGCTGGTAGGGGACCTCTGCATGAATCTCTCCTCGCTCTCCGTTCTCTGTCAGTTTTCTCACTCCATTTGGTACTTGGCTGAGTTCTTTATCTCTTCATTTGATGTTTTAGGGTTTCAGGATTGTTGTAATCTCTGTTCGGCTTAGTTTTTCGGATCTTTGCTGTGGAGGGACAGCATGGTGCTTCTGCCTAGAGCGCCATTTTGCTGGAACTGTTGGATTTTGTTTTAAGGTCTATTTTATCTGAGATTAGTATTGCCACTCCCACTCTCTTTTGGTAGCTGTTTGCTTGATATGTTTTTTTCCATCCTTTAATTTTTAATAAATTTATGTCTTTGTTTCTAAGGTGTGTCTCTTGTAGACAACATATTGATGGATCCTGTTTTTTTAATCCATTCTGTCACTCACTGTCTCTTTATAGGTGCATTTAGGCCATTTACATTCAGTGTAATTATTGATCGGTGTGATTTTATTGCTGTCATTTTGTAGTTGTGTCTTTTTTGTGCTCCGTTTTCTTTGTTCCTCTTACTCTCCTGTGCTGAGTTCCTTTTGTTTGTGGATTTTTTTCATTTCTTTTGTTTTTGTAGATTTTGTTTTTACTAAGACTATGTTATTCTTCTTCATTTTGATGAGTAGATTTGTTAACTTTCTTTGTGGTTAACTTGAAATTTACTTCTATTTTTCCAGGTTTGAACTAGTCTATTATTATTTGGTATTGCCTTGCCTTCCTCTCCATTAGAAGGTTCTATACCTTCACCATTTAGTCCCTCTTTATTGTTCTGATGTTTTGTCATTTACAGATTAACCTCTCTGGTTCCCCATTGTAATTCTTTTGGTTTTGGATAGTTTCCTAGTTTTACATCTGGTTGGTACAGTCTTGCGTCCTAGGGTCAGCCTGTGGTCTGATGTTGTTTGTTCTCAGACCGAAGGACTCCCTTTAATAATTCTTGTAAGTTTGGTTTAGTTTTTACACCATCCCTTCATTTTTGTTTATCTGGAAATGTCCTAATTTCACCATCATATTTGAATGAGAATTTTTCGGTATATATTATTCTTGGCTGGCAATTTTTTTCTTTCAAGGTTTTGTATATGTCATCCCATTGCCCTCTTGCCTGCATGGTTTCTGCCAAATAATCCAAGCTTAGTCTTATTGTTTCTCCTCTGTGACTTTTTGTTTTTCTCGAGCTGCCCACAAGTTTCATTCTTTGTCTTTGGTTTTAATGAATGTGATTATGATATGTCTTGTTGATTTTCTTTTGGGGTCTATCCTATATGGGATTTGTTGAGCTTCTTGGATGGTCAGCTTTTCATCTTTCATGATATTAGGGAAGTTTTCTGTCAGCAGTTCTTCAATGATCCTCTCTGTGTTTTCTGTTTTCTCCCCCTGTTCTGGAACTCCAATTACTTGCAAAATTTTCATTATGATTGTATCCCACATCATTCTCGGGGTTTCTTCATTTGTCTTCTTTTTTTTTTTCTTTTTCTGATTTTTCCTCAAATAGAGTTGTATCTAAGTATTTGTCTTCAATTTCGCTGAACCTGTCTTCCATCATTTCAAACCTGCTCCTCAGTCTTTCTATGACACTGTTCATATCTGAAATCTTGTTGTTTATCTTTTGGATTTCTAATTGTTGTTTTTGTATGACTTCTAGTTGTGAATTTATTTTGATATTCTGTTCCTGTATTATTTTCCTGAATTCTTCCATTTTCTTTGTCTGAATTTGTCTGCCTTTTCCATGAATTTGTCTATTTTTCCCTCTTTTTTGTCTGCTTTTTGCTTCAACTCTTGGCTAATTCTGAGTATTGGAGATCTGAATTCCCTATCAGGTAGTTCTAGTGCCTTTTCTTCTACTGGAAAGTCATCTGGTGTTTTATTTTGGATGCCTACTGGAACCATGTTGTCCTTTTTTTTTTTTACAAGTTTTGATATTGTCTGCTGTTTTCAGGACATTCAGTAGTTATTTTCCTTGTTTAGTGATTGTAGATTTGTTTGTTTCATTCTGCTGATTCATTTTATTTGGTTATGTCTGAGCAGGTGGGCTGTGCATTCTTTATTGTTTGCTCACCCATGAGCATGATACTTTTCACCTCCTTGTCCAATTGGCAGGGTCAGTCACTCAGCTATGGTGCAGCAGGGCCAGTCCAGCTGAAGGGGAGTTGCTGAGATGGGTTGTTTGTGGCACATAGTAGGGCTGACTAGGTTGGCTGAGAATCAGTGTAGAACAGATTCTGGTAGGCCATTCCTGTGCTGCCTGGGTGTGATGTTCAGTGCAGGGTGCAGGTAGGCAGGAAGGTGGGGGGGGGGGGAGATTGTGATGTGTGGAGCTAAGATGGGTATGGGAAAGAGGAGAGAGAAACAGGAGCTAAAAACAAACAAACAACAAAAAAGAGTTCTAAGGGAGCAGCATGGCAGGGCAGGCCAGGAAGCAGTTCCACTGTCGAGCAGCATTTCACATCCAGTTGTTCTGTTTCCTGCTGGGAGCTCTGTGAAGCTGCTTTCCTGTACTCCTTGTTTTCCGATCTCCAACAGGAGTCCAAAACGGAGAATCTGTGTTGCACTAGCTGATGGGACCTCTGCACATATGTCTCCTCGCTCTCTGTCCTTTGTCAGTTTCTTATTCCATTTGGTGCTTGGATGAGTTCTTTATCTCTTCGTTTGATGCTTAGGGTTTCAGGATTGACATTTGTCTCTGTTTGACTTGGTGTTTTGGGTCTTTGCTGTGGAGGGACGGCATGGTGCTTCTGTCTATAGCACCACATTGGCCAGAAGTCGAAATGCCATTTTTATTACTGCTTCTCTTATAGAGAAGAATTCAAACCCATCCCCATTGACTGAGTGGTTCACTTCCCCCTTTCCAGAAATTGGGAATTTCTTGAAGAGGGTTTTGGTGGCTTCAATGCCCTTCTTGGCCTTTCCTCTCCTAGTGTGTAGTCTAGCCATTTCCCTCTGCCTCCAGCTTAGCTGCCTAAGTTATCTGTAGGCTGACTCAGTCCACTTCACTCATCTGTCTCTTCAGGGCTTCCAGTACCTTCTGTGTCTAATTCTCTGCACCCCCCCCCCCCACCACCATATGTCTCTTGGAGTTGGGCTTTCAGTTTCTTTCTCTGTTCACCTCTGTCCATCTCAGCTTATTCCATCATACTGCATTTTCATTCAGAGTAAATGTCATTAGGGATTTAAGGGGATGGATTTCTTAGTCACATATTTGAGTTCAAATCATGGCTCAAACTCTTATTATCTATGCAGCCTTGCTGTTGGGAATTTACCCTCTCTGAGCTTCAATTTTTGATCTGTAAAATGAAGATAACAATGTTGCTTCTCCTTATAGTGTCACTGTGAATCTTAAATCTAAGAATGCACAAGAATTATTTCAAATATGCTGGCATATAATATGTGCAAAGACATGCTGGCTATAGTTGCCCATACTTGATCTTTGTCTTCCCATTTCCCCCATTTGCTTTTTTATTTTACTGTGCTATCTCCCGTCCTCTAGACGGCCATGATGTAGGGTGGAGGTTTCAAAATTATAGCTGTAGGCATGAGGGGAAATCTTCATTTTTCCCAGCTGGACTGGTAAATTTTGGAGGAAAAGAATCACTAGTTTTAATCTGAACTCTGTTATTTGCTTGCTGTTTGACCTTGGGAAAATTATTTTGCCTCCCTAAGCCTTAGCTGTTTTGTCTCTGTAATGACAATAATAATATATACCTTCTTCCAAAAGGTCAGGAGTCCCTGGGTTGTGCAGAGTTAACACACTTGACTGCTAACCAAAAGGTCGGAGGTTTGAATCTACCCACAACTGCCTAGGAAGAAAGGCCTGAAGATCTCCTTCTGAAAAAAATCAGCCTTCGGGAGCACAGTTCTACTCTGACACACTTGAGGTCTCCATGAGTCCGAATTAACTCGACAGCAACTTCTCTCGGCTGCTTTTGTCCCAGAAGGTCACTGTGACACACACACACACACACACACACACACACACACACACACACACACACACACACACACACACACACTCACACACACACCTACAGATGCATATATGAAGCCTGATAGATTCTATCGATGTTCTGTTCTGCCTCCTTTTTAAACTTATCTAACAAAAAGGTAAGGAAAGCCTTTTAGGTTCAGTATGATTTAATCTACAGGGAAAGACATCTGTCTTCCTTGAGAAAGTTTAAGAGAATTTATAAAAGCGGGAGGATTCATGAGACCCTTGAGTCCAGGAGGTGCGAAGGTCAGGGACGTTGTCAAGGAGCTGTTAAACCTGGCGGCTTATCTGGAGTTTCAAGTCTCTGCAGCCCCCTAGTGGCCGTTGTTTGTAGCTGAGGATTTATAGATCCTGACAAATTACTCCTCAATTTGCTTTTGGGTAGAATTATACAGAGAATTAATAGACGAGTGGGGTGGGAGGCAAAAGGGCCTGTATTTTCGTCTTTTTTCTATTTAAAATAGAAAAGTATTCTTCCACCATTGTATACGCTGGAAAAATCTGATGAAAATCTAAACATGCATTTGCACACACCAGGAAAGCTTTCACCTCGGTGCCCTTTCCCTCCTCCCCTCTTTCTCTCTCTCCCTCACTCACTTCTTCCACCAAAGTAGAAGCATACTTTCTCCTTGAGTCAGATAATTCTTTTCCCTAAAGCTTGTAAAATCAGTGTGTCCAGTCTTAGTTCCAGGGAAAGGCCAGATGCCTGTCAAATTAAGCCAGCTGCCAAACATAGAGCAGTAAGCAAGTCATTCCAAGAATTGATATTCCTTTGTTATTAGATCTTCCAGTTGCCAAAAGTCAATGCCACGATGCTGGGAAAAACCCTGCTGGGAGAGCAGAGACTCTGCTTGGCAGGCCACCTCTTGTGGGGCCCTGATCAACTCACTGTCCCCCTCTGGAGCTCAGTCATTCTATGAGGAAGCTCCTCTACTGCCTGCCAGGCTGTGAACTCCTGGAAGAAGGATCTTGCCTTATTTTGAGCTCTGACAGTTAGTACCATGCCTGGAATGAACCTTTGTGAAGAATGGAGGGGTTTGTGTGAACCAGATTGTAGTCTTGCCTGTGGTTCTATTGAACCTCTTGTTATAAACATAGCCATTGTTTCTGTTCTGTGTTGGCAGCTTGGGATAGACCAAGGGAAAGCCATCAGAAGTATTTCTGGTAGGCCAAATAGTCTGAGATTCCAAACTCTCACTCCCAAGGCTGTGAGAGTACCTACCCTTTCCTCCTTCCAGCGAAATCAGCCCTAGATCTTCCTTGAGGGGATTGCGGAAGAGTGTGGCAGATCTGTTCACCAAGGGGTGTGGGAAAGCAGTGGTTAAGAGAACGTGAGCGAGGGACTGGGAGCCACACATGGCCCTGTGACTCAGGAAAAATCAGTGAAGTTCACTGCCACTTAGTTTTCTCATCTGTAAAGCAGGATTTAAAAATATTTACCTTGCAGGCACTAGAAGGGGTGGCACAAGTTCCGGCACCATTGCGAGAAAACGGGGGTGGGGGTGGGGCGAGGGGGAGCGGCTGACTTAAGGTCTGAAATTTATTTGCTGTAACTGAAGAATAACTGTGACACCCGCGAGACCCCCTCAACCCCCCCCCCCCATCTCCTCAATCTGCAGACCTTTCCTGTGTGGATGATGGGACCGCCGGGTTCCAGGAACGCATTCAAATAATGAAAGGGTCAGAGAAGAGTCTGTCTCACAGCCCTAATCCAGCTGTTGTTGGATTTGGCAGTGTCGCGCAGTCACCCCCTCCCCCTTTCCCTTCCATTTGCTTCCAATTTTATTCCAGAACCTGCTGTTTCGAAGACGGACCCGTTTAATCTCCCAAACGCATAATTAGGGAGAGTGCTTGATCGCAAAGGCCTTTTCCAGTCCTGCCGTTTGTCCAAATCACGTCCCTGACTGTTCACATATCAGAGAAATAGGGCAGGGAATCTGGAGGAAGAAAAGGAAGGAGGGAGGCGAAAGGGAGGAAGGGAGCGAGGAAGGGAGGGGCGGCCTCTGTGCTTTTCTCAATGAGTGCTAAATATTTGCATAGGGGCTGGGCTGGCCGTGCCATTGGCTGACGGGCGCGGACGGGGCGGGGCGGCCTGGCGCGGGCCGAGCAGTGGCGCTATGTTGGCCAGCGAGACCCGCCCCCGCCCGGGCCCCGCCCCCTCCAGGCGCGCGCTCGCGGCCCAGCCAGCTGCAAGTGGCGGGCAACCAGGCAGATGCGATCCAGCGGCTCCTGGGGCGGCAGCGGCTGTGGCTGCTGACACCTCCCGCTACCCCTTTCCTGAGGGTCTCTGGGCATCGAGGCGCCTTCTGGCCGCCTTCTGGCCGGCCACCCAAAGCCGCGGGGACTGACGATGGGTGAGGAGGGGGCAGCAAGATTTCGGGCTCCCTTGGGTTGAATGCTTTCACTCGGCTGCTGCCGCCGGGGCCGCCTAGGTGCGAACTCCGAAGAGCCAAGAGCAAGGACGCTGCAAACTTGCGCGGCCGCGACCCGAGCCTCGGCCCCGCAGTGCTAGGGCTCCCATTCACGTCCGGAAGTTCAGTGGGCCGTGCAGTCCGAAGGCTTACTGCTGCGGAAGGTCGGATGAGGGTGAGCTTGAAGGCAGCTTTGCCCTCGATTCGGGGTCGCCCTTCTCAGTCCGGAAAGTTGCGGAGGATTGGAAGCCGGCAGGAGAGAGGACAGACCCCAGTTCCGGCCGCGGGGGGCAGGAGAGTACGGTACCCAGTTGCCGCCTTCCTTCAACCTTAGTAGTTTCTCTCATTCTGGAGCGCAGCAAGCGACAGACGGGGGCGCGGCATAGGGTCCCAGTTGCTGAGCTCAGCGCGCTTCAGGGTCTCTGGAACCCCCTCTGAGCTGCCAGCCCGGTTCCCCTCTGATTCCTGGCGCATCCTTGGAGTTGGGGAAAAGTGAGAGGGTCGAGTGCACCCCAGTCCCTCAGAGATCAGGTGGAAGAAGCCGTTTAGGACCAAGGACCGTTCTGAGCCCCTTCCCACTTGGGAGGAAGTGAAGAACGAGTCTGGGCCGTGGAGAGTCGGGAGACAAATATAAACAACTCTTTTCTGCCGCGATGGGAGCCACTGGGCTCCTGTGGCTGCTCCTGCCGCTGCAGCTGCTGTTAGCGGCGGCCTCCAGCTCAGGGACCGGGACTAGCCAGCGCGCGGGCTCACTCGCCGCCGGGGGGCTGCCACTGCAGCCCCGGGAGCCGCTCAGCTACTCTCGCCTGCAGAGGAAGAGCCTGTCTGTGGACTTCGTTGTGCCCTCGCTTTTCTGCGTGTACGCCCGAGACCTGCTGCTGCCTCCGTCTTTCCCCTCAGAATTGAGGGCTGGACGGCCTGAGGCGCGCGGCTCGCTGGCTCTAGACTGTGCCCCTCTACTTAGGCTTCTGGGGCGGCAGCCCGGGGTCTCCTGGACCACAGGCTCCAGATCCCCAGCCCCGGCCCGGACACTGTCCAGGGTGCTGAAGGGCGGCTCGGTGCGTAAGCTCCGGCGCGCCAAGCAGCTGGTGCTGGAGCTGGGCGAGGAGGCAATTATTAAGGGCTGCGGGGGGCTCCCAGAGGAGGCGGCTGCGGGATTGCTCCAGTTCAACCTCAGCGAGCTGTTCAGCTGGTGGTTTCTCCACGGCGAAGGGCGGCTGCGCATCCGCCTGATGCCCGAGAAGAAGGCGTCGGAAGTGGGCAGAGAAGGAAGACTGTCCGCAGCGATCCGCGCATCCCAGCCCCGCCTTCTCTTTCAGATCGTCTGGACCGGTGAGCTGCCCCCGCTTGAGCATGCTGGGATTTGGCTTTTTAGTCACATCTGTTTGCAATTACTATTAACTAATCGCCCTTTCCAAAATCCCAGCCTTTGGTTCTCAACACTCTTTCCTCCTTCCACAAACCTCTTTCCCCAGTTCCACCATATTTTCTTATTTTCTCCCTGAACGTCGTCACTTCCCAAAGGCCTTCCTTTCTCTTTAGAAACCAAGTTGGAAGAAAAGTTTCTTGCTCTTGGAAGAATGCCTCATTCTACTGACTTACACATGGTCAGAGCCAAAATTGGATGCCCTTCCTCTTGGGCCCCTGGGACGGTTGACATATCCTATTAGTTCTGGGTTCCAAGCTTAGCTCTATATCTCAAAACTATTGCCCTTCTTCCTTCCCCTTTGTTCCCCTTCCTGCCACCACAGATTTTGGGAATGCAGTACGCTTTCTCAGAGAATACAGAATTCCTGGCCATATTATTGAATCCTGCCCAACTGTCCCTCCAAATATTGGCTTTCCCAAGGGTTACCTTTTCTTTATTAATTCATTGTCCCACTCCCCTGCCTACTGTCTGCTCTCAAACTCTTATTCTTTCTCTCAGATGTCATTGGGAGAGCCTCAGAGGAACTAAGGGGTTGGGACAAGGGGGAGATGTGCAGAGACAGAGGAAAGTTGCCAAGATTGTCTTGCTTTGGGAGAGTTACGTGGACCAGGGAGAGGTAATAGTTATTTTTCCAGACTTTCTTTCCCTGCCTTCCTCTTTTCCTTCATATTCTCAGCTTAAACATCTGCAGCAGCAGCTCTCGATGACTGTCTCCGGCAGGCCTGTTTCACTGCAGATCTCTCTGCTGAAGACTCCTGAAATGAGGTTTCTGTTTCATTATTCCCTCATTTTCTTCCCATGCTTATGGAGCTGGGGGAGTTGGTGCAAGCACTTACTTCTAACTCTTCCCAGAGTATCCTTTGACTGGAAAAATCAGGTAGTTTTGAATGGATGTTTCTCTCGTAAGATCACTGGGGAAGGACTTGTGAATAAAATTATACAAAGTAAATGAATGAGAAAAGCAAAAAAGAGAAATCATGGCTTTGAAAAGCCTGCACTAATTGCATTGAGCAAACCCAGTTTCTTTTCTACCATTCTCATCGTCAGAAATAAATGAAGTTCTTATGCCCCACTGGTTACTAATGTCTAACATTAACCAGATGGAAAACATTAAAAAAAGCCCATTGTAGAGCTACAAGTATCTCACATGCTTGTCCTGACACACAAACAGACTCCACCCACCCCCACACCCAATGCTCTGGTGCAGCAGGGATGTTCAGAAGCTGAGGTTTCACAGTCATTACACAGAAAACATAGTGGCATGTAGTCTCTAAGGAAAACAGTATGGATGCATATTTCACCATTAGCATTAATGACATTCACACCTAAACACTTTGGTGTCCAGTGCTGGAATTTATGTAGTCCATAGTAAGAAACAAGGTCTAATGAGTTCAATAGTTCCTTTATGGATTGAGATGGGAGACCAATACTTTTGTCTTACCAAAGATAGCTTTGTGAAGAACAGCTGGGCTTTAATGTCATTGTGGCTGCCATGGTTTATAATACAACGTTCTCTTTTAGTGCCCAGTGTTTTTGTAATGGGTATAAAAATTACTTATCTGAAAATATAGATTTCTTTCCACTATCATGTCTATGAGTATCTCTGGAACTTCCCCATCACCTCTTGTTAAATGACCAAAGGCCCCAGCAGCCTATATCAACTGTGGCCAGATGCTGGTGAAAGGCAAAAGGGGCTCTTTCTGCAACTCCAAACTTGCTTACAATAAACAGGCAGGCGCTGCATGAAGCTATCAGTGGGTGTCTCTGAAGAGTCACACGCTTAATGTATTTGAAGAATATACTCCAGTCAAGTCTTAGATTAGGAGTTGGAGCAGCTGAGTAGGGGAGTTTCATGTAGGAAGGAGTGCACTCCAAGAGCTGCTCTGCTACTGGCAGTAGGGAAGCACTGTGGTCATCCCAAGCCCTTCCTCAGCAGCACAGTTTATTTGGCAGGTGGACCAAGCCCTTGCGCATCATTTGACACATCTAGCAAGGCTGGTTTCAGAAAGAGCCAGGATTCTGCCATTGAAAGGCTGGAAATTTTGGCCAAGTGTTTTTCAATAGGATTGGGATCAAATTATTTGATGAGATGAAATAAGACACTAAGTGTAACTAGATGAGCTCCCCATGACCTCTAGAGAGACAAGCAGCTTATTGAAAAGCACTTTGGGTCGTGTGGTGATCACACTTGGAACAGGCTGGACTTCCCTGTCTCTGAGGACATATGCTGTCTGCAGTTAGGCAGCTGGCCATGCAAGACTGGTCTATTGCCTTACCACCACCTCCCCAACCTTATCCAGATATGGCCTTCACTGCAGACTTCCCCATAAAGTGTCCACACCCTGTTGTATCGTGTTTCATGTTTCAGGAAACATATATCATTGTGATCCTATTAATTTTCTTGTACGAAAATTCAAGCTTAGGTCTTGCCACTTGGATTGATTTTTCTACTTATCATGTTTAGGAAAATGGATTTATTCTCTTTATATAGGCCCTGATTTATAGAAAAGATGTTTAACTCTTCTGTGACGTGGGATCTTCAGTTATACAAAGGGAAGATGGGCACAATGTAGCTCATTTTCCCCTGTTAATGCCCAATTTACTGGTGGTCTGGCAGAGAAGTGCATGATCATGCTGATGGGTCTATTTGTAGGGAAGGGAGTGGAAGAGATAGTTTTTCTGCCGTCCCTTGTGGTAAGGGGCCCGGGGAAGGCTGAAGATAACTTCCTAAACCTGAGCAGGACCCTGACTAGGGATGTGGTAAAAATGGAAAAGCCCTCGGTTAGGACAGATCAGTACCTTTGTATTGCATGTGGTTTGGGCTCTCTGAGAGGACAAAAGGATGCCTAAGAGGCATTATAATACATGACATGCTAATGATTTTTCTTTATGAGTTGCTTTGAATTCATAAATGGGATCAGTGTTTCAAAGTCTGAGGCAGTTCCCCAAAGTATCCATTCATGGTGAAGAGGTAGAGAGAGGCAGTTTCTAGGGCTGACCGAATGGAGATACACCCTCCTTGGACTGCTCAAATCACAAGAAATACATCTGTCTTGAGGTTAGCACATTGCCTACATCTCCAGTTTCTACTCCATTTTGAAGGTGTTTTGAGATCTTACTTGTCCTATCCCCCAGGCACAGGTCTGGAGGATGATGAACAGTGGGATAGGAAGGCCTCTTTGCTTGTAAGCATGCCCCTTCTCTGCTCCAAGAAAAGGGATATATGGCTTTGGGCTTTACGTGTACTATACAGAAGCCTGAGCTATTTAGAATAGATGTATGCAATGCAGTACACCTGACCCTTGACCTCACATATCTGCCAGTCCCTTCTCATTTCATTTCTGGAGAGAGCAGGGAGAGCAAGGGAAGACAGAGGGAAATTGGAGCTCCCAGGAGGGATATCAGTTATTGGAGGTGAATTGGGAGAGTTGGAACTAGTCCAGAGAAGAAGAGAAAGCTGATTTAAGAGTTGAAGGGACTGATTTATGATGAAAGATGAAAATAATTAAATGTATATGGCTGGGCTAAGTGGTGATGGAGAGAAAGCCATGGTAACAATCTACAAATCTCTCAAGAGGGAGAGTGGCAGTGAAGGAGAGGGGTTATTTAGTGTGGCCCATGGAAGTAATAGGATGAGACTTGCAGAAGGAAACTTTAGGTAGGATATCAGGAAAACCTTCTTATTTTCAGAAATTGATATTCCTCTGACTATGGAAAGGAATTCCAAGGGAGCAGGGAGTAAGGTGAGATGTGGGTCAGACAAGCCACTACATTCATAATTAATCAGTTATGTGTTTTCAAATGTTGAGAAGATACAACTGACAGGAGAGCTGGGATGGGGAATGACAGCAGGAATCAGGATCTTTTGAGATATAATTCCTGAGAGGCTTTGGGCATTGATGTTTCCAGGGGAAAAGAAAAGATCTGCGTATTATCTTTGAAGATGGTGGGAAGAGCTTACAAGAAGATTGTTAGTGAAAAAAATATTTTGAAATTACTATGTTTTCTCTCCCCCACCCACCCAAATACTTTTATTAAACACATAATATTTTTCTGGGGTGCTTTATGTCTCTGTATATCCAATAGGGAGGCACACTTACCAGAGCATTACACATCTTAAGACACATCTATAGGCATGTGTAACATTGAATCATTGGATAAGTTCTAGATTGATTAATTCTAGATTTGACAGACACCTGCTGCCTGCCTGAAAATATTTTGAAATGATGAGAATGGATACTGACATTTGAAAGAAGAACTTCATTCACATCCAATTGAACACTTCACAAATTTACAGAAGACAAATAAGATCCAAGTGGGGTTTGGGTGTGTGGTGTTCAGTATGGAAGGAGACCATTACCATTAATGAAAATAAATGTCTCCATAAAAAAATCGGTCTGCTGAAGGTTAGGAGGGACTGTACTGTGGGTGGGAAGAGAAGAGAGTGAGTGGTGGGTCTGCAGAAGTTGAGATGCCCTGCTGTCCTTAGGATTACCGCCAGATAACCTCACTTCATAGGAATTTGCCCAGTCTGACTTGTAAAGGACATTTTGCTTTTATAACCATTATTAGTGTTCTATTACAGTTGTATGGGACTTTACAATTTATAAAGCACTCTCACATTTATTATTTTTATCAGTACTATACAGTAAGTAGGCAGTGAAGTATTTGATTTATTTTACAGATGGATTAACTGGAATCCAGATGTTTGATAACCTAGAAACTTTCATTTACGTATTGAGAGGTTAAGAGATGCCAGATGCTGTCATAGGTACTGACTAGGACTGCAGTTCTCCTCGCCTTCAAATTACGGCTCTTTCCACTAAGGGAATCATTTCAGGGTGCAGATTACAACCAACAAGCTTTTAAATAGATACAAACTTCACATTATCTTTGTCAAAAGGCCATCCAACAAATATTTGGTGAGCAGTAGCCATGGCCTTGGAAAAGTTTCGAACATCTTTGAGGCCCAGATTCATCATGAGAAAAATGGGGATAGTAATAATTTCTATTTCAAGGTGTTATTATGAAGATTAAATGCTGAATCTACTGCATGACGCATAATAAAGTGTTCCATTAATATGAACCATTATGTGTTTTTCTAGCAGCAGCAATATCCAAGATCTCTGGGCATGGTTAGGCAGGTTATATAGTCTACAACTCCAAGGGTTCAATATACATTTTAGTCTATGTGAATGGTGCCATAAGGAGTCATGCAGTCCATATATGTGTCCATATGCATTAACCCTTACAGCAGCAATTAGAATACTGTGGGTTCCTCATGCAGCTAACTTCTAACTTCCAAGAGATGATAGGTTGATCAATGGAAATGATGAGTGTGACCAGGGTGGTAGTTTCTATTGTCATACAATAGGAGGCCTGTCTTTCCCAGAAATGTGGATGAGAAGGAGGATTGAGGTGTGGTATTTACTTCATTTCTATCAACTAGTATTCTCTTGTAGGTCTTTTGATCTTGTATTCAGTCCAAAGATTCAAACACCATACTCACTGTCCAGTTTTTTTTTTTTTCCTACAGAAAGAAGCCAAACCTTGACTTTACGAAAGTGTGAAAGCTAATACTGGGGAAGAATGAGATACAAGCATTATAGAAGAGTAGTTTTCAGATGGTGGATCTTCCTTAACTGAGAGTTATCTTTTGTCTTAGTCATCTAGCACTGTTATAACAGAAATACCACAAGTAGATGGCTTTAACAAAGAGAATTTTATTCTCTCACGGTCTAGGAGGCTAGAGGTACAAATTCAGGGTGCCAGCTCCAGGCGAAGGCTTTCTCTGTCTGTCGGCTCTAGAAGGAGGTCCTTGTCATCAATCTTCTCCTGCACTCGGTGCTTCTCTGTGCAGGAACCCCAGGTTCAAGGGATGTGCTCTGCTCCTGGCACTGCTTTCTTGGTGGTATAAAGTCCCCCTGTCTCTTTGCTCACTTCTCTCTTTTATATCTCAAAAGAGATTTGCTGAAACTGTAGATTAATCTTGTAGATTGAGTCTACATAACTGCCACTAATCCCATCTCACTAACATCGTAGAGATAGGATTTACCACACATAGGAAAATCACATCAGATGACAAAATGGTGGACAATCACACAATACTGGGAATTATGACCTAGCCAAGTTGACAGATTTTTTGGGGGCAAAATTCAATCCATGACATCTGTCCAATTCAAGTCCCTCCATGCCCAGAGAGGTGCTGGTCTACTGGCCTCTAGTAACTCTTTTACTGTAATTAGCTGAAGCTGTGCTCTTCCCTTACATTTCCAGTCTTCACCAGTCATTGTCAATGGAGGGCATGGAGAGAAATATAAAGTACCAGCTGGGTAATTGGTATGAGCCCATTAACAGCAGCTATAGCTTTGAGATTCCGTGGAGACATATAACCCAGGGACTTGAGTAAGAGGCTGCCTCAGGAAAATGTTTCAACCTAAAAGAGGCTGTTAAGCATCCACACAGCATTTTGTAGGTAGTGGTTTTTATGAACTATTGCTGAGTCATTACTTTCAAAGGCTGCACATGATTATCATCCCTGCTTGGGAGAGGATGAAATATAGGGAGTGTTGGAGGATTGTTGTAGGTACAGGGGTCACATGTAGAGAGTTGAGAATAAAGCTATTCAAGAGTCCGATGGTTGCCTTCTTCTCTAGAACCATTGTGCTGTCCTCCCGTCTAGGGTGAGGTCAATGTTTCTTAACCTGGTGATGACCTGGGTTCTTTCACACAGGCCAAGTTGTGAGCAGGGAGACAATAAAAGAGTGTTGTCCTGGTGGTGAGGGAGGGACATAGTGGGAGGGATCCCAGTATCCTATTCGGTGAGCTGGATTTCTAGTAAGAACTTTTTTTTTTCCCAGTAAATTTTGTGATGTACTTTCTAGCTGGGCTGTTTTGAGCTTGGGTCTTTCCCCAGGGAAATTCCATCAGGTTCACTTGGTGATATAATGTAGGCATTCCAGAAAGTGGGAGGCCTCAGAATAGGGCAAGAGGAGAGCTCCCTTGGGGATAGATATACCAACCACTTGGTTAACTAAATCTTTGTTCCTTATATTTCTGGCTAAGTAACATCAGGTACATGGAGAGGTATGCAGCTCTTCCCTGGAGTAAGAGAAAGGCTAAAGGGGAGGTATGAAGAAATCATGGGCTCAGAGGACAAAGAAAACCTGGGCAGACTTAAAAGAAATTAGGAAATTAGTCAAAGGAAGTAAACAGGCAAATTTAAACCATTGAATAGTTTTTCTTTTCTTTCTATTTAACTTCTATTGATTTTTCATTGAAATATGGGCTAATGAGTGTAGATATGGACAGGACTCCTTTACAAGCCCTTTATACATTCTCAGCCCAGAAAATTAAAGTAAGTATTCTGTGGTGGAAGGAATAGTAGATTAGGAGCTAGAAGACTTAGATTCTATTCTGGTGTTTGCTTTTTATTAGCTTTGAAGCCTTGGGCTCCCTTAAACTCACTGAGACTCTGGGCCTTTGTTCCTAAAGGAGATAATATAGACCTGTCTTGATGACTTCATGGAGTTGTTATGAACATTATATGAGATAACCTATGTGGAAAGCTCCAGTCTGAATTATTCAGAAATGAATATATAAGGCAGGACAAAATGAATCCACAAGATAATAAACATTCTGGGATTCTGCTTCATCTATTCACAGCATTAGGACCAGCGGTACAGTCCCAGATTTTGAGGCAGGCCTTGCCTTAACCCAACAGCACTGAAAACGTACTGTGTGACCCCTCCCCAGGGTTTCTCAAAATGAGGTCTTTGCATTGAAATAGTCTTACCCAATTCCAGAACTTGCTGCAAAAGGATCTCTGGTAGTGGGACACAGGAATATTCATTTTAACAACAGAAAATGGTTGTTTTAAATCGAAGGAATACAAATACAATAAAATGCATTGAGCACATTAATCTGTTGTACAGCTCAATGATAATTTACACAAGTAAAATTCATATAATCACCATCAAGATAAAGATACAGAACCTTTCTAGCACCCTAGAACGTTCCCTCCTGCTCCTTTCTAGCCTGTATCCACCCCCACCCAACCCCTAGCCTAAGATAACCATCCTTCCCATTTCCATGTCATCGATTAGGTTTTCCTATTCTTGAATTTCATATAGATGGAATCATACCATATGTATTCGTGTTGGAATTCTTTTACTCAACCTGATTTCTGTGAGAGTTATCAATGTTGTTGTGTGTTCCAGCAATATTTCTCTTTCTATCTTTTTAAAATTGCTGTGTCGTGTTCTTTTTGTATGAACATAACTTATTTATTTATCAATTTCCCTGTTTTTTTCCTCTATCAAGGAGTCAAGTTTATGGGAAATCAAAAATAGAAGAATCTATTCCAAATAATGGCTAGAATAAGTCACAGATCTGGGGTTGAAGCACTGTTCTACCATTTACTGGCCTGAGGCTATTTATTTTTTTCTTTCTGGCTTTAGTTTTCTTATTTGTAAAGTGAGAAAAATAATCCCAACTCCAAGGGTTATTGTGAGAATTAAATGCGAAAATGCATACAGTACGCCCTGACACATAGTTGGTGTTCAGTAAATGTTAGTTTTTCTTCCCAGCTCTTGATTATATTTTTTCCATTGGTGGCCGGAATAGACGCTTCAAAAACTCTCCCTGGAACAGGGAAGGGGTTATTTTACAAGTGAAGTCATTAACCAACAGACTGTAACAACCAAGGATCATGTACATTAAATTTAACTTAACTTTTCATTTTTAATAAAAACACAAATATTTCTTACATTCAGTTTTAAAAATTAAAAAAGAAAATGAACTATTCAATGAATCAATTAAATTAAAAAAGACATATTCAGGTCAGCTAAATGGGAGAGAAAAAAGTGTAGAGGGGGCAGAAAAAGATGGACAGAAACACAACCATAGATTCTTCTATTTTTGATTTCCCATAAACTCAACTCCTTGATATAGAAAAACAAACAAACAAACAAACCAGGAAAATTGATAATTAAATGAAGTTATGTTTATACAAAAAAACAGAAACATATTTAGATGGGGCGGGGGCAGAAATGACTGAGATGACAGAGATGTGAATGGAGAAACTGAGAGGGGAATGTGCAAGAAGAAGCAACCCAGGAAAACAGAAGGAAGGAATTATCTGCTGGACACTGAGATGCATAGACACAGAAAAATATGAGAGTCATTATGAGCATTATACGAGATATAAACAATAGAATTGTTCAACAATGAGAGAAAGAGAATGAGGCAGTGGGGGAGTTGTGGAGGGAGGGAGAGAGGGGGAGAGAGAGAGAGAGAGAAATCAGAAAGATTTAAGGGTTTGGGGGGCATCTTGGCCTTATCTGAGTTGCTGTGGAATGCTGTACTGTCTTCCATGACCATGGCCATATGTAGGAGCTGTACATCTTGGTGGCTCTCCTCATCCTTCATTCTGATACAGGCCAAATTAAGAAGTGGTCAAGGAATTCCCACCCCTTCTGTAGAGGGTACTCAGGAGTCATCCAGTCTATCCCCTGATTTCAAGAAAAAGGACAAAATTGATTATTCTTGGCCTGGCAGGATTCTGACCTGGTGTCAAAATCTGTACTCTGAATCTATGGCCAATATTATATGATAGCTTTTTTTTTTTCCTGACTCTATTGAAGTATAATTCACATACAGTTAAATAGACCCATTTTAAGTGTACAGTTTGATTCACTTTGATAAATGTATACACCTGTGTAACCATCACCTGAGTTAGGATATAGTACATTTCTGTCAACCTCCAAAAATCCTTCAAGACCTTTTGTAATGAACCCCTGCAGTTCCTGCCCCAGGCAACTTCTGATTTGATTTCTATTCCAATAGATTAGTTTTGTCTGTTTTGGAGATTCATATAAATAGAATCAAACAATATCTTCTCTTTTATGTCTAGCTTCTTTCACTTAAAATATTACTTTTGAGATTTATTTTGTTTTTATATGTATCAGTAGTTTCTCTTTATTGCTGAATAGTATTTCCATTGAATGAATATACCATGATTTGTTTATCCATTCATCTGGTGATGGATATTTGGGTAGTTTCCAGTTTGGGATTCTTATAAATGTAGCTGTTATGAATATTTTGTGTACAAGTTATTATGTGGACATATGTTGCCAATTGTCTTAAATCTACTATGGAAAATTTAAGTCACAATGGTAAATGTATGTTTAACTTTGTAAGAAATTGCCAAAGTGATTTTCAAAGTAGTTGTAGCATTTTACATTCCCACCAGTAATGTATGAGAGTTCTCCTTGCTGCACATTCTTGAGAGTACTTGAAATTTTCAACATGTGGTTTTAATTTCAATTTCTTTTATATTGGTTATCTAATATTCCATAAAAATCACCCTAATACTTAGTGAACCTTAATACAATGACAATTTGTTATCTTTCATGGTTTCTATGAGTTAAGAATTTGGGAATAGCTTGGCTGGGTAATTTTTGCTTGGAGTCTCTCATGAGATAGCAGTCAGATATCAGCCAAGGCCGCAGTCATTTTTTTTTTTTTAATTGCAGTGAAAATATACATAGGAAAACATATGCCATCTCAACAATTTCTACATATACAAATTAGTGACATTGTCTACATTCTTCAAGTTGTACAACCGTTCTCTCGTTTTCCAAATCATTCCACCACCATTAACATAAACTCAGCGCCCTCTAAGCAAAAGCAAAAACTTCCCCTTTTCCTCATCTATCCTGCGCTTGATGATCACTAATAATTTTTGTTTTCTGTGTATTTGCTTATTTCTTGTAAGTGAGACCATATAGTATTTGTTCTTTTGTGACTGACTTATTTCGCTCAGCATGAGGTTTTCAAGGTTCAGCCACCTTGTGGCATGCATCAGGACTTCATTTCTCTTTGAGGCTGAGTAAACATATTATTTGAATATGTGTTAGTATTTTAGTTTTAATTTATCTACTGGTTTTTTTGTCTGTATTTCTTTATATATACACCTGACCTTTCAGTCTATGTAGAGTTAATATTTTACCACTTCAAATAAAATATAGAAGCCTTACAACCATAGAGATTCCTTTATCCTCCCTGCTCTGTGTTGTAGTTGTCATATCATAGCAACATAATTGAAAACCATACCAGACAGATTTATATTTATTTTTTGCTCTCAGAAGTAATACATATTTGAAATAATTTATTAGTCCTTTGTATTTACTTAGATATATGCCATTTCTCTTGCTCTTCCTTCTTTCCTGAAGTTCCATTATTCCCTATTTTATTATTTTCTTTCAACCTGAAGAATTTCTTTTTGCATTTCTTTTAGAACAGCTCTGTTGGCAACACATTCTCTCGGTTTTTCTTTATCATTCTGAAGAAAACTGAGAGAATGTCCTTATTTCACCTTCATTTCTTTTTTTTTTTACATTTTTGTTTTATTTATTCTATTTTTATTTTAATAATACGGAAGTCTAAAGTATAGACAATGACTATCAGCACATACCACATATCCCTTCTAGTTGCAGCTTTCAGTGGTGACCATTTTCAAAATCTTGGCATGCTTCTTTCTTGAATATGTGCTATGCTTAAAATATACTTATGTAGATCCTTTGTATTAGGGTATATTTGTGTGCAAGTGTGTGCGTGTTTATGTGAACACACATATGACCATAATCTTGAGAACTCTTTTTTAAAAAATATTTTATTATATTCTAGTGAAAGTGTGCATAGCAAAATATTTTCCCATTCAACATTTTCTGCACATATTGCTCAGTGATATTGGTAGCAATCTTCACATTGTGTTAACATTCTCATTATTTCCATTCTAGTTGTTTCATTTCTAATAACCTAGTTTCCCTTTCTTCTCATCTACGCTTTAGAGTGTTTGTTGACCATTTGACATCATAGATTCACTTTCATTTCTGAAGGATATATTTACTGGGTATAGAATTCTGGGCTGACAGTTTTTTTCTTTCACCACTTTAAGAGTGTTGTTTCTCTGCCCTTTGTAGTGACAGAGGAGCAATCTGCCATCATCAGCATCATCCCCTATATGTAGCTGCTTTCAAGATATTTTTCTTTTTCTTTATCTTTCAGAAGTTTAAGTATGATGTGTCTATGCATGGTTTTATTAGACTTTATCCAGTTTGCAGTTTGTTGACATTCTTGAATCTGTAATATGTAAGTTTATATTTCTCATCAAATTTGGAAATTTTCAGTCATTAATTCTTCAAATATCTTTTTTCTGCAGCAATGTATTTCTCCTCTCCTCTGCAACTCCAATGACACAATTGTTAGACCTTTTGATATTGTTCCACCTGCTCCCAAGACTCTGTTATTTTTTTTTCAATGTTTTTCCTCTCTGTTCTGAAGATTAGACAATTTCTATGATCTATTCTCAAGTTTACTGACTCTTTCCTCTGTTGTCTCCATTCTGTTATAATTTTTATTTTAGATATTGTATCTCCCAGTTCTAAATTTCCATTTAAAAAAAATAATTTCTATTTCTCTGCTGATAACTTATACTTCTCCATTCATTTTCTGGAGTGTTTACTTTTACCTCATGAAATATAGTTATAATAGCTTCTTTGAAGTCTTTGCCTGGTAAGTCTATCATCTGGCTTATCTTATTGACATCTGTTGATTATCTTTTCTCTTAAGAATTGGTCACATTTTTCTGATTCCTTGTATAGTGAGTAATTTTAGATTGTTTATTGGAAAATTTGAACATTTTATCATTTAGTCTGATAATTGGGTGTGGTTTAAACCTTACTTTCACTGCTTTTATGGCATGAGGGTTAGGCTGGTACTAGTTATTCCATCATGGCTGGGAGCCTATAATGATGAATTTTGAGATTACAGTCATATTGACTCCTGATACACCATATAAATCCCTATGGACAGTGCCCACCAAAAATAAATTAGACAAAGGAATATTTTTAATGGATATCTATAAGTTAGGGCTTTTGCCTGAGAAAATGCTTATTTATTTGTTCAGTACTTTCACTGAGAACTTACCAAGTTCAATGGGAGACAATCTCTTTCTCCCAGGAAGAGTTCACAAAATAGCTGGGGAGAAATAGCAGATGAAGCATGCTAATAAATAACTAGGGTAAAAGATAGTGCTTAAATGCTGAATAATTGGTACAAGTGGTTACAGTGGTTCAGTGGAGGCTTGGAGAGGCCAATTCTTGCTGTGATGATTAGGGAAAGGTCCATTCTGTACTTTTAGACCCCCAAATCTAGTGATAGGAGTGGTGGAGTTCCTCTGAGACAAGAAACTATAGCTTTGGAATTTTAAAAATAATAAGCTTATTGCCTTTTGACAGGGAGTCAGGTCAAAGGATATCTGCTGAAAATGATGATTTCCTTTTGGAATTGAGATTGAAATGAGTTAAGAAAAACTTCTAGAAAAGAGATGATTTGCGAACAATTTGACTTGGAAGTTGTTCGTCCCTTACAAGTTAGAACAAAAGCACAAATGCTCAGAGGAGGAAAAACTGGTTAGAGAGAGGGAGAGAAGACAGAGAGAGAAATACACGTTTGTGTGTGCGTGTGTGTGTGTGTGTGTGTGTGTGTGTATACCTCTGGCCAGAGGTCTAAAGAGTAATAGGAGGAGGGGGACGCTAGGTCAGATTCCCTGGTTAGAGTCAGGGGTGGCTTGTTGGATCTGGAATTTAGATTTGATACTGAAGAAATCAGAAAATTATTTCTTGAGTCAGGGAAATGCATGTTGACTGCAGAGTGACTGCAGATTCTTCAGGAAATGTAGTTTGGTAGTGAGGCTCAGGCCTGGAGTGCAGAGAGAGCTGGTGGATAGAGTGGAGCCTGAGAGGTTGTTGCACCAGCTGAGGAATGAGGGGATCAGAGCTCAGCCAAGTGAAGCCCAGGTATAACGGGAAAAAAGAACATGAGGGAGTCAAAAGCCTAAGGATTGGCTTGGGGATCTTAAAGACTGGTGGTATTACTGACAAAGAGGGTCTGGTTCGAGGGGAGAGATGCTGGCATGATAATAATTATAGTGTGGCATCCACTTGAAGATCAGGTTATCTGGTATGAAAATATTGGGCTGAGTGTGAATAGGTAAGAGGTCAAGGCTAAAGATATAGGTGTGGGAGTTATTTACATAGATCTGGTGGTTTAATTCTTGAAAGTAGATGGATTTTCCTAAGGAAGAAGAGAGACGAAGGAAGGTCACATCTAGGCTTTAGGACAACTCATAATTAAACTGTGGAAGGGAGTCACTGACATTGCCAGAAAAAAAAACAGAAAACCTTTCTGACAAGTAGGAAGAGGCCTCAGGATTATGTGGTGTCATGGAAGCTAAGGGAGGCAGATGTTTCAAACATGGAGTAGAAAAGCTATTTTGTGTGGCCAAGAGCAATTCACCAGGTGGCATTATGGAGAGCAGGCATAGGTAGAAAGAGGTGGAAAGCGGGTACTGAATAAATAAAAGTAAAACGTGTTAAAGTAGTGATTCAAGGAGTATATTTATGAAAGGAAGAAGAGAAAAGAAAGAAGATAAAATCTCAGTGATGTTAAAGGGCTCAGCAGAATGAAAGTACATACTGAAGGTAGATGAAACTTCTTCAGGTTGAAAATCAGGAGAGAAAAAGCTAAAGAAAAAGGAAGTTTCAGTTTTTAGAAAGAATAATTGTGTAGAGAAACCACTCAGTCTTGGCATTGCAGACTTTTATACAGTCTTAGATACAATTGCATTCAGGACCCCATCCACTTCAAGAAACTCTTCTTAATATAGACCTTGTAAAATATTTCCTGGGAGGTGGAGACCGCTGTTTTACAAGGCTTCTCTGTGCTTCCTGTACAGATCTGCTGGGAAAATATTTAGTACTGGTTGAATTCTACTTCTCTGTAACTTAATACTAATAGTAACAGTTTTATGAAGGTTACTTTATTTAATCTTCACTATAACACAGTGGCACAGTGGTTAGGAACTTGGCTGCTAACTAAAAGGTTGGCAGTTTGAATCCATCAGCTGCTCCTTGGAAACCCTATGGGACAGTTCTACTCTGTCCTATAGGGTTGCTATGAGTCAGAATTGATTCGACGGCAATGAATTTTTTGTTGGTTTTTGGTATAACAAAGTAAGGTTGATTTTATTATTATTGCCATTTTACAGATAAAGAAACCTGCCAAGGTTATATAGCTAGTAGGTGAAGAATCTGGTTTTTGAATCCCAGCTTGTTTAACTCCACACCGATAATCTCGATGCTTTATTGTCCCTAAATTCTGAATTCAAGCGTTGTCCCCTTTCCAATATGAGGGTCCTTCAAATGTTTGAAGTCAGTTATTCCACACGCCTAGGAGTGGAGCCAGGTGGCCCTTCAACTCCTGCTTCTTTTTTTCTTCCTCCCTCTTCTTTTTGTTTCAATTGCTAATCCAACACATAGTTATTGAGCACCTTCAGTATGTCAGATACCGTGCTAGGTGCTGGGTGCTGCAGATACAGCAATAAACAAAATAGACATGGGCGTTAACCTCATGGAGTTTACAGACTGAAGAAAGAGACACACTAAATGTGAAAATTAGCAACAAAATGTATAAGAAGAAGTGATGATGAGTGCTGCAAAGGAAATGAATCTCTCTAGCTCCCCCTGTCACTCTTCTTCACAAACTGTGGCTTTCAGAGCACGTATTATGCTCAATTCTTTCCTCCTGAAACCCTCTCCTCTTAAGGTGTAGCCCCCCCAAGGAGGACAAGATACTGCCAATGTGACCTAAGCATCCCAGAGCACAGTGGGGCTCTTGAGCTGGAAAAACTTACGTTACTGCAGCCTGGAGGTAGCAATGGGCAGAACCACAGGCAGGGGCGACTGGAGAGAAGAAAATCAACTTCCTTCTCTGAGAGGAAAAGACAAACGTGCAGAGGACCAGGCTGAGGCAAAGCAAGGAGAGCCCAGGAGTGGGGCCAGATGGTCTCAATCTGTTCCATGAAGTATGACCAAAAGGTCATGCTAAACAGATCAGGAAGCCATGCATCCCCTTCCATTCCACAGATCCCACCTTTCCCTTCATGCCCCCGCTCCCCTGAACCCACACATCTGCTTGACTAATGCAGCTGAGGGGAAACACTGAGGTTTACTAAATACGAATATGCCACTGTGGCGGCTGAGGTGGGAAACATGCAACAGGGAAAGGTTTCCCGCTCCCTCTCTCTCTCATAGTACTAGTCCCAGTACCACAATTTGGAAGAATTTGGCTGGAGAAAAATGTCATGAGGCACAACTGCAGATTTGATACATCTGACCTTTCTTTTCTTCAGAACAATAAATGTCGAATAGCTTACAATGACAGCCCGGATGGCTAGAGGTTATTTATGTGCTTAAATATTTAGGCAAGAAACACAGTTTGGACTTAAGTCTAGTTTACATGAAGATTCTGACCTATGCAAGTCATGAGCACTTCAAAGGCAGAAATACAAGCAGTGATGTTTACATTTCAGAAAACAGCAAACGTGAAACATCAGAATAGAACGAAGTGGTAAATGATCCCTGATAGGTAATGGGAATGTTTGATAACATTAAAAAAAATGATTTGCTACACAAAATTGTCTTTGCGTGTTCCATATCTGAGTATGGTGTGGTATGGTGGCATTCCAGAGAAAGGCCCACAATACATGCTCCTCCCTTCTTTGATTAAATTTTACATATTTTATATATGCATGTTTACTTATATGATTTATCCCCATTTCACTGAAGACATTTTATTGCTAAAACAGGAGGGAGAATCATCTTGCCCCAGCTGTGTAAATCCTGATAGAAGTATAATCCTCCAGCTCGGAATGTAATTCTCTACTCAACCTCATACCTAATTATCATCAGTAGTGTTCCTTTCAGAGTAGAGGCTCTGAAAGGTGCCTTGTTTTTTTAGAACTGTGAACGTTAATTAACCCATTTTCTTCTGAAAAGAGACAGCATTGCATAGTGTTAAGAAAATAGATTCTGGATTTAGTTCTGGCTTTGGACCCATCTCCAGTTGTAAGTTCTTAAGCTAGTAAAGCAATAACTTTTCTGCTCTTGATATTCTCATCTGTAAAATAAGGATTATTATAGTGTTTATAAGATTCTTATTGGGGTAAAAGAGACAATTTTTATAAAGGGTTTAGTACAAAACCTGCACATGGTTAAAGCACTGAAAATATTATCCATTTTCATTTATTTTATTATTATTGCTATTAATAAAACTTTCCCCTTATTATTTTTGGTGGCTTCCCCTCCATATCGTCTTGGCTGGAATCTAATTACACTCAAAATTAGAGTTCATCTTATAAAAAAAAGTAATCCGATTAAATGAATGGAGAGAAGTCTCTTTATAGACATTGTGGACTAACACAACCTTATTTGTTCGAAGAGTTAAAGTTGTCCAAAAATCAGCACTGTCCCGTCATGCATTACCTTAGGGCCCATATGGAGCCAGCAAACCTTTTATTTATTTTTTTAGTGTCAAAGAATTTTACCTAACTCATGAAGGATATTTCTAAACTCTTAATATAGTCATTGGAAAATCTTATATTTTCAGAGCAAAAAAGTTCTTATTTCAATAATTAACTGTGAAGTTTGAAAAACTAAACTATGAGCTGAGACAACCAAAAGAGTGGAGAAGTTCCTCACCAGGAGTCATAGGATTAGGTTTTCATTTTGGGATGTGCCAGGTTGTCTTGTTTGAACATGGGCAAATCACATAAACTTTCTGATCATAGTTTTGGTTATACCAAGTTAAATGGGTTCTAATCTACTATTCCTTATTAAAATTCTATGATTTTAACCTGAAGCATTACTGGGAAGGCATTATTTCTATACAAACAGTTGCAGGGTCAATTACAATTTCACAGACCAGTGATAAGAAATGATAACTGGTAACTAATAGGTTATGATAAGAGCTATAACTAATATACCTTAGAAGCTGTGATAAGATTAAAGAGATTTATTTTCATTTCCACCCAAAAGGAAAACCCAAGTTGTTTTGGTTCTTTTCTGGATGTGTTGTAAACTCACCTCAGTGGCTCCATTCTGATCTTCTGCTCTAATCATTACAGCCAATCAGGGACCAATTGTGTGGACAGAAGCAATCAATCAGGCAACAGATCAATAGGAAGGTAGCTAGATAAATAGATAAATAAAACTGTACTTCTAATCCCTTATATAGGAAGTGTTTATGTTAGGAGTAGGGTTGAGAGATAAGGGAGTGTTTGATTTATCTATCTTAGTAAATATTTATAGGAGGTGTCCAGTAAATATTTGCTGAATCCATGAAGAAAAGGATAAAGAATGAATGAGACATGTAAATACAACATATGAAAAGGATGACTTGAGCAAGTCCTTCGCATCTTTTATAACCCAGGCCCCAGTGAGCACAGTGTGTGTCAAATTTACTTACATTTTAATGGCTTCTTGACTCTTCGCTTCAATTCTCCATTCAACAAATAATCATTGAGACTTCCTGCGTGTCTAGAAGGTTAAAATATTCTATAGGGGAAAACACAGTAGTTACAAGAGGTGGTCTTGTAACTACTGTTACAAGTCTAATAAGGAAGACCAGAAACAGGATTTGGAGTCAGAAATTAGGGATCCAAGACTTGACACCAGCATTAGCTAGCTTCATGACTTTCATTTAAGCTGTGAGTCCTAGTGAAATGCAGGGGATGATACCAACATCACAATGTTGTTGAGAGGGTAAGATTATATATGTAGAATGCCGTTGTTGTTAGTTGCCACTGAATTGGCTCTGACTCATGTATAACAGAATGGAACATTGCTGGTCCTCCACCATCCTCACAATTATTGTATGTTTGAGCCCATTGTTGCAGCTATGGTGTCAATCCATCTCTTGAGGATTTCTCTCATTTTTGCTGACCCTCCATTTTACCAAACATAATGTCCTTTTCTAGCAATTGATCTTTCCTGATGATGTGTCTAAAGTAAGCAAGATGAAGTCTCACCATGCTCGCTTCTAAGGAGCATTCTGGCTGTATTAACCCCCAAACTGATTTTTTCATTCTTCTGGCAGGCAATTGTATGTTCAATATGCTTTGCCAATACCACAATTCAAACGCATCAATTCTTCTTTGATCTTGTTGTTTCATTGTCCAGCTTTCACATGAATATGAGGCGATTGAAAAGATCATGACTTGGGTCAGACATACCTTAGTCATCAAAGTGACATCTTTGCTTGTAGAATGTTGTTGTTGTGTGCCATCAAATCAATTCCGACCCACATAGGACAGAGTAGAACTTCCCTATGGGGTTTCCTAGGCTGTAAACCTTTACAGAAGCAGATTGCCAGATCTTTTCTCCTGTGGAACTGCTGGTGGGTTCCAACCGCAGACCTTTCAGTTAGCAGCCTAGCACTTAACCATTTCGCCATCAGGGCTCCTTGCTTGTAAAATAACCAAAAAAACCCAAACCTGTTGTTGTCGAGTTGATTCCAACTCATAGCAACCCTATAGGACAGAATAGAACTGCCTGTAGGATTTCCAAGGCTGTAATCTTTATGGAAGCAAACTGCCACCTTCTGGTTAGCAGCCAAGCGCTTAACCACTGCACCACCAGGGCTCCTTTGCTTGTAGAATAGTGCTCTGTAAAATTGAAAGCACTATAAAGATTATGCCAGCTATTTAATTAAAAATGTTACAAGATGGGGTGGACTTAAGGGCTCAGTACATTGGAGAGAAGAGCTGTGAGTAGAAGCTTCCTAACAGAGCTGAGGCTTGATGGTCCTGGAGGATGAGTAGAGTTTGGATAGTTAGGATGAGAAAGAAGAGCATTCCAGGAAGGAAGCAGGGAACAGTATGAATGAGTATAAGTACAAATTGAAGGCTGCTCCATTCAGTTTGATTAAATCAATTAGCCTTCCTGGAGTACCTAATACGAACTTCCTGGTCACTGGGACCACTCTGGGGTTGAAATTTTATGTTTGAAGGTACAGTTGGATGGGCTAGTGGCGTCAGGACATGACAGGAGGGCCTTAGAAAGCAAGCAGTGGTGGCTGACATTCTCATAGCAGGAAATAGGCAGCCATCTCACTTAGAGGAGGGGCATGATGTAAGTAGCATCTTAGGGAGATGAAACTGGTAATCATGTGCAGTCTGGATTAGCAAATAGAGACTGGAGCCAGAATACCCAGTTAGGAGCCTGTTGCAGTATCTTGGCTAGGAAGGGCGGGAGTATGGAAAGGGGTAAACTGAGGGGGATGGGAGAGGAAAGGATGATTCTAGGAAAAATTTACAGACAGAAGAAGGCAAAATTCAGGTTTTTCTAGAACTTTCTGCCAGAAAGATTAGAAAAATAGTGATTAATTTGACAGAGAAGAGAAATTTGGAAAGACATTTGAGAAGAAGGATTGAGTTTCAGGTGCACATGGGGAGCTGAGGTGATAGCTCACTGCCTGGGCAGCAATATCCTACAGGTAGTTGGAAATGAGGGACTAGAATTTATGTCAGAAGTCAGCGCTAGGCTTGAGGATTTGGGAATCATCAACACAGAGACTTCTTATAAAGTACGCACTTTGCTTAGAACTTAATTTCATGTTTTTTAGAAAAGAATAAAAATGAAGAGCTTGCTGAATTATAGATTGTGCAACTGTATTAAAAGTAATTCTCCCTTTTCCCCTCCCTTCTGCCTCCCTGGTGACTTCTATGTTCTATTCTTCCCTCTGATCCACTCCCCCTTTCCCTATTACCTTATAAACTGAGGGACACAATAACCTCTATTTCTGTCAGATCAGAAGGTTGTCAGTGAAGGGATTAAGGTGATCAGGAATGTTCACCAGAACATACAAAGGCCCCCCTGGCACCTTTTCCAGTCCTTCAGAGATCAGAGGAATGGAAGCATTCTCTAGAGGAAAGTGACCATTTATATTTATAGGAAGAAATGTTTAAAGAGCTAAATTCTCAGCTCCCTGGGTAGCCCCGTTGTTTGATTTGCAGCTTTTCTTAAGTAAAGCACTGATTCTCAAGAAGAGACCAGCTGCTTGGCAGATAATGTGATCAGGTGACGAAAGGCTTCTCAGATCTGGTGGAGGGGCTTGAAGCTGGGCATCCCTTCCTGGCACCAAGCTTTCATCTGTAGTTTGAATTGAGTTAGCAGAAATAGAAGTGCAGTGCTCAGAAGTCAAGTTTTCTTTATTTTAATATTCTTCTTCCACTCATTCAAAGAGAAAATCTTCCCAGCAATTTACATAGACATTCTCAAGTATTACCTGCCACAAGCCGTATCAGGTTTGCTTCAGTGAGGTAATGGTTGGGGGCTGGTGGTGGGAGGGAGTTGGAGAGGAGAGACATATGGCTCTAGCATTTATTGAGCATCCTTATATGCCAGACACTTTACAGGCATTCTCTCATTTAATCTATACAACTGCAAGAGATAGGTATGTTGATCTCTGTTTACAAATGAGGCTCTGAGGATTAAGTGACTAGCCTAGGTCATGCCACTAGTGAGTGGCTGAACTGGGATTTACTCATAGGTTTCTTTCCTTTCTGTTTTTTCAGTTGAGCCAGAGAGACATGTATCCTTGCCCAGGCTCACATAATAAGTATTAACCTCAAAGAACACTTGATGTTCTTGACTTGATATTTCTTGTTGTTGACCCCATGTGACCATAGGGTTTTCTTGGCTGTAATCTTTTTTTTTTTTAAATAATTTTATTGTGTTTTAGGTGAAAGTTACAGTGCAAATTTATTTCTCATTAAAAAATTTATACACAAATTGTTTTGTGACATTGGTTGCAATCCCTGCAATGTGTCAGCACTCTCTCTCTTTGCCTTTCTACCCCAGGTTCCCCATTTCCATTTGTCCACCTTTCCTGTCCTTTACTGTCTTCTTGTCTTTGCTTTTGGGTTACCCATTTGGTTTCATATGCTTGAATGAACTAAGAAACACGTTCCTCACATGTGTTATTGTTTGTTTTATAGGCCTGACTAATCTTTGACTGAAAGGTGACTTCTAGAGTGGCTTCAATTCTGTGTTAGCAGGGTGTCTGGGGGCCATAGTCTCAGGGGTTCCTCCAGACTCTGCCAGACCAGTAAGTCTGCTATTTTTTTTTTTTTATTTTAATTTTGTCCTATATTTTTTTCTCCCACTCTGTCTGAGACACTCTATTGTGATCCCTGTTAGAGCAGTCGGTGGTGGTAGCTGGGCACCATCTAGTTCTTCTGGGCTCAGGCTGGCGGAGCCTGTGGTTCATGTGGTCCATTAGTCCTGTGGACTAATATTTTCCTTGTGTCCTTGGTTTCATTATCCTTTGCTCCAGTGGGATGGGACCAATCGATGTATTTTAGATGGCCACTTGTAAGCTTTTAAGACTCCAGACACTACTCACCAAAGTAGGATGTAGAACATTTTCTTTATGAACTATGTTATGCTAATTGACCTAGATTTCCCCCAAAACCATGGTTCCTAGGCTTAGCCCTAGTAACTCAGTCCCTCAAGGTATTTGGATGTGTCTAGGAAGCTTCTATGACTTTGCCTTGGTTAAGTTGTGTTGTCTTCCCCTATATTGTGTGTTGTCTTTCCCTTCACCAAAATTAACACTAGTCTACTATTTTGTTAGTGATTTCTCCTCCCCTCCCTGGTAACCATCAAAGATTGTTTTTTTTCTGTATGTAAACCTTTTCTTGGGTTTTTATAATAGTGGTCTTATACAATAGTTGTCCTTTTGTGATTGACTTATTTCACTTCAGCATATTGTCTTCCAGATTCATCCATGTTGTGAGATGTTTCTCGGATTCATCATTGTTCTTTATCATTGTGTAGTATTCCATTGTGTGTATGTACCATAATTTGTTTATCCGTTCATCTGTTGATGGGCACTTAGGTTGTTTCCATCTTTTTGCTATGGTGAATAATGCTGTAATCAACACGCATATGCATATATCTATTCCTGTGATGGCTTTTATTTCTCTAGGATATATTCTTAGGAGTGGGATTGTTGGATCGTACGATATTTCTATTGCTAGCTTTTTAAGAAGGCATCATATCATTTTCTGGAAACCCTGGTGGTGTAGTGGTTAAGAGTTATGGCTGCTAACCAAAAGGTCAACAGTTCGAATCCACCAGATGCTCCTTGGAAACCCTATGGGACAGTTCTACTCTGTCCTATAGGGTTGCTGTGAGTCGGAATCAGCTAGATGGCAAGGGGTTTGGTTTGGTTTGTATCATTTTCTATAGTGGTTGTACCATTTTACATTCCACCAGCAGTGCTTTTTATTCTTCCCCTTCTCCCTTTTTCCCCTTTTTCTCTTTCTTCCCTTCCTACTTTTTATCCTTCTTCTTCTTCCTCCCTAGAAACTTCAATGCCTTATGCACCAAAGTCTTCCTTGCCCTGCAAAGGACACATCCAAGGCTTCCCACTTTGGGGACATTCAGCTCCTACTACACAAAGGATGATGGCCTTTCAACTGGAAGCTGAGCAGCTACATGTTCAGCCATCAGGGAGCTCAATGCTGTGATTTCTTCTAAATGAGTGTTCATTATTGATGCTAATTGAACTTGAAGTTAATGAAAAAGGATTATTTTACAGGGCTTAAGTCAAGGCCAAAATTGTTATTACAGGATAATTATTCCCCTTAAAAGTCACCATTACAGCTATAATTGTTTTTTATCAGCTTTTTTTCTGGTGCTGAAAGAGATTTCTTCGAAGGAAGATTCCTTATATAATTCGTCACCTCATCTAATTCTTAATCACCAATCATTTCTCTCCAGATAAATGTTAATCAAAGGTATATGAGTTGGCTATTCTGCCTTAATTGCATTTGATCAGTTTCAAAGAAACCTTTTTTTTCTTCCATTTTTGGTTAGGAATGTAGCCTTTCCCTGTCCTTTTAAACCTAAAACCTGGAGGAAGAAACCAAATGATCTCACTTAGAAAACCAGTGGCAGAAGGAGATGGAGGTTGCTAGGTGTGCTTGGGGCTGGGGAAGGTGATAGGAAAGAGGCTCCCTGTAGACTGCTCATGTCAACTCCTCCAACATGCATGTCCTTCATGGCCCTTCTTTCCTCCACACGAGAGAGACCTCCTCACAGCTCCATGCTCCCCAAGAGCTTGTGATCCCATTCCTGTACTGCAGTTTTTGTGGCTACTCTGTCTTCCTGCACTCCACTACCACTCCTGCTCTTCTATTGTAGAGAACAGTGTGTGGACACTAAGGGGACACTCAGCAAGTGTCCCTCGCTTCAAAGTGTTGAGACTTGTGCTGGAGTCTTCTGGCCCTGAACACAGTGCCCAAGAAATGCATAGAAGGCCAGGGAAAGAGAAAGATCCTTAACCTGTAGCCAGATCCCTTTTTTTATCTGGAGTCACTGGCAGTGTCGGAGAGCCATAGGCTCCCTCCTGTGGTCCTCCTTTCAAATGTCCATTGGCCAAGGAGAGGGCTAGGAGAGCCAATAAACCAGTAATTGACCAGATTGGGGCCCAAAATCAACTGCTGAATTGAGATGGTTAGAAATCTCCTGGATTAAGCTACGGGAGGCACTATTAAAAAGCAAATATTATCTAAAAGGAGTAAAATAAGAAGTTATAATTGATCATCAAATCCTCATTTATAGAGACAATGAATTCTTTTGCATGTTATTTAACCAGCCACCCAGTAGACTTCTGCGGGGATGATACAGGACAGAGCTGGACCATGGATCAGCCAGCTCACAATTAGGGATTCCTAGGGCTACAGCTCCCTGCTTCCATTCTCAGTTCTAGTCTTTCTGCCAAAACTTTCCATCTTATAACTTTCAATGCACAGCCCATTCCTTTTTAAAGAAAAGCTTTTTCTTTTAACCCTTGTTCGCTTTCCATGTCTCTCAGAAAGAAAAAAAAAAAAAGATTTTCTAACGGAATCCCTATTCACTCCAATATGGTCTGTCTTCCCAGGTTGCCACCCATTCACAGTGTGAAATGCCGAAGAGGATGACATGGCGCATAATAACTTTCAGGGCTAATTAAGGTTTTAAATCATCCTCAAAAATTAGGATCAACCAGCAGCCCTTGTGTGTGCCACTGTAACTTGCCAAGCCCAAATCCCGCCTTATCTCCAGGCATAAAAGCCACATTAACTTTTAAGACCTGATTCAAAAATGCATTATGGATAATGACGACACCTTGATATTAAGTCTTCAGAAAGGAGCCTGGACATATGACTTGACATATTGAGGTTTTACCACTGATAGAAATGTTAGGGCTTTTATGTTCCCATTGATTGTTAAACAAATACTATATCTTTCTATAAGAATTATTGACCCAAAAAGTGCACTTTAAGAGGAGTGTGTATAAGCGGCGTGTTTGTGTGTGTGTGTGTGCATCTGAAGCATCACTGTTGTCACTGATATTGGCATTTCCCCTTGTTTTCCTCCTGATGAGAAAGCAAAATACTTGATAATTTAAAGAAACTCATGGGTCAAAAATTATACTACATGAAAAACATGCTTTAGCATAAGAATGAAACATTAGATCACCCTGGTTTTTTTCTTTTATTTTTCTGCCATAGAAGAAAATATCCTGGACTAGAAGTTGTGCTAGTTGGGCTCTCCCTGTTCTGCCATTAACTAACCAGGTGATCTTAGACAAGCTATTGATAGTTACAATAGTTAACATTTTATTGAGTTTCTTTTCCCTGAAGAGCCAAGTTTTACCTCCATTTTCTCATGTAATCCTCCAGCAGCTCTAAGAAGGAGGCATTATTGCTATTTTCTTTTCACAGAGGCTTAGAGATACTAATCGGTTGCCCAAGGTCTCAATTCTAAGAGGTGGACCTGGAGCTCATGCTCAAGTCTTTCAGACTCTCAAATACATGCTGCCAACCGCCATACTATGCTGCCTCCTCTGAGTTCAACAACACCCACAACAGCAGCAGATACTGCGTGCTCACCATGAGCCAGGCACTGTGAGCAA
This sequence comes from Dugong dugon, assembly GCA_030035585.1. Lineage (NCBI taxonomy): Eukaryota > Metazoa > Chordata > Mammalia > Sirenia > Dugongidae > Dugong > Dugong dugon. The sequence goes on from CM057473.1 coordinate 69,396,483, forward strand.
GGGGCATGGCTCTTTCCTCAGAGTTTGCAGACAAGGACAACTAGGTACTCTGGGTTTCTTGGTCTACTACTGTAAGATAAAGGATTTGTGTCCTTGGTGTACCTTTCAACTTAGAAAGCTCATGCGCATTTAAACTATTTTCAAAGAGCCTTCCATTCTTTAATAATGTTACTTTTCACACACTTTTATTGGATGACTGCCATGTGCCAGGCACTCTGCAAAGGGTTTTTGTAGGACTATTAAATTTTTTCCTCACACCAGTCCAGGGAAAGATTACAAATGAGTAAATGGAGGCTCAGAGAGGTCACCTTGGTCAAGGTCGTACAGCTTGTGAATGGCAGAGCTGGGATTTGAACTCGACTGTCAGCCCCAACTGCTGTGATTTTCCCCATGTAACTCACTTCTTGGGCTACTGATCTTGAAATTTAATAAGTTCATTCATTTGAGCAAGCCAATTCCTATGACCACAGATATCATGGAAACAGAAATCTATGTAACCAAGCAATCTTGAAGCATGGGCAGCAGTTTGCTTATTGTATGCTGTATTGTGTGCCAGAGAATTCTGATCCGAAGAGCCTAAACGCTGGTATTTGGTTGCTTGAAGCTGACAATGAATCCCAGAACCTTCACAGCAGTGAGAGTTAACATTTCACCACAGTGAATTGAACTCGGGAGGTTGTTACTTATTGCAACAACAATAACAACAACAAAAAGAATTAATATTCATGCACCTTTTTATAGTTTTCCAGACCCTTCCACACCCATTATCTCATTTGGTAAGAGGAAAAGAATAATGGAATGAGTTGTTAAGCCTGCAAACATAGAAAATGAATGATATTGAGTCTGCGAGGGGGAAACTCAGAGAAATGAGAAAAAGGAGCAGGGTCACTTGTCAGAAGCAGACGGGCTTGTCTTTAAATACCTGATCAGAAAGGCGGCTGAGCAGTAGATAAATGTAAAGAGGACCACAAAGCTGAGAATAAATGGAGCAATCTTCTTCTGAATGGAAAGTAGCTGAAATTCCAGGGCCAGCAAAATAGGGGTGGTGGAAATATTGAGAAATTATGGCCTGAGAAGAATCCCTAAAGTTGTCAGGTGTCGGGGTGACAATGGCACATCAGAAGTGCCTAGAATAGATGGGGTAATAAATCAAGCAGAGAAGGATTATGGCCACCACAAGGCACTGCTCTGTCATAATGGAGAATAGGCTGGAGGACTTTATAAAGCTGGATCTGTAGGCTCTGGGCATGATGGAATTGACTGTGTCAACCTCGGAAAGGCTCAAAATTCAACTCACTCTTAAAAATGGGCTTGTAGGGTGCTTAGATCATTCTGAAGATCCACAAGTCCTTTTTATTTTTTTTTCCCTCTGTCTCTCTCAAGAGTCTATTTAAAAGAAAAAAGATGATATTATGTTGGAGCAGTGAAGAAGTTTTGGGCCTCCAGGTCTCTACGGGTTCTGACTCCATCAGTGTCAATAGAGGCAGTGTGCTGTGATGGCAGGGGCTTGGTCTTTGGCTATGGTCTTGGTTTCAAGTCCCAGATCTGTTAGTTACCAGTCAAGTGACCTTGGGTGAGTGGCTGAATCCCCTCAGTTTTCTCATCTGTAAAGTTAGGGCAATATATCAGTAATAGTTCATTGAAAGGATTAAATGAACTAATGACTATAAAGTAAGTGATCAGAAGCAATTATTAGAGGGGAGAAGAGGGACTTTTCTTCATTCAGTCATCACAGTCCAATAGATAGAGTTTAGTTGACAGTTTCCACTTGGTTATGCTGCATAAGAAACCTCACACTCTCATTGCTTTACAAAAATATTTACTTGATTCTCACTAATGATTCTTGCTGGTGCTGGGGGATGGCTGCTGTTGCTCTGCTCCAGGCTCTCAGTAGGGTCAGATCTGCTCCATGGTCTTCTCATTCTGGGATCGAGGCTGAAGGGGCACTTTCCATCTGAGCCTCAATGTTTTTATTCTAGAGGAAACTAGTGTACAAGAACTGGTGGAGACTTGCCGTTCCTCTGAGACCCTCTGCTTGGGACTGGCATATTGCCGCTTCTACACACATTCCACCACCACTTGTCTGTTAGTTTATTGTACTGTGGTGGTTTACGAGCTAGCACGATGCTGGAAGCTATGCCACTGGTATTTCAAATACCAGCAGGGTCACCCATGATAGGTTTGAGCGGAGCTTCCAGACTGAGACAGACTAGGAAGAAGGACCTGGTGATCTACTTCTGAAAAAATTAGCCAGTGAAAATCTTATGAGTAGCAGCAGAATATTGTCTGATATAGTGCCCAAAGATGAGCCCCTCAGGTTGGAAGGCACTCAAAATAAGACTGGGGAAGACCTGCCTTCTCAAGGTAGAGTTGACCTTAATGATATGGATAGAGTCAAGCTTTCAGGACCTTCATCTGCTGATTGGCATGACTCAAAATGAGAAGAAACAGCTGCAAACATCCATTAATAATCAGAATGTGGAATTTATGAAGTTTGAATCTAGGAAAATTGGGAATCGTCAAAAATGAAATGGAATGCATAAACATCAATATCCTAGGCATCGGTGAGCTGAAATGGACTGGTATTGGCCATTTTGAATCGGACAATCATATGGTCCACTATGCTGGAAATGACAAATTGAAGAGGAATGGTGTCACATTCATTGTCAAAAAGAACATTTAAGATCTATCCTGAAGTAAAACACTATCAGTGATAGGATAATATCCATATGCCTACAAGGAAGACCAGTTAATATGACTATTATTCAAATGTATGCACCAACCACTAAGGCTGAAGATGAAGAAAATGAAAATATTTACCAACTTCTGCAGTCTGAAATTGATCAATGCAGTCAAGATGCATTGATAATTACTGGTGATTGGAATGTGAAAGCCAGAAATAAAGAAAAAGGATCAGTAGTTGGAAAATTTGGCCTTGGTGATAGAAACAATACCTGAGATTGCATAATATAATTTTGCAAGACCAACAACTTCTTCATTACAAATACCTTCTTTCAACAACATAAATGGTGACGGTACATGTGGACTTCACAGGATGGAACACACAGGAATCAAATTGACTACATCTGTGGAAAGAGACCATGGGGAAGCTCAATATCATCAGTCAGAACAAGGGGCCAACTGCAGAACAAACCATCAATTGCTCATAAGCAAATTCAAGCTGAAACTGAAGAAAATTAGAACAAGTCCAGGAGAGCCAGTATACGACCTTGAGTATATCCCACCTGAATTTAGAGACAATCTCAAGAATAGATTTGATGCATTGGACACTAATGATAGAAGACCAGATGAGTTGTGAAATGACATCAAGGACATCATAGATGAACATAGCAAGAGGTCATTGAAAAGACAGGAACGAAAAAAAATACCAAAATGGATGTCTGAAGAGACTCTGAAACTTGCTCTTGAACGTAGAGTAGCTAAAGCAAATGGAAGAAATGATGAAATTAAAGAACTGAATAGAAGATTTCAAAGGATGGCTCGAGAAGAAAAAGTACAGTATTATAACGAAATGTGGAAAGACCTGAAGTTAGAAAACCAAAAGGGAAGAACACACTCAGCATTTCTCAAGCTGAAAGAACTGAAGAAAATATCCAAGGCTCGAGTTGCAATACTGAAGAACTCTGGAGAAAATACTGAATGACACAGGAAACACCCAAAGAAAATGGAAAGAATATACAGAATCACTGTACCAAAAAGAATTGGTCGACACTCAGCCATTTCAGGAGGTAGCATATGATCAAGTACTGATGGTATTGAAGGGAGAAGTCTGTATGCACTGAAGGCACTGATGAAAAACAAGGCTCCAGGAATTGACGGAATACCAATTGGCATGTTTCAACGAAGGGATGCAGGGCTGGAGGTGCTCACTGGTCTATGCCAAGAAATTTGGAAGACAGCTACCTGGCCAACCAACTGGAAGAGATCCTTATTTGTGTCCATTCAAAAGAAAGGTAATCCAACAGAATGCAGAAATTTCAAACAATATCATTAATATCACACACAAGTAAAATTTAATCAGGGAGAAATTGGTTGAACTCAATCAAGCCCCTGAAATCGGCATGAGGTCAGAGAGTAAGATTTGCTGAGCCTTGCTCTGGACTCTGGCACTATGTAGAGAGAGGTTGGGTGTCAGAGGGCTGTGCCTGAGTTCTCCCCACTGTGCTGCCACCTGTGACTTAACAATGACCACCCTGACCTAGCTGTTCAGCTTTCAGCCCTCAGATAGTATGCAGTTGTGGGTCTGTGGGGTTTGGTGGTGAGTCAATGTTTCTCTAAGTCATTTGATATAGATGTTGACATTTGTTTCCCAGGCAACATCCAAGTTCAGTATTTTCTTCTAGTGCTCCCCAGAACTGTAAAATGTTCTTCCGTATGGGTCTCAGACTTGTCATTTTTAAATGATACGTGGTACAGTGATCTTCAAAGCCATTTCCAGTTCCTGTGGTCAATGACTATGATGACTTGACAAGTATATAGGAGGCATGTACGAATTACTTGATCTGAAACCCACTAACCCTTTCATTATTATTGCGTTAACGGTATACCATCCCCCCCCCCCTTTTTTAATTGTACTTCAGGGGAAGGCTTACAGAACAAATAGTTTCTCATGAACCAGTAGTACAGATATTGTTTTATTCAATTGGTTAACAACCCTACAACATATCAACCCTCTCCCTTCTCGACCTTCTTTTTTTTTTTTTTTTGTGGCAATATACGTAGTCAAAAATATACCATTTCAAAAATTTCTACATGCACAGTTCAGTGACATCGACTACGCTCTTCCATTTGTGCTGCTATTCTCATTTTAGATGAAGGCTTACAGAACAAAACAGTTTCTCATTTAACAGTTACTACACATGTTGCCCTATGACAATGGTTAACAACTTCACAACACATCAACACTATCCTTACTCAACCTTGGGTTCCCTATCACCAGCTTTCCTGTCCCCTTCTGCCTTCTAGTGCTTGTGCCTGAACTGCTGTGCTTCATTAGTCCCATTTGGTTTTATGGGGCTGTCCACTTCCGGGCTGAACGGTGAACCTCGGAAATGACTTCACCACTGAGCTAAAAGGATGTCTGGGGGCCATACTCTCAGGGTTTCTCCAGTCTCCTTTAGGTCAGTAAATCTGGTCTGTTTTTTGTGTGTTAGAATTTTGTTCTACATCCTTCTCCAGCTCTGTCCAGAACCCTCTGTTGTGATCCTGGTCAGAGCAGTCAGTGGTGGTAGCCGGGCACCATCTAGCTGTACTGGACTCGGTCTGGTGCAGGCCTTGGTAGCTATGGACCATTAGTCCTTCAGAGTAATCTTCTCCTTGTATCCTGTTCTCTTCATTCTCCCTTGCTCCCGAAGGGATGAGACCAGTGGAGTATCTTAGATGGCTGCTCACAGGCTTTTAAGACCCCAGACACTACTCACCAAGGTAGAATGTAGAACATTGTCTTTATAAACTGTGTTATGCCGATTGAGCTAGATGTTCTGGGAGACCATGGTCCCCAGAGCCCTCCTCCCAGCAATTCAGTCCCTCAGGGAGTTTGGATGTGTCTATAGAGCTTCCATGACCTTTCCTTGTACAAGTTGTGCTGGTTTCCCCTGTATTGTGTACTGACTCACCCTTCACCCAAGATACCACTTATCGATGGCCTATTTAGTATTTCCTCCCCACCCCTCCCATCCCTGGTAACCAACCAAGATTGTTACATTCTGTGTGTGAACTTTTTCACGGGTTTTTACAATAGAGGTCTCATGCAATGTTTGTCCTTTTGTGATTGACTTATTTCACTCAGCATAATGTCCTCCAGTTTCATCCATGTTATGAGATGGTTCACAGATTCATTGTTCTTTCTCGTTGCATAGTACTCCATTGTGTGTATGTACCATACTTTGTTTATCCATTCATCTGTTGATGGGCATCTAGGTTGTTTCCATCATTTTGCTATTGTGAACAATGCTGCCATGAACATAGGTGTGCATATGTCTATTCGAGTGACGACTCTTATTTCTCTAGGATATATTCGTAGGAGTGGGATTGCTAGATTGAATGGTATGTCTACTTCTAGCTTTCTGAGGAAATGCCATATCATTTTCCAAAATGGTTGTATCATTTTGCATTCCCACCAGCAGTGCATAAGAGTTCCCATCTCCCCGCAGCCCCTCCAACATTTGTTATTTCCAGTGTTTTTGATTCGTGCCAGTAATGCCGGGGTGAGATGGTATCTCATTGTGGTTTTAATTTGCATTTCTCTAATGGCTAGTGATCGCGAGCATTTCCTCATGTGTCTGTTGGCCATTTGAATGTCTTTTTTGGTGAAGTGTCTGTTCATTTCCTTTGCCCATTTTTAATAGGATTATTGGTGTTTTTGTTGTAGAGGTGTTGGATATTCTTGTAGATTATGGAGATTAGACCTTTGTCTGACTTGTACTGTCCCAAAATATTTTCCCAGTCTGTAGGTTCTCTTTTTACTCTTTTGGTGAAGTCTTTTGACGAGCATAGGTGTTTGATTTTTAGAAGATCCCAGTTATCTAGCTTATCTCCTGGGGTTTGTGTGTGGATGGTTATGGTTTGTATCCTGTTAATGCCGTGTATTAGAGCCTGTAGCGTTGATCCTATTTTTTCTTCTATGAACTTTATAGGTTTTGCCTTTGTATTTAGGTCTTTGATCCATTTTGAATTAGTTTTTGTATATGGCATGAGGTATGTGTCCTGTTTCATTTTTTTTGCAGATGGCTATCCAGTTTTGCCAGCACCATTTGTTAAAAAGACTGTCTTTTCCCCATTAGATGGACTTTGGGCCCTTGTCGAAAATCAGGTGACTGTAGGTGGATGGATTTACATCTGAGTTCTAAATTCTGTTCCATCGGTCAATGTGTCTGTCATTGTACCAGTACCAGGCTGTTTTGACTACCTTAGCTGTATAGTAGGTTCTAAGGTCAAGTAGAGTGAATCCTCCAACTTTATTTTTCTTCTTCAGTAGTGCTTTACTTATTTGGGGCTTCTTCCCTTTCCACATAAAGTTAATGATTAGTTTTTCCAACTCTTTAAAGAATGTTGTTGGTATTTAGACCGGGATTGCATTGTATTTGTAAATTGCAATGGGTAGAAGTGTCATTTTCACAATGTTGAGTCTACCTGTCCATGAGCATGGTGTGTTTTTCCATTTATGTAGATCCCTTTGGGTTTCATGCAGTAGTGTTTGTAGTTTTCTTTGTATATGTCTTTTACATCCCTGGTTAGATTTATTCCTTTTTTTTTTTTAGGGGCTATTATAAATGGTATTGTTTTCCTGATTTCCTTTTCATCATTCTGTTTATTGGTGTATAGGAATCCAACTGATTTTTGTATGTTTATCTTGTTTCTTGCTACTCTGCTGAATCTTTCTATTAGTTCCAGTAGATTTCTCATGGAGTCTTTAGGGTTTTCTATGTATAGTATCATATCATCCACAAAGAAGGACAGTTTAACTTCTTCATTACAAATTTGGATGCCCTTATTTCTTTTTCTTGCCTTATTGCTCTAGCTAGAACTTCCAGCACAATGTTAAATAGGAGTGATGATAAAGGGCATCCTTGTCTTGTTCCGGTTCTCAAGGGGAATATTTTCAGCCTCTCTCCATCAAGAATGATGTTGGCTATTTGTTTTGCATAGATGCCCTTTATTATGTTGAGAAATTTCCCTTCTATACCTATTTTACTGAGAGTTTTTATCAGGAATGGGTGTTAGACTTTGTTAAATGCTTTTTCTGCTTCAGTTGAGATGATCATCTGATTCTTTTCTTTCCTTTTATTTATGTGGTGGATTACGTTGATGGATTTTCTAATGTTGAACCATCCTTGCATACGTGGTGTGAATCCTACTTGGTCATGGTGTATTATTTTTTTGATATGATGCTGAATTCTCTTGGCTAGAAATTTTTTGAGAACTTTGGCATCAATATTCATGAGAGGTATTGGTCTGTAATTTTCTTTTTTTGTGGCATCTTTGCCTGGTTTTGGTATTTGCGTTATGCTGGCTTCATAGAATTAATATGAAAGTGTTGCCTCCCTTTGTATGCTCTGAAATAGCTTGAGTGGTACTGGTACAAGCTCTTCTGTAAATGTTGTGTAGAATTCTCCGTGAAGCCATCTGGGCCAGGGCTTTCTTTTTTTGGGAGTTTTTTTTTTATTACCTTTTCAATCTCTTATTATGGCTGTGTTCAGATTTTCAACATCACTTTGTTGTAGTTTGGGTAGGTAGTGTGTTTCTAGAAATGTGTCCATTTCCTCTAGGTTTTCAAATTTGTTGGAGTATAGTTGTTCATAATATTCTGTTATGAGCCTTTTTATTTTATTTGGGTCTGTTGTAATGTCCCCCATTTCATTTCTTATTTGGGTTATTTGTGTCCTCTCCTGTTCTTCTTTTGTCAGTCTGGCCAGGGGTTTGTCGATTTGGTTGATTCTTTTAAAGAACCAACTTTTGGTTTTGTTGATTCTTTCTATTGTTTTTCTGTTCTCTATTTCATTTATTTCTGCTCTGATCTTTATTATTTCCTTTCTTCTGGTGGCTGAGGGCTTTTTTTGCTGTTATCTTTCTATTTCTTTGAGTTCTGTGGCTAATGTTTTGATTTTGTCCCTTCTTTTTTGATGTGTGCATCTATTGCTATAAATTGTCCCCTGAGGACTGCCTTTGCTGTGTCTCAAAGGTTTTGGAATGTTGTGTTTTTATTCTGACTTGATTCTAGGAATTGTCTTATTCCATCTCTGATTTCTTCTATTACCCAGTGATGTGTAAGAAGGGTACTATTCAGTTTCCATGTAATTGATTTTTTTTCCTTGCTCTTTCTGTTGTTAATTTCTACCTTGATGGCATTGTGGTCAGAGAAGATACTTGGAATTATCTCAACGTTTTGAATCTTGTTGAGGATTGCTCTGCGGCCTAAGAAGTGGTCTATTCTGGAGAACGTTCCATGTGCATTGGCAAAGAGGGTGTACTTTGCAGCAGTTGGATGGAGTGTTCTATATATGTCTATGAGGTCAAGTTGGCTGATTGTGCCCTTTAGGCCTTCTGTATCTTTGCTGAGTTTCTTTTTAGTTGTTCTGTCCTTTACTGAGAGTTGTGTGTTGAAGTCTCCTACTATTATTGTGAAACTGCCAATTTCTCTTTTCAGTGTTGTTAGTATTTGTTTTATATATTTTGGAGCCCTGTCATTGTGTGCGTAGATGTTTATTATGGTTATGTCTTCATGATGGATCATCCCCTTAATCATTATATAGTGTCCTTCTTTGTCTTTTATGGTGGATTTTGTCTTAAAGTCTGTTTTATCTGAGATTAGTATTGCCACTCCTGTTCCTTTTTGGTAGTTGTTAGCTTGATATATTTGTTTCCAACCTTTGACTTTTAATAAATTCACGTCTTTGTTTCTAAGGTGTATCTCTTGTAGACAGCATATTGATGGATCCTGTTTTCTATCCATTAGGTCATTCTCCGTCTTTTTATGGGTGCACTGAATCCATTTACTTTCAGTGTAATTATTGATAGATGTGAGTTTGTTGCTGTCATTTTGTAGTGCTTTTTTTTTGTGGTGCTGACGTTTTCTTTGTTCTTCTTACTCTTTTGTGCTGAGTTAGTTTCGTTTGTGGATTTTTTTTTATTTCATTTTTTTTTTTTTTGTAGGTTTTGTTTTTGCTGAGACTTTATGTTTTTCCTCTTTTTTTAATGAGTATGTTTGTTAACTTTCTTTGTGGTTACCATGAATTTTACCCTTATCTTTCTAAGTTTGAAGCAGTCCAGCATTACTTGGTATCGCCTTGCCTTCCTCTCCGTTAGTTCTATACCTATACCTTTTATTCCCTCTTTTATTGTTCTGATGTTGTTGTCATTTACTGATTAACTGCTCTGATTCCCTTTTCTATTTCTTTTGGTTTTGGATAGTCTTTGAGAGTTCATTTCCTAGATTGGTATCTGGCTGGTACGATCCTGTGTCCTAGATTCAGCATGTGATCTGATGTTGTTTGTTCTCAGATCAAAGAAGTCTGTTTAATAATTCTTGTAAGTTTGGTTTGACTTTTACATAGTCCCTTAATTTCTGTTTATCTGGAAATGCCCTAATTTCACCATTATATTTGAATGAGAGTTTTGCAGGATATATTCTTGGCTGGCAATCTTTTTCTTTCAAGGTTTTATATATGTCATCGCATTGCCTTCTTGCCTGTATGGTTTCTGCTGAATAATCTGAGCTTAGTCTTATTGTTTCTCCTCTGTATGTGACTACTTGTTTTTCACAAGCTGCTCTCAGGATTCTTTGTTTGTCTTTGGTTTTGGCGAGTGTGATTATGATATGCCTTGGTGATTTTCTTTTGGGGTCTCTCCTCTATAGTGTTCGTTGAGCTTCTTGGATGGCCAGCTTTTCATCTTTCATGATATTGAGGAAGTTTTCTGTCAGTAGTTCTTCAATGATCCTCTCTGTGTTTTCTGTTTTCTCCCCCTGTTCACTGGCAGATTTTTGCTTTTGATTGTATCCCACATAACTCTCAGGGTCTCTTCATTTTTCTTTGTTCTTTTTTCTGAATTTTCCTCGAACAGAGTTGTATCCAAGTGCTTGTCTTCAATTCCACTGATCCTGTCTTCCACCATTTCAAATCTGCTCCTCAGCCCTTCTATGACACTGTCCATTTCTGAAATCTTGTTGTTTATCTTTTGGAATTCTAATTGTTGTTTTTGTATAATTTCTAGTTGTGAATTTATTTTGGCATTTTGTTCCTGCATTATTTTTCTGAATTCTTCCATTTTTTTTGTCTGTATTTTCCATGAATTTGTCTGCCTTCTCTGTGAATTTGTCTAGTTTTTCCTCATTTTTGTTTGCTTTTTGCTTCAACTCTTGGATAATTCTGAGTATTAGAGATTTGAATTCCTTATTAGGTAGTTCTAGTGCCTTTTCTTCCACTGGAAAGTCATCTGTTGTTTTATTTTGGACCCGTATTGGAACCATCCTGTCCTGTTTTTGTAAATGTTTTTATATTGTCTTCTGTCTTTGGGGCATTCAGTAGTTATTTTTCTCATTTATTGATTGTAGATTTGTTTGTTTCGTCCTTTTTTTTTTTTTAAATTTGAATATGTCTGAGCAGGCGGATTGTGTGTTCTTTGTTGTTTGCTCGTCTGTGGGCACAATACTTTTAGCCTCCTTCTTCCATTGGCAGGGTTAGTTACTCAGATATGGTACGGCAGGGCAGGCCTAGCTGAAGAGGAGTTACTGGGATGGGTTGTCTGTGGCACTTACTACAGCCACCAGGGTGAGTTAGTAATCAGTGCAGGCAGGTTGCAGTAGGCCGTGCCTGTGCTGTTTTGTGGTGTGATGTTAAGCACATGGGGTAGGTAGGCAGGATGGAGGGAAGAGATTGTTTTGTGTGGCGCTAAGATGGATATGGGAGAGAAGAGAGAGGAACCGGAGCCAAAAACATACAAACAAACAAAAAAGAGTGCTAGGGGATCTTGCTGTGGGAGTGGAGAGATGAGAGACTATGAAATGGAGAAAAACAAAAATTGGAAGAAGAAGAAGAAAAAGAAAGAAAAGGAATGAATATATAAAAATTAGAAAAAAAAGAAGAGCAAAGCTCCCAGGGATCCCACCAGTGTGGCTACAAGGTCTGGTGAAATTGTTCTGAGGTGTTGCAGTACAGCCTGGCTAGAAAGCATAGAGGTATTCAGCGCCAGGTATTCAGGGAACAAGAAGAGAAGGAAGGTATAGAGAGATGAGAAACTGGGTACTGATGAAAGACAAATAGATAAAAAGAGGGAAAATAAAATAAAACAAATTAAAAAAAAAAAAGAACATGAATAGCCCCCCAAAAAACAGAGGGAAAAAAACGTGAAAAAAGAAATGCGCTCAGGGATCCCTCTGAGCATCTGTGCAAGCTGACGGGGGAGGTCTCAAGCTGTGCAGCAGTGACTGGCCAGAACAGGCTCCCAACTCGAGAAAAGGAAAAGAAAACAAACAAACAATTCAAAACAAACAAACAAAAGCCCCGGGATCCCACCAGCATGGCAGTCCAGACTGGGAAGCAGTTCCACACTCGAACAGAGCTCCGCAGATCCCAAGGAAGAAGCAAAGATGGCACACGGAGCCAGGTATTTGAGCAAAAGGAGGGGGAAGTGGTGAGAGGTACGGAAGAAATCAAAAGAAGCAGAAAAAAGCAACACCAGCAGCCATCAAATGGCACTCAGGGAGCCGGCTAGTGTGGGCTTGTGGAATCCAAGCAGCCGGTGCTTCCTGGACAAGAGACTGGCTGTGGGAAGCAGAGGAGGCCGAGTGGGAATTAAGAAGGGTGGGGAGTGGGAAAGTGTATATCGCAAATTACCAGTTGTTTTGTCTCCTGCTGGAAGGTCCGTGAAGCTGCTTTCTCGTACCCTCTGCTTGCTGTTCTCCGATAGGAGTCCAAGATGGCGGATCCACGCTGTGTTAGCTGTTAGGGGACCTCCGCATGAATCTCTCCTTGCTCTCCCTTCTCTTTCAGTTTTCTCACTCCATTTGGTGCTTGGTTGAGTTCTTTATGTCTTCATTTGATGTTTTAGGGTTTCAGGATTGCTGTTTTCTCTGGCTTAGTTTTTCTGATCTTTGCTGTGGAGGGATGTCATGGTGCTTTTGCCTAGAGTGCCATTTTGCCAGAAGTCCCCCATCCCTTCATTTTTCTTTGTTCTTTTTTCTTTCTGAGTTTTCCTCAAACAGAATTGTATCCAAGTGGTTGTCTTCAATTCTGCTGATCCAGTTTTCCACCATTTCAAATCTGCTCCTCAGCCCTTCTATGACACTGTCCATTTCTGAAATCTTGTTGTTTATCTTTTGGATTTCTAATTGTTGTTTTTGTATAATTTCTAGTTGTGAATTTATTTTAGTATTTTGTTCCTGCATTATTTTCCTGAATTTTCCATTTTTTGTCCGTATTTTCCATGAATTTGTCTGCCTTTTCCATGAATTTGTCTACTTTTTCCTCATTTTTGTCTGCTTTTTACTTCAACTCTTGGATAATTCTGAGTATTAGAGATTTGAATTCCCTATCAGGTAGTTCTAGTGCCTTTTCGTCTACTGGAAAGTCATCTGGAGTTTTATTTTGGACCCCTACTGGAACCATCCTGTCCTGTTTTGGTAAATGTTTTGATATTGTCTGCTGTCTTTAGGGAATTCAGTAGTTAATGTTCTCATTTATTGATTGTAGATTTATTTGTTTCATCTTTTTTTTTTTTTTTGGCTATGTCTGAGCAGGTGAGCTGTGTGTTCTTTGTTGTTTGCTCATTTGTGGGCACTATTCTTTTTGCCTCCATTTCCAATTGACAGGGTCAGTCGCTCAGATATGGTACAACAGGGCAGGTCTAGCTGAAGAAGAGTTGCTGGGATGAGTTGTTTGTGGCACTTACTACAGCACCAGGGCGGGTTGGTAATCAGTGCAGGACTGGTTCCAGTAGGCCGTGCCTGTGTATCTTGGAGGTGTGATGTTAAGTGCATGGTGCAGGTAGGCAGGATGGAGGGGGGAGATTGTGATGTGTGGAGCTAAGATGGATATGGGAGAGAGGAGAGAGGAACCGGAGCCAAAAACATACAAACAAACAAAAAAGAGTGCTAGGGGATCTTGCTGTGGGAGTGGAGAGATGAGAGACTATGAAACAGAGAAAAACAAAAAGGGAAAGAAGAAGATAAAATAGAAAAGAATGAATAAATAAAAATTAGAAAGAAAAAAGAAGAGCAAAGCTCCCAGGGATCCCACTGATGTGGCTACGAGGTCCGGGGAAGTTGTTCCCAGGTGTTGAAGTACAACCTGGCTAGAAGGCGTAGAGGTGTCACTCAGTTGCAGGTACTCAGGGGACAGGAAGAGAAGGAAGGTATAGAGAGACGAGAAATGGTTGTTCAGTCTCCTGCTGGAAGCTCCGTGAAGCTTCTTTCTCATATCACCTGTTCGCTGGTCTCCAGTAGGAGTCCAAGATGGCAGATGCATGCTGCATTAGCTGATAGGGGATCTCTGCATGTATGTCTCCTTGCTTTCTGTTCTCTGTCAGTTTCTTTTTCCATTTGGTACTTGGCTGAGTTCTTTATCACTTCATTTCATGTTTATGGTTTCAGGATTGCTGTTTTCTCTGTTTGGCTTAGTTTTTTAGATCCTTGCTGTGGAGGGACGATGTGGTGCTTCTGCCTAGAGCGCCATGTTGCCAAAGTCCGTAACTTGGTATTTTTTGAAGTGATTTTTAACCAAAGTGTAAAAGATGCAAAGATTGTGGATACAGAAAGAGTCAATTCTTTTTGGGAAATTAATAGGAAGTCATATACATGTCTCAAACTTCACTTCTGTGAAATTAGTGTGCTTCAGAGATAATTAGGTATACTGAAAAGCATTGATGATTTCTTTTGAGTAATTTACAACATACATTTCAAGGCCACTGGTACTCAGATGCCTCTGAGTTCTAACGTGGGTTCAATAGCTAGAGCAACACAGCCTCTGGAAGTTCAGCACAGGACAAAACCTGTACTTGTTTTGGTGCAACAAAAGGGAAAAGCCCCTTTAAAGACAGTGGGCTTTCTGGAGATGGTAGTTTATAACAACTGAGAAATGATCCAGAAGTTGTTATAGTCTATCTAGAGGTTTATGTTTTTTTTGAATCCTGCTTTGAATTGTATCATTTCTTAAAAAATGCAAGGAAATATTAGTAAAGTCGTGTTAATATGGATCATTAGCTTAAGACATAAGTTCTTTTTTTTTAAAAATAGAAAATACATAATTGATTGGACTATGTGCTCAATGCCTCTAGGCTCAACCCTCCACTCCTGGGAACCGCCATGATAATTGTATAATTCATTTATATTATCAGAACTAAAGGCATCGATATTTACTGGTTAGCAGCTAGTGGAGATATAGGTATTGATTTTTTTCTCATTCAAAACTTTATACACAAATTGTTTTGTGATTTTGCATTTTTAACAAATTCTCAGGTGATGTTAATGTGGCAGGTTCAACATCACCTCAGAAATGCAAAATCACAAAACAATTTGTGTATAAATTTTTGAATGAGAAAAAAACAAAAAACAAAAAAAATGCATGGCCCTTTTTCCTCCAAACTTTTAACTCTTCTTGACTTCTGTCAATGATACCACCACTTCTCCAGTAAGTTGGGCTTCATATTATGGTCATATAAGGAGACCTGTTGACACAATGGTTAAGTGCTCAAAAAATAAATAAATAAATAAAATCAAAATCTAAGGCCTCGCGCTAGACCTAAAGAACAGAATCTGCATTTTGCAAGATCCCCAGGTGTGGCTGTTTTAAAATGTGGTCCCAAAGTCTTTGATACTGCTCTTGTTGAGAGGTGGTGTCTCTGTCCCCTTTCCTTGAATCTGGGCAGTCTTGTACTTTTTCAATCAATAGAGTATGGTGGAAATGATCCTGCATGACTTTTAAGGGTAGGTCATAAAAGACCATGCAGCTTTCTCCCAATTTTCTTGGGCTACTCGCTCTTGAGGGGATTCATCTACCATATAAGAAGTCTGAGTACCCTGAGACAGCCATGCTGGAGAGGCCCCATGAAGGCAGTATGGTTGACAATCTCAGCTAAGCCCAGACTTCTAGCCACCCTTTCGAAAGTTCCAGACATATGAGTGAAACCATCTTACGCCCTTCAGGACTAGCCTATCCCATTAGTGACCCTAGTTAATACCACATAGGGCAGAAGAATAGCTTAGCTAAGCCCTGCCTGAATTCTTGAACCACAGATTTTGTGAGATATAATAAAATGGTGGTTGTTGTAAGCCACTAAATTTTGGAAGTAGTTTGTTAGGCAGCAAGATAACTGGCACACTAGGTGAATTTCTTGCCCAGTAAAAATTTGAGATACACTGGACAAAATAACAATACATCACTCAGGGAGGCATTGAGAGAAATGTCTACAGAGGAGAAGATATTCCTGATTTTAGGTGGGAATGTTCCTCTTTCAGTCTTTCTCTTCTCATGTTTATGGTGTGAAACATGGCAAGCCTCATGATAAGAATTCAAAAACTGACATCTATTAAGTGTCTACTCTGCCAGGCATTGAGCTAAATGCTTTGCGGTTTTATATCAGTTAATCTTCATAACAACCCTATGAGTTAGGCATAATTATTCCTATGTTATGAATTATATGACTTCTAAAACCAAACCCACTGCTATTGCATCCATTCTGACTCGTAGCAACACTGCAGGACAGAGTAGAACTGTCCCATAGGGTTTCCAAGGCTAAAACCTTTACAGAAGCAGACTGCTACATCTTTCTCTTGTGGAGTGGCTGGTGGGTTCAAACTGCTGACCTTTCAGTTAGTAACCATGTGCTTTAACCACTGCACCACCTTATATAACTTACTCCTTATATAACTTACTCAAGGTGAACGAGCTGGAAGTTAAATGTAGGTAGCCTCTCTTCCCCAGGTGTAGCCATCTCTTGATGGCACAAGGCTGAGATGCATTTGCCCTCAGGCCAGACAAGGTGCTGTCAGATAAGGGCGCTTCTGCTCCCTTCTTTCCCTCCTGGAAGGAAACTTAGGTGGCTGGCATCACCAGCTTGACTGGCATCTTTTTTCATACCTACTCTCTGTTGGAAGGGCTAACAAAGACCAAGATGCAGGTTAATAGAGAGTTGCGGGGCCAGGATACTGCACATATATGAACTATTGTTCTTAAGCAAGAGGCTCAAATATCATTAATTGACCTAAGAAAAAATTCAGTCTTATCTTCAAGGAATGACTAAGTCTGAGCCTTGTCCTAGAGTCTGTTGTGTCTGGATGAGCTGGCAGGGGTGCCTGCCCCTCAGGCACAAAATTTTGCCAGGCTGACAATGCTGCTGTGCCCTTTGCTCCAAGTTGGAACAATTCAGCCCTACCTATCTCTCTTGCTTCCTGAAAGATACAGAAATGCTGTTCTTTGAAACTTGGTAAAAGCACAAACCTGCCAATCAGAAGAGGGAAGATCATAATTAATGATAATAGCCTGGTTTTAATTATAGGTATTTAGCAAGTTAGCAGAACAATACCAGTAACACAGCTCAACGCTGAATGGATCAGGAGCAGCCTGCTGTTTCTCTAATCATTCATTGTGCCCCTGGAACTTTGCAAGGCTCAGCTGCCTGTAACTGGAGGGATTGTAAACCAGAGCTAAGGTCTTTCTTCCCAGCAAAGTTTTACTTTCTTGCTTTGTTCCATAAAATTTGCCAGTACAGCTGGTATTTGTCAATGGCCCCTGAGAGTATGAGGTTGATGATGGGCCTGCATTCTGTTGGGGTAGAGGTGAGAGCCAGCATATCCCAGTAACAACCATTCCTGAACTCTTCATCCATGGTTCCTCTATCTGTACTGGCCAGACCTTGAATCCTAGAAATTAGTTTAGAGATCTCCAATCTAGGGATTTTCAAATTTTTTAAGGCTGGTGAAGTTGCTCTAATTGAAGGGGAGGGGTGAGGAAATGACCACAAAATCCTGCTCACCCAGCTTCCATCTTGGCTGTGGCGATAGCCGTGCAATTTCTCCATGGGACCCTTAGAACCCCTTGAAGAACTAGTTCACCATCCTCATTTTTAAGGTGAAGACTAGAGGAAATGTGGCTTTCCACGTCCAAACAGTTAGATACTGGAAGAATTAAAACCCAGGTCTCCTCCTCCTAGCCATCTGCTGTTATTAATAAACCCACTTAGGTTACTCTTTCCACACTGAAAATTCAAATCTATCTACTCATAGCTCTCTGGGGACAGAGGAAATTAGAAGCCTAGGCAGGATTTAGGGGAGGAGTATCTAAGTCAGTGGTTTTGAAGCTGTGGTCCATGAGTGGGTTGGGAAAATATGTATATGTGTGAATGTGTGTATATGTGTGAGTATGTGTGTATGAGTTTGTGTATGTTTATGCATGTGAGTGGGTCTATGTGAATGTGTGTGTAGCACTTATGGACAATTTTTTCTTCTTTGAGAAGAGGATCCATAATTGTCCTCAGCTGCTTTTCAGCAGGATCCATGGCCCCTGATGTCTAAGAACCACTGCCCCAGTGTCACTCGGCAAGTCAGCAGAGGGCTCTGACTGACCCCAATCTCCTACTTCCTTCCAAGGCCAGGTCATCACTGGTCCTCTGCACTGGAGTACATCAGCCTTCCCAGCTGGTTCTTCTCGCTTCACAGCTAATTCCAAAATGACCACAGACCAAATCAAGATAGAACCTGATGGCCAGCAAAGGTGCAAAGCTGAATAGAAAGGAGCAGGTTCTTCCCCAAGGCAGCCAGGGGGAAATTTGCTGTGAGAGATGACAAAGTGGCCTTGTCATTAATGAGGCTGACATCTCTCCAAGGATGGGTCTGAAGAGAAGACGGCATTTCCCCAGTTCCTTTTCTGACAAGATAGCAACCATTAACAGATGCAGAGGAAAGCTGTAGGATAGGGCCTCTTGGATCTACTTTAAATCTGCCATAGGACACTGGCAGTCGGCGAAAATCATCTCAGGTGATAAAGAGTTGGATTAGCATCAGATGCCTATGAAGTAATAATTCGTCCCTTTGAAATAATTCAGGCAGCCTTTCTTCTTTTTTACAGATTGAGCCCATGAAGTTTTGGCCTTGTTAGCTACCAGATTTACAGGAAATTTTCTGGCTGCTTCTTGCCGCAGGGAAAAGAGATTTTTTTTTTTTTTTTCCTAAAAGACTTTGGGCTGGCCATCTTTTTTACCTCTTCCAATTCATAAGTGAGCATGTCCTCTTTGTTTCCAAGGAACAATAACCCTGTTTCCTCTGAGAGTAAAAGTATAGAATACGCTGGTACATTACAGCCATCCTATCCTTTGAGTCAAGATGATTGGACCATTGTCTAGGAAGGGAGCCCCAACCCTCCCACATTGTCAGCCTCCTGGGACATATGTGGAATTGCTAGATGGATTTGGGAGAGGGAGGGCACTAGACTAAGGGGCTGGAGTAGAGTAGTTTAAAACAGACTGCCAGTTCACAGACTGTTACCAGTCTGATGATATGAGGATCTTGCACCATAATGTATCGACTTTGTCACTAAGTTCACATGTTAATTCAGTTGAGTTTTTTTTCACAGCAAGATTTTCTCCATGGAGGTAACAGTATGTTGATGCATGTTCTCATAGAAGTTTCTTATCTCGTTGTGGATGGACACTTTGTGAAGCACCGGTCAGTGGTTAAGAGCTCAACTGCTAAACAAAAGTTTGGCAGTTTGAATCCACCAGCCACTCCTTGGAAACCCTATTGGGGCAGTTCTATCCTGCCCTACAGGGTCACTATGAGTCGGAATCGACTCATTGGCAATGGGTTTTTTATGGTCTAAAATGAAAGTATTTCCTTAAGGTGTTTCGTCAAAAGGTTGGAAGTTTCCAGGCCACATGTTCTCAGAATCCATGAGAATTGATTGTAGGAGGGATCCTTGACCTCCAGGCCTTCTGTGTGGCCTGGGTCGCTGTGAAGGTTCAGGCCATGTGTGGACAGTAGCCCTTTAGAAGCACACAGGAGAGAGCTGAGAGCCCTAGTTCACCTAGTTCAAAGGTCCTTGTGGGTCTGGAGTGGTTGTTGGCAGTCTGCTGGGTGGAATTGCCTCCCCTGGGGGAAATTGAGCCACCAGGTTGATGCTCCCTGGCATCAGTCCTGTTTCTTGTCTGCTCACTGCTTGTTCCCTCTGCCTGGACTCTACCTGACCAGCCCACTGTGTTCCTGTATAACCCTTTGCCCTGGCCTCTCTCCCTCCTCCATCTACCAGCCTTGCCTCTGAACTCTGAATTCCACTGTCTGCTAATGCCACTTCCTTTACAGATCTGCTGATCCTACACCCAACATACCTGCCAACTGTAATGCTCCCCAGCCCCACACTCCAGCTCTCTGCTGTGCCCAGTGCTATGTGCTGGTCTAACTCCTCTATTTTGAGTTCTATTTGCTCCCCAATCCTGTGATAAGGTAATTCCTTTATCACTGTGATTGACAACTGGCTCATGTTCCAGTTGTGTGGAAATTCCTAGTTCTGATCTAAACTGGGTGAAATTGTATTAGAAACTACCCCAGCAAGACAGTTCAACATATTTTCCAAGGGAGGAAGGTGAAAGAACAAGAATTTAGGTTTGGGATTAAATCTGGGGTTTACAGTTTATCAGCTGTGGGTCCTTAGGCAAGTCATGTGATCTGTGAGCCTCAGTTTCTCTATTTGTAAAATGAAGATAATTACAGAAATGTTGAGAGGATAATAGATGCAATAGACAATGTACTTAACACAAGAGTTGGCTTAAAATAATTCCCCTTATTATTATTCAATGTCCTGGAGAGTTAATTTTCCTAAAGGCCCATAGCTTTTCCCTTTGTCTCTTCCCTTGGATTTCTGTACCTCCTGCTCTTCTTCAGTGGATATAATACTGCCTCCTCACACCAGTATATCTTAGGGGCAATAAAGTCCGTTTACAAATGGTAAACAAGTGGTTTCTTGGTAAACACAAAGCTGAGTAGTTGATTTTTAAAAAATTTTATTGTGCTTTAGGTGAATGTTTACAGCGCAAATTAGTTTCTCCTTCACAAATTTATACACAAATTGTTTTGTGACATTGATTGCCATCTCTGCATTGTGTCAGCACTCTCCCACTTTCCACCCCCTGTTCCCCATGTCCGTTCATCCACTTTTCCTGTCCCTTCCTGTCTTCTTGTCTTTGCTTTTGGGCAAGTATTGCCCATTTGGCTTTGTATACTTGATTGAACGAAGAAGGACATTCTTCATGCGTGTTATTGTTTGTCTTATAGGCCTGTCTAATCTTTGGCTGAAATGTGAACTTCGGGAGTGCCTTCAGGTCTGAGTTAGCATGGCGCCCGGGGGCCATAGTCTCAGGGGTTCCTCTAGTCTCTGTCAGACCAGTAAGTTTGGTCTTTTTTTGTGTGTGTGTGAATTTTAATTTTGTTCTACATTTTCTCTTGCTGTGTCCAGGATCCTCTATTGTGATCCCTGTCAGAGTGGTCTGTGGTAGTAGCTAGGCACCATCTAGTTCTTCTGGGCTCAGGCTGGTGGAGGCTGTGGCTCATGTGGTCTTTTGGTCCTTTGGACTAATATTTTCCTTGTGTCTTTGGTTTTCTTCATTCTCTTTTGCTCTGGTTGGAGCAAGCTTTCAAGACCCAGATGCCACCCACCAAAGTAGGATGTAGAATGTTTTCTTTATGAGCTATGTTATGCAAATTGACCTAGATGTCCCCTGAAAGCACACTCCCCAGCCCTCAGCCCCAGTTGACTCAGTTCCTCAAGGTGTTTGGATGTGTCTAAGAAGCTTCTATAACTTTGTGTACTTGACTTATCCTTCCATCCAACAGAATGAAAGAGGCAGCTCTTTATTCTGTACAATAGCAGAATAGCAAAAAGCCATTCTTAGCAAACAATGCTCTTCTCAGCTTGTCTCCTAAATTAGGATGGATGGAATAATGACCTCTACAAATTGTAGTTAACAGGTAGGCCCACCATCCTCTGATCTGGTGGTCCATGTCTCTCTTCTGAGTCTGGGAAAAAGGAAGAGGGGCTTCCTAGCTTCTGCTCACTGGGAGCCAGGTGGCAGCTGATGACTCCACGGGAATGGCAGTCTCCTGGGCAGCTCACTACAGCCCTAGTACTCCTAGAGCCTCTGTGTGGGAGGAGTGGAGAAGTTGGGTTTCTGGCCCATCATTTGCTGCTGCATTTTGTGAAATTTTGAACCAAAGAAATAGATGGTGGACTGGGGCCTTTGGAATTCATTCATTTAATGAACCACTGATGTACTCAATGAATGAATGAATGAACAAATGAATGATTATTTATTTAATACCTATCATGTGCCAGGCACCATTCTAGGTACTAGGGATATATCAGTGAACAAAACAGAAAAAAGTTCCTGCTCTCATATAATGTTTATATTCTAGAAGGAAGAGAAGACTATAAGCCAAGAAATACACAGCATGTCAGGTGGTGACAAGAGTTACAGAGAAATGAAGCCTGGGGAGGGGACTGAGAGTGGTAGGGTGGTGGCTCATTTACATAGGATTGGCAGGGGAGGCCTCTGTGCAAGCTGATGCTAGAGCAACAATGTGAGTGAAGAGTGAGATGGTGCACTGATGATTCAGGAGAAGACAACTCCAGGCAGAGAGAACAGCAGGTACAAAGGGCCTGAGGCAGGGGGGTATTTTGGACCATATCAGCTTCCAATTTTAGCTTAAAAGAAAGCCCTCAAAAACGTTATATGTCTATTTCAGATACATAAATGTGATACCACAGGGGTCAAAGGAGACACTGATCCTCAAGCAATTTACTTTATTCTACCTCAGTGAACTCACTGATGATATAAATGTGTTGGATTAGATTGTCTCTAATCTCCCTTCTAGCTGGGAGACTGATTTTAACTCTGGGTACTGGTAGTTTATATTCTCCAGGGAGAAGACAGAAAGCTGGGAATTAGCCTCGAATCTTTTACCTCACCCCAAATTATTTCTTGATCATTTCTTGAATCCATCCCCTTTTCTCCATTCATTTGATCCCTACTTGGTTTGCTTCTGTCTTCTCTCTTGCCTGGGCGTGGCAGCAGGTTCTTACTGCTTTCTCTGCCTCCTGTTCTTCCCTGTCTCACTGGTTCTCTACCCTGGCACAGGGTGAACTATGTAAAATGCAAACCTGGAAACTTCCAAACCTTTAAGACTCCCTACTGTTGGTGGGATGGAGTGAAAGTGCCTCAAAGTGGCATTCCAGGCCCTCCATGATCTGACCTATCTACAGCTATATCTGCTGCTCATTGCTTCATATGCATACATTGGACCGGTAATGATTCCCAAGATACGACATGCAGTCAGTCCCTTCTGAAATGCCCTTGTTCTTTCCTTCATCTGAGTACTTATATTCACTTTTTAGATCTCTACTGTGGGATCCTCACCTGAGGCAGACACTGTAACTCTCCCTCACACCCCCTCAAGTCTGGGATATGCACCCTTCCCATTGCCACTGTGTCACCAGCCCCATGCAGTACCTATCACAGTGCATGGCACTTAAGTGTGGTGACTTTTTTTAACCCTTTAGTATCCATATCTGGCACATAAGAGGTGCTGAGCCCGGGTGGCACAGTGGTTAAGAGCTAGGGCTTCTAACCAAAAGGTCAGCAGTTCAAATCCACCAGCTGTTCCTTGGAAAATATGGAGAAGTTTTACTCTGTCCTATAGGGTCACTATGAGTCAGAATTGACTCAACAGCAACGGTTCTTTTTTTAGTAAATGTTTGCTGAATGAATGACATAAAAGTCAGGCAGTCAGACGAGGGCCAGGAGGAAAAGCTAAGTCAGCAATGGAGCATGCACTTGGGAATGAAGGGGCTGGAAGCCTGGATTTGGTGACCTTTAAGGTCTTTCTCAGTCCTGATAATCTAGTTCAACCCCAATGTTTGAATATAGATTTTGCTCCAAACCCCCAAAATTTAGCAGCAGCTTAAAACACCAGATGTTTATTATCCCCTAGCGTTTCTAAGGATTGGGCATCTAGAAGTGGCCTGGCTGGGGCTCAGGGTCTCTCATTCAGTTGCAGTGAAGCTGCCTGACAGGGCTGCAGGTTCCCTTCCAAGATGGCTCGCTCACATGGTGTTGGCAGGAGGCCTCAGTTCCTCACCACACAGGCCTCTCCACAGGGTTGCTGGAGTGTCCTCCCCAGGACCAGGACTAGGGTGAGGCATGTTCTGGCCCTGGTCTTCACAGCATGGCAGCTAGCTTCCCCTGTGTGAGAGATGAAAAAGTGAGAGGGCAAGCAGGAAGCAACAGTGCTTTATTCTATTCATTAGAATCCAGACATCAAGGTCAGCCCATACTCAAGGTTGGGGGAAAAGACTAGCAAAGCATTAGTGGGCATTTTAAAATCACTACATATTTTAACTATGAGACATCAAATAATTAACTTTTGATTCACAGGTGCTCATTTCCAGCTTTTAGCATACTGCTTAATACATGCCAGGCACTTGATACATGTTTATTTATTTATTTGGGAGAAAAAGCAAGAACAGGTAGTCAAACGGCCAAGTTGGGTTGTCAGATATTTATAAAACTCCTGGTCCACCCCCAGAGGATTCTAGTTCAGTTGGTCTTAGGTGAGACTTGGGCACAGGTATGTTTCTCAAAGCTCCTTAGGTGATTCTCATGTGCAGCTAGGGTGGAGAAGGACGCACTGTAGGTTACAACTGTAAGGAGGTTCACCTGATGGGTGAGGGGAGCTAGGTGTAAAGGCAGATCTTAGTAGTTAAGTCTAAAGTGTTTGTGTGTGTGGAAACTCACCCCCAATATAATTTACAAAGGCCCTTCTGAAATAGGAACTGACTGCAGGCGCATCCGGAATCCACTCCTGGCCTTCCTGTTGGCTTCCCTGAAAATGATTTTCCTATATGTATCACAGTTTTTCCTGCCTGAGAACCTGTGAGTATCATGCCTGCTCTCCTTGGCCTTTCCTGGCATGTTGTGAAACGACACTGGTAATATGGAGACAAAATCCCTGAAGAAGAGAGTGCTCGAGACATATAAATGGCGTTTCCTCCAAACACACGTGGACCAAGAGGTTCTGCCCTGATCTGGTAACTGTTTTGGGTAAGGGCTCCAGCAGTATCTCTTACTTTGAATGTCTGAATTTTCATGTTGGTTTCTGAGTTCCTCTCAAAGGGAGGAAAATGTCTGATCTGACGTATCTGATATTTCACTTGGTCCCTTTGGATTCAGCTTGTCATTGCTGAGGTTTCTTTCAAGTGTTTCAGCCTTTGTCACACCAGCAGAGCATTTTTTGTGCTGGGCTTGAGTTGACAGATGTCAAGTGCTGCATAGTCCCGGATGGTAGTGGTGGGGTGGTGTCCAGAGAAGGAAGCCATAGAGGAGAAGTAAATCATTTTACAGTCTTTAGAAGCCACAAAGGCAGTCATACCAACAAGTGCTTCAGGATGCACAAATCCTGAGGCAGTGGGACCAAAAGATTTGTACACGTATTTCTTTGCATCAGTAGATTTGGTAAGTAGCTAGTGGATGCTTACTTGGTGGAGCCATTTCTATTCAGAGTAAGAGAGGTCTGAATGGCCCTTTATGGAGCCAGTATGTCTTCCACTGCTAAATATGAGCCATGCTGAAGGAGAGGACTTCCAGTGTAAACTGGTTCCCATGACACATGAGGCTGTATCTGCTTTATTGGCCAGAGGCCATCACTTCGTTGGGAACATTAAAAGGGTCAGGTCTTTGAGGTCCAAGACAGAGTGGAAGTGGTTATCAGGAGACTGCAGTCTGGATACAGTGGAACAATAGGTGTTCTGGCTGTTCTGGTGGCTTTTCCATATCAGAGGACCTCAGGGAGGGTGGTTTCAGCTTCATGGTCCCTTGCTTTGCCCAGGCCACAGTGAGGCGTCTGCTTCTTCCTGCCTAACTTTCTTCTGGGCTCTGTTTTGAGTACTGATATGAAATTCTTTTCCTAGAATTTGGCTTTAGTCACCTTACAGATTTTGATTCTGGGCAGATTTCTAGAGCTTTGTTTCGCTCCACTGATTTTAGTTGCCCCTATACCTCCTGTCCCCAACCTGGAACGAATCCTTGAGCACAGTCCTTATTACTGTCTCCCCATCATCACCACCAGGCTTTCTATCCTAGTGCCTGTACCTGCCAAATGCCAGTCTCTGGGCCTGCCTCAGCTTCTGTTGTTCACTTGGCACACGGTGACACACAAGGACTGGACCTCAGAAGCTCTCTGGATCCCAGTGCACCTCTCCCTTCACCACTCCCTCCACCCACTTCAAATGTCATCCTGGCTCTGGACAGGATCTTTGGGAGTACTGTGGAGATGGAGCATATGAAATCAAGCCATCAGATTCTTGACTTTTTATCATTAATCATGAGAAATGATACTGGACCTCTTGTATGTTTGAAATGGGAGCTGGTAGCACTGAACAGTTACTTTTAATGAAACATCAAAGTCAGTGGCCAGAGCCACAGCTTGGCGTAGGCACCACCAGTGCCCCAATTCCTAGAGGTAGGGTGGGTGGGGTGGTGAGTGGACATAGTGATCTGAGGCACCCACGTAGTCTGAGCTGCTTCCAAAGAAGCCTTTAGGAATTCTCTGGGCTTCTTCCACCTACCAAGGAAAATGCTGTGTGTCTGTTAAACTGCTTGCTTTTTGACTGGTAAATGCTCCAGTTGACTTGAAAATGAGAAGAAGAGCTGCTTTTGAAAAAGTCTATAGTGGAGATGAAGAAGAAAACAATTACAGAAACATATATGTAGTTATATGAAACCCTAGAGATTGTCTAGTTTGTCCACCTGCATTATCTACTTACCAAATGAGGAAACTGAGGTTTGGAAAGATTACAGGTTTTCTTTAATGTCACACTGCTCTCCACCAGTCAGCTGCATCCCCTGCCCAGCTTTCTTCTTAAATTCCTTAGACTTATGATATTCTCAGGTCTTCTGAATTAAGAATGTTCTGAGACCAGTTCAGAACAATGACCCCTGTCATTGTTCAACTATGCTGGAGTCTCTGCTCCTGAAACATCTGGAACTTAATCTCAAAAAGAGAGGTAGGTGGAGTATGTGAAGTTTCCAGAGCTTGGGTCTGTGGGTTGGTGTGTCCATCATGTCCATGAGATTTTTACAACTGTGTACTTAATGATATACAGTCTAGGGCTTAGAGGGCAACAGGCTGCATGGTTTCTTTGACCAGGAGGGCAAGATAGAAGATCTACCTCTCTAGCAGGCAGGGATGTTTTCTCTTCAACTGATAAGGCAGATATTATCATTGCTCTTGATTTGTAATTTCTTCTTTAAAGTGAATGCTAGACTTTTGTCAGAGCTGGTTTAGGATCTGCTGTGAACCAGCTGTGTGACCTTGGACAAGTCACTTTCTCTCACTAGGCTTCAGTTTTTCTCCTCTATAAAACAAGGGAAGTTGCTGGTATCTAAGGTCTTTTGGGAGTCAGTCATTCCATGACCTGTGTGATATTGGTAGCATCCAGTGTAGGGTGATCCAAAGCCTTTTTAAAAACACATTTTCAGTCTCTACATGTCATATGGGCTTCTTATTGTTTGTCATTTAATTGGAGCCACTGATTGAGAGTAGATTCCAGAATCAGAGGTTTTGTAGCCTGCTCCTGCTTCCTCCCCCACCCCCTTTTTCATACTGCTTTTGTCTAATGAGCCTAAGCTTCCCACTGCTGTATGCTTAGCTGGTGACTGACCCTGGACTCCCACCTATGGGGACTGAATGGGCAAGACTGGAGGAACCCCATAAGGGAATGCAGTGGCTGACCCCATGAAGCCTCTCTAACACATTTTATTCAATAAGGTGTCAGTCCAGAGTAGCTAACTGAGTATGTTATGGCCTGGGTACTAGTTGCTCTTGGAAATAACCCAGGGGAGCCTGGCTTAGTCTAGAGACAGATATCCTCTAGGCCAGAGGATGTCTGCAGTGGTGGTTCGTTGCAGTATTGATCACCCAGGGGGATCTTTCTTCTGCAGTCAGCCATCCCATCTCTCAATACTTGGCTTCTACTGACTTTCCTAAAGTTCGTGTCCCCCAAAATGGACTGAAAAGGAAGGTGAAACACACCCATTCACAAACTGAGGGCTGATGTGTAAAACCATTCTGGATTCATCACACCTAATCCCCTTTACTGCCAACGTGGTTATTTGAAATACCCTATGATCCTGCATGACCATGTTCCTATGGGCAATAAAAATTCATCTTGATCAGACCTACAACACTTAACTCCTCTGCAGAAAAATTGGAACTCAAACCTCCATCAGTCTTGTCCTGATTTCTTGTTTTTTCTTCTATAAAATTACACCAAATAGAAATGTATAAATAAAGCAGATAAGAAAATTTACCAGTAATCCCTAGAGATAACCAGCACATTAATTTGAGGTACATGTTCTTAGACTTCTTTTCTGTGCACAAACACACATATATTTATATTTTTGTATTTTTTTAAAGTTTGATTACATTTTCTACATCATCAAAAACTCTTTGTAAACATAATTTTAATAAATACACAATATTTTCTAAAATAGATATATAATAATTGCCTTAACTATTACCCTAGTGAATGATGGAAATCTACCCTAGATTATTTTTAAGTCTTTCTCTGTTGTTTTGTTTGCCATTATACATATTACCAACTTGCTTCACCTAAGGTTATTTAAATGATGCTTCCATCAGTAATATATGAGACTATTCATTTCACGATATACCATTATCATCATTCCACTATTATTGTAGATGAAGATAATTATTATCTCATTATGATTTTAATTTGGAATTCTTTGATAACTTATCAAGTTTGTCATTTACCATTTGAATTTTCTCATTTGGAATTTTTATGATTTTGTCCTCTGTTCATTAATCAATTGAGATCTTAGTATTTTTGATTTGTTAATTGTTTTTAGGTGTTTTTTCTTTGCTTATAATCTTTGTTGCAGATATTGTTCCTGGTTCATTGTCTTTTAATGTTGCTTATAACTTTTTGGCATGCAATTCAATCTATCAATATTTCTTTCTGTAATTTCTTTGTTCCTAAATGAGAAAATCTTTCCCCCAAAGAAATCAAATATACCTTTATCTATATTTTCTCTTTTTTATTGTTTTCTTTTTTTTTTTACATTAAGTTCTTGGTTTCATATTGAATTTATTTAAGTGTAGGATCTACATTGATTTTCTTCTGAATAGTTACCAACTGTTCCACTATCAATTTTTAAATAATGATTCTCTTCTTACTGATTTGTGATGCTTTCTTTAACTTTTATTAGCTCTATTTCTTGGCTATTTGTTCTTTTTCCTTGATCACTGTTAGGGGTTATCTTAGTCATCTACTGCTGCTATAACAGAAATACCACAAGTGGATGGCTTTTAACAAAAAGAAATTTATTCTCTCACAATCTAGTAGGCTACAAGTCCAAATTCAAGGCATCAGCTCCAGGAGAAAGATTTCCCTCTGTGTTGCCTCTGGAGGAATGTCCTTGTGATACATCAGTCTTCCCTAGGTCTGGGAGCATCTCAGCACAGGAACCTCAGGTCCAAAGGACGCTCTCTGCTCCCGGCACTGCTTTCTTGGTGGTATGAGGTTCCCATGTGTATCTGCTCTCTTCTCTCTTTTATATCTCAAAAGAAATTGGCGTAAGACACTGTCCAATCTTGTATACCTCATCAGTATAACTGCCGCTAATCCATTTTATTATAGTGATTGAATTTACAACACATTAAGAAATCACATCAGATTATGCAATCATACAATACTGGGAATCATGACCTAGCCAAGTTGATACACACATTTTTGGGGGGACACAATTCAATCCATGACAAGGGTAATTCTGAGACTATTAAGTAGTTACTAGATCGAGGGACATAGAAACACATCTATCTTACCTTAGTCTAACCACCACTCCTCCCTTTGAGGTCCTTGAGGAAGATACATGGACAAGGAACAAGAAAAATCAAAGTAACTTTTTATTATTAGCTGGGCTTGGGCTCTACACTTTAATGCAGATGCTCTAGTTACCTCTTGCTGCATAACAAACCACAAAAACTTAGAGGCATAAAATAACCATTTTATTATACCCGTTGATTATATGGGTCAGCAATTTGTAAAGAGCACAATAAAGATGGCTTGTCTATGCTTCATGATACCTAGGACTTTAGCTGGGAAGACTCAAAGGCTAGGGGTGACTTGATGGCTGGGGGCTGGAATCATCTGAACATTGTTCACTCACATGTTTACTGGTTGATGATGATAGCCCCAGTGGCTGTCAGCTAGGACCTCAGCTGGGGCTATCAGGCAGAGTACCTACAAGTAGTCTCTCCATGTGGTTGCTTGGGCTTCCTCACAGCATGGAGGGTGAGTTCTAAGAGTTAGGGTCCCAAAAGAAGCAGGCAGAAGCTTTATTACCTTATATGGCATAACCTCAGAAGTCATGTAGGATCACTTTATATACATAAAGAGATTTATCTCAAGGAAAGGGCTCACACAGTTGTGGAGGCTGGCAAGTCCCAAATCTGTGGGCTAGGCATCAGACTGGAGGTTTCTCCTGACTCATGTGGTTTCAGGGGCTGATGAACCCAAATTGGCAGGTCAGACAATAGGCTGCTGGCCCACGGGGCTATGGAAGCTGGCAAATCAGGTCAGGCAGCAGGCTGCTGACTCACATGGCTATAGAAGCTGGCACATCAGGCCAGATGATAGGCTGCTGGCTCACAGGGCTGCAGAAGCTGGTGAATCAGGTCAGACAGCAGGCTGCTGGCTCAGAGGGCTGTAGAAGCTGGCAAATCAGGCCAGATGGTAGGCTGCTGGCTCACATGGCTGCAAAAGCTGGCAAATCCTAGAATTGGCAGGTCAGGTGGCAGACTGCTGGCTCAGGTCCCAAGAACTGGAGGTCAGATGATGACAAGCTGGATGCAGGATCCAGAGCAAGAGAGAGCTTTGCCAGAGCTTTCATATATATTGGATGCAGGCCACACCCTCAAGGAAACTCCCTTTACTTGAGCAAGGTGGTGACTTGAGTAAGGCTGTGACTTGAGTCACACCTTTTAGTAAGGCTGTGACTCAAAATACACCCCACACTGATCCTGCCTCATTACATGTAGAGTTTTAGGATTTACAACACATAATTACACAATACCACAAAATGGAGGACAATTACATCAGATCACAAAATGGGGGATGACTTCATCAGATCACAAAATAGAGGATGATTACATCATTACATAACTGCCAAATTACATCATTACATAACTGCCAAACCACTGAGAATCATGGCCACCCAAGTTGACACACAGTCTTAACCATCACAAAGGACTAACCTTCCTTGAAGGACATGAGGACATGAGAAAATCACTTCACCTCCTTTGACATGCTCATTTGAGTTCTAGGCCTCAAACTATTTTCTGAAAACTCCCCAAAAAACCAAAACAGTTGCCACTGAGTCGATTCTGACTCATGGAGACCAAATGTGTTTCGGAGTAGAACTGCTCCATAGGGTTTTCAAGTCTGTGACCTTTCCGAAGCAGATCACCAAGCCATTATTCCAACGTGCCTCTGGGTGGGTTCAAACCACCAACCTTTTGGCTAGTAGCCAGCCAAGTAGAACCTAATTTTCTACTGTCATGTAGAGGAGTGTCCAGTGGAACGTGGTGTTGGCTGGAGGCTTTCTTCATGTAATTATAATAATCCTTCCACCACTGAGTGCCAGACAGATTTGGAATTTTGTCCCTCAAATATGAGCCAGTATATATACTTCAGCCAAAAGAATAGAAACTGGCGTTTTTGTACATGGCAGAAAGGACTGGACATTTACAGTTTTTACAGGTGCCCCAGGGTTCCCGGTGCACACTGCCGTCTGTGAACCACAGATTAGAGAGAGCAGGAGCAGAGAGCCCAAAGAGCCTCAGTGGTACTGCTGCTACACTTGCCTTGCCTGCAGGGCTGTTGAGAGAGCTTTGGAGTTTCCAGCAGGTGATTTGTACTCAATGTGACTCATTTTTAATAGGTCTTTAAGACCTTTCTCTTTCAGTCCCTTCTGTTTCAGTATCTCTCAACCCTTTAATCATGATGTTCTTTTCGTCTTCTAACTCTAATTCTTCCTCATGTAGGTTCTTTTTAGTCATTCCCAGGCCCTGGCTAAATCTGCATGTCATAGCAGTCTGCCTGGGGCATTGGCATATAGTTCATATGTTGAGCCTGTAAATAGAATTGGAGTTTAAGTTCCTGATTATTATCGAAATTAAAAATGCTTCTAGTCATATATAGGTTTGGTCCTTAGACAGGGTCCTCTAATGCTGCCAACTCCTAGTAGACTGTAAAAGCCTTGTGCTTGCCACAAACTGAGCTGGCACTGTCCTGGGAAAGGCATCCAGCGCTGCCAGCTCCCACCGCGCACGGCCCCCAGTGTATTGTGTACACTGTGCTATCAAATGCTGCTCTGTAAACATGAATGGATTTCACTGCCCTTCCTTTCACTCTAGTTACAAGAGAGTCAGTGGGGGTGAGTTCAGTTCCTAGAGCTGTGCTGGAGATGAGAGATAATGCAGAGGAGGGAGAGCCTGTCTCCTGAGGGGCACGATGGCTTCATTCCACTTCCTGAGGGTGGGAGGAACCCTTCTGCAGCCTCTGCGCGCCAGTCAGGGGTGAGTCTGCAGTTTTCTTCTCACTTCCCCCCATGCCCTTTTCTTTCTCTGCCCTGTAGAGGACACTGACGTTGCTGTGGTTCTAGAAACAGTGGAAACAACTGTTAGTTTAGTTTAAAATAAAATGCCCTCGAAGAACCAACTCCCTGCCAAACACAGTGCTAGATGCTGAGGATACAATGCTAGATACACTGGTCCCTGCCCTGTTCAGAGAGACCTATGGGCCCAGGCAGAAAGACATTGGGCAGCAGAGACCTGGTTTCAAGATATGACTCCTTACTTACTAGCAATATGACTTAGGGTAATAATAACGATAATGGTAATAATAATAACCACTTCAATTTTACATCACTATGTGCCAGGAAAAATGTTAGGTGATTTCACATACATTGTTTACTTAAGTAGTTTTGCTTTTCCAACTTTAATTTCCCTATGCTAGATGTACTTTTTGTTAGCCTGGCTCTCCCTCCACCACTGTTCTTACCCTCAAGCCACCACGGCCATAGTCAAGTGACCTAGGAATGGAAGCCTGAGCAAAGATGGGCCAACAGTTCATTATCAGGAATTCTGAGACATGAGCAAGCTGTGCTGAGAGAGGAAGAATGTGAATCCACGAGTCTCTGGTCATACGACTGCTACATGTGAAACTCAGGAATAGCTGAGGGGCAGAGGAAACCAGTACACACATGAGAAACAAAATTGGCAGAAACATAGAGACAAAAGAAGGTGGGAAGGGTCTTGGGATGTCACAGGTCCAGGTTCCTTGGATGCCCAGATGTTTGCCTGCTCTTAGGCTCTGTGAGACAGCCTGTGTTCTAGCAAAAAAGTTCCCTTCTTGCCTGGTGCTAATTTGAATTGGGTATCCAACTATTGTAAAAAAAAAAAAAAGTGTCTTATACTATACCTTTTTCTTGGGCAAAGTGAAGAGTTATCACGAAAATTAAATGAGACCATGAATCAGAATGTGGTTTATAAGCTGAAAGGTTTATTTAAAATGCAAGGTATTATTGGATGACCATGATGACAATGATGATTAATATCACCACTTAATGATAGACAAGTTAAGCTGTCTGTAAGATGTGAGAAGGGGAGAATTTTCCAGTAGAGGTCAAATGTACTAGTATTACCTGGTGTCAAGTGGAGGTAGACCTGGATTCAGGGCTGGACCTAGTGGCTTCTGGGATGAGTTAAGAGCTGATCTGGAAGTTTGAGCTCAGTGAGAATGGTACCTGGGAGCCAAAAGAACTGTGTGGTATTGTTCTAGGTCTGCCAGAGTTAATTTTTCCCTCCTGAGAAAGGATCTGTTTCTTCCTCCTTCTACTGGCAACCCCCACTCCAACTCAACCCTCTACCTTGAACTCACTCTGGCCAGCTGCTAAGTAAGCATGAGGGGTTAAATAGCAGCCCCGTGGAGTTCACATGCCCTGAGAAGGTCACCTAGGATGGTGAGGAAGTCATGCGATGTTGCGAAGATTTCACAGAGCCAGACTGCCCAGCCCTAGCTCTGTTAATTTACTTGTCAGCAGCAGAGTTCTGTCTTGGACCGACAGGGGCTAACCCACTGAACTCAGTAGCAGAAGGCCAAGAGGAGTTGGCTGACATCTCTGACACATTTGATAGATATCAGTCCTGCTTGAACTCCAGTGTCCTTCAGGGGAGAGGACGGAAGGTATTTGTCATCACGAAGTGATTCGCATGCCAAACTGCTAGCTTTATACACATCTCTTCTAGGAAAAACATGACAATTTCTCTAAAGATGAGATCTGTCCTTGTCAGTGGCAGACTCACCATTGTTAGAGATGGCCTGACATCTGAGGCCATTTGGGGGTTATTGGGAGAAATCTTTTTTTTCCCATCCTGTGGGTTTAACCTTTTTCTTTCTTTCTTTGTTTTTGGTGTGTTATCTTTCTCCTGCAATTAAGTGAGGTAATATACATGGGAAAAATACCATGATAATACATTCTCTCATTGATTCATTCATTTATTCAACAAATATTTATTGACTGTGTACAAGGCACTATACTAAGATTTATCAATACCATGGTAAAGGAGAAAGACATGACTCCTGGTGTCATGAAACTTGCATTCTAGGGGCAGAAACAGACAAAAATACTAAGTAGAAAAGCAAGTGAAGCAATTGTATATTGAAGTGAGTGCTATAAAGGAAATAAACAAGGGGCAAATGTAGAGAAAAACAGAAATGATCTACGTATATGGGAATGCCAAGAAGCACTCCTCTGCCAAGACTCAAAAGATGAGAAAGAGCAAACTCTTCAAGAGAAGAGCATTCCAGGTAGAAGAAACAGTGTGGGCAAAGGCCCTGAGACAGGAAGAACTGGGTGATGGCCAGGTGGCTGCAGTGTGGTAAATAAAGTGGGAGTGACATGTGAAGGTAGCCAGGGGGAAGAAGGCAGACTGGAGTCAGACAGATCTGGGTTTGTATCCCAGCTCTGCCCATGTGCTAGCTGGATGACTTTGGACAGCGCTTAACCACTATGTACCTAAGTTTTCTCATGTAGAAAATGGAGATAATAGTACTTATGTCTTGGGTTATCATAATTATTAAATGGGATAAAGTAGTGTATTAGACCAATACTTCTTAAAAGTAGATGCCAAGACAGGATTAGATGTATCAGAGATTTACTGGAAAAAATTCCTTGAAGGATAAAGGAGAGGAAGTCAGAGCCTCAGATCTCTTGATGAGTGCAAGTCTGACACCCATGAAAGAGAGGGGGAAGGAAAAAGTTCCAAGAGAGATTGGGCTAGGCTGAACTAGAGTCCTTGAGCCAGAGTGGCCTGTCAGAGGAGTCGTGCAACTCACAGGAATAGGTCTATACTTCTATCACTGCTGTGCTCAGTCAGTGACTGGAAATAGTCCAGAGAGAAGTGTGGCCTTGCCATGAACTCAGAAGTGGATGCAGAGGGTTGGCTGGTGGGAATGTCAGTCAACCATGCTCCCAGTAGCAGGAGATCCAAGCAGCACATTTTCATGGCTGCCACTAGTATGTGCTGAGCAGACTCCCTGGTGTTAAAATTATAGTTGTTGTTGTTATTATTATTACTTACAAGTTGTCAACAAGTCCATGTGATTCATAGTGACCCTATGTGTGTCAGAGTAGAACTGTGCTCCATAGGGTTTTCAATGACCGATTTTTTGAAAGTAGAAACCAGGCCCTTCTTCCACGGTGACTCAGGATAGATTCAAATCCCCAGCCAATCTTAATAATTACTTGTTGTCTCATCCTTCTTTTCTTGTGTTTCCTTTTCTGTTTCTTTATCCCCTGCCTTACCTCTTTCTGATCCATCTGGCACAACCTCTGGATGTTACTCAACCTTGTGGTTGAGCAAGGAGGTTCTCAGCAAGAGACAGAGTAGCTAGCTGCCGTAAGTGTGGGATTTGAGAGATATCACTTATGTTGTCCTTTTTTAAAAACAAACAAACAAAAAAAAAACTTGTCACACTACCAGAATATGCATCATTAAGAATTTCTTGCTTTGGGATAGGGCTCAGACCACAGTTCCCAAGCCATAGGGGAAGATTTCAAAGATCTATCTTTGTAGGTCTTTCTGTATCTTTGTTCACTTCGATCATTTGGAAGCGTTCAATATTGCTTACCCTCTCCTTGAAATTCTCAGCCCCCTGCACTTCTATGTGTCTCTGCTGTTTCAATTCTTGTCCCAACTTCCCTCTCCTTCCTTTGGTCTACCTCCACATTCCTTGCTGACTTTTCTTCCTCCCATCCTTTGGGACCCCTAAGACTCTGTTAACACTTTTTCCCTCAAAATTTTACTATGACTTCGACTAAGTGCATGATTATAAAATCAATATCCCTAACTTTTACCTTGTTCGAGCTCTACTCCATACTTCTCAACCTCCCTGTGGTCATTTCCTCCTAGAAATCCTAGCAGCAACTCAGTCTCAACATGAGAAAACCAAACCATCTTCTCTCCCAGACCTTCTTCCCCCTGAGTTTCCTGTTCACTCAGGCTGGAAATATTGGGGCTTTTCAATCTTCCTGGTCATTCAGGCTTGAAATCTGGAATACATGTATGACATTTCCTTCTCCCTCTTTGTCTCTTTTATTTGTTTTTTTACAAGCTAATCACTCTCTTCTCTGTCGTCATCTTAGTTCAGGTTCTCTGCTTCTTCCTATGGTTTTGCTGTGTCCTCCTCATAGCTCTCTTTGCTGCTTGTTCTGACCCCTAGAATTATTTGGAACCATTTATTGGTTATTTAATGCAGATAGGTGAAGTTAAAGTGGTTTTTAAAGAACTTGAAAATGATTTGTCTGCAATAAGTTCAGTGTCCTACAATCTTTTTTACACACATCCCTTGCAAGTGAAGTATGTCTCTCATATCGAGGGCAGAAAGTATGTCTCTCATATCGAGGGCAGAGGTCAACTTCAGCTTTCACACCCTTCAGGACTGGCCTGATTCCCATCCCAGATCTGACTACTTGCTAAACAACTGCAGTCTGCACCTGAACTTTCAGCTGTTACATTTTCTTGCCACCTCTCCTATCATCTACACGGGCCCTGTCCCCAATACATTAACTTTCTGAGGGGATAAATCCAATTCCTAGCCCCAGTCCCTCCCCTGTACCCTGCCCCACCCATTAAAGTTGTTAAATATGCCCTGAGAATGTCAGCAATCCTAACTGCATTAGAAATAAGTGATGCCTTGTGAGAGAAGGTAGTTCAACTTTTGGGTCTCAATTATCTCCTCAAGGGATACTCCCCATCCTTAATTGTGTTTTGTCATCTGTATAAAATGTTAGCAGTCCTATGATTGTGTTTATATAACATTCTGGAAATAACAAAACTACAGAGCTGGAGAACAGATTAGTGGTTGCTAGGTTTTAGGGATAGTTAAGGATGGGGGTGGGAGAGAGGTGGGTATGATTATAAAAAAGAAACATGAGGGATCTTTGTGGTGATGGAAAAGATCTGTATCTTCACCGTGGTGGTAGATACAAGAACTGACACATGTGATAAAATTGTGAGAAACTGAATACACACACAAATATGTACAAGTAAAACTGGGGAAATGTGAATATCAGTACATCTTATCAATGTCAATACAGTGGTTGTGATATTGTACTATAGTTATGAAAAACGTTACCACGGGGGAGACTGGATAAAAGATACACCAGGGGATCTCTCTGTGTTATTTCTTACAACTGCACATGAATCTACACCTGCCTCAAAATAAAAAGTTTAATTAAAAATAAAAATGTCAGAGCCCCTCATTCTAACACTAGGTGGTGTATTTCTTGAACTGAATATTCTTTCAGCCAATTCCACCTTTTGGGAGTAATAGATTTCATGGAATTTTTGTTCATTTAATGAGGGAATGTTTCCACTTATTTTCCAAAAATGTACTTCCAGCTTTAGTTTCTATAGCTTTCCCATTCTTCTTATATCCATGATTTTATAGACATCACTCATTCCTCCCTTGGTGCTCTTGTCTATGGACAAAAGAATCCTGATAATTTTAGTCTAGCCTCGGTGTTCCTTGGATTGTTTGAACTGCAGCTCTCTGGCACCTCACCCACACATTTTCTCTTTCTAAAGCCAACGGGACCAGAACCATACTCGGCCGCAGCCCGAGGGTGCTGCACCATGATTTAGCAGAGTCAGAACCAGGTTGTCCGTTTGGTTTTTATTTTCTCACTTGCTCTTTTTTTTAATTGGCCACAGAAACACACCTAGAAATGGTCCCAGGTGAACTCCCTGGGTCTTACCTGGGCACTCAGAGCTCTGCATCCTTTAAGTTGGAGAAAACTCATTTCCTGCCTTTTCCCACCTACTCGCATAATCTGTAGGAGCTTGCGACTTTTTCTTATCAGTTTGCCAATTTAATACCAAAAAGAACTTAATATCAAAATCTGAAGTTGTACTGCACATTCCTTCCTCCAAGTAATTTATAAACAAAGTAAATATGTTTGCATCTGGCTCTAGTCCAGCAGACACGCATAGTCATTCCTTCTGGATGTTTCTTACAGGGCCCTACATTTCCCTACCTCCACAGCCCCCTGCCTGACACACAGAGTTGCGCACACACATCTAAGGTGACTTGGCTAAAAATACAACTAAAAACTAGTCTCACTTATTGTAGAATCCTAGAAGCAGAAAAGACTATGTGGTCATTTAGTCCCACACTCCACATAACTTAGGAGCGTCGCGAATCGGACATCCTGTTGTAACTCTTTAACAGGTTGAGGGCACATGTATGTTCCAGCTAAATTTTCCACTTCTGGAGGTTTGTTGGCAGGCACTTGAGCCACTTTAGTACAGTCTGGTGTCGTGGTGGTTACTGGTGCAACTGCCGAAAAAACAAGGAAGTTGGTCTGCACCACATTTGAGTGTTGAGAGCCATTCATATGAGGGGCTGCTTCCTGGAGGAGTGATTGTGTGAAACTTTTGTGTCTTTTGACTTCTGTACAGTGAGATAAGGCTTGCAAGTATCTTTACTATTTCCTTTGTGTTACTGGGAAGGTATGGTTACTGGCATTCAGAAATATTCAAGTAAATGAGTTATTTTGGGGGTGAAAACAGTTTGTGATGCACTTCCTGGGCCATGTGGCCTGGGCCATGAAGCCAGTATGTCCCCCATTTGTGATGTACTTCATGGAACATGGGACCGATACACTCCTCTATTTGCAATTAGCACCCCATTTTTTTCTTTACAAAAAAGAAAGATTTTTAAATCTTGTTTTTGAAATTACTCTTAATTTCAATCTTGCAGTCATTTTGTAATATTTTGAAGCCAATACATTTCCCCCGCTCAGGTCTCAACATTGTTAGATGCTTTTGTAAAGCTCAGCGCCCTAGGACCTCTGGTAGCTTGACTCTGAACTAACCACGGCAAGAATTTAATCCAGTCATTGAGAGCAAGGTACCATGTGCTATTAGACCTACCGAAGAGTGACCATTGTTGTTTTCCCTGTTGAATTGCCTCATATTCTCTAGCTAGGTTGTTATTGCTCAAATGCTTTAGGACCTCTTTTCTTTTTTATTGTGCTTTAGATGAGTGTTTACAAAGCAAATTAGTTTCTCATTAAACAATTAATACACATATTGTTTTGTGACATTGGTTGCCAACCTCATGACATGTTGACATTCTCTCTTTCTTGACCTTGGGTTCCCAGTTACCATCTTTCCTATCCCCTCCTGCCTTCTTGTCCTTGCCCCTGGGGTATGTGCCCATTTAGCCTCCTTTTGTTTTATGGGCATGTCTAATCTTTGGCTGAAGGGTGAGCCTCAGGAGTGACTTCAGTACTGAGTTAAAAGGGTGTCCAGGGGCCATATTCTCAGTTTTCTGCAGTCTCTGTCAGACCAGTCTGTCATTTTTTTAGTGAGTCAGAATTTCGTTCTACATTTTTCTCCTGCTTTGTCTGGGACCCTGTGAGAGCCATTGGTGGTGGTAGTCGGGCACCTGTGCTGGACTCAGTCTGGTGAAAGCTGTGGTAGCTGTGGTCCGTTAGTCCTCTGGACTAATCTTTCCCTTATGTTTTTGGTTTTCTTCACTCTCCCTGCTCCAGATGAGGTGGAACCACTGTAGTATCTTAGATGGCTGCTCACAAGTTTTTAAGACCCTAGACACTACTTGCCAAAGTAAGATGTAGAACATTTTCTTTATAAACTGTGTTATGTCAATTGAGCTAGGTGTTCCCTGAGACCATGGTCCCCAGCCCTCAGCCCGGTAATTCAGTCCGTCAGGGAGTTTGGATGTGTCTATGAAGCTTCTGTGACCTTGTCTAGCTCAAGTTGTTCTGGCTTCCCCAGTATTATGTACTGTCTTACCCTTCACCAAAGTTACCACTTATCTATTGTCTATTTAGTGTTTTTCCATTCCCACCCCTCTCCTCCCTTGTAACCATTTTGTGTGTGAATCTTTTCATGAGTTTTTATAATAGTGGGCTCATACAATATTTATCCTTTTGTGATTGACCTTTTTCTCTCAACATAATGCCCTCCAGATTCCTCCATGTTGTGAGATGTTTCACAGATTCATCATTGTTCTTTATCGTTGTGTGTATGTACCATAATTTGTTTATCCATTCATCTGTTGATGGGCACTTAGGTTGTTTCCATCTTTCTACTATTGTAAATACTGCTGCAAAGAACGTGGGTGTGCATATGTTTATTCGTATGACGGCTCTTATGGCTCTTATCTCTCTAGGTTATATTCCTAGGAGTGGGACTGCTGGATCATATGGTATTTCTACGTCTAGCTTTTGAAGAAAGTGCCATATCATTTTCCAAAATGGTTGTACCATTTTGCATTCCCACTAGCAGTGCATAAGAGTTCTGATCTCTCCACAGCCTCTCCAACATTTGTTATTTTCTGTTTTTTTTTTTAGTTCGTGCCAGTAAAGTTGGGTTAGGTGGTATCTCATTGTGGTTTTGATTTGCATTTCTCTAATGGCTAGTGATCTCGAGCATTTCCTCCTGTGTCTGTTACCTGCCTGAATGTCTTCTTTGGTGGATGGGTTGGTTTATATCCTTTGCCCATTTTTTAATTGGATTATTTGTCTTTTTGTTGTAGAGGTGTTGCATTTTCCTATAGATTTTAGAGATTAGACCTTTGTCAGATTTGTCATAGCCAAAATTTTTTTCCCAATCTGTAGGTTCTCTTTTTACTCTTTTGGTGAAGCTTTTTGATAAGCATAAATGTTTAGTTTTTAGAAGATCCCTGTTATCTAGCTTATCTTCTGATGTTTTAATATTGTTAGTTAATGTTTGTATCCTGTTTATGCAGTGTATTAGGGCCTCTAGTGATGACCCTACTTTTTCTTCTATGATTTTTATAGCTTTTGGTTTTATATTTAGGTCTTTGATCAGTTTTGAATCAGTTTTTGTGTATAGTGTGAGGTTTGGGTCCTGTTTCCTCTTCCCTTTCCATATAAAGTTAATGACTAGTTTTTTCTTCTCTTTAAAGAATGTTGTTGGTATTTCGATCTGAACTGCATTGTATTCGTAGATTGCTTTGGGTAGAATTGACATTTTCACAATGTTGAGTCTGCCTATCCCTGAACGTGGTATCTTTTTCCATTTATGTAGGTCTCTTTTGTTTTATTGCAGTTGTGTTTTGTACTTTTCATTGTGTAGGTCTTTTACATTTCTGGTTAGATTTATTCCTAAGTTTTTTCTTTTTTTTTTTAGGAGTATTATAAAGGTATTGCTTTACTGATTTCCTTTTCATAGTTCTCTTTACTGGTGTAAAGGGATCCAACTGATCTTTGTATGTTTAGCTTGTATCCTGCTACTCTGCTGAATCTTTCTATTAGTTCCAATAGTTTTCTCATGGAGTCTTTGGGTTTTCTATGTATAGTATCATATCATTTGCAAATAGGGACA
The DNA here is from genome assembly GCA_030035585.1 of Dugong dugon. Lineage (NCBI taxonomy): Eukaryota > Metazoa > Chordata > Mammalia > Sirenia > Dugongidae > Dugong > Dugong dugon. The sequence continues at coordinate 69,437,998 of CM057473.1, forward strand.
GTTTTGCTTCTTTATTACCAATTTGGATGCCCTTTATTTCTTTTTCTTGCCTTATTGCTCTAGCTAAGACTTCCAGCACAATGTTAAATAGGTGTGGTAATAAAGGACATCCTTGTCTTGTTCCTGTCCTCAAGGGGAATGTTTTCAGCCTCTCTCCGTTAAGAATGATGCTGCCTGTTGATTTTGTACAGATGCCCTTTATTATGTTAAGGAATTTCCCTTCTATACCTATTTTTTTGAGAATTTTTATCAGGAATAGGTGTTGGACTTTATTGAATGCCTTTTCTGAACTGATTGAGATGATCATGTGATTATTTTCTTTTGTTTTATTTATGTGGTGGATTACGTTGATTGATTTTCTAATGTTGAACCATCCTTGCATACCTGGTATGAATCCTACTTGGTCGTGGTGTATTATTTCTTTGATATGATGCTGAATTCTATTGGCTAGAATTTTGTTCAGAATTTTTGCATCTATATTCATGAGAGATATTGTTCTGTAATTTTCTTTTTTTGTGGCGTCTTTGAGTGGTTTTGGTATCAGGGTTATGCTGGCTTCATAGAATAAATTTGGAAGTATCCCTTCCTTTTCTATGTTCTGAAATAGTTTGAGTGGTACTGGTGCAAGCTCTTCTCTGAATGTTTGGTAGAATTCTCCAGTAAAGCCATCTGGGCCAGGGCAGTTTTTTTTTTTTTTTAATTACTTTTTCAATCTTTTGTTATGGGTCTGTTCAGATTTTCCATTTCAGTTTGTGTTAGTTTAGGTAGGTAGTGTATTTCTAGAAATTTGTCCAATTCCTCTAAGTTTTCAAATTTTTTGGAGTATAGTTTTTCACAGTAGTCTGTTATGATCCTTTTTATTTCAGTTGGGTGTATTGTAATGTCCTCCATTTCATTTCTTATTTGGGTTATTTGAGTCCCCTCCTGTTTTTCTTTTGTCAATTTGACCTGTCGTTTGTCCATTTTGTCGATCCTTTTAAAGAACCAACTTTTGGTTTCGTTAATTCTTTCTACTGTTTTTCTGTTCTCTATTTCATTTATTTCTGCTCTGATCTTTATTATTTCCTTTTTTCTGGTGGCTGTGGGCTTCTTTTGCTGTTCTCTTTCTATTTGTTTGAGTTGTATAGCTAATGTTTTTATTTTGTTCGTTTCTTCTTTTTTGACGTGTGCATCTATTGCTATAAATTGACCTCTGAGCACTTCCTTTACTGTCTTCCAAAGATTTTGGTATGATGTCTTTTCATTTTCATTTGATTCTAGGAATTTTTTGATTCCAGGAATTTTTTGATTCCATCTGATTTCTTCTATTACTCAGTGGTTTTTAAGCAGGGTGTTATTCATTTTCCATGTATTTGATTTTTTTTCCTTGCTCTTCCTGTTATTAATTTCTACTTTGATGGTGTTGTGATCAGAGAAGATACTTCGTATTATCTCAGTGTTTTAAATTTTGTTGAGGGTTGCTTTGTGGCCTAAGATGTTGTCTATTCTGGAAAATGTTTCATGTGCATTGGAAAAGATTGTGTGCCTTGCAGCTGTTGGGTGGAGTGTTCTATATATGTCTATGAAGTCAAGTTGGTTGACTGTGGCCTTTAGATCTTCTGTATCTTTGATGAGTTTCTTTCTAGGTGTTCTGTCTTTTACTGAGAGGGGTGTATTGAAGTCTCCTACTACTATTGTGGAACTGTCAATTTCTCTTTTCAGTGCTGTTAGAGTTTATGTATTTTGGACCTCTTATTGGGTACATAGATGTTTATTATGGTTATGTCTTCATGGTAGATTGTCCTGTTAATCATTATGTAATGTTCTTCCTTGTCTTTTATGGTAGATTTTGTTTTAAAATCTATTTTATCTGAAATTAGTATTGCCAGTCTTGCTCTTTTTTGGTTGCTGTTTGCTTGATATATTTTTTGTATCCTTTGATTTTTAATATATCTATGTCTTTGTTTCTAAGGTATGTCTCTTGTAGACAGCATATTGACGGATCCTGCTTTTTTTTTTTTTTTTTTTTTTTAATTCATTCTGTCACTCTTTCCCTCTTTAAGGGCAAATTTAAGCCCTTTATGTTCAGTGTGATTATTGATAAGTGTGAGTTTATTGCTGAAATTTTGTAGTACTTTTTTTTTGTGGTGCTGACGTTTTCTTTGATCCTTTTACTGTCCTGCGCCAAATTCCTTTTGTTTGTGGACTGTTTTTTGATTTCTTTTGTTTTTGTAGATTTCGTGTTTACTGAGACTTTATGTTTTCCTTCCTTATTTTGATGAGTAGGTTTGTTAACTTTCTTTGTGGTTACCTTGAAATTTACTCCATCTTCCTAAGTTTGAATCAGTCTTTTATTACTTGATATCACCCTGACTTCCTCTCCATTTGAAAATTCTATACGTACAGCATTTATCCCCTTTGTTATTGTTTTGATGCTGTTATCATTTACAGATCGATCTCTATGGTTCCTTGTTGTAAATTTTTTAGTTTTGTTTTATCCTTGAGAATTCATTACCTAAGTTGGTATCTGGCTGATGCTGTCTTGCATCCTAGATTTAGGTTGTTATCTGATGTTATTGGTTCTCTAACTGAAGGACTCCCTTTAATAACTCTTGTAAGCTTCAGTTTTACATGTTCTGTTAATTTCTATGTATCTGGAAATGTCCTAATTTTGCCATCATATTTGAGTGAGAGTTTTTCAAGATACATTATTCTTGGTTGGCAATTTTTTTCTTTCAAGGTTTTATATATTTTATCCCATTGCCTTATTGCCTGCATGGTTATGCTGAGTAATCAGAGCTTAATCTTATTGTTTACTTTGTATGTGACTTTTCCTTTTTATTGAGCTGCTTTCAGGATTCTTTCTTTGTCTTTGGTTTTAGCAAGTGTGACTGATATGCCTTGGGGATTTTCTTTTGGTGGCCTATCCTATACTGGGTTCATTGAGCTTCTTGGATGGTCAGCTTTTCATTTTTCATGTTATTAAGAAAGTTTTATGTCAGCAAATCTTCAGTGGTCCTCTTTGTGTTTTCCACTTTCTCCCCCTGTTGTGGAACTCTGATCACATGCAGATTTTTGCTTTGATTTTATCCCACAGTTTTCTCAGGGTTTCTTCATTTTTCTTCATTATTTTCTCTGATTTTTCCTCAAACAAAGTGGTATCCACGGATTTGTCTTCAATTTTGCTGATCCTGTCTTCCATTCTTTCAAATTTTCTCCTAAAATCTTCTATTGTACTATTTCTGAAATCTTGTTGTTTACCTTTTGGATTTCTAATTGCTGTTTATATATGATCCCTAGTTGTTTGTTTATTTGTTCCTGTATTATTTTCCCGAATTCTTCCATTGCTTTGTCTGCCTTTTCCATGATTTTTTTCCCTTCTTATTTTTGTCTGCATTTTCCTTCATCTCTTGGATAACCCTGAATATTAGAGTTTTGAATTCCCTATCAGGTAGTTCCAGTGCCTTTTCTTCTACCAGAAGGTAATCTAATGTTTTATTTTGGACACTTTCTGGAGCCATGATGTCCAGTTTTTGTTTTTTTTTTTTATATTGTCTGCTGTCTTCAGGACATTCAGATATTATTTTTTTTATTGATTGATTGTAAATGTGTTTCTTTCATCTTGCTTTTTTGTTTTATTTGGTTATGTCTGAGCAGGCGATGTGGGCATGCTTTGTTGTTTGTTCATATGTGGGCACTATACTTCTCACCATCTTGTCCGGGTGGGCAAGGCTGGTCACTCAGTTATGGTGCAGCAGGGCAAATACAGTGGAGGAAGGAGGGGCAGGAATGGGTCTTTTGTGGCACTTATGGGGGCCAACAGGGTGGGGCTGGGGGCAGTGCAGGGCAGGGTCCAGTGGTCCATGCCTGTCCACTCAGGAATGTGGTGCTCAGCACTTGGTGCAGATAGGCAGGAGGGAAGGGACAGGATGTGATGTGTGGAGCTAGGTAGAAGAGAGAAAGAAGAGAGAGAAACAAAAGCAAAAAAGAAAGAAAGAAAAAATGAAGGAAAAAAGAGAAAAGTAAAAGAAAAAGTGAATAAAATGGTAGGATTCAGTGTGTGGGGGCAGGGCAAAACAGGCTAGGCCGTGTGCCAGTGGCTTTCTAGGTGAGTGGTGCGGCTCAATCTGTCAAGAAGGGGTGTGGACAGTGCACAGAGCTAGGTGGGATGGAGAAAGGAAAGAAGAGAAAGAGAGAGCAGTGTGGCACAGCCTGTCAAGAAGGGGCAGAGACCACAAACTGTGCTAGCTGGGCAGCAGAAAGGAAAGGAAGGAAGTGAAAGAGAGAGAAGAAATTTAAAAAAGCCAAAGAATCAACAACAACAACAAAAATGGCATTGATGAAGCCAGCCAGTGAAGGTGGGGTGAATCTAGGTGGTAAGGAGCTTGTGTCTCTCTGGCTGAGTGGCCCTTTGGAAAGCAGTGGAGGCCAAGTAGAAAGAAGAAGGGGTGGGAAAGTATGTATCCCTGGTTACTGGGTGAGCCGTTTCCTGTTGGAAGCTCCATGAAGTTGCCTCCCATACTCCCTGTCTGCCAGTCTTATTGGCTGAGGTCCAAGCTGGCAAGCCCATGCTGCATTAACTGGTAGAGGACCTCCACTCTGTAGCTCTCCTCATTCTCTCTTCTCTGTCAGTTTCTTATTCCTTTTGGTACTTGGATGAGTTCTTTATTCCTTCATTTGATGCTTAGGGTTCCAGGATTGAGGTTTATATCTGTTTTATTTAGTTTTTTAAATCTTTGCTGTAGAGGGACAGCATGGTGCTTCTGTTTATAGTGCTATGTTGGCTCCACCTCTCCCATTTTTTCAAATAATAAAAAACTACCAACAAACAATAATTCAGCATCCATTCTGTTAGTGAAAAAACATGACATCATCAAAAAATTCCAAAAAGAAAAAAAAAATTCACAACCATTTGCCCTCTGTAGGGAAACAGGGTCCATTTCTTTTCTCCCCCCTCTATGACGCTTCTCCACTAATTGAAACATTGTCTCCTCTGTTGCTCCACTTGCTCCTTCAGTCATTTTGTGCACATCAAATGGTAGACAGATCCCACCATTGGCCCTTCTTCACTCACTTACATGTGAGTGTCCCAAAGGGCATATGATTTTATGAAAGCAGCCTGATGATGGAATATGTAGATCTGGGTTCAGATATCTATTCATGCAGCTACTAATGGATGACCTTACGCAAATTCCTAACTCATCCTAAAATTTAACTTCCTCCCATGTCAAATACGGATAACAAAATGAATTTGAAAAGGTTGAGGTGAGAATTAAGTGAGATCATGTTTATAAGTATCTGGTAAATAATAGGTGCTTTCACTACAATGACTTATATTACTGGTAGCTTACTATATGCTAGATACAGCATCAAAAATTTTGCATGCAATATTTATTTTTATTTTTCACAACACCCCTATAATAAGAGTGCTATTATTATTTTCCACTTTATGAAAGAGCAAACAAGGGCCTGATTAATTCACTTTCCCAAGTTCACGTAACTGTAAAGTGGTACGGCCAAGATTCAGTCTCTGATTTGTTTAACCTAGAGGGATGAATACTAACCCACAACTCTGTTTTCCTTATTATTTTTATATTTTTTTCATTTCTCCCTCTTAGAACCTTAACACATTAATCAGGAAGTCACCTTTCATCTTTCTTGGAGACAGATGGCATATCAGTAAAGATAATATGTATATTACAACTGGGAAGGAGCAGCCATATCTCTCACTTGATGTTTATATAATTATCATGAATTTCAAATTAATGTCATCTAACTTAATGGGGTCACACATTAAAGAAACAAAACGTGATCTTTAGGTACTTTTTGTTTTAAAAATTGATGATTCTATAAACATAATAAATTACAGGGAAATAAACAACTAAATAATTGAATAATTGAGAAGGCTAAACTAAAACAGAGGCTCATTTTGATCAGAATTGTTCTAGGAACCTGAAAGCCATGGCTGTACTAAGAAAGAAATGGGCAAACCCTCAGTCCATCCAATCGTCTCTGACCAGTGGCTTAAAACAAGGACCCAAAGTAGAACTTATAAGTTTCTGTATCCACTTCTTTAAGGGAGGCAAGGAGATTTTTGTCAGTATGTTGATTCCTACTAATTAAATTTTAGAAGCTCTTCTGTTAATTTTTACTGAAGTTCAAGGGTGTAATCCTTGAATACTGACCAATTAATTAAAGGTTATGTGTGGGCCAATTAATCAAGGTTCTCATCTTCATACATTTCCATATCCCCCAGGGCTTTGAGAAGTAACAGGGAATAACTCTTCCAATGCCACTCCCCAGGGATGAATGGGGCCCTGCCTAAAGAGATGAGTCACTTGTGTATTTGAGTGGCATGTGCAATGGGAATAGCATGTTACCAAGTTGACTCAGGTGTAAGTCTCTTTCCCTATGCTGTTGTTGTTGTTAGCTGCAGTGGAGTTGACTCTGATTCATGGTGACTCCATGTACAACAGAATGAAATGTTGCCCGGTCCTGCACCATCTTCATGATCATTGGTATGTTCTATTCCATCGTTGCGGCCACAGTGTATTTTGAGTAGCTTCCAACCTAGAGGACTTATCTTCTGGCACTATACTGGACAATATTCTGTTGTGATCTGTACTGTTTTCCTTGGCTGATTTTTGGACATAGATTGCCAGGCCTTTCTTCCTATTCTGACTGCATCTAGAAGCTCTACTGAAATCTGCCCATGATGGGTAACCCTGCTGGTATTTGAAATACTAGTGGATTAGCTTTCAGCATCATAACAACATGCAAGCCAAGGTGTCCAACAAACTGACAGACAGGTGGTGGCTTACCGCATGAATTTATTCAAATATAAAAATGAAATAATGATAATAATATCTGTCATGGGGCAGCTGTGAAGCTTAAATTAGGTAATATATGCTAAGGGCCATGGTGCCTGCTCCTTTATCGATTCATTCAGTAAATATTTACTGAGCCCTCCATGGGCCAGATCAGTGCCACACACCAGGATTACAAGGGATCACCTTGTTTACAGTGGAAAACAAGGCAGATGTCCTTTCTGCCATCATGGGGCTTACAGTCTGATAGAAAGATAGACCATCCCTGCAAAAAAAAAAAGTCACAGATAAAATATATCTTTACAAATAGTGAGGAAGGACATGGGGAGAGAATGCAAAGAGTATTACTATAGGTAGGGTGGATAGTGAAGGCCTTTGCCGAGCTCATAATTGGACTGATCAATGAAGAATGAGAAAGACCCATCCTGTGCAGGATGGGAGTGAAGAAGAACATTCTTGGCAGTTGTTGTGTGCTGTCAAGTAGATTCTGACTCAGCAATCTATTCCTGTAAAGATTATAACCTAGGAAACCCTGCGGGGCAGTTCTACTCTGTTCTGTAGGGTTCCTATGAGTCCGGGTGCTATTCTTGGCAGAGTGAACAGTAGATGCAAAGGCTGGGAGGCAGAGAGTGGCTTGGTAAGTCTAAAAGCTGAGCCATGAATGAAGACAGAAGTGAAGGAGAGAAGGAGAGGTGGGAAAACCAGGTAGGGTTGGATCCTGTAGGGTCTTTCCGGCCACTGGAATGAGTTTATATTTTATTCTAAGTTCAGTGGGAAGTCTTTGAAGAGGTTGAAGTGGGAGGATGGCACAATCTGCTTTACATGTTAAGAAGAGGCTCTGACGGCTGCTTGGAGAGCGCTAGAGGAAGAGAGCAGAGGTGGAAACTAGGAGGCGAGATGAGAGGCTACTGTGGAGGTCTAGGTAAGAGAAAATGGTGGCTGGATGGGAGTGGTAGAGGTGGGGAGAGCAAGTGGTTGGGTCTGACAGATAGTTTGGAGCAAGACTTGCTGATAGATTAGGTATCCAAGTGAGGGAAGGTAAAGATTTAAGGAAAAAGCCAGTATTTTTGGTTTAAGTAATAGGGAGAATCAAGGTGTCATTTACTAAGATGGGGAAGACTCATAATAGAGAGACAGAGTTTAGCCATGGCCATGTTAAATCTGAGACATCTACAAGACATCCAAGTAGAGCAATCAAGCATATCAACCATACTGATGGTATTTTAAGCCTAAATTAGTAAAGGTTGCTTTCTATTCCCATTTAATAATCATAACAGCAACCACTGATTTATGAATTTTCTCTGTGTTGCTCTTTAACAGCTGTCAAAAACACCCATTATGTTGTGTGCCATCGGTTGTACTGAATGATGTAGAACAGGGGGAGTATTTGTGGAGAAAGATCCAGAACTGTTGGAATTCTCTGCTGGTCAGGCTGCTCTTCTGAGTCCAATTTGAGAGATCTGTCCTACAGTCTGGAGAGAATGCATCAACAGAGGTTGCCATACTCCTAGGCCTGACTGGGGTGGCCCATCTTTGTGAGCTGGGTGATGACAGGCGAGACTGCCAGCCTGTTTTTGAATCTGGGGAGGGCTGAATCGATTCCACTGCAGAGAAGGAGGTTCACAGGCTCCACTCTGACATGTCCTTGCCTGCCTGACTGTTACCTGGGTGGAAGACTGTGATGCTCATGAAAAGGTAAGAAGTTGTATGGTTTATTGAGCCATTGCTACTTTAACATACACCCCTCCAAGCTTTCAAACCTTGAATCATTCTGCCACAGGTCATAGGATTAATGCTAAGTAAGGGGCTGAATTTTTTATTCCTGGAGGCATCTAATGGAATGGGAGAGAAAAATCAACACGTTTTTGTTCTGTTCTCTGTCTTCTCCCACAGGCAGATATGGCCAGAACACAGTAATAATATGAAAAAAATTCTCTTGGGCTGAACCATAAGATGTAAGTTCTAACTCTCATTCTATTACATGCCACTTGTCTGACCTTTTTCTGCAAGTCCCTTGAACATCCTGAATGTCAGCTGGTCCATCTGTGAAACAGGTCCAATCTGTTGCTCCTATTTCAAATAGGAGCTCCTATTCCTATTTGCTCCTATCTGCCTTTCTCCCTGGTGGTGCAGTGGTTAAGCACTCAGCTGCTAACTGAAAGGTCTGTGGTTTGAACCTACCAGCAGCTCCACAGGAGAAAGATGTGGCAGTCTACTTCCATAAAGATTTACAGCCTTGGGAGCCTACTGAGCAGTTCTCCTCTGTCCTACAGGGTGGCTGTGAATTGGAATTGACTCAGCGGCAATGGTTTTTTTATGACTCTTTCTCTCAGAGCTGTTTTTTCCCCCCTCATTTAAATTTTTTTTTATTGTAGTAAATATATAGGTAACAAAGCATTTGCCATTTCTAAAATCTTCATATGTACAGTTCAGCAACATTATGTTCCTAGTGTTGTTCAACCATCACCACTAACCAACCATTTCTGAATATTTCCATCACCCTTAATGGAAGTTTAGTGTCCTCTAAGCTCAGAGCTGTTTGAAGGATCTAATGAGACAACAGATGTGAAGGTGCTTTGGTAAAACTAATGTGCCGTGCCATAGAAACATAACGTATTTGTTTTCATTTGTTCAGCCATGCCCATGCCATCATGGAAGTTACAAGTCTGGAGAGGAGGGTAAACACTGAACAATGACAAGTGTGGTCATAAAGAAGGTAATAAAGTGGTCTCCTTGGAGTCTGTGATAAGGAGAGCCACTTGGTCTAGGGTGGTGTTTCACAAGTGTGTTCCTTGACCACTAGCAGCAGCATCACTGGGGACTTACTAAAAATGTCCACTTAGACCTTCTGAATCAGAATCGCTGAGGGCTTGTGTTTTAACAAGAGAGTCTGATTCATGCCCAAATTTCAGTACCACTGGTTTTGGCATTCAAGGACCTTCCTGAAATAATGACTTTAATGAAACTTGAGGAATAATTAGGATTTAGCCAGACAAACGTTTTAAAATTACAACAGCATGTTATTGACGGGAGTTTGGGGTTATGAATTCTATTCCAGAAGAAAGTCAAGGCAAGAAAGAGCTTGGTCATTTTGAGAAATTGAATTAAGCCCAATGTAGTAGGAACAAAGAAAGGGCAAGTGTATAAGGGAGTGAAATGAAGTAACCAAGTATAAGGGGCCTTGTAAACCATGGGAGTTATTTTGTAGTTCATGCTCAGGTCAATGAGAAACCATTAAAGGATTTTGAACAGGAAAGTGTTTTCTCCCGTCAATAACATGTTGTTGTAATTTTAAAACATTTCCTTACAATCCAGTAAAAACAATTAATTTTCTTAATTAGAGCTTACACTCCAATTCAGGAAAAGGCACAGTATAACTATTGCTGTAGTCTATGAATACATATTAGATACGAACTATGTGCTTGACACTGTGCTAGGCATGATAGAGGATGCAGGAAAGATATGGCTCCTTCACGCAACTGAGAACTTGGTGGAAAGAGAAGATAAAAGTGCTCACACACACACCCCAGTGAATGACAGCAGACATTTTCACACTGAGTTCTTAATGGCATGAGATATGTGTGGCAGGATTTCAGAGACGGAGAAGTTAAAGAAGTGCTGGAGCAGTTGGAGAAGACTTCCCAGAAGAGGTGTGGCACAGGCTTCACTTGGCAGAGAAGGAGGCATCCTTGGGAGAAGGCATGTTGTGTGCTGTCCAGTCAATTCTGACTCATAGTGATCCCATGTGACAGAATAGAACTGCCTCATATAGTTTTCTAGGCTATAATCTGAATTGGACCAATAAGCAACATCATGATAAATGGAGAAAATATTGAAGTTGTCAAAGATTTCATTTTACTTGGATCCACAATCAATGCACATGGAAGGAGCAGTCAAGAAATCAAACGACACGGAGGGGGCGGGGCCAAGATTGCAGAATAGTCAGACAGGCAAAGTTGAGGAATCAGACTGAGTGACAGAGGGAGGGAGAGATGGTTCAGAAGCAGCGAGGAGTTGCCAGACCTGACCAGGCAGGAAATGGTACCCTGTAGGCCGGATTGGCTGGCATGCGCGGTGAGGCAAGCAATGGCGATCAGAATGCATTTTCCACATTAGAAGAGAACAAGTGGTGGAGAGTCTATTCAAGCCTCCAAAACCAGTGCAAAGTAGAGTCAATTGGCAAAAGATAAGTACATGCGTCTAACCCACCGCGTGGATCAAAAAACACCCCATTTGGGAAGAACCTCTCTCCCATTCACCTGCCTCCCTGCTCTGCACAGGGTCCCTGGCTGGCTTCAGTGAGGTAGGACTCATCATGTGCCCTGAACCATTCTCTTGGCCTTGTAGAGGGAACAAATTAACAAACAGGGAAAAAATAATCTGCCAGCTCCCCTAAGCCAGGAACTCAGGGTAAGCACAGCTTGTTTGCCAAGGCACAGGCATAAGGGCTCCATGGTCTTTGAATGCCTTTCACCCGTGCATAGACCTGTGTGGGCTCCTTTCAACAGTGTAGGCCCTCATTAGAACAATACAACAGAGTATATACCCGAAGACTGACTTCAACTATCAGCTGTATGGTGGAGTGGGAGGTTTGTAACATTTGACACCACTCTACCCATTAAGCAGGATCCTCACCTACCCACATCGGGGCCTGAGGACTGGTGGTTTCACATACGCCACCCAGCCACCTGTGAGAGGGGTCTAAGAATAAGTGATGCCTCCTCGTCCTTACAGCCAACAGCAGTGTGTGCCCATAGTCTGGCTGCAAAACCCACCTATGCACTATAGGGAACAGGGACATGCTTTCCTCCCAGACACTCAGGGGCAGCCATCAGCCCCCTGCCTTGCTCAGCGTGTGACTCCCTACTGCAGCCAGATACCTGTGCCTACTCCAGTCACTCCTCTCTGTCTAGGACTGTAGGTGAGAGCCTGCACCACACACTTGGTGACTGACTACCTGGACACCTGAGCTGAATCCATACAAGAAAAGTAAATGGACTCCTGGGCTCACATACCTAATAACAGATCTAACCACCTGGTGACAGGATGTTATAGCTTCGAAGACACCAGTAATCAAACTAGCTCACACGAGCAGCCTATTTGGGCATATCACAACAAAACAAGAAGCTAAGACACAGTAAGCAAACATAAAATAAATAAATACAATAACTTATTTATGGCTCAGAGACAACAGTCAATATCAAATCACATAAAGAGGTAGACCATGATGCTTTCAGCAAGCTCCCAAAACGAAGAATCAAGAAATCTTCTGGAGGAAGAGAACTTGGAATTACCAGAGGTAGAATACAAAGATTAATATATAGAGTTCTTCAAGAGATCGGGAAGGAGATCATGCAAAACACAGAATGAGCCAAAGAACATACAGACAAAGCAATAGAGGAACTTAAGAAGATTAGAGAAGAGCATAATGACAAATCTAACAGGCTGCAAGAATCCATAGACAGACAGCAATCAGAAATTCAGAAGATTAACAATAAAATTTCAGAATTAGACAATTCAGTAGAAAGTCAGGAGCAGAATTGAGGCAGTGGAAGTCACAATTAGTGAGATTGAAGATAAAGCACTTGACACCAACTTATTTGAGGAAAAATCAGAAAAAAGAATTATAAAAAATGAAGAAACCCTAAGGATTATGTGGGACTCTATCAAGAGGAGTAACCTATGAGTAATTGGAGTACCAGAACGGGGGGAAGTACAGAAAATACAGAGAAAATTGTTGAATATTTGTTGGCAGAAAACTTCCCTGATATCATGAAAGATGAGAAGGTATCTATCCAAGATGCTCATCAAACCCTACATAAGGTAGATCCCAAAAGAAAGTCACCAAGACATATTATAATCAAACTTGCCCAAACCAAAGATAAAGAATTTTAAGAGTAGCTAGGGATAAGTGAAAAGTCGTCTACAAAGCAGAGTCAGTAAAACTAAGCTCAGACTACTCAGCAGAAACCATTCAGGCAAGAAGGCAATGGATGACATATATAAAGTTTTGAAGGGAAAAAAAATTGCCAGCCAAGAATTATATATCCAGCAAAACTGTCTCTCAAATATGATGGTGAAATTAGGGCATTTACAGATAAACAGAAGTCTAGGGAATTTGTAAAAACCAAACCAAAATTACAAGAAATACTAAAAGGAGTCCTCTGGCTAGAAAATCAGTAAGATCAGATAAAAACCCAAGACTAGAAGACAGGACAGAACAACCAGATATCAGCCCAGATAGGGAAGTCACAACAAAAAATCAAAGCTAAAACACTGTAAATAAGGAAACAGAGACATCAATATGTAAAAGATGACAACATTAAAACAAAAAAGAGGGACTAAAAAAATGTTGTCATACATCTTTCATATAGAGAGGAAGTCAAGGCAATTTAAAGAAATAAAGGATTGGTTAAAACTTAGAAAAATAAGGATAATTATTAAGGTAACCATAAAGGAAACTAACAATCCTACACATCAAAATAAAAACAAGAAAAATATAAAGACTCAGCAAATACAAAATCAACAACAATGAAAAAATGAAAAGAAAATACGTAAAGAAAAATCATGCAGCACAGAAAATTAAGTGGAAAAAAGAAATTGTCAACAACAAAAAAAGACACAAAATGACAGCACTAAACTTACACCTATCAATAATTATGCTGAATGTAAATGGACTAATTGCACTAATAAAGAGACAGAGAGTGGAAGAATGGATAAAAAACACGACCCATCTATATGCTGCCTACAAGAGACACACCGTAGACTTAAAGACACAAACAACCTAAAACTTAAAGGATGGAAAAAAATATATCAAGCAAACAACACTCAAAAAAGAGCAGGAGTGACAATATTAATCTCTAACAAAATAGACTTTAAAGTAAAATCCACCACAAAGGATAAAGAAGGACACTATATAATGATTAAAGGGTCAGTACACCAGGAGGCCATAACCATAAGAAATATTTATACACCCAGTGACAGGGTTCCAAAATACATAAAACAAACACTAAGAGCATTGAAAAGAGATATGGACAGCTCTACAATAATAGTAGGAGACTTCAACACACCACTTTCAGTGAAGGATAGAACATCTAGAAAGAAGATCAATAAAGACACGGAAGATCTGAATGCCACAATCAACCAACTTTATCTCATAGACATATACAGAACACTCCACCCAACAGCAGCCAAGTATACTTTCTTTTCCAATGCACATGGAACATTCTCCAGAACGGACCACATATTAGGCCATAAAGCAAGCCTTAACAGGATCCATAGCATTGAAAGATTAAAAAGCATCTTTTCTGACCATAAAGCCATAAAAGTAGAAAACAACAACAGAAAAAGCAGAAAAAAAAATCAAATACATGGAAACTGAACACCAACTTGCTCAAAAACTACTGGCTTATAGAAGAAATTAAGGATGGAATAAAGAAATTCACAGAATCAAATGAGAATGAAAACACATCTTCCCAGAACCTTTGGAACACAGCAAAAGCAGTGCTCAGAGATCAGTTTATAGCAATAAATGCACACATCCAAAAAGAGGGGCCAAAATCAAAACAATAACCGTACAACTTGAACAAGTAGAAAGAGAGCAACAAAAAAAGCTTTCGGGTGCCAAAGAAAGGAAATCATAAGAATTAGAGCAGAATTAAATGAAATAGAGAATAGAAAAACAACTGAAAGAGTTTTAACAAGACCAAAAATTGGTTCTTTGAAAAGATCAACAAAATTGATAAGCCCTTGGACAAGCTGACAAAAGAAAAACAGAAGAAGAAAATAACCAGAATAAGAAATGAGATGGGCAATATCACAACAGACCCAACTGAAATTAAAAGTATCATAACAGAATACTATGGAAAATTGTACTCTAACAAAGTTGAAAACCTAGAGGAAATGGACAAATTTCTGGAAACTCACTACCTACCTAAACTAACACAAACAGAGGTAGAACAACTAAATAAACCTATAACAAAAGAAGAGATTTTAAAGGTAATTAAAAAGTTCCCAACAAAAAAATGCCCTGGCCTGGATGGTTTCACTGGAGAATTCTACCAAAATTTCAGAGAAAAGTTAACACCACTACTACTAAAGGCATTTCAGAGTATAGAAAAGATGGAATACTCCCGTACTCATTCTATGAAGCTAGCATAACCCTGATACCAAAATCAGGTAAAGACACCACAAAAAAACAAAATTACAGACAAATATCCCTCATGAACATTGACACAAAAATCCTCAACAAAATTCTAGCAGATAGAATTCAACAACATATCAAAAAAATAATTCACCGTGACCAAGTGAGATTTATACCAGGAATGCAGGGATGGTTCAACATTAGAAAAACAATCAATGTAATCCATCACTTAAATAAAACAAAAGTCGAGAGCCACATGATCTTATCAATAGATGCAGAAAAGGCATTTGACAAAGTTCAACTCCCATTCATGATAAACACTCTCAGCAAAATAGGAATAGAAGGAAAATTCTTCAGCATAATTAAGAGCATTTATCAAAGCCAACAGCCAACATCATCCTAAATGGAGAGAGTCTGAAAGCATTCCCATTGAGAACGGGAACCAGACAAGGATGCCCTTTATCGCCACTCTTATTCAACACTGTGCTGGAGGTCCTAGCCAAGGCAATTAGGCTAGAAAAAGAAATTAAGGGCATCCAGATTGGTGAGGAAGAAGTAAAAATATCTCTCTTCACAGGTGATATTATACACAGAAAACACAAGAGACTCTGCAAGAAAACTACTGGAACTAACAGAAGATTTCAGCAAAGTATCAGGATACAAGATAAACACACGAAAATCAGTTGAATTCCTTTACACCAACAAAGAGAACTTCCAAGAGGAAATCACCAAATTCTTACTATTTACAATAGCCTCCAAGAAGATAAAATGCTTAGGAATAAATCTAACCAGAGACGTAAAAGACCTATACGGTGAAAACTACAAGACACTACTCAAGAAACCAAAACAGACCTACGTGTGGAAAATCATACCTTGCTCATGGATAGGAAGACTCAACTTTGTAAAACTGTCAGTTCTACCCAAAGCTATCTACAGATACAATGCCATCCTGATCCAAGTTTCAATGGCATTTTTTAATGAGATAGAGAAACAAATCACCAACTTCATATGGAAAGGGAAGAGGGCCTGGATAAGTAAAGCATAACTGAAGAAAAAGAACAAAGTGGGAGGCCTCACACTACCTGATTTTGGAACCTATTATACTGCTTTGGTAATCAAAACAGCCAAGTACTGTTACAACAACAGATACACAGACCAGTGGAACAGAATTGAGCATCCAGATGTAAATTCATCCACCAAGGAGCAGCTGATATTTGACAGGGGCCAGAAGTCTATCAATTGGGGAAAAGAGTCTCTTTAACAAATGGTTCTGGCATAACTGGACATTCATCTGCAAAAAAATGAAACAAGACCCATACCTCACACCATGCACAAAAACTAACTCAAAATGGATCAAAGACCTAAATATAAAATAGAAAACGATAAAGATCATGGAAGAAAAATAGGGACAATGCTAGGAGCCCTAAATACATGGCATAAACAGAATACAAAACATTACTAACAATGCACAAACACCAGAAGAGAAACTGCATAGCTGGGAGCTCCAAAAAATCAAACACTTACGCTCATCAAAAGACTTCACCAAAAAGACAACCTACAGACTGGGAAAAAACTTACTTGACTATGACAAATCTGATCAGCATCTAATCTCTAAATTCTACAAGATACTGCAAAACCTCAACAACAAAAAGACAAATAACCCAATTAAAAAATGGGCAAAGTATATGAACAGACACTTCACCAAAGAAGACATTCGGGAGGCTACCAGATATGTGAGGAAATGCTCATGATCATTAGCCATTACAGAAATGCAAATCAAAACTACAATGAGATACCATCTCACCCCAACGAGGCTAGTATTAATCCAAAAAACACAAAATAGTAAATGTTGGGGAGGTTGTGTGAAGAGACTGGAACACTTATGCACTGCTGGTGGGAATGTATAATGGTACAACCACTTTGGAAATCTATTTGGTGCTTCCTTAAAAAGCTAGAAGTAGAAGTACCATATGATCCAGCAATCTCACTCCTTGGAATATATCCTACAGAAATAAGAGCCGTCACACCAATAGATATATGCACACCCATGTTCACTGCAACACTGTTCACAATAGCAAAAAGATGGAAACAACCTAGGTGCCCATCAGCAGATGAATGGATAAACAAATTATGATATATTCACACAATGGAATACTATGCAACAATAAAGAACATCAATGAATCCGCAAAACATCTCATAACATGGATGAAGGCATTATCTTGAGTGTAATCAGTCAGTCACAAAAGGATAAATATTGTAGGAGACCACTATTATAAAAACTCAAGAAAAGGTTTAAACACAGAAGAAAACAATCTTTGATGGTTACAAGGGTAGGGAGGGAGGAAGATGGGTATTCACTAACTAGATAGTAGACAAGAATTATCTTAGGTGAAGGGAAGGACAACATATGATACAGGGGAAGTCAGCACAACTGGACTAAACCAAAAACTAAGAAGTTTCCTGAGTACAACCAAACACTGCAAGGGACAGAGTAGCAGGGGCAGGGGTCTGGGGACATGGTTTCAGGGGATATCTATGTCAATTGGCATAATGAAGTTTATTAAGAAAATGTTCTGCATCCCATTTTGGTGAGTGGCGTCTGGGGTCTTAAAAGCTAGAGAGTGGCCATCTAAGATGCATTGATTGTCCCAACCCACTTGGAGTAAAGGAGAATGAAGAACACCAAAGACAGAAGGAAAATATTAGTGCAAGAGACAGAAAGTGCCACATAAGCCAGAGACTAAACCTGAGACCAGAAGAACTAGATAGTGCCCAGCTACCACCAATGACCGCCCTGACAGGGAATACAAGAGAGTCCCTGATGGAGCAGGAGAAAAGTGGGATGCAGAACTCAAATTCTAGTGAAAAGACCAGACTTAATAGTCTGACTGGGACTGGAGGGACCCCAGAAGACATGGCCCCCAGACTCTCTGTTAGCCCAGAAATGAAACCATTCCTGAAGCCAACTCTTCAGACATAGATTAGACTGGACTATAAGACATAAAATAATACTTGTAAAGCGAGTGCTTCTTAGCTGAATTTGGTACATGAGACTCAAATGGGCAGCTCCTGTCCAGAGGCAAGATGAGAAGGCACAAAAGGACAGGAGCTGGTTGAATGGACACAGGAAATCCGGGGTGGAAAGGAGGAGTGTGCTGTCACATTATAGGGAGAGTAACTAGGGTCACATAACAATGTATGTATAACTTTTTGTATAAGAAACTAACTTGAACTGTAAACTTTCACTTAAAGCACAATTTAAAGAAAAAAGAAAGAAATCAAATGATGCATTGCATTGGGCAAATCTGCTGCAAAAGACCTCTTTAAAGTGTTAAAAAGAAAAGATGTCCCCTTGAGGACTAAGATGCGTCTGATCCAAGCCATGGTATTTTCAATTGCCTCAAATGCTTTCAAAAGCTGCAGGATGAATAAGGAAGACCAAAGAAGAATTGATGCATTTGAATTATGGTGTTGGTGAAAAACATTGAATATATCATGGACTGCTAGGAGAACGAACAAATCTGTCTTGGAAGGCTCAGGGATGGCGAGACTTCGTCTCATGTACTTTGGACACGTTATTAGGAGGGATTAGTCCCTGGAGAAGGACATCATGCTTGGTAAAGTAGAGGGTCAGCGGAAAAAAGGAAGACCCTCAATGAGATGGATTGGCACAGTGGCTGCAACAGTGGACTCAAACATAGTGATGATTGTGAGGATATTGCAGGACTGGTCAGTGTTTCATTTTGTTGTACATAGGGTGGCTGTGAGTCAGAACTGACTTGACAACACCTAACAACAACAAACTAACAATCTTAATGGGAGCAGATCACTGAGTCTTTCTCCCACAGATCAACTGGGGGGTTCAATAGGCCAACCTCTCATTTAGCAGCCAAGCACTTAACTGTTGTGCCACGACCAGGGCTCCCTTGAGAGAAGGCTTAGAGGCAGGAATTAGCAAGGAATTTCTCAGTATTCTGAGGGAACAGCCCTGTTGGGAGTCAACAGTCCATGTTGGGAGGTACTGGAAAATACTCTGGGAAGAGCAAGTTGAGATCAGATCCTGCAAACTGACCTAGAGAGAGGAAGCCCCCAGCCTGTCTGCGTGAGCCCTCAGACTTGCTGACCCCAAATGAAGGCATTCTTGGGGTCGTGGGCAAGGACACTGCGGGGAGGCCCCAGGCAGGGTGGTGGGGGCCGTTCTATGTGATCACTGCTAAGAATTCCTTCTCTGCTGTCTTTCCCAGGCTCTTGGTAATCTCCTGACAGTTGACTGCTTTGCCTGGTGTGGCAGCGAGGTCTGTTAGTACTTGTCTTTAAATCTTTTTATTTCAATGTAATAATCATAGAAAAAAAGTGCACAAATTTTAAGTGCACAGCACGAAGAATTTTCCCAAACAAACATACCTATATAACCCCTACTATCACTAAGAAGGAGGTCTGGTGGCGCAGTGGTTAAGCGTTCGGCTGCTAACCAAAAGGTCAACAGTTTGAATCCACCCACTCCTTGGAAACCGTATGGGGCAGTTCTGTTCTGTCCTATAGGGTTTTTTGAGTCAGAATCAACTTGACAGCAATGGGTTTAGTTTGGTTTTGGGTATCACTAAGAAACAGGACATTTCCAGCACCCCAAAGTCCTCCTCCTACCACCATTCCCCTTCCAGGTGCCATCTTCCATTCAAGAGAATCACTCTCTTACTTCTAATGGAATAGATTAAGCTTGCTTCTTTTTGTACTTTCTGTTCTCTTTTCCTTCTGGCTCCCCAGCATTATGCTTCTGAGACATATCTGTATTGTTCCCTGCTGTCGTAGATTATTTATTGTCGTTGCTACATTGTGTCCTATAGTTGTAGATTATTTATTCTCATTGCTGAGTAGGATTCCATTGTGTGACTACACTACAATTTATTTATCCATTCTATGGTTGCTGGTGCAAACGGTTAAGTGCTTGGCTACTCACCAAAATGTTGGAGGTTTGAGTCTACCCATAGACACCTCAGAAGAAAAGCCTGGTGATATATCTCTGAAAAATCGACCATTGAATATACTATGGAGCACAGTTCTACTTTGACACACATAAAGTCATCATGAATCAGAATCAACTTGATGGTAACTGGTTTTTTTTTTTTTTTTAACTGTTGATGGGAATTTAGATAGTTTCCAGTTTGGGGCTATTATTTTGTTGCATTCTGACCTTAATCTCAGTCTCCTCTTCAGTTCACTCAGATTCACCTATTGTTAATACATTCATCTCCTTCAAAACATTGACGGCTCTATTGTGTGTATTTTTGGCCAAGAAAACAAGTAGAGAAGAATACTAAATAAAAAATGAAAACCTAGAGACAGGTGGCACTAGGGGATGAGGGGGAGGGCAAGAGCTGCACCAGGAAAGCACCTCCCCCTTCCTGTACTTCCTCCACCTCCACTACCTCCTCTCCTCTGAAATACTAGGCTAAGGGAAACTACTACAACCAACTCCAGATGCTGACAGCCAAGCGACAGCACCACGGGCTGACTTAAATCACTCTCATGAGCCTGTGGAGGGCAGGAAATGGATCTTGTTCTTTTTTATAAATGGTTTGGTGTAGGCACTTGGTAAATGTTCCTTGAATGTTTCCTGCAAACTGACCTAGAGAGAGGAAGCCCCCAGCCTGTCTGAATGGATGAATTTCTAATAAAATAAAGCACAGAAGTTGCCTGTGGATCTATGATGTGCCAGGGGGGCCTTGAGAACACAGAGAGGTATAAAATCCTTCTTTTGAGGATCTTTTGGAAAATGTTTGTTGAGCACTTAGCCCTGTGCCAGGTACCTTCTAGGAACTTTACTGCTATGTTGTCGTTGTTGTTAGGTGCTGTCAAGTCGCTTCCGACTCATAGTGACCCTATAGGACAGAGCAGAACTGCCCCATATGGTTTCCAAGGAGCAGCTGGTGGATTCAAACTGCCGACCTTTTAGTTAGCAGCTGAGCTCTTAACCACTGAGCCACCAGGGCTCCCTTTAATTGGCCTCCTTTAATTCTTGCACAGTTGTATATAACAGTTTCTCTTCTCACCCCCACTTGCCCCTGGGGAAGCTGAGGCATGGCTGGCTTCAGTAACAGGCTCTGGCTCACACAGTGATCACTTACAGCCAGGCAGTCAGGATTCAGGGCCCAGGCTCTTCACTGCGACAGGGCTGGGATCAAAGGAGCGCAGCCAACAGCAAGCACTACAGGAGAGCCTGCCAGGAGCCAGCTCAAGGACTGGCCTGGGTGGCAGGCCCAGCTTCTCTGAAGAGGTGGATCTTTGTGGAACCTTGAAGAAGGGCTACCCCTTAGACAAATGGAAAGGAGTGGCTAGGTCACGTGAGATGAAGGAATAACATGAACAAAGGCCCTGGGGTGGGGGATGGAGATGAAAACGCCAGAGGGCCAGAAGAGGCTGCCGAGAGAAGGTAGAATTATGAGACAGGAAAACCATGGGGAGGATATCATGGCAGATCAGTCTACCTTGTGCTGCCTGAATCAGTGTTTAACCCCCTACCTCCTCCCAGGAGCTCTGCAGGTTGGCTCCCTGCTGGCTAAATCTCTGTGGCCCTGATTTCTGCATTTTATGTGCCTTCACCTTCTCTCCCACCCACTCTTTTAGGTCTCACTATAAGCCCCAGGACAAGGCCTAGCTTACAGCCTTCACAGAGATACTCAAAGTTAGGCTGCTTCACCTTGTCCTGTCCTCCTGGCCCAGCCCCGGGGTACTCACCGGGAGTCAGGCCAAGCTTGAGAGTTTAGCCTCAACCCCCCTTTCCTGTGTTACCCTCCCAACAACAAACAAATCATTAACATTATTAAGATTTTAGAGGCTAGGTCTTAAAACACTGTGCAGAAAGCCCTGCAGGCAAGCAGAAGCACTGTAGAGTTCTCTACTTATCCCTCTTTCACCACCAGCAATTAGATAATCGTCCTGAAGACAGTGTGGTTTGTAGCAACTGCTATAGACGGTCCTATCCTGCCTTCCTGTAACCTAGCTCAGTAGTTCTCAAACTAGAGTGTGTAAAGGCGTTTCTGAACAAGGTGGTAAGCACCAAACATGTAAGTGGCACTTCACAGGCAATTTAAGGGGTTCTCAAGGATAGTTTTGACTATGTGCAATTTTTACTTTTTGCGTTGACTTCAGAATTGAAGTCCCACTCTACTGGTGAGACACCTGGAAAGAAAAGCCTCCCTCATGCCCCCTCCTGGAGGGACTAGGGCCCACACACACCCTTCTGTCCCTGAGTCCCCAGTGACCCTGGCAGCTGCTTCCCCAGCCTTCTCTGCAATCAAGAGAACACTTCTTAGAGACTTGGAAATCCTTGCCGCTTATGGAGGATTTAAAGCCAGTTGGTTCCTGAGCTGAGTCTACGTTTTGGAGCCAGGAGTCTCCCCTATTAAACAATGAGCTCATCAAAGGCAAGACTGTTCCCCTTCTCCATCCTCCTTCTCCCCCTCTTTTCCCCTTTCCTCCTCCCCACTCCTCCTCCTCCCTTTTTTCTCCTCTTTTTCTCCTTTTCTCATCTTCCTACTCCTTCCCCTCTTCCTCTTCCTCCTTCTTCCCTCTTCCTCTCCCTCCTTCTTTCCCCTCCTCTTCTTCCCTAAACCAAAAAAAAAACAAACTTGCTGCCATCAACTCGATTCTGATGCATAGCGACCCTGTAGGACAGAGCAGAACTGCCCCATAGAGTTTCCAAGGAGCAGCTGGTGGATTCAAACTGCCGACCTTTTGGTTAGCAGCTGAGATCTTAACCACTGAGCCACCAGGGGTCCTCTTCCTCCCTACTCTCCCCCTTTCTCCTCCTGTCCTTTCTGTTTTTAGGGGTCTTCCAGTGGGTTCTGACTCATAGTCACCCTATGTATGACAGAACGAAGCAATCCTCCTTTCTTCTTCTCTTGTCCTCCTCTTCCCTCTCCTCCCCTCCTTCTCCTACTTTTCTTCCTTCTCCACTCTTCCTTTTCTCTTCTTCCTCCTCTTTCCCTTTTTCTTATCCTCTTACTCCTCATCTTCCTCTTCTTCCTCACTCTCTTCTTCGCCTTCCTCCTCCTCCATATTTCCATCATTAAGCACAGTGTCTGGCATAAAACAGCTATCCTTGTAAAGTTTGATACATGAGTAAATGAATGAAATCCTTTGGCTTCAGAAGAAATTCACTTTTTTTTTTTTTCCAGTCAGGACACTTGAGATTAGATCTTCATGTTCACCTTTCTGTCTTTTTCATTATTCCCTGAAAGCACAAGCTCAATTTAGGCTTTAGTGAAAAATGAGGAGCATTAGGCCAACCTTTTAAAATTGCTTGGTCAGTAATTCCTGCTCGCCGGTACTTCATGGCACTGTTGTCACTGGGTAATTATAACATTAAGTATGTATCTGATCAGCAAGTTGCTTTTAATTAAAATCCACTGTTGGTTTCCTACCACCTCAGGGCTCCTGGAGCATTTGTTCTTCTCTTTGGGCCACTGGAATAGTTTCAGCTCAAAGAGGGAATAGGAGCTGATTTCCAGTGGCCCTGGGTCAGCATATACCTCTCATTTTTTCCAATTGTATTTTTCCAGCTCTGTGGCGATCAGGGAGTCCCTGGGTAGTGTAAACAGCTAATGCACTGGCTGCTAACAGAAAGTTGGAGGTTCAAGTTCACTCAGAGACACCTTGGGAGAAAGACTGGTGATCAACTTCTGAAAAATTAGTCATTGAAAACCCTATGGAGCACAGTTCTACTCTGACACACTTGGGGTTGCCATGAGTTAGAATCAACTCCATGGCAACTGGCTTGGTTTTGATTTGATGGTGAGCAGCTGATTATGTTCACCTCAAGAAGAAGAGTACTCCCTTAGCCGCAGACAAGGCGGGGGGCAGGGGGAACGCCCAGGCCCTGCAGAGAGGAGAAAAGGGAAATTGGTTCCCTGGAATCAAAGCTTCTTTTAGTGATTCCTGTCCAATGTCTGACCTATAGAGAGATTCTTCCTGTGCCTTTGCTGAGAGGGGCCATCCAGTCCCTCCTCATGTGTTTCCAAGGAGGGGAGATGGCAACTGCGGAAGGACTGTTCCCTTCACGTGTTATTTACAAATTCTACAGCACAGTAAGAGTCTAGTTCTCAGGCAGACAGACTTGCTTATAAATTCCAAGGCAAATGACCTAACCTTTCTGAGCTTTGGTTCCTCATCTATAAAATGGGGATGATAATTGAGCCTATTTCATGGATTCCTGTGAGGATTAAATGATGTATGTGAAGAGCTTAGCATAGTTTCTGGCACATGGTAAACTCTCAATAAGTGGTGCTTACTATTACTACTAGTAGTAGTAATAGCATTTCCTAACAACCAGCCAGTATGGAGGTTGCCCGTCTTGGCGGTCTCTGGAGGAAGAAGACTTTCCTTCCTTGCAAAGTTGTATGTCTTTCAATGCCAGGAGGAAGGGGTGGTTCTTGGACCACTAAGAAGACTCTGCATGGAGAAAGGAAGACCATCACCAGGGTGGACTGAGCAGACTGTGCAGATTAAGAAAGTCTCAATATAGAGCAACATCAATCCTTGAACACCAACATATGTGCCAGTAAAATTCACTAATAGTTAAGGTAAATGCCTATTTATTTTTCCCAAAGGATGATATCCTACCCTAAACCAAACCACAGGGTTTTCAAGGCTGTAAATCTTTATGGAAGCAGACTGCCACATCTTTCTCTCACAGAGCACCTGGTGGGTTCGAACCGCCAATCGTTTGGTTAGCAGCCGATCGCTTTAACCCCTACACCACCAGGGCTCCTTTATATCTTCCCCTAAACCCGTTGCCATTGAGTTGATTCTGACTCAGCAACCCTATAGGACAGGGTAGAACTGCTTCATAGGGTTTCCAAGGAGCGGCTGGTGGATTTGAACTGCCGACCTTTTGGTTAGCAGCCTAGTGTGCCATAGCTCTTAACCATTGAGCCACCAGGGCTCTATAGCCTACCCTACTCTCCTATAAAAACATAGAAAGTAATGTATTACTGTTTTCTTTCTGTAAGTATTTATTGGGTGCCCACAGATTAGTAGATGTGATAAATATTTATTCAATCACTCGGAGACTGATTGTGTGCCTACTCTTGCATGGATGTAGGCATACAATGATGAATAAGTTCAGCTGCTGTGCAAGAGGAGAAAATGAGGCACAGAGAGGTCAAGAGTCTTGTCTCAGAGGACACAGTGGTAGAATTATGATTGAACCTAGGCCTCCTGACACTCCAGTGCTCTTTCTGCTGTACTTCACCAACAGTTTCTGCCTTCAAGGAGATCATGATACTTTTAACAAGATGTAAGTTATAAGCAATAAATCTTTAAGAGCATTCATTCATTCAACAAATATTTACATGCCTGCTATGTGCCAATTACCGTTCTATGTGCCAGGTGAACACAACAGGTTCATGTTCTCATGCTGTTGTTGTTGTCAGTTGCTGTCGAGTCAATTTTGACTCATAGCTTATATTTTAGAGAGAAAACAGACAATAAGCATATAAATAAATGAACAAAATAATATTACATAGTGATTATTATTGTGAAGAAAATATAACAGGGCATTGGAAGAGTAGGTCACTTGGGAAGGGGTGCTGTTGAGTTCCAGGACTCCTGAGAAAGAGCCAGGGCAGGTGAATTGGTTATGAGGCAGAGGGTAAGGCAAGTGTAAAGGGCTGGAGGTCCAGGTGGATGGCCTAGGAGAGTATAATTCCAGTTGAGGTCAGAGAGACTGGCAGGGCCAGACCATGGAAAGCCTGCAGATAATAAGACATCATGTCCCCAAGTCCTAAATTAAATTTCTTCTAATCATGGACCAAAATATGACCCTATCTAGAAACACTAAACATAGACTGTACCATTGGAGAGGGCTTCTGTGATGGTTAAGTTTGTGTGTCAACTTGGCTGGACCATGATTCTCAGTGGTTTGGCAGTTGTATAATGATGTAGTTTGGCATTTATGTAATGACGTAATGTGGCAGTTATGTAATGATGCAGTTATCTTCCATGATGTGATCTGATGAGCCAATCAGTTGTAAGGTGAGTTTCTTTGGGGGTGTGACCTGCATCCAATGTATATGTTGATGTTCCGGCAAAGCACACTTGCTTGCTCTGGATCCTGCATCTGGCTAGTCATCATCTGACCTCCGATTCTTGGGACGTGAGCCAGTTGCCTGCCATACTGCCTGCTGATCTTGGGATTCATCAGCCTCTGCAGCCTATGAGCCAGCAGCCTGCCGTCTTACCTGCCAACCTTGGGATTTGTTGGCCTCTGCAGCCTGTGAGCCAGTAGCCTGCTATGCTACCTGCTGATCTAGAATTTGTCAGCCTCCACGGCCTGTGAGCCAGCATCCTACTGTCTGACCTGCTGATCTTGGGTTCATTGGTCCCTGCAGATACATGAGTCAGGAGAAGCCTCCAGCCTGACACCTGACATCTGAGCAATGGACTTGGGACTTGCCAGCCTCTACAACCACGTGAGCCATTTCCTTGAGATAAATCTCTCTCTCTCTCTCTATATATATATATACATACATATACACTTCACTAGTTTTGCTTCTCTAGAGAACCCAGACTAAGACATTTGGTACCAAGAGTGATTCTAGAGAAATAAAATCATAAGGATGAGTTTTCTAAATTGGTTCTCAAGTCTGACTAGTCTTAAAGGCATTAATGACTCTTCCTCTAGTAGTAAAGAGGATGCTGTTAATCCATGGTGTGAGGTGGCAATATTAATATGCAAAATATCACCGCCAATAGATAAAGTATTGCTGAGAAGTGAGGCTCTGGGTAATCACATGTTTGATACTTTTCTACAATTTTGTCAGAATAAGAAGTATAGGGAAGCTGGTTAAATGGTCCTACTTTCACTAGACAAAGTGGTGAAAGAAAGAGATGAGCTCAAGGCTTCAGAATCACAACTCAAGTGCCATATAAAAGACCTCAAAGATGACACTTGCTCCCTGAAAGAAAACCTTATTTCATGAAGCAACAGAGCTGATATTACAAAAACCAAACCCAGACTCTTACTGTAAGAGTGGTTGACTTACAACATCAACTGAATTCTCAAACTCAAATTTTGTCTAAGTTAAATTGAGAGCATTGATTGGGAAGAAATGGGATCCTGAAACTTGGGATGGGGACATATGGGCAGAATCAGGAAGCTGAGGACATTGAGCCTTAAATTCCACTGAATCACTCCTGCCCTCTTACTCCCATCTGAAGAGACTACTCCATCTTTGTCTGCTGTCTTAGTCATTTAGTACTGCTATAATAGAAATACCACAAGTGTATATCTTTAACAAAGAGAAATTTATTCTCTCACAGTCTAGTAGGTTACAAGTCCAAATTCAGGGCATCAGCTCCAGGGGAAGGCTTTCTTTCTCTGTCAGCTCTGGAGGAAGGTACTTATGATGCATCAGTCTTCCTGTGGTCTGGGAACATCTCAGCGCAGGAACCTCAGGTTCAAAGGATGCGCTTTGCTCCAGGCACTGCTTTCTTGGTGGTATGAGTTCCCCATATGTCTCTGCTCACTTCTCTCTTTTATATCTCAAAAGAGATTGGTTTAAGACACTACCTAATCTTGTAGACCTCATCAGTATAACTGCCACTAGCCCATCTTATGACATCATAGTGATAGAGTTTACAACACTTAAGGAAATCACATCAGATTGCAAAATGGTACGCAATCATGCAATACGGGGAATCATGACTTAGCCAAGTTGACAGATTTTTTTGGGGACACAATTCAATCCATGACATCTGCTAAGCCACCATCCCTTGTAAAATCATTAGCCCCTCCACCCTCATCTGATGAGATTAATGCAGCTGTGTCTGAAGAGACTTTGTCTGCAATATAGCCTGGTGTGGTGTATGAGTCATCACCTGGGGCAGCAACTGAGGCATGGCCTCGGGCATTTTGTGGGGTAGATGCCTTATAAGACATTGCTGAATGTGCCCAGGACCCATACCCAACACCTATTTTGCTTCTAGACCTATAACTAGACTCAAGTCCCAGCTAGCCCCAAAAGGTATAGTACAAAGTGTGACCCAGGAAGAGGTATGCTACATTCCAAAAGAACTGCTTGCCTTTTCTAATATGTACAAACAGAAACCTGGGGAATATGTGTGGGAATGGCTATTAAGCGTGTGGGATAATGTTGCAAGGAACATAAAGTTGGATCAGTCTGAGTTTATTAATATGGACCCAATAAGCACAGAGTCTTCATTCACTGTTTCAGCTTGAGAGGTTAGGAAAGGATCTAATAGTTTATTTAGTTAGGTCACTCAAGCATGGATTACGTGGTGGCCTACACTAAATCAAGTTGAAGTTCCAGACCTGCCTTAGTATACTATAGAAGAAGGTATCCAAAGACTTAGAGAAATTTGCATGTTAGGATGGGTTTATCAGATTAGATCCACAGACCCACACATGGAGTGCCCAGAGGACACACCTTTTACCACAATGGTGAGGAACAAATTCATGAAGGGAGTCCTAGAATCCTTGAAGACTGCAGTGATTGCTATTTTATGTAAGTCAGATTTGACAGTGGGAACTGCTCTAACTGAATTAAGACACCTAGCTACAATGGGGCTGTTTGGACCCCTTAGTGTTAGGGGTCAAGTAGTGGCACTCAATCAACAAAGACAAGGTGGGTGTGGTTACCATAATGGACAGCAGAGTCAAAGCAGTAATCAGAATAGTCTGACTTGTATGTACTTATGGCATTGGCCACTTAGTCATGGTGTCCCTAGGAGTGAAATTGATGAGAAATTTACTAAATATTTACTTTATCTGTACAAGCGGAAGAATTCTAGGTCAAGTGAATGGTAGTCTAACTCAAATAGCCAGAATAGAGTGTCAAAACTCCTCAATCAAATCCCAGACTTGAGCCAGTTTACAGACCCACAACTCCTTGAATGAAGGAGAGGCTGGGTCCCCTTGTGGAAGGACCCCACTACACTGCCAAAAATTTATACTGTTAATCTTTCTCCCAGCCTTGCCCAAAGGGATCTACAGCCTTTTACAAGAGTGACTGTTCATTGGGGAAAAGGAAATAATCAGACTTACAGGGATTACTGGATACTAACTCAGAACTGACACTAATTACAGGAGACCCAAAACATCACTGTGGCCCACCAGTCAGACTGGGTCATATGGAGGTCAGGTTATTAATGGAGTCTTAGCTCAGATTCATCTCACAGTGAGCCCACTGGGTCTCTAAACCTATCCTGTAGTGATTTCTCCAGTTGCAGAATGCATATTTGAAATAGATATACTCAGCAACTGGCAGAACCCCCACATTGGGTCCCTGACAAGAGGAGTAAGGTCTATTATGGTAGGAAAAGCCAAGCAGAAGCCATTAGAACTGCCCCTATGTAGGAAAATAGTAAACCAAAAGCAATACCACATTCCTGGAGGGATTGCAGAGATTATTATCACCATCAAGGACTAAAGGATACATGGGTGGTGATTCCTACCACATCTCCATTCAGCTCCCCTATTTGGCCTGTGCAAAACACAGATGGATCTTGGAGAATGACAGTGGATTATTGAAAACTTAACCAGGTGATGACTCCGATTGTAGCTACTGTTCCAAGTGTGGATTCATTGCTTGAAAAAAATTAATACATCTCCTGGTAACTGGTATGCATCTATTGATGTGGCCAATTCCTTTTTCTCGATTCCAGTTCCAAAGGAACACCAGAAGCATTTTGCCTTCAGCTTTCAAGGCCAGCAATATACCTTCACAGTCCTACCTCAGCGGTATATCAATTCTCCAGCCCTAAGTCATAGTTTAGTCTGGAGGGATGTTTCCCTTCCATAAGACATCCCACTGATCCATTAAATTGATGACATTATGCTGACTGGACCTAGTGAGGAAGAAGTGCCAGTGACTCTGAACTTATTGGTAAAACATCTGTGTGCTAGAGGGTGGGAAATTAATAGCACAAAAATTCAGGTGCCTTCCACCTCAGTGAAATTTCTAGGGGTCCAGTAGTGTGAGACATGTTGAGATATTCCTTTTAAAGTGAAGGATAAGTTATTGCATTTGGCTGCTCCCACAACTAAAAAGGAAACACAAAGCCTGGTGGGCCTCTTTGGATTTTGGAGGCAACATATCACTTATCTGGATGTACTACTCAGGCCTATGTATCAAGTGACTTGAAAAGCTGTTAGTTTTGAGTGGGGGTCAGAATAGAAGAAGGCTCTGCAACAGGTTCTGTCTGCCATGAAAACCACTTTGCCACTCGGGTCATATGATCCAGCTGATCCAATGATGCTTGAAGTGTCAGTGCAGTTCAGACTCTTAGTATTTTTGAGCAAAGCCCTGCCATCCTCTACAGATAACTACTCACCTTTTGAGAAAAGTTTTTTGGCTTGTTACTGGGTCTTAGTAGAGACTGAATGTTTAACCGTGGGACACCAAGTCACCATGTGGCCTGAGCTTCCCATCACGAACTAGGTGTTGTCTGACCCACAGAGCCATAAAGTCTGATATGTACAGCAGCACTCATCATTAAATAGAAGTGGTATGTTATAAGATCGGGCCAGAGCAGGACCTGAAGGCACAAGTAAGTCACATGAGGAAGTGGCCCAAATGCCCATGGTCTCCACTCCTGTCACATTACCTTCTTACTCTCAGTCTGCACCTATGGCCTCATGGGGAGTTCATTATGGTTAGTTGACTGAGGAAGAGAAAACTCATGCCTGGTTTACAGATGGTTCTTCAAGATATGCAGGCACCACTCGAATGTGGATGGTGGCAGCACTGCAGCCAATTTCTGGGACCTCCCTGTAGGACAGTTGTGAAGGCAAATTCTCCCAATGGGCAGAACTTTGAGCAGTGTACCTAGAAGGATAAATGGCCAGATGTATGATTGTATACTGATTCATGGGCTATGGCCATTGGTTTGGCTGGATGGTCAGGGACTTGGACGGAGCATGATTGGAAAATTGGGGACAAGGAGGTATGTGGATGGACTTCTCTGAATGGGCCAAAGAAGTGAAGATATTTGTATCTCATGTGAATGCTCACCAAAGGGTGACCTCAGTAGTGGGTAGGATGACATGTTCTGTGGAAATCAGTCATCCTCTTTCCCCAGATACTCCCGTCATTGGCCAACAGGCTCATGAACAAAATGGCCATGGTGGCAGGGATGGAGGTTATGCATGGACTCAACAACACAGACTTCCACTTCCCAAGGCTGATTTGTCTATAGCCACTACTGACTGCCCAATCTGCCAGCAGCAGAGACCAACACCGAGTCCCTGATACGGCACCATTCCTTGAGGTAATCAGTCAGCAACCTGGTGGCAGGTTGATTACATTAGACCATTTCCAACATGGAAAGGGCAGCATTTTGTTCTTATTGGGATAGACACTTCCTTAGGATACGGATGTGCCTTCCCTGCATGTAAAGCCTCTGCCAAAACTACCATGCATGGACTCACAGAATGCCTTATCCACTATCATGGTATTCCACACTGCATCATCTCAGATCAAGGGACTCACTTCACAGCAAATGAAGTGTGCAGTGGGCCCACGCTCATGGAATTCACGGGTCTTACCATGTTCCCCATCATTCTGAAGCAGCTGGCTTGATAGAGTGATGGAATGGCCTTCTAAAGACACACACACAATTACAGTGCCAGCTAGATGGCAATACTTTGCAGGATTGGGGTAATGTTCTTCGGTAGGCTGTATATGCTCTAAGCCAGCATACAATATATGATGCTGTTCTCCTATAGTCAGGATTCATGGTTCCAGGAATCAAGGGATGGAGATGGGAGTGGCACCACTCGCTGTTACCCCTAGTGACCCACTTGCAAAATTTTTGCTTCCTGTTCCAAAGACCCTATGCTCTGTGGGTCTACAGGTCTTAGTTCCAAAGGGAAGAATGCTCCCACCTGTAGACACAACATGGATTCCATGTAACTGGAAATTAAGAATGCCACACGGGAACTTTGGATTCCTCATGCTTCTGGATCATCAAAGAAGGGAGTTACCATATTGGCTGGTGTGATTGACCCTGCAAGGGGAAATTGGATTAATGTTGCATAATGGAGGTAAAAAAGAGTATGTCTGGAATACAGGATATCCCTTAGGGTGTCTCTTAGTACTGCCATACCCTGTGATTAAAGACAATGGAAAACTACAACAGCCCAATTTTGACATGACTACTAATGGCCCAGACACTTCAGACATAAAGGTTTGGCAAAGGACCACAACCAGCTGAGGTACTTGCTGAGGGTAAAGAGAATATGGAATGGGTGGTGAAAGAAGGTAGTTTTAAATACCAGCTAAGACCACATGACCATTGGCAGAAATGAGGACTGTAATTGTTATATTTCTTCCTTGTATGTGTGCATCAAATATTTTTATTTTCTTCACTTATAAAATATAAGATGTAAACAAGGCTAGTGCATTTTAGGTTGTATGCATGTTACTTGTATCATGTTAGGCATAAATATGACTTCATAATTGTCTTTATTTAGAGATTGTGTATGGTTTAGGGAGGTGTGTATGGATGCCAAGTTGACAAGGGGTAGACTGTAATGGTTAAGGTTGTGTGTCAACTTGGCTGGGCCATCATTCTCAGTGGTTTGACAGTTATGTAATGATGTAATTTGGCAGTTATGTAATGATGTAGTCATCCTCCATGATGTGATCTGATGTGATCATCCAATCAGTGTAAGGGGAGTTTCTTCAGGGGTGTAGCTGATATCCAGTATATATATGGATATTTGGCAAAGCTTGCTTGCTTGCTCTGGATCCTGCATTTGGCTCATCCTCATGCAACATTCAGTTCTTGGGACTTGCACCAGATGCCTGCTATATTGCCTGCTGATCTTAGGATTCATCAGCCTCCACAGCCTATGAGCCAGCAGCCTGTTGTCTTACCTGCCAGTCTTGGATTTCTCAGCCCCTGCAGCTACATGAGTCAGGACAAGCCTCCAGCCTGATGCCTGACCCATGGACTTGGGACTTGTCAGCCTCTACAACTGTGTGAGCCATTTCCTTAAGATAAATCTCTGTCTCTCTCTCTCTATATATATATATATTTGCTTCACTGGTTTTTCTTCTCTAGAGAACCAAGCCTAAGACAGCTTCCTTCATAAGATATGCACCTTGAAGGAGAAATAAGTGGGACATTGGTGGTTCAGTGGTAGAATTCTCACCTTCCATGTGGGAGACTCAGGTTAAATCCCTGGCCATTACATGTCATTGCAGCCACCACTTGTCTGTCAGTGGAGGCTTGCATGTTGCTATTATGCTGAACAGGATTCAGTGGACCTTCCAGATTAAGACAGACTAGGAAAAAATGTCTGGTGATTGACTTCCAAAAATCAGCCAATGAAAACCCTATGGATCAAATTGGTCCAATTTACAACATATCATGGGGATGGCAGAGGACCTGGCAGCATTTTATTCTGCTATGCATGGGGTCGCCATGAATCAGGGGCCTACTTGATGGCAGCTAACAATGACACTGTACTAAAGAGAGCTCTGGTGTGTGCCAGAGCACAGAGGCCTTTTAAGGGAACTTTAGAGAGCCATGTTTCCCAAAATCTAGGGAAACTAGTACTGTGAGATGCGAGATGCTCCTCAACCAAAAGCTTCTGAGACAGTCTTTTAAAAAGTTTGGGAAAGTTTTGACCTAGATTTTTCATCTCTGAGGTAAAGAAAAAAAGAAAATACATTTGTATATGTAAAGGTCTGGAGAAGTCTTGCAGCAAAGACACCTGTTCCATCTTTTGTAACCCAAGGTATCCCAAATTCACTTGACAATGAAACCTTATTTATTTTCAGAACATCTAGTAATATCCCTCAGAATTAAGATTCCAAGAAACACCCCTTGGGAATTAATCCTGAAGGAAAAATTGAGGTTTGTATGGGCTGAGGGATCAGTAGCTTCAGCCCCAGGATTCCTGGGCAGATGATTCACTACTTATGCACACTATTGTTCATGCTGATGATCCCCTCCAGTGACTCAAATCATTGAGTGTCAACTGTGCCTTTGTTGGCGCTGATCCACTTGCTTTATTTCACTTTGCTAACAGGACAAGGGAGCACCTGGAGAGAAGCAGTGAGTAGGCATGTATTCATAACCAGCTCCTGACTCAGCTGTGACTCAGCTGGTTAAGAAAACACCCCTAGGCCCCCAACAACAGCCATGCCCTGTGAACCCGGAGCATCAATCTTCTGAAAGAATCGATAGCCACAGCTTGTGAGGAGCCTTTCCTTAGGATGAGCAGTGTGTGTGTGTGTGTGTGTGTGTGTGAGAGAGAGAGAGAGAGAAAGAGAGAGGCAGAGATAGAGACACAGAGAGAGACAGGAGGGGAATCAGCATGATTGTATTCTTAGCTCTACTCTAATGCTAGAGGCATCAAACACCTATTTTCTAATTTTGGGCTCTAACATTCCTGCTAGAGACAGTGAACCTTCATTTGTCAATCACTTGGATGATTCTGGGTTGGTCTTAGGCTCATGAATCTTAAAGATGGGAAGGGACCCTAATGAGAGGTCAACCAATCCACTCTCCCAACCAGGACAGTGGTTCTAACCTTTGGATGATCACGGACTCTGTTGCAAATTGGATGACAGCTATGGACCTTACCCCCAGAGAAAAAGCATGGACAGATATTCAAAAAACATTTCATCTACAACATCAGAGATTTTCAGGCCTTTTTAAGTCCCTGGTATCCCCTTTCTGTAATATCATCAGTAACCTTTCCTTGAATGCCTGTTTGTCCCCTTAATTGATTCCCTTTGCTTTTAGAATAAGGAAAAACATTCCTTAAAATGGCACATAAGGTCCTGATGGTCTGCTCCTCCTCTGGCATCATCTGGCACTACTCCCCCTGTCTTCTCCCATCCTAGCCACACTGTGGCCTCCCTGAAGGTTCTCATACTCACTGTGCTTCTGCTTTCCACAGGGTCTTTGCATATGCTATTCCCTCTGCCTAAAATGCTCTTCCCTCCCTTGTTGCCCACATAACTCCTTGTCTTTCAGATAGCCATTCAAAGAAATTCCCTTAACCTCCTTTACCAGGTCCTACATGTCAGATTATATGCCCTATGATTGCCTAGAATTGTGGATACTTCTTTCAAAACTGCTTATCACAGTTAAATTTTTCCCTCTTTATGAGATTAATTGATTAATGTCAGGCTACCTCACTAGACAGTAAGCTTCATGAGGGCAGGGGTTGGATCTTTGGTGCCTAAAAATGTGCTTAGCACACAGTAGGTTCTCAGTGGTAACTGTCTGTGAGAGGAGGGAGTGGTCTTCGGTCATGAGTGCTCATTATCTCCCAAGGCAACCCATTCCATGGTCCTAAGCCTTCTGTTTGCTGAAAAGACCACTTTAAAGTGTTGAAAAGCAAAGATGTTACTTTGAGGACTAAGGTGTGCCTGACCCACGCCATGGTATTTTGAATCTTCTCATATGCATGTGAAAGCTGGACAATGAATACGGAAGTCCAAAGAAGAATAGACACCTTTGAATTATAACGTTGTTGAAGAATATTGAATATACCATGGACTGCCAGAAGAATGAACAAATCTGTCTTGGAAGAAGTACAGCCAGAATGCTCCTTAGAAAGCAAGGTTGGCACATCTTCATCTCATGTACTTTGAACATGTTATCAGGAGGGACGAGTCCCTGGAAAAGGATATTATACTTGGTAGAGGGTCAGCGAAAAAGAGGAAGATGCTCAAAGAGATGGATTGACACAGTGACTGCAACAATGGGCTCAAACATAACAATGATGGAATAATGGTGCAGGACTGGGTAGCATTTTATTCTGTTGTACATAGGGTCGCTGTGAGTTAGAGCTGACTTGACAGTACATAACAACAACAACAGGCCTTCTGTTCACCTTTAATTTTGATAAGTGACAATTTATTGCTATGTCTCTAATCTTCATAATGACAAATTATAGAGATTTTGTTCTTCTCTAAGTAAATAAAATACCACGTGAGTCTTTACAAAGTTGCTGACCAGGGCTCTACAATTAAAATTTTCCTCATCTAGAGGCCAGACTTGGACTTCACTCTGCCCACCCTCAGCCTGTAGAAGTATGATAACCACATCCATTAGGAGCCATTCTCATAATCCCATTTTCATTTCCTTCCTTTCTCCCTCCCTCCTTCACTCCTTCCCTCTCTTCCTTGCTTTCTTCCTTTCTTTTTTAAAAAATTTTATTGTGGCGAAATATATATAACAAAATATTTGCCATTTTGAATCTCCATAGACACACCCAAACTCTCTGAGGGACTAAATTGTGCGTGGAGGGCTGTGGGGACCATGGCCTCGAGGAACATCTAGCTCAACTGGCATAACACAGTTTATAAAGACAATGTTCTACATTCTTCCTTGGTGAGTAGCGTCTGGGGTCTTAAGAGCCTGTGAGCAGCCATCTAAGATACTCCACTGGTCTCACCCCTACAGGAGCAAGAATGAAGAGAACAGGATACAAGGAAAAGATTAATCCAAAGGACTAATGGACCACAACTACCAAGACCTCCACCAGACTGAGTTCAGTACAGCTAGCTGGTGCCTGGCTACCACCACTGACTGCTCTGACTGGGATCACAACAGATTGTTCTGGACAGAGCTGGAGAAGGATGTAGAACAAAATTCTAACACACAAAAAAAGACCAGATTTACTGGCCTGACAGAGACTGGAGAAACCCTGAGAATATGGCCCCCGGACACCCTTTTAGCTCGGTGGTGAAGTCACTCCTGAGGTTCACCATTCAGTCAGGGACTGGGCAGCTCCATAAAACAAAATGGGACTAATGAGGCACAGCAGTCCAGAAACAAGGACTAGAAGGCAGAAGGGGAAAGGAAAGCTGGTGATAGGGAACCCAAGGTTGAGTGAGGACAGTGTTGACATGTAGTGGGGTTCTTAACCATTGTCATAGGGCAATATGTGTACTAACTGTTTAATGAGAAACTATTTTGTTCTGTAAACCATCATCTAAAGTGAGAATGGCAGCAGAACTGGAAGAACATAATTGACGTCACTGAATTGTACATGTAGAAATTTTTGAAGTGGTGTATCTTTGGCTATGTATATTTTCACCAAAAAAAAAAAAAGGTCCTCCAAGGCTGAGAAGGGAGCGTGTTGACATGTTGTGGGGTTGTTAACCAATGCCATAAAACAATATGTGTACTGACTGTTTAATGGGAAAATATTTGTTCTGTAAACCTTCACCTAAAAGTACAATAAAAAAAAAAAAAATTAAAGAAGAAAAAAAGACCAGATTTACTGGCCTGACAGAGACTGGAGAAACCTGGAGAGTGTGACACCCGGACACCCTTTTGGCTCAGTGATGAAGTCTCTTCTGAGGTTCACTGTTCAGCCAAGGATTAGACAGCCCCATAAAACAAAATGAGGCTAATGGGGCACAACACTCCAGGGACAAGGACTAGAAGACAGGAAGTGACAAGAAAGCTGGTAATAGGGAACCCAAGGTTGACAAGGGACAGTGTTGACATGTCGTGGGGTTTTTGACCATTGTCATGGAACAGTATGTGTACTGACTGTTTAATGAGAAACTATTTGTTCTGTAAACCTTCATCTGAAGTACAATAAAAAAAGAAAAAATATCTGCCATTTCAACAATTTTGATGTGCATAATTCGGTGACATTAGTTAGATTCACCACGTTGAACAACTATTACCACTTATCTATCTCCACCCTTAACAGAAACTCAGTACACCTTAAGCAATACCACCGCATTTCCCCCTCCCTCCTTCCCCTACCTGCCCTTGGTAATCACTAACAAATTTTGGGCTGTCTGCGTTTGCTTATTCTAGCTATTTCATATCAGTGGAATCATACAATATTTTTTCTTTTGTGTCTGACTTGTTTTATTCAGTATAATGTTTTCAAAGTTCATCCATGTCATAGCATGTATCAGAACTTCATTTCTTTTTATGACTGAATAATACTCCATTGTATATACAGTATGTATCACATTTTATTTATCCATTCATCTGTTGATAGACACTTGAGTTGTTTCCACCTTTTGACTATTGTGAATAATGCTTCAATGAGCATTCGTATACAAGTATCTGTTTAAGTCCTTGCTTTCAATTCCTTTGGGTATATATGCAGGAGTGGAATTGTTGGGTCATAAGGTAGTTCTATGTTTAGCTTTTTGAGGAACCACTATACTGTTTTCCACAGTAGCCACACTCTTTTACATTCCCACCAGCAATGGATGAGGGTTGTAATTTCTCCACATACTCTTTTCTTTCTCCCTCCCTTCCCATAGTTCCATAGGGACCCTCAGAAGTTAAGTAGTCAAGGAAAAAAAGAAAAGATATATATGTACATGACTCTTTACTAATAGAGGAAATTATATCTGTATGTGTGGGTCTTGGGGTAGGAGTGGCTGTAAGGCAAGGCATAATTTCAGTAGCAATAATTACAATTCATAGTTTAAATAAACTCTTCATAGTGGTGGAAGCATTAAGACCCCTTCTAGATGACAAGCCCCCTCTCCCTTCCCCCATTCCCATTCTTCTCCTCTCTATTACCACCATCTCAAAATGTCAGTATTGTTCAGGTCTCAAACCCCAAAGCCTTTCCCACCCAACCACTCTTACTTGCTCATGCACCCCTGCTACTTGGTCCAGCTGTGTCATAGGGACTTCACAAAGTGGGGAGGAAAGATCTCGAGCCCAGCCTCACAAGAGGTGAGAAGTCAGAGGCCTTCCCCTTTCTCATTTCCTTTTCCCTTAATTCTGGAACATTTGCTAAAACTTTCCACTTCCCTTCCCCTCTACATCCTGCCACCTAAATATTCATGACCTCTGAGCCCATAGTTCCCCAGATGCAATTCAGTTCCCCATTTGGAAGATGGAAGTTTGGATGGAACTAGGTTGTGAAAGGGGATGTTTTCACAGCCCCAGGTGGTGCAGTCCCAGTACTTGATTTATCCTTTGGGCTCTGGAGGATGGTGATCATCATCTACTTCCTTATTGTCATTGGAAATGTCCAGAGTCCTTATTGCCCCTAGCTGCAACTAACCCAGAAGCTTGAGTGTCTACCCCTGGAGAGTTGAGTGGTAACTGTGTAGTGTAGTGGGTGAGAAAGCATATTGTTAAATGAGAAAAGAACAGAGTGGTGCAGCTGTGTGCCTTGGAAAATCACTAGAATGATGATCAATGAGCCCCTATAAAGCCTGCAGATTCAGATTGACCCTTTCATTCCTGCTTTGCTTGAGGCTGTGCTTGTGGATCCTTCCAATAAATCCCTTGTTACTTGAGGTAACTCAAGTCAATCTCTGTTCATTGCAACCAAAAGAATCTAGTTTGAACCTTTCTTAGTGTCCTTAACTTTTCTTTCTTTTTAAATAGTCATTAATAGAAAACATCCCTGGGGCTGTATCTGTCATATTTCCTTATCAGATTGTAGGTTCCTGAAGTCAGGTTCCAATTCAGAGTTATCTTTCTTGCTTCTGAAGAAAATTTTTTAGAATAAGGAGAGAGAGGGAAGGAGGGAGTGCAGAGGAAAGGAGAGAAGGAGGAAGGAAAAGAGAAAGGGAGAGAAGAGAGAGAAGGAGGGAGGAAAGAAAGGAAGGAGACAAGGAGTTAGGGAGAGAGGGAGGGCAGGAATGAGGAAGAAGGGAGGAAAGTTGGTTCTTTAGAAGGTATGTGACCTGAATAACCTAAATGTTTGTACACCATGGCTGGAGTAATAGTGTGGAAAGGGGGGTAGAACCTGGGATGAAGGTGAAGGAGCAGTTATTGGCTCAGTTTTTCACGAAGAAAATCCAGACAAGTCTTCGATTCATAGCAGAGAGTTTGGTTTTTGGATAAACTAGTTTTGATGAGTATTTTTAGAAGCTGAGAAAATGGAAGTTTCTTTCACCGCCAAGTCTGCCTATTTCAGTTTGACAAACAGAGATTTCCTCACCCCTTTTTGTGTTTCAGATGGTGCTGAAATGAGCAGTGCTGGCTGGGCTATTCTGACTGGTTGCTTGTTCAATAGAGCTCTCCAGTACTGACAGCTCAGCCCCAGCAGAAGCTGCCTGCTATTACCCAGGAGGCCAATAGAGGGCTCCCAAGAACACTGAGCAAAATTTGGTGGCAGTCACCACCAAGAGGTCCAACTGTAATGGCAGTACTTATTATGGTTACGGTAGTCGCTGGGTGGTGCAAATGATTAACATGCCCAGCAGCTAAATGAAAGGTTAGAGGTTCAAATTCTCCCAAACATGCCTTGGAAGAAAGGTCTGGTGATCTACTTCTGAAAAATCAGCCATTGAAAACTCCGTGGAGCACAGTTCTACTGACACACACGGGTTGCTATGAGTCACAATCAACTCAACAATTTTTTTTTTAACATATGAACTGATAGAACTGGATGCTGATAAGTTAAGATTCCAATGGAGGAGCACCTGCCATGAACGCAGCAGAAGAAGCTCCTGCATTGAAGGGAGCTTGGATTAGATAAGCTTAAAATCTCCTTCTAAACACATATCAGTGCCTTGACCTGAAATATCTCTTGAGAAATTAGCTGATAGAGCTTTATAAAACACTTATATATCGATATGTTAAACTCTGCTTCTGTACTATGTCATCTTTGACAAATCCCTTAATATCTCTAGGCCTCAGTTTGCCTATTTTTTAAAAAATGATGGGATGATACTGGGTTAGTGAGAGTCTGGTTTTTTAAGGCCTCTTAAGATCTAACCTTGTATTACTCTAACTATTAGCAACCGAATTCAGGAACAATCAGACAAAACGTGGTTTACTCAAAAGAAAAAGGGTTAATCCTGTCCCCTTGCACTGACCTAAAAAAAAAAAAAGGTGATTCTATTATATACTTAGGGTAATAGTTGGAACAGGGAGTGCAGTCTTTCATGACCAATGAGCTAGAGATAGCACAGTGTGGGTGAAAGATAACAGAAGCTGTAGCCAAAAGACTGAGATTGAAATCTTGACTTTGTTTACTAGCTAATCACTTCACCTCTCTGAGTTTCAGTTTCTTCATCTGTAAAACTGGGATACTCCTAATTGCCATGCCTACTTCAAGGTTTAAAGACAAGATAGGATAAAGCAGTGGAAATGCTTTGCATAGTGCAATGTGCTAAGCAAGTGTTCAGCTATTAATAGATGCCACAACTCACCTGGTCCAAATTTTAGTGACACAGCGTGTGTGAATTTCTTGAATCCTTTCTTTCTTGAACTTAAGATCCCATCTGTGCCACATTATAGACCTAGTTTTTCTTTGTGATCTTCTTTCAACAGAAAAACAAATTTTTTTTTTTTAGATGCAAAAGCCCTAAATATTTATTTAATTCTTTATTTTATTTTATTTTATTGTACTTCAGGTGAAGGCTTACAGAACAAATAGTTTCTCATGAAACAGTAGTACACATATTGTTTTATAACATTGGTTAACAACCCCACAACATATTAACGCTCTAAATTCTCAACCTTTTTTTTTTTTTTTTGGTGAAAATACACATAGCCAAAGATACACCGTTTCAAAAATTTCTACATACACAGTTCAGTGACATTGACTACACTCTTCCAATTGTGCTGTTATTCTCACTTAAGATGAAGGCTTACAGAACAAAATAGTTTCTCATTTAACAGTTACTACAAATGTTGCCCTATGACAATGATTAACAATCTCACAACACATCAATAATATCCTTACTCAACCTTGTGTTTCCTATCACCAGCTTCCTTGTCCCCTTCTGCCTTCTGGCCCTTGTCACTGGACACCTGTACCTCGTTAGTCTCATTTGGTTTTACGGGGCTGTCCACTCCTGGGCTGAACAGTGAACCTCGGAGGTAACTTCACCACTGAGCTAAAAGGGTGTCTGGGGGCCATACTCTCGAGGTTTCTCCAGTCTCCTTTAGGCCAGTAAATCTGGTCTTTTTTTGTGAGTTAGGATTATGTTCTACATCCTTCTCCAGCTCTGTCGAGAACCCTCTGTTGTAATCCTGGTCAGAGCAGTCAGTGGTGGTAGCCGGGCACCATCTAGCTGTACTGGACTCAGTCCGGTGGAGGCCTTGGTAGCTGTGGACCATTAGTCCTTCGGACTAATCTTTTCCTTGTATCCTGTTCTCTTCATTCTCCCTTGCTCCCGAAGGGATGAGACCAGTGGGGTGTCTTAGATGGCCGCTCACAGGCTTTTAAGACCCCAGACACTACTCACCAAGGTAGAATGTAGAGTATTGTCTTTATAAGCTGTGTCATGCCAATTGAGCTAGATGTTCCCCGAGACCGTGGTCCCCACAGCCCTCTGCCCAGCAATTCAGTCCCTCAGGGAGTTTGGATGTGTCTATGGGGCTTCCATGACCTTTCCTTGTACAGGTTGTGCTAGTTTCCCCTGTATTGTGTACTGTCTCACCCTTCACCCAAGATACCACTTATCTATTGCCTATTTAGTATTTCACCCCCACGCCTCCCATCCCTGGTAACCAACAAGATTGTTACATTTTGTGTGTGAACTTTTTCATGGATTTTTACAATAGAGGTGTTATACAATATTTGTCCCTTTGTGATTGACTTATTTCACTCAGCATAATGTCCTCCAGTTTCATCCATGTTATGAGATGCTTCACAGATTCATTGTTGTTCTTTCTCATTGCATAGTACTCCATTGTGTGTATGTACCATAGTTTGTTTATCCATTCATCTGTTGATGGGCATCTAGGTTGTTTCCATCTTTTTGTTATTGTGAACGGTGATGCAGTGAACATGGGTGTGCATATGTCTATTCGTGTGATGGCTCTTATTTCTCTAGGATATATTACTAGGAGTGGGATTGCTGGATCGAATGGTATGTCTATTTCTAGCTTGCTGAGGAAGCACCATATCATTTTC
Source organism: Dugong dugon (assembly GCA_030035585.1). NCBI lineage: Eukaryota > Metazoa > Chordata > Mammalia > Sirenia > Dugongidae > Dugong > Dugong dugon. The sequence continues at coordinate 69,480,807 of CM057473.1, forward strand.
CAAAATGGTTGTATCATTTTGCATTCCCACCAGCAGTGCATAAGAGTTCCCATCTCCCCGCAGGCCCTCCAGCATTTGTTATTTCCAGTGTTTTTCATTCATGCCGGTAATGCCGGGGTGAGATGGTATCTCACTGTGGTTTTAATTTGCATTTCTCTAATGGCTAGTGATCGTGAACATTTCCTTCTATGTCTGCTGGCCATTTGAATGTCTTCTTTGGTGAAGTGTCTGTTCATTTCCTTTGCCCATTTTCTAAGAGGATTATTTGTCTTTTTGTTGTAGAGGTGTTGGATTTTCTTGTCGATTATGGAGATTAGAACTTTGTCTGACTTTTACTGTCCAAAAATTTTTTCCCAGTCTGTAGGTTCTCTTTTGACTCTTTTGGTGAAGTCTTTTGAAGAGCATAGGTGTTTGATTTTTAGAAGATCCCAGTTATCTAGCTTATCTGTTGCGGTTTGTGCGTTGATGGTTATGGTTTGTATCCTGTTAATGCCATGTATTAAGGCCTGAAGTGTTGGTCCTATTTTTTCTTCTATGAACTTTATAGTTTTAGGCTTTATATTCAGGTTTTTGATCCATTTTGAAGTAGTTTTTGTATATGGTGTGAGGTATTGGTCCTGTTTCATTTTTCTGCAGATGGATATCCAGTTTTGCCAGCACCATTTGTTCAAAAGACTGTCTTTTCCCCATCTGGTGGACTTTGGGCTCCTGTCAAAGATCAGGTGACCGTAGGTGGATGGATTTACAGCTGGGTTCTCAATTCGGTTCCATTGGTCAATGTATCTGTTGTTGTACCAGTACCAGGCTGTTTTGACTACTGTAGCTGTATAGTGGGTTCTGAAGTCAGGTAGTGTGAGTCCTCCAACTTTATTCTTCTTTTTCAGTAGTGCTTTACTTATTGGGGGCTTCTTCCCTTTCCATATAAAGTTAATGATTAGTTTTTCCATCTCTTTGAAGAATGTTGTTGGTATTTGGATTGGGATTGCATTGTATTTGTAAATTGCTTTGGGTAGAATTGTCATTTTCACAATGTTGAGTCTGCCTATCCATGAGTGTGGTAAGTTTTTCCATTTATGTAGATCCCTTTGGGTTTCATGCAGTAGTGTTTTGTAGTTTTCTTTGTATAGGTCTTTTACATCCCTGGTCAGATTTATTCCTAAGTATTTTATCTTTTTAGGGGCTATTGAAAATGGTATTGTTTTCCTGATTTCCTTTTCATAGTTCTCCTTACTGGTGTATAGGAATCCGACTGATTTTTTAATGTTTATCTTGTATCCTGCTACACTGCTGAATCTTTCTATTAGTTCCAGTAGATTTCTCGTGGAGTCTTTAGGGTTTTCTGTGTATAGTATCATATCATCTGCAAACAGGGACAGTTTAACTTCTTCATTACCATTTGGATGCCCTTTATTTCTTTTTCTTGCCTTATTGCTCTAGCTAGAACTTCCAGCACAATGTTAAATAGGAGTGGTGATAAAGGGCATCCTTGTCTTGCTCCCGTTTTCAAGGGGAAGTTTTTAAGCCTCTCTCCATTAAGAATGATGCTGGCCGTTGGTTTTGCATAGATGCCCTTCATTATGTTGAGAAATTTCCCTTCTATACCTATTTGATTGAGAGTTTTTATCAGGAATGGGTGTTGGCTTTGTCAAATGCCTTTTCTGCGTCGATTGAAATGATCATGTGATTCTTTTCTTTCCTTTTATTTATGTGGTGGATTACGTTGATTGATTTTCTAATGTTGAACCATCCTTGCATACCTGGTATGAATGCTACTTGGTCGTGGTGTATTATTTTTTTGATATGATGCTGAATTCTCTTGGCTAGAATTTTGTTCAGAATTTTTTCATCTATATTCATGAGAGATATTGGTCTGTAATTTTCTTTTTTTTGTGACGTCTTTGTCTGGTTTTGGTATCAGCATTATGCTGGCTTCATAGAATGAATTTGGACGTGTTGCTTCATCTTCTATGCTCTGAAATAGCTTGAGTAGAACTGGTACAAGCTCTTCTGCAAATGTTTTGTAGAATTCTCCAGTGAAGCCATCTGGGCCAGGGCTTTTTTGGTTGGGAGTTTTTTTATTACCTTTTCAATCTCTTCTCTTGTTATGGGTCTGTTTAGATTTTCAACATCACTTTGTTGTAGTTTGGATAGGCCATGTGTTTCTAGAAATTTATCCATTTCCTCTAGGTTTTCAAATTTTTTGGAGTATAGTTTTTCATAATATTGTTATAATCCTTTTTATTTTGGTTGGGTCTCTTGTAATATCCCCCGTTTCATTTCTTATTTGGGTTATTTGTGTCCTCTCCTGTTTTTCTTTGGTCAGTCTGGCCAGTGGTTTGTTGATTTTGTTGATTCTTTCAGAGAACCAACTTTTGGTTTTGTTGATTCTTTCTATTGTCTTTCTGTTTTCTATTTCATTTATTTCTGCTCTGATCTTTACTATTTCCTTTCTTCTGGTGGTTGTGGGCTTTTTTTGCTGTTCTCTTTCTATTTGTTTGATTTCTATAGTTAATGTTTTGATTTTGTCCCTTTCTTCTTTTTTGATATGTGCATCTATTGCTATAAATTGTCCTCTGAGGACTGCCTTTGATGTGTCCCAAAGGTTTTGGTATAATGTGTTTTCATTCTCATTTGATCTAGGAATTTTTTTATTTCATCTCTGATTTCTTCTATTACCCAGTGATGTGTAAGCAGGGTATTATTCAGTTTCCATGTAGATGATTTTTTTTCCTTGCTCTTTGTATTGTTAATTTCTACCTTGATGGCATTGTGGTCAGAGGAGATACTTTGAATTATCTGAACGTTTTGGATCTTGTTGAGGATTGCTCTGTGGCCTAAGATGTGGTTTATTCTGGAGAACGTTCCATGTGCATTGGAAAAGAATGTGTACTTTGCAGTGGTTGGATGGAGTGTTCTATATATGTCTATGAGGTCAAGTTGGCCGATTGTGCCCTTTAGGTCTTCTGTATCTTTGCTGAGTTTCTTCTTAGTTGTTCTGTCCTTTACTGAGAGTGGTGTGTTTCAGTCTCCTGCTATTATTGTGGAACTGTCAATTTCTCTTTTCAGTGTTGTTAGAGTTTGTTTTATGTATTTTGGAGCCCTGTCATTGGGTGCATAGATGTTTATTATGGTTATGTCTTCATGATCGATCATCCCCTTAATCATTATATAGTGTCCTTCTTTGTCTTTTATGGTAGATTTTGTTTTAAAGTCTATTTTATCTGAGATTAAAATTGCCACTTCTGCTCTTTTTTGGTAGTTGTTAGCTGGATATATTTTTTCCAACCTTTGACTTTTAATAAATTCACATCTTTGTTTCTAAGGTGTGTCTCTTGTGGACAGCATATTGACGGATCCTGTTTTCTTACCCAATCTGTCACTCTCCATCTCTTTATGGGTGCATTGAGTCCAGTTACATTCAGTGTAATTATTGATAGATGTGAGTTTGTTGCTGTCATTTTGTAGTGCTTTTTTTGTGGTGCTGCAGTTTTCTTTGTTCTTCTTACTCTCTTGTGCTGAGTTACTTTTGTCTGTGGATTTTTTTTTTCATTTCTTTTGTTTTTGTAGGATTTGTTTTTGCTGAGACTTTATGTTTTTCCTCTTTTTTTATGAGTATGTTTGTTAACACTCTTTGTTGTTACCATGAATTTTACTCTTATCTTTCTAAGTTTGAAGCAGTCCACTATTAGTTGGTATCACCTTGCCTTCCTCTCCATTAGAAGGTTCTATAACTATGCCGTTTATTCCCTCTTTTATTGTTTTGATGTTGTTGTCATTTACTGATTAATTGCTCTGATTCCCTGTTGTATTTCTTTTGGTTTTGGATAGTCCTCGAGAGTTCATTTCTTAGATTGGAATCTGGCTCGTACGATCCTGCATCATAGGTTCTGCCTGTGGGCTGAAGCTGTTTGTCCTCAGATTGAAGAACTCCCTTTAGTAATTCTTGTAAGTTTGGTTTGACTTTTTCATATTCCCTTAATTTCTGTTTATATGGAAATGACCTAATTTAACCATCAGATTTGAGCGAGAGTTTTGCAGGATATATTATTCTTGGCTGAGAATCTTTTCTTTCAAGATTTTATATATGTCATCCCATTGCCTTCTTACCTGCATGGTTTCTGCCGAATAATCTGAGCTTAGTCTTATTGTTTCTCCTGTATATGTGACTTCTTGTCTTTCGCGAGCTGCTCTCAGTATTCTTTGTTTTTCTTGGTTTTGGCGAGTATGAATATGATATGCCTTGGTGATTTTCTTTTGGGATCTCTTCTATATGGGGTTTGTTGAGCCTCTTGGATATCCAGATTTTCCTCTTTCATGATATTGGGGAAGTTTTCTGTCAGCAGTTCCTCAAGATCCTCTCTGTGTTTTCTGTTTTCTCCCCCTGTTCTGGAATGCCAATCACTCGTAAATTTTTGCTTTTAATTGTGTCCCACATAACTCTGAGATTCTCTTCATTTTTCTTTGTTCTTTTTTCTGAGTTTTCCTAAAACAGAGTTGTATCCAAGTTTTTGTCTTCAGTTCAACTGATCCTGTCTTCCACGGTTTCAAATCTGCTTCTCAGCCCTTCTATGACATCATCCATTTGTGAAATCTTGTTGTTTATCTTTTGGATTTCTAATTGTTATTTTTGTGTAATTTCTAGTTGTGAATTTATTTTGACATTTTGTTCCTGCATCATCTTCCCGAATTCTTCCAATTTTTTGTCTGTATTTTCCATGAATTTGTCTATTTTTTCCTCATGTTTGTCAGCTTTTTGCCTCAGGTTTTGGAAAATTATGAGTATTAGAGATTTGAATTCCCTATCAGGTACTTCTAGTTCATTTTCTTCCAGAGGAGAGTCATCCGGTTTTTTAATTTGGACACCTACTGGAACCATCCTGTCCTGTTTTTATAAATGTTTTGTTATTGTCTGCTGTTTTCAGGGCATTCAGTAGTTGTTTCTGTCATTTATTGATTGTAGATTTGTTTGTTTCTTCAGTTGTTTTTAAAAAAAATTTGACTATGTCTGAGCAGGTGCTCTTTGTTCTTTGCTCGTCTGTGCGCTCAATACTTTTTGCCTCCTTCTCCAACTGGCAGGTTCAGTCACTCAGCTATGGTACAGCAGGGCAAGTCTAGCTGAAGAGGAACCACTGGGATGGGTTGTTTGTGGCCATCACGAGAGCCACCAGGGCAGGTTGGTAATCAGTGCTGGGCAGGTTCCAGTAGGCCGTGCCTGCACTGCTTGGTGGTGTGATGTCAAGCGCACAGTGCAGGTAGGCTGGATGAAGCAGGGAGATGGTTATGTGTGGAGCTAAGCTGGATATGGGAGAGAGGAGAGAGGAACAGGAGCCAAAAAACATACAAACAAACAAAAAATAATGGTAGGGGAGCTTGCCGTTGGAATGGAGAGATGAGAGACTATGAAATGGAGAAAAACAGAAAGGGGAAGAGGAAGAAAAGAAAAGAATGAACAAATAAAAATCAGAAAGTTTAAAGAACTGCAAGGTTCCCAGGAATCCCACCAATGCAGCTGTGCGGTCTGGGGAAGTCACTCTCAGGTGTCACAGCACAGCCTGGCCAGAAGGCGCAGTGACATACAACGCCTGGTATTCAGGGATCAGAAAGAGAAGGAAGATATAGAGAGGAGAAACTGAGCAATGAAGAAAGACAAAAAGGGAAGAAGAGGGAAAAGAAAACAAAAGAAAACAAAAAAAAGAACAAGAAAGGCCCCCCAAAAAAACAGAAAAAAAAAAAAAAACAACGAAAAAAGAAATGTCCTCAGGGATTCCTCCACAGAAAGGGCTGGCCAGAAAGGGCTCCCAACTCAAGAAAAGGAAAAGAAAACCAACAAACAATTCAAAACCAACCAACAAACAAAAGCCCCGGGATCCCACCAGCGCGGTAGCCCAGACCGGGAAGCAGCTCCACGCTCGAATGGAGCTCCGCAGACTTTCAGGAAAAAGCAAAGATGGCACACGGAGCCAGGCACTCGAGCGAAAGGTCGGTGAGAGGCAAGCAAGAAATCCAAAGAAGCAGGGGGAAAAAAAAAAGCAATACCAGCAGCCAACAAATGGCACTCAGAGAGCCAGCCAGTGCGGGCTGGTGTTTTTGGACAAGAGACTGTGTCCGCAGGAAGCAGTGGAGGCCGAGTGTGGGTGTAGAAGGGTGGAGAGTGGGAAAGTGTATATCACAAATTGCCGGCACTCTGGAGCCCCTCAGGAAGAAGCAAAGATGGCGCATGGAGCCAGGCACTTGAGTGAAAGGAGGGGGAGGTGGGGAGAGGCACGCGAGAAAGCAAAAGAAGCAGAAAAAAAAAGCAACACTAGCAGCCAACAAATGGCACCCTGAGAGCCGCCCACTTGGGTGTGTGGAATCCAAGCAGCCGGCGCCTCCCGGTCAATTGATCATGGCCGCAGGAAGCAGAGGAACAAACGAACAAAAGCCCCGGGATCCCACCAGTGCAGCAGCCCAGACTGGGAAGCAGCTGCACACTCGAATGGAGCCCCGCAGCCCCACAGGAAAAAGCAAAGATAGCGCTCGGAGCCAGGCACTCAAGCAAAAGGAGGGGGAGGCAGCGAGAGGCAAGTGAGAAATCAAAAGAAGCAGAAAAAAAAAAGCAACACTAGCAGCCAACAAATGGCACCCAGAGAGCCGCCCACATGGGTGTGTGGAATCCAAGCAGCTGGCGCTTCCCAGTCAAGAGACTGTGGCTGCACGAAGCAGAGGAGGCTGAGCCTGGCTGAAGAGGGGTGGGGGGTGGGAAAGCACACACCACAAATTACTGGCTGTTTTGTCTCCTGCTGGACCTTCCATGAGGCTGCTTTCTCATATCCCCATTTGCTGGTCTCTGATAGGAGTCCAAGATGGTGGATCCGCGCTGTGTTAGCTGGTAGGGACCTCTGCATGAATCTCTCCTCGCTCTCTGTTCTCTGTCAGTTTTATCACTCCATTTGGTGCTTGGCTGAGTTCTTTATCTTTTCATTTGATGTTTTAGGGTTTCAGGATTGTTGTATTCTCTGTTTGGCTTAGTTTTTCGGGTCTTTGCTGTGGAGGGATGGCATGGTGCTTCTGCCTAGAGTGCCATTTCGGTGGAACTCCCAGAAAAACATTTTTAAAAAAATATAAAAATTATTTCTTAGATGCAGAGGACCGGGAACTAGATAGACAAATGTTACCCAATATTGAGATTATGTTTGAAACAGTTACTAAACTCTGTCTCATTAATTTATTCATTCATTTCAGTAGTTTCAGGTTCCAGAAATACAAATTTTGAAATTAGGAAAAGAGCTAGGGTCTTGCAATAGAATCATCTATCCAGCCATCCTTTCAAGCATATGCTGAAATGTGGTTATTTGTCAGACACCATGCTAGATGCAGGAGGCAATAAAGATGTGCCAGACGTGACCCTGCCCTTTAAGAAACACTGAACCCTCTTCTTACATAGTAAGCGATGTGGAGATAGATTTTTGTTTTGTTTTGTTTTGTTTTTAAGTTATATAATACATGTATGTCAAGTAGGTAGTATAACATAGTGGTTAAGAATAAAAGCTGTGAAGTCAGACAACCTTGAAGTTTAATCCCAAATCTTCTAAGTAGACTAGCTTTGTCCTTGAGAAAATTATTTGGTATCTCTAAACATTGGTTTCCTCTTCTATAAATTGGGTTAATGTTGTCTACTTTGAAGAATGGTGGTAAGGATTAAATGAACTGATGTGTGTAAAGTGCTTAGCACAGTGACTGGTATGTAGAAAAACCCACAATATGTGGTAGTTATTATTGGTATCAATACCATTGCTATAGAGAGCCAGAACACCAAGCCATGCTAGATTTCACAGGAAAAGCACCAAAAGCCATGGAGTTTCAGAGGAGGGAGTACTCAGCAAATACTTTGTGGGGAATGGTACTTGGACCACTTAAAGGATGAAGGAGTTTCTATGGACAGAGATAAGGAGAATGTCATTCCAGAGGAATGCAGAGGGAAGGGCATGGACAAGGGTGGGAAGCAGGAGAGAATGTGGCAAGTGCTGGGACTGAGGAGGCATCCGTTTTGCCATGAACAAAAAGCTCATGTTATGATCTACTTAATGTATTCATTCCAACTTTGAAATTGCATCAAGTATCCTAATGCTTTGCTAGTCTAAGTTGGAAGGCAGTTATGTGAAATTTTGAAGATGACGGAATTTGTCTTCTGGAATTTTCAGCTTCTCTTCCCTCTGTCAGTTTTTCACTGGGGTCTTCCACCCTACCCAGTCATCCAGGATCTCCATGCACTTAAAAAATATCGTCCTTTATTTTTCTTAATACACAAGTAACAAATATGTATTAAAGAGAAATTAAAATACACAAGAACAAGTATTTCCTGTACTCCCCATGCTATTTCACTCAGTCATCCCACTCCCCACTGGAAAAAAAAATCCGTGGAGAAAGAGATGATAAATTAATATATGCTAAAGTGCAAGTGGTTCTTAAATGTGACCCCATTTAAGGATCCTTTGCCTTTTGAACAAGCATAGAGCCTCTTCAAGGTAAATGAATAAATATCAATGGAATTTTAGGCATCAGCAGACGACATAGAGAAGTAATTTTGCTTAGTGCAGGTGTTTAAAAATAAAAGTATATAATCGATCTCTTTTACATAAGATTTTTTTCCTTTTAAAAATTTTTTTACTAAAGAACAATTTACATACCATGAAATGCATATATCCTTAGTGCACAGTAGATGGAGAATGGAGTGTGAATGAAGCTGGTTTTGACAGTTGCATGCACCTGCACAACCCTCTTCCCTATCAGGATATACAAAATTTTTAACACCACAGAAAGATTCCTTGTGCACCTTGCCAGTTAATTCCTTATACAAAGGCAATTAATGTTATTTCTTTCACTGTAGATTATTTGTGCCTATTCTAGAACTTCATATAAATGGAATTATACAGTACATATTCTTTTGAGGAACATGTAATAGACAAAAAGGCAGTTGTTTGAACAGAATGAGGGGATACTGAGTGGTTTAAATCAGGAAAGCTGTTTGTCAGGGTGGTATCCTTTCACCATACTAATTCAATCTGTATGCTGAGAAAATAATCTGAAAAGCTGGACTATAGGAAGAAGAATGCAGAATCAGGATTGGAGGAAGACCCATTAACAACCTGTGATATGCAGATGACACAACCTTGCTTGCTGCAAGTGAAGAGGACTTGAAGCACTTACTGATGAAGATCAAAGACCACAGCCTTCAGTATGGATTACACCTCAACATAAATAAAACAAAAATCCTCACAAATGGACCGATAAGCAACATCATGAAAAACAGAGAAAATACTGAAGTTGTCAAGGATTTCATTTTACTTGGATCTACAATCAATGCCCATGGAAGCAGCAGCCAAGAAATCAAACAACGTATTGGGCAAATCTGCTGCAAAAGATCTCTTTAAAGTGTTAAAAAAGCAAAGATGTCACTCTGAGGACTAAGGTGCACCTGACCCAAACCATGTTATTTTCAGTCACCTCATATGCATGCGAAAGCTGGACAATGAATAAGGAAGACAGAAGAAAAATTGATGCATTCAAAATATGGTGTTGGTGAAGAATATTGAATATACCATGGACTGCCAGAAAAATGAATGAATCTGTCTTGGAAGAAGTACAGCCAGAATGCTCCTTAGGAGCAAGGATGGTGAAACTTTGTTTCATGTACTTTGGACATGTTCTCAGGAGGGACCAGTCCCTAGAGAAGGACATTATGCTTGGGAAAGTAGAGGGTCAGAGAGAAAGATGAAGACCCTCAATGAGATGAATTGACACAGTGGCTGCAACAATGAGCTCAAACATAGCGATGATTATGACGATTATGGGGACGGTGAAGGACCGAGCAGTGTTTTGTTCTGTTTTATATAGGGTTGCTATGAGTTGAAACTCACTCGAAGGCATCTGACAACAACAATTCTTTCGTGACTGATTTCTTTCACTCAGTACAGCATCTATGAGATTCATGCATGTTATTGTGTATATCTGTAGTTTGTTTCTTTTTGTTGCTGAAAACTATTATATGGTATGATAATAACCAAAATTTGTTTATACATTCTCCTGTTAATGGACACTTGAGTAATTTCCACTTTGAAGCTATTATGAATACAGCTACTATGAACTTTCATATACAAATCTTTTAGTTGTCTATCATTAGCTTTCTTTATGTTTATCATGCTTGGGGTTAATTGAACTTCTTAGATCTGTGGATTTGTATTTTTAATCAAATTTGGAAAAAATTTTTCACCATTATTTCTTCAAACAATTTTTAGGAGAAAGTAATAGCTAAAATTGTTGCTATTATTCAACTAATGGTTAATTAAACTTCTTAGATCTGTAGATTTGTATTTTTCTCTTTTTCTGGTCAGGTGGTAGATAAATTATATATGTGATATTTTCCTACAGACCACTGAGGACCTGTTCATTTTTCCTTTTTAGACTTTTCTATTTCTCTCTTTAGTTTGACTAGCCTCTATTGCCTGGTCTTCAAGATCACTGATCTCTTTTTCTGTTGTATTATCTCTTTTTAAGCCTATCCAGTGAAAATTTCATATGAGATATTGTACTTCTCTATTATAGAATTGACATTTGTTTTTTTATAGTTACCATTTCTCTGTTGTGATTCGTCCTCTGTTTCATCATTAAGTTCATATTTTCCTTTAAATCTTTGAACATGTTTATTTATAATACCTATTTTAAAGTCGTTTACTTCTTCTAGCAATTCCTTCTTCTCTATCATTTCTAGGTCTATCTCTATTAACCAATTTTGTTCCTGATAATGGATCACATTTTCTTGCTTCTTTACCTATTAGACAATTTTTTATTGTATGCTGGATATTATTGGGTTTTGTTGTCTTTTGTATGCTGACTGCCTGTGTTTCGTTGTCTTCCTTAATAGATCATTGAGATTTGTTCTGGCAGGCAATCAATTTGCTTGTGAATCAGTTGAATTTTTTTTTTGAGGCTTCTTTTTAAGATTTGTTAGGAGAATCTAGAGTAGCTTTTAAACTAGGGCTAGCTTAGGCCTACTACTAAAACACGGCCTTTCTGGAGTCTGTATTGAATTCAGTGAAGTCTCTCTACTTTGGTGGATGAGAACTCAGCCTTGTGCAATCTCCAGTAGATTGGGACATAATCTCCAGTAAATATAAGAACAACTCTCCTCCAGTAATTTTTCTCTCTCTGTTAGGTATTCTTTTCCTCATAAGTGTTATTTTCTTGACCTTGTGAAGTCTTACCCTTTACGTGTATAGCATAGTACTTAGCCAAATACTTAAGGGGACTTGTTTGCAAGTTTGTGGATTTTCTTTGCACAATTCCCTACCCTACAAATTCCAGACACCTCAGTATCCCTGAAACCCAATGTCTGTCTCCTAGGCTAAGCAAGATCTTGTTTTGGCTCCTTCTTGTTGTGCCACAGTCCAGCCAGTGCCTCCAGATAGAAGACTGGGGTGATATCATGACTCACCAGGTCTGTTTCCCTTTTCTCAGGGATCATAGTCTTTTGCTGCCTTCTGTCCAGTGTCTGAAAATTGTTATTTTATAATTTTTTCCAGTTTTATAAATCTTTACACTTGGAAGTAGAGCTCTGTACCAGTTATTTCATCTTGACCATAGTGAAAAGCCTTATAAAATAATTATGTTAATTCAGGAGAAACCAAGGCATTCACCATAGATTATCCAGGATCACCATATTATCAACCCATAGTAAAGCTGGAGTAAAAGCAACATTTTTTTAGGTATTACTTTCTACAACCAATGACACAATCTCTAGTACAAAGCTGCTTTAGGCAGTTTATAGGGTTATATTGGGATTAATGGAAACCAAACAATATTTCATAGAGAGGCAACCGACCTCAGGGTTCTAAGCTCTGGTTTACTGCAGTAGTCACTGATGCAGTTCTCCCCTATTCTAGGCGTATGGTAGCATTGCACTTCCTGACCCACTTCTAGTTAAATGGGGTTATGAAACTAGTTCTGGCTAATGAGTTGTGAGCAGAAGTGATGTGTGGAAATTCTGGGGAAACTTTTGTCTCCGACGTGAGCCTTCCAGCCTCTCTTTTCATTCTGTCATAGTGACTGGCAATATGTTTAAGATGCTGGCTCTGTCAGCCTGGGTTTCTGAGTAATTAAGGTGAGCAGAGACTCCCTTCCCAATTCTCAATGGACAGGTAGCATGAGCAAGAAATACTCCTTTGCTATTTTAAGCCACTGAGATTTTGGAAGTTGTGTTTTCACGGTATAAATTAGCCTATCCTGAATGAAACAAGATAATTTTGGTAAAACTTGATTGTCTCAAGTTGGTTCCCAGAATCAGATCCTGAGATGAGCATTAGTGTTCATGTGACTAGTTAAAGAAGTGCCCTCAGGGGAGGCTACTAAGTGACTGAAGGAAGAAAGATGGGGAGGAGAAGAAGCTAAGGTAGGGTGTGATCTCAGGCAAAATTTTATCAGATGGTATGCTGTAGGCTGATCTTGCAGGGGAACTCCAGAATGTAAGTTATGTCTTGGAGTTGTCCTGATTCAAGGCAAGGGAGTTGGAGTTTCTTACACCCACACACAACCAGAGTTGGGGAGGTGGTACTGGTACAGGCAAAATCAATAAATGGGGATACAAAGGGATCTGAGTGAAGCAGCAACATCGCCTACTACAGTAATCACAAAACCTATTGCTGTCAAGTCTATTCCAAGTCACAGTGACCCTACAGGACAGAGCAGAACTTCCCTACAGGATTTGCAAGGCCGTAAATCTTTACAGAAGCAGACTGCCATATCTTTCTCCCATGGATCAGCTGGTGTGTTCAAACTTCTGATCTTTCAATTAGCAGCTGGAACACTTGAGCACTGCACCACCATGGCTCTATGGTAATCACAAGGGAGGAAGAAAAGACTCTATACCTTTACTTTCAGTTCTGTTCAATGGAAAGAATCATCCGTATCTCTTGCGGGAATGAAGATAGCATGGAATAAATGCACTGTATTATTATTTGAGAATAGAAATGCTAGTGGTTGTAAGTATCTCAGATAGAAAGGTCTTTTCTCTTTGATGTCTGTATGTCTTGACTATCAATGTAGTCCATATAGTACAGCTACTGAATTCTCCCTGTCCCCAATCCTTCCGTTTTCTCCTATTTTCGCAGCCTCTGAATCCACTTAGAGCAAAAGAGGGCTTTGGAATTTGCCTCCAACTCTTGTTATTTATTATTTGCTGGCTGCCAGCAGGGTGCTCAGACCCTTTCGCTACATGAAAAGACATGGGTCAGAATTGGTCGCTTTCTTGTGACCACTAGATTTAACCACTCACCAGCCCAGTGTGAGTGATGGTTGCCTTCTTATTTGGCTTAAATGGCAAGGCTTTGGGAGCTTTTCTAATGGGGCAGTTGTCTTTACTCAGAGAGCTGAGTGAGTTACACTGCCTTTGTGTTATTTTGAAAGGTAAAGCAAATGGAATTTTGCCTGACATGATTTGAAGTGAAGCCATGTGCTTCTTTTGCTGCAGTTGATGATACAGTTAGTGCTGAAAGCAGATTAGGGACCTCTGGTCTTTATGTGTTTTGGTGTGAATAAGGTGGAAAGACTTCCAGATTAGCTGCAGTAAACTGGATTGGGACCAACTGCCAATTAGAAAGTATAGAATCCCATTCCTCTTTTTCTCTCCCTCCTTTTTTGTGATCTCCCCTGCTCACTACACTCACACCCTTTTTAGTTGTTCACATTTCTGGACGAAATGTTTCCTGCTGCAATCTCAGTCCTTCATTTTGATTTTTAACCTGATAGAATGTCTATTATATTGATGTCTAAACAAACTTTGGGAAATCTTTACCATCCCCTCCCACCCAATCTAGTTTCTAAATGTTAGCATTGCCCTAATTGTTTAAAGTTGATCCTTCTCATAGACTTTTCTGCCTCTAGCTCTGTCAACTCCTTCACCAAAATAGCCCATCAAATCAGTTGAGAAAATTGATGAGACTGGCTATTTGGCATTGTGCCAAGTCTACAAAACCTGGCTATCTCAGCTGAATTGTTCATTTTTTTTACTAATCGGGTGGGTGCCATGCAGACAATAGACCTGCCATATGATTAGAGCTCCCAGGCAGAAAGCAGCTCTTTCTGACACTGTCCTCAAACTGCGTTGGCTGAGAAGTCAATGGTCTTGAACTTACCAAATGTGTGACCTCGGTGGGCACAATGACTTAATTTTACTAGCATTTTGGAGTCTCACATTCCTGATTTATATCTTGGATTGATTTTAATAATATATCAAACGTTTGTACAGCCTTTTGCAGTTTACAAAATGCTTTTATATACATGCCCTCATGTGTCTTATTGATTTTACATGATTCAACTATGCTCCTTGGCTTGTGAAAATGAGGACTGGGCTGGGCTAGCAGTACGTTGATATCTCTAATAACAAAATCTATAAGGGGTCTCCAGAAACCACGTAACTAAGCTTCCAAACACAATGGCACCGAAACTGTTTAGAGCTGGAGGTTGTGGGGTATGTTGGTAGTTTTTCAGTACAGGAGATGCTGAGTGTCCCTTCTGAGTAGAGGAGACATTTAGAATCAAGTAGACCTGGGTGCCAATCCTCTAGCCACTACTTACTGTGTCACCTTACAGAAATTCTACATCTTTGCATCTCAGTGTCCTCATTTGTAAAAAGTAGGATTAAAATCCCTACAATGTGCAGCAATGTTGTGAAGATTAAATGAAACAATGTATATAAAGCCCATGCACAGTGCCCAGCACATAGTAAGTAGTCAGTAAAAAGCAACTATTATTCTATGTACTGAATGATCCTTGCTATCAGAATTCCTTCACTAAGTTTAACTTTAGTCTCTCAGAAACCTCAGGACATGGAAAATAAATGATTCTGAATTCTTCAGCTCAACCAGTGAAAGTTCAGGTTGCAGAGCACGGGGGACCATTATGTCCAAAAACTGAAGTAAGAACAGGAAGAGAGCTAGATTTTCTTTTTTCTCCAGTCTCTCAGATTCTGGGCCAAGCCTCATGGCTGCTACATTATTGATGTAGAGTTGGTCCTCACATAGGTGCTGTGAGGGGTGGTGGAGGAAGATACAGATGTAGGGTGCAGGGCAGAGCTGCCTTCTCATTGAGCTTTCTGTCAGATACCTACAGAGATCCCTACAGAGCAGAGGAGAAAGCTGCCTGTTGCTCACTGGCCCCTCTGGACATCAGAACTTCTAAATGGCCGGAACCTGGGGGTGCCCTGGAGGTCTTGTCCTCTAACAGACTCTTTGTCCTTTCCAGTGCAACTCTGCTCCTTGTGCTCTCCACCCCACCCACATTGGCCTTCTTTCAGGCTCTCTCTCTTGCCATATTTCCTTCCTTTGCTGGACGTGCTCTTCTTACCCATCTTTGCCAAGTGAATTCCTATAAACCCTTCAGAGCTCAGCTCAACTGCTACTCTTGCAGGGAAGCCAGGCTCTCCTGACCTCCTACCTATAACAGATTCCCTTATATGCTCTCAGGGTGACGTGACAGTTTTTCATTTATTTGTGTGCTTACTTGATCCATGTCCACTGGACTTTGAGAACCATTTAGGTAAGCACTTCTCCGTTCAGAGCCTGGCACATGGTAGGTGCTCTGGAAGTACTTGCAGGCTGGATGGATAAATGAATCGATAGGTGACTATTAAGCGCAATGGTTTCTGGCTGGACCAGTGTGCTGGAAAAGCAAGAGCTCTAGCCTTCCTACTGACTGTTGGAAGCTATATTCAGAAACTTTAGGATCTCTTAGCGTAAAGTACCCACATATGTAGTGTGATGAGGCATGATAGAGAAGCTAGGGCATTTGATTGCTCTAGGCCTAGTGTACATTCTACATAATCCACCCCTCTCCAAAGACAGTGTGTTTTGGTTGTTCATTGGTTTGTCCCTGTGAAAGCTCCATCCCTTCTTCTCCTCACCCAAATTACCTGCTTCTAACACTTTGGGCTCTGCATTCTGCTCCTTGGGCATATCTCTGCTGGTAAGGTCTCATGCCTGGGACTGACGTGATGGGGCTCCCACACACAGCAGTCTGTAGTTGCCATCTGCTTGCCCCATCTTCCTGCTTTCTGGCTCCTCCACTCTCCCCTTCCTGTAACTAGTCCAGAGGCCTGTGGAGTCTGTGTCTAAGTGTCCTGAATTCCAATACAGTCTCTCCATGATGTTGGTTAAGAAGCCCCACATTTCTGTCCCTTGAATCTCCATTTTCACTGAAATGACAATGTAGACAGAGGACCACCCCTCCTAGTGCAGTGGTGAAGACTCACCATTACTTAAGATTCATGTTGCTAGAATTTCTTCATAAAATTTAAATACACTGAGATTTTTGAATGATCAGACCTCACTCAGTGGAAAGCATTGTGAAACCCCAACTTTTCTAGCATTCTCAGAATTACACATGCAATAAAAATGGTTAGCCTATTCAGGAGGTAGCAGCCATTAACCCAGACGGATGCTCACAAGTAATGCCTTGCACCCACTGTATAATAATGAGTGCTATTAAATATGAATGACCTTATTTGTCCTCCAGGTATACGTGTCCCACAGAGAGCGACACATACGTATATTGCCATTTAGCTTCTGGGGAAACTGTAGCCAGGGCAGATTAAGTGATTTTTATCAAATCCCAAGGCTATTAGGTGTGGAACCTTGGGAAGGTGTTGCATTTGGAGGAACTTGTGCCATAAAAGCTGTAGATTAGAGTGGGGATGGGATGAGAAGCCACAAAATACAGAATGATTTGGGTCAACATTGTTGGGGCTGGGGTCAAGATAGGGCACAACACAACCACTAAAAACAGGAGATTTGCTGACCAGGAACTAGGCGTTCAGCCTGTAGAAGTGTCATCAGGAGAAAGATCTAAAGCAGTATTTCTCGAAGTTTAAAGTACATACTAATCTCCTGAAGATTGTGTCAAAATGCAGATTCTGATTCAGGAGGCCAAACTCCCAGGTGATGCTGATGCTCTCGGTGCCTGGATCACCGTGAATACAAGGGTTTCAGGAGCCCAGGCCTGGGAATGGAGAAGACTGCACCAATAGGACTCCTCTCAACTGAAGACTCTTTTGAAACCCCCAGACCTACTTCCACCAGCGGGATCTTACTACATGCTAGGCCTGGGAGGTAATGACTATAAGTGGAGAATATTGGGTTATGCCCAGGTCCTGGTAATTGACCAGTAATTTTTTTCCTAGACTACATTAGCAATAATGCTACTTTCTGAGGATTGGGAATTTTTTACCCCTGAATGATTAATTCATTGAAAAGGGGAAAGAATGCTTTGCTGTTGGTTTCTTCCTGAAGGACAAAGCATGTATTTGTTCAGAGAGATGAAAGAAATGATTGAAAGTAAGATTTTCTGAAGGTGTTTACAGCCAAGAGCCTCATTAAAACTTCTTCTCCACATTGAATAGAGGGAGTGATAGGCTACACAAACACTCTGTATTCAGTAAACTGGAGCCAAGTCCACGTTAAACTTCTCAGCAGCCAGCAGGTCCATGCCACTTGGGTTTTCTAGGGGAATGATGAAGGATGTCCAGATTGGAGAACAAAACCTTGGGAGAGACAGCGAATTATGGCATCAACTTAATGGAAATCTCAAATCTTCACCTAGAGGCTGACAGTTTCTTTGCTGTTGTCAGCCCGAGACATTTGCTGAGACTGTAGCTACTGAGAAGAGAAATCAAAGCCCAGTAGGTTTCAGAAACTCTGGGACAGCTTTTGCACTCCCCCAAAACAACCAAATCCATTGCCCTTGAGTTGATTCTGACTCATAGCAACCCTATAGGACAGAGTAGAACTGTCCCATAGGGTTTCCAAGGAGCAACTGGTGAATTTGAACTGCCAACCTTTTGGTTAGCGCCATAGTTCTTAACCACTATGCCACCAGGGTTGGTGTTTTTGGCCTTTGCACTGGCACCCTGGAATTTTTCTAACACCACAATTGAGTATAAGGATGCATTCACTGCTCACTGAGAACTAATCTAATGATTATGTTCTTAGGTTAAAAATGATCTTGGTAGTGAACCCACTTCATTCATACAAATGCAGATCTATAGTTTGATTCCAGATAATCTGTCTTCAGAACAACTCCTGTGATAAGCATAAAGCTTGTACAAACTTGCTTGGTAATGATCTTAGGCTCCATGCAGTAGGACTGAGAGTTGGGAATGTTCTTGCTCTCTCCTCTTAAAAATGACCACGTGGACTGTTTCTGACCCACTCCCTGGTCTTGGGAGGGACTCCAGAATCTACAAGCTCAGCTCCAGCACCCCTAAGAGTAGAGCTGGGTTACTTTAGACATCCTCATGCTTCATCCTAGAGCCCCCTATAAAGCCAGTAATGGGAAGTTTACTAAGGCTGTGGAGCAAGTTTCTCAGTTGTTGTTTGTTGTTATCATTGGATGAGCTGCGACTGTTGGATACCCATGTATAACAGAACGAAACATTGCCCAGTCCCGTGCCATCTTCTGGCAATTTTCTCAATCCATCTCATTGAGGGTTTTCCTCACCTTTTCTGGCCCTCCACTTTATGAAACATGATGTCCTTCTCCAGTGATTTGTTCCTCCTGATGACACATCCAAAGTAAGTGGGTCAAAGTCTCAAACAATATTCTGTGAGCCATACGGTTTTCATTGGCTAATTTTTGGAAGCAGATCACAAGGCCTTGCTTCCCAGTCTGTCTTAGTCTAGAAGCTCCACTAAAACTTCTCCATCATGGATGACCCTGCTAATATTTGAAATACTGGTAGCATACCTTCCAGCATCATAGCAACATGCAAGCTACCACAGTAGGACAAACAGATAGGTGGTGGAGTTTCTCAGTAGGGCTATTAAACCACCTCATATATGGCTTAAGCCTACTAATTAAGACTCTGACCTTACCTTCTGGCCAACAGAGCTAACTAAACAGCTCAAACTATTAAGACTCTGACCTTACCTTCTGGCAAACAGAGCTAACTAAACAGCTCAAACTAAGTAATTAGAAATAATAACTGGAAAGCATCTGTAGTATGTAAACGCTGCAGAAAACTCAACATTTTATAGCAACTCATAAATAGAGAAGACGTGTACATTCAGACAACACCACATCTTTATGGTGGACCACAGGGAACAAGTGTGCTTCTTGTTGGAAATGTTTGGCTTACTCTTTCTTCTTGGATAAAGTCAGTGGGGTTTTTCATTAGACAGTGGACCATAGGAATCTTGCACAAATTCCTTAGCCTTTCTGGGCCTTGATTCCTCACATATAAAATAATCTTAGAGGCCTTTCCCTCCAGCTCTGATATTGTAATTTTTCTGGGCTTGGCAAGCTGTGCACTTGGAGCTGCTTCTGAACTGTGTGCTGCTCTGAGACCATTACTTGATGCCTCTAAGCTTCCCTTTTCCTTCTAACAATATTTACTCCATCAAATATCTTATGATCATTGGTTGAAAGATACTGGATTGAGATAGATTTCTCTGTTTGTCTCCAACACTTGGATTTGGGTGCATATATTGGGAAATCAGTCTTCTTTAAAGGACAGCAGCTAACAGCAAACCTTTCTGAAATGTTGCACCATTACCATGCCCCTTAAACGGGTTTAAAGTTTGATATCTGAGTAATAGAATGTAGCATGTGCCTGCAGAATTGCAGTCATGAGCTTATGTAAAAGCATTCTGAGTGCCAGGCCAATTCTGCCCTCCTTATGGCAAAGAAACCAGGCAATGTCCTCTCTTCAGTGCTCAGTCAATGCTTGGGGGTTCCAAGGAGGTAGCAGATAGCTGAGGAGAGCAAGATCTGATTTATTGCTCCTATTAATCACTGAAGGCAAGATAGGTGTTGCTCTGGAGTCGGCATCTCTTCTGGGAGAGTGTGAGAACATTATTCTCCTCATTGCACTCCAGAGACATTTGTTACTGCTTCAAGCACAGAAAGGGTTGCATAAACATTTTAATATTACATGAGGCTTGTATAAGACTGGCTGTGTGAATTCTAAACACTGATACATAAAGAGACAGAGAGAGATTGGTAAAGACCTCAGACTGTCTTTTTTAATCAACTGGAGAGACTGTCTATAGTAACTCAGGATAGTTTGATGATTCTCAGGGTGGAATTTTGTCTTGGCAATATGTCAAAGCCCATGATAGATCAAGCCCAAACCCCCAAAACTACAGTGATATTTCCTATTTTCTCTTGATTTTTCACACAAAGAAGTCTTATAAAATCAAAGCCACTCCGTCTTCCTTTTTAGCTCCAATAATTTAAAGTTTTGCAGTTAGATTTCTACTACCTCAGATGGAAAGACTGACTTCATGGAGGTTTCAGAACTGTGGTCTGTTTACCCATCTTACAGAGCTCTAGGGCCATGACAGAGCTGCTGAGGAGGGGCTGATAGGGCAGCTCAGGGCAGGCCCATTGGAAGTGCACACCTCTCACCTGAAAGGGCCCAGGGAGAGCAGTTGTGCAGGAAAATTATGTTGTGACTTAGCATCCAGTGAGCCACTAGACTAAGGCATGGGTCAACAGGCACCCTTAGTCATGATCCCTGCCTCTAGAAACATCTTTCTTACAATCACACTCTTGGAACTCCCACCACCATGACATCCAACAGCTGTTTTTGTTGTTTTGATTCTGCCTTCTAAATATTTCTCAAATCCTTCCATGTTTTTCTATCTTCTTCCTAGTCCAGGTTCAAATCATCTCCTGCCTGGACTGCTGCAGTGGCCTCCTAGCTGGTTTATTTTTTCTAAATCTACATCTCTATAATCTGTGGCACACAACAGTTTTTTTTTTTTTTTCACAAAATGATCTTCTCAAGAGAAAAATTTAATTGTATCAGAACCATGCTTAAAATCATTTAATGATTTCTTTAAGATTCTTTTAGCTAGAAGAATCATCCTTAAGGTGGAGTATCAGGCCTCCAGATCTGCCTTCTGCCTGCCTCCCAGCTTCAACTGCCACTGCTCCTCTCTTGCATTCCATGGTCCAGCACTATAGACTCTCTTTACATTCCTTGAATGTACCAAGGTCACCCATTCCTCTGGGCCTTCACACAAACTTTGCAATACTTATTCAGTTCTTTGTCTCTCTTCCCCAACTGTAATTTCTTTAGGACATGGCCCAAACCATGCCTGCTTTGCTCCTTGTTGTGCCTAGTGCCTAACAGAAAATATAACCACATACTAGACACTCTATACATATGTCTCAAATGAATGGACAGACAGATAAGGAGATGAAGCAAAGAAGGGAGTTGATGTCTGGAACAGACTCTTTCTATTCTAACTTTTCCCATGTAGAATCATTGAATTCAGAGACAGAGGCCAGGACTGGGAGGGACCTTAGGGAGAATATACCGAACAACCTTATTTTATAGGTGAGGCAACCAAGACTTTGAAAATCCAAGTGATTCGCCCAACACCACACAGCCAACAAATGGGCTAAGCCTAGATTCAAGTATCCCAGTGCCTAGTCTAATAATCCTCTTGTATCCCTTGCTGTATCATCAAAGATTTAATATTTGTTTATGCCTGGAACTTTAGAGATGGAATGAATCTCTTTGTCATTTCATGAGTGTACTTCACTAGGGCTTAGGCAGAGGGACTTCTTCAGGTCAGTATTTTCAAATTGCCCAAGTCCTAAAGAGCAAGGACAGGCATCAGCCAGTCATTCACAGCCACTGCCAATTTGAAATGAGGCAACCAGTGAGCAAACAAGTACATGACTTTTGATTACACGTGAGGCCAGAATGATATCCCCCAGCAAATGCCCAGAATTCAGAGTTGGCTCCACCAGTTTCACATTTCCTTCTCTTTTCTCCCAGCTGAGAGCATGTTCTGCTTTTGTCTTCCTTCTGCTTAATTGCCCTGGTGCTTTAGTGCCCAAGGCTGTCCAGTAAACTGCCAGCAGATGCTAGATAGTGGTCCAGAACCAGGCTGGTAGGGAGCCAAAGCCTTGGTATTCCAGATCTCCTCGGATAGAGTGGGACCCCTCAAATATCTCACCGTTCTGTGCTTTGGGTCCTCCTTCGTCAGAATCAGGAAACACCCAGGGCTTGAGAGCCAACTTTACTGGATTACTGAAGAAACATGTATAAAATCATTTGTACTCCTTGGGGAAAGGACAATGTAAATTCCAGACATCATTATTACCCTTACTGTAAAAGAAGGCCCTGATTTGAGGTTTACAAGCTAAGCCAATGAGACTGAGAAAGCTTCTTGAGATCCTTTTACCTCCTTATAGGCCATAAGGAAGGTCAGGGAAATCTGTGAGACAACCACCTTGGAATGGCCCATCACCCCAAATTCCCCATCTGTGCTTATCTATAGGAGGGTGACTGAGGAGAGGAACAGTTTAGACAAGATTGATTTTCCTTTGCTAAGACTTAACCGTGGCCAATAGGCAGGAGATTGAATTTCCCCTCTTGTCTCCCAGGCCTGAGAAATGGAAACAGCAGAGGGAGGCCAGAACAATTCAATATGTGAAATACATTCCAGAGGTCTTCCAGTTAGTGCTGGGAAGATGACAGGAGCTGAATGATCTGGAGTAATTGAGCCCCTCCCCACAGAACCCTTACAGATGCACTTCATCAGGGGTAGGTGGCCAGGGCTCGGGTGGGGTTTTTTTTTTTTTTTTCCATTGTCATTTGTGGATGTTAGTCTTGGCCCTCTCAGGACAGGAAGATTGAGTCTTGACATCAGGAGGGCCTCTTGGTTCTCAAATTCAAGTCCTCTTCACTTTTGTATCCTGTGCAAGAAAGATTTAGCAAGATTAGTGCCCATCTCCCCAGAGTTCTCCCAAGGAGGTAGATCCTTATGGGGAGAGGAGAGGAGGAAGGAGTATAGAGAGTACAGAAGAGTGTTAAAACTAAGATAGGCTCTGAGAGAGACTAGATCTCTTCCCTATGACTCAGAGGACTGCCTCCCTAGAAACTTTTGCAATGAGGGTGGGAGAGGGTGGAAGGAGGGTGCAGGAGAGCACTGTCCCCATCGTTATTCTCACAATCTTTCTCTTCTGTTTCTGGCACCAGTTGGATGGGAGAACAGAAGGAAGTTTCCACATGGTGTCACCTTCCCTGAGTACCACCAATGACACTTGGCTTGGCAGCATTCTTGACTCACTCCTTTGGTGGAGGCTTCAGAGAGACCACCTCCCTCACCCAGGCAGATTCCAGACAGAGTAGATGGATGTGCTATCCCCTCCCTCCCTCTTCTTTACACATACTTACTTCTTCCCCACCCCCATTTTAGCAACATCTGTCCCCAAAGCAAACGTACTTGTCTTAGTTTGGGGTTCTCTAGAGAAACAAAACAAGTGATATATATATATGTATATATATATATATAGAGAGAGATTTACTTCAAGGGACTGTGGAGCTGACAGGTCCAAAATTCATAGGTCAGGTAGCAGGTCAGAGACTTCTGTAGGCTTATGCCCTAAGATCCATAGGTCAGGCTATGAGAAGAGGGCAGGGTCCAAAGAGAGACAGAATAAGCTCTGCCAGAACATTCATTTATATTCTAGAGGCAGGCCACACCCCCAAGGAAACTTCCTTTTCAACTGATTGGCTGATCACATCTGATCACATCATGAGAGGTGATTATATTACATTACATTATGTAACAGCAACCAGCCCAATGTCTGCCAAATCACTGAGAATCATAGTCTAGCTAAGTAGACACATAATATTAACCATTACAGTACTGAAGCTAAAGGCTATGTGGAATTTCAGAGCTAGAAACAGAAAAAGGAGAAGGAGAAAGGGGAGGAATATTGTAGGAGTAGCAGCTCCAACGCTTTGAGTCACATATGGCAAGCACTGTGTTAGATCTCCGACATCACATCAACTCTTTTCTGAGAGGAAGTTCAGTTAATAGATCTATCCAATGTCACAAAACTGGCCAGTGGCAAAGCCAGGATCAAAGTCAGGAATTCCAGGCTCCAAAGTCTATGTTCTCTGACAGTACTAAGAAGACAAGGATTCACAAGTCTTCATCTTCTCTCATGGCCTGAGACTTACTTCTTTTTCAGTTGATTCCCTATCTTCTTTCATTTTTCTGCATTGTCCAGGCTTTCAGAAGACATCCATTTGACCTTTACAAGGCTAGTGTATTAGTTATCTACTGCTGCATAACAAATTTCCCCAAAACTTAGTGGCTTAAAACAACAGAAAATATTTATTATATCACACAGCTTCTGTGGGTCAGCTTAGCTGGGTGGTTCTAGCTCAGGATCTTTCTTGAAGTTGCATTTAAGCTGCGGCCAGGGCTGCAGTCATCTGAAGGTTTGACTGGGGCTGGGGATCTGCATCTATGATGGCTCACTCACATGGTCTCAATTCCTTGCTATGTGGGCCTCTCCATAAGGCTGCTTGATTGAGCGGACAACATGAATTTTAGCTTCCCCAAGAGCATGTGATCCAATACACAGAGCAAGGAGGAAGTTGCTGTGCCTTTTATAACCTAATTTTGGGAGACACATACTATAACATCCACCATACATATTCATTAGAAGTGAATCACGAAGTCCTGCCCACTTTCAAGGGGAGAGGAAATGAGCTCCATCTCTTGCAGAAAGGAGTATTAAAGGATTAGTGGATATATTTAAAACCACAACAGCTTGTTACTCAAGACTCCCAAGTCTTAGGAACAGTTGTTTTTCATCCTCATGCCAAGTGAATATGGGCACTGGGATTACCTGTTTCCTCCTCACTTGCAGTGGGGCCCAACCTCAAGAAACAGCATTTCATTCTAATCCACTGAAGTATGAAGGAGGGTGTGTGGATGATGTAAGGTAAGCAGTCACTTCTGGTAACATCTTTCAGGGCCCTGCTGACTGTATGGAGTCTAGCACAGGAGCTAATGAACTTAGAGCAAAAAACAAATAAATAAATAAATAAAAAGCAAAGATACTGTTTTAGTTATCTAGTGCTGCTATAACAGAAATACAATCAGTGGATGGCTTTAACAAACAGAAGTTTATTCTCTCACAGTCTAGTAGGCTAGAGGTCCAAATTCAGGGCTCCAGCTCCAGGGGAAGGCTTTCTCTGTCGGCTCTGGAGGAAGGTCCTTGTCATCAATCTTCCCTGGTCTAGGAGCTTCTCAGCACAGGGACCCTTGGTCCAAAGGATGCTCTCTGCTCCTGGCACTACTTTCTTGGTGGTATGAGATTCCCCCTGTCTCTCTGCTAGCTCCTCTCTTTTATATCTCAGAAAAGATTGACTCAAGATGCAGTCTAATCTTGTAGATTGAATCCTGCCTCATTAACATAACTGCCTCTAATCCTGCCTCAGTTAACATCATAGAGGTAGGATTTACAACACATAGGAAAATCACATCAGATCACAAAATTGTAGACAACCACACAATACTGGGAATCATGGCCTGACCAAGTTGATACACATTTTTGGGGGACACAATTCAATCCATAACAGGTACATAAATCCTAATGCTCTGATTCCACTTGTTTTAATCCTTCCCCAAAGCTCAACCATAAATTTCTTTCCATTCAATTGGTAACATCAATTTGGGAGGCAATTTTTTATGGCAATGAATTATTCTGTACACAATATGGGAATACCGTTGGAGTAGAACACCAGATGAGAAGTCCCAATAACACTCAGACGGCACTTATTATAAGCCGGGTGCTGTTTCTAACAGTATTAACTTATTTCCTTCAGAAACTGAGACACAACCAAACCAAAAACCAAACCTGTTGCCCTCAAGTCAATTCTGACTCATAGAAACCCTACAGGACAGAGTAGAACTACCCCATAGGGTTTCCAAGGAGCGACTGGTGGATTCGAATCAATCACTTTTTGGTAAGCAGCCGAGCTCTTAAACACTGCACCACCAGGGCTCCTACTGAGATGTAAGGACGCTATATGTACCATCAAATACACAGCTAAGTTTTGACCCCAACAGTGTCTGACTCCATAATTTCCAGCTTTTAGGCCTAATTTTTAGTGGCTTTACACATAGCCCTGGATGAAAAAACAAGGGAATAAAACAGTATCTCAATTTGTAAGGTGAATATGAATCTCCTGGGGTCCAGGAGCCGTTTCAAAAGCAGACTCTGATTCAGTAGGTTCCAGTTGGGGGCTGATAGTCTACATTTTTAACAGGTTCCCAGGTGATGCTGATTAGACTAAACTTTAAGGGACAGAACGTCCCTCCAGCTTCCTCATACCTCTTTTCCTGGGGCAATGGTTCTCCACCCTGGTTGGGCTTTAGAACCACAGATGAGAGTGGGAGATGCTAGAGGAAGAACAAACAAACCTGCCTGAGCTCCACCCTCAGAGATTCTGATTTGCTTGGTGGTTTCCCTCAAGTATTTCTTTCTTTCAAATAATATTGTATTGTGTTTTAGGTACAAGTTTACACAGCAAATTAGGTTTCCTTTTAACAGTTTTTGTACAGATTGTTCCATGTGATTGTTTACAGTTTTTACATTATCATTATTTCCATTCTGTTTGTTCTGTTTCCATTGATCTAGCTTCCCCTCCCCTCCTTGCCTTCTCATCTTTGCTTTTGGGTAACTGTTGACCCTTTGGTCTCATATAGTTAATTGTTTAGGGGGAGCACATTACTCACAGTTGATACAGTTTATTTTATAAGCCAATCTATTATTTGGCTGAAAGGTAACCTGCAGAAATAGCTTCAATTCCACGTTCAAAAGGTATCTTAGGGCAATAGTCCCAAGGGCTCCTCTAGTCTCTATAGGTCCAGTAGGTCTGGCCTTTTTTTAGGAATTTGAGTTTTGTTCCACATTTTCCTCCCCTTCTATCTGGGATTTTCCATCGTGTCCAGTCAGAATGGTCAGTGTGGTAGCTTGGCTAAGCAGTCTTTTTTTAAAAGCACTCCCAGGTGATCCTCAAATATAGTCAAGGTAGAGAACCAAGGCCCTGGGGGAAATCTTCGTATTACTAAGAACATGGATTACTCAAAACCCCAACAACAGCCAGTAGCTTGCCCATTTCCTCTGCAGCTCCACTCACTCCAGAGTCATCTAGGTTCCCTTTGCAGAGGCTGTGGAGTGGAGTCCCATAGGGAGGACCACGGCACAGTAGGCCAGGCACTGCCAGACCCCTTATCCACTGCCAAGCTGCTGAAAGGATTGAAGACGGAGGATCTCAGATCTACATTACTTATGCAATGGAATATTCCTCTAGAGCTAATGGGATGCCATGCTTTGGGGGACAATAGCAGGCATGCAGCCTCAGCCTCTGGAGCTCGCCGGCCCAGAAACCCTGGGCACTTCTCCGTGTCAGCACGCGTTGTGGATGCAGTGCATGCTCTGAGCTGGGCTTCCTCTAATGTCTCATTTTGCACAAGACTTTGTTTTCATTATGCCTAAATTTGACCTGCCTAGAGAGCACGATTAAAATGAAAACTTTATTCTAATGGAGCTCCGGGGATGGAAGATGAAATGTAATAATAGTCCATGGAGAAGGAAAAAAACTTGGATGGTATAATGAGCAAGTTGGTTCAAACACACACATTGGCAGCAATTTGTCTTGGAGGGAGAAAACAGTGGTGACATCCAGGCAGGTGTTTGTATAATCCAGGTCACATCAAATCTCTCCTATCTGTTTAACAAATTCGAAACTCTGGGCAAAATGGAAGCAAACAGTAACAGGGAATAATAATAAGAAGAAGAAGAAGAAGAAGAAACCTTACTACCTGCCTCACAGAGGTGTTTGGAGAACCAAGAGTGTATCTGTAATGTGCTTTGTTCTCTGTGAGAAGTGCTGGATGGCAAAGGAAACATACGTTAATATTCTAACACAATGCCTGATGAAGATTGACCATCTGGTTAGGGGTTTGATTTCTCACTTTCTTTACAATTAGATAAACCATCCTTAATATCTCAGCATAAAGGCAACTTTCTGTAGCTGTAGCAGGCGTTGCCTAGTCCTCTGGCTTAAGTTAAGTTCTCTAGCTCTAAGTTCCCAGCATCCCCTCTGGTTCCCCATCAGAGGATGGTTTCTCTTTATGACTTCATTTAATCTGTTTTTGTTTAGCTCAGAGCTACATCTCCATGGCCTTGTTCAATACAAGGCACACAGGGGATGCTTAGTATGAATGAATGAGTTTCTTGGAAAGTCATTTAAGTTTCCAGGGCCTCTATTTCCACATCAGTAAAATGGACCAATAAGCAACATCATAATAAACTGAGAAAATATTGAAGTTGTCAAGGATTTTATTTTACTTGGATCCACAATCAATGCCCATGGAAGCAGTAGCCGAGAAAACAAAGGAAGCATTGCATTGGGCACATCTGCTGCAAAACACCTTTTTGAAGTGTTAAAAAGCAAAGATGTCACTTTGAGAACTAAGGTGCACCTGACCCAAGTCAGAATATTTTCAGTCTTCTCAAATGCATGTGAAAGCTGGACAGTGAATAAGGAAGACCTAAGAGGAATTGATGCTTCTGAATTATGGACTGCCAGAAGAATGAAAAAACATGTCTCGAAAGGATTATAGCCAGAATGCTCCTTAGAAGTGAGGATGGCGAGACTTTGTCTTATGTACTTTGGACATGTTGTCAGGAGGGACCAGTCCCTGGAGAACATGCTTGGTGAAGTAGAGGGTGAGTGAAAAAGAGGAAGACCCTCAGTGAGGTGGATTGACGCAGTGGCTTCAACAATTGGCTCAAACATAGCAACAGTTGTGAGGATGGCACAAGACTGGGCAGTGTTTTGTTCTGGTGTACATAGGGTCGCTAGGAGTTGAAACGGACTCAACAGCACCTAACAACAAGAAGAAAATGGTGGTGGCAAAGAGTTTGGGCAGATAATCTTTAAGTACCCTTTCACTTCTGATGCTTCATTATAAAGGCTTTAATTTTTCTGGCCTCACTGTTCACTCTGTCCCAGGCAGTGGATGGCTGGGCAGACCAGTGGTGGAAGACATGGTCCTGGACTTGGTGATCAAAGGAACAGACAAGAGCAATGGAAATGATATCATCTTGCAGTCTTACTGTTTGGTCATCTCAAGGTTTGTCCCCAACCATATCCATGAGTGATTTACTCTTTGTCTTACTTAAAACTAAAGTCCAGAAAAGCTGAGTTGTATAGGTGAGCAGAGAAATTAGTGTGGAGATTAAAACCAGAATGAGGGCCACCTACTCCCAGTGTGACATACCTCCTCTTTTATGTAAACCTTAAACCCCCACCCACTTGGCCCCAGGGTAGAGCAATGAGTGACAGTGTTGTAGAGTGGTTGAGTGTTGAGTATTGTTATAGATTAAATTGTGTCCCTACAGAATATATGTTGGAATCCTAGCCCCTGTAGCCATGGATGTAATTCTATCAGAAATTAGGATGTTCTTTGTTATGTTAATTAGATCATACCCAAGTAGGGTGGGTTCTAAATTTAATTACTTCTGAGTTATAAAAAGAGAAAATTAGACACAGAGGCACACACACATGGGCTGTGGTGGGGAGACAGATGCCATTCAAGGATCATCTACAAGCTGAGGAACCAAGGAATGCCCAGGACTACTTAACAATGAAAGAAACCAACACAACCAAGACCTTGATATAGGTTTTTAGCCTTTAGCCTGCAGAACTGTGAGAAAAGAAATTTCTGTTATTTAAAGCCACTCTCTTGTGGTATTTGTGTTACAGCAGCACTAGGAAATGAAGACAAGTATGTAGACTCTGGAGTCTTACTAAAACCAAGCCAAACTCACTGCTGTCGTCAATTCCAACTCTAAACGACTATACAGGACAGAGTAGAATTGCCCCATAGAGTTTCCAAGGCAGTAATTTTTTTTTTTTTTTGATCTTGTGAATTTTTTTTTTTTTTATTGTACTTCCGGTGAAGGCTTATAGAACAAATAGTTTCTCATGAAACAGTAGTACACATATTGTTTTAGGACATTGGTTAACAACCCCACAACATGTCAACCCTCTAACTTCCTGATCTTTTTTTTTGGTGAAAATACACATAGCCAAAGATACACCATTTCAAAAATTTCTACATGCACAGTTCAGTGACATCGACTACGCTCTTCCATTTGTGCTGCTATTCTCACTTAAGATGAAGGCTTACAGAAAAAAATAGTTTCTCATTTAACATTTACTACACATGTTGTCCTATGACAATGGTTAACAATCTCACAACACATCAACAATATCCTTACTCAACCTAGGGTTCCCTATCACCAGCTTCCTTGTCCCCTTCAGCCAAAGCAGTAATTTTTATAGGAACAGGCCACCATATCTTTCTCCCATAGAGCACCAGGTAGGTTCAAACTGCAGACCTTTCAGTTAGCAGCTGAGCGCTTAACCACTGCACCACCAGACTCCTTGGATTCTTACTGTCTGGCCTCAAATTCCAGGCAGTGTGACCTTGGGCAAATTGATCCTTAACTTCTTTGTGCCTCCATCTTGTCCCCTGTAAAACAGGGATGAACATTGTTCTACCTTATAGGGTTGTTGTGAGGATTTAATGAGTTAAGACACATAAAGCACTTAGAACAGGGTCCAAAGTAGGCACTCAGTAAATGTCATCTCTTTCTGTTACTTCCTTCTTGCATATTCCTGTCTCTGCCTCTGTTCCTTTATTCATGAGCTCCCCTTCCTCTATTGAAATCAGATTCCATTTTCAAGGCCTAGCCCCTCATAGACCATAGATCAATGCTTGTCACGCTGGGAGGAGTCCTGCAGATAATTGAATCAAACCCCTTCATTTTACAGATGAGAAGTCAGAGGCACAGAGCGGCACTGTCAATTGCTCAAGGTTGCAGAACCAGCTGGTGCAGTGCCGGCCACACACCCAAGGGCACTGATCTTGCAGTTGGGCCTTTCTTTCCAACACTAGGCAGCCCCCTCTTTGAAACTCAGAGCTCTTATTGTTAGCATCCTTCCTCCTGGCCTTTGCTCTACTTGTGAAGTGTTTTTAACTAAACCAGTTGCAGTCGAGTCACTTATAACTGATGGTGATCCCATGTGTGTTAGAGTAAAACTGTGCATTATAGGGTTTGGAATAGCTGAGGATTTTTCAGAAACAGATCACCAGGGCTTTCTTCTGGGGTGCCTCTGAGTGGACTGCAGAAGTTGGTAACAATCTTCAATTTCTTCATCCTTGGCCTTAATGTTTGGTGCATAAATTTAAATACTAGTCATATTAACTGGTCTTCCTTGTAAGCATATGGATACTATACTATAACTGATAGTGTTGTACTTCAGAATAGATCTTGAAATGTTCTTTTTGACAATGAATGCATCACCATTCCTGTTCAATTTGTCATTCCCAGCGTAGAAGACTATATGATTGTCTGATTCAAAGTAGCCAATACCAGGCCATTTCAACTCACTAATGCCTAGGATATTGATCTGTATGCATTCCATTTCATTTTTGACAACTTCCAATTTTCCTAGATTCATACTTCTCACTTTCCACCTTCCAATTATTAATGGATATTTGCAGCTGTTTCTTCTCATTTTGAGCCATGCCAATCAGCAAATGAAGGTCCTGAAAGCTTGACTCCATCCATGACATTAGGGTAGACTCTATTTTGAGGAGACAGCTCTTCCCCAGTCATATTTTGAATGTGTATCAACTTGAGGGGCTCATCTTCCGCACTGTATCAATGTTCTGCTTCTATTCATATGGTTTTTACTGCCCAATTTTTTTAGAAGTAGATCACCAGGTCCTTCTTCCTAGTCTTCCTTGGTCTGGAAGCTTTCCTGAAACCTGTCGACCATGGATGACCTTGCTAGTATTTGAAATACTGGTGGCATAGCTTCCAGCATTACAGCAACACACAAACCACCACAGTACGACGAACTGTCAGACAAGTGGTGGTGTCACTTTGTACCTAGTGGGTATTCACTGATAATAATAATAATGAGCTGTACTGGATTTATAGGTCTTTGTTCACAAAGTACTTTCACATGTGTTTCTGTCTCATTGATACAACAATACCATGAGGCAGGGATTATTTTTACTACTCTTGTTATTGTTAGTTGCCCTTGAGTCGATTCTGACTCATGGCCACTGGAGTAAACAGGTTTAGAGAAAGGAAGAGACTTGCTCAGGGCCACCTATCCAATACCAAAGGGAGCTGTTCTGTCTGCAAATGCCCCTGCTATCCCTGCTTGCCTGAATGAATCTGTTCATTAATGTTTCATGTGGGTTTGTCTTGTTTCCTTAGCTAGACTGCCTGCACCATGTGTTAAGAATTCTTTGTACTCTCTAAAACCCTGCAACAATCCCAGCAAGTTCACAATATGCACTTGTTGAAGAAATACATTGGGTGTTTCTGTTGCTGTCTCCATCCTTGAGGAAATAGGGCCTGTCCCGACACACAGACATCATGTGCTGTGTGGCTTTAATCCACGTGCTTCCCAGTGTGTGCCTCTGTTTCTTCCTCTGTAAAGCATGGTTAAAGCTGTTTGCCTCCTTTTAAATTCTGGGCAATG
This sequence comes from Dugong dugon, assembly GCA_030035585.1. Lineage (NCBI taxonomy): Eukaryota > Metazoa > Chordata > Mammalia > Sirenia > Dugongidae > Dugong > Dugong dugon. The sequence continues at coordinate 69,513,229 of CM057473.1, forward strand.
CCTTGAGAACAGGCTGGTAACTAGATGTTTGTGGACCCTTTAAATGGTTCAAACCCAAAGCCAAGAGAAATGGGGTTCATGGAAGCTGCAGAGGAACAGTCTTGGGACAGAGAGCTTCAGAATTACATTAGGAAGCAGAAATTGGGGGGGGGGGGATGGACAAAGATGGGAGGGCGACATCTGACTAACCCACTCCTGTTTCCTTGATCTTTAATTACATCCTTATTTCATGAATTAATGATGTCACTACCACCTTAATATTATTCATTAAAGAAGCTGATTCCATGGCACTCTACATGGGCTACTACGTGAATCCTTCAAGAGATGCTTCCTCACACTCTTACAGCAGACGGCTTCCGAGCAAGAGCTTGTCCTCTTTAGGAGCAGGACCTGGGCAAGAGGGGATGGGGGGCTAGGTGTTTTCCTCACCTTTGGGGGTCCAAACAAACAGATTTTAAACAGACCTATTTAAACTAAACACATGCTGGACCAGGAATAGTGGGGTTACTCAAAGACTTCAATGGACAGCCCCTGACTTAAAAAAAAAAAAAAGGAAGCCGTCAAGCCGGTTCTGACTCATAGCAACCTTGTATACAACAGAATGAAACACTGCCCGGTCCTGCACCATCATCACACTCGTTGCTATGCTTGAGCCCATTGTTGCAGCCACTGTGTCAGACCATCTTGTTGAAGGTCTTCCTCTTTTTGGCTGACCCTCTACCCTACCAAGCATGATGTCCTTTTCCAGGGACTGATCCCTCCTGAAAACATGTCCCAAGTACATGAGACGAAGTCTCACCATCCTCACTTCTAATGAGCATTCTGGCTCTGTAGAAACAGAAAATTTTAGTTGAGTGCAAGGGAATCACACATTTGAATGCTTATAGGTGCAGGCATATTATGGAATGAAATGGAAGAATGAAAATAACCCAGTCTGAGAAATTGGGACAAATGGCTTCCAGGAGAGAGGGCAGACTTTGGCTGATTGTTGCCCTGTGGGGATCTGGAATCATAAAGGCAAGTTCCCTGTTTTTAAGTGCTGGCAACTAGTTTAAATTGGAATGAAATAAAACAACATGAAAAAATTGTGTGGGGAAAATAAGACTGACTGTGGGGCACTATTCAACCTGGGGCCACCAGCCTGAGATCTTTGAAGTAAACCCACAGTGCTGGTAGCCTGGGGTGACTGCTTCCATATCACTGATGCCCAAGGCTCGAGCTGGCAGGGACGGAGGTTCCTGAAGGTGTTCATTGGCCAGAAAGGTTTTGCTCCTCGTTTATTTTTTGAGTATGCACGTAAGAAGTGTTAGTAGTGACTCTCTAAAGAAATGGCAGGTATTGTGTTGGAAATTTTACAAACTTCTGCTTTTATCCTTACAACCCTGCAAATTGGCTATTATTATCCACATTTCACAGAGAAGAACACAAAGACTACAAAAGTCTAAGTAACTTATCCAAAGTCACACAATTATCAAGGGACAGATTACCATTACTATTACCGATTGCTGTCGAGTTGATTCCAACTCATAGCTACCCTGTAGAACAGAGTAGAACTGCCCTATGGGGTTTCCAAGGAGCCACCGATGGATTCGAACTGCCAACCTTTTGGTTAGCCACCAAGCTCTTAACCACTGTGCCACAAGGGCTCTTAAGTGAGAGAAGTAGGATTTAAAACCAACTTAGACTGCTGCACCAGGAATATTTGAGTTTCCAGACACAACCTGCAGAACACTCTAGATTTCTACAGTTCTCCATGAATGGCCTGCAACATAACAGGAGCTGTATGTTACACTAAGGCTGAGTCCATTCATTTAATCATTTCTCCTTTCATTCATTCCAGATTGGATTAGAAAGTTTTCTGAGACTTGACATTCTATGATTCTGACAACAATGACCACTTCAACCACTAATGTTTCCAGCTGCAATGACAGCTTACCGTGTGCCAGACACTATGCTCCATGTTTTACATGTGGTATTGCATTTAATCCTATGACATAGGTATAAGTCCCATTTCACAGAGGAGGAAAAGGAGGTTCAGAGAGGTTAAATAACTTGCTCAAGTTCATGCAACTAATAAGTGGTATTCAGGATCAGGTGTGTCTGACTCTTTACCCCTTTGCAGAGGTGAGATATAGGGTTGGAGAACGAGTGTTGTCTGCCCCTCCCCCGAAGAGCACTACCAGACTGCCTGGCTGGAATCATGCTCCACTACTTACTCACAGTACAGTGTGACATGGGCAAGCCTCTTAGCCTCTCGTCTGTAAAATGGGATACCAATAGTACACGTACCTCCTAGGGTTGTTGTTGAGTTAACATATGCATAGTGCTCAGAACAGTGCCTGGCACATGGAAGCACTATGGAAGTGCTAGCGATTATTGTTATTATATTTTTATCATAGCCCTGAGCCTGTGCTCTGTCTCCTGAGGGCAGTCAGCTACACTGTTCACCCCTTGTACCACTGTAGGAGAAACATGGTCCCACATTTCTGGAGAGAGGTTTAAAGAGATAGCTATTCTGATGTTATGGAAACATTAACTTATTCTTTCTTTCTCGCCTTAAATTTCTTTCAGCCATGACAGCCATGGACTTAATAGAATCAAATTCACTGAAGTTTTTAAGTTTTATTAGTTCTGGGTATGAACACAGAAGGAACTTTCTCAGGAAGCTGCTGGTGGGACTGACAGTGGAAAAGCTACTCTTCACACAGTTATGGATTAAAGGGTTAGATACGTTAGATGAGAGGCTAGGAGCAGGCAGGTGTGGATGCTGCGCGGGTGTGCTGTAGAGAGTGCGGCTTCAGTTCTAGGTGGTGAGTTGTGTTACTATAATGGAGGGTTATTTTTGCAGGAACGGAGGGGCCCTCATTTTTTGAGGAAACATATGCCCTTATCCCTACAATTTCTAGGAGATTTATTTTTATGCCTCTTTTTTCATCTAAGTAATGAATTCAGTAGACTGTCTTGGGGGAGACATTGTCACCCTGCTTCTGGGGTAATGAGAATATGTATGTAACCTTGAGCCCTCGACAGGGTTATTTCTTAACCTGCTTTCCCTCCTCCTCCCCCTCCTTTCTCCCTAATTCCTCATACGCTTCCACCCTTAATTCCCAGGGGCTCTGGTTTGTGACACCTCAGCTGTGCCCTTCTTAGGACCTTGATGGCCAGACCCAAAGGAAAGACTAGCACCTTTGCCTAAATACTGGCATACTGATGAGGGTTGGGGGGAGCCTGGCAGGGACATCTTTGTTTCTCCTACCACATCTGGTACAGTGTGGAACCTTAGTAGGTACTCAGGAAATATTGGCTAGATGAAGGCAAGACCATGCTGTGCTCAGAATCAGCCATATTGGCTGGGGAGCTCTTCAGAGCTCCATCACCTCCTCTGTGAAGCTGTTCTCAATTGCATCTTCATCAGAAATAATGTCTTCTGAAAACCCATCTGTAGCTCTTAAGAGATGACCACACTTTACATTGTGTTATAGTCATTTATATGCAAATCTTGGCAGGACTATAAACATCTTCCAGTCAGGACTAGGCTGGCTTTATCTTTGTTCTCTGTACATTACTTAGCCCGGAGTCTGCTAGTGAGAAGCACTTGTGTGTGCCTCTGTGTGTGTGTGTGTGTGTGTGTGTGTGTGTGTAGCCCTGGTACCCAGTTCAGTACCTAACACATAATAAATGATTCACAAATATGTGTTGAATACATGAAACCCAGGCAGGAGATGTGACTGGAGCCAGGGATGGTGGGGGGATGGTAGTCTCCCAACAGACGACCCTCTCCCCTTCATGTGGCATCATCAGCCTGCCTGCCCTTGGGTAGAGCCCGATAGGGGATTCTTTGTACCCCATTGGGTTTCTAGTTTTGGAGCCAAGCACCATTTTGGTGATGCCAATACATTCACATTGGCTTGGTAGAAGGCAAATAGACTTTAATCTAAAACCCTATCATTTTAAACCTGTAATGGAATTTTTATGCATATAGAATAATATGTGAAATATTTAGGGTGAGTGGCATATAGAAGATACTCAGCAGTTGTTAGTAGCTTTGTGTTTCCTTCTCCCCAGTGATGTCTCACAAACATATGAAAGCCAACTGTGTGTATCTCTTCCCAACTCTGTTCAGTGACTTTATGTTGGTAGCTTGGAATTGACCATGGTGGGAGTATTTACACTACAGAAATTAGCAAATGCTACAAAACAAAATTTAATCCACAACTTCTGCCCTTAAAGCCAGCTGTTAAACATTTACCAGCACGCCACTGTTCACCCCCATACCTGCTCTGCTCCTCTGCAGGGTTGGACTGTGTGCACTTGGCTTTGTTGTGGGCGGCTGCAATGGGCCTAGCATAGTGAGATATGTGAAGGAGAACTGGGTGAATATGGAGTGTTGTAAGACTGCATGTGGGACCCCACAGCTTCCTGGGGTGTTTATGTTCTCCTTCGGACACTTGCAGCCCTAGGTAACACCTGGTAGGCATATGGAAACATGAAGGAGCTGAATGATTGCCTTTCTGAGAAGAGTTTTGCCTTGTTATCTTTCATATTTTGTTTGTTTCTTTTCTTTGTTGGTTTTCCTTCATCTTGCATTCTCTACTCATTTTTTTTTTTCCCAAACATCTATCCGTACCATGGCTTTTCCACATTAGCGTCACAGAATCTGGGAACATTTGAACTTGAAGAGACTTAACATCATCTAGTACCCAGGAAGAGGAATAGATTTTATTCCTCATGCCAAATTCAATCCACTTAGAAGCTACCTATTTTGCAAGTCTGTAGCTGGGCTCAGTGGGAATGAGATCCGGGACTGATTTCTCACATCTGCTGAGGGTAGGATATGGGAGGCAGGACTAAACCCACACATACCATACATTTACAGACCCTGCATTCAATCTACCTCATTAAATAGGTAAGAAAGTCAAGGATCAAGAGGGTTAAATGACTTGCTAGGATCTGCATCTTGTAACAGACTGAGCTGGAATTCAAATGTGGTTCTTCCTGAGTGCCTTGCCCTGCACAACATTTATGCAGTGAGCTGTGTAGCCTTGAGGGAGGAGAAAGAAACTATTGATAACTTGAACTTTAAATCCAGATCAGAATCATATATGGAGAAGCAGAGAGATTACAGATCTTACAACTCATTCCACTGTCCTCTGCTTTGTCAACTGGACTATGTGTCTTATTGGATTTGTGCTTCATATTACCTCCTTGTGTGAGCTCAGCTTGTGTTAAGAGAAAAACAGGAAATGTCCTCAGCAGACATAGTCCCAGCTTGCACTATGCCAGCGAGTCACACAACTAAAGACTTGGAAGCTTGGTCTATGCAGAGCCCTCAGAATCAGGGAACACTCAATTTGGTTGGGCTATTAACTTTGTTATAATATTCTTCTCCTGACAAATGACTCAACGTCATGATGACCCAATGCAAATACTATTTTTAAGTATCTCAAGAGTTGTTAATCTCGAGGTGGGGTCAAGATGGTGAAGTAGTCAGACACATCCTGTGGTCCCTCTTACAACAAAGACCCAAAAAAACCAAGTGAATCAATTATATATGACAATCTAGGAGCCCTGAACATCAAAGGTAAAGTGGACGAATTGGACTGAGTGGCAAGGGGAGGGAGAGATGGTTCGGAAGCAGCAAGGAGTTGCCAGACCTGACCCAGTGGGAGTTGGCACCCTTCAGGCCGGATTGGCTGGCATGCACGGTGAGGCAAGCAGTGGTGCTCAGGAGACATTTTCCACATTGGGCAAGATCAAATGGCAGAGAGTCTACTTGGGCCTCCAGAACCAGTGAAAAGTGACACTCAGTTGGCAAAAGATAACTACAAGCGTCTGATCTACCATGCTCATCAAAAAACATCCCCTTTGGGAAAAACCCCCTCTCCCATTTACCTGCTCCCTCCCTACTCTGCACCAGGTCCCGGGCTGGCTTCACCAATTGACAAGTCCCCTGGGCCAAAAGTAGGACCCTTCAGTCACCCTGAGCCATTCTCCCAGCCTTGGAGAGGGAACAAATTAACAAAAAGGAAAAAAAATAATCAGCCAGCTCCCCTAAGCTGGGAACTCAGGGTAGGCACAGTTCCTTTGCCTAGGCACAAGCACCAGGGGTCCACGGACTTTGGATGCCTTGGGCCCCTGCATAGACCTGACTGGGCCCATTTCAACAGTGTAGGCCCTCATTACGACAGTACAACAGGGTATATAACTGAAGCCTAACTTCAACTGTATCAGCTATATGGTGAAGTGGCAGGTTCATGATATTTGACATTGTTCTGCCCATTAAGCAGGGTCCTCACCTACCCACATCAGGGGCCTAAGGACTGCTGGCTCCCCCAATGCCAGCTAGCCATCCGTAACAAGGGTCCAAGAATAAGTGAGGCCTCCCAGTCCTTACAACCAACAGCACTGGGTGCTCATAGTCTGGCTGCAAAACCCACCCACCTACATGCTCTAGGGAACAGGGACACACTTTCCTCCCAGACACTCAGGGGCAGCCGTCAGCCCCCTGCCTTGCTCAATGTGTGAACCCCTACTACAGCTAGATACCTGTGTCTACACCAATCATCCCTGTCTGTCTAGGACTGTAGTTGAGAGCCTGCACCACACACTTGGTGACTAACTACCTGGATACTTGAGCTGAATCCACACAAGAAAAATAAACAGACTCTGGGCTCACATACTTAGTAACAGATCTAACCACCTGGCTACAGGAAGTTAGACCTTCAAAGTTGCCAATAATCAAACTAGCTCACACTAGCAGCCTATTTGGGCATATCAAAACAAAACAAAATAAGAAGCTAGGGCACAGTAACCAACATAAAATAAATAAATATAATAACTTATTGATGGCTTGGAGACAACAGTCAATATCAAATCACATAAAGAGGCAGACCATGATGCCTTCAGCAAGCTCCCAAAACAAAGAATCAAGAAATTTTCTGGAGTAAGAGAACTTCTTGGAATTACCGGAGGCAGAATACAAAAGATTAATATACAGAATTCTTCAAGAGATCAGGAAGGAGATTAGACAAAGCACAGAACAAGCCAAGGAACACACAGACAAAGCAATAGCGGAACTTAAGATTATAGAAGAGCATAATGACAAATTTAACAGGCTGCAAGAATCCATAGAGGGACAGCAATCAGAAATCTAGAAAATTAACAATAAAATTTCAGAATTAAACAACTCAATAGAAAGTCATAAGAGCAGAATTCAGACAATGGAAATCAGAATTAATGAAACTGAAGAAAAAGCCCTTGACACCAACTTACTTGAGGAAAAATCAGAAAAACGAATTAAAAAAAAAATGAAGAAACCCTAAGGATTATCTGGTACTCTATCAGGAAGAATAACCTACTAGCGCTTGGAGTACCAGAACAGGAGGGGCATAACAGAAAATACAGAGAGAATTGTTGAAGATTTTTTGGCAGAAAATTTCCCTGATATCATGAAAGATGAGGAGATATCTATGCAAGATGCTCATTGAACCCCACATAAGGTAGATCCCAAAAGAAAGTCACCAAGACATATTGTAATCAAACTTGCCAAAAGCAAAGATAAAGAGAGAAATTTAAGAGTGACTAGGGAAAAATGAAAAGTCATCTACAAAGGAGAGTCAATAAGACTAAGCTCTGACTAGTCAGCAGAAACCATCCAGGCAAGAATGCAATGGGATGATATATATAAAACCTTGAGGGGAAAAAAAATGCCAGCCAAGGATTATATATCCAGCAAAACTGTCTCTGAAATATGATGGTGAAATTAGGGCATTTACAGATAAACAGAAGTTTAGGGAATTTGCAAAAACCAAACCAAAATTACAAGAAATACTAAAGGGAGTCCTCCGGTTAGAAAATCAATAAGATCAGATAACAAACCAAGACTAGAACACTGGACAGAACAACCAGGTATCAACCCAGATAGGGAAGTCACAGAAATAGATCAAAGCTAAAAGACTGAAAATAGGGAAACAGATGTCAATATCTAAAAGATGACAACATTAAAACAAAAAAGAAGGACTTAAAAAATGTAGACATATATTTTTCATATGGAGAGGAAGTCAAGGTGATCTAAAGAAATGAAAGACTGATACAAACTTAGAAAAATAAGGGTAAATATTAAGGTAACCACAAAGGAAACTAACAATCCTACACATGAAAATAAAAAACAAGAAAAACATGAAGATTCAGCAAATACAAAATCAAAAACAATGAAAAAGATGAAAAGAAAATACATAAAGAAAAATGACTCAGCACAGAAAATTAACTGGAACAAAGAAACTGCCAACAACATACACACAAAAGAAAACATCAAAATGACAGCACTAAATTCATACCTATCAATAATTATGCTGAAAGTAAATGGACTAAATGGACCTATGAAGAGACAGAGAGCAGCAGAATGGATTTAAAAACACAATCCGTCTGTATGCTGCCTACAAGAGACACACCTTAGACTTAAACACACAAACAAACTAAAAGTCAAACAATGGAAAAAATACATATCAAATAAACAACATTCAAAAAAGAGCAGGAGTGGCAATATTAATCTCTGACAAAATAGACTTTAAAGTAAAATCTGCCACAAAGGATAAGGAAGGAAACTATATAATGATTAACGTTTCAATACACCAAAAGGACATAACTATAATAAATATTTACACACCCAACAACAGTTCTCCAAAATATATAAAACAAATTCTAACCACCTTGAAAAAAGAGACAGACAGCTCCATAATAATAGCAGGAGTCTTTAACACACCACTTTTGGTGAAGGACAGAACATACAGAAAGAAGTTCAATAAAGATACGGAAGATCTAAATGCCATAATCAACCAACTTCATCTCATAGACATATACTGAACACTCCACCCAACAGCAGTCAAGTATACTTTCTTTTCCAATACACATGAAACATTCTCCAGAATAGACCACATATTAGGCCATAAAGCAAGTCTTAACAGAATCCAAAGCATCAAAATATTACAAAGCATCTTTTCTGACCATAAAGCCATAAAAGTAGAAATCAATAACAGAAAAAGCAAACACATGAAAACTGCACAACACCTTGCTCAAAAACAACTGGCTTATAGAAGAAATAAAGGATGGAATAAAGAAATTCACAGAATCAAATGAGAATGAAAACACATTCTACCAGAACCTTTGGGACACAGCAAAAGCAGTGCTCAGAGGTCAGTTTATAGCAATAAATGCACACATCCAAAAGAAGGGTCAAAATCAAAACATTAACACTACAACTGGAACAAGTAGAAAGAAAGCAGCAAAAGAAGCCCTCGGGTGCCAGAAGAAAGGAAATAATAAGAATCAGAGCAGAATTAAATGAAACAGAGAATAGAAAAACAATTGAAAGAGTTAACAAGACCAAAAGCTGGTTCTTTGAAAAGATCCAACAAAATTGGTAAATCACAGACCAAACTGAAGCAAGAAAGGAAGCAAATAACCTGAATAAGAAATGAGATGGGCAATATCACAACAGACCCAACTGAAATTAAAAGAATCATAATAGAATACTATGAAAAATAGTACTCTAAAGAATTTGAAAACCTAGAAGAAATGGACTAGAATGGACTAGAAACTCACTACTTACCTAAACAAACACAAACCTAAACTAACACAAACAGAGGTAGAGCAACAAAATAAACCTATAACAAAAGAAGAGATTGAAAAGGTGATTAAAAAACTCCCAGCAAAAAAAAAAAAAAAAAAGCCCTGGCCCAGATGATTTCACTGGAGAATTCTACTAAATTCAGAGAAGAGTTAACACGACTACTACTAAAGGTATTTCAGAGCATAGAAAAGGATAGAATACTCCCAAATTCATTCCATGAAGCCAGCATAACCCTGATACGAAAACTAGGTAAAAACACCACAAAAAAGAAAATTACAGACCAAGATTCCTCATGAACATTGACACAAAAATCCTTAACAAAATTCTAGGCAATAGAATTCAGCAACATATCAAAAAAATAATTCACCATTGTCAAGTGGGATTTATATCAAGTATGCAGGGATGATTCAACATCAGAAGAACAATCAGGATAATCCACAACATAAAACAAAAGACAAGAACCACATGATCTTATAAACTGATGCAGAAAAGGTGTTTGATAAAGTCCAACACCCATTCATGATAAAAACTCCCAGCAAAATAGGAATAGAAGGGAAATTCCTCAACATAATTAAGAGCATTTATACAAAGCCAACAGCCAACATCATCCTAACTGGAGAGAGTCTGAAAGCATTCCCCTTGAGAATGGGAACCAGACAAGGATGCCCTTTATCACCACTCTTATTCAACATTGTACTGGAGGTCCTAGCCATGGCAATTAGGCTAGAAAAAGAAATACAGGACATCCAAATTGGTAAGGAAGAAGTAAAAGTATCCATATTTGCAGATGATATGAGATGATATGATCTTATACACAGAAAACCCCAAAGAATCCATAAGAAAACTACTGGAACTAATAGAAGATTTCAGCAAAGTATCAGGATACAAAAATCAGTTGGATTTCTCTACAACAGCAAAGAGAACTTCCAAGAGGAAATCACCAAATCAATACCATTTACAATAAACCAGAAGAAGATAAAATACTTAGGAATAAATCTAACCCGAGAAGTAAAAGACCTATAAAATGAAAATTACAAGACACTATTGGAAGAAACCAAAAGAGACCTGCATAAGTGGAAAAACATGCCATGTTCATGGATAGGAAGACTCAACATTGTGAAAATGTCAGTTCTACCCAAAGCGATCTACAGATATAATGCAATCCTGATCCAAATTCCAACGGCACTTTTTAATGAAATGGAGAAACAAATCACCAGCTTCATATGGAAAGGGAAGAGGCACCAGATAAGTAAAACATTACTGAAGAAGAAGTGCAATGTGGGAGACCTCACAATACCTGATTTTAGAACCTATTATGCTGCCGGGGTAGTCAAAACAGCCTGGTACTGGTAAAACAACAGATACGTAGACCAATGGAACAGAATTGAGAATCCAGACATAAATTCATCCACCTATGAGCATCTGATATTTGACAAAGGCTCAAAATCGATTAATTGGGGAAAAGACAGTCTCTGTAACAAATGGTGCTGGCAAAACTGGATATCAAAAATGAATCAAGACCCATACCTCACACCATGCACAAAAACTAACTCAAAATGGACCAAAGACCTAAATATAAAATCGAAAACAATAAAGATCACAGAAGAAAAAATTGGGACAACGCTAGGAGCCCAAATACATGGCATAAGCAGAATACAAACCATAAGCAACAATGCACAAACACCAGAAGAGGAACTGGATAACTGGGAGCTGCTAAAAATCAAACACTTAAGCTCATCAAAAGACTTTACCAAAAGAGTAAAAAGACAACCTACAGAATGGGAAAAATTGTTTGACTATGACAAATCTGATCAGCGTCTAATATCTAAAATCTACAAGATACTGCAAAACCTCAACAACAAAAAGACAAATAACCCAATTAAAAAATAGGCAAGGGATATGAACAGACACTTAACCAAAGAAGACATTCAGGCAGCTAACATATACAGGAGGAAATGCTCACAATTACTAGCCATTTGAAAAATGCAAATCAAAACTAAAATGAGATACTATTTCACCCCAACAAGGATAGCATTAATCCAAAACACACCAAATAATAAGTGGTGGAGAGACTGCAACACTTATGCACTGCTGGTGGTAATGTAAACTGGTACAACCACTTTGGAAATCGATTTGGTGCTTTCCTAAAAAGCTAGAAATAGAAGTACCACACAATTCAGCAATCCCACTCCTTGGAATATATCCTAGAGAAATAAGAGCCATCACACAAATAGATATATGCACACCCATGTTCATTGCAGCACTGTTCACAATAGCAAAAAGATGGAAACAACCTAGATGTCCATCAACGAACGAAAGAATAAACAAATTATGGTATGGACACAATGGAATACTACACAACGATAAAGAACAACGATGAATCTGTGAAACATCTTATAACAAGGAGGAATCTGGAAGGCATTATGCTGAGTGAATTTAGTCAGTAGCAAAAGGACAAATATTGTATAAGACCACTATTATAAGAACTCAAGAAAAGGTTTAAACACAGAAGAAAACATTCTTTGATGGTTACAAGAGTAGGGAGGAAGGGAGAGGGGTTTCACTAACTAGATAGTAGACAAGAATTATCTTAGGTGAAGGGAAGGACAGCACACACTACAGGGGAAGTGAGCAAAACTGAACTAAGCCAAAAGCTAAAATGTTTCCTGAATACAATCAAACACTTTGAGGGACAGAGTAGCAGGGGCGGGGGTCTGGGGACCATGGTTTCAGGGGACATCTAGGTCAGTTGGCATAACAAAGTTTATTTAGAAAATGTTCTACATCCCACTTGTTGAGTGGTGTCTAAGGGTCTTAAAAGCCAGGGAGTGGCCATCTAAGATCCATCAATTTGTCCCAAACCACCTGAAGCAAGGGAGTATGAAGAACATCAAAGACACAAGGAAAATATTATCCCAAGAGACAAAAGGGCCACATAAACCAGAGACTCCATCAGCCTGAGACCAGAAGAACTAGATGGTGTCTGGCTACCACCAATGACCGCCCTGATGGGGAACACAACAGAGTCCGTGATGGAGCAGGAGAAAAGTGGAGTGCAGAACTCAGATTTACACAAAAAGACCAGGCTTAATGGTTTGACTGAGACTGGAGGGATCCCGGAAGACATGGCCCCCAGACTCTCTGTTAGCCCAAAACTAAACCATTCCCGAGGCCAACTCTTCAGACAAAGATTGAACTGGGACATAAAATGATACTCATGAAAAGTGTGCCTTTTAGCTCAGGTAGATACATGAGACTAAATGGACAGCAAGATGAGAAAGCAGAGAGGGTCAGGAAATGGTTGAACGGACACAGGAAATCTGTGGTGGAAAGGAGGAGTGTGCTGTCACAGTATAGGGAGAGCAACTAGGGTCACATAACAATGTGTGTATAAGTTTTTGTATGAGAAACTAACTTGTATTGTGATCTTTCACTTAAATCACAATTTTAAAAAAAAAAGGGTTGTTAATCTCATCATCTCTCATAGGTACTATGGGAAGGACCTTGACCCCATCCAGCCAAACTTCTCTCTGCTTAGCTTCCTCCTCAAGCTTGTTGCCTGTCTCATGCTCTTAAATTCTAAACGAAGAGTCAAAACGCACCCTCTCTACTTCTTCATTTCCCTCTTGCTCCCTTATGACCTGACCTTAGACCCCAGTACTATATGAATTCTTCTCATTTGTGTGACACTTTGTAACTCTTTTTTTAAACTTTATCTCTTTGGGCCCAGGAGATAGTCTGGACAAGCACTGTGCTTACCGTCTTTTTAGTACAGGATCCGAGGCTTATACAGTGACTTGTGCAAGGTTGCTAGGCTGGTCAGTGTTGAAGCTGGAGGAAACCTAAGTTTTCTGACTTCTGCCCCTGACCTCTTCCCATTGCTCTCCCAGGTCCTCCAACACAAGTCATCCTCCCAACTGAAAAATACAATAGTCTTTTCTCATTCTTTATCTCCTTGACAGCATTTAATAATATGACAAAAAATCAGTTGCTGTTGAGTTGATTCCACCTCATGGGGACCTCATGTGTACCAGTGCTCCACAGGGTTTTCAGTGGCTGATTTTTTGGAGGTGGAACACCAGGCCTTTCTTTCTAGGTGCCTCTGGGTAGATTTGAACCGCTAACCTTTCAGTTAGCACCTAAGTGCTTAACTGTTTGTGCCACCAAGTGACTCCTAATAATATGACAACATGACCATCGTTTTTCTTAATCTCAAATTAAATTGTAAAGGAGAAAATTTAACCTTAAACATCACCATCTTGACATGATTAGTATTCTCCTTTATCCACGTCATCTTTCAAGTTTTATCCATATATATACATTAGACTCAATTGTAATGAGTAAGTTGGAGTCAGAAATCCAGTAGCGTGTCAAACTCTTCAAACCTATGACTTGAGAGGATTCCAAAGCTGTGGATAAATACATGACCATGCAATATAAGCTGGCCACAGATAGACTGGTCCTCTTCTTGTGAGGCTGGACGTCCGGTGGCTACTTTGTCACTCTCACCACAAACTAGTTGGCCAGTACAACTTGCTCTCTGGAATGTCCTCACTTTATGTATGTCTCTGGGCAGTATCATTTGAATTCAGTACAGAAGATGCATGGAGATCCCCACTAAGCCTATCCTCTGACTATATCTCCACATGGGAAATAGGCATCATTGAAATTTCACACTTTTCCAAATGTCCTACACTCCTAACACAAGGAGAAGGGGCTGGGAGGAAGCATGATGCCAGGTAAAATACTCAGGAAGAAGCAGCCCCCTCCTTCCCTTAAACAAAACTTCCTCACCAAGAAAGAAGTAGTAAAGTCTAATACAAAGAGTGTGGATGGACTCAGACCAATCATGGTTCATATCCCAGCTCTGCCATTTAGTCGTTTATTCTTTGATATCCTCCCTTTTTCCAGCAACAGTTTGTAATGGCTTACTGCCTTGCTACTTACTACTAGAGTGCCATCCAGCAAGTCACTTAACAGATTTTGGACTCTCAGTATAGTAAGGATACTTATAACCGTCTTGCAAGGTTATTTGGAGAATTAAACAAACTAATGCACTGTTGTGGATTGAATTGTGTCCCCCCAACCACCAAAAATGAAGTTGAAGTCCTAACCCCTGTAACTGTAAATGTGCCCTTGTTTGGAAATAGGGTCTTTGAAAATGTTATCAGTTAAGTTAATATGAGGTTGTAGTGGAGATGGGTGGATCCTAACCCTGTATGACTGGTGACTTTATAAAAGAGGAGAACAGACACAGAGAGACACACAGGAGGAAGATGGCCATGTAAAACTGTATCTATAAGCCAAGGAATTCCAAGAAACACTTAAGCCTACCAAAAGTTGAAAGACACAAGGAAGAATCTTCCCCTAGAGTGGACAGAGAGAGCATGGTCCTGATGATACCCTCTATTTGGACTCTAAGCCTCCGGAACTGTAAGACAATAAATTCTTGTTCTCTAAATCACCCACTTTATCGTATTTCATTATGGCAGTCCTAGAAAACCAATACATGTATGAATGTTCTAAGCACAATATCTGGCACATGGTAGGTGGTAGGTGCCTGTAAACAGCATCCATAAACTTAAAAAATATAAATATACCTATGTGGTAGGCTTGTGCTTGCGGACCCTTGTATAAGAAAACATCCCTTACCCATATTATTCTTCTTTAAAACTCATGTGCTCTTGGATGCAGTTTAGCTTTATATAAAGTTTATGCTGCCCTGGTGTCATCAGTAGGGAACTTATTATTTCATTGGTTTGGTGAAGCAATCTCCGGAAAGGCATTAGGATTTGGGAATGGCAGGTGATTATGGACAGGGCTAAATTATTTACTTCATCAAAGTGTCTCTGGGCTTTATCATGCAGGCCTGTCATAGGAATCTGTACATAAAGATGACTAATGGTCCCTTTAACTCAGGGATCTGACAGTTCACTGGGGCCGTGGCTGACATATAAAGTTGTGTTTGCTGCATCCATCAAGATGCAATTGTATATGGATATGATGCATGGCAGGCAGCGCAAAGTGGACTTTTGCTTTCCACATTGTATTCTGGTCACAGTGGGCTGCCATGTGGAAAGGCAGCAATCAGCCTTCCAGAGGCCCAGAGCCCTGTACTTACACCATTCTGTGCAGCCACTACCTCCTATCGTGGAGCATTCAGGGCAGCAGGGGTCTGGAGAATGGACCAGGGAGTACAGGGTAATAACGTGCCTGTTTTTCTGTTGGATAGGTATCCTGGGCTTGAGATCACTCTTTTTCTCCCAGGGCTCTAGGAGATGGATGGAAAAGGAGAAGAAGCACCCCAGTGGGGGCCAGTTACCTCTTGGTTGCAGGTTGCAGGTCTGTGAGAAGTAGGGACTGGCTGCTGCTAAGCCTCTTGGGACCCAGAACCTCAGAGAAGTTGTGTGGCTTTTCTGGAAAAGCTCTAAATGCTTTTCTAATGAGGAAGACTTTCACTTTCTTTCCTCCTTCAGTGGGGCCCAGCAGGAAGACTGGAAGACACTAGCCAAATGTGCTAAGGTGAACAAGTCACTTCCTATTCTGAGCCTCCCATTTTAAAACATCTTTGTTTTCCAAACTCTAGTCACATATATGCCACCTTCATCGTCTGTGTCATATTTGTGAAACATGTCTTTAATATTTTTTTCCAAATGGACATTTTTTAAGCTGTGCTTTAGGCAAAAGTTTACAGCTCAAGTTAATTTCTCATACAAAAATTTAGACACAGTGTTCTGTGACACTAGTTGCAATCCCTATAATGTGACAGCACACTCCCCCTTTCCACCCTGGGTTTCCCCTGTCCATCCAACCAGCTTCTGTTCCTGCCTTCTCATCCTGCCTCCAGACAGGAGCTGCCCTTTTGGTCTCGTGTATCTCCTTGAACTAAGAAGCACACTCTTCACGAGTATTATTTTATGTTTTATAGTCCAGTCTCATCTTTGCCTGAAGAGTAGTCTTCAGGAATGGTTTTAGCTCTGGGTTAACAGAGTGTCTGGGGGCCATGGCTTTAGGGGTTCCTCCAGTCTCAGTCAGACCATTAAGCCTGATCTTTTTACGTGAATTTGAGTTCTGCTCCACACTTTTCTCCCGCTCTGTCAGGAACTCTCTGTTGTGTTCCCTAGTTGTGTTCATCTATTTCTTCTGGTCTTAGGATGATGGAGTCTCTTGTTTATGTTTATGTGGCCCTTTTGTCTCTTGGGCTAATATTTTCCTTGTGTCTTTGGTCTTCTTCATTCTTCTTTGCTCCAAGTGGGTTGGAACAATTGATGCATCTCAGATGGCCACTCGCAAGCTTTTAAGACCCCTAGACACCACTCACCAAAGTGGAATGCGGAACATTTTCTTAATAAACTTTGTTATCCCAACTGACCTAGATGTCCCCCAAAACAATGGTCCCCAGACCCCAGCCCCACCTACTCTGTCCCTCAAAGTGTTTGCTTGTGTTCAGGAAACATTTTAGCTTTTGGTTTAGTTCAGTTTTGCTGACTTCCCCTGTAGTATGTGTTGTCCTTCCCTTCACCTAAGATAATTCTTGTCTACCATGTCCTTAGTGAATTCCCTTCTCCCTCCCTCCCCACCATAGTAACTATCAAAGAGTGTTTCCTTCTGTGTTTAAGCCTTTTCTTGAGTTCTTATAACAGTGGACTTATACACTATTTACCCTTTTGTGACTGACTAATTTCACTCAGCATAATGCCCTCCAGATTCATCCACGTTGAGAGATATTTCACAGATTCATCATCGTTCGTTATCATTGCATAGTATTCCATTGTATGTATGTACCATAATTTGTTTATCCATTTGTTCGTTGATGGGCACCTAGGTTGTTTCTATCTTTTTGCTATTGCGAACAGTGCTGCAATGAACATGGTTGTGCATATATTTATTTGTGTGACGGCTCTTATTTCTCTAGGATATATTCCAAGGAGTGGGATTGCTGAATCGTGTGGTACTTCTATTTCTAGCTTTTTAGGGAAGCACCAAATCCATTTCCCAAGTGGTTGTACCATTTTACATTCCCACCAGCAGTGCATAAGTGTTCCAGTCTCTCCACAACCTCTCCACCGTTTATTATTTGGTGTTTTTTGGATTAATGCTATCCTTGTTGGGGTGAGATGGTATCTCATTATAGTTTTGATTTGCATTTTTCTAATGGCTAATGATAGTGAGTATTTCCTCATGTATCTGGTAGCCACCTGAATGTCTTCTTTGGTGAAGTGTCTGTTCATATCCTTTGCCCATTTTTTATAGGATTTTTTTCTTTCTGTTGTTGAGGTTTTGCAATATCTTATAGATTTTAGAGATTAGATGCTTATGGAATATGTCATAGTCAAATATTTTTTCCCATTCTGTAGGTTGTCTTTTTACTCTTTTGCGGAAGTCTTTTGATGAGCATCACTGTTTGATTTTTAAGAGTTCCCAGTTACCTAGTTTCTATTCTAGTGTTTGTGCATTTTTACTTATGTTTTTCATTCTGTTTATGATGTATTAGGGTTCCTAGTGTTGTCTCTATTTTTTCTTCCATCATCTTTATAGTTTTAGATTTTATATTTAGGTCTTTGATCCATTTTGTACATGGTGTAAGGTATGGGTCTTGCTTCATTTTTTTTGCAGACGAATAGACAGTTATGCCAACACCATTTGTTAAAGAGAGTATCTTTTACCCAATTAATGGACTTTAGGCCTTTGTCAAATAACAGCTGCTCATAGGTGGATGAATTTACATCTGGAGTCTCAATTATGTTCCATTGTTCTATGTATCTGTTGTTGTACCAGCACCAGGCTGTTTTGACTACCGTGGTGATATAATAGGTTCTAAAATCAAGTATTGTGAGGCCTCCCACTTTGTTCTTCTTCTTGAGTAATGCTATAAATATCCAGAGCCACTTCCCTTTCCATATGAAGTTGGTGATTTGTTTCTCCATCTCATTAAAAAACGCTGTTGGAATTTGGATTGGAATTGCATTGTATATGTAGATCACTTTGGGTAGAGTTGACATTTTCACAATGTTGAGTCTTCCTATCAATGAGCAACGTATGTTCTTCCACTTATACAGGTCTCTTTTGGTTTCCTGCAGTAGTGTCTTGTAGTTTTCATTGCATAGGTCTTTTACATACCTGGTTAGATTTATTTCTAAGCATGATATCTTCTTTGGGGCTATTGCAAATGCTATTGATTTGGTGATTTCCTCGTTGAGGTTCTCTTTGTTGGTGTAGAGGAATCCAACTGATTTTTGTATGTTTATCTTGTATCCTGATACTTTGCTGAAATCTTCTATTAGTTCCAGTAGTTTTCTTGTGGATTCTTTAAGATTTTCTGTGTATAAGATCATGTCATCTGCAAATAGGGATACTTTTACTTCTTCCAGTTTAGAAGTCCTATATTTCTTTTTCTAGCCTGATTGTTCTGGCTAGGACGTCCAGCACAATGTTGAATAAGAGTGGTGATAAAGGACATCCTTTTCTGGTACCCATTCTCAAGGGGAATGCTTTCAGACTCTCTCCATTTAGGATGATGTTGGTTGTTGGCTTTGTATAAATGCTCTTAATTATGTTAAGGAATTTCCCTTCTATTTCTATTTTGCTGAGAGTTTTTAACATGAATAGGTGTTGGACTTCATCAAAAGCCTTTTCTGCATCAATTTATAAGATCATGTGGTTCTTGTTTTCTGTTTTATTTATGTGATGGATTACAATGATTGTTTTTCTAATGTTGAACCATCCCTGCATTCCTGGTATAAATCACACTTGGTCATGGTGAATTATTTTTTTGATATGTTGTTGAATTCTATTGGCTGGAATTTTGTTGAGGATTATTGCATCTATGTTCATGAGGGGTATTGGTCTGTAATTTTCTTTTTTTGTGGTGTCTTTACCTGGTTTTGGTATCAGGGTTATGCTGGTTTTATAGAATGAGTTCAGGAGTATTTGATCCTTTTCTATGCTCTGAAATACCTTTAGTAGTAGTGGTGTTAACTCTTCTCTGAAAGTTTGGTAGAATTCTCCAGTGAAGCTGTCAGGGCCAGGGCTTTCTTTGGTTGGGAGTTGTTTTTTTTTTTTTTTTTTTTTTTTTTTCCTTATTTCTTCAATCCATTCTTTTGTTATAGGTTTATTTAGTTTTTCTCCCTCAGTTTGTGTTAGTTTAGGTAGGTAATGTGTTTTTAGAAATTTATCCATTTTCTCTAAGTTTTCAAGTTCGTTGAAGTACAATTTTTCATAGTATTCTGTAGTGATGCTTTTAATTTCAGTTGAATATTTTGTAATATTGCCCATCTCATTTCTTATTTGTGCTATTTGCTTCCTCTCTTGCTTTTCTTTTGTCAGTTTGGCCAGTGGTTTATCAATTTTGTTGATCTTTTCAGAGAACAAGCTTTTGTTCTCGTTGACTCTTTCAATTGTTTTTCTATTCTCTATTTCATTTATTTCTGCTCTAATTTTTAATGTTTCCTTTCTTATGATGCCTGAGGGCTTCTTTTGCTGCTTTCTTTCTATGTGTTCGAGTTGTAGGGTTAATGTTTTGATTTTGGCCCTTTTTTCTTCTTGCATGTGTATGTTTATTGCTATAAAAATGACCTCTGATCACTGATTTTGCTGTGTCCCAAAGGTTCTGGTAGCATGTGCTTTCATTCTCATTTGAGTCTATGAATTTCTTTATTCCTTTCTTGATTTCTTCTAAAACCCAGTAGTTTTTGAGCAAAGTGTTGTTCAGTTTCCATGTATTTGATTTTTTTCTTGCTTTTTCTGTTATTGATTTCTACTTTTATGTCTTTATGATCAGAAAAGATGCTTTGTAATATTTCAATATTTTTAGTTCTATTAAGGCTTGCTTTGTGGTCTAATACGTGGTCTATTCTGGAGAATGTTCCACATGCATTGGAAAAGAAGTATACTTGGCTGCTATTGGGTGGAGTGTTCTGTATATGTCAATGAGATCCAGTTGATTAATTGTGGCATTTAGGTCTTCTGTGTTTTTATTGAGCTTCTTTCTAGATGTTCTGTCCTTCACTGAAAGTAGTGTGTTGAAGTCTCCTACTTCTGTTGTGGAGCCGTCTATTTCTCTTTTCAGTGCTGTTAGAGTTTGCTGTATATATTTTGGAGCCCTGTCATTAGGTGCATATATATTTATTATGGTTATGTCCTCCTGATGTATTGACCCTTTAATCATTACATAGTGTCCTTCCTTATCTTTGTGGTGGATTTTGTTTTAAAGTCTATTTTATCAGAGATTAATATTACCACTACTGCTCTTTTTTTAGTGTTGGTTGCTTGATATATATATTTTTTTCCATCCTTTGAGTTTTAGCTTGTTTTTGTCTTTGAGTCTGTGTATCTCTTGTAGGTAGCATACAGATGGATTATGTTTTTTTTCTCTTTTATTCATTGTGCCACTCTCTGTCTCTTTATTGGTGCATTTAGTCCATTTACATTCAGTGTAATTATTGATAGGTATGAGTATAGTGCTGTCATTTTTATTTATTTATTTTTTTGTGGTGTTCACAGTTTCTTTGTTCCACTGAAAGTCCTGTGCTGAATTGTTTTTCTTTCTGTATTTTCTTTTCATCTTTTTCATTGTTTTTGATTTTGTATTTGCTGAATCTTTACATTTTTCTTCCATTTTATTTTAATGTGTAGATTTGTTTGTTTCCTTTGTGGTTACCTTAAAATTTATCTCTACTTTTTAAGTTTAAACCAATCTTTTATTTCTTCATATCACCTTAATTTTCTCTGCATATGAAAGTTCTATGACTACACTATTTAGTCCCTCTTTTTTGTTTTAATGTTGTCATCTTTTACATATTTATGTCTCTGTTTCCCTATATTCAGTGTTTTAGCTTTGACTTATTTTTGTGACTTCCCTATCTGGGCTGATATCTGGTTGTTCTGACCTGTGTTCTAGTCTTGGGTTGTTATCTGATATTATTCTCTAGCCAAAGGACTCCTTTTAGTATTTCTTGTAATTTTGGTTTGGTTTTTGCAAATTCCCTTAACTTCTGTTTATCTAGAAATGCCGTAAGTTCACCATCATATTTAAGAGACAGTTTTGATGGATGTATAATTCTGGGCTGGCAATTTTTTTCCTTCAAGGCTTTATATATGTCATCCTATTGCCTTCTTGCTTGCACAGTTTCTGCTGAGCAGTCAGAACTTAGTCTTATGGACTCCCCTTTGTAGGTGACTTTTCTTTTATCCCTAGCTGCTCTTAAAATTCCCTCTTTATGTTTGGTTTTGACAAGTTTTATTATAATATGTCTTGATGACTTTCTTTTGGGATCTATCCTGTGCAGGGTTCGATGAACTTCTTGGATAGATATCTTCTTGTCTTTCACAATATCAGTGAAGTTTTCTGCCAGTAAATCTTCAACAATTCCCTCTGTATTTTCTGTTATCTTCCCCGCCACCCCCCACCTGTTCTCATTCTCAATTACTCGTAGGTTATTCTTCTTGATAGAGTTCCACTTAATTCTTAGGGTTTATTCATTTTTTTAAAATTCTTTTATGTGAGTTTTTGTCAAATAAATTGCTGTCAACTGCTTTATTTTCAATCTCACCAATTCTGACTTCCTTTGCCTCAATTCTGCTCCTATGACTTTCTATTGAGTTATCTAATTCTGAAATTTTATTGTTAATCTTCTGGATTTCTATTTGCTGTCTTTCTATGGATTCTAGCAGTCTGTTAAATTTGTCATTCTGCTCTTGTATAGCTTTCCTAAACTCCTCTATTGCTTTGTCTGTGTGCTCTTTGGCATGGTCTGAGTTTTGTCTGATCTCCTTCCTGATATCTTGAAGAGCTCTGTACATTAATCTTTTGAATTCTTCTTCCGTTAATTCCAAGACCGTCTCTTCCTCCAGGAGTTTTCCTGGTTTTTTGCTTTGTTTGCTAGCTGGAGCCATCATGTTCTGCCTTTTTATGTAATTTGATATTGACTGTTGTATCTGCACCATCAATAAGTTATTATGTTTATTTATTGTATGTTTGCTTACTGTGTCCTAGCTTCTTGTTTTGTTTTTATAAGCCCAAATAGGCTGGTCGTGTGAGCTAGTTTGATTATTAGCATCTTTGAAGCTCTCACGTCCTGTCACCAGGTGGTTAGACCTGCTACTAAGTGTGTCAGCCCAGGAGTTCTTTTACTTTTCTTGTGTGGATACAGCTCAGGTGTCCAGGTTGTCATTTGCTGAGTGTGTGGTGCAGGCTCTCACATAGAGTCCTAGAAGAGCAAGGCTATGTAGGGGTGACTGAAGCAGGCACAGGTATCTAGCTGCAGTAGGGGGTTATGTGCTGAGCAACATAGGGGACTGACAATTTCCCCTGAGTGCCTCGGTGGAATAGGTGTCTGTGTCCCTTAGAGCCTGTTGCTGGGTGGGTTTTGCAGCTGGACTTTGGGCACCCAATGCCGTTGACTGTAAGGACTGGGAGGCACCATTTATTCTTGGTGCCTAGGTGGGATAGGTGAAGCCACCTGTCCTCAGGCCCCTGATGTGGGTAGGAGAGGACCCTTAATGGGTGGGCAGTGTCAAATGTCACAAGCTGGACACTCTTCCTTAGCTGTTGCACTTGAAAATAGGCTTCAGGTACATACCCTGTTGTACTGTGCTAATGAGGGCCTATGCTGTTGAATGGACCCACACATGTCTAGGCAGGGGTGAAAAGCATTCAAAGTCCATGGACCCCTTGTGCTTGTGCCTAGGCAAAGGGGCAGTGCCTGTCCTGAGTTCCCTGCTTAGGAGGAGTGGAGATTTTTTTAAAGCCATGACACTGGTTTGGGCACAGTTAGTCGTGAGCTCCCAGCTTAGGGGAGCTGGCAGTTTCTTCCTTTTGTTTGTTTATTTGTCCCCTCCCCAAAGCCAAGAGATTGGCTTGGGTGCAAAGGAACCCACTTCCTGCCTAGGGGGAATGGTGACTGCTGAATACTGCTGGACAGGCACTGGAGTAAAGCGGGGAGGGGGCGGAGGAGGGAATGAGAGGTACTTCTCCATTACGGAAGTCCCAAAGGGGAAAGGGTTATTTTGATCCTGTGATAGGTTAGACACTTGCACTGAACTTTTGCAGATCCACTGCCACATCCCCCTGGCTCCAGAGGCTTGTGCATACTCTCTGCCATTTGATTTCTCCTAATGTGGTAAAAAGTATCCCGAGCACTACCACTTGCCTCAGCCTGCGTGCACCAAACTATCCAGCCTTCAGGGTGCCAGCTAGGTCAGGTCTGGCACTTCTTTGCAGCTTCTGAACTGTCTCTCTCTCCCCCTGCCACTTAGTCCAACTCCTCAACTTTGTCTTTGACGTTCAGGGCTGTGATGGTTAAGACTGTATGTCAACTTGGCTAGACCATTATTCTCAGTGTTTTAGTAGTTGTATAATGTTGCGATTACCCCCACAATGGAATCTGCTGAGTGGTACTGGCGGAGGCCGGGCCTGTGGCAGCTCACCGCCCTCTCAGTTTCATCTCTCTGCCTTCTGCCAGTTACCTTCTGCCTGCTCGCCTTGCCAAGGTTTTTGGCTTGTTCTAGATTCAGCAGCTGCCTCTTGTTGTCTCACCTCCGGTTCGTGGGACTTGAGCTAGCAGCTTACCCATAGATCTTGGAATTAGTCAAACTTCTCAGCCTGCAAGCAAGAGTTTGGTTCACCGACCTGCAGACCTTGGGTTCGCCAGCCCCTGCAGCTACATGAACCAGGAGAAAGCTTGCGGTCTTGTCTGCTGATCTTGGAATTCACTGACCTTCACAGCCTGTGAGCAGGAGCCCCACTCCGACCTGCCAACCTTGGGTTCACCAGCTTCTCCGGCTACGTGAACTGGGAGAGGCCTCTACCCTGATCTGTGGACTTGGGACGTTTTAGCTTCTACAATTGCGTGAGCTATTTCCTTGATATAAATCTCTCTCTGTATATATTTATATGCTTTACTGGTTTTGCTTCACTAGAGAACCTAGCCTAAGACATATGGTACCGAGAGAGTGGGGTGCTGCTCTAACAGATACCTAAAATGTGGAAGTGGTTTTAAAACTATGACTGGATAGACATGTGGCAGTGACAGAGGACCAGCAGCAGCAGGAACCTACAGCAGCAGCAGAGAACCAACAGCAGCAGAACCAGGAGACCAGTGCGAGACAGCACTGGAGCCGATCCACGGAGTGAGAGAGCTGAGTGCCTGTGTGTGGGAGGCTTCCTGGCAGAGTGGGGTGCCTCTGGGCACTTATCGGTGGAGCTAGGCATGCCGGCTTATGGAGCAAGGGAGCTGAGTGCTTATGTGCAGGAGGCTTCCTGGCAGAGTTGGGTGCCTCCGGGCACTTACCGGTGGAGCTACAGAGCTTTGGAACACTTGCCCCAGCAGGGCATATGGGGGCATCAGGCCTGAGGGCCAAGAGGCCACAGGAAACAGAAGCAGAAGCTGAAGAGACAAGGGACACAAGAAGCCGAGCTGCCTCAGTATCAAAAGGTATGGCCATGACCTCACGGGTTTCAAAGGGTGGAGCCAAGGCCTCTGGTGCTTCTAAGGGTGGAGTTGCCACTCAGATGGACAGGGAGAATGGTGAGCCTAAAGCCGAGGGAGTAGAGTTGCTGTTCCAGTGGGCCTGGAAGGCTGAGCTGAAGCCCAGGGCCGAGGGGCCTCCACTCAAAATCCAGAGACTGTGGCTAATACCTAGAGTCTGGAGGGCAGGGCTATTGTGTAAATTGTCTCAGAGAACAAAGGATTATTTTCAAAGCCTTGAGGGCTTCTGCTGATTGCTTGGTGCCTGTTATCACTTCTTTTCCTCTAGTTTCTCCCATTTGTAATGGAAATGTCTAGCTTGTGCCTGTTCTGCCATTGTACTTTGGAAGCAGATAACTTGTATTCTAGAGTTCACAGATGAAGAGGAATGTTTGAATTTTGGACTTGGAGTTAAGACTTTTGCTATGATATGATGGTGTGAATTTGTTTTCCATGTTGCAAGGATGTGATTTTATGGTGGCCAAAGGGTAGAATGTCATGGATTGAATTATGTCTCCCAGAAAATGTGCGTATCAATTTGGCTGGGCTATGATTGCCAGAATTGTGTGGTTGGCCTCCATTTTGTGATTGTAATTTTATGTTAAAGAGGATTAGGGTGGGATGGTAACAACACCCTTACCCAGGTCACATCCCTGATCCAATGTAAAGGGAGTTTCCCTGGGGTGTGACCTGCACCACCTTTTATCTCTCAAGAGATCAAAGGAAAGGGAAGCAAGCAGAGAGTTAGAGACCTCATACCATCAAGAAAGCAGTGCTGGGAGCAGAGCACCTACTTTGGACCGGGGTCCCTGCACAGAGAAGCTCCTAGTCTGGGGGAACACTGAAGAGAAGAAGGCCAACAGAGAGAAAAAGCCTTCCCCTGGAGCTGACGCCCTGAATTTGGACTTTTAGCCTACTTTAACTGTGAGGAGATAAACTTCTCTTCGTTAAAACCATCCGCTTGTGGTATTTCTGTTATAGCAGCACTAGATGACTAAGACAAGAGCTCCTAGATTGTCATATATAATCGATTCACTTGTTTTTTTGTGTTTTTATTGTTAGAGGGACCACAGGAAGCATCTGACTATTCCACTATCTTGGCCCTGCCTCCCAAATGAACTAATTTTTAATTTCAATAAATTTATTTTATTTTTTGGCAATATATTTTCATTGTGGTTAATATATATGTAACAAAACATTTGCCATTTCAACATTCTTCACCTGTACAATTCAGTGACATTATATTCATCATATTGTGCAATCATCACCATTACCCATTTCCAAATTTTTCTATCATCCTTAACAGAAGCTCAGTAAACATATTTTTAAAGAAGAAACCTTATAACATTATAGTAAATGGATATAGAAAATACTTGAAATAATAGATAAAATTAAAACCAAACCTATGAGATTAAATTCTTAGCAGATGAGTTTGCCAACCCAAAGGCTCCAAGTCTGAAACTTGCTTTGTCTTCATTAAAGAGAGCTTGACAGACTCATGTGCAACAATGTTCATTGCAGCATTTTTCACAATAGCCAAAATGTGGAAACAACCCAAATGCCCATCAGCAGATGAATGGCTAAACAAAATGTGGTATATACGTGTATACATACAATGGAATATTACTCTCCCATAAAGAGAAATGAAGTCCTGATACATACCACAACATGGATGAACCTTGAAAACATGCTGAGAGAAATAATTCAATCACAAAAGGACAAATATTGTATGATCTCACTAAAATGAAGTACATAGAATAGGCAAATGTGTAGAGATCAGAATTAAATAATGATTACCAGGGATGGGAGGGAGAGGGCAAGGGGGAAGTCATTGTTTAGAAAGCAGTGAGTTTCTGTTTATGGTGATGGAAAATTTGATATTGGATATTGGCGATGGTTGTATAACATGATTGATGTAATTGGTCTCACTGAGTTGTAGACCTGAAAAATGTTGAATTGGCAAATACTGCATTATCTATATTTTTAAAACAATTTTTAAAAAAGGAGTTTGCAAGTATTAGAGAATTGTTAAAGACATATTAACATCCAGTTGAGACTTTATCTTTGATGTACTCAAAAAGGTTAAAAGAAAATTGGAACAGGAATAACTTTCTCACAATATGATTTAATGTTATTTAATAACCCATCCTCCTGTTACCTAAAGCATTTTCTGAGCTATCAAAAATGCTATCTCATACCAACAGTGGTAAGAATCTTACACTTGAGGAAGACACCTTACTAGGAAACTTCAGTTCCCTTTCACCTCCAAAATGTTTATGATTCCCATCTATTATCCCTACTGTTCACCTAATTAACTATTTCTATTTCTACTTCCACTTTTACTACTTGCTTACTGGCCTGTATTAATCTGCTATTTATTTGAACTGCCCTCACACCATTTTCACCTTCAAAAAGCTTCTAAGTGTTGATTAAAAACCATTGACACTTTCACTCAGCAAATTACTATAGCCTGGAGGTAGGCCAAAGAACAAGGCTGTGAGGATTCCTCTGCCCCTGCTCCTGGCTTGTGTTGGGGCCCTTGGGTGCAGAGCCTTCCCTAGCGGAAGGAAGTCTCCACGCTACCTTCCTGAGGGCTGCCATCATTTCAATGAGTAATGTTTTGATACAGATGCAAAATCGATAGCTCAAGACTCACACTGCTCTGGTTAACTTCCATTCTTTTTCATTCAACCTCCCTTGGCTTCCCCAGATGTGAGTCTGGGGAGGGATTCATCTCCTGCCTTGTTTCTTATTATATCACTGTTTTAGCCACAGGGATGAAAGTGACAGATATTTCTAGGTTGTCAAGGGAGAAATAGGGAAGATGAGCGTTTTGTAGCACCTGACAACTCGCCATAAATGCCTAGAGCACTATTTGTGTGTTTAAAAAATTAGCATTTTAATTGTCATGTTCAATCCACATAGATTGTAATCCTTGCTTCCCAAGTGAAGTTTGAAAGTACCTTTGGAGGTTTGGTTGTCTGAGATCTCTTTAATGAAGAACCGTAGGTGGGAGAGGAGGGAGGGAGGTGTCTATGTCTTCCCAGACATAGACTGTCTAACACAGACCTATAGTATGTTCCTCCACGTCTCCTGCTTGTTCATACCACAATCTAACTTGACACCTTCCTGTGCAACTCCCTTTTTGATTACTGACCCTTGGCCACCCAGAAATGGGCCCCCATCCATGCCTGGACGTTGCCTGTAGATGGGGAGAGCTGAAATGAATCAGTCATTTCCCCACATGACCCTTCATGGTGTCACTGATGCCTCAGCATTCTTCCAAGAAGCTTCAGGCCCTCATTAGCCTCTCTCTGTCAGTCCCAGAGGTCTGGAAAATAGCTGGAAGCATCACATTGCACAGGTAGAAAACACTGCCAGGTAAGAGCTTGGAAAGGATGGCCTCAACTGGCCCTTGTTCCAGCCCAAATTTGCCATCCACTGTGCAATCTTCAGTTAGATTTCTATTTTCCCACATCTGCTTGCAGATCCTTCCACCCAAATTCCAATGGTTCAACAGTAGGGTCTCCAGTTCCTCCCACTATTTTGCTGGAGCTGCCCTAGCATTCTATCTTATCTCCTCTTTTCTAGGCTATTTCTTTCTTCTTCCTCTATCCCACTGACCCCTTTCCTCCAAATATAGCACTGTTTGGTCTTCTCAAATGCTGTTAAGAAACTATTCTAGATCTTTTCCATTCTGCATCCCCCCTGTCTTAGTCATCTAGTGCTGCTGTAACAGAGATACAAGTGGATGGCTATAACAAAGAGAAATGTATTCTCTCGCAGTCTAGGAGGCTAGACGTCCAAATTCAGGGTGCCAGCTCCAGGGGTAGGCTTTCTCTCTCTGTCAGCTCTGGAAGGAGGTCCTTGTCATCAGTCTTCCCCTGGTCTAGGAGCTTCTCAGCACAAGAACCCCAGGTCCAAGGACACACTCTGCTTCTGGCACTGCTTTCTTGGTGGCATTAGGTACCCCTGTATCTCTACTTGCTTCTCTGTTTTATATCTCAAAAGAGATTGACTTAAAACACAACCGAATCTTGTAGATTGAGTCCTGCCTCATTAACATAACTACCGCTAATCTCACCTCATTAACATCATACAGGTAGGATTTACAACACATAGGAAGATCACATCAGATGATAAAATGGTGGACAATCACACAATACTGGGAATCATAGCCTAGCCAAGTTGACACACATTTTTTGGGGACACAGTTCAATCCATGACACCCCCAACAACAATAGACACAACACACCCATGTACACATGTGCTTTAGAGCTTTTCATTCAACTGTTTCTGCCCCTTGTCTTTAGCCTTAAAACCTCCTTAAAGCATTCAGGCCTTTCCTGAGTGCCACAGCTAGAGGATAATGGAAAGGCATAACAATGCATTGGGATTTTTGATCAAATATCAGGGTATTTGAAAGCTCCTGGACTGGGTGGTGCAGTGGTTAAGTGTTTAGCTGCTAACCAAAAGGTCAGCAGTTTGAATCCACCAGCCACTCCTTGGAAACCCCGCGGGGCAGTTCTACTCTGTCCTATAGGGTCGCTATGAGTCAGAATCAACTCAGTGGCAAGGGGTTTGGTTTGGTTTGGTTTTTTTGGAAGTAATTCACCTGCTGGCATGGGGTCATACACATCTGTCTTTAGTTTGCCCCATTGTCATAATAGACACTGTGTACATGCACAGACACCCCTCCATTCCACTCTCTCATTCACACGTACATGCCTTGACTACTGTGCTAAAATCTGTAGTTTGAGCTCTCGCATGCTTGGCTTGTGTCTCCATCTACTTAACCCAGCAATATGGAGATGGTGCTCAGACTGGGGAGTGAAACAGGAGAGGGAGAGACAGGGACAGAGGTGGGAAAAGCTAGCAGCCTGATACACACTAACGATGGGATAAAGGGGATGATAATATGAGAAAAAGTGTGGGTGCTGGCCATGGAGTGCCCTCAGGTGCTTCTGCCTGTTTACATACAGTTCCTGTCGTGTAGCCCTTCATGAGTGTGAGCACTCCTTGCCTATTACATCAACTGCTCCTCAGAACCTCTGTGAGGTCGGGGAGGTTGGCATTATCCTTCTCATTTTATGGGCAATGAGTCTAAGAGACAGAGCAGGCAGGTGTCTTTTCTAGCCTGGAAAGTCAGAGGTAGGACTAATGGGCTGCACTCCTGGCCCTGGTTAGCACCTTATACCCAAAACTGGTGTTCCTTCAGAAAATGGGAGGCTGCAGAGGTGGAGTGGGAGGCATGGCCCTACCTCCAGGTAAGTAAATTATTATTAGCTCAGTAGACTCTTTGTACTTCTGTTGCATTATCTGCTGAGTGCAGACAGTCTTCCTGGCCTTACTACCTTACGTGGTTATGGTCAGAAGCTCCACAGGTGGTGAGGGTATGAAGGTTCCTGGTAACCTGAGGAGGGCTGGGCCAATGTAAGCCCTCAGGCACTAATTCATACCCTACATCCAGGCCCACTCCAGTCCTCAGAGACCTCATTAGTTCCAAATGGAATGAAGTGACATTATGAGGGACAGAGTGCTGGGTGCCCTGCCTCCTACTCTACCTGGGAGCCAGTGGCAGCAGGCAGTCACCTTTAATATTCAGTTGGAAGTTTATCTTCAAATATAGTAGTTAGCTCTTGAAAGATGAGATTATTGTTCTGAAAATGTTCTAACTGCTGTCTTCACAGATAGGCAGGCAGGCTTCTACATTTTGCAGTGCAGTCATGAGAAAAGAGAAAGATTTAGTTTTACTAGTTTGCCTCTGAGTATTGCCTAATTGTTTTGAAAAATAATTGACTTGGTGTTTCATACTCAGCTTCTAATACTAAGCATACATATATTATGTCTCCCAGCTTACTTATCTATTTCCTACTGTTGCTTGGGGAATGTTAATTTCTTCTCAGTCTAACTTGTTTGTTCCCTGAAAATGCCTCCTTTAAGGGGCACCAAGATGAGTCCATACACAGATGGGAAAATGAAGAACTGTGCTATTTATTGAGTCACAGAGCTGTGGAATGGATTGGACTTCCTGCTCCCCACTCCAACCCGAAAGCTCAGGATCCCATTATCTATCTGCGTAACTGTCATAAATCTACATTTCACTATGTAGACAGCCCAAGACAATGTTTATTCTACATGAATGACTCAACCCTGGTACAGTCAATTTATTTCCTTTAGTAGGATAAAAAGACAATTTCCACATGATGGATCTGATCAAACATACAGCAATCTAAATTAATGCTTAAGAAGGTATAAACAAGTCCCCTGACAGCCCAATGTTATTTTTCTCTCTAGACAGATCTAGACGCAGTTAAAACTTTCAATTCAATTTTCCACGCCTTGACTATGAAGAATGCCAAAAACATGCGAGTAGACTTGCACAAGCAACCAATTACTGTTTTAAGAAGTTAATAACCACTAGCTGGTTATTTAATTGTTGTTAAACAACCAGTTGAACTCAAGCAAACAAGAGCTTTTTGACTATATTCAACTTTTCAATAATAGCTCGTTGGAGCTCTTTCTCTTCTGGCCCATTCCCTGCCCAAATCTGCTGCCTAATGAGCTAAGTTTTTCAGAACCTCATGGTAACGGAATTGTGACGATGGCAGATTTCTTTGGTCTGAATTATGTGGACAATTGCCCAAATTGCCACTTTGTTTTGCTGGCATGGTCACAGCTCATTGAGAGTGAGTATCTCCCTGAGGCTGATTTAAAAAAAAGATTTGGCATTTAATAAAAGCAATACCTTACTAACATTACAGTTCAGGCCATTTAGATAATTAAGAAAGAACTCTTTTGAATAATTCTTAACCATTTTTAAAAGTTCTGTTATTTGTTTTTAAGCCCATTTAGGTTATTTACACATTCACAAGAAACAGGGA
Organism: Dugong dugon; assembly: GCA_030035585.1. Lineage (NCBI taxonomy): Eukaryota > Metazoa > Chordata > Mammalia > Sirenia > Dugongidae > Dugong > Dugong dugon. Next base: position 69,545,208 of record CM057473.1, read on the forward strand.
AACTGGACTCAAACCACAAAGCATGATCTGGAGTTCGGTGTGGAGGAGATGATGTATTTATTTAAAATATGTCTTGGATTTTTTTTTGGCCTCCAACCTCCTCCTCCTTCTCCTTATTATTGTTGCTTTTGTTGCTATAAACCACAACTCGTAAGCAAAAAACCTAGTTTCAGTATTTTATTTTTTCCCCTTTCAAATGTAGGTACGAGGGAATAGAACAATGATCTAAAAATCACGTTGGCAGAGAGAGATGGGAAAAGCAAAGATCCTGAATAGGCTATAAAGGGTTGCCCTTGTTTCTCTCACCTTCTCTTCTCCTCTCTTGTCCCCCTCTCAGGACAAGATCGTGGAGTGGGCCACTGTAAACAACAGCTAGGCTTTATTCTCTCCTTTGATCTCCATAGTTGACTAAGCTTAAGAGGGTGACTATTTTGGGAGACGGGCGTCAGTTTCTTGTGTGACTGAGGAAAACATATTTACTCTTAATTAGGCTTGGGAAATTTTAATTTGTTTTGATTTTTGAACCAAGTCGACATTTGAAGCAGAGATATTTTCTTAGATAGATAATTTTACCCTACAGAACTAGAGGTAGGTTCTGATTTAGAAAATATTATTATTATTATCATTATTATTTATGCCCTTCTAGCCACAGAGGTTAAGAAGTTGTTAAATATCTAATTTCCCAAATTGATTAGCAGTGCTATAATAGAAAGAATACTGACATAGGAGTCAAGCTGCCCCAGGTTCTAGAGCTGAGTCTTCAATAAACAACTGATTTCTTGGCCTCAGTTTCCTCACTATGAAATAATTGGTTACTGGAAGATTTCTAGGGACTCTTTCTACTTTAATAGTTTACATTTGTTGTTGTTGTTGTTAGCTGTCATCAAGTCAGCTCCAACTCATGGCAACTCCACACACAGTGGAATGAAATGCTGCCCAGTCCTTCACCAACCCAATGATCAATTGCAGAAGGGACTGTTGTGATCTGTAGAGTTTCCTTGACTGATTTTTTAGAAGCAGATTTCCAGGCCTTTCTTCCTAGTCTACCTAGTCTGGAAGCTCTGCTAAAACCTGTTTAGTATCATAGCAACACACAAGTCTCCCCTGACATACAGGTGGTAGCTGGACATGAGGTGCATTGGCTGGGAATCAAAGCCAAGTGTGTTTGGAAGCCCACAGGAGTGAGAGAGGAGTAGGAATGTCCCAGGCTGTTTGGCTCTGCTCTGTCACTACCATCAGAGTTGTGTAATGACTAAGCTGTGAGCTACTACCGCTTCCAAAATTGACTCAGGATCTGTGTGCCCCAAATCTTGGGGAAGTTGTGGTTCTTTCCTTCTGTGGGTGTTTCTTAGAGGTAAGGAGGAGAATTTGACCCACACAGGACTCTTCTTGGGCCTCAAGGAGAAAGGGATGGTGTTAAGTCAGTTGTGGAGGAACCTGAGGCCCCTGGTCCTTCTGAAGGAGCACCCTTTGCCAGCACTGCCCTCTGGAAGCTCCTGGTGGCCCTAGTCTCAGTGCGTTTCCTGGTGGAAAAGGGGGCTCTCTGTCCCTGTTGCCCAGCTCCTCCTAATAGGAATCCTGCTCCTTAGCAACTTATTCTCTTCATCGTCTTAAATTCCTTCTTCCAACCTACTTTTTTATAACCCTTTTAGATTATTTTCGAAACAAGGCAAAGTATAAATAACAAATAAATAAAACCAGTGAATGATTCAGGTTCCTTGCCTGAGCTTCAGGACCTGCTGGGAAAGATGAAGGTACATGCAAAGATTCATTTCTCTGCCCAGATGTAGACTGTATCAACCTGTGGCCTTTCTTTGCCCAACATGTTGGTGGCTGAACTACCTTATGTCCTTCTCTGAGATGCTAATGCCTGCTGTCTCTTAGTCATAAATGTGCTGCCCAACCCCTCCCGCCTTTTAGACACAGTCAGGTATTGCCTCCTCTGAAGGACCACCCCCTTCCATGTCTCTCTCCACCACTCACTCCTACTCCAAGCACATGGGGTGGCCCCAGTCTGTGTCGCCATCATTCCGAGAGAACTAAACTCACCACAGGGGATTACAGTTGTTGTTGCTTTACATATTTGCCTTTCCTGCTTGGGGCAGGGGTTTGTCCTGTTCCTTGTTTACCCTAATGCTGCACCACGCCTGGCACAGAGTAAATTCTGGGCACAGGCACACTGGATGAATAAATGTATGTACCCGATCTGGTCCTGGCCATGGCTGTTGGCATTGTGCCTTGTTGGGGGGACTATTTTTGCATTCTTTTTTCAGCCAAATGTGATTTGTTAATAAGAGTACAATAGCATATCTCTCAGCACTTTCTCATTTTGAGGTCTTCTTTTATTATGCTTTTATCCATTTATCTATTTCTTTAGCTTTTTAGCCAACTGTTCTCTGTCTTGAAAAAATTAAGATTCTTAAAGTGATGCATGGTCCCTTTTTTCTAGCCATCTCTCCCTCTCAGCCCCGTTCAGAATCACTTCAAGGTTGTCTGTGGTGTACTAGATGGAGCTCAGTGGATCATTCAGGAGGTGGCTTTTTTTCTTTTTCTTTTTTTCTTTAAGACTAGAATTTTCTGAAACATTTTCTTCTTTAGTCAAAAGTGAAGTGGAACTGGTCTCACCCCCTCAGGAGCAAGGGAGAATGAAAAGAACAGGATACAAGGAAAAGGACTAATTGTCCCCAGCTACCAAGGCCTCCACCTGACTGAGTCCAGTACAGCTAGATGGTGCCCGGCTACCACCACTGACTGCTCTGACCAGGATCACAACAGAGGGTTCTGGACGGAGCTGGAGAAGGATATAGAACATAATCCTAACTCACAAAAAAAAGACAAGATTTACTGGCCTAAAGGAGACTGGAGAAACCCCACGAGTATGGCCCTCAGACACCCTTTTAGCTCAGTGGTGAAGTTATCTCTGAGGTTCACTGTTCAGCCTGGGGGTGGACAGCCCTGTAAAACCAAATGAGACTAACAAGGTACAGGAGTCCAGTGACAAAGGCCAGAAGGCAGAAGGGGACAAGGAAGCTGGTGATAGGGAACCCAAGGTTGAGTAAGAATATTGTTGATGTGTTGTGAGATTGCTAACCATTGTCATAGGGCAACGTGTACTAATTGTTAAACGAGAAACTATTTTGTTCTGTAAGCCTTCATCTTAAGTGAGAATAACAGCACAATTGGCAGAGCGTAGTCGATGTCACTGAACTGTGCATGTAGAAATTTTTGAAACGGTGTATCTTTGGCTATGTGTATTTTCACCAAAAAAAAAACGTTGAGAAGTTAGAGGGTTGACATGTTGTGGGGTTGTTAACCAATGTCATAAAACAATATGTGTACTACTGTTTCATGAGAAACTATTTGTTCTGTAAGCCTTCACCTGAAGTACAATTAAAAAAAAAAAAAAAAGTGAAGTGGAAGGGATCACAATAGAGGATCCTGGACAGAGCTGGAGAAAAATGTAGAGCAAAATTAAAACTCACAAAAAAGACCAGACTTACAGGCTTCACAGAGACTGAAGAGACCTCGATAGTATAGCCCCCCAGACACCCTTTTAGCTCGGTAATGAAGTCATTCCTGAGGTTCACCTTCAGCCAAAGATTAGATAACCCCATAAAACAAAATGAGACTAAAGGGGCACACCAACCCAGGGGCAAGGACTAGAAGGCAGGAGGGGACAGGAAAGCTGGTAATAGGTAACCCAAGGTTGAGAAGGGAGAGTGTTGACATGTTGTGGCAATGTCACAAAACAATATGTATATTAATTGTTTAATGAGAAGCTAGTTTGTTCTGTAAACCTTCATCTAAAGTACAATAAAAAAAAAAAAAAGTGGAGTGGAAAAAATTGACAGAGAAAATGAGATGGAAACTTTGTTTGTTTTTTGTAATCTGGGTGATGAGAAAGGCCACATTGAAAGTAGCTAGCTGGAGGACTCGCTGGATGGTGCAAACAGTTAAGTGCTTGACTCTAACTGAAAGGTCGATGTTTGAACCCATGTGGAGGTGCCTTGGAAGAAAGGCCCACTGATCTGTTTCTGAAAGATCAAAGCCTTGAAAACCCACGCATCACAGTTTTAATCTGCACACATGGGGTCGCCATGAGTTGGAATTGACTTGATGGCAATTGAAAAAACAAAACAAAACAATTCATACATAAAAGTAGCTAGCTACTGCAGCTGTGGGTTCAGATTGCAGACATTGTCACCTCCGCTCATCTCACTGATCCACACAATAACTGTGTAGTAGATGGAGCAAACCTTTTCATTTCTGTTTTAAAGGCAGAAAAACCGAGACTCAAAAGTCTCAGTGGGTTACTCACGTTCTCAGGGACAGTTGGTGCAGAGACAGGGCTAGGGCCAGGGCTCCTAACTGGAACACAGCTTTCCAGCTGCTACACCGGATGGCCCAGCCTCTGATGCTCTCCGTCTTTTTTTTCTAGAGAAACTCCTCTCCAGGAAGGTCATATTCCTTCCCTCTCTAGGATCGAGCTTCCTGTGCACAGTTCCTAGTATTATTCTCTTTGCAGATGGGATAAAGGTCTCCTTTACCTGAGTGGGGTTTGAAGAATGAATGGAGTTCTTTGGATTATTAGCATCCTACCTTTGGATGTCCACAGAAGCATGGCAGGTTCTAGATATGGTGGCAACTTGTAGAGTGTGGTATAGGGCCATCCTCTACTTCTCAAGATCTTCACCACTTCTTATCTGTATATGGAGGTACTTTTGCTAGAAAGAGCTGGACACTGGGAGTGGGATTTTTGCAGTTTGTAATGGGAACACAAAATTTTATATATTTTATATTCAGCACAAAATCTCTCCCTATTGCATATGGTTTCTAAACCCTGGAATGATTCTTATTCCAGCAATTCCTGAAACCACAGATTTCCAATTGCAATAGAAAATAATTTCAATTCTTTACATTTTTCCTTAATGGGACATATGTGGATAAATTTGTCCTTGTGAGTGAGCCTGTGGCTGAGGAAGTTTGGCTATCCTCAAATGGAGGGGGTGGTGGAGAAGATACTGATTTAATAATAAAACACCCAAAATACTTTCACAGAGAGAAAGAGAGAGGATTTCCCAAAGTGGTAATTACCAAAGCGGTAACAATTATTTCCCTTTCTGATTTAGACTGTTACGCTTGTTTCCTTCTTGAGTAATATAAAAAAGCACACTGGCAGGTGTGGGAAATCTGTCTGCTCACACTCACCTTCCAGGATCAGTGCTTGATGGCAATACCGTATAGTGCTCACCCTTAGGATACCCGGTCACTAGCCCTCAGTCAGCCCCCAGTTCTAAGATGTGCTTGCTGATCTAGATCTAGATCTAGAGCTTGCCATCCCACAGTCTTCTGCAGATGTCCCCCCGCCCCACTCATTTACACCTACCTCTTGTTCCCCTTGGATGGCCAGAGCTAGAGCCTATTTGACCCAAAATCCTGGGCCAAGTGACTGCTTGAATAGGCAAGTCTCGTCATTTGGTGAAAGTGAAAAAATCCTCACACTTCTAATCTTTTTTTATACTCAGTTCAACAAATATATATTAAGCACCTATATTGTGCATAGATATGGACATGAGTAAGACAGAGCCCCTGATCTTAAGGAGATTTAAAATCTATTAATAGACTAATAATTAGTCAGAACATACATAGCTCATTCGTTCAACAAATATTTGGTGAGCAGTTACTATGCCAAACACAGAGCCTGGCATTTGGGCTATCCTGGTGGATAAGACAGACATGGCCCCTGCCTTCAGGTAGTCTGCAGTCCAGGGGTGGGGTGGGGTGGGGTGAGACAACTGAATAAGCAACAACAGTAAGGAGTAGCAAGTGATTTTATAGGGAAGTAGAGGGTGCTCTGGGATCTCATAGCCAAGGTGCCTACTCTAAGAAACTGGGTCTTAAGAGAGATCCAGAGGTAAGAAATGAAACGTAATTACAGAGGGAGGAACAGAGATCAGGGGGTGCTTCAAGGAGAAGCACTTGAAAAAAAAAATCCTTGAAATATTGGTAGACGGGTGAATGGGAACAGGAGGGAATAGCATGAACAAAGGCATGGAGGTGGAAAGTCAGAGCAAGAAATAGCCGTCTGGACTGGTTGGAATATAGGATGAACACCCAGCCATGGAGACACAACTGTTAAAAGAAGTTAGACAATAGTTTTTTTTATTTAATTTTTTTTTTTTAATGATTCAAATCTATGAAAAATGCTGGTATAGTATTATAAACTTCCATATACCCTGGTGCTAGACTCTCTAATTCTTAACATTTTGCCACATTTTAAGTTTCTCTCTCTCTATGTGTGTGTGTATGTATATATAAAATATAAAATCTACATAATATGTAATTTATATATTGTTGTTGAGTGCAATTGAGTCAATTTTGACTTATAACGACCCCATGTGACAGAGTAGAACTACCCTATAGGGTTTTCTAGACTATAATATTTATGGAAGCAGATGACCCAGTCTTTCTGCTGCAGAGCCGCTGAATAGGTTCAAACCACCAACCTTCCAATTAGTAGCTGAGCACTTAATCATTTTGCTGCCAAATCAAAACCAAACCAAACCCACTGCCGTCGGGTCCATTCTGACTCATAGCCACTCTACAGGACAGAGTAGAACTGCCCCATAGGGTTTCCAAGGAGTGGCTAGTGGATTCGAACTGCCAACCTTTTGGTTAGCAGCCAAGCTCTTAACCACTGTACCACCAGGACTCCTTAATTTATATATTATATGTATTTGATATTATGTTTATATATAAAAATAATTATATTTATATATAATTTGTATATTTAATTTGTTGTTGTCTTGAACCATTTGTTAATAAGGTGTGGACATCATCATGCCCCTAAGTCAAACAAATAGGATTTTACTTGCACTTCTTCTTCGAGATGGAAAAAAAAAATTCCTATTAAAAGATGGCTGGGCCCCTGACCACACATCATTCATAATGCGCTGTACCCCTGCCCCAAGTTTCCTTTAAGCTAGTTCTGTCTCCACCTGCATCTTTCTCCGCCTTGAAATGAGCAGCTGCTGAATAGCCAGGTTGTTCGGAGAAAAGAAACAAGTTTAAACAACTCCGAAGTAGTTCACAGTCTCTGCTGGGCTGAAGCTGACAGGCCAGCTGTACTTTCTGCTCGTATCTCAGGACCTGGAAGAAAATATTCTATGAGGCTTAGGAGAAAATGACATAAAATGAATCCATTTGGCTGTCAGAGATCATAATGCAACTGAAGAAGAGGTACAAAATCAATTCATTCTTATTATAATTTTCAGATTGCCATTTTCCTGTTTGTTCAGACTGGGTCTGATGGCTTAAATTGGTCTTTGGAATACCTAAGGAGTTTTTTTGGTCCCTTAATATTGGCTTATCAGTTTCAGTAATTTTACCTCCCAGAGTGAAATTGGCTGCTAACATTTAGAGGAAATCCGTGCTGTATTTTTTCATAAGTTTTGCTGGTCATCACCTCCTAGGCTACAGTAAACATGCTTCTGGTTTATCTGGAAGACAGCACCAGAGCCTGGATGCTTTATCACAAAACTGCTGGTCATTCGTTCCAGGGGCTCTTCCCCAGCAGAGAGAGCCTTTGTCCAGTGTTTATCTATTTTCTTCCCTGCAATACCTTAGATCTCCTGTTTAGAGGGAATCTTCCCATTTGGCTGCTAGAATAAAAGAAAACGAGGGCCTGCAACAAGTGATTCTTTTATTCCTCCTTCCAGGCTGTGTGTGGGGCCACATAGAGAGAGATTAGGAACGAAGAGAAGGGCAGAAAGAAAGGGTAACTGAGTTTGAAGACAATTGTCAATCTAGTCCCATTTTTTCTGTTGCAAAGTAATCATAGGAATGTTCATCTACATTCCTTTTATAAACATTTATTATTATAATTATAAAAGTAGTGTATATTATTGTTAAAATAATTGAAAAATACAGAAGAAAATGAAAGTATCTGTAATTTTACCACCCATAGATAGCTACTACTAACAATTGAGTTTTTTCTGTCTGTCTTTACTTAGAGTTGAGAACCTACATATATAACATGGTAAGGAGACATTTTCACTTAACATTATCCAATACCAAAACCAAACCTGTTGCTGTTGAGTTGATTCTGACTCATAGCCACCCTATAGGACAGAGTGGAACTGCCCCATTGGGTTTCCGAGGAGCGGCTGGTGGATTTGAACTGCCGACCTTTTGGTTAGCAGCCGAACTCTTAACCATTGTACAACTAGGGCTCCTAACATTATACAAATGCTAAACAGACATCTTTTTTAGAGGTTATATAATAATTTATATTGTGGATGTGCCGTGATTTACTTTATTTCTTAGTTTGGACAGCTAGTTTACTTCCTAGTTTGTTTGTTTGTTTCCTAGAAAGATTATAGCAAGGAACATCCTTACACAGAAAGCTTTTATGTGTATATCAGATACTTTTCTTGGGATGGATTCCAATAAGATAAATTACTGGGTCAAAAAGTAGGCATATTTTTAAAGCTATCTATATTTTCTTTCAGAAAGATTTTCAAAATGCTCTGCTAGAACAATTTATATTTCTACTACCAGTGGGTAAGAATGCTTATGTCACTGAACATTTGCCAGAGCTGAATATTAATTTTAAAAATATATTTTAATTTGATAGGTAAATATATATATATATATATATATATATATATATATATATATATATTTAGATTGCAATTGTTTGCTTACTAGTACGGCTGAACTTTTTGTGTGTGTTTGTTAGCTGTGTGTGTGTGTGTGTGTGAATTTTCTGTTAATGTCTACAGTCCTTTTACCTATCAGTCTTAATATTTTTCTAAACTATTTGGATGACATAGGAGTAGCCCTCTGTCTGCCATGTTTGTTGTAAAGTTTTCCTAGTTAGAAAGCCTTCTACAATATTTTTATGCAGCCTTAAAACTTCATGTGATCAAATGTTCTTCCTTTTTCTTTCTTCTTCCTTCCTTTGTTCCTTCCTTCCTTTCTTCTTTTTTTCTCTTTTTATTGCTTGCAAGCTTAGGAAATCCTCCCTTAGCTAGAGAAGTGTGAAATACTTGTTTGTATTTCTACTGAATTTTGTTATGGTTTGGTTCTTTTACACTTACTTTACTTTATTCTATCTGATCTTATTGTGGTGGATGATTTGAATTGAGATTCCAAGTGAATTTTTCCCCAAATAGTTAAGCAGCGGTCCCAGCAGTATTTACTGACTAAGTCTACCCTCCCTACTAAGCTGAAATAATCCATTTATCATATATTAAATTCTTATGTAGACCTGAGTCTGTTTCTGCAGTGTCCATTCAGTTCCAGTGGTCTATTTTTGTGTCAACACCATACTTCTTGAGAATCGAAGCTTTATTAAATACACTAATATTTAGTAAGAGAATCCCTTATCCCTCCATTAATTTGCTTTATTAAAAAAATGTTAAAACTATTTTAACTATTTATTATAACAGAAGAAATTTTATAATCTTTTTGTCAAATTCCAAAGTAATCCTATTGGTATTTTGATTGTAATTGTTTAGAGCTACATGTAAATTCAAACTTCTTCAATGTTCAAAGTTAATTTTTATTTTTTAAGCTCATGTTATGATTAGAATTGCTGATTCCTAAACATCCACATTCTACATGCTGAGAAAATAATCCAAAAAGCTAGACTATATGAAGAAGAATGCGGCATTAGGATTGGATGAAGACTCACTAACAAACCACAATATGCAGATGACACAACCTTGCTTGCTGAAAGCAAAGAGAACTTGAAGCACTTACTGATGAAGATCAAAAAGCACAGCCTTCAGTATGGATCACACCTCGATATAAAGAAAACAAAAATCCTCACAAATGAACCAATGAGCAACATCCTGATAAATGGAGAAAATATTGAAGTTGTCAAGGATTTCATTTTATTTGGATCCACAGTCAATACCCATGGAAGCTGCAGTCAAGAAATCAAATGATGCATTGCATTGGTCAAATCTGCTGCAAAAGACCTCTTTACAGTGTTAAAAAGCAAAGATGTCACCTTGAGGACTAAAGTGTGCCTGACCCATGCCATGGTGTTTTCAGTTGCCTCATATGCATGCGAAAGCTGGACGATGAATAAGAAAAATCGTGGAAGAATTGATGCCTTTGAATTATGGTGTTGTGAAGAATATTGAATATACCATGCACTGCCAGAAGAATGAACAAATCTGTCTTGGAAGAAGTACAGCCAGAATGCTCCTTAGAAGCGAGGATGAGGAGGCTTTGTCTCACATACTTTGGACATGTTATCAGGAGGGACCAGCCCCTGGAGAAGGACATCATGCTTGTTAATGTAGAGGGTCATCGAAAAAGAGGAAGACCCTCAACAAGATGGATTAACACAGTGGCTGCAACAATGGGCTCACACATAGCAGTGATTATTAGGATGGTTGTTAGAGGAGGAACCAGGTAAAAACCCAGGGCTCTTAGACTCGTTTACCATTCACTCCAGTTCTCATAGCTTGTTCATGGGCAGGTATAATGTATAGGTTCTTAAAGAAGATCATTTCTCCTGTTCCAATTTCAGTGTATCAGAAACAGCACAGATAGAACATTTTAGAAATAGAGTCCCACTGATGAGTATTTACCCCAGAAGAAGATCCACACTATTCATTTTTCTCCCTATTATAAGGAAGTAAGAATCTCTGGTGGCACAGTGGTGAGAGTGCTGGACTGCTAACCTAAAGGTTGGTGGTTCAAAACAACCAGTAGCTCCTCAGGAGGAAGATATGGCAGTCTGCTTCTATAAAGATTTACAGCCTTGGAAACCTTATGATGTCGTTAGGAGTCAGAATTGACTCAATGGCAGTGGGTTTGGTTTTGATATAAGGAAGTAGGTGCACAAAAACTTGGGCCACAAAGAGACTACTGGTATATGCTTGAGGACCAGAGGGTTCTGCCTAGAGTGACTCTGATTTTAAACCCAGTCCATGTCAATTGGGATTGCACAGACATGTTTCCTGGAGACTTGACCTAGCATCTAGTCTTAACAAGAGCAGCCTGGCTTTAATCTACTTTCCACTCCGTCGCTCTCCATCCCAACAAGATAGTATAATTATGGCAGACGCAGGTTATGAACTGTGGTTTACTCTTCCTTAAAAAAAAAAAAAAAGACATTAACGTTGCTGTAATCATTCTTTAGCTGCATGTATTAGAGATTCCTTCCCCATAGCCCCAAACACTTTGCAAATATGACCTCATTAACCCACACGCCAACCCTCTATGATAGGTCAGCTGTTGTGGTGGCATTCGGGAATTGAATTACACAAAGAGAAAGAGGAGTTTTCAGAGCTGCCAGCCAGCTGGGGGACAGGATCAGGATTAACATGGAATCCTAGAACTGTACAGGGCCCTGGACATCACCTGGTACAACAACCTTATTAAATAAACCAGAAACTGAGGCCCAGAGGGGCCATATCACTAAACTCCAAGGTTTTTAACCATGGTTATATGTTATTATCACCTGGGAAACTTTAAAAAATACCATTGCCCAAGCCCTACCCCAGACCAATTTTATAAAAAGCACTGGACCTCCCTCTATCAATTGTTTTACAAGCTCCTTATGTGATTCTGGGAGTCCCTGGTGGTGCAACGGGTTAACACGCTTAGCTACTAACTGAAAGTTAGGAGATTGTAGCCCACCTAGGGGTACCTTGGAATAAATGCGTAGCAATCTACTTCTGAAAAATTAGCCATTCAAAAGCCTATGGAGCACAGTTCTACTCTGACACATGTGGAACCATCATGAGTCAGGGTCAACTTAATGGCACCTGGTTATGTGATGGTAATAATTAGCCAGGGTTGAGATTTAGCTGGTCTATAGCAGACTTGGAAGGAGAAGCCCTGTCTACCTGTTCCATCTTGGGCTCTGTCCATGGCTTCACTTTATCATTCTCTGTCATACAGTTTGGTTTATGGCAGAAGTCCTTGAGGTCTTAACAACCCAGGCTGGCATCTTTCGTAAGGAAATAACTGAGGTAATTCCTTAGCTTTTCACTTCATCTCACTATCAGAGGCACATTGTAAAGCTGTGGCAAAATGATGCTGAAGTCACTATGTGATTCTGCCATGCCAGTCAATCAACTAGGCAGTTCACTGGATGAAATCAGTCAAATCAGTTGGTTGGCTGACTTAGCCATTCCAGATAAAATGGTCTGCCTGCCTGCCTAAGTGTGCTCATTACTTTTCTAGACCTTGCCTTTTACAGGGAGATGTGATGATATTTATTTTCTATCATAAGTTCAGTGCTAGGGAGCATTGTAGAGTCTAAGCATGAGCCCTGTAAAAGACTAAACAAAATCATCCTGAGGCACTACAAGGATTAGAGATTAAAGAGTCATCACAGTGTCTGGCCCATAGTAGGTGTTCAATATATATAAAAAACAGTTACTGTCAACTTGATTCCGACTCATGGTGACCCCATGTGTGTCAGAGTAAACTGTGCTCCAGTTTTCAATGGCTGATTTTTTGAAAGTAGATCACTAGGCCTTTCTTCTGAGGTGCCTCTGGGTAGACACGAACTTCCAACCTTCCAGTTAGGAGCCAACCACATTAACAGTATGCACCACTTAGGGATTCCAGGTGCTCAATGAACAGTAGCAATTACTACGTCCACACTGCATTGGGGTATTGCAATGGCCTAAATCCCTGCGCAGACCCTGACAAGCACGCGTGTGTACCCATGCATATACACAGTTTGACAGTACAGAGTATGTTATTAGACTTGGCTATGTGCAAAACTTGGCTATAGTTGAGGGTAGGAGGAAAAAACAACCAGTCTATTAACTCCTTTGTCTCCAGAAAAAAAATACCAATACAGAAAGTGGCATTGGCTGGGGAGCTGAAAACACTTAAACAACTTAAAGCTACGTTTAAGTAAGAACATCAGATTACTTTTTAGGCTTTGTGTGATGTATAGCTGTAATGGATCTCTTGACTCCTGAAGCTAAAGCCCCTTGGCCCTGGAATCTAGAATCACCTCTGTCTATTATTTCTGACATTAAGTCAGTCTCACTGAGGTCCTGCTCAGATCTTGTGCTCTGTTCCCCTTAACTCAAGTCTCGCTTGGTTGCCTATGGACCTTCCTCCATCTTTTATTCAGGAACTGGGCCCTTGTCTAGTTCCTTCCCCTCTCCCTTCCTCAGGAGTCCCTGAGTCATGCCAGTCTGGACTGCTGAGACCTCAGTTCTCCTAGGCCCAGGAGTCCTGCCACAGCATCACCAAAACAATAACAATGGAAAGAGGAAGAGAGTGACTGATGTTCCTGGTCCCAATGGCTGGCTGCTGGGGATCTGCAGAGGCCTCTCTTGTTTTGGCAGCTAGGCCTCTTCCTGCCCCTGAATGGGAACGCCGTGTTAATTTGTCTACTGGGACACTCCCTCACTGCCTGCCTCCCCCTTCTGTGGGAAGCCTATCGTGACAAGTGCTATGGCTACGTGGCCAAGTCATGAGCCATGTCACTGAGGCATTCAGCAGGTCATAGCTAGGCTGTTCCACAGTTAGATAGCTAGATAACTTAAAACAACTCTATTTGTTGTCCCTAAAGACAGGCCACAGGCTAACGACTAGACAGAGACTAAGAGGCAGATGTCTTATCAACCACAGTCACTGCTTGCTTTGAAGAAACCCTCATGTCTTCATAGAAATCCTTAATGTCTGCAGTAAATAGTAATGTGTTTACATTTCCACAACTATGCTTACATGCCACTCTGGGGACTGAGCCTTAACCAGTATTTTCAGATACCAACATTTTCAATAAAGGCATAAATTCTAACCTAGTTCCAAAGGGATTAACGTTTACAGAAGGGTACAGAGGAGGATAATTCGTGATTTGGATTTTATTCTTTTCTTTGGTCCAGGGTATGGTCGTTCATTTGGTCCTGCCCATTTTTCAGCATCATGTCCTGCCTCTCCTAACTCAGAGAACCATTTGTCTTAGGCTGGGTTCTCTAGAGAAGCAAAACCAGTAAAGCATATAAATATATACATAGAGAGAGAGAAATTTATATGAAGGAAATGGCTCATTGAGTTGTAGAGGCTGGACTATCCCAAGTCCGTGGGTCAGGCCAGAAGCTTCTCCTGATTCATGTAGCTGCAGGGGCTGGCAAACCCAAGATAGGCCAGCCCAACAGCAGGGCTCTGGCTCACAGGCTGTGAAGATCAATATGAACAGGAGCCAGATGCGGGATCCAGAGCGAGCAAAAGCCCAAGAGCCTTGCCAGAAAGTCCATCTGTATTGGATGCAGGCCACACCCCCAAGGAAACTCCCTTTCAACTGATTGGCTACTTACAGCAGATCCCATAATAGAGGTGATCACATTATATCAATTCTCTTCATGGAGGTGATCACATCATTATATGACTGCCAAACCACTGAGAATCCTGGCCCAGCCAAATCGACACACAACCTTAACAGTCACACCACTCAAACTCTCTCCTTTATTGGACTCATTCTCACAGCTCCATGTTTTTGTGTTTTTATACTTCTCGCTCTTTCTCTCTGGAATGCCCTTTTCCCATTCTCTTCCTGGCTAATTCTTACTTATCTTTCAAAAATTGACCCCCACACCAACTTCCCTGTAAAGCCTTCCCTGAAGTAGCCTCCTTCTTCATGTCTGAGTACCTTTTGTGTACATACTTCTAGTGGACTGCTTATCATATTCCTTTGAGCCTGTGTATCATTTATTTTCACATACATGATGTGCACAATATGAGCTCAGTGTTTCAGCACAAAGGAATACATTTAAGTGCACAATACCAAACATGGGGCCTTGCATTCCCTTCTGTTAACTCTGGCTCAATCATGGTAAAACTCTAAGTGACTTGAAGAATGGAGCCTTGATTAATTCATCACTGTATCCTCCACACAGCACCTATCAGTGTCTGGTACACAGTAGGTGTACAATACATGTTTTCTGAAGTAATGTGGCTGCCTATATGCCCTTCCTAAAAGTGATACTTGGGTTAGATTGAACCTGATAAGGAACATGCAGGAAATTAAACTTCAGGAGACTTTCTTTCCGTTCAGCAAGTTGCCATCCCTTTTGAAAGCTCGTGGGGAAATCCTCAGAGTCTTTATCTTTGCAAACTCAGTAAGCTGAGAGAATAAAAGAAAACTTTTCATTTGCATTGATTTTCCACCTGGTCTTTGGGCTCCTACCACCGAGACTCTGACTCTCACCTCCCTGCCCCCCCAGGTCTGGGACTATGTCTTGTTCATCTTATACTCTAATTGCCTAGCCCAGTGCCTGGTACACAGTTGGTGCTTTATAAATGTTTATTGAATGACTGGCCAATTGGCAATCCGAGAAGGAGCCCTGGTGGTGCAGTGGTTAAAGGGCTCAGCCACTAACCAAAAGGTCAGTGGTTTGAACCCACCAGCCGCTCTGCAGGAGAAAGATGTGGTAGTCTGCTTCCATAAAGATTACAGCCTTGGAAACCCTATCGGGCAGTTCTACTCTGTCCTATAGGGTCAGTAGGAGTCAAATTCAACTCTCCGGCAATGGGTTTGGTTGGGTTTTACCCTTGTCAGAGAAGCCCTCTAGTGCCATCTCTCTTAACACATACTTGCGTTTAGCATTGATCATTATGTCATTTCCTCTACAGGCAAAGTTATTTTTCTGAGTGCAATGCACTTGTCTTTGGAATGTCCTCTAAAAAGAATCCCTGAGGGCTGTGCTGATGCTTTAGTTGAATGGGTTAAGGTGGTTTCCATTTTCATATTGCTGGAAACTGCCACTTGTATTGGTTCATGGGTAATAGTCTGGGCTGAGGGAGGAGCCTTTGTCTTTTGGGGGCTTTATAGAAGTTTCAGATAATGTTAGGGAAAGAAATAAAAGATTGGATACAAAAAAGAAAAGAAAAAACAAAACAAAACCAAAAACCTAATCTAGGTAAAGAAAACGAATATAGAAAAACTTCTCCAAGGGACACAAAAATCGGTCACACTTATTAAAAAGAGGAGCATCAATCATTCTCAGTCTCATTTTATTTTCATTGTGTTCATGAGTGAAGGTACAAGTGGAAATGACAATAGTGAATAATGTTTAAAAGCCATTTTATCCAGGAACAGTGAATAAGAAAGATATTTAGTTCCAACCTTGCAGATAGGGTGTAAAAAAGAAAAAAAAAAAAATCAATAAACTCAAAAACATTTTCCCCCAGGAGGATGAAATCTCTCTGAGCCTTTCCTATGCTTCCTACCATCAAGGTACTGGAGGATGGCTGCAGTCAGGATCCACTAAGGGTGCTGGCGGGGAGACAGGCTGGGGGCCAGTAGGGGGCTCATGGCTTCGGTTTCTAGTAAATTCTTTATCCTGCTGCAGGATTCATTTGCAGACTTACCTGCTTTCTTGCTGGGTCTTAGCCTTTTGACTTGCACAAATTTGTGTGCTTTCCTTCTTGTTTTACACATTTGTTTCAGGTCACGTGGACTCATAGCCGTGTAACTCTCCTCTGTCAGTGTAAGACGGTGTGAAAGGTTGTGGACAAATGGAACTTTTGTAAATCTAATCATCTTTCAAATGTACTCAGGAGCTTTCCATTTAACCGAAGCCAGGTGTAAGTCTTTGGCAAAATGAAAAAAAGTCTTTAGCAATCCCACTCACATACCAGTTTGTCTCCCCTGAAAGGTAATTTTTTTTTATCATCAATTTTCTTAAACCTGAGCCTGACGTTCCTGGAACAAATGAATAGGTGTCTGCAGTTTGCAGGGCACTGGGCCATCTGTGTGCCCTGCTCAGAGGGCTCCTAACTCCCCACCCCACTACTTACTGCCTGTGCCCACAAAGGACAGACCTTCACTTGCTTGTATCTAACACCTTATACATATTAGCACATATGCACTCAGATTTTCTGCAGTGCTGGGAGGGAAGTGGGGCAGGTAGGGCCCATGCTGAGCCATCTGAGAAATTTGTGGCAGTCGAGACCCAGCTCTCCTGATGTCTAAGGCAGTGCTTGTCTTTTTCTTTGCCATCCTGTCTCCCAATAGTAGGATTCATTCTAAAACATGGCACTTCTCATCAGTAATTTAGGACGTGTTCACCGTGATCCACCCTGCTGGGTCAGGGGTATGTTAAAAACTGCTGAGGGACAATGATGCTGTCCTCGTGGATTTTTTGTGGATCCTGCACTTGAACTATGTATGCTTTAAGCCTGAAGAGAAGAGAGCACTGGATCTCTTGTTAAATAATTGGAAAAATGGTTTAGAAGGCAGATTAGAATAGTGGAAAGGCCAGCTTGGGTTTTCCATTAGCCAGATGGGTTCAATCATGGTCCCAACTAATTATTAGTATTTGGTTAGAACAGTAAGTATGAGTAGTGTGAACTTGGACCAGTTCTTTAATTTCACTGAGCCTCAGTTTCTTCATCCCTAAAATGGATATATTAAAACCAACCTAACAAAGCTGTGAATTTTACATGGCAAGTGCTGAATAAATAGAAATTATCCTAGTCATTAATGTTTATTAGCACTATGGTTGTTTTTATCTCTGCTTAGTTATATCCTCACTCCTCATTGTGTTTACCCTTTTATCTTCTGTTACTGTATTTCTCTCATGGTTGCCTGTTCTATATAAGCCTCAACACATTTTTTTCTCTTCATGCCCTAGTTTCTCCTACCCTCCTCTCCCACACACATACAAATTTAATATTATAGAACTCTCTTTCTCTTTTCCATCAAAACATCACACAATTTCAAAGCTATAAAAGCCCTTGGAGAGTCTCAGATCCAGCTCCTCGAGTCAGATGAGACAACTGAAACCCAAGGAGACTGCCGTCTACAAGAAGTCACCCTGTTAGTGGAATCCTGGGACACTCAGGGTAAAGCTCAGTCTACTACCTGTTCTAATTCTCTGTTCCTGGGTGTGACACCGTGAGAGGGCGTCTGTCCCCAGGGGGCCTGGTGAAGACAGATATTATAGTTCTCAGTCTCCGAAAAGTGCCGTTTTTCTTCTTTCCTTTCTAAACCCTCAGGAGCATTTTACATTTCAAAGCTCTTTGATGAGCTAAACCTGGGGCAGCAAAACTCAGCTGAGATTTCTTGTGAAATTCTCTTGTTGGACTGAGGGTATTTTTAACTTTTTTTTTCAGTTGTAAGAAAAATCTACAGTTGCTCAGCATGGATAATACATAATGAATGAACAGTAGCAGGTCTTTGGTCTAATTTTTGTGTGCATCCGATTTCTCAATAACAAATGGGCTTTTGTTAGGAGATAGGTTGATAACTTAACTGAGTTTGCTTTTTATTGGTCCGTGGCGAGCTGGGAGCCGGGCTGCGGATGCTTTCTCTTCTCTTTCTCCTGTAACAAAACTGTGACTTGACACATAATTGAACAGTGTTATTTAGGCCCTTTCAATATTCTGGGCACAGAAGAGAGAGACTTTTTTTTTTTCCATCTAGGAGAATGGCATCCAAAACTAAATATCAGGTAATAGTTTAGCATAGCCGTGCCTGATATGATCTGTCACAAAGGAGAGAAGAACTATTGATTATGGTACTGATAAAAGAAACACACACACACACACACACACACACACACACACACATCCCAGAGGAAAAGGTGGAGGGAAATGGGGAGCCTATAATGCAGGTGGCTGCCCTTAAGTCACTGCCCTGGAATAATGACAAATGCCATGTACTGCCTCAGATTTCTTTGAATTGGCCTAGAAATGAAGCCTCACAACTCTACTATCAAAGGCAGCGGGAGTGACATTAAAGAAAGCTGTTCTGAGTGATGTTAACGAATAGCAGAATGACTGGTACAACGGGACATCTGTCCAGAGTGTGGTCTGAGGGCACCTGCAGAAGGGCCTGAGAATAAGGACTTGGGGGAAGCACTGGCAACCACATGTCAAGGAGGCTCATTTGTCCGTGCTCTGAGGAGGTAAGGTGAGAGGCCAAGGCACACAGAGGCTGGCTCTAGGGAGTGATAATGCGTGCGGAGCCTTCCAATTCACTGTAGGTCACCAGCTCAGTTCAAACCCTAACTGCTGAAAATTGTTACTGCTTGATGGCTGATGGGAAATTAGTACCTGGCTTTCAGTCAGCTTCCTAAAAGTATTCACTGTAATTGGCCTCCCTTCCTGAAAGACTGACAGAGGCTGGGAAGGGCAACAGGTACAGGCTATTGTGACACCAGGAGGGGGTTTGCTGGAACAGGAAGGGGATTAAGTGCTGGCAGGCACAGAGAGGACAAGGCAGTGTGGTGATCAGGGTGGGGGAGGGCAGGAGGGGGAGGAAAAATGCTTTATTCCTCTGGTATCTAAAAGTGTGAGGGCTGCAAGGATTCTGAGGCCAATCAGTAGGCCCACCAGCCTGGGGAGATTAGAGCAGGAAGGTGGACTGAGACCCACGAAGAAACTCATGCCTGGTCCTAGTGGGCACAGGTCCTTCTCTGCAACCCACAGAACTCTTTTCCTCTCTCTGATTCACCTCTGATTTCCCAACTCCAGAGAATTCTTATGTCATCTCAGGGCATGAGAGTCTTCTGAATCTCTTGTTTAATCCTTGAGCCCTTCAAGTCTTAAACCATGGAGTCCATTTCAACTCATGGCTACCCCACGTGCTACAGAGTAGAACTGATCCATTAGGTTTTCAGGGATGTAATATTTACAGAAGTAGATTGCCAGGCCTTTCTTCTGTGGTGCGCTGGTGGGTTCGAACCACCAACCTTTAGGTTAGTAGTCAAGCACAAACCGTTTGTGCCACCCAGGATTCCTGCGGCTCTTAGGATCTTGTAAACCCAGGCTCTTGCAAAGCAAAAGCTTTGGCTCTTGGAATTCAACCACTTTTCATTTTTCTACTGTTGTCACCCTTCCCTGAGGCAATGAATGGGGGAGAAGTGGAGTCACAAGGTAAGAGGAAGCACATGGAATAAAAAGCATCCTGCTGCACATCATTGCACATATTCCTTTTGATGCTTGCCTTGCTCCTTGGTTTTTGTGGGCCCATCAGCTTCCTGCCAGGAAGAAACTCTCCCGACTTCCTGTTGTGGGCAAGTCACAAATCCAAAAGCCCTGTGAAGGTCTGTGTCTATAGGGAGACTAGGGACAGAGGAAGGAGCCCATGAGAAATCTGGCCTGAGAAGGTCTCCCTTCCACCTTCCAGCTTTTTATCTCTGTAATTCAGGGGGTAGGGACATTTGGACTAGATAAACTACTGTTGTACAGCTTACAACTTTTTGGTCACAGACATGTGAGAAGAGAGATGCTCAATGCAGCTCACACACATCACAGCAGGTGTGCAGTGTCATTTTTACATGTTCTTGTTTGTGGTTGCTGTAAACTGCCATCCATTTGGCCCTGCCTCATGCTGACCCATGCATAACTTAATGAAGTGCTGCCTGGTCCTGCACCATCCCTATGACTGGTTGCGGATTAGACTATTGTGATCCATAGGGTTTTCAGGGGCTGATTTTTGGAAGTAGATGGCAAAGCCTTTCTTCCTGGTCTGCCTTAGTCTGGAAGCTCTGTTGAAACCTGTTTAACATCATAGCAACGAGCAAGCCTCCACTGACAGATGGGTGGTGGCTGCACATGGGGTGGATTGGCTGGAAATCAAATCTGGGTCTCCCGCATAGAAGGCAAGAATTGTACCAATGAACCACCACTGCCCCATCACTTCTATATAGATGAGATCACTAATTGTTTTACTTTTCATATTGTAATGATTTGATGTCACCTTGCAGATAATCTGTTTCTGTGAGATATGTGTCAGCAGCTTGATTGTGGGCACATTCTCTCTTGGGGGCACGTTCTGTCTCCTGGAGGAGGGTCTTGTCTCTATGTGGAAGGCCCACAGGTGGGTGGGAAGCTAGTGTGCAGGAGCTGTCCACGAGCCTGGGAGAAACCGAGAGGGCAGCTTCCACTGTCTTTGGAACATGGGGGTTGTACAAAAGCTTAAATGTTGGGGTGCAGTTCCTTGAGGGGATCCCCCTGCCAAGGCAGAGGATAAGATAGAAAATAAAGATGTGTTCTCTGGAACAAACAGCTGCTGCTGCTCAGACAGATCCTAAGCAGTTTGCATGCCCAGTCTCAGTAGTAAGGAGGTGTATTTGTAAATATTTGCGTGTGAGTTTCTCTCTCACTACACCTTGAACTCCTTGGGGGCAGTCTCTGAATCACCTTTGTTCTCTTCATTCCTAGCAGGTGCCAGGCACATAGTAGGTGCACAGAAAGTGCTTGTTATAAGAATGAGTGGAAATGGAAATGGAGGTCAGGGTAGTTCTATCTTTTGTATAGATGATGCTTGACTGCCTGGATATATTAGCAGTCCGTTCCTACCTGGTCTGCTTTTCAAACTACACTTAAACATCCAGAAAGTCATCAAAGGACATTTTGCTGAGTAGGCAAAAAACAGACCTTAAAAATTAGAACTTAGGCCTCAATACGATGATAAGGCCAAAGCTTAGTCAACTAAAAAGATGCTGGGTATATCTGAAGAATCTTTTTGCCAGCATCACCCTTCTTAACCAACGTGGGCCCTTCCTTGTGGCATCCATTTCCCCCAGCACTCCATGGGCCCGTCACTGTCAGCTGAGGGTGCTGTTTAGATCCCCCTGGGATTGGCTTTCCTGACCTAACTTCCTTCTGCATGTCCCTGACTACTGGACTTTGCCATGTTGTGGCTAGGCCTGACAATAGTCTTTTTAAATAAACTTTGCCGTTTCAAAACCAGCCCTAAGCGCTTTTGAATTCCTTTCCTGTTTGAAAAGTTCAGTTGTTTCTAAAAATACCTGAGTGGGAGTGGGAGGCCCCAGCCATGCAGTTCAAAGCTGTTCTGGTGGGTGAGGGTCTCTGGATTTGACAGTGAGCTCACTTGGGCTGATCCATCCTATTCAAGCCTTCAGGAAAAGGGCTCCGTTAAAGATAGAATAGCAAAGTCACCTGGAATCTCTACCACATAGAAGACAGTGGGGCACAGTGTTCAGAGGATTAGCCAGACACCAAAATCCTAAAAGTTGTTGAGATAACCTAGTCAAAAATGGCTGTGACATGTCTCAAGTGTTTTGTTTTTTGCTCTTTTCAAGATGGATGTGGTGTATAGGCAGTATTGATTGCAAGTCGATTGATAATCTTCAGTGTGTGTTTTTGAGTATGCATGCGGAGATCAGGAATTGATGTTCATTGTCTTCAAGGCTGGGATGCTTGACCCACAATTCATGCTGGTCATTTGGTTCTCAGCTTTCCTGAGATCAAGGAGTCTTGTCCAAAAGTCCCATAAACTAAAGACTGGTTTTGGGTGTGGATGAGATAATATGCTCATCCCCTTTGCTTATAATTGTTCCAATATGGATAATGAAAGCTTATTTTCTGTTTTCACTCAGTGTCCTTGGAGGATGAAGGCACAATGAGAAACACGCTGATCAACCACTAAGCTTATTCTTCTGTCTAATTACAGTTACCTTCTACACTTGATTGGTTTTTAAAGCTCAATATTTGTCAATTAAACCTTTATCCTAACAACTGGGTGGCACATCCCTGAGTGGTTTAGCACATGATATATTATCTGCAGAACCAAGGACTGGCTTCCTTTGGGAGCACTTTTGCAGGATTTAATGTATAAATGGTCTCTCTAAACACCTATTAAGGAATCTGCAGATAGAACTGTGTGGATTCAACCCAGGAGTCCATGGAGCTGATGTGGGAAGAGCCTTGACTTGAAATAGAATTCAGGAGACCTGATTTAATTCCCATTGAGGTCATTCTCTTTGTACTCTTTCAAAGTCTTTGAAGGTGCTCCTCTTTTAACCCATGTCTATTGAGTCATAAAATCCCCTGGGTGGCAAATACTTAAGATTGGTGGTTCGAGTCTGCCCAAAGATGCCTCAGAAGAAAGACCTGGAGATCTACTTCCAATCAGCCATTGAAAATCTTATGGGGTCACCATGAATTGGAATTGACTTCACGGTAACTGTTTTTTTGTTTTGCTTTGTTTTTATTGAGTCATAACCACAGCAGCTTGGACAGCACCATTAAAGAAGCTGGTCTGCCCCGCCATAGCAGCAGTTTAGCTTGGTCAGCCGAGGCCCTGTGCGAATTTCCCCTGGTCCATGGAGTACTGAAGAGAGCTCTGAAAAGATACTGAAGACCCCAGGATACACAGAGCTTCCAAATGGAACTTGCTAAGACATCAGGAAAAAATGATCTTGACTTGGTCCTACCTAGGAGCCTAGTCAAATTGCCAGGCTTTTCTTTGTGTTCTTTCAGCCAGGAACAACCCTGTGGCAGGACAGGGGGTGCACCAGTGCCATAATTCTGACCCCTCCCTTTACCTCAGAGTAGTAGGCTTCATTTTCTCTTCAGGTCTATTAGATCTTTGAAGAAGAGTAGGACAGAGTTATTTCTTTGTTTTTTTTTTTTTAATTTTTGTTTTATATTTTATTGTACTTCAGGTGAAGGCTTACAGAACAAATAGTTTCTCATGAAACAGTAGTACACATGTTGTTTTATGACATTGGTTAACAACCCCACAACATATTAAGCCTCTAAATTCTCAACCTTTTTTTTTTTTTTTGATGAAAATACAGATAGCCAAAGATACACCGTTTCAAAAATTTCTACATACACAGTTCAGTGACATTGACTACGCTCTTCCAACTGTGCTGTTATTCTCACTTAAGATGAAGGCTTACAGAACAAAATAGTTTCTCATTTAACAGTTAACACACATATTGCCCTATGACAATGGTTAACAATCTCACAACACATCAAGAATATCCTTACTCCACCTTGTGTTCCCTATCACCAGGGGACTTCCTTGTCCCCTTCTGTCTTCTGGCCCTTGTCACTGGACTACTGTACCTCATTAGTCTCATTTGGTTTTTTTTTTTTTTAACACCATTTCAAAACTTTTTACTTACATATTTAAGTGATATTGACTATGCTCTTCCAATTGTGCTGCCATTCTCGCCCAAGATGAAGGCTTACAGGACAAAACAGCCTCCCATTTAATAGTTGCAACAAATGTTGCCCTATAACAGTGGTCAACAATCTCACAACACATCGACAGTGTCCTTACTCAGCTTGTGTTCCTTATCATCAGTTTCCTACTCCCCCTCTGCCTTCTGGCCCTTGTCACCGGATTCCTGTACCTCGTTAGTCCCATTTAGTTTTACTGGGCTGTCCACTCCCAGGCTTAACATCGAACCTCGAAGGTAACTTCACCTCTGAGCTGAAAGGGTGTCTGGGGGCCACACTCTTGAGGTTTCTCCAGTATTCTTTAGGCCAGTAAATCTGGTCTTTTTTTTTTTTTTTTTTGGGAGTTAAAATTATGCTCTACATCCTTCTCTAGCTCTGTCCAGAACTCTCTGTTGTGATCCTGGTCAGAGCAGTAAGTGGTGGTAGCCGGGCACCATCTAGCTGTACTGGACTCAGTCCCGTGGAGGCCTTGGTAGCAGTGGACAATTAGTCCTTTGGACTAATCTTTTTGTTGTATCCTGTTCTCTTCATTCTCCCTTGCTCCCGAAGGGATGAGACCAGTGGAGTATCTTAGATGGCCGCTCATAGGCTTTTAAGACCCCAGACACTACTCACCAAGGTAGAATGTAGAGCATTATCTTTATAAGTAGTGTCATGCCAATTGAGCTAGATGTTCCCCGAGACCATGGTCCCCAGAGCCATCCGTCCAACAACTCAGTCCCTCAGGGGGTTTGGATGTGTCTATAGGGCCTCCATGACCTTTCCTTGTGCAGGTTGTGCTAGCTTCCCCTGTACTGTGTACTATCTCACCTCTCACCCAAGGTACCACTTACCTATTGCCTATTTAGTATTCCCCCCCCCCCCCATCCCTGGTAACCAACAAGGATTGTTACATTTTGCATGTGAATTTTTTCATGGGTTTTTACAATAGAGGTCTCATACAATATTTGTCCTTTTGTGATTGACATATTTCACTTAGCATAATGTCTTCCAGTTTCATCCATGTTATGAGATGCTTCACAGATTCATTGTTGTTCTTTCTCGTTGCATAGTACTCCATTGTGTGTATGTACCATAGTTTGTGTATCCATTCATCTGTTGATGGACATCGAGGTTGTTTCCATCGTTTTGCTATTGTGAACAATGCTGCCATAAACATAGGTGTGCATATGTCTATTCGAGTGATGACTCTTATTTCTCTAGGATATATTCCTAGGAGTGGGATTGCTGGATCGAATGGTATGTCTATTTCTAGTTTTCTGAGGAAATGCCATATCATTTTCCAAAATGGTTGTATCATTTTGCATTCCCACCAGCAGTGTATAAGAGTTCCCATCTCCCCGCAGCCCCTCCAACATTTGTTATTTCCAGTATTTTTGATTCGTGCCAGTAATGCCGGGTGAGATGGTATCTCATTGTGGTTTTAATTTGCATTTCTCTAATGGCTAGTGATCGCAAGCATTGCCTCATGTGTCTGTTGGCCATTTGAATGTCTTCCTTGGTGAAGTGTCTGTTCATTTGCTTTGCCCATTTTTTGATAGGATTGTTTGTCTTTTTGTTGTAGAGGTGTTAGATTTTCTTGTAGATTATGGAGATTAGACCTTTGTCTGACTTGTACTGTCCAAAGATTTTTTTCCCAGTCTGTAGGTTCTCTTTTTACTCTTTTGGTGAAGTCTTTTGAAGAGCATAGATGTTTGATTTTTAGAAGATCCCAGTTATCTAGTTTATCTGTTGGGTTTTTTGTGTTGATGTTTATGGTTTGTACCCTGTTAATGCCATGTATTAAGGCCTGAAGTGTTGGTCCTATTTTTTCTTCTATGAATTTTATAGTTTGAGACTTTATATTCAGGTCTTTGATCCATTTTGAAGTAGGTGTGAGGTATGGGTCCTGTTTCATTATTCTACAAATGGATATCCAGTTTTGCCAGCACCATTTGTTAAAAAGACTGTCTTTTCCTCATTTGATGGACTTTGGGCCCTTGTCGAGAATCAGGTGACTGTAGGTGGATGGGTTTACATCTGGGTTCTCAATTCTGTTCCATTGGTCAATGTATCTGTTGTTGTACCAGTACCAGGCTGTTTTGAGTACCGTAGCTGTATAGTAGGTTCTCAAGTCAGGTAGTGTGAGTCCTCCAACTTTATTCTTCTTCTTCAGTACTGCTTTACTTATTCGGGGCTTCTTCCCTTTCCATATAAAGGTAATAATTAGTTTTTCCATCTATTTGAGGAATGTTGTTGGTATTTGTATCGGGATTGCATTGTATTTGTACATTGCTTTAGGTAGAATTGACATTTTCACAATGCTGAGTCTGCCTATCCATGAGCATGGTATGTTTTTCCATTTATGTAGATCCCTTTGGGTTTCATGCAGCAGTGTTTTGTAGTTTTCTTTGTATAGGTCTTTTACATTCCTGGTCTGATTTATTCCTAAGTATTTTATCTTTTTAGGGGCTATTGAAAATGGTATTGATTTCCTGATCTCCTTTTCATCGTTCTCTTTACTGGTATATAGGAATCCAACTGATTTTTGAATGTTTATCTTGTATCCTGCTACTCTGCTGCTGAATCTTTCTATTAGTTCCAGTAGATTTCTCGTGGAGTCTTTAGGGTTTTCTATGTATAGTATCATATCATCTGCAAACAGGGAGAGTTTAACTTCTTCATTACCAATTTGGATGCCCTTTATTTCTTTTTCTTGCCTTATTGCTCTAGCTAGAACTTCCAGCACAATGTTAAATAGGAGTGGTGATAAAGGGCATCCTTGTCTTGTTCCTGTTTTCAAGGGGAATGTTTTCAGCCTCTCTCCATTAAGAGCGATGTTGGCTGTTGGTTTTGCAAAGATGCCCTTTATTATGTTGAGAAATTTCCCTTCTATACCTATTTTATTGAGAGCTTTTATCAGGAATGGGTGTTGGACTTTGTCAAATGCCTTTTCTGCATCAATTGAGATGATCATGTGATTCTTTTCTTTCCTTTTATCTATGTGGTGGATTTCGTTGATGGATTTTCTAATGTTAAATCATCCTTGCATACCTGGTATGAATCCTACTTGGTCGTGGTGTATTATTTTTTTGATATGATACTGAATCCTATTGGTAGAATTCTGTTCAGAATTTTTGCATCTATATTCATGAGAGATATTGGTCTGTAATTTTCTTTTTTTGTGACGTGTTGGTCTGGTTTTGGTATCAGCGTTATGCTGGCTTCATAGAATGAATTTGGAAGTGTTGCTTCCTCTTCTATGCTCTGAAATAGCTTGAGTAGAACTGGTACAAGCTCTTCTGTAAATGTTTTGTAGAATTCTCCAGTGAAGCCATCTGGGCCAGGGCTTTTTTTGGTTGGGAGTTTTTTTTATTACCTTTTCAATCTCTTCTCCTGTTATGGGTCTGTTCAGATTTTCAATATCACTTTGTTGTAGTTTGGGTAGGCTGTATGTTTCTAGAAATTTATCCATTTCCTCTAGGTTTTCAAATTTGTTGGAATATAGTTTTTCATAATATTCTGTTATAATCCTTTTTATTTCAGTTGGGTCTGTTGTAATGGTCCCCATTTAATTTCTTATTTGGGTTATTTGTGTCCTCTCCTGTTTTTCTTTGGTCAGTCTGGCCAGTGGTGTGTCGATTTTGTTGATTCTTTCAAAGAACCAACTTTTGGTTTTGTTAATTCTTTCTATTGTTTTTCTGTTCTCTATTTCATTTATTTCTGCTCTGATCTTTACTATTTCCTTTCTTCCAGTGGTTGTAGGCTTTTTTTGTTGTTCTCTTTCTATTTGTTTGAGTTCTGTAGTTAATGTTTTGATTTTGTCCCTTTCTTCTTTTTTGATATCTGCATCTATTGCTATAAATTGTCCTCTGAGGACTGCCTTTGCTGTGTCCCAAAGGTTTTGGTATGATGTGTTTTCATTTTCATTTGATTCTAGGAATTTTTTAATTCCATCTCTGATTTCTTCTATTACCCATTGATGTGTAAGAAGATTATTATTCAGTTTCCATCTGTTTGATTTTTTTTCCTTGCTCTTTCTAAGGTTAATTTCTACCTTGATGGCATTGTGGTCAGAGAAGATACTGTGAATTATCTCAGCATTTTGGATCTTGTTAAGAATTGCTCTGTGGCCTAAGATGTGGTCTATTCTGGAGAACGTTCCATGTGCATTGGAAAAGAATGTGTACTTTGCAACCGTTGGATGGATTGTTCTATATATGTCTATGAGGTCCAGTTGGCTGATTGTGTCCTTTAGGTCTTCTGTATCTTTGCTGAGTTTCTTCTTAGTTGTTCTGTCCTTTACTGAGAGTGGTGTGTTGAAGTCTCCTACTATTATTGTGGAACTGTCAATTTCTCTTTTCAGTGCTGTTAGAGTTTTTTTTATGTATTTTGGAGCCCTGTCATTGGGTGCGTAGATATTTATTATGGTTATGTCTTCATGATGGATCATCCCCTTAATCATTATATAGTGTCCTTCTTTGTCTTTTATGGTAGATTTTGTGTTAAAGTCTATTTTATCTGTGATTAGAATTGCCACTCCTGCTCTTTTTTGATAGTTGTTAGCTTGATATATTTTTTTCCAACGTTTGATTTTTAATAAATTCACATCTTTGTTTCTAAGGTGTGTCTCTTGTAGACAGCAAATTGATGGATCTTGTTTTCTTATCCATTCTGCCACTCTCCGTCTCTTTATGGGTGCATTGAGTCCATTTACGTTCAGTGTAATTATTGTTAGATGTGAGTTTGTTGCTGTCATTTTGTAGTGCTTTTTTTTTTGTGGTGCTGAAGTTTTCTTTGTTCTTCCTACTCTCTTGTGCTGAGTTACTTTTGTTTGTGGATTTTGTGTTCATTTCTTTTGTTTTTGTAGGTTTTGTTTTTGTTGAGACTTTATGTTTTTCGTCTTTATTTTTATGAGTTGGTTTGTTAACTTTTTTTGTGGTTACCATGAGTTTTACCCTTATCTTTATAATTTTGAAGCAGTCTACCCTTACTTGGTATCGCCTTGCCTTCGTCTCCTTTAGAAGGTTCTATACCTATGCCGTTTGTTCCCTCTTTCATTGTTTTGATGTTGTTGTCATCCTTTGATTGATTTCTCTGATTCCCTGTTGTATTTCTTTTGTTTTTGGAAAGTACTCTGTAGTTCAGTTCCTAGAATGGTATCTGGTTCATATGAACCTGCGTCCTAGGTCCTAGGTCCTGCCTGAGGGCTGAAGCTGTTTGTCCTCAGATCGAAGAACTCCCTTTAATAATTCTTGTAAGTTTGGTTTGACTTTTGCATATTCCTTTAGTTTCTGTTTATCTGGAAATGACCTAATTTCACCATCAAATTTGAATGAGAGTTTTGCAGGATATATTATTCTTGGCTGACAATTTTTTTTCTTTCAAGATTTTATATATGTCATCCCATTGCCTTCTTGCCTGCATGGTTTCTGCCGAATAATCTGAGCTTAGTCTTATTGTTTCTCCTCTGTATGTGACTTCTTGTTTTTTATGAGCTGCTCTCAGGATTCTTTGTTTGTCTTTAGTTTTAGCGAGTGTGAATATGATATGTCTTGGTGATTTTCTTTTGGGGTCTCTTCTATATGGGGTTCGTTGAGCTTCTTGGATGGCCAGCTTTTCATCTTTCATGATATTGGGAACGTTTTCTGTCAGCAGTTCGTCAATGATCCTCTCTGTGTTTTCTGTTTTCTCCCCCTGTTCTGGGATGCCAATCACTTGTAAGTTTTTGCTTTTAATTGTGTCCCACATAACTCTCAGGGTCTCTTCATTTTTCTTTGTTCTTTTTTCTGAGTTTTCCTGAAACAGAGTTGTATCCAAGTGTTTGTCTTCAGTTCCACTGATCCTGTCTTCCATGGTTTCAAATCTGCTTCTCAGCCCTTCTATGACACCGTCCATTTCTGAAATCTCGTTGTTTATCTTTTGGATTTCTAATTGTTGTTTTTGTATAATTTTGAGTTGTGAATTTATTTTGGCATTTTGTTCTTGCATCATCTTCCTGAATTCTTCCAATTTTTTGTCTGTATTTTCCATAAATTTGTCTATTTTTTCCTCATGTTTGTCAGCTTTTTGCCTCAGTTCTTGGAAAATTCTGAGTATTAGTGATTTGAGTTCCCTATCAGGTACTTCTAGTGCATTTTCTTCCACAGGAGAGTTATCTGGTGTTTTAATTTGGACGAGTATTGGAGCCATCTTGTCTTGTTTTTGTAAATGTTTTGATATTGTTTGCTGTTTTCGGGGCATTCAGTAGATATTTCTCTCATTTATTGATTGTAGATTTTTTTGTTGTTGTTTCGTCCTTGTGATACAGCTGGGCAGATCTAGCTGAAGAGGAGCCACTGGGACGGGTTGTTTGTGGCACTCACCGCAGCCACCAGGACGGTCGGTAGTCAGTGCTGGGCAGGTTCCAATAGGGCGTGCCTGAACAGCTTGGTGGTGTGATGTCAAGTGCACGGTGCAGTTAGGTAGGGTGCAGTAGGGAGATGGTTATGTGTGAAGCTAAGCTGGATATGGGAGAGAGGAGAGAAGAGCAGGAACAAAAAGCATACAAACATAAAAGAATGCTAGGGGAGCTTGTCGTTGGAATGTACAGATGGGAGACTATGGGATGGAGGAAACCAGAAGGGGGAAGAGAAAGAAAAGGAAAGAATGAACAAATAAAAATCAGAAAAGTTAAAGAACTGAAAAGTTCCCAGGGATCCCACCGATGCAGCTATGAGGTCTGGGGTAGTCGGTCTCAGTTTTCATAGCACAGCCTGGCCAGAAGGTACAGAGGCATACATCGCCTGGTATTCAGGGATCAGAAAGAGAAGGAAGAGATAGAGAGATGAGAAATTAAGCAATGAAGAAAGACAAAAGGGAAAAAGAGGGAAAAGATGAAAAAACTAATCAAAAAAGAAGAAAAATAAAATTAAAAAAAAAAAAAAAGCAACACCAGCAGTCAGTGCCAACAAATGGGACCCAGAGAGCCCGCACTCAGGGGCGCAAATTCCAAGCAGCCGGCAGTCTCGGGGTTAAGAGACCGTGGCCACGGGAAGCAGAGGGACCAACAAACAAAGGCCCCAGGATCTCACCGGCACGGCAGCCCAGACCTGGAAGCCGCCACACGCCCGAGCGCAGCCCCACAGCCCCGCAAGAGAGAGCAAAGTCAGCGCTCGGAACCAGGCACCCAGGCAAAAGGAGGGGGCAACAGCGAGAGGCAAGCAAGAAACCAGAAGAAGCAGAAAATGCCACACCAACAGCCAACAAATGGGACCCACAGAGCCCCCACTCAGGGGCGCGAATTCCAAGCGGCTGGTAGTCTCGGGGTTAAGAGACTGTGGGCACGGGAAGCAGAGGGGTGAACGAACAAGGACCCCGGGATCTCGCCAGCGCGGCAGCCCAGACCTGGAAGCAGCCACACGCCCGAACGCAGTCCCACAGCCCCGCAAGAGAGAGCAAAGACGGCGCTCGGAACCAGGCACCTGAGCAAAAGGAGGGGGAGGCAGTGAGAGGCAAGCGAGCAACCAGAAGAAGTAGAAAATGCCACACCAACAGCCAACAAATGGGACCCAGAGAGCCCCCACTCAGGGGTGCAAATTCTAAGCAGCCGGCAGTCTTAAGAGACCGTGACCAGGGGAAGCAGAGGGGTGAACGAACAAAGGCCCCGGGATCTCACCAGCGCGGCAGCCCAGACCTGGAAGCAGCCACACGCCCGAACGCAGCACCAAAGCCCCGCAGGAGAGACCAAAGACGGCGCTCCGAACCAGGCACCCAGGCAAAAGGAGGGGGAGGCGGCAGAAAAAGCTTCGCCAGCAGCCAACAAGCGGCTCTCAGAAAGCTACCAGCCCGGGCGCGCGGAATTCAAGCACCGGCGCCCCCCAGCCCAGGGACCCTGGCCACGGAAAGCAGGGGAGCCCCAGCCGAGGCGGAGAGGGGTGGGGGGTGGGAAAGCGCGCACCGCAATTTACCGGTCGTTCTGTCTCCCACTGGATGCTCTGCGAGGCTGCTCTCCCGTTCGCTGGTCTCCGATAGGAATCCAAGATGGTGGATCTGCACTGCGTTAGCTGGTAAGGAAACTCTGCATGAGTCTCTCCTCGCTCTCCATTCTCTTTTAGTATTCTCACTCCGTTTGGTGTTTGGCTGAGTTCTTTATCTCTTCATTTGTTGTTCTAGGGTTTCAGGATTGTTGATTCTCTGTTAGGCTTAGTTTTTCGGATCTTTGCTGTGGAGGGACGGCGTGGTGCTTCTGCCTAGAGCGCCATCTTGCCCCGCCTCCAGGACAGAGTTTTAGGGCTGAATTTTCTGGGGAAATAGAAAAAGTAGTTGGAGTTAACTTTGCACTGCCATGGAAAGGAGAAACTAAGGAGATAACAGCCATTTTACAGAGAAATGATTAGTATGTTCACTTCTTCCTCCCTGCCTTGCTACTGCTACCCTCCAAACACATACACGCACACATACACAAACACATATGCATACATACCCACATGCACACATGCACAATGCATCTACGCCAACATGCATACCCACATGCAAACATGCATATACACATGTACACATACACATGCATACATGTACACACGTACACACACATATATGCACACACGCAGCCTGTCAGGGTGTCAAAGTTGGAGAATCTGAGTGATCTAGAGATGCACAGAGTACTGTCACATTCTGCTGGGCTAGTCTCACTCTGGTGGGAAGGCTTCTTCTCCAATTTTGACGTTTGAGTTGAAGTTTAGTCAGGGACAGTGGCCCTTTCTGGGTGCCCAGTCTAACTACCACAAGGCTTTCTTTGTTTGAGAATGTTTTCAGTCTTTTATCCTCACAGATGAGTCCAGAGTGATGCTTAAGGAAGGCTAAATTACTGCCACCAACCTGATCTGATTTGCTGTGAGGTAATTAGCTCTGCCACCTGACACTAAGGACTGCAGAGTGCATCCTAATGTGTTTGTGTTTCCTGTACTGTGAATGCAAATGATTTAGGGTGTTTCTTCCAGACTTTTTATTCTTTTCTGAGGACTCCCCTGGGGAGAATAACTGGAGCTACTGAAGACCTGCTGTAGTAATTTTGGCATTTTTGTAAGCTTTCTCAACTACCATTCCCTGCTGAGAGCTGAAGTGTCCTCCTGCTATCTGAAATCTCCTCGAGTGTGAGTTTCACTGGAAGACTTGGCTGGTGTGTGGAGATGTCACAGAAAGAAAGGGCCTGAAAGGATGAACCCTGAGACTCTACTGTTCTGGTACTTTCTGTCTAACTGAGATGATTCTTGGGTGAGATCACAGTTTAGGGCAATCAGAATGTCAGAGCTGGAAGGGACTCAAGTCCCTCACTACTCAAAGTGTGACCTGAGGACCAGAAGCATCATCCAGGAACTTGAGAGAATGTAGACTCTCAGAATCCACCCCAGACATGCTGAGTCAGAATCTGCATTTTAACAAGATCCTCAGGTGATCTGTTGTTATGGTAGAGAAAACAGTCAGGCAACACCCTTATCTTAGGGGCTATTCTTCTACCTCTGCACCTCTGGATGGTGCAAACAGTTAATGTGCTTGGCTGCTAACTTAAATGTTGGAAGTTTGAGTTCACCCCAAAGCACCTTGGAAGAAAGACTTGGTGATCTACTTCCTGGCAATCTACTTACTTTTGGAGAACAGTTCTATCTGATGCACATGGGGTTGCTATAAGTTGGAACTGACTCTACAGTGACTTTTTTTTTTTCATTTGGTAAAATGGGTATTAAAATCAGATGAAATTCTAATTTTCCCCTTGATGAACACTTTCATTTTTGCTTTAAAGTAGCAAATGTGAGAGTTGTATGAGAGCCCCTGCTTTGCTAGTATCCTGGCACATAGTCTGCTCACCAGAGTCCCAGACCCTGCCCCTGGCCCCACATTCTGCCCTCTGTGGTTTGAGAGAGATGTACCAGAGACTAGACAACGAGACTAAGTTCCAGACTCTGTGACTCTCTTCCGGTTACAAAAGTCCCCTCCTGGTAGGTTGGGGCTCAGAGCTCTGGTGCTTGGGGTTTTACCTGGAGAGGTGCTTATTACTCAGGTCTACTTTGGTTGAGCCAGTGCCCTGAAGTTCCAGTGCCATGAAAATAATGTTGGTGTCTTAGTTTTCTAGTGCTGCTGTAACAGAAATACCACAAGTGGGTGGTTTTAAAGAACAGAATTTTATTTTCTCACAGTTCTAGAAGTTAGAAGTCCAAATCAGAGTCTCAGCTGTGTCAATTCCTTCCCATCACTGGCTCTGAGTGTTCCCTGGTGATCTTCTCTTGACATCTGTCTTCCCTTATGAGTACCTATGTTTGTCTAGGCTGGTCTTTATATAACTCAGAAGTGATTAGTTTAGCATGCATCCTACGCCTCTACTGATTGATTGCATTACATTAGATTGCATTGTGGGAGGTGATTACATCACATTAGATTAGATTACGTCCACAGGTATAGAATTTAGGAGTCTGTCAGTTTGTCATACTGTGGGGGCTTGTGTGTTGCTGTGATTCTGGAAGTTATGCCATGGGTATTCAGATACTAGCAAGGTCACCCATGGCAGACAGGTTTCAGCTAAGCTTCCAGACTAAGATGGACTACAAAGAAGGACCCGGTGGTCAAAAGAATTAGCCAGTGAAAACCTTACTGCCAGAAAATGAGCACCCCCAGGTTGGAAGGCATTCAAAAGACGACTGGGGAGGAACTCTCCTCAAAGTAGAGTCGACCTTAATGATGTGGATTGAGTCAATCTTTTGGGATCTTCATTTGCTGATGTGGCATGACTCAAAATGAGAAGAAACAGCTGCAAACATCCATTAATAATCAGAATGTGGAATGTATGAAGTTTGAATCTAGGAAAACTGGAAATCATCAAAAACGAAATGAAACGCATAAACATCAATATCCCAGGCAGTAGTTAGCTGAAATGGACTAGTATTGGCCATTTGAATCAGACAATCATATGGTATACTATGCCAGGAATGACAACTTGAAGAGGGATGGCATTGCATTCATCAACAAAAAGAACATTTCAAGATCTATCCCGAAGTACAACGCTGTCAGTGATAGGATAATAGCCATATGACTACAAGGAAGACCAGTTAATATGACTGTTATTCAGATTTACCCACCAACCACGAAGGCCAAAGATGAAGAAACTGCAGATTTTTACCAGCTTCTGTAGTCTGAAATTGATCGAACATGCAATCAGGATGCATTGATAATTACTGGTGATTGGAACGCGAACGTTGGAAACAAAGAAGAAGAAATAGGTAGTTGG
This sequence comes from Dugong dugon, assembly GCA_030035585.1. Lineage (NCBI taxonomy): Eukaryota > Metazoa > Chordata > Mammalia > Sirenia > Dugongidae > Dugong > Dugong dugon. Next base: position 69,580,384 of record CM057473.1, read on the forward strand.
AAAATATGGCCTTGGTAATAGAAATGATGCTGGAGATCACACGATAGAATTTTGCATGACTAAGGACTTCTTCATTGCGAATACCTTTTTTCACCAACATAAATGGCAGCTATACACATGGACCTTGCCTGATGGAATACACAGGAATCAAATCGACTACATCTGTGGAAAGAGACAATGGAAAAGCTCAATATCATCAGTCAGAACAAGGCCGGGGACCGACTGCGAAATAGACCATCAAATGCTCATATGCAAGTTCAAGCTGAAACTGAAGAAAATTAGAACAAGTCCATGAGAGCCAAAGTATGACCTTGAGTATATCCCACCAAAATTTAGAAACCATATCAAGAATAGAATTGGCAGGTTGAACACTAATGACCGAAGACCAGACAAGTTGATGACATCAATGACATCATACATGAACATAGCAAAAGGTTATTTAAAAGAAAGGAAATAAAAGACCAAAATGGATGTCAGAAGAGACTCTGAAACTTGCTCTTGAATGTCGGGTAGCTAAAGCAAAAGGAAGAAATGATGAAGTAAAAGAATGGAACAGAATATTTCAAAGGGTGGCTCGAGAAGACAAAGTAAAGTATTATAATGACAGTGCAAAGACCTGGAGATAGAAAACCAAAAAGGAAGAACATGCTCTGCATTTCTCAAGCTAAAAGAACTGAAGAAAAAAATTCAAGACTTGAGTTGCAATACTGAAGGATTCTATGGGGAAAATATTAAATGACACAGGAAGCATCAAAAGAAGATGGAAGGAATACACAGAGTCATTATACCAAAAAGAATTGGTCGATGTTCAACCATTTCAGGAGGTAGCACATGATCAGGAATCGATGGTACTGAAAGAAAAAGTCCAAGCTGCACTGAAGGCATTGTTGAAAAACAAGTCTCCAGGAATTGACAGAATATCAACTGAGATGTCTCAACAAATGGATGCAGTGCTGGAAGGGCTCACTAGTCTATGCCAAGAAATCTGGATGACAGCTACTTGGCCAAGCAACTGGAAAAGATCCATATTTATGCCTATTCCCAAGAAAGGAGATCCAACCAAATTTGGAAATTATTTAACAATATCATTAATATCACACGCAAGTACAATTTTGTTGAAGAACATCCAAAAGTGGCTGCAGCAGTATACTGTCAGGGAACTGCCAGAAATTCAGGCCAGATTCAGCAGAGGTTGTGGAACCAGGGATATCATTACTGATGTCAGATGGATCTTGGCTGAAAGCAGAGAATACAAGAAAGATGTTTACCTGTGTTTTATTGACTATGCAAAGGCGTTTGACTATGCGGATCATAACAAATTATGGATAACATTGCGAAGAATGAGGATTCCAGAACACTTAATTGTGCTCCTGAGGAACCTCTACATAGATCAAGAGGCAGTTGTTCAAACAGAACAAGGGCATACTGTGTGGTTTAAAGTCAGGAAAGGTGTGCATCAGGGTTGTATCCTTTCACCATACCTATTCAATTTGTATGCTGAGCAAATAATCCAAGAAACTGGACTATATGAAGGAGATCGAGGCATCAGGTTTGGAGGAAGTTTCATTAACAACATGCGTTATGCAGATGACACAACCCTGCTTGCTGAAAGTGAAGAGGACTTGAAATACTAACTGATGAAGATCAAAGACCACAGCCTTCAGTATGGATTACACCTCAACACAAAGAAAACAAAAATCCTCACAACTGGACCAATAAGCAACGTCATGATAAACGGAGAAAAGATTGAAGTTGTCAAGGATTTCATTTTACTTGGATCCACAATCAATACCCATTGGGTATTAATTGCATTGCATTGGGCAAATCTGCTGCAAAACACCTCTTTAAAGTGTTGAAAAGGGAAGATATCACCTTGAAGACTAAGGTGCACCTGACCCAAGCTATGGTATTTTCAATCGCATCATATGCATGCAAAAGCTGTACAATGAATAAGGAAGATCCAAAAAGAACTGACATCTTTGAATTGTGGTGGTGGTGGAGAATATTGAATATACCACGGACTGCCAAAAGAACAAACAAATCTGTCTTGCAAGAAGTACAACCAGAATGTTCCCTAGAAGCAAGGATGATGAGACTACGTCTTACATACTTTGGACAAGTTTTCAGGAGGGATCAGTCCCTGGAGAAGGACATCATGCTTGGTACAGAGTCAGCGAAAAACAGGAAGACTCTCAATGAGATGGACTGACACAGTGGCTGCAACAATGGGCTCAAGCATAACAACGATTGTAGGCATGGTGCAGGACTGGGCAGTGTTTCATTCTGCTGTGCATATGGTCGCTATGAGTTGGAACCTACTCGATGGCACCTAATAACAACAACATACAACTCAGAAGTGATTACATTTAGCATGAATCCTATACCACAACTGATTGATTGCATTACATTAGATTGCATCGTCAGAGGTGATTACATTACATTAGATTATGTCCACAGGTATAGAGTTTAGGATTCCAACACATATTTTGAGGGATACAATTCAATTAATAACATTTGACTTCTAGGTCTTGATGCAAACTAGAACTATTTTGAGTTTAACCATATCTTAGTCTCTGGAAAACCCACTGCCATCAAGCTGATTTCTACTCATAACAACCCCATAGGGTTTCCAAAGCTGTAAATCTCTACGGAGGCAGACTGCCACATCTTTCTCCCACAGAGCCACTGGTGGTTTTGAACCACTCATCTTTGGGTTAACAGTCAAGCATCATCTCTGGAAGATGATGAAAAAACCCACCTGCCTTAGACTTGAAATAAGCCAACTGTCCATTTCTCTCCTGGTTTGCCAGGGATAAGAGAAACAAATTGGCTCCCTGACAAGCCCACAGGAGGCATACCCTGAGGCAGTGCAGGAGGTCAGAGTGTCCAGTAGGGAAAGGGGAAGCTGCCCTCCAAAGGTTTTTTGAGATATTTTGCCCACAACTATTTCCTGCTTAACAAGGAGTCTTGGTGATGCAGTGGCTAAGTGCTTAGCTGTTAACTGAAAGGTTGACAGTTCAAACCCACCCAGTGGCTCCACAGGAAAAAGACCTGATGTTCTGCTTCTGTAAAGATTACAGCCAAGACGATATAAAGATATAAAAGACTGGTATAAACTTAGAAAAATAGGGGTAAATATTAAGATAACCACAAAGGAAACTAACAATCCTACAAGTCAAAATAAAAAACTAGAAAAATATAAAGACTTAGCAAACACAAAATCAACAACAATGAAAAAGATGAAAAGAAAATACATAAAGAAAAACGACTCAGCACAGAAAATTAAGAGGAAGAAAGAAACTGTGAACAACACACGCACAAAAAAACATCAAAATGACAGCACTAAACTCATACCTATCAATAATTACACTGAATGTAAATGGACTAAATGCACCAATAAAGAGACAGAGAGTGGCAGATTGGATAAAAAAACACGATCCGTCTGTATGCTCCTCACAAGAGACACACCTTAGACTCAAAGACACAAACAAACTAAAACTCAAAGGATGGAAAAAAATATACCAAGTAAACAACATTCAAAAAAGAGCAGGAGTGGCAATACTAATCTCTGACAAAATAGAATTTAAAGTAAAATCCACCACAAAGGATAAGGAAGGACACTATATAATCAAAGGGTCAATACACCAGGAGGGCATAACTATAATAAATATTTATGCACCCAATGACAGGGCTCCAAAATACATAAAATAAACACTAACATCACTAAAAAGAGAGATAGACAGCTCCACAATAGTAGTAGGAAACTTCAACACACCACTTTCAGTGAAGGACAGAACATCCAGAAAGAAGCTCATCAAAGACACAGAAGAGCTAAATGCCACAATCAACCAACTTGATCTCATAGATCTATACTGAACAATCCACGCAACAGCAGCCAAATATACTTTCTTTAACAACACATATGGAACATTCTCCAGAATACACTGCATATTAAGCCATAAAGCAAGCCTTAACAAAATCCAAAGCATCGAAATATTACAAAGTGTCTTTTCTTACCATAAAGCCATAAAAGTAGAAATCAACAACAGAAAAAGCAAGGAAAAAAAATCAAACACATGGAAACTGAACAACACCTTGCTCAAAAACTACTGGGTTATAGAAGAAATTAAGGATGGAATAAAGAAATTGATAGAATTAAACGAGAATGAAAACACATCCTGCCAGAACCTTTGGGACACAGTAAAAGCAGTGCTCAGAGGTCAGTTTATAGCAATAAATGCACACATCCAAAAAGAAGAAAGGGCCATAATCAAAACATTAACCCTACAACTGGAACAAGTAGAAAGAGAGCAGCAAAAGAAGCCCTCAGTTGCCAGAAGAAAGTAAATAATAAGAATTAGAGCAGAATTAAATGAAATAAAGAACAGAAAAACAATTGAAAGAGTTAACAAGTCCAAAAGCTGGTTCTTTGAAAAGATCAACAAAATTGATAAACCACTGGTCAAACTGACAAAAAAAAACCGGAGAGGAAGCAGATAAGCTGCATAAGAAACGAGATGGGTGATATCACAACAGACTCAACTGAAATTAAAAGAATCATAATAGATGACTATGAAAAATTGTACTCTAACAAATTTGAAAACCTAGAGAAAATGGAAAAATTTCTAGAAACTCACTACCTACTTAAACTAACACATATAGAGGTAGAACAACTAAATAAACCCATAACAAAAGAGAGATTGAAAAGGTAATTAAAAAACTCCCAACAAAAACAAAGCCCCAGCCCAGATGGCTTCACTGGAGAATTCTACCAAACTTTCAGAGAAGAGATAGTACCGCTACTACTAAAGGTATTTCAGAGCATAGAAAAAGACGGAATACTCCCAAACTCATTCTATGAAGCCAGCATAACCCTGATACCAAAACCAGGTAAAAACACCATAAAAAAACAAAATTACAGACCAATATCCCTCAAGAACATTGACACAAAAATCCTCAACAAAATTCTAGCCAATAGATTTCAGCAACATATCAAAAAAATAATTCACCATTATCAAGTAGGATTTATACCAGGTATGCAGGGATGGTTCAACACTAAAAAAACAATCAATGTAATCCATCACATAAATAAAACAAAAGAGAAGAACTACATGATCTTATCAATCGATGCAGAAAAGGCATTTGACAAAGTCCAACACACATTCATGATAAAAACTCTCAACAAAATAGGAATAGAAGGGAAATTCCTCAGTATAATTAAGGGTGTCTATACAAAGCCAACAACCAACATCATCCTAAATGGAGAGACATTGAAAGCATTCCCCTTGAGAACGGGAACAAGACAAGGATGCCCTTTATCACCACTCTTATTCAACACTGTGCTGGAGGTCCTAGCCAGAGCAATTAGGCTAGAAAAAGAAATACAGGGCATCCAAATTAGTAGGGAATAAATCAAAGTATCTCTATTTGCAAATGATATGAACTTATACACAGAAAACTCCAAAGAATCTACAAGAAAACTACTGGAACTAATAGAAGATTTCAGCAAAGTTTCAGGATACAAGATAAACATACAAAAATCAGTTGGATTCCTTTACACCAACAAAGAGAACCTTGAAGAGGAAATCACCAAATCAATACCGTTTACAATAGCCCCCAAGAAGATAAAAATACTTAGGAATAAATCTAACCAGAGACGTAAAAGACCTATACAATGAAAATTACAAGACACTACTGCAAGAAAGCAAAATAGACCTGCATAAGTGGAAAAACATACCTTGCTCATCAATAGGAAGACTCAACATAGTGAAAATGTCAATTCTACCCAAAGCGATTTGCAGATAAAATGCAATCCTGATCCAAATTCCACTGGCATATTTTAATGAGATGAAGAAACAAATACCAACTTCATATCAAAAGGGAAGAGGCCCAGAATAAGTAATGCATTACTCAAGAAGAACAAAGTGGGAGGCCTCACACTACCAGATTTTAGAAACTATTATACCGCCACAGTAGTCAAAACAGCCTGGTACTGGTACAACAGATACATAGACCAATGGAACAGAGTTGAGAATCCAGACATAAATTTATCCACCTATGAGCAGCTGATATTTGACAAAGGCCCAAAGTCCGTTAATAGCAGAAAAGACAGTCTCTCTCTCTCTTTTTTTTTTTTTTAATTGTACTTCAGGTGAAGGCCTACAGAACAAATAGTTTCTCATGGAACAGTAGTACACATATTGTTTTATGACATTGGTTAACAACCCCACAACATGTCAACCCTCTAACTTCTCAACCTTTTTTTTTTTGGTGAAAATACACATAGCCAAAGATACACCGTTTCAAAAATTTCTACATGCACGGTTCAGTGACATAGACTACACTCTTCCAGTTGTGCTGCTATTCTCACTTTAGATGAAGGCTTACAGAACAAAATAGTTTCTCATTTAACAGTTACTACAAATGTTGCCCTATGACAATGGTTAACAATCTAGCAACACATCAATAATATCCTTACTCAACCTTGGGTTCCCTATCACCAGCTTCCTTGTCCCCTTCTGCCTTCTGGTGCTTGTCACTGGACTACTGTACCTTATTAGTCAATTTGGTTTTACGGGGCTGTCCACTCCAAGACTGAATGGTGAACCTCGGAGACAACTTTATCACTGAGCTAAAAGGGTGTCTGGGGGCCATACTCTCGGGGGTTCTCCAGTCTCCTTTAGGCCAGTAAATCTTGTCTTTTTTTGTGAGTTAGGATTATGTTCTACATCCTTCTCCAGCTCTGTCGAGAACCCTCTGTTGTAATCCTGGTCAGAGCAGTCAGTGGTTGTAGGCGGGCACCATCTAGCTGTACTGGACTCAGTCTGGTGGAGGCCTTGGTAGCTGTGGACCATTAGTCCTTCGGACTAATCTTTTCCTCGTATCCTGTTCTCTTCATTCTCCCTTGCTCCCGAAGGGATGAGACCAGTGGAGTGTCTTAGGTGGCCGCTCACAGGCTTTTAAGACCCCAGACACTACTCACCAAGGTAGAATGTAGAGCATTGTCTTTATAAGCTGTGTTATGCCAATAGATCTAGATGTTCCCCGAGGCCATGGTCCCCACAGCCCTCCGCCCAGCAATTCAGTCCCTCAGGGAGTTTGGATGGGTCTATGGGGCTTCCATGACCTTTCCTTGTACAAGTTGTGCTAGTTTCCCCTGTATTGTGTACTGTCTCACCCTCACCCAAGATACCACTTATCTATTGCCTATGAAGTATTTCCACCCCACCCTTCCCATCCCTGGTAACCAACAAAGATTGTTACATTCTCTGTGTGAACTTTTTCATGGGTTTTTACAATAGAGGTCTCATACAGTATTTGTTGTTTTGTGATTGACTTATTTCACTCAGCATAATGTCCTCCAGTTTCATCCATGTTATGAGATGCTTCACAGATTCATTGTTGTTCTTTCTCGTTGCATAGTACTCCATTGTGTGTATGTACCATAATTTGTTTATCCATTCATCTGTTGACGGGCATCTACGTTGTTTCCATCGTTTTGCTATTGTGAACAATGCTGCCATTAACATAGGTGTGCATCTGTCTATTCGAGTGACGACTCTTATTTCTCTAGGATATATTCCTAGGAGTGGAATTGCTGAATCGAATGGTATGTCTATTTCTAGCTTTCTGAGGAAAAGCCATATCATTTTCCAAAATGGTTGTATCATTTTCCATTCCCACCAGCAGTGCATAAGAGTTCCCATCTCCCCGCAGCCCCTCCAACATTTGTTATTTCCAGTGTTTTTGATTCGTGCCAGTAATGCCGGGGTGAGATGGTATCTCATTGTGGTTTTAGTTTGCATTTCTCTAATGGCTAGTGATCACGAGCATTTCCTCATGTGTCTGTTGGCCATTTGAATGTCTTCTTTGCTGAAGTGTCTGTTCATTTCCTTTGCCCATTTTTTAAGAGGATTATTTGTCTTTTTGTTGTAGAGGTGTTGGATTTTCTTGTAGATTATGGAGATTAGACCTTTGACTGACTTGTACTGTCCAAAAATTTTTTCCCAGTCTGTAGGTTCTCTTTTTACTCTTTTGGTGAAGTCTTTTGAAGAGCATAGGTGTTTGATTTTTAGAAGATCCCAGTTATCTAGCTTATCTATTGGGGTTTGTGCGTTGATGGTTATGGTTTGTATCCTGTTAATGCCATGTATTAAGGCCTGTAGTGTTGGTCCTATTTTTTCTTCTATGAACTTTATATAGTTTTAGGCTTTATATTCAGGTCTTTGATCCATTTTAAAGTAGTTTTTGTATACGGCGTGAGATATGGGGCCTGTTCCATTTTTTTGCGGATGGATATCCAGTTTTGCCAGCACAATTTGTTAAGAAGACTGTCTTTTCCCCATTAGATGGACTTTGAGCCCTTGTCGAAGATCAGGAAGACCATAGGTGGATGGATTTACAGCTGGGTTCTCAATTCGGTTCCACCGGTCAATGTATCTGTCGTTGTACCAGTACCAGAATATTTTGACTACTGTAGCTGTATCGTAGGTTCTGAAGTCAGGTAGTGTGAGTCCTCCTACTTTATTCTTCTTCTTCTGTACTGCTTTATTTATTCGGGGCTTCTTCCCTTTCCATATAAAGTTAATGAATAGTTTTTCCACCTCTTTGAAGAATGTTGTTGGTATTTGGATCAGGATTGCATTGTATTTGTAAATTGCTTTGGGTAGAATTGACATTTTCACAATACTGAGTCTGCCTATCCATGAGCATGGTATGTTTTTCCATTTCTGTAGATCCCTTTGGGTTTCATGCAGTAGTGTTTTGTAGTTTTCTTTGTATAGGTGCTTTACATCCCTGTTCAGATTTATTCCGAAGAAATTTATCTTTTTAGGGACTATTATAAATGTTATTGTTTTCCTGAATTACTTTTCATTGTTCTCCTTATTGGTGTATAGGAATCCAACTGATTTCTGAGTGTTTATCTTGTACCCTGCTACTCTGCTGAATCTTTCTATTAGTTCCAGTAGATTTCTCATGGAGTCTTTAGGGTTTTCTGTGTATAGTATCATATCATCCGCAAACAGGGACAGTTTAACTTCTTCATTACCAATTTGGATGCCCTTTATTTCTTTTTCTTGCCTTATTACTCTAGCTAGAACTTCCAGCACAATGTGAAATAGGAGTGGTGATAAAGGGAATCCTTGTCTTGTTCCTGTTTTCAAGGCGAAAGTTTTCAGCCTCTTTCCATTAAGAATGATGCTGGCCATTGGTTTTGCATAGATGCCCTTTATTATATTGAGAAATTTCCCTTCTATACCTATTTTATTGAGAGCTTTTATCAGGAATGGGTGTTGGACTTTGTCAAATGCCTTTTCTGCGTCAATTGAAATGATCATATGATTCTTTTCTTTCCTTTTATTTATGTGGTGGATTACGTTGATTGATTTTCTAATGTTGAACCATCCTTGCATACCTGGTATGAATGCTACTTGGTCGTGCTGTATTATTTTTTTGATATGATGCTGAATTCTATTGGCTAGAATTTTGTTCAGAATTTTTGCATCTATATTCATAGAGATATTGGTCTGTAGTTTTCTTTATTTGTGACGTCGTTGCCTGGTTTTGGTATCAGTGTTATGCTGGTTCATAGAAGAATTTGGACGTGTTGCTTCCTCATCTATGCTCTGAAATAGCTTGAGTAGTACTGGTACAAGCTCTTCTCGGAATGTTTTGTAGAATTCTCCAGTGAAGCCATCAGGGCCAGGGCTTTTTTTGGTTGGGAGTTTTTTTATTACCTTTTCAATCTCTTCTCTTGTTATGGGTTTGTTCAGATTTTCAACATCACTTTGTTGTAGTGTGGGTAGACCGTGTGTTTCTAGAAATTTATCCATTTCCTCTAGGTTTTCAAATTTGTTGGAGTATAGTTTTTCATAATATTCTGTTATAATCCTTTTTATTTCAGTTGGGTCTGTTGTAATGTCCCCCATTTCATTTCTTATTTGGGTTATTTGTGTCCTCTCCTGTTTTTCTTTGGTCAGTCTGGCCAGTGGTTTGTCGATTTTATTGATTCTTTCAAAGAACCAACTTTTGGTTTTGTTGATTCTTCCTATTGTTTTTCTGTTCTCTATTTCATTTATTTCTGCTCTGATCTTTACTATTTCCTTTCTTCTGGTGCCTGTGGGTGTTTTTTTGCTGTTCACTTTCTATTTGTTTGAGTTCTGTAGTTAATGTTTCTGGTTTTGTCCCTTTCTTCTTTTTTGATATGTGCATCTATTGCTATAAATTGTCCTCTGAGGACTGCCTTTGCTGTGTCCCAAAGGTTTTGGTATGATGTGTTTTCATTCTCATTTGATTCTAGGAATTTTTTGATTCCATCTCTGATTTCTTCTATTACCCAGTGATGTGTAAGCAGGTTATTATTCAGTTTCCATGTAGTTGATTTTTTTTCCTTGCTCTTTCTATTGTTAACTTCTACCTTGATGGCATTGTGGTCAGAGAAGATACTTTAAATTATCTCAGCGTTTTGGATCTTGTTGAGGATTTCTCTGTGGCCTAAGATGTGGTCTATTCTGGAGAACGTTCCATGTGCATTGGAAAAGAATGTGTACTTTGCAGCAGTTGGATGGAGTGTTCTATATATGTCTATGAGGTCAAGTTGGCTGATTGTGCCCTTTAGGTCTTCTGTATCTTTGCTGAGTTTCTTCTGAGTTGTTCTGTCCTTTACTGAGAGTGGTGTGTTGAAGTCTCCTACTATTATTGTGGAACTGTCAATTTCTCTTTTCAGTGTTGTTAGAGTTTGTTTTATGTATTTTGGATCCCTGTCATTGGGTGCATAGATGTTTATTATGGTTATGTCTTCATGATGGATCATCCCCTTAATCATTATATAGTGTCCTTCTTTGTCTTTTGGTCGATTTTGTTTTAAAGTCTATTTTATCTGAGATTAGAATTGCCACTCCTGCTTTTTTTTGGTAGTTGTTAGCGTGATAAGTATTTTTTTCCAACCTTTGACTTTTAATAAATTCACATCTTTGTTTCTAAGGTGTGTCTTTTGTAGACAGCATATTGATGGATCCTGTTTTCTTAATCATTCTGTCAGTCTCTGTCTCTTTATGGGTGCATTGAGTCCATTTACATTCAGTGTAATTATTGATAGATGTGAGTTTGTTGCTGTCATTTTGTAGTGCTTTTTTTTTGTGGTGCTGAAGTTTTCTTTGTTCTTCTTACTCTCTTCTGCTGAGTTACTTTTGTTTGTGGATTTTTTTTTTCATTTCTTTTGTTTTTGTAGGTTTTGTTTTTGCTGAGACTTTACGTTTTTCCTCTTTTTTTTTTTAGTATGTTTGTTAACTTCCTTTGTCATTACCATGATTTTACCCTTAGCTTTCTAAGTTTGAAGAAGTCTACCATTACTTTGTATCACCTTGCCTTCTTATCCATTAGAAGGTTATATACCTATGCCATTTATTTCCTCTTTTATTGTTTTGATGTTGTTGTCATTTACTGATTAACTGCTCTGATTCCCTGTTGTATTTCTTTTGGTTTTGGATAGTCCTGGAGAGTTCATTTCCTAGATTGGTATCTGGCTGGTACTATCCTGCATCCTAGATTCTGCCTGTGAACTGAAGTTGTTTGTCCTCAGATCGAAGAACTCCCTTTAATAATTCTTGTAAGTTTGGTTTCACTTTTTCATATTCCCTTACTTTCTCTTTATCTGGAAATGATCTAATTTCACCACACAAAATTTGAATGAGAGTTTTGCAGGATATATTATTCTTGGCTGGCAATTTTTTTCTTTCAAGATTTTATATATGTCATCCCATTGCCTTCTTGCCTGCATGGTTTCTGCTGAATAATCTGAGCTTAGTCCTCTTGTTTCTCCTCTCTATGTGACTTCTTGTTTTTCACAAGCTGCTCTCAGGATTCTCTGTTTGTCTTTGGTTTTGGCGAGTGTGATTATGATATGCCTTGGTGATTTTCTTTTGGGGTCTCTCTTATATGGGGTTCATTGAGCTTCTTGGATGGCCAGCTTTTCATCTTTCATGATATTGGGGAAGTTTTCTGTCAGCAGTTCTTCAATGATCCTCTCTGTGTTTTCTGTTTTCTCCCCCTGTTCTAGAACGGCAATCACTCGTAAATTTTTGCTTTTGATTGTATCCCACATAACTCTCAGGGTCTCTTCATTTTCCTTTGTTCTTTTTTCTGAGTTTTCCTGAAACAGAGTTGTATCCAAGTGTTTGTCTTCAATTCCACTGATCCTGTCTTCCACGGTTTCAAATCTGCTTCTCAGCCGTTCTATGACACCGTCCATTTCTGAAATCTTGTTGTTTATCTTTTGGATTTCTAATTGTTGTCGTTGTATAATTTCTAGTTGTGAATTTATTTTGGCATTTTGTTCCTGCATTATTTTCCTGAATTCTTCCAGTTTTTTGTCAGTATTTTCCATGAGTTTGTTTATTTTTTCCTCATGTTTGTCAGCTTTTTGCCTCAGCTCTTGGAGAATTCTGAGTATTAAAGATTTGAATTCCCTATCAGGTAGTTCTAGTGCATTTTCTTCCACTGGAAAGTCATCTGGTGTTTTATTTTGGATGACTACTGGAACCATCCTGTCCTGTTTTTGTAAATGTTTTGATATTGTCTTCTCTCTTTGGGGCATTCAGTAGTTATTTTTCTAGTTTTTTAATTGTAGATTAGTTTGTTTCATTCCTACCCCCCCTTTTTTTTAAATTTGACTATGTCTGAACAGGCAGACTATGTGTTCTTTGTTTTTTGCTCATCTGTGGGCACAATACTTTTTGCCTCCCTCTCCAGTTGGCAGGGCTAGTCACTCAGATAGGGTACGGCAGGGCAGGTCCAGCTGAAGAGGAGCTACTGGGATGGGTTGTCTGTGGCACCTACTACAGCCACCAGGGCGGGTTGGCAATCAGTGCAGGGCTGGTTCCAGTAGGCTTTGCCTGTGCTGCTTGGTGGTGTGATGTTAAGCGCACAGTGCAGGTTGGCAGGATGTAGCAGGGAGATTGTTATGTGTGGAGCTAAGATGGATATGGGAAAGAGGAGAGAGGAACAGGAGCCAAAAACCTACAAACAAACAAAAAAGAATGCTAGGAGAGCTTTCCATTGGAGTGGTGAGATTAGAGACTATGAAATGGAGAAAAACACAAAGCTGAAGAAGAGGAAAAGAAGAGATTAAATAAATAAATTCAGAAAGGTTAAAGAACCACAAAGTTCCCAGGGATCCCACTGGTGCAGCTATGAGGTCTGGTGAAGTCACTCTCAGGTGTTGCAGTACAGCCTGGCTAGAAGGCATAGAGGTATACAACGCCAGGTGTTCAGGGAACAGAAAGAGATGGAATATATAGAGAGATGAAAAACTGAGTAACGAATAAAGACAAAAAGGGAAAAAGAAGGAAAAGAAAACATAACAAATTAAATTTAAAAAAAAGAACAAGAAAAGCCCCCCAAAGAAAGAAAAAAAAACACAACAAAAAAAGAAATGTCCTCAGGGATACCTCTGCATGTTTGTGCAAGCCGAGTGGGTAGTCTCCTTGCCACACAGCACTGCCTGGCCAGAAAGGGCTCCCAACTCAAGAAAAGGAAAAGAAAACAAACAAACAATTCAAAACAAACAGATGAACAAAAGCGCCAGGATCCCACCAGCGTGGCAGTCCAGACCGGGAAGCAGCTCCACACTCGAACAGAGCTCTGCAGCCCCTCATGAAGAAGCAAAGATGGCACACGGAGCCAGGTATTTGAGCAAAAGGAGGGGGAGTTGGTGAGAGGTAAGGAGGAAATCAAAAGAAGCAGATAAAAGCAACACCAGCAGCCAACAAATGGCACTCAGATAGCTGGCCCGTTCGGGTGGGTGGAATCTAAGCAGCCGGTATTTCCCGGTCAAGAGATTGTGGCCACAGGAAGCAGAGGAGGCCGAGTGGGGGTGAAGAAGGGTGAGGGGTGGGAAAGCGTATATCGCATATTACTGGTTGTTTTGTCTCCCGCTGGAAGCTCAGTGAAGCTGCTTTCTCTTACCCCCTGTTTGCTGGTCTCCAATAGGAGTCCAAGATGGTGGATCCGTGCTACGTTAGCTGGTAGGGGACCTCTGCATGAATCTCTCCTTGCTCTCCATTCTCTGTCAGTTTTCTCACTTCATTTGGTGCTTGGCTGAGTTCTTTGTCTCTTCATTTGATGTTTTAGGGTTTCAAGATTGTTGTTTTCTCTGTTCAGCATAGTTTTTCAGATCTTTGCTGTGGAAGGATGGCATGGTGCTTCTGCCTAGAGCGCCATTTTGCCAGAACACAAAGACAGTCTCTGTATCAAACAGTGGTAGCATAACTGGATATCCATCTGCAAAAAACTTGAACAAGACCCATACCTCACACCATGCACAAAAACTAACTCAAAATGGATCAAAGACTTAAATATAAAATCTAAAACGATAAAGATCATGGAAGAAAAAATAGGGACAACGCTAGGAGCCCTAATACACAGCATAAATACAATATGAACCATAAGTAACAATCCACAAACACCAGACGAGAGACTAGATAACTGGGAGCTCCTAAAAATCAAACACTTATGCTCATCAAAAGACTTTACCAAAAGAGTAAAAAGACAACCTACAGACTGGGAGGAAATTTTTGGCTATGACAAATCCGATCAGGGTCTAATTTCTAAAATCTACAAAATACCGCAAAATTGCAACGACAAAAAGATAAATAACCCAATTAAAAAATGGGCAAAGGATATGAACAGGCACCTTACCAAAGAAGATATTCAGGTGGCTAACAGACACATGAAAAAATGCTTGTGATCATTTAGCCATTAGAGAAATGCAGATCAAAACTACAATGAGATATCATCTCACCCCAACAAGGCTAACATTAATCCAAAAATCACAAAATAATAAATGCTGGAGAGGTTGTGGAGAGACTGGAACACTTTTACACTGTTGGTGGGAATGTAAAATGGTACAACCACTTTGGAAATAGATTTGGTGCTTCCTTAAAAAGCTAGAAATAGAAGTACCATACGATCCAGCTATCTGGCTCCTTGGAATATATCCTGGAGAAATAAGAGTCATCACATGAATAGATATATGCACACCCACAGTAGCAAAAAAGATGGAAACAACCTTGGTGCCCATCAATGGGCAAATAGATAAACAAATTATGATATATCCACACAATGGAATACTACGCAATAATAAAGAACAACGATGAAGCTGTGAAACATAACATGGAGGAATTTGGAGGTCATTATGCTGAGTGAATTTAGTCAGTCACAGAATGAGAAATATTGTATAATGTAATATTGTATAATATAATATTGTATAATATAAGAACTCAGCAAAATGTTTAAACACAGAAGAAAACATTCTTTGATCGTTATGAGGGTGGGGAGGGAGGGTGAGGGTTATTTCCTAACTAGATAGTAGATAAGAATTGTCTTAGGTGAAGGGAAGGACAATACACACTACAGGGGAAGTCAGCTCAATTGGACTAAACCAAAGCTAGAAAGTTTCCTGAATGCAATCAAACACTTGGAGGGTCAGAGTAGCAGGAGTAGGGGTCTGGGGGCCATGCTTTCAGGGGACATCTAGGTCAATAGGCATAACAAAGCTTATTAAGAAAATATTCTGCATCCTACTTTGGTGAGTGGCATCTGGTGTCTTAAAAGCTTGAAAGCGACCATCTAAGATGCATCAATTTCTCCCAACCACCTGGAGTAAAGGAGAATGAAGAACACCAGAGACACAAGGAAAGTATTAGCCCAAGAGACAGAAAGGGCCACATAAACCAGAGACTTCATCAGCCTGAAACCAGAAGAACTAGGTGGTGCACAGCTACCACCAATGACTGCTCTGACAGGGAACACAACAGAGAGCCCCAGATGGAGCAGGAGAAAGGTGGGGTGCAGAACTCAAATTCTAGTAAGAAGACCAGACTTATTGGTCTGACTGAGACTGGAGGAACCCCGGAGAGCCTGGCCCCTGGATTCTCTATCAGCCCAGAACTGAAACAATATCTGAGGCCAACTCTTCAGACAGGGATTGGACTGGACTGTGGGACGTGGGACATAAAGTGATACTCGTGAGGAGTGTGCCTCTTAGCTCAAATAGATACAAGAGACTAAACAGGCAGCTTCTGTCCAGAGGTGAGATGGGAAGGCAGAGAGGGTTAGGAGCTGGTTGAACGGACATGGGGATTCAGGGGTGGAAAGGAGGAGTGTGCTGTCACAGTATGGGGACAACAATTAGGGTCACATAACAATGTATGTACAAATTTTTGTATGGGAAAAAAAAAAAGATTACAGCCACGAAAACCCTATGGGTTTTCTACTCTTTTCTACACTTCTACTCTGTCACATGGGGTCGCTATGAATCAGAATCAATTCGATGGCTCTCAACAAAAACAACAAATTTCTTGCTCAACACTGAGCCAAGGTTGGCACTGCAGAGAGTAAGAAGGGGTTAAGAATCATTGCTGTTTTTGACTTTTCAATCAATTTTTAATGAACATCCTTCTCACCCATGCTTAAATGGGCAGCTTCATCATCATAAAGTCTTGCCTCCAGTAAGATATGTTTTCTAAAATTCCATTGCATTTTTAAACTTAGTTACCGCCATGTATTAGGGTTATGAATGTCATGCTTCTTTGGGAAGGCTCTTGAGTGTGTTCGAGCTTTGTGCCATGCCTAACCCACTCCTGAAGGGAGAAGGTGATCAACAAATGAGTGATCCAGTCAAGGTTTTGTGGAGATCATCAGTAACATTCACAGTTTCAAAAGTGAGTATTAGAAAATATCTCCCTCCACCAATGCCTCACCAATGTTACTGGAGTAGACCTGGGAGTTTCTTGTGTCTGTCATGTGACTTTATCAAAATGACCAAAAATTTGTGAAACACCCCACGATGCACTATTCAAGACTTTTCTTGGTTGTAGCCTTCCTTTTTTCAGTTTATTGGGTGGTTACTATCTGCTAGCTACTGTGCTAAGCATTTTACTTAAACTAATTCATTTAATCCTCACAATAGCCTATGGATAGGTATTATTATTACCACCATTGTACAGATTAAGTAACTTTCCCAAGGTCACCCAGCTAGTAAGTGGAGAAGCAGGCATTTGAACTCAAAGCAGTCTGTCTAGAAGAGCCCAAGTTGTTAACCACTGCACTTTAATCTGCTAAAGATATATGGAGCTATTTTCTCCTTTTACCTTTGCTTTGAATTTTCTGAGGGAGGAAGGATAATACTTATGTTCTACATGCTGGCACAGCTTCCTGACTACGGGAAAGATGTTTGGGCTATAAAATCTTAACCTCTGTCATATGGTAGTCAGTGACTTGGGGGGGGGGGGCAGTTCCCCTCTCTCCTAGTGGCATGGCTATCTCCACTTCCTTTTATTAGCAAAATAACAAGACTTTGTCACTTTCCTTTAGGTCAAGCGTATTTGGTAACAGAAATAACAAGCTTTGGTGAAAACATTTCCCTGGCTTCCAAGTTAAAGGATGGGTTTGCTGAGTTAATCAAGACCCAAGGGTCAGAGAGTATTTTCAAGATTTTTTGTCAGAATCACCATTTGATTCATGACTTCCTGTGTAACCTTCCATCAAGCATTATATTGTATTTTGGTTTCTCTTTTAATCAGTCAGAGGTGGCCTTGTGCTTGTTGACACTGTCAATGATTAAAATAAGAAAATTGTTTTTCTGCCTTGTTCTGAATCTTCAGCCTGGCTTACTTTTCTTGTCTCCATCTTTCTTCCTCTTAGAACCCATTTGTCTGCTTGACATAAGCATCCCGGTTAATTACATCCAGACAGAAATCCTTTCTTTCTATTACAGAATGATTAACTATGTAAATTTAAATTAACCCATCCCCAAGTCAGAATTTTGAAATCATCCTTTTTGGCAACTCTTTGGTGAAGTTTTTTCATCTACTGATTTTTCTTATGAGTACAATTATGTCATTTTCAAAGAAAGGCCATATGTACACAACAGCAACTGTTTAATTACAGTCTTTGGTTTTCATTCCTGTCTAGTCCACAGAGCTGTGCCTTTTGCATTCTACTCAAAGAAATTTCTCAGACACGTGGCATTCTATTTTTACCTCTTAGGCCCACCTCAGAGTCCAAATGTCAGGACTTTATAAAAATAGCACTGGGATAGAAGCCAAACTAACCAAGTGAGTCCTAGGTTGGAGTCTGCCCTGGGATCTTGCTCAAAGCATTAAGCTTTTGGAATCCTAGTTTCATCCTGGGGAAAATGGGCATTCTGCAAACTCTTCCCTTGTCATAAAGTCATCGAGAATCTCAAAATAGGGAATGTATGTAAGAGGATTTAGGAAACCATACCAAAAAAACAAACAACAAAAAAAACAAAAAACAAAAAAAACCCAACCAAACCAAAAAAAAAACCACCAACCAGTTGTCTTTAACTCAGTTGCAACTCACAGCGACCGCATGTGTGTCAAAGCAGAACTGTGCTCCATAGGGTTTTCAATGGATGATTTTTTTGGAAGTAGATTTCCAGACCATTCTTCTGGGGGCGCCTCTGGGTAGACTGAAACTTCCAAACTTTCGGTTAGCAGCCAAGCACATTAACCATTTACACCAGACAATGGCTCCTAAACTGTAATATAGTACTAACAACAACAACAAAAAAAAAAAAACCCGTTGCCGTTGAGTCGATTTCGACTCATACAAAACCAAAGTCCTGACTTCCAGAATGCTCACAAAATGGGTAAGTATGAAGATGGGGAGCCATAGAGCGAGATAACTAGAAACCTTCAACCAGAGAGTTGATTCCTGTCTCCTCGGAGCGTGTGTCTGCAAGCGTCTGGGAGGGGCTGACATTAGGTTGCCTCAGAGCGAGTATTATTGTCCGTCAGAACATGTCAATCAGGGAGCTTCAAAGCAACAAGGGGGAGAGAATGAGCTGACAGCCATTTGGACAAACTTAATGAACGCTAATTAAATATCCTGTTTGTAAATACCACCAAAGAGTATAATCTAAACCTTACTTGGACCATCTCAGGAGCTGGCGTCAACCACAGGTGGGCTGTGCAGGCCACCACTATGAATTGTCTCCCAGAGGCTCTGCGCATCAGCAGGTGCTTTATTTGTATCTTTTAGACATTTTCCTCAACAGGACTACTCTCAGTTGGATATTATCCTACCAAATTACTTTATCCAAAGATTTTTATGAATCTGGCACCATCCCAGTTCTAAGACTTTCTCTTTAAAGAAGTCTCACAGATCTGCTTCCTCCTCATTCCCTTCAAGATTTTAAGTTAAACTCTTCCTCCTTTGAAATCCTCTTGTTTTTTGTATTTTTGAACAGACTAGAATTTCATGAGAAAATTTGTGTAACAAAATTCAGCCAAAACTGCATATAGTGCTTAATGCAACAAATTTTGCAGTTGTCATTTCCATCATTCATATCAATGGAAGATGATAGTTTACTGTTGTTCTACTTGTATTTCCTTGAAAAATAATAAGTCTGTTCAGTTATCAATAATTCTTAATCATTTTATATATATATATATATACATATATAAAGCCTATGGTTACTTAATGATTCGTTTGGTCTTCTCTGGCCATCAGTGCCCTTTGGGGAAATCCAGCAAAGTTGCTGATGAGTGAAATCAGAGGCTGAGACCTTCGGTGAGTGGAGAGGCTTCCTCTCCCCAAGCAGCAGGGAATAAAGAGAGGAGGACAGACGTCACCTTCAGCAACACAAATCCCTGAGGATTATTTTATCCAATTCCCTGTTTCTAGCCAGGATTCCTCATTTCTCACTCCAGAGCAATAGCTGTGGGTCCAGTGGTATGCTGGTAAAGGTTTAACAACCGGCTCTCAGAAAAGAAAAATGTGCATACATATGTACACACATAAATTTACTGCATATTTTAGTGACGTAAAGGGTGTAGGGCACAAAATTACAAATAAAAATGAAATACTCTTTATTGTAAATTCTAATTGATTCTCACAGAATGCTATTGTTGATTTTTGCTGAAATTTGTATTCATAGCCAACATATGGTTGCAATTAACAAATGAATGTAGTTCTGACATGTATGTTGGATATTTTCATTTACATTAGCAAATAAGACAAAAGTGAAACAACAAGGATATATGTCAGAACTTTACTTAGTCGTTCATGGTGTGCTCAGCACACCATTATGTGAATTCCATTTTCCTAGAGGTCTGAGGGAAAAAATGTGTTTCCCCCTAAGTCTAACCCAAAGTCCTCTCCTTGCATGGTAAGCCAGTCCTCTTCTTTGAGCATGAGAACAGACAGTGAAACACTCTCTTATGAACTGAGAGGAATGAGCATGTGAAAGATTCAGATTCCTTTCTTTTTTAAGTTCTAATATTTTATCCAGAGCCAGTGTGGTTCAGGGAAATTCTTGCCTTCCGTGTGGGAGACCCAGGTTCGATTCACGGCCAATGCACCTCATGCTCAGCCACCACCCATCCGTTAGTGGAGGCTTGTGTGTGCCATGTTGCTGAACAAGTTTTAATGGAGCTTCCAGACTAAGAAGGACTAGGAAAAAAGGCCTGGCAATCTACTTCCAAAAATCAGCCAATGAATCACAATAGTCAGATCCCTGACCAGTCATGGGGAGGGTGCAGGACCTGGCAGGGCTGACAGTGTTGATTCCTTCTGAGGGCTTTGAGGAAGAATCTATAGAATAGATCCTACCTTCTGGTGATGACTGGCGATCTTTGGAGCTCCTTAGCTTGTAGATGCATCGGTCCAACCTCTGTGTCTGTTGTCACATGGCTGTCTTCCCTCTGTCTGTCTCTGTGTCTCTTCTCCTTTTTTCATAAGGATACTGGTCATATTGGATCAGGGCCCACCCGCCTCCAGCATGACCTCAAGTTGTCTTAACTAATTACATCTGCAAAGACTATTTCCTAACAAGGTCATATTCGCAGTCACGGGGGGTTAGGACTTCAATATATCTTTTCTGGGAGACACAATTCAACCCATATCAGGGTCCTTGCTTACTTTTGAGTTTGCATCCTAGCTGGGAAGGCAGACAGTACACAAATAGTAATGAATGATGAAGTTGTGCCTGGGGTTTCCATGAGTCGGGGCCGACTTAATGGTAGCTAACAACAGCAGTATTTCATCAAAATTTTTACATGCCTGTAGTATAAAAAGGCAAATAGTTGTACAACGCTTGCCATGGGTTGGGGGAGAAGCAGTTCTTGGCCCCTCACCCTTCATTGTCTCTCACTAGAGAGACCACTTTCAACTCTTTCAGCTGATTTGAAGGCAAACAACTCCACATCTCTAAATAATATGCTTATATTGCTAATTCTTAATTTTTAGTTTTAAACACTATCTATTGCCTTCCCACCATGGTACAATGAGAAATTGGTTCTTTGATGCTCCACCCTCACCTTTTTTCTTTCCCTCCACTCTCCCAATAGAGTTTCATTTAATTTTTAGATCAGTATTCAGTGTATATATTATATGGCAATGCAAATGTTATTCATGGCTGAACTTTTATTTTTCCTTTCCTGTGCAATCTTTTATTTCCCTTAGAAGTTTTAATTTTGCTTTATAGATTTACATTTAGATTATATTATATCCTTTTATACTAGCTTAGTTTTCTACTGAATTGATTACTGTTTTAATCTGAAACTCTCTGCTGGTTTTCTAAATCTCCTCTCCACATGTAAGATCCCTCCACTATCCTACCCATCTTATCTTTACACACTCTCTGCTGGAGCCCACTGCCCTGCTCTGTTCTGGATCAGGTTATCTGCTGGCATCCTGAGCCCTTCTACCTCATCCTAGGAATTCTCTCTGCTTCCCTCCCATGTTAGACCCTTCTCTTCTAGTATCCCACTGATACTGGTGGAGCGTATCCTTGGGCAGCATCCTGAGAAGGAATACAGGTAAATAAGACCTTTGAGGGCTTGCATATCTGACAAAGCCATTATTTTACTTTCATATTTAGTTGATAGTTTCTCTGGGTATAAAATTCTAGGTTGGAAGTCATTTCCCTTCAGATTTTTTTAAGGCATTACTCCATTATTTTCTAGTTTCTGGCACTGATATTATTGAGTAGTTCAAAGCCATTTGGATTTGTAGTGCTTGGAATGGAATCTCTATTGTTTTTCTCTCTCCTGAAGTTTGTTAGATAATCTTTGTCTTCTGTGTCCTAAAATTTGATGACACTGTGCCTTGGTGTGAGTTTATTTCATCTGTTTTTCAGTGTGCACCATTTTAGTCTGGGAATTCAAGTCCTTCATTTCTGGAACTCTAATTATTTGGATTCTGGACCTCTTGAACTTATCATTTACTTTTTCTTATCTTTTCTGTCCTATTTCCTATCTCTTTATCTTATAACTCTGTTGACTTTTTTATGTCTACTATAGTATTTTTAATCTCACTGGTTCTGTTTTGCTCTCTTACTGTTATCTTTTATATCATCCAGTTTTTTTTCATAAATGCCCAACATATGTTCTTTCATCCTTTTCAGGATATTAAATATATTCTGAATATAAAAATTTCTTTCTTGCATACATTTTTTTAGGTTGCTTTTTTTCCTGTTTATTTGATTTGATTTTCATATTTCATGTTTGAGATTTTCTTCAGATGTCTATGAAGTCTAGTTTCTGCTCTGTGGTAGAGTGTGGTCATAAAATGCTGTTTGGAAGTTCTGAACTTGTGCATTGGGCTTGTCAGCTGAAGGCTGCATTGTAGGGTCTGACTGGACTATTTACCTGAGGAACTTCACTGTCAGTATCTTTAGATCTTTCCTATAGAGCTGTTCATATTCCTGTGGAAAAGACCTCCCAGTCTCCTGCTTAGTGGTATAGGCCAGACAGCCACATTCTTGGGTTCCATTAGGGAAGGATGTCAGATGATTCGGCACTTAGAATGTGAACACTCATTTCTCCCTCGCTGTGTCCAGTAGTCTGCCCTCTGCCTCTAACTGTGCTAGTGTCTCCACCCACGTCCCCACTACCAGGGAGCCTCCATTTTTCCCTTTCCAGAGAGTACACAAACCTCTAGTCTTCTGCTGGGAGAGGGAGGGAATTTGTGGATCCAACTGCTTCTTGAACAGACTTTGATCAAGCCTTCTAGACTTAGTCCCCCTCCCTCCCACACTCCTAGAAGTGGTGCAGTCAATTTCTGATCTTTTTAGGGATTATGATAGGGGAATAAGGCCGCTTCTTGGCCTCCATGCTGTCAGCTTAGGATACAGTTTTCTCATATCTGTTAAATAAGTTAGTTATCAGTCTAGTCACCCATTTGCTGCCTAACTTCCAAAACGTTGTTGCTGTTGTCTGCTTTCTCATTCTCTTTTCCCTTGCGAGTGTATACTTCATTTTCTCCCTGTAGCATTTCAGTGCAGGTTTATTTCATGACACCTCTTTTGTGTGTGTGTTATAGTTCACTGTAAATCTGTCTAATCTCTTCTCCTAGTCTTGGAGCTCCTCTGATGGAAGAGATGTATCCCATACAGTTAATAACCCTCATACTTAGCAGTGACAGATTGTCATGTGCTGGAGTGTAATTATACTGAGTTCAGTTCAGTTGCCTAGCCAGGCACAGGGCTAAGTGCTGCGGCTCAGACATGAGGGACCTGAATCTCTGCCCTCAAGGAGCTTATGGGTGGATGCAGTTTTCCTGCCTTCAATCATAGGGAGTGCAGTTCTGACTGCTGACATCTCAATGGCTAGAGAGAGAAAAAGTGATGGCTCTAATCGTGAGGTTTCCTGGCTTTATCTTAATCAGAAAAGAGACATGGAAGTAGGAGAAAGAAAACCTAGAAATAAAAACAAAAAAACCAAACCCATTGTCATTGAGTTGATTCTGACTCATGGCAACCCCACGTGTTTCAGAGTAGAACTGTGCTCCATAGGGTTTTCTTTTAGTCTGGCTATGTCTGAGCTGGTGGGCTGTGTGTTCTTTGTTGTTTGCTCATCTATGGGCACGATACTTTTTGCCTCCTTCTCCAATTGGCAGGGTCAGTCGCTCAGATATGGTACAGCAGGGCAGGTCTAGCTGAAGAGGAGTTGCTGGGATGGGTTGTTTGTGGCACTTACTACATCCACCAGGGCTGGTTGGTAATCAGTGCAGGGCAGGTTCTGGTAGGCTGTGCCTGTGTTGCTTGGTGGTGTGATGTTAAGCGCATGGTGCAGGTAGACAGGATGGAGGGGGGAGATTGTGATGTGTGGAGCTAAGATGGGTATGGGAGAGAGGAGAGAGGAACACGAGCCAAAATCATACAAAAAAACAAAAGAGTGCTAGGAGAGCTTGCCATTGGAGTGGAGAGATGAGAGACTATGAAATCGAGAAAAACAAAAAGGGAAAGAAGAGAAAAGAAAAGAATGAATAAATAAAAATTAGAAAGAAAACAGAAAAGCTCCCAGGGATCCCACCAGTGTGGCTACAAGGGCTGGGAAGTTGCCCCCAGGTGTTGAAGTACAGCCTGGCTTGGAGGTGTAGAGGTATTCAGCACCAGGTATTCAGGGGACAGGAAGAGAAGGAAAGTATAGAGAGACAAGAAATTGAGTATTGAAGAAAGACAAAAGGGGAAAAAGAGGGAAAAGAAAACAAAACAAATTTTAAAAAAAAGAACAAGGAAACCCCCCCCAAAAAAAACAGAAAAAAAAAACCCTCAAAAAAACAAATGCCCTCAGGGATCCTTCCGTGAGTCTGCACAAACTGAGGGGGTAGGTTCCAAGCTGCACAGCATTGCCCAGCCAGAACGGATACCCAACTTGAAAAAAGAAAAAGAAAACAAACAATTCGGAACAAACAAACAAAAAGCCCAAGATCCCACCAGCATGACAGCACGGACTGGGACACAGTTCCACACTCAAACGGAGGTCCACAGCCTCTCAGGAAGAAGCAAAGATGGCACACAGAACCAGGTGTTTGAGCAAAAGGAGCGAGAGGTGGTGACAGGTAAGGAAGAAATTAAAAGTAGCGGAAAAAAGCAACACCAGCAGCCAACAAATGGCACTCAGGGAGTCAGCCAGTGTGGGCAGGTGGAATCCAAGCAGCCAGTGCTTCCCAGCCAAGAGACTGAGGCCATGGGAAGCAGAA
The DNA here is from genome assembly GCA_030035585.1 of Dugong dugon. Taxonomy (NCBI): domain Eukaryota; kingdom Metazoa; phylum Chordata; class Mammalia; order Sirenia; family Dugongidae; genus Dugong; species Dugong dugon. The sequence goes on from CM057473.1 coordinate 69,605,395, forward strand.
GAGGCTGAGTGGGTGTGAAGAAGTGTGGGGGGTGGGAAAGCATATATCACCAGTTGCCGGTTGTTCTGTCTCCTGCTGGAAGCTCCGTGAGGCTGCTTTCTCGTACCCCCTATTTGCTGGTCTCTGATAGGAGTCCAAGATGGCTGATCCATGCTGTGTTAGCTGATGGGGACCTCTCCATGTATGTGTCCTCACTCTCTGTTCTCTGTCAGTTTCTTATTCCATTTGGTGCTTGGCTGAGTTCTTTATCTTTTCATTTGATGTGTAGGGTTTCAGGATTGCTGTTTTCTCTGTTTGGCTTAGTTTTTCAGATCTTTGCTGTGAAGGGATGGTGTGGTGCTTCTGCCTAGAGTACCATGTTGCTGGAAGTCTCCAGAGGGTTTTCAAGGGCTGTGACTTTTCAGAAGTAGACCACCAGGTCTTCCTTCCCAGGCACTCACCAACGTTTTGGTAGCCAAGTACTTAACCATTTGTGCCACCAGGGACTTCTCCTAGTAACAGACACAATATTCAGTAGAATGGTAGGCAAAGGAAGGGCTGGGGTGACAATGAAAGTCAAGAGACTCCAACCTTCCCACATTCTTGCCCTTTTTTATATGAAATATTATTTTCTAATTGTAAAAGCAACACAAGATCAAGGTGGGAAATATGAGAAGTAAAGAGACATATAAAGAAAAAAAAAAACTTAAAATTGCTGATAATTCCACCACCTTTAAACATTCCGTGATAATTATTTATTTTATATGCACACACGCGTAATTTAATAGCATTAGGATCTTAATGAATATGGTATTATATATGGTATTATATACCGCTTTTTATACTCAATATTAGATTATGAGCTTTTCTTACATCATTAAGTCTCCTTTGAAAGCATGATTCTTAATGACTGCAAAGTATTTCACCATGTAGCTATAGTATACATTTTAAACTATTAAAGCTGTTTTTAGTTTTTCATCATTAGAAATAATGTTTCAATTAATAACCTCATACCATACTATTGTGACCCATTTCTGGTTATTTCTTTAGAATTTATAGAAATGGATTTATTGAGTTATAGAGAATGGACATTTTTAAAGATCTTAATGTGTATTATCAAATTGCCAACCAAAAAATTGCACCAATATATAGTACCACTTGCAGAGGATAAAAGAGACTGTTCTCTAATCCCTCGTGATATATATGGGCTAATTTAATAAGAAAATGCTATATTTTAAATTTGCGTTTCCATGTTTGGTTAAAAATCCCCATTCTTAGCATTAGTTTTTATTGTCAGGTGAATTTTTTTTATTACTAATTTGTTAAATTTTGTCCATTTAGATATTTTGAGTTTCATTATTTTTGATTGCCTGTTAAAAGCTCTATATATTAATGTGCAGTCCCTGGATGATGCAAATGGTTAACGTGCTCAGCTGCTAACCAAAAGGTTAGAGACTTGATCCATCCAGAGGCTCCCTGGTAGAAAGTCCTGGCAATATACTTCTGAAAAATCAGCCATTGAAAACCCTATGGAGTACAATTCTACTCTAACACATGTGGGGCTGCCATGAGTCAAAATCAGCTATGGCAACTGGTTTTATATATCAGTGTAATCAATGCTTTGTTGTGTAATAAAAATCTTCCTTCAGCTTATTGTTTTCCTTTTTTAATTTTCTTCTGACATCTTCTGACTTACAGAAATTAGTAGATTTTTATGTAATGAAATTATCCATCTTTTTTTGCAATGTTTTCTTGCTTATACTAAGAAATTTGCAGATTTTCTTAACAGGCATGAGTAGTGTATTTCTTAAAAAGTCATCAGATTTTTCTAAAATTGTTCAATTACCATTTATCAGACCCACATTTACTTGGAATCTGGAGGCTGGTTCAGATACTACATGTGAAGATGAGGTAGCCATTCTCTCCTTTGCCACTTTGACAAAGAGCGCATGCTCTCCTGAAGTTCACCCTTCAGCCCAAGATTAGACAGGCCTATAAAACAAGCAATAACACATGTAGTTCAACCATGTACACGAGACTAAATGGGCACACTAGCCCGGGGGCAAGGATGAGAAAGCGGGAGGGGACAGAAAACCCGGAAGAATGGAAATGGGGAACCCGAGGTTGAGAAGGGAGAGTGTTGACGCATTGTGGGGTTGGCAACCAATGTCACAAAACAGTATGTGTGTTAATTGTTTAATGAGAAACTAATTTGCTCTGTAAACTTCCACCTAAAGCACAATAAAAATTAAAAAAATGAAGAGTGCATGCTGGCCACTGGTCTGGGCAGCTCCCAGCAGAACCACAGCTGGCTCAGCTGGCACGATATCTCTAAGCAATGAAAATCCCCCAGGAGTCCCTTGGGATACTCCAGCCTATATCCACCTTAATTTGAAAGTCTCAGGGCCCTCCCCAGAAGACTTGCTAAAACAAGAAATAGCAAAGACACTCCAAGCACCAGATGACGGCCAGATGGTAACAAATCATTTTTCTCTCCTTGTAGCTACCCAGTGAGTAATCATTGTGACTTCCCCCAGACTGGGGCTAGGAGACGAACAGTATTCCTTGGAGTTAATGTCCTTTCATCTTGCCTTTTTGACAAGCCTGTTGACAGGACATGAGATGCCAGGCCAGATGGCACTAGGCACATTATATAGATGAGTGGCAGGAGTCCAGGTGTGCCGACCGGGAAGGAGGCAGCGAAGAAACTGGGGGTTTCAACACCGGAGTGTACTAGAAAGAACAGTTCCAGCTGGGCTCTGTCTCTTCTTGAGAGCCTGAATAACTGATGTTCTAAACAGATTCCAAAATGTCTGCTTCACTAAGGACCCAAGGAAAATGAATACATGCTTTCTAATGACTTCATCTTCCATTAAGTCCTCTATGAAGAGCAAAAGTACAATTTGTGGTGGAAAGAGCACCATGCTTGGAGTCAGAGGACCTGAGTTCTACTCCCTCATAGGGTGACCAGCTGTCCTTGTTTGCCTGGGACTGAGGGATTTCCCAGGACACCAAATCAAAAAACCAAACTGGTTGCCATTGAGGAGCCCTGGTGGTGCAGTTGTTAAGAGCTCGGACTAATAACCAAAAATAACAGTGGTTCGAATCCACCACCCAGCTCCTTGGAAACCCTAGGCGGGCAGTTCTACTCTGTCCTATAGGGTTGCTATGAGTTGGAATCAACTCAACAGCAACGGTTTTTTTTTTTTTTTTTTTTGGTTGCTGTCAAGTTGATTCTGACTTACAGCAACCCTATAGGACAGAATAGAACTGCCCTACAGAGTTTCCAAGAAGCACCTGGTGGATTTGAACTACTAACCTTTTAGTTAGCAGATGTAGCTCTTAACCACTACTCCACCAGGGTTTCACAGGAGGTTTTGTTTTAAAATCGTGACAGTCTTGAGCAAACCAGGACAGTTGGTCTCCCTACCTATCTGTGTGGCCTTGGGCATGCCATTTATCCTGCTGACACCCACCTCCTGACCTCTAGCCCTGCTCTGGCATTGCAGAGCTGAAGCAAGGGCCACCAAGGTCTTGGAGGCAGAGCCATTTCTAAGTTATGTGACCTCCATCTTAACCTCTCCTCCTGGTCTCTACAGTGGGGGAAATACTACTGAAAACCTCATCAGGTTGCTGTGAGAATTAAATGCGAAGTACTACTCACAGTGCCTGGAAGGTAGCTGGTAGTTGCCATTGAGTCAGCTCCAACTTATGGTGACCCCATGTACAACAGAATGCAATGTTGTCCAGTCCTTCGCCATCTTCATGATCATTAGTATGCTCAAGTCCATTGTTGTGTTCACTGTGTATTTTGAGTACTTTTGAACCTGTGGAGCTCATCTTCCAGCACCATATCAGACAACATTCTGTTGTGATCCACAGGGTTTTCAATGGCTGATTTTCAGAAGTAGATCTCCAGGCCTTTCTTCTTAGTCTGTCTTGGTCTGGAAGCTCCGCTGAAACCTGTCTACCATGGCTGACCCTGCCGGTATTTGAAACACTGGTGGCATAGCTTCCAGCATCATAGCAACATGCAAACCACCACAGTATGGCAAAACTGACAGACTGATGGTGGTGGCAGGTAGTAGGCCCTATTAAATGTTCGCTATGGTTCTCATTATCAATGCATGTAGAAGGACATTGTCAAAACTAGACAGCACTGATGTCACCATTACTGGAAGAGTCCGTGGATTTAGGAAAGTCAACTCTTTCCTCTTTCGGTTGGATCACCCTCATCCAGAGGGGTCAGATGGAATTTCAAAGGTCAGGGTATCCGATGGGGTCTAGAAGGGCACTCCGGAGGCTGGGCTCTGGGCAAGTTCAGGGCCACATTCAGAGGCTGATGGCCAGAGTTAGTAGTAAAGATTTCCTCCTCTTTCCCTGGACCTATATTCCAACTCTGTCAAAGACAATTGTATGCTCCTCATCAGAAAGTAAATGGCTGCAGAGGAGGCCATGTGGAAAGGTATATAAGGGCTTTTATTCAACAATCATCTATTAAGCTTCAGTTTTGCTCCATGTCCAATGCTAGTTGCTATGGATACAAAGGTGAGGAAGACTCAGTTCCTATCAGATCCTCAAGGGGGTCACAGTCCTGTTGAGAAGACAGGTTTATGTAGCTTTAGATCATGAACATTTGTCTGGATGCCATAGCAGAGGTGAGTGTGCAGCATTGTAGAAACACAGGGAAGCACTGACTGCCCAGGCAAGCTTTGAAGAATGAGTAGGGGTTGGTGGGGCAGAAAAGGACACTCCAGAGGGGAAGGGTCATTGTTGTTGTTAGGTGCCCTCAAGTCAGTTCCGACTCATAGCAACCCCATGCACAACAGAACGACACACTGCCTGGTCCTCCCCCATCCTCACAATTGTTGCTATGTTTGAGCCCACTGTTGAGGCCACTGTGTCAATCCATCTCATTGAGGGTCTTCCTCTTTTTTACTGACCCTCTACTTTACTAAGCATGATGTCCTTCCCCAGGGACTGGTCCCTCCTGATACCATGTCCAAAGTACATGAGACGAAGTCTCAACATCCTCAATTCTAAAGAGCATTCTAGCTGTACTTCTTCCAGGACAGATTTGTTTGTTCTTCTGACAGTCCATGTTATATTCAGTATTCTTCAGCGTAATTCAAAGGCATCAATTCTTTTTCAGTTTTCCTTTTTCATTGTCCAGCTTTCACATGCATATGAGGCAATTGAAAATACCATGGATTAAGTCAGGCACACCTTAGTCTTCAAGGTGACATCTTTGATTTTTAACACTTTAAACAGGTCTTTTGTAGCAAATTTGCCTAATGCAGTATGTTGTTTGATTTCTTGTCTGCTGCTTCCATGGTCTTTGATTGTGGATCCAAGTAAAATAAAATCCTTGACAACCTCAATATTTTCTCTGTTTATCATGATGTTGCTTATTGGTCCAATTGTGAGAATTTTTGTTTTCTTTATGTTGAGGTGCAATGAATATTCAATGCTGTAGACTTTGATCTTCATCAGTAAGTGCTTTAAGTCCTCTTCACTTTCAGCAAGCAGGGTTGTGTCATCTGCAAATCCCAGGTTTTTAATGAATCTTCCTCCAATCCTGATGCTGTGTTCTTCTTTATATAGTACAGCTTCTCAGATTATTTGCTCGTTATACAGATTCAATGAGTATGGTAAAAGGATGCAAATCTGATGCACAATTTCCTGATTTTAAACTATTCAGTATCCCCTTGTACTATTCGAATGACCTCCTCTTGGTGTATGTAAGGTTTCCTTGAGCAAAATTAAGTGTTCTGGAATTCCCATTCTTCACAATGTTACCCATACTGTGTTATGATCCACACAGTCGAATGCCTTTGCATAGTCAATAAAACACAAGTAAACATCTTTCTGGTATTCTCTCCTTTCAGCCAGGATCCATCTGATGTCAGCACTGATATCCCTTGTTCCATGTCCTCTTCTGAATCTGGCTTGAATTTCCACAGTTCTCTGTTGTTAGACTGCTGCAACTCTTTTTGAATTATCTTTAGCATAATTTTGCTTGCATGTGACATTCATGATATTGTTTGATAAATTCCACATTCTGTTGGATCACCTTTCTTTGGAATAGGCACAAATATGGATCTCTTCCAGTTGATTGGCCAATTTGCTGTCTTCCAAATTTCTTGGCATAGATGAGTAGGCACTTCCAGCGTTGCATCCATTTGTTGAAACATCTCAATCAGTATTCCATCAGTTCCTGGAGTCTTGTTTTTCACCAGTGCCTTCAATACAGTTTGGACTCCTTCCTTCAGTATCAACAGTTGTTGATCACATGCTACCTCCTGAAATGGTTGACTGTCTACCAATTCCTTTTGGTACAGTGACTCTGTTTATTTCTTCCATCTGCTGTTGATGTTTCCTGCATCATTCAATTTTTTGCCCATAGAATCCTTCAAAATTGCAACTCAAGGCTTGAATTTTTCTTCAGTTCTTTCTGCTTGAGAAATGCTGAGTTTGTTCTTTCTTTTGGGTTTTCTAGTTCCAGGTCCTTGAACATTTCATTACAATACTTTACTTTGTCTTCTCGAGCTGCCCTTTGAAATCTTTGTTAAGCTCTTTTATTTCTTCATTTCTTCTATTCACTTTAGCTACTCTACATTCAAGAGTAAGTTTCAGAGTCTCTTCTGACATTCATTTTGGTTTTTTTTCTGTCTTTTTAATGATCTTTTGCTTTCTTTGTGTATGATGTCCTTGATGTCATCTCACAACTAATCTGGTCTTCAGTCATTAGTGTTCAATGTATCAAGTCTGTTCTTGAGATGGTCTCTAAATTCTAGTGTGATATTTTGGCTCTTGTGGACTTGTTTTAATTTTCTTCAGCTTCAACTTGAATTTGCATAGGAACAACTGATTGTCTGTTCTGCAGTTGGCCCCTCGTCTCTTTCCACAAACGTAGTCGATTTGATTCCTGTGTATTCCATCTGGTAAGGTCCATGTTTATAGTTGCCATTTATGTTGTTGAAAAAGGTATTTGCAACGAATAAGTTGTTGGTCTTGCAAAATTCTATCACGTGATCTCCAGCATCATTTCCATCATCTAAGGCCATATTTTCCAACTACCAATCCTTCTTCTTTGTTTCCAACTTTCACATTCCAATTACCAGTAATTATCAACGCATCTTGATTGCACTTTTGATCAATTTTAGACCTCAGAAGTTGGTAAAAATCTTCAATTTCTTCATCTTTGGCATTAGTGGTTGGTGCGTAAATTTAAATAGCAGTCTTATTAACTGGTCTTCCTTGTAAGTATATGGATATTACCCTATCACTGATAGTGCTGAACTTTAGGATAGATCTTGAAATGTTCTTTTTGATGATGAATGCAACACCGTTCCTCTTCTATTTGTCATTCCTAGCATGGTAGACTATATGATTGTCCAATTCAAAATGGCCAATACCAGTCCATTTCAGCTCATTAATGCCTAGGATATTGATCTTTATGCATTCCATTTTATTTTTGACAGCTTTCAGTTTTCCTTTATTCATCATTTGTACATTCCACATTCTGATTACTAGTGGATGTTTGCGGCTGTTTCTTCTCATTTGAAGTTGTGCCACATCAGCAAAGGAAGGTCCTGAAAGCTTGACTCCATTCATGTCATTAAGGTTGACTTTACTTTGAGAAGGCAGCTCTTCCCTAGTCATCTTTTGAGTACCTTCCAACCTGAAGGGCTCATCTTACAGCATCATATCAGACAGTGTTTCTCTGCTGTTCATAAGGTTTTCCCTGGCCAATTTTTTTTAGAAGTAGATCGCCAGGTCCTTCTTCCCAGTCTGTCTTAGTCTGGAAGCTCCACTAAAACCTGTGACCATGGATGACTGTGCTGGAATTTGAAAGACCAGTGGCATAGCTTCCAGCATTACAGGAATATGCAAGCCACCACAGGAGGACAAACTGACAGATGAGTAGTAGGAGAGGAGGAGACACTATGTCAAATATGTGAGGGATAGTCCATATAGAGACTATGGGGTGATTCATGGTAGTTGGAGCAAAGAGTTGGGGAGAGAGTGGAGCTGTGTTAAGTTTAAATTCTAAGCTTTCATGGCAGGGGATCCTAAGCAGCCTAAAGGATACTAAGCACCATGAAAAGGAGGTGTCCATGGGGATTCATCACAGATGTTTGTGGAGGAGACCGAGGTTAGATTTCTGCATTTGAACCTCTGCTTTGTCTACACAGACTTGTCTGCCATTGTGTTCATCATAGCATTGTTTATACTAGCAATGTTTAGAAACAGCTTATATGAAGTCTATTGAGTCAACAAATACAGTGGAATATTATATAGCTATTAAAATGAAATTATTGAAGTACATTAATTGACATGAAAAAACTTCAAAGAGTGGATTGCAATGCCTGATGTAACATTTCTGTATTTCATCTGAAATTATATTGTTTACAGTGGTGTGCTGGAGATGGCTCATATGAGCTTGCAAGAACTAATTGTTAGAATCTCTTCCCAACTGCATGGTCAGTGACCTCATGTTGCTAGCTTAAAATCAGCCACAGTGTGAGTATTTATCAAGAAAATTGGCAAATCTATGAATCAGAGCTCACTGCTCCCCATCCCCAGAGATCCTCTTGTTAATTACCAGTATCCACTGTGTATATATAGATATTCAGAGAAAAACCTGAGACACACTGGGCAGTGAGATTAGAGGTGATTTGTTTGCTTATCTGTGGTTTCCAAGTTTCTTAAATTGACAGGCATTATCTATGTAATTTTTTTTTTTTTTTAACAAAAGAAAGCTAACTCTGGAAGCAGTGTTGTCGAAGAGTGACAGCAGGAAGATCCATTAGAAGGTTATTCCAACAGTCCTGGGAAGAGCTCACGAGAGCGTGGGATAGGGCCCAGCTAAAGGGGCGAGAAGGAGGGAACTGCCACAAGAGTTCTGAAAGAGGCTGCCCTGTAACTTCAAAAACTGTCAGTTATTTTCAAGTGAAAAATTTATGGAAAACTGATACTTGGGCAATACTGCTATACAATAAACCCAAGGAAAACCAGAAAAGGATGTTACAGAAAATGGAACATCCATGAATTTGAACATGACATGACAGCATTCATTTTAGTCCCAAATTTCAAATCCTCTCCCAATTTCATCGTTATTGAAGCTGACAACAAAAAGCAAAATGGCTTATCTTGAATGCCCTTGCTCCTTGGAGTCCCTGCCCAGCTTATGGGGATAGATTGAGCCAGTTCAGAGCAAAAGACTGAAGAGACCAAGGTCCCTGATTCATTTTTATATTCATGATGCCTTGCACAGTGCCTGGCCTAGTGTGAGTGCTCAGGGAATGTTTGATGAACGAATGAATAAAAGGTGGGTCTTCCCCGGCAGTGTGCTGCTAAATGTTTAACAACCGGCTCTCTGAGAAAAAAACCTCCTGATTGGTAGTGCTTGCTGATATTTGTGGTGTGAATACTGTCACCATGGCCAATTTCAAGATATGAGTGTGGAGTCACTGAATCTAAGGTTGGGAAGAGATGGGCACAATGGACTCTTGGGAGCATGAACAAGCTGACACCATGGCCCACTTGGAATTCAGGCCTCTAGTGACCACTCCCAGGCACACAGGCTGGACCCTTCCTCCCTCAGTCCTTGGAGAGGTCTGCTTCACCTCAGCACTGCAGTTGTTCCAAAGCTTCTCACTGATTCTGTGGACACTCTCCATGAATGCTATGGTTACTGAACGAAGTCCAGGCAAAGTGAAGGGACTGATTCCGTTAGGGAATCCATCAGGAACATTGGATGGGTTGAGGGAAATCTGAGTTGTGGTCATGTGTGACCATAGGAGCTCACAGATGTCTATGGGCCTCCATTTTCTCACCTAGCTCTTGGAGACAGTGATATCTACCCTCCAAGGTGGCTGAGACGGTAAAGTAAGTAAGGTGTTACTGGAGGGAGTCTTAAGCATCCCTAAAAGTGTACAGAAAGCCCCGAAGGATGCCTTTTCTCTCTCTCTCTCTTTCTTTCTTTCCCCTTCTTCTCTCTGCACACCACTCCAAAAACTGGCCTGGCCCCTATTGTGTGGAAACAGGAGTCAAGAATCCCTTTTAGTGTTCCAAGGGCAGGGAATGTGAGTTAGGGTTTCAGGGATCTTAGAAGGCTGAGACAAGTCAGAAATAAGTTGTGGATCAGCACCCTCAAAACTGGTATTAAAGGGATAGCAGGACAGTGACCTCAGCCCTTCTGCCACAGCTGTGACCTACCAGGTAGGGCTGGCTGTTTCCCTGCACAGAGGTGCTGTGAGCTCCTCCAGGGGCAGCTGGGCTCCAACAGCTGATAAAAGTGGGGGCCAGCCTAGTGTGATGGGGAAACACTCAATTTCCTGATTTATGAGGCACTGATTATTATTAACTGTCCTGTTTTATTAGGCCTCATTCATGGCAGGGGAAAATTCCTATCCTTGTGGCTCACAATACCAGGATCTCCACCCAAGCAGAGGAATGCTCAGAGGTCACATCTCTGGGAGAGCAGCAGTCACTCATCTCAGTCTAAGTGACTAGAAGGAGAATAATAGAATTTATGATTATTCTAATAACACTACATTGAAGTTGCTATTGAGCATATTCTGACTTATAGTGACCCTATAGGACAGAGTAGAACTGCCCCATAGGGTTTCCAAGAAGCAGCTGGTGGATTCCAACCGCTGACCTTTTGGTTAGAAGCCAAGCTCTTAACCACTGTGCCACCAGGGATCCATATATCTATATTTATATCTATATCTATATCCATATCTATATCTATGTCTATGTATCTCAATAAATGTGTATATATGTATACATGTATACATAAATGTGTATATACATATACACACAGAGAGACAGACAGAGACAGAGAGAGAGATTTCTATCAAGGAAATGGCTCACACAGTTATAGAGGATGGAAATTCCCAAGTCCATGGGTTAGGTGTCAGGCTGGGGGTTTCTGATTCACATAGCTGCAGGGGCTGATGAACCCAAGATCAGCAGTTCAGACAGCAGGCTGCTGGCCAAAGTCCTAAGAACTGGAGGTCCAGAGCAAGCAAAAGCCAGCAAGCTTTACCAGAAAGTCCATACATTTTGGATGCAGGCCACACTCCAAGGAAATTCCCTCTCAACTGATTGGCTGCTCATGGCAGATCTCATCATGGAGGTGATTACATTTTATCAGACCTCACCATGGAGGTGAATACATCATTATATAACTGCCGAACTACATCATAACTGCCACACCACTGAGAATCATGGCCTAGTCAAGCTGACACACAACCTTAACCATCAAACCATCTAATCCTCAAAACAACCATATGATGGATATTATTGACCCCATTATACAGATGAAATTGAGGCTTAGCTAAGTTATGCAACTTGTACAATTCCCACAGCTAGAAAGTGGTGGCACAAGCCTCATACTCCAGAGCCATTCTCTTAAAGAGGCACCACCATAGCTTCTTAGAGCTTGGAAGGGACATAGCGCTTTCTCCCTCAGCCTTCTTGTGTGGCCCCGGGTGCCTTCAGCTAGTTGCTTAAGCCTCGTTGCATCCTCATTTCTCCTTGGTTCCATAGTTCAGAGGCACAGTGGGAGATGTCTCTCAGTGCTGCTATATTTTAAGGGCAAACATCAGCTCAGCTATACCTATTTCCTAACCAATCCTTTATTTGGTCCGCTTTCCCCTGAAACATGGAACTGGCATGATGCTTTTTTCCTGTCAGATGAATCAAGGGCTACAAGTTGTTTCACAATATATACTCATGGGCGCTGCAAAAAAGCAACCCTCTGCTCAGCTGTTAAAATAACCTCCTTCTATAATGCATTAGTTATTTCATCGAAGTGACCCATTTAAAGGGAGATCATGAGACAATTGACTGTCAAACAGTTGAGCAATGTCTAAGGTCAATTGTAGTGGAGGTCAATTCATTTGAACAATGGGCTTGCTTCTGACAGGCCTCATAATGTTGGTAATAATAACTTTGGTTTAATGGAACTGTTCAATGTTGTTAGAGAAGAATGAACTATTAGACGTGCAGATTAAGTATTGTCTAAACTGAGAAGGTTTGGGAGTCAGTTTGGTCATAGCAAATACAAAATCCTGGGCTAGGGAAAACCGGCTTTAAAGAACAGCTGGATTTAATGTCATAGGTAAATGATTTTCTTTCCGCCTTTACCAACTGACTTGAGTTTATACTGTGCAGACTGTGATTATTCCCCAGCTCTGTATTTATAGCTTCTCATTTGCATTTTCCAAAATAATTAAGAATTTAACCTAGAATGGGCCATTTTTGAGTAGAGGTGAATGCTTTCTAATTTTTAAATGAACTGTCTAAATTAGATACTAAATATACTTTGTATTCTCCTTATCTCCTGCTTAAAGTCCTTCTATACTTCTGGACTCATTACTGGAATCCAGAGGGAGAGATTGCTCACCTCGTGCAGAAGTTTTGGAGGGTACTCTCCACCATACAGCACAAACTGCTTCACAAATGAGATTCTCTTCCTGCAGCCATGTGGAGCCCAGGACAAGCCCAGCAACCTGTTTAATAGGGGACCCAGCATGGCTCCCTAGTGAGGCTGCAGCGGACAGCAGAACGGGAAGGCAGCTCCGTATCCTCTGCTTGAATTCTACTAGAAATCATTTCCCATCTATTCTGCTTTGCCAGTGCTGGCTCTTCCTTTGTGCTTTTTACAGGATTTACCTCTGCAGGAAGAGTGTAAAGCTGCCCTCAAGGTTCAGCTGAGAAGGGGGAGAGCTAATCCCCTGAGTGCCGCTTCTCCAGCCAGAGCTTACTCACAGTTACTATTGCCTCTGTTTACCACAGGAGAAACTGAGGCTCCAAGGGTTAAGGAACAGGCCCAACATCATAAAGTGGCTAGAAAAAGTAGAAGCTTGACCCAGATCTGTCTGACTTGAAAGTCTACACTCTCTCCTCTGTACTGTGCTAGCTCCTGTATTTATAAACCAGCCTCATTCTAGTGAGGGCCTCTTGGTTGTTCAGCAACAAAGCTCTGTGTCTGCTCTCTAAGTTCACTCTCTGCTAGAGGGTGGGAGGCCCCTAAGGCCACATCCACCCTGCAGCCACTGGACTCTGCAGTGTTACAACAATGTTTATAGAGAAGGGCTATGTGCTGCCCGGGTGGGGATGGGGGGCGCTGTGTGCCCTCACAGGCACCATCAGAGCTGCGAGAGGATTCATCAGAGCTTTCTGGGAAACCTGCAGCCACAGGCAATTGTTTTTCCCTTGGGGCAGAAGGTAACTTAGGGGGAGAACTGGAGGAACCAGGAGGCTCTGGATGGGTGTTTGTGAGGAAACACCCAGAGGCTCCTTGAGATTTCCAGGGTAGAGACAGAGCTGCTGGGGTGTGCGAGGACAGCCCATCTGATATTCTTGTAGGTTAGCCAACTGTCTGCAAAGCTGTCTGCATGGTTTGATTCCAGGGTACTAAATACATGCTCCTCCAACAATTAGCAGTGATCCCACAATAGTGTCTGTAATGCTTGTTGTGAGAGAAAAAACCCATTGCTATCAATTCCAACTCATAGCGACCCTATAGGACAGAGTAGAACTGCTGCTTAGGGTTTCCAAGGAGCAGTTGGTGGATTCGAACTTAATCTAGCTTCCTTGTCCCCCTTTATCTTCTTATCTTTGGTCTAGGGTAAATGCTGACCATTAGGTCTCATTTAGATGATTGTTTAGAGCAGCACAGTACTCACAGGTGATGTTATTTATTTTATGAGCCACTCTGTCTTTTTGCTGATAGGTGACCTCCAGGAGTGGTTTGAGTTCCAAGTTTAAAGGGTATCCCAGGGCGATAGTCTCGGGGGCTCCTCTATTCTCTAGCAGTCCAGTAAGTTTGGACTTTTTTAAGAATTTGAGATTTGTTCTACATTTATTACCATTCTATCTGGGACCATCTATTGTGCCCTTGATTGGAATGGTCAACCATCTAGTAGTTCTGGTCTCAAGGTAGATGAGGCCGTGGTTCGTGTAGACTGTTAGTCCTTAGACTAATTTCTTCTTTGAATCTTTGGCTTCCTTCTTTCGCTTTTGCTCTGGATGCATAGAGACCAGTAGCTGTATCTTAGATGACTGCTCACAAGCTTTTAAGACCCCAGATGCTACTCACCAAACTAGGATATGGAACATTATGTTTATGAGAAATGTCATGCTAACTGACTGAGTTACCCCCCAAGACTATGGTCCTAAGCCCTCAAACCCAGTAACCCAATTCTGCAAGGTGTTTGATTATGTCAGGAAGTATCCATAACTGTGCCTCCATGTGCTTTATTTTATATATGAATATATAAGCAGCATACACAAACATGTATATACATTTGTCGGCAGGAACACCTATATAAGCGTACATATCTACCTATGTAACCACACACATATTTGTTGGTTGTGATTACTATTGTTACAAAAATTGTGTATGTTGTGGCTTTTACCAAAACTGTCCCTTATTCTTGTGTACTTCTTACTGTCATCTTTTACCTTGGACAAGTTGTGCTGACTTCACCCTTATTCAGTATTGTCTTACCCATCACTGAAACTAACAAGTATCTACTATCTAGAAAGTGATTACCCCTTTCTCTCCCTCCTGTCCTTGGTAATGACCAAAGAATGTTGCTTTCTGTATGTATACCTAGTCTTGTCTTTTTATAATAATGAGATCATACATTATTTGTCCTTTTGCAATTGATTTATTTCACTCAGCATAAAGTCCTCCAGATTCATCCATGTAATAGCGTGTTTTGAGTACTCATCATTATTCTTTATGGCTTCACAGCATTCCATTGTGTATATGTACCACAGTTTGTTTATCCCATTCATTTCTTGATGAGAAGTTAGGTTGTTTTCATTTTTTGCTATGGTGAATAATGCTGCAGTGAACATAGGTGTGCATATATCAATATATATGTATTTTTATGTATTTTTTTTGGAAGTAGATCACCAAGCCTTTCTTCCAAGGCACCTCTGAGTGAACCCAAACCAAGAATCTTTGAATGGACTCAAACCACCGATCTTTCAGTTAGCAGCCAAGCACGTAAATGTTTGCATCACCCAGGTAATAGGGAATATATATATATGTATATGTGTGCATATATATATGTATGTGTGAGTGTATATATATATATGTATGTGTATGTATATGTATATGTATATATTACAGTATAGGGTTGTTGTTAGGTGCCAGTTCTGACTCATAGCGACCCTATATACAACAGAATGAAACACTGCCCAGTCCTGCACCATCCACACCATCGTTGCTATGTTTGAGCCCCATTGTTGCAGAACCTATGTCAATCCATCTCATTGAGGGTCTTCCTCTTTTTTGCTGACCCTCTAATTTACCAGCATCATGTCCTTCTCCAGGGACTGGTCCCTCTCGATAACATGTCCAAAGTCAGGATGGACTCAATGGTAATGGTTGTATATATATATATATATACATATACATATTTTTTTTTCCTAAAATGGACTGTGTTTACATTACAGTTAGGGATATCAGACAAGATTCTCAGTGTAAGTGATGATCATCTCTTGCTACGTAGGCTTCTGCTTGTCTAAAATGCTGGTATAAAACTCTCTCAAAGCCAGAATTAAGCTATTTCCAAAGCTACTTTGCCAGTACAAGCTAGTTCATATATAATCAATGAACAGAACTGTCCTGGAGACCTCCCAAGTAGCTCGTTTCTAGAATTAATCTTCCCACTTTATGTCTAGACTAACTGAGGCCAAGCATTTGCCTGGCCTGAAAGCAGGAGTAGAATGATAGCTGATTAAAAAAAACCAAAAAACTTTTAGCTTAGTCACACTTCCTGTGACAGAAAAGAATAATAAATGAGTTTACCTCCATTAGAATGACAGGCAGGGATTTAAAAAAAATCCTATAATACTTCTTTGTTTTGGCTTCAAGCATGCTGTTGATAACAACTGTTACCAGTGTACAGTGTGTTTATTGTTGAGTAATTATGTTTTGCTTTCATATTGGCAAAGCTATTATTTGCACCCTTATGAGCAGTGGACATCTTGTGTGCACAAATGAATTACCATGACAATGACTTTCGACTCTGGAAGCAGTGACTTATTAATACCTTCATCTGCAGTGCTGTTAAATAAATACCCAGATCCATTCATCATGGTGACTGTCGCTACTGGGCTCCTCCAGCTACAAATTCCACAAGATCGTGCAACCCAAAACATGGGGCTACAGCAAAAAGAGAGAGAGACAAAGAAATTATGGAGATTTCTTTTATTATGATTTTGAATTCTGTCCAAAAAGAGTGTTTCTGATCTACAGCAGCCAGATTGATCACAGCCAGACTTTGGAAACTCCCCAGAAAGATACCAAGGGGAAGACTCCTGCACGGTATCCTGCCCCTAGGTTAAATCAAAATGACCTCTCCCTCCTCCTCCACATGCATATGCACACACACGTACATGCATTCACACATACTCACACCCCAAGAGAAAACTTCCTACATACCTGGTAGAAGGCTCAGTCAATAGTATTGCTTGGCTGTTTTATTGTTACTTACCATTTCCTGTACACTAGGCACCATGCGGTTAGCTAAATCACCTACTAAATTGGCTAAATGGAAAGGCACACAGAAAACCTAAGTTAGGCGAAGGATGATGAATATTCTCAAGGAACAGAAAGGAACGATAATGAAGAAAAAGATGTGCGAGGATCCTACAGCCTTGCATTCAAACTGGTTAACTTCAGAAAAGAGGTACGGCTAGCAAGCAGGGAGAAGACAGCTTAGGGACAGAGAAAAGGGGTGAGGAAAGACATTTGGCAAATATTCTCGTGCAAAGTACATTGCAAAATGAAGTGTGGATTGCAAAATAAAAAAATAAAAATAAAGAGTAAGACATGGCTTTTTTCTTGGAAAAGTCAAATTGTAGGACGACATATACAAAACATATGAAGAGACTGTGAGAGGAGTTTCAAGTACATGAACGGCCTGGTAGGGCATGCTGAGAACAAAGGGAAAACAAGGCTTTGCCCCTGAGACCCTTCAAGGCAAATCTGAAATGTCCGGAAAACAGAGAACTTCCTCAGAAGGAGGGAATTCATTTTGGCTGAAGCCTTTTTAATTAGGAGGAGAAGAAAGAGAGAAAGAAGAAGTAGAGGCCAGGAAGGGGGTCACCATAGAGACTGGTGATAAATAAGTCAGAGGCATGGCCTGGAGAGGGAGGAAGAGGCAGAGGAGAGGGCCAGGGTATGAAAGTGTGTGCGTGCCTGTGCATGTGTGTATGATGTTGATTTTGCCTACTTCTTATTTAGCCTTGGAAAAATGAGAGACTGGGAGCAGGGAGGGGCCCAATGGGCTTGGTTCCCAGGTGCACATCCTGTTTGTCTCTGATAATTCCATTGGTATGGAAATCCTAGGTCAAATCCTCAACCTGGACGCACTAGGCCAAATCTAGTCCTGAGAAAAAGCACATCCAATGTCTCATCTACTCAGGAGAGCCAAGGTTGGACTGTATCGCCAAAGTGACTCCCTACTCTGAGGCCAACAGGCAGCCATTCCTCTCACTGGTGTTGAACCAAAAATCACAGCCAACCCCTATGCACTCCCCCAAATAAAAGCATTGTGAGTAAGGAGTCAGTACTACCTCTTAGTGCGAAGAATGAAGACCTGTGTCAGATCATGTCTCCAATCCTCAGAACCTTCTAGATCAGAAACTGCAGCCCACCACTGACAAGCTAAGTGTGTTTATATATTTTAAGAGTTGTTAAAAGCAAACAAATAACAACAAAACACAGGAAAACATGCAACAGAGACTATGTGTCTGCAAAGCCTAAAATATTTACTACAGGCCCTTTGTAGGAAAAGTATGCCAACCCCTACTCTAGAGGATTCCATAACACTTAGAAGAAATCCAAAGTTTATTATGGCTTCCAGGTAGTGCTAACGGATTTAATAAGCAACAATAAGAACAACAGGACATTCGTACAACATTAAGGACACACTTATACTAAAATCTATTTCCTGTTTATTTGAAATTCAGATTTAACTGGGCATCTTGTATTTTTTCTGGCAACCCTACTTTCAGGGCATACAGGGATGGAATAGCAAGAGCATGGACTCTGGACTCAGACTAAGATAAACCAAAAACCAAACCCATTGCCATTGAGTCAATTCCCACTCCAGGTAGAACTGCCCCGTAGGGTTTCCGAGGAGGCGTCTGGTGGGTTCAAACTGCCGACCTTTTGGTTAGCAGCAGAACACTTAACCGTTGCACCACCAGGGCTCAGACTACCTGGGTTCAAATCGTAGCTCTGCCACTTACATAACTGAGCAGGCAGGCAACTTTCTATGCCTCAGCTTTGTCGTCTGTAAAATGGAGATGATAGTACCTTATAGGGCACCTGGAACAGTGTCTGGCACCTAGCAAGAAGGTAGAAATGCCAGCTGTTGTTATCACATCATCTTACTCCAGGTTACCTCTTGGGCTTCACCTCCTGCTACACTTAACTCCACACTTCACTCCAGCACAGGGGCCTCCTGGCTTTTCCTGGGCCCTGCCACACCTGCTTCTGTCTTAATCCTTTGCACACACAGCATGCTCTGCCCAGAACACTCTTCTTCCCAGTGTTCTATGGTGTTCACTCCTCTGTGTGTGCAGGATTCTGCTCAGCTGCTGTCTCCTCAAGAGGCCTTCCCTGGCCACCCTGGCCCTCTTTAACCCCTCATTCGGCTTTACTGTGTCATTATCACTTTTACCGCTACCTGATGCCCTATGTTGTTTGATCCCAGTCTTTCTTTGTCACTAGGATGCCAGCCTCTGGAGGGCAGGCTGTGCCAATCTTGATCACTGCTGTGCTCCTAATCTCTAGCACAGTGTCTGACACTTATTTGAAGAATAAATGAATGAATTAATGGTCTACTGGTGGCACAGTGGTGAAGAGCTTGGCTGCTAACCAAAAGGTCAGCTGTTTGAATCCACCAGAAGATCCTTGGAAACATTATGGGGCAGTTCTACTCTGTCCTGTAGGGTCGCCATGAGTCAGAATCCACTTGATGGCAGTGGGTTTATGGATACATTATTAAGGGGCTTAGTTCAGAGTCAAAGAGGTGGCTATAAAGAAGTCAACATATGTTTACAGAAGATCTCCTACATGCCGGTCGCCATGAGTTGGAATCAACTCGACAGCAACTGGTAGTAAGAGTACCACAAACTGGGTGGTAAACAGCAAAAATTTATTTTCTCACAGTTTAGTAGGCTAAAAGTCTGAAATCAGAATGCTGACCATGTTGATTCCTTCTGAGGGCTCTGAGGGAGAATCTCTTCTGTGCTTCTCTCCTAGCTTCTGTTGACGCTGGAGATCCTTGAAGTTCCTTGGCTTGTAGATACACGCTCCAACCTCTTTGTCTGTTGTCACATGGCTGTCTTTCCTCTGTGTCTGCCTGTTTCTGTGTCTCTTCTCCTCTTTTCATAAGGACACTGGTCATATTGGATCTGGGTCCACCCTCCTGCAGCATGACCTCATGTTATCTTAACTAATTACATCTGCAAAGATTGTTTCCTAAAAAGGTCACATTCACAGGCACGGGGGGTTAGGACTTCAACATATCTTTTTTGGGGGACACAATTCAACCCACATCAGGGACCTTGCCTACTTTTGAGTTTGCAGCCAAGCTGGGAAGGCAGACAGTACACAAAAAGTAATGAACGATGAAGTACAAACTTGAATGTGAAATAGGGTGTTAATGAAAAGCCCTAGGGACCATGAGCACATTTAATAGGGAGGCCAGGGAAGGCTTCCCCCAGAATTTAGCTAAGTAAAGAGTGGGAAGAGGAGCATTTGAGTTAGAGGAAACGGCCTGGGCAAAGGCCTGGAGGAGGGACGGCACAGTATGTTCAAGGAACTTTGAGCAACCAAGAAGCCTGGTGATGTGGGGCCCAGTGTCACTGCATTCATCAACTATAAGTCCCACATACAGCACTGATGAGGCATGGTGCTTATATCAGTGCTACTGAGATAGATTCGGCTAATAGCATGCCTTCTTACCCTTTTAACATTGACTTTATTATTATTGTTGTGGTTGTTATGGTTATTATTTCCATCATTTAGCACTGGTGGAAAGGCATGTGCTGACAAGTATGAAGATTTATCAACAGATTGTATGGCATAGATACTCCTAGGTGCTACCACTAGATACTATGCCACAAACTCCCTCCATTGCAATTTCCTTCTTGCTGGGAGTAGCCCAGTGGGAATAGCACAGGTTTTGAGTGTGCCCTGGGCGTGACTCCTCATTCCTCCACTGACAAGCTCTGTAACCATGGGTCTCTCTGAGCCTTAATTTCCCCATGTACAAAATGGGAGGTGAGTATTATTTGTGCGTCATAAAGTTAATATGAGTATTAAATGAGAAGAGATAGAAAGTGCTGGTTTGTTGCCTGGTACATGAAGAGGCCCCCAAAAGTGTGAGCTCCTGTCTCCCCACTTCCTGCCTTCTGAAATCTAGCCTTCTCTACTTGCTAGGATCCTTTCTGAGGAGAAGGGAAGCTTAGCATTTTCCGTCATGTGCCCTTTGAAATCCCGATTCCCTGAAATGGCCTACAGAAATGGGTGCCATGATAAAATAGGTCCCTGGAGAACTCCTCCCTCAAAACCCTTCTCAGAGCACCAATCAGTGGATTTTTCTCAGCACAGAGCTAACATTTGGGCTTTTGACACACTGGAGTTTCCTGACAAGGTCATTGTGTGGTGCAGCACAGGGTCACTGTCCTGGGAGGACTCAGGACCCATGAATGTGTGGTTGAGGTGTTTCAGAGAATAAATGGTTGGTTTCTTAGGGGTAGCCAAAAAGAAGCAGCAGCAGCCCACAGACAGCTTCTGGAATGAAATCACCTCATTGTAGACAACTACCAGAGGGCCCCTCCCTCACTGCCCCTCTCCACTGCCACTTTCTCTCCACTGTTGCCCACCCCACCCAGGAGTTAGTGCTGGTATGGAAGCTTCTGGAGGGAAAACTTCATAAACCTTCCTTTGTAGGCAACAAAGCTCACAAGCACCTGTTAGTATGTGTTCTACTAGTTCTGGGGCTGGGACCCTGCATGGTGGCGCCCAGCCTGTCCTTAGACTGGGGGGATATTTTCTTACACACTTCTATGCTACTTTTCTCAACGGATCTAGAGGCTGTTGTGGTTAGAAAAATACAAACTCATTCAGAATTTCTTTCTTATTGATAAACAATATCAGTGACTGCTAAAGTACAACTACTAACACGTGGGTTGGCAAAAAATTTTATTCTAAAAATAGATCTTCATTCCCAAAAAGGTTTGTAATGCTGCCGTGGAATATATGGTATTTCCTTATCACAGATGAAGAAACCGAGTCAGGGAGTGGCTGGTGTCATGCCTCAAGTCAGTGAGGGTGGGCAGGAGCTGTGGTGTGGTGGTTCATGGAGTATGTGATGGGGTCACCCTTATAGCTGCCTTGTTGTTGTTAGTTGCTGTTGAGTTGGCCCCCAACTCATGGTGACCCCCAACTCATGGTGACCCCATCCACAACAAAAGGAAACAACAATTGGTCTTGTGCCATCCCCATGATCAGTTGTGGATCAGACTATTGTGATCCATAGGATTTTTACTGCCTGATTTTCAGAAGTAGCTCACCCAGGCCTTTCGTTCCCGTCCATCTTAGTCTTCAAGCGCTGCTGAAATCTGTTCAGCATTGTAGCAACATGCAAGCTTTCACTGACAGACAGGTAGTGGTTGAGCATGAGGTGAATTGGCCGGGAATGGAACCCAGGTCTCCCACATAGAAGGTGATAATTCTACCACAGAACCACCACTACCCTCTGAAATCACCCTGCCCTCCTCTCCATCTCCTTCTTCAGGGAGATCCATGCATTGGGGGAAGAAAGGATGCTGTATTCTTTATCCTGCTGTGCTTGCTCATGGCCACCCTTGGATGGCCTGGACTTGAGGACCTGGCCATCTTATCTGATAAGCCCACTCCTCTGTTTGGAAATGCCCGCTTGGAGCTGGCAGCATCCTGTGAAGGTGCGTGGCTCATAGAAAGGGCAGTGCATTAGGAGTCAGAAACCAGGCTTCTAATCTAGCTCCCATCTATTATCCTGGTGGCGTGGGGCAAGTCAGTTTCTCTTTTTCTGGTTTTAATACTTACATCTGTGTAATGGTGGTGGTGGAGGAATCTACCTTGCCTTCCTTATAAAGAAGCTGTGAAGTAACCAGATGTAAAACACATTGAAAACATTTAGAGATTCAGTTAGACTCCGGCTGCTGGCTGTGTTTAGGTGTTACTGCAGAAAACAAACTTTTTCGTTTCCTTCTGCATGTTTGGCATCAGATTTATGGCCTGAAGTTGACAAAAACTGACCAGGAAAAGTTTCTTGGAGTCTGTCAAGGACACCCAGTTAGAGTTCAGCTGAGCTTAAACCTTGGGAAGTTCCAGGATGGAATTGGAAACAGCCCTGCATAATGGAGAGCCAAATTGGGCCTGTGAGTAGGTAGCAGGGTGACTTATTTTTTAATGTTTCCAGCATGAAAGAACACAATTGATTTCTTTCCCCCTTAATCCCTCCAAGTCCCTAGCTTTTATTGTTTTTAAAATAAGATCACCAAGCAGGTGTTATTTCAACTCTGTAAACAATCTTTATTCTTCCGGCCTATAGAAATGGAAATTGAGAGGGAGACCAGTCTTGCAAGAGGGAGAAGCCAGATAATCAAGGAGATCTTTGATCCTAACTTAGCCGGCTCCCACTGCTTCTGCAAAAGCTCCCTCTCCCCTATCCCTCACCTACCTGTCTTTGTCAGCCTGTCTGTTGATACTGCAGGAAAGCTCGGAGCCTCCAGCAGTGAAACCTTCAAGTACTCTGGTTCCTTGCACTGATCAAATCACTCTCATTGTTATTTTTCAAGATTAGTGGCAGCTCCTAAAATGACTTCACTTTCTCGATCCAGGCAAACAATTAACAAATGATTTTATTTTAATGCTTCATTGCTGGGAATATTGGAGGGGTTTCCATTTTATTGCGTATTTGGAAGCTCCCAACCTGTTTTTCCTCCCTCTGGGTGTTTCTGCCACGGACAGAACCGTGTTCGCTTCACAGTTTGCAGACACTCTGCAGGATGCAGAAGAAAAGGCATAAGTCTGAACTGGACTAGGAGAGGTGAGAGGCACTTCATCCAGGCTTGGCACAATTCGGGGGTTGGGATGCACGCAGCCCCGATCCCTCCAGCCACAAGCCTCCTTCTGGATGCCCGCAGCACTGGGAACATTCCTCTTGGCTGCCCTGGCAGACCCCAGCTAGCTGCTGCTGGGGTGGGGCCTCCAGCCAGCAAAGCTCCAGCCTTTGTTCCAACACTGAATCTCCTTGCTCAGCCTTGGGTGTGGCCCTGGTCTCCTGGGGAAGCAGGGTTAAGTAGCTGCTCAGATGACACGACTGTCTTTTTTTCTTCTTCCTACTTTGAAGGGCCATTCTACAGTGTTGGTGTAGTGCATGTAGAGGACAGGTAAGGTCTTAGAGATCCAGGTAAGGTAGCGAGTGGTAACTTTGGGCAATTACCTCAGCTTTCTGAGCCTCAGTTTTCTTATCTCTAAAATGGTGATAAGAGTACCTGTACCACACGAGACTCAAGCATGTTAGCTATAATTATCATCTTTGTCATTTGGTGGTTTCTATTATTAATTTATTATAAATTAACAAAATGTATTGTTAGTTTAGAATTAGTTTATTATAAATTAATAAAATTTATTGTTTTTTGGTTATTATTAATGGTATTTCTGGTGTTCTAGTGTTATGACTTGGGACTTAGGGACAAATGAGAAGACAGAATATTTGAACTAGAAAATGTTCCCCAAAGTCTAGAACACGAGGGTGGGGCACTCCCTTTGCCTCTACCTTGCGTGGCTACATAAGTCACGTTGTGGAGGGTGGTTCCTGCCTCAAAACTGTCCCTAAGGTTTGGCAAATTGGGACTTTGTATAGGCAGGGCCTGAGAATTGAGGACCCCATGCTGCCTCAGAAACAAATTGTCCAGTGCCATTTATGAACTCAGGATGCCAGAAGGCAAGAGAAGCAGAAAGTACAATCACTACTTAGGGATGAAAAAAGAAGCTGAGATGTTCACATCCAGCAAGCTTGTGGCTCTCGACATTCACTACCACCCAGACCATAAGGACAGGCAAACCCGACCCTCCCTCCCAGCTCCAGGGACACACTCTCACCTGGTCCCTGTCTGCCTGGACAGCTGTGCTCTGGCTGCTGCCTCATCCCAGAATGCTTCTCTAGGCTGCCCCTTCCTGGTGGGGAGCCCTCATTTCTTCTGGCTAAGGCTGCCTTTGAGATACTGACATGAACCTGTTTGCAAGGGTCTGGAGCTGTTTTAAGGGAGAAGGTCCACACTTCTGCTAAATACAGGCCCCAGCTGGAACGTGTTCCCATCCTATGAGTCAAGAGACCCATTCCCCTGCCTGCCCCCATCTTATGGGAATCTGGGGAAAAAGTCAATGAAATAACAGATGTCAGGGAGTCCCTGGACAATGTAAACAGTTTATGTGCTTGGCTGCTAATCAAAAGGTTGGAGGTTTGAGTCCACCCAGAGGCAACTTGGAAGAAAGGCCTGGCAATCTACTTCTGAAAAATCAGCCATTGAAAACCGTATGGAGCACAGTTCTACTCTAACACACATGGGGTCACCATGAGTTGGAGTTGACTCCACCACAACTGGTTTAGCAAGTGTCACCCTAGTTTCCACGTAGATAAGCTGTTCAGCCGCACTGAAGCTGCTGTTATATAAGCTAATAAATAGTTGACCTGGCCAGGGTGGAGGTTCTGTGGGCCATGGAGGAAGCCACGACCTCTTTTTCTCTGGAAACAGGGAGAGAAAATGAGTTCTGTTACTCTATAGGAGTTTCCCTCCTGCTCAGCACAAGTTAGGTCTTCCCTTGGGCTGGGCCTCAGGACTTCCCCAGTGATGGAGGGCACAGCACCATCTGGGACCCCTGGCCCTGGCTGGTAAGGAGTCCCACACGTCCTTCCTGGGTCCTTCGATATTTGTTTAACTCTGTTATCTATTCAAGATAAAAGGACTTTGGAGAACTCTTTGTCAGACATGGGACTGAGCCCCTGAGGAGCTGTTTTAAGGCACACCCGAGCCCCCCACCCCCAACCCCCTACCCCCAGCCGCACACCCCCAGCCCCACACCCCAAGACATATAATGTGGGTGGGATGTAGGGGTGAGGTGTAAAGCTCTTCTGGTGGTTTAATCTGATTATTCCCCTAGACTGCTGGTCCCCACACCAGCAGCGTTCGCATTGCCTGGAAACTTGATAGCAATGCAAATTATCAGGTGGACCCCAGACCCACTGAATTAGGAGCTCTAGGGGGTGACAGTCAGTAGTTAGTGCTTTAACCAGCCCTCCAGGTGGTATTGATGTGCCCTAAGGTTTAGGAGCCTTGGTCCTAAGTGAAAGGCCTGGCGGCGCAGAGGTTAAAGCACTCGGCTATGAACCAAAAGGTCAGCAGTTTGAACTCACCAGCCACTTATGGGATAAAGATATAGCAGTCTGCTTCAGTAACAATTTACAGCCTTAGAAACCATATAGGGCAGTTCTATTCTGTCCTATAGGGTCACTGTGAGTTGGAATTGACTCGATGGCAGTGGGTTTGGGTCCTAAGTGATCAGGAGGAATGAGAGCCAGGTGAGTTGTTTCTGCCCTGTTACAGGCCAGGGGACACACCCCACCAAGGTCTTTTATGTTAGTATCTGCTAAAGTACAGTCCATTACCCAGCTTTTGCTGAACCTGTTCATTAAACATGAAGATTCCTAGGACCCACTTCAGGTTTACTGAATCAAAACCTTTGAGGTTGGGGACCTGGAACTGTCCCTGCTTGACATGCTCTCCAGGGCCTTGTTAAAGCAAAGTCAAAACCAAACTCGTTGCTGTCAAGTCGATTCCGACTCATAGAGACCCTATAGGACAGAGCAGAACTTTCCCCATAGAGTTTCCAAGGAGCGGCTGGTGAATTCAAACTGCCGACCTTTTTGGTTAGCAGCCGTAGTTCTTAACCACTATGCCACTAGGGTTTCCGTACGCCTGGTAAATTTTAAGAATGACCTCATTGACTAGACCCTCACTACTCAAAGTGTGGTCCATGGACCAGTAGCACAGATATCACCGAGAAGCTTGCCAGAAATGTAGAATTTCAAGGCAAACTTGACCTCCTAAATCAGAATCTGCATTTATAGCACGACCTCCAGGTGATTCACACGCACATTAAAGTTTGAGAAGCACTTAGGCCATGTGCTTAGAGCAACTGCTCTGTGTAGGGGGCTGATTCATAGTTTAGTCAACACCACCCTGAGCGTGAAGTGTCATTCAAGAGTAGACTCAGGGCTCTTACAGAAGTACTACTGTCCCTTGGGTCCTGACTCAGACATCCTGGAGCTTGCCCCCATGCATTCTTAAGAGGATAATAGACATCATTGCAAAGCACTAGAGAGCTGGGCTGAAGCTAATGAGCATAGGGCCACCAGGCACCATGGGGATCCATTGTGTTGTGGATCTTAAACCTGCTTTAATAAAGTAAGCCCATGGTCTCTAGACTTTCTGGAGCCATGGAGGGTGGATGAACCCCTGAAACTATTGCCCTAAGATAATCTTTAAACCTTAAACCAAAATGTCCCCTGAAGTCATGTTAAAACCAAACAGTAGTTCTAGTTTAACTACTAAAAAATGTCTGCCTTGAGCATTATGCTCTTTTAAGAACTATCCATATGGGATCAAATTGTCAACAGCTGCTTGAAAGACTAGACAGGAAACTTACGGGCAGTGACTTTATGTTAATGGGGGAGAAACAACTCAGAAAAGGAGGGTGAGAATGGTTGCACAACTTGAAGAATGTAATCAATGTCACTGAAGTGTAAATGTAGAAATGGTTGAATTTGGTTTGCTGTGTATATTCTCAACAACAACAAAATAAATAAAATTTAGAAGAAAAGAAAGAAAGAAAGCCCACTTACATGTCCTTCCCAACTGCTTTTTGTTTTTCCCAGAGGAGACAGGTAGGCAATCTCATCAGTTTGTTTCCACTACCTAGCCCAGAGGTTTAGGGCTCACGTGACTCATTCTTTTGTTTGTAGCTGGTTTCGCTTAGCTTTCCAGAAAGAATCTGACAATAGTCCTATACACCTTAGTGTGAGTTTAGGTTAATTTATCTTTTCTTGGCATTTTGACCCTTTAGAAGGGGAAGCTTTATCAATGCAAGGCCAGATTCTTCCATTAAAAGAAGTTTAGGTATCAACAGCTTGTAAAAGTTGTTTGGGAAAGAGGACATTCAAGCATCAAGTCTTCCAGGAAACGCTGACATCATGCTCAGTGTACCTGAGCATGACCTCTGAATACTGCTGGGTTTTTGTTTCTCTTTTATTTCCAGGAGGAAAATGGTTGGGCTGAATGGTCCTTTGGGGCTCTTTCCATCTCTGAAAATTTTTTTGGAATATTTATTGAGAGTTCATTCTGTTCCAGGCCTTGTGCTGGACGCTGAGGGGATGGGAAGTTTCAGATGATGCTCTTTCTGTTCTTCCAGGCTAGGGTGTATGTGGGGGGTGGGGTGGGGGGTGGGGGAGACAGCTGCCCTCCCTCTGAGGTCCATGAGATAGTTTCCTCCTCTCACTTCAAAACTGATGCACCCTGAGGGTGACCCAATAGTATAGTGTCTATAAAGAATATAATGCAAATTTCTCCATTTTTTATTGGTGTGAGGAAACTCATTCCTTCATTATTTGTTCAATAATTATTTCTTAATGTCTACTACTTATACATAATTGTTCCTGTGATTTGTTGTTAGGTTTGATTAGAGAAGCAATATTTTTTTATAGTCCTTGCTTCCAAAGATAAGTTTTTAAAGTTTCAGACTAGTTGGGACATACTGTTATGAATAAAACACGGATTGTTGTTGTTATGTTGTTAGGTGCTGTCGAGTCATTTCCAATTCATAGCGACCATAGCGTTCTGCACAACAGAACGAAACACTGCCCAGTCCTGTGCCATCCTCACAATCATTGTTGCAGCCACTGTGTCAATCCATCTTCTTGAGGTTCTTCCTATTTTTCGCTGACCCTCTATCAAGCATGATGTCCGTCTCCAGGAACTGATCTCTCCTGATAACATGTCCAAAATATGTGAGATGTAGTCTTGACATCCTTGCTTCTAAGGAGCATTCTGGTTGTACTTCTTCCAAGACACATTTGTTCATTCTTTTGACAGTCCATGGTATATTCAATATTCTTCACCAATACCACAACTCAAAGGCATCAATTCTTCTTTGGTCTTCCTTATTCTTCAGTGTCTAGCTTTCCTATGCTTACGAGGCAATTGAAAACACCATGGCTTGGATCAGGTTCACCTTAGTCTTCAAGGTGACATCTTTGCTTTTTAACACTTTTTAAGAAGTCTTTTGCAGCAGACTTGCCCAATGCAATGCATCATTTGATTTCTTGACTGTTGCTTCCATGTGTGTTGATTGTGGATCCAAGTAAAACGAAATCCTTGACAATGTCTGTCTTTCCTCCGTTTATCATGATGTTGCTTATTGGTCCAGTTGTGAAGATTTTTGTTAACTTTATGTTGAGGTGTAATCCATACTGAAGGCTGTGGTCTTTGATCTTTATCAGTAAGTGCTTCAAGTCCTCTTTACTTTTAGCAAGCAAGGTGTGTCATCTGCATATCCCAAGTTGTTAATGAGTCTTCCTTCAATTCTGATGCCCCATTCTTCTTCATCTAGTCCAGCTTCTCAGATTATTTGCTCAGCATACAGATTGAATAAGTATGGTGAAAGGATACAACCCTGACACACACCTTGACTGACTTTAAACCACACAGTAGCCCCCTGTTCCATTTGAACAACTGCCTCTTGATCTATTTGCAGGTTCCTCATAAGCACAATTAAGTGTTCTGGAATTCCTATTCTTCACAACGTTATCCATACTTTGTTATGATCCACACAGTTGAATGTCTTTGCATAGTCAATAAAACACAGGTAAACATCTTTCTGATATTATCTGCTTTCAGCCAGGATCCATCTGACATCAGCAGTAATATCCCTGGTTCCATGTCCTCTTCTGAATCTGGCTTGAATTTCTGGCAGCTCCCTGTCGATACACTGCTGCAGCTGCTTTTGAATGATCTTCAGCAAAATTTTACTTGCGTGTAATATTAATGATACTGTTCCATAATTTCCGCATTCGGTTGGATCACCTTTCTTTGGAATAGGCATTAATATGGATCTCTTCCAGTCAGTTGGCCAGGTATCTACCTTCTAAGGAAATTAAAAACACTGATTAGAAGAAAATAAATAGATTCCCCTCCCCCCTCTCAGCAAGTTTCTCAAAGGACAGTTTGAGGGAGGAAAAGGTGAAGTTCAAAATAAGAAGACCCTTTCCATCAGTCAGCACTGGCCACTCATGGATTGGAGCAAGCACTCCCACCCGACTCCCACTCCCACCACCCACCCCCTCTCCCTGTCTTAGACACATACACTTGGAACTGGTGGAGAAGAGACTGAAGGATCACTGCCATT
This sequence comes from Dugong dugon, assembly GCA_030035585.1. Lineage (NCBI taxonomy): Eukaryota > Metazoa > Chordata > Mammalia > Sirenia > Dugongidae > Dugong > Dugong dugon. Next base: position 69,634,940 of record CM057473.1, read on the forward strand.
GTCAAGGGATTTGATAAGGGACCCAGACTTGGTAGCCTTCTAAAGTACCTAAGATTTCCTGAGATTCATTTCAGGGACTTTGGTTCTCTTAGCACAACTACATCCACATGGCTTATCCTTTCTATCATGTTTCTACAGTATGAATAGAAGCGCTGGAAAATACAAGCTAGATTCTATTTTTCTCTCCCAGGTAAGAAGACACTGGGAATATGGCTCAAATGCAGTGGACTGAACAGAAAATAAAAAAGGCTTAGAGTACAATAAATATCTGAAAGCTAGCAACTGGTAAACATTATAGAAACATCTCCAAAACTGGCCTGAAGTTGCAGTGTTGTGGAGGAGCCCAGAAATCATCGGGCTTCCCTCACCGACTTGTGTCTGAGTTACCTGAGCACGTAACAGCACACAGCCAGGGGAGGTGCTGGAGGTGGCGTGGAAGCCCAGTTCTGCACTAAATACTATCCTTGCGTAGAAAACTCGGAGCTGATTAAAATTTAAATCAAGTCCTCCTCTTATTTAAAGAGTTCAAGCAAAGCCAAACCTTGTCCCACTATTTGTGTTCTGAAGATCCAAGATTGAAAAAGGTCATGAAAGCTGCTCCTACCACTTGGGTACCTGTCTCCAGCACAGGGAAACTGGTCCAAACACTAGCTTGACTTCAGGGAATGTGTGTCAGAGATTCAGGTATGAATCTTCATTTCCCGCAAAAATTAATTGCTTAAAACTTATCCCCAGCTGCTTTTTATCAAGAAACCTATAGTTAGTATTGCCTAATAGCTAAGAAAGCAGACTATGGAGTCAAACAGACCTCAGTGAGAACCTACCTTAGCTTTGTCACTTTGCAGCAGTGTATGTAACTTATCTAATTCTCTGAATCACAGTTTCCACATCTATAAATGGGAATAATTCTAATACCTACCACACAGGGTGGCTATAAGGATTAAATGAGATAATATCTGTAAAAGCAGAGTGCCTGACTCACAGTAAGTCCTTCATTAAGAACACTACGATTATACTTGATTCTTCCACAGTGGGGCTTGAGGGTGTGGACCCATGGCCCCAGCATCATGGAAGTCAAGAGTAGACGCTCTACTGATCTCAGAATTTTCACAATTTAGGATCATTCATTTATTCATTCATTTGTTCATCCAACATATATTTATTTAGCACCTACTCTCTGCCAGGCACTGTTTTAGGCACTGTTATAGATGAATAGAGATTGCCCCTGCCCTCATGAAGTTTACAGCCTAAGAAGGGAGTCAGATAATACAGAGGTAAATAAATAGATATGTAATTGAAGATTGGGATAAACATCATGAAGGGGGTGAATGGGTAGTGATGGAACATAACGGTGTAGAGGAAACTATTTTGATAAGGTGACTAGGGAAAGCCGCTTTGTGGAGGTAACATTTATGCTGGGGCCTGAAGGATGGAAAAGATGGTGCCAGGCAGAGCCACTGCTCCCTCCTTTAGCACACGAGGTAGACATAGCTTCACCAGGAGCACGCCACCTGAGTGGAGAGCCTCAGCTTTCTTCCCATCTGTACAAGAAGTAGACTGTGCCAGCAACTGAGAGGGTTTTGCTAATTTTCTTGCAGGTGACAGAGGGTTCAGTCGTGTCATGGTTCTCAGGGCTCAGCACTCTTTGCAGGGTCACATCACTGCAATACAACTGCTGCTTGCTGCCAAGGAAGTGTGCGTTAGGGAAGAGAACGGCCTTTCCGTCCATACCTGGGACAGAACACACCTCTGCCGCTTACTAGCTGAGTGATCTCAGGCAGGTTAACAAATCCCTGAGTCTCATTTCCTGGCCTGTAAAATGTGAGCGTGGCTTGTATTGTGTTAGGATTGAAACTGAAATGAGATAATGCATCTAAAACATCCAGTATAAAAACTAAAAAAAAAACCTAGTTACCGTCAAGTTGATTTCAAGTCATGGCGACCCCATGTGTGTCAGAGTAGAACTGTGCTTCACAGGGTTTTCAATTGCAGTAATCTTCGGGAAGAAGACAACCAGGCCTTTCTTCTCAAGCACCTCTGGGTGGACTTGAACTGCCAGCCTTTCAGTCAGTAGCCAAGCACTTAATCCTTTGCACCATGCAGGGACTCCAAACCAGTTGCTGTTGAGTCGACTCTGACTCATGGTGACCCCGTGAGTTTCAGAGTAGAACTGCACTCCAGAGGATGCTGTGCCTCTCATATCATAAGCACAGAGTAAAGCCAGATTTCCTGTATTATTGTTTAAAGTAGAGGAAACCCACCCCCATTAACTGTGTGATAGAAAAAGAAGTTTTTTATATTTGTGGTGGCTTTAAAATATGACCGCAAACTCTTTCATGCTCTTTCATCCAAAATTGGAGCTTGATTCCCTTCTGCTTGAATATGAGCTTGCCTCAGTGACTCATGCCTGACTACTAGAAGGCAGTGGAAGTGACACCGAATGACTTTTGAGGCTGCATTGGAAAAGGAATATAGTTTCCAACTGGCTCTGTCTCGGGATGCTCACTCCTCCAACGTGCTGCCAGGCTGTGAAGAAGCCAAGCAGCCACGTGGAAAGGTCACTTACAGGTGCTCCAGCCACAGCCCTGAGTGAGGTCCCAGTCACAGCCAGCATCAACCACCAGACATGTGAGTGAAGGATCCTTCAGATGGTCATGGCCCCCAGACTTTGAATGGCCCAGCTGACCCCAAATGGAGTAGATGAGCTGCCCCTGCCAAGCCCTGTCCCAACTGCAGATCTGTGAGTAAAATAAATGTTGTCATTCTTTTAAGCCCTAAGTGTTGGGGTGATTTGTTGCATAGCAATGGATAACTGGAATCACACACTTCCCCAGTCTTGGTCCATCCAACCCCCAATCAGAGTGTCTCCCACCCAACCCTAGGGTCCAGGAGTAGCAGAGATGGTACAACAGACACTGCACTACAGTGGAGTGTTTTTTCTTCCACCAACACCCTACATAGCTTGGGCAAGTAGTTCCTTTTCTGTGGGCCTCCATTCCCTCCTTTATGTGGTGGGTTTAGATTAGGCATCCTTTTAGGCATCTACTGGGTCCCTTGGTGGCACAAACGCAGGTGTGGCTTAACCAGTAAGCAAGGTACGCATGGGCTTACTTGTGTTTAGTTAGTAATCTATACTGCACGGTTTCACTTGTTTTTCAGATGTGGTGAAAAACAGGTGAAAAATTGTACGCTACAGATTAGTAAGTAAACACAAGTAAACCCATGCGTACCTTGCTTACTGGGTAATCCGCCCCTTTGCAAAGGGTTTTCCCTCATCTAGTAACCTGAAGGTTGGCAGTCTGGACCCACCCAGCAAAGCCATGGAGAAAGTCCTGGCAATTTGCTTCTGTAAAGATTTGTTGTTGTTGTCAGGTGCTGTTGAACCAGCTCTAACTCATAGTGACCCCACATATAGCAGAATGAAACACTGCCTGGTCCTGTGCTATCCTCACAATCATTGCTATGTTGGAACCCATTGTTACAGCCCGTGTCCATCCATCTTGTTGAGGGTCTCCCTCTTTCTCACTGACTCTGTACTTTACCAAGCATGATGTCCTTCTCCAGTGACTGGTCCCTCCTGATGATGTGTCCAAAATAAGTGGTGGTATAGCTTCAGCTATGTGTATTCATAGGAATACACAAGCCACCACAGTATGCCAAACTGACTGACGGATCCTTAAAGTTTACAGCTAAGAAAAATCCTGGGGAGCTCTGTTCTGCTCCGCAACACATGGGGTCGCCATGAATCAGAATAAAACTTGACAGCAATGGGTTTAGTTTAGTTTAGTACTGTAGACATCTGCTGGTCTCAAAGTCATGTGAGAAACCAATATGAAATTATGAAAAGTTGCAAGCTTTAGGTCTTTTGGGTTGTAAGCGTAAATTTTGCATGCTGTTGTATAGAAATCCAATGTTCTCTTTGTGAATTTTCAATGAAAGAAAACATGGGATAAGCAATTTTGATCTGAGAGGGAGATTTTACATTTCCGAGACCTCAGCGTGAATAATGAAATAGGCTTGGTTGGAGCATCTCAGGCCTGTGGTGATCCAGTTGTCTAGTAATTCTCACGGAGTCCTCATTAGAACCTGCGCACTGAAGAGACCTGCAGTCCTCGGCACCCATTTAACACCTGCAAATTGTCTTAAGGTTTACTCAATGATTGGAAGGCCGCAGGCTAACAGAGTTTTTTGTTTTTGTTTTTGTTTTTTTTAATATTTTATTGTACTTCTAGTGAATACTTTCTCATGAAACAGTAGTACACATGTTGTTTTATGACATTGGTTAATAACCCCACAACAAATTAACCCTCTAAATTCTCAACCTTTTTTTTTTGGTGAAAATACACATAGCCAAAGATACACCGTTTCAAAAATTTCTACATACACAGTTCAGTGACATTGACTACGCTCTTCCAATTGTGCTGTTATTCTCTCTTAAGATGAAGGTTTACAGAACAAAATAGTTTCTCATTTAACAGTTACTACAAATGTTGCCCTATGACAATGGTTAACAATCTCACAATACATCAACAATACCCTTACTCAACCTTGGGTTCCCTATCACCAGCTTCCTTGTCCCCTTCTGCCTTCTGACCCTTGTCACTGGACTCCTGTACCTCGTTAGTCTCATTTGGTTTTATGGGGCTGTCCACTCCCAGGCTGAACAGTGAACCTTGGAGGTAACTTCACCACTGAGCTAAAAGGGTGTCTGGGGGCCATACTCTCGAGGTTTCTCCAGTCTCCTTTAGGCCAGTAAATCTGGTCTTTTTTTGTGTGTGAGTTAGAATTATGCTCTACATCTTTCTCCAGCTCTGTCTAGAACCCTCTGTTGTGATCCTGGTCAGAGCAGTCAGTGGTGGTAACCGGGCACCATCTAGCTGTACTGGACTCAGTCCAGTGGAGGCCTTGGTAGCTGTGGACAATTAGTTCTTTGGACTAATCTTTTCCATCCTGTTCTCTTCATTCTCCCTTGCTCCTGAAGGGATGAGACCAGTGGAGTATCTTAGATGGCCGCTCACAGGCTTTTAAGACCCCAGACACTACTCACCAAGGTAGAATGTAGAATACTGTCTTTATAAGCTGTGTCATGCCAATTGAGCTAGATGTTCCTCGAGACTATGCTCCCCACAGCCCTCTGCCCAGCAATTCAGTCCCTCAGGAAGTTTGGATGTGTCTATGGGGCTTCCATGACCTTTCCTTGTACAGGTTGTGCTAGTTTCCCCTGTATTGTGTACTGTCTCACCCTTCACCCAAGATACCACTTATCTATTGCCTATTTAGTATTTCACCCCCACCCCTCCCATCCCTGGTAACCAACAAAGATTGTTACATTTTGTGTGGGAACTTTCTCGTGGGTTTTTACAATAGAGGTCTCATACAATATTTGTCCTTTAGTAATTGACTTATTTCACTCAGCATAATGTCCTCCAGTTTCATCCTTGTTATGAGATGCTTCACAGATTCATTGTTGTTCTTTCTCATTGCATAGTACTCCATTGTGTGTATGTACCATAGTTTGTTTATCCATTCATCTGTTGATGGGCATCTACGTTGTTTCCATCATTTTGCGATTGTGAACACTGCTGCCATGAAGATAGGTGTGTATATGTCTATTCGAGTGATGACTCTTATTTCTCTAGGCTATATTCCTAGGAGTAGGATTGCTGGATCGAATGGTATGTCTATTTCTAGCTTTCTGAGGAAGTGCCGTATCATTTTCCAAAATGGTTGTATCATTTTGCATTCCCACCAGCAGTGCATAAGAGTTCCCATCTCCCCACAGCCCCTCCAACATTTGTTATTTCCAGTGTTTTTGATTCATGCCAGTAATGCCGGGGTGAGATGGTATCTCATTGTGGTTTTAATTTGCATTTCTCTAATGGCTAGTGATCACGAGCATTTCCTCATGTGTCTGTTGGTCATTTGAATGTCTTCTTTGGTGAAGTGTCTGTTCATTTCATTTGCCCATTCTTTAAAGAGGATTAGATTAGTCTTTTTGTTGTAGAGGTGTTAGATTTTCTTGTACATTATGGAGATTATACCTTTGTCTGACACGTATTGTCCAAAATTTTTTTCCCAATCTGTAGGTTCTCTTTTTACTCTTTTGGTGAAGTCTTTTGAAGAGCATAGGTGTTTGGTTTTTAGAAGATTCCAGTTATCTAGCTTATCTGTTGGGTTTTGTGCATTGATGGTTATGGTTTGTATCCTGTCAATGCCATGTATTAAGGCCTGAAGTATTGGTCCTATTTTTTCTTCTATGAACTTTGTACTTTTTGGCTTTATATTCAGGTCTTTGATCCATTTTGAAGTCGTTTTTGTATACAGTGTGAGGTATCGGTCCTGTTTCATTTTTTTGCAGAAGGATATCCAGTTTTGCCAGCACCATTTGTTCAAAAGACTGTCTTTTCCCCATTTGATGGACTTTGGGCCCTTGTCAAAGATCAGGTGACTGTAGGTGGATGGATTTTCATCTGGGTTCTCAATTCTGTTCCATTGGTCAATGTATCTGTCGTTGTACCAGTACCAGGCTGTTTTGACTACTATAGCTGTATAGTAGGTTCTGAAGTCAGGTAGTGGGAGTCCTCCCACTTTCTTCTTCTTCTTCAGTCGTGCTTTCCTTATTCGGGGTTTCTTCCCTTTCCGTATAAAGTTAATGATTAGTTTTTCCATCTCTTTGAAGAATGTTGTTGGTATTTGGATCAGGATTGTGTTGTATTTGTAAATTGCTTTAGGTAGAATTGACATTTTCACAATGTTGAGTCTGCCTATCTATGAGCATGGTATGTTTTTCCATTTATGTAGATCCCTTTGGGTTTCATGCAGTAGTGTTTTATAGTTTTCTTTGTATAGGTCTTTTACATCCTTGGTCAGATTTATTCCTAAGTATTTTATTTTTTTAGGGGCTATTGAAAATGATATTGTTTTCCTGATTTCCTTTTCATCATTCTCCTTACTGGTGTATAGGAATCCAACTGATTTTTGAATGTTTATCTTGTATCCTGCTACTCCGCTGAATCTTTCTATTAGTTGCAGTAGATTTCTTGTGGAGTCTTTAGGGTTTTCTATGTATAGTATCATATCATCTGCAAACAGGGACAGTTTAATTTCTTCATTACCAATTTGGATGCCCTTTATTTCTTTTACTTACCTTATTGCTCTAGCTAGAACTTCCAGCACAATGTTAAATAGGAGTGGTGATAAAGGGCATCCTTGTCTTGCTCCTGTTTTCAAGGGGAAAGTTTTAAGCCTCTCTCCATTAAGAATAATGCTGGCCATTGGTTTTGCATAGATGCCCTTTATTATGTTGAGAAATTTCCCTTCTATACCTATTTGATTGAGAGTTTTTATCAGGAATGGGTGTTGGACTTCGTCAAATGCCTTTTCTGCATCAATTGAAATGATCATGTGAGTCTTTTCTTTCCTTTTATGTATGTGGTGGATTACGTTGTTTGATTTTCTAATGTTGAACCATCCTTGCATACCTGGTATGAATCCTACTTGGTCGTGGTGTATTATTTTTTGATATTATGCTGAATTCTATTGGCTAGAATTTTGTTAAGAATTTTTGCATCTACATTCATGAGAGATATTGGTCTGTAATTTTCTTTTTTTGTGACTTCTTTGCCTGGTTTTGGTATCAGTGTTATGCTGGCTTCGTAGAAGAATTTGGATATGTTGCTTCCTCTTCTATGCTCTGAAATAGCTTGAGTAGTACTGGTACAAGCTCTCCATGAGAGATATTGGTCTGTAATTTTCTTTTTTTGTGACTTCTTTGCCTGGTTTTGGTATCAGTGTTATGCTGGCTTCGTAGAAGAATTTGGATGTGTTGCTTCCTCTTCTATGCTCTGAAATAGCTTGAGTAGTACTGGTACAAGCTCTCCTGTAAATTTTTTCTAGAATTCTCCAGTGAAACCATCTGGGCCAGGGCTATTTTTTGTTGGGAGTTTTTTTTATTACCTTTTCAATCTCTTCTCTTGTTACGGGTCTGTTCAGGTTTTCAACATCACTTTATTGTAGTTTGGGTGGGCTGTGTGTTTCTAGAAATTTATCCATTTCCTCTAGATTTTTTAATTTGTTGGAGTATAGTTTTTCATAATATTCTGTTATAATCCTATTTATTTCAGTTGGGTCTGTTTTAATGTCAACCATTTCATTTCTTATTTGGGTTATTTGTGTCCTCTCCTGTTTTTTTTCAGTCTGGCCAGTGGTTTGTCGGTTTTGTTGATTCTTTCAAAGAACCAACTTTTGGTTTTGTTGATTTTTTCTATTGTTTTTCCTTTCTCTATTTCATTTATTTCTGCCATTTCCTCTGGTGGTTGTGGGCTTTTTTTGCTGTTCTCTTTCTATTTGTTTGAGTTATGTAGTTAATGTTTTGATTTTGTCCCTTTCTTCTTTTTTGATATGTGCATCTATTGCTATAAATTGTCCTCTGAGGACTGCCTTTGATGTGTCCTAAAGGTTTTGGTATGATGTGTTTTCATTCTCATTTGATTCTAGGAATTTTTGATTCCATCTCTGATTTCTTCTATTACCCACTGATGTGTAAGCAGGGTATTATTCAGTTTCCATGTAGTTGATTTTTTTCCCTTGCTCTTTCTATTGTTAATTTCTACCTTGATGGCATTGTGGTCAGAGAAGATACTTTGAATTATCTCAACGTTTTGGATCTTGTTGAGGATTGCTCTGTAGCCTAAATGTGGTCTATCGTGGAGAATATTCCATGTGCATTGGAAAAGAATGTGTACTTTTCAGCGGTTGGATGGAGTGTTCTCTATATGTCTATGAGGTCAAGTTGGCTGATTGTGCCCTTTAGGTCTTCTGTATCTTTGATGAGTTTCTTCTTAGTTGTTCTGTCCTTTACTGAGAGTGGTGTGTTGAAGTCTCCTACTATTATTGTGGAACTGTCAATTTCTCTTTTCAGTACTTTTAGAGTTTGTTTTATGTATTTTGGAGCCCTGTCATTGGGTGCATAGATGTTTATTATGGTTATGTCTTCATGATGGATCATCCCCTTAATCATTGTATAGTGTCCTTCTTTGCCTTTTATGGTAGATTTCATTTTAAAGTCTATTTTATCTGAGATTAGAATTGCCACTCCTGCTCTTTTTTGGTAGTTGTTAGCTTAATATATTTTTTTCCAACCTTTGACCTTTAATAAATTCACATCTTTGTTTCTAAGGTGTGTCTATTGTAGACAGCATATTGATGGATCATGTTTTCTTATCCATTCTGTCACTCTCCGTCTCTTTATGGGTGCATTGATTCCAGTTACATACAGTGTAAATATTGATGGATGTGAGTTTGTTTGCTGTCATTTTGTAGTGCTTTTTTTGTGGTGCTGAAGTTTTCTTTGTTCTTCTTACTCTATTGTGCTGAGTTACTTTTGTTTGTGGATTTTGTGTTCATTTCTTTTGTTTTTATAGGTTTTGTTTTTTGAGACCATGTTTTTCGTCTTTATTTTTATGAGTATGTTTGTTAACTTTCTTTGTGGTTACCATGAATTTTACCCCTATCTTTCTAAGTTTGAAGCAGTCTACCATTACTTGGTATTGCCTTGTTTTCCTCTCCATTAGAAGTTTCTATACCTATGCCGTTTGTTCCCTCTTTCATTGTTTTGATGTTGTTGTCATCCATGGATTGACCTCTCTGATTCCCTGTTGTATTTCTTTCGGTTTTGGATAGTCCTCGAGAGTTCATTTCCTAGATTGATATCTGGCTCGTATGATCCTGCGTCCTATGTTCTGCCTGTGGGCTGAAGCTGTTTGTCCTCAGATCGAAGAACTCCCTTTAATAATTCTTTTGATTTTTGTTTGACTTCTACATATTCCCTTAGTTTCTGTTTATCTGGAAATGACCTAATTTCACCATCAAATTTGAACGAGAGTTTTGCTGGATATATTATTCTTGGCTGACAATTTTTTTCTTTCGAGATTTTATATATGTCACCCCATTGCCTTCTTGCCTGTATGGTTTCTGCCGAATAATCTGAGCTTAGTCTTATTGTTTCTTCTCTGTATGTGACTTCTTTTTTTCATGATCTGCTCTCAGGATTCTTTGTTTGTCTTTGGTTTTGGCAAGTGTGAATATGATATGCCTTGGTGATTTTCCTTCGGGGTCTCTTCTATATGGGGTTCATTGAGCTCTTGGATGGCCAGCTTTTCATCTTTCATGATATTGGGGAAGTTTTCTGTCAGCAGTTCCTCAATGATCCTCTCTGTGTTTTCTGTTTTCTCCCACTGTTCTGGAATGCCAATCACTCGTAAATTTTTGCTTTTAATTGTGTCCCACATAACTCTCAGTGTCTCTTCATTTTTCTCTGTTCTTTTTTCTGAGTTTTCCTCAAACAGAGTTGTATCCAAGTGTTTGTCTTCAATTTCATTGATCCTGTCTTCCACCATTTCAAATCTGCTTCTCAGCCCTTCTATGACATCATCGATTTCTGAAATCTTGTTGTTTATCTTTTGGTTTTGTAATTGTTGCTTTTGTATAATTTCTCTTGTGAATTTATTTTGGCATTTTGTTCCTGCATCATCTTCCTGAATTCTTCCAATTTTTTGTCTGTATTTTCCATGAATTTGTCTATTTTTTCCTCATGTTTGTCAGCTGTTTGCCTCAGTTCTTAGAAAATTCTGAGTATTAGAGATTTGAATTCCCTATCGGGTACTTCTAGTGCATTTTTTTCCACAGGAGAGCCATCTGGTGTTTTAATTTGGATGCCTACTGGAACCATCCTCTCCTGTTTTTGTAAATGTTTTGATATTGTCTCTGTTTCCAGGGTATTCAGTAGTTATTTCTCTCATTTTTTGATTGTAGATTTGTTTCGCCCCTTTTTTTAAAAAAATATTTGACTATGTCTGAGCAGGCAGACTGCATGCTCTTTGTTGTTTGCTTGTCTGTGAACTCAATACTTTTGCTTCCTTCTCCAACTGGTAGTGTCAGTCACTCAGACATGGTACAGCAGGGCAGGTCTAGCTGAAGAGGAGTTACTGGGACGGGTTGTTTGTGGCACTCACTACAGCCACCAGGTCGGGTCGGTGTTCAGTACTGGGCAGGTTCCAGTAGACCATACCTGCACTGCTTGGTGGTGTGATGTCAAGCGCACAGTGCAAGTAGGCAGGATGCAGCGGGGAGATGGTTATGTGTGGAGCTAAGATGGATATGGGAGAGAGGAGAGAGGAATAGGAGCCAAAAAACATACAAACAAAAAAGAATGGTAGGGGAGCTTGCCGTTGGAATGGAGAGATGAGAGACTATGAAATGGAGAAAAACAGAAAGGGGAAGAGGAAGAAAAGAAAAGAATGAACAAATAAAAATCAGAAAGGTTAAAGAACCGCAAGTTTCCCAGGGATCCCACCAATGCAGCTATGAGGTCTGGGGAAGTCGCTCTCAGGTGTCACAGCACAGCCTGGCCAGAAGGCGTGGAGGCATACAATGCCTGGTATTCAGGGATCAGAAATAGAAGGAAGATATAGAGGGACAAGAAACTGAGCAATGAAGAAAGACCAAAAGGTTAAAAGAGGGAAAAGAAAACAAAACAAATAATAAAAAAAAAGAACAAGAAAGGCCCCCCAAAAAAACGGGGGAAAAAAAAAAAAACCAATGGAAAAAGAAATGTCCTCAGGGATCCCTCTGCACGTCTGTGGAAGCTGAAGGGGAGTTCCTTGCCATGCAACTCCCCCTGGCCAGAAAGTTTCCCAATTCAAGAAAAGGAAAAGAAAACAAGCAAACAATTCAAAACAAACTAACTAACAAAAGCCCCAGGATCTCACCAGTGCGGTAGCCCAGACTGGGAAGCTGCTCCACACTCGAATGGAGCTCCGCAGCCCCTCAGGAAAAAAGATGGTGCACGGAGCCAGGCACTCGAGCGAAAGGAAGGGGAGGCAGCGAGAGGCAAGCAAGAAATCCAAAGAAGCAAAAAAAGAAAAAAAGCAACACCAGCAGCCAGCAAATGGCACTCAGAGAGCCAGCCAGTACAGGCTGGTGTTTCTGGACAAGAGACTGTGTCCGCTGGAAGCAGAGGAGGCCGAGTGTGGGTGAAGAAGGGTGGAGCATGGGAAAGCATATATCACAAATTGCTGGCACTCTGGAGCCCCTCAGGAAGAAGCAAAGATGGCACTCGGAGCCAGGCACTCGAGCAAAAGGAGGGGGAGGTGGTGAGAGGCAAGTGAGAAATCAAAAGAAGCAGAAAAAAAAAGCAACACTAGCAGCCAACAAATGGCACCCAGAGAGCCGCTCGCTTCGGTGTGTGGAATCCAAGCAGCCAGCGCTTCCCAGTCAAGAGACTGTGGCTGTGGAAAGCAGGGGAGGCCGAGCCAGGGCGAAGAGGGGTGGGGGGTGGGAAAGTGCACACCGGAAATTACTGGCTGTTTTGTCTCCCACTGGATGCTCCGTGAGGCTGCTTTCTCGTACCCCCATTTGCTGGTCTCCGATAGGAGTCCAAGATGGTGGATCCGCGCTGTGTTAGCTGGTAGGGGACCTCTGCATGAATCTCTCCTCGCTCTCCATTCTCTGTCTGTTTTCTCACTCCATTTGGTGCTTGGTTGAGTTCTTTTGTCTTCATTTGATGTTTTAGGGTTTCAGGATTGTTGTATTCTCTGTTTGGATTATTTTTTCAGATCTTTGCTGTGGAGGGATGGCATGGTACTTCTGCCTAGAGTGCCATTTTTTTTTTTTTTTTGCTAACAGAGTTTTAAGCCCCCGTCTGTTGATTGGTTTCTAGCAGGTGGTCCTTAAAGGGTGCTACGTGTTTTATCATTTCAGTTTCTCCTGAAGAGGTATTTAAAATCAATTTAGGGGTCACATACAGGGACTTTGTGAAAACTACAGGCTCTGAGTCAAACAGGAATCAGTCCATGGGAGGTTCACTAACGATGAGGAGAAAGTGATGGGGCTGTTCCAAACATCCTTGGTCACATCTCCTTCCTTTGCTGAGGCGCAGGCTTTTCTTTTGAAGTCCATTGCCTCCTTCATTTATCCTTTAGTTTTCTACCACTGAGGTGACTCTGCTCTGCCCTGTGTAGGTAACCAGCTGTGGTGGGCTGGGCTTCTCTGAGGAACAAAGTCTTGCCTGAAAAGGGTTACTTTGAACATTAGGCCTCCAAATCAAACATCACACCTCTGGATGAAACAGAGGAAACTCTTCTAATTAAAGGAAACTTCTAAGCAAGCTTTGGAGGAAAAAAAAGAAAAGATTGTAGGAGCTTTAGCGATCTCAACCAGTTTATGGAATATCAATATGGAAAAATAGATGTGTTTATTTTTCTATCCCCCCTTCTACCCTTACCCATGGATAGGCGGGTCATGAAACTCAATGTCAGAACAAGTTAATACTAAGAGCCCAGCAAGAACACGACCTGTTTTTCTTGAACTCTTTAAGGCTGCTGAGATTGGACTAATCCCTGGGATGTTGGGTACTCTCCCCTCCCATTACCTGGAGCTTGGCCATTTTGTGATGTTGTCAGAGATGTTGCTAAAGTGCAAGAGGGGCTGGGCATCCTGAGTCCCAGACTGAAGGATGGCGACTTGTGCAGCCGCTGTCAGCTGGCTCTGCAGCTCTCACCCAGGAGCTGCAGCTGTATGTGTAGGGCTGGCTCTGGCTCTGGGCTGCTCCAACTGTCTTAGAGCAGAGGAAAGTGAGGGAATAAGCTCTTCTTATTGGAATCCCCATTGAGATTGCAGCCCAAAGCATCCTTGCTCACTTGGCTAGAATGAGAGAGTAGGTCAGGTTTGACATGCCAAAGGTCCCCTGCCTGGGGATCCCTGGCCCTGAGATGTGGTTGTGGACTACTGTTGGTTACGGGGTTAGGATAATGAGTCAGTGTCCAGTGTTGGGTCCCTGACTGGACAGAGGATCTATGCTACAGTATAGAGGCTCTATTATGTAAAATTAGATCCAGTAGAGACTTTGGTGATCAATAAGTCTAGCACCTTTACATTACAAATACATTAGGCCCATAGCTTTGGAGTGATTTGTCCACAGCCTGTATCAGAAGCAGGGCTGTAAATGTCTTCTCTCAACTTTAGCCCAGGTCTCAGACCGGGTGACACATCCTATAAACATAGGAGCTTGATCACAGGGTGACCAGAGGAGGAATAATCACCATTAGCCCATACCTACTATGGGAAAAGCAATTTACAGTGTTTTCCCTACGGGTATTGTCAGCAGTGCCATCTTAGAATTAAACGTGGTACTGGATGTAATAAACTTGGCCCTGACATTCTCACTCCTGCAAGAGAGCCCTGGGCAAAATAAACCTACCTGTCCAGTTCATCCATAGTCATGCCAGCCGTGCCTGAAGTGAGGCTGAACAGAAACTCAGGTCCTGCCATGTGTTAGAGACATCTTCCACGTCCTAGGGGAGCCCTGTTGGCAGTTATGTAAGTTGTTGGTATGTTCATAGATATAGGAGACAGTTTTCAGGTTTTGTTAGTGAAAACATTTAGATTTTTTCACGGGTGACTAAAATCTTAGTCCCTACACTTTAGGTGAGTAATGCATCCTGCTCCAGATCCTCTTCCACACCCCCTTTGGACCTAGTACAAAACTCACAGCCTTGTGAACTACAGTCCCTCTGTAGCTGTGGAGGGCCTCATGGTAGAATCCCACCTCAGAATCTATCTGTATGGTGCCTTCAACTTGTAACATGAATTATTGGTTCTTGGAAGAACCAACATAAATGATTCTCTAATTCTGAGAGCTAGAACTTGGTCCCTGGGGCTAGGTAGCTATTAATCACCAAGCAGCTCAACCTAAAAGCTCAGGATGAACCTGATCTTGTTTTCAAATTTTTTTTTGTGACGATTAATTGGCTTTAGTAAGCAGACTGTAGGAATTTTTAAAAATCAAATATACTTACATTTGTGTGATTTGTCTGTTTTATGTGGTACTTAATATTGACATTCTTCATTACCATTTAGAACCTAATGCTTGCTCTCATTTTTAATATATGTTTATTTCAATAACTCTGTGGAGTAGGTTAAGAATTGGAATGGTCAAAAGATAAGAGAACAAGAGGAAAAGTAGCAGTGTCTTTCTGTCAGTTTGCCTGTCCCCTTTTCTGTCTAAGAATCTTAATCAGTACATACAAGAATATTTGCTATCAATAACCCAAATTCAACCAACTTTTCTTCCATGTGTCTGTCTGCCCCTTTGTCTGTCTGTCTGACTGCTCTGTCTGTGTTACTGACTGTTCCTCTCTTTCTCCCTTTTTCTGACTCTCTTCCCATTTTTTATTCCTCCCTTTCTTTCTTCCTTTTAATATTTTTTTAATTGAATAAATATTTGACCTCCTACTACAGGCAAAGCTTTTTTTTTTTTTTTTTTTTTTTTTTTGGTAATTCATGAAACTGATAAAATTCCCTTGTGCCATGTGGAGTTTAATGGTCAAGTAAACTGGCTCTGCCAAGTTAGTGGCAGAAACCCTCTCAATGTCAGAATGACATTGGGACTTGAAACACCAGTCTCTGGCCTCACATCAAAGTGCAAGAGCTCTCTGAAGTTCTGATAAACTAGGGAATGAATATGTATGGTGTAGGCATTTAATAAATGTTTGTTGAAGGGAGTGCAATAAAAATGATAAAAGTGACATTACAAATGCATTTTTTAAAACTTCATTCATGTACTGAAAGGTGTTTTTGACATTTTGTCTACATTCCTAGCTGCATCCCTAGCACCCAGCACATATATGATAGAATACATTATACTGCCATGTTGTGAATCACTGTCTGCGAAGTCAAAACCCATGCTCACCTCCAACAATATGATTCCAAAGGGAGGAAGGGACTGACATTAAAGCAGTCGTTGATATATGCTTGACATTCATAATACACATCTTATAAAATCTTTCAACAATCCTGTAAGGCAGCATTTTCATCCCAATTAAATTTTGTAAAAGATAAGGAAATTGAGGCTAAAATATGTTAATTAATCTGCCTCGATCACATAGCTAATAAGTGGTAGGAAGTAAATGTCAATCCAGGTTTATCAAACTTTGTAAACCATGCAACTGTTGTTTCCACACTTTTCTGTGCATCCTTGAATCATGTCATAGAAATAATTTTTTTTGCTATCTTTAGATTTGGATTATCAATAGCAAATATCCTTGTATGTTCTGACTAAGGTTCTTAGTAACTTTGAGTCTCATGAAACTTCAAGCATAAAGCTTCAAATCACTGGTAGGACAAATGGCTCATGGTGTTCCTACAATATTTTGGCTTTAAGGTGAGGCCAGTCTTTAGTGAATTCAACCCCAATGGAGGATAAATAAGTCTTCCTTCTATTGTCCCTGTTTGATCATTTCAATTCTTCATTTGATACACTTTCCTGCGTTTAAAAGTCATAAGATCTATATGCTCAAAACATGCCTCAAAATCCTCTTGATCTTACTGTAGATGCTGCCTATATATTAATATAGACAACTGAACACACAAAGACCATGGTCAGGACAACTACTTAATTGTAACCAAACACCTAAGGAGATGAAGCTCCCAGGCTTGAAGGTAAAGGACCATAGACTTGGAGGACATCTACATCAATTAGCACAACATAGTTCATAAAGACAGAGCTCTGCATCCTACTTTGTTGAGTAGTGTCTGGTGTCTTAAAAGCTTGTGAGTGGCCATCTGAGATACAACTATCGATTTCTTATGTCTAAAGCAAAGGAGAGTTAAGAAACCAAAGACCCAAGGGAGCATTTAGTCTAAAGGACCAATGCACCACATGAACTACAGGCTCCACTAGCCTGAGACCAGAAGAACTAGATGGTGCCCAGGTACCACTACTGACTGCTCTGACTGGGATCAAAACAGAGGGCCCTAGACAAAGAAGAAGAAAAAATTACAGAACAAAAAAATCAAATTCTCAAAAAAGACCAGACTTACTGGTCTTCCAGAGACTGGAGGAACCCGTGAGATTATGATCCTAAGACATCCTTCTGAATTGTAACTGAAGCCATTCCCAGAGATCACCTTTTAGCCAAACCATAGACAGGCCCATAAAATAAACAATAACACCCAAGAGGAACGTGCTCCACAATCAATTATACGAGATCAAAAGGGCAGCATTTGCCCAAAAGCAAAGATGAAAAGACAGGAAAGGATGGAAAATCAGGACTAAAGGAAATGGGGAAACTAGGATGGAAATGGGGAGAGTGCTGACATGTTGTGGGGAATGAAACCAATGTCTTGGAACACTTTATGTACAAACTATCAAATGGGAAATTAATTTGTTCTGTAAACTTTCACCTAAAGCAAAATAAAAATTTTAAAATAAAAAAAATAATAATAGAGAGGAAAAATGAAATTCTCTTGATCTTAAAAACCTGGTCAACCACTTCTAAATATGAACAGGGATTGATTCATGAGCTGTGTTATCACCACCCTATAGATTTGGATGGCCAACAGAGCAGTAGACGGCTAGCATAAGTTATAGAATTTGCTCAGTGGACTTGTAAGCTATATTTTGCCGTCAGGACATGAACATGGAAGTCTATTTTATGACAAAAAGTAATGATATATAGAATATAAGCATGATCCTTCTGCAAAAAGAGCATGAAAATTTGTGATGTATCATATACTTTTCAACAAAGTCCAATTGGTTATTATCTTTCTATTGACACAGACCCCAAACTCCAGGAGGGCAGGGGCACTTCTGTGTGATGCTCACTTTTGTGTCCACAGCACCTAGTTATATCACAGGCACAGAGTGAGTATTCAGGTAATATTTGATGAATAAATGGCTGAATACAATGTTTTACCATCTCCTCCTTGACCTGAGGCACATTAAAAGCTACTATCAAAGCCATTTTTCTACCTTGCTGCTGCTGGCCATCTCACCCCTTCTGAGCCCCTTCTGCACCAGGGTCTGAGTTTTAACGCTCTCATTAGGTCCATCAGGGTTGCAGCTTTGCCCTTGTCCCCTCTTTTGCCTGTCACCTTAACTCAATTATCCTCGTCAGGACCTTTCTCCTCCTCCTGGGTCTAACTCCAACTCCATCTCCGACCATTTCCCACCCTCCATGCAGGCATACTGTGTTATTCTGGAGAACCGGCCCAGATGTTTCCTAACGGTAGAGACTTATGTAAAAAAGAAAATAGACACACAGTTGAGGATGGTAGAGGTAATGGCTCCCAGTAGACTGTTCTTTCTGGGCAAACCTTGCTCATGGCAGATGTCTCTGCCACCTGCTTGTTGTGATCTGGATTCTCTGGTTTATCAGTTCTTTTCCTAAAATAATGCAAGAACTGAGGGCAATATTATCAATGTGTTTTGCATTTGGAGCCCTGGTGGTGCAGTGGTTAAAGCACTCAATTGGTGACCAGAAGGTTGGTGGTTAGAAACCACCAGCAGCTCCACAGGAGAAAGATGGGGCAGTCTGCTTCTCTAAAGATTTACAGCCCTGGAAACCCTATGGGGTCACTGAGTAGGAATTGACTTGACAGTAGTGAGTTTTTTTTGTTTTTGTTTTTGTTTTGCCTACTGCAGAGCCCAGAGGAGTCACTGCTGCCCATAATCTGGAGGCTTTACTTCCAGACTCGTCACTTAAGATTGGACTTAATGTCTTTTTAGCTATCACGCTGCATTGCTAGCTATATAGAGTTTGGGGCATTTCATACATCCAAACTTTCTTTTTTGTTTGTTTGTTTTATATGTTATCAAATCAACACCAGCTGAAACAACCCAGAATACAATCTATAGTTGTATATAGGATATTTTAAAATTTGTTTTTCAAAACTAATTCACGTTCATCAGAGCATAATAATAAAAAAGTACAAATACACAAAACTACCCATAATTACACTATGTAAAGCTATCCACTGCTAACATTGTAATGTATAGCCTTCTTATCTGTATTCCACACATTTATCTCACCTATATATTTTAACCAAATTAGCATCACACTGTTTATACTGTTCTATTAGCCTACCTTTTTCTCATTTAACATGTCATAAGAAAATTTCTATGCCAATAAATACATTTCTACAACATCATTTTACTGGATAACATTCTCTTCTAAGGATGAACACAGTAAATTCAGTCAATCATCTACTGTCAGACATCTAGTTCTTTCCAGTCTTTAGGTGTTACCAAGTACTACAATGAACATCATTAGGGCTAAAACTTTGTGCATAGTCTTAGTTATTTCTTTGGAATGTTTCTAGAACAAGAATGAGCAAGTCAATGGATAATAATGTTTTAAGATTCTTGATACATAAACAAGTGACACTTTGGAACTTTAATGTTAATGAGTATTAAATTTCATCCTGGATTTGGCATAGTGTCTGGCCTGTCTAGATAATTTCAAATCTTGACTCTGTTTTTTTTTTGGATTAGTTATCATTAAAAATTCAATAAGCATTTCTTCTATGTCTTATTATTGCTTTAAAAAATGTTGAACAAGATAAGGTCACTCATTCTACAAATATTTGCCAAAAATTAATACTACCTAATGCATTCTGCTAGATTCTGGGGTAAAAGGAGCAGAAATTCAAGAGTACATAAACCTTAATCTTGGTTCCTTTTATTTACTTACAACAGGAAGCATCGATCCATTAATAAACACTCTGAGGCATCTTTTGTTAAACTAGTTCCCTTGTTTCCATTTCTTAATACACTGAAATATCATAAGTTACTTTTTCAGATTTTAAAATACACTGTGAAAAATGGAAATAAGGGTAATTTGGTACAAGCATGACTTACTTTTTTTCCACCCTAGGTTTTTAAAAAAGGATACTTTTTTTTGTTTTGTAAGTTAGAAAAATTCCAAAAAGCATAAAGAAGAAAATAAATGACTCATAACCAGACCATTCAAAGACAATTACTGTCAATTGGTGTATTTCCTTCCAGGCAGATTCTTTGTATATTTTTTACAAAGCTGAGATCATACTATATATGCTATTTTCCAAGTGTATAATGTAAATATTTCCCCATATTATCAAAAACTCTTTGAAACATTAAAGGCTCCACAATATTCCATCATATAAATAAATTAAATGTGTATAGCTTAGTGGTTAATAGTGACGCTCTGGAGTAATACTGCAAAGACTGTAATCCTGACACTGCCGTGGGCTGGCTTGTGATCTTGGGAAAATTACTTAACCTTTCTGTGTCTCAGTTTCCTTATTGCAAAATGGAGGTAATTACAATCTCTTGCTTCTAAGGGTTCCAAAAAGAATGTATAACGCAAGTAAAGCTTACACCATTACCTGGCACATGTTGTTATTATTTTCTTAATCATTCTATTTATTGCTATATATTGACCTTGTTTTCAATTGACATAACATTTACTGTTATAGAATCACCAAAGAACGCAATTGTCCTCAAACTTTTTTTATAATTTTAAAATATTTTCTTAAGTTAGAATCAAAGTCAAAGGTATGGATACTCTGAAGACTCTAAAACCAAAACTGAACGTGTGGAATTGGTTTCAGCTCCTGGTGACCCCATGTGTGTCAGAGTAGAACTGTGCTCCATAGTCTTCAATGGCTGATTTTTCAGAAGTAGATCATCAGGCCTTTCTTTCAAGGCATCTCTGGGTGACCCAAACTGCCAACCTTTTGGTTAGTGGCAGAGTGCCTTAACATTTTGAGCTTCCCAGGGACTCCCTCTTAAGACTCTACATGTTACCACAATTGCTTATCTAAGCCAATATAGTGCAGTGTTCTTATTCTCCATGGGAGAGTGTTACATCTAAATCAGAATCACCTGTGGGGCTTTTCCACCTCTTTTCTCATCTTCCCCCACCTAGCTTCTCCCCCCTCTGCAAGATGGCATGTAAGAGTCAGAATCTCTGGGGCATTTGAAATGGTTTTCACCTTAACTTCTTTCTTTTTTTTTTTTTATTGTGCTTTAGACAAAGGTTTACAAAGCAAATTAGCTTCCAATTAACACACATATTGTTTTGTGACACTGGTTACCAACCTGCGATGTGTCAACACTCTCCTCTTCTTGACCTTGAGTTCCCCATTTCCGTTGGTTCAGCTTTGCTGTCCCTTCCTGCCTTCTTGTCCTTGCCCCTGGGTTGATGTCCCCATTTAGTCTCGTATACATGGTTGAGCTACATGTATTATTGTTTGTTTTATGGGCCTGTCTAATCTTTGGCAGAAGGGTGAACTTCAGAAGAGACTTCAGTACTGAGTTAAAAGGGTTCCCGGGGGCCAGACTCTTTTTTTTTTTTTTTTTTTTTAATATATATTTTATTGTACTTCAGGTGAAAGCTTACAGAGCAAATAGTTTCTCATGAAATAGTAGTACACATGTTGTTTTTTGACATTGGTTAACAACCCCACAACGTATTAAGCCTCTAAATTGTCAACCTTTTTTTTTGATGAAAATTACAGATGGCCAAAGATACACCGTTTCAAAAATTTCTACATTCACAGTTCAGTGACATTGACTACGCTCTTCCAACTGTGCTGTTATTCTCACTTAAGATGAAGGCTTACAGAAAAAATAGTTTTTCATTTAACAATTACTACACATGTTGCCCTATGACAATGGTTAACAATCTCACAGCACATCAAGAATATCCTTACTCCACCTTGTATTCCCTATCACCAGGGGGCTTCCTTGTCCCCTTCTGTCTTCTGGACCTTGTCAGTGGACTATTGTACCTCTTTAGTCTCATTTGTTTATTTATTTATTTATTTATTTATTTATTTTTATTTTATTTAAACACCATTTCAAAACTTTTTACTTACACATTTAAGTGATATTGACTATGCTCTTCCAATTGTGCTGCCATTCTCGCCCAAGATGAAGGCTTACAGGACAAAACAGCCTCCCATTTAATAGTTACTACAAATGTTGCCCTATAGCAGTGGTCAACAATCTCACAATACATCGACAGTGTCCTTATTCAATTTGTGTTCCTTATCATCAGTTTCCTACTCTCCCTCTGCCTTCTGGCCCTTGTCACCGGACTCCTGTACCTCGTTAGTCCCATTTAGTTTTACTGGGGTGTTCATTCCCAGGCTTAACATCGAACCTTGAAGGTAACTTCCCCTCTGAGCTGAAAGGGTGTCTGGGGGCCACACTCTCGAGGTTTCTCTAGTATTCTTTAGGCCAGTATATCTGGTCTTCTTTTTTTTTTTTTTTTTTGGGAGTTAAAATTATATTCTACATCCTACTCCAGCTCTGCCCAGAACCCTCTGTTGTGATCCTGGTCAGAGGAGTCATTGGTGGTAGCCGGGCACCATCCAGCTGTACTGGGCTCAGTCCCGTGGAGGCCTTGGTAGCTGTGGACCATTAGTCCTTTGGACTAATCTTTTCCTTGTATCCTGTTCTCTTCGTTCTCCCTTGTTCCCGAAGGGATGAGATCAGTGGAGTATCTTAGATGGCCGCTCATAGGCTTTTAAGACCCCAGACACTACTCACCAAGGTAGAATGTAGAGCATTATCTTTATAAGTAGTGTCATGCCAATTGAGCTAGATGTTCCCCGAGATCATGGTCCCCAGAGCCCTCTGTCCAACAACTCAGTCCCTCGGGGGGTTTGGATGTGTCTATAGGGCCTCCATGACCTTTCCTTGTGCAGGTTGTGTTAGTTTCCCCTGTACTATGTACTATCTCATCTCTCACCCAAGTTACCACTTACCTATTACCTATTTAGTATTCCCCCCCCCCATCCCTGGTAACCAACAAGGATTGTTACATTTTGCATGTGAATTTTTTCATGGGTTTTTACAATAGAGGTCTCATACAATATTTGTCCTTTTGTGATTGACTTATTTCACTCAGCATGATGTCCTCCAGTTTCCTCCATGTTATGAGATGGTTCACCGATTCATTGTTCTTTCTCATTGCATAGTACTCCATTGTGTGTATGTACCATAGTTTGTGTATCCATTCGTCTGTTGATGGACATCGAGGTTGTTTCCATCGTTTTGCTATTGTGAATAATGCTGCCATGAACATAGGTGTGCATATGTCTATTCGAGTGATGACTCTTATTTCTCTAGGATATATTCCTAGGAGTGGGATTGCTGGATCGAATGGTACGTCTATTTCTAGCTTTCTGAGGAAACGCCATATCATTTTCCAAAATGGCTGTATCATTTTGCATTCCCACCAGCAGTGTATAAGAGTTCCCGTCTCCCCGCAGCCCCTCCAACATTTGTTATTTCCAGTGTTTTTGATTCGTGCCAGTAATGCCGGGGTGAGATGGTATCTCATTGTGGTTTTAATTTGCATTTCTCTAATGGCTAGTGATCGCGAGCATTTCCTCATGTGTCTGTTGGCCATTTGAATGTCTTCCTTGGTGAAGTGTCTGTTCATTTCCTTTGCCCATTTTTTGATAGGATTGGTTGTCTTTTTGTTGTAGAGGTGTTGGATTTTCTTGTAGATTATGGAGATTAGACCTTTGTCTGACTTGTACTGTCCAAAAATTTTTTCCCAGTCTGTAGGTTCTCTTTTAACTCTTTTGGTGAAATCTTTTGAAGAGCATAGATGTTTGATTTTTAGAAGATCCCAATTATCTAGTTTATCTGTTGGGTTTTTTGTGTTGATGTTTATGGTTTGTATCCTGTTAATGCCATGTATTAAGGTCTGAAGTGTTGGTCCTATTTTTTCTTCTATGAATTTTATAGTTTGAGGCTTTATATTCAGGTCTTTGATCCATTTTGAAGTAGTTTTTGTATATGGTGTGAGGTATGGGTCCTGTTTCATTTTTCTACAAATGGATATCCAGTTTTGCCAGCACCATTTGTTAAAAAGACTGTCTTTTCCCCATTTGATGTATTTTGGGCCCTTGTCAAAAATCAGGTGACCGTAGGTGGATGGATTTACATCTGAGTTCTCAATTCTGTTCCATTGGTCAATGTCTCTGTTGTTGTACCAGTACCAGGCTGTTTTGAGTACTGTAGCTGTATAGTAGGTTCTCAAGTCAGGTAGTGTGAGTCCTCCAACTTTATTCTTCTTCTTCAGTAGTGCTTTACTTATTCGGGGTTTCTTCCCTTTCCATATAAAGTTAATAATTAGTTTTTCCATCTCTTTGAAGAATGTTGTTGGTATTTGTATCGGAATTGCATTGTATTTGTAAATTGCTTTAGGTAGAATTGCCATTTTCACAATGTTGAGTCTGCCTATCCATGAGCATGGTATGTTTTTCCATTTATGTAGATCCCTTTGGGTTTCATGCAGCAGTGTTTTGTAGTTTTCTTTGTATAGGTCTTTTATATTCCTGGTCAGATTTATTCCCAAGTATTTTATCTTTTTAGGGGCTATTGAAAATGGTATTGATTTCCTGATCTCCTTTTCATCGTTCTCTTTACTGGTGTATAGGAATCCAACTGATTTTTGAATGTTTATCTTGTATCCTGCTACTCTGCTGAATCTTTCTATTAGTTCCAGTAAATTTCTCGTGGAGTCTTTAGGGTTTTCTATGTATAGTATCATATCATCTGCAAACAGGGAGAGTTTAACTTCTTCATTACCAATTTGGATGCCCTTTATTTCTTTCTCTTGCCTTACTGCTCTAGCGAGAACTTCCAGCACAATGTTAAATAGGAGTGGTGATAAAGGGCATCCTTGTCTTGTTCCTGTTTTCAGGGGGAATGTTTTCAGCCTTTCTCCATTAAGAATGATGTTGGCTGTTGGTTTTGCATAGATGCCCTTTATGATGTTGAGAAATTTCCCTTCTATACCTATTTTATTGAGAGCTTTTATCAGGAATGGGTGTTGGACTTTGTCAAATGCCTTTTCTGCATCAATTGAGATAATCATGTGATTTTTTTCTTTCCTTTTATTTATGTGGTGGATTACGTTGATGGATTTTCTAATGTTAAACCATCCTTGCATACCTGGTATGAATCCTACTTGGTCGTGGTGTATTATTTTTTTGATATGATACTGAATTCTATTGGCTAAAATTTTGTTCAGAATTTTTGCATCTATATTCATGAGAGATATTGGTCTGTAATTTTCTTTTTTTGTGATGTCTTTGCCTGGTTTTGGTATCAGCGTTATGCTGGCTTCATAGAATGAATTTGGAAGTGTTGCTTCCTCTTCTATGCTCTGAAATAACTTGAGTAGAACTGGTACGAGCTCTTCTGTAAATGTTTTGTAGAATTCTCCAGTGAAGCCATCTGGGCCAGGGCTTTTTTTGGTTGGGAGTTTTTTTATTACCTTTTCAATCTCTTCTCTTGTTATGGGTCTGTTCAGATTTTCAATATCACTTTGTTGTAGTTTGGGTAGGCCGTATGTTTCTAGAAATTTATCCATTTCCTCTAGGTTTTCAAATTTGTTGGAATATAGTTTTTCATAATATTCTGTTATAATCCTTTTTATTTCAGTTGGGTCTGTTGTAATGTCCCCCATTTCATTTCTTATTTGGGTTATTTGTGCCCTCTGCTGTTTTTCTTTTGTCAGTCTGGCCAGTGGTTTGTCGATTTTGTTGATTCTTTCAAAGAACCAACTTTTGGTTTTGTTGATTCTTTCTATTGTTTTTCTGTTCTCTATTTCATTGATTTCTGCTCTGATCTTTACTATTTCCTTTCTTCCAGTGGTTGTAGGCTTTTTTTGTTGTTCTCTTTCTATTTGTTTGAGTTCTGTAGTTAATGTTTTGATTTTGTCCCTTTCTTCTTTTTTGATATGTGCATCTATTGCTATAAATTGTCCTCTGAGGACTGCCTTTGCTGTGTCCCAAAGGTTTTGGTATGATGTGTTTTCATTTTCATTTGATTCTAGGAATTTTTTAATTCCATCTCTGATTTCTTCTATTACCCATTGATGTGTAAGCAGATTATTATTCAGTTTCCATGTGTTTGATTTTTTTTCCTTGCTCTTTCTAGTGTTAATTTCTACCTTGATGGCATTGTGGTCAGAGAAGATACTGTGAATTATCTCAGCATTTTGGATCTTGTTGAGGATTGCTCTGTGGCCTAAGATGTGGTCTATTCTGGAGAACGTTCCATGTGCATTGGAAAAGAATGTGTACTTTGCAGCGGTTGGATGGAGTGTTCTATATATGTCTATGAGGTCCAGTTGGCTGATTGTGTCCTTTAGGTCTTCTGTATCTTTGCTAAGTTTCTTTTTAGTTGTTCTGTCCTTTACTGAGAGTGGTGTGTTGAAGTCTCCTACTATTATTGTGGAACTGTCAATTTCTCTTTTCAGTGCTGTTAGAGTTTTTTTTATGTATTTTGGAGCCCTGTCATTGGGTGCATAGATATTTATTATGGTTATGTCTTCATGATGGATCATCCCCTTAATCATTATATAGTGTCCTTCTTTGTCTTTTATGGTAGATTTTGTTTTAAAGTCTATTTTATCTGAGATTAGAATTGCCACTCCTGCTCTTTTTTGATAGTTGTTAGCTTGATATATTTTTTTCCAACCTTTGATTTTTAATAAATTGACATCTTTGTTTCTAAGATGTGTCTCTTGTAGACAGCAAATAGATGGATCCTGTTTTCTTATCCATTCTGCCACTCTCCGTCGCTTTATGGGTGCATTGAGTCCATTTACGTTCAGTGTAATTATTGATAGATGTGAGTTTGTTGCTGTCATTTTGTAGTGCTTTTTTTTGTGATGCTGAAGTTTTCTTTGTTCTTCTTACTCTCTTGTGCTGAGTTCCTTTTGTTTGTGGATTTTGTGTTCATTTCTTTTGTTTTTGTAGGTTTTGTTTTTGTTGAGACTTTATGTTTTTCGTCTTTATTTTTATGAGTTGGTTTGTTAACTTTTTTTGTGGTTACCATGAATTTTACCCTTATCTTTATAATTTTGAAGCAGTCTACCGTTACTTGGTATCGCCTTGCCTTCTTCTCCATTAAAAGGTTCTATACCTATGCCGTTTGTTCCCTCTTTCATTGTTTTGATGTTGTTGTCCTCCTTTGATTGATTTCTCTGATTCCCTGTTGTATATCTTTTGTTTTTGGAAAGTCGTCTGTAGTTCAGTTCCTAGAATGGTATCTGGTTCATGTTAACCTGCGTCCTAGGTCCTAGGTCCTGCCTGAGGGCTTAAGCTGTTTGTCCTCAGATCGAAGAATTCCCTTTAATAATTCTTGTAAGTTTGGTTTGACTTTTGCATATTCCTTTAGTTTCTGTTTATCTGGAAATGACCTAATTTCACCATCAAATCTGAATGAGAGTTTTGCAGGATATATTATTCTTGGCTGACAATTTTTTTCTTTCAAGATTTTATATATGTCATCCCATTGCCTTCTTGCCTGCATGGTTTCTGCTGAATAATCTGAGCTTAGTCTTATTGTTTCTCCTCTGTATGTGACTTCTTGTTTTTCACGAGCTGCTCTCAGGATTCTTTGTTTGTCTTTAGTTTTAGCGAGTGTGAATATGATATGTCTTGGTGATTTTCTTTTGGGGTCTCTTCTATATGGGGTTCGTTGAGCTTCTTGGATGACCAGCTTTTCATCTTTCATGATATTGGGAAAGTTTTCTGTCAGCAGTTCCTCAATGATCCTCTCTGTGTTTTCTGTTTTCTCCCCCTGTTCTGGTATGCCAATCACTCGTAAGTTTTTGCTTTTAATTGTGTCCCACATAACTCTCAGGGTCTCTTCATTTTTCTTTGTTCTTTTTTCTGAGTTTTCCTGAAACAGAGTTGTATCCAAGTGTTTGTCTTCAGTTCCACTGATCCTGTCTTCCATGGTTTCAAATCTACTTCTCAGCCCTTCTATGACACCGTCCATTTCTGAAATCTTGTTGTTTATCTTTTGGATTTCTAATTGTTGTTTTTGTATAATTTCGAGTTGTGAATTTATTTTGGCATTTTGTTCTTGCATCATCTTCCTGAATTCTTCCAATTTTTTGTCTGTATTTTCCATAAATTTGTCTATTTTTTCCTCATGTTTGTCAGCTTTTTGCCTCAGTTCTTGGAAAATTCCGAGTATTAGTGATTTGAGTTCCGTATCAGGTACTTCTAGTGCATTTTCTTCCACAGGAGAGTTATCTGGTGTTTTAATTTGGACGCCTATTGGAGCCATCTTGTCTTGTTTTTGTAAATGTTTTGATATCGTTTGCTGTTTTCGGGGCATTCAGTAGATATTTCTCTCGTTTATTGATTGTAGATTTTTTTTTTTTTTCGTTCTTGTGGTACAGCTGGGCAGATCTAGTTGAGGAGGAGCCACTGGGATGGGTTGCTTGTGGCACTCACCGCAGCCACCAGGACGGTCGGTAGTCAGTGCTGGGCAGGTTCCAATAGGGCGTGCCTGCACCGCTTGGTGATGTGATGTCTAGTGCACGGTGCAGGTAGGTAGGGTGCAGTGGGAAGATGGTTATGTGTGAAGCTAAGCTGGATATGGGAGAGAGGAGAGAGGAGGAGGAGCAAAAAGCGTACAAACATAAAAGAATGCTAGGGGAGTTTGTCGTTGGAATGTACAGATGAGAGACTATGGGATGGAGGAAACCAGAAGGGGGAAGAGAAAGAAAAGGAAAGAATGACCAAATGAAAATCAGAAAAGTTAAAAAACTGCAAAGTTCCCAGGGATCGCACCGATGCAGCTATGAGGTCTGGGGGAGTCGGTCTCAATTTTCACAGCTCAGCCTGGCCAGAAGGTACAGAGGCATACATCGCCTGGTATTCAGGGATCAGAAAGAGAAGGAAGAGATAGAGGGACAAGAAATTAAGCAATGAAGAAAGACAAAAGAGAAAAAGAGGTAAAATATGACAAAACTAATCAAAAAAGGAAGAAAAATAAAATTGAGAAAAAAAAAAAAAAAAAAAAAAAAAGGGCAACACCAGCAGTCAGTGCCTACAAATGGGACCCAGAGAGCCCCCACTCAGGGGCGCGAATTCCAAGAAGCCGATAGTCTCGGGGTTAAGTGACCGTGGCCACGGGAAGCAGAGGGGCCAACGAACAAAGGCCCCAGGATCCCACCCGCGCGGGAGCCCAGACCTGGAAACAGCCACACGCCCGAACGCAGCCCTACAGCCCCGCAGGAGAGAGCAGAGACGGCCCTCGGAACCAGGCACCCAGGCAAAAGGAGGGGGAGGCGGCAGAAAAAGGTCCGCTAGGTGCCAGCAAACGGCTCCCAGAAAGCCCCCAGCCCGGGCGCGCGGAACCCAAGCACCGGCACCCCCCCGCCCAGGGACCCCGGCCACGGAAAGCAGAGGGGCCAACGAACAAAGGCCCCGGGATCCCACCCACGCGGGAGCCCAGACCCAGAAACAGCCACACGCCCGCACGCAGCCCTACAGCCCCGCAGGAGAGAGCAGAGACAGCACCCGGACCCAGGCACCCAGGCAAAAGGAGGGGGAGGCGGCAGAAAAAGGTCCGCTAGGTGCCAGCAAACGGCTCCCAGAAAGCCCCCAGCCCGGTCGCGCGGAACCCAAGCACCGGCGCCCCCCTGCCCAGGGACCCCGGCCACGGAAAGCAGAGGGGCGAACGAACAAAGGCCCTGGGATCCCACCCACGCGGGAGCCCAGACCCAGAAACAGCCACACGCCCGCACGCAGCCCTACAGCCCCGCTGGAGAGAGCAGAGACGGCACTCGGAACCAGGCACCCAGGCAAAAGGAGGGGGAGGCGGCAGAGAAAGTTTCGCTAGCTGCCAGCAAACGGCTCCCAGAAAGCCGCCAGCCCAGGCGCGCGGAATCCAAGCACCAGCACCCCCCAGCCCAGAGACCCTGGCCACGGAAAGCAGGGGATCCCCAGCTGAGGCGGAGAGGGGTGGGTGGTGGGAGAGCGCGCACCGCAGTTTACCGGTCGTTCTGTCTCCGACCAGATGCTCTGCAAGGCTGCTCTCCCGTTTGCTGGTCTCCGATAGGAATCCAAGATGGTGGATCCGCGCTGCGTTAGCTGGTAAGGAATCTCTGCCTGAGTCTCTCCTCACTCTCCGTTCTCTTTTAGTATTCTCACTCCGTTTGGTGTTTGGCTGAGTTCTTTATCTCTTCATTTGGTGTTCTAGGGTTTCAGGATTGTTGATTCTCTGTTAGGCTTAGTTTTTCGGATCTTTGCTGTGGAGGGACGGCGTGGTGTTTCTGCCTAGAGCGCCATCTTGCCCCTCTCTTCGGGGCCAGACTCTTGAGGTTTCTCCAGTCTCCGTCAGAGCAGTTAGTTTGGTCTTCTTTTTTTTTTTTTTTGTGAGTTCAAATTTTGCTCTACAATTTTCTACAGCTCTGTCTGGGACCCTCTGCTGTGATCCCCGTCAAAGCAATTGGTGGTGGTAGCCGGGTACCATCTAGTGGTGCCGGAGTCAGTCTGGTGGAGGCTGTGGTAGTTGAGGTCCGTTAGTCCTTTGGACTAATCTTTCCCTTGTGTCTTTGGTTTTCTTCATTCTCCGTTGCTCCAGATGGGGTAGGACCAGTGGAGTATCTTAGATGGCTACTCACAAGCTTTTAAGACCCCAGACACTACTCACCAAAGTATTTGCCTTCATTTCTTCATCTGCAAAATGAGGATAGCAATACTTACTTCATAGGGTTTTGTGATAAATAAAATGATGCATGTAAAACACTTAGTACAGGGTCTTATACATAGTAAGAACTCATTGTTAGTCATTATTTCATTATTATTATAACTAACATTAAATTCATACATTGACAACAGTAATTTGAAAGGTTAGATGGGGCAGTGAGCTTATGTTAATGAGGAGGAACAATTCAGAAAAGGAGGGTGAGAATGATTGCACAACTTGAAGAATGTGATCAATGTCACTGAACTGTACATGTAGAAACTGTTGAATTGAGGTATTTTTGCTATGTATATTTTCAATAACAATAAAAAAAACTTATACTCCTTCTAAGAATGTATAAAATTGTCCATCTCACTGCTTCTCATCAGTATTGAGTATAATTCTTTCAAAAATATATTTTCTAATTATATAAGTAAAAAATGGTGTTTCTGCATTTTAATTTGCTTTCCTTTGATTATTGCTGGGGTTGAACTTTTGTTAAATATTTATTAGCTATTCATATTTCTCTATTTGTGTGTGGGTGAGACAGAGAGAGAGAGAGAGAGAGAGAGTGATCTGTTTTCTAAACCCATTTGTTTATAGGATCTTGGTTTTGTTTTTTTTGTGTGTGAGGAGGAGTTGCTGTCTTGATACTAAGGGTATTGTCTTTAGTCTGAACATGTCTGATTCTTATAAACTAATTTTGTCTCCTTATGGTCAACATACATTTCTAAAGACATCCAAGCTATCTGATAATTATCCATTTGAGAATTTTGCCAGGGAGCATTGTTAAGCATAGGAATCGATGGTCTCTGAGCTCCATCCTTTTCTCCCATTAAAAAAAAAAAAAAAAAAATCTGAAAACATAAACCATCTATTATTTCTGGAACGACTAGAAATCTTCATGATTGCTCAGAGCTTCCAGACCCTGGTAGAGATTGTATCTGCAGCTGTCTGCAGTACATTTTATCTGGGCCTGAACGTGGAAGCAGGGCAGCGAATACAAAGAGCACAGGTTACTCACTGACCAAATCAGTGAGTCTGGGACACATGGTCAGAAAGAGGCTGAGCCCTGGCCCAGTCTTGCTCCTACACCCTGTCTCCCTGCTTGTTTCCCAGGTCCCCTGGTTGGGCTCTTTACTTGGTTTTCCACTTTTGGGTTCTTACCTTGGTTACCTGATTTATGGTTTACTGGTTCCAGATTGACACTTGACCTTGTACTCTCCACCCTATGTCAACATCAGAACTTCAAGTTCAGAACATCTACCATCCCCCCACCCCATGTTGACCAATGGCTGGCCAGATCTGTGGGCCACTCTCCCAATGGTCCCTACAGCCCCTCCTGCCACTGCCTACACAGCCCTGAGAACCTGCCCCATCCCAGTGGGTGTACACGGATTTCAGCTCTTAGCCCACTACCCACAAAGCTTGTGTTCTCATTCTTAGGGATCACAGGACTCTTCTCAGTACTTAGGCTTCTTAATGGCAGGGCCCAAATTTTATCCAGTATTTACTTTCTTTACTCTAATAATGAAAAATCATTTATGCTAACATAAACAACATTTACTGAACACTTACTCTGTGCTGGGCATTGTGCTAAGTGGTCCATAAGCATTCTCCCATAGCATCTTCATGGCAAGCATATATGGTCAGTTCTATTATTATTCGCATGTCACAAATGAGGAAAGTGAGGCTTAGAGAAGTTACAGAGTGTGCCTGAGGCCACACAGGTGGTAGGAAGTGGTGGAGCTGTGAGATGATTTCAGGTCAGCCTGACATTGAAGTACATGATACAAGTCCAGGATGATATGGTACCTTCTGGGATCTCCTATCTGGCCTCCTTTTCTCTCAATACAGTTTCTAGCCCCTTTTATAAAACCCTTGTCTCTTGCTTCATATCTGTAAAAACAATAGCAGTTGAAACCTGGAAGACACTCTGGCTGCCATAGCATTCCACTGGGGTGTTACCAGGTTTTCTCCCTTATCTGCTTGTAATTCCTGGTGACCATTCAGGGAGCTTGGCTGGGTTACTGTCTTAGTCATCTAGTGCTGCTCTAACAGAAATACCACAAGTAGATGGATTTAACAAAGAGAA
Organism: Dugong dugon; assembly: GCA_030035585.1. Classification (NCBI taxonomy): domain Eukaryota; kingdom Metazoa; phylum Chordata; class Mammalia; order Sirenia; family Dugongidae; genus Dugong; species Dugong dugon. Next base: position 69,667,372 of record CM057473.1, read on the forward strand.
GTTTAATCTCTACAAGTCCAAATTCAGGGCATCAGCTCCAGGGGAAGGCTCTCTCTCTCTGTTGGCTCTGGAGGAAGGTCCTTGTGATGCATCAGTCTTTCCTTGGTCTGGGAGCATCTCAGTGCAGGAACCTCAGATTCAAAGGACACGCTCTGCTCCCAGCACTGCTTTTTGGTGGTGTGAGGTTGCCATGTGTCTCAGCTCCCTTCTCTGTTTTATATCTCAAAAGAGATTGGATTAAGACACTATCTAATATTGTAAACCTCATCAGTATAACCTCATCACAGTGATAGAGTTTACAGCACATGAGGAAATCACAAATAACCTCATCATAGTGATAAGAGTTTACAACACATTAGGAAATCACACAATCATACAATACAAGGAATCATGACTTCGCCAAGTTGACAGATATTTTTGGGGGACAAAATTCAACCCATGACAGTTACTCTTCTTCAGAGTGACCCTTTTGCAGGGTGAGGGCCTCACCAGCCAATTGAGCATCTTTCTGTTTGGTGTCACACTGTCTTGTTTGCTGTGCAAGTGAATTTCCTTTTGCTTGCTTTCTAGCTTCCTTCCTGTTCTTCTGGCAGGCTGCTTTACATTATAGTGCTTCTCTCTGTTGGACCTATATCCACTCCTCTTATAGCCACTCTTGAGGGTCAGGAAGCTCAATGTCTTTATCTCTGAGGTCACCCTAACAGTTGGTAAAACATAACAATGCCTTCCTCAAGTCCTTTCACCTCAAGAGTAATTTAAGCCTATGGTAGATATAATTGCTGCTTACCTCAGGCAGGTAACCTGCAAAAATCGACATGTGCCTAGTGAGGGGGCCATGGCTAGGACTCCTGAGGTGTGTGCTAACAGTTCTTGCTCCCCTTGCCTCTTTCAGAGCCTGGGACCCCAATGGACCTGAAACGCAATTTTTGTATCTGATTTTATCTCTCTAACTTTCATATTCTGACGACAGGGGCTTCTCATTAGTGGCAGATTTAATAGTCACAGTTCCTACTGTTTGCAAGTGAGCCCAGATTCCATGAAATGAAACACGTTGTCATTTTGCTGAGATTAAAATGTGAAAGTCTGAGACTATTAGGTGGAGTGTGGTTGCTAGTCACTTAGATGGTGAGTGATCTGTAGTTTCCTGCCTATGGTGGCAATACATTTTACGGAGGTAATGACAGGCTTTAGAAGTATTCATGAATGTGAGGTTTCCAGAAGTCTCTGGGTGCATCCTGCACAAATGTCAAGGGTTTACTCTGTGTGCAAGACCCAGGGCATACACCTTCCTCTGCTCCCACTGTTGTTCTAATGCTGAGTATGAGCAATTAGCAGGAATTGACTTCATCTTCCAACAACACCTTTGCAGGTCATTGAAACAACCTCCCTAGACATCAGGAGCACTCTTTATGCATAATAATTATAAGTGATATAAGCAGTATTACCCAATTAGTCTGTATTTCATTTATCTGTTCAAAATTTTTAATGCTTAGCCCCCATTGCTTCTCTTGGGCTGGATTAATATAAGACCCATTGTCCTGATGAAAATGGAAAATTTGTGGTTTGCATTTGGAAATATCCAAGCAATTGAGAAAATATTTTTATGTTCCATCTAGAGGTTTAATGTGTAGATGCTGCTTGAGTGTGACCTACCTGAATCTACTGCAACCTTCATTTAGCAGGCTAGGAGGTTTAGTTTTGTTTGTACCTGGTCCCAGCTGATATCATGCCTCAGTGATGCCCAGAATCTCCCATGATAGCAAGGCCCAGGAAGTCTCAGGGAGATAGAATGTCACTTGAAGCCTTAAGAGTCCATTATCTTAGAAGCCACTCCTGAAGTAATTTCTCAGAGTTTATGTTCAAAACTTAGAAGGCTCTTCCACCACCATGACTGAAGGAGAAAGGGAGGGAGTCCAGCAGTCTTGGTAGGTACTTGTTGTCCACCATGCTGAGCTGCTAATCCTGATGAGACTTCTGATAAGACCGAGTTATGAAGACAGATGAGGCCACACACAGCAGTTAACTCAGTTATTTGTAATCATGACTTTTTGGCCATTCAATAACCATCCTGTGAGATTATTTTCTGAGTTTCCCAGAGTAGAGAAAGGAATCAAGTTTTGCCCCTTTTCTTGGTGAAGTATCTCAACAGTTAGAAATTGTTGAAGGGAACTTTCTTAGGCCGCATCAGATACTCCTTCAAGACCCTGATCCAGCTGCAATGTCCACTGGTGTGGGTGATGATGCAGTGTTGGATGCACCTGCTTTTCCCCTGATTCTGACTTACCATGGAGTTGTTGTTGTTAGCTGTGGTCGAGCTGGCCCCCGTCTCATGGTGACTCCCTGCAGAACAGAGTAGAACTGCCCCGCAGGGTTTTCTTGGCTGTAATCTTTACATAAGCAGATTGCCAGGCCTTTCTTCCACAAAGCTGCTGGGTTAAGTGCCAGGAATCTTCTGTGGCTAACATCCCTATTACTCTTTGGAGATGTCCTTGGGCAAGATGTTGGGTAATGGCATGCTCTGTTGCTTCTAACTATGTGCCTGTGGCCACATCTCTTGGCCCAGAGCTTTCTTCTTCAACACTGTGCCATCATCACTGGTGTGCCACAGATGGCTAACAGTTGTGCAGGGATATGGAAATATTGAGCCCCTTGGCACTCTGGGAGGCTAGACCAGACCGGCAGTGGCTGAAGCCTTTGGGTCAGTTGCCTCTAACTATAGTCAGCCTCTTTTGTTTACTCCGGTAGGTGATACAAATATCATTTTCTGTGTGTCATAAGTGAAAAAAGGTTGGGAAACACTGGTTTAACCTTTCTGATTTTTGGTGTCCTCCTCTGTAAATTGGGACTTTCTTTTTTTTCTTATGTTATAAGGCCTTTTGGTGGGAATCAAATGCTTGGATCCACATGAAAGGGCTGTTTAAGAGCTGCCATACTTCCATGGATGTATCACTGAGCTCAGATTAGACTCTGTCTCCAGTTTGCCCTCATTTGTTGTCCCTTTGAGAATAGGATGGAATTCTACTTGTTCATCCTTGCCAAGTCATAAAACCAGTGTTCTGCACCTACCATTCAGGGTCAACCTCTGGCATGTATATTTTCCATAGATCTTTTGCTTCTTATGACAACTTCTCCTAGGCATCTACCAGAGCAGAAAGTCCTTACTCCATTACCACTGATGCTGAGGATGCATGCTACAAACGCTCTGCCTCCCACTGCTGTATCCTGAATCCCTGTCCCAGCTACCTCCCAAATCCACAAAGAGAACTTCCCTTCCAGCTGAAGACTGACCCTTGCTCCATACGGGCCTGTGCTGCATCTAACTGCTGGCCCTTGCCTGGGACCCAGAGCTTCTCCAGTTTCCATGGTTCCAGCATCTGTCTTCCAGGGTAAGAGCTGGCATTGGCACCCATGTGGTGGCAGAGGATGCCTTCTTCTCTCCAGCCTCGTAGACAGAGACCTCATCAGCGGAGAGGGGCTCTCCGGCCCTTCTCCTCCTCAGGAATTTGAGACAAATGCTGTCTTTAGTGTGTGGAAAGCAAGTAACAAAACAATATATCATATGAAATTAACACTGGCTTTCTGGATGGTTGGGGTATAGATCATTATCTTCATTAGACCTTTCTCATTTTTTCAGATTTTCTATAGTGAACCTGAAACAGTATTCTAGATTATATTTTTAAAAAGATACACTCAAGACATGCTGCATGAACCCAGACATAAATACATCCACCTGTGGTTAACTGATCTTTGACAAAGGGCCAAAATCCATCTAATGGGGAAAAGATAGTCTTTTTAACACATGGTGCTGACAAAACTGGATGTCCATCTGTAAAAATATGAAATAAGACCCATACCTCACATCATACACAAAAACTAACTCAAAATGGATCAAAGACCTGAATATTAAAACTAAAACCATATGGACCATGGAAGAAAAAATAGGGACAACGCTAGGGGCCTTGATACATAGCATATATAGAATATAAACCATAACTAACAAAGCACAAACACCAGAAGATAAACTAGAGAACTGGGAGCTCCTAAAAATTAAACACTTACGCCCATCAAAAGACTTTACCAAAAGAACAAAAAGAGAACCTACAAACTGAGAAAAAATTTTTGACTATGACGTATCCAACAAGTGCCTAATCTCTAAAACCTATAAAATACTTTAACACCTCAACAACAAAAAGGCAAATAATCCAGTTAAAAAATGGGCAAAGGATATGAACAGACACTTCACCAAAGAAGATATTCAGGCAACTAACAGACACATGAGGAAATGCTTGCAATCATTAACCACTAGGGAAGTGCAAATCAAAACTACAGTGAGATACCATCTCACCCCAACATCACTGGCACTAATCAAAAAAAAAAAAAACAGAAAATAATAAATGTTGGAGAGGTTGTGGGGAGACTGGAACTCTTATGCACCGCTGGCGGAATATAAAATGGTACAACCACTATAGAAAACAATATGGTACCTCCTTAAAAAAACTAGCAATATAAATACCATATGATCCAGCAATCACACTCCTAGGAATATATCCTATAAAAATAAGACCCATCACATGAATAGACATATGCACACCCATGTTCATTGCAGCATTATTCACAATAGCAAAAAGATGGAAACAACCTAAGTGCCCATCAACAGATGAGTGGATAAAAAAACTATGGTACATACACACAACAATAAATAACAATAATGAATCTGTGAAACATCTCACAACTTGAATGAATCTGGAGGACACTATGCTGAATAAAATAAGTCAATCAAAATGGACAAATATTGTATAAGACCACTATTATAAAAACTCATGAAAGGTTTACACACAGAAAGAAATAATCTTTGATGGTTAAGAGGGAGGGAAGGAGTAGGGAGGGGAAATCACTAAGTAGATAGTAGACAAGTGTTAACTTTGTTGAAGGGAAAGACAACACACAGTTTTGGGGAAGTAAGCCCAAGTTAACTAAGGCAAAGTCATAGAGGTTTCCTAGACACATCTAAACACCTTGAGAGATGAAGTTACTGGGGCTGAGAGCTGGAGACCATGGTCTTGAAGGACATCTAGATCAATTGGCATAACATAGTTCATAAAGAAAATGTTCTACATCCTACTTTGATGAGTAGCATTTGGGGTCTTAAAAGCTTGTGAGCAGCCATCTAAGATACATCTATTGGTGCCAGCACGTTTGGAGCAAAGGAGAATGAAGAAAACCAAAGACACAAGGAAAATATTAATCCAAAGGACTAATGGACCACATGAACCACAGCCTCCACCAGCCTGAGCCCAGAAGAACTAGATGGTGCCTGGCTACCAGCAACAACTCTGACAGGGACAACGATACAGAAAAATGTAGAACAAAATTCAAATTCACAAAAAATACCAGACTTACTGGTCTGACAGAGACTGGAGGAACCCTTGAGACTGCAGCCCCCAGATACCCTGCTAACTCAGAACTGAAACTGCTCCAAAGCCTACCTTTCAACCACAGATTAGACAGGCCTGTAAAACAAATGATAGCTGGACAATGAATAAGGAAGACTGAATAATTGATGCCTTTGAATTATGGTGTTGGTGAAGAATACTGAATATACCATGGACTGCCAGAAGAATGAACAAATTTCTCTTGGAAGAAGTGCAGCCAGAATTCTCCTTAGAAGTGAGTTTGGCGAGAATCCACCTCACATACTTTGCAAATGTTATCAGTGCTGGGTAACAGGGGACCTGTCTCCCTGGAGAAGGACATCATGCTTGGTAAAGCAGAAAGAGAGTCAGCGAAAAAGAGGAAGACCCTCAACAAGATGAACTGACACAGTGACTGCAATAAGAAGCTCAAACATAGCAACAATTTTGAGGATGGTGCAGGACTGGGTAGTGTTTCGTTCTGTTGTACACAGGATCGCTATGAGTCAGAAATGACTCTACGGCGTCTAACAATTAACAACAATAAAACAAGCAATAACACACATGAGGAATGTGCTTCTTAGTTCAATCATGTATATGAGACCAAATAGGCAATACTGCCCAAAAGCAAAGGCAAGAAGGTAGGAAGGGACAGGAAACTGGATGAATGGACACAGGGAACACGGGGTAAAAAAGGGGAGTGCTGACACACTGTGGCTATTGCAGCCAGTGTCACAAAACAATTTCTGTATAAATTTTTGAATGAGAAACTAATTTATACTGTAAACTTTCACCTAAAGCACAATAAAATTTTTTTTTAAATGCTAAATTAGAAAAAAAAAAAAAAAAAAAGGTGGTGCATGAAGGCAAATAACAGCTCTGACACTCCTTCACACTTGCAGCCTCCAAAATTGCTTCCTCTCCTTTCAGAGTCAGGTGGCTTGGGGGAGTGGGAGCCAGGAGAGTATGAGGCAGCAACCCAGGCCATTGAATTTCCTCTTTTCAGACATTGCTCTGGGAGCTAATTCTAGGGTACTGTATGGTGGCAGCATGCCTTTCCTGTTTTCCCCAAGGTGTTTTATGGCCTTTTTACAGTGGTACTTTGAATAACTTTCTCATGGAAACTTCAAAATAGTGAAAAATATCAGATGATTTCTCCTTCTCCCTCTCCACTTTTCTTCATTTCTGCTCCATTCCTTAACATCAGTCTCCTCACCGTCTCTCCTTCACCTTCCTTCCTCTTCTTTCTCTCCCTGCAGCCCTCCTCCCTCTTCTTCTCTCTTCTTCTGAGCTTTAAAGACCTTTCTGCTAAAGATATCATCAACTATGGTGGTGAAAGGAAAAGATTTGACCATAATGGCCAGGGTCATGGTGAGGGAAATGTAAATACAGTTTATCTTTAAGAGCTGGATGGTTGTAAATGCAGTTCCAGAGGCAGTTTTCATCTCTTCATGTTCCAAAGGGTAATTCAGTTTTCAGACCTGTAACATCTGATGTAGAGTCACTGGTGGTTCAGTGGTAGAATTCTCACCTTCCACGTAGGGTTCAATTCATTGCCAATGCACCTCAAGCACAGCTGCTAATCATTTGTCAGTTAAGGTTTGCATGTTGCTATGATGCTAAATAGGTTTCAGTGGACTTTCCAGACTAAGACAGACTAGGAAGAAATGCTGGTGATGTATTTCCCAAAATCAGCCAACGGAAAACCCTATAGATCACAACAGTCTAATACCATTGTGCACGGGTGGCCCGAGTTTGAGCCTACTTCACAGCAGCTAACAACAACTGAGGTATCTTCCAGAGGAATGGCCCCACCCCCTTAGCAGAACTGCCCTGTCCTGTCAGTCACCCTCCTGCCTCCCCCCACCCTAAACCCCCGATGCTGGGCCTGTTGGCCAAGCTTCCTGTAGGAAGAGGGTCTGGGATTCAGGAACCAGGCCCCAGCTTCTCCCTTTGGTGTCTGCTGTGTGTTTGGGTTCTGAGGGCCTCATTCCATGAGGCTCCTCCTTAGCGCATCCCCACATCAGACCACAGGACTCCAGCAAATTCACCCCAAGAATCCATTTACTAGACCAGTCAAGCCCCCAACTCAAGGGCCCAAGCATGAGGACTGGTGGTGGTTACCATGGAAACACTGCTGGCTGAGCCTGAGCACTAGAGAGCAAGCTGAAGGTGTATGTTTCTAGGTCATCTATCTGGTTGACCTGAAGGGGTTTTGTTTTTTTTTTTTTTGTTGTTTTTTGTTTTTTTTTGTTTTGGTTTTTTTTTTTGTCCTCTCTTAGGAGAAAGCTGCAGGCATCTGCAATCTTATCAATTTCTTTCTGCTGTGTTAATTCAATGTCCTTGTTCTCCAGGGGAATCAGGATTATATCCAAGAGTCTGGGTGTTGAAAAGTGGCATTTCTTGTTGGTTCGTACATCAGGGTTCCTCGGTAACATCTCACCTTTCTTTTTTTTTTTTTAATTTTTTTATTGTACTTCAGGTGAAGGCTTACAGAACAAATAATTTCTCATGAAACAGTAGTATACATATAGTTTTCTGACATTGGTTAACAACCCCACAACATGTCAACTGTCTAACTTCTCAACCTTTTTTTCTTTTTTTTGGTGAAAATCCACATAGCCAAAGATACACCATTTCAAAAATTTCTGCATGCACAGTTCAGTGACATTGACTATGCTCTTCCAATTGTGCTGTTATTCTCACTTAAGATGAAGGCTTACAGAACAAAATAGTTTCTCATTTAACACTTACTACAAATGTTGCCCTATGACAATGGTTAACAATCTCACAACACATCAATAATATCCTTACTCAATCTTGGGTTCCCTATCACCAGCTTCCTTGTCCCCTTCTGCCTTCTGGCCCTTGTCACTGGACTCCTGCACGTTGTTAGTCTCATTTGGTTTTACGGGGCTATCCACTCCCAGGCTGAACAGTGAACCTTGGAGGTAACTTCACCACTGAGCTAAAAGGGTGTCTGGGGGCCATACTCTCAAGGTTTCTCCAGTCTCCTTTAGGCCAGTAAATCTGGTCTTTTTTTTTTTTTTTTTTTGTGAGTTAGAATTATGCTCTACATACTTCTCCAGCTCTGTCCAGAACCTCTGTTGTGATCCTGGTCAGAGCAGTCAATGGTGGTAGCGGGGCACCATCTAGCTGTGCTGGACTCAGGCCGGTGGAGGCCTTGAGAGCTGTGGACAATTAGTCCTTTGGACTAATCTTTTCCTTCTATCCTGTACTCTTCATTCTCCCTTGCTCCCGAAGGGATGAGACCAGTGGAGTATCTTAGATGGCCGCTCACAGGCTTTTAAGACCCCAGACACTACTCACCAAGGTAGAATGTAGAGTACTGTCTTTATAAGCTGTGTCATGCCAATTAAGCTAGATGTTCCCCAAGACCACGGTCCCCACAGCCGTCCGCCCAGCAATTCAGTCCCTCAGGGAGTTTGGATGTGCCTATGGGGGTTCCATAACTTTTCCTTGTATAGGTTGTGCTAGTTTCCCCTGTATTTTGTACTGTCTCATCCTCACCCAAGATACCACTTATCTATACCCTATTTAGTATTTCCCCCCCACCCCTCGCATCCCCGGTAACCAGCAAAAATTGTTACATTTTGTCTGTGAACTTTTTCATGGGTTTTTACAATAGAGGTCTCATACAATATTTGTCCTTTAGTAATTGACTTATTTCACTCAGCATAATGTCCTCCAGTTTCATCCATGTTATGAGATGCTTCACAGATTCATTGTTGTTCTTTCTCATTGCATAGTACTCCATTGTGTGTATGTACCATAGTTTGTTTATCCATTCATCTGTTGATGGGCATCTAGGTTGTTTCCATCGTTTTGCTATTGTGAACAATGCTGCCATGAAGATAGGTGTGCATATGTCTATTCAAGTGATGACTCTTCTTTCTCTAGGATATATTCCTAGGAGTGGAATTGCTGGATCGAATGGTATGTCTATTTCTAGCTTTCTGAGGAAGCGCCATATCATTTTCCAAAATGGTTGTATCATTTTGCATTCCCACAAGCACTGCATAAGAGTTTCCATCTCCCCGCAGCCCCTCCAACATTTGTTATTTCCAGTGTTTTTGATTCATGCCAGTAATGCCGGGATGAGATGGTATCTCAATGTGGTTTTAATTTGCATTTCTCTAATGGCTAGTGATCGCAAGCATTTCCTCATGTGTCTGTTGGCCATTTGAATGTCTTCTTTGGTGAAGTGTCTGTTCATTCCCTTTGCCCATTTTTTAAGAGGATTATTTGTCTTTTTGTTGTAGAGGTGTTGGATTTTCTCGTCGATTATGCAGATTAGACCTTTGTTTGACTTGTACTGTCCAAAAATTTTTTCCCAATCTGTAGGTTCTCTTTTTACTCTTTTGGTGAAGTCTTTTGAAGAGCATAGGTGTTTGATTTTTAGAAGATCCCACTTATCTAACTTACCTGTTGGGGTTTGTGCGTTGATGGTTATGGTTTGTATCCTGTTAATGCCATGTATTAAGGCCTGTAGTGTTGGTCCTAATTTTTCTTCTATGAACTTTATAGTTTTAGGCTTTATATTCAGGTCTTTGATCCATTTTGAAGTAGTTTTTGTATACGGCGTGAGGTATGGGTCCTGTTTCATTTTTTTGCAGATGGATATCCAGTTTTGCCAGCACCATTTGTTAAAAAGACTGTCTTTTTCCCATTAGATGGATTTTGGGCCCTTGTCGAAGATGAGGTGACCGTAGGTTGATGGATTTACATCTGGGTTCTCAATTCTGTTCCATTGGTCAATGTATCTGTCATTGTACCAGTACCAGGCTGTTTTGACTACTTTAGCAGTATAGTAGTTTCTGAAGTCAGGTAGTGTGAGTCCTCCAACTTTATTCTTCTTCTTCAGTAGTGCTTTACTTATTCGGGGCTTCTTCCCTTTCCATATAAAGTTAATGATTAGTTTTTCCACCTCTTTAAAGAATGTTGTTGGTATTTGGATCGGGATTGCGTTGTATTTGTAAATTGCTTTGGGTAGAATTGTCATTTTCACAATGTTAAGTCTGCCTATCTATGAGCATGGTATGTTTTTCCATTTATGTAGATCCCTTTGGGTTTCATGCAATAGTGTTTTGTAGTTTTCTTTGCATAGGTCTTTTACATCCCTGGTCAGATTTATTCCTAAGTATTTTATCTTTTTAGGGGCTATTGAAAATGGTATTGTTTTCCTGATTTCCTTTCATCGTTCTCCTTACTGGTGTATAGGAATCCAACTGATTTTTGAATGTTTATCGTGTATCCTGCTACTCTGCTGAATCTATTAGTTCCAGTAGATTTCTCGTGGAGTCTTTAGGGTTTTATATGTATAGTATCATATCATCTGCAAACAGGGACAGTTTAACTTCTTCATTACTAATTTGCATGGCCTTTATTTCTTTTTCTTGCCTTATTGCTCTAGCTAGAACTTCCAGCACAATGTGAAATAGGAGCGGTGATAAAGGGAATCCTTGTCTTGTTCCTGTTTTCAAGGGGAAAGTTTTCACCTCTTTCCATTAAGAATGATGCTGGCCATTGGTTTTGCATAGTTGCCCTTTATTATGTTGAGAAATTTCCCTTCTATATCTATTTGATTGAGAGTTTTTATCAGGAATGGATGTTGAACTTTGTCAAATGTGTTATCTGTGTCAATTGAGATGATCATGTGATTCTTTCCTTTTATTTATGTGGTGGATTACGTTGATTGATTTTCTAATGTTGAACCATCCTTGCATACCTGGTATGAATGCTACTTGGTCGTGGTGTATTATTTTTTTGATATGATGCTGAATTCTATTGGCTAGAATTTTGTTCAGAATTTTTGCATCTATATTCATGAGAGACATTGGTCTGTAATTTTCTTTTTTTATGACGTCTTGGCCTGGTTTTGGTATCAGCGTTATGCTGGCTTCATAGAAAGAATTTGGAGGTGTTGCTTCCTCTTCTATGCTCTGAAATAGCTTGAGTAGTACTGGTACAAGCTCTTCTGTAAATGTTTTGTAGACTTCTCCAGTGAAGCCATCAGGGCCAGGGCTTTTTTTGGTTGGGAGTTTTTTTATTACCTTTTCAATCTCTTCTCTTGTTATGGGTCTGTTCAGATTTTCAACATCACTTTGTTGTAGTGTGGGTAGGCTGTGTGTTTCTAGAAATTTATCCATTTCCTCTAGGTTTTCAAATTTGTTGGAGTATAGTTTTTCATAATATTCTGTTATAATCCTTTTTATTTCAGTTGGGTCTGTTGTCATGTCCCCCATTTCATTTCTTATTTGGGTTATTTGTGTCCTCTCCTGTTTTTCTTTTTTCTGTCTGGCCAGTGGTTTGTCGGTTTTGTTGATTCTTTCAAAGAACCAACTTTTGGTTTTGTTGATTCTTTCTAATGTTTTTCTGTTTACTATATCATTTATTTCTGCTCTGATCTTTACTATTTCCTTTCTTCTGGTGCCTGTGGGTGTTTTTTTGCTGTTCTTTCTATTTTTTTGAGTTCTGTAGTTAATGTTTTGATTTTGTCCCTTTCTTCTTTTTTGATATGTGCATTCATTGCTATAAATTGACCTCTGAGGACTGCCTTTGCTGTATCCCAGAGGTTTTGGTATGATGTGTTTTCATTCTCATTTGATTCTAGGAATTTTTGATTCCATCTCTGATTTCTTCTATTACCCACTGATGTGTAAGCAGGGTATTATTCAGTTTCCATGTAGTTGATTTTTTTTCCTTGCTCTTTCTATTGTTAATTTCTACCTTGATGGCATTGTGGTCAGAGAAGATACTTTGAATTATCTCAACGTTTTGGATCTTGTTGAGGATTGCTCTGTTGCCAAAGATGTGGTCTATTCTGGAGAATGTTCCATGTGCATTGGAAAAGAATGTGTACTTTGCAGCAGTTGGATGGAGTATTCTCTATATGTCTATGAGGTCAGGTTGGCTGATTGTGCCCTTTAGGTCTTCTGTATCTTTGCTGAGTTTCTTCTTAGTTGTTCTGTCCTTTACTGAGAGTGGTGTGTTGAAGTCTCCTACTATTATTGTGGAACTGTCAATTTATCTTTTCAGTACTTTTAGAGTTTGTTTTATGTATTTTGGAGCCCTGTCATTGGGTGCGTAGATGTTTATTATGGTTATGTCTTCATGATGGATCGTCCCCTTAATCATTGTATACTGTCCTTCTTTGTCTTTTATGGTAGATTTAGTTTTAAAGTCTATTTTATCTGAGATTAGAATTGCCACTCCTGCTCTTTTTTGGTAGTTATTAGCTTGATATATTTTTTTTCCAACCTTTGACTTTTAATAAATTCACATCTTTGTTTCTAAGGTGTGTCTCTTATAGACAGCATATTGATGGATCATGTTTTCTTATCCATTCTGTCACTCTGCATCTCTTTATGGGTGCATTGAGTCCATTTACATTCAGTGTAATTATTGATGGATGTGAGTTTGTTGCTGTCATTTTGTAGTGCTTTTTTTTGTGGTGCTGAAGTTTTTTTTGTTCTTCTTACTCTCTTATGCTGAGTTACTTTTGTTTGTGGATTTTTTTTTTCATTTCTTTTGTTTTTGTAGGTTTTGTTTTTGCTGAGACTGTATGTTTTTCCTCTTGTTTTTATGAGTATGTTTGTTAACTTTCTTGTGTTTACTATGAATTTTAGCTTTATCTTTCTAAGTTTGAAGAAATCTACCATTACTTGGTATCGCCTTGCCTTCCTCTCCATTAGAAGGTTCAATACCTGTGCCATTTATTCCCTCTTTTATTGTTTTGATGTTGTTGTCATTTACTGATTAACTGCTCTGATTCCCTGTTGTATTTGTTTTGGTTTTGGATAGTCCTCGAGAGTTCATTTCCTAGATTGGTATCTGGCTGGTACTATCCTGCATCCTAGCTTCTGTCTGTGAGCTGAAGCTGTTTGTCCTCAGATCAAAGAACTCCCTTTAATAATTCTTGTAAGTTTGGTTTGACTTATACATATTCCCTTAATTTCTTTTTATCTGGAAATGACCTAATTTCCCCATCAAATCTGAATGAGAGTTTTGCAGGATATATTATTCTTGGCTGGCAATTTTTTTCTTTCAAGATTTTATATATGTCATCCCATTGCCTTCTTGCCTGCATGGTTTCTGCTGAATAATCTGAGCTTAGTCTTGTTGTTTCTCCTCTGTATGTGACTACTTTTTTTCATGAGCTGCTCTCAGGATTCTTTGTTTGTCTTTGGTGTTGGCGAGTGTGATTATGATATGCCTTGGTGATTTTCTTTTGGGTTCTCTCTTATATGGGTTTCGTTGAGCTTCTTGGATGGCCAGCTTTTCATCTTTCATGATATTGGGGAAGTTTTCTGTCAGCAGTTCTTCAATGATCCTCTCTGTGTTTTCTGTTTTCTCCCTCTGTTCTGGAATTCCAATCACTTGTAGATTTTTGTTTTTGATTGTATCCCACATAACTCTCACGGTCTCTTCATTTTTCTTTGTTCTTTTTTCTGAGTTTTCCTGAAACAGAGTTGTATCCAAGTGTTTGTCTTCAGTTCAACTGATCCTGTCTTCCATGGTTTCAAATCTGCTTCTCAGCCCTTCTATGACACCGTCCATTTCTGAAATCTTGTTGTTTATCTTTTGTATTTCTAATTGTTGTCTTTGTATAATTTCTAGTTATGAATTTATTTTGGCATTTTGTTCCTGCATCATCTTCCTGAACTCTTCCAATTTTTTTTCTGCATTTCCCATGAATTTGTCTATTTTTTGCTCGTGTTTGTCAGCTTTTTGCCTCAGCTCTTGGAGAATTCTGAGTATTAGAGATTTGAATTCCCTATCAGGTAGTTCTAGTGCATTTTCTTCCACTGGAGAGTCATCTGGTGTTCTATTTTGGATGCCTACAGGAACCATCCTGTCCTGTTTTTGTAAGTGTTTTCATATTGTCTGCTGTCTTCGGGGCATTCACTAGTTATTTTTCTAGTTTATTGATTTAGATTTGTTTGTTTCATCCCCCCCCCCTTTTTTTAAAATGTGACTATGTCTGAGCAGGCGGACTGTGTGTTCTTTGTTGTTTGCTCATGTGTGGGCACAGTACTTTTCGCCTACTTCTCCAATTGGCCGGGTCAGTCACTCAGCTATGGTACAGCAGGGCAGGTCTAGCTGAAGAGGAGTTACTGGGATGGGTTGTTCGTGGCACTTACTACAGCCACCAGAGAAGGTCAGTAATCAGTGCAGCGCAGGTTCCAGTAGGCCATTCCTGTGCTGCTTGGTGGTCTGATGTCAAGTGTATGGTGCAGGTAGGCATGATGCAGTGGGGAGATTGTTATGTGTGGAGCTAAGATGGGTATGCGAGAGAGGAGAGAGGTACCAGAGCCAAAAACATACAAACAAGCAAAAAAGAATGCTAGGGGAGCTTGCCTTCCTCCCAGGCACCCTTTCTCAAGCCACAAGGTCCCTATCTGAAATGGCCCAGGGTTCGTGGTGGCTGCCGATGGGCTTACCATTACCAATGCCCATGTGGCTGTTGTTTTGGGGCAGAGGTCGAGGTCCCCCAACGGTCCTTGCCGCCATCTGTCATTGGAGTGGAGAGATGAGAGACTATTAAATGGAGAAAAACAGAAAGGGGAAGAGGAAGAAAAGAAAAGAATTAATAAATAAAAATCAGAAAGGTTAAAGAACCGCAAAGTTCCCAGGGATCCCACCGGTGCTGCTATGAGGTCTGGGGAAGTCGCTCTCAGTTGTTGAAGTACAGCCTATCTATAAGGCGTAGAGATATATATTGCCAGGTATTCAGGGAACAGAAAGAGAAGGAAGATATAGAGAGATGAGAAACTGAGCATTGAAAAAAGACACAAAGGGAAAAAGAGGGGAAAGAAAATGAAACAAATTAAAAAAAAAAAAACCAACAACAAGAAAGACCCCCCCCAAGAAACAGAGGAAAAAAACCGACAAAGAAAGAAATGCTCTCAGGGATCCCTCTGCACGTCTGTGCAAGCCGAGTGGGAAGTCTCCTTGCAGCACTGCCTGGCCAGAAAGGGCTCCCAACTCAAGAAAAGGAAAAGAAAACACACAATTCAAAACAAACAAATGAACAAAAGCCCTGGGATCCCACCAGCACAGCAGCCCAGACCAGGCAGCAGCTCCACACTAGAACAGAGCTCCACAGCCTCTCAGGTAGAAGCAAAGTTGGCGTACGGAGCCAGGTATTTGAGTGAAAGGAGGGGGAGGTGGTGAAAAGTAAGGAAGAAATCAAAAGAAGCGGAAAAAAGCAACACCAACAGCCAACAAATGGCACTCAGAGAGCTGGCCCATTTGGGTGTGTGGAATCCAAGCAGCTGGTGTTTCCACTCAAGAGACTGTGGCCGCAGGAAGCAGAGGAGGCCAAGTCGGGGTGAAGAAGGTCGGGTGTGGGAAAGCGTATATCACAAATTACCAGTTGTTTTGTCTCCCACTGGATGCTCCCTGAGGCTGCTTTCTCATACCCCCATTTGCTGGTCTCCGATAGAAGTCCAAGATGGCGGATCTGCACTGCGTTAGCTGGTAGGGGACCTCTGCATGAATCTCTCCTCGCTCTCCATTCTCTGTCAGTTTTCTCACTCCATTTGGTGCTTGGCTGAGTTCTTTATCTCTTCATTTGATGTTTTAGGGTTTCAGGATTGTTGTTTTCTCTTTTTGGCTTAGTTTTTCGGATCCTTGAAGTGGAGGGACGGCATGGTGCTTCTGCCTAGAGTGCCATTTTTGAAGCTTTTTCACACCTCACCTTTCTTGTTGGTGAGATAGACCTGGGATTTCATAGATCCCTGCCCTCTCCTGTCTCTCTGCCCTACCCTACTAATTAACTAGTTTACCCTACTCTTCCACTTTAAGGCTTCAGCGCAAGCATTAGTTTCTCAGACAATCTCCCTCTCGTCTTAATGATGAAATCAAATCCTCATAAGACCATGTGTCTCTCTTTCACATACATACAAACATTGGAACATTGCAAGTATTTGTGAGGCTATTGGACTGCTGTCTACTACCCCACCACAATCTAAGACCCTTGAACTGTAAACTCTAAAAGGGTGGTGTTTGATTCTGCTCACTATTGCATCCCAGCTTCCAAGGACAGAGCTTGGCACGTAGGAGATGCTCAATAAATATTAACTGAATGAATTAAATAGTCTTGGCTCCCCCCCTTTTGGCTCTGGGACCTTGAGAAAATTACTTAACTTCTCTGATCCTCAGTTGGAAAACAGGAATAATAATGCCAAATTTGGAAAACTGTAGGACTTTTATGGGACAAGGCTTGTAAAATACTTAGTGTGAGGCCAGGCGTATGTAATAGGCATACATGAAATATGGTAGCTTCCTTAGTTTCTTTTCATCCCAAAGTATTGCAGAGAAATTTAAAGGTTTAAAGAAAAAAAAAATAACACATTTCCCTGTTTGTTTCTTCCTCCTCCTTCCTTCTTTATGACCTTCTTATGTGGTTGAGTGAGCCACAGAATGGAGGGTCAAAAGATTAGATTCTGAGCATTTCACTATCAAGGTGACCCTGAGTAAAGCATTCGCCCTTCCTGTGTCTCAGTGTCCTCATGTATGTGATGTGGATAAATCGTCTTTACAGTCCCTCCTGACTCTCTCACTCTCCGCATCCCTCTCTGCATAAGAGCCAAGGGTGACATGACCACTGTTTTTCACAGTGCAAGATGAATGGGAGAAAAAAGGCCATGCAGCATCCGAATAGGGAAAAGCAAATCAAACCATTGGCCTCTCTATTTTAATACCAGATGAGTTTATTTTAGTAAGACAGGTTAAGAATGTTTTAAAATGTATTATCATGACAATGCCCCTTAGTAACAGCACAAGTATTTCTAGTGTATCTGTCTTCAAAAGAGCCTGAAGAGCTTTGTATATACTGTCTTATGAATTCTCCTTGCATCCCTAAAGTTGGATGGGAAAGCATGATGAGTTCTGTTTTATATGCAGAGAAAAAGAAGGTGAAGTTGCTTGCCAAAGACCATGCAGCACCATCATTGTCCCCTGAACCCAGGTCTCTGTCTATCATACCTGCCTGTTAGAGCATTCAGCTTCCACCCTCTGGAAAGGAATTCAGCCACGGATGACAAGTCTCTGTTCTGAGCAATGTGTTATTTGCAATCATGGTTTTCTGGAGGATAGACTCTTTTTCCTGAAATGAAAAGGATGACAAGTAGTTAAAGAGAGATAGAAAGGGCCGAAAGTTGGTAGAAAGTGTTCTGGCCCTTCCCTTCCATTTACCCCAAGCTTCCTTCCTATGGACAAGCCAAGGACCCAACTCAAGGGCCCCAGATGTCAGGTCTGGTGGTGGTTTCCATGGAAACAGTGCTAACTGAGCCTGAGCCCTGGAGAACTAACTGCTGTCACTGAAGGTGTATGTTTCTAGGTCACCTTCCTGGTTGCCCTGAAGGGAGTCTGTCGTATTCAGTTAGGAGAAAGCTGCAGGCATCTGCTATCTGATCAGTCTCTTTCTGCTGTGTTAATTCAATGTCCTTGTCCTCCAGGGGAATCAACATCATCTCCAAGATGTAGGGTGTTGGAAAGTGGCATTTCTGGTTGGTCTATACATCAAGGTTCCTCAGTGGGATGTCCTATCCTCCTACCACTAGCCATGTGACCTTGGGGTAGGGCAGTTGTGTTTTCTGAGCCTCAATCTTTTCATCTGTAAGAGAGGTTAACTAATAGGGTTATTGTAAGAATTAAAGGAGTTGATGGCTCTGAAAGCCATCTGTGAACCATAAAATTACTGTGAGTATGTAAGCACAGTAGTTGTATCCACTCTTCTGTCCTGGAGCTCCCTGCTTCTTATAAAAACAAGCCACGTCCTCACCAGGGGTCTCTCGGGTAATGTGACTTCCCAACTTGAAATTCAGGTCAAGATAAGAGCCGGTTCTCCCAGAGAAATTTGAGGCCTCTTGTCCAACATACAAGAGACTACTGGGCCTGCTGGCAGGTGATTGTCCTGCAAGCTCTTCCTTGCTCCAAAAAAGAAAGGTCTTTTGTTTATGGACTTGATTATATAGGCCTCTCAGTCTTTGTGTTGCTTTCAGTACATTAATTATTTAGTACCTGGCAAAGCTCTCTGAGATCACAAGATGAAAGACCTGGTGGCAGTTCAAAGTCTTTCTTTTGATGGTTATTCTAGTCAACATATTCTGAGGGGAGAAAATAGATCACAGTGGAGTAAATTTTATAAACAGTAGAGTAGAAGCCACAGAAATGAACTCAAAATAGATAGTTGTATTGTCCTGTTCATGGACACGTTCAGGCCTAGGGCATGGGGGATGGTGTAGTATTAACAGTTAGGTCACCTGAAGAGTGACACCTCTCTCCAGTGCTATCTCAGATTAGTACAAATGTCAGTTAGTCTTCCACAGTCCCTTTAGCTTGCAGCTACGAGTCAGTCCACTCTGCAGTCACAGCCCATGATAGGTAGGGTCAATGCTAGAACACAGTTTCCAGGACAAGAGAAGACTCTTACAGGGCTTACCGTCCAGTCAGGAGCAGCTTGCCTAGAAAATTGAGATCCTCTCTGTTGTTGTTGTTAGCTGCCATCAAGTTGGTGCCCAGCTTATGTTGACCTCATGCATGACAGAATAAAATATTGTCCAGTTCTGCACCATCCTCATGATCAGTTGCAAATCAGACAACTGTGATCCACAGGGTTTTTATTGGCTCATTTTTAGAAGTATATCACCGGCTTTTCATCCTAGTCTGTCATAGTCTAGAAGCTCTGCTGAAAGCTATTCAGCATCATAACAACATACAAGCCTCCACTGACAGGTGGTTGCCCATGAGGAATCAAATCAAGTGTCCATGGAAGGCAAGTGTCCTACTTTGTGGTGCGGTATGAATGTGGTGGAGTGTGCATGGAAGGCAAGAATACTACCACTGAACAACCATTACCCCTGAGACCACCTCTAGATAGGTCAAAATATAGTGATGTGGGACTGTTGAAGAGAGACACACATTCTGAAAGGGAGACGTTAAATCTCATGTTTCCTTCATTATCTGACTTTGGCTGTGAATTATGTGAGTCACTGGGGGTATCTATAGATATACTATCCTAACTGACAGAATAGGTCTAGGTCACTGACCTGGCCCTGAGCCTAATCCTGTGAAGCTTGTCTACAGGAGATTGAACCCATGGGAAAAAAAAATTTTTTTTTTCTTAATTTTCCTTTTCCTGATTTCTTTTAAGTCTGTGAGCAAAAAATATTTCGAAGTAAGTAACAGACTGGAAGCTTGATATGTGTGAGTAAATTTAATGTGTTTTTATTATCCATTGCTATGAACAACAAAGGTAGCTTGAAAACCATGTTTGATGAATTACCTAAATGCCACTGTCCTAGTGTCATAAGCCATAGTGGTTAAGAAGGTAGAAGGGCTCAGTTCAAGTTTTGTTGGGGCCCACTTTGAATCCCAGTTCAACTGTTCTGACTGGGCTCTAACCTCAGGGAGGAAGGTGGACCTCGGGAGGGGAAATTTAGGTTAGGTCTTTAAGAGAGGATAGGATTTAGGAAAGTGGGGGTAGGAAGGACACTCTGCACAGAGGTTAGCTTGGGCAAAAGTTTGGAGACTGAGGTGCAATGAGGATTACACATCCCAGAATGTGAAAGGATTCTGAGTGGGAAATAAAGCTGAAAAACCAAGTAGAGGCCCAATTGTGAGGGCTTCAAATTTACAGGCAGTCCCTGGGTTATGAATGAATTTCATTCCTAAATCTGTCTTTAAGTCAAATTTGTATGTAAGTAGGAATAGTTAGATATGGTTAGTATCTAACATCAGTCAAATGTTTGTTTGGTATATAGTGTACCTTTCTATGCATAAAAAATCAACAGAGAAACTCTTCCAGATACACTAAAACATCTTTAATGTAATAATACAGTAATAATAATGTTTTGATGCACGTCGCAGAGTAGCACCCATTTACTATTATGAACCTTTGTATGTACCTCAAATTTGTAATATAATAGGTTTTACAGGGGTTGGTTTGTAACTATGGGTTGTACCTGAGTCAGACGTTCTCAACCCGGGGACTGCCTGTATAAGTTTTGCAATTTCTTTTGAGAACCATTGTGATAACCTGCAGATAACCCATTCCCACGGGCAGGGACCACGCTAACAAATTTTCTTTGTATTGCCCTCAGTCTTCTTTAGTGCTGAGCCTTGGGAATAAGTGCCTGCTTTTATTGACTGACAGGTTAGGTTTCCATCACTGAGATGGTTTACTCAATACATGGGTACTTCTGGGATTGAGGAGAGGCAAAAAACACGTATTGAAACTGGGACTTTCAACTGTACGAGTGAACATTATGCGAAATAGTAATTTTTGCTTCAGGATTTGCTTTAAGAAGAGAGAGCACAAACATTGCTGGCAGGGTAGGAGGCGGGCTTAGAGGAAGGTGAAGTGGAGTGGGGGCTGTATAACACCATTCACATTCCTCCCTTGACACTAAGAGCTCCTCTCTGAATAAGCCAGCTGGAATGAGTGTGAAAGAGACCATGGAGAACAAAATGTGCCTGAACTGGAGGGGGCCTTCGCCAACAGCCAGTTCAACCCTCTCATTCTCCCGGTCTAGGGGAGGTGTGGGGCGTTTTCTGTGTTGAGGACAGAGCTTGCCCTTTCCAAAGGGCACATCTGCTAACTCTTCCTTTCACTCCTCTGCAAATCACATCTCTGTTAATTTCTGACTAAATTAACTGCCTATTACAACTCCAGTATCACCGCTAAACCCAGTAGTCATATAAATTCACCAAGAACACGTCTCTTTGACTGAACAGGTGTGTGCTCAGCCCAGTGAATGCTGAAATCATTTCCCTTTGGCTGCCCATCCCAGAGGCCTGCCCTGTGTGCCCCACCTTGCAGTGTCTGCTCACCACCACATGACATCGGACGGTTATTTATTTAAGCTTTGTTTCATGTGACACAAAATCATTGTAAATAATGCATTATTAAGAGTGTTTTCAAATAAAGGAGGAAAAAAACTAGCAGGCTGTCACTGATCGCTTTACTGTTGGAAGGAAAATTAAGTAAAACGTGTACAAGACAAAGCAGAAGCAGTTCCAAGAAGTATTTAGAATAGAAGCATTTGTTACGTTTGATTGACATGGGTTTGTAAAACATGCTTGCTAGTGAACCCAGGACATTGATGTAAATAACCATCACACACATAGTTCTTTGTTATTTATACTGACATGGGTAAGATATATTCACTATATAATGTACAGTGACTTAGGAAACAGCAGACACACAGTGAGGCATGTAAAAATATAAGACTAGAAATGAAGACACTGCCAATTGGAATTTGGGCACTAGAGATCACGGACAGTTGGCAAAGTCAACAATTAACTAGTGAATGGCAGAGAAGCAGCTCCTTGAGGGCACTTTTAATTTTTGGACATTGTATTTATTGACACAAGACCCTCAAGACAGAGAAAAGGGACCAAGAGTCCCATTCATTTTGGATTCTAAAACAGAGATGGAAGTATAAAACTTCCAGAATTCTATGACTGATATTCAAAGAGTATATCATGCACACATTGTCTCATCTGGCCCTAACAAAACCCTGAGAGTTGGTAGAGTATGTATTATTCTCATTTTTATCATCATTCTCAGAAAGTTGAGGTTCTGCAGAGGATGTAATTAGCTTGAAGTTAAACAGCTAGTAAGCACCAGAGCTAATAATTTTCTCTAGGTCTCTTGTTTCATTCATTCAACAAATATTTATTGAGTGCCTACTATGTGCTAGGCATGAGAACATAGCAGTGACTAGTAGGAGGCTCACAATAATCAAATGAGCATATATAATACACACAATATACATAAGAAGAAATATAAGGCAGGGTACAGGGACACAGAGTGTCTGAGAGGGAGTACTATTTCCAACAGGATGATCAGGAAGTTCCTTCTGAGGAGGTGACATTTGGGCAGAGACTTTATTTAGGGAGGGGTTGACCATGCTCCTCTGAAGAGAAGAGCTTTCGAGGCTGAGAGAAGCGTAAGTGTGAAGGCCCTGAAGTGGGAATGTGCTTGGTGAGTTTGAGGAATAGCAATGAGGCCTGTGGGGCTGGAGCAAGGTAAATATAGTTGGAAATGAGATGATAGAGAAACCAGGGTTTTGAGAGCTAGGTCCTGGTAAGGAATTTGAAAGCTATTTTAAGGCTGAAGGCCCAATCTAGCTGCTGTGGAGAAGATACTGAAAGCAGAGAAAGCAGCCAAGAGCTTATTGCAGTAGTAGACATGAGAGATGATTGGAGAAAAGATGAGAAGGGGTAAAATTCAGTAGAATAAACAAGATTTATTGATGAACTGATGTGGGCTGCAAGGAAAAGAAAGATATTAAGGATTACTCCTTGGTTATTGGCTTAAGCACATGGATAAATATTATTACCTTCTAAAATGGGGAACACTTAGGGTTTAGGTGGAGGGAAATCCAGTGTTTAGTTTTGTACATTGAAGTTTGAGATACCTATTAGGCAATAAAGCAGAGATTTCAAATAGGCAGTTGGGTATATAGCTTGGCATTCAGGAGAGAAGTTGGGTATGGAGATAATGCATTTAAGAGCATCAATATACAGATGGTATTTAAAGTTATGAGACTGATAGAGAAGACTTAGGGAGTGGGTTTAGATGGAGAAGAGAAGAGGTCCATGCTCCCCAACTTCTAACAATTATCAAATAATAAAACAAAGACACCCTCATAGAGTGAGACAGTACACAATACAGGGGAAACCAGCACAACTTGTACAAGGAAAGGTCATGGAAGCTCCATAGACACATCCAAACTCCCTGAGGGACTGAATTTCTAGGCGGAGGGCTGTGGGGACCATGGTCTCGGGGAACATCTAGCTCAATTGGCATAACACAGTTTATAAAGACAATGTTCTACAGTCTACTTTGGTGAGTAGTATCTGGGGTCTTAAAAGCCTGTGAGCAGCCATCTAAGACACTCCATTGGTCTCATCCCTTCGGGAGCAAGGGAGAATGAAGAGAACAGGCTACAATGAAAAGATTAGTCCGAAGGACTAATGGACCACAGCTACCAAGGCCTCCACCGGCCTGAGTCCAGTACAGCTAGATGGTGCCCGACTACCACCACTGACTACTCTGACCAGGATCACAACAGAGGGTTCTGGACAGAGCTGGAGAAGGATGTAGAACATAATTCTAACTCACAAAAAAAAGACCAGATTTACTGGCCTAAAGAAGACTGGAGAAACCTCGACAGTATGGCCCCCAGACACCCTTTTAGCTCAGTGGTAAAGTCATTTCCAAGGTTCACTGTTCAGCCGGGGAGTGGACAGCCCCATAAAACCAAATGGGACTAATGAAGCACAGCAGTCCAGGGACAAAGGCCAGAAGGCAGAAGGGGACAGGAAAGCTGGTGATAGGGAACCCAAGGTTGACCAAGGTTAGTGCTGATGTGTTGTGAGGTTGTTAACCATTGTCATAGGGCAACATGTGTACTGTTAAATGAGAAACTATTTTGTTCTGTAAGCCTTCATCTAAAGTGAGAATAGCAGCACAAATGGAAGAGCGTAGTCAGTGTCACTGAACTGTGCATGCAGAAATTTTTGAAACGGTGTATCTTTGGCTATGTATATTTTCAACAAAAAAAAAAAAAAAAAAGGTTGAGAAGTTAGACAGTTGACATGTTGTGGGGTTGTTAAACAATGTCATAAAACAATATGTGTACTACTGTTTCATGAGAAACTATTTGATCTGTAAGCCTTCACCTGAAGTACAATAAAAAAAAAAAAAGTTTATTTCTGAAAAAGAAATAAAAGACGCCCTCATAGATTTACAATCTATCTACCTATATATATCATCTGTATCTGTCTTAGTTCTTTTCAGAGTGCCTTGGAGATCTCTACATGGCATCTATCTTTCCCTTTTTGTGTTGTTTCTCTGTGCCTAATTTACTATTTTTATATCTCAAAAGTGAGTAGATTTAAGATACACCCAACACTGATATGGTCTCATTAACATAACATCCACAGGTATAGGAGTTAGGATTCCAACACATACTTTGGGGGTGCACAATTCAATCCATAACACTGTCTATCTAACCTGAGGTTATTTACGTATCAGGCAAGAGAAAACCAGTGAAAAAATTCACTGGTAATTCTCTAAGGAAAAAAAAAGTCAGAGTTTTTTAAGCCTTCAGAAGGGGTTTATGCCAATTCAGAATTGAAAATCAGTACTTTGGATAGGGTAGAATCAGCTCATACATCCATACATGCTTGGTTAAAACAAGTCCCCTTGTTCACTGGCCAGGAAAAAAATCTTCAGTTAGGTCCAGCAAGGGTCTAATGTCCTGGGGTTATTTGAAATTCATGATCATTAATCACCTTCAGGTGGTTGGAACCTCCATGATGAGGCACAATGTTCAGTAGCAAAATCTAGGCAAGCGCTGCCGAAAGTAGAAATTTTTCGTTTCGTAGAGTCTGAAAAATGGAAGATCTGGTGAAGAAGAGCAAAAAGGACCTACCACTGCCACTGAAGTAGGAGGCAACCAAGGATTGTGTGGTAAACAAGATATGAGGAAAGTTTCCAAGAAGCAGGAGGGGTCAGCTAGGTCAAATACTGCTAAGAGATCTAGTAGCATGAGGACAGAGACTTCTCCATTGTATCTACAACTTGAGAGTCACTGGTATCCTTGACCAGTATGGTTCCAGTGGAATAGTGAAGACAGGCCTGATTTACTGAGTTTAAGAGAAAGTGGGAGGCAAGAGAGTGGAGACAGGAGTGGTAAGAGCAAGTGTGAAGAGAGCAGGAAGGTGGGCTGAGTAGGCCAGGAATGCAGTAGGATTGCTGTGCAGGCCTGCAAGTCCTCTTGAGGCTTGTGGTCATGAATTTAAAGTGAGACTTGTCATCATCGTTGTGTATTTTCATCCTAATCACATTCAGCTGTTAGAGTAGAGAAGGCAGAGAGTTGGCCGTAACCTACTGGAAATTTTTTCAGTGTAATTGTGAAGGAGGAAGGAGGCAAAGGAATTGAGGCTGTATGCAAAGGAGTCACCTGGATTGTAACGACGGACCTGGAATCTGAGCTCAGGACATGAGGCGGGTAATGTACAGTGACAAAATGGTAGCTATAAGAAGTTGGACTTTTCTCTCTGCCTTTACACCCTGTGGTGCTTGGAAAGTTCTCAGACTATTATCAGAAAAAAAACAAAACAAAACCATTTTACTTGCAGCCAATCAATAATGTCCTTAGTACAGAGTGCATTTCTTTACTTTTCTCTCCTCAGGTGGCCATTTGGCCATCACAGGTCTGCCTGGGCACTTGGAAGCTCCTCCTTTCCCCTCCCCTTTCTTTACTACTCTTCATTGTCCAAGGTTTACATACTTGAGCCAGCAGGCTTAATTCACAACTTTACCCCACAAATTTGTGTTGGTGAGGCCCATGTCCCTCTGGTTCCTCACATCTTCAGAACGGAGCATCAAAAAAACAACCTTCTTCCTGTTTACATGGACTGCTTCTCGTGGCATCACTTCTATTTATATTGGAAGACTCCCTTCCCACCAGGGATGAGAGTAGGGAGGGGTAAGGATCTGAAGGAAAATCCTCTTCACTTGGCACTTGTTAAATGCAGAAGCACTTCCTTCTCTGCGTTCTAAATTTACTGCACATTCTGATGAACTTTGACTAGAACTCACTTTAGTCCCAGAGTTTTGATTTTGGCAAACAGCTTCACCATGCAGGCTGTGCTTCTGTTGGTCTCTTCCTTCCCAGGTAAGGAGACCTTTCTTTCTGGTGGACCCCCCTGTTAGCTCCCATCCTCATCCAGTTTATCATTCTACCCACCCTCCTATGGGGGCCAAGGTTGGATTCATGTCAGCCCAGCCTGCATGGCAGAAATGCTAGTGCTTCCTGCAGTCTAGTCCCATCCTCTTGCTACCTCATATCCAGGAAAAGTTAATGCCATTCCCAAATTGTAAGGTTAAGAAAAATGACATCACTTGGAAACAAAATATAGCCTAGGCCTGATCTTCCTGTCACTTCAAAATTACTTAAACTTTAGGCTAAGCTGATGACTCAGACAGAGATGTCAGTTTATATTCACATGGGATCACTGTCAGATTTCTCCCAGGCCCTTCACACCATGCCCTATTCTGGGGCATAAGCAGTGGTAACCTAGCCCTTGCCATATGGGAGCCCCGGCAGGCCCTGTAGAGAGCCCAGGCCCACCCCACACTACTTCATGGGGGTCCATGTGGGGTGTTGATGGAGCACGGCTGTTAGTTGTCTCGCTCATCTCCTGTCAATGGCTGTGTGGCCTCAGTCAAGGCATGAAGACAAATTTATTGTACTTATTCATAAGGTCATTGTCAGACATACAGAAAGTTACACATTCAAGGTACTTAGTATAGTGCCTGGCCCATATGTGCTCAATAACCCTGTTGCCATTGAGTCGATTCTGACTCTTTGTGACCCTTTAGGACAGAGTAAAACTGCTCCATAGGGTTTCCAAGGAGCAACTGGTGGACTTGAACTGCCGACATTTTGGTTAGCAGCCAAACGCCTAAGCACAGTGCCACCAGGGCTCCATGTGCTCAATACATATTATTGTGCTCAATACATATTATTAATTTAAAAAATAAGTCTAATAACTCAACCATGCCCCTATGCAGACCTATATGACCTTGGGCTTGATCTCTGAGCTCCATTGCTCATATATAAAACTAGGCTAATACTATCCACCTTTCAGAGTTGATGTGAGGGTGAATGAGATGGCTTCTCTCTGAAAGTCACTAGCATAGCTTCTGGACCTTTCAGGACATCATCTCCCAGCCATTTGGTAGAAATGCTACCAGAAATATGTATCTGGGCACCGACCTTTTCAATTCCAGTCTCTTTAGTCAGATGTGGGAAAAAACTTGAAAATAGTTTCTACAGACCCAGGAGCCACCACTTCCAACTGAAATCTTTGGAAGGCAGAGATGAGAATATTCCTTTTAAAAAGTAGACTGTAGAATTCCATCCTGTTCCAGCTGCAGGGGCATGTGGTCCTGTGGTCAGTTTCACCTACGTGGATACAATAGTGCCGGAGTCTGGAAATATGAGCTGCCGTGCCACCCAGGGCAGTGACTTACTGAAAATGTGTGGGGTGGGGTGGATACTAAAAGGGGATTGGAAGCAGAAAAACAAGGCCTGGAGGAGCAGGTTCTAGGGGAGATGTGGAAGAAACTATACTGCAGATAGGCTACAAAAATGTTTTTGCTACTGCTGCTTCTTTTTCTTCTTCTTTCTTCACAAAGTCACTCTGGGTGGTTTAACAGTTACTTTACAGTAACAATGGAGACCTGCTGGAGCAGTAGTTAAGAGCTTGGCTACTAATCAAGAGGTCAGCAGTTCGAATCCACCAGCAGCTCCTTGGAAACCCTATGGGGCAGTTCTACTCTGTCCTATTAGGTTGCTATAAGTCAGAATTGACTCGATGGCAGTAGGTTCACTTTGGTTTTTGGTATTAGAGTAGCAAAGGAGTCCCTGGTTAATATAAATGGTTAAGTGCTCGACTACCCACCTAAAGGTGGGAGATTAGAGTCCATGCAAAGATGCCTCAGAAGAAAGGCCTAGTGATCTACTTCCAAAAAATCAGCAATTGAAAACCCTATGGAGCACAGTTCTACTCTGACACACATGGGGTCATGTGTGTTGACTCAATGGCAACTGGTTGCTGGATTACAGTAGCAAACCAGCCCACTCATGGTAAAACGTGGCCTTTCGGAGCCAAGCAAAACTGGGTTCAGTTTCTGATTCCATCATTTGCCCGTCTGAGCCTTAGCTGTTCCATCTGTATGATGAAGATGATAATACCTATCTTAGGGAGTCATTGTGAATATCAAGTGAAATTGTTTGGATAAAAAGCCCAGCATAGTGCCTGGCCCATGGAAGCTTCAGAAGAAGTTCCTTCCCTTCCTCCCCTGCTCCTTGAGCTAAATCTTAAGTCTTGATACACATCTATCTACTAAATAGAACTGATTCTTAAATCCTTCCATCTTTAACAGAAAAATATTTGCATTCCATAAAACATTGGCAAATAGTGATGGAGTTGGGGATTTTCTGGGAAGAACTGCATAAGAGCATGCAGCCTGTGTTCATTTGATTTGTAGATATATTGTAATTACTTTTCACCACACAAAAACCACTTGAGGTAATGCTAAGGAGAGGAATAATGCTGCTTTTGCTGCTTTTCTCTCAACCCTTCTTTCTCTCATGCAAATCAGAAACGTTAATCCTTTGTGGCTCCCTGGCCTCTAGGCTATGAGAAAACCCATCACCTAGGTTTTCCCCCCTTGAAAATAACATAATTGTCAAGAACTCATAACTTCTGAGTGCAATTTCAGCCCTCTCATTGATAAGGTAATAACCCAAGCAAACAACATTAGATGAAGTTACAAGTCTGAACATAAAGTAGAGATGGAAGTCATTATTTGGACAAGATGAATTGAAGTTCTCTATAAAGTTGCACAAATTCTTACAGGCAGACTCAATTTTGGATAGAGCTATTAGACCAAGCCATTTTCTAGTTCATCTCCCAGAGATCCTCAGCATATCCTTGTTCACAACATAGAGACTTCTTAGATCTGACTGCTCTTCATAGAAAATATGCATCGAGGTCCTGAAGTCAATTCAATCTACTAGTGGCTCAGACTTATTTTCCTTGTAGCTTCAGTGGGCATCACAAAAGTCCTTTGTGGAAAAGGTAAAAGACACATCCTAAGCACGTGGATCAGAATTCTCTTCTTTGTTTTTATGTCCAGGTCACAGCTCCTTCAAGTCACCAACAGGCATGCCTTCTCCTCCTTCTGATTCTTTTGCATGGAATCTAACCTGGATAATGAAAGATTCCTTCCCTTTCCTGTCTCACCGCAGTCGATATGGTAAGTATATTTTTTATTGTTATTTACTATGTGCTATCTCCAGCTCATAATTAAGGAAGCTGAGAGTTTGTGTTAGTGATGCCTGGCTCTCCAGGGATCCCTTAGCCTATATGCAGAGGAAGTCTTTCTGTGTTTTCTGTCTCCCAACGGCATCAAACCCACAAAAGCCCTCCACCCAGGCCTGGCCTCTCCAGACTGATTGCTTCCTTCTGTACTTTGGAGGAAGCCAAGGGCTTTGTTGCGTCCATGTGCCATATCCCATCCTCCCAGCCTTTCTGGTCTATGGTATTTTTGGCATCCCTTTCTCAGTCATTAGATACAATGATTATTTGCATTTTGACTGTGTCTTTCTAGATACAGGGTTCTAACCCACAAGTGATTCTAACCATGTGATCTCTGGAGCAGGGAGTGTTAGTAAGGGGCCACTTGTCTTCCAGGGTTCCTGACATTTGGGTAGCTGCTTAAAGGAACTTAGATATTACTTTAGCCCATTTGATTCTGCAACAACCTTGGAGGTGAGGTCAAGTCTCATTCTGGTTTTACAAATGTAGAACTGAGCTTGAAAAGATCATACAGAGAGGGTTACCTAACTACTAAGCCAGGGTTCTTCCTGTAAGTGTGATTTTCTTCCAGCTTTTTCTCAAACAGGCTAGGTCTTGTCCAGGAAGCCCTTCCAGAAAACCCATTGTTGTCAAGTCAGTTCCAACCTCTCGCAACCCTGGAGCAAACTGCCCCATAGGCTTTCCAAGGCTATATAATCTTTATGGACGCAGACTGCCACATCTTTCTCCCGCAAAGAGGTTGGAGGGTTCAAAGTGCCAAGCGCTTAACCACTATGCCACCAGGGCTCTTTAGGAAGCCCTCTGGGTGGCCATATGTACATGATGTTGTTACTGTGTGAGGTTGAACTGATTTCGACTCATACTAACCCTATATAACAAGGTAAAACTGCCCCATAGGGTTTCCTAAACTGTAATCTTTATGGGAGCAGGTTGCTAGGTCTTTTCTCTCACGGAGTCACTGGTGGGTTCAAACTGATGACTTTTTGGTTAGTAGCCAAACTTTTAACTATTGCACCACCAGGGCTCCTTGTACATGGTATAGAATTTCCCATTCTCAGCATTCATCCTAACAGCTCGCAGGAGCTGGGTCTCTGCAGAGGAAAGAGCAGGCTTGGAAGCAGCTGACGTGTTTCCAGGAAAATATTTTTCCCTCTCTTGAACCCCATGGGGGCAGAGGCTATGCTGTGTTTGCCCACCATTTTATCCTACCACCCACGAAGTTGTCTTAAAGACTTGTGGAATGCAGAATGGATGCAGAAGGCCTCTAGGGGTGGAACTCACATCAGGCCCCATTCAATTAGGTACTTGTGAACGCAGCCGGGCACTAAGTTCTAGACTCTCCTCTGGCACAGTTACTTATTTCTGCTACTCAGTCTCTGCCCTTGGGCCTGAGATATTTAAAATGCACCTAACAGACATCTCCCAGACACTATAGGAAAACTCCTAGCCCAAAACCTGTTGCTCCTCAGCTATTAAAGCAGTTAGTCTTGGTTCATATTAACTATACCTTTTATTCCAAACTTAAAAAAACAAAATGCATCAAAAACCATAGGGACTGTAGTATGTGCTGGGGTGCTTCTTGCTTCTTATAAGTACCTCCAGGGGCAGATGAGCATCAGTAGTCCTCCTGAGATTCCAGATAAGAATTACTTCTTGATTTTATTTAAGCGAGACACCGAGTGTCATCTTATCATAAGGGCAAGTGTCTATAAATAATTGAAATCTGGTCCTTTGTATTGTTACTGCTTTATATTTGTGATACACCTGGTCTTTGGATAAGATGGTTGCATTGGCTCTCAAAGTCACTCAGTATCTCCACAGGATGACAAATTTAATAAAATGCAGGATGTCCAAAAAAGGCAGGCCTTTCTCCTGCATGCCACAGAAGGCAACTCATTTGCTCCCTGGGGAAGACTCTGAAAGAGGTTACAGGTTTAAAGGAGAAAATCACTGGAGTTTATTAAGCTTCTACTCTTCGCTTGACCTTGATAAACCTACATCCTCTTCCTGGGCTCTTACCTGTAAATTAGAGTGGAGTGGAGTGCCCCCTGGGGCAAAGGGGTCAATGTGGATGACTTCCAAGATCCCCTTCAGACTCTCCTTGTACATTGAATCCTCAGGATTTCCTTTCTTGGCAGAGGACAGGACCCAAACCATTGACCAATACTGCCCAAACACTGGATAAGGGTGCCAGGATCAGCACCACTAACACTGTTGAATCTCAAGGAAAAGAAGAGCTGATTCTTGACTGGTGTTTCTTGACTGAGTGTGGTGTTAATTTCAGAGCCTTCTCATCTTCCTACCATATTTAATTCAGCTGATTCTCAAAAAGACCCCTCTCAAATGCTGTGTGCTTGGCCCAGGCTAGATGCTGGAGATGATGCCAAGATGAATAAGATGCCCCTCCCTGCCCTCTCAAACACATAAAACCAAAAATCCAAACCCTTGGTCATAAAGTCAATTCCAACTCATGACAACCCTAGTGTTACTCCACAGGGTTTTCTTGCTATAATCTTTATAGAAGCTGATTGCCAGCCTTTCTTCCATGGCACTGCTGAGTGGGTTCAAACAACCAACCTTTAGGTTAATAGTTGACTGCAAACTGTTTGCACCACCCAGGGACGTTTCAGAGCTCATGGGTCAGAGAAATAATTCTGAGGTAGCTAGCCCATGGCCACACCACAAGAGTGACTCTGAGGGCTGACCACAGAAGTGTAGAGGTTGAGGCCTCTTCCCAAGACTTATTACAGAGCAAATTGAAGGTGGTGTTAAGGCCAAGATGCCTGTCGCCTTACGGAGGTTTGTGAGGCTCAGTCCACTTGTCTATGAACCAAAGAGGCCATCAGGCTCGTGGGTGATAAATCCATGTCATTCAACTGCCGTGAAAGACATTTTAAGAAATGTTAACTACTTCATTAATTTTAAGGCTCAAACTTGGACAGATAAATTTTACTTGAAAATTTCTGCCTGAAGGGATAGTTCTTCAGATAGTGAGGAGGATCCAAGCCTTGGGAAGTCAGTGTGGGCACTTATAGGCTGTAGCTCCAAGCTTGGCTGTCTATCTTAAACTGCCTTCTAGAGGGGGAGGCAAGAGGGACAGGAGAGGAGGGATCGTCAACCTGATCACTGGTATCTTGATGGACAGCAGCAAGCTGTCCTCTCAGCCCAGCTGTCCAGTCCTGAGTTAAGCATGGCTTTCTTCTTACCAGTGTTTTATGAGAAGAAATGAGGTAGAGAGAGGCTAATAAGATTTACTTACCTCCAGCCTATGATTATCTGCTTGAGAAAAAAGTTTGACCTACCTTTTTGAAGGCTCCCCATATTTCTTCTAATTTACATTGGGGTCTTTTATGTTGTGTAAAATATATTCTCTTCAGTGGCATTTGGTATCAGATTCCAGCTCTTTCTTATCTCTTGTCTTCAATGACAGGGCCACTAATTTCATCACTGACAAGCAGAGAGTGGCACATTCCTCCCCTAAGGCTTTGAAGGAAGGAGGACATCTAAAGAAAGATTTTTTTTTCCCCTTTTGTCATCAGTTCTGGCACCTTTAGACTTATTTATACACTTGGCTAAAGGACTGGACTCTAACTATCTACCCAGACAAAAATTTGTTCCACCCAGGATCATCAGGTGCTGAGAGATTGAGGCCATTAAGGGCTTTAAAAGGGAGTTTTGATCACCTTGAGTTCTAGAACCATAGGGACAGACTGTATCCTTCCCAGCTTTTATTCATATTTATCCACTCTGGGCATGGAAGCAATAGGATCAACATTTTAAACAGAATGACCAAAAGTTCTGCCCTGGATGAGGAAAGATAATTTTCATTTATTTAAAAAAAATAAATAAAGTGTGATACTTTGCAAAATTTTTCACACTTATAGTTTTCATTTAAGTTCTGTTATATAATTGTGGTTGGTATAGGTTATTTTATATCCAATTTTTATAGAAATATAAATTAAGGGCTGTCTTAGTTGTCTAGCACTGCTATAACAGAAAATACCACAAGTGACTGGCTTTAACAAACAGAAATTTATTCTCTCACAGTCTAGTAGGCTAGAAGTCCAAATTCAGCATGTCAGCTCCAGGGGAAGACTTTCTCTCTGTGTTGATTCTGGGGGAAGGTCCTTGTCATCAATCTTCCCTGGTCGAGGAGCTTCTCAGCACAGGGACTCTGGGTCCCAAGGACACACTATTCTCCTGGCTCTTGTTTCTTGGTGGTACAAGCTCCCCATGCTCACTTCTCTCTTTTACACTCAAAAGATATTGATTTAAAACAATCTAATCTTGTAGACTGAGACCTGCATCATTAACATAACTGCCACTAATCCCACCTCATTAACATCATGAAAGAAAAACCCTTGCCGTCCAGTCGATTCCAACTTATAGTGACCATATAGGACAGGGTAGAACTGCCCCATAGGACTTCCAAGGAGCGGCAGGTGGATTTGAACTGCCAACCTCTTGGGTAGCAGCCAAACACTTAACCACTGTGCCACCAGGGCTCATAGAGGTAGGATTTACAACACTTAGGAAAATCACATCAGATGACAAAACGGTGGACAATCTCACAATACTGGGAATCATGGACTAGCCAAGTTGACACATATTTTGGGAGGATACAATTCAATCCATAATAGGGGCCAAAGGAGTTTATTAATGTGTTCCCAAGTTATGGAGCAGGTGAGCAGTTTGAAAAGACTGAACCTAGATATTTTAAAACCAAGTTGAGTGCACTTTCTACCATATCACCAAGTTATTTCAAAGATGAACTTGCCCTCAATGGGCAGAACGCTCAGTTCTTGGATGACCTGATCTTTGGACTAAATGACCAGTCTGATATCCAAGATCCTGGGCAGCTTTAGGACCAAGACTCAATGTCCCCAAACTGAGACTGTCCTAGGTAGGCTGAGTAATTCACCTCCTTCTAATCATGGATGTGAGTCCCCCACACCCTGCCAGACACTACCAGCAGTTTTGTCCTCTTTCCCATCTCTTCTTCCCACTCTGCATTATGGTCCTCATCCTTCCAGCTCTCCAAGGTCCTGAACCCCATTATTGTTGTTAGCTGTCCTTGAGTCGACTCTGACTCATGATAACCCCATGTACAACATAACCAAATGTTGCCTGGTCCTGTGCCATCTTCACAATCAATGGTATGCTCAAGTCCATTGTTGCAGCCACAGTGGATTTTGAATGCCTTCCAACCTAGGGGACTCATCTTCCAGCACTGTATCAAACAACATTCTGTTGTGATCCATGGGGTTTTCATTGGCTAATTTTCAGTAGATCGCCAGGCCTTTCTTACTAGTCTATCTTAGTTTGGAAGCTCTGCTCAAACCTGCCCACAGCGGGTGACCCTGTTAGTATTTGAAATACCAGTGGCATAGCTTCTAGTATCATAGCACACGCACACCGCAACAGTACAAACACTGACAGATGAGAGGTGGTAACTAAACAATGACTCCTGGAAAAAAAAAAAATCCCTCCCTAAATCCCAACATCAGAACACAAGAAAGCTATTGTTTGGCTTTAAATAAAATTCTACTAAACCTTTAACTGCTTTCAAGTCCATGGGCACCCATACAATTTAGGGGCTGGTGCTTTTGGACAGAAAGAAAAATTAAAATTTTAATTACTTTCCATGCCACCACCACTACCACCAGTCCTGTTAATGTATCAATTTCTTTGATTAAAGATTGGGTAAACTAAATATATCTCTCTAAAGATTTATATATCTACCATGGAATCAAAAATGGAAAACAAAAGTCCTTCCAGCCCCCGGTGGGTTTGTTTCCTAGCTCTGGCAGGAAGTCAGTTTGATCACATTTCTGAAATTACATATTTAATGTGGCTGGCCCTGATCAGCCATTCCAGCCCTCAGGAGCCTGGCGTCAGTGAAAAGCAACTCCCAGCTCCTTTGTGGTCCATTGTCAGGGCTAAAAGCTTTAGTACCAACTCCTCTGCCCCTGACAGGCCAGGCCCTTTTTGTGTTCTCTTTCAGCCCCACTCCACTGGGGTGGGGAGTCATGTTCTCTCTTGGTTCATGCGTCTATATTTTTATCTACAACACAGTATCCAAACAGTCTCTGGATGCCTTCACTAAAAAGGCTGAGTCCTAAAGGGGATAGCCATACCAGAGGTCACTCAAAACAGAGGATCAGAGAGCTTTTGTCACCTTGAGGGTACGCTGGGACAGATGAACTCAATCCATCGACATTAAATACAAAGCAGCTTGGCTTAGGTGTTTTGAGGAAGGACATTTTTAAAATGTTCCATTTGGTTATATACATTTAAAAAGAAGATGCAGAAAGCTATTCAATAAATCAAAAACCAAAACAGGACTTCCAGCAAAATGGCGCTCTAGGCAGAAGCACCACGCCGTCCCTCCACAGCAAAGATCCAAAAAACTAAGCCAAACAGAGAATACAACAATCCTGAAACCCTAAAACATCAAATGAAGAGATAAAGAACTCAGCCAAGCACCAAATGGAGTGAGAAAACTGACAGAGAACGGAGAGCAAGGAGAGATTCATGCAGAGGTCCCCTACCAGCTAATGCAGCACGGATACGCCATCTTGGACTCCTATCGGAGACCAGCAAACGGTGTATGAGAAAGCAGCTTCATAGAGCTTCCAGCGGGAGACAAAACAACTGGTAATTTGTGATATATGCTTTCCCACCCCTCACCCTTCTTCATCCCCACTCGGCCTCCTCTGCTTCCCATGGCCACAATTTCTTGTCCAGGAAACACCGGCTGCTTGGATTCCACACACCCGAATGGGCCGTCTCTCTGAGTGCCATTTGTTGGCTGCTGGTGTTGCTTTTTTCTGCTTCTTTTGATTTCTTCCTTACCTCTCACCACTTCCCCATCCTTTTGCTCAAATACCTGGCTCCGTGCACCATCTTTGCTTCTTCCTGAGGGGCTGCAGATCTCCAGTAATTTGTGATATACGCTTTCCCACTCCCTACACTTCTTCACCAACACTCGGCCCCCTCTGCTTCCCGTTGACACAGTCTCTTGTCCAAGAAACACCGGCTGATTGGATTCCACCAGCCTGCACTAGCTGGCTGTCTGAGTGCCACTTGCTGACTGCTGGTGTTGCTTTTTTTTCTGCTTCTTTTGATTTCTTCCTTACCTATCACCACCTCCCCCTCCTTTCACTCAAATACCTGGCTCTGTGAGCCATCTTTGCTTCTTCCTGAGGAGCTGTGGAGCTCCATTCGAGTGTGGAGCTGCTTCCCGGTCTGGGTGGCCGTGCTGGTGGGATCCTGGGGCTTCTCTTTGTTTCTTTGTTTTGAATTGTTGGTTTGTTTTCTTTTCCTTTTCTTGAGTTGGGAGCCCTTTCTGGCCAGGCGGTGATGCTTGGCAAGGAGACTACCCATTTGGCTTGCACAGATGTGCAGAGGGATCCCTGAGGGCATTTCTTTTTTTTTTGTTGTTACGTTTTTTTTTTCTATTTTTTGGGGGGCTTTTCTTGTTCTTTTTTTTTTAATTTGTTTTGTTTTCTTCCCTCTTTTTCCCTGTTTGTCTTTCTTCATTACTCAGCTTCTAGTCTCTCTATATCTTCCTTCTTTTTCTGTTTCCTGAATACATGGTGATGTATATCTCTACGCCTTCTAGCCAGGCTGTACTGCAACACCTGAGAGTGACTTCCCCAGACCTCATAGCTGCACTGGTGGGATCCCTGGGAACTTCGTGGTTCTTTAACCTTTCTGATTTTTATTTATTCATTCTTTTCTTCCTCTTCCCCTTTCTGTTTTTCTTCATTTCAAAGTTTCTCATCTCTACACTCCAACGGAAAGCTCCCCTAGCATTCTTTTTTGTTTATTTGTAGGTTTTTGGCTCCTGTTCCTCTCTCCTCTATCCCATATCCATCTTATCTGCACACATAACAATCTCCCCACTACATCCTGCCTACCTGCACCGTGCACTTAAGATCACACCACTAAGCAGCACAGCACGGCCAACTGGAACCTGCCCTGCACTGATTACCAACCGGCCCTGGTGCCTGTAGTAAGTGCCACAGACAACCCATCCCAGTAAATCCTCTTCAGCTAGACCTGCCCTGCCAAACCATATTCGAGTGACTGACCCTGTCAATGGGAGAAGGAGGTGAAAAGTATTGTGCCCACAGACGAGCAAACAACAAAGAACACACAATCTGCCTGCTCAGACATAGTCAAAGTTTTTAAAGAAAGGGATGAAACAAACAAATCTACAATCAATAAACTAGAAAAATAACTACTGAATGCCCCAAAGACAGCAGATGATATCAAAACATTTACAAAAACAGGACAGGATGGTTCCAGTAGGCATCCAAAATAAAACACCAGATGACTCTCCAGTGGAACGAAATGCACTAGAACTACCTGATGGGGAATTCAAATCTCTAATACTCAGAATTCTCCAAGAGCTGAGGCAAAAAGCTGACAAACATGAGCAAAAAATAGACAAATTCATGGAAAATACAGACAAAAAATTGGAAGAATTCAGGAAAACAATGCAGGAACAAAATGTGAAAATAAATTCAAACTAGAAATTATACAATGACAACATTAGAAATCCAAAATATAAACAACAAGATTTCAGAAATGGATGGTGTCATAGAAGGGCTGAGAAGCAGATTTGAAACTGTGGAAGACAGGATCAGTGGAACTAAAGAAAAACACTTGGATACAACTCTGTTTCAGGAAAACTCAGAAAAAAGAACAAAGAAAAATGAAGAGACCCCGAGAGTTATGTGGGATACAATCAAAAGCAAAAATCTGAAAGTAATTGGAATTCCAGAACAGGGGGAGAAAATAGAAAACACAGAGAGGATCATTGAAGAACTGCTGACAGAAAACTTCCCCAATATCATGAAAGATGAAAAGCAGGCCATCCAAGAAGCTCAACAAACCCCATATAAGAGAGACCCCAAAAGAAAATCAACAAGGCATATCATAATCACACTCACCAAAACCAAAGACAAACAAAGAATCCTGAGAGCAGCTCGTGAAAAACAAGAAGTCACATACAGAGAAGAAACAATAAGACTAAGCTCAGATTATTCAGCAGAAACCATGCAGGCAAGAAGGCAATGGGATGACATATATAAAATCTTGAAAGAAAAAAATTGCCAGCCAAGAATAATGTATCCTGCAAAACTCTAATTCAAATTTGATGGTGAAATTAGGCCATTTCCAGATAAACAGAAATTAAGGGAATATGTATAAACTCAACCCAAACTTACAAGAATTATTAAAGGGAATTCTTCGATCTGAGGACTAACAACTTCAGCTCACAGGCAGAATCTAGGACGCAGAATCGTACCAGCCAGATATCAATCTAGGAAATGAACTCTCGAGGACTATCCAAACCAAAAGAAATACAACAGGGATTCAGAGCAGTTACTCAGTAAATGACAACAACATCAAAACAATAAAAGAGGGAATAAACGGCATAGGTATAGAACCTTCTAATGGAGAGGAAGGCAAGGCGATACTAAGTAATGGTAGACTGCTTCAAACTTAGAAAGATAAAGGTAAAATTCATGGTAAACACAAAGAAAGTTAACAAACATACTCATAAAAACAAGAGGAAAAACATAAAGTCTCAGCAAAAACAAAACCTACAAAAACAAAAGAAATGAAAAAAAATCCACAAAGAAAAGTAACTCAGCACAAGAGAGTAAGAAGAACAAAGAAAACTTCAGCACCACAAAAAAAAAGCACTACAAAATGACAGCAACAAACTCACATCCATCAATAATTACACTGAATGTAAATGGACTCAATGCACCCATAAAGAGACAGAGACTGACAGAATGGTTAAGAAAACAGGATCCATCAATATGCTGTCTATAAGAGACACACCTTAGAAACAAAGATGTGAATTTATTAAAAGTCAAAGGTTGGAAAAAATATATCAAGCTAACAACTACCAAAAAAGAGCAGGAGTGGCAATTCTAATCTCAGATAAAATAGACTTTAAAACAAAATCTACCATAAAAGACAAAGAAGGACACTATACAATGATTAAGGGGATGATCCATCATGAAGACATAACCATAATAAACATCTACGCACCCAATGACAGGGCTCCAAAATACATAAAACAAACTCTAACAGTACTGAAAAGAGAAATTGACAGTTCCACAATAATAGTAGGAGACTTCAACACACCACTCTCAGTACAGGACAGAACGATTAAGAAGAAACTCAGCAAAGATACAGAAGACCTAAAGGGCACAATCGGCCAACTTGACCTCATAGACATATAGAGAACACTCCATCCAACCGCTGCAAAGTACACATTCTTTTCCAATGCACATGGAACATTCTCCAAAATAGACTACATCGTAGGCCACAGAGCAATCTTCAACAAGATCCAAAACACTGAGATAATTCAAAGTATCTTCTCTGACCACAATGCCATCAAGGTAGAAAGTAACAATAGAAAGAGCAAGGGAAAAAAATCAACTACATGGAAACTGAATAATACCCTGCTTACACATCAGTGGGTAATAGAAGAAATCAGAGAGGGAATAAAAAAATTCCTAGAATCAAATGAGAATGAAAACACATCATACCAAAACCTTTGGGACACAGCAAAGGCAGTCCTCAGAGGACAATTTATAGCAATAGATGTACATATGAAAAAAGAAGAAAGGGACAAAATCAAAACATTAACTACAGAACTCAAACAAATAGAAAGAGAACAGCAAGAAAATCCCACAATCACCAGAGGAAATGGCAGAAATAAATGAAATAGAGAACAGAAAAACAATAGAAAGAATCAACAAAACCAAAAGTTGGTTCTTTGAAAGAATCAACAAAACCTAAAGTTGGTTCTTTGAAAGAATCAACAAAATTGACAAACCACTGGCCAGATTGACAAAAGAAAAACCTGAGAGGACACAAATAATCCAAATAAGAAATGAAATGGGGGACATTACAACAGACCCAACTGAAATAAAAAAGATTATAACAGAATATTATGAAAAACTATACTCCAACAAATTTGAAAAGCTAGAGGAAATGGATAAATTTCTAGAAACACACGGCCTACCCACACTACAACAAATTGATGTTGAAAATCTGAACAGACCCATAACAAGAGAAGAGATTGAAAAGGTAATAAAAAAAAACTCCCAACAAAAAAAGCCCTGGCCCAGATGGCTTCACTGGAGAATTCTACAAAACATTTACAGAAGAGCTTGTACCAGTACTACTCAAGCTATTTCAAAGCATAGAAGAGGAAGCAACACATCCAAATTCTTTCTATGAAGCCAGCATAATGCTGATACCAAAACCAGGCCAAGACGTCACAAAAAAAGAAAGTTACAGACCAATATCTCTCATGAATATAGATGCAAAAATTCTGAACAAAATTCTAGCCAATAGAATTCAGCATCATATCAAAAAAATAATACACCACGACCAAGTAGCATTCATACCAGGTATGCAAGGATGGTTCAACATTAGAAAATCAATCAACGTAATCCACCACATAGATAAAAGGAAAGAAAAGAATCACATGATCATCTCAATTGACACAGAAAAGACATTTGACAAAGTTCAACACCTATTCCTGATTAAAAACTCTCAATAAAATAAATATAGAAGGGAAATTTCTCAACATAATAAAGGGCATCTATGCAAAACCAATGGCCAGCATCATTCTTAATGGAAAGTGGCTGAAAACTTTCCCCTTGAAAACAGGAACAAGACAAGGATGCCCTTTATCACCGCTCCTATTTAACATTGTGCTGGAAGTTCTAGCTAAAGCAATAAGGCAAGAAAAAGAAATAAAGGCCATGCAAATTAG
This sequence comes from Dugong dugon, assembly GCA_030035585.1. NCBI lineage: Eukaryota > Metazoa > Chordata > Mammalia > Sirenia > Dugongidae > Dugong > Dugong dugon. The sequence goes on from CM057473.1 coordinate 69,708,532, forward strand.
TAATGAAGAAGTTAAACTGTCCCTGTTTGCAGATGATATGATACTATACATAGAAAACCCTAAAGACTCCACGAGAAATCTACTGGAACTAATAGATTCAGCAGAGTAGCAGGATACAAGATAAACATTCAAAAATCAGTTGGATTCCTATACACCAGTAAGGAGAACGATGAAAGGTAATCAGGAAAACAATACCATTTTCAATAGCCCCTAAAAAGATAAAATACTTAGGAATAAATCTGACCAGGGATGTAAAAGACCTGTACAAAGAAAACTACAAAACACTACTGCATGAAACCCAAAGGGATCTACATAAATGGAAAAACATACCATGCTCATGGATAGGCAGACTCAACATTGTGAAAATGACAATTCTACCCAAAGCAATTTACAAATACAACGCAATCCCGATCCAAATACCAACAACATTCTTCAAAGAGGTGGAAAAACTAATCATTAACTTTATATGGAAAGGGAAGAAGCCCCGAATAAGTAAAGCACTACTGAAGAAGAAGAATAAAGTTGGAGGACTCACACTACCTGACTTCAGAAACTACTATACTGCTAAAGTAGTCAAAACAGCCTGGTACTGGTACAACGACAGATACATTGACCAATGGAACAGAATTGAGAACCCAGATGTAAATCCATCCACCTATGGTCACCTGATCTTCAACAAGGGCCCAAAGTCCATCAAATGGGGAAAAGACAGTCTTTTTAACAAATGGTGCTGGCAAAACTGGATAGCCATCTGCAAAAAAATGAAACAGGACCCATACCTCATGCCGTATACAAAAACTACTTCAAAATGGATCAAAGACCTGAATATAAAGCCTAAAACTATAAAGTTCATAGAATAAAAAAATAGGACCAACACTACAGGCCTTAATACATGGCATTAACAGGATACAAACCATAACCATCAAAGTACAAACCCCAATAGATAAGCTAGATAACTGGGATCTTCTAAAAATCAAACATCTATGCCCTTCAAAAGACTTCACCAAAAGAGTAAAAAGAGAACCTACAGACTGGGAAAAAAATTTTGGACAGTACAAGTCAGACAAATATCTAATCTCCATGATCGACAAGAAAATCCAACACCTCTACAGCAAAAAGACAAATAATCCTATTAAAATATGGGCAAAGGAAATGAACAGACACTTCACCAAAGAAGACATTCAAATGGCCAACAGACACATGAGGAAATGCTCATGATCACTAGCCATTAGAGAAATTCAAATTAAAAGCACAATGAGATACCATCTCACCCCGGCATTACTGGCATGAATCAAAAACACTGGAAATAACAAATGTTGGAGGGGCTGCAGGGAGATGGGAACTCTTATGCACTGCTGGTGGGAATGCAAAATGATACAACCACAAAGAATGGGAGGATGAACACCAAATGTATGCCTGACTCTGCTCTAGACATGCCAGTGATAAAGACAAACAGGAGGTGCTTCTTTCCTTCAAGGAACTCATGTTTGGAAGAGACAAACATGTCTGCTCTATGACAAGTGTAGTAGCAGACACATGTGCAAAATGCCCTAGAGCACAGAGGAACTAGGACCAGTTCAGTAGAGAACTCAGGAAGGTAGATGTCCTGCAGATGGGGACGGCTGAACTGGGCCTTCATCCCAGGGAACACCAAGACAAGTGAGAAGTACATTCTAGGCAGAGGGAATGCAAGTGCAAAGACATGTTCAGGAACAGGTAGAGCTCTGTGACACAGAGGACCTGGGGAGAGTGGCAGGGTTGAGGCTGGAGAAACAGTTGCTTCTGTGGTATGCTCAGGGTTTGGATGTGATTCTACATGGAAAGCATAGGTTGGAAAAAGAAGAGTGGCAGGTGAATCAAAGAGAGATTCTGGATATAGGGTGAGCACAACTTGGTTGCCTATTCAGGGGAAGAGCTTGGGTAACTGAGTGGATGGACATGCCATTAACTGAAATATAGAAGAGGAGAAACATATGGCAAGGAGAGATGGTGAGAGGGGAGAAGATGGTGAGCTCTACCTTGAACAAGTTGTATTTGAAGTGCCTTCAGGACATCCAAGAGGACACTGCCAGTAGAGTTGTAAATATAGGTCTCTGAGGAGAAAAGTAGGGTAGAGAGTCATTAGCACACAGATTGTGGTGGAAGCTGGTGATTGGAGGTTGAAGATTCACAGGAGATCCAGGATGTTGCATTTAAGATGCAAGTAGAGGAAGAGGAGGATTGAAGAGACTGCGAGGTGGAATTAAAGGAGAAGTAGGAGAACCAGAAGGTGATATAGCACAGAAACAAAGGGAATAAAGAGTTTTTAGATGAAGGAATCATCAACAGTGATAAAGCTACTGAGAGATAAAGTAGATCAGGACTGTAAAAAGGCCTTTTATCAGTATGGTAAATAACTTTTATATTTTATATTCTCCTTCCCCTCCTTCTATGCTTCCTACTTTCTTATTTCAGTTTGTCACCATTTGGTTTGTTTTTCCTTCCCTTTAACCTGTCTCCCCAAAGCCTATCTGCTCCATCTTGCAAGGTCCAACTTACCCTGCCTCTACCACAGAACTTTTCCTGAGTACTCTGGGCTACCCTGATACCTCTTTCTCCTTGGGATTTTTTGATGGCTTCAGCCACACTAGGATGGGATCACCCCCCCCCCCTTTAAATTTGAGAAGGTTCTGTTTTGTACAAGGAATTATTTCCTGAACATCCCAAATTTCCCCAAGAATCTCATTGAATTATGTCCATCTCACAAAAATGGGGCTTCCCTGCTGTTTCTTTTCAACCAAATAACTTCACTAGCTTTCATTTTATTCCCTTTACGGGCCCAAGTGTAAACTAGGTTACCTAATAAAGCAATCAAGCATGAGTCTAATTCACCCAGCTGGAAGGCAGGTAAGATATTAAATGTCTATTTTATTTTTCTACCTACCTACTTACTTATCTCTGTCTGTCTATACATCTGTGTCTCTGTCTGTCTGTTCATCTGTCCATCCATCTATCATACATACATTAACTTGTCCAATGAATGTCAACAATTTGCCAAGATCTTTGCCCCTGCCCATCACAAAGATTCTAACCTAGTTTACTGTTATTCCAGGTCTAACATGGGGTCAAACATCCATCTACAAGATGCTTCTTAAATATTTGTATGATTGTATTGTTTGTTTGTGGTACTCCCAACATTCCTATCAGTTCTGTGAAGACCTCTCTCTGGGTCTGATTAACCACAAATAACTCATAGGAAGACTTTCTTGGAAAATAAAGCTTTTTAGTTTTAGTGAAGGCATGGTATGGTATGCCTGTTAGATTTAGTAGAGCTTCTTTTTTGGATATCATGTAGTGAGCATTCACACCCAGCAGCTGGTGACCACATTAACTCCCAAATTAAAACAGTCTGGAGGGTTGTAGACCTCACTTTATCCCCATTTTATAACTGAGGAAGGTTATTAATGTCTTTCTACAGCACTTTGCACCTCTGATGTCACACTTTCCATCGTGTCTTAGTTATTTGTGGCCCTGCATCATCACCCTACTAGACTGTAAGCACTTAGTGGTCAGGAAATCCATGTCTTCTTGCTTTTTTGCATCCACAGTAGTTAACACAATGTTTTGTAGTCAAGCTCTTAATAAACGTACACTACATGAGATTGCAATCTTTGCTGACTAGTCCAGGGGGCAAGCGAGGAATAGCCTCAGGTATCTCAGTTCCCAACCTAGAGCTCTTCCACCCCTGAGGTTCTCTGCTTTAGTAAAGATAAAAACATTTCCACCAGCCCTCTCATTTCTGAAGTCATGTTAATTTGTTTAAGGAAAGAAATGTGTCTAAGGGGAGAACAGTTCCTGCTTGGACATGCTTTGGTTTGGAATTCAAAGCTATGATTTTAAGTACTTTGGGCAGGCTTATTTTTATTTATTTATTTATTTTCCTTCTTAATCTAAAAAAACATATTCAGCAGACATGAATGAGCTTAGGAAGTTTTGTTTTGACAGCTTTGGGACATCTGAGATATTGTATACAGAGCATTTCTAACCAGCCTAGAAAGACATGTGTCCAAAACATATGCAGGAAAATGACTGATCAAGGGTGAGAAAAATGAGGAAATTCTCTTAAAGTGAAATGTTTTGTCAAGAGCAGCCTTAGATGCACAATTTTATGTCAGATTAACAGGACTTTAACCAGCTGATTTTCGCAGATGACTAGGATGATTTGGTCTGTGAAAAATTCACAGAAATTGTGAGCTGTCAGGACCCACAGCGTTCTGGTCAAACAGCCTCATCTTGTAGATGAGGAAATTGAGGCCTAGAGAGGTCAGGGGGCTTCCCAGGACAAGTGACAAAGCTGAAATTCAAACCAGGCTATGTCTGCTCAGCAGAGCCCACGCCTAACCCATCTATAGCACAGGCATGGAAAACAGTTCATATTTCTCTTGGTACTAGGGCTCACAAGGTATTTCTTCACTTGTCAATCCCATCTATTGCTTTAATCATTTCATCACTTCAGTACTTTGTGTCTCTGTTAGTCCAGCAGATTTGTGCTGTCCTAAGAATTACTTCAGTGTGGGGACAATACCATCCTGTTGTGGATGAACCCATGGCCAGGCACAGCCTAGTTGTCTCATAATCACCTAGAGAGTGATTCTAAAAAATAAGACTCTGGAGGCCCCAAACTGTAGGACTGGGTTTGGGAATCATTAACCTTTAGTTCACTTCCTCTTTGGCTATTTAAATCTCCTCTGTAACATCTGAGCAAGTGTCTTACTCTATGAAGGCAAGGTAGGAAGCAAAAAGACAAAAAAAACCTCAATTTTGGAACTGAGACATGGAATCAATCCCCACCTCTATCCTTATAAGTTTTTTTTTTTTGTTTTTTTTTTAACCTTAGGTAAGTAGCCCACTCTTGTTAGTTCTGTTTGTTACTGTAAAATGGGAATGATCATGATTCCTAATTGACAGCATTGTTGTGAAGACTAACTATGAGGACAGATTTGAACGATATGCCCCCAGCACATGTGCTTCACGAATGCTTGTCAAAGAAGGATGAGATCTGTTCAAGTGGGAGGCCAACAGCCTGGGTTTGGGTGACGTGGCTCTATTTACTAGAAGCTGTGTCTTACTCCCCTGTGAGTTTCTAGTACTGTCCTCCGGAACCTGAAAATACTTCACCTTTAACCATGATACTCCTCAAACTGGAATTTCATCCCATGCAGTCCAGCTTCGAAGTTCATATAACTACACTAAACTAAGCATTGTTAGTTCCCTGCCTGCCTGTGATAACTTTCTATCTTCCTCGCTTCTAATCCAACTTCCTTGCTACAACTTTACCAGCTGTCAAAATCCTTTCAGCCTTCGAAATGCAGCCCAGAAGTTGCCTCCTCTGTAAGCCTCTGGTCCTCTCAGGTCCTCCCCTGTTCTATGTCTCCATGGCTTCACAGTGTCTGTATTACTGTAAAAGACACTGAGCTGGAAGTCCCTGGAGGACAGAGACCCCACCTGCTTCACCCCAGCCTTCCCAGCATTGCACAGGGGCTAGCACAGAGTCCATGCCAGGGCAGCCTAGTGTCTGCCTGTGTTTTGAGACTCACATCAGTGAAGACCACCACCTTCATCTCCAACACCCAGCAGATCCTCACCAACAGAGGCAGAAGAGTAAGTTGGAAGCCCTGTTCCCCATATTCTGAGATCATAACCATAAGCCTCTTTCCCATTGTCATGGACATCACATTGCTCAGAGCTGACCTCCAACCCTGAGGAGTGATCCCATGTGGACAGATGTCATGATAAGCAGTGGTACAACCTGCTGGGGTTTTCACCATACTCTCTGGAGCCTATTCATTCTGCTAGAGAGTCCCTTCAGGTCGAACACCACCTCCACAACACACATACACTTCCTGCACGAGTACTTCCTGGAAAGTGCAAACAGGGAACTGTACGAGGAGTCAAGTCGAACTTCTGTTTCCAGTTCTCTCACTTCTCCAGACACTAGGCCATGCCACCTTGACCAAGTCACTTCACTCTCCTAGGCTTCGGTTTTCCCATCTGTAAAATGAGGAGACTGGGCTAGTTGACTTCAGAATGTCTGTGATTTTAATAATTTTCAATTTTCTGTTCTGGAATGATGAACAAGTATGATTTCTTCAATCTATAATATTGTTATGGCCACAGATAAATGAGAATGAAGCTTTCTGTGCCTATCTCCTACTGTTGTGTGTGCGTGCACACACACCCCTTCTGAGGCTGTCTTCCCAGGCTGTGTTTCTGTAATTGATTGATTGGAGGAGACTTGGCCCTTTTTTGCTGCAGCTTGATTGTAAGTGAACTAAACGGATGTCTTGAATTGGGTGATTGTGTCCCAGATGCATTCTAGGAAGCAGGTCAGTGGGAAGGAAGTGAATGATTTCAGTGCCAGGTCCCATGACAAATGAATAGTGGCTGTGAGAGGCACAGGCAGGGCCAGCTTAATCTTATGAAGTGAGTGACCAGATGCTGGTGGCAGCTGGATTAATATGAAAGGTGACTGGTGGGCTACAGGGTCCTTTAGGATATATCTAGAAAGGAGGAGTAGAAATTCTTAATCATCCAACCCTGGGCTGGAAGTCAGGACTCTTGGGTTCCTGCTGACCAGCTGGCTACAGTCAAGTTAGTGGGCTTGTTTTTGGCCATCTGCTCAAAATGGGAAATTAGTCTGAGAGTGGTAGAAATGGAAGAGACATAAGAATCATTTTATTCCACCACTTCATTTTTCAGATCAAGACAATGAGGCCTAGAGAGGTTAAATGACTTACTTGAAGTCATATCACAGAGCCAGGGTTAGAATCCATATCTTCTTACTCAAGGTACAGTACAACTTCACTTTGTAGGGAAGCTTGGTTCACATATCAAAAAGCAAAGACTGAGTAAGGAGCACACATTTCTCATTCATCCTTTTTTCTTTCATCCCTCAGTTGCAATAAGACTTAACATACTCAAAACTTTCTGCCTTTAGTGCTGGTTTATCTTACCCATTTATCTTCCCTCTGCCATTGCTGACTGCTGGAGCCACCTAAAGAATAACAGTGATGATCACTATCATTTCATAAGCCCCAACTATGTGAGAATCACTGTGCCAGGTGCTTGGCATACACTATTACATTTAATCCTTCTCATGACAATCGCTTGAGGCAGTCTCTACTTTAATCCTCATTTTACGGATGAAAAAATTGAGACACAGGAAGATTAAGTAATTTACCCTAAGGTAACAGCTAGTAAGTAGCAGAGCTAAGATTTCAACTTGGGCACCCTGACATCCTGCACTGCCTCCCCAGATACCCTGGTGTCACCCCGAAGTTTTGATATAAAACAGGGCAAGTGAAAGAGGATACCTATCCTAGTCAGCACCTCTCTGTGACCTCCATATTCAAACAAGTTGAATTCATCCCAGGTTCCTCATGGTAAATCTGAGGCATAAGGAGAGAAAGTCCAGCATTATAGGGCCAAAGGGGTAAGAACATTCAGCTATATAGAATCTCATAGTTCAGAAAGCACTTCATTACCTTATTGATCATCACAGCAGAAATTATAATTAATAGTAGTAGTAGTGGCATTATTGTTATTAGCATCATTATCATTATAATATCCCTGTTTTATACACAAGAAAACCAAGATTCAAGCTGTTAAATGAATTACCCAAAAGCACATAGCTAATTGGTCTAGAGCTGGGAGGGTTTCCAAGAATTCTGTAGTGATCCTTCCACTTCCCTTCTAGTCCAATGCTTTCCCTCACTTCATTCTCACTGAAGTTTCTGGCCTGTGAACAGACCTGTAGCTCACCAACAGGGAGCTTACAGCAACCATCAAAAAGCAGTTTGTTGGCAGAAAAGTACATATAGCATAAGAGAAACCAGAAAACCTTATTGAAGATTAGTTGAGCAATTGAATCACTGGACGGTCTTTGAAACCTAGCCATGGATGTTTCTGTCAGTTTATTGCAGAAAACCAGTCTGGACTTTTGAGAATTTTCCTAATTGTTTAAGGTATTGTTTTTGTTTGTTTATTACCCACATCTTTGAATAATAATAATACTACTACTAATAATAAAAATTACAGGATTAAGAGCTTGATTTTAGTACCAATTCTGAAACCCACCATTTATGCATCATTTGGCCAGCCTCAACACATCTCTGGGCCTCAGTTTCTTCATTTCAGATGGTCTCCAAGGTCCCTCATGACTCTGGTTATAAGTTTAGGAAGTTCTGACTAATCTCTCGAGAAGAGGAGACCCTGCCTAGTGTCTCCAGACTGGTGGCCATTGAGGGAGTTCCTTTGATTTGGGTGCAATCCCTAAGAACTGTCGTTGTTTTGAGATTTCTGGGACTCTTTTTAATGAGCTGTAGTTTGAAATATCAATGCCTCGAAAGCCATCTGTAAAAGAATTGCCACATCTGCATGATGATTCTAGTGTTCATATGGTTCTTTATTGAATACACAAATCAGGCTTGTCAGGAATGCATTGACATTTGTATATTGCATCAATGAAGCAATCCAGCCTCAGCATAACTATGTCAGTAAGTCGAGCTGAGGAAATGAGGGCTAGTGGTTCAGTGACTATGACATTCAGCCTGGCCCAAGCCTGGAGAGGATGGCATTTGGAAAGACCTCCACAGCAAGCAGAAATGCCATTCACACTGTGTGCCAAAGACTCTCTGACCAGCGGCACAACCCTCAGCAAGTCTTTTCTTTTGTCTGGGTTTGGTTTTCTCACCTGTCCAATGTAGAAATGATTGATCTCAAGGTCTAACAGCATATGACTCTATCATTGTCACCTAAAAGCATGCACAGAAACCATACCATTGTACAACAAAACACCAAAGAAATTATCATATGTCAGCATCTCCTCCAGGCTGATATTTGGAATATCCCACATAGATATTATCTCTCATGATAAACAGGAACTTGTATTCAAAAAGGGTGTAGCTATTCAAACACCAATTCAGCTAAGGTGTATTGACAATCTCTCCTTTCCAAGCACTGCATTGTCTCATCAAGTCCTCCCATCAGTTCTGTAAAGCTCTCATTACAAAGAGCTCTCCACATCATTCAGCTGACAAGTGACAGATATGGAGCCAAATTTCAGATCTTTAGGAGGAGCCAAAATGGCAGCCTAGTCAGACGAACCACATCATCCCTCTGCAGCAAAGACTCAAAAAACCAAGTAAAACAGATACAGATATCAGTGCTGGAATGCTGAGCATCAAATGAAAGGATAAAGAACTAAATTGAACACCAAATGGAAGAAACTGATTGAAAACAGAGAACAAGAAGGGATGGAGTGGAGGCGCTTAACCAACTGGCCCAGCATAACGTGGCCATCTTGAGACAAAGATCCCGGGTAAGGAGCACAGGAGGCAACTTCTTGGAATTCCCATCAGGAAATAGAGAAACTGAGAAGATGCACCTAGAGTGAAACAACATGAACAGCAGCACAAACACTCCATCCCTGCAGCCCAGACCACCGGGGACCACAGTATGGCCCCTCCTTTCTTCCCCTACCCCACCTGCCTCCCCCCACCCATCCTACCACTCTGAGAATAGGCAGGCCGCTACGGCTCAGACCCAGCTACCTGCCCTGTCCTACTAGCCCATCCGACCATGCTGTATGCAGGCAAGTTGCTCCACCGTGTCTTTAACCACCCACCCCACCTTTCCCACCTGCCAGACCTAGTCCAGCACAGATAGGCCCTTCTGGTGTGGACTCAGCCGCCTGCCCTTCCTTTCCCACCCACTTGATTGAGCTGAGCAATGGTAGGCTCTTCCAGCATGAACCTGGCCACATATCCTACCTTTCCTGCCCACCTAATTGAACTGCACACCAGTAGGCCAATCTGGCATAGCCTAAGCCCTCCGCACCTTTCCTGCACACCCAATTGAGCTGAATACTGACAAGCTTGGCCAGCTCAGCTTCAGACCACCCCACCCCACCCCACCGTTCCCGTCTGCTCAGCAGTGCCAAGTGCAGGCAGGGCATTCAGATGCAGACCTAACCACTTCCCCCTCCTTTCTCATCCACTGACCCTGCCTAGCCCCAGAAGCTTGCTCCAGCACAGCTTCAACCACCTGTCCTGTCTTTCTTGACCTCCTGGTTGAGCTGAGCACCAGTGTAGACCAGGTCACCCAATCTTCTTTTCCTGCCCATTCAACTGTGCCAAGCTCCAGAAGGCTGCACTAGCTTGACTTTGGCCCTCTGCCTCACATTTCCCATCATACAACTACTCTAGTGCAGCTTCAGCTGCGAACCCCACCTTTTCTGCCCACTCAATCATGTGCCTGTGTGCTCAAAAGCTAGCTCGCCCATTGCCCCTCCTCACCAGGCGAGTGTCAGTGACTGTGTACCCACAGACTCGCACACCCATCACCCACCTCCCCCCATTCCCACCCCGGTGAGTAGAGGCACCCACACCCTCCTATGCCCAGCCACCTTGGCTGGAGCTTGTGGTGCAGCAGCACCTCCTACTCCCTCCAGCTCACCTGTGCTGGGGGCCCAAGGACTGGCAGCACACCCTCCCACATGGCACACTCTAGCAGACAAGGCAACTCCCTCCAATTGGGCACCTATGGTGGCAGCACCACTCCTGCCTTGCCTCCTGCATCACCTCACCATATCTGGAGGCTTGTGCCCATTCAGACCACCCTCACCTAGCTCCGCCTGCCTGGGACTGTCAGTGAGAGATTCCGTGCCACCCACCTGGTTATTGATGACCCAGGCAACCTCATCTAGACACCTGGCAACCTACAGTGTGCACATACAACACCCAAGCCAGTGACCAGTGAGAGTGCTCCCTGCACCCACATCTAGCTGACTGGCTGGGCAGACCCATCATCTCACCAGAAACACCAGCTACATCTTCAGCCACCCAGCAAGACCAATGAACAGGAAACTGCTCACATACTCAGTTGCTGCCCCCATCCCCCCAGAGACGGGAGGGGAGAGCTCCAGTGTGGCCAGACTAATGACCAGAGTAGTGCACACATCCTGCCTACTTGAATATGTCAAAACAAAACAAAACAAAACAAAAAATCAGGACACAGCAAACAAACATACAATAAATCAATAAATACAACAGCTACTATCAAATCACATAAAAAGCAGTTCAAGATGGCTCCAACAAGTGACCAAAATAAAGAACCAGAAAAACGTTCTGGAGGGAGAAATGGTAATGGAACTACCTGATAAGGAATTAAAAAGACTTATATACAGGATTCTCCAAGAAATCAAGGAAAACACAGACAAAATCAAGGAAAACATAGACAAAACAATGGAAGAATTCATGAAAAACAATACAAAAACAAAACAACGGAATAAATAGATGATTAGAAACCATACAAAAACAGCTACTAGAAATCCAGAAGTTTAACAATAAAATTTCAGAAGTAGACTACTTAATAGAAGGATATATGAGCAGAATTGAATTATTGGAAGATAGACTTAGCGAAACCGAAGACAAATCCCTTGACACCAATTTGCTTGAGGAAAAATCAGAAAAATGAATGAAGAAAAATTAAGAAATCCTAAGAATTATGTGGGACACTATCAAGAAAAAAAAATTTGCACGTGATCAGAGTTCCAGAGTAGGAGGAGGCAATGTAAAACACAGAGAGAATTGTCAAAGATTTGATCACAGAAAATTTCCCTTATATCATGAAAGATGGGAGGATATACATCCAAAAAGCCCAGCGAACCCCTTACAGGATAGACCCCAAAAGAAAGTTGACAAGACATATCATAATCAAACTTACTGAAACCAAAGACAAAGAAAGAATCCTGAGAGCAGTTTGGGAAAAACAAAAAGCCACCTACAAAGGGGAACCAATAAGGCTAAGCTCTGATTACTCGGCAGAAACCATGCAGTCAAGAAGGCAATGAGATGTCATATGTACAACCATGAAAGAAAAAAATTGGCAACCAAGAATTATCCCTCAAATCCAGCGAAATTATCTCTCAAATATGATGGCACAATTAGGACATTTCCAGATAAACAGAAATTAAGGGAATCTGTAAAAACCAGGCCAACCTTACAATAAATATTAAAGGGAGTCCTTTGGACAGAGAACCAACGACATCAGACAACAACTGAGATTAGGACACAGGAAAGCATCAGCCAGATACCAATCCAGATAAAGAATTCCCAAAATTAAAACAAAGCTAAAAGACTGAAAATAGGAAACCAGAGATGTCAATCTGTAAATGACAACAACGTCAAAACAAAAAGAATACGTAGTGTAGTTACAGAACTTTCATATGGAGAGAAATCAAGACAATATCAAGAAATAAAAGACTATTTTAAACTTAGAAAGATAAAGGTAAATTTCAAGGTAACCACAAAGAAAGTAAACTAGCTACTCATCAAAATAAACAAGAAGTAAAACATGAAGTCTCAATAATCACCAAATCAACAACTACCATAAAAATGAAAAGAACATCCACAAACAAAAAGAAATCAGCGCAGAAAATTAAGCAGGATACAGAAATTGTCAACACCACAGAACTAAATAAATAAATGACAGCAGTAAACACATACCTATTGATAATCACACTGAATGTAAACAGCTTAAGTGCACCAGTAAAGATTCAAAGAGTGGCTCAATGGGAAAAATAAATAAATAAATAAACATGACACATCAATATGCTGTCTACAAGAGACACACCTTAGATACAAAGATGTAAAGTAACTAAAGCTCAAAGGATGGAAAAGAATATATCAAGTAAACAATAATCAAAAAAGAGCATAAGTGGCAACATTAATCTCTGATAAAATAGACTTTAAGGTAAAATCCACCATAAAAGATAAGGAAGGACATTATATAATGATTAAAGGGTCAGTCCACCAAGAGGACATAACCATAATAATAAATATACATGCACCCAATGACAGTCTATCAAAATACATAAAACAAACTCTAACAGCATTAAAAAGAGAAATAAAACAAAAAACCAAACTTGTTGCCATCAAGTCAATTCCGACTCATAGTGACCCTATAGGATACAGTAGAAGTGCCCCATATGGTTTCCAAGGAGCAGTTGGTGGATCTGAACTGCCAACCTTTTGATTAGCGCTGAACTTTTAATCACTGTGCCACCAGGGCTCCAAAAAAGATAGATGGTGCCAAAATAATAGTAGGAGACTTCAATACACCACTTTCAGTGAAGGACAGGACAACTAGAAAGAAACTCAACAAAGATTCAGAAGATACAATTGCCACAATCAACCAACTTGACCTCATAGACATACAGAAAACTCCACCAAACAGCAGTAAAATATATATTCTTTTCCAATGCATGTGGATCATTCTCCAGAACAGACCACATTTTAGGCCACAAATCAAGCCTCAATAAAATGCAAAACACTGAAATAGCACAAAGCATTTTCTCAGATCACAATGCTATAAAAGTTGAAATCAATAACAGGAAGAGCAAAAAAGAAAAAAAGTTATATGTAAACTGAATAACACCTTACTTAAAAACCACTGGGTAATAGAAGAAATCAAAGGTGAAATAAAAAAATTCCTAAAATCGAATGAGAATGAAAACATGTCTTATGAAAACAATTGGGATACAGCAAAAGTAGTGCTCACAGGACAATTTACAGCAATAAATGCAATGCACACATCAATAAAGAAGAAAGGCCAAATTCAAAACATTAACTCTACAACACAAACAAATAGAAAGACAGCAACAAAAGAAACTCACAGTCACCAGAGGAGAGGAAATAATAAAGGTTAGAGCAGAAATAAATGAAATAGAGAACAGAAAAATAATAGAAAGAATCAACAAGACCAGAAGTTGGTTCTTTGAAAGGATCAATAAAATCAACAAATGATTGGCCAAATTGACAAAAGAAAAGCGGGAGAGGAAGCAAATAACCTGTATAAGAAATGATAAGTGTGGAGATTATAATAGAACCAACAGAAATAAAAACGATCGTAACAAAATACTATGAAAAGTTGTACTTCAACAAATTTGAAAATCTAGAAAAAATGGACAATTTCTAGAAAAACACTACGTTCCGTAACTAACACAAACTGAGGCAGGAAAACTGAACAGACTCACAAAAAAGAAGAGATTGAAGAGGTAGTAAAAAAAAAAAAAAAAACAACTCCCAACCAAAAAAAGCTCTGGTCCAGATGGCTTCACTGGAGAATTCTACCAAATATTCAGACAAAAGTTCATACTGATACAACTCAAATTATTTCAGAGTACAGATAAGGAAGGGATACTCCCAAATTCATTCTATGAAGCCAGCATAACACTGATACCAATGCCAGGCAAAGATACCACAAAAAAAGAAAATTACAGACCAGTAGCCCTCATGAGTATAGACACAAATATTCTCAATGAAATTCTAGTCAATATAATTCAACAGCATATCAAAAATTAAAATAAAATAACATGACCAAGTGAGCTTCATACTTGGTATGCAAGGTTGGTTCAACATTAGAAAATCACTCAATGCAATCCATCGCATAAATAAAAGAATCACATGATCATCTCAATCAGTGCAGAAAAGGAATATGATAAAGTTCAACATCCATTCCTGATAAAAACTCTCAATAAAATAAGAACAGAAGGGAAATTCCTCAACATAATAAAGGGCATCTTACAAAACAAACAGCCGACATCATTCTCAACCAAGAGAGGCTGAAAGCATTCCCCCTGAGAACAGGAACAAGACAAAGATGCCCTTTATCACTACCCCTATCTAACATTGTGCTGGAAGTCCTAGCTAGAGCAATAAGGCAAGAAAAAGAAATAAAGGTCATCCAAATAAGAAAGGAAGGCATAAAAATATCCTTTTAGCAGCTGATATGATCCTATACATAGAAAACCCTGAAGATTCCACAAGAAAACTAATGGAACTAATAGAAAGATTCAGCAGAGTAGCAGGATACAAGATCAGCATACAAAAATCAGCTGAATTCCTACAGACGAACAGAGAGAACTTCAAAAAATCAGTTAAGATCCTCCCATGCCTCTCTTGCCTCCACTTGGCCTGTCTGTCCCTCCCTAGACCTCGCTGCTTTCCTGCCTCACTGCCATTTTGGCATGTATCAGCTACTGTATCTCTTAGTGGCCATTTCTGCTGACCTTTCAAGTCCCAATTCTCTATTTGTGAGATGCTGGAATCAAGGCCTCAGGAGTCACAGGGAGAACAAACTCACTGAAAGCCCGCTCAGTCACTTCCTTTCTGAGTAACCTCAAACACATCTTCACTTCTCTAAGCTTCAATGTCTGCATCTGTTAAATGGGGATAAGAATACTGCCTACTTCCTAGGGATTAATTAAGATATGGTATATGGTGCCTGGCATAGTGCCTGGTTCATCATAAGGCCTCAGTAAATATTATCAGATCTCCCCAGAGGACCTCACATGGGCCTTGGAGCTCTTATATAAACACAACATCCAGTACTGCCAGAGACAAGAACATAACTGAGACCCCCAGCTTGCCTGCTGAAACACTTGTAAAGAGAGAAAAAATGAAGAAGGAATTGATAAACATGGCTTTCTCTCTCTTCTTTTTATGACTCATCTTTTCACTCTGCAATATTTGCTTCCAAATCTCCTGGTGGACAGAGACTGAGAGACATCATCCAGTGGGCTCGTGTGGACCTGCTGTGGGGCAGCTGCTCTTATAGATCCCTGATGTGCTGTGTGGTCAGCTGGAAGCTGACCAACCTTGGTAAGGGTGTCTTGAAAACTAAAGGAGGCTGCTGAACCTCAGCTGGAAATTGACTCAAGGTGACTTAGTCTAGTGGGATGTTCCTGGAGTAACAGGGTCACGATTTAGGAAACACAAAGGGTTATGGTCCAAGGGATTGGACCTGGAGCCTGGGGTTAGTTTAGATACAAAGGATGCTTGTTGGAGTTTCTAAGCCTGTCAAAGAGGAGACCTGAGTGTCCAAAGTACACCAAGTCTCTCTATTACTTATTTCTATTATGGAGGGTACCTGAAACTTGCATGGAATATCCTTGAATGTTCAGGCTTGGCTCACAGCTCAGGTTGGGGAGACGCCCAGCTCTACCTGAGCAGCCAATGCTGGCTTCCAAAGCTCAGGCCTCAGGCATGACTCCTTTGGTAGTCTCACACATTTCTAGAGGCTAGGTTTCTTCCTCAGACTCAGAATATCAAGGTGGGCAGTCATAGCCAACTCCACTACAACCAAGGAGTTTAGTGAAAGAGACTGGGCATCTCTTTGGGCAGGGTAACTACTGAGCTATTCTGATCAATTACTGTAACATTCTTCTGAATGGCCACATTTTATACAAGAACAATGTCTTGAAGCTGGCTGTTAATGAATTCAGCTTTTGAAATGTGACTCATATCCTGGAAGATTTCAGAGTATAGGTACAAACTGATAAAAATGCATCAGTACACAGACACACACACACACACACACACACACACACGCACACACCCCACCCCATGCTCACTCACCTTGCAACCAAAAACCAGTTGCCATTGAGTTGATTCTGACTCATGGTGACCTCACATATGTCACAATAGAATTGTGCTTTATAGAGTTTTCAATGGCTTATGTTTCAGAATTAGATCACCAGGACTTTTATCCGAGGTACCTCTGGGTGGGTGCGAACCTCTAACCTTTTGGTTAGCAGCTGAGTGATTAACAATTTTCACCACTCAGGGACTCCCATCTTGGAACAATCATCTGTAAAACTTGCCTGAGTTTTTCTCCTTAATTGTTTTAGCATCTTGAGGTAAATTGAGTCCCCCACTGAGTGTGATTCATGTTCAGCCTCTTTCTATGGAGAATCTGTCTCTAGGAATGGCAGCAAGCCCTTGCTTAGGGGCAGCAGTTCCTGGGTGGAGGCAGCCGAGGGAAAGTAACTGACAGATGAGACTAGAATCACTGACCTTCAGAGATGGGGGGGCACCATAGAGACTGTGTGCTCTATTTTGTTCATTTTTCAAATGCAGAAGATCAGGAATAGAGGGGGAACAGACCTGCAGAGGTCCCTCAGCAGCTATGCACATGAGTGAACTTGCCCACCATCCTCACAGCTCTGCCAAACACCTTTCCCTTCACAGCGCTTGACGTTCCTCTCAGCAGGTGAACCATTTCCAGAATATTCCATGATCTTATCTTCCTTCCATGATGAAAGTGACACAAAGGTGTGTAGTGGTGATTTCAGCTATGTGATCAGTAGGTTCTGGAAAACATTTCTTTACCTAATGGCTGTTCTTCAATAGCCAGATTCTTCTGGGCCAGGCTAAGATCTTCAGACCTTTCTGAAGTTAACAGTCACTTTACAAAACGGGCCTAACACTAAGGAAGTAGAGGCCTATCCCCTTAGGATTGTGGAGAAGACTTTGCAGATATGAAAAGTTTTGCAGACTTTACATCTAATAACCAAAATATAACACTTAATAGTTTTTTTCATATATTATTGAATTTAATCTATTGGCCCTGGATTGAGAGTCTGAAGCAGTGGGAAAATAATGAAAAATTCTCAAATCTTCAGCATTATCCAGGCCTGGGTCATATTCTGGTTCTGCCTAGGATAGTTCTTTCGTCTTTGGGCAAGTAGTATAAACTCTTTGAGCCTCAGTCTCCTTATCTGTAGAGAGAAGACGGTACCATTCACTTCTCAATGATGTTCTGAAGATTGAATACTTTAAAATGATGTAAGAAAAACTCCTAGCACAGTCCCTGGCAGACAGTGGGGCTCAGTTAATGTCAGTTTCCCAGCCCTCCCCTTGACTGTGGACTTGCCTCTGCCATTGAACTACTTAAGGCTCAACACATCACTGAAGCCCTCAGTCTCTCTGAGTCCAGTCTGCAAAATAGATTCTGCAGTCCTTACCTCATGGGAACTGAGTTAGAGGAGGGTTAATGAGGTCTAGAGGCCTAGCACCCCAGAAAAGGCCCAAGGAAATGAAATTTAACTTACAGAAGTTAAGTTCCAAGTATTATTGCCTGAAAGGCACTGAGGCTAGCTTGGGAAAGAGAAATCTGTGCCCCGACGTTTTATAAGATATTAAATCAGAATGTAGAAAAGCCCAATTCAGTTTCACCCAAATGAGCAGTAATGTTAACTCCATTCCTACTTAGAGTCAGAGAGTACAGCATTGACAGCTAAAAGGAGGCTACCTCGGAGCAAGAATTTCTAAACGAGCCCATTTGATAATGGAGTATTTGCATAGCCTTTTTCTCTAGGCAGGGTCTGGCTCAAAACACAGCCAACTGTCACTCTCCAGAGTTCAGAGATCCCCAGGATCAATGGTGCTTATTGCTGGGATTGTACATTCTGTCATCTGTCTAATATGCGCACAGGGCACATTTGCCAGGCACTGCCTGAGCTGGCACACCGTATCTTTCTCCCCAAATAGAAATGCCGTTTTATTAGTTGCTGTCTAGTCAATTCTAACTTATGGAGACCCCATGTGTGCAGAGTGGAACTGCTCAATAGAGTTTTCAAGGATGTGACCTTTTGGAAACAGATCGCCAGGACTGTCTTCTGAGGTACCTCTGGGTGGGTTCAAAACACCAACCTTTCAGCTAATTGTCGAGTGCTTGACCATTTCCACCACATCTTTGTGTGTGTGTGTGTGTGTGTGTGTGCTTTAGGTGAAAGTTTAAAGAGCAAATTAATTTCTTATTAAAAAATTTATGCACAAATTGTTTTGTAACATGGTTGTAGTCCCCTCAATGGGTCAGCACTCTCCCCCTTTCCACCCTGGGTTCCCCGTTTCCATTGGTCCAGTTCTCCTGTCCCTTCCTGCCGTCGTTGCCTCTGCTTTTGGGCAGGTGTTGCTCATTTGGTCTTGATGATATACGAAACAACGTTCCTCACGTGTTATTTGGTTATGAAACCAAAAAATGAAACCTATTGCCATTGAGTTGATTCCGATTCGTAGCAACCCTGTAAGGACAGAGTAGAACTACCCTATAGGATTTCCAAGGCTGCAAATCCTAATGGAAGCAGACTGCTACAACTTTCTCCCACAGAGTGGCAGGTGGGTTTGAACTGCCAACATTTTGATTAGCAACCGGGGACTTTAACCACTATGCCAATCTTTGGCTGAAAAGTGAACTTATGGGAGTGGCTTCTGTTCTGAGTTAGAAGGGTATCTGGGGCCATGGTCTTGGGGATTCCTCCAGTCTCTGTCAGATCAGTATTATAATCCTCTATTGTAATCCCTGTCAGAGCAGTTGGTGGTGGTAGCCAGACACCATCTAGTTCTTCTGGGCTCAGGCTGGTAGAGGCTGTAGTTCATGTGATCCATTAGTCCTTTGGACGAATATTTTCCTTGTGTCTTTGGTTTTCTTCATTGTCCTTTGCTCCTGACAGGATGGGACAAATAGATGTATCTTAGATGACCACTCACAAGCTTTTAAGACCCTAGACACTACTTACCAAAGTAGGATGTAGAACATTTTCTTCATGAACAATTTTATGTCAATTGACCTAGATGCCCCAGAGACCATAGTCTCCAGCCCTCAGCCCCAGTAACTTGGTCCCTCAAGGTGTTTTGGATGTTTCTAGGAAGCTTCTATGACTGCCGTCTTTGTGCTCTATTATATATATGAATATACATGCTGTCTATACAAATATGTATGTAAAAATATCCACAGCCTAACCTGTATATGTACATGGGTATACTCCTATATGCCCTTTTTCCCCTATACAACATACATATCTGCCTATGTATGTGCTTGCAAGTTATTATGTGTTTTTGCTCTTGTTGTAGGGTTGTATATGCTATAGTATTTACTCCTTTTTCTTTTTATTTTTTTTCTTGTGTTCCTCTAAGTGTCTTCCTTTGCCTTGGTCAAGTTGTGCCGACTTCCCATATATTGTGTATTGTCTTTCCTTTCACCAAAGTTAACACTTGTCTACTTATCTAGTGATTTCCCCTCTCCTTCCCTCCCTTCCTTCAAAGCCATCAAAGATTGTTTCTTTCTGTGTATTAAACCTTTTCTTGAGTTTTTATAATAGTGGTCTCATATGATATTTGTCCTTTTGTGATTGACTTATTTCACTCAGCATAATGCCCTCCAGATTTATCCAGGTTGTGAGATGTTTCACAGATTCATCATTGTTTTTTTTTTTTTTTTTTGCATTTAGCACTCTGTTGTCTGTATGTACCATAATTTGTTTATCCATTCAGCTGTTGATAGGCACTTAGGTTCTTTGCATCTTTTTGCTATTATGAATAATGCTGCAATGAACATGGGTGTGCAAATGTCTATTATTTTTCTAGGATATATTTCTAGGAGTGGGATTGCTGGATTATATGGTATTTCTATTTCTAGCTTTTTAAGTAGGTGCCAATATTATTTTTCATAGTGATTTTACCATTTTATATTCTCATCAGCAGTGTATAAGAGTTCCAATCTCCCCGCAATCTCTCCAACATTTTTTTTTTTTAAATATTAGTGCTAATAATGTCGGGGTGAGATGGCATTTCATTGTAGTTTTGATTTGCATTTCTCTAATGGCTAATGGTAGTGAACATTTCCTCATGTATCTATTAGCCACCTAAACGTCTTCTTTGGTGAAGTGTCTGTTCATGTCCTTTGCCTATTTTGTGATTGAGTTGCTTCTCTTTTTATTGTTGACTTGTGGAAGTTTTCTGTACATTTCAGAGATTAAACCTTCATCAGATATGTCATTGCCAAAGATTTTTACCCAGTCTCTAGCTTCTCTTTTTAATCTCCTGGAAAAGCCTTTTGATGAGCATAAAAATTTAACTTTTAGGTGTTAGTTATCTAGTTTATCTTCGGGAGTTTGTGCATTTTTGGTTATGCTTGATATTCTATTTGTGCCATAAATTAGGGCCCTTAGCATTGCCCCCGTGTTTTCTTTCATTAATTTTATTGTTTTAGGTTTTACATTTAGGTCTTTGATCCACTTTGAGTTAGTTTTTGTGAATGGGGTGAGGTATGGATCCTGTTTCATTTTTCTGCAAATGGATATCCAGCTTTTCCAGCACCATTTGTTGAAGAGACTGTCTCTTCCCTTTTTAATGGACTTTGACCATTTGTTGAAGATCAGGTGTCTATAGGTAGACAGATTTATTTCTGAGTTCTCAATTCTGTTCCATTTGGTCTATGTTGCCATCATTGTACCAGTACCAGGCTGTTTTGACTACCATGGCTGTATAGTAGATTCTGAGAGTGGGTAGTATAAGGCCTCCAACTTTGTTCTTCTTTTTTCAGTAATGTTTTACTTATCTGGGGACTCTTTCTTTCCATATACAGTCTGTGATTAGTTTTTCTATCTTGTTAAAGAATATTTTTGGAATTTGGGTCAGGATTACATTGTATCTATAGATTGTTTTGGGTAGAATTGACATTTTCACAATGTTAAGTCTTCCTGTCCATGAGTATAGTATGTTTTTCCATTTATGAAGGTATCATTTGGTTTCTTGCAGTAATGTTTTGTAGTTTTCATTGTATAAGTCTTTTACATCCCTAGTTAGGTTTATTCCTAAGTATTTTATCTTTTGGAGGGGCTATTGTAAATGACCCACCATGCGTCTGTCAGTTTGTCCTACTGTGGTGGCTTGCGTGTTGCTGTGATACTGGAAGCTTTGCCACCAGTATTTCAAATGCCCATAGGCAGGCTTCAGTGGAGCTTCAAGACTAAGATAGACTAGGAAGAAGGACCTGCTGGTCTACTTCTGAAAAAATTGGCCAATGAAAACTTTATGAATAGCAGAGGAACATTGTCTGATACAGTGACAGAAGATGAGCCCCTCAGGTTGGAAGGTACTCAAAATAAGACTAAAGAAGAGCTGCCTCCTCAAAGTAGAGTTGACCATAATGACGTGGATGGAGTTGAGGTTTCAGGATCTTCATTTGCTGATGTGGCATGACTCAATATGAGAAGAAACAGCTACAAGCAGCCATTAATAATTGGAATGTGGAATATACAAAGTATGAATCTAGGAAAATTGGAAGTAGTCAAAAATGAAATGGAACACATAAAGATCAATATTCTAGGCATTATTGAGCTGAAATGGACTGGTATTGGCCGTTTTCAATCAATCATATGGTATACTATGCCAGGAATTACAAATTAAAGAGGAATGCTGTGGTGTTGATAAAAAAGAACGTTTCAAGATCTATTTGAAGTACAACGTTGTCAGTGATAGGATAATATCCATATGCCTAAAAGGAAGACCAGTTAATATGACCATTATTCAAATTCACGCACCAACCACTAATGCCAAAGATGAGGAACCTGAAGATTTTTACCAATTTCTGCAGTCTGAAACTTATCAAACATGCAATTAAGATGCATTGATAAATACTAGTGATTGGAATGTGAAAGTGGAAACAAAGAAGGATCAGTAGTTGGAAAATATGGCCTTAGTGATAGAAATGGTGCCAGAAATCATACAATCGAATTTTGCAAGACCAATTACCTCTTCATTGCAAATACCTTTTTTCAACAACATAAACAGTGACTATACACGTGTGCCTCACCGGATGGAAAACACAGGAATCAAATTGACTACAACTGTGGAAAGAGACTATGGAAAAGCTCAATATCATCAGACAGAACAAGGCCAGGGGCCAACCATAGAACAGACCATCAATTGCTCATATGCAAGTTCAAGTTGAAGCTGAAGAAAATTAGAACAAGTCCATGAGAGCCAAAATACAACCTTAAGTATATCTCACCTGAATTTGGAGACCATCTCAAGAATAGATTTGATGCATTGAACACTAATGATTGAAAACCAGATGAGTTGTGGGAAGACATCAAGGACATTATGCATGAAGAAAGCAAAAAGTCATTGAAGAGACAGGAAAGAAAGAAAAGACTGACATGGATGTCAGAAGAGACTCTGAAACTTGCTCTTGAACATAGACTAGCTAAAATGAATTGAAGAAATGATGAAGCTAAAGAGATGAACAGAATATTTCAAAGGGCAGCTCAAGAAGACAAAGTAAAATATTCTAATGAAATATGCAAAGACCTGGATTTAAAAAAACAAAATAGAAGAATATGTTAAGCATTTCCCAAGCTGAAAGAATGAAGAAAAATTCAAGCCTTGAGTTTCAGTATTAAAGGATTCTATGGACAAAATATTGAATGACCCAGGAAGCATCAAAAGCAGGTGGAAGGAATGCACAGAGAGTCACTGTACCAAAAACAATTGGTCAACATTCAGCCATTTCAGGAAGTAGCATATGATCAAGAACCAATGGCAATGAAGGAAGAAGTCCAAGCTGCACTGACGGCTTTGGAGAAAAACAAGGCTCCAGGAAATGAGGAATACCAATTCAGATGTTTCAACAAATGGATATAGCACTGGAGGTGCTCACTCATCTATGCCAAGAAATTTGGAAGACAGCTACCTGGCCGACCGACTGAAAGAGATCCATATTTTACCTATTCCAAAGAAAGGAGATCCAACAGAATGTGGGAATTATCGAACCGTATCATTAATACCACATGCAAGTAAAATTTCACTGAAGATCATTCGAAATCGGTTGCAGCAGTACGTCAACAGGGAACTGCCAGAAATTCAAGCCGGATTCAGAAGAGATCGTGGAATATTAGATGGATCTTGGTTGAAAGAAGAGAATGCCAGAAAGATGTTTACCTGTGTTTTATTGACTATGCAAATGCATTTGACTGTGTGGATCATAAATTATGGATATGTTGCAAAAAATGGGAATTCCAGAACACTTAATTGTACTCATGCAGAACCTGTACATAAATCAAGAGACAGTCATTTGAACAGAGCAAGGGGAGACTGCATGGTTTAAAATCAAGAAAGGTGTGATGAGGGTTGCATCCTTTCACCATACTTATTCAATATGTAGGCTGGAGCAAATAATCTGAGAAGCTGGACTATATGAAGAAGAATGTGGCATCAGGATTTGTGGAAGACTAAGTAACGACCTGTGATATGCAGATGACACAGCCTTGCTTGTTGAAGGTGAAGAGGACTTGAAGCACTTACTGATGAAAATAAAAAATACAGCCTTCATATTTGAGAGACAATTTTGCTGGGTATATGATTCTTGGTTGGCAATTCCTTTCTTTCAGAATTTTATGTAATCATTGCCTGCATGGTCTCTGCTGAGAAATCAGAGTTTAGTCTTATCTGAGTCCCTTTGTAGGCAATATTTTGTTTTTCCCGAGCTGCTTTCAGAATTCTTTATTTTTGGACATGGAAAGTTTGATTATGATATGTCTTGTTGACTTTCTTTTAGGGTCTATCCTGTATGAGGTCGTTGAGCTGTTTGGATGGAAATCTTATCATTTTTCATGATGTTAGGCAAGTTTTCCTCCAGCAAATCTTCAAAAATTCTCTCTGATTTTTTTTTTTTTTTTTTTTTTTTTTTTGGCTCCTCATGTTCTGGGATTCCCATCATGCATAAATTATTCCTGTTCATAGTGTCCCACATAATTGTTAGGCTTTCTTCATTTTTTTTTCCTTTCTTTTTTCTTATTATCCCTCAAACAAATTGGTATCAAGAGATTTGTCCTCTATTTCTCTAATTCTTTCTTCCATTGTTTCAATTCTACTTCTATGTCCTTCCATTGAATTATCTATTTCTGATGTTTTATTGTTATCGCTCTGGATTTCTAGTTTCTGTTTTTTGTATGATTTCTAATTTTCTATGTAATGTGTTATTTTATTGTTTTCCTGAATTCTTCTAGTGTTTTGTCTGTGTTTTACTTGATCTCTTTACGGACCCTGTATGAATTCCTTATCAGGCAGTTCCTTTACCATCTCTTCCTCAGGAAGATTTTCTGCCTCTTTGATTTGGTTATTTGGTTGAGCCATCTTGTCTTGTTTCTTTATATGATTTGCTATTGTCTACTGACTCTGCAGCATTAAGGTGTTGTTTTATGTATCTATGATTTGTCTTGTTTTGTTTTGATTTATCAGTGTGGGTGAGTCAGGCATGCTTCAGTGATCGCTCATCTGGCAGCACAGGGGCATTCACTTCCTGCACCCAGTTGGATGGGGCAACTGCCAGCAGAGCGAGCCCTCATTGCTGTTCACTATATGTGTGAAATGATTGAGGATGTACTGTATGGGTGCTATCCTGCAGTACAGGGATGCTCACAGTGACTAACCAGGTGGGCGTGCGACAGCCAAGGTGCAAAGCAGGTGTCTGGGGGACATGCAGGCACTCCCTCCTACAGGAGGGGGTGGGGCAGGCAGAGAGGGTGCATAGGTGCTCTCTCCCACATGGGGGAGGGGTGGGGCCAGCATCTGGGGTAATCCAGGTGTTCACCTGGGCCGGGAACGGGTGAGGCAGGCAGCTGAGGGTCTTGCTGACACTCTCTCTAGGGGGCTGGGGCAGGGCAGTCATATGGGTTGTGGGGAGAGTGAGAGAAAAAAGGATGGGGTGGTTTCATCTGTTGCTCTGTGCTTGCCACCTGCCTTATGGGTCAGGTACCACCATTGGAGAGTTACCCTGTCTCTGGGTCACGGCTGTCTCCCTGCTCTGTGTATGCTGAGATCCCTGAAGCTCTCATTCTCCTTCCTATACTTTCCCTCCTTATCTTCAGTTCATGTCCTGCTCAGCTTGCTTCACTCCGGGTATACCAACAATTTCTCTGTCTCCTATTGGGAGTTCTGAGATGTTGTCTTCCTATGCTTCTCACCTAGCGTTGCTGCTGGCTTTGTCTCAAAATGGCCCTGCTGTGCCAGGCTGTCTGGCAGGGCATCTCTACCCTGTGTCTCTCACCGTTTGCTGCTGTCTTTTGTTTTCTTTTTCCAATTGGTGTTTGATCTAATTTTATGTCCTTTCATTTGAAGCTCAGGGTTCCAGGGTTGTTATCTCTATCTGTTTCACATTGTTTCTCAGGTCTTTGCTGTAGAGGGATGGCATGGTGCATCTGAGTATGTTGCCATCTTGAATCTGCACCACATGTTTAACTGGAGAAAAATCAGAATATGGCACAGTTGTTGAAGTTGGAGATTGGGGAATGGCACCAATAACTGTCAAAATGAGGATAGGTGTAGCCAGTAGCTTTGTCTCCCATCTTCTGTCTTCATCATTCAGTAATGTGGACAGGCCTTTTGACAGTCTCCAAAGGAGCCATGTTTAATGATTACACCTTCCCTTACAAGGATCAAAATGTCGGAACAGTTCTGTCCTTGTATTCCACTGTCAAAACCAGGTGCCTGGCAAACAAGTCTTGAAGATGAAAGCAGTTGGCAATTCATGGACACCAACTCTTAGCAGCAGCTCAGCCCCCAGAGGCAGGTAGAAAGTCTTCAAGGCTGATAAAATATGTAGGCAGCGAGTAGCATGTCAACTCAAACAAGATGAGATCTACCCATTTCAGCTTGCCATTATAAAGGTGAATTGTCTGAATCACAAAAGGGCAAGTGGTATTAACCTCAGGACCAGAGAATTGCAGCTCCTGAAGAGTAGCTGGGACCATAAATCTCTACCAGCCAAGAAGCAGAAAGATACTTAGTAGAAGTGTAATGGAAGGATTATTTTTTTCTTCCCCCTTAAACTTAGATAGCTTGGCTAGTGTCGATGGAAATTATTTTACTTCCACTCCAGGGCAGGGGTGGCTGCCTAGGGGTGTGATTAAAGGACAACACAGTGATCTGCTGCCTGCACTAAAGTCAGCGGCCCCACTTCTCTGATGCATTCTGAAATTTCTACACCAAACTCATCTTGGAGATTAAGCTAACAGTAGCTCCAGAAGCAGCTGTTACAATGTCCAAATGTTAATTGGGAGTTAGAACCTATTAGCACCTCCACACAGATTGATTTAAGGTTTTCTAAGAGCAAGGACTTTGGAATCTTAAAAAAGTCAAATCAAGAAGGAGTTTTAGAAAACATCTGGTCTAGGTCTCATTTAAAATTATATTAGAGAAATTATGTGGCTTATTCAAGGTCACCAGCAAATTAGTAGCAAAGCTGGAGCCGAAACCCAGATATCACTGTTGTGCTGGCTTCTAGAATCATCTAGTCTAAACTCTTTGTTTTGCAGGTGAGGAAACCAAGGGCTACACATGAGAAGAAACTGGCCAAGCCTGAACCGCAACCAAACTCCCCATGATCCCAGTCCAATGTTTTTTCCTCTATATCACATAGATATTTCTTGTTCATATTCCCACAGTTGGGTCATGAAGATGAGGTGGATGTGGCTGAATAGTCTGCATTTTGACACACACACACACAAACAAAAACAAAAGACCATCACCATTGAGTCTATTCCAACTCACGGTAACCCCATATGTTGTCAGAGTAGAACTGTGCTCTGTACATTTTTCAGTAGCTGATTTCCAGGCCTTTCTTCCAAGGTGCCTGTGGTGCCTATTTGGACCTGAACCTCCAAATTTTGTTAGCAGTTGGGCATTTTAACCATCTGTACCACCCAAGGACTCCACATTTTGTCACATATTCTGTTAATCCATCTGTGAGCGTTGAGAGCCTACCATGTGCAAAATACTTCAGCTACTTTGGGTGATAGACAATGAGTAAGGAAGGGAAAAGATAAGATGAGTGATCTGTGCATACTAAAAGTAGAGCAAGCATGGAATGATTTGGACATAAGAATGATTTTCCCAGAAAATCCCAGGAAAAGGTAATAAAATGTCCCAGGGAATGCCTTCCTCCTGCTTATCTTCTCTCTCCCCTCACCCAGTGGCCTTTGCCATTCCTTCCTTCTCCCTCTCTCCAAGACAGAGTAAACCCTGATTAGCCAACACAGCCTTGGCCCTCTTCTCTGGAGGGAGATTTGAAGGATAGATTATAGGGTTGGCAAAGAAAGGATGCAAACAAAACTAGTTCCCTTTGGCCTTTCTCTTATAAGTCAGATAGGGCATGGCCTAGCTAGGATTATCTGAGCATTGACTGTGGACCAGGTTCCATATGTAGATAATACACTATCTCACTAGTTCTTACAGTGAACTTCAGAGATAGCTGTTATCTACCCCATTGTCCAGGTGAGGAAATTTAGGGTAATTGACGTTAATTATCTTGCTTGGACTCACCCAGGTGGTAAATAGCAGAGTCAGACTTAGAATCAGGCCCATCTGGTTGCATAGCCCAGGATCTATTAACTTGGCCTCAGGCCCTCTCCAATGTCACCACATAACCTCACAGGAAGCGGAACTTCTTGTGGTTCAACCTGTTAGCTCTATTTTTACCAGCCTTCTCTGAGGACACCTCTCATAATCTGAGTTATAAAAAGGACATGTTTTACTCCACCAGTATGGAGCCCAGTCCCCTGTGGAATTGACAACTTGTCACTCCTGTACAGGGTGAAGGTTGTGATGAGATGAAGGCCAACCTCTTGAAGTGGAGTAGGGGAAAGACGGGAAGGCTGAAAGGCCAGGTTTGGGAACCAGCTTTCTCCACTGACCCTGGCTGTCATTGCAGGTCTGGAGTGCAGCTTTGACTTCCCCTGTGAGCTGGAGTATTCTCCTCCTCTGCATGACCGTGGGAATCACAGCTGGTCCTGGCGCCACGTTGCCTCCGAGGAGGCCTCCCAGATGGACCTGTTGGATGGGCCCGAGACAGAGCACTCCAAGGAGATGCCCAGAGGTAAGTGTACAGGCCACTGGCTAGTGTCCTAGAGGGTGAGGACGAGGCCTATTTCTGTTTGACATTATGAGACTTTCCCACCCTGACTCTGCCCTGTTTCCTTTGAATACCTGCTTTAATATCTGTGCCTCTCCATGTCTTCTTGGGCCATACAAGGAAGGGGAGGATACAAGTCCAATGTCAAGATCAGTCCAACCCTTTTATTTTTTACAAGTAATGGAAATTTGGTTTCATAACTCTCTTCCGTGCAGTTTTTCCAATGTAAGATGTAGGAAAAAGTGCTGATCTGTTTGTCCATTTGGAATAGGGTTGTTAGATAAAATACAGGACATTCAGTTGAATTGGAATTTTAGATGAACAACAAATAATTTTATAGTACAAGTATATCCCATGCAATATTTTGGACATACTTATACTTAAAATTATTCAAATTATACTAAAAATTTCAAATTTAATTTATTGTCCTATATTTCTATTTATTAAATCTGACAACCCTAATTTGGAAGGTATTATAGAACTGGGTTAAATGGTAGTTTCAAAGCCATCTGTGAATATTCAGACTGTATATTTGCTTTGTGTTGTGTTTCCAGTAGTACTGAGCTGTTTACATACATCACCTACCTGAATTATCAGGCACTGGAAAAGGTAGGCTGTGGATAAGCAGTAGGTGCTTGTTAAGTATTTACTGAGTTTATAGAGAGAGATGTAGAAGTACCAAAAGCCCTAGTCCAGCCTTTGGGTCTTTCCAGGCCAAAGCTTAGGGCTTCCAATTCCTTGGACCCAGAAAACTGTACTGACCCAGAATTGGCAGCCTATGTTTCTGTTTTTTTAGGAAGAAATAATAACGGAAATGGTCATGGGCTTACTGTACATTCAGAGTAGACTTTCAGTTTGCAAAGACACCTGCCTACCCTGTCTCACTGGACTCCAATTCTGTGAGGAAGGCAGGGCAGATAGAAAGCTAGGGCTCAGAATGGGGAGTAACTTGCCCAAGATCACACAGCTTTCAAGTGTGGCTCCAGCTCTAGATGTTTGCTGTGATGAGTCTTTGCCCAGGGAACTCTCCACTACTGCCTTTATAGTAACAGTTATGGCCAGAGCTTCCTGTGTGGCCTAGTGGCTTATCTCAGATCCATGCTACTGGGGAGTCTAACCCAGGCTCAGGTAAGCTGATTGGGGAAGTTGGAGATGGCACAGAAATCAGTAATACTCTCTGGCTTATACATTAGCATCAAGCTCTGTCAGAATAACAGAACTATGAGACACCCTCCACAGCTGACCTTTTCTGTTGCTTTTTTTTTTCCCCCACTCTCTTGGGATTGCTTGACCTTGACTTATACTTTAGGCTTCTTTCACCTGAATACTGATGTGTATCGTGATGTGAGTATGTGTGTGTGTGTGTGTGTGTAAGGTTAGTGGCTCTCAATCTGATTGTGCATCAAAATCTTTGGGAGAACTTATTTAAAACACTGCCTAGGCACCCTAACCTGAGATTCTGATTCAACAGATCTGAGATAGAGCCTAGCATGTACAAAAAAGTAGATATAACATATAAGATTAAAGATTACAATAAAACAAGCCCCTGTGTTCCCACCATTGAGCTTAAGAATGTCAATGTTGTCAGTTCCTTTGCAGCCTTCTGTGAACCTCACCTAGATCACAAACCCATCTCTCCCCTCAGGGTAACCACTATTCTGCATTGAGTGTTAATCATTCATTTGCTTTCTTTATGGATTTATCATCTACATATGTACCTCCAAACAACATATTGATTAGTTTTGCATGTTTGCAATCTATTATATAAATGGAATCAGACTGTTGTTCTGTGATTTGTCCATTTTGATATACGTAGCTGTGGTTCATTTGTTTCTGGTGCTGTATTAATCTACTGCATAAAAATATCACAATTTATTTATGTCTTCTACTGTCATTGGATACTTGGGTTGTTTCTAGGATTTGGATATTGCCAACAATGCTATGGTAAGAGTTCTTGTACATGTCTCTTGGTATGCATGCCCAGGAGTTCCTCTGGAGCATAGATAACTAAGAGTGGAATTGCAGGGCCACAGGGTAGGTGCATCTTCATTTCATTAGGTAATGCCAATCTATTTTTCAAAGTGGATTCACCAATTTATACTCCCACCAGTGGTGTATTAGTATTCTTCCACATGACTTTACATGCTCACCAAAAAAAACCCAAAAAAACTCATTGCTGTCAAGTCAATTTCGACTCATAGTGATCCCATGTTAGAGATTAGAACCAAATTCCATAGAGTTTTTCTTTTGGCTGTAATTATTATGGAAGCAGATCACCAGGACTTTCTTCTGCAGAGCAGCTGGGTGGGTTCCAACTGCCACCCTTTAGGTTAGCAGCCGATTACAAACCACTTGCACCACCCAGGGGCCTGTACATACACAAATACATACCTGGTATTGTCAGACTTTGTCATTGTAGTCAGCCTGGTGGATGAGAAACAGCATTGCATTGCAGCTTCCATTCCTATTAGATCTGCTTTAATTTTTTTCTACAACTTTCTCAGATGATTCTGAGACATAGACAAGTTTGGACTCTTGACGTGGACACCCTTTCAGACTTGTTCTCATTCTGCAGCCCCTAAGGATGTTTCTGGATCCCAATCCTCAACCTCTAGAAATAGCCCCAGCAGTACATGTACTTTTGATCATTGTAGATTTTTGCTTTTAAATTTGATAGGGATTGAATTGTGATCACATTTCAGTAGATCAGGAGAAAAGGACAAGCGGTTATTGCATTCTTTATGAGTTCTGCAGAATTTGTGGAGTCAGACATTATAACTTTTAAATTCAGTGCTTTTTTTTTTTTTTTTTTTAAACAGTGCCTATATATTGTGCATTGCCATTCTCACACCTATTTCTCCTCCTCCATTCTCCACTTTGTGGTCTCTGGCATGTTCATTTTAAACTGAATGCTGTGATGAAACAAAAGAGGAGAAAGGGGGAAAAAAGGAATAAATAAATGCTCACCTCTTCTCAATGTTCCTTAGTATGAAAGCATATTGATGTCTTTATGTTTTATGAAGCTGGGTACCAAGGATTGGTATACACATTGAATGTAAACCTTTTCCCATTAGATGAGTCAGTCAGGATTGGAATATCCATTTATTAGTAAATGTTGTTAACTTCTATCCCTCTGACAAGTAGTTGCTCTTACCTCATGGTACGGTGTAGCATCACTGATGACAATGACGTGAGCAATGACAACAAAAGCCACTGTGGATGCACCAGTTCACTTTATCAAGTTCTCTAGTCAGCAAACATATTCAAACATAACTTGGGGGAATCTCCCCACTATCAGAAACTTGTGTTTTCTTTTTTCTAGGTCTAATGTAAATGTCTATACTCACAGAGCATCTATCAGTTTTAGGAACAAAGGGGACCAGCATCCCCTTTTAGAAACAAAGGGGACCAGAAACACAGGGGACCTATTGCAAGGACTCCTTTCGCAATATCACTGAGAAGTGTTTAGAAAGTTTGTTTACACTTCCCAGTAATGGGAGCTCACCTCTCTATGAGTCAACTCATCACAACACTACCTGTTAGGGGTGCTTGTGAAGAAGGCTGATGTCTGTATGAGCAACTTTTAGAAAAGAACTTTGGTTTTAGAAGGATGTTGAAACTGAGAAAGCAGTCAGGAGAGACAGGCAAACAAGAATAGAAGAAAAATATAGTTGAATTGAATGGTATATATACAGTCATGCACCACATAACGTCTGATCAGGCATGTCTGCAATCCTGTAAGATTATACACAATAGGCTTTATAGGAGTTGGTCTGTAACTATGGGTTGTACGTAAGTTTTCATAACTTTCATAACCTGGGGACTTCTTGTATATAATATGGTGGTCGCATAACGTCCAAATCACATTAACATCCTATTTCACAGAACGTATCCTGGACATGGACTCCAAGCAATACATGGCTATATACTCCAGGACACCATGCTCCTTTCTTTTTACTTGTTTCAAACTGGATGATCCTAACTGGGACTGTTCATGCCAAGTATTCATAGGTTCCAGCCCCCTGGAGCTCCTTTGTGCACTCTGTCTGTCTACTGCCAAGTTTCTACTTGAAGGCAATGCTCTCTAACTTTATTTATTATATGCCCCACTGGGAAAAATATTTTTGAGCATACACCTCTGCTGCATATATATTCATCAATTATATGCATATATTTCTGTCTAACTGAATAATATTATTGTTGTTGTTGTTACGAGTTGCCTTCAAGTCAGCTCTGACTCTTGGCAACCTTACATATATAGTGAAACCTGTTAAAGCTGGAACTCAGTGGGACTGCCTTGTTTTTACGGGTTGCACAAGTTTTCCACCTTTGTCAGGGTATAGTCTTACCACGTTTCTATTGCTCGTTTTAGTGAAAAATATTTTAGTTTTCCTTTACTGACAGGTTTCTGTCTTACACAGTTTCCAGCTTTCTCAGGTTCTACTGTAACAGCATGAAATGTTGCCCATTTCTGGTCCATCTTTATGATCACTGGTATGTTTGACTCCATTGTTATGGCTATTATGTCAATCTATCTCATTGAGGGTTTCCCTAATTTTCATTGATCCTCTATTTTACTAAACATGATTTTCTTTCCTAGTGATTGGTTAATACTATTGTTGTTGTTAGGTGCCGTTGAGTTGATTTTGACTCATAGCGACCCCATGTCACAGAGTAGAACTGCCCCATAGATAATAATCTTTATGAGAACAGATTGCCTGATCTTTCTCCTGCAGAGCTGCTGGTGGGTTCAAACCCCCAACCTTTTGGATAGCAGCTGAGTGCTTAACCATTGCTCCACCAGGGCTCCTTGTAATACTATTAGTAAAGTTTAATTTCTTACTTTTTTAGATAAAAAAACAAATGTAATCATGTTACCACTTTGGAGACCACTGCAGAACATCTGACCTTTCTAAAATGGGATGACCTTCCTGTCTTGCTAAGCTTCTCACCCTGTCCCCAGACTAATGGATGCCTGGGTCCCTTCTGCAGTCTTCAAGGAGCCTCCTGGATGACAGCAGGTTTCTCCATACCCACTCACTTCCCCATGAGCTGGGCTGAACTGGCCAGTGGCTCCTTCCCCAAGTATTCACAGACAATCCTAGCCTCTGTGACTTCTCTGACTCTTAAGCTTCAAAGGCCATTTAGTCTCTTTTCTCAGAATCTACATGGTTTGGAGGAGAAAGAAGTACCTTGTAGGCTGAGTACTACTAAAAATACTAACTCTCAAAATTCAAAAGATGCATTTCACAATAGAAATTCTTGTTTCACTTTCAACTAACAGATTAAAGGAAGAGGCTTGCACTAAATATTTCTTACTGGCTTATCTAAAGGAGCCCTGGTGGCGCAATGATTAAGAGCTATGGCTGCTAACCAAAAGGTCAGTAGTTCAAACCCATCAGCCACTCCTTGGAAACCCAATGGGCAGTTCTATTCTCATGATGGTGGTGTTTATGATGGTAAAAAATTAAAAAGAAATTAAATGCCCAACAATAGTGAACTAGCTAAATAAAGTATAATATACCTAAAATATCATGTAGTCATTAAAATTATGCTATGTGAAAATATTAGTAATATGGGAAAGTGTTCAAGGCTTGTTATTAGGCTTAAGAAAAAAATCAAAACCAAGTTAAGTGACAGCGTGTATAATATAATTTACTTTGTGAAAGAAAAAACTATATGTATATAAGGAAAAAAGTCTATACAGAAATATACCAGCAAAGTAGCAGAAGTGATTTCTAGATGCTAAATTATCAGTGATTTATATTCTCTTTTACATGCTTTTGGCATTTTCCACATTTGAGTCCAGGAGCATGCATTACTTTTATAATAAGATTAAACATGTTATTATTTTTTAATACAAGGGATCCCATTTGAAACTGCATTCTATTGAATTATATTAGGTTAATGGGGAAAAAAAAAACCAAGTTAAGTATTTTCTGCCACAGCCACCAAAAAAAATTCATGATGCTGGCTGGGGTGAGACAGATGCACAGACAGTCAAGAAGACACAGGGCACTGGAAGGTCACAAAACACAAACTGATTTCTGTCAAGTTGCCTTTGACTCATGGTGACTTCATGTGTTACAAAGCAGAACTGTTCCATAGGGTTTTCTTGGCTGTAATCTCTATGGAAGCAGATTGCCAGATTAAGCTGCTGGGTGGACCACCAACATTTAAGTTAGTAGTCAAGCACAAATCCTTCCCGACTCACAAATTCAGAGTATACCCACTCCCACTCTCTTTCTGCTTGGCTTGTCCTTGAAGGATGGGAAAACGGAATTGCGGAAACCAAATGTGCAGTAGGTTCAGGATGTACCTAGGGACCAAGTGAAGCTTAAAGTTGTTGTTGCTAGCTACCATCAAGTCTGTTGCTGACTCATAGCAAACCCCACACACAGTGGAACGAAATACTGCCTGGTACTGCACCATCCCCGTGATTGGTTGCAGATTGGACCGCTGTGATCCAAGGGTTTTCACTGGTTGATTTTTTGGAAGTAGATTTCCAGCCCTTTCTTCCTAGTCCATCTTAGTCTGGAAACTCCTCTGAAACTTGTTCAGCATCATTGCAATAAGCAATCCTCCACTGACAGGTGGGTAGTGGCTGTGGCTGAGGTGCATTGGCTGGGAATTCAACCCAGGTCTCCCTCATGGAAGGTGAGAATTCTACCACAAAACCACCACTGCCTCTAAGTAGAGGTGACATAAACACATCCTATTTAAATGCAATCTTTACCCCTTCAGACCTGTCAAAAAAGTTCTGGGTGGTCATGTCTTTAATTTGAGCATGACTTTTGATCATACTAAGGTCATTGGGAGGATTCATAACCTTTTATCCCTTTCTCTCTTCTGGGGCTTACAATGAAAGCCTGCATCAGTTCTTTGGCTCTGTTGGCAGAAATGTGTTCCCTGCCACCATCTCCTGACAAAGAGGTCACTGGGCCTTAGAACCTGACCAAGAGCAGTCACTTCAACAAGCTGTGATTTGTGATTCTTTCATCCTAATGCAACTTCTAGTACCTAGAACTTGAGCTTGAGAGAGTGATTTGCTTTAATGAGCACCATGCTTGCCTCAGGAGCAGGGTTTCTGGTGAAGTATCTCCCTCCTCTCCATCAGGGTGGCCTTCTCCATCTTCTAAGGGTAGCATCTTCAGTGGCAGGGAATGGACCATGGATGTGTGGTGAACACTACTGTAACCTCCGGAATCAGAAAAGGACTGGGTCAGGTCCAGATCCCGCTCTGTGCAGCCTGTCTAAACGGAGAAGCAGACATGGCTGTTAAGGCAAAGTGAAAGAGTTTATTTAGTTGGCCAAGTAAAGGAGCATGCCGGGACTCTAGTTACCAAGGCAGATCCCTGAAACTGGGCGGCAGTCAGCTTTTATGGGTTCATCACAGTAAGCAGAATCAGGAGGTTACATATATTCACAATTCCTTGCTGATTATTCATCGTGGGGCAGGGCTAGGAATTACAGAAAGCGACTGACCCCTTCGCTTCTGGAATGGGCTTCGCTATCACAGATGACATAAATCCCATGACTTTTCGTTCCTTGACATGAGTCGTTTGGTTCCTTGGCATGAGTTTTCCGATCTATCTGTGCATGGCTGGTGGTCAAGGTGCTGGTTTTCCTGGGACTTGTTTGTGACCCTTATCTGCAGAATTTCCTGAAGTTAAAACAATGTAAAGAATAAGGAAGTGGTTAATCCTAGTCAAACAGTTCTGATCTGAAGCCCTGATATAGCCTGCCCCTATTGTGAGGGTAGGAATGCGGTTTAGCAACCATCTTATTACTTGCACCTTAGCTAGTCTGACAACCCTGTCCACAGGGTGATGAGAGGCAGAAATGAGAAGTAAAGAGAGAAGCACAGGAGTGGAGGAGAAGGGGCCGGGGCTCTGGTCCCAGATCTGCCATTAGGGATGTAACTGTACCTCCCTGGGCCTTGGGTGCTTCATGGATAAGGTAAAGGTCTTAGACTAGATTGTCACTTAAGCCATTTCCCACCTGATGTAAGACAGGAGATAGATGTATCCAATGCAAGGCATGGCAATGTGACTAGCACAAAATCTTTTGAGTCACAGACATATCCCCATAAGCCTAGGGAGAGATACCTCACTTCCCAAGGTTTGGCCATGGCTTCTGGAAGCTGGATATCCATTACTCAGGTCACTCTTTATACTACAGCACCAAGATGGTAATACTGCATCTAGAAACCTATGTGGTCCCCTGGAGCAAGGAAAGAGGAGTTTCTATGCTAATTAGTACAGCTTAATTTTTCAGGTTAGTTCCTTGAGGCTAGGGAGCCTGAGAAAAATCACAGCACAGTGCTAAAGGCTAGTGTAGTGGACAAAATAATGGCTCCCCCCATAAAGATGTCCTAATCTCCAGAATCTGTGACTGTATTATTTTACATGACAAAAGGGACTTTGCAGAGTCAGATATGACAATGAAAGCAGAAGTCAGAGAGAGAGAGATTCCAAGATGCTATGCTGCTGACTTTGAAGATGGAGGATGATATTTATCTAGTGCTGCTATAACAGAAATAACACAAGCAGACAGCTTTAACAAACAGAAGTTTATTCTCTCACAGTCTAGGAGGCTAGAAGCCTGAATTCAGGGCACTAGCTCCATGGGATGGCTATCTCTCTCTGTCAGCTCTAGAGGAAGGCCCTTGTCATCAATCTTCCCCTGCTCTAGGAGTTTCTTGGGCACAGAGACCTGGGTCCAAAGGAAGAGCTATTCTCCTGACTCTTGTTTCTTGTTAGTATGAGGTCCCCATGTTTTTCTGCTCACTTCTCACTTTTATATCTCAAAAGGGATTGTCTTAAAACATAACCTAATCTTGTAGATTGAGTCATGCCTCATCAACATAACATAACTGCCGCTAATACCATCTCATCAACATCATAGAGACAGGATTTACAACACATAGGAAAATCGCATCAGATGACAAAATAGTAGACAATCACACAGTACTGGGAATCATGGCCTTGCCAAGTTGACACATATTTTTAGGGGACACAATTCAGTTCTTGACACCAAGGAATTCAGCTGACTCTAGAAGCTGGAAAAGGCAAGAAACAGATTCTCCCCTAGAATCTCCAGAATGAATGCAACGCTGCCAACCCATTTTAGACTCTGACTCCCAGAACGGTAAGATAAAAAATTTGTGCTGTTTGATTCCCAGTGGGGCGCTCACATGGAGAAGGAGGTAGAGGGAAACTGCGGAATTTTATGGGAAAAGAGGAAGCTGGGATATGAAATTGAAATGAATATTTTAAGGAGAAATGAGAATCAAGAGAGGCTGTATGTGCGGGGTGGGGTTTGGGAGAGAGAAACAAATTGTGAAAATGCGGATCTAATCTGTTCTTGCAGGGCTGAGATTAGGATGAGGTGAGTGAGGCAGAGTCGTACTTTGAGTGTAGGGTCAGTTCCTGTCTTTATTTAAAATGTTGACACTTTGTTCATCGTGGATATTTTATCCTGATATCCTGATATTAAAAATACTGTCTTAAATATTTTTTTAAAAAATTGTGCTGTTTTAAACTGCTAAGGTCTCTGGGTGGCGCTAAGTTTGTGGCGATTTGTTACAGCAGCGATCAGAAACTAGTACAGCTAGTTTTGACCAAGTCTGGGGGCCAGGGCCAAAGTCTGCACAGGGCACCACTCTAGAAAGGGCAGAGCTCAGAGACTGATGGGGACTTAAAGACAAATGTACTTACAGTTATTATAGAAGGTTTCCAATGATTTGCTGCTGGGAGTGCACCTTTTAAGCTGCCCCGTCCACTGTGAACAAGGTAAACATCTCTGTGGACCAGAAAAGGAACGGAAATGCCCAGCCGTAGCAGGAGCTAAAGCTAGAAATAAGCAGATGCATCTGGAGTTTGGCTCTTGTAGGGTCACTATGAGTCAGAATCCACTTGATGGCAATGGGTTTTTAGTTTGTTTGTTTGTTTGTTTTTTCCCTAGGGTATTAAAGATTGGAAGCACTCTGTAGGCTTGAATTGGTAGGGCAGAGGTGAGGCTACCTCTCTTGTGTAAGGAGGCTGAAGGAGTCTGGACTGCTGCCTAGGGCCTAGTTTCCATGGGGCTCTTGTCTAAGGTGGCTTGAGGAGGCAATGAGACCACACACTCAGGGCCTGGGGTGGGCTATCAACTGGCTCAGGAACTGGCCCTGGGACCTGTCGCAAATGAAATTGGCAAGAGCTACAGACTGCAAAGTATGTTTTCATCCATGATCATGCTTAATGCAACACAGCAAGGTGGTTATTATTATTGTCCCTAATTTATTGATAGGTAAACTGAGGCTAAATGGTAAACTTCAAAGAGAGAAGCCTGGGTCTTTCTCTTTCCTTGCTACATACCAAGAGACTAGCCCTAGGCCAAGTTTAAAATAGGCATTCATTAAATATCTCTTGAGTCCCAAATTAAAGCTTGAAGAAATGATATAACTTGCTCAAGCCTATGAAGCTGGTATGTGACAGAGTCAGATCTTCAGTTCCAGTTTTGGATTCTGAATCTCATGTTCTTTCCATGATACTAAACTCTTCCAGAAACAAACTGTTTAGCCACGCTGACTCCTACGGAAGACCCATCCTCATTCAATGTCTGGCAGGACACTCAGGAGTTCAGGGCATGGTGCACACGCCAGTGATGCTGAGAGACTTGCTCTGTTCTGTGACACAGCACATTTGTATCCATCGTGGTATCTGTTAAGTGCCGCATTTTCAGAGGGGTCTTGCTAAGCCCACTCTCACCTATGTCTTCTCTGCAGATGGCGGGGGGAGGGGGCAGGGAGGTGGGGCTGGCATAAGGCGGTCACAGCATGAAGCTGGCCATTCGGGCTACCCAGTGATGCAATCAGTGTGAGAAAGCAAAATCAGGGTCCTGAAACCAGCTCAAAACTGTTCACAGTCCCGATTGCCTTTTTTAGAAATGGAAGGAGCACTGTGCTGTAGTCAGGAGTGTGGGTGGGCCATTGACTGACATGTGGCCTTAGATCTCAGTTTCATAACTGGTAAATTGAGTGGGTGGGGCTAGATAAGCTCTAAAACTATGTGAAGTTGTCTTTATGACTTCTTTAGTTCCTCTTATTAAGAACCTTTAATAGTGTGATCTGGATTTTTCTTAGCCTCAGTGATTTCTATATATCAAATTGTTCAGATAAGACACATCCTGAAGAAATATAGGCTCTGTTTAAGAAAATCCATCATCCAGTCTGAATTTATGCTTAGAGGTTTGAGAGAAAACCAGGACCTTGCAAAGAGGAATAAAATAAAATTCTCTTGAATGGGGATAACTACAGTGTAATTCTACTTCAGTGGAAAGATAATCTTTACACATTCAAGATAGAAAAAGACTGGTTCAGTTAAGTTGAAGAGAGATTTGCAGGTCATTTTACTTCTGTGACCTTTCCCTCCTGAACTGAAATTGAAATAATGCTCAAGAGACCACTCTGTAAACAGGAAAATGGCATAGCAATGTGTAGCCCAGTCTGATACCCTTATCCCAGCCAAGGCAGCATGAGGCAAGGGGATTTGAGAATCTTGACATATCTTTAGTAGTGTTTGTAAACTCAGGACTTTGTGAACATGGCAGATATGCTGAGAATGACAGAGCCCTCACCTGCTATGGTAACCATAAGCAGTTTAAAAATGGCACCGCAGCAGGCTGTAACACATATACAGGGTTCAGATCTCAGTGTCTGGCTCTCTCCACTATGGGGTTGCTGAGAACCTTTACCCAGCGTAGCTAAGGCTGTGTTCCAGATCATTCTTATCTAAAGCACTATGATCTATTTTGATTCTTTCCACTTCTTGCTTTGTTGTTGTTGTTAGTTTTCATTGATTCTAACTCATGGTAACCCCATGTGTACAGAGTAGAACTGCTCCATAGAGTTTTCAAGGCTGTGACCTTTTGGAAACTGATTGCCAGGCCTGTCCTCCGAGGCACCTTTGGGTGAGTTCCAGATCACCAACTTTTTGGCGAGTAATTGAGTCCTTAACCATCCTTAACAGTGATCTGTAGTCAGGTTTGATTATAGCACACTTGTTGGGTATCAGGTCTTTCTTGGTTGATTTTTATAGAAGCTTTTATTATTTGGAAATATGCCATATACTGGATTTTTTTGTTAACAAAACAGGCTGCATGTGTGTGTGGCAGCTCCCTGAGTCTGCTACAGAGCACTGTGGCCTGTACTTGTGTTCTCCTTGTCAACTGTCTTCTCTCTGATGTGATCAGCATTCTCTGCACAGGGAGACAATAGAAAGGGTATATGAAATATTTTGCTGGGGATAAGGAATTATTGTAAGGTACATAAAACAAGAATGGTCTTGTTGTATATTTCCATGACACTGAAGTATATAGTCATGAAATTCACTTTTGCAACAATGGTTGGGGGTGCTCTATTTAATTCCCTCATTTCCAATATTGCTTGGGCTACACAAATGTTAAATATTATTAAGGTGTCATTCCTTAGATTAGATACAACTATCTCCTAAGAATTCCTTTTCTTCATTTATTTAAAATGTGTTGCTACCCAAAATGTATCCATTCTACAGTGGCATGTACTCAGGGAATGCAGTGTGGGAGAGCTGAGCGCAGCTGTTGCTATCTCTCCCATGTCCAAGCTCTTAACACAGATTATACCTGATCTGAAGCCTTTAGCGATGAGTTAGGGCAAGAGCTCTGAAAAGATCCTCTCCTCCACCCCCCACCAAAAAAAAAAAGAGCAACCAAAATAATTAATACTTTCAAAATTAGGATTTTGGAGAAAGCAAGCATCTCAGTTCTTTGGGCCTGGCAGTCCTCAAGAGATCACCCACAACTGTTCAGCCCTCACACTAGCGCTTCAATCGTTTCTCTCATTTTTGCTATCGCTAGATTTTTCTTTTCTCTTCTGTGCCTGGCTCCTCTGTTCCTTGTCCCTCATCAGCTTCTCTTTCCCTGAAAGCCTAAAGCATCCTTCCCATTGACACTCTGGAAGCAGGATAGGCAGGATTAGTAGGGTTGGTGGGCACACAGGAGGGAGTAGACTTCCCCTACTACTAAAGGCCACGGGCAAGTTCAGATCTGTTGACGGTTTGTGTGAAACACGATTAAAGCACATTTAAAAAACATCGCTTGTAAAAAAAAAAAAAGATGATTTATTGAAAGTCTAATGTGTCTGGCAACATGTTAGACTTAAGGTGAAGATGTTTTCCTTGGTTCCAACTTCCCTGAATTTTCTGTAATGAGTCTGCAATATTATTTTGGATAGTACAGTTTGCTATAGAATCGTACATAGAAAGGGCATATGTAAACCAAACATTTTTAATAGAAGTGGAAAATAAATTATGATTACTTTAAAAGAAATACATTGTTCACTAGAGAAGCACACTTATTTGCCTAAACTGATTCTGGGAGCCTTCTTTTCCATGAGGAAATAATTAAAATTAAAACTTCCTGTAATAGAACATATATATATATATATATATATATAATTAGCTGAATCAATAGGCATTTTGCCCTTGAGGTCAAAGGCAAGACAGAACATCAGTGTCCTTCAGAAAAGAACAAGGTGCCTAGATGGAGTAAAAGAAGGATCCTGAAGGGGTCCTATGTCTTTCAGAGGGATGTACAAACTGAATCCCTGCAGGAAACCTAATTAGCAATATTCTTACTCATATCACCACCACCAGCACAGCCCACAACTTCTTTTTTTTTAATTCTTGCTTTGATAAGCACATGAGTGAAGGCTTTAAGCCCATTTACTCTGGAAAAGTAAAAGAAAAAGATAAAGTGAAAATAGAAGAGAAACAACCAAAGAGCACGGGATTGATAAGGAGCTTTTGTGTAGGTATGATTGGACAGCTCCAGGTAAAGGACTTAGCCTGCACCAAAAAGGGGTGGAGATGTGGAGGGGAGGCAATGGGAACCAATGTTCAGGGACACACTGGGCTATAAGGCACCTCTGTATGAATTAAAAAATACTTGCCCCTCTGGGTGGAGGAATTAGGAAAAGATGCCTCCTCTGGATGGATGCAGTCCAGTTCTAGAACTCAAGGCTTGACAAGCAGAGCATGAGCTGAATTTCAACATCACTCACCCCCTCACTCAACACCTTCATGGAGGACACAAACCACCAAACTGTAGGTAGTGACCCTGTCAGTGTTTATCAAGTGCTTATATTATGCCAAAAACTTAATCATACATTGCGTTATATAATTCTCACAGTGAA
This sequence comes from Dugong dugon, assembly GCA_030035585.1. Lineage (NCBI taxonomy): Eukaryota > Metazoa > Chordata > Mammalia > Sirenia > Dugongidae > Dugong > Dugong dugon. Next base: position 69,751,319 of record CM057473.1, read on the forward strand.
CCCATAGACTAGTTTTAGAAATATGGATATACACATTTCAGATGAATAACATGAGGTTTAAAGAAGTAACTTCTGGCAGGACTTTCAAGTATGGCCAAGAGAAGAGATTGACAAATTTTGTCTTCAAAATAAGCAACTATAAAGCTAGACAAAATTGTCAAAAACAACAAGTTTAGTGCTCTGGAAATTGACGAAAGACATATGACAATCTAATAAGCGTTTATGCTTGAAAAACTGCTGAACTTCTGGCAAGAAAGTAGGAATCCATGGTGTGCTGACCTGGGGCTGCTCCCATCTACACAGCTCAATCAGTGCAGAGGTTCTGCCAAAGTATGACAGACCTTGAGAATTGAGATTCTCTGTTACAATCAAAGAGGTTCACTTGATTTGGAGTGGGAGGGTGGGGAGCAATAAATAGGCCCAGCAAGATTGTAAGTGAAAGTAATGATCTCAGAGGTGAGTGGGATGGGATGCGAGTGTGTCTAAAACTCTTAACAGCCTGAGGTTCTAGTCATGGTTGGGGCAGGTATATTCATGACTGAGGCTGCGTATAATCCCAATGGAGATGGTAGAAGGCCCCAGGTAACCACAACCATCTAACCCACCCTAATGCTGTGCATACGTGCAGAGGAGATATGAAAGGGTCCAACAGAAAGTAAAAGCCAGGACAGACCTTAAAATGGCCTGAACATTGGATGCATTCCTTTATCCATCCACAGATCTATTGGCAGAGAACAGAAGTCTTACTGACTCAAGATGTTTGAGCACATGCTCTATTCAATCATGTGCAGACCACTAAGCTACACAGGGATGACCCATAGGAAGTCAGGCTTAAAATTAAAACAAGCATATTTAAAAGAAAAAAAAAAACTGAGCAGAGACATTAGCACGCACACACTTCAGGGAAGACAGATTTCACATATATATCTCAAGCAAGTAACTAAACAAAGAAGCAAACACACCAACCAAGAAAAAACAAAAACAAAAAATCAGCACCAACAACTATCTTTGGGGTAAAAAGTCAGAATCCATAGTTGCTACAGTATATTCTATAAAATGTTCAGTTTTAGAGAAAAGATGCAAATAACCAAAATAAAAAATGAAAAAGGGGACATTACAATTGACCCAATAGAAATAAAGAAAATTATGACAGAATATTGTGAACAGTGTATGACAACAAACTGGATAACCTAGATGAAATGGACAAATTCTTAGAAGCACACAAGCCACCCAAACTGACTTTTAAGAGGAAATAGAAGGTCTCAAAAGACCCATAACAAGTCAAAAGATTGAATCAGTGATCAAAAACCTCCCAACAACAACAACAAAAAGTCCTGGCTTCATTGGGGAATTCTACCAAACATTTAGAGAAGAATTGACAGCAATACTGTTTAAACTCTTCCAAAAGATACAGAAGAAAGGGATACTGCCTAATTTATTTGATGAATCAAACATAATCCTGATACTCAAACCAGACAAAGACACCACCAAAAAAGAAAATTATAGGCCCATATCTCTTATGAATATAGACGCAAAAATCCTCACCAAAATACTAGCAAGCAGAATCCAACAGTATATTAAGAGTCATATACCATGACCAAGTGAGATTTATTCTAGGAATGCAGGGATGGTTCAACATTAGAAAATCAATCAATGTAATACACCACATCAATAGAATAACCACATGATCATCTCTATGGATGCATAAAAAAGCATTTGATAAAATCCAACACCATTTCTTTGTGAAAACCCTAAAGAAGATCGAAATAGAAGGGAAATTCCTCAGTATGATTCAGGACATATATGAAAAGCCAACAACCAACATTATACTTAATGGAGAAAGACTGAGAGCTTTCCCCTTGAAACCGGGAACAAGACAAGGGTGCCTGCTCTACCATTTCTATTCAATATTGTATTAAAAGTTCTAGCCAGAGCAATAAGACAAGAAAAAGAAATAAAAGGTATCCAGATTGGAAAAGAAAAAGCAAAATTATCTCTATTCATGGATGATATGATCCTATATACAGAAAATCCCCAAGAGTCCACAAGAAAACTTCTAGAGCTAATAGAGAAACTTGGCAAAGTTGCAAGTTACAAAGTCAACAGAGATCAGTGGGGTTTCTATACACCAGCAATGAAAAATCTGAAAGTGAAATTAGGGAAACAATTCCATTTACAATAGCATCAAAGAGAATAAAAATACCTAGAAAGAAATCTAACCAGTGACGTGATGGACTTATTCAATGAAAACTATAAAACACTGCTGAAAGAGATTAAAGAAGACTTAAATGGAAAGATGTCCCATATTCATGGATTCAAAGACAATATTGTTAAGAAGTCAATACTATCCAAAGCAATCTATAGATTCAATGCAATCCTGATCAAAATTCCAACAGCTTTCTTTGCAGAAATATAAAAACCAATCCCCAACTTTACATGGAATAGCAAGAGGCCCCATATAGCTAAAGCAATGTTGAAAGAGAAGAACAAAGTAGGAGGAATCACACTTCCTGATTTTAAAACATACTATACAGACAGTAATCAAAACTGCCTGGTACTCGGTTAACAATAGACACATAGACCAGTGGAATAGAACTGACAGTCCAGAAATAAACCCACACGTCTATGGTCAACTGATTTTTGATAAGGGTGCTAAGTCCATTTGATGGAGAAAGAAGAATCTCTTCAATAAACAGTGCTGGGAAAATCGGATTTCTACATGCAGAAAATGAAACGGCATCCATACTTCACACCATACCCAAGAACAAATTCAAAATGGGCTAAGGACCTAAATGTACAAACTAAAACCATAAAATTTCTAGAAGAAAAAGCAGGGACAATACTGTCAGGCCTAGCTTTTAACAATGGATTATCTAATATAACAAAAGCACAAACAGTAAAAGACCAAATGAATAAATGGGATCTCCTAAAAATTAAAAACTTTCGCTCATCAAAAAACTTTCCAAAAAAAGTAAAAAGACAAGCTACTGACTGGGAGAATATCTTTGGAAACCATATATCCAACAAGAACCTGATAAACAAAAAATGCATAAAACTTCCACAACGTAACAACAAAAAGACAACCCAATCATAAAATGGGCAAAGGACTTGAATCGATGTTTCACCAAAGAGAACACTCAAATGGCCACCAAACACATGAAAAGGTGCTCAACATCATTAGCCAGAGAGATGCAAGTCAAAATCACAATTAGATACCATTTCACTCTCACTAGAATGGCTAAGATTAAAAAAAAAAAAAAAAACAAAAAAACAGAAAATAACAAATGTTGGTGGGATGTGGGGAAATTGGAACCCTTACCCATTTCTAGTCAGAATGCAAAATGGTACATACATTGTGGAAAACGGTGTGGCAGTGCCTCAAAAAACTAAAAACAGAACTGCCATATGACCCAGCAATTCCACTCCTAGTATATACCCAGGCTTGAAAGTAGAGACTTAGACAGAGACTTGTACACCAACGTGCACTGCAGCACTGTTCACAAACACCACAAGGTGGAAACAACCTAAATACCCATCAACAGGTGAATAGATAAACAAAATTTGGTACATATATACAGTGGAATACTGCCCACCAGTAGGAGAAATGAAGTCTTGATACAAGCCACAATACGGATGGAGCTGGAAGACATTATGCTGAATGAAATAAGTCAATCATAAAAGGACAAATATTATATGACCTCACTTATATATAAAGACAAGAAAGGACAAATGTATAGCAAACAAAGTTTATTAGTGGTTTACCAGAGAAGGGAGGGAGAGGGAAGGGAGGGTTAACGGTGTTGGAAATATCGCATTGGTTAAAGGTAGGTTTGCACAGCCGATTACTGTAATTGCTGTCAGTAAGTTGTGCACCTGTAAAAACTGAATTGGCAAATGTTATGTGATAAATATTTACCACAACAAAAAGAAAGAAATAGTAGCTGCTGAGGCTGATTTTGTACTACCAAATACCTCATGGGATCTGGTTTCTTGGTTTAGAGGTTTAGGGTCATGGTTTCATGGGACATCCCAGTTAACTGGCCTAATAGCATGTTTAGTGCCTCTGTTCTGCCTCCTAGTTCAATGTGTAGTGTCTGGGGTCTTAAAAGCTTGCAAACGGCCATCCAAGGCACAATAATTGGTCTCTATTTGCCTAGAACAACAGAGAAAGAAGAGTCAAGAATAGGAGGAGGATATGGAATGTGTGGCTAATTACCTCCATGAACAACTACCTCCTTTGCCATGAGACCAGAGGAACTGGATGGTGCCCAGCTACCATTACTGAACATTTTGATCAAAGAGTCCATAGAAGAATTCTGATCAAAAGGGAGAAAATGCAGAACAGAATTTCAAATTCTCATGAACTCCAAACTTCCTGGAGACAAGAAGCTTGGATGAACCCCTGAAACTATTGCCCTGAGATAATCTTTAAACCTTAAACCAAAAAATATCCCCTGGAGTCTTCTTAAAACCAAACAATAGTTTAGCTTAACTAGTAAAAAAGGTCTGCCTTGAGCATTATGCTTTTTTAAGAACTATCTATATGGGATCAAATTGACAATAGGAACTCAAAAATTATATAGGAACCTCAGGGAGCAGTAAGTTTATGTTAATGAGGGAGGAACAATTCAGAAAAAGAGGGTGAGAATGGTTACACAACTCGAAGGATGTAATCAATGTCACTAAATGGTACATGTAGAAACTGTTGAATAGGTATATGTTTTGCTGTGGATGTTTTCAACAACAACAACAAAATAAATAAATAAAATTATATAAAAAACAAAATGAGAAAACCCCCAAAATGTTCAGTTTTCAACAAAAATTATGAGACATGCAAAGAAATGAAAAGTGTGACCTATACCCAGGAGAAAAGCCAACAAGAACTATTTCTGAGTATCCTGGGATATTGGATTTAGCAGACAATGCCTTCAAAGAAGCTATTATAAATATGTTCAAGGGATGAAAAAAAAATGATTATAGAATTAAAGGAAAGTATGTTGGTGCAATGGTTAAGTGCTTGGCTACTAACCAAAAGGTTGACAGTTCGAACTGACCCAGTGGCTCCACAAGAGAAAAGTCCTGGCAATTTTCTCCCACAGAGATCATAGCCTAGGAAACTCTTTGGAGCAATTCTACTCTGTCATATAGGGTTGCTATGAGTTAGAATCAGCTTGACAGCACACAAAAACAACGACAACATGACAACAATGCCAAAAATAACTTTAAAAATGTGAGCTTCAATAAATAGATATTTTCTAAAAAAGAACAAAGTGAAAAATCTTGAAAAGTTGAAAAGTACAATAACTGAAATTCAAAATTTATTACAGGAGCTTAACAGCAGATTCAATAAGGTCAAAAAATGAATCAAAGAATGTAAAAATAGACCAATAGAAATTTTCCAATCTGAAGAACAAAGAGAAGAAAAGGCTGAAGAAAAACTCTCAGATCCTAAGAGACCTCATGGGTAACATTAAGCATTCCAATATATGTTTAATGAGTATTCAGAGGAAAGAAAAGAGAGTAAATTAAAAAAAAGGTCAAAAATTTGCCAGATTCAATGAAAAACATCAACATACACATCAAAGAGGCTCAAAAAGCTCCAACTAGAATAAATACAAAGAGGTCCACAGCTGGACACATCAGAGTCAAACTGTTGAATGCTAAAGGCAAAGAAAAACTCTTGAAGCTTCAAGAGAAAAACAACTCATCCCTTATAAGGAGATGTCATTATGATTAATGGCTGACTTCTCATTTGAAACAATGGAGTCCAGAATGCAGTATACTTACATAAAGCAAGTGTTGAAAAAACAAAGCGTCAACCAAGAATTCTATATTCATCAAAACTGTCCTTCAAAAATGAAGGTGAAATAAAAAATTTCCAAATAAACAAAGACTGAGAGAATTTGTGACTAGCCATCTGCCTTATAATAAATACTAAAGGGATTCCTTCAGGCTAAAAGAAAATTATAACAGGAGGTAACTTGAATATACTGTGGATTGCCAGAAGAATGAACAAATCAGTTTTAGAACAAGTAAACCAGAATGCAACTTAGAAGGGCAGGTGGCAAGACTTCAGCTTACTCACTTTGGACACATCATCAGGAAAGACTAATCACTAGAAAAGATCATCATGGTTAGTAAAGTAGAGAGGGGCAGCAAGAATGAGGGAAACCCTCAATAAGGTAGACTGACCCAATAGCCACAACAATGGGTTCAAACATACTAACGATCATGAAGATGGCACGGAACCAGGTAACATTTTGTTGTTATATAGAAGGTCATCATGAGTCAGAGCTGACTCAAAAGCAACTCACAACAACTTGAATCCACAGGAAGAAATAAACAGCACCAGAAATGGTAAACATATGGGTTAATATAAAAAATTCTGCAAATACATTTTTTCTCATTTATTCTCTTAATGTCTTAAAAAGACATAAGATCATATTAAATCCACATTTATAACACTACATTGTTTGGTTGATAACGTATATTGATGTAATATATATGACAGTAATAGCACAAAGGAAATTGAGCTATATTGGAGAAAAATTTCTATATGTTACTGGAATTAAGTTAGTATTAATCTTAAGTAGAGTGTGATTACTTAAGATGCATATTGTAATCCCCTAGAGCAACTACTGAGAAAGTAACTCCAAAAACATAAAAAAGATGAACAGAATATTTTAAATGGTACATTGAAAAATATTTAACATCATAAAAGAAGATAGTCAAGAAGGAACAATCAAAAAAGACAGAGGAGACTTGTAAAAAAGAAACAATAAAATGGAATGCAAATCCAACCATATCAATAAATACATTGAATGTGAATAGTGCAAACATCCAGTCAAAAGACAGAGGTTGTCAGACTAGATAAAAAGCAAGACCCAACTGTATGCTACATACAAGAGGCACATCTTAGATTAAAAGACACAAATAGGTTGAAAGTAAAAGGATCGGGGGGTGGCCGAGGGGAACAGTGACCGTAAGAGCACTGGAAGGGCTATACTAATATCAGACAAAATGGACTTTAAGATAAGAAATATTACTAAGGAAAATATGGACAATTTAAAATGATAAAAGAGTCAATTCACCAGGAAGATATAACAATATAAATACATATGCACCTCACAATAAAAAACCAAAAAACCAAACCCATTGCCACTGAGTCGATATCGACTCATAGTGACCTATAGGACAGAGTAGAACTGCCCCATAGGGTTTCCAAGGAGCGGCTGGTGGATTCAAACTGCCAGCTATTTGGTTAGCAGCCAAACTCTTAACTACTGCCTATCTGACAACAGAGTCTTAAAATGGGTGACATGAAACTGTTAGAATTTAAAGGAAAAACAAACAATTTAACACTTATAGTTGCCCACTCTGAATAACTGATAGAACATCTAGACAGAAAATAAGAAAGGATATAGAAGACTTCAACAATACTATCAACCAATTCAAGCTCACTGACAAATATAGAACACTCTACCCGAAAGTTACAGAATTCACATTCCTTTCAAGTGCAGAGAATTTTATCCGGGATAGACCATACAGACTATAACACAATTCTCAATAAATCTATAAGAATTAAATCATACAAAGTATGTTCTCTGACCACAATGGAATAAATTGGAAATCAACAAGAGAAAGAAATCTGGAAAATTTCCAAATATTAGGAAATTAAACAACAGACTTCTATATAATCCATGCATCAAAGAAGAAATTACCAGGAAAATTATAAAATATTTTAACTGAATGAAAACTAAATAAAACATATAAAAACCTATGTAATGACGCTAAAGCAGTGCTTAGCGAGAAATGTCTTGCTTTAAATGCCTACATTAAAAAAGAATAGTCTCAAATCCATAACCTAAGCTTCTACTTTAAGAAACTAGAAAAAGAAGAGCAAACTAAGCCCAAAACAAGCAGAAGAAATGAGATAAAGATTAGAACAAAAGTCAATGAGATAGAAAACAGAAAAATAATGAGAATCAATGAAAATAAAAATTGGTTCTTTGAAAAGATCAACAAAATTGACACACTTTTAGATTAACCAAGAAAAAAAGAGACACACAAATTACCAAAATCAGTAATAAAATAGGGAATATCACTACTGACCCTAAAGAAATTAAAGGAATATTATAAATATGTTTTTGCCAACAAATTAGACAACTTACATGAAATGGAAAAATTTCTAGAAAGCCACAAGTTACCAGAACAAATTGAAGAAGAAATAGAAAATCTGACTAGACCTGTAACAAGTAAGAAAATTGAATCAGTAATTAAAAACTTCCCATAAAGAAAAACCCAGGCCCAGATGTCTTCACTGATGAATTCTATCAAATATTTAAAGAATAAATAACACCAATTCTTCACATACTGTTTCAGAAAGTAGAGGAAGGAACACTTTTCAACTCATTCTATGAGGCCACTATTCCTCTGATACAAAAACTAGGCAAAGATATCACAGGAAAAGAAAGCCACTGACCAATATCCCTCATGAACAAAGATGGAAAAAAAATCCTTAAAATATTAGCAATACAAATCCAGCAACATATAAAAAGTATTATACACCATGACCAAGTGAAATTTATCCAGGAATGCAAGGTGGGTTTAATATCCAAAAGTCAATTAATGTAATATACCATATTAATAAAACAAAGGACAAAAATCACATGATCATCTCAAAAGACATAGAAAAGGCATTTAATAAAATCCAGCATCTATTCATGATAAAATTTCTCTACCAACTAGGAATAGAAGTTCCCTTCTATTCCTCAACCTGATAAAGGGCATCTATGAAAAACCCACAGTTATCATCATACTAAATGATTAAAGACTGAATGTCCTACCCCCCAAGATTGGAAACAAGGCAAGGATGTTTGCTTTCATCAAGTTTATTCGATGTTGAACCTATGCAGTACAATAAGAAAAAGGAAAGATGGATGGATGAACGAAAGGAAGGAAGGAAATAGGGAGGGAGAGAGGAAAGAAAGGAAGAAAGGAAGGAAATAAGACAAAAGGAGAAAGAAAGAAGTTAAAGCCATCCAGATTGGAAAGGAAAAAAGTAAAATTGTTTTTATTAGCAGTTTAACAAAATCCTTTATGTAGAAAATCCAAATAATTCACAAAAAATACTAGAACAAATGAGCAAGTTTAGTAAGGTTGCAGGATACAAGATCAATATACGAAAATCAATTTTATTTCTATATTTTAGCCACAAACAATTCCAAAATGAAATTAAGAAAACAATTCCATTGACAAAAGCATCAAAAAGAAGAAAATACTTCAGAATAAATTTAACAAGATGTACAAGCCTTGTACTCTGAAAATTACAGAACATTGCTGAAGGAAATTAAAGATGTTCTAGATAGAAGAAAAGACAGTACATTTTCATCGACTGGAAAACTCAATAGTGCCAAGATGGCATTTATCCCAAAATATATCAATAACTGAAGCTATCCCTGTCCAAATCCCAGCAAAATTTCTGTAGCCTAAAATTTATATAGAAATGCAAAAGACTTAGAACAGGCAAAACACATTTTTGTTTTGTTTTTTAAAAAAGAACAAAGTCGGAGAACTTACACTACCTGATTTCAAAACTTAATATGAAGTCAAAATAATAAAGATAATATGGTATTGGGGCAAGGAAAAGTATATAGATCAAGGGAACATAACTGAGAATCCAGAAATAAATCCTTGCATTTATGATCAATTGATTTTTGATAAAAATGTCAAGAGAATTCAATGGGGGAAGGATGGTCTTTTCAACAAATGGTGCTGGGATAATAGAATATCCATATGCAAAAAATGAACTTATATGTACAAACCACACACAAAATTAACTAAAAGTGGATTATAGACCTACTTGGAAGAACTAAAACTATATACCTTCTTAAGAAAAAAAACCAGAAAATCTTTGTGACCTGATCTTGGGCAAAGAGTCCTTAGATATGACACTAAAATCACAACTGATAATTAAAAAAAATAAATTGTACTTGATTAATATTCAAAACTTCTGCACTTCAAAAGACACCATCAAGAAAATGAACAGACAGCCACGGAATGGGAGAAAATATTTGCACATCATATATAGGATAAAGGACTTGTATCCAGAATAAATAAATAACTCATATAGCTCAATAATAAGATTAACAATCCAATTTAAAAATGAGGTTCATACCACCTACCTCAAAGAGAGTTAGAATTAAGAAAGGTAATGCACTAAAGGTAGCTTTGGCACAATGTTTGGTGTATGGTAAATACTCACCAAATGGCAGCAACAGTTAAGATCAGAAAGGTTATCATTACTATATAAATAAACAAACAGAGCTTCAGAGTAGGCAAAGACCTTGTCCAAGGGCACTTAGGGTATAAGCAGCAGTGAAACCCAGACTGAAACTTGCAGGGTGCAAAAGAAGGATTTAGAAAATGTCACAAGTGAGCTTCACACTGGCAAGTGACAGGTGCTCCCTAGGACATCGCATGCTTTGAGGGTGACTAGCGATGGGGCCTCCTCCAAGCAGGCAGGCTGTGTGGCCCTGTCCTATCAAGCTCCTCTACCCAGGAGAAGCACCTGCCTCATGGGGGAATTTTCAGTCTCACAGTTCTGCCTCTTTCCTTAATTTGACTTTCACTGAATGTTTGAAAACTATTATAGCTCATTGTCATTATTATTTGGAATTAAGAGAAATTGGAAAATGCTTTAAATGTCCATCAGCAGGGGGCTCACCAAATTAACTAGGATTTATCTATAACATATTCGATTACAAAAGTAATACATATTTACTATGAAAAAATTTTAGACAGATTTTATATGTACTAACCCGGAAAGTTGCCAATATATAGTTAAAAGAAACAATGTCGGTTGTAGAACAATATGCATACAATGGCCTCATTTTAGTTTGTGTATGTTTATTTAGGCATAGAAAATATCCTGGAAATGTACATATGAAATCATTATCTCCAGTTACTTCTGCAGCATAGAATTTTTGTTGAGGAGCTAAGAGGAGAATACATTTCTGTATTGTTACAATTTTTCACTTATTTCTTTTGTAATTAAAAACTAAAGAAAAATAAATATGTTATTTTTAAATGCTGTATTAAAAATTTATACTTACTTCAAATTTAAAAAGAGAAGATGACTTACTTTAAGTCACACAGCTAGTAAATGGTGTATTCAGGTTTTGAGCCCAGATCTGTGCCCTGTCCCCCATACTATCCTCCTTCAGAAGGGGCCTGGGTGAGAAATTAGGATATTCTTCCCAAGAAAATGGTTGTGAATCATTGATTTAATTATCAGATGAGATCACAGACTCTCCTGTTTGGGAGACATTGAGTAATGGGTAGTGGTCTCTAATAATTCAGAAAGGTGATGAGAGCTTTGCAAAGAAACAGGAGCATTGGCTAAGTGACTCCTGGAAATCCCTTTCTTAACTCTCTGTGATTCAACAATATAAGAAAATACCATTTTTTTGATAGTGTATCAAATTGAGTACCAAACTTTCAAAGTAGCAAGGAAAAAGGGATCCTGGAAATGACCATCTAGTAATTCAATCCCTGTTAAAATAGTGGAACAAATATTAAGGTGAAAAAAAAAAAAACTATCTAGGATAATGGAATTATGAGCAATAAGCATTATGGGTTTTAAAAGAACAAATCATGCCAGACAAAGTTGATTGCTTTTTTGATTAGTAGACTAAGGGAATAGAGTAGGTGTAATATATCTTGATTTTAACAAAAGATTTGACACCGTCTCATGAAATTTTACTCAGGAAATTAATTGAAAATGGCCTAGAGATGAGCACTGTTGCATGAACTTCAGTATGGTGACAGGACAGCAGAAGGGAATGAGGAACGTGGATGCATCACAGTGGGGGGACGTGGGTGGAGAGTCACAGGTCAGGGGTCAGCTGTATTTAATTATTTCATTACTTCTCAGGAAGAAGAGGAGGGTGCTCTTAACGTGAGTGAAATTCAGAGTATATCTCATCTGTGTGCTTTAATAAAAAATTATTTGACTGAGAGCTAGCAAGTCTAGTTGGCTTCCAATCCCAGGTTTAGCCTTTTCTGGGTCCCAGGAGAATCCCTGTTGATGCAGATAAATACAAAATGGGCCCAGATTATCTTTAACACTAATTCTGAAAGATGAAGTGAGCATAATGGTGTTGGCCAAGATCCCCTCCTATTCCACGTCCTTATCCTGAACAGATTGTATGCTGAGCCAAAGGCCACCCACTGCTCTCAAAACCTGGGAGCCCAGCATGCACCCCTATAATCAATTACTGAGTACCTGCTATGTGCCAAGCCAATAGTAGACATAAAGGATAAAAAATGTCATAAAGACCTAAGACATAAAGGATAGTTCATGGTTTAGAGTAGGTGACAGACACATTAAGGCTCAAGCTGGCAGTGATCATTGCTGTAATCAAATTTAAATAACATCCAGCGGCATAACAGAGGAGGCTGAGAGTAACATTCAACATGGCAGGGGGCTGGAAGAGCCCAGAGTTGAGGGGTTGCTGAGGCCAGCTCCAAAGAGGAAGTGATATTTGACCAGAGGTTTAAAGGAAGGGTAGAATTTTTACATAGGATAGGGAAGAAAAGGGCAATTCTCCTCTGGAGACCTAAAGATGTAATTTAGTGGTTAAGATTCAGATACTGTGGGTTCAAATCCCACCTTTGCTTCTGACTAGTGGATGATCTTGACAGGTTACTAAACTTCTGTAAACACTCTGTAAAACTATAGCAATAACCATATCATAAAGACCTAATTTCCTAAGTGTTGTAAGGATGAAGTGAAAGGTTGTCTATACAGAACACAGCACCATGCTGAGTGCAAAGTAAAGCCTCCACAGTTGGAAGCCATTATGCTACTGTTGTTGATGGGTGGGGCAGGGCTGTGATGGGATACAAGAACGGAAAGATAGGTTTTAGAACTAGCTTGTGAACAATCCAGCCTTTATTGCACAGACAATGGGAAGACATTAATAGGCTTACATGTAGAAGGGTAACTTGACTAGATCTATTCTCAAAGTCTTCTCTGCATTGCTCCATGAAACCAAGCCTAAATGCTCATGACCCCTGATATTCAAAGTTAGATTTTGTTCTTGTTTTTACCATGATTGCTCTGAAAGTGGTGGAGGAAGAATAGGAAGGGAGAAGGAGTAGCCAAAAAAAGGCCAGGTAAGAGGCTACTCAAAGTGAGAGACAAAGACCTCAGCCAGGGCAGTCACAGTGCAAGTAGAAAGAAGGCTATGGATCTAAGGTCTGTTTTGGTAGTAAAAGAAAGGAGAATCAATGTTAAATTATTTATTTGTCTAGCTTCAAAAATCAAAAAAAAAAAACAACAAAAAAAACCCATTGCTGTTGAGTTGATTCCAACTCATAGTGACCCTATGGGACAGAGTAGAGGGCAACTGGATAATTAGTGATGCCATTATCTAAGAAATGGAACACAGAAACAGCTGATAGCTAGTTTGTTTTTTTATAATCCCACAAAAGTTTCCTAGAGCCGATTTATGCAAATGAAACCTCTGAACTACAGTTGGAACGCCATTCTCATTACTACCTGTGGTTGTAGAATGAAATTGTAATGTGCTAAAACTGAGGCCATCCTCCTGTCTCACTGAGTCATAGACAATGGAAGGAGGGATATTTTTAGGAGAAACACTGAAGGAGGTTTTACCTGGGGAAGAATTGGAAAACCTGTACTAATCAGGAAAAAATAAATAAGGAACCAAGAACCCAAGGTTCCTGGAGTTATTAACCTCCTCTCTTCTCCCTCTCTCATTTTGTAATGTTTCAACCTAACAGAAAAAAAACGTTTTCAAAAGTCGCTCTCTAAGTGGTTTCAGCATGGAGTCAAGATGTTTCCTTATTTTGCAACTGGCATATAGGCAAACACTAGAAAGAAGCATTAGCAATATCCTGACCTTAAACACATCAGGTAGTAGACTAGATCTATTTGCTGTGATTTCCCTGCACTGTTCCGTGGAGCCAAACCTAAGCTCTCTTGACCCCTGACACTCAAAGTTAGATTCTGTCTTATGTTTTCCTGTAAACATTAAAAAAAAAGACAAGGAAAAGTAGTTGAAGATATTGCCTGATTTGTTGAAACCTGTTGTGAGAAGATATTCAATATGTTTTAGACACACAATACAACTTGAGTCACCCACAATTCCATCATCATAAGATTAAATTCTATGGAGGGACAGTACCCCAGGATCTTATGGATGCCATTACTGTTTGCACTCTTTCTTGGTTAAAAGTTGGTGAGAAAATGAGAGAGGGGCAAAGGAAGACAATGGGAAGGAGAAAGAGAGGGAGAGCAATCATTTTGGAACAAGAATTTTCTTTCAATCTGTTCCTTTAAAGCATTGACTGATTATGTTTACTTTGACTCACCTGAAGTGATTAAAAAGAGTGAGGCCTCATGAAAGAATTTTGTGTCTGTGTAATCAAGACATCTTTACTTAAAACTTTTTCAATGTTGCCAAGATATAATCACTAGGTCATTTTGGAATCATGTTTGATAGTTGCTCAGGAAGATGAATATTATGAGTTTCAATGGGGAAATCAGTCCCACAGTTTAGTCTACTCTGATTTATGCATTGCCTTTTAAGAAAATATAGTGGTAGTTGAACAAGGGTTTATGGAAAGTCGGTATTGTTCAGAGGGTCATTCAGTGGAGGGATTGTTAGTGTAATAGTCAAACTTTCTAAGAGTCAATGTATGACTCGATCTCTGGTTTCTTGTCAATGATCAAACAACCGTTTAGCACTTATTATATACTGGGTATTCTTCTAGGCCTGGTGAGACATACACAACAATGTAAGATATGGTGCTTGTCGGAAGAGCTTATACTTTCACCATACTTATAAGCCGCAAACATGTAGCAAGGCTGAAAACCATATTATAAAAGCTGGTGTACAAATTTCTCTTGGGAGGAAATTGTCTTTATTTGGGAAAATACCCTCATATACCATATTTTTATGCAAACAACATGCACATTATACATTTTTTTGCCAACCGTGCAACCCCACTGCTATTTTTGTGAGCACGTTACTTGTGCGTGTTGGTGTGTTATTTGTGTGGTCATGTTATATTTGCGGAAATATGGTAAGTTCCTGGGGAATAGACGGCAGAACTGAAGTCATGGATGACCTTATGTCCTGCATGAAAATAATGAGAGGACATTTCCTGAAAGAAAGAGAGAGGAGAGAGGACCAGAGAAGCCATCTCTGATAGTTCCTTACTGGAGAGGTGACTGAGGAACTGTAGGAACTGGTGTGACTAATATTTATTTTGAAGTTGCTTGTATTTCTCTGACATAAATTCTTTCTCTGTATTTATTGCCATGTTCCCTCACCCTAAATCTTGTAGTAAACACACAAATTGCCTTACATAAGTGTGCTTTTTTGTGGAACTCAAGGAAAGTCAGCTTAT
This sequence comes from Dugong dugon, assembly GCA_030035585.1. NCBI lineage: Eukaryota > Metazoa > Chordata > Mammalia > Sirenia > Dugongidae > Dugong > Dugong dugon. Next base: position 69,766,760 of record CM057473.1, read on the forward strand.
TATGAAATAGACATGATATTAACACAAATTAGACAATGGATAAACCAGGAAAGCATGAATTCGGAGCCAAGAGTGGCCATGAGCACTTGGGAATGTTGGAAACTTTAATGTGAATTTTAGATTTCCACAAAGTATATAATTAGAGGTGCAAACTCATCTTCTCTTGAGCTCAAAGATCAGGGAGGCAGGTCCCAGTCAACTTTTGGGTTGTATATCATTAAAACAAAAATGATATTAAGCCAATAATAGAAATTTATTAAAGTATTTTTAATATACAAATTGCAAATCAGGATAACATTTTGACCGGAGAATCAAAGATGTTCCAAAGGTTAAAGAACTTCTAAAGATTCTTAAACCCCATGTTATCAACATTTCCATGGAAAAGGCAACATAGTTTACCCAAAAACACGGCTTATAGTCTGACCTTGGAGTTTCTGTTTCTCAAAACTGACTGCACATAGATAATTCTTCAAAACAGCCCAATGCCAGGGCAACATGTGTACTGTTTAATGAGAAACTATTTTGTTCTGTAAACCTTCACCTAAAGTGAGAATAGCAGCACAATTAGAAGAGCGTAGTCGATGTCACTGAAGTGTGCATGTAGAAATTTTTGAAATGGTGTATCTTTGGCTATGTATATTTTCACCCAAAAAAAAAAAAAAGGTCAAGAAGGCAGAGGGTTGACGTGTTGCATGTTGTGGGGTTGTTAACCAATGTCATAAAACAATATGTGTACTACAGTTTCATGAGAAACTATTTGTTCTGTAAACCTTCACCTGAAGTACAATTAAAAAAAAAAAAAAAAGAGCCCAATGCCTAAGGCAAAGCATTCTTTGCTGAGCTACTTACTAGGCTATTGTTTGACTCAGAAGTGACTTTAGGAACCAGTTCTCTCAAGGCTCAAGATTCAAAAGACCATCTCAGAGCAATGGCCGGGGTGGGTCACACCAACTCCATGGACCCCAGAAATCTGTATTCTGGGAGAATTAAACTCCATTTCTCAATATGTATTGAAAAAAATAACAAAAAAAAAAAGACATAGTATGAAAACTGCCAAATACATAGGAGCTCAGTGGATGGAGGCATTTCTAATATTGGCCTCTGCTAGGCCTCGTTTTTCTGATGCGTAGATTCTAACTAATACAGACTTGTGCTTTCAGTAGATTGTAAGTGGAATACAGAGTGGTTAGAAGGACACTGAGCCAGATGGCTTGAATTCAAATTTTGGTTTCCACACTTATTATCTATGTGACCTTAGAAAATTACTGGAGCTCATCTGTAAAATGAAAATAAAGTTTTTTCTTTGTAGGATTATTTTTAGATTTTAATAATGCATGGCAAGGTCTTAGATCTGCACCTATAAGACCTAAACAATCTTTATTTTTGTTGTTGTTGTTAGAATTCAAGGCAATTTTACACTCATGTGTCCTCACAACATTCCAATAAATTATTCTTACCCCAATCACAGAAGTGGGAACATTCATTTATTCATTTAATGAAAATGTAATAAGTCAGGCAGTGTGGTGGGATTTGGGGATATGCCCCAAATCACAGCATCAGTGCAACATCACAATGCCTCCCTCTTCTGACCCCCAGCCTATTAACCAGTTCCTAACCAGATGGACAGGGGAAGCAGGAGGATTACCATGATGTCCTGGAGAGAGTGAAGTCACACTCATCTGGCGCTACTTTCTGCAGCTGTGTGATGTTAGACAGGGTACTTAATTTCTCTGAGCTTTGCCTTTATCATCTATAAAATAAGAATAATAATAGTACCTTCTCATAGGGCTGTGATGAGATTTAAATGAGCCAACATATATAATAAAATCCCTAGAATAGTACTTAAATCTCAATAAATACTGACGTCTTCCTTCTCTTTCCATAAATGTGTTGCAAAGAACCAGCACCCAAGATGATAAGAAGTATGGCAAGCACCATGGTTTCCCTTAGGGCAATGTGTTGTCTAATTACTCTATGCCTTATAGCTAAAAGTAGTGCTTCAAGATGGGGGAGAGAGAAGTGGCATTACTAGGGGCGTGTGGGGGGTGTCAGAGGGGTTGACACCAAAATGACTGTCCATAAAATTTTTGTGCAGTGTTCCAGAAGAAATTTATTATTTTTTATAAAAATATCCCTGTAGTTAGTTACAACAACAAAAACATTTTTTCATAAGCCCAGCTTATATGTATCCATATACCTACAAGGCTAAAACTATACTAATTTACTTTCTGAACCTTCTAATGCACTGTCATCAGAGCTGTCATTATCATTCAATTACAGTGATGCTTTGAATCAAGTGGTTTTGTCTGCCCTGCTACAAGCACATGCTGTTGTTTTCGTTTGCTACTGGTGTTTTCATACTAGCTGATTTCATCAAATTTTCTTGTGGTTTAGCTACAATATTGTGGTAATTAGCATTTGTGAACCTATATCAATAACTTTTTTGAGAATGAAGTAGTAATTAAAGGAAAAGAATGAGTGATATGTGGGAATTACAATTTACAAGTAACATTAGTGAAAAAAAAACACTGAGGATTCTGTATGGTTTGGTACGGGCAGAGGTCCACGGGGGAGATGACACCATGAGTTACTGCACTAAGTGACACCAACCCTAGTGACACCACTGGGAGAGAGGTTGCTGTGTCACCACATTCAGTAAAAGGACATGAAAGACGAAGAGGAATGGACACCTAGAAGATCTCCAAGGGAAGAGGTCAGTGCACTTTGGTGTAACTGTGCACACTTTGACTAGAAGAAAAGCTAGGACACCTCCTCCAGGGAGGCTCCAGCTCTAGGCTTCCCAGACTTCCTCACTCCCTGCCTCTACCTACCTTCTCCACATCCCTTTTTGGCCTCCTTCTTCCCACTCTATGGGCCTTATTTCTCTATTTTTCCTCTTTCCTTCTCCCCACTCTTCTGATTTCCATCATCCCCTTTTGGCCCTCACTTTCTCCTGTGTATCTTGCCTTCTTTCCTCCCTCATCATACCACATCTCCACCACTCCTCTCCATAGAAAGGAAAGAGGGGCAGGATTAAACATTGGCCTGAGAGTTGGCAGGGTTGCATGGGGCTCCCAGGGGCAAGCTGTGCCCCCACAGGGACTTCCAGATGAAAGGAGCCTTTGCAAGGAGCAGCAAAACCTCAGCCTTGCTTTGGCCACTTATTCCTGACTCCTCTGAACAAAGTGGGCACAGGTGACTCAGGCTGTAAAATGTGCTTTGGTCTGTGTTCACAGTCAGTCCACACACTTGCCTTGTTCAGCTGGTACAGCATTTCCTGAACCAGGGCTTAATCACACAACCAGTCAGCAAGAGTGTCTAAGGGTCTGTGGGTACAGAGCCTGGCTGGGCTCCATGACCTAGACAGACCATTCTGGACAAACCCTTGACGCCTCCATTTCCCATGGCACACCACGGACTTGCCCTTAGATAAGGCTTCTTCCCAAAAGTGTATCTATTAAATAGTTGTTTTATATATTTTTTTTTTTTGTCCTGGGATGGGAGCATGGATCTTATAACAAGATAAATTCTAGCTAATAAAAGATATTAAGAAAGGGCCATATTAGGACCAGGAAAAGGGAGATAGCACAGAATTAGGTGAGTAGAGATAAGACAAAGTTAGAAGATGAAAAAGAATATAAAGAACAGTAGACAGAAAAAGAAGGAGGGAGAAGGGTTCCTCTAAGAGACTGACTAAATTATTTACATTTACATTTTATTTTATGAGGATTAAGACCCCAAAATGAAAATACATAGATACGTAAATTAGATTTTTAAAAATCGCACATCCACACAGAACTTCCAAGTAAATGCATGCTGAGTTGAGTGGATCCCTGAAGTGCCTGGTCCCTGAGGGCAGCTATTGTAAATGCAAAAACAGGTTTTTTGTTTTTGTTTTTCATGGGGAGGAGTGTGCCCAGCGGAGAAAGAAGGGAGGAGCAGAGGGCTTGTATGGGGCAACAGGGAGCTGGGAAGGCACCAAACTGCAGACGAGTCTGAAGGATTAGGGAAGGAACCTTTGTAAAGCCTACCTATCTATTGTAGGAAAGGAGGTGGGAGAGATCCTTTAGCCCAGCCAGCCAGTTTCTGTCATAAAAACCGGTTGTTTTTTATTCGGGGTTTTGTTTAAGTGATAGAGTGGTAGAGTTTTCTGTTTGTTTTCTTTTTCAATATCTTGCTCAGTCTCGTTATGTATGACACAGCAATTATAATGACTCACCCCCCTTAAGGGGCTGCTCATATAAAGTGTGTGACAAGCCTTTGGGACCAGTCCATGTCCCATGCAGTGGTAAGTCACAGTAGACAGCTCACAGTGGGGACCCCATCCCATCTCCTCAGCCCAATTCCCCGATGCAGAGGACCTCCACTCGTGGGTCCAGTGACAGTGGTCTTACACACAGGCCTTCCTGGGAGCCTCACCTACTGAATTGCCATGGGATCTGAAATGCTACCGATGAACGCAACACATTTCATCAAGTAGCGTTGCTTCCTGTGGAATGGCACCTCTCCCTACTAACCACTAATTTTTGTTTTTTGTTGAGTGGGTTGGAAGATCCCAGTCACTCCTGTTGACTTCCTGCAGCAGGCTTGTGGTGAGCTTGTCTGCTGGAAGAGGCTGGGGAAGAGGAAATGCAGAATTTTGAGCACCTGGCTAGGCCTCAAAACTAGTGGCATTAACTTCACTTAGAGGCACCTTTCATTCCAGGGAAAGCAGAGCAGAAAATTCCAAAAGACTAGTGAGATGTACGTAGTGGCTTGAGAATATCAGCCTCTCCCCAGTTTGATCTTTTTTGTGTGTGCTGAAAACTTCATAATTTTGAATAAAATACAAGAGGTTTAAAAGCCACAGCAGCTGAACAGTAGCTTAAACTGGTGCAGAGACTGTTTTAAACTTATGGTCACTCCTCTTTATCTTGGTCTAGTCTGTAGGTGAGTATTCAATAAATATATAAATGTGTATTATATATTATGCAGCACACATAATTAAGAAAATCTGTATCACTTAATCCACCCTGGAAAGTAAATATCCTAGCATTAATGTGCATGCTAAATAAAATGGCATTCATGGTGCTTGCATATTACACGTCATTTTAAAAAAAAAAAAAAAAAAAAGCTAGCATTTTTTGAGGCCTGGTCAACTCTGAGCAAATCTGTGGGTATTTTCGTTGAGCACCTTCTTAGCCCTTGCTGCCTCAGAGGGGCTGCTCTGGGCCACTGCTGTCTTTCTGAAAGGGTTGTTTAGTAGTGCCTGTCATTTTTCTAAGAAATCAAAACCAAACCAAACCTGTTGCTGTCAAGTCTACTCCAACTCATAGCGACCCTATAGGACAGAGTCGAACTGTCCCATAGGACTTCCTAGGAGCAGCTGGTGGATTCAAACTGTGGACCTTTCAGTTAGCGTGCAAGCTCTTAACCATTGCACCACTAGGACTCCTTTTCTGAGAAAGGATATATTGATTAACTCAAATTTCTTAACACTTGAAGAGATTCCAAAAGAGGATCTTTCCATGCAGGTAGGCAGTTCAGGCATTTCTACTAAGAAGCCTGAGAGGTTAAGAGACCTTACTGTGGATCCAGAGCTATTGCACAGGGGAGGTGAACCCACAGTCTGGGCCTAGGACTTGGGACGATACAGTGCTCATCGTGCCATATCACTCCGCTTCTCCTTGGAATCATGTACAGAGGCAGAAACAACCTCAAAGTATTGTCATTTCCTTTATGTCTAGGAGAATTGCAGTCTGTTGGCCTGGCTTGAGTGGATAGTGGGGAGAAGAAGAGCAGGAAGAGCGCCAGAAGCTTATTTTTTTCAGCCTTGTAGTTGGCTCTACCTCCTACTTCCAGGCCCAGGACACATGCATGGCCTGGAGAGACGCCCGCCATCCTTCCAGCTGTTCAGCTGAGTGAGACAGATGCTCAGTCCAGCAAGTGACCTGAAGTGACTGGCAAAAATTAATTAACTTGCTTCGGAACTAATAATAAGCTCCTGGTTTGTTTTTTCTTTCCCTAACACCAGTCACCAAAGAGTTTTTCATTAGGGGGCTGAATGCTTCCTTTGTAACCAGAATAACCTCATTAGTCACAGTCCCTTCGGTAGGTAGGTCGTTGTGGCTGGAGAGTCAGACAATAGATCATTGTCTCCTCTTCAGCCACCGTGACCTAACTTGTCATCTTTCATTGTCTTGCTGGGAGGAGTTTCTCTCCACCCCCAACATTCCCCCATCCCTTCTTTCAGAAGTGACTTTCAAATATACCTTCCCACAGTTTTTTGTTTTTGTTTTCTTGACAGCAGAGCTATTTTGTGCTTGCTGGCCAGGGCAATCATTAGAAAGAAAATAATCATGGGCACCACATGTCCCTGTTCCCAACTTCCCCTGCCTCTTTGCTTAGGCAACTTAGTTGGTGCTCTGCTATTTTAGTTCAGTTTTGCAGCATGCTTTACTGCATACACATTAGTTTCAAAGACATATCTTTAGTCTTCACAACAACCCTGATGTGATAGCCCCATTTTACAGGTGAAATAATTAAGGCTCACAGAAGTAATTCATCCAGAGTCCTGTTTCTGTGGAAAGACAGAGATGAAACTAAGACCAGAACTTTTGACTCCAAGTCACATGCTTTTTCTAACTCACCCCAGCTGTTTCTCAGTCCCTTGTTTTCCATGCTGTCTTTGCAGTCCAGATTTTACATCATTCCTCATTCATTCAGCTTGGCCCCATTGCCCTTTTCCTTAAGACTTTTGGGTCCAACTGCTTGTTTCAAAGCCACCAAAGAGTATGGAACAGAGTAGGGGCACTGAACTGCAAATAGTCCACTCAGATGGCTCATCCTCCTTGTAACTTCAAGCTAGCAGCTTCCCCAAGCTGATGCTCTAGTCCTTGATCAAATTTTGTGTGGGTGCTTAGGGAGGAGGAGAAAATGAGGAAGCCAACCATAGGGATACCACCTCCGTATCTAAATAGGAAACAGTTTCTAAGATTTGTTCTCTGAACAATTTTATTTCATGCAAAAAGGAATGGGTAATAGGATAGAAAGTGAAGAGCAAGGTCAATGAAGTTTGTGATGGAGATTCATGGGCTCTGATGCTCTAAATCTACTTCGGCATTGAATACAGTTTCATCCCTCCCCTCTTCCTGGATCCCAACTCTCCCCACAAAGAGTGCAGACTCAAGAGTCAAACTGCCCAGCTTCAAATCCTGGCTTGACTAGTTCTTGCTTTATGACTGTGACAGGTCACCTGACCGCTCTGTGTTTCAGTTTCCACAAATGTAAAATTGAGATACTAATAGTCTCAATTTCAAAGGGTTGTTGTATTAAATGACTTAATATATGTATGGCACATAGAACTACCTAGCACACAGTAAATATTTAATAAATACTAGCTATTACTATTGCATTTTCAAAGAATTGAGATATTTACATTTCCATTTAATATCTTTCTAGGGAAGAAATGTGTGTATGTATCTTAGCCAGGTTTAAATACATGCCTATAATCGTTAGTTCTGCTACTCATATGATAGAAATTTAAAGTGTTTGAATTGGGATGGTTTAAATATATTCATATAATGTTAGAATTGGAAGGGACAGTACATATCCAGTCTACTCCTTCACTATTCCAGTGAGGAAATGAAAGCTGGACTTCATCTTAGACTTTCTGAAACTTGTCTTGAAGAACTTCCTCTGCTTCTGTAGCTATTTCAGGTTGGATTTAATGATGTATTTAATGTAAAGTTTACATATTTGAAATTCACCCTTTGTAGTGTATAGTCTCATGAGTTTTGATAAACATACACAAGTATGTTACTACCACTACCCCAATCAAGGAACAAAAAACATTTCTATCACCTCAAGAACTCCCTGTGTGCCTCCTCTGTGTATTTGAATTTGTATATACACATATGCTTTTAACTCTCAGACAGAATTATATAACCTTGGAGGAAGAAGTCTATGGATGTAGATGTGGAAGTGGCTGTAGATGTAGGTATAGATGTATATAGATATAGATAAAGGTATGGACATGGATAAGGAGCCGTGGTGGTGCAATGGCTAGGCGCTCTGCTGCTAAAACAAAAGGTTGGTGGTTTGAACACACCAGCCAATCCGCAGGAGGCAAGATCTGAAAATCTGCTCTCATAAAGATTACATCCTAGGAAACCCTGTGGGGCAGTTCTACTCAGTAATAAAGAGTTACTATGAGTCGGAATTGACGGCACATAACAACAACAACATGGATATGGTATAGACAGAGATATGACATTTAGAGGAACAGAGACTCAATCCCTTTAGACTCAATCTCTATCTACCATCTGATTGTAAATTGCTTAAAATTAATTCCAAAGGAAAGAGAAATGAATCTCTATTCTTTCTTTATAGTTGGTTTTATACAACTTCTATAATTGTTCAAAACCAATGCATGTTTATGAGTCTTTTTTGTTTGTTTCTTTGTTTATTGTAGTTGAAGTGAAGGCTTACAGAACAAATAGTTTCTCATGAAACAGTAGTACACATGTTGTTTTATGACATTGGTTAACAAACCCACAACATATTAACCCTCTAACTTCTCAACTTTTTTTTTTTTTTGGTGAAAATACACTTAGTCAAAGATACACCGTTTCAAAAACTTCTACATACACAGTTCAGTGACATTGACTACGCTCTTCCAATTGTGCTGTTGTTCTCACTTAAGATGAAGTCTTACAGAACAGAATAGTTTCTCATGTAACACTTACTACAAATGTTGCCCTATGGCAATGGTTAACAATCTCACAACACATCAACAATATCCTTACTCAACCTTGGGTTCCCTATCACCAGCTTCCTTGTCCCCTTCTGCCCTCTGGCCCATGTCACTGGACTCCTGTACCTCGTTAGTCTCATTTGGTTTTATGGGGCTGTCCACCCCCAGGCTGAAGAGTGAACCTCAGAGGTAACTTCACCACTGAGCTAAAAGGCTGTCTGGGGGCCATACTCTCGAGGTTTCTCCAGTCTCCTTTAGGCCAGAAAATCTGGTCTTTTTTTGTGAGTTACAATTATGTTCTACATACTTCTCCAGCTCTGTCCAGAACCCTCTGTTGTGATCCTGGTCAGAGCAGTCAATGGTGGTAGCCGGGCACCATCTAGCTGTACTGGACTCAGGCCGGTGGAGGCCTTGGTAGCTGTGGACAATTACTCCTTTGGACTAATCTTTTCCTTCTATCCTGTTCTCTTCATTCTCCCTTGCTCCCGAAGGGATGAGACCAGTGAAGTATCTTAGATGGCCGCTCACAGGCTTTTAAGACCCCAGACACTACTCACCAAGATAGAATGTAGAGCATTGTCTTTATGAGCTGTGTCATGCCAGTTGAGCTAGATGTTCCCCGAGACCATGGTACCCACAGCCCTCTGCCCAACAATTCAGTCCCTCAGGGAGTTTGGATGTGTCTATGGGGCTTCCATGACCTTTCCTTGTACAGGTTGTGCTAGTTTCCCCTGTATTGTGTACTGTATCACCCTTCACCCAAGATACCACTTATCTATTGCCTATTTAGTATTTCCCCCACACACCTCCCATCCCTGGGAACCAACAAAGATTGTTACATTTTGTGTGGAACTTTCTCGTGGGTTTTTACAATAGAGGTCTCATACAATATTTGTCCTATTGTGATTGACTTATTTCACTCAGCATAATGTCCTCCAGTTTCATCCATGTTATGAGATGCTTCACAGATTCATTGTTGTTCTTTCTCATTGCATAGTACTCCATTGTGTGTAAGTACCATCGGTTGTTTATCCATTCATCTGTTGACGGGCATCTAGGTTGTTTCCATTGTTTTGCTATTGTGAACAATGCTGCCATGAACATAGGTGTGCATATGTCTATTCGAGTGACGACTCTTATTTCTCTAGGATATATTCCTAGAAGTGGGATTGTTGGATCGAATGCTATGTCTATTTCTAGCTTTCTGAGGAAGTGCCATATCATTTTCCAAAATGGGTGTAGCATTTTGCATTCCCACCAGCAGTGCATAAGAGTTCCCATCTCCCCACAGCCCCTCCAACATTTGTTATTTCCAGTGTGTTTGATTCATTCGAGTAATGCCGGGGTGAGATGGTATCTCATTGTGGTTTTAATTTGCAATTCTCTAATGGCTAGTGATCGCAAGCATTTCCTCATGTGTCTGTTGGCCATTTGAATGTCTTCTTTGCTGAAGTGTCTGTTCATTTCCATTGCCCATTTTTTAACAGGATTATTTGTCTTTTTGTTGTAGAGGTGTTGGATTTTCTTGTAGATTATGGAGATTAGACCTTTGTCTGACTTGTACTGTCCAAAAATTTTTCCCAGTCTGTAGGTTCTCTTTTTACTCTTTTGGTGAAGTCTTTTGAAGAGCATAGGTGTTTGATTTTTAGAAGATCCCACTTATCTAGCTTATCTGTTGGGTTTTGTGCGTTGATGGTTATGGTTTGTATCCTGTTAAGGCCATGTATTAAGGCCTGTAGTGTTGGTCCTATTTTCTCTTCTATGAACTTTATAGTATTAGGCTTTATATTCAGGTCTTTGATCCATTTTGAAGTAGTTTTTGTATACGGCATGAGGTATGGGTCCTGTTTCATTTTTTTGCAGATGGACATCCAGTTTTGCCAGCACCATTTGTTAAAAAGACTGTCTTTTCCCCATTTGATGGACTTTGGACCCTTGTTGAAGATCAGGTGACCGTAGGTGGATGGATTTACATCTGGGTTCTCAGTTCTGTTCCATGGGTCAATGTATCTGTCGTTGTACCAGTACCAGGCTGTTTTGACTATTGTAGCTGTATAGTGGGTTCTGAAGTCAGGTACTGTGAGTCCTCCAACTTTATTCTTCTTCTTCAGTACTGCTTTACTTATTCGGGGCTTCTTCCCTTTCCATATAAAGTTAATGATTAGTTTTTCCATCTCTTTGAAGAATGTTGCTGGTATTTGGATTGGAATTGCGTTGTATTTGTAAATTGCTTTGGGTAGAATTGACATTTTCACAATGTTGAGTCTGCCTATCCATGAGCATGGTATGTTTTTCCATTTATGTAGATCCCTTTGGGTTTCATGCAGTAGTGTTTTGTAGTTTTCTTTGTATAGGTCTTTTACATCCCTGGTCAGATTTATTCCTAAGTATTTTATCTTTTTAGGGGCTATTGAAAATGGTATTGTTTTCCTGATTTCCTTTTCATCGTTCTCCTTACTGGTGTATAGGAATCCAACTGATTTTTGAATGTTTATCTTGTATCCTGCTACTCCGCTGAATCTTTCTATTGATTCCAGTAGATTTCTCATGGAGTCTTTAGGGTTTTCTATGTATAGTATCATATCATCTGCAAACAGGGACAGTTTAACTTCTTCATTACCATTTCAATGCCCTTTATTTCTTTTTCTTGCCTTATTGCTCTAGCTAGAACTTCCAGCACAATGTGAAATAGGAGTGGTGATAAAGGGTATACTTGTCTTGTTCCTGTTTCAAGGGGAAAGTTTTCAGCCTCTTTCCATTAAGAATGATGTTGGCCGTTGGTTTTGCATAGATGCCCTTTATTATGTTGAGAAATTTCCCTTCTATACCTATTTTATCAAGAGTTTTTATCAGGAATGGGTGTTGGACTTTGTCAAATGCCTATTCTGCATCAATTGAGATTATCATGTTTCTTTTCTTTCCTTTTATTTGTCTGGTGGTTTTTGTTGATTGATTTTCTAATGTTGAACCATCCTTGCATACCTGGTATGAATCCTACTTGGTCGTGGTGTATTATTTTTTTGATATGATGCTGAATTCTATTGGCTAGAATTTTGTTCAGAACTTTTGCATCTATATTCATGAGAGACATTGGTCTGTAATTTTCTTTTTTTGTGACGTCTTGGCCTGGTTTTGGTATCAGCGTTATGCTGGCTTCATAGAAAGAATTTGGAGGTGTTGCTTCCTCTTCTATGCTCTGAAATAGCTTGAGTAGTACTGGTACAAGCTCTTCTGTAAATGTTTTGTAGAATTCTCCAGTGAAGCCATCTGGGCCAGGGCTTTTTTTGGTTGGGAGTTTTTTTATTACCTTTTCAATCTCTTCTCTTGTTATGGGTCTGTTCAGATTTTCAACATCACTTTGTTGTAGTGTGGGTAGGCCGTCTGTTTCTAGAAGTTTATCCATTTCCTCTGGTTTTCAAATTTGTTGGAGTATAGTTTTTCATAATATTCTGTTATAATCCTTTTTATTTCTGTTGGGTCTGTTGTAATGTCCCCCATTTCATTTCTTATTTGGGTTATTTGTGTCCTCTCCTGTTTTTCTTTTGTCAGTCTGGCCAGTGGTTTGTCAATTTTGTTGATCCTTTCAAAGAACCAACTTTTGGTTTTGTTGATTCTTTCTATTGTTTTTCTGTTCTCTATTTCATTTATTTCTGCTCTGATCTTTACTATTTCCTTTCTTCCGGTGGTTGTGGGCTTTTTTTGCTGTTCTCTTTCTATTTGTTTGAGTTCTGTAGTTAATGTTTTGGTTTTGCCCCTTTCTTCTTTTTTGATATGTGCATCTATTGCTATAAATTGTCCTCTGAGGACTGCCTATGCTGTGTCCCAAAGGTTTTGGTATGATGTGTTTTCATTCTCATTTGATTCTAGGGATTTTTTGATTCCATCTCTGATTTCTTCTATTACCCACTTATGTGTAAGCAGGGTATTATTCAGTTTCCATGTAGTTGATTTTTTTTCCCTTGTTCTTTCTATTGTTAATTTCTACCTTGATGGCATTGTGGTCAGAGAAGATACTTTGAATTACCTCAACGTTTTGGATCTTGTTGAGGATTGCTCTGTGGCCTAAGATGTGGTCTATTCTGGAGAACATTCCATGTGCATTGGAAAAGAATGTGAGCTTTTCAGTGGTTGGATGGAGTGTTCTCTATATGTCTATGAGGTCAAGTTGGCTGATTGTGCCCTTTAGGTCTTCTGTATCTTTGCTGAGTTTCTTCTTAGTTGTTCTGTCCTTTACTGAGAGTGGTGTGTTGAAGTCTCCTACCATTATTGTCGAACTGTCAATTTCTCTTTTCAGTGTTGTTAGAGTTTATGTATTTTGGAGCCCTGTCATTGGGTGTGTATACATTTATTATAGTTATGTCTTCATGATGGATCATCCCCTTAATGATTATATAGTGTCCTTTTTGTCTTTTATGGTAGATTTTGTTTTAAAGTCTATTTTATCTGAGATCAGAATTGCCACTCCTGCTCTTTTTTGGTAGTTGTTAGCATGATAAATATTTTCTTCCAACATTTGACTTTTAATAAATTCACATCTTTGTTTCTAAAGTGTGTCTCTTGTAGACAGCATATTGATGGATCCTGTTTTCTTATCCATTCTGTCACTCTCCATCTCCTTATGGGTGCATTGAGTCCATTTACATTTAGTGTAATTATTGATAGATGTGAGTTTGTTGCCGTCATTTTGTAGTGCTTTTTTTGTGGTGCTGAAGTTTTCTTTGTTCTTCTTACTCTCTTGTGCTGAGTTACTTTTGTTTGTGTATTTTTTTTTTCATTTCTTTTGTGTTTGTAGGTTTTGTTTTTCTGAGAGTTTATGTTTTTCATCTTTATTTTATGTGTTGGTTTGTTAACTTTCTTTGTGGTTACCATGAATTTTACCCTTATCTTTCTAAGTTTGAAGAAGTCTACCATTACTTGGTATTGCCTTGCCTTCCTCTCCATTAGAAGGTTCTATACCTATGCCATTTATTCCCTCTTTTATTGTTTTGATGTTGTTGTCATTTACTGAGTAACTGCTCTGAATCCCTGTTGTATTTCTTTTGGTTTTGGATAGTCCTCGAGAGTTCATTTCCTAGATTGGTATCTGGCTCGTACGAACCTGTGTCCTAGGTTCTGCCTGTGAGCTGAAGCTGTTTGTGCTCAGATCGAAGAACTCCCTTTAATAATTCTTGTAAGTTTGGTTTGACTTTTACATACTCCCTTAATTTCTGTTTATCAGGAAATGACCTAATTTCACCATCAAATTTGAATGAGAGTTTTGCAGGATATATTATTCATGGCTGACAATTTTTTTCTTTCAAGATTTTATATATGTCACCCCATTGCCTTCTTGCCTGCATGGTTTTTGCCAAATAATCTGAGCTTAGTCTTATTGTTTCTCCTCTGTATGTGACTTCTTGTTTTTCACAAGCTGCTCTCAGTATTCTTTCTTTGTCTTTGGTTTTGGCGAGTGTGAATATGATATGCCTTGGTGATTTTCTTTTGGGGTCTCTTCTATATGGGGTTCGTTGAGCTTCTTGGATGGCCAGCTTTTCATCTTTCATGATATTGGGGAAGTTTTCTGTCAGCAGTTCCTCAATGATCCTCTTTGTGTTTTCCTTTTTCTCCCCGTTCTGGAATTCCAATCACTCATAAATTGTTGCTTTTAATTGTGTCCCACATAACTCTCAGGCTCTCTTCATTTTTATTTGTTCTTTTTTCTGAGTTTTCCTGAAACAGAGTTGTATCCAAGTGTTTGTCTTCAGTTCCACTGAGCCTGTCTTCCACAGTTTCAAATCTGCTTCTCAGCCCTTCTATGACATCACCCATTTCTGAAATCTTGTTGTTTATCTTTTGGTTTTCTAATTGTTGTTTTTGTATAATTTCTCATTGTGAATTTATTTTGGCATTTTGTTCCTGCATCATCTTCCTGAATTCTTCCAATTTTTTGTCTGTATTTTCCATGAATTTGTCTATTTTTTCCTCATGTTTTTCAGCTCTTGCCTCAGTTCTTGGAGAATTACGAGTATTAGAGATTTAAATTCCCTATTAGGTAGTTCTAGTGGATTTTCTTCCACAGGAGAGTCATCTGGTGTTTGAATTTGGATGCCTACTGGAACCATCCTGTCTTGTTTTTGTAAATGTTTTGATATTGTCTGCTGTTTTCGGGGCATTCCATAATTATTTTTATCATTTATTGATTGTAGATTTGTTTGTTTCATTCCTTTTTTAAAAAAAAAAATTTGACTATGTCTGAGCAGGCGGACTGTGTGTTCTTTGTTGTTTGCTCGTCTGTGCGCTCAATACTTTTCGCCTCCTTCTCCAACTGGCAGGGTCAGTCACTCAGATATGGTACAGCAGGGCAGGTCTAGCTGAAGAGGAGTTACTGGGATGGGTTGTTTGTGGCACTTACTACAGTCACTAGGGCGGGTCGGTAATCAGTGCAGGGCAGGTTCCAGTAGGCCGTGCCTGTACTGCTTGGTGGTGTGATGTCAAGCGCACGGTGCAGGTAGGCAGGATGCAGAGGGGCGATTGTTATGTGTGGAGCTAAGATGGATATGGGAGAGAAGAGAGAGGAACAGGAGCCAAAACTATACAAAGAAACAAAAAAGAATGCTAGGGGAGCTTGCTGTTGGAATGGAGAGATGAGAGACTATGAAATGGAGAAGAACAGAAAGGGGAAGAGGAAGAAAAGAAAATAATAAATAAATAAAAATCAGAAAGGTTAAAGAACCGCAAAGTTCCCAGGGATCCCACTGATGCAAGTATGAGGTCTGGGGAAGTCGCTCTCAGGTGTTGCAGTACAGCCTGGCTAGAAGGCATAGAGGTATACAATGCCTGGTATTCAGGGATCAGATAGAGAATGAAGATATAGAGAGACGAGAAATTGATCAATGAAGAAAGACAAAAAGAGAAAAAGAGGGGAAAGAAAACAAAACAAATTAAAAAAAAACAAAAGCAAAAAAAAAAGAAACAAGAAAGGCCCCCCAAAAAAACAGAAAAGAAAGGAAAAAAAAAAAAAAACCCCAACGAGAAAAGAAATGCGCTCAGGGATCCCTCTGCACGTCTGTGGAAGCTGATGGGGAGTTCCTTGCCATGCACCTCCACCTGGCCAGAAAGGGCTCCCAACTCAAGAAAAGGAAAAGAAAACAAACAAACAATTCAAAACGAACAAACAAACAAAAGCCCCAGGATCCCACCAGCGCAGTAGTCCAGACTGGGAAGCAGCTCCACACTCGAATGGAGCTCCGCAGCCCCTCAGGAAGAAGCAAAGACGGAGCACGGTGCCAGGCACTCGAGCGAAAGGAGGGGGATGTGGCGAGAGGCACGTGAGAAATCAAAAGAAGCAGAAAAAAAAAGCAACACTAGCAGCCAACAAATGGCACTCAGAGAGCCAGCTAGCGCGGGCTGGTGTTTCTGGACAAGAGACTGTGTCCATGGGAAGCAGTGGAGGCCGAGTGTGGGTGAAGAAGTGTAGAGAGTGGGAAAGCATATATCACAAATTGCTGGAGCTCTGCAGCCCCTCAGGAAGAAGCAAAGATGGCGCACGGAGCCAGGCACTTGAGTGAAAGGAGAGGGAGGTGGCGAGAGGCACGCGAGAAATCAAAAGAAGCAGAAAAAAAAAGCAACACTAGCAGCCAACAAATGGCACCCAGAGAGCTGCCCGCTTGGGTGTGTGGAATCCAAGCAGCCGGCGCTTCCCAGTCAAGAGACCATGGCCATGGCCGTGGGAAGCAGAGGAGGCCGAGCCCGAGCAGGGGCGAAGAGGAGTCGGGGGCGGGAAAGCGCACACCACAAATTACCGGTTGTTTTGTCTCCTGCTGGACGCTCCATGAGGCTGCTTTCTCATACCCCCATTTGCTGGTCTCTGATAGAAGTCCAAGATGGTGGATCTGCACTGCGTTAGCTGGTAGGGGACCTCTGCATGAATCTCTCCTCGCTCTCCATTCTCTGTCAGTTTTCTCACTCCATTTGGTGCGTGGCTGAGTTCTTCATCTCTTCATTTGATGTTTTAGGGTTTCAGAATTGTTGTAGTTTCTGTTTGGCTTAGTTTTTCAGATCTTTGCTGTGGAGGGACGGCGTGGTGCTTCTGCCTAGAGCGCCATTTTTCTATGAGTCATTTTTATTGAGCCTCATCTCTGAAACTAGTTGATATTTTACATTTTCAAGGTCAGGGTGGGTGGAGGAGTCCAGAGACCATGGACCTAGAACACAGAGACTGTCCCTTTGACCCTGTTTGAGACTTTCCAGGCTTTCTTGAATTGAGCTCAGAATAACCAGAGGGAGGACTTGGTGACTCTCTCACAGAACCTGTTGTTAGTCAATTTCAGTGTTAGTATGGGATCTCCTAAGATACTATATTCAATACCTTTTCCAGCACACAGGACAGAGAGTGGCTTGGAGAAGGCATCATAAAGATCTCGTACACTATTACTTAATATCTTATTGTACATGTTGATATTTTTCCAAAATCATGAAGCACAACAACATTCAGTTAGGTCCACATGTGCAGTTCCCAGTTTCTCCAAATTCCTGTTTTATTAATGCCACCATATTCAGCACCTACTGGCACATCTATAATATCCTGAAATTGTCAGTTTCTACCTTCAGAAGCATCCTGACATGGGTTTTCTCTAATCCAGTCACAGAGAATCTTCTTAGATTTTGAAAAGTGATAAACCTGAGACAAACATGGCTTACTTATTGTCTTTGGTTTTTGCACACTCCTGTTAGTATTTCTGGATGTTTCTCTGAATTCTATTTCTGGAAACCAATACTTGGTTTTCAGCGACTCAGATCATTGAACTCCTTGAAGATGTCTCTATTTGGTAGAACAAAATAACTTGTTTTCTTGGCCTACAGTACGCTATCAATGACAGAAGCAGCCAGTTTATCATATTTTCTTTATTAACAGGTATCAGTGTAACTAATGATGGCTCCCCCCCCCCCCCCCCCGCTCTGGTATATTTTTTAAATGGATTGATTCTGGAGCATTTCAGTTCATTTACTGACAGTATCTTAAGGAGTAGAATGTGACTGTAATCAATTTTCATTATCATTGCGTAGCTAATAGGGCTAAAAATAAGAACTCTTAATTTGCTATGGCATGATTGATTACCCAAGAAGAATATGGAAATAGCGTCTTTTAATATGCCTGGAGAGTTGCATTAGACCTTTAAAACCTTCATCCTCAAAACATATTACTTCCTGTAATTTTCTACTCAGTGATAAAACAACTTTCAGGATCCATAACACCATTTTTTTCTATTTCCTAACCTGAATGGGTGGCCTTCAGTTCCAATTTTCATATCTACTGTTCCCCTGTCCTTAAACTTCATGGCCCATGTTTTCTTTTTCATGGATTCTATCCATCCTGTTTCTCCCCAAAATAATTGTTGGAACCTACTCCAGACCACCTGGAAAATTCAAAGCACTCTCCTAGAGCCCTGACTCTGCTTTATAAGTTCTTTCTAGACTAAAAGTAGGCCATTTGGAGCATGGGGTCTCTTACAGAGTCACCAGGTGTGATAAAGACAGAAACCTGAAGGTCATATGGCCTCATGAGCTAAGCACTGGGGCTGGGACTAAAGGGACACTGGGTCTAGTCCCAGCTTTGATCCATCATCTTAGCCAAACCTTTTAATCTTCTGGGGAGTCAACTTCCTCATCCATAAAATAAATACTGATGCCTGTCCTGTCTAACCCTCAGGGTCTATAGGATACGCCAATTATACAATGTGTATAAAGTTGCTTTGTTACTATAATATTCTATAAATTATTTTTTCCTTCTCACATTCTTTCTCTATTTTGTATCATCCTTCTCTCACACTTTACATCTTTCCTAATACCTTTTCCTTCCGATAAAGCTATGGTTACCCCTTGCTCCTGCCTAACATTTATTGAGCATCTAGACATCTTTGGGATATGTTGGAGCATTTAATCCTTATGATAACTCTATGGAGTAGTTATTGACATGCCCTTTTACAGATGAAGAAACCAATGTTCAAACTAAGTTAAGAAAACAAGAGCCATGATTTGAACCAAAGACTGTCTGACTTCTAGACCACTGCTCCTCAGTGAGGTGCTTCTCAAATCTAAAGAGGTAGTCACTTCCTGGCCTGGTCTAATCAAATGACAGGGTGTGATGTACTCAAAGGTAGAGCCCATGTTGCGGGAGTTAGAGAAGGCCCCAAATGGCTGAGTTGATGGTTTTCTTCCTCTTTAGCATCAATATTTCTTCAATCTTCAAACTGTCCAGGAAACTTTCACCATGGAAAGGACGACTCTCGATAGAACACCTTTGCAATCTCCTCTCTAACTTTGAATCACTCCTACACAAAGGGAGCCCTGGTGGCTCAGTGGTTAAGAGTTCAGCTGCTAAGCAAGGACTTCTTGCCACTTTTATTAATCAACTTCAATCATATTTTACTCTACTGTGGGCAGGACATCCTAAACCTAGGATTCGTAAGATGAGAACTCCCAAAATCTGTCTTCAGACTAAAAAGAAAAAATACCTCACACCTCTAGGTGCTATTTTTCAAATACATAAAGATGCAATAGCGAAGACCAAACTACAAATCCATTTAAAATCATCGCTAAATTCATAGCACCATAGAAGCTCTCTTAATTAACCTCCACTTGTCCAACTCACTATATTAACAATTCCCTCTGTAAAGCACCCAGGCTTGTGGCCCATCAGGTGAACACTTGAGGTTAACAGACTACTTTACAGTACACCTGTATAGTGCTGCTGCCATCAGTTAAGATGGTAGCTTCCCAAGAGCCTGTTGTATTTGTCCTCAAAGATATTTATGGTCATTACAAAATTCAATTACAATGCAAGAAGAGAGCTATTGTTTCTATGAAAATTCAGTTGAATGCTTTGGAAGGGTTCAATAAAGGCAAGCCACTGAAAAAGAAGCTGCTGCTGAATGAGGCAGGGCCACTGCAGAAGGCTCTGCAGGCTCTCAACACACAGCTCTAAGCATAGCTCTGTGGATGACGCCCTTGAGCTGTCTAGGGCACACCTGCAAAGCTGTGCACGAAGGCCCTGGAATCTGATGTGAGTGAGATGACTGAAAGTTTGGAAAGGAAAGCATTAATATCTCTATTAATATTATTCAAAATGCTTCATAAATCTTTTCAGGTTCTTATACCCCTTTAAATAAATTCAAACCTGATATTATAGATAATGCATTAAGGATATGGTAAATGTAAGAATTGTAAATGGAAGCATCAGTGAAGAAATTAAACAATGTATTGCAAAAGGCCTCTGTAAGGTTTTAAAAAGAAAAGATGTCACATCGCTGACTAAGGTGTGTCTGACCCAAGCCACAGTATTTTCAATCATCTCATATGCATGTGACAGTTGGACAATGAAAAAAGAAGACAGAAGAATTGATGCATTTAAATCATGGTACTGGTGAAGAATATTGAATATACCACGGACTGCCAGAACAGACAAATCAGTCTTAAAAGAAATGCAATCAGAATGCTCTTTAGAAGTGAGGATGAAGAGGCTCTGTCTCACTTACTTTGGACATGTCATCAGGAAAAACACTTTGCTAGAAAAGGACATCATATTTGGTAAAGTATAGAGTAAATGAAAATGAAGAAAACCCTCAATGAGATGGTTTGACACAATAGCTGCAACAATGTAATCAAACACACCAACAATCATGAAGATGGTACAGGACAGGGCAATGTTTTGCTCTGTAATATATATAACATCATGGAGCTGGAGCCAACTTGACAGCAACTAACAACAACAAACGTAAGAAAGATGACACACAGAGGATTGAAGATCTTGGCAGTGGCCCTACATGAAAATATTGGAGTATGAAAATGTATTTATGTGTTTTCTAGTTAGAACAAAATGCTTAAGATATCCTATTTTATGATTCTCTCATTTAGCTGACTTTTTTTTTTTTTAATTAATCATGAGCTACTAGTCCCTAAGGACTCCAGCCTTTGCTTGCTTTACATGTTCTCAACCAGCAGATCCTTGAAGTGCAATCACTATTATCTCAGGGAAGGTGGTCTATAAAAAGTTTTGAAGTTAAGAAAGGAATTTTTGTGGCAGCACTCAGCTCTTCACTGAGGACAAAGTTAGGTAATGCCATCACTGGCACAGAGGGGGCCAAGATTCCTGCAAACGCCCATGTCAGTTTCTATGCTGCCACACACTCCCTGAATAGCCCACACCACGGTTGTTCCAAGAGCTCCAAGTCACAGTGAGGCGACTAGCAGTCTCTGCATTCTCCATAATTACACCCAATTTTCCAATTGAATTATTGCATGATTTAATTCATTTGCTGCATCTGGAGAGCATCAGCATTGTGCAGCTGTTGCAGCTTCAAGAGCTAATTGTTGCTAAGAACATTAAAAGTAGCCCTATTGCAATGCACTGGAGTCAGAAGGGGAGGGGTGCTAACACTCACTTCCCATTTTCTCTTTGGTTGAATCATCACCCAGAAAGCCTGAGGGGGTAACACACATTTCAGCCCTGTTAACATGGAGACCTCATCGGGTATGGTTACTGTCACAGGATGAAAGTCCTTAAGTGAGTCAGACATATCCAGAAACCAGAATACACAGAGACCTAAAAGCCCTCTTTGGCATGTCTGATGACAAATGAGATTAGGGGAGAAACTAAAGGCCCTGTTAGAGGGGAGACAGTGCATCATCGAAAAGTATTAGGAAGCCAGCTGTTGATGAGGCATCAAGATCCCCAAATCTTAGTTCCAATAAGGAACAATCACCCAGCCTAGCCATATGTTCAATTCACTTTACTGTGTTTCCACAGAGCATTTACTACATGCATAATAATTCAAAGGTTTGCTTTATCTAAATTACTTCCTGATATTCATCCTCAATATCTTGCTGTTTGGTATCTTAAAGTTTAAAAAATCAGTTACTGTTTAATCATAATTAACTCATGGTGACCCCATGTGTGTCTGAGTACAACTATGCTCCATTGGATTTTCAATGATTTATTTCTCAGAAGTAGATCACCAGGCCTTTCTTCTGAGGTACTTTTGGGTGGACTCAAACATCTTGGTGGGTCTGGAACTCTGGAAGGCATGAATTGGGCACTTCTTCTTCCTTCCTGGGGTTCCAAGGATGTGGGAGTTTGATTTGCAAAAGGACCTCAGTTCTCTGCCTAGATTTAGGTATTTAAAAAATAAGAGTTCATAATAGATATCAACAATATTATGAGCTAAGGGCTGGTAGAGGAGGAAAACAGGCCACAGGGGACCATATGTAAGGCTGAAAAGTAGAAGTGAATCAACTGAGAGAGAATAAAAAACACCTGTTGCCATCTAGTTGACTCTGACTCATAGGGACCCTATAGGACAGAGCAGAACTGCCCCATAGGGTTTCCAATGACCAGCTGGTGGATTCAAACTGCGGAGAGAATAGAGGGACCCAAACAGAGAACTCCTCCTTGAAAATACTAACAATTCCAAGAGAAAGATCTGCTGACTTTGACACGGGGGAACCTTCTGCACAATAGATCCTGGTCCAGTCATTCTTCCTTGAAGTTTACAAGGAAACAGCTCCATCCATGTATGCAGATTCCAATTCCTCCCAAGCTTAAATAAGAAAGAACAACCAAAGATCACCAGACATTTCATGATAGCATGATAGCTAAAAGAAAAGACAGAGACCAAAACCAAAAACAAATCAAAACAAAGGAGGTGGGGGTGGTCCTCAGAGTTAACACAGGGAGCAGAAATAAACTTAAAAAAATACATAAACGATAACTTCAGGAAGTGACCGACACAATTAATTTCCAAGAATATAAGGCACACACAGCTATTTATATAATTACATGTTGTTAGGTTCCATGGAGTCAGTTCCAACTCATAGCGACCCTATGCACAACAGAACAAAACACTGCTCAGCCCTATGCCATCCTCAAAATCGTTGCCATGTGCTAGTTATCTAGTGCTGCCATAACAGAAATACCACAAGTGGATTGTTTTAACAAAGAGAAGTTTATTTCCTCACAGTCAAAGTAGGCTAAAAGTCCAAATTCAGGGTGTCAGCTCCACGGGAAGGCTTTGTGTCTCTGTCAGCCTTCTTCTCTTCAGTGTTCCCCTGGACTAGGAGCTTCTCGGTGAAGGGACCCCAGTCCAAAGGATGCGCTCTGCTCCTGGCACTGCTTTCTTGATGGTATGAGGTCCCCCTGCCTCACTGTTCACTTCTGTCTTTTATGTCTCAAGAGATTGCATCAGGATACAGTCCAATCTTGTAGACTGAGTCCTGCCTTACTAACACAGCTGCCGCCTATCCTCCCTCATTAACATCATAGAGGCAGGATTTACAACATATAGGAAAATCACACAGTACCAGGAATCATGGCTCAGCCAAATTGATACACACATTTTTTGGGGGACATAATTCAATCCATGACATTCCACCCTTTGGCCCCCAAAAAATCACATCCTTCCAACATGCAAAACATATTCACCCCATCATATCATTGCAAAAGTCTTAACTCCAAGTCCAAAATCCAAAAATTCCTCTTCATCTGTGAAATCTAGAATACAAGTTATTTGCTTCTAAAAGTACAATGGCAGAACAGGCACAAGTTAGACATCTCCATTACAAATGGGAAAAACTAGAGGAAAAGAAGTGATAACAGGCACCAAGCAAGTCAGCAGAACACATTATATTAGCCTTCAAGGCTTTGAAAATAATCCTCTGTTCTCTGAGACAATTTACACAATAGCCCTGCCCTCCAGACTCTAGGTATTGGCCGCAGTCTCTGGATTTTGAGGGGAGGCCCCTTGGCCCCAGGCTTCAGCTCCGCTTTCCAGGACCACTGGGACAGCTACTCTGCTCCCTTGGCTTTAGGCGCACCATTCTTTCAGTCCATCTGAGTGGCAGCTCCACCCTTAGAAGCATCAGAGGCTATGGCTCCACCGTTTGAAACCCCTGAGGTCATGACCATACCTTTTGATACTGAGGCAGCTCAGCTTCTTGTGTCCCTAGTCTCTTCAGCTTCTGCTTCCTGTGGCCTCTCGGCCCTCGGGCCTCACGCCCACATCTGCCCTTCTGGGGCAAGTGTTCCAAAGCTCTGTAGCTCCACCGATAAATGCAGGGAGGCATCCCACTCCGCCAGAAAGCCTCGTGCACACAGGCACTCAGCTCTCTCACTCCGTGGGTCGGCGAGCCTAGTTCCACTGGTAAGTACCCAGAGGCACCCCATTCTGCCAGGAAGTCCCCTGCACACAGGCACTCAGCTCTCTCGCTCTGTGGGTCGGCTCCCACGCCATCTTGCACTGGTCTCCTGGTTCTGCTGCTGTTGGTTCTCTGCCACTGTTGCTTCTCTGCTGCTGTAGGTTCTCTGCTGCTGCTGGTCCTTTGCTGCCGCCACTGCTGTATCCATTCACAGTTTTAAAACCACTTCCATGTTTTAGGTATCTGTTAGAGCAGCATCCCACTCCTGGTACCAAATTCTGTCTTAGTTATCTAGTGCTGCCATAACAGAAATACCACAAATGGATGGTTTTAATGTAGAGAAGTTTATTTCCTCACAGTCAAAGTAGGCTAAAAGTCCAAATTCAGGGTGTCAGCTCCAGGGGAAGGCTTTTTCTGTCAGCCTTCTTCTCTTCAGTGTTCCCCTGGACTAGGAGCTTCCCGGCGCAGGGACCCCAGTCCAAAGGACACGCTCTGCTCCTGGCACTGCTTTTTTGATGGTATGAGGTCCCCCTGTCTCACTGTTCACTTCTTTTATATCTCAAGAGATTGCCTCAGGATACAGTCCAATCTTGTAGACTGAGTCCTGCCTTACTAACACAATTGCCGCCTATCCTCCCTCATTAACATCATAGAGGCAGGATTTACAACATAGAGGAAAATCACACAGGACCAGGAATCATGGCTCAGCCAAATTGATACACACATTTTTGGCAGACATAATTCAATCCATGACGCCATGCTTGAGCCCATCTTTGCAGCTACTGTGTTAATACGTCTTGTTGAAAGTCTTCCTTTTCTTCACCAACCCTCTACTTTACCAAGCATGATGTCCTTCTCCAGGGACTGTTCCCAGCTGATAACACAGCCAAACTATTTGAGACAAAATCTCACCATCCTCACTTCTAAGGAGCATTCTGGCTGTGCTTTTTCCAAGACAGACTTGTTCATTCTTCTGGCAGTCTATGGTATATTCAATATCTTCTTCAATATCATAATTCAAAGGCATCAACTCTTTGGTCTTCTTTATTCATTCTCCAGCTTTCATATGCATATGAGGCCATTGAAAATGCCACGGCTTGGGTCAGGAGCACCTTAGACCTCAAAGCTACATCTTTGCTTTTTAACATTTAAAAAGGTCTTTTGCAGCAGATTTGTGCAATGCAATACTTCATTTGATTTCTTGACTGCTGCTTCCATGGGTGTTGATTGTGGATTGATGTAAAATGAAATCCTTGACAACTTCAATATTTTTTTCTGTTTATCATGATGTTGACTATTTGTCGAGTTGTGAGGATTTTTGTTTTCTTTATGTCGAGGCATAATCCATACTGAAGGATTTAGTCTTTGATCTTCATCAATGAGTGTTTCAAGTCCTTTTTGTTTTCAGCAAGCAAGGTTGTATCATCTGCATATTGCTGGTTGTTAATGAGTCTTCCTCCAATCCTGATGCTGTGATCCTCTTCATATAGTCCAGCTTCTCAGATTATTTGCTCAGCATACTGGTTGAATAAGTATGGTGAAAGGATAAAATCTTGATGTATATCTTTTCTGATTTTAAAACATACAGTATCCCCTTGTTCTGTTGGAACAACTGCCTCTTGGTCTATATACAGGTTCTGCATGAACGTAATTAAATGTTCTGGAAATCCCATTCTTCCCAATGTTATCCATCATTTTTTATGATCCACACAATCTAAAGCCTTTGTAATAAAGTCAATAAATCAGAGGTAAACATCCTTCCGGTATTCTCTGCTTTCAACCAAGGTCCATCTGACATCGGCAATGATATTCCTCATTCCACATTCTCTTCCAAATCCGGCTTGAATTTCTGGCAGTTCCCTGCTGATGTACTGCTGCAAACACTTTTGAATTATCTTGAGCAAAATTTTACTTGCGAGTGATATTAATGATATTGTTCAATAATTTCTGCATTCTGTTGGATCACTTTTCTTTGGAATGGACACAAATATGGACCTTTTCCAGTTGGTTGACCAGGTAGTTGTCTTCCAAATTTCTTGGCAACATTGCATCTGTTTGTTGAAACATCCCAGTTGGTATCCCATCAATTCCTAGAGCCTTGTTTTTTCACCAACGCCTTCAGTGCAGCTTGGACTTCTTCCTTCAATACCATTGGTTCTTGATCATATGCTACGTCCTGAAATGGCTTAATGTTGACCAATTTTTTTTGGTACGTGACTCTGTGTATTCCTTCCATCTTCTTTTGATGCTTCCTACATGGTTCAATATTTTACCCATAGAATCCTTCAATATTGCAATTGAGCCTTGACTTTTTTATTCATTTCTCTCAGCTTAAGAAATGCATAGTGTGTTCTTCCTTTTTGGTTTTCTAACACCAGGTCATTTCACTTTTCGTTATAATATTTTACTTGGTCTTCTCAAGCCACCCATTGAAATCTTCTGTTCAGTTCTTTTACGTCATCACTTCTTCCATTCACTTTAGCTGCTCTATGTTCAAGAGTAAGTTTCAGAATCTCTTCTGACACCCATTTTGGTCTTTTCTTTCTTTCCTGTCTTTTTGTTTTCTTCATGTATGATGTCCTTGATGTTATCTTACAACTCGCCTGGTCTTCAGGCATTAGTGTTCAATGAGTCAAGTCTATTCTTGAGATCATCTTTAAATTCAGGTGGAATATACTCAAGGTTGTATTTTGGCTCTCCTGGAATTGTTTTAATTTTCTTCAGCTTCAACTTGAACTTGCATAGGAGACATTGGTGGTCTGTTCCACAGTTGGTCCCTGGCCTCATTCTGACTGATGACACTGAACTTCTCCATAGTCTCTTTCCACAGATGTAGTTGATTTGATTCCTGTGTATTCCATCTGGTGAGGTATACGTGTATAGTTGCCATTTATGTTGTTGAAAAACGGTATTTGCAGTGAATAAGTCATTGATCTTGCAAAATTGTATCATGCTATCTCTAGCATCGTTTCTATCACCATAGCCCTATTTTCCAACTACCATCCTTCTTTGTTTCCAATCACCGGTAATTATCAATGCATCTTGTTTGTATGTTTGATCAATTTAAGACTGCATAAATTGGTAAAAATCTTCAATTTCTTCATCTTTGGCATTAGTGGTTAGTGCATAAATTTGAATAATAGTTACATTAACTGGTCTTGCTTGTAGGTATATAGATACTATCCTATCACTGACAGTGTTGTATGATTATATAAATTCTATGTAATTATATTAAATTATGAAATTTTAAAACACTAGAGAATAAAGGAACGATCTTAAAATCTTTCAGAGTAAAAAAACATAGATCAAATACAAATTATGGGGAATCAGAATAGTGTCTGCCTTACCAAAAGCAATTTTGGAAGCTAGAAGACAATTGATAAATAACTTCAAAATTCTAAAGGAAAATAACTTCCAACATAGAATTACATTCCCAACCAAACTATCAATAAAATATGGAGTTAAAGTAAAGACATTTTCAGACATGCCAATCTCAAAAATTTACTCTCACATACCGTTTCTTAGAAAGATGCTGGAGGCTATGCCATATCAAGATAAACGGGGGCCAGGAAACACTGGATGCATACAAGAAGAGAGTTAAAGAGAATTCCAAGCATGATGGTGAATAAAGTCCTGGGAGTAATAACCATGCAGCACATCCTGAAAGCAACAAGTCCAGTTTAGAGTGGGCCAAGTTTGTGTTCTGGATCAGTCAGGGGAACACAAACTGCATTACACAGCTCCTTGTGTTCTGCAGAAATCTCAGAGTCAGTGGTGGAATCAGAGTGAGGTAGGGATAAGAGATGGAGCTTCAAATAAAGATGCTGTTTTATATAATGAGTCTGCATACAAGTAAAAAGGAGTGACGACTAAAATAAGACAGAATAAGAAGAAAGGCCTGGTGATCTACTCCCAAAAACTAGCCAATGAAAACCCTATGGATCACAACAGAATATTGTCTGATAGAGTGCTGGAAGATGAGCACCCTACTATAGAAAACACTCAAAATACATAGCAGCTACAACAATGGATTTGAACATGAAGATGGCAGAGGACCAGGCAGTGTTTTCTTCTGTTACACATGAGGTCATCATGAATATCAATAACTAAAAATAAAGTATTGAAGACTGCTAATATAGATCATTGTGATTGGTTGGTTTAAGGGGAGAAAGACTGAGAACAGGGAGACCAACTGAGAGGCTACTGACCTAACAGGAGACTATGCAGACCTGGTCTGAGACGGTATGTACAGAGAGGAGGAGATGGATTAGAGACCCTGGGCTTCTGATTGTAAATCCAGTATTCTACCTGGTGGCAGCTCATCTGATCCACAAGTATAGTACCTATGGAGAAAAGAACAGCTCTTAGAGAGCTAGCTTTAGAGGCCCAAACAAAAAAAAAGGCAGACACTCATTGCCATATAGAATTCTCCCACATTATTTACATTATTAGGAGCAATGGTATTAGAAACTAATTTTTTCCAAACCCAGAAGTATGTGAAACTAGAATAGGAGCCATATGTTATAGTAGAAGGATACTAGACTTGGAAGTATTCATTCTTTCATCCCACAACTATTTATTCAACACATATGTGCAAGGAACCATTCTATGCACTAGAGACACATCAGTGAAAATAAGTGACATCCATCTCTGATTTTCCAGTGTCTATATTATTTATTACTGTGGAAGGAGACAGAAAAAATAAATAAGTAAAATATATAATGTGTTGAAAAGAAATAAATGCTATAAAGAACATTAAAGCAAGGTAGGCGGTAGGGTGTAATTTTTTAAAGAGTGGTCAGTTAAAACCTTTGTGAAGGTCACATTTGAGCAAAGACTTGAAGGAGGTAAGATAATGAACCATGCAGATATCTAGAGGAAGAGCATCCAGACTGAGAGAATAGCAAATACAAAGACCCTGAGACAGAAGAATGGCTGTAATATTCCAGACACAGCAAGGAGGCCAATGTGGCTGGAGCAGAGTGAACTGGGGGAAGGTAGCAAGAGGTGAGGTCAGCTAGGTTTCAGAAGAGGTTGTACAGGGTCTTGTAGAGCATTGTATGTAAGGACTTTGGCTTTTCTCTTAGAGAGATGAAAGTCCTTCAGAGGGTTTGAAGCAAAGGCATGAAATGCTTAACTTAAGTTTTTAAAGAACCCCTTAACTACTGTGTTGAGAATAGACTATAGTGTAGCAAGGCTGAGGCAGGTAGATGAGTAGAAGGTATTTGCAAGAATCCAGACAAGAAAAGAAGGTAACTTGGGCTAGATGGACGCTAGCAGGACAGGTGTTAAGAAGTGGTCAGATCTGATGTGTCTTTGGAGGTAGAGTCAATAGGATTTTTTTGATGACTTAGTTGTTCAGCGTTAAAAGAGAGGAAACAAGAATGACTCCAAGGTTGTTGGCCTGGAAGGACAGAGTTGCAATTAATTAGGGTTAGGAATGACTACAAGTATGTCAAGTTTGTGTAGCTCATCAGTTTTTGACATGTAAAGTTTGAAACATCTATCAGATGTCCAAGTGGCAATATTAAGTTGTTGTTGTTATGTGCTGTCTAGTCGGTTCTGGCTCATAGCGACCCTGTGTACAACAGGACAAAACACCGCCTGGTCCTGTGCCATCCTCACAATCGTAGTTATGCTTGAGCCCATTGTTGCAGCCACTGTGTCAATTCATCTTGTGGGGGAATATTAAGTAGGCTGATGGTTAAATGGAGAGTGGTCTGGGCTGGAGATACAGTCTGGGAGACTTTACTAAACCAATCCAAACCAATTGCCATTGAGTCAACTCTGACTCCTGGCAATCCCATGTGTTTCAGAGTAGAACTGAGCTGTATAGGGTTTTCAGTGGCTGATTTTTTGGAAGTAGATTGCCAGACCTTTCTTCCTAGGTGCCTTTGGGTAATTTTCAACCACCATCTTTAAAGTTAGCAGCAGAGTATGTTAACCATTTGCAGCACGCAGGGACTCCTCTCAAACTTTGTTGTTGTTGTGTGCTGTCAAGTCAATTCCAACTCATAGCAACCCTACAGAACAGAGTAGAACTGCCCCATAGGGTTTCTAACGCTGTAATCTTTATGGGAGCAGATCGCCAGATCTTTTCTCCCGTGGAGTGGCTGGTGGGTTCAAATCACCGACCTTTCGTATAGGAGCCAAGTGCTTAACCATTGCACTACCATGGTTCGTTTCTCAAATTTTAGTACCCTCAAAATCACCTGAAAAAATCTTTACAAATCCATAGATCTGCCCCCAGAGGTTCTGATTCAGTTGGTTAGTAGCTGAAGGCTTAACTGTTTGTGCCACCCAAGGATTTCACAAGATTTCACTAGGGAGATGTTATTTAAATCCATGACTGTATGCAATTCCCCGAAGGAATGAGTGTAGATAGAGAAGAACAGAGGTCCAAAGGCTAATCCCTAGGGAACACCAACATTAATAAGTTGGGGAAATGAAGAGGAATTGGCAAAAGAGATTGAAGAGTTGAAGGTAGGAAAAAAAATCAAAGGAGTCTTTTGTCCTAGAAGCTAAGTGAAGAAATTGAGGGAGTGGGAGTGATCAGTGGTGGTTCAGCGCTGCTGATGGTTAAGGCAGAGCATCTGAGGACCGAGGACTGACCATTAGACTTAACAGCATGCAGATTATTGGTGACCTTGCTAGGAGCAGGTGTGGTGGAGGATGATGGGGACAAAAGCCTGATTAGAGCTAGAATTTCTGGATTCTGGTCATACCCTGAGGAGCCCTGGTGGCACAGTGGTTAGTTAAGTGCTTGGCTGCTAGCCAAAAGGTTAGCAGTTCTAACTCACCAGCCACCTCACAGGAGGAAGATGTGGCTGTCTACTCCCATAAAGATTACAGCCTTGGAAACCATATGGGGCAATTCTACTCTGTCCTATGGGATTGTTACGAGTCGGAATATACCTGACGGCAATGGGTTTTTTGTTTTGGTCACACCACTAGCTCATTGGATGACATTGGATAAATCATGCAACTTCTGTGGAGTCAGTTTCCTCCTTTATGAAGTGAGGGGCTTTGAATTAGAAGATCCCTAAAGCTCCTTCTAGCTCTAAAATTCTAAGATTTTACGATTATTCTAATGGAGCGTGTTAAACTGAAACCACTAAAGTATTTCAATCTGGAACTTGTAATGGGGCTTCTATTTGTTAAAAA
Source organism: Dugong dugon (assembly GCA_030035585.1). Classification (NCBI taxonomy): domain Eukaryota; kingdom Metazoa; phylum Chordata; class Mammalia; order Sirenia; family Dugongidae; genus Dugong; species Dugong dugon. The sequence goes on from CM057473.1 coordinate 69,797,826, forward strand.
GTTAAAATAGGTAAAGAGAATAATCCTCTCTTTTCTCAGAGTGAGGAAAACATGGAAATGCTGAGCATTCAGCAAGCCGACCGCAGAGTCTTCAGTGGAGAAGGCCAAGTTAGTTTGTGATTTGTCTTCAGATAATACATAAAAAAAAAGAAATATGTATGTGTGTGTGTGTATTTTCTGACTTTTCCCAAAATGAAAAAACTCATTTATATTTTTACTTTTGTTTTTGTTCTCTGTGTGATATTGATCCTACTTAATTAAGATTTCCAGACTGTCATTAAACGGAATTTGTTTTGGTTATTTGCTGGAAGAGCCTTTATACTTTGATAACTTCACCATTCCATGGATGCACTTACCTTCTACTACCTGGCAGTAGTAAAAATATTACAAAATAGAGCAAAAGAGGAATAGCAAAGACAGGAGCCTGTCTTAGTTCACTGCTCCCAAGAATGGGAACTGGGTCTTCCCAGGCAACATTGGCTTTGCGACATCTCCAAGGCCTCAGTGGCTGTGGGACATGCAGGACCCCATGGAGAGCTGACACTGGGGGGCTTGGCTTGGAACTTTTACACCCAAAGCCAATGAAAACCAAACACACAAAATACTCTTGGGAGCAGGAATCAAGTAAGTCAGGGCAGTAATCCTGATTTTCCTAAAACCACTCTAACTTTCTGTAAGGAAACCACCTATGCAAGCCCTGTTTCAAAAATCACCTTTTTGAATAAGTACTTTTAGAAAGCTCTTTCTAGTAGATTTTGAGTTTTTCGTTTTATTTTTTAAGGTCTTTCATCTGTCAAATTCCTTTAGAGACAAACTGTGAACATATCTGGTTGCTAAAGGTATCAACTTCTCTAAATTATCTGCAAACATAAAAAGCTAACAATTAGCTTCCTACACAAACGGAGAAGGTTCTGCGTTCCCTGTAAAGTGAAAAAAAAAATTCTTTTTTATTAAAAAAATAAAGTCATGGATTTATTCTGCTGATGCAAAGCCACCCTGACATGACTGTAATCTCTGTTTCTGAAATGGCAGGGAAAGCTGGAAGCAGCTCTAAGCGAGGAATAATAAAGAATAAAGGGGAGCTTTGGTAGATTCCTATCACTACAGCACCCCCATTTCCTCCTCTTCCTGATCTTCCAGAGCCAGCTCAGTGACAAGAGTCTGAGTTATAAGACAGAGCCACAGTTATGAATGATATTGAGAAGGGAGATTTCCTCCCCAGTGAAATTTGTATTGTTGAGTCCTAAACAACCATCAGATTTCAACATGAAATCAAATGAGTGAGATAAAGGTCTTGAAGTTTCTTTCAGTAAAGGAAGGGATTAAATACAGTACAAACTTATGATCACTAAAAAAGATAACTTTTACCTGGGTGTTTATTTCTTGAAATAGTTCTGTATAAATATATAAAATTTAAAAATTATACTCCTTAATGTTGGGGTGACAGTTTTGCTAACCACGGCAGAAGATGAGAGAACATGTGTAGGGCCCAACTAATGATAGAGACCTATAATACTTCAGTACAATTTTATAATTTTATATGGAAAGAAATAAGAAGCTACTGGAAGCCTGAACATTTCTTAGTTGAAGTGGCAGGCAGAACAAGTGAATTTAGTAGTAGAGATGTGAAATGATCAAAGAGTTGGCATTGGAAACGAGAAAATGCGGCATAATCGAGGGATGTCATAGAGAGAGAAACAGCTGGCCTTCATAGCCTCCTTCATGTGATCATAGAGATTTCATTTAGAGTTAGACTCTGGGTCTTCTTGTCTACTCCTCTCCACTGTTTTTCTTTTTCCAAATTTTTAAAAATTATAAAAATACAGATAACATGACATTTGCCAATTCAACATTCCTTAACCCATAAAAACCCGTTGCCATCGAGTCGATTCCAACTCATAGCAACCTATAGGACAGAGTAGAACTGCCCCATAGTTTCCAAGGAGCAGCTGGTGTATTTGAACTGCCAACCTTTTGATTAGCAGTGGAGTGTTTAACCACTGCACCACCAGGGCAGCCAACATTCTTTATGTATACAATAAAACCAGTTACATCAATCATCTTATGCAACCATGCAAACTCATGGCCAGAGTAGGATTGTCTACCCCAAATCACAGGGGAGTTAGTGTAGAACCAAGGCTAGAATCTGGCTCTCCCAGTTATCAGGCACGTGTTATTTCTAATGCTCCAGTGGCATTCCTCAAGCCTTTTCTCAAGTGTGAGACTTGAGGGGCAGGTCTGAGTAAGGAGCTTTCCTGAGGATGAGCAGGGAAAGCCACTGTGAAGGATGGACAGGTAGGGAGTTAGGTAAGAAAGTTCAGCTCTGCCATACTGATTTTAGAACATCCAATTAAACACCCTTGGTGCCTCACTCTTCTTCTCTTTCTCCTTTCTTATCCAGTCCCATGGCCTCAACTCTCACCTCTAAATAGATGATTCCCAGCTCACTACCTTCAATCTCTTCCAGTTTCCAATTATATGTTTCCAGTTGCCTGCCGAACATTTTCTTTTGGGTTCCCACTGGCACCTCAGACTGCAGATGCCCAAACTAAACTTACTGTCTTTACTTCAAAATGACCTTCTTGGTTCCCTAATTAGCATTATCATCCTCCCAGACATTCAGATTCAAACTTTTAGTATTACTTTTACTTCTTTCTCTTCCTTGCAAATCCCTGATGCAATCTAGTTAGATGCCAGTTGCAATTCCTTTTATCACCATTGCTTCTCTTACACCTGCCCTTCTCCCTGTCCCCACTGTCACTGTCTTAGCTCAGGCCCTCATTGCTCTGTGCCATGCCTATTTTGATGCCCTTTCTCTGGGCTTTCAGTGTCCAGTGCTCTCTAACCAGTCTTTTCCTCCAAAAGCTCAGACATGGCTATCATTCCTCTGCTGAGAAAACCTCAGTGGTTCCCATTGCTTGTAGAATAAAATCCAAATTTCTTAACCTAAATTTTAAAACCAATCTTTTCAAACGCATTTTCCCATTACTTATCTTCATGCAGGGACTACTCAAGTCAATTTTGCTATAACCGGTTTTCCACACACCCTATATACGCTAACCAGCTTGCTTTGGCGTATTGTGTTTGCTTTGCTGGTAATGTATAGTTCTTTCCAGTGCCAGCCCCAGAAAATTTAACTGCTATCCATATTATTTTCACTTTTCAATGCATATTTCTAATCCACCACAACTTCCATGAAAGCTTTATTAGTTTTCCCCAATCAAAAGGATTTTCTCCTCTGCCTTTGTCCCACACCGTTTCTCTCTTTCTCTTTAAAACTTCACTTTTCACTTTCTGTTGGATATTATTATGCCCGAAAGTTTAAATCCCTACTAAACTTTGAGCTGCCAGAGGGAAGAGACAGGTTTGACTTATCATACCTTGTATGATACCTGGGTACTCATGCTAGGCAGGTGCTCAGTGTTAGTTGAAGTGAATGGTAATGTATGAATGACTAAGTAAATGGTAATGAATAAATTAATCTCTGGAAGACAGTAAGGAATCTTGGTTTGAATACAAGTAGAGAGGTAAGGATGAAGACAGATTTGGAATTTATCCATAAATTACTTGTGGAAGAATTTACAACAGGCTTTTTGTTGTTATTGTTTGTTTTGTTGCTGATTTTTAAGAAGCTGAAGTTGCAAGGTCCAGGTATAAGTCTGGAGGGAAACTGCAGGATGTAACCCAGGATGAGAAGGACCCAGTGAAAAAGGGAGTTGAAAGGGAGGAGAATATATAACACCCTCGAGGAGAAATTTATGCAGACCCAGATTCGATGTCAACCTCTGATTATCTACTATTTATATATTTTTAAGAAATATGCATAAGATTTTAGTGCTTCCTTTTTTGTTTGTCTCCCAATATATGCATGAACCAGCACAATTCAGGACTTGATTTACCTTTGCTGATTCGGATTCTTTTCTCTGAGCTTATTTATGGCTGTGAGAGAGGCATTGCGTCCTTGCTGATAAAGAACAACCGATTGTATTCCAGGCTTAGCCACTGAGTTGCTGTGTGACTCCTAGAAAGTTGGTTTCTTCCCCAGCTGTTAAGTGTTCCTGAACTATAGGAAAAGAGGACCAGGTGTGAGAGGGAGTGTCCTAGACTACAGCTTCTCAAATTCTAATGTGCATCAGAATCTCTTGAGACTCTTGTTTAAAAAGTAGAGTCTGTTTCAGCTGGTCTTGTGTGGGGTGTGAGAGTCTGCACGCGTAACAATCTCCCAGGTGAACCACACTTTGAATAGCAGGGTCACAAATGGTTAACTTGCTTAGCTGTTAACAGAAAGATTAGCAGTGAGAATCCACCCAGAGGCATCTTGAAAGAAAGGCCTGGCAATCTACTTCCAAAATATCAGCCACTGAAACCCCTATGGAGCACAGTTCTACTCTAATACACAAGAGGTCACCATGAGTCAGAGTTGACTCAACAACAACTGGTTGGACTTTTGAAGACAGAAGAACCTTAGAGCTCACTCATCCAAGCCATTGATCATTAGAATCACCCAGGAGCATCTTAAAATGCAGGCTTCCTGGGCCAAATCTGCAAGGGTCTTGAATGGGACCCAGGCAGGTACGTTTTTAATAAGCCCCATAGTTCATTCTGATACACAACTGGGTTTGGGAACCACAAATATGGTCTGATTCCCCATTAGAAATGGCAAAACTGAGGCCCAGAGATGACTTGAAGAAACATTCTGTTGATATGAAAGGGGTTTCCCTGAAAGAATAAACCCTATGCCTTGAGCAACCCTAAGCAAAGATCCTCCTGTAAAGCTAAAGAAATAACTGGATCCTGTATATTTATTTCTGAAAACCACTAACACTGAAAACCAATTTTTTCTGCCTCTTTTAGAATGATAAATACTCTAGATTATTTTAGTTTCATCTTAATGGTAGGGGGTGGTGGTGGTGGTGGTGGTGATGGCAAGGAATGGCTATTAAGCAATTACGTTATTCAAACACATTATTATTGTTACCAAGATGAGTGGATCATTATAATTGAACAATAAAAACATGAATGACTTTGCATTGTTATTAGTGCCTGTCTCAGGGCCCCTGCCTTTCCCAGGGGCTACTGCATTTGGAGATATGATTCATGGTGGAGCGTAATTGCAGTGCTAAAAACTTGGAGGCTATTTGATTAGTTTTCAGAATCCAATGTTGTCATCTTTTCTTTCCTGGTGCTTGACCTATTGTTTACTCAAGACCCCCTCCCCCAAACTAATCTTAGAAATACAATGGCCTCTCTGCCTGCACTCTTGCTATCCTCCTGTCCTTTTTTCATACAGAAGCCAGTGACCATTAGAACTGTGAACAGGCATTATAATTCCTTTCTTAAAACCTGTCAATGACTGACCTATTTCTTTTAGGATAAAATAAAAATTCTTGACAAGGCTTCCCAGACTCTTAATGAACCTCACCAATCCTAGAATTTCTACATTGATAACAATGACTGCACCAGTGATCACTTGTTCAATATCTTTCTTACCCCACTAATGATTATTGTTGTTGTTAGGTACCATTGAGTCCGTTCCTACTTATAGCAACCCTATGTACAACAGAACGAAACACTGCTTGGTCCTGTAACATCCTCATAATTTTTGCTATGTTTGAGACTGTTGTTGCAGCCACCATGTCAATCCATCTTGTTGAGGGTCTTCCTCTTCTTCACTAACCTCTACATCACCAAGCATGATGTCTTTCTCCAGGGACAGGTCCCTCCTGATAACATGTCCAAAGTGTGTGCGACAGAATCTCAACATCCTCCGTTCTAAGGAGCATTCTGGCTGTACTTTTTCCAAGACAGATTTGTTTGTTCTCCTGGCAATCCATGGTATATTCAATATTCTTTACCAACACCATAATTCAAAGGCATCAATTCTTCTGCAGTCTTCCTTATTCATTCTCCAGCTTTCGCATGCATATGGGGCAACTGAAAATACCATGGCTTGGGTCAGGTGCACCTTAGTCCTCAAAGTGACATCTTTGCTTTTTAACATTTAAAGATGTCTTTTGCAGCAGATTTGTGCAATGTAATACATCGTTTGATTTCTTGACTGCTGCTTCCATGGGTGTTGATTGTGGATCCCAGTAAAATGAAATTCTTGACAACTTGAATATTTTCTCCATTTATCATGATGTTGCTTATTGGTCCATTTGTGAGGATTTTTGTTTTCTTTATGTTGAGGTATAATCCATACTGAAGGCTGTGGTCTTTGATCTTCATCAGGAAGTGCTTCAAATCCTCTTCACTTTCAGCAAGCAAAGTGTGTCATCTGCATAAAGCAGGTTGTTAATGAGTCTTCCTCCAATCCTGATGCCTCATTCCTCTTCATATAGTCCAGCTTCTCAGATTATTCATTCAGCATACAGATTGAAAGGATACAACCCTGATGCATATTTTTCCTGATTTTAAAGCATGCAGTATCCCCTTGTTGTGTTCAAACAGCTGCCTCTTGGTCTATGTACAGGTTCCCCAGGAGTGTAATTCAGTATTCTGGAAATCCCATTCTTCGTAAAGTTATTCAAAATTTGTTATGATCTACACAGTCGAATGCCTTTGTTAGTCAATAAAACACAGCTAAACATCTTTCTGGTATTCTTTACTTTTAGCCAAGATCCATCTGACATGAGCAATGATACCCCTTGTTCCACATCCTCTTCTGAATCCAGCTTCAATTTTTGGCAGTCCCCTGTCAATGTACTGCTGCAAGCACTTTTGAATTATCTTCAGAAAAATTTTACTTGCGTGTGATGTTAATGATATTGCTCATTAACTTCCATATTTGACTTTTTTCTTCATTTATTTCAGCTTGAGAAATGCCGAGTATTCCCTTTTGGTTCTCTAATTCCAGGTCTTTGCACATTTCATTAGAGTACATACTTTGTCTTCTCGAGCTTCCCTTTGAAATCTTCTGTTCAGCTCTTTTACTTCATCATTTCTTTCATTCACTTTAGCTGCTCTATGTTCAAGAGTAAGTTTCAGAATCTCTTCTGACACCCATTTTGGTCTTTTCTTTCTTTCCTGTCTTTTTGTTTTCTTCCTGTATGATGTCCTTGATGTCATCTCACAACTCACCTGGTCTTCAGGCATTAGTGTTCAATGAGTCAAATCTATTTTTGAGAAGGTCTCTAAATTCAGATGGTATATACTCAAGATTGTACTTTGGCTCTCATGGACTTGTTTTAATTTTCTTCAGCTTCAACTTGAACTTGCTTATGAGCAATTGATGGTCTGTTCCACAGTCGGCCTCTGATGATTTTGAGCTTCTCCATAGTCTCTTTCAACAGATGTAGTTGATTTGATTCCTGTCTATTCCAATCCAACGAGGTCCACATGTATAGTCACTGTTTATGTTGTAGGGAAAAAAAGGTATGAATAACTCGTTGGTCTTGCAAAATTCTATCATGTGATCTCCAGCATCATTTCTATCACCAAGGCCATATTCTCCAACTACTGATTCTTTTTCTTTGTTTCCAACTTTTTTCATTCCAGTTACCAGTCATTATCAATGCATCTTGATTGCATGTTTGATCAATTTCAGACTGCAGAAGTTGGTAAAAATCTTCAGTTTCATAATCTTTAGCATTAATAGGTGGTGCATAAATTTGAATAATAGTCATATTAACTGGTCTTCCTTGCGAGTGACCCTGCTGGTATTTGAATATTGCTGGCATAGCTTCCAGCATCAAAGCAACACACAAGCCACCACAATATAACAAAATGACAGATGAGTGATGGCCACTAATGATATGCCCCCAAAACATAGCTGTCCTTTCAAAGCTAACCTCTCATTGTCCAACACATAGACAGGTACATAGGAGATGCTTAATGGTGATATATTGGGGGAATGAGGACCCAAGCAGGTAAGTTGAGTATCCATCAGGTATCTAAACTTAAAATATAGAATCACAAGGATTTGAGGAGAAAATAGGGCATGGACCTCCCCCTGTCCAATTCCCAGAATTAGATACTGAGTTTCCTCATCTCAGTATCCATGTCGTACCCATATCCCCAAAATATTTTTAAAATAAACTTTAGATTAAAATGGTTTATCCCTAAATCAGTGGAGTCCTTGGTTGGTGCAAATGGTTAAAGCACTCGGCTGCTAACCTAAAGGTTGGAGGTTCAAGTCTACCCAGAGGCACCTTGAAAGAAAAACCTCGCAATCTACTTCCAAAAACTTAGCCATTGAAATCCTTTGGAGCACAGTTCTACTCTGACACCCACGGAGTCGCCATAAGTTGGACTCAGCAGTGACTAGTTTATCCCTAAATCAAATATCAAAAGCATCTGATCTACGTTTCCAAGAAGTGCTGTGGCAGTGTGACCCTGAGAGGACATATGGATGACACTACAGAGCCCAGTACCGGACTTCTGTGGAGATATTGTTGCGGCCACTGTTTACCACAGCATTCCATGTTCCCTTTGTAAAGACTCACCCAAGAAATGTGTTTTAGATTAAATGCCAGGAAGAGCTTTGATTCCGGAAAACCAGTGAGTGTTTATCTTATGTCCACTGAATTTCTTATTTATGTTTTTATTGTGCTTTAGGTGAAAGTTTACAGCTTGAGTTAATTTCTCATACAAAAATTTATACACATATTGTTATGTGACATTAGTTGCAATCCCTGTAATATGACAGCACACTCCCCCTTTCCACCCCAGGTTTCTTGGGTCCATTCAACCAGTTCCTGTCCCTTCCTGCCTTCTCATCCTGCCTCCAGACAGGAGCCACTCATTTGGTCTCGTGTATCTGTTTGAACTAAGAAGCACACTCTTCATGAGTATTATTTTATGCTTTATATTCCAGTCTAACCCTTGTCTGAATAGGGGACTTTGGGAATGGTTTTAGTTCTGGGTTAACAGAGCATCTGGGGGCCATGGCTTCAGGGGTTCCTCCAGTCTCAGTGAGACCATTAAGTCTGGTCTTTTCATGTGAATTTGAGTTCTGCTCTGCACTTTTCTCTCGCATCGTCACGGACTCTCTGTTGTGTTCCCTGTCAGAGCAGTCATTGATGGTAGCTGGGCACAATCTAGTTCTTCCCTTCTCAGGCTGATGGAGTCTCTGGTTTATGTGGCCCTTTTGTCTCTTGGGCTAATATTTTCCTTGTATCTTTGGTGTTCTTCATTCTCCTTTGTTCGCAGTGGGCTGGGACCAATTGATGCATCTTAGACGGCTGCTTGCAAGCTTTTAAGACTCCAGATGCCACTCGCCAAAGTGGGATGCAGAACATTTTCTTAATAAACTTTGTTATGCCAATTGAACTAGATGTCCCCTGAAACCATAGTCTCCAGGCCTCAGCCCCAGCTACTCTGTCCCTCAAAGTATTTGGTTGTGTTCATGAAACTTCCTACCTTTTGCTTTGGTCCAGTTGTGCTGACCTCCCCTGTATTGTGTGTTATCCTTCCATTCACCTAAGATGATTCTTGTCTATTATCTAGTTAGTGAATTCCCCTCTCCCTCCCTCTCCATCCTCATAATCATCAAAGAATGTTTTCTTCTGTGTTTAAACCTTTTCTTGAGTTCTTATAATAATAGTCTCATACAATATTTGTCTTTTTTGCGACTGACTAATTTCATTCAGCATAATGCCCTCCAGATTCATCCATGTTGTGAGATGTTTCACGGATTCATCATTGTTCTTTATTGTTGCATAGAATTCCATTGTGTATACGTACCATAATTTGTTTATCCACTCGTCTGTTGATGGGCACCTAGGTTGTTTCCATCTTTTTGCTATTGTAAACAGTGCTGCAATGCACATGAGTGTGCATATATCTATTCATGTGACAGCTCTTGTTTCTCTAGGATATATTCCAAGGAATGGGATTGCTGCATCGTCTGGTACTTCTATTTCTAGCTTTCTAAGGAAGTGCCAAATCATTTTCCAAAGTGATTGTACCATTTTACCTTCTCACCAGTAGTGTCCATTCAATTTATGTATCCAATTTTTCTTTTAGCTTTTGCTACCAGGAAGCTCAGAGTCACGTTTTCAGCTCAACTTTTTTACCTATAGAAACTTATGGTTCACATATGTGGAATATTACTTTGCCCCGGTCTTAATTTTCTATTCTAAATGTATTTCCTCTGGTGCCAATGTATTAAATTGTGGCTGGCTTTCTCTTTTAGCGTATGAAGTCTTTTACAAGGCTTCCTCAAATCCTTAGTGGAATGAGGCAGGAAAAGACACGAAAGAAATTCTTGAGAATCTGAGATACATTCCCTTTAAAGTGCAGATGTTTCCTTTCTGTGGGTGGTACTGTTACTGCAATGCGCAAAGAGAGCCCTGCAAGCAAGGGTATTCCTTAACTATGCAAGGACACATGGGGCTTCTAGGAGAGACCCTTTGGAACAGCTTATTGAAGTGATTTTTTTCCTGATCTCTTCCTGATTTCAAGCACCCAGAAATATGAGTGACTCTGTCCTCCAGGTAGAGTCTGAATCCTTTTCTACGGAGGGGCTAACTAGAGTGAGCCCTGTAATCTGTCCTGGAATTCTGTGTGAAAGCTTGATTTCATTTGGCACGAGGTCTTCAATTATAAGGCAAGAATCAGAGAGTTTTTAGGCATGACTAATAGTTTAGTTACTTTCCAATTCACCTTATGTGTCCAACATGGCAGTGGAAGCCCTCCTTACTTTTAAGAAGCTGGCACACATTTCTCTCTCTGCTAAAAGGAAGCAGGAGTGAGCGTGTGGGTCACACTTACTTGCTGTGTATTTGCTAGTATGGGCTGATTTCACTCCGGTAACCACCTGTGAAGTAGGCTTATCATAGGCATTTTATATGTGGGTGAAACAAGGCTTGGAGAGAGAGAAACTTGACTAAGGTCATCTAGCTAGGAGAGGTGGCACCAGGGTTCAATTCAGATCTTCCTACCCCAACTAAACTGATCTTCTGAAGAATGTGTGAGAAAGCGTAGAGGAGATGGGCAGCATAAGAAAGAGGCTATTCAATGGGTGAGATAGAGAGTGGTCATATCTGAAGCTGGGAGAGGCCTGAGGCAAGCAGGAGAGCGAGAGGACTCAGCCCTTGTCCTCAGTCAAAATGCCCCTGCCCTGATCCACACCCATCTCTCTAACCCACCCAGTCACCTTTGGCACTGCTGTCATTGCCACAAACAAGTTCCCTGGAACTCTAGGCTATGCTGGCTCTCCCCATTCTTGCCTCCCCAAACAAAATGGAGGCTGCCTGAGGACAGAGCTTTCTATTTACAGCATCCTTCCAGTGGGAGGTGCTCCTTGAAGGTGGACACTAATCACTGGCTATTGATACAGGTAAAAGCCACTGTGTATTGAGGCACTATCATATTCTGGATCCTTTAGAGGAATTATTGTATTTAAGGCTCAAAACAACCCAGCATGGTAGACACTATCATCTATGTTGCAGGTGACAAAGCTGAGGCCTACAGAGGTTTCCCATGGTCATGCTGTTGGCAACAGCTGGTTCCCCAGCTCCCTGCCTCTAATCCCCATTATTGCTGAGGTTCCAGTATGGTCAAAAGCACTAAATATCAAGTTTGGGCTACCCCTTTAGGAAGAACGGAGCCTATAAAGAACAAAGTTCATGGGCTTCCATAAAGCTCTGATTTGAACACTATTTTTCTCTACTCAGTTCATTAACAATTACATTGATTTTTTCACCCTTATTTTAAAACTGCATTTTATTTAATTATCAGCTTAAGTTTTAATAGTATATGTGTGTGTGTTGTTGTTGTTGTTGTTAGTTGCTGTTGAGTTGATCCCAACTCATGGCTACCCCATGTGACCCCATGTGTGCAAAATAAAACTGCTCCATAGGGTTTTCAAGGCTGTGACATTTCAGAAGCAGATCACCAGGGCTGTCTTCCAAGGTGCCTCTGGGTGGGTTTGAACTGCCAAACTTTTGGCTAGTAGTCAAGCACTTTACCGTTTACACCACCCAGGGACTCCTATAGATATAATTAAATATATATATAAAAAATACGTATTTTATTTTTATTTTTTTTTATTGTACTTTAGATGAAGGTTTACAGAATAGTTTCTTATTAAACAGTCAGTACAGATATTGTTTTATGACATTGATTAACAACCCCACGGCATGTCAACGCTCTCCCTTCTCGACCCTGAGGACATTTTTTTTGGTGGAAAATATACAGAGCCAAAGTTACACCATTTCAAAAGTTTCTCCATGTACAGTTCAGTGATATTGATTATATTCTTCCAGTTGTGCTGCTATTCTCACTATCCTTTTCCAAATTATTCCATCACCATTATCTTCAACTCACTGTCCCCTAGGCTTCCCATCAAACCTTTTGAGTTGCTGTTGTCAATTTGATCTCACACAGATAATTCTTTGTTGTTGTTGTTGTTGTTTTTTGTACCTTAGATGAAGGTTTACAGAACAAATAGTTTCTCATTGAACAGTTAGTACACATATTGCCCTATGAAAATGGTTAACAACCCCACTAAATGTCAACACTGTCCCTTCTCTACCTTGGGTTCCCTATCACCAGCTTTCCTGTCCCCTCCTGCCTTCTAGTCCTTGTCCCTGGACTGCTGTGCCTCATTAGTCCTGTTTTGTTTTATGAGGCTGTCAAATCCCTGGCTGAACGGTGAACTTTGGGAGGGGCTTTACCACTGAGCTAAAAGGCTGTCTGGGGGCCATACTCTCGGGGTTTCTCCAGTGTCTTTTATTCCAGGAAATCTGGTCTTTTTTTTGGTGAGTTAGAATTCTGTTCTACATCCTTTTCCAGCTCTGTCCAGGACCCCCTGTTGTGATCCTGGTCAGAGCAGTCAGCGGTGGTAGCCGGGCACCGTCTAGCTGTACTGGACTCAGTCTGGTGGAGGCTGTGGTAGCTGTGGTCCATTAGTCCTCTGGACTAATCCTTCCCTTGTCTTGTTCTCTTCATTCTCCCTTGCTCCCAAAGAACTGAGACCAGTAGAGTATCTTAGATGGCTGTTCACAGGTTTTTAAGACCCCAGACACTACTCACCAAGGTAGAATGCAGAACATTGTCTTTATAAACTGTTTTATGCCAATTGAGCTAGATATTCCCTGTGACCATGGTCCCCACAGCCCTCTGCCCAGCAATTCAGTCCCTCAGGGAGTTTGGAAGTGTCTATGGAGCTTCCATGACCTCTCCTTGTACAAGTTGTGCTGGCTTCCCTAGTAATGTATACTGTCTTACCCTTCACCAAATTACCACTTATCTATTTAGTTCCCCCCCAACCCCTCCCATCCCTTGTAACCAAAAATGATTCTTTTTGTGTGTAAACTTTTACATGAGTTATACAGTAGAGGTCTTACACAGTATTTGTCCTTTTGTGATTGACTTATTTCACTCAGCATAATGTCCTCCAGTTTCATCCATGTTATGAGACGCTTCACAGATTCATCATTGTTCTTTACCTCTGTATAATACTCCATTGTGTATATGTACCAGATTGTTTATCCATTCATCTGTCGATGGGCATCTGGGTTGTTTCCATCGTTTTTGCTATTGTGAATAGTGCTTCAATGAATATGGGTGTGCATATGTCTATTAGTGTGACGGCTCCTATTCCTCTAGGATATATTCCTAGGAGGGGGATTGCATTTTGTAGTGCCTTTTTTTTTTTTTTTTTTTTTTTTCCTATTTTTTTGTGGTGCTGACAGTTTCTTTGTTCCTCTTACTCTCCTGTGCTGAGTTCCTTTTGTTTGTGGATTTTTTTTTCATTTCTTTTGTTTTTGTAGGTTTTGTTTTTACTGAGACTTTATGTTTTTCTTCTTTATTTTGATGAGTAGGTTTGTTAACTTTCTTTGTGGTTACCTTGAAATTACCCTTATCTTCCTAGATTTAAACCAGTCTATTATTACTTGGTATTGCTTGACTTCCTATCCATTAGAAGGTTCTATACCTACACCGTTTATTCCCTCTTTTATTGTTCTGATGCCGTTGTCATTTACAGATTAACCTCTCTGCTTCCCTTTTGTAATTCTTTTGGTTTTGCATAGTCCTTAAGAGTTCATTTCCTAGGTTGGTATCTGGCTAGTACAATCCTGTGCCCTATATTCAGCCTGTGGTCTGATATTGTTTGTTCTCAGATTGAAGGGCTTCCTTTAATAAGTCTTGTAAGTTTGGTTTGGTTTTTACATCGTCCCTTAATTTCTGTTTATCTGAAAATGACCTAATTTCACCATCATATTTGAATGAGAGTTTTGCTGGATATATTATTCTTGGCTGGGAATCTTTTTCTTTCAAAGTTTTATGTATGTCATGCCATTGCCTTCTTGCCTGCATGGTTTCTGCCAGATGATCTGAGCTTAGTCTTATTGTATCTCCTCTGTATGTGACTTTTTGTTTTTCTTGAGCTGCTCTCAGATTCTTCATTTGTCCTTGGTTTTAGCAAGTGTGATTATGATAGGTCTTGGTGATTTTCTTTTGGAGTCTGTCCTATATGGGGTTCGTTGAGCTTCTTGGATGGTGTCTTAGGCTGGGTTTTCTAGAGAAGCAAAACCAGTAAAGTGCATAAATATATATATACAGAGAGATTATATCAAGGAAACAGCTCACGTGATTGTAGAGGCTAGAACGTCCCAAGTCCGCGGATCAGGGTAGAGGTCTCTCCCAAGTCACACAGCTGCAGAAGCTGGCAAGCCCAAGATCGGCAGGTCGGAGAGCAGGGCTCCCTCTCACAGGCTGTGCAGATGGATGAATCCCAGGTTCAGCAGATAAGCTGACAGCTCAAGTCCCAAGAACATGAGATGAAACAACAGGAAGCAGCCGCATGATCCGGAGAGAGCAAAAAGTCAGAACGTCTGCTTATATTCAGATGCGGGCCACACCCCCAAGGAAACTCCCTTTCATCTGATTGGCTACTCACAGTATATTCAATCATGGGAATGATTACATTAAAACACTGAGAATCATGGCCCAGCCAAGTTGACACACAATCTTAACCATCACAGATGGTCAGCTTTTCATCTTTCATGATATTGGGGAAGTTTTCTGTCAGCAATTCTTCTATGATCCTCTCTGTGTTTTCTGTTTTCTCTCCCTCTTCTGGAACTCCAATCACTCACAGATTTTTGCTTTTGATTGTATCCCACATAATTCTCAGGGTTTCTTCAGTTTTCTTCGTTCTTTTTCTGATTTTTCCTCAAACAGAGTTGTATCCAAGTGTTTGTCTTCAATTTCACTGATCCTGTCTTCCATTGTTTCAAACCTGCTCCTCAGCCCTTCTAGGACACTGTCCATTTATGAAATCTTGTTGTATGATTTCTAGTTGTGAATTTATTTTAGCATTTTGTTCCTGTATTATTTTCTTGAATTCTTCCATTTTTTTGTCTGTATTTTCCATGAAGTTGTCTGCCTTTTCCACGAATTTGTCTATTTTTTCCTCATTTTTGTCTGTTTTTTGCTTCAACTCTTGGATAATTCTGAATATTAGAGATTTGAATTCCCTATCAGTTATGTCTTGTGCCTTTTCTTCTACTGGAAGGTCATCTGGTGTTTTATTTTGGACGCCTACTGGAACCTGTCCTGTTTTTGTAAATGTTTTGATATCATCTGCTGTCTTCGGTGCATTCAGTGGTTATTTTCCTTGTTTATTGATTGTAGATTTGTTTGTTTTATTCTGCTTTTTTTGTTTTATTTGGTTATGTCTGGGCAGGCGGGCTGTGCGTTCTTTGTTGTTTGCTCGTCTGTGGGTGTGATACTTTTCACCTCCTTCTGCAATGGGCAGGGTCAGTCACTCAGGTATGGTACAGCAGGGTAGGTCCAGCTGAAGGGGAGTTGCTGGGATAGGTTTTTTGCGGCACATACCAGGACTGACAGTGTGGACCAGGAATCAGTGCAGGGCGGGTTCTAGTAGGCCGTGCCTGTGCTACTTGTGAGTGTGATGTTCAGCGCATGGTGCAGATAAGTAGGAAGGAGGAGGTAGATTGTGATGTGTGGATCTAAGATGAGTATGGGACAGATGAGAGAGAGGAGAGAGGAACAGGAGCCAGAAACAAACACACAAACAAAAAAGAGTGCTAAGTGAGCTTGCTATTGGACTGGAGAGATGAGAGACTGAGAAATTGGGAAAAACAAAAATGAAAGAAAAAAGAAAAAGGGTAAAAGAAAAAAATGAATAAATCGAGAAACTGGAAATGAAGAAAGACAAAAAGGGGATAAGAGAGAGAAGAAAACTAAACAAGGAAATGAAACAAACAAACAAAAAAAAAAACCCAAAAAACAAGAAAAAAGAAACATCCCAGGAATGTCCCTGTGCGTCTGCGCAGAGTATGGGACTAGCTTCCAAGTCATGTGGTACTGCCTGGCTAGAAGGGGCTCCCAAGATGGTAAAAGAAAAAGTAAACAAACAAACAAATCAGAGCAAACAAACAAACAAAAAAGCCCTGGGGGTCCCACGAGTGTGGCAGCAAGGACCAGGAAGCAGTTTCACAGTCGAGCGGTGTTTCATAGCCTTTCAGGAAGAAGCAAAGATGGTGCACGGAGCCAGGTATTTGAGATAAAGGAGGAGGTGGTGAGAGGTAAGGAAGAAATCTAAAGAAGTAGAGAAAAGCAACACCGGCAGCCAACAAATGGCACTCAGGGAGCTGGCCAGTGCGAGCGGGTGGAATCTAAGCAGCACTGGGGGGAAGCTCGCGCTTCCCGGCCAATAGACAGTGGCTGCAGGAAGCAGAGGCTGCTAAGTGGGGGTGAAGAAGGGTAGGGGTTGGGAAAGCCTATATTGTGGGTTACCGGTTGTTCTGTCTCCTGCTGGAAGCTCTGCAAAGCTGCTTTCTCATACCTCCTGTTCGCTGATCTCCAATAGGAGTCCAAAATGGCAGATTTGTGCTGCGGTAGCTGATAGAAGACCTCTGCATGTATCTCTCCTCGAGCTCTGTTCTCCATCAATTTCTTATTCCATTTGGTGCCTGGCTAAGTTCTTTATCTCTTCTTTTGATGCTTAGGGTTTCAGGATTGACGTGTGACTCTGTTTGACTTAGTTTTTCTGATCTTTGCTGCTGAGGGACAGTGTGGTGCTTCTGACTATAGCACCATGTTAGAACCCAGTTCTATTTTGACACACATGGGGTCACAGGGTATGAGTGGACTCCTTGGCAATTTTTTTTTTTTTTTTTTTTTTTACTTCTATTGTACATATTCATTATTTTGAGGCCAGCAGTCCTTGTTCAACACTGACTCTTCACTCAAATCACACTGTATGCCCTATGGAATGTACATTTTCCAAATCTCTTGCCACCCCCTCCTCCTTTCACTCAAACACCTGGCTCGGTGCGCCATCCCTGCTTCTTCCTAAGGGGCTGCGGAGCTCTGCTTGAGTAAAATACATATTTTAATTAAACTTTTTATTTTCAGATAATTGTAGATTTACATGCAGAAGTAATACAGAGAGGGCTCATTTACCCTCTACCCAGTTTCTTCTAATGGTAGCATCTTGCAAAATTTAGATACAGTGTCACAACCAGGATATTGATGTTGATACAGTCAAGATACATGACATTTCCATCACCACAAGGATCCCTCATGTTGCCCTTTTATAACTGTACCCACTTCTCCCCTACCCACACCCCCTCTTTAACCTCTGGCAACCTCTAATCTGTTCTCCATTTCTATAATTTTGTCATTTTAAGAATGTTATATAAATGGAATGATATAGTATGTTACATTTGAAGATTGGCTTGTTTCACTTGACATAATTCTCTGAAGATTTACCTGAGTTGTTTCATGTATCAACATGTTTCTTTTTATTGCTGAGTAGTATTCCATGGTGTTTACCAGTTTGTTTAACCATTCACCTGTTAGCTGCTATAAACATTTGTGTACGGGTTTTTGTGTGAACATGTCTTCATTTCTCTGAGATAAATATCCAGGAGTGTCTTCGTGGCACAGTGATTAAACTGCTTGGCTGATAACCAAAAGGTCAGCAGTTCGAACCCATCAACTGCTCTGAGGGAGAAAGACAAGGCAGTCTGCTTCTGTAAAGATTTACAGCCTTGGAAACTCTATGAGGCAGTTCTACCTTGTCCTGTAGGGTCACTGGGAGTTGGAATTGACTCAGCATCAATGGGTTTTGTGTTTGTGGTGGTTTGCATCTTTAGTGTTATTTAAGAAACTGCCAAACTGTTGTCCAGAGTGGCTGTGTCATTTTGTATCCCCACCAGCAATGCAGGCATGATGTAGTTTCTCTGCATCCTTGCCAATATTTAGTGTTACAGCTTTTGTTTTTAACCAGTCTGAAAGTTGTGTAGTGATATCTCACTGTGGTTATAATTTACATTTACTTAATAGCTAATGGTGTTGAGCATCTTTTCTTGTGTTTATTCTCCATCTGTGTACTCTCTTCGGTGAAATGTCTCTCCATATCTTTTGCCCATTTTCTAATTGGATTGTTTCTTATTTTACTGGTGAATTTTGAGGTTCTTTATATACTCTAGTACTAGTCTTTTGTCAAACATGTGGTTTGCAAATATTTTCTCCCAGTCTTTAATTTTGATGAAATCTAATTTATCTATTTTTTATTTTTGTAATGCTTTTGGTGTCAAGCCTAAGAACTTTGCCTAGTCCTAGATCCTGAGGGTATTATTGTTAAAAATGTTACAATTTTATGTTTTACATTTAAGTCCATGATCCCTTTGGAGTTAATTTTTGTATAAGGTGTGAGACTCAGTTTAGGATTCTTTTTTTTTTAATCTATGGATATCCAATTTCTCCAGCACCTTTGTTGCAAAGACTACCTTTCCTCCACTGAATTGCTTTTGCACGTTTGTCAAAAATATGTTGGTATATTTGTGTGGGTCTATTTCTAGGTTTTCATGCTGTTCCACTGATCTCTGTCTGTCCGTTTACCAACACCACACTGTCTCGATTACTGTAGCTACATAGTATCTTCAAATTGGGGTGAGTGATTCCTCCTACTTTATTCTTTTTCACAAGTGTTTTTGTTATTCTAGTTCCTTTTTCTTTCCATACAAGTTTTAGAATAATCTTGGATCTATCTACAAAAATCTTCCTGGGATTTTGATAAGGAATTGTATTTAACCTTGGATTAGTTCGCTATGACTACTCAAACAAATTACCAAAAACTTGGTGGCTTAAAACAAGAAGAATGTATTCTGTCAGAGGTATGGAGGCCAGAAACCCAAAATTAATGTGTCAACAGGACCACACCTCCTCCAGAGGCTCTAGAGAAGAATCTTTCCTTACCTCTTCCAGCTTCTGCTGACTGCCGCCACTCCTTCGCCACACACTCTCAATTCTGCCTCTGTCTTCACATCACTCTCTGTTGTGTGTGTGTAATGTCCCTCTGCCTCTCTCTTACAAAGACACTTGAGATTGGAGATAGAGCCCATCAGGACAATTCAGGATAATCTCCGGGATGTTAAGATCCTTCACTGAATCATGTCTACAGTGACTCTTTCCTTATAAGATGACAGTTTCCAGGGATTAGGACCTGATATTTTTGGGTGGCCATTATTCTCATTACTATAAACCTGTATATCAAATTGAGGAAAACTGATATCTTTACTATGTTGAGTCTTCCGATCCATGACTACAGTATGTCTCTTCATTTATTTATATCTCCTTTGATTTCTTTCATCAGTGTTTTGTAGTTTTAAACATGTAAATTCTATACAGGTTTTGTTACATTTATACTTAAGTATTTAATTTTGTTCAGATACTGTAAAAGGTATTGATATTTTAATTTTGGTGTCCACGTGTTCATTGATAGTGTATAGAAAATTATTGATTTTTGTATGTTGATCTTATACCCTGCAACCTTGCTGAACTCATTTATTAATCATAAGCATTTTTTGGTTGATCCCTTGGGATTTTCTTTAGATAATCATGTCATTTTTAAATAAGGGCTGTTTTATTTCTTCTTTTCTGATATATATGCTTTCAATTTACTTTCATTGCCTTATTGCCCTGGCTGTAATGTACAGTAACTCAGAAACAAACCCATTGCCATTGAGTCGATCTTGACTCATAGTGACCCTATAGGACAGAGTAGAACTGCCCCATAGTGTTTCCAAGGCTGTAAATCTTTACAGAAACAGACAGCCACATCTTTCTCCTGCAGAGAGGCTAGTGGGTTCAAACTGCAGACCTTTTGGTTGGCGGCCAAATGCTTTAACCACTGCTCCACTAGGGCTCCATAATGTCCAGTAGTATGCATAAATACCAGTGGTGAGGGTGGACATCTTTACCTTGTTCTCTATCATAGGGGGAACACATCCAATCTTTTAGCTATTAAGTATGATGATAATGACAGGTTTTTTTGTAGTTTTTTTTCTTTATCAAGTTGAGGAAGTTCTCTATTTCTAGGTTTCTGAGAATTTTTCTCATGAATGGGTGTTGAGTTTTGTTAAAAGTTTTTTCTGCATTGATCGCTTTAATCATGTGATTTTTTCTTCTTTAGTCTGTTGATATGATAGATTATACTGATTGATTTTTGAATACAGAAACAGCCTTGCATCCCCAGAATAAACACTACTTGATCATGGTGTAAAATTCTTTTTTATATATCGCTAACTCTATTTGCCAGTATTTTGTAAATGATTTTTGTATCTATATTTATAAGGCATATTAGTCTGTAATTTGCTTTGTCCTGTCTTTGTCCAGTTTTGGTATCAGGGTAATACTGGCTTCATAGAATAACCTGGGAAATGTACCTCCCTTTCTATTTTGTGGAATAGATGGCGTAGACTTGGTGTTCATTCTTCTTTAAATTTTTGGTAGAATTTTCCAGTAAAACCACCTAGCCTGGATATTTCTTTTTTGGGAGTTTTAAATTATGAATTCAATTTCCTTAATGGGTACAGGACTATTCAAATGATCTAGTTCATATTAGGTGAATTGTAGCAGTTCGTGGTTTTTGAGGAATTGGTCCATTTTATCTACATTGTCAAATTTATGTGTATAGAATTGCTTGCAGTACTTTTGTATTATCCTTTTGATGTCTGCAGTGATATCTCCTGTTTAATTCCTAATATTGGCAATTTTAGTCTTTCCTCTTTTTTTTTATCATTTTTGCTAGAGGCTTGTCAATTTTATTGATCTTTTCAAAGAACCAGCTCTTTGTTTCATTGATCTTTTTTTCTCTTTTCAATTTCATTGATTTCTGCTCTTATCTTGATTATTTCCTTCCTTCTGCTTTGCTTTGTGTTTATTTTTCTCATCTTTCTCTAGTTAGAGCTTAGATTATTGACTTAAGAATTTTATTTATTTCTAATGTAAGCATTTGGTGCTATAAACTTTCAGCACTGCTTTAGCTGTGCCCCACAAATTTTGATATATTCTATTTTAATTTTCATTCAGTTCAGTGTAATTTTTTATTTCCCTTAAAATTTTCTATTTGACTCATGGATATTTAAAAGAGTGTTGTTCAGTTTCCAATGTTTGGAATTTTTTTGTTATATTTCTGTTATTGATTTCTACTTTGAATCCATTATGTCAGAAAACATGCTTGGAATGATTTTAATTTTTTAAAAATTTGTTGAGGTGTGTTGGTATATGTTCCATGAGCACTTTAAAAAGAAATATGTTTTCTACTCTTACTGGGTAGAGTATTTTATAAATGTTGATTATATCGTTTTGTTTGATGGTGTTGTTGAGTTCTTCAATATTCTTGCTGACTTTAAGTCTAGTTGTTATAGTTGTTATATCAGTTGTTAAAAGAGAGGTATTAAAATATCAAACTATGATGCAACATGCAGAAAAATGAAACAAGATCCATGCCTCACACCATACACAAAAATTAATTCAATATGGATTAAGGATCTAAATGTGCAAACTAAAGCCATAAAAGTATTAGAAGAAAATGCAGGGGAAACACCATTGGGCCTAGCTTTTAACAATGAATTATGTAACATAATAACAAAAAGACAAATGGCAAAAGACAAAATAAATAAATGAGACCTCAAAAAAATTGAAAACTTTTGTTCGTCAAAAGACTTTACCAGAAAAGTGAAAAGACAAGCTACCAACTGGTAGAATATCTTCAGAAACCATATATCTGATAAGAATCTATAACCAAAATATATATAAAACTTTGACAGCGTAACAACAAAAAGACAAATAACCCAATCATAAAATGGGCAAAGGACTTGAATAGCAATTTCACCAAAAAGGACATTCAGATGGTCACCAAATGCATGAAAAGATGCTCAACACCATTAGCCATCAGAGAGATGCAAATCAAAACCGCAATGAGATATGATTTCATTCCCGTTAGAATGGCTATAGGGTCACTATGAGTCAGAATCAACTCGACAGCAATGGGTTTTGTTTTGGTTTTTTTTTAGGATGGGTAAGATTAAAAAAAAAGAAAATAACAAATATTGGTGAGGATGGGGAAATTGGAACCCTTACTCATTGCTGGTGGGAATGCAAAATGTACAGCCATTGTGGAAAACAATGTGGCAGTTTTTTTAAAAAACTAAAAATGGAACTACCATATGACCCAGTAATTCCATTCCTAAGTACATACCCAAAAGACTTAAAAGCAGAGACTCAGAGACTTGAATACCAATGTTCATTTCAGCAATATTCACAATATCCAGAAGGTGGAAACAATCTAAATGTCCATCAACGAATGAATGAGTAAACAAAATGGATAAACATACAGTGGAATACTACTCAGCCAGTAGAGGAAACAAAGTCTTGATACATGCTACAATGTGGATGGAGCTGGAAAATATGCTGAGTGAAATAAGCCAATCACAAAAGGACAAATATTGTATGACCTGACTTATAAAAAAAGACAAGAAAAGGCAAATAATATAGCCTAAAGTTTCTCAGTGGTTACCAGGGGCAGGAGGGAGGAGGAAAGGGGGAGTTAACAGTGATACAAAAATTGAATGGATTAAAGGTAGGGTTGCATAGCCAGTTATTGTAATTGATGTCAATAGGTTGTATACCTGTAAAAAGTTCAATTGGCAAAAGTTGTATGATAGGTATATTTAAACAATGACATAAATAAATACATTTACAAAACAAAAATCATCCAATTATGATTACAGATATGTCTATTTGTCCTTTTGGAGCACTGGTGGCACAATGGTGAAGAGCTAAGGCTGCTAACCAAAAGGTTTGAAGTTTGAATCCACCAGCTGCTCCTTGGAAACCCTATGGGGCAGTTCTACTCTGTCTTATAGGGTCACTATGAATCAGAATTGACTCGACAGCAATGGGTTTGGTTTTTTTGGGGTTTATTTATCTTCTTAGTCTATCAGTTTTTACTCCACATATTTTGCCACTCTTGTTTGGTGCATATACATTTAGGATTTCTATGTATTCTTGGTGAATTGACACTTTCATTATGTTATTTATCATTATATTAATATCTCTCACAGCTTCTGGTAATTTCTTTTGGCTCAGAAGTCTACTTTATCTAATATTAATACAGCCATTTCTTCTTTCGATTAATGTTTGCATGAAATATCTTTTTCCATTCTTTTACTTTCAATCTGCCTTTGTCCTTATATCTGAAGTGAGTTTCTTGAAGACAGTATATAGTTGGATCATATTTTTTAATCCACCCTGCCAATCTCTTTTAATTGGTGTATTGCATTCATTTACATTTAATGTAATTATTCATATGCTAGGGCTTGAGTCAGCCATTTTATTTTTTGTTTCTCCATTTTCTTTTTATGGCCTCCTTGTAAGTTGCACTAAACTATATTTTAGAATTCCATTTGAATTATTTTTAGTGTTTTTGAGTCTCTCTTTGTATAGCTTCTTTAGTGGTTGTTCTAAGTATTACATTATATATACATAACTTATCATTTTACCAGTTTGCATCAAATGTAGAAACTTTACTTCCCTTTAATCCCTCACCCTTTCCTGTTTATATTATAATTGTTTTAATACTTCCTCTACATATATTTTGTATCACATCAATCAGTGTTATAATCTTTACTTCAACTGCCAAGCATAATTTAGAAAACAGAAGAGAAGTAAAGTCTATTTTATTTAACCATATTTTTTATTACTATGTTCTTTCTTCCTCTTGAGATGCCAAGATCTCTCTTTCATTGTTTTCTGTACAGCAAATTCCCTGTAGCCATTTTATTAGGGTACATCTGCTCATGACAAATTATCTTTTCTTTTTTTTTTTTAATTTGAGAATGTCTTGATTTCCCCTTCATTCCTAAAGGATATTTTCTCTGGCTATAGGATTCTGGGTTGACAGTTCTTTTCTTTCAGCACAGAAAATATCTTATGTCACTTCCTTCTGAACTCCATGGATTCTGATGAGAAGTCTATTGTCATTTGAATTCTTTTTTCCCCTATAGGTAAGGTAACCTTTCCCTCTTGCTGCTTTCAGTATTTTTTTATTTGTAAGTTGTTCAGAATTTTTACTATGATGTCTGTTGGTATGAATTTCTTTGGGATTTATCCTATTTGTGGTGTGATCAGCTTCTTGAATTTGTAGGTGTATGTAGTTTGCCAGATTTGCAGGGGTTTTTTTGGCCAGTATTTCTTTGAATATTTTTTCAGCTCTGCCCTCTTTCTCCTTGCCTTCTGAATGTTAGATCTTTTGTTACAGTCTCAATGATCCCTGAGGTTCTGTTTATTTATTTATTATTATTATTTTGCCAGTCAATTTTCTATATGCTGTTCAGTCTGAGTAATTCCTATTAGTCTATGATCAAGTTCATTGATTATTTCCTCTGTCTTCTCTATTCTGTTGTTGAGCCCATCTATTGTGGTTTTTATTTCAGTTATTTTATTGTTTAGTTTTTATATCCTCATTCACTTCTTCTTTATATTTTCTTTCCTTTGCTAAGATTTTCTGTTTCTTTGCTGAGACTTTCTGTGTTTTCATTTGTTTCAAGTGTGTTGATAATTGTTTGTTGAATCATTTTTTATTATGACTGCTTTAAAATGTTTGTCAGAAAATTCTAACATCATTTTGGTATTATTGTCTACTGATTGTCTTTTTTCATTCCATTTGAGACCTTTCTGGTTCTTAGTGTGACTAGTTATTTTCAGTTGAAATCTGGACATCCAGAGCATTATGTTAGGAGACTCTGCATCTTATTCAAATCTTATGTTTTAGCTGGCATCCTCTGACACTACTCCAGCAGGAGAAAGGGAGGACACAGGTGATGGTAGAAGTCCATGTTGCCCACTCAACCGCCCCTGACATCCTAGCCAGAGGTAGAGGATTATTTGCTTCTGCTGGGCTTAGGTGGGAATCCTGGCTCCCCACTAGGTCTCCACTGGTACCTCCCTGACTGGGAGTGGTAGAGTACTATTCCCCACATGACCTCCATTGATACCATGGCAGAGGAGGGGTTGCCTCATTATCAATGGGTGATAGTGAAAGGCCTTACTTTAGGTCTAGGCCTCTTCTGTCACTACCCCTGTGGAGACAGGGAGTGACACCTTGTTATTACCAGATAGGGGTGGATGTTCAGACTTCCCACATGGAGAGAGGGTAGTTTGTTACCACCTAGCAAAGATGAAAGTCCTGACTTCCTACTCAGACCTCTCTGACATCACTCCATGGGTGGAGGGGTGTTTCTTAAAACTTGGTGAGGCTGAACGTCTAGGTTTTCCACTCAGCCTTTGCTGGGATTGTTGGGGGTGGAGATGCAGATTTTCTGTGGCATTTGGCTGGAGTTGGGCAGTTATTGTCTAAAAGTTTTCTTTTTTCTAGGCTGACCCTTTCCTGGTCCTTTGACTAGAGATAGTAGACTTTTGTTGTTGTTTTCATTTTTGTTTTGTCTCTTCCCCTTCACATTTCTAGGTTGCCAGCTTCTTCAGTTCCATGTCCAGAACATATGAGGAAAAAGAAAATACAGGGAACTTACCCCTGTGTTGTTCCTTGGGTCCCAAGGTCCCTATCCTGTCTGCCTTCTTCTCTCCACCTTGCAGGGTCTTCATTTGTTTGTTTCATTTGCAATGTTTTCATTTGTACTTAGAGGTGGTAGTAGGGAAAAGTACATCTACGCCATCTTCCCCACAATTATATTTTTAAATGAGAAAAACATAGTCAGTGCCTTATTTCAAACCCTTGATGTAAAAAAAAAAAAGTCAAAACTCAGCTTAGTGTGGTTGGGAGAAGCTAAGGCTAGGCATGGGAACCCAGAACATCTGAGTCCTGGTTCAGATTGATGGCCAATGTACCGTTTGGAAGCAGCTCACAGGGGTATTTATGGTGTGTTGAAAATGCCAGTTGCTGCAGACTGGAGTGGAACAACTTAGACTTGGACACGGCTTTTATGTAAGTATCAGGAGAGTGTTTACCATTCCAAAGAAATGAAGGAAACTTATGCTTCTCATCCCCACCCAGAGGTACTAGTGGACAAGGAAAAGTTGTTGACACTGGTAAAGCTATTTCACACCGCCTGTGCAAATACCAGAAACCTGATGGTGCAGTGGTTAAGAGCTAGGCTGCTAACCAGAAGATCGGCAGTTCAAATCGACCAGCAGCTCCTTGGAAGCCCTGTGGGGCAGTTCTACTCTGTCCTATAGGGTCACATCATGGAGCCTTTTCAACATATTCTAAAAATCATTTGGACATGATCATTGTTATGACTATGACAAAACAGATACCTACCAGACAAAGTAAACCCATGAGACTTGTGAAGCAGGTCATTGATGACTTAGTACACCACCAGTTCAAAGTGCAGTGTAGGGCCCTGTACTCCCACTAGTCCTGCCCCTGTTCCCTCTCCCTGCTCTCTTGGACCCCATTTCTTAGCTCTTACAGATTCAGTTTGTTTTCTCTTGCTGTTACTGACTTTGTACTCCATGCAAAGCAGTGTGGAGGCAATGAGGGAGGAGGGATCTCTGTCCTCTAGAATTTTACCAGCTAATCCGGGGAAGAGATATGCAGAAACTTTCTACATATGGCAGCTCTAAGAGAGAGATCCGGACTCTAATCTCATCTCCACCAGTTACTAGTTGTGTGGGGCCTGTGCATTTCACTTACAGTCGATCCTCATTATTTGTGGATTTTGTATTTGTGAATTCACCTAGTCACTAGTATTCATAAACTGAATATCAATACTTGCAGTGTTTTCATAGTCATTCGTGGACATGTGCAGACTGGTGAAAAATTTGAGCCACCCAAAGTGCACGTTCCCAGCTGAAGTTGAACAAGATGATACTCTGCCTTCTTGTTTCAGTTCTCATACTATAAACAAGTGTCTTTTTTGGGTCTACTTAGTGTTACTTTTTTTGTATTTTGGTGCTTCTTGTTGGTGATTTTGCTGTTTAAGATGGCCCTCCAAGTGTAGTGCTGAAGTGCTGTCTAGTTTTTCTAGGCACAAGAAGACTGTGATGTGCATATAGGGGGAAAATACCATCTTTTCTTTGATTTGTCAAAATTTTAGACCTACTGGGCATCACCATCATGTGATGTGGCCTAGGGTCCAAAATCATCACTCTTTCAATGATTTATATTAGTGAGAAATTTTCTTAAATGTAATTTTTTTTTTATTGTACTTCAGGTGAAGGCTTACAGAACAAATAATTTCTCATGTAGTACACATATTGTTTTATGACATTGGTAAAAAACCCCGCAACATGCCAACCCTCTAACTCCTCAACCTTTTTTATTTTTGGTGAAAATACACATAGCCAAAGATACACCGTTTCAAAAATTTCTACATGCACAGTTCAGTGACATTGACTACGCTCTTCCAATTGTGCTGTTATTCTCACTTAAGATGAAGGCTTACAGAACAAAATAGTTTCTCATTTAACAGTTACTACAAATGTTGCCCTATAACAATGGTTAACAGTCTCACAACATATAAACAATATCCTTACCCAACCTTGGGTTCCCTATCACCAGCTTCCTTGTTCCCTTCTGCCTTCTGGCCCTTGTCACTGGACTACTGTACCTCATTAGTCTCATTTGGTTTTACGGGGCTGTCTGCTCCCAGGCTGAACGGTGACCTCGGTGATAATTTCACCGCCGAGCTAAAAAGGGTGTCTGGGGGCCATATTCTCGGGTTTTCTCCAGTCTCCTTTAGGCCAGTAAATCTGGTCTTTTTTTTTTTTTTCTGAGTTAGAATTATGTTCTACATCCTTCTCCAGCTCTGTTCAGAACCCTCTATTGTGATCCTGGTCAGAGCAGTCAGTGGTGGTAGCCGGCCACCATCTAGCTGTACTGGACTCAGTCGGGTGGAGGCTCTGGTAGCTGTGGTCCATTAGTCCCTTGGACTAATCTTTTCCTTATATCCTGTTCTCTTCATTCGTCCTTGCTCCCGAAGGGATGAGACCAGTGGAGTATCTTAGACGGCTGCTCACAGGCTTTTAAGACCCCCAGACACTACTCACCAAGGTAGAATGTAGAACATTGTCTTTATAAGCTGTGGTATGCCAATTGAGCTAGATGTTCCCCGAGACCATGGTCTGCAGAGCCCACCGCCCAGCAATTCAGTCCCTCAGGGAGTTTGGATGTGTCTATGGGGCTTCCATGACCTTTCCTTGTACAAGTTGTGCTAGTTTCCCCTGTACTGTGTACTGTCTCACCCTTCACCCAAGATACCACTTATCTATTGCCTATTTAGTATTTCCTCCCCCACACCTCCCATCCCTGGTAACCAACAAAGATTGTTACATTTTGTGTGTGAACTTTTTCATGGGTTTTTACAATAGAGGCCTCATACAATATTTGTCCTTTTGTGATTGACTTATTTCACTCAGCATAATGTCCTCCAGTTTCATCCATGTTATGAGATACTTCACAGATTCATTGTTATTCTTTCTCGTTGCATAGTACTCCATTGTGTGTATGTACCATAGTTTGTTTATCCATTCATCTGTTGATGGGCATCTAGGTTGTTTCCATCGTTTTCCTATTGTGAACAACGCTGCCATGAACACAGCTGTGCATATGTCTATTCGAGTGATGACTCTTATTTCTCTAGGATATATTCCTAGGAGTGGAATTGCTGGATCGAATGCTATGTCTATTTCTAGCTTTCTGAGGAAGCGCCATATCATTTTCCAAAATGGTTGTATCATTTTGCATTCCCACAAGCACTGCATAAGAGTTTCCATCTCCCCGCAGCCCCTCCAACATTTGTTATTTCCAGTGTTTTTGATTCGTGACAGGAATGCCCGGGTGAGATGGTATCTCCCTGTGGTTTTAATTTGCATCTCTCTAATGGCTAGTGATCACGAGCATTTCCTCATGTGTCTGTTGGCCGTTTGAATGTCTTCTTTGGTGACGTGTCCGTTCATTTCCTTTGCCCATTTTTTAAGAGAATTATTTGTCTTTTTGTTGTAAAGGTGTTGGATTTTCTTGTAGATTGTGGAGATTAGACCTTTGGCTGACTTGTACTGTCCAAAATTTTTTTCCCAATCTATAAGTTCTCTTTTTACTCTTTTGGTGAAGTCTTTTGAAGAGCATAGGTGTTTGATTTTTAGAAGATCCCAGTTATCTAGCTTATCTATTGGGGTTTGTGTGTGGATGGTTATGGTTTGTATCCTGTTAATGCCATGTATTAAGGCCTGTAGTGTTGGTCCTATTTTTTCTTCTATGAACTTTATAGTTTTAGGCTTTATGTTCAGGTCTTTAACCATTTTGAAGTAGTTTTTGTATATGGAGTGAGGTATGGATCCTGTTTCATTTTTTTTTGCAGATGGATGTCCAGTTTTGCCAGCACCATTTGTTGAAAAGACTGTCTTTTCCCCATTTGATGGACTTTGGGCCCTTGTCAAAGATCAGGTGACTGTAGGTAGATGGATTTACATCTGGTTCTCAATTCTGTTCCATTGGTCAATGTATCTGTCGTTGTACCAGTACCAGGCTGTTTTGACTACTGTAGCTGTATAGTAGGTTCTGAAGTCAGGTAGTGGGAGTCCTCCCACTTTCTTCTTCTTCTTCAGTCGTGCTTTACTTATTCGGGGCTTCTTCCCTTTCCGTATAAAGTTAATGATTAGTTTTTCCATCTCTTTGAAGAATGTTGTTGGTATTTGGATCGGGATTGCATTGTATTTGTAAATTGCTTTGGGTAGAATTGACATTTTCACAATGTTGAGTCTGCCTATCCATGAGCATGGTATGTTTTTCCATTTATGTAGATCCCTTTGGGTTTCATGCAGTAGGGTTTTGTAGTTTTCTTTGTATAGGTCTTTTACATCCCTGGTCAGATTTATTCCTAAGTATTTCATTTTTTTTAGGGGCTATTGAAAATGGTATTGTTTTCCTGATTTCCTTTTCATTGTTCTCCTTACTGGTGTATAGGAATCCAAATGATTTTTGAATGTTTACTGTGTATCCTGCTACTCTGCTGAATCTATTAGCTCCAGTAAATTTCTCGTGGAGTCTTTAGGGTTATCTATGTATAGTATCATATCATCTGTGAACAGGGACAGTTTGACGTCTTCATTACCAATTTGGATGCCCTTTATTTCTTTTTCTTGCCTTATTGCTCTAGCTAGAACTTCCAGCACAATGTTAAATAGGAGCGGTGATAAAGGGAATCCTTGTCTTGTTCCTGTTTTCAAGGGGAATGATTTCAGCCTCTCTACATTAAGAATGATGTTGGCCGTTGGTTTTGCATAGATGCCCTTTATTATTTTGAGAAATTTCCCTTCTATACCTATTTGATCGAGAGTTTTTATCAGGAATGGGTGTTGGACTTTGTCAAATGCCTTTTCTGCATCAATTGAGATGATCATGTGATTCTTTTCTTTCCTTTCATTTATGTGGTGGATTACGTTGATTGATTTTCTAATGTTGAACTATCCTTGCATACCTGGTATGAATCCTACTTGGTTGTGGTGTATTGTTTTTTTGATATGATGCTGAATTCTATTGGCTAGAATTTTGTTTAGAACTTTTGCGTCTATATTCATGAGAGATATTGGTCTGTAATTTTCTTTTTTTGTGATGTCTTTGCCTGGTTTTGGTATCAGTGTTATGCTGGCTTCATAGAATGAATTTGGAAGTGTGGCTTCCTCTTCTATGCTCTGAAATAGCTTGAGTATTACTGGTACAAGCTCTTCTGTAAATTTTTTGTAGAATTCTCCAGTGAAGCCATCTGGGCCAGGGCTTTTTTTGGTTGGGAGTTTTTTTTTTTCACCTTTACAATCTCTTCTCTTGTTATGTGTCTGTTCAGAGTTTCCACATCCCTTTGTTGTAGTTTTGGTAGACCATGTGTTTCTAGAAATTTATCCATTTCCTCTAGGTTTTCAAATTTGTTGGAGTATAGTTTTTCATAATATTCTGTTATAATCCTTTTTATTTCAGTTTGGTCTGTTGTAATGTCCCCCATTTCATTTATTATTTGGGTTATTTGTGTCCTCTCTTGTTTTTCTTTTGTCAATCTGGCCAGTGGTTTGTCGATTTTGTTGATTCTTTCAAGGAACCAACTTTTGGTTTTGTTGATTCTTTCTATTGTTTTTCTGTTCTCTATTTCATTTATTTCTGCTCTGATCTTTACTATTTCCGTTCTTCCGGTGGCTGTGGGCTTTTTTTGCTGTTCTCTGTTTGTTTGAGTTCTGTGGTTAATGTTTTGATTTTGTCCCTTTCTTCTTTTTTGATATGTGCATCTATTGCTATAAATTGTCCTCTGAGGACTGCCTTTGCTGTGTCCCAAAGGTTGTGGTATGATGTGTTTTCATTCTCATTTGATTCTAGGAATTTTTTGATTCCATCTCTGATTTCTTCTATTACCCAGTGATGTGTAAGCAGGGTATTATTCAGTTTCCATGTGGTTGATTTTTTTCCCTTGCTCTTTCTATTGTTAATTTCTATCTTGATGGCATTGTGGTCAGAGAAGATACTTTGAATTATCTCAACGTTTTGGATCTTGTTGAGGATTTCTCTGTGGCCTAAGATGTGGTCTATTCTGGAGAACATTCCATGTGCATTGGAAAAGAATGTGTACTTTGCAGCAGTGGATGGAGTGTTCTATATATGTCTATGAGGTCAAGTTGGCTGATTGTGCCCTTTAGGTCTTCTGTGTCTTTGCTGAGTTTCTTCTGAGTTGTTCTGTCCTTTACTGAGAGTGGTGTGTTGAAGTCTCCTACTATTATTGTGGAACTGTCAATTTCTCTTTTCAGTGTTGTTAGAGTTTGTTTTGTGTATTTTGGATCCCTGTCATTGGGTGCATAGATGTTTATTATGGTTATGTCTTCATGATGGATCGTCCCCTTAATCATTGTCCTTCTTTGTCTTTTATGGTAGATTTCATTTTAAATTCTATTTTATCTGAGAATAGAATTGCCACTCCTGCTCTTTTTTGGTAGTTGTTAGCTTGATATATTTTTTTCCAACCTTTGACTTTTAATAAATTCACATCTTTGTTTCTAAGGTGTGTCTCTTGTAGACAGCATATTGATGGATCCTGTTTTCTTATCCATTCTGTCACTCTCCATCTCTTTATGGGTGCATTGAGTCCATTTACATTCAGTGCAATCATTGATAGATGTGAGTTTGTTGCTGTCATTTTGTAGTGCTTTGTTTTGTGGTGCTGAAGTTTTCTTTGTTCTTCTTACTCTCTTGTGCTGAGATACTTTTGTTTGTGGAATTTTTTTTCATTTATTTTGTTTTTGTAGGTTTTGTTTTTGCTGAGACTTTATGTTTTTCCTCTTTTTTAAATGAGTATGTTTGTTAACTTTCTTTGTGGTTACCATGGTTTTACCCTTATCTTTCTTAGTTTGAAGCAGTCCACCATTACTTGGTATCGCCTTGCCTTCCTCTCCTATGCCATTTATTCCCTCTTTTATTGTTTTGATGTTGCTGTCATTTACTGATTAATTGCTCTGATTCCCTGTTGTATTTCTTTTGCTTTTGGATAGTCCTCGAGAGTTCATTTCCTAGATTGGTATCTGGCTGGTATTTTCCTGCATCCTAGCTTCTGCCTGTGAGCTGAAGTTGTTAGTCCTCAGATTGAAGAACTCCCTTTAATAATTCTTGTAAGTTTGGTTTGACTTTTACATAGTCCCTAAATTTCTGTTTATCTGGCAATGAGCTAATTTCCCCATCAAATTTGAATGAGAGTTTTGCAGGATATATTATTCTTGGCTAGCAATTTTTTTCTTTCAAGATTTTATGTATGTCATCCCATTGCCTTCTTGCCTGTATGCTTTCTGCCGAATAATCTCAGCTTCGTCTTATTGTTTGTTCTCTGTATGTGACTTCTTGTTTTTCACGAGCTGCTCTCAGGATTCTTTGTTTGTCTTTGGTTTGGGCGAGTGTAATTATGATATGCTTTGGTGATTTTCTTTTGGGGTCTCTCTTATATGGGGTTTGTTGAGCTTCTTGGATGGCCAGCTTTTCATCCTTCATGATATTGGGGAAGTTTTCTGTCAGCAATTCTTCAATGATCCTCTCTGTGTTTTCCGTTTTCTCCTCCTCTTCTAGAATTCCAATCACTTGCAAATTTTTGCTTTTGATTGTATCCCACATAACTCTCAGGGTCTCTTCATTTTTCTTTGTTCTTTTTCTGAGTTTTCCTGAAACAGAGTTGTATCCAAGTGTTTGTCTTCAATTCCACTGATCCTGTCTTCCACCATTTCATATCTGCTTCTCAGCCCTTCTATGACACCGTCCTTTTCTGAAATCTTGTTGTTTATCTTTTGGATTTCTGATTGTTGTCTTTGTATAATTTCTAGTTGTGAATTTATTTTGGCATTTTGTTCCTGCATTATTTTCCTGAAGTCTTCCAATTTTTTGTCTGTATTTTTCATGAATTTGTCTATTTTTTCCTCATGTTCTTCCGCTCTTTGCCTCAACTCTTGGAGAATTCTGTGTATTAGAGATTTGAATTCCCTATAAGATAGTTCTAGTGCATTTTATTCCACAGGAGAGTCAGGCGTTTTACTTTCGATACCTACTGGAACGATCCTGTCCTGTTTTTGTAAATGTTTTGATATTGTCTGTAGTCTTCAGGGCATTCAGTAGTTATTTTTCTCCTTTTTTGATTATAGATTTGTTTGTTTTGTCCCTTTTTTAAAAAAATTTGACTATGTCTGAACAGGCGGACTGTGTGTTCTTTGTT
This sequence comes from Dugong dugon, assembly GCA_030035585.1. Classification (NCBI taxonomy): domain Eukaryota; kingdom Metazoa; phylum Chordata; class Mammalia; order Sirenia; family Dugongidae; genus Dugong; species Dugong dugon. The sequence continues at coordinate 69,831,782 of CM057473.1, forward strand.
GTTTCCTCGTCTGTGGACACAATTCTTTTCACCTCCTTCTCCAATTGGCAGGGTCAGTCACTCAGATATGGTATGGCAGGGCAGGTCTAGCTGAAGAGGAGTTACTGGGACGGGCTGTTTTTGGCACTTACTACAGCCACCAGAGTGGGTCGGCAATCAGTGCAGGGCAGGTTCCAGTAGGCCGTGCCTGTGGTGCTTGGTGGTGTGATGTCAAGCACATGGTGCAGGTAGGCAGGATGCAGTGGGGAGATTGTTATGTGTGGAGCTAAGGTGGATATGGGAGAGAGGAGAGAGGAACAGGAGCCAAAAACATACACACAAACAAAAAAGAATGCTAGGGGAGCTTGCTGTTGGAGTGGAGAGATTAGAGACTATGAAATGTAGAAGAACAGAAAGGGGAAGAGGAAGAAAAGAATGAATAAATGAAATTCAGAAAGTTTAAAGAACCACAAAGTTCCTAGGGATCCCACTGGTGCAGCTATGAGGTCTGGGGAAGTCACACTCATGTGTTGCAGTATAGCCTGGCTACAAGGCGTAGAGGTATACAACGCCAGGTTTTCAGGGAACAGAAAGAGAAGGAAGATACAGAGAGATGAGAAACTCAGCAATGAAGAAAGACAAAGAAAAAGAGGGAAAAGAAAACAAAACAATTTAAAGAAAAAAAACAAGGAAGGCCCCCAAAAAAACAGAAAAAAAAAAAACAACAAATAAAGAAATGCACTCAGGGATCCCTCTGCACGTCTGTGCAAACTGAGTGGGAAGTCTCCTTGCCACATAGCACTGCCTGGCCAGAAAGGGCTCCCATCTCAAAAAAAGGAAAAGAAAACAAACAAACAATTCAAAACAAACAAACAAACAAAAGCCCGGGAGCCCACCAGCACAGCAGCCCAGACTGGGCAGCAGCTCCACACTCGAATGGAGCTCCACAGCCCCTCAGGTAGAAGCAAAGGTGGTGCACGGAGCCAGGTATTTGAGTGAAAGGAGGGGGAGTTCGTGAGAGGTAAGCAAGAAATCAAAAGAAGCAGAAACAAAAGCAACACTAGCAGCCAACAAATGGCACTCAGAGAGCCAGCTAGTGCGGGCTGGTGTTTCTTGGTTAAGAGACTGTGTCCGCTGGAAACAGAGGGGGCCAAGTGTGGGTTAAGAAGGGTAGGGAGTGGGAAAGCGTATATCATAAATTACCAGAGCTCTGCAGCCCCTCAGGAAGAAGCAAAGATGGTGCACGGAGCCAGGTATTTGAGCGAAAGCAGGAGGAGGTGGTCAGAGGTAAGGAAGAAATCAAAAGAAGCGGAAAAAAGCAACACCAGCAGCCAACTAATGGTACTCAGAGAGCCGGCCCGTTCGGGCGTGTGGAATCCAAGCAGCTGGTGTTTTCCCGGTGAAGAGATTGTGGCCATGGGAAGCACAGGAGTCCGAGTCGGGGTGAAGAAGGGTGGGGGTGGGAAAGCGTATATCACAAATTACCGGTTGTTTTGTCTCCCGCTGGTTGCTCCGTGAGGCTGCTTTCTCGTACCCCCTGTCTGCTGGTCTCCAATAGGAATCCAAGATGGCATATCCGCACTGCGTTAGCTGGTAGGGGACCTCTGCATGAATCTCTCCTCGCTCTCTGTTCTCTGTCAGTTTTTTCACTCCATTTGGTGCTTGGCTGAGTTCTTTATCTCTTCCTTTGATGTTTTAGGGTTTCAGGATTGTTGTAGTCTCTATTCGGCTTAGTTTGTCGGATCTTTGCTGTGGAGGGACGGCGTGGTGCTTCTGCCTAGAGCGCCATTTTGCCGGAACCCTCTTCTTAAATGAATTTTAATGAACTACATTTATAAGGTAATATATGCATAAATGCTTCCTTAATCTTAAAGTTCTGTGTATAACTGTAAGCACTTGCTATTCTCTTAATTTTTTATTTCGTTTGTGCATATTCATTTAGTGAAGTTTCAATCTGGTTACTTTATCTGCAGACCTGTAAATTGGCTTTCTTATTTGAATGTCATGCAAATGTACATTTCTAGGTCTTTACTTTGCACACAACTATGGTCTCAGACATACCATCGGTCATGAAGATGGCATAGGACCAGGTAACATTTCATTCTGTTATACATAAAGTCACCAGGGAGCCAACTGAATGGCAACTAACAACAATTCCTTGCACGAAGGACCTAAAGTGCCATGTGCTATACAAATCACACCTAAATACATCTATCTATAGAGGAATTAGTAATGGATCTTTGATTAATGATGGCCAGTGTGATGCTAGAGTTTGCAAGTTATCCCACGAGAAAAAGTAGGTATCAGTAGGTAACTAGGCTATGAGTCATGCAGTGTAAATGTCAAAGCACCCCAATGACAGATTACCAAATTTCAGATTATAACTTGTGATAACTGTATTATATGTTTCCTATAAAAATATAACTCTTTATTAAGATAGCAAAGCACTAATATAGGAAGATAACTAATACCTGATGGCTGGTATAACATTTTTAGTGATACCCTTAAAAAATATTTTTTAACTTATGAATACCCAGTATATTCAGGTACTTAATAATTGCCAACCTTGATTCCATCTCTGCTTTCCTACTCTGCTTTCAATAAAACCTTAATATTTTCTTCTCATTTACAGTAGTTTGGGTGTCAAAAGTCCTAGGCTACCAGATAGCTCTCTGGTGTTTGGAATTATAGACCCTGTAGTTAGGCTTCGTATCACTTGGAAAAAAATAAATAAAATGCCTTATCTATGATGACTGTATTAATACCAGAGAATCCGTGTTTTAGCCACTTTCCTACTCTTCTTTTTCTTTGCAAGGAGGAGAAAGTTTTCTTTTCTCCACAGTGACTTTGGCAGGAGCCAGAAGGGTAGAAACATCCACCATTCATTCTGGGCACCTCTTTGTGCATCCATAACTATTCTTCTCCAACAATTGTTTTTCTGCCTCACGCTTTCCCATGCCACTTCCCCACACATTGCGGTACACATGGCCATTAATGCGCAATTTATTTTCTGTCTAGACTCTAAATTGTATTTGTGGTGCCTGAGGAAGACCAAAAAAAAAAAAAGTTTAACTATTTATTGTTAAAGTGACTTTATGGATGATGGTGGGGAGTAGAATGGGAACTGGTTGTTGGGTACACTACTGCTTCTGCAATAGCCCCTTCACTGTGTAAGTTTTGGAGTGTGAGGCGACCCTTCAGGATCAGTTTATTTCCCATTAGCTTAATTGTGAAAACTGTGGGCATGGAGCCAAGCAGACCTACATTCAAATCCCAGTCTATCACCTGCCAAGGTATGACTTACTGCTCTAGCCTCGATTGTCCAACTATAAAATAGGAATACTAACAGTATCTACTTCAGAGGGTTGTTATGAAGTTTAACTGAGATCACATATGCAAAGGGCTAAGCACAATGCCTGGCAACTCAGTAACTTTAGATATTATTATTATCTCCATTGTTACTATTGTTGTTGAAAGGTGGATAGCACTTACCAGGAGGACAGTAATGCCTTGCGTTATGGTTTCTGGAAACCGGTTCTTAGTATAACTGAAAGAATTATGAAAGCAAACACCTCAATTTGAGATTCCCCTATAAACCTTAGCTTTCAAAATCCCAAAAGAAGACTCTGTGGATAAATTCTACATGCCATTTTGAGTAGGATTCAAACAAATAAAACTTCTGTTGTAGACCATTATATGTCTGTTCACTACCATATATGTCTGCTTGAAAAAAACATCTGTGGTTGAAAAACAACTTCCCACTTGCTCTATTCCCTTAGAGTCTTGAGCTCTCTAGCATTTACATACAGAGCTATTTTGTAAACTACGATAAACGCTTAAAAATGTATTATGACAAATTGGTTTAAGAATAGTTAATAGCCAGCAGTCCCGTAGGCTGGTGTTGAGTGTGGGGCTTCTGAAGTAGTCACATACACGAGTGAGGGAAGAAATTCTCCAAGATGTCCACATCCACACCTGGCTCCACTGCTTTAGCATACACCTAAGCAGACAGGCGCTATGTGCCCTCTTTAAATAGCAACATGCAGCTTATCACCGAAAACATACAGCTGGCTTCTAAATACTTACATTGCAGGCTCCATTTTTCCTTTGGATCTTTGCATTAGAAAGAACAATTGGACCCTGAGCAGGGGGTCCCTCTCTGTTTGGGAAATTGCTCCATTTTCTGTAGAGAGACAGATCAGAGAGTCATGAACAAACTAAATCTGTATCATGTAACTTTTAGTATGGTCTTTTTTAAAATAAGATATTTTTGTTTTCAAATAACTTCTTCCTTAAAGCTTCATTAGTTTAAAAGTTATTTGTGTTGAATTGCTTGGGATTACACATGAACTATTTTAGCAAACAGTTTTTGCAAGCTGGTCTCTACCAAAAATTTGGTTTTAATTATTAAAATGGCCAGACACATTTTCTGACTCAAGCATTTTTTAAACAGAATTCTGCTAAGTTTTAAAACAAAACTGTACACCAGTTTCCTTATAAAACAACACAGTATTTTGCTATGCACCAGCAAAATATTTGTGAAGTGTTACAACTGAATTCTGTCCAAGAAAACTCCATATGGCTCCTCCAGCTCCTACGATGGCTGAAATCCCGAAGCACTCTCCTGCTAACTGTGGCTGCTTATATGTTTAAGTCCCATGGGGTCACGAAAAATTGCAGTAAAATGAAAATTAGCACATAACATGTTTTAATGGAGAATACATGTGATTTATCCTAAATGTGCTAAGATTATATAGAAAAATTGTAAATTTTACTCATGGTTTTGTGGGAGGATTTAATGCTTATAGATTGCATGTTGACAAAGGTAGAATGTTCCCAGTGAGTCGTAAGAGGCCTAAGTGGTGCTTTTATTGTGTTTTGGAGTCTCAAGGAAACATATCTCTGAAATCATAATGAAAGTTAAAGGGTAAAGAATGCAGCTTAATACATACGTCTCAACTTCACACATAGTTGTTTGGGGACCACATGTGATGCATAAAGGAAGATCAAGCTTTACTGAATTTACCAATTCTTCACCTGAAAAATTCTTAAAATAAGCCCAATTGATTTCTCAACTGAATGCTAAAAGAGAATTAATAGTATTTCCCAAGTCATATCAAGGGTTGATACTCCAAAGATTAGCTCACTCCTTTTCCCTTTTTAGCACTTTCTTTCAACTTGGGCCCTATGCAGTGCCATTGTAAATGGGACACGCTAAACTTTTCTCTCTTTAAACATACAAGATCTCTTCTTCCTTAAATGGTAATGAATAAATCACTTTCTGCCACCTGACAGAAAGACAAATTGTTTAACACTTATTATGCAGCCATCTACTTTAAGCCCAGATTACAATTCAATTCATATTTGATTCATAGAACTTGAAGTATTCATCATCCCATCCCCTTCTCCCCTTTCAAAGATCCTGGGACATCCTCCTGTTGTAACAAACAAGACATGACTCTTGCCTCCTCAGCCCTCTCTCCTGCCGGGTCTTAGCAGCAAACCAGTGAGAGACACGTGTGAGAAACAAGACTTAAGTTGGGAGGTTCAAGTGCTTCTCAATTCCCTGGCCCACTGCTGTTTGTGGACCATAAATACAGTAATCATCTTCATTTGCTAAATTAGGCCATGAAAATGGGCTACCAGTCATCTAATGTGGCAATTTGCAGCATTGACAGTGAGAGGTATATTGGAGGAGAGGGAGCAGGGGAAGGCAAATGATCTTCTTTGCAAACAGCCCTGCAGTTTGAATGCATGGAAGGATGGTGTGGTCCTCTCTGGGTACTGTTGAAGGGCAGCCAGGGCTGGCAAGCAGGGGAGCATGTTCTGTTATAATTGGGCAAGAGAGAAATCTTTTACAAAACAGAACCATGGTGGTCTGGCAAAGGCTGCTGTTTGCCTCCCGGAGAGCATCTTGCCTAGCAGAGCCTCACTGCGTCAGTGGGCTTCCGAGCTAGTGGCGCCCGGCATTAAGCCTCATTAAGGGATGATGGGCATGATTACCTGACACTGGTGTCTTTCTCTTGTGGATACTGCAGCCAGGCTCCGGGAAACAGGTCTAATAACTGCAGCGGGCAGATGGCTAGTGGTTTGGAGGAGTCCCTGGGCACAGGGATGCTTGAAAACGGGTAAAGAATAAGTGGAGCTTTCTTTTTCCTACAAGCCTCTCCTTGCCCTTCAGGCCACCACACACAACCCATGCAAAGATGGAGGCCTATGTCTTGTTAGAAGGCAACCATATGCGAAGCAGGAGAGTAGAGTGGAAAAAGCAAGCTATTTGCACTTCTCCAAAGCATCGCACTGCCTCTCACTTCTCGGCCTTTGCATGAGTTATTTCTTCTGCTGGGAAGAAATTTCTTCATCTGTCTTGCTCTCTTGGCAAACCCATCTTTCAAGGTTCAGCTTTAGGAGTTCTTGAAACCCTCCCCAACCTTATCCTAGTTTCCCAGGTTGGAGCATAAAGCCTGTTCCCCTACCCCAGTACACACCCCGTCTCACTACCCATCACTGTCCTCAGTGAAGGCACACAAAGCACACAGGTCTCTTCCCCAGCAGGCGGGGAAGAGTCTGATTCCTCTGTGTCCCCAGAGCCTGGCACAGCCCCCAGCCCAGGAGCAGCAACCAGAAAAGGTTTGCTGCACGAACGAGTGGATGTAGCAAGCATGGGATTGACTGTCAGAAAAAGCGGGTTCAAGCATTTACTTTTCCTCTTTCTAGTTTATCGCTCCTATTCTCTAGATTTTAGTGTTCTGTGAGAGTGAGGTAATTATAATTGCTACTTTCCAGAGCTATTGAGAAAATCAAATTAAATACCTACAGGGGAAAAGCTTTTATAAAATACTATTTGATTCAAACCGTTTGAAAAGATTTTTGGGAATACATATAGGCATACGTACATATAGACATACAAGTATACATACATACATATATATGTGTAAGTGTGCAGGTATGGTCTTCCTTTTTTCTACCTATCAATTTTGAACTCAGAGTTAAGTTTGAAGTCGAAGCCCAGCCTTTTTCTAGCTTTTTAATTTTTAACCATTAATTTTCTCATTTGTAAAATCGAGAAATAAATACAGCCTGTTGGTCAGAATGCAATAACACATGAACTTGTCTGTCACAGTGCCTAATCTATACTAGACAATCTACAGATGCTCATCCTTGTGTCCCACACATCCCTCACAGCCACCGCCACCACGCCCTCCCTGACTGCCCTCCCACGCTGACCTACCGCCTCTTGTCCATGCTGTTCAGCTGGCAAACGCGAATCACACACAGCTCCGTTACATTTCCCCTGGGTGCTAACCACATCTCCCAACTAGCGTTAGGCTTCTGGAGCGCCTAGCTTCTCACCCTGCACCACCAGGCTCTGCCAACGGTGGACACCCTCCCTGTAAATATCCGTTGAATGTGTGTCTGTATTTTATAATGCCTTGGAGTCAGGACTGGGACTAGTCTTTTAAGTTTTGATAACGGCAATGGCTTCCTGGCTGCTGCTCCTCACAGCGGCTCCACAGGAAGAGCTCCTTCCACCTGAGCTCTGGCCTTCTTTCCTTCAGGTCTGAACGCGGAAGTGTAAGAGGAGGCCCCACCCCCACCCCGGCATGTCCTCTCTCTCAGAATTTCTCTCATTCCACAGCAAACATTAAACCTCCCTTTGTGACGGGATCATTTGTGTGTGAGAGTTCAAGGAATCCTAGATAGTTGGTTTTGTTTTATTGTTAGCAGCTGTCTAGTCGAGCCCGACTCATGGTAACCCACGCACAACAGAACTAAACACTGCCCAGTCCTGTGCCATCCCCATGATTGCTTGTGGATTGGCCTGTTGAGATCCACAGGGTTTTCACTGGCCGATTTTGGGAAGTAGATCACCAGGCCTTTCTCCCTAATCCATTTCAGACTGGACACTCCGCTGAAACCTGTTCAGCATCATAGCAACACACAAGCCTCCACTGACAGATGGGTGGTAGCTGCACATGAGGTGTATTGGCTGGAAATCGAACTCAGGTCTCCCATGTGGAAGGTGAGAATGCTACCACTGAACCACGACGGCCTCATTTTGTTTTTATAAAAGACCTCAAATCAAGATTAACTTGGAAGAAACTGAGGGTACTCTTCCTTGGGCCCCAGAAACAGATCTAACATCAGTCTTCCCTTGCACCACTCCCTCTAATCAGCCCCAGGACTGGGTTGAGGTTCCCATTACCAGCTAGAGCAGGGAGGGGTCCTTGGGTGGCAGAAGGACCACTGGAGGTTCCCCTCTTCCCTTCACACACTTGCTTCCCCACCCCACGGCCCCCCTACGCCACAATGATCATTTAACACTCTGAAAATCAAGACATCCTGCTTGACAAAGATTTGTTTCCCGACTAGTGAATTGATTTCTTTCTATGAAGAGTCTTGCTAGAGTATAAACATCAAATCCCAGATGTTACACATTACAGTGAATACACTTTATTGAAAGGAAACAACTTACACGAGCAAAAATACAAGTTTAGCTTTATGTGTATCTGGGTGTGCATCAGGTAACATGATTTAAACATTTTAATTTAAGGCAGTTTCAGAATATTTAAACCAACAACTGTTGTAAACATGCCTCACAAACAGACATTTGAAGAACGATTTCTATATTATGATTAAATTTAAAAAGTGTTATTGAAATGTTGTTCTTGTAAGACTAATATAAGCACATCATGGAAAATTTCAAATGTAGGGGAAAAAAAGAAAGAAATTCATTTATATACCCGCAAGCTTAAAAAGAAATAGCATTTTGTTTAAATTTCTTACAAACTCTAGATGAATTTCAAATCATAGTGATTGAAAGCAGTCTCTGGAGTCAGACTGGCTGGGTTCAAATCCAGCCTCTGTCACTTACTAGCTGTGTGATTTAGTTACTTAACCTCTGTGGTGCCTACCTCATCATCTATAAAATGAAGATATTAATAGTACCTACCACGAGTACTGCTGGGAGAATTTAAAGAGTTAATATATGTAAAGTAATGTATGAGCCATACATGTGATAGCTATTATTGTTATTTTACATAATCATAATCATCTTATTCATGCATTTTATATTTGTTTTCATTTAAAGTTTTATCATAATTCTTTCCCACTTTTGACATAGTTTGTCATAACTGTAATTTTCAATGACTGCAAAACACTGCATCAGGTCACAATTTAACCATTCTTCTGTTAGTGGACAGCTAAGTTAGTTCCAGGTATTTGCTATTTTAAATAAAGCCGCCGTGCATGCCATCATGGAAATCACTTTTTCATAGTTTATATTATTTCCTGAGGATAGATTCCCAGACGAGGAATACCTGGGTCAAAGGCTATGAAGTTGCTATTGCTCAAGGTACATCTTGCCAAATGGCTTTCTAAGAGCCGTGAATCAATTTATATGTCCACCACAAAGTAAAAGGCGCATGCTTCCACTTAGCCTCATCAGAACTGGGTCCTATCAGTTTTTAATCAGCAAAGTTAACAGGTAACAAAATCATTCTTCACAATGAACATTGTTCAGCACTTCCTAGGCACCAGGGGCTGTGACTCACACCAGCCATGCTGAGGTAGAGGCCCTGGGTCCTGCCCACGTTCTCAAGGAAGAAACTGAAAACTAAACCAGCAATTACAACCAGTGTGATAAGTGCTGCGGAGCACAGCCCAGTGGCCTCTGACCCAGCCTAGGAAGTCAGGGAAGGCTTCTGGAAAGAGGCATGCTTGAGTGTGGCCTTGAATGAAGATTAGTAGTTAGCCAGGTGGAGGGGGTGAAAGAGGGTTGTTCCATTCCGAGGGAGCAGCCTGTGCTGAGGAGGTCGAGGGCACCTGGCATATTTGGGGAGCTATAAGAAGTTGGGTGTATGTCTGTGTGAAGTTGTGTTGAGATATGAGGCTGGGGCCAGATCGTGAAGAAAAGTAGATTCTTTTAAAGTTGTTGTTGTTAGTTGCCACGAAGTCAGCTTCGATTCATGGAGATCCCATGTGCAGCAGGACAAAATGTTGCCAGGTCTGCACTACCTTCATGACCATTGGTATGTTTGAGTCCATTGTTGTGGCCATTGTGCAGTGCCTTCCAACTTAGAGGGCTCATCTTCTAGCACAGTATTGGACAGTGTTCTGTTTGGATCCATAAGGTTTTCATTGGCTAATTTTCAGAAGCAGATTGCCAGGCCTTTCTTCTTAGTCTGTCTTAGCCTGGAAGCTCTGCTGAAACGTGTCCACCATGGATAACCCTGCTGGCATTTGAAATACTGGTGGCATAGCTTCCAGTACCACAGCAACACACAAGCCACCATAGTATGACAAACTGACAGACGGCTAGCAGTCTTTTACAGTTGTTGTTGTTGTAGCATCTTTAAAATTTGTTTCCATTTGTTTCTTTGTTTTTAATAGTAAAAGCAGCCTCAATGGAACCCTGCAAGTTTTGATGGCTTATGATTAGATTTACCAGCTGGATCACAGTATTAAGTGTTAAATTAGCGGTATTGATGCTTCACTAAATTAGGATAAACTGTAAACTAGTAGTAGTGATGCTTCACTAAGAGAGGTTAGACTGTAGACTTGTAGTATTAGTGCTTCACTAAACAATATTAACCTGTATTGTGGCTGGTCTAACAGTGGAGAAATAGGCAAGAGTTTTCTTCAAAGGCATCTGACTCCTGCCCCACACCCTGCTCTTCTGTGTTCCTTACTCCCTCCTGGCTCCCGCCACAGATTTGGGGACTTGCCTACCCAGCCTCTGCCTGAGTCACCTTCTCTCGTACCACTGAGGGGTGTTGGCACAAACAAATCGACGATAAGATGCTGATGGCTGGTGAAAAGTTTCAGCCCTCACCACTCCAGGAGTGTTTGGATTTTAAATGAAGTCCCTTGAAGACAGAAATTCTTGCAACCCAAACAATCTCCAACGGTGGAATTTCAGGCCAGAAGGAAGGCAAGTGAAGGAGCTGTGTTAAGGTTCAGGTGGGCGAGCGGTGCCTTCTGGGCCCTTCCATAGTCCAGCATGATGGAGAGTCCTTGTGCACATCCATATCTGGGTATGACCTTGGGTCCCACTGCCCAGGTCAGTTTCTGCCCTGGGATGGCTTCCTGTGTCTCGCCTCCTCGATGGAGTGTGGATTAGAGTGACCCAACGTAGAATGTGCACTGGCATCAGGTGTCCCCACAGGACATCAGAACCAGGACAACAGCTGGCAGGGGAGGGCTTCTGTGAAGTGGTCACGTGTCCATAATCCAAACTTTACCTACTTTTTACTCCTAGTAGCGGGGGAGAAAGTGTCTTTCACCTTCTAGGTAGCAATAATAATAATAATAATAATAATCCGAAACAGGTTTTTCTTTTTCCCCTCACCTTACGTAAACATTGTAATTCCCTCCCAGCAGATTACCTAGATCTTAAATATCAGCTCAAACATTTATGCACGAAAAATTAGAAGCCATGAATGATGCATGCATTCTGGAAAGTCTGCTCGTAAATCTCACCTCCCTCCCTTAGAAAGTCCCAGGAAGGCAGCCAGAGCTTCATTTCCAACCCCTATTTCAAAGCCACCTGAGATGAAATTTTCCATTTGTTTCTGACTCGCTCACCCTTTGCATATCCAGGCCTCCCTTGTGACTGGTAAATCTGCTATTGTCTGAGATACTGTTCTTTTACTTGACCAGATTATAGCACAATTGTCAGTTTGCTCTTTAATAATACTACTTCACAGGGGATTTGTAAGCATTAATGAAATAATGTTTGAAAACCACTTTGAATTTGTATGTACTCTTTCTGCTGAAGCTCAAGGGTTATTATTTCTTAGTGTTTCTACTGTATCTTCAGTGTAAGAAGTTTTAATGCTTTGCAAACATTTGAATTCGTTTCTGTTACATGATGAAGCTATCGCTGTTCGAGCTGGATAGGGCCTTTGAAAATATCTAGTCTTACCATCTAACTGAGGAGATGAGAGAAGCCTGAGGCCTAGAGAAGAGCTGATAGACCCAACACCACACAGCTGGTTAGTGGTAGAGCTGGATCTAGAACCCAGGTGTCCTCATACCTTGCTCAGTTCTTCAAGTCATTTGGCATATTAAGAGATTGATGCAGGAAGAAAGAGAGCCATTTGGTCCAAGGCTAGAGAGCCCTCTGGAGAGCCAAGTAATGGACCCAAATACCTGGACAGTTTGTCTGCGTTCTCCCCAGGACTTCTTCTCAGGCTGCTGAACTTGGGCAGCCCTAGTTTGATGTCCCTGCCAGGTCCTCACTGTGGGGTAGGTGCCTGATACAGCCCATAATGATCCCCCAGAGCTCCAGGGGCCACTTCTTAGCATTCCTCTCATGTCCTTCCATCCTCAGAGTTGAGCAAGGGTGTGAGGGCAGCAGCCTCAGGGACCCTCATTGCTTGCTGTTTGATAACCTAAGAGGAGTCCTCAACTATGAATGAATGGAGATATGCTCTAAATGTCTCTTTGTACATGAGCTGTTGGGAACTCAGAATACATTTTCCTGGGATAAAGCATACTACACATCAGGGTTAAGTCCTGAGGCCTGTCCACGAAGCCAAGTAAATCATGTTGCAGAAGCTGAGTGCTAGCAGCACTGTTTGTGTTTGGGAAGTCATTGGTGACATTGAAGGGGGCTGTTTCAATGAAGTCAACAGGCTGTCAGGCAAATTGTGGGGCTTTTAAGGGAGAGAAGGGGAGAATAATGTACCACCCTCAGAACTGGCTCCCTCAAAAAAGGGAGAGAACTGGGATAGTAAGTGAGGGTTCAGCACACTCAGGGAACAGTTTTCGGAGGTGGTGTTTTTCCACACTGGGGAAACATGAGTACATTTGAAGATGCATGGAAAGGAGCCCCATGAAAGCACTAATAATCCCAGAGGAGGCTTGGAGAGGTTAAGGCACTTGTCCAAGGCTGCATGGAGAGTGGGTTGTAGAGCAAGAACTCCTGGCTGCCAGCCCAGGGCTCATTCTAGTGTGCAAGGTGGTCCAAACTTCAGTCCATTGTTTCCAAAGGCACATATTACTCCTGCTATCATTTACTGGGTATTTTTTTTCCAATTTTTTAATATATATTTTAATTGTACTTTAGATGAAGGTTTACTGAACAAATAGTTTCTCATTAAGCAGTCAGTACACATATTGTTTTATGACATTGGTTAACAACCACACGACATGTCAACACTCTCCCTTCTTGACCTTGGAGAACCCTTTTCTTTCTTTTTTTTTTTTTTGGTGAAAATATGCATAGCCAAAGTTACACCATTGCAAAACTTTCTGCATGTACAATTCAGTGACATGGATTACATTCTTCCAGTTGTACTGCTATTCTCAGTGTCCTTTTCCAAATTATTCCATAATGATTCTCTTCAACTCACTACCCGCTAGGCTTCTGATCAAACCTTTTTTGAGTTGCTGCTTTCAAATAGATAATTATTTTTTTTTTTTTGTACCTTAGATGAAGGTTTGCAGAACAAATAGTTTCTCATTGAACAGTTAGTATACATATTGCCCTATGACAATGGTTAACAACCCCACAACATGACAACACTGTCCCTTGGGTTTCCTATCACCAGGTTTCCTGTCCCCTCCTGTTTTCTAGTCCTTGTCCCTGGACTGCTGTGCTTCATTAGTCCTGTTTTGTTTTATGAGGGTGTACAATCCCTGGCTGAACTATGAACTTCGGGAATGACTTCACCACTGAGCTAAAAGGGTGTCCGGGGACTATACTCTACGGGTTTCTCCAGTCTGTCAGGCCAGCAAATCTGGTATCTTTTTGTGAGTTAAAATTTTGTTCTACATCCTTTTCCAGCTGTGTTCAGGACCCTCTATTGTGATCCCCATCAGAGCAGACGGTGGTGGTAGCCAGGCACCATCTAGCTATACTGGACTCAGTCTGGTGGAGGCTGAGGTAGAGGTGTTGTATTTTCTTATAGATTTTAGAGATTAGACCTTTGTCTGACTTGTAATGTCCAAAATTTTTTTCCCAGTCTGTAGGTTCTCTTTGTAGTCTTTTGGTGAAGTCTTTCGATGAGCATAAGTATCTCATTTTTAGAAGATCCCAGTAATCTAGCTTATCTTCTGGGGTTTGTGTGTTACTGGTTATGGTTTGTATCCTGTTAATGCCGTGCTTTAGGGCCTCTAGTGTTGATCCTATTTTTTCTTCTATAAACTTCATAGTTTTTGCCTTTATATTTAGGTCTTTGATCCAAATTGAATTAGTTTTTGTGTATGGTGTAGTTATGGGTCCTGTTTCATTTTTTGCAGATGGACATCCAATTTTGCCAGGATCATTTGTTAAAAAGACTATCTTTTCCCCATTTGATGGACTTCGGGCCCTTCTCAAAGATCAGGTGACTGTAGGTGGATGGATTTACATCTGGGTTCTCAATTCTGTTCCATTGGTCAATGTATCTGTCGTTGTACCAGTACTAGGCTGTTTTGACTACTGTAGCTGTATAGTAGGTTCTGAGGTCAGGTAGTGTGAGTCCTCCAACTTTATTCTTCTTCAATAGTGCTTTACTTATTCGAGGCTTCTTCCCTTTCCATATAAAGTTAATGATTAGTTTTTCCATCTCTTTGAAGAATGTTTTTGGTATTTGGATTGGGATTGCACTGTATTTGTAAATTGCTTTAGGTAGAATTGTCATTTTCACAATGTTGAGTCTACCTATCCATGAGCACGGGATGTTTTTCCATTTATGTAGATCCCTTTGGGTTTCTTGCAGTAGTGTTTTGTAGTTTTCTTTTTATTAATCTTTTACATCTCTGGTTAGATGTATTCCTAAGTTTTTGGTTTTTTTTTTTTTTTAGGGGCTATTGTAAATGGTATTGCTTTCCTGATTTCCTTTTCATCATTCTCTTTATTGGTATATAGGAATCCAACTGATTTTTGTATGTTTACCTTGTATCTTGCTACTCTGCTGAATCTTTCTATTAGTTCCAGTAGTTTTCTCGTGGAGTCTTTAGGGTTTTCTATGTATAGTGTATCATCCACAAACAGAGACAGTTTAACTTTTTATTACCAGTTTGGATGCCCTTTATTTCTTTTTCTTGCCTTATTGCTCTAACTAGGACTTCCAGCACAATGTTAAATAGGAGTGGAGATAAAGGGCATCCTTGTCTTGTTCCTTTTCTCAAGGGGAATGTTTTCAGCCTCTCTCCATTACGAATGATGTTGGCCATTGGTTTTGCATAGATGCCCTTTATTATGTTGAGAAATTGCCCTTCTATACCTATTTTATTTCAAGTTTTTATCAGGAATGAGTTTTGGAGTTTGTCGAATGCCTTTTCTGCATCAGTTGAGATGATCATGTGATTCTTTTCTTTCCTTTTATTTATGTAGTGGATTGTGTTGATTGATTTTCTAATGTTGAACTATCCTTGCATACCTGGTATGAATCCTACTTGGTCATGGGGTATTATTTTTTTGACATGATGCTGAATTCTGTTGGTTAGAATTTTGCTGAGAATTTTTGCATCTATATTCATGAGAGATATTGGTCTGTAATTTTCTTTTTTTTGTGATGTCTTTGCCTGGTTTTGGTATCAGAGTTATGCTGGCTTCATAAAATGAATTCAGAAGTATCTCTTCCTTTTCTATGTTCTGAAATAGTTTGAGTAGTACTGGTATAAGCTTATTTCTGAATATTTGGTAGAATTCTCCAGTGAAGCCATCTGGGCTAGGGCTTTTTTTTGTTGTTGTTGGGAGTTTTTTTTATTACCTTTTCAATCTCTTCTCTTGTTATGGGTCTGTTCAGATTTTCAACTTCACTTTGTGGTAGTTTGGGTAGGTAGTGTGTTTGTAGATATTTATCCATTTCCTCTAGGTTTTCAAATTTGTTGGAGTATACTTTTTCATAATACTCTGTTATGATCCTTTTTATTTCAGTTAGGTCTGTTGTAATGTGCCCCATTTCATTTCTTATTTGGGTTATTTGCATCCTCTCCTGTTTTTCTTTTGTCAGTCTGGCCAGTAGTTTGTCGAATTTGTTGATCCTTTCAAAGAACCAACTTTTGGTTTTGTTGATTCTTTCTATTGTTTTTCTATTCTCTACTTCATTTATTTCTGCTCTGATCTTTATTATTTCCTTGCTTCTGGTGCCTGTGGGCTTTCTTTGCTGTTCTCTTTCTATTTGTTCGAGTTCTGTAGTTAATGTTTTGATTTTGTCCCTTTCTTCTTTTTTGATGTGTGCATCTATTGCTATAAATTGTCCTCTGAGGATTGCCTTTGCTGTGTTCCAAAGGTTTTGGTATGATGTGTTTTCATCTCATTTGATTCTAGGAATTTTTTTATTCCATCTCTGATTTCTTCTATTACCCAGTGATGTGTAAGCAGGGTGGCATTGTGGTCAGAGAAGATACTTTGTATTATCTCAATGTTTTGGATCTTGTTGAGGATTGCTCTGTGGCCTAAGATGTGGTCTATTCTGGAGAACATTTCATGGGCATTGGAAAAGAATGTGTACTTTGCAGCGGTAGAGTGGAGTCTTCTATATATGTCTATGAGGTCAAATTGGCTGATTGTGCTCTTTAGGTCTTCTGTATCTTTGTTGAGTTTCTTTCTAGATGTTCTGTCCTTTACTGGGAGTGGTGTGTTGATGTCTCCTACAATTATTGTGAAATTGTCATTTTCTCTTTTCAGTGCTATTAGAGTTTGTTTTATGTACTTTGGAGCCCTGTCACTGGGTGTGTAGATGTTTATTATGGTTATGTCTTCATGATGATTCATCCCTGTAGTCATTATATGGTTTCCTTCTTTGTCTTTTATGGTGGATTTTGTTTTAAAGTCTATTTTATCTGAGATTAATATTGTGACTCCTGCTCTTTTTTGGTAGCTGTTTGCTTGATATATTTTTTTCCATTCTTTGATTTTTAATAGATTTATATCTTTGTTTCTAAGATGTGTCTCTTGTAGGCCGCATATGGATGGATCCTGTTTTTTTTATCCTTCTGTCACTCTCCATCTCTTTAGGCTGCATTTAGGGCATTTACATTCAGTGTAAATATTAATAGATGTGAGTTTATTGCTGTGATTTTGTAGCGCTTTTTTTTTTTTTTTTTTTTTTGTGGTGCTGATGTTTTCTTTGTTCCTCTTACTCTCCTGTGCTGAGTTCCTTTTGTTTGTGGATTTTTTTTTTTCATTTCTTTTGTTTTTGTAGGTTTTGTCTTACTGAGACTTTATGTTTTTCTTCTGTGTTTTGATGAATATGTTTGTTAACATTTTTTTTGTGGTTACCTTGAAATTTACCCTTATCTTCCTAGGTTTGAACCAGTCTATTATTACTTGGTATCAGCTTGTCTTCCTCTCCATTAGAAGGTTTGATCCCTGCACTGTTTGTTCCCTCTTTTATTGTTCTGATGCTGTTGTCATTTACAGATTAACCTCTCTGCTTCCCTTTTGTAATTCTTTTGGTTTTGCATAGTCCTTGAGAGTTCATTTCCTAGGTTGGTATCTGGCTAGTAAAATCCTGTGTCTTATATTCAGCCTGTGGTCTGATGTTGTTTGTTCTCAGATCAAAGGACTCCCTTTAATAATCTTAGAAGTTTGGTTTGGTTTTTACATCGTCCCTTAATTTCTGTTTATCTGAAAATGACCTAATTTCACCATCATATTTGAATGAGAGTTTTGCTGGATATATTATTCTTGGCTGGCAATTTTTTTTTCTTTCAAGGTTTTATGTATGTCATGAGATTGCCTTCTTGCCTGCATGGTTTCTGCCAAATAATCTGAGCTTAGTCTTATTTTTTCTCCTCTGTATGTGACTTTTTGTTTTTCTCGAGCTGCTCTCAGGATTCTTTCTTTGTCTTTGGTTTTAACAAATGTGACTATGATATGCCTTGGTGATTTTCTTTTGGAGTCTATCCTATATGGGGTTAGTTGAGCTTCTTGGATGGCCAGCTTTTCTTCTTTCATAATATTTGGAAAGTTTTCTGTCAGCAATTCTTCTATGATCCTCTCTGTGTTTTCTGTTTTCTCCCCCTGTTCTGGAACTCCAATCACTTTCAGATTTTTGCTTTTGATTGTATCCCACATAATTCTCAGGATTTCTTCATTTCTCTTCATTCTTTTTTCTGATTTTTCCTCAAACAGAGTTGTATCCAAGTGTTTGTCTTCAATTTTGCTGATCCAATTTTCCATCATTTCAAACCTGCTTCTCAGCCCTTCTATGATGTTGTCCATGTCTGAAATCTTGTTGCTTATATTTTGGATTTCTAATTGTTTTTTCTTTTTACTTTTTCTAGTTGTGAATTTATTTTAGCATTTTGTTCCTGTATTATTTTCTTGAATTCTTCCATTTTTTGTCTGTATTTTCCATGAATTTGTCTATTTTTTCCTCATTTTTGTCTGCTTTTTGTTTCGACTCTTGGATAATTCTGAATATTAGAGATTTGAATTCCCTATCAGTTAGTTCTAGTGCCTTTTCTTCTACTGGAAAGTCATCTAGTGTTTTATTTTGGATGCCTACTGGAACCATCCTGTCCTGTTTTTGTATATGTTTTGATATTATCTTCTGTCTTTGGGGCATTCAGTAGTTATTTTCCTCATTTATTGATTGTAGATTTGTTTGTTTTGTCCTCCTTTTTTGTTTTATGTGGTTATGTCTGAGCAGGCGGGATATGTGTTCTTCGTTGTTTGCTCATCTGTGGGCATGATACTTTTCACCTCCTTCTCCAATGGGCAGGGTCAGTCACTCAGGTACGGTACAGCAGGGCAGGTCCAGTTGAAGGGGAGTTACTGGGATTTTTTTTTTTTTTTTTTTTTTTTTGTGGCACGTACTACAGCTGACAGTGCAGTCTGGGAATCAGTGCAGGGCAGGTTCTCGTAGGCTGTGCCTGTGCTGCTTGGAAGTGTGATGTTCAGCACGCAGAGCAGGAAGGCAGGAAGGGGGGAATTGTGATGTGTGGAGCTAAGATGGGTATGGGAAAGAGGAGAGGGAGGAGAGAGGAATAGGAGCCAAAAACGTACACACAAACAAAAAAAGAGTGCTAAGGGAGCTTACTATTGGAGTGCAGAGATGAGAGACTGAGAAATGGGGAAAAACAAAAATGAAAAAAAAGAAAAAGTGTAAAAGAATAAAATGAGTAAATCGAGAAACTGGAAATGAAGAAAGACAAAAAGGAATAAGAGAGAGAGGAAAACAAAACAAAGAAACAAAAAAAATCTAAAAAAAAAACCAAGAAAAAAGAAGTGCCCTCAGTGATGTCCCTGTGCATCTGCGCAGAGTAAGGGAGTCGCTTCCAAGCCACGTGGTACTTTGCCTGGCTAGAAGGGGCTCCCAAGCCAAGAAAAGAAAAAGAAATCAAACAAACAAACAAATCAGAGCAAACAAACAAAAAGCCTTGGGAGTCCCACCAGGGTGGTGGCACAGGCTGGGAAGCAGTTTCACAGTCAATGGTGTTTCACAGCCTTTCAGGAAGGAGTAAAGATGGCACACAGAGCCAGGTATTTGAGAGAAAGGAGAGGGAAGTGGTGAGAGGTAGAGAAGAAATCTAAAGAAGCAGTAAAAAGCAACACCAGCAGCCAACGGATGGCACTCAGGGAGCCAGTCAGTGCAGGCAGGTGGAATCCAAGCAACACCAGGGTGAAACCAGTGCTTCCTGGCTAGGAGTCTGTGGACACGGGAAGCAGAGGAGGCTGAGTCAGGGTGAAGAAGGGTAGGGGGTGGGAAAGCATATATCGCTGGTTAACAGTTGTTCTGTCTCCTGCTGGAAGCTCCGTGACGCTGCTTTCTCATATCCCCTGTTCGCTGATCTCTGACAGGAGTCCAAGATGGCAGATCTGTGCTGAGGTAGCTGATAGGGGACCTCTGCATGTATCTCTCCTCGCTCTCTGTTCTTGATCAGTTTCTTATTCCAGTCAGTGCTTGGCTGAGTTTTTTATCTCTTCAGTTGATGCTTAGGGTTTCAGGATTGACGTGTGACTCTGTTTGCCTTAGTTTTTCAGATCTTTGCTGCGGAGGGACGGCGTGGTGCTTCTGACTATAGCGCCATGTTGCCCGGAAGTTCTTTTTTTCCAAATTTTATTTATTTTGTTGTTGTTGAGAATATACACAGCAAAACATAAACCAATTTAATTGTTTCTACATGTGCTATTTAGTGACACTAATTACATTCTTTGAGTTGTGTAGCCATTCTCACCCTCCCTGTTTGAATTGTTCCCCCCTTGTTAGCATAAACTCACTGCCCCCTAAGGTTCCTAACTAATCTTTCAAGTTGCTGTTGTCACTTTGATCCCATACAGATAGCTCTTATAAAAGCATAATTCTCATGGCAGATCTTTTTTTTTTTTTTTTTTTTTTTTACTAGTAAAGGTAAACTATTGTTTGATTTTAAAAAGACTTCAAGGAATATTTTTGGTTTAAGGTTTAAAGATTGTTTCAGGGCAATAGTTCCAGGGGTTCATCTACCCTCCATGGCTCAAGAAAGTCTAGAGTCCCTGAGAATTTGAAATTCTTTTCTGCATTTTCTCCCTTTTGGTTAGGATTCTTTTATAGAATCTTTGATCAAAATGTTCTTTTATTGGGTGTTATTATAAATCAATTAGATTTTTTTTAAACTTAAATATGTTTAGCCTCATTTAAAGCAATAATATCCACAAAATTACAGGTTTGATGTGCTAGTTATGTAATTTTTCCTGAATACATATTCAAATAGGTGTTTTGTTTTTTAATCATCTTGCACATCACTGGTGTAACCTGCTCCACAGTTTGAGCAACTCTGCACTGGGAGATGAGGAGAGAAGAGGTAAACGCAGGCATCCTGGAAGGAGAGGGAGTGGATGAAGTTGGGTGTATAAGGGGAGGAGTTAGCTCTGGAGAGGAGGAGGGCCCCTTTTCCCCCAGAGTGAGGAGGAGTGGGTTCAGGGACAAAGCAACACTGAAGTGGAGGCAAAGAAGATACCAGAGCTTATGCTACTGACCTTGATTTTTCAACAAAATGGTATGATAAACCAATGGTATGACAACCTGAAAGGAGCACTGAGTTTTATATTTTAAATTAAAATTGTGTTATAGTCTCCCGGGACTCAACCTTGTTTTTCTAAGGGCAGAGGCCAGTTGTTTCAGGAAAAAAAAAAAAAAAAAAGTTGGACTTTGAACCTCAGTTATGGTTCTTAAAACACTACTGTAATTGCTCTGGATTGGATTTTGAAATTGACCTTTGATCAGAAACACTGGTTTCCTAAGATGAAACCTCTCTCTGAATAAAAGTTGGTTTGTCTGTGCTAAACTTGGCTGAATGCGGGTCAGACGCTGACAGCATCTTCTGAAGAGCTGTTAAGCCTCTCCTCACAGTTGACCATATTGACCCTGAAGAAAGGGACTGAGAGATGTGCTGGGACCGACCCTGTCCCCTTCCCAGTCTGACCCCAGAACACCTGCCTGAAGCCATCACGTAGGGCAGGTTTCCCCAGCCCAACTGTCATGCCTGGAAAGAAGAGTCATCATGTGACTTTGGGGTCCTATGAATCAAAACAGGATTTTCAAGCACATTTTCAGCCAGGGGAAACCCTGGTGGCATAGTGGTTAAGTGTTGTGGCTTCTAACCAAAATGTCAGCAGTTCAAATCCACCAGGCATTCCTTGGTCACTCTATGGGGCAGTTCTACTCTGACCTATACGGTCGCTATGAGTCAGAATCGACTCAACGGCAGTGGGTTGGTTTTCTGGTTTTCAGCCAGGAACTAGGTAGACAACTCTCAAGATCTTTTGGTCCCTGGAAGAGGAGAAATATAATAGCACTAATCACTGGCATGTATTGAGGGCTCAATAGGTACTAGGCACTGGGCTAGAGCATACCCTTTGGAATGTAATCATCACACCAACTCTATAAAGCAGGAAGGCTTATTTCAGGTTGATACAACAGGAAATGGAGGTTTTATCCCTTGCCCAGCACACCTAACCAGTCAGATGTTAGATTTGGATTTGATTTCAAATCCTCTGATCCCCAGGCCTGAGATTTTCCCACCACATAATGCTTCCTGACACAGCATGGGGACTTCTCCTTTCCCAGAGGTGTTTGTAAAAGGAAAAGACATGTCCATGTCTAGAATGGTCCATACAGGCAGGAAGTAGGGGATTACACGGTACAATTTCCTCACAGCTTCTTCAAATCTTTTGATTCTTGAATCTTAAATCATACTGTCTCTTACCATTGTGAACTCTATGAAAAATAAAAAACTGAGCCTAAATTTAATTCCTACATAGAAACCTAAGCAGAAATGCATTGCTATCTCCCCTTCTCCTCCCCTCTCTTTATTCATTGCTGAGTCACTTCCCCTCTCCCTAAACTGTCCTTTCCCCTAGTAGAAATCCTGCCCATCTTCTAAAACCCAGCTCAAATGGCACCACCTTCACAAAACCTCCCAGAAGTTCCAGATATGCTCCACTCTCTCCTTTCTTCGAGTTCCTGCATCCTTTTTGACGCTCTCAGAGCTGTGGTCAAGTCTGCCTTGTGATATACACTTAACTGTAAACCACGGAGTCCACCAAAGAGATGTCAGCCCCACCAGGGTAGGGTCTGGGTCTCTTCATCCCTGAGTCAATAAATGCCTTTGAGTAGAAGTGATCTAGGTAGGGTCCAGGCCCTGGCCACTGACTAAATGCTGAGATCCGAAGGTATGAAGGGCCTCAGGGCTCAAACATGTCTGCCTCATCCTCCAGTCAGATATTCTTTGAGGTGCAAACACTATTTGAAAGCCCCTATTAAAATACAAGGATCCCTTATGGCACAATGGTTAAGCACTTGGCTGCTAACCAAAAGGTTGGTGATTCGAACCCACCCAGCATCTCCATGGGAGAAAGACATAAAGATTACCGCCTAGGAAATCCTATGGGGCAGTTTTACTCTGTCATGTAGAGTTGCTATGAGTCGGAATGGACTCAACGGCAGTGAGTTTGGTTTGTCTGTTTTTTTTATAACTAAAATGTATTGATCATTGACTTTGATTGAGATCCTATTCTAAGTACGTAGCAGAATTAACTCATTAATACAACAACTCAATGAAGTAGGTGCTATTATTATTTTTTGATGAGAGAACTGAGGCACAGACAGATTAAATAACTTGCCCAAGGTTAAAAAATTAGAGAACAGTAGGGCTGGAATTTGCCTCCCAAGGCTCCCAGAGCCTTGCACTGGAGAAGAATAGAAGGAAGAGAGATTAGCTCTATCATGGGTCACCTCTTTCATGGCGTGGGGGAGTGAAATTTTCACAAAGGAGGTGACGTTATATCTTGAAGAGTAAATATAATTTAATCAAGTAGGAAAGAGGATAACGGACATTTTAGGAAAAGGAAACAACTTTCCTAAAAGTCACTGGCACAAGCAGAAACACAGATGCTTGGAGTGTCTGAATCAATTGGTGTGGCTGCAACGTGCTGTCAGTGGGATGAGAGGAGACCCCAGAAAGAAAGAGATGCGTGAGTCTGCAATGGGCAGGGGACTGGAAAGTGAAGCGTGAAGGGAGCTAGTGACACCTGAGCCTTCACTGGTGGTCTAACATTGTGCTAGACATTTGAAGCAGGTTAAAAAAGAAGTTGCTGGAACCCTGTGGGGTAAATATTACCATGTTTTCAGTCAACTAATACGCACCTTCTACATTTGTTTGTCAACCTTGCCCTCCCCCCGCAAGGTATTTTCATAAGCTCTGCTATGCCAGTTTTTTCCCACATGTTAATGTAAAAAAAAATACCATAGTGCATTGACAAAAATACCTCACAGAGGGAGGGCATGGTTGGCAAAGAAACATAGAAAGCACATGTTATTTGTGTAAAATGCAGTATTTTCTTTTTGAGCAATCTGAACCTCTGAACCTCTGAGAAGTAAAGTGATACCAAGCTGGCAAGAGCTGGCTTGAAAACCAGGTCCTGCTGATGCCAGCATCCACTGGAACGTGCTAGAGAGGTTGGTGTTTAGGGAGGGCCTGGGGAGGCAGTTAGCTCTGGGCAGCATGGTGATGAAAACCCAGAGGCCCAAGAGAATCAGGACTCTGGTTTAGAGAAAGAAGAGCCCTAGGAAGAGTAAAGGGAGACTAAGCTTCATTCCTGGCTCCTTCACACTTTTTCTGAGCCCCAACCTCCTATTGATAGCCCTGTAGCACTGGGCTGCCTGAGTAGGAGCAACACTGGTTGGAAGCAAGATGATGGAGTTAGCTAGGAAATACTGGCTTCTGTTGCAAAGCCCATTAGTCCCTTGGCTGGAGAACTCGATTTTTCACTGACTCACTGGAAGTAGATCTGTCTCTACTTAGCCAGAGGGAAAAGCAAGTCCAGCTGAATCTGCACAAAGCTGAGTAACCAGGTTACCACGGGCCAGGAGTAAATCAATCTCCATAATCACATTTGGCAGTATCTGAGGCCATTTTGCTTGGACAGTGCAAATTCATTTTATGGTATAAAATGTTGTTTATTTGTTGTGGAAAAACACTGAACTTATAGGCACACTACCTAGTGTTCAAGATTTCCATTGCATGGAGAGCAACGTTTCATTCCTTGGTGGAGACATAGATGTGTAAGGTGCTTGCATACCTGTGTAATACATGCCCTGCTAAAGACCAAATGTCAGCTGATATCCCAACAAGGAAGAACAGATCCTAAGTCATTGCGCAGTGTTTCCATTTACTTATGATTCCAAAGCTGATTTTTTTTTTTTAAGTAAGAGCTTATGCCTTGAGTAGAAGTGTCAACATCTGAAGGTATTAGCTAATTTGACTTCCTGAGGTGAAACGCCAAAGGAGTTGAGGTGGTTTATGATGTTAAATCTCAAATAAACCTGGACAATTAAAAATGGAAAGGAAGCCAAAACCAATTAAATGGAGAAGAGAATGAGAAATGCCAGGCAGCTGGGATAAATTTATTATTGCAGTTGAGCATTAAATTTAGTTCTATGCTTCCTTGTAGCTCTGGCATTCGGAACATAATTTGGGTTAATGATTTTTTTTTTAGGTTCATTTACAGAAAGCTACTGATGACCACCATCATGATAGAACACTTAGAACAATCAGTTTGGAGATTGAAATGTAACTAGGGCTAGAGCTCATGAATTTGCTCGCAGTATTTTTCCTTTCTGACAAAGGCTGTGTTTGACATTTTGCCTTAACATATGCAGGTTAAGGCAGTTAAGCCAGACCACCCACTGAGTATGCACACCCAGAGTGAGAGGAAGTCGAGTTCCCCATATTTTATATTTGTTTTGATTCCTTCTTCCCCAAACTGACCTGAGATTATGACACCATAGAGAGCCAGATGGTTCTAAGGGAGATGTCTAGTGTGGTAGTCTATAATTCCAAAGGTATTTGTGGAAAACAGCAGGGAAGACAGCAAAACTGCCTCCCTGCAGGATGAGCTTGGCCTCCTCTTCCCAGACTCACCACCAGTTAGCATCACCAGTCCAACCATTTAGTAAGCCTTGTGAGGCTATCCCTCTCCCACTTCTGTCACGCCCTTCCGAAGCTAACCTGCTTGAGGAAGTTGTTATCCCTGTCCCCTCAACAGCAGGGTGATACTTCAGGGTTTAGAATTGAGTGAAAAGGAAGAGAAGTTCAGAGAGGTGCTTGGAGGACTCAGAGGTAGTGGCTGGAAATAGAAGGACAACAAGTGAGAACTCGCCTGTGGACAAGGGTGGTTCCCTGGCAGATGGCTCAGTGCTAGTGGATTGCATGCTAACTTTGGGGACCAGGGAGAAATGATCCATGTTTGAAATAGAATTTCTATATTTATCATTAGTGTGGAACCCTGAAATGTGGACATAACTGTCAGGAATGAGTGAGACCAAGAAAGAAAGTGAAATGAAACTTACGAGTGACTTTAATAACATCCAGATAAAGATTAAAAAAAAAAAAAGATTTGCAGTTAAAAGTGAAGGTGGGAGGAGATGTAAGTTATATTTTTAAAGGCTTTTTTAAAATTTCTTCAAGTTTAAAATCAGAGATGCTGTCAGAACACTAATGAGATTATGACTGCAAAGGTGTCAGAAGCGCAAAGGCACTAAACAGATAATTAACATGGAAAGCGTGGGTTGAGGGAAGCATGGGTTCTGGTGCCTGCCCTGATGTCAGGTCCCAGTTCTGCCACATCATGACTGCATGACCTTGGGTAAGTGACCCTGCCTGGATCTGCTCCATAAGGAGTTACTGTCATTAATACTGCAGAGGAAGAACCTGTTTGTCTGATTGTTGTTTATTTATTTACCCAACCTCCACCTTCCTCCAGGTAAAATATAAGATGGCTGAAATAACCATTTAATAAAACTTCTGTTAACAGCAAATAAAAGACAAGCAAACAACCCAGAATACTGAAATACTATCTATCTCATAGAGTTATGTTGTTGTTGTTAGTTGCAATCAAGTTGACGCTGACTCATGGTGACCTTATGTATAACAGAACGAACATTGCCTGGCCCTGAGCCATCTTCATCATCCTTGGTATGTTTGAGTCCACTGTTGCAGCTATTTTGTCAGTCCATTTCATTGAAGGTTTCCCTTATTTTTGCTGACCTCTACTTTACCAACCATGATGTCCCTTTCTAGTGATTAGTCTTCTCTGGTAGTGTGTCCAAAGTAAGCAAGCCAAAGCCTCGCCATCCTCGCTTCTAAGGAGCATGCTGATTGTATTTCTTCTAAGACCAATTCATTCTTCTGGCAGTCCATGGCATATTCAATATTCTTAGCCAACAACACAGTTCAAATGCATCAAGTCTTCTTCCATCTTCCTTTTTCATTATCCAACTTTCACATGCATGTGAAGCAATTGAAAAATCCATGGCTTGTGAAGTACTGTCTGTAAAAATGTTTACTTTTTGGCTCACAGGTAGTAGATGCTCAGTAAATATTTACTGAATCTGAAAATATGTCTTCACCATATTTTGGTGGGAGGTGAAGCATTATAGATGCTGCCTTTGTCACCATGAGAAGAGCTGAAGAAAATCTGTTATGGAGACTCCTTTTCCTGTGTATCGTCGCACCCCTTCCATCCTCAGGAGGCCCATAACTCTGGTCACAGTGCTCTTTGCTATCACCGCCCTGCAGTCACTCCACCCCTAGAGGCTGTCAGGTGAGTTCCATTTGGTCTGATGGGTAAGATGTCCCAGCCTATCCCACTCCAACACTCACTGGTATCAGTGATCCAGGCCACATTAAGGAAACTTCTATTCAGCCTTAGGGGCTGAGAGCTGAGAAATGGGCTCCAAAGGAGATCTGGGAGGATCAGTTAATAGCCCCAGACACCTCTAGTAAATTGTTCAGTGGAATCTAGGGGAAAGCATAGCATCAGAAACTCCAGACTGATTTTGGTCTAAGTGAAGTGTATTCAAATAACAAAATTCACAAGCAGAAGTAGAGCATAATTTTATCCACAGAGTCATTTTTTAAATTATTGTTGAGAGGCACAATCTAGTTACAGAGACATGATTTGATACTGATGCCCAGACTCTAGCTGTAAAATGAGATACAGGACAACATTTGCCCAATGACCTTTTCCTTCCAGAGGACAATTAATAGATCTTATTTTTATAGAGCTATGATCTTGTCAGTTTAAATTCAGCTTGCTAACCAAACTGGAGAGAAACCTTTGTCTTACCCCGACCAAGTGCTCTCACGTCTACTGCTGCCTGGAATCTAGTTTACTGGCTGGTGTGAGTGGAATTTAAGCTTTCTCAGGCCAGCAGTGAAGCAGAAATAATAAACATGGGATTTGAAGGAAGGGAAAGCAGAAAGTAGAACTCATCTAAGAAGAATGAAACCTTTAAAAAATGAAAGTACTTCTTTCTCAATAATAGGAATTCTAATGTTCTTAGAGTCATTGTTCTAATAGCTTTCTTTGGAGTATGCAATACATTAGGGAATCCAAGTCAGAGCAAAGGACAAGCTGCCTCAAATCATTTGTCCACTGAGCCAACAACGAGTCATTGACGATCCATATGCCTTGGTTTCCCCATCCATATACAGATAATGACAACACTTTATATTCCTGTTGCAACTTCTGAATAAATGACAAAGATTTACTAACCTGTATGCCTTAATAGCTGAGGAAGTCATACTGGTATCTAGGTTCAACATGAATGGAATACATGTTCTTTTCTATTCTCATAGGCCTATTAGAAGACCTGGAGAATAAGTGAAAGATGAGATATGCTTGAAATAGTTTTCAAGAATTCAAACAGGACCAAGGGAGGATGATTCGGGTCAACATCAGGAAAGTTGTATGAGACTGGGCATGTTCTGTTGATAAAGAGACTCATGTGAAAGTGAACCAGATGTCACAGATGTTTCAGGGGTCACTATGATGCAAGATAGTGGGAAAATAGAATATTTGAGATCCCATTCATATCTAAGGTTGGAAGAATTCTAAGGGCTCTAAAGGCTTTAGGTCCTTAACATGTAGACGAGTGAGGGAGATCTCTGAAACAATGATTGTTAGTATTTCTCTTTTGTGGACCACCAGGATGGGATAACGTCCCCACAGAGCACTTCTACTCTCAGCTTGCCATTTATGCATAAACTAAATCTTCTCAAAATGGAAAAGTGGACTTGCAATGCTTTGGAGTGGACACCAGTTAGGATGAACAAAAATAAAAGTTTCCCAAGATAAGACATGGGCATTAAAAATTAAAAATGCAAATAAGAAAGAATAACCAGAAGATAACCAAGACATCTCACAAAGCACGCAAGATATATGCAACTTGTTAAGAGTCATGGTTTAGAGAAGTGAGTTATTACCACGGTAATAAGTGCTAAGGAGAAAAAGAAAGCATGGTAAGGGAGCACTAGGAAGTGGGGGTGAAGGGAGGAGATTCTATTTACGTGTATATTTAGAAAGAGTGGACAGGGAGGGATCTCACTGGTCATGTGACTTTTTAGCAGAAACCGGAAGGAAGTGAGGGAGTGAGCCAAGTGGATTTCTGGGGGAAGAGCATGCCAGACAGAGGATGGGGATATAAATGTGGGCATCATCAGCATGCACTTGGTATTTAAAATCATAAGACAGGATGAGATCACCTAGAGAAAGTGTAGATAGAGAAAAGCATTCCAGCAACGGATCTTGAATATCTCCAAGATTCAGTGGTTAGGGAGATGAGGGGAATCAGTGGAGTAGCTGAGATGGAGGAGCCAGTGAGGTAGGGTGAGAGCCAAGAGAGAATGGGGTCCCAGAAGCCAAGGAAGTATTTTGGGGAAGAGGGTCATTTTATGCGTGGACTGCTGCAGATATTTTAAGTACTGTAAGGACTGAGCTTGGCCATTGGATTTTGCCACACAGAGGTCATAGTGATTGTGCCAAAGCCATTTCAGGGAGGTGGGGGTGAGCGGGGAGAAAGACTGACTACAGTAGGTTCCGAAGAGACTGAAAAAAAAGAGAGAGAGAATGGAAGAGAAGACTGGAGGAAATGAATATAGACAACACTTTAAAGGATTTCTATCATAAAGGTGAACAAATAAATGAAGTAAGTGGTAGCTGGATGGAGATGAGCTTCAAGAGAGGATTTTATTTTATTTTTAAGATGAAAGATTATGTTTCTATGTTTATAGGAATGATCTGGTAAAAAGGGAAAATATGATGACATTGGAGGAAGAATCCTATGGTCCACTGGGGGCTCTCCCCAATTTCTGATATTGTCACCTCCTCAGCTACAAGGAGGCACTATTCTCCTCTACCATTCTGATCTAAGGATAGAACCACAACCTTTCCTTCAGATCCCATCAGCATAACTGTCACAAGACTGGAAAATCTAAGCAAGACTAGTCTACAGGCTTATAAAAAAACTAGAGAGAAAATCAATTCAAAAAGCTGTAATAAGCAACAAGATTGGTGCTTCACCAAGTGTACTCCTTGCTCCATGGAATAGTGATAGGGTCAAATAAGTCACGAATGCTCAGTTAAACAAAGTTAAGCAGATGTGTGTGCTGCAGAACTTCCTGAAGCCTTTAAAAGGCTAGTGAGAAGTACGCATTTCCAAGAGGGGCATCCAGTGTGAAGAATTTCCCTCAAAGTATTTGGGGGAGTGTCACTCAGGACTAGTGTTGCAAGGCATACACTACAGGAACAGTAAAGTAGATAAGAGGTAGACAGACATTTTCTGTAAAGGGCCAGACAGTAAATATTTTAGGCTTTGCAGGCCATATGGTCTCTTTTGAAACTACTCAACTCTGCTGTTGTTGCTCAAGAGAAGCCATAGACAATAGGTAAACACATTGGTGTGGCTTTGTTTCAATAAAACTTTATTTACAAAAACAGGTGACAAGAGGATTTGGCCTGAGAGTCATAGTAGTTTGCTGACCATTGAACCAGATCATCTATCTCAAGACATGAGTTCACTGTTGTTTAGTCCAGCCACCCATGGAGATGCCCTGCTCCTGGCTAATGCTATGTGGCAGAGGCCATTGTTTCTTTACCTGCACTTGGATCACTTTCAAATACGCTTAACCTCCTCAAAGTTCATCACCAAAACTCAAGATCTGGAATGGCCCATCTAGGTTCCTATTTCCCTTTCTGAGGTTTTGCCCTTTTTCCCTATGATTGACACCAGAGATATCTATGCTCTGTGCCATTTTCAAACAGCAAATGTTTGGGTCCAAATTGAAATCAGCTCTCAATGACCCAGATTATTGCTTATCCAGCAGGACTTTTATTTCCTTGTTTTCCTCATTCCAGGCTCCCTGGGAGGGAGATAAGGGAAGGGAAATGAAGTGAGCATTTACCACATTGGCTGCCTACTCTCCCTGTTAAAAGCTTTATTGGTAAATGAGACTTGAAACTTATCATATGAGTAATGGTTAGAAAATATTAGCTTGTTGGATATGGAGAAAGAAGACTAGTGAGGATATGGGGAGGTGGCAGTGGTGGAGGTAGGACACATGGGATGATGACCTCAGAAATCTGACGAGCTGTTACATGGAAGGGGAATTAAACTTTTCCTTTGAATCCAAATGATGGAACCAAGACTGTCAAGTCACAGTTACAGGGAGAACATTTCCACTGACGATTGGGAATCATTTTGATTTGTTAGAGGGGTTGGGAGGCAGCATCATGACAGTGTTCAAGAAGAAGCTATCTAGAGGGCGCTCAAACATCAGGTGTGTTGATGGGCTGGATGACCTTTTCATCCTGAGAGTCTATAAGATTAAAAGTATCAACTCAAACATAGTTCCATATGAGCTGTAGATTATTGTTTTCCCATAGCTTCCTCTTACTGTTATTCTGGCCCCAAGTCACCAAACATCACTTATATTTATCAGCCAGAGGGAACATGCCAGAATATCCCAACTGCAATGTGCTACTAATTGAGAGGAGGATTCACTGACTTCTGAGAGACTTGGATTAACACCAGTGTTACCACCTTAATTTAGCTCTGGCTTGAGCAGGGTAGAAACCCTGGTGGTGTAGTGGTTAAGAGCTAAGGCTGCTAACCAAAACGTCAGCAGTTCGAATCCACCAGGTACTCCTGGGAAACCCTGTGGGCAGTTCCATTCTGCCCTATAGGGTCACTATGAGTCAGAATCGACTTGACGGCAATGAGTTTGGCTTTTTTGGTTTTTTGAGCAGGGTGAGCTGAAGCAAGGCACTCTGATCCAGGGATATTTGTCTGCAGGGACCTGTGGCTTTGTTCCCATGTAGAGATGCAAGCAGGAACAAAAGCAAGATCTGAAGACAGCAGTGTGGTGTGGGAACATGAAACTCCTAGGGATGTTGCACTTTGTGGTAAAATGGAAACCAAACTCAACTTGGGCACAAACAGAACACATCAGACTTCTTTTCACCAGAAGTGCTTTTATCCCTCTACGTGTCTTCTCTCAGGGAGATGTTCAAAGTGGCTTTTAACAAAGCACCTTTATCCCAGGTCCTTGGGATATTTACCTATCACAGATACATAAAACCTGCTGAGAGGGGGCCAGTTAGATACCAAGCTGTGTTTTTTGTCGTTCTTGTTGCCAGTTTGGAGAAATTCAATAAGTGAAAACCCAGCAGGAGTTTGAAAGGTCTGAGTTTAATCCCTGACATGTATATGAACTTCAGCATGGCCCTTCTCTGCTTCTGTTTCTCCCTCCCAGAAAAGGGGACAATAAGCACAATCTATTTTACAAGATTATTGCTTGGAGACAGAACCCAGTATAGTGAGAAAGGATTTGTAACTGGAATGCACAGTGAGAGAAAAAAAATAACACTTTATTTTATGCAAGGCTTTACAATTTACCAAGTGCTTTTGCCGACACCACGTCACTTCATTTTCCTAACAACACGGGGAGCTATTGTTATCCTATAGGATAAATTTTAAAAGAACGAAAGAGAGGGGAGGAGAGAAGAGAAAGTAGAGCTCAGAGAGATCAAATGATTTGGTCAAGCTCACTTACCTCATAAGTGTCAAAATCTGGACTAAAATCCAAGTCTTTGACTCTTAGCCTATGACAACTCTCAGCCATGATCTGTCCTCATTATAACCATGTGGAGCCCTGTTAGAGAGCATGCGAATACTGGTTGCCTTCCTGACTATCTGCAATGTAGACTAATGCCCAGTGCACAGAGTGGGCTCTTTCAAACAAATCCACAAATGCACAGCTTGCTGTAATGCAAAGAGCCCTGCGTAAAAATTAAGAGCCAGGAATTTGGTTCCAAACCTGTCATTGACTGGCTATGTGCTCCTGGGCAGGTCAATTAATCTCTTTGTTTTCCCATCCATAAAGTTAGGAGGATGGAGGCTGACCTATCTCCAAGATTCCCTCCAGTTCTAAAAGGCCAACGACTATTTAGATCATCTATGATGGTACTTCATAAAGGATTTTATTTCATCAGTGTTCACTAAGATTAAGAGATAGTGATCTCCTTAATAGTAGAAATGGTTGTATACCCATGATTCCACTCATCTTGTTCTGAACACATCAGCAGAATTAAATTAAACCTAGAAGTCTTTTCTTTGGATGATTGTAGTTACATTTTGTAACTTTTCTTGCAAACCTAGAAAGTAGCTGCCTTCATGAAATCAAGCTTTCCCCTGGATCAAGTTCTATGTATCCTGAAACTACCATTTTTTAGAATTCTCCTTACATGCTATCAGGGTTTCTACTAGAATATTTTTCTCACATGCTTTAAATCTTTGTAGACCTCCCCCTGTCCTCCCATTCTTCTACTCTCACCTCAGCTCATTTTTTCCAGATCATTCAATTATTCATCTGTTCATTCAACAAAATTGTATTGCTCACTCTAAGCGAGATACACGCTAAACCAGGTGTCTGCAAACTTTTTCTGCAAAGAGCCAGATAGTAAATATTTAAGCTCTGCACGCTATACAGCCTCTGTTGCAACTATTCAGCTCTGCTGTGTGAAAGCAGTCATAGACAAGACATAAATGGATAAGCATGGCTATGTTTCAATAAAATTTTATTTATGGATACTGAAATTTCAATTTCATATAATTTTCACATATCACAAAATATTATTTTTCATTTGATTTTTTTCTAGCCATTTAAAAATGTAAATACTATTCTAAGCTCTCAGGCCGGACAAAAGCAGGCACCTAGCCAGATTTGGGCCAGTTTGCCGACCCCTGGACTACCCAAACAAGTTGCTGTTGAGTTGATTCCAACTCATGGCTACCCCGTCATGTCAGAGTGGAGATGTGCTCCATAGGGTTTTCAGTGGCTGATTTTTCAGAATCAGATAGCCAGGCCTTTCCTCCAAGGCACCTCTAGGTGGGTTCGAACTGTCAGCCTTTCAGTTAGCAGCTGATTGCTTTAACCATTTGCGCCATCCAGGGACTCCTATACTATACCGCCTAACAATTACATACATATATACTGTTTTCTACAATTGTTTCTAAATGACTTTTTTTAAAAGAAAGGAGAATAAATATGCATTTACCCTATCTTTATAATTACATAATGATCTTTACTAGTGCTAGACCCTAGGTATACAGAGGTGACCATGATGGACATGGTCCCCCCTTCATGGTACTTAAAGTTTATGGGAAAGATGAATATTAAACAAATAATGAAAATATTTTTATATAACTTATTGCATAGCAAGGAAAATAAAGGGTGTAATTAGAAATTATAACAGGGAAATATAATTTAAAGTGGGGAATCAGCAAGTGAAATGAAAGCAGAGCCCCAAGGATGAATGGTATTTGGCCAGGTAACGAGTGGATAAAGAAAGGGAGATACAATGCTTAGAGGACACTGAGCTTCTGCTAAAGGTGATAGAAAAATTCAGGAATGATTGATGGTGGTGGTTGAACAACATGATAAATATATTTAATGTCACTGAACTCTGCATGTGAAGGTGGTTGAAATGGCTAATGTTTGTTATCTATATATTTACCACAATAAAAAAAAATACAGTGACATTATAAAGCAAAACAGAACTCTGTAGGACTGGGAGTTGGGCACCCTGGGTTTGGATTCAGCTCTGCTACCACCTCATCATGTGATCCTAATTAAATGCTTAACCTTCCCTAAGCTAAAAAAAATAAAGTGGTTCTGGACACCAAGAGTTTTCAAACTGTTTCTGAAATCCCAATTCCTCACAGGTGTCTCAGGGCTGGTGACCCAAGGGTGACCGAGTGGGGCTCCTTCACACACTTATATCTGTTTTATATATTGAGGTTCAGTGAAGGAATTCGTTCAATAATGTTGTTAGTTGCCATCGAATCGGCTCTGACTCATGGAGACGTTACATACAACAGAAGGAAATGTTGCCCAGTCCTGTGCCATCTTCATGATTATTGGTATGTTTGAATCCATTGTAGCGGCCTTTGTGAAGTGCCTTCCAACCTAGGGGGCCCGTCCAGCACTATTTCAGACGATTTTCTGTTGTTATCCGTAGGGTTTTTATTGGCTAATTTTTAGGAGTAGATCTACAGGCCCTTCTTCCTAGTCAGTGTTAGTCTGAAAGCTCTGCTGAAACCTGTCCGCCATGGGTGACCCTGCTGGTATTTGAAATACTAGTGGCATAGCTTCCAGTATCACAGCAACACACAAGCTACCACAACATGACAAACTGACAGACGGGTGGTTATTCAATAATAGGGTTCCACAAAAAAAGCTCACTGGACTAGATGAGTTCTGGAGTCCTCCCCAGGCCTAGCCCTCTGTGATTCTGTGATAAGAGGCTCTGCCCTAAACCTGTGCATGTCGTATCTCCAGCTGGGAGAAAACTCAGGTTTAGGGGCTCCCTGGGGCCAGTGTACCATGAGACTGAGCCTCCAAGCTTTCTCTGCAATGAGGATCACAGAAAAACAAGTTGTTTTCTTCAGAAAAATGATAAACCCCATCCTGCTGGAAAAATACCTGAAAAACACTAAAATACTTACGATTCATATCAAGGTTGCTCAACTGTTACCTCTGTGGCACCACAGGCAATTAGTGATGTAAACTAGGTGGCAGCCCTTGTACTTCCCTGTGAATCAGCATCTTATGTAAGGCGCTCACACTCTCCAAGGACTCTGAGCCCAGCAAGTTCCCAGGCTCCCTCCCATCTTCAGGTGCTGTCACAGGTGGCCTCGGGCCTTCGCCCAGCTCATCAAGCTTGTCCAGCTTCCCTTCCAGGCCAACTGAGCTTGCTTCCCGCGGAGCTTCTCTCTCATCCTCAGTCCTGTTGGGCGAATTAAGCCTTAGTCTGGTAAGGGGCATCCAGGCACAAATGGCAGGACAAAGCCCTGGGCTGTCTGTATTGAGATCTGACCAGTGTTCCTGAGTCCTCCAAACAGGCATCTGTCCCCTGGACATACTCTGAAGTTCCATTTGTATGACCGTCCAGCCTGCCTTTTTCTTCAGGGCATCTCTTCCCATGGCTCACTTCACTTTATGGAACACTCAGAGAAGCTGAATGAGCACCATAATTCTGTCCAGTCCTTGCCAGATGCTATCACACTGGAAAAAATTCTACCGGTGCCCTTGGCTCTCCCGTGGAGATGAATGGAGTTGTTAGAATCCAGGCTTCTGGGTACATCTTGCCACAGCTAGCAAAATATTCTCACCCATATTCTTGCATTTGATACTCGAGGTAACACTGACAGGTAGGCAGAGGAGGCATAATTATCCCACGTAACATATGAGTAAACTGAGGCACTGGGACCAAGTCAATAAATAGTGGTAGAGCCAGACCTGGTGCCCAAAGTCTTCATTAAATATTAAGTTAAAGTTTGTGACATGCTAAGAAACAGTCTGAAGACTTGTTGCAATACCGGGCTCCTACTCTATGCCCCCTCCCCCTGATATTTCTATATTATTCAGAGAGGCCATTTTCCAAGCTCTGAATTGGCTAGTTTGAAACTGCTTTTAGAAGGAGCATCAGAGAGAGAAAATTTCTCTCCATACAGACAGAGCTATGTGCAAATGCAATTCTGGTTATTTTGAGCTATTTTACAGTGAATTTCAGGTCCAGAAGTGTGATTTTTGAGGAACTATAAAGTGGGTTAGAACCCAATTCTGAAACCTTTAGCTAAACCTAGTTAGTGACCCAAGCAGCCCTCTCCCTCTCCACCTAGGTGGTGTCCCTCTAGGCTTGGCTGTTAAGGAAATTTGTTAAGCCTCAGTAGAGATACTTAGACCCTCTTAGCTCTCCAAGCCAAGCTTCCTATTTCCAAATAGATGGCCTGGGTTCCTCCATATTC
Organism: Dugong dugon; assembly: GCA_030035585.1. Lineage (NCBI taxonomy): Eukaryota > Metazoa > Chordata > Mammalia > Sirenia > Dugongidae > Dugong > Dugong dugon. Next base: position 69,868,336 of record CM057473.1, read on the forward strand.
CCCACCCTCCCACCACCATGCCTCCTCTGCTCTGTTTCTATTTTATAGTTTCTTTGCTACACCAGCTTTTAAAGTGCCCCAGCCCCCTCCTTTGAATCATCTCGTCCTGCTTTCCAGCTCCTACATAGTCCAGCCTGTTGCCGTTGTGTCGATTCTGATTTATGGTGATCCCACGTATGTCAGAGTAGAAGTGGGCTCCAAAGGGTTTTCAGTGGGTGATTTTTGGAAGTAGACCACCAGGCCTTTCTTCCAAGGCACCTCAGGGTGGACTTAAACCTCTAACTTTCAGGTTAGCAGCCAAGCACATCAACCAGATGCACAACCAGGGACTCCCCATATGGTCTTAAAAAAAAAAACAAAAACCAAACTCATTGCTGTGGAGTCGATTCTGACTCACAGCGACCCTATGGGACAGAGTAGAACTGCCCCATAGCATTTCCAAGGAGTGACTGGTAGATTTAAACTGCCGATCTTTTTAGTTAGCAGCCTGAGCTCTTGACCACTGTGCCACCAGGGCTCCCCACATGGTCTAGCCCTGTCCAGTTCCTTTGAGCTCTCAGAACCACCCCATACCATGTGACCAACATGACACACAGCAGCACTTAGCCTATGTGCAGCCTCATGGTCTCAGTCTCTGTCTATGTCGCAGAATGTTCCAGAATCTGTTCCCACTGTTCCTTCTTCCAGCTCCCTTCTCACCTGATGTTGGATGCTATTTCTTTAGCCTCAGCATTTTGTTTCCACATAAATGATGACTTAATTTCTTCTACTTTTACTGATTTCATTTCTAAATTTTTTTTTTGTAGCCACCTCTTCTTATTTCATAATCTTCTATGTTATTCCCTCCTTTATCTCTCTGACATTCTTAAACACACTTATTTGAAAGCCCTTTAACTGTTCTTGTGTCATCTTCATTTCCTCATGTAAGTTGTTTTGTTTGTTGTCTGCTGTTGTGGTGTTAGTCTCTCACGCAGGCTTGGGGATTTGGAGTTTGTGAGCTCATCTTTCACCAGAGGTTTCTCCTGTGAATATTCTGATGATGGAAGCTTCCCAGGAAAGCTATCTTTCAGGACCTCAGCCCCAGGCTTGAGGGAATGTGGCTCCAGTCCAGGCCTGAGCTGACCGCTTGGTTTGGCCCCCTCCTGTATGGGTGGTGTGGTTCTGAGCCTCATCCTCACCATGTGACAATAGCTCTGGGCTAGTGTCATGCGAGTGGCACTTTCCTCACCCATACACAGGCAAGCAGCTCCACAGTAACCCCAACCTTTGGCAGATGGTGGGGCTAGGGGAGGACACAGCTCAGTTCTCCGACACTGAGGAACATCATGGCCTAGTCCCAGCCTCATGGCAGTGGTCCTGGCCTCACAGTAGGCAAAAAGCTTTGGCCCTAATGTCCATCATGTTTAAAAGCCCCTTGATTCTTCACAATTCCAGTCCTAGGTTTCCTTAATGAAGACTCCACATCTGCTGCTTAGGGATTTTTTAGCTTAAAAATGTTTTATCAGTTGAGAGAGCCACCATCCTACTGCTGGCAGTCAGTCCCTCACTGATCTGAACCATTAAAAAGTACTTAAGAGCTCACATTTTTATTTTATCACATTTGGGATTGTTCCCTATACTAACAATGTTCTTGTTACACTGTAGGCTTTTCAATTACCTAGCACTCCTCTAGGACAGAACGTAATTTCTTTTTTGCAGAGTCAGATATTTAAGTGAATTTTATTGTCAGGTTTTCTTTGTAGTCATTTTAAAGTCAGCCACTGTTTCTTAAGCTACCTCTGAGGTAACTTATCTATTGATGATACAGCTATATCATTTTACAGTGTTCAATAGCTTAAGTGCCCGGACGTCATTATTTTAAAGCAGAGAATTTTATTTTTCATCAGTGATTTGCACTGTGTCCTTTTACATGAAGTTTTAGATGTCCACATATTTTATAATGGAGAACAGAAGAGATGGCTTATAGTGCCTTATAATTTAAAACATAATGTAATATTTATTTTTAAAATATGAATTATATATTTATATTATTTATTTTTCTTGGTTTAAAAGCAGTTCATGTCCATTATAGGACATTCATCAAATATACAAATGCATGAGGAGCCCTGTTGTCACAATGGTTAAGTGCTTGGCTGCTAAGTGAAAGGTTGGTGGTTCAAACCCACCCAACGGCTCCACAGGAGAAAGACCTCATGATCTGCTCCTGCGAACATTACAGCCTAGAAAATCCTATGGGACGGTTCTACTCTGTCACATGGGGTCACTATGACTTGGGGTCAAAGATCGACTTGACAGCACCTAACAACAATATCAAATGTATAAAATAAGCAAATTATCCATAATCTCATCATCCAGAGGCTATTAATCACTGTTAATATTTTGGAGCATTTCCTTTCAGTTTTTTTTCTATGTCTCTAAGCAAACATGAATATTATATATTTTATCATTGAAATCATATTATATATAGTTTTGATAGCCCACTGTTTTCACTTGTGTCATGTACTTTTAAAGCCAGAGTCAGATGCCCTTTGCTCTCTAGACCTGCCGCAACCTCCTCCCTTCTTTATAAAATGGTGGAGCCATGAGCTTTCACAGGGCCCCTAATAAAAGGTGTTAGGATGAGAACAATTTGTTTTAAGATCATGCAGTGTCTTCGTGTCACTAGTTTTCTATATTGGGTCCTGTTACACTAGTTCATGTGCAGACAACCTCAGTTTTCTCCTCCATAAAGTGAGCAGATAGAGTAGGTGGCAACACCCAACAGAGCCTCACTTTGGCCCAGTCTCCCTCGGTAGATACTGGCATCGGTGCCACCACTCTCCTCACCACAGTGTTGCCCAGCCCTCTTCTCTCCTTCCCTGAGCTCCTCACCCCTGAACCACCCTATCTGCCCTGCAAGATCAGAGCAGAGTCCTACTACCACCTTGAGCTGTCCTGCATCTTGTCTGGTGCAGAGAAGAGGGTGTTCTCCAGAAGCTTTCAGATTTTAATTAAACATGATGCCAGCTGAGCAGCAGTACATATTAAAACTTTTATTAAAAACACAGCTAAGGTTCCACTTAATCAGGAAGCCACATCTTCCCTTAATGGACAGAATTACTCATTAGATCATTAGAAACGGTTGAGACCTTTCAACTGATTTTTTTTCCCCTAATGCAAAATCCATATGAGTCACCTTCTGTTTTAGGAATTAATCAATTTATTATTATTTGATGGGTTATGTAATTTTAAGGAAAGGGAATATGGCTTTGTTGAGGAATTTCTGATGACTCTATGGCAAATGGAATGACTCAGCACCAAGTTAGCGGTGTTGGTTCATATTCATATTTGATTTATCATCTTCTGCATGTTTTGAAGCACAACAGATATGACTGTTCTGGGAGTGAGCACTGAATCTCCTCTCTCTCACTGCCCTGTTGGGAACAGTTACTTAAGTCAAGTCTGATTTGGGAGGCTGACCAGGCTTGCTGTCCACAACTTCTGCCACCACCAGTCAGAAACTGGATTTCCAAAAGACTTTCTATTTTCTTCCCCCAACTTTTAGAATAGGCTCGTATTTCCCAGGTATTTTTCTCTAGCCTTAAACAGTTTTATTGTCTTTGTCTCATTCCTGGTATTGGAGTGAATAATATTTTTATGTACATTTTTAACCCATTTGTTACCACTGGGTTAGCAGTATACCAGCTGCTTTTTATGCCTCTGGACCTCAGATGTAAGGCTTTATTCCGGTTCTAATGCATTTAATATCAAGGCGGGTTCCTTTTGAAATACACGAAGCTCAGCAGACCAGAACTGGAGCCTCATTGTTGTGTAGGTTGAGCATTCTATTAGGTGATGTTTCCTGGATGTGTTAGTTTTGTAAACGTTTGCCTTTTTCCCTTTACTTCTGTGAGAGAAGGCTTACTAGCATCATTACGGCTTTCCTTTGTGATAATTAGGGAGCCTGATGGTTTGTTTTGATTTTTCTGTGTCATCTTTGGAAAACCAGAGTTTCTCCAGGTAACCTAATGGAAAGGCGCCCACAATCAATTACTTATATAGCTGTCATTGGTATATGGTCATACCACAGATTGGTGATGCCACAGCGCCACTCGCCTCATTGGTGGCTTGTATTACCAGATCATATTTCTTAAAATCCATATTACCAACCAAAAATTTAAACACATTCAATTAGTAAGCATACATTCCAATACTGAAAATACATGCCATTAAAAAAAAAAATTAAGGAGAAAAAATGTAGTAACAGGATGCTAAGAAATATAGGTACCGGTTAGCCCATAGTCACACCAACAAGCCTATATTTGAATGTCACCAGAACACTGTTCTCGCTGAGGCGAAATTAAGTACCAGGCAGAGCCCTTTGGAACCCACCACAATGGGGAATGGCAGAGGACCTCAAGGGGTCTCTTTAGGGGGTCTGGCCACATGCCTAGATGTAGCCAGCATGACCTCCAAAATAGTGTTATAGGGAGGGTCCCCCTGGCTCTCAATGCTCCTTGTCAGGAGTCAGGACCTGCCCATTGTGTCTAGGAGATTTTTTTTTGTGTGTGTGAAAATATACACAGCAAAATATGCACCACATCAACAATTTCTACATATACAATTCAGTGACATTGATTACATTCTTCAAGTTGCACAACTATTCTATCTTTTTCCAAATTATTCTTCCACCATTAACATAAACTCAGTGCCCCCTAAGCTTCTCATCTAACCTTTTGGGTTACTGTTGTCAGTTTGATCTCATATAGATAATTCATTAAAAGAGTGCAATACTCAAGGCAAACATTCTTTGTTAATTAAGCTAAACTACTGTTTGCCTTAAAGATGACTTCAGGTGATAATTTCAGTTTAAGGTTTAAAGTTTAAAGATTACCTTATGAAAATAGTTTCAGAAGGTCATCCAGCCTCAATGGCTCCAGAAAGTCTGGCTTCCAAGAGAATTTGAAATGTTGTTCTTCATCTTTCCCTTTTTTGTTCAGAATTCTTCCATAGGACCTTTGATCAAACGTTCAGTAATGGTAGCCAGGTGCCATCCAATTCTTCTGGTCTCATGGCAAAGGAGGCAATTGTTCATGGAGGCAATGTCTAGGGGATTTTTAAATGATCAGAGTCCTCACCACATGTCAACACCCTTCTAAAAAACTGAAACCAAACCGTTGCCATTGAGTCAATTCCAACTCATAGAGGCCCTATAGGACAGAGTCGAACTGCCCCATAGAGTTTCCAAGGAGTGCCTGGTGGATTTAAACTGCCCACTTTTTGGTTAGCAGCTGTAGCTTTTAACGACTACTCCACCAGGGTTTCCCAACACCCTTCTAGAGTCTCAAATATATGTCCCTTTCTGTTAGAGTTCCCTACTAGGTTTAGGATCAAGTCATAGGTCTTTAACATGGTTCAAGGTCCTCAGAGTTGGTCCTGCTCACCTCTGCTGCCTCCTCTTTCCCTTCACCACCCCCCAGATATTCTGAATGTCTATCATTTCCTTAGATATCATACTTTGTTTTTACCTCCCAGCCTTCAGACATATTGTTCCCTCAGCCTGGAGTACTTTCAAGGAAGGAAAAATGGTTTGGGGAAAGAGACATTTGGACATGTTGTGTGAAGGTGACAGCAAAACATTCAAGTTGTATATAGGCTATTAAGGGAGTCACTAAGTAGAAGAAATAGTTAAGTTCTCAGCTACTAAGTAAAAGGCTGGTGGCTTGAACCTACCCAGAGGCACCTCAGAAGAAAGACCTAGTTATCTCCTTCTGAAAAACCATCCACTGAAAATTCTATGGAGCACAGTTTTACTCTGACACACATGGGGTCGCCATAAGTTGGAATTGACTTGATGGCAACTGGTTTCATTTTTGTCTTATAGGCTATCAAAAATACAGGATGTGGCACTGAGATTCTGTTAAGGGTGATGGAAAAATTCAGGAATGGTGATGATTGAACAATATGATGAACATATTTAATGTCACTGAACTGTACATGAGAAGACTTTTGAAATGGCAAAGGTTTTATTATGATATACTTACCACAATAAAAAATAGGACTTGGAATGCAAAATATTGGAACATAAGTTGTGAACCTGAGAGTCATTTTCAGTGAGGAGGCTGTTGAAACCATCCATCAATGGGAACACAGGGAGAAGTGCAGACCCCTGGTGGTGTAGTGATTAAGAAATTGGCTGCAAACCAAAAGGTTGGCAGTTTGAATCCACCAGCCACTCCTGGGAAACACTATGGGGCAGTTCTGCTCTGTCCTATAGGGTCGCTATGAGTCAGAATCATCTAGATGGCAATAGGGTTGGTCTGGGTTTTGCACAGGGCCCAATACAGAGCCTCTATTGGTGGTTGGAGGAAGAAAAATCTGAGGAAAGGATAGAGGCAGGTCCTGCTGGGGGAGATGAAAGGTAAGAGGAAAACTGCAATAGTGTGTGATTAAAAGTAAGAGAAGGGAGGTAATATTTGTTGAGTGTTAGTGCCAGACATTTACATACATGTAGCTGAAATTCAAACCTAAAGCTCATATTCTCTCCAATATATCACCTTACAGGTGATTCTAGTGCCAAATATCACAGACAGATCAGTAGGATTAAGCTTGAGAATGATCGCTGAATCTACCTAAAGAAAATCACTGATAACTATAAAGTGATGAGAAACTATTGAAATGAGGTCTAGTTTTTATTAATATTTATTGTTTTGGGAGTATAGTACATGAAGCACTGGGCTGAAAACACAAAAGTTCTATTCCTAACTTTTCCATTAACTAGCAAAGTCAAAAATGCATTTGAGCTCAGGTTCCACAACTAGGAAATGAGGCGTATTATTAAATGATCTAGTCCCCCACCTCTTCCTAGAGTCCATAATGCTAATCAGTGATTTTTTCTAGAAATGCATATTCCTGGCATAGCGCTATGTGAGGCAGAAACATTGCCTAATTGTGCTCACAGAACCTAGAATGGTGTCTGGAACATAGTAGGCATGAAATATGTATTTGTTAAATGAACGAATAAACTCAAATGATTTTTATCTATTTAAAATAAAAGTATAAGCATTGTCATATTGGCAACATGGATAATTCAAGATGGTATATGTATTAAAAATCAAGCTTTAAGAATAACTTAGGTAAAAATCTGATCATTCTGAAATACTTCAAGTGAATATTCACATATATTTTCATTTTAGATAAATAAAAGCATGTGAAACTAGAATTGAAATTGAGAAGTTGTAGAAATGGAGTAAAGAAGGGTGAGAATCACTGGTCTAAATCGCTCTGCCTTTGAGGTATCAGAAAGATGTAGGTCAATTTGAGTCTGTTAGATATCTGAAATACCAATAGTCAGATGTGATGTCAATGCAATTGGGAAAACAAACCCAAGCCCCAGCAAAGACATTTCCATGTCCTATTTTGGGCAGACCATTTTAGATTATACTAATACCTGGGAGGATACGTATCCTTCATATATATTTACTTCTGTTTATCATCCCTTTTTAGAAACAATCATCTTTTTTCTGGCTATAAATTGGCCTGCTGGTGGTAGAACATTGTGATAATACAAAAATGTAGAAAGAGGAAAACAGACCATAATCCTAGCTAGTAGTGATGACTCGTTTTACTCTTTCGGAATGTTTCTTTTCAGTCTTTTGTCTAGGATACTGGTTTTTAATGTAGCCCTTAGAGCTGAGACTGATTTGACCATTAGCTGTAGAGGCCACTGATAATTTGTTAGTTCTCCACACCCCATGTCCACTGTCTTAGTTATCTAGTGCTGCTATGACATAAATACCACACGAGTGACTTTATTGTTGTTGCTGTTAGGTGCTGTTGAGTTGATTCCAACTCATAGCCACCCCATGCACAAGAGAATGAAACACTGTCAGCCTCACAATCATTGCCATGTTTGAACCCATTGTTACAGCCACTGTGTCAATCAATCTCATTGAGGGTTTGTCTCTTTTTTGCTGACCCTCCACTTTATTTAGCATGATGTCCTTCTCCAGGGACTTGTCCCTCCTGATAACATGTCCAAAGTACGTGAGATGAAGTCTCTCCATCCTCGCTTCTAATGAACATTCTGGCTGTACTTCCTCCAAGACAGATTTGTTCATTCCTTTGGCAGTCCATGGTATATTCAATATTCTTTTCCAACACCATAAATCAAAGGCACAATTACTCAGTTTTCCTTACTCATTGTGCAGCTTTCACGTGCATATGAGGCGATTGAAAATACCATGGCTTGGGTCAGGTGCACCTTGGTCCTCAAAGTGACTTCTTTGCTTTTAAACACTTTAAAGAGGTCAATTTGCCCAATGCAATACGTTGTTTGATTTTTTGACTGCTACTTCCATGGGCATTGTCTTAGTCATCTAGCACTGCTACAACAGAAATACCACAAGTGGATGGTTTTAACAAAGAGAAGTTTATTTCCTCACAGTTAAAGTAGGTTAAAAGTCCAAATTCAGGGTGTCAGCTCCAGGGGAAGGCTTTTTCTCTCTGTCGGCCTTCTTCTCTTCGGTGTTCCCCCAGACTAGGAGCTTCTCTACGCAGGCACCCCGGTCCAAAGGACACGCTCTGCTCCTGGCACTGCTTTCTTAATGGTATGAGGTCCCCCTGTCTCACTGCTCACTTCTGTCTTTTATATCTCAAAAGACTGCCTCAGGACACAATCAAGTCTTGTAAACTGAGTCCTGCCTTACTAACACAACTGCCACCCATCCTCCCTCATTAAATCATAGAGGCAGGATTTACAACATACAGAAAAATCACACAGTACCAGGAATCATGGCCCAGCCAAATTGACACGTACATTTTTTGGGGAACATAATTCAATCCATGACTGGTATTGATTGTTGATCAAAGTAAAATGAAATCCTTGACAACTTCAATATTTTATTCATTTATCATGATGTTGCTAATTGGTCCAGTTGTGAGGATTTTTGTTTCATGTTGAGGTGCAATCCATACTAAAGGCTGTCGTCTTTGATCTTCGTCAGTAAGTACTTCAAGTCCTCTTCACTTTCAGCAAGCAAGGTTGTATCATCTGCATATCTCAGGTTGTTAATGAGTCTTCCTCCAATCCTAATGCCAAGTTCTTCTTCATATAGTCCAGTTTCTCAAATTATTTGCTCAGCATACAGATTGAATAACAAACAGAAATTTGTTTTCTCACAGTTTAGGAAGCTAGAAGTCCAAATTCATGGTGCTGGCTCTAGAGGAAGGCTTTCTTCTCTCTGTTAGCTCTGGAGGAAGGTCCTTGTCTCTTTTGAGCTTCTGCTCTTGGGCAATCTTTATGTGGCTTGGAGTCTCTCTTCCCCTGGTCTCTGCTTCTCTCACTTGCTTGTCTAATTTCTTTTATATCTCAAAAGAGATTGATTTAAGACACACTCTACACTAATCCTGTTTCATTAACAAAGACAACCCATTCCCAAAGTAGATTATAACCACAGGCATAGAGGTTAGAATTTACAACACATACTTTTGGAGGACAAAATTCATTTCATAATGTTCCACCCTTCAGCCCCCCAAAATGCATGTCCTTGCCACATGCAAAACACATTCACCCCATGACATTGTCCCAAAAGTCTTAAATCAACTCCAAGGCCAAAAATCCCATCTTCTGAATCACCTACATCAAATACGGATGACAGTTTAGGAGTATTCCATCCTGGAGCAAAATTCTTCTTCATCCGTGAACCTGTGAAATCTAGACTACAAGTTATCTGTTTCCAAAGTACATTGGTGGGACAGGCACAAGGTAGACATTTCCATTACAAATGGGATAAACTGGAGGGAAAGAAGGGGTAATGGGCACCAAGCAAGTCCAAAACCCAACAGAACAAATTATATTAACTCTCAAGGCTTGAAAATAATCCTCTGTTCTTTGGGACCATCTGGGAAATGGCCCTGCCATCCAAACACTAGATGCTGGCCATGCCTTGTGGATTCTTGGTGGAGGCCCCTGGGCCCTGAGATTCAGCTCTGCCTTCCAGGCACACTGGGATATTGGCCCCATTCTCCCAGTCCATGTGAGTGATGACCCCACCCCACTGGCCTCCGGAGGCCCTGTTCTTCTGCCCTTTGGGCATGGCAAACCTGCCGCCTCAGCTTTGGGCAGTGGTCCCATTCCCCCAGGCACTTGTGAATGGCAGCTCCACACTCAAAAACTGAGTGGGTGAATGTCTGTCTCTTTGAAACCTAGGAGCCCGTGGCCCCATGCTTTGAAACCCGGCAGGCCATGGTTTGACCATTTGAAATTGAGCCAGCCTTCCATCCCTTGCTCCTTCCAAAAGTTCTGCTGGTCTCCAAGTTGCTCCACGGATGGTCCTTTTCTTGGAGGACAACAGAGGTAGCTCCTTTGGCCTGTTTCCTGCATGTAGAATTCTGAGAGGCAGACAGCGTTCTTTCCTTTAGTTCTTTCTTTGTCCTCTTCAGTCTAAACTGATGAGTTTTCTGCTGTGGTAGTTGGTTAGATTCATCAGTCACAGGATTCATCTCTTTAACAAAAGATTGTGTAGCCATGTTCTTGGTGAAAATGCTAGGACACATGTTCTTAGTTTTTACAATAGAATTTTTCAAATCTTTAATTTTTTTTTCAATTTTCACGGTTCATTTTTACACCCATCTCTTTCCTCTTGCATTTTACTATAAGCAATAATAAGAAACCACATGGCCCCTTTAAGATCTTGCTTAGAAATCTCCTCAGCCAAATATCCAAGTTCACCACTTACAAATTCTACCTTACACCAAACATTAGAACATAATTCAATACAAATTCTACCTTACACCAAACATTTGAACATAATTCAAACAAGTTCTTTGCCACTGCATAAAAAGTATAGCCCTTCCTCCATTGTCTAATCACATGTTCATCATTTCCTTTTAAAGCCTCACCAGAAGCACATGTAACATACACATTTCTAGCAACATTCTGTTGCTGGCACCATATGTATTCTCTAAGATGATGGAGACTTTCTCTATGGCTCTCCTCATTTCCTTCTGAGACCTCACCAAAATTGCCTTTGACATCCATAATTCTACCAACAGTCTCTTCAAGGCAATCTAGGCTTTTACTGTTAGGCACCTTAAAACTCTTTCAGCCTCTACCCCTTACCCAATTCCAAAACTACTTCCACATTTTAGGTATCTGTTAGAGCAGCACCCCATTCCCAGTACTAAATTCTGTCTTAGTTGTCTAGTGCTGCTGTAACATAAGTACAACAAGTGGGTGGCTTTGACAAACAGATTTATTTTCTCACAGTTTAGGAAACTAAAAGTCCAAATTCAGGGTGCTGGCTCTAGGGGAAGGCTTTCCTCTCTCTGTCCTCTCTGGAGGAAAGTCCTTGTCTCTTTTGAGCTTCTGCTTCTGAGCAATCTTCATGTGGCTTGGAGTCTCTCTTCCCTGTCTCTGCTTCTCTCACTTGCTTGTCTCATCTCTTTTATATCTCAAAAGAGATTGATTTAAGACACACTCTACACTAATCCTGTCTCATTAACATAACAAAGACAGCCCATTCCCAAAGTGGATTATAACTGTAGGTATAGAGGTCAGGATTTACAACACGTATTTTTCTGGGGCACAATTCAATCCATAACATCTACCTTTTTGGAACCAAGGACTGGGTTCCATTTTCTAGACCCCTGAGGTCTGAGTGGACACTGTCTTTTACTCACACCATCCCAAACACAATCCTACCCCCATTTTCTCATTGTCAAGCCAGTTCACAGCCCTGGAGAGCAAAATGCCTGATCTCAGTCCATATTTCACTTTCGCTGGTATCTGGGGTGCTCCTGCTTTCCGCCCTTAGTCCCATAATTATCTTGGCTTCAGAGAATGCTTTTCCTGTTCTTCACTTTCTAAAGTCCTGTTGCTGTTGAGATGATTCCCATTTATGGTGACCCCATGTGTGTCAGGGTAGAACTATAGGGTTTTAATGGCTGATTTTTTAAAAGTAGAGCCCCAGGTCTTTCTTTAAAGGCACCTCTGGGTGGACTCAAACCTGAAATTTTTCAGTTATCAGCCCTGTGTTTTAACCATTCACATTATCCAGGGACTCTTTTACTCGCTAAGCCACCACTTTATCTCATCAGACATCTTTCATTCGCTTACTCAGTTTTAAAATTTATAAAATTCTTCTTTTACTTGATAGTGTTTTATTTTCTTGCTCTCTGCCTTCCCCCATCCTCCTCCTACCATGTCGCAGAGTAATCTCAAATAGCACATAAACATGTAGGTATGTTTGGATGAGGTAGCCACCATCTCACGCCCTGGCTTCCAACTTGGATCACTCTGAAACAAAGTGCTACTTTAGCCAAATTGAAATTGTTTTCAAATATCTGAACAACAAGAAAAAAGTAGAAAATCATCTTAATATTTTCTAATATTGATATATTATGCTTCATGGAATCTAAATATTCAAATATACAGCTACTTGGCATCACAAAGAAAAGACATCTGGGTGAAGGACTGATTTTTCACTTTTCAGCCAGATGTTTTGATAGCATAAAAAGATAGATTTGGATGCGTGACTTCCTTTCCATTTAAAATTATTTCTTGTAAATTCCCTATTTCCTCCTTTTGAATTTTTATCTGAGATTTCATTTTTCCAGCTTCCTTTAACCCCCTCCCGTTTCTGTTTTGAAAAAAAAAAAAAGTGGTCTCATCTTCATGGTGTTCTTTTGAGAAAAGTAAAAACAGAAATAGAATATCACCCCCTATACACACACACACACACACACACACACACACATACACACACACACACACACTCACATTGCCAATGATACACTAGTGGATGTTTGATCACTTGATCCCCAAAAAAGGAAGGAGATCTTATTTGTAGTTTTAGTCTATTTCCACAATGTAAATATTCCCACCATGGCCAATTTTAAGCTACTGACACGCGTTTACTGAATGTGGAGTTGGGAAGAGATGCACAGTTCACATCATTGTATAGTATTTCCACCACACAGATATTTTAAAAACAAACCTGTTGCCGTTGAATCAATTCCAACTCATAGAGACTCATAATATGTATATAAATATATAACGTCAGAAACAAAGATACTAGTAAAGAAATTAGGAAGTGATGAGTTTTGAGAATTTATTAACTTTATTTTTAGTATAATTATTGAATTCAGGATTTCTTAATCTTAGTACTACTGATATTTTGGGCTGACTAACTCTTTGTGGTGTGGGCCAGTAGCACCCCCCACCCCCAGGTGTGACAATCATAAAAAGAGTTTCCAGATATTGACAAATGTCCCCTGAGGTGCAAAATCACTCTGGTGAAAAGCACTGATTTAATTGCAAGTTGGTATAATTTAATATTAATAATGTCTGTGCTTAACAATCTTCTCTCGTAATTCCTGAAAATTCAATAGTTAGTACTGCTAGCTCTGCCACCCCACTACATCTTCCATAGAGAGACTCCTCCTGAGAATATAATGGTTTGCCATAGTCATGTGGAGCCCTGGTGATGCAGTAGTTAAGAGTTCAGCTGCTAATCAAAAGGTCAGCAGTTCAAATCCACCAGTCACTCCTTGGAAGCCCTATAGGGCAGTTCTACTCTGTCCTGTAGGGTCGCTATGAGTCGGAATCAACTTGACGGAAACGGGTTTGGGTTTGTTTTTTGTTTTTTTTTTAATGGTCATATAGTGTGTTAGAAGAAATAAAAAGAGGAAGATTCAGCTACACTTTCTGAACTTTTTGATTTTTACATTTAACCACTGGGTTGGTCTCATTCCTGTATTCAGAGCAGTATCTTTCCTACATAGTTTTTTTTTTTTTTTTTTTTTTCCTTTTTTCTTTCAAATTAACGATTGTCTTGGCTGGCTGCCTAATTTTCTTCCAAAGGAGACTTTGTTTAACCCACAGTCTTAGAGTTCCCACTAAGGTGAACATGAGGTTCTGCTCAGCCACACTTAGGAAACTCCCCTCTTTGTGCTTTCCAGAGAAACCAGATTTGGAGTGAGAGGGAAGGGATGGAGAATGGAGGTATGGGTGAGGAATGGAGGGAAGGGTTGGGGAATGGAGAGAAGGGTCCTCTAAAGCAGGGTTGGCAGTGATCTGGGTAAAGAAGCGCTGACTCCCCGATTCTCAGGGAGACTATGTCCTGGAACAAGAAGTCCTAGCCCATCCCCATCTCTATATGCCCAGCAGTTATGGAGAAGGGAGCTGGAATGTGAAGGTGTGAACTGAGGGCACTGTCAAGGAGGGAGGGCCACTTCCTATCTGATTTTAGGCAACCGAGTTAGACTTTGGAGAAGTTTGAAATCACCTCCAGCCCTTTCCCTTTCTGGGCCCTTCCCTGACCTCCTGATGCTCATCCTATGCCTGATGCCTCTTTCACAAAGTTCCTTTGGCTTCATTCATAGCCCCTGCTCCACATGCCAATCAGGCACAGGGTAATGCAAACTATGGGTCATACAAACTTATGAGGACCAGTTTATAGCCCCACTGTCCTTTGTGTATCAACAGAAATTATTCTCATATTAGTAGAATTTGCCTGGGGAGGTGAATTGGCCCACACATGGTGACTTAAACCAACAGAAATTTATTCTCTCACAGTTCTGGAAGCCAGAAGTTCAAAATTAAGGTGTTTGAAGGCTCCAGGGGAGATTCCTTCCTTGCCTCTTCCCACTTCTGGTGGCTACTGTAAATCCTCGGCTTGTGGCAGTATAACTCCAGTCTCTGCCTCTGTCTTCAAGTGACTATCTTCCCTGTGACTGTGTCTCAAACCCCTCTCTCCATCTCTTAAAAAGACACCAGTCATTGGATTTAGGGCCACCCCAAATTCAGGATGATCTCATCCCAAGATCTTTACCTTAATTGCATCTCGAAGACCCTATTTCCAAATAAAATCCCATTCCTAGGTACTGAAGGTTAGCACTTGGACTTATCTTTTTGGGGGTACATTATTCAACTCAGTACAGGTACATGAGGAGTGGGGGTTATTTCTGCTGCTCCATAAATTATCAACTTGTCTGACCATTTAATACTAAAGCTACCGAGGAAGTGAGGGGAAAGGAGAATTTGTGACCTTCAGTTACCCCTCTCCCCAGGTGAAGGGGGAGGCGTTAAAATGTGGGGGCCCTTTTCCTCCTACTTCCTGAAAAAATGCTAGTGACAGCCCAAAAGGCTTGCTTTAGCTCTGATAACAGTGAGAATAAACAGGCACCAGCCATCACTTAGGGAAGACAAAGTAATATACATAACTAAGGTTGTGTAAATTGATTATTTTTCAAAAAACATTCTTTTTCCCTTCTATTCCCAAGTGCCTCCTCCCTCTCCTTTCCTTTCTCTCTCTCTGTGTCTTCCCTGCACTCCTCCCTTGCCTCCCTCTTCTCTCTGACCTTTAGTAACAAAAATCCAACACAGTCTCCAAGGTATTGCTATGGAGCTTTGTGTTTATTTCTGTCTCTTTAAATTCTGACCGAGCCCAGCCTTCATCCATGCTCCTCTGGTGTTTGATATCCTTCCCTCTTTCATGCCTTCAATAGTAATGTTTCACAACTCTGCGGTGTCATTGAGGAGGTCCCCACTTGCTTAAATCCAGCCCTCCATGGCATCTCTCTGTCTTGCTTTCTGTGGTTCTATTTCTTGTCCATTCTGGCTGTGGCTGGCTAGATGCTTTGCTAAGCCAAATATTCTTTGAGACATAAAATTTAAGAGGAGCTTTAAATATTTGATAAAATGGAAAGAGTAAAGAATTTAGTTTGTCAGAATGAGGAACTCTAAAGGACCTGATGAATGAAATCTGTTTAGGTGACCAATTTGGTTCATTGGTGTTTTATTTTTACACAGTGTTTACTGGATCTGAAATGATGTGTTTGGATGTGAAAAATTCAACTTTTAAAAACTGACCTACTGAAAACAAACTCTGGAACCATGCATGATTTGGGTACCACTGTAGACTAACTAAGACAATACCAATGAGTGACCAATTTTTAAGAAATTAAAATACTATAAAACTACCAATACCATTATGCTGAGTAATGAAGCTGTTTCATTATTAAGAATGCACTCATTCTTCTTAGAGTGCCTGTGGGTCATAATGAGGCACAGCAGTTACCATTGACCTGTAGATGTGTGAAAGTGTTGGCTGAGAATGTTCTTTCGATGACAAGTCAGGCAAGCTAGCTTTGACTATGGCTGATGGTTATCCAGAGATAACTCTCCCATACAGTGCTCAATAGTGTCTTATTCCCTGGCACATAGAGAGTTTGACTCCCTGACCTCTTCAGCCCTTCCAGACTGGCAATTTGACAAGTTTACTACAAGGTACTTTCTTGTTGACTTTCCATTCTGCCAAAGAGCTTCTACCTGGCACAAGGATAACTCCTCCCTGGCATTTAATTCTGAGTTTAGAGAAATACTTCATGCCAGTGCTTTGAATATTGATTAGACCCCTTTGATCTAGGTAATATTCTCAAAATAAGTTTCTTCATTCATAAAACAGGGATAGTGCCACTTCCCATAATTGTATCATCCGTGAGAAGGCCCCAACTCTGCAATAATGGGAGAGTTGGCCAATGCTTTGGAGTATTGTTGTCACAGTCATAGTCTGAAGATAGTGGGCTGTGGTTTTTTGAGGTCTTTCTGAGACCTGTGATACTAAAGGCTGTGCAGAGTAGCCAAAACCACAAATTTCAGGACTCCAAAGACCTGAATTATAGTCCCAGCTCTGGTGTTTATCAGCTGTGTGACCTTGAGCAAGCTGCTCAGTCTCTCTGCCCCTCCATTTCCTCATTGTGCACACTCAGGACAAACACGCCATTTCTCCTGTGCTTGCAGGGCTCTTGTGAAGCTCTTTCCCCATATGATAACGCATGAGGTTGGACTAGGTCAGAGTCACTCCACCTTCTCTGGGACATCCATGCCAGTTTGTCCTGCATGTGAACCTCATTTGTCATTCATGACAAATGAGAGAGAAGAGTAGACCCCTTCTCTCTCTCTACTCCAAGAAAGCACATTACAGCGCAAGTGAGGGAGAACAGCATTATTATAGTAGGAACATCAAAAATGTTCTAATTTATAAATAGGCATAAATCACTGCCATCTTCAGTAGTTCATTATCAATAGCAAACTACTTATTACACCTCACCTATGCCCGCTCCGGGGTTGAAAACTGCAGAGCCAGATGATAAGATTTGTTCTACTTCTAAAGATCTCAAATTGCATGTGTGTGTTCAGGCTATGTAAATGTAAATGTTGATGACAATGATACCAGATGCAAACAGACAGAAAGATCCAAGGGAACCCCTTCCATAGGAGGGTGAGGGGCTTGTCCACCAGGCCCCATGCTTGCTCAGGCAGGTGAAAGAATAGCACAGGGACAGCATTCTGAGACCTGCAGGCCAAATTCAGCATGCAAGTTAAAAATGGTTTTTACATTTTTAAATGATCAGAAAAAAAATTAAAAGAAGAAAACTATTTTGTGACATATGAATATTGTATGAAATTCCAATTTCTGTCTCCATAAGTAAAGTTTTATTGGAACACAGCCATGCCCATTCATTTACATATTGCCTATGGCGGCTTTTGTTACAGCAGCAGAGTTGAGTAGTTGTGACAGAGACTGTCTAGCCTACAAAATCTAAGATATTTATTCTATGGTTCTTCACAGAAAACATTTGCAGACCATTCAATTCCCAAATCTAGAGAGAAAAAAGAGTTTAATTTCAACTACATCTTTTTCTCCAAGAATAACTGTTGTTATTAGCTGCCATTGAGTAGGCCCCCAACTCATTCTACCCCATTCACAACAGCCATCCCCATGACCAGCTTCAGATCAGACCATTGAGATCCATAGGGTTTCCACTGGCTGATTTTTTGAAGTAGATCACCATGCCTACTTCCTAGTCCATCTTAGTCTGGAAGCTCCTCTGAAACCTGTTCAGCATCATAGCAACACACAAGGCTCCACTGACAAATGGGTGGTGGCTGCATATGAGGTGCATTGGCTGGAAATTGAACACAGGTCCCCTTCATGGAAGGCAAGAATTCTAATACTGAACAACCACTGCCCCTCCCCAAGAATAATTAGGGCAACTGTATACTTTATTGTCCAAACTGAGGCCTTTTTTAGAAAGCAATATGCATAAACTGAGACAGTCTGAGGAAAGTTGGGACACTTTGCTTGTAATCCTTGGTGTGAGCAAACTAAAGCAAATTTGTCCAGGTTGGAGAAGAAGGCTGTCTTGGCTTGAACTCTAATGGATTCATTCTTCCCTGGCTTCCTGAACCAGAAATAAGAGGCATCTGTTGGCCTAAGAATAGAAAGGAGGGCTGAACTGGGGAAGAGTTGGCCCCACCAGGAAGCTATAGAGAGCTCTGCTTTGCCCACCCACATCATTCCCTGTCCAAGGCCCTTCATTGTTTAATCAATATTTCAATATTTCCCTATGTTCTTGCTTTTGGAGAGCTAATCTACTTTTTAAGTTTTGTTGTTGTTGAGCGGATAAAAGAATATTGGATACTCAGCATAAAAACAGTCTCTCATCTTTGTTTGCTTTTGAAATTTGCTGAAAATATGTCCATCACCCAGCCTCTAGTTATTTGTATTGGAGATCAGGAATGAAAGAAGTCAGAGAAAGAAGTGTGAACCTCCACACACTTAGGCATTTTCAGGTACAGCAAAAGGAAAATGCTAAGTCTCTGCCCCAGGCCAACAAGTTGACACATTAGCATGTGGATGAACTGCACAGGGAAGTAGTTTTAGACATCAAAGCACCTTTGGATCCTCCAACCACTTCATCTTAGAGGAAAAAAAAAACCGATTGACCCTTGTAGGTGCAGAAGGAGAGCGATCTCTCAGAAACCAGGGACATAGCACCTTGGGCTTTATACTTCATTGTGGAATCAATGCTTTGACTTGTGCTTAAAAATAAGCTCAGTTATGGAAGGTGGATATAACATACATTGAGAAGCAGCCAGGGATCATAGGTCTGCTGCATCACGAGGCCAGGGACTTCGTCTGTGTGCCTGGGCCTGGAAGATGGGGACAGCCTGCCCCTCCTCCAGGTGCAGGGGAATAGATCACTGTCCCTCCAACTGCCTTGGGGCATCACCTACTCACCACCTTTGGAGAAGGGGTCTTGGTGGAAACCAGGCTAACTCTCCATGAGGGATTCTAGCAGAAAGATGCAGATGGAGAGCAGTGACCCAGGCCCAACCCTCACAGGCAGGTACCCACCTCAACTGTATGGATGCCATGGCTCCCTGCCTCTTTCCCAGGGCTCCTCCATCCTGGATTTTGTCCCCATTGTGTCTGGTGCTCTCAGCTAAACGTCTTGGAAAATAAACAAGTCGCTGCGTGGCACAAATGTTAAGCACTCAGCTATTAACTGTTCAAACCCACCCAGAGGCACCTCAGGAGACAGGCCTGGTGATCTGCTTTAGAAAGGTCAGTCTTGAAAACCCTACAGAGCGGTTCTACTCTGCACACATGGGGTTGCCATGAGTCAGAAGCCACTGGGAGGCAACTACCAACAACTCTGGGAACTGACTCAAGGATTTTACTTCCTGGGATTTTGTTTTCTGTTTTAATTTGGTAGAAAGAAAGGGAATGCATGTACAATGGTCGCATCTGGGGACTCGTCCCTAAACACTAAAAATACTATTTCTCGGTAGACGGCAGTAGGAGGAGAGACCTTCCTGATTCACTTCCAATCACACGGCATAAGTTGTTACTTGCCTTACTTTTCCCAAAGAGGTCAGCCTGAACAGGTGCTGAGACTGTTTCAGTTTCCCAGGTTAGATAATGGAGCCACTAGCCCAGAGGGTCTTGGGGAGGACGAATGCATTCCCATAGGCCCAGGCCTTGAGCCTGCGACAGAAGCCCAGAATACACCACAGTAAATTCTGTATCTTAGCTGAATTTAAAAGATCAAAGTACTATTGAAATCTATGATATATGTGGATAGTTATTTCATCTTTTAATGTAGATAAGGCTTAAAATAAATTGAACAAATCTATTGAGAATATTATATAAGACTTAAAATACTGTAATCAAAAAATTATAAACAAAATGGAAACACCAACAAATTTTACACAAACACATAGGAAAATAGTTTATATATTTAAAATATAAAAAGCTTCAAATAAATGTTAATATCTTCAAATGAAAAATGGACAACAGATACGAAGCAAAAATTCAAAGAAAAGTGCATCAAAAATTAATAAAAGAAAATAAATTATTAATTAATAAATACAATTACTAGTAGTCAAAATGCAAATTTAAAAATAAACAATTTTCAGCTACAAAATTAATTATGTTTTTAATGATAATAACGCAACAATGCCAGTGGAGAATAGGCACTCTTCCTATACAGCTAGCAGGAATGTAGATTGATGCAACATTTTTGGAAAGCAGTTGTTAAATATGCATTAAAAGTATTAAAAATATTTATCTTCTTTAAACTACTACTTCTCTTTCTAAGAACCTATCATAAGTTAATAATTAGAAACTTGGACAAAGATATATTCTAGAAGGATTTTTAATACAATATTATTTATAAAAGCGAAAAATAAAATTAAAACAAAACCCTGAAAACATGCTAAACCAAAAAAAACCAAACCCGTTGCCATCAAGTCGATTCCGACTCATAGTGACCCTATAGGACAAAGTAGAACTGCCCCATAGAGTTTCCAAGGGGCACCTGGTAGATTCGAACTGCTGATCTTTGGTTAGCAGGCATAGCACTTAACCACTACGCCACCAAGGTTTCTGAAAACATGCCAAGTCTCCAAATAAGAAAGTATTAAATATAAAGAATATCACAACACTATAAATGGAAAAAGCAAGATATAAACTTGTATATAGTATATGATTTCAATTTTGTAAAAAAGATCAACAGAAAATACATCAAAATATTAGCAGTGCCTAACTTTCTCTAGGTGTTGGGATTACAGTTGATTTTTACTTTCTTCTTTGCATCATCACTTAAAATGAGCATTTTAAGAAAAGTTTAATTATGCATTTATACCTTGTCTTATTCCAAAAAGAATGTGTTGTTGTTGTTGTTAGGTGCCATCAAGTTGGTTCCAACTCATACTGACCCTGTGTACAACAGAACAAAACACTGCCCGGACCTGTGCCATCCTCACAATCGTTGATAAGCTTGAGCCCATTGTTGAAGCCACTGTGTCAATCCATCTTGTTGAGGGTCTTCCACTTGTTCACTGACCTTCTACCAAGCATGATGTCCTTCTCCAAGGACTGTCCCTCCTGATAACATGTCCAGAGTACATGAGACGTAGTCTCACCATCCTTGCTTCTAAGGAGTATTCTCACTATACTTCTTCCAAGACAGATTTGTTTCTTCTCCTGGCAGTCCGTGGTATATTCAATATTCTTCACCAAAACCACAATTCAAAGGCATCAATTCTTCTTCTGTCTTCCTTATTCATCGTCCAGCTTTCACATGCATATGGGGCAATTGAAAACACCATGGCTTGGGTCAGGTGCAACCTTAGTCTTAAAGTGGTATCTTTGCTTTTTAACACTTCAAAGAGCTTAAAAAGGAATGTAGGGATTAAAAATAGGAATAAATAAGTAAAGTAAATTTTAAAGTAATTAAGAAAGGTGAAGGAGACAAGGTGGGTAAGAAAATGACTGTAGATCTAGGAATGTCCTTAGTACACAGAACATATGCCATGGAGTACCAGGTTCCTGAGAGAGAGAGTTTGGCCGTAAGTCACAAGTTTCTAGCAGCCAGCAGAACACAAGGAACACTTTCAGTTACAGAATCCACACATGCCTATAATAAAATCAAACCAGTTGCTTAATAAAAACACATGTGGTCTGGAACTGGGACCACTAGTGGCATCACTAAGGTTGGCGTCAACCATTGTGGTAACTCATGGTGTCACTCCCCACCCCCCGCGATGGACCTCCTCCCATACCAGACCATACAAAATCCTTAGTAACGTTTTTGTGCTAATGTTAACTCATAAATTGTAATTATTGTATATCACTCCTTCTTTTCCTTTAATTACTACTTCATTCTCAAAAAAGTTATTGATGTAAGTTAACAAATACTAATTACCACAATGTTGTAGCTAAAACACCAGAAAATTGGAAAAACTTAGCAACTATAAAAACACCAACAGCAACAAAAACAACAGCGCGTGCTTGTAGAGCGTGCAGAAGAAACCATGTGATTCGAAACATCATTGTAATTGGGTAATAATGACAGCTCCGACCAGAGTGCATTCCCAAAAAAAAAAAAAAAACCAAACCCATTGCCATCGAGTCAATTACAACTCGTAGCAACCCTGTAGGGCAGAGTAGAACTGCTCTATAAAGTTTCCAAGGAGCGGCTGGTGGATTTGAACTGCCGTCTTTGCTTAGCACCTGAGCTCTTTACCACTGTGCCACCAGGGAAATTAGCATAGAGTTTTAGCCTTGTAAGTATATTGATACATGTAAGCTGGGCTTACAAAAAATTTTTTTGGTTATAACTAATTACAGGGATATTTTTCTAAAAAATAATAAATTTTTGCTGAAACATTGCACAAAAATTTTATAGACAGTCATTTTGGTGTCACCCTCTCTGACAATGTCACCTCGTGCAGTCTGTACTTCCCTAGTGACACCACTGGGGACCACAGAAAAATATTGTACATGGATCTGTAAAGAGAAGTAGGCACTCAACATCATCCGAATAATAATCACAGCAAAGCATTTTATGCAGCAGTTCTTGCGGTGACCCGTAAATATAGGCAGATGTCATCACCAAAACCCAAACCAAACAGTTGCAGTCGACTTGATTCCAACTCATGGCAACCCCACGTGTTACAGAGTAGAACTGAGCTTGGTAGGGTTTTCTTGACTGTAATCTTTATAGAAGCAGATTACCAGACTTTTCTTTCATGTGCCACTGGGTGGGTTCTAACCACCAACTTTTAGATCAGTAGCCTAGAGCAAACCATTTGCACCACCCAGGGACCTGGTGATGTCATCACACTAAGGTGTAAATCAGAAAAGTACTTCTGATCATTTGACTAAATCCAGGAGAAGACTCCAAAATACCTAGACCAGGCATTCTAGAATGAGTTCTGCAGATCCTTGATCGCCTAGTTTCTCTGAAAAAAGGAATTTTTTCGTGGTCACATGGGTGTGAGGAGACCTGTGAACTCTCAGCACCCCCTCAGAGAGTCACAGTGCACATTAGAAAACCAAACTTTGTTTAATCCAGGCTTGCCCAAATGGATTTGACCAATTTCCTTGCAAAATGCCCGTTAAGATCTAGATGAATCAGCCATTCGCCTCTCTCAAATTTTACTTTGGGAAAAATTCCCAATGAACATTCTTTACTCTTAAAATCAAAGGGAAAATCATTTGACAAATAATAAAAGAGGAAGCCCCATATCATGGAATCTCTGTACGTACAGTTTCTTCCGGATTCATCGCAGCCTTGCCCTTGCATTAAGGTTTTGGGTCTCACTCTTTTGAGTTTCCTCCCCTCTCACCCTCACCCCATCTTGGTTTTGCACTCTGCTCCTTGCTGCTCAGGGCCAAGATCCAAGAAAGACAGAAGCCAATTTTTATTGTTTCATTCCAAGGCTGGAGTGGGCAGGATGCAGAGCTGGAGAAGTGGTGAGACCCTTGTCAGACACAGAGTAAATAAATTAGACCTCTAATTAAATTTACATGATAAATAAATAGGTTTTCTTATTTATTTAGTAAACAAATTTAGGCAGATAATGAGATTTCAACTGAAGGCCATGCAATGCCCCAGAGGCATATGCCAGGCAGTTACCCTGCTCACAATCCATGTGTTCTATAAAAGGCTTTATCTGACTCATCAGGTGGTTGTGTTGCCAGAGATAGGACAAGGGATGATGAGTGAGAAAGAAAGGTCCTTGTCCTTCCATTTGCAACCTCAGAAGAAATCAAAGAATAGCACCCAGAAAATTTTTTTCTGTTTGTTTATTTGTTTAATGGAAGAAGGAAGCAAATTTCTCATGGCAATTGGAACAGAAAAAAGAAAAAAAGAGATGGGCCATTTTTATTTCTCTGT
Organism: Dugong dugon; assembly: GCA_030035585.1. Classification (NCBI taxonomy): domain Eukaryota; kingdom Metazoa; phylum Chordata; class Mammalia; order Sirenia; family Dugongidae; genus Dugong; species Dugong dugon. The sequence continues at coordinate 69,892,351 of CM057473.1, forward strand.
TAAAAATCAGGAAACTAAGGTCAATTGGAATTAGAACAAGATGTGACCGACTGGTGCACGTTGTGCATGCCCTGCTGTGACTGGTGGCCTAGCAAGGAGCCGGGAAGCTTGGTTGCATTGGAAGCTTTCTTGAACTAACAGAGGGGCAGGCTGTGGGATTCCCCATTGAACTCATTCAGTCTGTCTTTTTCTCCTTATCTATGTCCTGTACTCTGTCTCTCTCACCCTCTGTCTCTCTCTGTTTCTCTGTCAATGGAACAAGCCTAACCACTTCTTAAAAGGGAATCTTGATACCAGATTTTGGAGAATCCTGTTCCCCAGAATTGCTGGGTGGGTGAATATTTTTTAGAGCATCAACACAGACACTAACACACTGAGATGGCATAACAGGGTCTCTTTAATTTGGAAGCCTTGGCATCCCTGCAGAAGCCTAGCAGGTACAGGACAGGTGATAATGTTCAGGATGGGACGTTTGAACAATCCGTAACATTCATGGCTCACACCTAATCCCAAGGCCCACTTTTAGATTCTAGTTATCAGACTGGTCTATGAGCTCCCACCTCAAACTCCTTCCCCCAGTTCTGCTATTGAAATACAGGACTAAATCTATTCTGCATTTAGAAGAAAACACATAGAAGGAAGGCGAGATGTTCATTATTTCAGGATTTGGGGTGGATTATCTAGGATCTACTCAGGTATCTCCCTCCTCCATGAACCCTTCAGGATCACCTTAGCATGAAGGTGTACCTCTGCTATACCTCCTTAGTGTTTTGTTTCCAACACTCTAAGGCACTAATGTTCATCTTGAGTTTGCACACAGTCAGAGTGGAGGCAGAATTATGCAGTGATCACTGCCCTGCAGCCCACTTTGCAGGGCTCTACAGATTCACTCATACCCATTGTTTCCAGGATCCCCAAGACTGCACTCAGGTTCAATGATTTGCTAGAAGGGCTCACAGAACTCAGCAAAGCTACTATACTCATGGTTACAGTTAATTACAGAATAAGGATACAGATTTAAATCAGAAAGGTGAAAGGCACATATGGCAGAGTCCAGAAGAGAACATACTTGAGCTTCCAGTTGTCCTCTCCCAGGGAATTATGAAAACAGCATTTAATTCTCCGAGCAATGATGTGTGACAACACATACAGAGTATTGTCAACCAGGGAAGCTCACTCAAGCCTTGGTGTCCAGGGTTTTTACTAGGGGGTGGTCACACAGGCATGCAGTGCTTACCTTGCTGACCTTAGTTACTCAGTCTTCAGCCCCCCAAGAGGTCCAACTGATACTGTGTGTCTCTCCCATACATATAAAGCCTTACCATAATTCACACTGTTAGCATAAACTATCTGGCATTGCCCAAGTTCACAAGTAAAGAAAGACACTTTTATGAGGCAAGATATCCCAAGGGTTAAGAGGTTATGTCCCAGGAGTTAGTCAAGGGCCAAACCGTTTTTTGAAATGTGCGGAGTTTGAGCACCAGACCTGCTGAGTCAACCCTTTACTGCACACATGCTCATCCCTTAGTCTTGGCCTTGCACACTTCTCTCTCTCTAATAGATGAGGAAACAGAGGCAGGAAGGGCACCTAAGTCATCACTCAGCAAAAATTGACAGAGCCAGGTGTCTGGCTTCCTCAGGAATTACTCCAATTTGGAAAGAAAGACAGAGGAAGAGCAAGGGAAGAGACTCCTTCCTGATATGGGGGTCCAGATGGTTGGGGTCTTGCTACATTCCCACTGTTATGGTATGTATGGTGGTCATCATTTCCTGGAGCTCTGTGTTTTGGTCAAAGGGGCTGCCATTTCTTTAGTCTTGAGCTGCAACCTCTAGGATTCAGAGGGTCCACAGATCACACTTCACCTTCCCTGCTTCTACCCACCCCTCTAGTGCACTGACAGCAAGGAATGGTGAGCAGAGCCTGGTGGGACATGGGCACAGCAAAATAGTCCCCAAGGGTATATGCCCTCTTGGCTCAGGGGCTACAGGTGGATTCAGCAGGTGAGGTTCTTCCACTGAGCTGTTGCTTTGCACAGGCTCTGCTCCATGCAGCTCTTGGCAGAACCACACAATAAGGCCTTAGGATATGTAGAAGACCTTGACCTTGGGAAGAGAGGCACCATGTGCTCACCGGTACTGATTCATCCCTTAGCCCTGTACCTTGATACTTTTTCTCTCTGCCTGAGATATGAGGAAACTATGACAGGAAGGGCATTTGAGACTTCACATAGCAAACAAAACACAACAGAGCTGACCACTGCTAAGCCCATGACACAAGCCTGCTGTTCAGCCTCTGACTCTGCCACCAGGCAGCAGGACAGCGTAAATAGCCCCAAACCACGTTGGGGACCTTCTTGTTCAAGCTGAACTGAGCTGTCATATGGACGGCAACTTTCCCCTCCACATCTGTTTAGCATAATTTAAAAATCACAGCCTTTGCACCTACACGATGGGCACCACATATTGTTCGTATTTCTTATTATCCCAAATTAAATTATTGCCTGGTGTCTGGATTTTTCTGCATTGACGGTAATAATGGAGCTCTATTCTGTCTTCCAATCAAACTTTGGGAGAACGCATATGGGATCAGAGGGGAGTTATGAAAACCTGATTGCCATGTAGTCACAGCAAAAGAGCCCTTCACTGTGGCTGAGCCTGAAATCCTTTGCTTCGTTATAATGACATTCAGATGCCAGCGCTGGCCCTGCCGTTTGGCTCCTGTGTGTTACAGAGAAAGGGAGAGCGAGCGAGGACACCGAGTAAGTGCATCTGGGCTTCATTAGTTGCAATGTAATTTACAAAAGGCAGCTTTTCATATGTTGGGATAATCAGCAGGCTGTTATTGAGGTAGCACACGGTAATCACTGGTTGACAAGAGCAATCCATGCTCAGTGAGATAAATGGGTTTGACTGGCAGGGCAGTAGTTGGACTTTAATAAAAAAAAAAAAATTGAATTTTTTTTTTTCCCTGTGGCTTAATATAAGAATCTTCTGGACATATGCATAAAACTGACACAGTAGCAGAAACTCCTGGCAGAAAGAACATGCCACAGCACTGGGGCTCAGAGGCAGTTTCTGCCTTATAAATTCTGTAGATGTTTGGGCAGGGGTTGAAACTGGGGTGGGTGGGGTGAGGAGGAGAGAGCTATGCAGGGACCTTGAAGCCCAATCCCAGCATATATCACCTAATTATGGACAAGTAATTTAATACCATTCCAAAGGTTCAACGTGAATCATTGCTTTTTCCTACAATGAGTCTGGGATCTAGTGGGGGAAGAGCTTGACGCTGTTGACTCCTAGACTTATGCCCTCTTTGGGGGTGATACATCTATGTGTCTAGCTTGGTGAAGACTGAAGTCTTTGCTAAGGAGTGTGTTAACCTTTCCTCTACATAACCAGTATCCAAAGGACCTGGAACCACCTTCAATATGCCACGCACACTGTCTCCACACTATAAGGCCCCATATAGACCCTCCCATGCTTCACAGTAGCTGTGCCTTCATCTCACTAGCTGACTGTGTGACCATTTTTCAAGTCTAGCACGGAGCCGATGCTCCTGGCGCAGCCTCAGATGACTCTTGTATGCTGAGCTTATTTTAAGGGCCTAGAAAAAAAGAGCAAAATATCAGCAGAATGTATGGAGGACATGGTTGAGGATGTGTTGGATGGCTACCAGGCTTCTTTTACATTTAACAATACACGTGATCACCAAAGTTTAGTTGAACACTTTCTATCATGTTACTCACATATGGACCAGAATTTCACCTTTTTGAAGGTCAGATTAAACAAACTGTGGGGATCTTGAAGGTACCTGTAGCTTGTGGGATGGAAAGGTGCAGAGACCTATTTTTTCATGCAACTTGGTTTAATATGCAGTCACTAGTACAAAGATGAGGCCAACTTAAAAAATCATAGAAATCTTAGAATTCTAAATCTGGAAAGGACCTTAGAAATAATCTAGTGCATCCATAGATGAAGTGACTCAAAAACAAGTGACTTGGCCAAGGCCATATGGCAAATTGGCTGCAAAGCCAGGGATAGAAGCCTGGGGTTTGGGATCTTTGTCTTGTGCTGCTTTGTGCCCTGTGGATTCCCAGACCCGTTCAGTAGGGTCCCCTAGAGATGCTGTAGAAAGTGCCCGGTAAACAGAGACCTCCCGAAAACAACACCTTGCAGATAGTCGCTATTTCTCCAAGAATATGCAGTTCCGGCCTCACATAGCTCCCATCACATCCCATATTCAACTGTCCATGGTTGCTTTTCCTGGCATCACCAGTCAAGAGAGCACAGAGTTAGCATTCAGATTGCTGGAAGTGTGGAGGAGAGGAAGAGCCCAGATGGGCAAAGACGCAGGCTCTAGTCAGAGATCTGCACTAATCAGTTGGGTGAACTTGGGCGGGTCTCTTCACTTCTCTGGACTGCAGGCTCCTTTGACTCTAAAATGCAGAGATGGAGTACAGCAGTGACTTCAGTGGCAGTTTCTGTTTTGCTGCAGTGGAACTCTTTTGTTCCAGATAAACACTGTATCAACCACATACCCCAGCATTCAGAAAGAGATGGAGTGGACGGGTTCTCGTAGGGAGGGATGGCAGGGTCACACATGCCTTTTTTGTTTCCTGTGCACCCCCATAGCAGGCCCCAGGTCCCTCCTCCAAGCTCAAGACTCCATAGAGCGTGGTTAAAAAAACACTGGAATAAGCTGTCTCAAAGCCCTTTCAGCTTCAGTATTTTATGATTCTATTAATAGCCTGGACTCAGGTGTCTGAACAGAGACCATATTAAAATAGGGCATGACACTCTGCAACCCCTCCCTGAGATGTTGCAGATCCAGATTCTCTCCTGCTCCTCCTTGTGCTGAGGAAAGAGTCCAATGCAGCCAGGGATGCCAGTCTGGGCCTGCCCACTTCCATGGTACCTGATTCAAGAAACAGCCTGGCTTCAAGGACTGAAGATGCTATCGTGCAAGGAGAGAGTCCTTGAGTGTCCTGAGCATTGGGTTAGACTGTCAATGTGGGTTGCTAGAAAGGATTCATCATCTCCAATTCACATGAGAACTGGGCAGAGATCCACCAAGCACACAGTTTGCTCCTGGATCAGAGCCTTAGGCCATCAGGGAAATTGGGAGGAGCTGCTCCTGTGTTTGCAGAGCTGCAGGGCATTGCACAGGCCAGCAGGGAGGGTAGAGGTGATGGGCAAGGATGCACAGAGAGCCATGACACCCCATTCCCGACCACACCCTTGTCTCTTTTACTAACGCTTCACTGTCAAAGCCCCACATCTCTTCTGTGTGGGCTCACCAGTGCCCCTTCTGCACACCGATATATCATTATCTGTATTATTTAAGGCAATTAAACATGTTCTTAACACTTGACTGCTAACTAAATTCCTTCTTGCTGTTTTTTTACACATCCGGAAAGGAAGTACAGTCTGTTAAGTGACTGCTTGGTAGGCACAGGGCATGGAGGGCTTTTATGAATGTTGTTTGCTCTAAGCTCATCTGAAGTAGATATCTTTAGAGCATTTTCCAAATGAGGAAATGGGCTCAGAAGTTAAAATGACTCAGAGAGAATAAAGGGTGAACTCAAGATTTGAACCCAAACACACCAGTGTTTATTTTATGACCTAACTTCATGCAAGAATATAGAGAAGGTGTGGGACTCCCTTAACTGGGAGGCCCCTTCACTGGGGCTGGAAGAGGCAGGTAGCTTCACCGTGGGCACTGGTAGGCAGAGAACAAGGACCAAGCCCTGCTGAGGATGTATGGTCCCCGCCCTCACAAAGCTGGAGCTGACAGTTGGGAGGGGAACTGTCACATTAGCATGCAGTCAGAGGGGAGTACACAGTTTTAGGAAGGAAGCTGAGGGAGAAAGAAGAGGGGCCAGCAAGCATATCCTAGAGGACGTGGGAAAGAGGGGCTGTTTTGCTTCTGGCCCCCGATAGCCTAAAGGGCAGGGGAGGTTGGTGCAAGGAACACTAGTCAGCTTGGCCATTTCTTAGTACACTGTGATTATTTGGGGATATACAGGCAACCCCTCTTCTCTAGCACATCATATGTCTCTGTTTTATTTATTTCTCAGTCTCTAAAATGTACCTCTATTTCACTCCAAAGAGCCTTAAGTAGCGAATCAGTCAGCCTCAGTCTCAGATTCTACACCCTGTGCACCCACCACCTAACAGACTGAAAAAAAACAGCTTCCATTGAGTCAGTTCTATAGGTCGCTAAGTCTTTCTTCCAAGGTGCCTCTGGGTGGACTTGAACCTCCAAACTTTCGGTTAACAGCCAAGTGTGTTAACCATTTATGCCACCCAAGGACTCCGTCTAATAGATACCCATTGCCATTGAGTTGATTCCATCGAGTTGAGTAGAACTGCCCCATAGGGCTTCCAAGGCTATGATCTTTACGGAGGCAGACTGCCACATCTTTCTCTCATGGAGCAGCTGGTGGGTTTGAACCACAGACCTGTCAGTTAGCAGCCAAGTGCTTAACTGCTGTACCACCAGGGCTCCTTACAGATAATGGGGACAACTGCAGGCTCTGGCCTGGAGTTCTTCCTGATTCCATCTCAGCAGTGAAAGCGGCAGAGGCCCCTTAGCAGGTCTTGTGTGGGGAGCTTGAAGGGGTGCACTGTGTATTCTCAAATAAAAACCATTTCCCGCATTTCTCTCTAGCTTCCAGGCCTTCTCTTTGCCTGGGAACATCAACCACGCCCCTGATTAGATGCCCTGGGATGCCATTTTGCATGTCTGGCGAGGCTGGTGCTGGGCAGCCCTGGCCCACAGAAATGCGGTCCCCTGGCCAGGACACTGAAGAAGAGCAGTGCTCTGCCCAGAAACTTTCTGGAGGGTTGGGAACTCACTCATCTGCCAGCCAAATTCCCACCTTGGGGATTCAGTGCCACTTCTCTGCAAAAACAGATGCTGAATTACCCTGCACTTAACAAATGTTTGCCCTGCTCTCCTAAATCTGCCAACACAAATTGAATTGTATTTTTTCATTGGTCTATACAGTGGGTGTGCTCTGGAGCCAGCACTAATTTCCCCCAAGCAGGATAAACGCACAGACCTGAGCCTTCCTACTCACATTCTGTCTCATTCTAGCAAATTAAAACGTCGCAGCATACTGTGATCCTTTAGGAGACCTGGTCAGATGGTGGTGTGCAAGGGGCAGCGGGGAGGCTGTCATTTGATCTCATACCTTGTCACTAGTGAGATAATTAAGGAGAATAAAAACTGTTAAAACATTTGCCAAACCCATGGCCATCAAATTGATTCCAACTCATAGTGATTACAGGACAGAGTAGGACTGCCCCCTAGGGTTTCCAAGGCTGTAATCTTTACGGAAGCAGACTGTCACATCTTTCTTCAGCAGAGTGACTGGTGGGATTTAACCACCGCACCACCAGGGCTCTGGCCATAAAACAATAGTCTAGAGGAGGCAATGTTGATGCAATCTTGCAAGAAGCAAAAAAGCTATTACGCTGGCAGTTTTCTTAAGAGTGATTTTTACATTCCAGGTATACTCTCGTGGATCGCGCCCCCCCCCCGCCCCCGCCCCCGCCCCCGATTCACTCTTATAACCAACCACGATCAATTTGGCTTAATTAAGTTCTACGAAAATCTTCACCTAGAGTGGCCACTTTAGGAATCAAAGTTCATCCACAAAGTTCATGCAATCAGAAATGGAGTTTGATTTGGAGAGGCTCTCAGAAAGGAATTGCAATAGGAAATGGAATTGTGTTTGCTGCTGGAATGCCGCTGGTCTTGGCTGCCTGAATTCTCAGAAGTCTTCGAAGGAGAGCGCACATTCATAATGGAACACCTGGTTTTCCCAAGCTATGTTTCTCACAGGTGTTGCCTGGGCATCAAAGGGCACTGAAGGAAGCTCACTTTCATTCTGAATACATCCTTTTAGGAAAGGGCTGTGTGTGTCCGTGCCACACCCGATGTTGCAGAGGAGAAGTTGCATGCCCATGTAGAAGCCCCTGAGTGCCTCAGCAGTAGCTGGGAGAAGAATCCAGCACCGCCTCCTCTCCTCACCAGCAACATGGCAGGAACGTTGGCCTGCAGGAATCCCTGGCCTCAAAGCAATTCTAGGGAACGTTTGTCAGTTCAGCCCACATGCCCAGAGGTCAGGCTTTTCTTACCAAATCTTCATTAACAAGGGTCTGGAAAGGGGCTCTGAGAAGCAGTCAGGGAGATGTAGTTTGGAAGCTGAAATATGAGACTTTCTGGGACATTTCAGAGTTTATGGGGCCAGTGGGACCAAATATACAAAATCAAAGCTGTCCCAGAAAATTCAAGATAAATGATAGCCAACCCATGGGGGCTTAAAATCAAAAGCAGAGAATACCAACAAGGCAGGCAGGTGGAGGCCCATCTTAATGATACGTAACCCCCTCGTGCATGCTACAGAGCAGAAAGAGCCCTCGTATTGATCATGGTGGACAGGGAAGGGGTGTCAGGGTCCTGCTTAAACATGTCAAGAGCAAACCACCTAGCACAACAGCAATCCAAATGCAGGTCTGGTGACCCCAGAGTCATGTGCTAACCACCAAACCACACTCCCTCTCCAAACAAGAATGTAAACAATGGAGCTTACATGCTCTGCTCCAGCATCAATGAACTTCTTGTCATCTTTCAAATGGAAGGTTCTTGTCAAGGATACTCCCCTTAGGGCCTTTGCACTTGCTGTTTCCACTGTCTGAAATCCTTACCCCCATATATCCATGTCTCCCTCCCTGACTTCCTCCAGGTCCCTGCTCAAATGCCAGCTCATCAGTGAAGGCTTTCCTCACCAGCCACCCAAACCCCCTCACATTTGCCCTCCTTACTCTGTTTTCTTTCTCTTCAGAGCACTTATCACTGTATTTGTTCATTGCCTGTCTCGTTCCTCTGTGTAAGCGCCATGAGAGCCAAGACTTTGTCATGTTTGTTGTTCTAGTCCCAGAGCCTAGATCAGGGGTTGGCAAACTTTTTCTATAAAGGACCAGATAGTGAATATTTTCAGCTTTGTGGACCCTACAGTCTCTGTTGCAACTACTCAACTCTGCCACGGTTGCATGAAAACATCCATAGAAGATACATACACAAATGGGCATGGCTGTGTGCCAATAAAATTGTATTTACCTGTGAACTAGACAAAAATGGGTTTGGGGCCCAGATGACCTCTGGTCTAGATCAGTTACCTGGCATCACATGTGCATTCGGTAAATAAGTGTTGAGTGACTAAACAAATACATAACTGTATCATGAGCATGCATCAAGCAGCAGCTACTCAGCCACCAGGGGTTTATGAAGTGTCTAGGTGCTGTGAATGTGCTCTAAGGTCAGACACAGCCCTATCTTCGGGGGAGTACTAGGTTGTTTACATGTAAGGGGAGTGAGGGCCAGAGGGAGCTTCTCAGGACAAGAGGAAACCAGTGAGTTACACCATCTTCCCTGAAGCTTACCCAGAGATTAACCAGAAAAAAATAAAAACAGAAGTTTCCACTGAGTCTATTCCAACTCATGTTGTCCCCATGTGTGTCAGAGTAGTACTGTGCTCTGTAGGATTTTCATTGGCTGATTTTTCAGACATAGATCACCAGGCCTTTCTTCCAAGGTACCTCTGGGTAGACTCAAACCACCAACCTCTTGGTTAGCAGCGAGGTGTGTTAACTATTTGCACCACCACACAGGGACAGCCCAGACACTGGGTCCCCTTAATAATAACCTCTTAGGAACTAAAGGAAGACAGAACAATGAGCTTGTCATCTTGGAGGCCTAGTTCCCAGAGACACACTGCAGAACACTTGCCCTCAGAGTCCTAGACAACTAGAACCCCACGTGTAGTGTGGTGGTGAAAGGGGGCACTGCATATTGTGGGAAGGCAGAGGAAGAGGCCTTTCCACAACCTGGAGAAGCAAGGTCAAAACGAGGCACTTTCCTAGGAGGAAATATTTCAGAGAAGTCTTCACTCATACGTTCACCTGCCATGTTTTGAGAGGACTGGGATAGGAGCTGAGGATAAAGACTGGCATGATTCTTCACCTCAAGGAGCTTACAATTGGGACAGGTTCACAGACATTAAATATTATTTTATTAAATTTGTGGTAGGTGATATGGAGAAGAAATAGAGGGTGCTATGAGAATATAATAGGGACACACAGCTCAGGTGCCAAGGAAGGCATCTGGCAGACAACGTAGGGAAGGTGTACCAGCACGCAGCGTGTGCGCCAGGGCCCAGTGGCATGAAGGAGTGAGGCGTCCTCAGGAACCAAGCTGCTCAGTACGGAGGGAGTGTGGGGTGTCTGCTAGGAAGTAGGGGCAAGAACCTTCCCACGAGGGAGCAGCCAACTCTCCTAGGGCCTGGTGTGTGTGCTGAGGTATTTGGGTTCAATCCCAAAGTCTGATTTTTTGTTTTTTGGATGGTGGCCACCTGCCTCTCTGAATGGTCTAATACCCCTGTGTTCTCTGCCAAGGACTCAGCACCTCTCATCATGCCTGCCTCACAGGGCAATTTCCAAGAAAAGAAATCTCCACATATACTTAGGGCTGAACAAACCCAAAACAACACTCAGTGATGTCTGAGGATATAAAGTACTGCAATTTGGAAATGTTACTCTGAACACAGGCCTGCTTTGCTTTAAAACGTAATGTGACTCTATCCATTTTGCAGCATAAAAACGTAGGAATTAATTGTCCAAGTGAAAGCAAGGATGAGAGGATTTCCCTAACGTTGGTTCTTGGTCTTTTTATCACTCCATCTGGTAGATCCAGCACCTCTTTCAGCTGGGTTTCTCCACTTTTGCGTGTCTTGTTTATAAGCCACCTCTGTGCACGGCTGAGCCCCTCTCCGGGGTCTCTGGGTGTTTGTGTCTGAGCTTCTCTGTGTGTCTCCACAGGTCCCTGAACAGGGAGAAGGCAACACATGGTGGGGGTACCCCAAGCCCAGGCCTGCATGCTCAAGGCCAGGCCCTCTTCTATGTTCTTCTGAATCTCTTTTACTCTTCTCTAGTTCCCGCTTCCCTTCTCCTCTCCCTTGAGTCTCTGCTTCGTAATTATCCATAATATAGAACAGAATATTTTATTATTTTATTGCAATTATTTGCAAAAAATTTGTTTCCTGCTTCCAGTTTAAAAGGCCACTGAGAAAACAGTATTATATTCCTCTCTTAGAAACAGGTAAACAGAAGTTTTCCTTGTTGTTGAGCCCTCTCTGGATGAGCTGTTTGCCATCTGTTCTCTGCCTGGTGCCAGGGAGTCTGTTCTCATCAACCGTGCTCCTGACCGACACGTTTTACCGTGGCAGCGAGAGTGAACAATTCTGAAAAGAGATAAGCTACACCTGTCAGGGGCTCTGTGGATTCTGACCCTTCAGTTTAAGTTTACCAAGTTCTCAGAAAGAGTTTCTCAGAGGACTCAGCTTACTCCTTTTGAGACTATTTCCTCCTCGGTGTGAGACCTCACAGTTTGAATGGAGTGACTCTCACAATCTTTCAACCCACAGAGCACGCTTTCTATTCAAATGTTTCCCTCTTTACACACCACACTCCCAGAATTGTTACATTCTTGAGTGCTGTCGGTCCTACCTGGCAATTTCACCAAGCTCCTTCAGAGAAAAGAGAGGTCCTAAAAAAATAAGCCAATTTCATATACATGGATGACTACATATGCATGTATCAATTCTTTTCCTAAAGAACACCAGGGCTGGTGTCTCTGTCAGATCTTGAGAGTGTATCATTTTAAGTTGTTTGTCTTCTCTTGCTTTTTAGAAATCCGTTAGAATCCTAGGTTTTAAAAGTTGTTTCCTTGATATAAGGAATTTAATTGTGCGGCTCTTAGCAGGCCCCAGGGAGTCTAATGAAAAATAAATAATCCTAAGTAGCCTCCCTTAGGGATGAAGGATAAACTCTCTACCAAGAGGCTCTGCTGTTAAGGAGATGTGTTAATTGCATCAGCACGTTAGGCTACTCCCCTGTTCGGTAGGAGGCTCCTTCAGGGCTGGCTCATTTCTTACTTTATGAGGGTACTCCCTTACGTCCCTCACACAGGGGCTGAGGAAGGATGCAAACATTAGGTGACCGATTCAGCAGTGCCCCCAGGAGCCCTATTGTGCCCCATAGAGCATCTGAGCAATGGCTAAGAGACCTTGTAAGATTTCTTGTTGTCTCCACATCTTCACCTGTAAAAGGAGAAACTTTGTACCTTATCTGGGGAAGAAACGGAAGGGAAGCACATTACTGAGCATGTACTATGAGTCACACCCTGTGCTAGGTACTTTCCCATTTGTTAGTACCCCTACTCTCTATGAGGTGCATTTTAGTACCAATCTCATTTTACAGACAAGGAAACTGAGGCTTAGTGAGATTAAGCGATTAGCCCAATATTAATGCAGTTATTAAGTGATAGAGATAGGATTAAGGACCTAGAACAGTTCCTGGCACCCTAAGGCCACAATAGGTGTTAATCATTGTTGCTGCTGCTTCTGTGATTATAAAACACCAGACTATCTGATTTCCAAGTTCATGCTCTAAAAATGAATGAGAGGAAACCTGCAAAACTCTTGGAGATGTTGAGGAGCCTCACACATTGGATGAAGTTCTAGCAGTTTAAATCACATTAAGGTTCAAATTAACAGCCAATTGTCCAAAGGGCTGGCCACTGGGCCTCGTGGCTGGAAGCCCTCCAGAAACCCATTCTCTGGCCTTTGTCCTTGGATGGGGAGAGGGGTGCTGCAGAGGACCCAGGCGAGGATCTGAAAGGAAAGACTCAAGTTTCCCCACGGCAAGAAGTGGAAGAGCCCAACATAACTTGGGCAAGCGCTCTGTGGGTCCCCACTGCACACTGCTGTCAGTGTGACCAGGCATCACTGCTGTGAACATTCCACTGCCCAGCAATAGCTTTCCAACCTGGCCCCTCAGAGACTATGCTGGCAACACGTGCCGATTTTACAGACAAGAGAACAAGACCCAAAAGGGGAGAGGGACTTCCTTCACATTCACGTTTGTTCTTTCCCCTCCTGTCTTAGTTACCTAGTGCTGCTATAACAGGAATACAAGTGGACGGCTTTAACAAACAGAAATTTATTCTTTCACAGTTTAGGAGGCTAGAAGTCCAAAATCAGGATGCCAGTTCTAGGGCAAGGCTCTTTCTCTTTCTCTGACAGCTCTGAGGAAAGTCCTTGTCTCTTTTCAGCTTCTGTTCCTCGGATCTTTGGCGATCTTCATGTGGCATGGCATCTGTCTTCCCCCATCTGTGCTTCCTTGATGCTATGCCTAATCTGCTCCTTTTATATCTCAAAAACAGTTAGGTTTTTTTTTTTTTTTAATTGTTGTACTTTAAGTGAAAGTTTACAATTCAAGTTAGTCTCTCATACAAAAAATTTATACATACATTGTTATGTGACCCTAATTGCTCTCCCTATACTGTGACAGCATACTTCTTCTTTCCACCCTTGATTTCCCGTGTCCATTCAACCAGCTCCTGACCCTCTCTGCCTTCTCATCTCACATCCGGACAGAAGCAGCCCATTTAGTCTCATGTATCTACTTGAGCTAAGAAGCACACTCTTCACGAGTATCATGTTACCTCCCATAGTCCAGTCTAATCTTTGTCTGAAGAGTTAGCCTTGGGAATGGTTTTAGTTCTGAGTTGACAGAGAGTCTGGGGGCCATGCTTTCTGGGGTTCCTCCAGTCTCAGTCAGACCATTAAGTCTGGTCTTTTTACTAGAATTTGAGTTCTGCACCCCACTTTTCTCCTGCTCCATCCGGGACTCTCTCTTGTGTTCCCTATCACAGCGGTCACTGGTGGTAGCTGGACACCATCTAGTTTTTCTGGCCTCAGGATGATGCAGTCTTTGGTTTATGTGGCCCTTTCTGTGTCTTGGGCTAATACTTTCCTTGTGTCTTTGGTGTTCTTCATTCTCCATTACTCCAGGTGTGTTGGGACAAATTGACACATCTTAGATGGCCACTCAATAGCTTTTAAGGCCCCAGATGCCACTCACCAAAGTAGGATGCCGAACATTTTCTTAACAAACTTTGTTATGCCAATTGACCTAGATGCCCCCTGAAAGCCTGGTCTCCAGACCCCTGCACCTGCTACTCTGTGCCTTGAAGTGTTTTGTTGTATTCAGAAAACTTCTTAGCTTTGGTTTAGCCCAGTTGTGCTGACTTCCCCTGTATTGTGTGCTGTCCTTCCCTTCATCTAAGATAATTCTTGTCTACTATCTAGTTAGTGAATAACCCTCTCCCTCCCTCCCCACCCTCATAACCATCAAGGAATGTTTTCTTCTGTGTTTAAACCTTTTCTTGAGTTCTTTTAATAGTGGTCTTTTACAATACTTGTCCTTCTGTGACTGACTAAATTCACTCAGCATAATGACCTCCAGATTTCTCCATGTTATGTTTCATGGATTCATCATTGTTCTTTATTGTTGCATAGTATTCCATTGTGTGAATACACCATAATTTGTTTATCCATTCGTCCATTGATGGCACCTAGGTTGTTTCCATCTTTTTGCTATCATGAACAGTGCTGCAATGAACATGGGTGTGCATTTATCTATTCATGTGATGGCTCTTATTTCTCTAGAGTATATTCCAAGGAGTGGGATTGCTGGATCATATGGTACTTCTATTTCTAGCTTTTTAAGGAAGTGCCAAATCAATTTGTGATTTGGTGCTTCCTTAAAAAGGAAAAAGTGGTTGTACCCATTTTACATTCCCACCAACTGTGTATAAGTGTTCCAGTCTCTCCACAACCTCTCCAACATTTATTATTTTGTGTTTTTTGGATTAATAAAAGTGGTTAGGTTTAAAACACACCCTACACGGATATGGCCTCATTAACACAACAAAGAAAACCCTTTTCCCAAATGGTATTACAGCCACAGGTATAGGAGTTAGGATTTATCAGCACATACTTTGGTGGACACAGTTCAATCCATAACACCTCCTTTACCACCTCTGCTTGCCAGTCACCCAGCCCACACGACCTCTTTCTCCCTTCACTTCAGAGGCTGTGACCACAGAGGACAGGGGAGGTGAGGGAGACAATTTTGCACCCAGGTTCTTTCCTTCCTGGGGTGGCTGGCATACACAGGGACCAGGCCTCTGTAGAATCCTTGATGTGAAAAGACTGTCCTATGCTTTGGAGCTGCCCACTTGAAAAGCACACTGGCCATGTGCAGTTACTGCCCGAAAGGAGTTCTCAGCCATACCTGCTCTTCCCCTTTCCTGGCTAGACATGGCCAGTCATTCCTGTCACCTCTACCAAGCACAGCTGGGGAGAAAAATGTCTCTGCTCTTAACAAAAGAGGAGGAGCACTCTGTTCAATCAACTGTGGGAGAGACTGAATTATTTATACTGCCTTTGTCACTCCCCGCGAAAGTAATTTCATTGCTGAATTTTAAGTTTTTCATTAATTAACCACTTTTTCAGTTCAGTGCTTTGCAGCTCAGTATAAACCTGCAGCAGTGCCGTTTCAGAGGACAGCTGGGGAGGAACTTGGCGTTGGCCCTGCCGCTCCCAGTGACATATGGATTTTCCGTGTTTTTGTTTGTTTTTCTGCGGTTTCTTTGGCTCTGTTCTGGTGCAGATATTGGATGTTTCATTTAAGACTCAGAGTCTCACCCAAACTGTCTGCAATTTAATATGTCACAATATATACGCTGGTAAATCATCTCTGTGTCATCTTTCTCAACTTTCTGTTATCAAATTGCGTTTTTCATGGTAAAATATTCCTCTAAGAGACGGCACGAGGTGCATACATACCCAAGCCGACTATTTAACTCTAATAGGCTAAGCCTGCCCTCTGAAACTAAACTAGGAATTGAGAAAACGTAGCCAAATGAATCAGGAAAATGCTTTCTTGGAAATGGAATGTGATTTAGACTAGAAAAGGGATTTAGAAGAAAACTGACACTTTACCTGAACTCTCCAGATAATTGCTTCATCTTTCCCACCTTGCTCTGGAAGTAGAGACCTGACTAGGCTTGTCTTTGGAGCAGTTTCAGTGCGTGTGTAGAAATGGTATCCCGTGAAAAAGAACCATGCAAAGTGTTCATAACTTTGTCAAGTGTAGCAGTGAGTCAATGACATCACGTGGTGGTGAAACTTCTACCTGTGAAATCTCTACAGGTAAGAGTCTTTCAGAGTCATTGGTTGATGCAAACAGTTAACACTCAGCTGCTATCCAAAATGTTGAGTCCACCCAGAGGTGCCTTGGAAGAAAGGCCTGGCAATCTACTTTAGAAAACTCAGCCATTGAAAACCCTATGGAGCATAGTTCTACTCTGACACACATCGGATTGCGATGAGTCAGAATGGACTCGATGGCAACTGCTTAAGAGTTTTCCAAATGTAGTTGCTAGTTGCCATCGAGTCCATTCTGATTCACGGTATCACTCCTGCTGGAAACAGAGAGCAGATAAAAGCTGTGTCAATTCAAGGGAGAGACCTGAGCACCTCCTGTGTGCTAGGCATGGGGCAGGTGCCGAGGATGTGCAGGAGAACATGCACTCGGCATGCTCATCGATGAGTGACTGCACTGAGGTGGGAAAGGTCAGCAGGTCCTGGCAAGGCTCTGGGCAAGGCCGGTAGTTCTGGGCCTTGGTCATGAGATCTCACTGTACCAATAAGCCAGAGGTAATCAGTCAGTTAGCAAGGATGCACTGAGTATCCGCTGAGCCCTTAGTGCTGTAAGACGAGTAAGACAAGCGAGCTGTGTTCTATGGTGTCTAGCACCTTTGGTCATGCAGACAGGCTGGCTCTTCCTAAAGACCTCTTCTGCCCTGTGACTGCTTCACTTGCACAAAACACAACCCAGAGTTCCTTGAATTTTTAAAGAAAATCACTTCTATGATGTATTTTGATAAAAGTAACATACTGTTTGTAAAAAAAAAAATTTTTTTCTGAGAAAATAACTAAACAGAAAAATGCAGAAAAAACTACTCATATCTTCATGACTAAAGGATGACCACATTTAACATTAGATGCCTATTCTTCTCATCTTTTTGTCTATCCATCTGTCTACATATATAGTTTATATATCAGACTACAATTCCAGTTTGTGAATTTTTTTTTTTTTTCATTTTTACATAAAAATATATCATGATCATCTTCCAGGTCATTAGTTATTCTCCTTTAGCCTCATCTCCTATTTCCATTGGATGCATAAATTACTTTTTTAAACCATTCTCCTTTTCAGGCTGTTACTTTCTTTTCTTTTTGCTATTATAATAAAAATTTCTTTGAATATTCTGGAAATTATGTTTTTTACTTATCTCCGTAAGACAAATTTTGAAATTTGAATTGCTGGAGCAGAGTATATATTTTTTTAAGACTTTTGCCAAATTTTCTTCCAGAAATCTTCAGCCAACTTATATTCCTACCAGTAATGAACAGGATGACTTACTTCTCCATACTTGCCTTAGCTTCTGGAACCCTCAAGAGTTAACTTCTTAACAACATGTGAGTGTATTGGGGGTACCCTGCCCCAAAGAGCATCAAGGTTCCATGCAGACCAGAGTCAGTATACCCAGAGTGCCTTAACTCTTATATTAGGATAAGCAAGTTGATTTTGCTACTATAATCAGTATCTTAAATATAATGAGGCAATGTAGCAGTCCTTCCTTGATACTCATCTCGCCTAGTGCTACTATAACAGAAATACCACAAGTAGGTGGCGTTAACAAACAGAAATTTATTTTTTCACAGTTAGGAGGCTAGAAGTTTGAATTTAGGGTATCAGCTCTAGGGGAAGGCTCTCTCTCTCTCTCTGTCAGCTTTAGGGGAAGGTCCTTGTCTCTTTCCAGCTTTTGTTCCTCGGTTCCTTGGTGATTTTCGTGCGGCATGTTATCTATTTTCCCCCATCTGTGCTTGCTTGCTTCTGTGCCTAATCTGCTCTTTTTATATCTCAAAAGTGATTGGCTTAAAACACACACACACTATTGTTGCCTTGTTAACACAACACAGAAAACATCTATTCCCAAATGGGATTATACTTACAGGTATAAAAACCAACAAATCCAAATTTATTGCCGTCGAATTGATTCCAATTCATAGCGACCCTATAGGACAGAACAGAACTGCCCCATGGGGTTTTCAAGGGGCAGCTGGTGAATTCAAACTGCCGACCTTATGGTTAGCGTAGGGGTTAGTATTCCAACACAAAGGAGCCCCAGTGGTGCAGTGATTAAGCATTTAGCAGCTAACTGAAAGGTTGTAGGTTCAAACCTACCAGCCACTTCATGGGAGAAAGATGTAGCAGTCTGCTTCCATAAAGGTTACAGCCTTGGAAACCTTATGGGGCTGTTCTACTCTGTACTATTGGGTCACTAGAGTCGAAATCGAGTCAACAGCACAGAACAACAACATTCCAATACATATTTCGGGGAGACACAATTCAATCCATAACAATGTATAAACCCAAAACAACCAGACCAAGCATGACTTGGCCAATCAAATCATTTGGACCTTTTTAATGACTTATTAGAAATCAACCGTGGTGAGTGGCCATCATATCTTCAATGTTCCAGAACAGACTGGACAGCTCATAAAGTGATCCTGGGTTTGTCTGTTTTCCTGGCCTAGTTTTCCTCCCTGCAAGCTTGTAGCTCAAGCCAGGGATACCAGGTTTGACTTGCCTTAGGGAGCAGCTCTGGAAGATTCTCTGTGCCTAGCCAGGCTGACTGGTATTCTCATAGTTTCGACCTCTAACAGTAGTCCCCCACCCTCTGCCCACAGACTTTCTTTATTTCTCTTCTTTATTTTTTCTTATTTTTTTTTCCTTAACTGCTCTAATTTAATCTGGCAAAGTATCAAACTCATATGCGAAAGGTAATAAAATCCTTTTAGGAGTAAAACAGTTTATGTTCAGAATCACAATCTATCAGTTTTGCAAGGTGCTATTAAAGTGGTGCTCTGTGAGAGTGATTGGGTGAGGCAAGGTGAGGCTGGCAGTCTTGTCGCTCTGCCTGGGGTTTCCAACAAGCCCTCAGGAACTCAGCCCCTAGGGCAGGGAAGGAGAGCTTGGTCACTCACTGAACCAACCAACTGGGAAGCAGATCCTGGGGGCTGCTCTCATTTGTTTAGGCTCTATTGCTGTTTATCCAGTGGCTACTAAATACAATTGTTCCATAATCCACTTGCTTGATGCCTGGCCTACAACACTCCACTGTTTTCTTTGCCTCCCTTTGCTCTTGCTCTGCTTCCCTGACTAACCATAAGCTTTCCTAGGCTCGCTAAAATTGCTAAGCAGATATGCATATATGTTATTGGGTGCCATTGAGTCAACTTCTGATGCATAGTGACCCCATGTGACAGAGTAGCACTTCTCCATAGGATTTTATTAAGTATGATCTTTACAGAAGCAGATTGCCAGGTTTTTCTCCCGTGGAGCCTTTGGGTGGGTTTGAACTGACAACCTTTAGGTTAGCAGCCAAGAACTTAACCATTGTGCGACCAGGGCTCTCTCTCTCTTCCTGTAGTTCTGTGACCTCTGTGCTCACCAACCAACAGGGAGCTGTATGCCAGTAAAACCCAGATTCAAATCTCACTTGCACCATGTACTGTCCTTAACGTCTTTGGACTTGATCTTTCCTTGCCTCAATTCTGTCATCTGCAAAAAGAGGGATAACCTCAGGTATTCATGTAAGGATTAAATAAGAATATATGAAATCACACCACCATGCAGAGTGACCACAACCCCAGAGGGCACCAACACATTGTCATCCAGAGTTGTGACATGCAGTGGTCTCTTATTTATTCCATGCCTGGCACAGAGGCGGTGATCAGTCAATGGAAGCTGCGGTTATTGTCATCGTTATTTTCTACTTCTTTCTGAAAACAGCCTCAAGTTGTTGGGCAGTACTGCTGTCCTCAGCGGGTATTCTGCTAAATGTCCCTGGTTATAACTGGCCTGCAAACCTGGGTTCCGGGAGAGGTTTACTATCCTGACTCCTGCCTCTCTGGAAAGCTCCATGAATGTTAGGCCTGAAAGCAGACAAAGTCCTGTCCTTCCCATGAAGGAAAGCAAAGTGGCTTTGAGGGATCATCACATTGCCATTTAGGCAGAGAGAACAAATTAAAAACAGCTGTCCTCAAATCAGTTCCAACTCATGGCAGCTCTGTACGTGTCAGAATAGAACTGTGCTTCACAGGATTTCCAATGGCTGATTTTTCAGTAGATTACAAGGCTTTTCTTTCAAGGTGCCTCTCGATAGACTTGAATCACCAGCCCTTCAGGTAGCAGCTCAGCACTTAGCCATTTGTGCCACCCAGGGGTGCTTCAGGCAGGGTGGTCTTGTAGAAATGTTGCTTACATCTGTGAGAGTAAAGCAAGGTTCCTTGCCTGACACCCTTAAATCCCTGCCAGCAGGTCGCTGAGTTCACCTGGAGCCCTTCTCGCAGATGCTGGGGTCAGAGTTTGACCATCAACCTGTGCAATTCCTGGACCTCTTTTAAAAATAATGCTTTCCAAAAGCTTCATCTTGTGGTATCTAAGCTTGTCTGTACGTTAGAATTGCCTGGAGCCTTTTTAAAAATCTCAAAGCACAGATCCCACCCAGACCAATTAACCACCTTCTTGGGAGTGGGACACAGGCTTCAGTATTTTTTAACCTCCCAGGTGATTTCTGTGGCAGCCCAGTCCGGGAAGCACTGGTTTAACCTCAGGTGGAAAGAGAGGTCAAGGTTGTGCAGCAGCTCAGAGGCCTGGCTGGGCTCCTGCCTGCCATACTCAGTCTACCCAGACACATCACACACACAGACACACACATATGCAAATGCACACATATACATGCACGTACACACATGCATGCACACACATGCCCACACACCACATACACACACACAGGGCTCCTACCTGGCATTACTCTGTCCACTATAGACACCCCACACCCACGCACACACATGCAAACATATACATGCATACTACGCATGCATGTACCCAAACACACATACACACCATGCATATGCACGTACACACAAACGCATGCACACACATGCACATGGCTCCTACCTGCCATTACTGAGTCCACCATAGACATAATGCACACACATGCACACTCTCGCAAACACACAGACATACACACCACACACACACAGCTCCTGCCTCCCATTACTCAGTCCACCATAGACTTACCACACACACATGCACACACACACATACACACCACACATGCAAGCATGCAAACACACACACATGCCATACCCACATGTACACACACACGCATACACACACGAACACGCACACACACACAGAGCTCCTGCCTGCCATTACTCAGTCCACCATAGACACACACACGCATACACACACGAACATGCACACACACACAGAGCTCCTGCCTGCCATTACTCAGTCCACCATAGACACACACACACACACCTTGAGTCAGACTGCTGGGAAATTGGCTCCGAGGTTTGCATGTTTTATTTGCTAGATCGTGATGTTATTATAGCTTTTTCTGAGTCACCTGCCACCACCACACACAGCATGTCATCTGTACTTTCCTGGGAAGAACTCAGGGTGCTTACAAACACCATAGTCAGGGCCATAGAGAAAGTAAACCAGAGTACAAAGTTTTCCATCATTCGACCCTCAGCAGGCAGGACTCCCTCCTCTGCTCTCTCTGTAATAAAGCAAGAAGGCACAAGTGTCCTCTAGGATCAAACCTTGGAAAATAACCGTGGAAAACCATGTTAGAGCAGTGCAAACACACTGAAAAATAAAGCAACAACTCAAGAGATGACAGGAGCTGGCTCAGCCTGTCTCTGACACAGAGCACAACCCCAGGCACCATCTCCATTCTCAGGCCTCTGATTCCTCATTCATCATGATCTCAGTGGTTCCTCTGAGCTCTGCAATCCCAGGACTCTGCAAACACGGGTGCTTCGTATCATCTTCACTGATGCCTTCGTGAAAGGAGAGAAATAGAGAAAGAAGAGAAGTAGGCACTCGGACAGGCTGGCCAAGCCAAAATGAGGCATCTTCCCCAAACGAACACAATGTAACAACATCTTCTAGGAGGTGGTTGTCTTGCCAGTGCTCTCAGTAGGGCTAGAAAGCAGCAGCCTGCTCATCTTAGTTTCTTAGCGCTGCTGTAACAGAAACACCACAAGTGGATGACTAACAGAGATTCATTTTCTCACAGTTTAGGAGGCTAGAAGTTCGAATTCAGGGCACCAGCTGCAGGGAAAGGTTTTCTCTCTGTTCTGGGAAAGATCCTTGTTTCAGCTTCTCCAGCATTCTTCTTGGCACTCCTTGGAGATCTCTAAGTGGCGTCTATCTTCCCCCGTTTGTGTTTCCTTCTCTGCACCTAACCTGCTCTTTTTATATTTCAGAAGTGATTGGCTTAAAACACACCCTACACTGATACGGCCTCATTAACATAACAAAGAAAACCCTATTCCTAAATGAGGTTGCATCCACAGGTACAAGGGTTAAGATTCCAACATGTATTTTGGGGGACACAATTTAATCCATAAAAGCCCCCCTTACTAGGGATGAGAGTGGTGGAGGAGATCCCCCACGCCAGGCACAGGGCTAGGTGCTTTCTGCCTACTCATTTCTGTTGGCACACCCATTTGACAGTGTCTGCCTCAAACGAGACGCTCCTATGTTGATTAGACTGTTTTTGATTTGGGTAGGAAATTAAAGTTATCTGTTACCCTTGGAGAATGGCCTTTGAGATTCTAATTTGGAATGGTCTGTTCCTGGAGTACAAAAAGATTATCTGGGTGCGAGCTGGGCTCCTGGGAGCTGTGCTGGTGAGGGTGGCATGGTCAGAGTCAGACGCCACCTGTACCGTGGCCTCATCACCAGCCTTCTTACATCAGAAAGAGGCTACTGACGTGTGTGTTACAAAATCATCAATCGTGTTTCCTCCCCCGGCTCTGTAGTTCTTTTAGCCCTGCCGTGTCTGCTGATTTTGGGGGGAGGGGGGTAAGAGCCAGGTGAATAGTGTCACTGTGGAAGAGGATGGGTTACATTTTAAAAATGGTCATTTTTTTTGTGCATATCCTCAAGATTAGGCAGACGGACTAGGCATTCCTGAGTTTTCTGGTACTCCACTGGATCCTCCCCCAACTCCTATTGCACCCTCCATCCTCCTGGAGTCCAGAGATGCTTTCTGATAGCTGTCTCTTTTCCATTCTGCAATCCAAGTTACCCCATGGCAACAAATAGAAAACATTCATATAATGCTCCCTATGTAAAGGCACCCTTCCCAGGTATCTGGCACAGAGAGGAGTATTCAATACACCTAAGCTGAATTTGAAATGAGTTGTCTTTGAAGGGAGATGTAGGTAATTAAGCTGGCTAAGAAGGAAATAGATGCTACAAATATGTATTTGGTGCGTACCAGGATCCACTCACGCTGGCAGAGTAGTCAAACTTGGCTGTTGCTCTTTGGGAGGCCAAGTTTTAGCGAACAAAGGGAACAAAAAGCAATGTAAAACCCAAAAACCCAAATAGAATGTACCTGACTCAGGATGGACCAGCCCCTTTCAGATCTGCTGAGGATTGTCATGCTGCCATTGCCCCTGTACTGTGGGCTCTGAAGACTCGATGGGAGGCCGGTAGGTAAGAAATCAGTTGGAATAATGAGAATTCCTGTCTCTGCCATCAATCCCTCTGTTTTAGTAAACTGGGTCTACGTTCACCCGTATGCGTATTTGCGAAGTGCCATTCTCAAACGTCAGAATTTTACAGATGAGAGATTTCAGGAATCTAGCTTCCTCATTTTTTTTTTTTTTTTCTTCCCACTCTTTCCAATTGTTCTGCTATTGAGCCAGTGCAGTGTGGTGGTTGCATTACTAGGAGTATAATGGTCTTATCAAGGAGTAATTGTCCTGCTATACTCGGCCCTGGGCAGACACCATCTGCAGGATGAGCTTTCAGGGCCTCCACATTTTAAGGGAGAAATTGACACTCTGGTGCTGAGAGATGGATACAGGCCTGGAAAGGGGGCATGCAGTGAACAGACTAAGGAACTGGGGACGTACCGCATAGAAAAGAGAGCCAGGAGACCCTGATAATTGTTTTCAAATAGCAGAAAAACCATTGTGTGGGAGAGGATAGACTTACTTTGTCTTGTCCAGATGCCAGGACTAAGTCCTGTAAGTGGAAGTCAGTGAGTGGCACGTTTGAGTCTGGACTGGGAGAGCTCTAACCGTGAAGGCTCATCCGGCACTGACCAAATTGTCGCATAAGCTAGAGGCAGCAACCACCCCTCAGGGGCTCCAGCAGAAGAGCAGACGCGGATGTGGCTGGGAGGATAATGTGTTGTTTGCTTGGCCTTTGGGATCCGGTAGTTCTCCTTGTCGATCTCTTCCTCCTTTTCTTTCTATTAATCCAAAGACCATTCTTAAGTACTTGCTGAGCAAAGCTCTGGATTGGTGATTCTTACCCTGGCTCACATGAGAATCACTTTGAACCTTTCAAAATAACATTACCTAGACACCTACCCCAGACTAGTTAGATCAAAATATCTGGGTGGGGTCCAGGTGTCCACATATTTTAAAAGCCATCCCCTCCCAAGTAATTTTTCCCAGGTAATTTTAATGGTGGTGCAAATGGTTAATGCTACTTAGCTACTAATCAACAGATCGGTGGTGGTGCCTCAGAAGAAAGGCCTGGCAACCTACTTACAAAAATTGAAAACCCTATGAAGCTCAGTTTTATTCTGACACACATGAGGTCACCATGAGTCAAGTCAACATGACAGCGCCTGTTTTTTATTTGTTTTTGTTTTTTGCTTTGTATTTATTTTAATGGGAAGCCTGGGCTGGAACCACTATTCCAGACAGAGGAAAGGATGTGATAATAACCTGCTCCCCCTGTAGGCCACTAATATCTACCCACTGAACATGCAATATGACATTACAATTAAAAATAAATTTAGCCATAAGTAACAACACACAAACACATGAAGATTAATTAGAAAACTGGGAGATCCTAAAAATTAAACACTTATGCTCATCAAAAGACTTCACCAAAAGAGTGAAAAGAGAACCTACATATGGGGAAAAACTTCTGGCTATGGCATGTCCAACAAGGGTCTAATCTCTAAAATCTACGGAGTACTTAAACAACTGAACAACAAAAAGAAAAATAACTCAATTAAAAAATGGACAAACATCTTGGACTCCTATCAGAGATCAGTGAACAGGAGGTACGGGAAAGCAGCTTCACAGAGCTTCCAGCAGGAGACAGAACAACCGGTAACCAGCAATATACGCTTTCCCTCCCCAACCTTCTTCACCCCAACTCAGCCTCCTCTGCTTCCTGCAGCCACAGTCTCATGGCCGGGAAGCACTGGCTTCACCCCAGTGCTGCTTGGATTCCACCCGCCTGCACGCGAGCTCCCTGAGTGCTATTTGTTGGCTTCTTGTGTTGCCTTTTCCCACTTCTTTTGATTTCTTCCATACCTCTCACCACCTCCCTCTCCTTTCTCTCAAATACCTGGCTCCATGCACCTCTTTGCTTCTTCCTGAGAGGCTGTGAAGTGCCGCTCGAGTGTGGGACTGCTTCCCAGCCCATGCTGCAGTGCTAGTGGGATCCCAGGGCTTTTAGTTTGTTTGTTTTGAATTGTTTCTTTGTTTGTTTTCTTTTTCTTTTCTCAAATTGGGAGCCCATTCTAGTGGGGCAGTACTGCACAACTCAGGACCTACCATCTCAGTTTGTGTAGACGCGCAGAGGGATCCCCTGAGGGCATTTCTTTTTGCTTGTTTTTTATTTTTTTCTGTTTTTTGGGGGGTGGTTTCTTGTTCTTTCTGTTTTTATTTGTTTGTTTTCTTTTCTTTTCCCTCTTTTTCCCCTTTTGTCTTTCTTCATTACTCAGTTTCTCGTCTCTCTATACTTACTATCTCTTCATGTCTCTTGAATACCTGGCACTGAGTGACCCTTCTACCTCTTTTACCAGGCTGTACTTTATGGCCTGGAAGCAACTTCTCCAGAACTCGAAGCTGCACCAATGAGAACCCTGGAGGCTTTACTTTTCTTTTTTCTTTCTAATTTTTATTTTTTCGTTTTTTTCTTTTCTTCTTCTTCTTCTTGTTTTTCTCCATTTCTCAGTCTCTCATCTCTCCACTCCAATGGCAAGCTCCGTTAGCACTCTCTTTTGTTTGTATGTTTTTGGCTCCTCTTCCTCTCTCCTTTCTCTCCTCTTTCCCATACCCAGCTTAGCTCCACACATCACAATCTCCCCCCTCCATCCTGCCTACCTGCACCATGTGCTGAACATCACATCACCAAGCAGCACAGGCACGGCCTCCCAGAACCTGCCCTGCACTGATTCCCAGCCTGCCTTCTTGGCCCAAGTACATGCCACAAACAATCCATGCCAGCAACTCCTCTTCAGCTACACCTGCCCTGCTGTACCATATCTGAATGGCTGACCCTGCCAATTGGAGAAGGAGGCAAGAGTATCTTGCCCACAGGTGAGCAAACAACAAAGAACACACAGCCTGCCTGCTCAGACATAACCAAATAAAATGAAAAAGTAGGACAAAACAAACAAATCTACAATCAATAAACAAGGACAATAACCACTGAATGCCCTGAAGACAGCACACAATATCAAAACATTTACAAAAACAGGACAGGATGATTCCAGTAGGCATCCAAAATAAAACAAAAGATGACTTTCCAGTAGAAGAAAAGCTACTAGAACTAACTCATAGGGAGTCCAAATCTCTAATATTCAGAGCTATCCAAGAGTTGAAGCAAAAAGCAGACAAAAATGAGAAAAAAATAGACAAATTCATGGAAAAGGCAGACAAATCCATAAAATACAAACAAAAAAATGGAATAATTCAGGAAAATAATGCAGGAACAAAATGCCAAAATAAATTCAAAACTAGAAATCATAGAAAAACAACAATTGGAAATTCAAAAAATAAACAACAAGATTTTGGAAATGGATGGTGGCCTAGAAGGGCTGAGGAGCAGGTTTGAAATGGTGGAAGACAGGATGAGCAAACTTGAAGACAAACACTTGGATACAACTCTGTTGAGGAAAAATCATAAAAAGAACAAATAAAAATGAAGAGACCCTGAAAATTATGTGGGATACAATCAAAAGAAAAATTTGTGAGTGATTGGACTTCCAGAACAGGGGCAGAAAACAGAAAACACAGAAAGGATCACTGAAAAACTACTTACAAAAAACTTCCCTAATATCATGAAAGATGAAAAGCTGGCCATCCAAGAAGCTCAACAAACCCCATATAAGAGAGACCCCAAAAGAAAATCACCAAGGCATATCATAATCACACTTGCCAAAACCAAAGACAAACAAAGAATCCTGAGAGCAGCTCAAGAAAAACAAGAAGTCACATACAGAGGAGAAACAATTAGACTAAGCTCAGATTATTCGGCAGAAACCATACAGGCAAGAAGGCAATGGGATGACATATATAAAACCTTGAACCAAAAAAATTGCCAACCAAGAATAATATATCCTGCAAAACTCTCGTTCAAATATGATGGTGGAATTAGGACATTTCCAGATAAACAGAAATTAAGAGAATATGTAAAAAACAAACTAACAAGAATTATTAAAGGGAGTCCTTTGATCTGAGAACAAACATCAGCTCACAGGCTGAATCTAGGATGCAGAATCGTACAAGCCAGATACCAACCTAGGAAGTGAACTCTGAAGGAATATCCAAAACCAAAAGAAATACAACAGGGAATCAGAGAAGTTACTCTGTAAATGGCAGCAACATTAGAACAATAAAAGAGGGAATAAATGGTGTAGGTATAGAACCTTCTAATGGAAAGGAAGACAAGGCGATACCAAGTAATAATAGACTGCTTCAAACTTAGGAAAATAAGGGTAAATTTCAAGGTAACCACAAAGAAAATTAACAAACCTATTCACCAAAATAAAGAGAAAAAACATAAAGCCTCAGCAAAAACAAAAGAAATGAAAAAAAAATCAACAAACAAAAGGAACTCAGCACAAGAGAGTAAGAGGAACAAAGAAAACATCAGCACCACAAAAAAGCACTACAAAATGACAGCAATTAACTCACACCTATCAATAATTACACTGAATGTAAATGGCCTAAATGCACCCATAAAGAGATGGAGAGTGACAGAATGGATTAAAAAAACAGTTCCATCAATATGCTGTCTACAAGAGACACATCTTAGAAACAAAGATGTAAATTTTTTAAAAATCAAAGGATGGAAAAAAATATATCAAGCAAATAACTACAAAAAAGAGCAGGAG
Organism: Dugong dugon; assembly: GCA_030035585.1. NCBI lineage: Eukaryota > Metazoa > Chordata > Mammalia > Sirenia > Dugongidae > Dugong > Dugong dugon. The sequence continues at coordinate 69,920,576 of CM057473.1, forward strand.
TGGCAATACTAATCTCAGATAAAATAGACTTTAAAACAAAATCCACCATAAAAGACAAAGAAGGACACTATATAGTGATTAAGGGGACGATTCATCATGAAGACATAACCATAATAAATATCTACGCACCAAATGACTGGGCTCCAAAATACATAAAACAAACTCTAACAGCACTGAAAAGAGAAATTGACAGTTCCAAGATAATAGTAGGAGACTTCAACACACCACTCCTGGTAAAGGAAAGAACATCTAGAAAGAAACTCAGCAAAGATACAGAAGACCTAAAGGGCACAATCAGCCAACTTGACCTCATAGACATATATAGAAGACTCCATCCAACCGCTGCAAAGTACACACTCTTATACAATGCACTGGAAATGTTCTCCAGAATAGACCACATCATAGGCCACAAAGCAATCCTCAACAAGATCCAAAATGTTGAGATGATACTAGGTATCTTCTCTGACCACAATGCCATCAAGGTAGAAACTAGCAAAAGAAAGAGCAAGGAAAAAAAAATCAATTACCTGGAAATTGAATAACACCCTGCCTACAAATCACTGAGTAATAGAAGAAATCAGAGATGGAATAAAAAAATTCCTAGAATCAAACAAGAATGAAAATGCATCATACCAAACCCTTTGGAACACAGCAAAGGCAGTTCTCAGAGGACAATTTATAGCAATAGATGCACACATTAAAAAAGAAGAAATGGGCAAAATCAAAACATTACCTACAGAAATCAAACTAATAGAAAGAGAACAGCAAAAAAAAAAAAAAAAAAAGCCCACAGGCACTAGAAGAAAGGACATAATAAAGATTAGAGCAGAAATAAATGAAGTAAAGAATAGAAAAACAATAGAAAGAATCAACAAAACCAAAAGTTGGTTCTTTGAAAGAATCAACAAAATCGACAAACCACTGGCCAGAGTGACAAAAGAAAAACAGGAGAGGATGCAAATAGCCCAAATAAGAAATTAAATCGGTGACACTACAACACACCCAACTGAAATAAAAAGAATGTTAACAGAATATTATGAAAAACTATACTCCAACAAATTTGAAAACCCAGAGGAAATGGATAAGTTTCTAGAAACACACTTACCTACCCAAACTACGACAAAGTGATGTTGAAAATCTGAACACACCCATAACAAGAGAAGAGATTGAAAAGGAAATTAAAAAAAAAAAAAAAAAACCTCCCAACAAAAGAAAGCCCCGACCCAGACGGATTCACTGGAGAATTTTACCAAATATTCAGAGAAGAGCTTACACCAGTACTACTCAAACTATTTCAGAACATAGAAAAGGAAGTGATACTTCCGAACTCATTCTATGAAGACAACATAACCCCGATACCAAAACCAGGCAAAGACAACAGAAAATAAGAGAATTACAGACCAGTATCTTTTGTGAATGTAGATGCAAAAATTCTCAACAAAATCTAACCAATAGAATTCAGCATCATATCAAAAAAATAATTCACCACAACCAAGTAGGATTCATACCAGGTATGCAAGGATGGTTCAACATTAGAAAATCAATCAACGTAATCCACCACATAAATAAAAGGAAAGAAAAGTCACATGATCACTTCAGTTGATGCTGAAAAGGCATTTGATAAAATCCAACACCCACTCCTGATAAAAACTCTCAATAAAATATGTATAGAAGGGAAATTTCTCAACATAATAGAGGGTATATATGCAAAACCAACAGCCAATGTCATTCTTAATGGAGAGAGGCTGAAAACATTCTGCTTGAGAACAGGAACAAGACAAGGATGCCCTTTATCACCACTCCTAACATTGTGCTGGAAGTTCTAGCTAGAGCAATAAGGCAAGAAAAAGAAATAAATGGCATCCAAATTGGTAATGAAGAAGTTAAATTGTCTCTGTTTGCGGATGATATGATACTATACATAGAAAACCCAAAAGATTCCATGAGAAAACTACTGGAACTAATAGAAAGATTCAGCAGAGTAGCAGGATACAAGATAAACACACAAACATCAGTTGGATTCCTATACACCAATAAAGAGAATGATGAAAAGGAATCAGGAAACAGTACCATTTATAATAGCCCCTAAAAAAATAAAATACTTAGGAATAAATATAACCAGGGATTTAAAAGACCTATAAAAAGAAAACTACAAAACACTACTGCAACAAACCCACAGGGATCTACATAAATGGAAAAACATACCATGCTCATGGATAGGTAGACTCAACATTATGAAAATGACGGTTCTACCCAAATCAATTTACAAATACAATGTAATTCTGATCCAAATACCCACAACATTCTTTAAAGAGATGCAAAAACTAATCATTAACTTTATATGGAAAGAGAAGAAACTCCGAATAAGTAAAGCACTATTGAAGAAGAATAAAGTAGGAGAACTCATATTACCTGACCTCAGAACCTACTATACAGCTGCAGTAGTCAAAACAGCCTGATACTGGTACAATGACAGATACATTGACCAATAGAATAGAATTGAGAACTCAGATGTAAATCCATCTGCCAATGGTCACCTGATCTTCAACAAGGGCCCAAAGTCCATCAAATGGGGAAAAGACAGTCTTTTTAACAAATGGTGCTGGCAAAACTGGATGTCCATCTGCAAAAAAATGAAACAGGACCCATACCTCACACCATATACAAAACTAATTCAATATGGATCAAAGACCTAAATATAAAGCCAAAAAGTATAAAGTTCATAGAAGAAAAGAAACAGGATCAATACTGAAGGCCCTAATACATGGCATTAACAGGATACAAACCATAACCAACAACACCGAAACTCTAGAAGATAAGCTAGATAACTGGGATCTTCTAAAAATTAAACACTTATGCTCATCAAAAGACTTCACCAAAAGAGTAAAAAGAGAACCTACAGACTGGGAAAAAATTTTTGGACATTAAAAGTCAGACAAAGGTCTAATCTCTATAATCTACAAGAAAATCCAACACCTCTACAAGAAAAAGACAATCCAATTAAAAAATGGGCAAAGGAAATGAACAGACACTTCACCAAAGAAGATATTCAAGCAGCCAAAAGACATATGAGGAAATGCTCATGATCACTAACCATTAGAGAAATGCAAATTAAAACCACAGTGAGATACCATCTCACCCTGGCATTACTGGCACAAATCAAAAAAACTGGAAATAACAAATGTTGGAGAGGCTGCGGGGAGATCGGAACTCTTATGCATTGCTGGTGGGAATGCAAAATGATACAACCATTTTGGAAAACGATATGGCACTTCCTTAGAAAGCTAGAAATAGAAATACCATACAATCCAGCAATCCCACTCCTAGGAATACATCCCAGAGAAATAAAAGCCATCACACAAACAGACATATGCACACTCATGTTTATTGCAGCATTGTTCACCATAGCAAAAAGACGGAAACAACCTAGCTGCCCATCAACAGATGAATGGATAAACAAACTATGGTACATACACACAATGGAGGATTATGCAACCATAATAAACAATGATGAATCTATGAAACATCTCATAACATGGATGAAACTGGAGAACATTATGCTGAGTGAAATAGGTCAATCAGAAAAGGACAAATATTGTATGAGACCTGTACTGTAAAAACTCAAGAAATAGTTTACAGACAAAAAGAAAAAAATCTTTGTTGGTTACAAGGGATGGGTGTGGTGGGGGGGGAATACTAAATAGACAATAGATAAGTGGTAACTTTGGTGAAGGGTAAGACACTGCACAATACTGGGGAAGCCAGCACAACTTGTACAAGGAAAGGTTATGGAAGCTCCGCAGACACATCCAAACTCCCTGAGGGACTGAATTGCTGGGAAGAGGGCCGTGGGGACCATAGTTTTGGGGAACATCTAGATCAATTGGCATAACACAGTTTATGAAGACAATGTTCTACATTCTACTTTGGTGAGTAGCGTCTGGGGTCTTAAAAGCCTGTGAGCAGCCATCTAAGTTACTCCACTGGTCTCACCCCTTCGGCAGCAAGGGAGAATGAAGAAAACAAGATACAAGGGAAAGATTAGTCCAAAGGTCTAATGGACCACAACTACCATGGCCTACACCAGACTGAGTACAGTAACAACCAGATGGTGCCCAGCTACCACCACTGACTGCTCTGACTGGGATCACAATAGAGAGTCCCAGACAGAGCTGGAGAAAAATGTAGAACAAAATTCTAACTCACAAAAAAAGACTAGACTTACTTGCCTGATAGAGACTGGAGAAACCTCCAGAGTATGGCCCCCCAGACACCCTTTTAGTTCAGTAATGAAGTCACTCCCAAGGTTCACCATTCAGCCAAAGATTAGACAGCCCCGTAAAACAGAACGAGAATAATGGGGCACAACACACAAGAACTAGAAGGCAGGAGGGGACAGTAAAGCTGGTAATAGGGAACCCAAGGTTGAGAAGGGACAGTGTTGACATGTCATGGAGTTGTTAACCATTGTCATAAAACAATATGTGTACTAAACACATACTGTTTAATGAGAAACTATTTGTTCTGTAAACTTTCATCTAAAGTACAATAAAAAAAATTTTTTTTAAATGGGCAAAGGATATGAATGGACACTTCACCAAAGAAGACATTCAGATGGCGAACAGATACAAGAGGAAATGCTTACGATCACTAGCCATTAGAAAAATGCACATTAAAACTAAAATGAGATACTATCTCACCCCAGCATTACTGGCACAAATCAGGAAAACAAAATAACAAATGTTGGACAGGTTGTGGGAATATTGGAATTCTTATGCACTGCTGGTTGGAATGTAAAATGGTACAACCATTTTGGAAAACAATATGGTGCTTCCTTAGAAAGCTAGAAATAGAAATACCATATGATCCAGCAATCCCCATCCTAGGAATATATCCTAGAGAAATAACAGCCATCACATGAATAGACATGAGCACACCCATGTTCATTGCAGCATTGTTCAAAAGAGCAAAAAGATGGAAACAACCTAGGTGCCCATCAACAGATGAATAAACAAACTATAGTACATGTACACAATGGAATACTATGCAACCATAAAGAACAATGATGAATCTGTGAAATATCTCACAAGATCAGTGAATCTGGAGGGCATTATGCTGAGCGAAATAAGTCAATCACAAAAGGACAAATATTGTATGAGACACTACTATAAAAACTCATGAAAAGGTTTATACACACACATACAAAAAAATCTTTGATGGTTAGGAAGGAGGGGAGGAATGAGAGGGAAAAATACTAAATAGATAATAGATAATGGTAACTCTGGTGAAGGGTAAGACAGTACTGGAGAAGTCAGCACAACTTGTCGAAAGCAAGGTCAGGGAAGCTCCATAGACACATCCAAACTCCCTGAGGGACCAAATTACTGGGCTGAGGGCTGTGGGGACCATAGTCTCATGAACATCTAGCTCAGTTGGCATAACATAGGTTATAAAGAAAGTGTTCTACATTCTACTTTGGTGAGTAGTATCTGAGCTCTTAAAAGCTTGTAAGCGACTATCTGAAATACTCCACTGATCTTACCCCGTCTGGAGCAAGGGAGAAAGAAGAAAGCCAAAGACACAGGGGAAAGATTAGTCCAAAGTACTAATGGACCACAACTACCACAGTCTCTACCAGATTGAGTCTAGCACAACTAGATGGTGCCGGCTACCACCACTGACTGCTCTGACAGCGATCATAACAGAGGGTTCACCCTTCAGCCAAAAATTAGACAGGCCCATAAAACAATACAAGACTAAATGCACACACCAGCCCAGAGACAAGGACGAGAAGGCAGGAGGGGACAGGAAATCTGGTAATGGGGAGCCCAAGGTTGAGAAGAACCTACTTGTTTGCTCTGTAAACCTTCATCTAAAGTACAATTAAACAAATAAAAAAGAAAATATTAACCCAAAGGACTAATGGACCACATGAACCACAGTCTCCAGAAGCCTGAGCAGAGAAGAAGTAGATAGTGCCCAGCTACCACGACTGACTACTCTGACAGGGATCACAATAGACAGTCCCAGGCAGAGTGGGAGAAAAATGTAGAACAAAATCCAAATTTACAAAAAAGACCAGGCTTACTGGTCTGACAGACTGGAGGAACCCCCGAGACTATGGCCCTCAGAACTGAACTCAGAACTGAAGCAACTCCCGAAGTCCACCTTGCAGGCAAAGATTAGACAGGTCTATAAAACAAACAATAACACAGGCAACGAATGTGCTTCCCAGTTCAGTCAAGTATAGGAGTCCAAATGGGCAACACCTGCCCAAAAGCAACACGAGAAAGCAGGGAGGGGCAGGAAAACTGGATGAATGGACATGGAGAACCTGGGATGGAAAGGAGGAGAGTGCTGACACATTGCCGAGATTGCAACTTATGTCACAAAACAATTTTGTGTATAAAATTTTTGAATGAAAAACTAACTTGTGCTCTAAACTTTCACCTAAAACACAGATTTTAAAATAAATTTAGTTTTGTCTCAATAAATTAATAGCATTTATGCTTTGATGCTCCTAGATGGTTTTAGGAGCTTATATTCTTGTATTATTTTCATAGATAACAGTGGTCCTGAGAGTTGTAAAGGGTATATGGATATTAGGTTGTACAGTGAACATGATCCAGCTTCAGACCTGAACGATAAATGCTCTACGGACACTGAAACTGGTTCCCCCTTACATTCACATACCCCAGTGGGCAAAGGGCCAAGAACCTTTCTCTACACTCAGCCCAACAACCCTCTCCCAATCGCCAGGTACTGTTTTATAGCCGGTGACCTAAATAGCTTCAATCTGGGCAATTTCCCACTCGTTTAGAGTCTCTTGGAGGATGCAAGCAGTCTGTTCATATGGGGCTGGCTGTGAGTGTGAAGAAGGAAAGCACATTCTCTGAAATTGAATGGAGGTATGAGGATTGTTTAGTTGGTATCGTGGGACCTTCTAAAGCTATGCTGTCCAATAGAAATATAATGTGCTCTACGTGTCCAATTTTAAACTTTCTAGTAGTCACGTTTAAAAACGTAAAAAGAAACAGGTGAAATTAATTTTAATAATATATTTTATGTAAGCCAGTATATCCAAAATATGATCATTTCAACCTGTAATCAATGCAAAATATTAATGAACTGTTGAGGTATTATTTATAAACCACAAAATTCACTCATTTAGGTAAACAATTCAAGATTTTAGTCAATTTACAGAGTTGTACGGTCATTGCCACAAAGTAATTTAACACGGCTCCATTACTCCAGCCCATCTCAGTTCCCACCCCAGCCTCAGGTAGTCACTAACCTACTTACTGTCTCCATAGCTTGGCCTTTTCTGGACATTTCATATAAAGAAAGTCATATAATATGTGGTTGTTTTTTTCTCACTTCTTTCATTTAGCGTAATGTTTTTGACATACATCCATGTTATAGCATGTATCAGTACTTTGTTCCTTCTTATTGCTGAATAATATTCCATTGTTTGGAATGTTTATCCATTCACATGTTAATGGACATTTGTTTATCCATTCACATGTTAATGGACATTTGAGTTATTTCCACTCTTTGGCTATTACAAATAATGCTACTATGAACTTCCATGTACAAGTCTTTACATAGACATGTGTTTTCATATCTCTTTGGTAGAAGAAACTTAAAAATGAAATTGCTGGGTATATGGTAACTCTGTTTAACATTTTAAGAAACTACCAAACTGCTTTCCAAATAATGAGATATTTTACATTTTTAAAAACTAATCCTTCAAAATCTTGTGTGTATTTTACACTTACAACACATCTCAATTGGGACTAGCCACATTTCAAATGCTCTATAACCACATGGGGCTGGTTACTACTGTATAAAACAGTACGGGTCAGAAGTGTCTCTTCCCAGGCATCCTTTCTGGAATCCCAAATTACCTCAGGAGAATTTGTTTTGTGGACTAGCACACACACATATGCATACACACATACACATATATACACATACATGCACATATATACATACACATATACACACATGCACACCTGCTCCACCATCATTACCCTTCATTTATGATTTATTCATTTGCCTTTATTGAATGTTGCAGTAATTAGATTGTGCTAAATAAATATGCTTTACAATAATTTCTCCATGGCTTGCTGAAATATATTTCTCATGAGACTAAGGTGATAAATTAACAGAAATATACCCCCTAAATGAAGACATAGAATCTCATTAAGGGTTAATGACAAATATTAAGAATGTGGACAGACAATGAAGATGAGAGAGCTGATCATATTGAAAACTATGCACAGTTCTGGAAATCTCTATTACTTGTCAGTGATGCAGCAGTCAGACAGCAGTCCTCTGTTAGGCAGGAGTTTGACGCTGCTTTTCCCACCTACTCCATCAGAGTGACTGCAACAATGGGCTCAAACATAACAATGGCTGTGAGGATGGAGCAGAACTGGGCAGTGTTTTGTTCTATTATTCATAGGGTCACTATCAGTCAGAACCAACTTGACAGCGCCTAACAAAAACAATCATTCCTACCCAGCTAACCAAGATCCCAAAGTGTTTGGTCTATTGGCCCTCTGAATCCTTAATCAATGGCCTTGGATGTAATTCTGAGTTTCCAGAACCACCTATAGAGTGATACTCCCAAGGCACCATATGAGGCCCCCCTTCAATACACGGATTCTTAGAAAGGCTGTTGAACCTCAGTCTTGAGTTATCTATACTATTTCAGGCAGCTAAGCCAAAGCCCAGCCAACTTTTCAGGAATTCTCCTCATCTTCAGATCTGGACAGACCTCTCTGAACCCTTCAAGGTGTATTAGGTGCTAGATGCATATCAGATGAAAAGATAATTTCGCCTTCATGCACATGTATTTACTATGTGCCAGGAGTGGGTTAAATGCTGGGAAAACAAAGATGAATGAATCATGGTTCAAGCCCTCAGGGAGAACATAGACTAGCTGAAGACATAGTCACACAGTCATAACAATGCACTAAATTTTAGAAAATGCTACACATTAAGTTATGGATGTAGGAAAGGACAAGTCCAACTTTTCTTGAGGAAGTTGGAAAAGGCACCCCAGAGGAGGTGACCTTTGAATGGGCCTTGTCTTAGTCATCTAGTGCTGCTACAACAGAAATACCACAAGTGGATGGTGTTAACAAAGAGAAATTTATTTCTTCACAGTAAAGTAGGCTAAAAGTCCAAATTCAGGGCATCAGCTCCAGGGGAAGGCTTTCACTCTATCGGCCTTCTCAGCAGTGTTCCCCCAGCCTAGGAGCTTCTCCGTGCAGGGACCCCAGGTCCAAAGGACATGCTCTGCTCCTGGCGCTGCTTTCTTGGTGGTATGAGGTCCCCCTGTCTCTCCGCTCACTTCTCTCTTTTATATCTCAAGAGATTGCCTCAGGACATAATCCAGTCTTGTAGATTGAGTCCTGCCTTACTAACACAACTGCCACCCATCCTCCCTCATTAACATCATAGAGGCAGGATTTATACAACACATAGGAAAATCACATAATACCAGGAATCATGGCCCAGCCAAACAGATACACACATTTTTTGGGGGGACATAATTCAATCCATGACAGGCCTTAAAGGGTGAGTAGGAGATTTCTAGACAGAGATGGAGGAATGGCAGAGGGGATGGTGTGTGCAAAGACTTGGTGGTATACAGGAGTGTGATGACCTTGGTGATTGGTCACAGAGTGAAGTTTCAGGCCCTGAGACCAGGGAGGTGTAGGGAGCCTTTGGGGCTAAGCTAGAGTTTGGGTTTCATCCTGTAGGCAAAAATAAGAACACCAAGGACTCCTGAGAAAGGCAGAGTGGAGGCTTTTAACCAAGGACTAATTCTGAGACTTGTCAGCGTGAGATCAGAAATGTCCAATTCTAAGAGTCTTTTCCATGACTAAAGTTAAGAGTCTTTTCCATGACTAAAGTTCTCTGATTCTGTGACTGATCTGAGGTGTCAGAGCACAAGCCACAAACAAACCAACATACACGTTTGAAAATGCAGAAGAGATAGGCCCTTGATTAAGGAAGGTCATGTATGTAGTGTTAATATATGCCAGAAAGAACTCTGTAGATCAGATTTGAGTTCAGTGCTTTGCAGCAACCAAAAGAGTTTTCAAAACAAAAGGAATCTAATGAGCAAAACAGTGCAGCCATTACTGGACAGGAATGGAAGGAGAAGAGAGACAGCCTTTCATCTCTCTCTAGGTGCTCGGGTCTCCTGGCCTAGAGCAATCAATCCTTTTCTAGGTCTTCAAAAGAACATATGCATGCAAGTTCACACTCCTTGGGGTCAACTTGGAAGAGAGGGGACAGGAGACTGGACATGTGCAAATGTCTGACTTTTACCCACAATCTGAAATGTCAACATCCATTATTTTGCAGGTCATCTGGAATCGACCACCTGCCTGTACCTCCTGTGCTCTTGTCTTCCCACTATACCATAAATTTCCGGAGGACAGAACCAAAAATATCAAACCAGTTTCCACTGAGTTAATTCCAACTCATGGTGACCCCATGTTGTGTCATAGTGGAACGGCTCCATAGGGTTTTCAATCGCTGAGTTTTTTGGAAGTAGATCACCTGGCTTTTCCCTGAGGTGCCTCTGGGTAGACTTGAACCTCCAACCTGTCAGTCAGCAGACAAGTACATTAACCATTTGCACCACTCAGGGACTCCCAGTGCTGTATATAGTAGGTGCTTAAATCTATTTCTTGACCCATCAATGGGTGTTTCAACTGGAGAATGATTTTATTTTAAGGCCCTTGGCCAGTTCTGTCTCATGCCTAGTTGTTAATAAAGGGTCAAGGTAGTAGAACAAACTTCAAATTCCTAAAAAAAAGCCAGACTTACTAGACCAGAAGAGACTAGAGGATCCCCGGAAACTATTACCCTGAGATACCCTTTAAACTTGGAACTGAACCTACTCCCAGAGGTCACCTTTCTGTCAAATAATAGATGGGCTCATAAAATAAACAATATCACCCATGAGTACTGTGCTCCTTTAAATAATCATCTATATGAGTCCAAATGGTCAGTATATACTCTAAAGCAAAGACAAGAAGGTAAGGGGACAGGGAAGCTAGATTAATGGAAATAGAACAACCAGAATGGAAATAATGTGAATGCTGGCACATTGTGAAAAATGTAACCAGTGTCACTGAACAATAAGCATATTGTTGTTAGGTGCTGTTGCGTCACTTCAAACTCATCATGACCCTAGCTACAACAGAATGAAACACTATATATAGAAATTGTTAAATGGGAACCTACTTTGCTGTGTAAACTTTCACCAAAAATACAATCAAATAATTTTAAAAATAAATAAAAGGTCAAGGTAAGGACACTGACCTCCTCTGCTACCCATCCCCAATCTGGAAACCTTCATATCTCTTTTGCCAAAATCCCCAGTATCAGAGATCAGTGACCTCTGAGTCCTGAACCCAAGGATTGGACTGGAATTATTTCAAAAGTAGTTGCCTAAGAGTGTCAGCATCCTTGGCTAGGTATGAAATACCTACATTTCGTACTACCATTTTGTTACTGAGAACGAAAGCCTTTCAATATGCCACAGTATTTCCAAATGGACTATTTGATGATCTGCTCTAGGCTACTTACATACATAGGTATCAGTTTCAGGGTTATGCTCAGTTCCCTTATTCTTGTGTGTGTGTGTGTGTGTGTGTGTGTGTGTTTCCCCATTAAAAATATTGTTCCATTTGCTTTTTTCTCAGCCATCAGTCAGTCAGTAAACTTCTATCTGTCTAGGACTCACATGGTATTTAGAGAACAAAGCATATTTGCAATGTTCCTATCCATGGAATAGACAACATGATCTATGAAATATTATAGAAGAGAGTCAGATAGTAAAACTGAAGCATTTCTAAAGATATTTAACCAGTTAGTATTAAAAGAAGAAAGAAAAATATGGGAATGTAATTTACTACAAATTGTCCAGAGGAGAGAGATATACAGCTTCTAACATAGACTAAACAGTCTAAACTTATAAACTCCAAGTGGAGGCCAGCTCAGGTCCCTTGAGGCCTAGAAACAAGCCTTGAGAAACCGAGGAAATGTGATCAGTATAAACCTGTGCAGGCAGAATACCGATCAGAAAACCCTGAGCTGAATGTCACTTACAAGCTGAAATGGAACCTGGATAGTTCTCATAGGCCCCACTGAAAACACTAGCAACTTTCATATTTAAGTAACAGTGGCTCCTTTCTATTCCCACTTTGTTATCTACCACCATTCAAGTCCCTATATAGTGACTATGGCCTTGGCAATTTATCCTTGCTGCCTTTCTTGTATGCCTCCTCATTGCAAATTGTCTTGACAGCAACACAATTGCTCAGGACAGTCTTGTTTGTGGTAGTAATGATTATGATGACAGTAATAATGAGAGTGAACAGTTACTGAGCCCTTTCTAAGTGCCAGACAGCATGCTAAGCACTTTTCTATGGTTTTCCTCTATGAATCTTCACCACAACTCTATTAGAGGGTCCTGTTACTGTCCTCATTTTACAGATGGGGAATCTGAGCCTTAGAGGGCTTATGTACCCCATCCTGCAGCAAGGTCACATAGCAAGTAATGGCAGGGCCAGGATTTAGCCCTTGCAGTCAGATCCCCAAGCACTGGAGCAATGGCCACTCTGGGCTACGGGATCTCCCAGGTAGGCTGTAGTAGGTACTACTTGGACCATCACAGGTACAGAACTCTGATGCTAAGTTCAGCTTTGAGCCAGTTCTGATTGTCCCTTCACTTAGTGGGGATATAGCTGCCCACAACCCCAAGCCCAGCCTCTCCGATGCCAGAACCCTTTAGCCTGGCTCTTGGGACAGTTTCTTTATGCCCAAGCTTATACCTTTTATGACTGAAAAAATAAATTTTCTTCCATACCAAATATTTTTTCTAAATCTTATTTGCAAACATTTAATAGCTATCCTTTTCTTTTTCTTCAGTCTTAAATGACTGATCTTTGTGGGATTTTTGTTTGTTTTTATTTTCCGATGTTTGAAACTCAAAGCATTCCTGCTTTCCAGGGAAACTGGGAGTCTGCCGTTATTCATTTACCATTGTTACCAGCGGTAGTTCAGTGGTAGAATGCCTGCCTTCCATGTGAGAAACCCTGGTTTGATTCCTGGCCAATGCACCTCATGTGTAGTCACCACCCATCTGTCAATGGAGGCTTTTGTGTTGCTATGATGCTGAACAGGAATCAGCATCTAGGAGGAAAGCCTTGGTGATGTACTTCTAAAAATCATTCAGTGAAAGCCTTATGGGTCACAATGGTCTGATCCTGTTGCACATGGGGTTGCCTTGAGTTAGGGGCCAACTCGACGACAACTAACAACAACAATCTGTGCCACAGGTTGTTAGGATACAAGATACGAGATAGCAGCTGCTTCTTCAGGCTCTCACAATGGCAGTTATTTCACTATCAGCTGCTTTAACAGGGCTTTAGTTACAGACTTTCTGAATTGAAGTCAATATAAATCATATTCATTAGGCCCAAACTAAGGGAAGAGGCAGGAAAGAGGGGTGGCAGATAGCAGTAGGGAGCAGGCAGCAATTTCCACTTACAGAAATGGACAAATCAAACACTCACAGACTGACTGTTCCCAGTTCAGAACAACTGGACTTTAATTTAATCCTCAGAGCTCCATGATCCATGAGACTGCCTAGCAGTAGATTCCAGGAGTGTAGCCTGATGTCCGAAACCAAAACTCAAATGCCTACAGCAGGCTGGCAGGTAAAGTAAATGGAGGAAGTTGGTCAAAGGTGAGATGATAAATGGCCATTGGTGCTCAGCCTCAGCAACAGGGCTCTAGGGAATGCAGGGTCTGTGGAGAACTGGAGAGCAAAAGCCCCTCTGAGAGGGTAAGAACTACTCAGCTCCAGCCAATCATTACTACCAAAAGACCAGTCCTAACATTTCCAGATCTCCCTTTTCTCTCCCAGAGCAGCTAGATATTCGGGTCTTCATGTGAACTGATGTCTCCTGACATTTAAACACTGACAACCAATCCGATTTAAAAGCCAATGCTGGCCAAGACTTGGGCCAGATTAAACCCACCCATCGATAATGTGCTCTGAGGGATGACGATCTGCAAGCTCTTTGCCAAATTTTCTTCTCCAGGCCTGGACTTTCGTGTTGCAATTTAGATCTCACTTGAAATTTAGGACTTTTCTCTCTTTCTAGCTCTACTAGCTAAGGAAGTCCTAACCTAAAACCAAACCCACTTCTGACAAGTCAATTCCAACTCACAGCGACCCTATAGGACAGAGTAGAACTGCCCCACAGGGTTTCCTAGGGTGTAAATCTTTACAGAAGCAGACTGCCACATTCTTCTCCCATGGAGTGGCTACTAGGTTCAAACCACCAACATTTTGGCCAGCAGCCAAGTGCTTTAACCACTGCGCCACCAGGGTTCTTCAAGGAAGTCCTAAAGGGGACTTAATTTACAATACAAATTCAGTGACTCTTTACTAAGTATTTTTTTAACTTAATGATTTCTAGGAATAAAATTATGCTAAGAATTTCCAACAAAAAGCCCATAAGGCAACTGGTGTGCCTTTAAAGTGATTATTCTTATCAAACATTATTGAAAGTAATACTAAGGAAAGCCACCAAAGAACACTTGAGTTCATAAATATAAAAGGGCAGATAGGTAAACTATATAAAATTTGATTGCATAAAATTACTCAACTTTTTTACATTAAAAACAAAATTAAATGGCAAAGAACAAATGGGAATAATTTCTTAGCAAATATAAAAGACAAAGGGTTAATAACCTAAAGAGTTCTTACAAATCTTTGAGGTAAACGCTAAGCTTCCAATAGACAACTAAACAAAAGAAATCAACAGACAATCCACAAAAGAGGAGAAACAACTAATTAAAGAACATATGGGAAATGATTTAACCTCACTAGTAATTAAAGAAATGCAAATTGAATAACCGATATTATAATTCCCAGTTCTGGCAAAGGTGCAATGAAACAGGTACTGCTAAGCATAACTGATCAACAAAATCGAAAATCTTTTTGGTAAGCAATTAGTTAATATAAATCAAGAGTGCAGTCCTGTTAAACAAATACTGAGCTGCTTCTATGTGCTAGCATTGGGTGCATGCAGATGACAAAGCACCCCCCTCCCCTGTCTCAAGGAGCAAACATGTCTTATGGGGAGCCCTGGTGGTGCAGCGGTTAAAAGCCTGGCTGCTAACCAAAAGGTCAGTTTGACTCCACCAGCTGCTCCCTGGAAACCCTGTGGGGCAGTTCTACTCTGTCCTATAGGGTCGCTGAGTCAAAATTAACTCAACAGCAGCAGGTTTGGTGTTGGTTTATGGGGGAGACCACCAGTAAACCTGCTGCCATCAAGTTGATTCACACTCTTGACAACCCCGTATGTGTCAGAGTAAAACTGTGCTCCATAGGGTTTTCAATGGCTGATTTTTTCAGAAGTAGACTGCCAGGCCTTTCTTCCAAAGCACCTCTATGCAGACTCAAACCTCCACCTTTCAATTAGCAGCCATTTGCACCATGCAGGGACTCCATAGGGAAGACAACATGGGTAGCTCCAATAGTCGGGGGTAACTGGCAGGTCCCCACAGTGCATGGCAAATGCAGGGGTAAGATCATAGCTCAGACTGAAGGATTTGGAAGGTTTATTTGAAGAAAGGATCCTGAGCTGAGTCTTAAAGGTGAGAAGACTTTATCTGAATAAAGAAAGGTGATGAGAAAGAAGAGAGGGGAGGGTGTTCTAGGCAAAAGGTACAGCCTGAGCAAAGGCATGACGTTCACAAAAGTGTGGAGCTGCTGGAGAGGGCCCAGGCTAAAGTAGCATGAACTTCACCCTGGAGGGAGTGGGAGGCCTGAGAGCAGGGAACAGACAAAACCAGATAGGTGGGGGGTTTTTGTTTTTGTTTTTGTTTTTTAAATCTTGCATAAAAGTCACTGTGGTTTATTTTTCGAATTTAAAAAAATAGTAGCTGTTTTTGAAAATTCAAAAAAGTATAAAGAAAAAAACTGTACTATCCAGAGCTACCCATTTAACATTGTGGTGAATATCCTCAAGAGTATTCTTTTTCTATGCACATATTCATGTATTTATTACATTTTACAAAATTGGGATCACACTCTGTATGCTGTTTTATAATGCCTTTTATACATGCCTTTCCAACCTAATGATAGATTATGAACATTCTAAGTATTTGCACAACATGGTGGTTGTATTAGTTTTCTATCCCTGCTGTGACAAATTACCACAAAATTCATGGCTTAAAACAACATTTATGTATTATCTTACAGTTCTTGAAGTCAGAAGCCTAAAATGGGTCTGCAGGGTCCCTTCTGAAGGCTCTGGGAAGAATCTGATTTCTTGCCTTTTCCAGCTTCTAGAGGCCACCCGCCTTCCTTGGCTCATGGCCCTGTATCACTCTGACTTCTGCCTCTCATCGCAGCTCTTTCTCTGACTTCGACTGTGTCCACCTCTTATAAGGACCCTAGTGACTACATTGAGCCCACCTAGATAATCCAGGATAATCTCCCCATCTCAAGATCCTTAACTTAATCACATCTGCAAAGTCCATTTTGCCATGTAAGGTAACCTATTCACAGGTTCCAGGGCTTAGGACATGGACATCTTTGGGACCATTATTCAGCCTACCCCAGTGGTCAAGGCTGCAAACCCTGGAGACAGACTGCCTGGGTTTCTGTCTTGGTTCAGCTGAGTGCAGGGTTACAGCTGTGTGGCCCTGAGAAGTTATCAAACCCTCTACAATTCTTTCTTCATCTGTACAAAGGGGATGATAATAATAGGACCAGACACATAGGGTTTTTAAGGATTAAATTAGATCCTGAATATATGTAAGTACAGACCTTGGTACTCAATAATAGAAATCCATTGTTATTAATATTTAATCATCCTCACCTATTTTTTGAGACACTATTTTTAATGGCTTCCTGAAGTACTTCATCACATGTATACATCACATTTTACATAACCAATCTCCTACTGTCGGACATTTGCCATTCCTAAATATTTGCTCACATAAACAATGCTAAAAAGCTCTGCATACAAGTCTTTATGCACACATATATATATATGTGTGTATATATGTATAAGTATATGTATATGTATCTCTCTAGAGCAAATTCCTAGAAAAAGAATTGTTAGGTCAAAGAATATCTATGCCTAGTGTAAGGATTTTGATACATGTTGGTGGACTGCCCTCCAGAAAGGTTGTAATATTCAGATGAACAGAATAGCTTTATCTACAAGAGCAAAAAAAAAAGAAAAAAAAGGAAGCAACTTAATTATCTAAACTAAAGAAATAGTTTGAAATGTGGTAAATCTACATGTTAGAATATTATACAAGTCTTTATAAAAATGCTTGCAAAACTTCTAAAAAAATGGAAAATGCCTGTGACTTAATGTTAAGCAAAAGAGCAAGGTAAAGAAGTATAGTTAGTAGAATTTTAAATTTTAAAAACCCTGTGCATATGGAGGAGCCCTGGTGGCACAGTGGTTAAGAGTCTGGCTGCTATCCAAAAGGCTGGCAGTTCAAATCCACCAGCTGCTCCTTGGAAACCCTATGGGGCAGTTCTCCTGTCTTATAGGGTCACTATGAGTTGGAATTGACTCAATAGCAACGAGTTTGTTTTTGGTATGCATATGGAGGAACCAAAAAAAAAAAAACAGTTTGAGTAGTGGAACAATAGATAAATTTTTCTCTTACCATTTTTTTCCTAAATTGCACTTAATGAGCACATGAAATATTTGTAACAAAAAATAATAATTTCCCCCTAAAAGTAAGATTTATCCCTATATTTGAAGACTGTTACTGAAATTTAGTCTCACATTGTAAGGAGATCTTTAAATAAGCACACATAGTGAAGCCTATAACTGAAATATGAAATTTTCTGGCTGAAAATTTTTAAGATACAAAGTCACCTTCTTGAACGATATCTATATAGTCAACGACTGTGGGGATTTGATATTTCTGTCTAATAGTGTTGGAATCAGCAGCAAGATCAGCCGGCATTATTTCCCCGAGGAAATGAAGCTAACAGGACTCTAGGAGATAAAGATACATTTATCTCCAAACAGATTCTGGCTGCTTTTGCAAGGGAAATAGTTTGGGGGGATAGCCTCAACTGTCCCATTACGTTAGTGGGGCTCCTGGGCTCTGGGCCACCATCTTGAACTGGTGTTACAGCTGCCCACAGGCAAGTTAATTGATATCACTAGGCCTCGATTTCCTAGACTAAAAAGTCAATATGATAATAATATACTTACCTTGTTGGTTGTTGGAAAATAAGGTAAACTTTGTAAAATGTTTGCATAGTGTCCGGGATATAATACTCATTGCCACTGAGTCAATTCCAACTCATAGCGACCCAATATGACAGAGTAGAACTGCCCCATAGGGAGAGTTTCCAGGGCTGTAAATCTTTATGGAAGCAGACCGTCACATCTTTCTCCTGAGGAGAAGCTGGTGGGTTCAAACCGCTGACCTTTTGGTTAGCAGCCGAGTGCTTAACCAAACTTGCCACCAGGGCTCCTTCCAGGACATGATAGCGGCTCCTTAAACATTAACCATCTTTATCATCATTATTATCATCTTCTAGTTCACTCACAGTTTTTAAGGATAAGAACAGTGGGCCCTAGGGAGCTGTGACTTGTAGTTTTGTGGAAAGAGCCATGGATTTGGAGTCAAATGACCTGGACTCTAATAGTGTTTGAGGTACTTACTCATCCTGTAGCCTGGGGCAAGACACTGAATCCTTAGAGCAGTGCTGTCAAGTAGAAATATAATATGAGCCAAAAATGTAGTTTTGGATTTCATAGAAACCTCATTACAAAAAGTAGAAAGAAACAGATGAAATTAATTTTAATAATATGTTTCACTTAACCCGATATACCCATATTATCATTTCGACATGTGATCAACATAAAATGCTATCAACGAGATATTGTATATTCATTTTTCTGTATGAAATCTTTGAAATTCAGCATGTATTTTATACTTACAGTACATTTCAGTTTGGAAGCTAACTTTTCATCTGAAATATTTGACCTGTATTTCATAAAGTTTATAGTTGAAAAAAATAGATTCACATACCCAAGTTGTTCCCAACATATTTTTCCAGTAACTGAATCACATATCAATTTTTAAGTTTAAATAAATTAAAATTAAATAAAATATTCAGCTTCTTATTCTCACCAGCTGCATTTGTGGCTAGGGGCTGTCATACTAGACACGCAGCTACAACCAGGGAGATCATCTATCCCACTGGGTTCTTCTAAGATCGTTTGTATGAAAGAGGTTTATAGATCATAAAATGTGTCCAAATAGATTACTTCACCTCCCAAAGTCACCCAGCTAATGATAGGTGGCTGAGGGACAAGAACTGGGCCAGTGTAACTTCCACATGAGGACATTGAGAATTGGAACAATACTCATCTTGAGCTTGGCTTTCTTTTTTCTTTTACTATGATCCACAGTAAAATACATTTTACATCACAACATAGGACACATGAGTATGTGTGTACATATACATCAGCAGCCATTATTTCAAAAAAAAGGTACAATGCTGATATTTTAAAATTTTATTCTATTTCTTCTTCTTACTGCTCATTCTCCTCCCGCTTGTTATTTACTGCTGGTCATGACCCACTAAATGGAGCTCATGGCCCACTAATGGGCTGCAAACCACAATTTGAAAAACACTGATCTTAAGAGTCCAAACTCCCAGGCATTAAAAAAAACTGGTTTGTTTTGTGTTGCCAAAAAAAAAAAAAACCTCCTTTTATAGCTACCAGTCAAGTTCAAAGGGGACAAAGATAGCCTTCCCTGATGTAAATAAGAAGTATGGTACTATTTTGGATAAGATACAAGGAGATAATGTGAATTACCTGCTTTCTAATTAAATATCATTTATTCATCTATTCAACAAATGTTTATTGAGGAAACACTGTCTCAGGTATTGTGTTAGGCACTAGAGATACAGGGGACACGAGACACACAAGATCCTTGCCCTCATAAAGCTTCAAGCTCAAAATCAGAAGCTCTGTCTACAGTGGCTTAGCCAGATTAGAATTTAGAGAGCTTTGCCTTGCTTTTCCCATAGCAAGAAGACTAGAGACAGGCAGTTCAGCACTGGTGCAGATGTCCAGCACTACCATGGGTGATTCAACTCTCTTTGCCTTTCTAGTCCACATGTACATGCTTGTTACTTTCTGGTCACAAAATAGCTGCCACACCTCCAGGCATTATGTCCATGCTTCAGGCAAGAAAAAAAGAAAGAAGCAAGAAAAGGAAAGTTTCCTAAAAATCCTCAGTGCCAGAAAAAATTCAAGATGCCCAGTTAAATGTGAATTTCAGATAAACAACAAAAAGTTAGTATAAGTGTGTCCTATGCAATATTTAGCATGTGCTCATACTAAAAATTATTTATTGTTTATCTGAAACTCATTTAACTAGGCATTCTATATTCTTATTTGCTAAATCTGGCAACCCTATCAACACAATTCTGCTCACATTTCATTGGCTGGAACTATGTCACATGGTCACTCCTGTCTGCAAGTTAGGTTAAATCCAGTCATTTCTAACTTCTAGTCTCAATAAAAGGCGGCGGCAAGAGAGAATGAAGATGGTTGGGGAATTGACTGAGCCAACCTACAGTATCTGCCACAAGTCAAATCCTATCAGGTCCTCCTTCTAGAACATAGTAACGAATTTGGATTTTAATCTGTGGTTGGGGGAAGCCACTGAAGAATTGAAAACAGGGGAGTGATGAACTAAATTATGTTTACAAACAGTGGTGTCACTGAGGTTGGTGTCACCCAGTGTGGTAACTCATGGTGTCACACCCCCCATGGACCTCCTCCCATACCAGACCATACAGAATCCTTAGTAGTGTTTTTTGTATTAATGTTACTCATAATCGTAATTCCCATATATCACTCCTTCTTTTCCTTTAATTACTACTTCTCAAAAAAATTGATATAGGTTCACAAATACTAATTACCACAATATTGTAGCTAAAACACCAGAAAAATTGACAAAATCAGAGACTATAAAAACACCCGCAGCAACAAAAACAACAGCAAGTGTTTGTAGCATGTGCAAATAAAACCACATGATTCAAAGCATCATTGTAATTGGGTAATAATGACAGTTCTGACCTGGAGTGCATTAAAAAAAAAAACCCAAACCTTTTGCTGTCGAGTTGATTCCAACTCATAGCGACCCTATAGGACAGAGAGTGGAACTGCCCCATAAGGTTTCCAAGGAGCGCCTAGTGAATTCGAACTGCCGACCTTTTGGTTAGCAGCCAAGCTGTTAAACACAGCACCACCATAGGCCTGTCTAATCTTTAGCTGAAAGGTGAAGAGTGGCTTCAGTTCTAAGTTAGCAGGGTGTCCAGGGGCTGTAGTTTCGGGGATTTCTCCAGAGTTCTGTCAGACTAGTAAGTCTGATCTTTTTTGTGAATGTGAATTTTGTTCTACGTTTTTATCCCACTCTTTCCAGAACCCTCTGTTGTGATCCCTGCCAAAAGGTCGGCAGTTCGAATTCACTAGGCGCTCCTTGGAAACCTTATGGGGCAGTTCCACTCTCTGTCCTATAGGGTCGCTATGAGTTGGAATCAACTCGACGGCAAAAGGTTTGGGTTTTTTTTTTAATGCACTTCAGGTCAGAACTGTCATTATTACCCAATTACAATGATGCTTTGAATCATGTGGTAGTAGCGGGGCACCATCTAGTTACTCTGGGCTCAGGCTGATGGAGGCTGTGGTTCATGTGGTCCATTAATCCTTTGGACTAATATTTTCCTTGTGTCTTTGGTTTTCTTCATTCTCCTTCGCTCTGAACATGCTAGGACCAATAGATGTATCTTAGATGGCCGCTTGCAAGCTTTTAAGACCCCAGACGCTATTTACCAAAGTAGGATATAGAACATTTTCCTTATGAATTATGTTATGCCAGCTGACCTAGATGTCTCCCGAGACCATGGTCCCCAGCCCTCAGCCCCAGTAACTTGGTCACTCAAGGTGTTCGGATGTGCCTAGGAAGCTTCTATGACTGCACCCCCTCTGTGCTCTATTATATATATGAATATACGTGCTGTACATATAAATATGTATGTAACAACATCCTCATCCTAACCCATATATGTAGGTGGGTATACGCCTATATACTCTCCTTCCCCTATTCAGTATAAGCATCTGCCTATGTATCTGCTTGTAAGTTATTGTTTTTACTGTTGTTGTAGGGTTGTATATGCTATAGTATTTACAAGGTTGCTTTTTTTTTCCTCTTGTGTTCCTCTAAGTGTCTTCTTTTGCCTTGGTCAAATTGTGCTGACTTCTCCTATACTATGTACTGTCTTTCCCTTCACCAAAGTTAACATTTGTCTACTACCTAGTGATTTCCCCTTTCTACCTCCCCCCACCTCATAACGATCAAAAACAGTTTCTTTTTGTGTGTGAACTTTTTGTTGGATTTTTGTAATAATCAATATTTGTTCTTTGTGATTGACTTATTTCATTCAGCATGATGCCTTCCAGATTAAGCCATGTTGTGAGATGTTTCCCGGATTCATCGTTTTTTATCATTGCATAGTATTCCATTGTGTGTACATACCATAATTTATGCATTCATCTGTTGATAGGCACTTAGGTTGTTTCCATCTTTTTGCTCTTGAGAATAATTCTGCAGTGAACATGGGTGTGCATATGTCTATTCGTGTGACCACTCTTATTTCACTAGGGCATATTCCTAGGAGTGGGACTGCTGGATCCTATGGTATTTCTA
Organism: Dugong dugon; assembly: GCA_030035585.1. Lineage (NCBI taxonomy): Eukaryota > Metazoa > Chordata > Mammalia > Sirenia > Dugongidae > Dugong > Dugong dugon. The sequence goes on from CM057473.1 coordinate 69,943,397, forward strand.
TTTCTAGCTTTTAAGGAGGCACCATATCATTTAACATAGTGGTTGTACCATTTTACATTCCCACCAGCAGTGTATGAGAGTTCCAATCTCCCCACAACCTCTCTAGCATTATTGTTTTCTGAATTTTTGATCAGTGCCATTCTTGCAGGGGTAAGATGGTATCTCATCATGGTTTTGATTTGTGTCTCTAATAGCTAATGATTGAGAGCGTATTTTCAATTATGTGTTTGCCACCTGAACGTCCTCTTTGGTGAAGTGTCTGTTCATGTCCTTTGCCCATTTCGTGATCGGCTTGCTTGTCTTTTTATTTTTGAGTTTTTGAAGTTCTCTGTATATTTTAGAGATTAAACCTTTATCAGATATGCACTGCCAAAGATTTTTTCTCAATGTGCAGGTTCTCTTTTTACTCTTTGGAAAAGTCTTTTGATGAGCGTTTAAGTATTTAATTTTTAGGAGGTGCCAGTTATCTAGTTTATATTCTGGAGTTTGTGAATTTTTAGTTATGTTTAATATTCTATTTATGCCATAAATTAGGGTCCCTAGCATTGTCCCTATGTTTTCTTTCATAACCTTTACGTTTAGGTCTTTGATTCATTTTCAGTTAGTTTTTGTGTATGGGGTGAGGTATGGATGCTTTTTCATTTTTCTACAAATGGATATCTTGTTTTGCTAGCACCATTTGTTGAAGAGACTATCTCTTCCCCACTGAATGGACTTCGACCCTTTATTGAAGATCAGGTGTCTATAGGTAGATGGATTTATTTCTGGGTTCTCAATTCTATTCAATTGGTTAATGTGTCTGTCATTGGACCAGTACCAGGCTGTTTTGACTACCATACCTGTATAGTAGGTTCTGAGATCAGTAGTGTGAGGCCTCCTACTTTGTTCTTCATTTTCAGTAATGCTTTACTTATCTGGGGGCTCTTTCCTTTCCATATAAATTTGGTGATTAGTTTTCCAATCTCATTAAAGAATTATGTTGGAATTTCGATCAGGATTGTACATTGCTTTGAGTAGTATTGACATTTTAACAATGTTAAGTCTTCCTACCCATGAGCATGGTATGCTTTTTTCCATTTATGAGGTTCTCTTTTGGTATCTTGCAGTAGTGTTTTGTAGTTTTCTTTGCATAAGTCTTTCATGTCCCTACTTAGGTTTATTCCTAAGTATTTTATCTTTTGGGGGGCTATTGTAGATGGTATTGTTTTCCTGATTTCATTTTTGGAGTTTTCTTTGTTAGTGTAGAGGAATCTAATTACTGTAAGTTGATCTTGTACCCTGCCACTTTGCTGAATCTTTCTATTAGTTCTTGTAGCTATCTTCTGGAGTCTCTGGGATTTTCTATGATTAGGATTACATTGTCTGTGAATAAGGATAGTTTTACTTCTTCCTTACATATTTGGATGCCCTTTATTTCCTTTTTTTGTCTTATTACTCTAGCTAATGCCCTCCCAGTATAATGTTGAATAAGAGTGGTGATTAAGGGCATCCTTCTCTGGTTCCCATTCTCAGGGGGAACATTTTTAGTCTCTCTCCATTGAGAATAATGTTGGCTGTGTATGTCCTTAATTATGTTGAGGAATTTCCCTTCTATTCCTATTTTGGTGAGATTTTTTTATCAGGAATGGGTGCTGGACTTTATCAAATGTCTTTTCTGCATCAATTAAGACGATCATGTTATTCTCTTCCTTTGTTTTATTTATGTGCTGGATTATGCTGATTGATTTTCTAATGTTGAACAATCCTTGGATATCTGGTATGAATCCCACTTGGTCACGATGTATTATTTTTTGGATATGCTTTTGGATTCTATTGGCTGGAATTTTGTTGAGAATTTCTGTGTCAATATTCATGAGGGATACTGATCTACAATTTTCTTTTTCAGTGGTGTCTTTGCCTGGCTTTGATATCAGGGTTATGCTGCCTTCATAGAGTAAATTCGAGAGTATTCCTTCCTTTTCTATGTTCTGTAATAGTTTCAGTAGTACTGGTGTTAACTCTTCCCTGAACGTTTGGTGGAATTCTTCAGTGAAACCATCCGGGCCAGGGCTTTATTTTTTGTTGGTAACTTTTTACGACTTCTTAAATTTCTTGTTTTGTTACGGGTCTGTCCAGATTTTCTACCTTAGTTTGTGTTACTTTAGGCAGATAGTGTGTTTCCTATGAATTTTTCCATTTCCTCTAGGTTTTCAAATTTGTTGGAGTATAATTTTGCATTGTATTCTGTTATGACCCTTTTTTATTTCAGTTTGTTTTACTATAATATCGCCCGTCTCATTTCTTTTTTGTCTTTTTTTTTAATTGTACTTTAGATGAAGTTTTACTGAACAAACTAGTTTCTCATTCAACAGTAAGTACACATATTGTTTTATGACATTGGTTAACAACTTCATGACATGTCAACAACTCTCCCTATTACCAGCTTTCCTGTCTCCTCCTGCCTTCTAGTACTTGTCCCTGAGCTGTTGTGCCCGTTTAGTCTCATTTTGTTTTATGGGCCTAATTTTTGGCTGAAGGGTGAACCTCAAGAGTGACTTCATTACTGAACTAAAAGGGTGTCCAGGGGCCATACTCTCGCAGTTTTCCAGTCTCTGTCAGGCCAGTAAGTCTGGTCTTTGTTTGTGAGTTAGAATTTTGTTCTACATTGTTCTCCAGCTCTATGCAAGACCCTCTATTGTGATCCCTGTCAGAGCAGTCAGTGGTGGTCCATCTAGCTGTACTGGACTCAGTCTGGTGAAGGCCGTAGGAGATGTGGTCCATTAGTCCTTTGGACTAATTTTCCCTTGTATCTTTGGTTTTCTTCATTCTCCCTTGTTCCTGAAGGGGTGAGACCAGGGGAGTATCTTAGATGGCTGCTGCTCACAGGCTTTTAAGACCCCAGACATTACTCACCAAAGTAGAATGTAGAACATTTTCTTTATAAACTATGTTATGCCAATTGAGCTAGGTGTTTGTATATGGTGGTCCCACAGCCCTCAGCCCAGCAATCCATCCCTCAGAGACTTTGTATGTGTCTACGGAGCTTCCATGACCCTGCCTTGGACAAGTTGTGCTGGCTTCCACAGTACTGTGTACTCTTACTCTTCACCAAAGTTAACACTTATCTATTGTCTATTTAGTGTTTTTCCATCATCGCCCCTCCCCTCCCTCATAACCATCAAAGATTGTTTATTTTTGTGTGTAGACCTTTTCAGGAGTTTTTACAGTAATGGTCTCATATAATATTTGTCCTTTTGTGATTGACTTATTTCACTCAGCATAATGCCCTCCAGATTCAATGTTATGCTTTGCAGATTCATCATTATTCCTTATCGTTGCATAATACTCCATTGTGTGTATGTATCATAGTTTGTTTATCCATTCATCTGTTGATGAACATCTTTTTGCTATTGTGAACAATGCTGCGATGAACATGGGTGTGCATATGTCTATTCGTGTGACAACTTATTTCTCCAGGATATATTCCTAGGAGTGGGATTGCTGGATCATATGGTATTTCTATTTCTAGATTTTTAAGGAAGAGCCATATCATTTTCCAAAATAGTTGTATCATTTTGCATTCTCACCAGCAATGCATAAGAGATCTGATCTTGCTGCATCGTCTCCAACATTTGCTATTTCCAGTTTTTTTTATTCATGCCAGTAATGCCAGGGTGAGATGGTATCTCATTGTGGTTTTGATTTGCATTTCTCTAACGGCTAGTGATCATGAGCATTTCTTCATGTGTCTGTTGGCTGCTTGAATGTCTGCTTTGGTGAAATATCTGTTCATTTCGTTCACCATTTTTTAATTGTATTACTCGCCTTTTTATTGTAGGATTATTGGATTTTCTTCTAGATTTTAATTTGTCTGATTTGTAATAGCCAAAAATTTTTTCCCAATCTGTAGGTTCTGTTTTTACTCTTTTGGTGAAGTCTTTTGATGAGCATAAGTGTTTAATTTTTACAAGCTCCCAGTTATCTAGCTTATCCTCTGGAGTTTGTGTGTTGTTGATTTTGGTTTGTATCCTGTTAATGCCATGTTTTAGGGCCTCTAGCGTTGATCCTATTTTTTCTTCAATGAACTTTATAGTTTTGGGCTTCATATTTAGATCTTTAATCCATTTTGAATTAGTTTTTGTATATGGTGTGAAGTATGGGTCTTGTTTCATTTTTTTGCAGATGTACATCCAGTTTTGCCAGCACTGTTTGTTAAAAAGACTGTCTTTTCCCCATTTGATGGACTTTGGGCCCTTGCTGAAGATCAGGTGACCGTAGGTGGATGACTTTACATCTGGACTCTCAATTCTGTTCCATTGGTCAATGTATCTGTCATTGTACCAGTACCAGGCTGTTTAGAGTACTGTAGCTGTATAACAGATTCTGAGGGCAGGTAGAGCGAGTCCTCCTACTTTATTCTCTTCTTCAATAGTGTTTTACTTATCTGAGGTTTCTTCCCTTTCCATATAAAGTTATCATTAGTTTTTGCATCTCTTTAAAGAATGTCATTGGTATTTGGATCAGGATTGCATTGTATTTGTAAATTGCTTTGGGTAGAACTGTCATTTTCACAATGTTGAGTCTACCTATCCATGAGCATAGTATATTTTTTCATTTATGTAGATCTCTTTTGGTTTCTTGAAGTAGTGTTTTGTAGTTTTCTTTGTATAGTTCTTTTACATCCCCGGTTAGATTTATTCCTAAGTATTTTATTTTTTTAGGGGCTATTATAAATGGTATTGTTTTCCTGATTTCCTTTTCATCATTCTCTTTATTGGTGTATAAGAATCCAACTGACTTTTGTAGGTTTAGCTTGTATCCTTCTACTCTGCTGAATCTTTCCATTAGTTTTAATAGTTTTCTCGTGGAGTCTTTTGGGTTTTCTATGTACATAATCATATCATCTGCAAACAGGGACAGTTTAACTTCTTCATTACCAGTTTGGATGCCCTTTATTTCTTTTTCTTGCCTTATTGCTCTAGCTAGGACTTCCAGCACACTGTTAAATAGGAGTGATGATAAAGGGCATCCTTGTCTTGTTCCTGTTCTCAAGGGGAATATTTTCAGCCGCTCTCCACTAAGAATGCTGTTACCTGATTGTTGGTTTTGCATAGAAACTCTTTTTGTGTTGAGAAATTTCACCTCTATACCTATTTTACTGTGCGTTTTCATCAGGAATGGATGTTGGACTTTGTCGAATACCTTCTCTGTGTCAACTGAGATGATCTTATGATTCTTTTCTTTCCTTTTATTTATGTGGTGGATTACGTTGATTGATTTTCTAATGTTGAACCATCCTTGCATACCTGGTATGAATCCTACTTGGTCGTGGTGTTATTATTTTTTTTATATGATGCTGAATTCTATTGGCTAGAATTTTGTTCAGAATTTTTGCATCAATATTCATGAGAGATATTGGTCTGTAATTTTATTTTTTTTTTTTTGATGTCTTGGCCTGGTTTTGGTATCAGCGTTATGCTGGCTTCGTAGAATGAATTTGGACGTGTTGCTTCCTCTTCTATGCTCTGAAATAGCTTGAGTAGTACTGGTACAAGCTCTTCTGTAAATGTTTTGTAGAATTCTCCAGTAAAGCCATCTGGACCAGGGCTTTTTTTGATTGGGAGTATTTTTATTACCTTTTCAATCTCTTCCCTTGTTATGGGTCTGTTCAGAGTTTCCACATCACTTTGTTGTAGTTTGGGTAGACCATGTGTTTCTAGAAATTTAATCATTTCCTCTAGGTTTTCAAATTTGTTGGAGTATAGTTTTTCATAATATTCTGTTATAATCCTTTTTATTTCAGTTGGGTCTGTTCTAATGTCCCCCATTTCATTTCTTCTTTGGGTTATTTGTGTCCTCTCTTGTTTTTCTTTTGTCAATCTGGCCAGTGGTTTGTCGATTTTGTTGATTCTTTCAAAGAACCAACTTTTGGTTTTGTTGATTCTTTCTATTGTTTTTCTGTTCTCTATTTATTTCTGCTCTGATCTTTACTATTTCCTTTCTTCCAGCTGTTGTGGGCTTTTTTTGCTGTTCTCTATTTGTTTGAGTTCTATAGTTAATGTTTTGGTTTTGTCCCTTTCTTCTTTTTTGATATGTGCATCTATTGCTATAAATTGTCCTCTGAGGACTGCCTTTGCTGTGTCCCAAAGGTTTTGGTATGATGTGTTTTCATTCTAGGAATTTTTTTATTCCATCTCTGATTTCTTCTATTACCCAGTGATGTGTAAGCAAGGTATTATTCAGTTTCCATGTAATTTATTTTTTTTCATTGCTCTTTCTGTTGTTAATTTCTACCTTGATGGCATTGTGGTCAAAGATACTTTGAATTATCTCAACGTTTTGGATCTTGTTGAGGATTACTCTGAGGCCTAAGATGTGGTCTATTCTGGAGAACATTCTATGTGCATTGGAAAAGAATGTGTACTTTGCAGCAGTTGGATGGAGTGTTCTATATATGTCTATGAGGTCAAGCTGGCTGATTGTGCCCTTTAGGTCTTCTGTATCTTTGCTGAGTTTCGTCTTAGTTGTTCTGTCCTTTACTGAGAGTGGTGTGTTGAAGTCTCCTACTATTGTGGAACTGTCAATTTCTCTTTTCAGTGTTGTTACAGTTTGTTTTATGTATTTTAGAGCCCCGTCACTGGGTGCATAGATGTTTATTATGGTTATGTCTTCATGATGGATCATCCCCTAAATCATTATATAGTGTCCTTCTTGTCTTTTATGGTAGATTTTGTTTTAAAGTCTATTTTATCTGAGATTAGAATTGCCACTCCTGCTCTTTTTTGGTAGTTGTTAGCTTGATATATTTTTTTCCAACCTTTGACTTTTAATAAATTCACATCTTTGTTTCTAAGATGTGTCTCTTATAGACAGCATATTGATGGATCCTGTTTTCTTATCCATTGTGTCACTATCCGTCTCCTTAATGGGTACATTGAGTCCATTTACATTCAGTGTAATTATTGATAGATGTGAGTTTGTTGCTGTCATTCTGTAGTGCTTTTTTTGTGGTGCTGAAGTTTTCTTTGTTCTTCTTACTCTCTTGTGCTGAGATACTTTTGTTTGTGGATTTTTTATTTCATTTCTTTTGTTTCTGAAGATTTTGTATTTGCTGAGACTTTATGTTTTTCCTCTTTTTTTATGAGTATGATTGTTAACTTTCTTTGTGGTTACCATGAATTTTACCCTTGTCTTTCTAAGTTTGAAGCAGTCCACCATTACTTGGTATCGCCTTGTCTTCCGCTCTATTAGAAGGTTCTATACCTATGCCATTTATTCCCTCTTTTGTTGTTTTGATGTTGTTGTCATTTACTGATTAACTGCTCTTATTCCCTGTTGTATTTCTTTTGGTTTTGGACAGTCCTCGAGAGTTCATTTCCTAGATTGGTATCTGGCTGGTATGATCCTGCGTCCTAGATTCTGCCTGTGAGCTGAAGTTGTCTGTCCTCAGATCAAAGAGCTCCCTTTAATAATTCTTGTAAGTTTGGTTTTACTTTTACATACTCCCTTAATTTCTGTTTATCTGTAAATAACCTAATTTCACCATCATATTTCAAGGAGAGTTTTGCAGGATATATTATTCTTGGCTGGCAATCTTTTTTTCTTTCAAGATTTTATACATGTCATCCCATTGCCTTCTTGCCTGCATGGTTTCTGCCGAATAATCTGAGCTTAGTCTTATTGTTTCTCCTCTGTATGTGACTTCTTGTTTTTCACGAGCTGCTCTCAGGATTCTTTGTCTTTGGTTTTGGTGAGTGTGATTATGATATGCCTTGGTGATTTTCTTTTGGGATCTATCCTGTATGGGGTTCGTTGAGCTTCTTGGATGGCCATCTTTTCATCTTTCATGATATTGGGGAAGTTTTCTGTCAGCAATTCTTCAATGGTCCTCTCTGTGTTTTCTGTTTTCTCCCCGTTCTGGAATTCCAATCACTCGCAAACCTTTGCTTTTCATTGTATCCCACATAACTCTCAGGGTCTCTTCATTTTTCTTTGTTCTTTTTTCTGAGTTTTCCTCAAACAGATTTGTATCCAAGTGTTTGTCTTCAATTCCACTGATCCTATCTTCCACCGTTTCAAATCTGCTTCTCTGCCCTTCTATAACACCGTCCATTTATGAAATCTTGTTGTTTATCTTTTGGATTTCTAATTGTTGTCTTTGTATAATTTCTAGTTGTGAATTTATTTTGGCATTTTGTTCCTGCATTATTTTCCTGAACTCTTTCAATTTTTTGTCTGTATTTTTCATGAATTTGTCTATTTTTTCCTCATGTTTGTCAGCTTTTTGCCTCAACTCTTGGAGAATTCTGTGTATTAGAGATTTGAATTCCCTATCAGGTAGTTCTAGTGCATTTTCTTCCACTGGAAAGTCATCTGGTGTTTTATTTTGGACTCCTACAGGAACCATCCTGTCCTGTTTTTGTAAATGTTTTGATATCGTCAGCTGTCTTTGGGGAATTCAGTAGTTATTTTTCTTATTTATTGACTATAGATTTGTTTGTTTCGTCCCTTTATTTTTTTAAATTTGACTATGTCTGAGCAGATGGACTGTGTGTTCTTTGTTGTTTGCTCATCTATGGGCACAATACTTTTCGCCTCCTTCTCCAATTGGCAGGGTCAGTCACTCAGATATGGTACGGCAGGGCAGGTCTAGCTGAAGAGGAGTTACTGGGATGGGTTGTTTGTGGCACTTACTACAGCCACCAGGGCGGGTTGGTAATCAGTGCAGGGCAGGTTCCAGTAGGCCGTGCCTGTGCTGCTTGGTGGTGTGATGTTAAGTGCATGGTGCAGGTAGGCAGGATGTAGCAGGGAGATTGTTATGTGTGGAGCTAAGATGGATATAGGAGAGAGGAGTGAGGAACAGGAGCCAAAAACTTACAAAGAAACAAAAAAAGAATGCTAGGGGAGTTTGCCGTTGGAGTGGAGAGATGAGCACCTATGAAATGGAGAAAAACAGAAAGGGGAAAAGGAAGAAAAGAAAAGAATGAATAAATAAAAATTGGAAAGGTTAAAGAACCGCAAGATTCCCAGGGATCCCACTGGTGCAGCTATGAAGTCTGGGGAAGTTGCTCTCAGTACAGCCTGGCTAGAAGGCATAGAGGTATACAACGCCAGGTATTCAGGGAACAGAAAGAGAAGGAAGATATAGAGAAACGAGAAACTGAGTAAGGAAGAAAGACAAAAGGGGAAAAAGAGGGGAAAGAAAACAAAACAAATTAAAAAAAAAAAAAGAACAAGAAAAGCCCCCAAAAAAACAGAAGAAAAAAAAAGCCATTGAAAAAAGAAATGCTCTCAGGGATCCCTCTGCACATCTGTGCAAGCCGAGAGGGTAGTCTCCTTGCCACGCAGCACACCACCTGGCCAGAAAGGACTCCCAACTCAAGAAAAGGAAAAGGAAACAAACAAACAATTCAAAACAAACAAACGAACAAAAGTCCCGGGATCCCACCAGCATGGCAGCCCAAATGGGGAAGCAGCTCCACACTTGAATGGAGCTCCACAGCCCCTCAGGAAGAAGCAAAGATGGTTCATGGAGACAGGTATTTGAGCAAAAGGAGGGGGAGGTGGTGAGAGGTAAAGAAGAAATCAAAAGAAGCAGAAAAAAATGCAACACCAGCAGCCAACAAATGGCACTCAGAGAGCCGGCCCGTTCGGGTGTGTGGATTCCAAGCAGCCAGTGTTTCCCAGCAAGAGATTGTGGCCGCGGGAAGCACAGGAGGCTGTGTGGGGGTGAAGAAGGGTGGGGGCTGGGAAAGCATATATCTCAAATTACCGGTTGTTTTGTCTCCCGCTGGAAGCTCCCTGAAGCTGCTTTCTTGTACCCCATCTGCTGGTCTCTGATAGGAGTCCAAGATGGCGCATCTGTCCTGTGTTAGCTGGTAGGGGACCTCTGCATGAATCTCTCCTCGCTCTCTGTTCTGTCATTTTTCTCATTCCATTTGTTGCTTGGCTGAGTCCTTTATCTCTTCATTTGATGTTTTAGGGTTTCAGGATTGTTTTTTCTGTTCAGCATAGTTTTTCGGATCTTTGCTGTGGAGGGACGACATGGTGCTTCTGCCTAGAGCGCCATTTTGCCAGAAGTCCTCCTGCCCTTTTTTGGTAGCTGTTTGCTTATTTTTTTCCATCCTTTGATTTTTAATAAATTTAGATCTTTGTTTCTAAGGTGTGTCTCTTTGTAGACAGCATATTGATGATCCTGTTTTTTAATCCATTCTGTCACTCGCTGTTTATGGGTGCATTTAGGCCATTTATGTTCAGTGTAATTATTGATAGGTGTGAGTTTATTGCTGTCATTTTGTAGTGCTTTTTTGTGGCACTGTGCTGAATTCCTTTTGTTTATGGCTTTTTTTTTTCATTTATTTTGTTTTGTAGATTTTGTTTTTACTGAGACTTTGTGTTTTTCTTCTTCATTTCGATGAGTAGATTTGTTAACTTTCTTTGTGGTTACCTTTAAATTTACACTTATCTTCCTAGTTTTGAAGCAGTCTATTATTACTTGGTACAGCCTTGCTGTCCTCTCTATTAGAAATTTCTATACCTACACCGTTTATTCCCTCTTTTATTGTTCTGGTGTTGTCATTTACAGATTAACCTCTCTGGTTCCTTGTTGTAATTCTTTTGGTTTAGGATAGCCTTTCAGAGTTCATTTCCTAGGCTGGTATCTGGCTGGTATGACCTTGCATCCTAGATTCCGCCTGTGAGCTGAAGTTGTTTGTTCTCAGATTGAAGGACTCCCTTTAATAATTCTTGTAAGTTTGGTTTGGTTTTTACATATTCCTTTAATTTCTGTTTATCTTGAAATGTCCTAATTTCATCATCATATTTGAACTAGAGTTTTGCAGTATATATTATTCTTGACTGGCAGTTTTTTTCTTTGAAGGTTTTATATATGTCATCCCACTGCCTTCTTGCCTGCATGGTTTCTGCTGAATAATCAGAGCTTAGTCTTATTGTTTATCCTCTGTATGTGACTTTCCATTTTTCTCGAGCTGCTCTCAGGATTCCTTCTTTGTCTTTGGTTTTAGCGAATGTGACTATGATATGCCTTGGTGATTTTCTTTTGGGGTCTATCCTATATGGGGTTCGTGGAGCTTCTCGGATGGTCAGCTTTTCATCTTTCTTTATATTAGGGAAGTTTTCTATCAGCAATTCTTCAATGATCCTCTCTGTGTTTTCTGTTTTCTTCCCCTGTTCTGGAACACCAATCACTCATGAATTTTTGGTTTTGATTGTATCCCACATAACTCTCAGCGTTTCTTCATTTTTCTTTCTTTTTTCTGACTTTTCCTCAGAGTTGTATCCAAGGGTTTGTCTTCCATATCTCTGTTCCTGTCCTCCATCATTTCTTACCTGCTCCACAGCCCTTCTATGATACCGTCCATTTCTGAAATCTTGTTATCTTTTGGATTTCTAATTGTTGTTTTTGTATGATTTCTAGTTGTGATTTTGGCATTTTTTTTTCTGCATTATTTTCCTGAATTCTTCCATTTTGTTGTCTGTATTTTCCCTGAATTTGTCTATTTTTTCATTTTTGTCTGCTCTTTGCTTCAACTCTTGGATAGTTCTGAATATTAGAGATTTGAATTCCCTTTCAGGTAGTTCTAGTACCTTTTCTTCTACTGGAAAGTCATCTGGTGTTTTATTTTGGATGCCTACTGGCCCCATCCTGCCTGTTTTTTTAATATTGTTTGATATTGTCTGCTGTCTTTGGGACATTAAGTAGTTATTTTCTTCGTTTTTCGATTGTAGATTTGTTTGTTTCATCTTGCTATTTTGTTTTATTTGGTTATGTCTGAGCAGCCAGGCTGGGCTGGGCATTCTTTGTTGTTTGCTCATCTGTGGACACCATATTTTCACCTCCTTGTCCAATGGGCAGGGCCACTCAGCTATGGTGCAGCAGGGCAAGTACAGGTGAAGGGGAGAGGCTAGGATGGGTGGTTTGTGGCACATACCAGGGCTGTCAGGGCAGGCTGGAAATCAGTGCAGGGCAGGTACCAGTAGGCTGTACCTGTGCTGCTCGGAGGTGTGATGTTCAGCACACAGTGCAGGTAGGTATGAAGGACGTGGGAGATTGTGATATGTGGAGCTATGGTGAGTATGGGAAAGGGGAGAGAGAAACAGGATTCAAAAACAAACCAAAAAGAGTGCTAAGGGAGCTTCCTATTGGAGTGGAGAGATGAGAAACCAATAAATGTAGAAAAACAAAAAGGAAAAAGAAAAAGGGAAAAATAAAATAAATAAATAAAAATTGGGGGGGGGGGAGAAAGAAAAGCCCCCACGGATCCCACCAGTGTGGCCGCAAAGACAAAGGAAGTGGCTCACAGTCTGTGAAGTACAGTGAACTCCACAGCCTGGCTAGAAGGAGTAGAGATGTCACATAGCACCAGGTATTCAGGAGACAAGAAAATAAGGGAAATATACAGAGACAAGGAATTGAGATATAAAGAAACACAAAAAGAAAAAGAAAAATGCCCCCAGGGATCTCACCTACACAGCTGGGAAGACTGGGGAAGTGGTTCCCAAGCCACACAGTACAGCCCTACTAGAAGGGGCTCCCAAGCAGTGAAAAGAAAAAGAAAACAAACAAAACAAAAGTCCTGTGGATCCCACCAGCATGGGGGCACAGGCCAGGGAAGCAGTTTCCCAGTCGAGCAGTGCTTCACAGCCTTTCAAGAAGCAAAGATGACACACAGAGCCAGGTGTTCAAGAGAAAGGAACGGGAGGTGGTGAGAGGCATGGAAGAAACCAAAAGAAGTGGAAAAAAGCAAGAACAGCAACAAAAAAATGGCATTTGGGGAGGCGGCCAGTGTGGGTGGGGTGAATCCAAGCAGCACGGGACCAAAGCCAGTGACTCCCAGCCAAGAGACTGCAGCCTGCGGGAAGCAGAGGGGGCCAAGCAGGCGGGAAGAACGGTGGGGGGTGGGAAAGACAATATCGTTGGTTACTGGTTGTTCTGTCTCCTGCTGGGAGCTCTGTGAAGCTGCTTTCCCATATTCCCTGTGCCCCGATTGCCAATGTGGGTGGGGGGAATCCAAGTGTCATGGACCCTGCACTTCCCAGCCGGCTGAGCAACTGCAGCCAGCTATGAAGTGGTAGAGATCAAACAGGGGGGAGAAGGATGCAGGTGGGAAAGCATATATCACTGGTTACCGGATGCTCTGTCTCCTGCTGGCAGCTCCATGAAGTTGCTTTCCTGTACTCTCTGCTGAACTCTTATCTGGGTGGGGCGAATCCAAGCAGCAAGGTCCCTGCACTTCCCAGCCAGCTGAGCAACATCAGCCAGCTAGGAATCAGCAGAGGTAGAGTGGGGGGAGAAGGGTAGGGGGTGGGAAAGTGTATATCACTGATTACTAGGTGCTCTGTCTCCTGCTAGGAGCTCTGTGAAGCTGCTTTCCCATACTCCCTGTTCACCAATCTCTGACAGGAGTCCAAGATGGCAAATCCATGCTGCATTAGCTGATAGGGGACCTCCGCATGTATCTCTCCTTGCTCTCTGTTCTCTGTCAGTTTCTTATACCATTTGGTGCTTGGCTGAGTTCTTCATCTCTTCATTTGCTGTTTAGGGTTCCAGGATTGACATTTGTCTCTGTTTTACTTAGTTTTTCAGGTCTTCGATGTGGAGGGATGGTGTGGTGTTTCTGTCTATAGTGCCATGCTGGCTCTGCCTCCCCATCTCATTTCCTATTTGGGTTATTTGAATCTTTTTCTTTTGTCAGTTTGGCTGGTGGTTTTTCAATTTTATTGATCCTGTCAAAGAACTAGCTTCTAGTCTTGTTGATTCTTTCTATTGTTTTTCTGTTTCATTTATTTCTGCTGATCTTTACTATTTCCTTTCTTCTGGCAGCTGTGGGCTTCTTGTGCTGCTTTTTCTATTTGTTCAGTTGTAGGGTTAAGGTATTGATTTTAACCCTTTCTTCTCTGTTGGTGTGTACATTTATTGCCGTAAGTTGGTCACTGATCACTGCTTTTGCTGTGTTCCAAAGGTTTTAGTATGTTGTATTTTCATTCTTGTTTAATTCCAGAAATTTTTTTATTTCATTTTTTTCTAATACTTATTGATTTTTAAGCATGGTGTTGTTCAGTTTCCAAGTATTTTATGTTTTTCCCTTTTTCTTCCTGTTATTGATTTCTAATTTCATAGTGTGATCGGAAAAGATGCTTTGTAGTATTTTGATAATTTTGAATTTACTGACACTCGCTTTGTGGCCTAGGATATGGTCTATTCTAGAGAATGATCCATGTGCACTGGAGAATAATATGTACTGTGCTGCTACTGGGTGGAGTGCCTGGTACATGTCTAAGAGGTCAAGTTGCTTGATTGTATTATTTAGACCTTCCGTATCTTTGTTGAGTTTCTTTCTAGTTGTTCTGTCCATCGTTGTAAGTGGTGTCATAAAGTCTCCTATTATTGTAAAACTGTTTCTCTCTTCATTTCTGTTAGGGTTTGTTCTATGTATTTTGGAGCTCTGTCATTGGGTGCATAGATATTTCTCATAGTCATGTTCTCTTGGTGGATTGATCGCCTAATCATTATATAATGTCTTTCCTTGCCTCTTATGACGGAGTTTGATTTAAAGTCTATTTTATCAGCGATTAATATTGCTACTCTTGCTTTTTTTTTGGTTAATGTTTGCTTCATATATTTTTTTCCATCCTTTGATTTTTAATCTATTTCTGTCTTTGTGTCTAAGTTGTGTCTCTTGTAGGCAATATATTCATGGGTCATTTTTTTTTAATCCATTCTGCCACTCTCTGTCTCTTGACTGGTACATTTAACCCATTTACATTCAGTGTGTTATCAATAGATATGAATTTACTGCTGTCATTTTGTTATGTTTCTTCCTGTGGTGTTGACAGTTTCTTTGTTCTGCTTAATTTTCTCTGCTGAGTTCTCTTTGTTCATGGATTGTCTTTTCACTCCCTTCGTTTTTGTCAATTTTGTTTTTACTGAGTCTTTTTATTTTCTTCTTTATTTTGGTTTGTAGGTATGTGAATTTTCTTTGTGGTTACCGTGAGTCTTACCTTTATCGTCCTGTGTTTAAAACAGTCTGTTATTTTTAGATATCTGCTTGATTTCATCTCCACATGTAAGTTCTGTAACCATACCATTCGTTCTCCCTTTTTGTTTTAAAGTTGTCGAATTCAGGTTGACATCTCTGGTTCCCTGTTTTCAGTTCCTAGCTTTATTTTACTTTTGAGATTTCTCTACCTGGGTTGGCATCTTGGTGATGCCATCATGTGGCTTGCTCTCAGGTCGTCGTCTGCTGTCGTTGGTTCTCCATCTGAAGGACTCCTTTTAATATTTCTTCTAAGTATGGTCTGGTTTTCACAAATTCTCTTAATTTCTGTTTATCTGGGAATGTCCTAAATTTGCCATTGTATTTGAGAAACAATTTTGCTGGGTATATGATTCTTGGTTGGCAATTATTTCTTTCAGAATTTTATGTAACCATTCCATTGCCTTCTTGCCTGCAGGGTCTCTGCTGAGAAATCAGAGCTTAGTCTTACTGGAGTCCCTTTGTAAGTGATTTTTTCATTTTTCCTGAGCTGTCTCAGAATTCTTTATCTTTGGACTTGGAAAGTTTGATTATGGTATGTCTTGGTGACCTTCTTTTGGGGTCTATCCTGTATGAGGTTTGTTGAGCTTCTTGTATGAAAATCTTCTCATCTTTCATGATATTGGGGAAGTTTTCTTCCAGCAAATCTTCAAAATTTTTCTGTATTTTTTTTTTTTTTTTTTGGTCTCCTACTGTTCTAAGATTCCCATCACCCAAAAATTATTCCTCTTCATAGTGTCCCACATAACTCTAAGGCTTTCTTCATTTTTTTTTTTTTTTCATTATTTTTTCTGATTTTTTTCTCAAACAATTGGTGTCAAGGGATTTGTCCTCTATTTCACTAATTATTTCTTCCAATGTTTCAATTCTACTTCTGTGTCCTTCCATTAAGTTATCTATTTCTGATATTTTATTGTTATTCTGGATTTTTAGTTGCTGTTTTTTGTATGATTTCTAATTGTCTATTTGGCATTTTATTCTTGTGTTGTTTTCCTGACTTCTTCTAGGATTTTGTCTGTGTTTTCCTTGAAGTCTTTGAGGACCCTATATATAAGCCTTTTGAATTCCTTATCAGGCAATTCCATTGGCATCTCTTCATCAGGAAGATTTCCTGCCCCTTTATTTTGGCATTTGGTTGAGCCATCTTGTCTTGTTTCTTTATATGGTTTGATAGTGTCTGCTGTCTCTGAGGCATTAAGTTGTTATTTATTTATGATTTGTTTCGTTTTGTTTTCATTTATCAGTGTGGGTGGGTCAAGTGTGCTTTGGTGATAACCCATCAGGCAGCACAGTGGCATTCACTTCCTGCCCCAATTGTTCAGTGTACATGTGAGATTGTTGAGGATGTACTGAGTGGGCACTATCTGGTGGTATAGGAATGCTCACAGTTGCTTATCAGGTGGGTGGGTGATGGATAATGAGCAAGGTGGGCATCCAGAGGGTGCTGAGGTTCTCCCTCCATCTGGAGGGGGTGGTGTGGTCAGCTGAGGGGGGTACACAGGTGCTTTCTCCAGCAGGGGAGGAGTGGTGTGGGCTTCCAGTGGTCACAGAAGCACTCTCCCAGGCAGAGGAGGGGTAGGGTGGGCAGCTGGGGTTGCCCAGGCACTCTCTCAGGTGGGGGAGAGGCAGGCAGGTGACCAGGGAGCATACAGGCTCTCTCTCTGGTGGGGGAGTGGTGGTACAGGTATTTGGTGGTCATGCAGGTACTTTTCCAGGTAGGAGGTGGTGGGGTGGGCATCCAGGGGGAGTGCTGATGCTCTTTCTATTGGAGGAGAAGCCAGGAGGTGGCCAGGTAGGGAGGGAGAGATTAAAAAAAGGGGGAGGGTTCATCTCTTGTTCTGTGCTTGCCACAGCTCTACCAGTCAGGTACCACCATTGGAGACTTGCCCTGTCTCTGGGACCTGATTTTCAACCTGTACTGTGTATGCTGGGAACGCTGAAGCTCTTGTCATCCTTCCTGTACTTTCCATCCTTATCACCAGTTTATATCCTGCTCACCTTGTTTCACTCCGTGCATGTCAACACAGTTTCTCTGTCTCCTATTGGGAGTTCCATGATGTTCTCTTCTTGTGCTTCTGATTCAAGGTTGCTGCTGGCTTTGTCTCAAAATGGCCCCACTCTACAGGGCTATGTGGCATGGCATCTCTACTCTGTATGTCTTCCCATTCACTGCTGTCATTCAGCTTCTTTTTCCAATCAGTGTTTGATGTAATTCTATGTCTTTTCATTTGATGCTCAGTGTTCCAGGGTTGTCATCTGTATCTGTTTCACTTTGTTTCTTGCGTCTTTGCTATAAACTGACGGCATGGTGCATCTGACTAGGCCACCATCTTGAACCTCTTCCACTACAGGGATAGTTTTCTAAAAATAATAATAAATTTCTGCTGAAACACTGCACAAAAATTTTAGACAGTCATTTTGGTGTCACCCCCTCTGACAGTGTCACCTGGTGTGGTCCACACCCCTGCACCCTCTTAGTGACCTCACTGTTTAAGAAGATGGTTCTCACTGCTGTGCACAGAATGTATGAGGGTGAGGTATAAGCAAGAAGAGGGGAGACCAGTTAGAAGAATTTCTGGTCATTCTAGAACTTTTGTGAACTTGGCTATCTTGCCGTGCCCAGCCTGCCTCAAGCAGGCACCTTACCTTCCCATGTGTGAGTGTCCTCTCAAATATGAAGGGTTGGGTGGGACGGTGTCTTAGTGCCCCAGAAATTCTCCCAGAGCAGCATGTGTTTGTCAGACAGGGGGTCCTAGGCATTCCTTGCTTTTCAGCTGCACAGCTGGGCCAGCCACTCACTGTGATTTTCCCTTTATTGTTGATGCTCACTTATGCTTCATATTCCTTCATCAACAGTGGGGTGTCTGAGGGCCACAGCACATGGAACATCAAAACTTATTACTGTGAGGCTAGGATCCTGTGAGGCTCCCACAAGGAAATGGGTAAAAAAAAAAAATTGCTTTTTAAAATTTTTAATTTAAAAAAAATCAATGAAATGGGCAGAAAAGGTAATAAAACCTGTAACCGCTTAGCAAAAATTTTTAGAGTAACATAGAAGATTTTTATACCCTGACATCTGGGACTTAAAAATTGAACAATCTGATTCCAGAGCTAAGAACGTAAGTGGAAAAGGGAAAACTTGATTTTTTGTGCTTCTTTCTTTCCAAAGTGGGTTTTGTTACTCTGAAACCACTTTGGTCTCCTAACTCCCTCCTTTCTCTACACCTCCTGCAGCAGATATTTTCATCTCTCATTCCTTCTATTTCTCATTGAATTAAATCAATTGTTTACTTTTCATTTGGTTTCCCCTTTCTCCCTCTTCTCAGGTCAAGGACTTTCCTATTTTCCTTGAGGATCACCCATATGAGCTCTTGGTGGGTGGGGGGGGAAGGGGTTTCTCAGCACTTTAGCTTCTGTTTCCTTCTATATATTTGCTTTGCCTTTTATCATCTTTTTTGCTGACACTCCATTACACACAAGAGGCATGTACAGATTACTGGCTTTTTGTCTTTTTTCTAAATGAACTGATTGGTTTAAAAAACCGTTAACACTTATGTCTCCCAAAAAAAGTTAGAGATTTGTAAAAGGATATATGTAAACACACACACAGATAGATATATCTATATCTATACATCTATATCTACTTCCAAAAGATCATAGCCGTTGAAAACCCTATGCAGCACAGTTCTACTCTGAAATACATGGGGTCACCATGAGTCAGAATCAACTCAACTTTTTTTTTTTTTTTAATCTATCTATATCTTATATCCACCACTCATCTGTCAGTTTGTCCTACTGTGGTGGCTTGCAAGTTGCTGTGATGCTGGAAGCTATGCCACCAGTATTGAACAATATCATTAATATCACACACAAGTAAAATTTTGCTAAAGATAATTCAAAAATGGTTGCAGCAGTACATTGACAGGGAACTGCCAGAAATTCAAGCTGAATTCAGAAGAGGACATGGAACAAGCGATATCATTGCTCATATCAGATGGATCTTGGCTGAAAGCAGAGAATACCAGAAAGATGTTTACCTGTGTTTTACTGACTATGCAAAGGCATTTGACTGTGTGGATCATAACAAATTATGGATAACATTGTGAAGAATGGGAATTCCAGAACACTTACTTGTGCTCATGAGGAACCTATACAAGGACCAGGAGGCAGTCGTTCAAACAGAACAAGGGGATACTTCGTGGTTTAAATTCAAGAAAGGTGTGTGTCAGGGTTGTATCCTTTCACCATACTTTCAATCTGTATACTGTGCAAATAATTCCAGAAGCTGGACTATATGAAGAAGAACCCAGCATCAGGGTTGATGGAAGACTCATTAACAACCTGAGATATGCAGATGACACACCCTTCCTTGTTTGCTGAAAGTGAAGAAGACTTGAAGCACTTACTGACGAAGATCAAATATGTACATTGGGCAAATCTGCAGCAAAAGATCTCTTTAAAGTGCTAAAAGACCTTCAGTATGGATTACACCTCAACAGAAAGAAAACAAAAATCCTCCCAACTGGACCAATAAGCAACATCATAAGAAACAGAGAAAATACTGAAGTTGTCAAGGATTTGATTTTACTTGAGTCCACAACCAACGCGCATGGAAGCAGCAGTCAAGAAATTAAACGACATATTACACTGGGCAAATCTGCTGCAAAAGACCTCTTTAAAGTGTTTAAAAGCAAAGATGTCACTTTGAGGACTAAGGTGTGCCTGACCTATGCCATGGTGTTTCCAATCACCTCATAAGCATATGAAAGATGGACAATGAATAAGGAAAACCAAAGAAGAACTGATGCCTTTGAATAATGATGTTGTCGAAGAATATTGAATATACCATAGACTGCCAGAAGAATGAACAAACTTGTCTGTGAGGAAGTACAACTAAAATGTTCTTTAGAAGCAAGAATGGAGAGATTTCATGTCACATACTTTGGACATGTTATCAAGCGGGACCAGTAAAATAGCAAAAAAGAGGAAGACCTCAATGAGATGGATTGAAACAGTGGCTGCAACAATGAGCTCAAACACAACTATGATTGTGAGGATGGCGCAGGACTGGGCAGTGTTTCATTCTGTTGTGCACAGGGTTGCTATGAGTCAGAATCAACTCGACAGCACCTAACAACATAACAACAATAGCTTATGTCTGTATCTCTATCTATATTCACACACACATACATATACACATATGTATATACACATACCAAAATATACATATTTACTCTACACAAACATATATATACATACATAGATACATATACACATACACATATATGTACATAAACACACACAAATATACATATATTTACTATACACACACATAAACAAACATAAATATATTCTAGGGAATTTTGCCTCTCTTATTTTGGAATGTAATCAAGAAGTTGTTTTGCATTTTTGTTTACAATTTTGTTTACAATTATTTCCAAATGTGGAAACGTGCCACTACTTCTCGGCTACAACTGAACTCATCGTGTTGGGCTTAGTAGTACTGTAGAGAAAAATCAGCTCCTTCTTCCTCCCTTCCCTCCCTAAACGAACACACTTGATTTTTCTAATCACTTGATCTCAAAAACTGATACCATTTCTCTTCAAAGTGCTGTTAAATGAAAATACAGAAAAGTAATACATTTAAGTCCTGGCGGTCAAGGGTAGCAGAGCTAACCTGAAATACTGGTAGTCCCTGACTTGAAACAGAATTCATTCCAATGACTCCATTGTAAGTCAGATCTGACATAAAATCTGACTAAAAATGAATACCTCATTTTTTTGTTTTCATTATTATTGCTTTTTATTATCAGTATCTTTATAAATCCAGCAGTGTTTTGAACAGTAAATCATAAAATTGAACATCTGCAAGTGAACATCTGAGAATGATAGCATCAGCAAATTACATGCTGCAACATATTACTAATGATAAGATGTACAAAAAAATGTCAGTCGTTAAGTGTGGTGCATTATAATTCGAATACGTCGTAAGTTGGGGACTACCTGTACTGACATTAACGCAGAGTTAGAGAGTGAAAGTGCACAGGGCTGGTTCTCAAGGGGCTGGATCCTAACACAGCTCAGCAGCTTCTACAGAGCTCAAACAAATCCTTTCACCCCACTGGACTCAGTTTCCTCGCTTGCAAGGTGAAAGGGTTGGATCAAATGATTTCCAAGAATCTCTTGGTCTTTGAAGTTTAGTTTCCTAAATTACCCCACTAGTAGAAAAATCACTGTATGGCATTGTGTGACCATTCTCACTGTGTGGGCTGTGGTGGCTCAGTGGTAGAACTCTCACCTTCCATGTTGTAGGACCTGATTCAATTCCTGGCCAATGCACCTCATGTGCAGTCGCCACCTGTCTTAAGGGAAGCGTGCATGTTGCTATGATACTAAACAGGTTTCAGCAGCAGAGCTTCTAGACTAAGATGGACTAGGAAGAAAGGCCTGGTTATCTACTTCTGAAAATCAGCCAATGAAAACCTATGGATCCAAATGATCCTATCGACAACCGATCTTGGGGATGATGCATAACAGGACAGTGCTTTGTTCTGTTGTGCATGAGGTTGCCATAAGTCAGGGACCAACTCAACGGCAGCTAACAACATTAACAACAGGCAAAGCATACCAACAAGGATGATCCCACCTATTCCTTCCTCTAAATTTCAAAATTCTGCTCTAAAACCTAAGATGTGAGTCAAAGCAGGAGAATTGTAATTTGAAAAATAAACAAGACGACACTTTTAGTGGTCTCAATTTGCTTTGGCCAATTCATAAGACCACCCAAACAGAGGAGACCCTCAAATACTGCCCAGCCATTGTGGAGTCACACTGAGCCCCCATGAGCGATTTCAAAAGGAGAAGCCATCTGTCTGGGTCCCTTCTGCTCTGAATCTGTGATCTCCAAGGAACAAGCAGATGGTAGGGCCTGAGATGAGCTATGGAGTCTCGTCTGCAAAACTGTGAGAGTTCAGAGGAAGGAGAGTGATGTTTGGGGTCAACTGGGGACCAAACCATAGGGCATTTGATTGACTGAAAATATTATCAAAGATTTTTCTATCATAGGCAGAGATTAGGTGTTCTACTGGGCAAAGGGTGTGAAAACTTGCTTCTAATCCCATAACCAAAAAAAAAAAAAAACAAAAAACAAAAAAACCAGTTGCCATCAAGTCGATTCTGACTCATAGTGACCCTACAGAACAGAGCAGAACTGCCCCATAGGGTTTCCAAGGAACAGCTGGTGGATTCGAACTGTTTGGTTAGCAGCGGAGCTCTTAACCACTGGACCAGGGCTCCTCTAATCCTATATCCACCCCTAATTTGCAGTGTAACCTTGGGCAAGTCCTTTACTTCTTTGCTTCTGGGGTTTCTCCCTAACACAACAAAGGATTAAACTCTCTGACCACCATGTTTGTTTCCAGCTCTGACATTCTGAAAGTCAAATATGGAATGTAGCATTTTTAAGTCTCCTCAGGTAGAGAGACCAGTGCAGAAACTCAGAGAACATTTCTAAAAGCATGATTCCGCCAAAAGCCATTTAGGTCTTGATGAGAGGACAGCCTGAAAGTCAAGCAAATAGAAAAAAATTAAAATATAGATATAGATACACTCCGCCTCTGCTTTAGTTTCTTTTCTTTCAAGCTTTTTTTTTTTTTTTTTTTTCCTTCTTTTTTCTTATTCCTGTAGGTGGTCTCTGGAGCAGAAACAGAGTAGGGTCTCCAAAGCATGTTATCTGGCATACTATACAAATGACAAGAGGATTCTATAATCAAAAGAGTTGGGGAAATGCTTCATTTTATATTCTACTCTTGATGAGTTGCCAGTCATATTGGCATATTAAGGTTCTGAGAAATCCTGCAGTAAAGGAGCCTGTTTACTTTTGTTTAATCCAGGAATCTTCAAACTTCTTTGGTGCCAGAATGCTTTCTTATAATACCTATTAACACTTCGTTAGGCTGGTGTTTCTGTTGAGGACCCTCTGGAGGATGACAGCACATTTGCTGATGCTGCAGCTAGGGGCATGTGTCTGCATGAGGCTGGTATTCCCCACAGTGCATGTCTTCTCTCCACATTCCTACTTAGGCTTCTGCTCTTCCTCAGGTCCCACCTAACATGAATGGCATCATGATCAACTGAATGAGTAATAGCTTATACTAATGGTTTAATAGTTTATTGCAATATGGCCAATTAGCCAAGGATGCCAGCATCATCTGATTTATTGAGATGGAAAGCTGTCAATCTATGTTTATTCATGTTCTGACTCAAAGAATATGATTAAAAGGCTTCTGGTGCAGGACGGTGGATAGAGCACACATTTGTCTTTTTCTTCACTGAGATTCCACTAAAGTGATGATGAAAGATTAAAGGAAGGAATAAATTCTGAACAGCAAACAGAACAGAAGGAGATCTATGAGCATTTTCTGAAGATAAAAAGGATATGAAAGAGTTGATGGAGGAAACAAAGTGGTTACAGACCAGAATATGCTGGACGAGGTTACAGCAGTGGAGGGAGCCCATTCACCCAAGAGAACGCCACAAAAAGTACAGGTAAGGGATCACCTGGAAAGAAGCATGAGAGTAAGGAGGAAGAAAAAAAATTTCTCTGTGGTTAACCCAAATGGTCTCAATCCCTATTTGCCCAAAGCAAAATGTAGCAGGATGCTTAACCACTTAAAAAAAAAAAAAAAGTTGCCATTGAGTCAATGCCAATATATGGTGACCCCATGTATGCACAGTAGAACTGTGTTCCATATGGTTTTCATGGCTGTGACCTTTCAGAAGTAGATTGCCAGGACTTTCTTCTGAGTCACTTCTGGTTGGGTTTGAACTGCCAACCTTTCTGTTAGTAGCCCAGCGCTTAACCATTTGCATCACTCATGAACTCGTTACTTAACTATATGGGAAAGAAAAAGAGGTCTCTCCTCTAACAAGTCAAGTGGACTGGAAGAACTAGGGCTGCCAGTGGAAGTGTTCATTCCCAGAATACATACCCATCATGCTGGCACTGGGGAGCAGGCACCCGCAAAATGGCCTGCCTCGAATAATGTGATGGTTAATGTTATGTCTCAACTTGGCTAGGGCATGATTCCCAGCAGTACGTGATTATCCTCCATTTTGTGATCTGATGTAATTATCTTCCATTTGTGATTCATTTTGTGATATTAAATAATTATCCTCCTGTAAAAATGGTGTGGCAGTGGTGTTTGGCCTCCTCTAACTTCATAAGGGGGAAAGAGAATCAAGATCAACAGCCCAAGGCTGATTCCTATGAGGTGGAGGTCAGACGTGCCTCCTTTCTCTGCCATCTTTACCAATTCTGACACCAACCATCCCTCCCACAGCACTCTCTACTTCTCTGCTGGGTTCAATAATTCACTGCAATGGCCACACAGAACTCACAGACCATACTCACAGTTATGGGGTTTATTAGGGAAGTAGCATGCCCATGAACACTCAGGATACAGTTCTTCCATCAGGACAGCTTTTTCTCAGCCGTGACCATAGGCAGGTCTCTCCCTGGCCTCTCAGCCTCTACCCTGCTGAGGAAAATGTTAAAAGCTCTTTCAGCCTTGCTGATAAGTGTCCAAAGGCACCGTACTCCACCAGTAAGGTTTGGCCTGAAGGTGCTCAGCTCTAGATCCTTGGGTCAGCAAATCTAGCTCCACCAAGTACCCAGAGGCACCCTATTGCACCGGTAAGTCTCCTGCCTGAAGGCACTCAGGTTTCTCACTCTGGGCCAGGAAGCCCACCACGCTGTCTCCTGCTGGTCTCTCTTGCTGCCGTTTCTCTGCCACCACTTCTCACTGTCTTCAGGGTTACAGTTCTTTCTCTCTCTCTTTCTGTCTGTCTCCTGGTTCCAGGAGCTTCTCAGTGCAGGGATCCTGAGTCCAAAGGACACCCTCTGCTCTTGGCTCTTCTTCCTTGGTGGTGGTGAGATCCTCTCCTTCCCTTCTCCGGGATGGCTCATTTTAAGCCTAGCGGGATGGCAAAACTGACCAATCCCCTTTGTGGTCCACAATTACCTTATTTTCACGGTACCACCCAACGACTTGTGTGGGAGTTACAAGAATATGATGAGAAAGACCACACAAAAGCGATCAATTGCACTGCATCCACCTCATCATCATCTGACCTGCCAATTTCGGGATTCACCAGCTTCTGCAGCCCTGTGAGCTAACAGCCTATATATATTTACATATATATACACTTCACTGGTTTTACTTCTGTAGAGAACCCAGCCTAAGACAGATAACAAGCCATCGATGAAATTCTGACACCAAGAGCAAGCACCAGCTATATACACAGAGGTTCCATCAGCCTTGCTAGTCTCTCCTTCTTAAACGTAAGAGGTTGATCAAGGATCATTCAACACACGAAAAATTCAGCAGCATGAAAAAGATCAAACATAAAAAGTCAACACCAGAGGAAACAAAGATAAATCAGTGTCTTAGTCATCTAGTGCTGCTATAATAGAAATACCACACGTGGATGGCTTTAACAAAGAGAAATTTATTCTGTCACAGTCTATGAGGCTAGAAGTCCAAATTCAGGGTGCCAGCTCCAGGGGAAGTTTTTCTCTCTCTGTCACCTCTGGGGGACGGTCCTTGTCATTAATCTTCCCCAGTCAAGGAGCTTCTCAGTGCAGAGACTGGGGGTCCAAAGGACATGGTAGTCTCTTGGCTCTTGTTTCTTGGTGGTATGAGGTCCCCCTGTCTCTCTGCTCGCTTCTCTCTTCTATACCCAAAAGCAGTTGGCTTAAGACACAATCTAATCTTGTAGACTGAGTACTGCCTCATTCACATAACTGTCCCTAATCTTATTAACATCATGGAGACAGGATTTATAACACTTAGGAAAATTGCATCACATGACAAAATGGTGGACAATCACACAATACCAGGAATTATGGCCTAGTCAAATTGATACACATATTTTTGGAGGACATAATTCAATCCATGACAATCAGATAACAAAGGCTAACTTAAAAAGTAAAGCTCCAATATCCTCAGAAAGATTCAAGACTGAGAACACGGGAGAAGTAAATTATTAAAGAAATAATCAAACAAGATTTACCAGAGATAAAAGAGATATGAGTTTTCTGATTGAAAGAGCCCAGCAAATGCCACAGGTGAATTTTTTATAAAGAACTATAATCAGACACATTATTATGAAATTTCAGAATTTTAGGGCTAAAGAAAGATCCCAAAAACTTCCAAAGAGAAAAAGTGGATCAACTACAAATAAATTAAAAATAAAACTACCATCAGACTTCTCCTCATTAATACTGATACTAGAAAACACTGAAGCTAGGCTTTCAAATTTCTGAGGTAAAAATTTTAATCTAGATATCTCTAGCCAGAAAAGCTGTCAATCAAGTGTGAAGACAAAATAAAGATATTTCAGATATTCGAAGATTCATTAAAAAAAATTTCCCCAGAAGAAGTTTCCTAAAGATGGTGAGATGAACATAAGAGTCCATTGAAAAGAAACTCTAAGATAACAGCTGTGCTAGAGGTCCAGAAGGTAATTTGGTACAAATTATAACAGGAAGTCAGTTGGGTCCAAGAAGAACGTGCTCCAGAAAAAGTGATTTTTCAAGAAGTATATAGTAGTGTTAGTGGTATGGTAAAAAATATGTAAATTAGTAAATCAATTAGAAATTCCTGAATAAACAAACTACAAGAAAGTCCTAGCTCAAATATAAGACAAATTAAAATGTGCCATAATTTTGGCAATTGATAATGTAAAAGAGA
This sequence comes from Dugong dugon, assembly GCA_030035585.1. Lineage (NCBI taxonomy): Eukaryota > Metazoa > Chordata > Mammalia > Sirenia > Dugongidae > Dugong > Dugong dugon. The sequence continues at coordinate 69,970,185 of CM057473.1, forward strand.
GATGGACAGAGAAAGAATAAATGCCCTTTGATCTGAACACTAGAAAACTTCTTCCCAGGGTGGGATGTGTTATTGAAGGTTATAAATATAATCCTTATTCACTGCTTGAAAAAATATATAGTCATTATTACCAAAGCTCTGTTTACTGATTTGCAATGCTTAGCATCAACCTGTAAACAAACCACAGAAGACTTTATCATCCCTATACCACCTTGACAATGTAAAGGAAAAGCCCAGCTGGCTTGGGAGGTAGGTATGGGAGAGAACAGGTGTGGGGAAGGGCAAGATAATGAATAGCTTCATCTTACAGTGGGGAGAGTCAACTGTACTGTTGAAGCTGATGGACCAAGTAATAACAGGTCCTGTAAAGTTAAAAAGTAAGCAAGAAAAATTTTCTAAAGACATATCAAGAATTAGAAGGAGTTAGTATTAGTCAGCTAAATTCTCATCTTTCTTATTGCTGAGTGAATGAAGAAAGTCTGAAGTTGTTACACCAAGTAACAACCTGTCTAGGTTGAGAATAATATTTATAATTATGAAGGTAACCACCCAAAGAAATGAAAAATCCTTAAAAATGTTGCTTCTGAAGTGTGGGACTTAGTGGGGAGAGCAGAATTTTGGGATAGTTTTTTTTTTTTTCTTTTTTAATTATTATTATAAGCTATTCTCAACTATTTTACATCTTGCCATATGTACATATTACTTTGAGTTTTAAAACTACTGAGTACCCTTCTAGCAGAGACATATACAGACGCAAACAATGCTAGGACAGGAACACTTTCCAAGGGTGTATCTGTGTACACCAGGGAGAGGAAGGCAGGGCAGGGGATCAGCATTCATGTCCCAGCAGGAAAGTTCACAGAGCATTTGGCCAATTGATTGAAACCTCTGGCTTAGAACTCTCAGGAGAGGTGAATTAGAAGAAGTCTTTAGGACTTGGGGGCTTGGAGACTTGACGTGGTTTCCATATACCGCTAATATTCTAGACAGACAGAATGACTGACAGTTTGGAGCTCTAAGAGTCCTCAGAGAGACACTATCCAACGCTTCCATTTTACAAACGAAGGAAATCTGCTAGTGGCAGAGCTAGGGCTCAAATTCAGTTCTTTCAATTCCAAGTTCAGTGTCAGATGAAAGGAGTTCCAGCCTAAGACACACCTCAAAGAAGAAAACCAACATTTACATACTCATACTATGGGCCAGGCACTGTGCTGGCCACTTTATACATGTTTAACATAATCTTCACAACAATCATCTGAGGCAAGCTATACTCATTTTAGGAGCCTTGGTGGCACAGTGGTTAAGTAAGTGCTCAGCTGCTAACCAAAAGGTCAGCAGTTTGAACCTACCAGCTGCTCCTCGGAAGAAAGAAGTAGCAGTCTGCTTCCATTAAGATTTGAGCCTTGGAAACCCTAGGGGCAGTTCTACTCTGTCCCATAGCGTGGCTATCAGTCAGAATCAACTCGACAATAGATTTGGTGTTTTGGGTTTAATACCCATTTCAAAGTGGTATTGGTTCAATAGTAGAATTCTCGTCTCCCATGTGGGAAACTGAGGTTTGATTTCCGACCAATGCACTTACTGTGCAACCACCACTTGTCTGTCAGTGGTGGTTTGCATGTTGTTATGATGCTGAACAGGTTTCAGTGGAGCTTTGAGACTAAGACGGACTAGGAAGAAAACCTTCTGAAAATCAGCCAATGAAAGCCCTATGGGTCACAACTGTCCGATCCCTCCAATCCTGCCATCTTGTTGCCAGGAGTCAGAGGCTAATTAACATTAGCTGACAACAACATACCCGTTTTAAAGTTGGACAAACTAAGATTTAAAGAGTTTAAATGAGTTGTTAAAGACCCATTCTATTGCTGTCGAGTCGATTCTGACTCATATCGACCCTATACCTGGATAGAAAGAGATCCTGGATATGAAAGTGTCCGTCTAACCTCAAGGTGAGACCTGCTGGCTGAGATGAAAGCAACGCACCCCTATATTGGTGATCAGAAGTAAAAATAATAAACACTTCATTTAATCATTGAGCATATCACACACAAGTCAGTAATAAGGAAAACACGATCCAAGCACCATATGGGCAGGGCTCTGGATCTGCCTTCCGACTCCTTCCTGGCCCACACTGGTGGAAGGTCTGTGCACTGCTAGACCATCCTTCTTATTTAGGGGGACCCCAGGAGCCCTCAGATAGCCACAAAGTATTCTGAGAAAAATAAAGAAACAGAAAAGAGGGAGCAGAGAGAGAAATTCTCACTGACTTAAAAGATTTATACTGACAATATCCCAAGGAGCTTATGAAACGTGTATTTTTTTTTTTTTGGTAGAGGAAAGCTGCTGATGAAGAGATAGCTCTCAACTACAGAGTTTCCTTGAGAGTGAAAATACTTTAAGCTCAGTCTCTTATTGATAGTCCAGTTGCACAAAATAAAATTCATATAAACATCATCTCACATATTACAACTGGAAAAATAATCCATCGTCCAGTCAGCTTTAAAAGAGTCCCATATTGAGACACTGAATTACAGGGACAGAATTTACATGTCATTTCCACACCCAGTGAGGAGGAACAGTGATGCAGGGATAGCTCCCCTGCCCCAACATCGTCCGCTGGATTTTCTCCTTTGTGCTGGCAACTTTAGTTTCCCGTGTGTGTGTGTGTGTGTGTGTGTGTGTGTATGTGTGTGTGTGTGTGTGCATGCACAAGTATGCTCTCGCACACGTGCACATACATAAATTTTTCTGATAAGAAGGGGGGCACATCCTTCATTTTGCATACATTATTTCCTCCAATAGCTCAAAAAAACTGCTGGTTCCAACTCAACTTTCTACCAACTTGAAAACATCTTAGACCAGTGCAGTTTCTGCTCCCTTATGTGAAAATTATCTCTCTCAAGACATTGGACTGGCTTCATCCTAAGCCCAGATCATGCTCCAAAGGAGTCTGGAACAAGACTCTGTCCCCAGAAATGATTCCTGAGCCCTCACCTGCTCTGGACAGATACACACTAACAGCAATGGAAACCCCAGTCAGTGCCAGAGTCTGTCCCCCAACATGGCACCCTTGTTTACAGTGGTAACATACCCAAAACCTCATAGTTGCATTTAGTCACATCTTTGTCCTGGTGTGGACTGCTGTGTAGGATGCAGTTAGCTCAACACTGATGCCCCCTCCCCCTACCACACCAGATTAATCTTCCTGAAGCACCACTGTGATGATATTACTACCCTGCTCAAAAAACTTTTCTAGCTCCTCATTGTCCACCAAATAAAGTTGATAATCTTTAGTTAGAAATTAAATGCACTTTATGGTCCAATCCCACAACCTACCAACCCAACCTTTCTCAGTTTTCTCTTCATGCATCCTACTCTGTAACTAAACTCTACAGCCCATTCTGCAACCAGACTCCACACTCACTGATTTCCACCTCCAGGCCTTAACCAGCTTCACTTCCATTCCTGTAGGACTGGGTCTGCAAATTTCTTTGGTTTTCCCTCCCTTTTGGACCAGGCTAAAAGTTCATCTCCTTTATGAACCTTCTCAACTGGACCTAATGTCTCCTTTCTGAGGCCTCCTCAAGTACTTACCTGTACGTGCCTTACGGCTTTATAACCTCTACTGCTTGTTATAGTTATCCAAAGACATCCCCTCACCCCTACTGGATCTGGAATTCCTTGGAGGCCAGAACTATGTCTTGTTCATATCTGTGTCCCCAGGGTAGAGTCAGTGCTTGGATATTTGCTCAAAATAGGCATCCAGTAAATGAAATTTGAGGGCAAAAAGGAGTAAGAAAGCAAGAGGACAAATCAATTTGGTCTGGTGTCCATCTGCCCTTCCTTCTCCCTTCCCCCAGCCTCCGAATTCTTGAGCTACACAACCTGGCCACGAGGTAGACTGATTATATTTTAGGCTAAAGAACACAGTAGGTTAATGAGAAAAGATACAAGGGAAAGAGCACTGAACTTGGAGTCCAGAGACCTGGAGTCTGGTCTTGACTTTGCAACTAAGACTTCGGACAAGTCATTTCCCCATCCTGACCTCCGTTCTGTTTCTCTAGAAAAGTTAGGGGGTTGTATTAGATGATCTTTAACTCCTTTCCAATTTTGAGTCTGCTTCTATATACTTTCCTCTGCCTCTGCGCCCATGAGAGGAACATTTTCTGCAGAGTAAAACAGAGTAATACTGTAGAGGATTTGCTGAGGGCTGTAGAGCACTTTCTAAATGCCCCTATACCATGCCAACTTCCCAAAAATTACAGAAAGTTCAGTTTCCAGTACTGCTCCCCATGTCCCTGATCCAGAGCAGTACTGCACTGAATTCATCCTGATTATAACTGTAAGTCACATTTACCTACTTTCAGAATGTTGCAAATCTCCAATTCCTGGCACAATACCCTCTCCTTGGAAAATGCTTTACTTCTGGTAGGAATTCACCTTCTTTCATCTGCATCATTCTTTATGCAGGCTACTAGTTTCATTTGCCTATTTGGTAAATTGGGTTATCAGCAGAAGGAGACTAATTTGAAATGCTGGGGGTTGTTTAAGAAGACTGACCATTCATTAGATGGTTCCCATTAGGGAGTCAAGGATCTTGCTGAAATAGGCTTCAGCTCCAAAATAAGCAGTATCTAATGGTCCAAAGCTTCAATGCAGAAGTGCAAGTAAAATTAATGCATCGGGGGAATGCCTGGAACAATAAAATAGTGCTGTACTTTTACGCTGACAGTAATCCCCATGAATGTAGATTTCCTGTAGGTCATTTTGCCTGTGCTACTGGTTGGCTTGCCCCAGAGGAAAACTCTGCCACAGGCATGGCTCCAGGGGCATTTGTAGTGTTTTCTTTGTGGAGACCAGTTGCAAATTCACATGACTCATACACTCAAAGAGTTGAAATGTATCTTAGAGATTAAGGAGTTCAGCCAACCCTTCTCACCCCATTTCATGAACAAGGAAACTGAAACCTAGGCAAGTTAAAGCTTAGGGTCACTCCACCAGTAAGCGAAGGCGCAGAACCCATGCTCTTAACCACTGCATTATAAGTGACCCAAATGATTCCCCTCCAAACCAGCTACCTCTCAAAAAACCTTGAACTAATCATAACTATTTGAGAACCTAGAGCCAACATACATGCCCAGGGAACTCTGGATTGTTCAGCAGATGCAAATTGAGCCCCAAGTTGGTTGAATGTGGTGTGGATATCTCAGGTCAGATCTGATTTCAACTGTAGCCTGTAGAGTGGCTCGAGATGCCCCACATGTCCTAGCTTGCAGGATGTAGAGATATACTATATATATGTTTACAAGATGTCACTGATGCTCTGGCTCCACTGAACATACTTATGGAGGCACTGACTCTCTTCAGCCTGTCCCCTAGACCAGTATCCAAATCTATAGGAATGTCTTAGTGCCTCAGTCGAGTTTCTCACTCTGGTCACTCTTTGGGGTTTAGGTCATACCCCCTATTCTTCACATGTTTCCCATGGGACTTTGTCAACTGTGCTTACTGGCTGGTAAAGGATCTATGAGCTGTCATCTCTAACATAGAAGACAGTCAGTCTAAATCAAATAACTGATGATTTATTGGGTGCTTCTCTGCCAAAAACTGTGTGAAATACTCCCATACATTATTTCACATAATCTTTACAAGCACACTTTGAAATTGATATTTGCATCCCCATTTTATAGATGAAGAACCAGAGTCTCAAGGGCACAGAGCTAGTAAGCGGTGGAGCTAAGTAAGGTGGGAACCAAGGTCTGCCTGACTGTGAATGAAGCCCATGCCCCCAGCCACCACCCTCCTGCCTCAGGTTATGCTTTTTACAAAGAAAAAGACAGAGGGTAAAGAGTTAGGCTTGTGCACACAGTGGAAGAGAGCCCTCCTCAGGCAGCACTGTAGTGCTGGGGCCTCTAAATCTTGCCACAGGGCTGCTGCTGGCTCTCCTAACTGGACACATTTTCAGAATCACTTTTCCTGTCTCTCTCCAGGCTCCTTCCTCCTTCTCAACACCTCAGCAAACTCTAAGCACACCATCCTGAGCCCGTGGATGCGGAGCAGCAGTGAGCACTGCACGCTGGCCGTGGCGGTGCATAGGCACCTGCAGCCCTCCGGGAGGTACGCAGCCCAGCTGCTGCCCCACAATGAGGCTGGACGAGAGATCCTCCTGGTGCCCAGTCCAGGGAAGCATGGGTAAGTCTTCCCCAGGCCCAGGATCAATTTTATAAAAGGCGATTTGTCTTTTGGCTGCAGATTTTCAGAGTCTGAGATGTCTACTTAAAACGCACAATGATCTTTTAATAGGTAGGGTCCAGATTGAGCTATTGCTGCTAATATTCCCTGGGTAGTGTCTTGGGCATTTATCTGTGGGTCTCTCTGACCGCCTGGCTGGCAGTCTTTCCAGAGGGCAGAGGACCAGCTGTTAGAGTGGGCATTTAATGAATGGGTGTTGAAGATATTCATTTCCCAAAGGCCAGACAGAGCCAAGAAGGAAACAGCCAAGGGGAGTGTTAAAGGCAGAAATTAAAGTAATTTAAGATGCTGGAAACTGGGTTTTACCAGCAGAACTTGGGCAGGAAGGGAAAGGACAACACATTGTGGCTACCCACACAGGTCCTACAGGACTGTGGACTCCAAAGCAGAATTGGCCAGTGGATGCCACTCAGTGTCAGTTCAGTAGCTATTTGAAGAGAGGTTGCTCCTAGAGCCTCCAAGGCTTACACAACACTGAAGCCACACCCAGCACCCATGTCAGTAAAATCCTCTAAGCTTCCTGGAGATACGCACTTGTTTACTTAGTGATCTGCAGGACATCTAGAAATAGTGACACTGGAAACATGAGCCAGGGCATCTCTGTGCCTGCCCCCTCCTCATTCCATAAGTGTAAATACTGCCCCAAGACCCCAGTTTTTAAGGGACACCAGATCTGATTACTTTATAATACTCAGGGGTGAGGGATCCTTCTTTGTGGCATGTTTGCAGGAGAAAGATCCCAAATTCTAGCTTTTCTGTAAGAAAAAATACCTTTTCAGAGGGGTCCCACCTGAATGATGACTGCTACCCACCCTCCACCACTGTGGAGTGCTGGGGGAAACTGCCCATGCTCTTCCAGTAATGTGGTATGTGGCCCCTTTAGTAATTTCTCAAAAGTCGTCTCTCCCTTTCTTCCTACTGATCTGTCTGTATTTAGTTGTGCTTAAAAGAACTATAAACTGCTACAATTCCAGCAGGAATAAAATCTTAGCTTCAGAAGGATGGTCTCCCCAGACCTGAGCTTATCTGCATCTCCTTCCATCTGAAGTGCCTCTTTGGGCTGGCTAGGAGGGCCCAGTTGCCAAGTGTCTCTTGCTCTGCTCACCAGAAATCAGGAAGGTCAGAGCTTTGAGTTGCTCACAGTTTGGGGTGAGCAGCCCTCTGGGGCCAACCCTCCTTCCAGCACAGCCTCCTTTTCTCATGAGAAGCTCAGTTGGTAAGGCCACCCAGCCAGGGGCAGGGCTGGTGGTAGCTTTGGCGATGGGGCCACCCTATAGGTGTTTGCCCAGCTTCATGAGCTGTTTATTCTGACTTATGCTTTAAACATCCCTCCTACCCCACCAAGCCTAGCTGAACCAGGGAGTACTGCTCTTGCTTGCTAGTTGCGGTGCCAGGAAGTAGAGTGTGGGGTGCCCCTGAACGGCAGGCTGAAATGTGCCTGAGTATGAGAGGACAGGTGCCAGAGGGATTCTAGCTCTCCTGTATGCCAGTACCCTGAAGAGCAGTCAAGAAGATGATAGTGACTCCTCAGGTGGAACTAGCCATGGGGGGTTGCAAGGTGTTTCCCCTTCTTTATTTCCCTATGCTCACAACTGTAAAGTGAGTTCCCATGTAACAGATGAGAAAACTGAGGCAGAGAGGAAGTAAGTAGTGACATGGCCCAAACTGGACTGCAGGTCTCCCTGTTCCTCATTCACACTCTTTCCAGGAAACCCACAGTGAGAACTCGGGGGAAGGGGTGGCTTTGGGAAAGACAAAATAGAAGTAAAGGAACCTTGCTAAAAGAGGTGATGTTGACCCTTTAGAGCCTCGAGACAAGCGAGCTGAGGGCAGCCTCACTTCCCATGTGGTGAGAACTAGGAGACCAAGACCCTCGTGGCGTGGGTAGCCAGGAACTTCCTCTCCAGGCTGCATGGCCACCAATTTCAAGGGCATCAGCAGACGACTTGGTCTGCCTTCTGGAGAGGGTGACTTGAGGCAGCAGAAAGGGAGCCAGAGGTGCTGAGGCAAATCCAGCAATGTGGCAGCTTTGCTTGGGGTGGCCCTGAATCCACAAGCCTGGGCTCTATGTGTCTCAGGCACAGAGTTGTTCTCCCCCAGCTGTGGCAGAGCCATCCCCGTCTGAGAGTTATGAGCAGGAGTGATTTCACTGCCAAATTAAAAGATGCCTGCGCCAGCCTTCCCCCTCCCCCAACAAGATCAGCATGGCGAGGGTGGACGGTGGCAACTAAAGGGACAATCAATAGCTGGCTCACTGCATCAAGGAACCCTGCTCCCTCTCCATCTTGGCAATCTGCAGGACACAAAGCACTTGCCCAACAAATCAAAGAGCTACACGTGTTTGTGTAGAGTTAGACCAGGATTTCTCAGCTTCAGCACTAATGGCATTCGGGGCTGATAGTTCTTTGTTGTAGGGGGCTGTCCTGTGCATTGTAGAATCCTCACTAGCCTTTCTGGCCTATATCTAACTACCTCAGATGTGACAACCAAAACTGTCTCCCAACATTACAAAATGTCCCCTTGAGGTCAAAATCACTCCCATTGAGAACCACTGAGTTAAATGGAGCATTTTAGAGCTGGGAAGAACCTTGGGATTTACCTGGTTCACTCCCTCAGCTTACAGGTGGGGAGACTGAGACCCAGAAAGGGGAAGGGACTTGCTCTGGGTCACATAATGAGTTTCAGTTTGGGTAGGCAAGTGTCTTGGGTCCTTGGCTCATTTGTATGTGCCAATCACTGTCCTAAATCCTGGGATTACAAAGAGTATAAGGTCCAGTCCTTACCCCTGAGTAATAATAACTACCACTAACGTTTATTAAGCACTTGCTAGATGTGCTAGCCAGTCACTGCTGCTCACTTTACATGCATTTCTTAATACTCACAACACAATGAAGCAGTGCTGTTATTATTCTCCTGCATTTTGCAGAAGGACAAACTCAGTGAGGTCATACAACACTTGCCCGTGGTCACTGCCTAGGCAGGGTTGAGGCAGTCTGAACCTAGCCAGCCTGACTTCATGCTAGTTTTAGCCACTGCTGGAAGAGAACAATTAGGCAGGTAGTATAGCAACAAGATCACTGTGCTGGAAATCAGAAGCCCTGAACTCAAGTCCTACTTTACCATTCAATAGTCAGTACAATGAACATCACTTATTGAGTACTTTCCATATGTTAGAGCCATAGAGAAGAGCCCTAGTGGTACAGTGGTTAAGTGCTCAGCTGCTAATGGAAAGGTCAGTGGTTCAAACCCACCAGCCACTCTGTGGGAGAAAGATGTGGCAGTCTGCTTCTGTAAAGATTACGGCCTTGGAAACCCTATGGGGCAGTTCTACTCTGTCCTATGGATGCATAAGACCAGTTCCTCTACCAATGATGTTCCATGAATGAGCTGTATGACTTCAGACAAATCCCATCCCCTCCCAAGTCTCAGTTTCCCTATCAGCAAAGTGGGGATGATGATGCCTGCCCTGCCCACTTGTTGTTGTGAGGGTCAATGCAATAAAGGGGTGAAGGCTTTGCATACTCTGAGCATGATGCAAAGGTAGGAGGTCACTAATTAATACTCAAAGCTGCTTTGCTCTGCTCCGAGTCTGGGATCACAAGGGATTGAGACTCATCTGCTCTCTGTCATGAGGTCATGCCAGTCTCAAGAACCCTTTGGTTTTGAGATACGTTGCAGTCTGCCTCACTGAATGCTCATTCCCTTTAATGTCACAGATGACTTCAGTAGCACGGGGCTCCGAGGACAAGGGGGACACAGTGATATCCTGGTAGTGATGACTGTGATGATTACAAACAGGGCTGGCTTCCTCTTATAACTGAAGATGGTGGTTTGGGGACCATTAGGAAAATAGCACTCGGTGTTTGTAACAAGGGAGGAAGTTGTAATAAGTCAGCTGGGTAGAGCCTGACTCAGAGGAGTGGGCTGAGGAATGACAAGGCAGACACCAAATCCCCCAGAAACCACCGAGTCATGAGTGCACTGTGCCGGCTGGCACACACCATCAGCAGAGCAGTCAGCCACCTGTTCGGAAGTGCTGGGAGGTGGAGGAAGGCAGCTCAGGGAGTCACAGCAGCTGCCCCCTTCCTAGTCACCAGGATCGCAGCAGAGCCTGTGGGGCCTAACGAATCTCAAAGCATGAGCTGGCACGCCTGCCGAGGTGGCCTGGCCTTGGCAGGTGTCTCCCAGGGGACCAACAGATGAGTGCCCGGCTGTTAATCTGCAGCCAGAACGGCCACAGGCTAGTTTGCAGAGAAACTAGGTCTGCCAAAGAGCGCAGCCTTGGCTGGCCACAGGTGTGAGCAGGCTTAGGACATCTTAGCTAGAAATCAGAGGCTGCGAGTTCCCAGAGTTGAAAGAACATGATAATACGTATTTAATATGGCGAGCTGTGAAATGACATAAGGAAAATGGTTCACATCGTGCCTGGACTGTGGTAGATAATAAATGCTAGATCCTGTTCAGTTCATCCTTTCCTTTAACAAACACGGACTGAGTGCCCCTGTGTAAAGTTGTTGTTAGTTGTGATTCAGTGGGCTCCGACTCATGGTGACCCCATGTACAACAGAATGAAACATTGCCTGGTCCTGTGCCATTTTCACAATCTTTGGTATGCTCAAGTCCATTGTTGCGGCCACTGTGTTTTAGGTGCTTTCCAACCTATGGGGCTCATCCTCCAGCCCTATATCTGACAATATTCTGTTGTGATCCATAGGGTTTTTACTGGCTAATGTTCAGAAGTAGATTGCCAGGCCTTCCTTTCTAGTCCCATGTAATAAGTGCTGGGAATACACAGCTGAAGACGACATGGTCACTACTTTCAAGGAATGGCTAGAAAATAAACAGAAGATAATAAATGTTGGAGGGGTTGCAGGGAGATTGGAACTCTTAAACACTGCTGGTGGGAGTGTAAAATGGAAAATGATATGGCACCTCCTTAAAGATATAGAAATAGAAATACCATACGATCCAGCAATCCCACTCCTAGGAATATATCCTCGAGAAATAAGAGCCATCACACGAATAGACATATGCACACCCATGTTCATGGCAGCATTGTTCACAATAGCAAAACAATGGAAACAACCTAGATGCCCATCAACAGATGAATGGATAAACAAACTATGGAACATACACACAATGGAGTACTATGCAAGGATAAAGAGCAATGATGAATCCACAAAACATCTCACAATATAGATGAATCTGGAGGGCATTATGCTGAATGAAATAAGTCAGTCACAAAAAGACAAATACTGTATGAGATCACTACTATAAATAACTCAAGAAAAGCTTTACACAGAGGAAAAAAACATTCTTTGATGGTTCGAAGGGTGGGGAGGGGAGGGGAGGGCAAATTACTAACTAGATAATAGACAAGTATCAACTTTGTGAAGGGAAAGACAACACACAGTATAGAAGAATCAGCACAACTTGACCAAGGCAAAGTCATAGACGCTTCCTAGACACATTCTTGAGGGACGGAGTTGCTGGGACTGAGGGCTGAGGACCGTAGCCTTGTGGGACATCTAGGCCAATTGGCATAATATCATTCGTTCATAAAGAAAATGTTCTATATCCTACTTTAGTGAGTAGTGTCTGGGTCTTAAAAGCTTGCAAGCAACCATCTAAGATACATCTACTGGTTCCATCCCATCCAGAGCAAAGGAGAATGAAGCAAATCAGAGACACAAGGAAAATATTAGTTCAAAGGACCAAACTAACCAGAGACTCCACCAGCCTAAGCCCAGAAGAACTAGATGGTGCCTGGCTACCACCACTGACCGCTCTGACAGGGATCCACGCTTTGTTTTGTTTTGTTTTGTTTTGTTTTCGTACTTTGGATGAAGGTTTACTGAGCAAACAAGTTTCTCATTAAACAATTAATACACATACTGTTTTGTGACATTGGTTGCCAACTCCATGACATGTCAACACTCTCCCCTTCTTGGCCTTGGGTCCCCAGCACCAGCTTTTCTGTCTCCTCCTGTCTTCTTGTCCTTGCCGCTGGGCTGGTGTGCCCATTTAGTCTCATTTGGTTTTACGCCGAAGCCCACTTTTTAGACAAAGATTTGGCAGGCCTAGAAAACAAACAATAACACACAGGAGGAAGGTGCTTCTTAGTTCAATCAAATATATGAGGCCAAAATGGGCAACTGCTGCCCAAAAGCAAAAGAAGAAGGCAGGAAGGGACAGGAAAACTGGATGAATGTACACAGAGCTCCCTGGGTGGAAAGACGAGAGTGCTGTCACATTGCAGTGACTGCAGTGGATGTCACAAAAACAATATGTGCATAAATTTTTTAATGAGAAACTAACTGGAGCTGTAAATTTTCACCTAAAGCACAATACAATTTAAAAAAAAGAAAAAGGAATGGCCAGTCCAGTAAGAAAGACACAAGTGAAATATCAACAACACAAGCTGGTACAGATGTCTTTCCATTAAGGCCCACAGACAGCATGAGGCTGAACTGAGAACACTGTTGGGCAGAGCCAGCTGACAGCCCACTCCTGGTCTGCCTGCTACGTTCCCTACTGCACCGCACTGCCACAATGCTGAAAGCAACACTTGAGAAAAATCAATCCATGAGCAACTGGCTGTGTGAATTCAGTGCCATCCTGGACACAGGAACACAAGCTTGAGGGCTGGTGGTGTGTCGACCATCGGAGGCTTTAGGAGCAACGCCCTGGGATCCCCTCCCATCACGAGTCCTCTTCTCTCTGAGCTCACGTCTCTCTCCTGCAGCCAAGCTGTCTGGGGACTTTATTATGTGTGACCAGAGCTACACAGCGTGCAAGGGAAGAACTGGGCCCTGAGAGGATAGAAGTTGCCAATCATTTGAATTACTAATACTTGAAAAGATGTTTTAAATCAACAGGATTTAGTAATACTCAGGCTTGACCTAAGATAAGCTGTCAGGGGCATTTCACAACAAAAACAAGGTTCATTTCAGATGACGGAGGCGGAGAGATACAATTCTCCGGATGCAAAAACTCACCTTGCCGCAGGAACTTAGCCCCTACACCCAGAAGAGGCTTGAGTTCAGTCGCCTCCTGATGGGGCAACAGAGGCCTCAGGCGTGATGTGATGTGACCGCAGTCAAACTGCACACTTCTGCAGAGCCATCCTGTCTCCATGTTGGCGTTTCTGAGCCATGCCCCCCGGCGCTTCCTTCTGTCTGTCGGGCGGAGCACTTCGGAAACTTCAAACCTCCGCCCTCAGACTAACATCTGCAGCCTTCCTCCAGAGTGAGGAAAAACCCAGGTCCGTGCTGAGTCCCCACATGGCTACCGTATTGATTTAAGCCAATCAGTTCTGACCAAAGATCCTAGCTTTAATAACCAGTAACGATTTTAACAGGCGATGTGCCGCAGTACTTTAATACGAGGAAATACTGATTTACGGGTATCGCGAGATGTGATTTACGTCCTGGTTCTAGCACTCGTTTGAACCACGGTTATGGGACAACCAGAGTTTCTTACCTTCTAGGGTGGAGATTACGCCTGCTCTCCCTTTGTGCCCCTCCTCCAGCCCTGGCTCCAGCCCTGCAAAACCAGCAACTCCCATCTCAGGATGTCAGCCTGGAATGGGATAGCAGGAAATAATTCGTCCCACCCTGTTTTTCTGCTCTTTGGGCCCGCCCAGACTGGTAAAGAGGAGGATACCCCCTTGTGTTATTAGCTGCTTTTGAGTCAGCTCCCAACTCTGGGTGACCCCATGCACAACAGAAAGAAATGCTGCCCGGTCCTGTACTATCCCCATGATCAGTTATGGATAGGACCACTGTGATCCATGAGTTTTCATTAGCTGATTTGCAGAAGTAGATTGCCAGGCCTTTCTTCCTAGTTCATCTTAGTCTGGAAGCTCTGCTGAAGCCTGTTCATCATCATAGCAACATACAAGCCTCCACTAACAGATGGGTGGTGGCTGTGCATGAGGTGTATTGACTGGGAATGTAACTCGAGTCTTCTACATGGAAGACCAAAATTCTATCACTGAGCCACCACTGCCAAAGAGCAGGGTACCCGGTATGAGCACTAACGCACAGAACCCTGAGTTTCACTATAAGTAGACTGGAGGAGCACATTCCAGCAGGCTGAGCTAGGGATGGTCTCAGGGCATCTGTGGAAAGATGCCACAAGGCATTTGCTTCTGAAAAGAGGTCTGACTGCTTTCCCCAGGCTGTGGTGGGGCTTTAACCTTCGTGGTCCAGGGGTAATGTGGTGAGCCAGGCCAGCACGGGGAAGTCAGAGGCCGATGGCATGCAGCATCTGCAGCCAAAGTCCTCCTCACATCCTGCCTGCATGATAAAGGGGATCAGGAATAAAAAAGGTGATCATTTATTGAAATTGATGCCCTCGAGTGGCAGTGTCACAATGATTTAATTTCAGACTCAGCTTTTTCTCACTTTCAAAGTCATTCGTAGTGTCAGCTTCTCCCTTTTCCTCCTTGGTCTGAATCACACACTAATAAATATAAAATAAGGGCTTTAAGGTCCGGGTGATTTATACTGAAAAGGGAGAGTCACTCAATGGCTTTAAAGGTAATTTTTAAAAGTTGAAAACTCACAGCCCAGGCTTGTCAGGGGCATATTTCCCGGCTACCCTGGCACAGCAACAGTCATGCAGCCCAGAGTTCTCTGAGCACAGGGTGGTCCTGGGACTCGGGGTGCCGGCGCTCTGGGAGGTAGCCCCACACACCATGTGAGCTCGGGCAAGTCACTCTCTGTGAACCTCGACTTTCTTTTCTGCAAAATGGCAACAACTGTCCCGCCTCAGAGGGTGTTGTGAGGATTAAATTAGATAACATACAAAGCAGCTAACAGAGAGCAGGCGCTAAGAGTGCTCTTCTCCCCAGGGTGTCTCTAACTGGCCAGGCCTGGCCTCCCTCCAAGCCGCTCAGGGCATGAGGAGCAAGCATGAGGAGGTCTTGGGTTAGGGGCTTCGCATTCCTCATTCTCAGAGTGACCGCCTGTGTTCTCTAAGCTGGATCTCAAAGTACCAGGCCCCTTGTCTGTGCCAAGATGCCTGGATTTGCTATATTCTATCCCTTTGAGTAGTAATATTGAAAGTAACTCTCTAGAGGAACTGGACTTTAAGCCATCAGTATGGTAGGTGTTACAGATTAAATCGTGTCCCCAAAAAATATGTGTTGTAAATCCTAACTCCTGTACTTGTGGATGTAATTCCATTTGGTAATATGGTTTTCTTTGTGACGTTAATGAAGCCACATCTGTGTAGGGAATGTTTTAAACCAATCACCTTTGAGATACAAAACATGAAGACTTGGCCCAGAGCCATAAGCAGAGATGGGGAAAGACAGATGCCACACCACATGAAGATTGCCAAGGAATCAAAGGACAGAAGCTGAAAAGAGACAAGGACCTTCTCCCAGAGCTGAGAGAGAGAGAAAGACTTCCCCTTGAGCCAGCACCCCAAATTTGGACTTCTGACCTCCTAAACTGTGAGAAAATAAATTTCTGTTTGTTAAAGCCACCCACTTGTGGTATTTCTGTTATTGCAGCACTAGATAACTAGGTCTCAAGCTTTGATGGTACAAATCAGAACCACACTTTTATGAGATTCACATGACTGAGTCCCATCTCAAGTGGTTCCAATTTTATGAGTCTTGAGAAGGGGCATGAGCATTACCTTTCAGAAAGGTCCACAGGGACTGTGGTAAGCATCAAAAATTGGGAATCATGGCAAACACCTTAGCTTGAATTGGTTGATGACATAAGCTGATAACTTTATATAATCATTTAATAAGTACTAAAGATAAAAGTAAACAAGAAAGCTTGGGGAAGTGGGATGGATTTATGTGCAGGGTGCAGAGTCATTTTTCTCCCACTCAGGATACATAGACAGGGTAGACAGGCAGTGACAAAGCAGCCCAACCCTGGCCTAATCCTGCCTGTGCAGCTCCCATACTGTGGTAGCTGGGTGTGTCCAAGGCCATGTGTGTGACTGTCTCCACTGGTAGATTATTCACTCTCCAAATGGACTGCAGCTTTCAAAGCCATAGGGTGTTGAGAAGAATACAGACTGGACTGAGAGAAGCCAGATCTTTTAGAAGCTGAGGGGGCCTTCATCCCAATCATCCATTCATCCATCTACCCACCCACCCATTCATCCATCCACCTACCACTCATCCATCCATCTACCCACTCATCTATCCCTCTCCACCCATTCATCCATCCATTCTCTTTGTACTTCAGAATGTCATGTCTTGAGTCCCATCTAGGTACCAGATTAACAGCAGAGCCATGATACTCCTATTTGTTCTCAGAAGAATTTACTATATTGGTGAATATCTACAGAGTGTGTGTTCAGTTTACCAGGTCCATCAACATTCATCAACTCATTTCATCTTCACTCTGAGTCTATGTCATATGTATCATTACCCTCATTTAAAAGATGAGTAAACTGAGTTTCAGGTTCAATGACTTGCTCGAGGTCATCCTGCCAGTTTGTAAGAGATGACAGATCTTCCGAGTCTTTGTTTTTTTCTTTTTTTGACTCATACCATTCCCCCAAGAGGAGGGCCTTGAAGTTGAACTCTGGCATCATGCCTGGCTCTAAAACTCTCGGACCTGTTCTTTTTCATGTAATTTATTTTATTTTTTGTTGTTATTGTTGAGAATATACACAGCAGGACATAACACCAATTCAACAAGTTCTATGTGTACAATTCAGTGACATTGATTATATTCTTCAAGTTGTGAAACTATTTTCACCATCCTTTTCTGAATTGTTCCTCACCCATTAACATAAACTCACTGCCCCCTAAGTTTTCTATCTAATCTTTTGAGTTGCTATTGTCAATTTGATCCCATATAGACAGATCTTAAAAGAACACGATACTCAAGGAAGACATTCTTTATTAGTTAAGCTAAACTATTGTTTGGTTTTAGGAAGACTTCAGGGGATATTTTTGGTTTAAGATTTAAATATCCAGCCTCCATGGATCCAGAAGGTCTGGATTCCATGGGAGTTTGAAATTCGGTTCTGCATTTTCTCAGGAGCCTGTTCTTACCCAGTGAGGAAAAGCTCCTCTCGAAAGAGACTCATCCAATATTTGGCCGTCTAATATTGGGCCAGAAGACTTAAAAGTAGAGACCTCAGTTTGTACATCTTGTTTGTTGCCTGCAGTGCCTGGCACAGTGCCTGGCACATAGCAGGTGTTCAAAGTTTGAAGAGTGAATACCAGATCAATTTAAGGCAGTTCTATGATGCAATCATTCTTAAGCCTAAGCTCTGAGTCTAAAAATTAAAGCCTAGTCCAAGGTCACAGAAAAGTCTACAATGAAAAGATGAGAAGTATTTTTCCCATCCTCCATGCATGCCCAGGGATAGGTGTGTAATCCTCCCCAGGGTTCAGGAAACAGCTGTCAAAGTACACCTCAACTGCGAAGGTTGTCACGAAGTGCAAAGAACAGTTCCTTTCCTGGCAGGTACAACTTGCACTCACGATTGCTTCCATTGACAGGTGGCAAGAAAAATAAATGAAAAGACCATCCATTGGCTCCTGCCAGTTTTGACCTTTGAGACTTGACAGCCGAAGACTTGTAGGGGAGCTCTTTTGAGTTGGTTGCTATCGTTTTCCACTCTACCCTGGATATTTGATGGATTGAACACTGGGAAGATGAAAGAATTGTGAATACCTGTAGTCCCTCGGCTTGTCAGAATGACATCTTGGCAAATCCCATAATGATAAATACAAGTTGTACACAAAGAGAAGTCAGCCAGCATAGAAACAGTCACTTTTCATCTCAGAAGTGTTATTGAGCTTCAGCATTTCCTGTGAGGAGGGGGATATTAAAAATCAGTGGTAGGATTTAGACAATAGACCGCTGGTGTCAAGGAATTCACTCATTCATTCATTCACACATTCTGTCCGCAAACATTTACTGAGTCGTCCTCTGTCCCAGGCACTGTGTGGACCCTGCTGGCTCACCTGGCCTTCAAGATGCTCACAAGGAGGTTCAGACAACGGGACAATTTTGATGCTGTGGGCAAAGGGCTGTAGTGTGTGCTGTGCATGGGTGCCATGGGGTGCGGAGAAGGGCATGCCAGCAACTGCTGCTGGCTGCCAGGCAAGGTGGCCATTATGGAAGAGAACTCGAGCCAGCCGTGAAGGGAGAAGGGGAGTTTGTCAGGTGGACAATGAGAGGAAGGCGCCCTGTGCAGAGACAGCAGAGTGCAAAGTAACATGAGAGAGTATGATAAGTGTGGCTGTGTGATCCTTTGTGTTTGTCACCCGGCAGCCCTGTTCCTGCCACAGTCTCTGAATACTCACACTTTCATGTGAGTGCCACCCACTGCCTTGTGTGGCAACAAAACCACCCCACCAGACAAAGGCGGTCTCCAAACAGAAAAGTCTTATCCCTGGGCTCCCCACCCCTCCTAGTGGCAAACTTCTAACATCCAGGCTTCAAAGACCTCACCCTGGGTCCAGGCACTTTCCTCACTTTCTCTTCTCCCTAGTAGCCTCCCCCTCCCTAGGAGGAGTTCCTTTATACAACCAAGACAACTGCTGGTTCTAGCTCCACAGTCCATGCACCTAACTAGGACCCTGTGGGCCTTCCTATTACCCACTGATGGTTAAGAGTAACTTATTATTCATTTATAATGATTAACTGTCATTCTCATTAATAAATACCTAACTGCATAATATATTGTATATATAATATTTCCCATCCAGTCAAGTTCCTATGGACAATTCACGTACGAACTATTTTTTTTTAATTATACTTTAGATGAAAGTTTACAGAACAAACTAGCTTCTCATTAAACAATTAGTACACATATCATTTTGTGACCTTGGTTGCCAACCCCATGACATGTCAACACTCTCCCCTTCTCAACCTTGGATTCCTCATTACCAGCTTTCCTGTCCCCTCCTGCCTTCTAGTCCTTGCCCCTGGGCTGGTGTGCCCATTTAATCTCATTTTGTTTTAGGAGCCTGTCTAATCTTTGACTGAAGGGTGAACCTCAGGAGTGACTTCATTTCAGAGCTAAAAGGGTATCCGGGGGCCATATTCTCAGGGTTTCTCCAGTCTCTGTCAGACCAGTAAGTCTGGCCTTTTTTTTTTTCTTTTTCGTGAATTAGAATTTTGTTCTACATTTTTCTCTGGCTTTGTGATCCCTGTTAGGGCAGTCCGTGGTGGTAGCCAGGCACCATCTAGTTGTGCGGACTTAGTCTGGTGGAGGCTGTGGTACTTGTGGTCCATTAGTCATTTGTACTAATCTTTCCCTTGTGTCTTTGGTTTTCTTCATATTTTTTACCCTGGTACAAGTGAATTTCAGAGTTGTCATTGTTGTTTAAAAACATCAAAATAATACAAAGCATCTTCTCTGATCATAACTCTGTGAAACTAAAGATCAATAACAGAAAGAACAAGGAAAAAAATTAAATATATGGATACTCAATAATATTTTACTTAAAAGCTATTGGGTAAAAGAAGAAATTAAACATAAAATAATTCTTAGAATCAAATGAGAATGAAAACACATCATACCAAAACCTTTGGGACACAGCAAAAACAGTGCTCAGAGGAGAATTTATAGCAATAAATGCACGCATCAAAAAAGAAAGAGCCAAAATCAATAGCTTAACCCTACAACTCTAACAAATAGAAAAGGAGCAGCAAAAGATGTCCATAGTCACCAGAAGAAAGGAAATAATAAAGATAAGAGCAGAGATAAATGAAATAGAAAACAGAAAACCAACAGAAAGAATCAACAAGACTAGAAGTTGGTTCTTTGAGAGGGTCAATAAAATTGACAAACGACTGGCCAAATTGACAAAGGAAAAAGAAAATGAGAAGATACAAATAACCAAAATAAGAAATGAGATGGGTGACATTACAACTGAACCAACTGACATAAAAAGGATCATAACAGAACAGTATGAAAAATTTTATTCTAACAAATTTGGAAACCTAGAAGAAATGGATGTATTTCTAGAAACATACACCTTCCTAAACTAATACAAATAGAGGTAGAAAATTTGAACAGACCCATTACAAAAGAATAAATTAAAGATGTCATTAAAAAAAAAAAAATTCCAACAACGAAAAAAGCCCTGGCCCAGATAGCTTCACTGGAGAGTTGTCATTGTTGTCGATTTTGACTCATAGTGACCCCATGTGACAGAGTAGAACTTCCTCATAGGGTTTTCTAGGCTGTGATCTTTACAGGAGCAAATTGTCAGGTCTTTCTCCCACAGAGCCACTGAGTGGGTTCGAACTGTCAATCTTTGGTTAGCAGCCAATTGCTTAATGGTTGTACCACCAGGACTCCTTGGATTTCAGAGTCCAAGCTATTTATAAATGCGGAAATACATTCTCACGTTGTGTGGTTACTGTTGGCTCAGACTCCAGGAGTTCCCTGCTGTCCCTCCCCTCCTCATGTTGCAGGAAGACTGGCTAAGGTGGGTTATTGCTCAGGGATTGCCCTTCACCCCCTTTCCACCATAGAGACCCTTATTCTTCAGCACTTGTACCCTCCCCTGACTAACTCTTTTAGGGCTTTATGATGATCCAGTTACTGGCCTGTCTCCCCCACTGGTCTGCACCCCCCAACACTAGTCGAGGACAGGACGCAGTATTGGCTGCTAACTGCTGACACATAACAGAAAAGGAAAGAATGAGACTATGACTGGGGACGAGCTAGGACACTGCAGCCTGAGTAGGAACCTCCTTTTCTGTATTCCCCTTAATTTATATAATAACAAGGAGGAGGAGGAGGAGCCTGTGGTTCGTACTCTGTGGTGCCAGGCATCATTCTAAGTGCCTTACATGCATCATCTCACTTAATATGGTGCTCACCACCACCTGATGAGGGAGGCCCTGTTATTATCTCCATCCTACAATGAAAAAGCCAAGGCTCAGTGAGATTAAGTGATTTGCCCAGGGTCACACAGCTAGTAAGGAGCAGCCTGGATTTTAACCCAGGCAGTCTAGCTCCACAGTCCATGCTCCTACTTATGACCCTATGGACTTCCCTATTACCAGCTGATAATTAAGAATAACTTATTTATTTACAATTATTAACTCTTATTCACTTTAATAAATACCCAACTGCATAATATACTGTATACATAATATTTCTCATCTAAAAAGAAAAAA
Organism: Dugong dugon; assembly: GCA_030035585.1. NCBI lineage: Eukaryota > Metazoa > Chordata > Mammalia > Sirenia > Dugongidae > Dugong > Dugong dugon. Next base: position 69,991,568 of record CM057473.1, read on the forward strand.
AAAAGGCAACATTCTAAGATCTTGTACCATAAAGATGCACATTTTGGGGAGCAGGCAATCCTGAGATTGGGGCCTGGGATCATGAAGCCTGGCACTGCAGAAGGCTGTGGAAAGTCCACCCAGGAAGGTGGTCTCAGCTTCCTGCATCCTGAAGCTCCTAATCCAGATCCCCCACCTTCAGAGACCATGTCAGTCTGTGGTGGCAAGGCAGACACAGGCGACTGAACCACTGTCTTTTTTAATTGTGATGAGAAAAGTGTAGACATCGGGCGCTGAAGGCACACAAGCAAAGAAGCACAGGGACCCACTCAATTAAAGCCCAACTCTGCCTTGCATTCTTGCCGTCTCAAGGTAAACCTCCTTGTTTCAAATTACCCAGCCAGCTTTTAAGTTTTCTTTTCTCCCCTTTGTTTTGTTTACAGTACCACATTCACATGTCTAACTAAATTCTGTTTTTATAAGAGAAATGCATTTTCTTATGGTTCAGAGCCTTAGTTAAGAGCCGTATCAACCACAGGATTTCAAATTTAAAAGTCTATGCAAAATCTACACACGGATTTGGTGTGATGTCTATTCCTGAGAGGATCTTACATCGATAAGCCCAGAAAATGAGTGTTCCCACTGCTTTCAAACTGCTGATAGCTTTGCCTCTGCTAATTGGTGCATCTTGCGGTGGGAAGAAAGGGGGCGTGGAAGGGGGAATGTAGAGAAGGACACGCTTTTAACTGAAAGCAGGCTGAGCCCAAGGCATGAGGTCTACCATGGCCAGTGTCCTGGGGATATTTCTTGATACCAGCCACCCAAGGGCACCAGGTCACCTGAGAGTCTGATCCTTCCTACACCCTACAGGACGACTTAGCCCAAATGCTTGGCAAATAATGGGAGTCTAAGGAGAGAGCGGAGCCCGGGTGGCACAGTGGTTAAGAGCTCAGCTGCTACCACCCAAAAGGTAGTCAGTTCAAATCCACCAGCTACTCCTTGAAAACCCTATGGGGCAGTTCTACTCTGTCCTATAGGGTTGCTATGAGTCGGAATCGACTCCACCGCAACAGGTAAGGAGACAGCAGGGTCACCAGGTGGAGCAAACAGTTTGCACTGGTCTACTAACTGAAAGGTTGGCAGTTCAAACCCACCAAGCATGACCGCGGAAGAAAGTCCTGGTGATCTGCTTCTGTAAAGATTACTTCCAAGAAAACCTTATAGAGTAGTTCTATTCTGTAACACATGGGGTCACTATGAGTCAGAATTGACTCAACGGCAATGGATTGGGGTTTTTTTTGGAAGAGAAGGCTGTGTCCTGTGCTGCTTCCTGCTTCTCGACTCAACCTTTGGGTTCACCTAAAGGAGTGTGAGGGAGAAGCCCAGCCAAAGGACATGTATTGTTAATTCTGTGGAATGTTCCTTGAAGTCCTTGAGTAAAAGTGCTGTTCAGCGCTTGGATGGTGACTCCAGTGTTTCTTCCTGGACATTAGGAAGCCCCTAAATGAGCAAATCGAAACCCTGATGAGAGAACTGGCAGGAGAGTATTGCAGGTTGTTGACCTGCTTTACACCCTTCAGTGGACCCCAGGATCAGTCTGAGCTCTTTAGCCTGGCATTCCAAGCCTCTGCTCTGGCCACAGCCCTCTTGAGCCTCCTCGAGTGGCTTACACCATTCGCTTGGGCCCACACTTCATTCAAACCAAACTTCTCACCCTTGCCCCAGGTGAAGCAAGCTGATTCAGATCCCCGGAGTTTCCCCAGCTCCCTTCTCCCACGTCCTGAACCAGTAAATACATTCCTTCTCCTTCAAGAAAGAATCTCTCAGCTTTTCTTCCATGAAGCCTTCCCTGAGACCCCGGGGCTGCTCCAAGGAGAGTGGGTTGCGCCTCCCTTCGCACCCACTTTGTTGCATGTTGGGTCCTCGTCTCTGCTAGAGTGCCACAGCACTACGCCACATTTACTCCTTCACACGCCTTTGTCACCCACGAGGCTCCCTGAGTTGGGCAATATTTAGCCTGGTATCTTCGGTGCCTAGCACAGGCTTGACTCACACTATATGTTCAATAAATGTTTATTAAGTGGAAAAATCTCCAAATTATTAATTGAATCAGAAACTCTGTCCTGATTCCTTGGTTTACAATTTTAAGAAAAAAAAAGTGTCTAGAAAGCTCTTGACCAAAATTCCATCACTAACCTCCATTACGACTAACTTCTTTCTACCCAACCCCGGATGTAATGGCCATCCTCAGCTTGTGTCACCTCCATTTGTAGCCTTAACTATCCAGTGCTACTAAGCAAATGTTGGCATACATTAGCCCTGGAAACAAGATAGTTCCAATGTTCTTCGATTGCCCACTCTGCGCTGTTTTTAGCTTTGCAGATTTTCTGGATAATTTATGGACAAGAAATCAGTTGCTGTCAAGTCAACTCCTACTCATGGTGACCCCATGTGTCCGAGTAGAACTGTGCTCTATAGGGTTTTCAATGGCTGATTTTATCAGAAGTAAATTGCCAGGTCTTTCTTCCAAAGTGCCTCTAGATGTACTTGTACCTCTAACGTTTCAGGTAGTACCCAAGCACGTTAACTGTCTTCACTCTCCAGGAACTCCACATATGTGGTCCTTGCCCTCTTCTGTCTCCCTCTCCAGTTGCACATCCCCACATGACTGTTACGTATATAAATGTACATTATATAAAATCTCCGCATCTTCCACTCACCACTTCTACTTGGTATTTTCTCCCTCTCTGTAGTTTACTAGTCTTTCCACCCCCCACTTAACCACACTGGCTCCTGTTGAGATTTTTATCTTTTCAGATAAGCTAGGACGAATTTCAATTGCATTCCCTCCAACAGTTCCTTAAACATGCCCTCCATTATTTTGTTTTTCTCTCCCAGAAGTAAAATTCCTCCCTGACTGTATGAAATCCTAATCATTATTCTATTGGATGTTTGGCTGCAGGCCTTGGAGCAACCCCTGTCTGGAGAGCTCCAGCCCTCCTCCTAGCGGCCTGATCACTTTCCCTGGGAGCCTCCTGGCGCCCACTGTGTCATCCTTCCGACAAACTCTGACGATTTCCATTTCTAAAAATCCTCGCTTGTCTATCAACTTTCTTGATTAACCCTCTGCCACCTTTTCTAACTCAAGGCTTGTTTCTGGGGCTTGGGGAGCTGGTAGGAACAGATTCATTGAAGAATGTGATCAAGGAAATTTGGTGGTGGCAGAGCCAGAGTTCAGATGGAAATAAAAACTCCCACATCCCACTGCAAGTCCATGGTTCTCGCCCTATTCTGTGGTCGCCTCTCCAATTTCACGTTCCCACACGACCGTTTATGCTAAGATGGGTTAAAGGTATGATCTAGCTAGCAGAACTTGAAAAATATTTCAATCATAGAATTATTGAGCAGAAAAGAACCTTAAAAGCAATTGAATTCAGCCTCTCTACCTCCACCCCAGGAGTCCCTGGGTGGTGCAAACGGTTAATGTACTTGGCTGCTAACCAAAATGTTGGAAGTTTGAGTCCACCCAAAGGTACCTTGGAAGAAAGACTTGGCAATCTACTTCCAAAAAGTCAGCCATTAAAGACCCTAAAGAGCACAGTTCTACTCTGATGCACATGGGGTTGCCATGGATCAGAATTGACTCACTGGCAACAGGCTTACCCCTGCCCCAAACCAATGCAAGAGCCTCTTCCAAAGTTCATCTGGCCCCAACTTGCCTGGCTCCAACCAGCAGAGAGTGCACTATCTTTTGAAGTACACCACCCCACTGTGGGGCTGTCTGAGCTGCTGGAAAGAGCTTGCTAATAACCCATTGGCTTTGTAACCTTGGAATGTTATTTAATGTCTCTAAAAAGTTATTTAATTTCTCTGAGCCTCAAGTGTGTCATCCATAAAACAGGAATAGTAATACCTATCTTGTAGTATCCTCGTGAGGATTATTGCTTTTAACTGTAACAGCTAACCTTAACTGATTGTTTACCATCTTCTTAGCGCTAAGGCATATGATTACATTTACTACTGCAGTTTCCTTCTGAAATAGAACTAGGATATACAAGCAACCTAGAATAATTTGAGCACCTAATAAATGTTAGTTCCTTTTCCTATTTCACCATCATCCAATTGATCCTATATCTATCCTCTGGAGTCAAATAGAACAAGCCAACTTCCTCCTACAAGGCAGTTTTCATCCCTTTGAGGAACATTTCCATGTTTCTTATTAACATTTTACCCCAGGTTAAACAATTTTAGCTTGTTCTATAGCATATTTTTCAGAACCAGGTCTTCAGATGTGATCTTATCAGCAAAGGGGTATCAGCGTTCTTCAGTGACCTGGACGTCTCTGCCCACTGGTGAAGCTTGGCTTGGCTCACTCTTTTCTAGCTGCATCCTGCTGTTTGAACCCCAACCTCCTAAAGTTGACACCATTGGGAACCAGGGAGTCCCCTGGATCATGCTGCCAAAACCGTTTCTTAGAATATTTGCTTCTTTCCTTCCTGATGGAGTCTCAAGTTTCTCTTGTAGGCAAAAAAGGCCTTCTTGTTTGTTGTTGACATTCCCCAAAATGTCTGATTCAAAAAGAAATTTAATTCTGGCCCAGCTTCCACATCATCTTGCTTTGCTTGTCATCCCTGTTGTACTGCCAGCTTTGCCCCTTTGTTCCCCTAATTGCCAGAGACATTTTTATACTGAGTAAATTGCATCAGACTCACTGCAAAATGAATCAATTTGGGAAGAGTATGAGCTGCACTGCTGTCTTAAGTGTGCATTAACATGTAGATGCACAGTTTAAAACTGGTCTGGGGTTAGTGCCAGGCAGACGGGCTCATGACTATTCTGACTCATTCCCTGCTGCCAGGACCCTTGGAAGGGAACCCTGGAACCCATCACTTGCCCTGTTTTATTCTCCATCCCTCTAGCGAGGGCTTGAACTAGGTGAACTCCTGTAAGAGCTGGGATTTGGGAACTCGATCAACAAACCGAGTGTGACTTGGTGATCTCAGCGTGAAGCAAACCCAGGTAAAGCAGGAGACAATGGGGGGAGAGACTGTCTTTCTGTCTCATCACACATCATGCACACACACACGATATCCAGGTTTAAGTACAAATCAGGCAGCCAGAAATCTTTGGAGGTGAAACAAAGCATACACAAAGAAAGAAAAGATGCCAGCCAACCTTCTCTAGTTTCAAAAATCAAACACTGTTCTGGAAACTGTTGAAAAAGAAAAGCTGCCATCCCGATGATTATGTGGCAGTTCGATGATTCTTTTATCATCAAGACAGTCAGGTAATATCTCCATTAGTAGCAAGAGGCTTAAATAGGAGAGAGTGACAACACCAGGACAATTGCCTGATTTATGCTTTTTCAATCACCTGGGCTCATGGCCTAAACTTGTAACGAACTCCATTCATCAAAAAATTATTCTATCTGGCTTCCTGGTTTCTGAAGAAATCTGGACGTCCTCACAGAGAATTGTTTAAATGGTATAATGTATGTGAAAGTCCTTAGCACAAACCCTCAGGAAAAGCAGTTGAATTTATTCAGCCTATTTGAATTGTATGTTCAGAGACATGATGATCCACTCAATAAACAAGAGAAATAAAATACTAGTTGTATAATGCCATCAAATCCCAGAGTCCCAAGATGTACAACTGTGAGTAACATCATGGTGGCACCTTCTCCAGGAGCTCTGCCCCAACACCTGTGCAACCTAGGCACCCCTTCTCTCTTTGCCCATAAGGCCCTTTGTAAGTCACAGCCCCAGGCCCATGGGGACTCACCAGCTCTGTGCATTTCTGTCCTTCTCTTCCACTAGAGTCTGAACTTCGTGAAGGCAGGCTCTGCACTTTCGACTTCATGTCCCCAAAGTCTAAAACAGTGCCTGGCATGGGATAGATAGTGTTTGCTGACTGAGTAAAATTTCCAAATTAAAACCCAAAAATATTGTCATGCTGATTTCTGAGCTGAAGTAGAAGATGGATGAGAGTAGCTTATATGAGGCAGATCTAAAGCAGTAAGATCATCCCTGACCAGAGATCATAAGACAGTGTGCTAGCCATACTCATCTCCTAAAAATAACAATAGCTTCACTTTTATGACACTGTTTGCTGGGCCTTGTTCTAATGCTTCACCTCATCTATCTTCATACTAGCTCTGTGAGGTAACACACTATTATTATCCCCATTTCACAGATGAAGAGGCTGAATTTGCCTATGGTCCAAGGCTAGTAATGAACAGAGCTGGGATTCCAACCCACAGGGTCTAGCTCCAGAGCCCATGACTACCACACCGTATGATATGATCTCTGCAAAAGAGATTATACTAAGCGTGGGGTTGGGGGCAGGGGGGTTACAGAGGAGTTCACAGGTGGGAGAGCTTAGCATAGTACCTCAGTAAAAGCAGGTTGAATCTACTGTCTTTTTGAATTATATATTCAGAGACATGATGATCCATTAGATAAAAAGAAATAAAATATCAATTGTATAGCGCCATCAGATCAGGAAGTCCTGAGATAGACAACTATCAGCAATGTAACAAGTTCCCAGGTGGGAGGATTGCAGGGAACTCTGGTGGGCAGGGGCACAGGCCAGGGAGAAGAGACTGTCTCCTCTCCAAGTCCTGCATGAAACAGCATCTGCACCTGCCTACCCAGGGACACACCGCCCGCTGCAGAGTAGAGACCTGGGGCCCACTAATTCAACAACCATTAGGGTCTGGGAGGGAGGAGCCTATGGCAAGCCTAATGCATGGTACTGATTTGGGAAAAATGAGAGCAGAACCATGGCAGGCTTTCAGTGTGAGCACAAGAGACACATTTCCTGTACAGTCCGTGTCCATGAGGACATGGGCGGGGGGTGGGACAGGATCTGATCTGCACTACAACCATATCCCCAGCCATGCACTTAGTAGAAGTGTTGTTCAGTTCTATTTATAAACTAAATTGAATAACAAGCCACTAAGAGAGGGGACGTAAGCATAATGTATTATTGGATAAACTGAGGCAAGATGAAAATGAACTAGGTCTGCTGCTTGTGGGAACTGGTTCTGAGCTCAGACCCAGACTCCAGCTCTCTCACTGCTGAGCCCACTCAAATCTCCTCAACCTGGCTCAGTCAAGCATGAACCGGCCTTCCACGTGACTGTGAATAGGATTCCCAGTGCTCTAGAGGAGAAGTAAAAAAACTCTTCCCTTTCCAATTGGCTTATGCAAACATCTTCCTCTAATTGAACTTTTCCCCTCTGTGCCTCTTCCCCTTTGTGCTTTTAGATGGCCTGCACTTAATTGCTTTTAAACAGGACACTGCTATGATCAGTGCATTCAAAGTCACAGCTGCATCTTCTGTGTGGAAACTACTTTACCACCCAGGTCTCAAGCTGGTTACAAGTTGGTTCTGATGAGAGAAATGTAGGTCCCACCAGTCTGGCTATAATCAGTAGTGTGCTTATATGCTTGGGAAAAGAACGTTATTTATTGATGCCCAGTTTGAAAGGAAAATCAACAAACATGTTTTCCACAACCGTATAGTTCCATTCTGACCCTATGACACCTCCTCCCCACCCCCCACCCCCGTCTTGGTGAGCTGTTACCCCTAGGACTGTCCCCTTTCCCCCTCTCTCCCATGCAGGGTTGCGCTTCTCCTTCTCTTCATTTATTCTTTCAGTAAATACTTATTCCATTAAGTATCCCTTTACTATGTGCAGAAGGTCCCTAGGTGGCGCAAATGATTTGCGTTGGATTCCTAACCTAAAGGTTGGCAGTTCGAACCCATCCATTGGTATTGTAGAAGGTTGTCCTGGTTATCTGCTTCCATCAAAATTACAGCAAAGAAAACCCTATGGAGCAGCTCTACTCTGTCACCATGAGTCAGAATTGACTTGACAGCAACTAATGACATCTATGTGCAGAAAAATGTGCTAGATGGTGGAAATAAAGCTGGGAACAAACAGAAACATCTCTTGCCCTCAAGTGGCTTACATTCTAGTGGGGAAACAACTATTAACTTACTATCTATATAATCATGCAGTTACCATAGTGATATAATCATGCAGTTACCATAGGGATACATGATGGAGGAGTACAGGCTCTTGTGAGCTCTTATAGCAGGGAGCTGACCCAGGATGAGCCATCAAGGAAGCATTCCCCCAGGAAGTGACATTTGAACTGAAGTCTGAAGGAACAATGGGAGTGACGAGTTGCAAGACCGTTTCTGGGAGTGGGAACAGCATTTGAAGATCCTGAAGGGAAAGAAATGAGACAATTTAGAGTCAATCAAGGAAAACGGATGCATCTGGGCCTGGAGACAAGTGAGAACTGACTGAAGAAAGGATGGAGAGAAAGGAAGGTAGGGGGTGGATCAGGGACATCATAGCCTTTACCTCAGGAGCCAAGGAAAGCTGACATCTAAGGATGGGACTGTGAGTGAATTGGAGGTAGGACAGGAGTGGGCCCCAGATATACACAAGGGAGAGAGACGGTAATCCTGACCAGAGATAGAGAGACGCAAACGGGTTTGGAGACATGTACAACGTACAATGAACAAAGTGTAATCACGGATTAGATACAGGTGGTAGAGAGAGGAAGGTGTTTTCAACTTGATCAATTGGGTGGATGAAGCCATTCACTAAAACAGTAAAAAATGAAAGAGGACAAGTAGGAAGGAAAGTAAAAAGCCCAGTTTGGAGATGTTGAGTTTTAGGAACTTGCAAATATCCAAAAGGATATGCAGGATACACAGGTATCCAAGAGAACAGGCACAATGTTCTGGAGCTCAGTGGAAAGACTGGGGCTAGCAAAAGGAACTTAGGAGTTGTTGGCATATAGATGGGCCTTGGGGCCATGGCAGTATATTAAAATGCCTAGGAAAATAACTTTAAATGGATCATAGACCTAAATGTAAAATCTACAACTCTAAAATTTCTAGAAGAAAATACATAAAATCTCTGCAAACTTTAGTAAGCAAAGATTTTGTAGATAGGACACACAAAAAAGTATAAACTATAAAATGAAATATTGATCAACTAGAATTTATCAAAATTAAAGACTTTTACTCTTCAAAGGGAAACCCTGGCAGTGTAGTGGTTAAGAGCTATCACTGCTTATCAAAAGGTTGGCAGTTTGTATCTACCAGGTGTTCCTTGGAAACCCTATGGGGCAGTTCTACTCTGTCCGATAGGGTCGCTGTGAGTCAGAATCATCTTGATAGCAATGAGTTTGTTTTGTTTTGGTTTTTTTTTTTTGGTTTACTCTTCAAAGAATTCCATTTTTTAAAAAAATGAAAAGCCATATCACAGAATGGGAGAAAATATTTGCAATCCATATATCTGACAAAGGATTTGTAAAACCCAATTAAGAAATGGGCAAAAGCTATTAGTAGACATTTCACAAAAGAATATATACAAATTTTGGCCATTAAGCACATGAAAAAATGCTCAACATTACTTGTCATCAAAGAAATTAGAATTGCTAAAATTAAAAAAACGACCACACAAAATGTTGGCAAAGATGTGAAGGAACTAAAACTCTCATACTACAGGTGGAAATGTAAAATGGTATAACCACTTTGAAAAACAGTTTGGAAGTTTCTTAAAAAGTTAAACATATACCTACCATATAACCTACCATTCTACTCCTATATACAGTATTTACCCAAGAGAATAGAAACATTATGTGCATATAAAGACTTGTACATTGAAGTTTATAGCAGCTTTATTCACAAAAGACCCAGTTGTTCATCAACAGGTAAATGGACACATATATTGTGGTTTATTTATACTACAGAACACTATTCAGCATTGGGGCCCTCGTGGTGTAGTGGTTAAAGAGCTCAGCTGCTAACCAAAAGGTCAGCAATTTTAATCCACCAGCTGCTCCTTGGAAACCCTATAGGGTACTTCTACTCTGTCCTTTAGAGTCTCTGGGAGTTGGAACCAGCTTGATGGCAATGGGTTTGATTTTTTTTTTTTTTTTTTTTTTTGTATTTAGCAATAAGAACAAATGAACTACTGATACATGAAAGAACATGAATGAATCTCAAAGCCTTTATGGTTAGTGAAAGAAGCCAGGCACAAAAGACTACACAGTATGTGCTTCAAATTACATATAATTCAAGAAAATGCAAACTAATCTGCCAATCTATAGTGATAGAAAACAGAGTAGTGGTTGCCAGAGTAGGGTGGGATTGACCAAAAAGGGGTAAGAGAACTTTTCAGTGTGGGATGAGGGGTGATGGAAATGTTCTATATTTTGAATGAGGTTATGGTTCCCTCGTTTAACAACTATTAAAACACATCGATTTATCATGTTATCATGATGTCATCAACTCATCAGTGAATGAATGCCATTTGTTATACATAAATTGTATCTCAACAAATTTGATTTTAAAAAACAGTTTAGGAGAGAATGGAGTGGGAAGACAAGAGTGTAAAGTTGGATGATGAGCCAGAGAAAAAGAGGTCCTGGTAGAGGGGGCTGACCAGTGAAGGTGGGCCAGCAAATAGAACTGAGAAGTATTTACACAAGGCAAGGAAGGAGTGGTCAGCAGATTTTGAATATATCTGAGAAGACAAGACAGAGACTAAAAAAGTGCCCCTTAGATAGAGCTTTATGGAAGCCAGAGGTGATATCAATGGCCAACACTTTTGAGCTCCTTTCTAAGTTACAGGAATTAATTACACATTTGAACCTCAAAACCACCTTATAAAGAAAGTACAGTTATCCTTTATTTTACAGATGGAAACCTGAGGCACAGGATGAGTGATAGAACAGAAAATTGGGCGTGGGCAAACTGGTTATGAAATTGATGTTCTTAATTTGTCTTAGACTACCTTTAAATAGTGTATCGTGTTTTGAAAGTAGCAATTAGAGATTAGTAGTGGTAGGGCAGCCTGCCTGGATGGTGTAAATGCTTAAGCGCTCAGCTACTAACCAAAAGACTGGAGGTTCAAGTCCACCTAGAGGTGCCTTGAAAGAAAGGCCTGGTGATCTACTTCTGAAAAATCAGCCACTGAAAATCATATGGAGCACAGTTCTACTCTGACACACATGGGTTTATCATGAGTTGTAATCAACTCAACAGCAAGTGGTTGGTGGTGTTGCAAACAGTTAAGTCCTCGACTACTAGCCGAAAGGTAGGTAGCTTGAATCTAGCCAGAGGCACTTCATGAAAGAAAGGCACAGTGATCTACACTTCCAGAAGATCACAGCCATGAAAACTGTATGGAGTGCAGTTCTACTCATAACACATGGGGTCACCATCAGTTGGAATCAACAACTGGACATGACTCAACAGCAACTTGTTTAGTGGAGGGGCAGAAGCCAGGTCAGAGAAGTCTGAGTAGTGAATGGGAGATGAGGAGGCGGGTTATGTACATGCAGACAACTGTGTTGAGAGGTTTAAGTATGAAGGGTAGCTGAGAGCTGAGGGATCAAGGTCCACTTATTCGTGCCCCACCTGTCCCTTGGTCTGATTTGTACAGCTCAGCTACAATAGACAAGGTGGAGCTGGAATTCCTGGGCCCAATTCATGAATTGCCTCCCTCATGAAGTCTTCCAAGAAGACTTCAATCCACTCTTGTCCTCTCTTCTCCAACTCTATAAAGCTGTCTAGGCTACAAAATAACACTCTAGTATTCCACCTGATTTGATATTACCTTAAAGTTGCTACATTGTACTCTTTGTTTCCTTAGCCTGTCAAAATGCAGCACTACCTTTGTTTATAAATTGTTTTGTGTGGGTGTTTCTGGTTTCCCCAAAGAGACTGTTCTTTAGCTAACAGTTATTGAATTTTTGCTATAAGCTAAACACTTCACAAATATACATATTGAATATTTGTGACATTCTGTGATGTAAGTATTATTAACTTCCATCTACAAGGAAGAAAACTAAGGCTCAGAGAAATTAAACAACTTCCCATTGCAGTAGAACCAGGATCTGAACTCAAGCCTTTCTGACCCTAAAGCCTGTTCATAAACACTATAGATATGTCTTCCTTCTGGTCAGGGGCTGTATTTTATGCTTATTTTGTACACCATTGCGACTGTATGGTACTAAGCACATAGCAGATGCTGAACAAATATTGGTTTATTCATTGATTGATTCCCTCACGTAATATTTTTATGCTTTATAATAGCAGCCACCTGCCATGGGGGACTCTTCAGGGGCTTTAAGAATGTCAATTAGCAGGTACATTTCATCCTTGCCAGAGCAGGATTAAATTAAATTAAAGGCATCCGGGCTATGTCACTGCTTGGTGGGAGAACAGTGACTCAGCTTCCTTCTTTCTCCTCTCCCTGGCTGCCTTTCCACTTCCCCTGGGACTTCTCCCCTATCCCTTCAAGAGAAGCCACAGGAATGCCAGCCAGTTGGGGTCCCTCCCACTGACCCCCTTAGCCCAGGCTGCGTTACACCTGTGGCCCCACAGGAGCAGTGCATGAAGCCTTGCGTCGTGGCCTTTCGTCTTCTGATCTCAGAGTGCTCAAGTCCCGAGCCTGAGACACAAACTGATCGTAGTTGCTAAACGTAAAAAGCTACTTTTCAGTTACCTTGCAGATTAACTCCTCTCTCTGGTTCTTTCTGTTTTTAAATGTCTCTCCCTGACCCTACCATTTTTCTTTCTGTCTCTCTAGCATTTCAAAAAGTCTGCATTATAATTGCTTACTTAAGTTTCTTAATTGTTGTAAAAGGCATTCTGTTGGAAATAAATTGGAACAAAAGAAGAGAGACATGTTAAGAAAATCTAGACTGCCATTACTTATCCTTGATTTTTACATAATTGACGAATCAGTGTGGGGAGAAGGATTCATTCATGAATGAAAGTTTCCAAGGATTCATAAGGACCTGGAGTGACATACTTGCCTAGAGGGTAGAAAGGCTCTTTTCATCCAGATTTCAGAGTGTATATTCAGGGACAAGCAGGAGAGTAGGAGGAGACTGTGAGGGGTTGTACAAGCAAGTACAGAAAGCTTTCGCAGATCCAATTAACTCCTAAAACAGCCTTCTCCACGGTTGAAGAAGCTGTTCTCCTTAAGCCTTTCTATCTTGACTCCATTTTTTTGTTTTAGATAAGCTTCTTTTAACATATCAGGGAAAACCAGGGATGTGTTGAAGATGCTTCAGTGAGAGACGAAGCTGAAATCAGTAAGGCTGAAAAAGGTCAAAGCAAGATTGTTATTTAAATATCAAATACCTCAAATTTGCTACAAGTTGTTTATAAACACTCACAAAAATCAATGCCCTTTTCTTCTAGAAGCTTTCAACAAACTGCAGCTATGGGCACCATGATCTGTGTGTGGGCATGGGCCACAAGCAAGTCTCTCTTCTTTTTTAGGTTTTTGTTTATTTTTATTGTAGTTAAATATATATAACAAAATTTGCCATTTTAACCATTTTTAAGTGTACAATTCAGTGGCATTCATTATATTTACAATAATGTGCAACCATCACCACTATTCATTTCCAAGGCTTTCTCATCACCCCAAACAGAAACTTGATACCCATTAAGCAATAAGCCCCCATTCAAGTCTCTTTAAGTAGCATAAGTTAGGTCTCCCTCTTACCTTTGTTCACACGTGGGGTACCTGCACACACTACTCATGTTCTATTTTTAATCTTTTTTTTTTCCTTTCTATTGAAGTAAAAATAACTACTGAATTAGAATCACCAAGGGAGGGACACCCAGATGATTCTCACCCCTGGGCAAACTTGGAAACACTGCATTAGATGGTCTAAGACAGTGCTTTTCAACTTGCGTTGTGCATATGAATCACCAGCAGAGCTAGTTAAAAGGCAGATTCAATGGGTCAGGGATGGGGCTGAGAGTCTGCATTTCTAAGGAGCTTCCAGGTGATGCCAATGCTGTTCAGATTCGGGTAGTAAGGGCCCAAAGGTAATGCATCTATGCATGCACACACAGATTTTAATGGAGGGTAGAGGCCAACAGCAGTCAGAGATGGAATGAGTGAGCCTTCTGCTCTCCTTATGTGTCGGATGAGTGACGGCAGATGCTCTTTCAAGAAACCAGCAGGACGTTGCAGGGTGGCAGTGGCTCAGTCCATCACTAAATTCTAGATCAGACCTTGGGCTTTGCAGGACTGGACCTAATCACACTCCCAAACAGGGCCAGATTACCCAATAAGCAAGGCACGCATGGGTTTACTTGTGCGTACTTACTAATTTGTAGTGAGCAATTTCACCTATTCCCCCCCCCCGCCCCTCCCAACATCAAAGATGTGATGAAATCCATGTGAAATTGTTCACTACAGATTAGAAAGTAAACACAAGTAAGCTTAATCTAGGCTGATGCATATACCTTGCTGACTGGTTAATCTGCCCCTACTCCCAAAGGACATACGTAAACCACAAATGTTAATTTTAAATGCCCAATAAAACATGGACTGATTGGAATGAATTCTCTCCTTGGCCAATCAGCACATTCCCTGCCTGCAAGCAAATCCACAGGAGAGCTAAACAATCAGCCTGTCGTCAGCAGGTGGTCTGGAGAGCAGGCCTTCAGGAGCATCAGCTGAGTGACTTTAGCGGTCTCTCTCCATTGTGGGAACACACCTGCAGCTTGGGGCATAAGTCAGAAATTGCATCAGCTTGGCCAGCTGCTTATGCTCCTTATTCTGAGAAGTGCCTGCTTCTCCTGAAGTGTTTGGATTCAGCTCATCCTTTCACCTCTCAGACACTGAATACCTCTTAACTCCAGGTGTTGTGCTGGCACTGAGGCCACAGAAACGGCCATAAAACTTGGGCCTGCTCCGGGTCTGGAAGTCATTCTGCTCTTATTTGAAGCAGATTCCTCAGCTATATCCTGGCCGATTGCCCTAGTGTACCACCTGAAACACTCCCAGCTCTTCTCCACCCCCTCCAAGTACTGCTTAACTTCTGAAGCCAAGTCCTACGTTTTCTAGAAAGTCCAACAACATTAGCCCCTGATGAACTCCCCTTGCCTATACCCGAGACCACCCATGTTTTCCCGATGATGAGCGTCTCATTCTCTATTCTCTAAATGCCTCATGTTATCCCAACTAAACAGCAACAGTTGCCTTGGAGTCAATTCCAACTCATAGAGACCCCATGTGTGTCAGAGCAGAACTGTGCTCCATAGGATTTCCGATAGCTGATTTTTCAGAAGTAGATCACCAGGTTTTTCTTCCAAGACACCTCGGGGTGGATGCAAATTGCAACCTTTCAGTTAGTAGCCAAGCATGTTAACAATTTGCACCACCCAGGACTGGCTGGTTACCCCAACTAGAGGTCATGCTTTGTGCTCCTTGGTTTTCCGTAGCAGTAAAAGTAGTTGATATTTGTTGCCATTTGTCTGATAGACTAATAAAAGAAAAATCAGGAGGCATGTAAAATCTGAAAAAGGGATCAAATGACCAAAGCTTGATTCCCTGATCTGAGAGTTCTGTACATGGAGGAAAGAAACGGAGTCCTGTTGCCTTCAGACCACTGTCTCCAGCAGAGCCTGCTAGGAGCCTCTGCACGGCAGTCAAATGTCCTTCTGGGGCCACCGTCACTGTGAAAGATCACTGGGTGAGTAGAGTTGCTTCTCCAAGGACTGGCTCTGGGAGAGCTAGCCACACATCTGTAGTAAGCCAGAATCCATTAGTTCCAGGGATCACTGTGGGAGTCCACGTAGTTTCATTACAGTGTCTGCAGCCACTTACATTACATGAGGGCTGAGCTTTCTTCCCTGTTCCAGGGCATCCCCATGGTGAATGCCAGCAAACAACCCCAGTGGGCCGCTGCTGGCTGACAAACCAAACTCATGTTACATTTTTGTTCCCAATTAATCTTCCCCCTTTTGAGTCTGAAACATTCTTAACCTGTCATTGTGTTTTCTGTAGGGAACTAGGGCACCCCTTGGCTGCTTTATATTATAGAAAGAGCTCAGCAGTGCAGTGTTGGCTTCTTGGGATGCTGGCCTCTCTGCCATTCCATGAATGCACTGCTGTGTGATGTGGCCACTACCTCTTTGGGTTGTCCATTTTACCCATATGAAGCAATTGCCTGAATCCTTCAGCCACCACAAACTAAGCCTAGCATAGCCAAGTTTCCAGCTCCAATCTCCTTTCAATCTCTTCTACCCAAAGTGGGGTTTCGATCATGTCAGGAGTACCTAACCCAACATAGAGCTTGTCAGGACCTGAAGAGAATTGGGATTTCTGGTGGGGAGGAGGCCTTTAGAAGCCCAACTTCCAACCAGGGCTTCAATCTGGTTTGTTCCAGTTGGAAAGCCTGCTGAGAATTTTCATTTCTAACAAGTTCCCAGGTAATGCTAATGCTGCTGGTTAGGGACCAATTCAGGGAACCACTAGTAGAGCCCCAAGCCCACTGCCTTGGAGTCAATTCCAACTCACAGAGACCCCATAGGGTTTCCAAGGCTGTAAGTCTCTAGGAAAGCGGACTGCCACATCTGTCTCCTGGGGAGCCGCTGGTGGTTTTCCACCGCGGACCTTCGGGTTAACAGTTGATTGCTTTAACCACTGCACCAGCAGGGCTCCTTATTAGTTGAGCACTGGTTCTCAAAATTTACTGTACATAAGAATCACCCGGCTCTCTCAGGTCCTCACTTCCAGGATGACTAAGAAAAGGAGGAACAGCGGTTGTTCCAAAAAGGGCCGCAGCGACATACAGCCTATTCGCCGCATAAAATGAGTCCGCTGAGTGCCCAAAGACAAGGCCATTAAGAAGTTCGTAATTCGCAACATAGTAGAGGCTGCGTCCCTCAGGGACATTTCCGAAGCAGTGTCTCGGACACATCCGTGCTTCCCAAACTGTATGTAAAACTACATTACTGTGTGAGTTGTGCCCTTCACAGCAAGGTGGTCAGGAACCATTCTCCTGAAGCTGGGAAGAACAGAACCTCCCACCCCGATATATACCTGCAGGTGCTGCCCCACGACCTCCACCAAAGCCCATGTAAGGATTTGAATCCTTAAAGGCTGAAGAAAAACTAAACTAAAAAAAAAAATAGAATGGAAATTATACTTCATAGCAAGTTAAGTGTCTTTCCAGATAGGGTGGGGGTTTGGGGTGTGTCTGAGGGGCTCATTGCTTTATGAAGCATTCAAATGTAAAATGGCAGTTTTTTTTAAAAATATAATTGTAGTAAATATTGATGGAACAAATCATTTGCCAATTCAACACTCTTCACATGTACAATTTAGCGACATTAGTTATGTTTATCCAGTCTTCTGTGATTTCTCCATGGGGTGAAAATGCCCAGGACACCAGGGACATTTCTAGATATGCGTGGGAGTCTCATGAGAGTAAAGAGAAAGCTTGTACACAAAATCCTGAAGAGAGGCTGGCTTACCTTGAATGGTTTCTCTGTCTTAGAATTTAGAAGTAAGAAAGTCATCAGCTAGGGATGTATATTTACATGTTTATCTAAAAATATTTGGGAAGGGCTTGATAGGGATTTGGCTTTGCCTATAAATTGGGCTAAACCAGCAGCTTGGAGGTTTTGATTAAAATATACAATACGTTAGAAGAGAAAAAAAGAATCACCTGAGGATCTTGTTAAAATGTAGATTTCGATTCAGTGTATCTGGGGTGGAAATACAAATTCTCAGCAGGGGTTCAAACCAGAAGGAACTGGTTTGAAGCCCTGCTTCCAGCTGGTATTTGAAGCCCCTGCCAAGTGGTGGACCTATTTATCTGAACATCTCCTGCCTCAGAGCCAGTTCAGTCCACCTTTAGACAGAACATTCATTGCAGAACTGCCAATGCCCCCAAGCCTACTGAGAAGAAACTGTCCTATACCTAGGGAGAAAAAACCACCTGCCCAGCCTTGGGGCAACAGTGGATCCCTGCACCCAGTCCCCTCCCTGATAGTCTTGGGGAAGGTGCCCTAGAGGACAGTATGAGGCTTGGGTGCCCAGAAGGCTAGAAAACTGTCCCTTCCCACCCAGAAAAAAGTTCAGAGATCCCTCCTCCTCCAGCATCACAGAGCAAGTATGGTCATGCCCCATCAAGAGGTCCCAAAGACTTTTGAGTTACTCTCAGCCCTGCTGGCTTCCTTTACACTGTCCAGTTACTGCCTCTCCAAGGCAAGAACTGTATTTTTCTTCATGGTCCTCACAGAGCTGGACACCTGGAGTGGCCTATCATTGGGTCTGCCTAATTTCAGCAGATCGTTAGGAGTTCCAGTCTAACCCCATCACCTCTCATCTTGACCACGAGAGTCACCTCTGCACTCACTGTCTTGCCTCCCAGCTCCCTGCCTCCAGGTTGTCAAAGAGACCTTCTAAAATGCCAATCTGACTGTTATTCTTGTGCTTAGCATCACTCAGGGGCTCCCTATGTCCTATGGGACAAGAAGTCTTACCAGTTTCCCCATTTCACTGTACCCTCCCACACCACCTCCAGAAATGACACCACTATCTGTGTTATCCAGGGCTGTGATCCTCTCTTGTCTCCTCCTTCACTCCTTCCCCCACAGCCACTTTGACATCAAGTCCTGTCAGTCCTACCTACAAATATCTATGTACCCACTTACCCTCTCACTCCCCACCACCACCCTAGTCTGTGCCACCATCACCTCTCACATGGATCACAGCAATAACCACCTAACTGGTCTTCCTGCTTTCACTTGTACTCCCTTCTAATTCATTCTCTAGGAGTACCTGAGTGGTGCAAATGGTTACTGCTGGAATACTAAGCAAAAGGTTGGTGGTTCAAACTCACCCAACGGTACCTCAGAAGTACGGCCTGGTGATGTGCTTCTGAAAGGTCATAGCCTTGAAAACCCTATGGAGCAGTTTTACTCTGCACACATGGAGACACCTTGGGTCAGAATCAACTCAGTGGCAACTAGCAACAACAATTCATTCTCTACACAGCAGCCAGAGTAAACTTTAAAAACATAAAACAAATTGTGCTATTGTGCTATAAAGCCCTTGAATGGCTTCCCAATGGTCTTAGAATAAAATCTCTGTCTAAAGCCCAGTGTGACCTGATCCCAGCCTCTTCTCTGACTTTCTTTCATTCCATTCTCCCTGCACTCACTGCCTGTCTGTATCTCCTTGCCATGGGCCCTCAGCATGGAACACCCTTTCATTGGCTGTATGTTCTCATCGCCCGCTCATTCTTTGGGTGTCAGGTAAAGTACCATCATCTCAGGAATGCTTTCTGTGACCTCTGCTTTTCTCTGTCACAGCACCTTGTTTCCTTTCAGCACTAAATGCATTGCCGTCGAGTCAATTCTGACTCATAGCAACTGTCTTAGTCATCTAGGGCTGCTATAACAGAAATACCACAAGTGGATGGCTTTAACAAAGAGAAATTTATTTCCTCAGTAAAGTATGCTAAAAGTCCAAATTCGAGGCATTAGCTCCAGGGGAAGGCTTTCTTTCTCTGTTGGCTCTGGAGGAAGGTCCTTCTCATCAATCTTCCCCTGGACTAGGAGCTTCTCCACCCAGGAACCCCGGGTCCAAATGACGTGCTCTGCTCCTGGCACTGCTTTCTTGGTTGTATGAGGTCCCCCTGTCTCTCTGCTTGCTTCTTTCTTCTATATCCCAAAAGAAACAGACTCAAGATACAATCTAATCCTGTAGATTGAGTCCTGCCTCATCAACACGACTGCTTCCCATACCCCCCTCATTAATATCATAGAGGCAGGATTTACAACACATAGGAAAATCACATCAGATGAAAAAATGGTGGACAATCACACAGTACTAGGAATCATGGCCCAGCCAAACTGATACACACATTTTTGGGGGGACATAATTCAATCCATGACAGAAACCATATATGACAAAGTAGAACTACCCCATAGGATTTCCAAGGAACAGCTGGTGGATTCCAACTGCGGACCTTTTGGTTAGCAACCAAACACTTAACCACTGTGCTACCAGGGCCCCTTCAGCACTACTTATTTATTATTTAACCACAAAGTTAGACTCCCCTAACTGGAATGAAAGCTCCATAAGGGCAAGGACCTTATCTAGCTGATTATCTGCCGGATCTAAAGCATTAAGCACAGCTCATAGCACTTGATAGGCACTCCAAAAATGTTTTCAACTGAATGTTGAAAGAACCTAGTCTCTGTTACTTCTCCAGTCTTTCTCCTCTGCCACTCCTCAACCCTATACTCACATTCCAGCCATGCTGACCAACTTAGAATTCCCTGAAGATACAGATGATTTTACATCTCTGTGTCTTTGCGCAGACCCCTCAGCTGGGATTGTCTTAAGACACCTGTGTTTACCTAGAAAACTCCTGTGATTGAAACGTCGCCTTCTCTCCAAAGCCTTCCCCAGCTTCACCACACAAATTTAGTCCCAGACCTCCAAGTGCCAAAGTATGGTGCCCATGCTCTTGGCACCTTGATTGTAATGATTCATCATCATATCCATATTCTCTGAAAGCTATGATATCCCTGAGGAAAGAAAGTATGCCCTATTCATCTCCCTCTACCCTCATCCACAATCAAGTACAGAACCGAACCAGGAACATATTAGTTGTTCAACAAGCAACTTTTGAGAAGATGAATGAATTAAATGAAAGATCAGGCCCTGGGTGTAAATTCAATAGACCAGATCACTAATCCCAGGTCCCTGGTAACCCAGAGTGACTCATAATGCCACATGGTGTCTCAGTTTTTTACTGGTCAAATGGTAATAATAATTCATTATCTATCACATAATGTTATTGCAAGTATAAAGTAAAATAGTAAATATGAAAATAATTTAAAATATATAAATTCATTCATTTCAAAACTATGTATTGAGTCCATACTCAGTGGTAAAGCACTCAAGTTACAAATATGAAGACATGATCCCTTAAAAGGCCCTGCTTCTTCAAGATGATGTTATTGCCAGTTAGTTGCCCACCATAAAGGCACATCTACCTCTTATTGTCTTGGTTCTTTGTCTGCAGCATCTTTGCGTCTTTGCATGGATCCATTGCTTTTGTATTCATTGCATACCTGTGTATTCTAGTTTTACTGGAGGTTTTTGCATGCTTTCCAAGCTGTCATCACGGCTGAGTGATTCCCTCACCACTCCTGGTTCCACTTCAGGAAAACTGTTAGCAGTACACATTGCACTGGCCCATCCATCTGTGTAAGAGATAATGTAATTCTAAGACAATATTTAACATTGTGCGACGAGGCATAAACTCAATATGTTTTCAGGCAGAGTAGAAAAAAATATGTGCCCCATCTCATAAATCACAATGAGAATGAGGGATGGGGCAGACACCCAGGCTGGTGCTATTCCCTCCAAGTTAATCTGTCTTAATACTAGGTCCCTGATAAAAAGAATGCCCGTGTCGTTGTTCTGCTTGTTCAGTGGCAATTTACACTGGGGGAACTCAAGATTTATGATGTAACAAGAACTTCTCAGTAATAAAAATGTGAGTGATCCATGCTGTGTTTGCAGGTAACTTGCACTGCAAACAGTCTCTGGGGAAGAAACTTTCGGAAGGGTTTCAAGCGATGTATTTATGAAACTGGTCTACTTGCAAATGCTTATTGGGTTCATTCATTCATTCATTCAACAAATCTTTACTGGGAACCAACTCTGTGCAAGAGGCACTGCTAGGGGCTTGGGGCCACAAAGGAAGCATCAATGGCCTGTGCCTTTAAGGGATTCACAATGGGGAGATGTGAGTCTTAACCAGTGATGAGGGTGCAGCATGGACTGCAAGCTCCACAAGAGCAGGGACAAAGTCTGTTTTATTCTCCAGTGTATACACAATACTATCACAGGACCTGGTACAGAGATGCTCACTAAAAATGTGTTGAATGAAAGTAGAATGAATGAAAAAAGAAGAGAGATGTTAGTCAAATGCTAGGGTAGTACAGCAAAGGAAAAAAGTACTTTCAGATGACAGATTCAAGACAGGCCTCATTAAGGAGGAGGTGTCCCTGAGTGGTGCAAACCCTTTGTACTCGACTACTAACCTAAAGTTTGGTGGTTCGAACCCATCCAGGGGTGCCACAGAAGAAAGACCTGGCAATCTGCTTCTGTTAAGCTTACAGCCAAGATCATGGAAATGCCATAGACACATCCAAACTCCCTGAGGGACTGAATTACTGGGCTGAGGGCTGTGGGGACCATGGTCTCAGGGAACATCTAGCTCAGTGGCATAACATAGTTTATAAAGAAAATGTTCTACATTCTACTTTGGTGAGTAGCTTCTGGGGTCTTAAAAGCTTGTGAGTGGCCATCTAAGATAGTCCGCTGGTCTCACCCAGTCTGGAGCAAGGGAGAATGAAAAACACCAAAGACCCAAGGGAAAGATTAGTCCAAAGGACTAATGAACCACAACTACCATGGCCTCACCAGACTGAGTCCAGTACAACTAGATGGTGCCCAGCTACCACCACTGATTGCTCTGACAGGGATCACCATGAAGGGTCCTGGACAGAGCTGGAGAAAAATGTAGAACAAAATTCTAACTCACAAAAAAAAAAAAAAAAACAGACTTACTGGTCTGGCAGAGACTGGAAAAACCCAAAGAGCATAGCCCCAGGTGACACTTTTAGCTCAGTAATGAAGTCATTCTTGAGGTTCATTCTTCAGCCAAACATTAGACAGCCCCATAAAACAAAAGGAGACTAACGGGGCAAGGATGAGAAGGCAAGAGAGGAAGGAAAGCTGGTAATGGGGAATCCAAGATAGAGAAGGGAGACTGTAGACACGTCATTGGGTTGTTAACCAATGTCATAAAACAATATGTGCACTAATTGTTTAATGAGAAGCTAGTTTGCTCTGTAAACCTTCATCTATAGTACAATTTAAAAAAAAGGTTGCAGCCAAAAAACCCCTGCAGAGCAGTTCTACTTTGTAACACATGGGGTCACCATAAGTTGGAATTGACTCAATGGCAACAGGTAAATATAAGTTAATGTTGGAGGCTTGGGGATCATTTGAACACGTGGATATGCAGAAGACGAACCCAAGAGGAGAGAACAGCAAAAGCACAGAGGTGAACGAGTACCGGGTATGACCAGGGAAAGAAAGTGATTTAGTGATACCCAGTTTTGTGCTGCTCTCTTAGCGCTAATCTCAACACTAGTTAATACTGGTTAATCTTAATGCAGTCTTAATACTAGACCCCTGGCAACTTAACACTAGGCCCCAGGTTAACTTGGAGGGCATAGTGCAGGCCTGGGAAACCGCCCCACTCCCCAGAGATATAAGGTCAGAAAGGTGGGCGGGCTGTGGGTAGACCTGGAAAATCTAAGTGGACAAAGGACTTGAAGGGCAGCACTGAGAGCTGTGTAAGGGAGTGACCCTAAAGTCTGGCTCTAGGAAGAGTCATTTGGCAGGGTATGGAGGAGTCAGCCAAGAGCAAAGACTGGAGGGAGGAACTGCATCAGAGGCACTTCACCTGCTCAAGGAGGGGTGAAAAGGACCAGCCTAGAAACATGCCCCTGAGAGTGGAGGGAAGAGTGTGTACATGAGCGACTGCACAGAAGTAACCAGTCTCACTTAGCTCTGGATCTGGGAGGTGAGGGCAGCTGTGGCCACCTGTAGTCCCTGAAGGAGTGAGAGTGAGGAAAAAGCTGAGGGTTAGGAAAGGGGCCTGTGGAGGACAAGTCCACACTTAGTTTCTTCTGGTCCTGGGTCCTGTCAGGAGCGATCAACTCCTTACTGAGAAGCCACAAGAAGCCCAGAGCGAGTTTGAGGCAGGGGTGAGCTTTCCACTGAGAAGGGACCATTGGGAGAAATGCCCTTTCCTGGGGAGTGGAAAGGAGAGGGCATAGACAAGGGCTGAGGACCCACTCCAGGGGCATCAAGGAAGGGAGGGCAAGGAGAGGATGGGCAGTTAGTCAGGAAGAAACAGGGCTGGGGTGTGGCAGGAGGGACACTGACTTCCGCTGAAAAGGGTTCCCTGTGGGAAACAATGAGGCCACCACGAAGGGATGAGAGTTGGAAGGAGAAACCAAGAGTTTGGAGTTTACAGTTTGAACAGTAACTGCGAATAATCTGGATGAAGAGGGGTGCGATGGGTTTCAGGCTGGGTGGAGTTAGGGAGGAAACTGTCCTAATGCCAGTTTGTAAAAGGAGCCAACATCAACCTGTGCAGACGGCCCCCAGGAAGGAGGTCCAGAGAAGAGCTTGGGTTCTGGAGTCTCATGTGCCAACCAGCCTGGGGGATAAATACAGTTTGGGAATGGGGATTCCGCTTCTGGTTTGCTCAGGCCTGCCAGTCAGGATGCCTGCGCTGGGTTCTCATTCCAATTGCCACCAGCCAGCTTCACGAATTTAAGTAAACCGTTGTGTGTGTGTGTGTGTGTGTGTGTGTGTGTAGGGGGAAGATATTCTGAGCCTTGAACTCCTTTTCTGCAAAATGGGAGTGCTTGGAGTAAGTGATCTTCTAGCTTCAAAATGCTGTGATCCTGTGAATCTGTGCCCTTGGCCTCTGTGCCACCGTTTCTAACTGTGTTCAATTATAATGATAACCCAACTCCACATTCTCTCCACTGGGGAAGGGATAGATACTCATTAGGCAAAAGTGAAATCCTTTGGCTGAATAATAAAATCATTACATACTTAATTAGGGCACTGCTAGCTAACACGAACAGCTCCTTCTCGAAAATTGGAAAAGGCTCAGTTCTGGGCACAGAAATGGGCAAAGGCACCCCTTCCTCCAGGCTTGGGCCCAGGGTCTGGCAAGGGGAGCCAGGCTAGAGTGGGGCTAGCTCCTCCCTCAGCAGGTACTCCAGAGCTAGACCCAACCTGCAGAGCTGAATCTGAGACCGAGTTTCACCCTCTTTACAATACAAATGGCGTTGAGAGTCGTGCTGGTATTCCTGTCTTAGAGATGCAGAAGTCAGAAAGCAGAAAGCTGCAGTAACTTTTCACGTTTACTATCCTTCCCATATGCTTTGGGTTCCTGAAGAGGGTCACATTGTAAATCTATTCTGTTGTTGCATTTTTGCATATTTTATATTGTTGTTGTTGTGGTTAGCTGTCCTCAAATCAGCCCCCAACTCATGGCGACCCCATGCACAACAGAACGAAACACTGCTCAGTCCTGTGCCATCCCTATAATCAGTTGTGGATTGGACCATGGTAATCCATGGGGTTTTCACTGGTTGATATAAACGAGTTCATTTCCTTACCAATATAGCTTACCACTATAAAGAATATCAACTATCCCCACTTCAACCTGACCACAACACCTTTCATATTTCCCAGCCATACTTGAACATTAATCCTATCACCCACAGTCAAAATGCCATCTCATCTGGAAAGAATCTAAGTGCAATTGTAGCAGAGCATGGAACAAATACTGAATCCCATAAAGCTTTATCATCCTCTCAGCTCCCGTATGCACTTACTGAAATGCACTTGGCCAGTTGAAAGGGGGGAGAAAAAGAGAAAGGAATGAATCCCAAAGAAGTTAATAGTAATGATATATGAAATTGAATTTTGACTTATAATATTATTACTTATTAAAAGTGATAGTATTATAAAGATAATCAAGAGCTCTCAATTAGTTTTGTGTTTTTTGGACATAGGAAGATAGAAAAAAAAATTAAATTTACTTTCTGGACCAGGAGAGCAATGATCATTTTATTACCATATTCATCGTCTTAGCCTCTGATGGAAAAGGTGACCAGGGACTTGTTACAACAAATAATCACACCTTATTTTTCACAAGGCCCCTCCATGACCAAAACAATATGGTTAGTTGAGTTCCTATGTGAGCAGAGTATTGACTCTAAAAGGGAAAAAAAGATTCTACCTTTAAGGGATTTACCCTGGTGATAGGCATACATGACCTGGAAACATAAAAGAGTGATAACAGGTTGTGCAAAGTTGCCCATCAAATGCTGATTAGTGGAGACCAAAAGAGTGTGTGTGTCTGCGCAGAGCTTGAAGAGGAGAGAAAGGACCCGTGGCAGCTGAGGCCAATTCGAGAAGACTCAGCTCTGGGCAAAGAAGTGGGCAAAGGCGCCCCTTCCTCCAGGCTTGGGCCCGGGGTCTGGCAAGGGTAGCTAGGTTAGAGTGGAGCCAGCTCCTCCCTCAGCAAGCGCTCTGGTGCAGGACCCAACCTGCACAAGCACGGTGTTGGACAGAGCAATTCTCTGTTCATATTTGACCAATGATTGAGGCAGAGCATAGGCTGGAGCAGGGAAAAGAGCCAGGTACTCCGAAAAAAGGGAACAGCATGCAGCAGTGTAGCGAAAACTCAGAGTTCTGGTGGAAGTTTCGTGTTCGCACATAACAATCATCATCATGTTCCAGGCCCTCTAGATTCATCAACTTGATATCCTCACAACAACCCTCTTAGCTAGTGATGGAAAATGAGGGTCAACCAGCATGCCAACCCCATTTGGTTGCTAGTGGTTGCCTGGGACACAGTTGTGAGCTGCATCCGAGCTTGGGGAGAAAGGGACTGGTAGTTGGGGTCTGCCATGGTCAGAGAGTGGTGTGGTACCCATGGCAAATATCTGCCATCCCTTTTCTAAGGGATACCCACTGATTTGATTAGGCAACCAAGGTTAAGTTAAATCATTTTCAAAAACTCATAATTTGCTTTTTATAAAGCTAGGAGAAGGTTACATTAAGAAAAATCATCCTTTCTTCAAGATATTTTACTTTTATCTGTTGTAAAATTGTCAGAATATACAAATTTAACAGAACAAGCCACATCACTGCCATCTTCTGGAAAATTGTCATAAGGAATATAAAGACCTACAGCGTTGATGATGTGAATGCCTTAGATGTGGCATCCTTGTGCAGTGCACAATCTGTACAGCTGTATACAGTGACCCTGCACCAGGATTTGAGTCTAAATTGCCTGTATTGAGC
The DNA here is from genome assembly GCA_030035585.1 of Dugong dugon. Taxonomy (NCBI): domain Eukaryota; kingdom Metazoa; phylum Chordata; class Mammalia; order Sirenia; family Dugongidae; genus Dugong; species Dugong dugon. Next base: position 70,018,335 of record CM057473.1, read on the forward strand.
CCTGGTGGCACAATGGTCCAGCACTTGGCTGCTAACCAAAAGATTGGTGGTTCAAACCCACCAGCTGCTCTGTGGGAGAGAAGATCTGGCAGTCTGCTACCATAAAAATTACACCCTAGGAAACCGTATGGGGCAGTTCTACTCTGCCATACAGAGTGGCTATGAGTTGGAATTGACTCGACAGCACACAAGAACAACAACACCCCACACTGCCTTATTGAGACAGTGGGTGAGTTGTAGAGGAAAGACAGTAAGTTTTTAGAGGACCTTAAAATTTTGGCTAAATAGCTTGGATCTGATGTAATAAGTAATGAGCAAACAGGTTGTTTATAAGCATATGCTATCCTTAATTCAGATGTTTCTAGGTTGAGTAGCTATAATGTTTTTGCATTTTATAAAGCATCTGACACTTTTAAAATGCTACCAAACCAGAAAAACCAAACCCATTGCTGTCGAGTCAATTCCAACTCATATCGCCCCAATAGGACAGAGTAGAACTGCTCCATTGGGTTTTCAAGGAGTGGCTGGTGGATTCGAACTGCCAGCCTTTGGGTTAGCAGCCAAGTTCTTATCCACTGCACCACCAGGGCTCCAAAATTCTACAGATATGTTATTAATTTGATGCCTACATGTGGAGCTACAGTAGACTGCTGAGCAAGGAACTGACATGGAACATCAGTGGGTGGGAGAGGCGAGAGGGACTCTCAGTGCAGGAGTTATTTAACACTTCTCTCTTTTCAAAAAGGAATGTGAGGTTGTGCTCTTTCCCTCAGCTAGAATTGGATTCTCTTAACTGAAACTGAAAACATTCCTTTCATTATTTAATTTATCAACATCTAGAGTAGGCTCACTAAGTCATAGCTCCATTCATTGGATGTGCCAGCATAATTAATTACACTGTAAAACCTCCTGACAGCATTTTCCAGGGACTGAGAAGAAAAGACTAAACACACACACACACACACACACAAACAGAAAAATCTGGGTCAGTTTTCTTCTTCAAGGTAAGACCTGGCTTTCTCTTGAGTTGAATGACGCTGTCAAAATGAGGAGATTGGAATAGATAGTCTTTATCATTCAAGGGCCCAGTAGGAAAGAGATTGTACATTCAAACTGGAGAACTTGAGGTGAGTTTAATAAAGGGGATTCTTTACTAAGATGTGGGCAGGGTGAAAAGACCATAAGGGAGAGAGCAGTACTCAGGGCTAGTAAACACAGGCCATCGCCCCCCTCCCCATCCTGAAGGAGGAAGGGGAGGGCATGGTTACTAGAATGCAGAGGGAGAGAGCTGTGTAGAGAAGGCTGTCCTGAGATGGGTGGCTCCCTTTAGTAGGAACAGACTGTGGCAATACCTCAGGAAGGAAGAAGAGAAAACATTGCCGTTGAGTCAATTCCAACTCGTGGCAACCCCATGTGTTTCAGGGTAGAACTGTACTCCATAGAGTTTTCTTGGCTGTAATGTTTATGGAAGCAGATAGCCAGGACTTTCTTCCGTAGCAACTTTGGGTGGGTTCAAACTGCCAACCTTCAAATTATAGTCAAACACAAACTGCTTGTGCCATCCAGGAAACTTTTGGAAAAGAAGCTGAAGAAGTAAATACACCGGTCCTACTCTCCTTCTCTCTCTGCTGTCCTGTGGTGCTCCCCATCAGCCAAACCCAACCAGATGCTGGAAAGCAAGGGGTCCCAGGGTGTACCCCATACAGCTCAGCCTCCTGAGGCACAAAGCAGGGCAGAGAGTGGGCCTGGGGGTAGACAGAAGATAGCCAGGACACTCTCGAAGGTCCATCCCTACTCTATGAATTTAATGGGCATTAAAAACCCTGTCTTCTCCACTATGCCAAATGTCAAATGTGATAGGCGAACCATTATTACTTTTTTTTAGTACAAAACATGCTATCAGTTTGGGAGAATACACAGAGTCTTCATAGAAAGGGAACAATTTGTATTTATAGAATGAATAAACAAATGAAAGAAAGAAAAGATTCCAGCTGAGGTCTAACAGAAAGGCACTGGGAGACTTCATACATACACACACACAAAGTCTCTAAAGAGCATTAAGCTTCTCATAATACCATGGAATTCACTGTGTAGTGAGTTAATCCTGGGACTTCAGCCTTGGGACAAAACTGAGACATCTAAAGAATCCCATTGTAAATACCATCTCACCGGTCCAGCCAGATCTGGAATTCCAGGAGTTTAGATCTATGAAAGGCTTGAGGGCCCAGCTAGTCTACCTCAACCCCTTTATATTACAGGTTGGGTTATCGCGTGCCAAACAACCACCTAGATGGGGCAGAGCCTGTGTGAGAGCCATGCCCACCACCATCCCCCCTTCAAGACTCATTGCCTTCTCCTGGTGTCACAACCCTTGTGAGTGGGTTGCTGGTTTTTCAGATCTCAGAGCCCGAAACCTAGTGGGCCTTCCAATACCCTGCAATCACCAAGCTCTCTACATTATTCCCACTGCCCCATCAAGTATTTCTTCCACAGCATCTGTTTAAATTCCCTTAACTGCACTCTCCCTCCCCATTAACAGAGACACGAAGTGGACTAATACCAGGTCTGAAGACCAAAATGTTGTGGGGTGTTTGCTTGATATTATTATTATTCCTACAAATAATACTTTAAAAAAAAACCACAACATTTATTCAGCACCTTCTGGGTGCCAGTTTCTGATTCCAGCAATTGCACATACTTTATCTCATCTAACCCTCTCCAAAACCATCAGGGTGGGGATTCTGCTCCTTATTGCTCACATGAAGACCCTGGGGAAGTGTCCTCAGAAAGGCTGAGGAACTTGCCTGAGGTTCTCTGACAGGTTAGTGGGAGACCCGTGATCTCTCTGCATTCACCTCCTGCCCCCACATCCCCCGCTGTGCTGCCAGAATCCAAGTCTTTCACGGGTAGAAAGGACCTGCTACTTTACCCTGTTGCGGCTATTTTATCCTGGCAGTGGTGGCTGTAAAGAAGGAAGAAGTGGGCTGCTTCCCTAGCCAAGTCCTGAGGCCTTTGCATAGTGCTTGTCATGGAGCTTGATCGCCTGCTTACAAAGTGCACACTTGGGACCTGGATGCTGGAAGAGGGAAGGGAACCAACATGTATCGAGGGCCTATTATGTGTTTTGTGCAGCAGATAGGCCATACTGCTTAATCCTCCCACAAGCCTTTGAATTATTATTCCCATTGTACAGATGCAGGCACTGAGACTTACCCAAGGGGTAAGGGGTGAAGTCAGCTCTGTCTTGAAAGATAATGTTCTTTCCACTGCATCCTGCGCCCTAAGAAGGTAAAAGAAAAACTGAAAACAAAACTGCAGAGATCATCTTAGCCAACCTCTCAGGGAGGAAGGAATCTTCTAGAAAACATCCTAACAAGGAGTCATACTGCCCTCACAAGGCAAGTTGTTCTGTTATGGGACAACTGGAGCAAACGTCCACCTTCTGGCCTTGGCTGGGTTGCAGGGCAGAGTTTGGGTACCAGGAACCAGGGAATGAGGCAGAGGAGTTCTCAAGGCAATTGGAGATGAAAATCTCCAGAGTGAGCTCCCGGCTGGAGCCATTTGAAAACCTGACAGGCGAGCCCTCCAGTCCTCATCCCAGTCTGAGATAAAATCTCTAAGCAGGACAAGGCAGAGGACAGAGACACTAATCCACACTTTGTGCTACTGATGCCCAAGTAACTGTAAATCCACTTAACAGTGATATCAACTAATCCATGTGTATCTTATTACTCAAAAGGATGGCATGAGAGATCTCAGCACATGCTAAAATGAGATGCTGACTATACTGCATTCCCCGGCTGCCAAGTACCAAGCCTATCAGAAAGAGAAAACAAGGTTGGTCTGCATGCCGGGTTCTGAGCTTAGCCACAGTGGATTTTCCACTCTCCTTGTGTTCTTTTCTAAATGCTCCCAAACCATCTGCTTAGAAATCTGTTTTAAAATTTGACCAAGGATCCATGGCAAAATTACCACTATGAAGTTGATTCTTTTAAAATCACACTTACTTACATCTAATCTGCAACAAGAGCCCTGGTGATGCAGTGGTTAAGTGCTCATTTGCTAACCAAAAGGTTGGCGGTTCGAATCCACCAGCCTCTCCTCGGGAGAAAGATGTGGCGGTCTACTTCCGTAAAGGTTGTTGTTGTCATTGTTAAGCGCTGTCAGGTCAGTTCTGCCTCATAGCGACCACATGGACAACAGGATGAAACATTGCCCGGTCTTGCATCATCCTCAAAATTGTTGCTATGTTTGAGCCCATTGTTGCAGCCACTGTGTCAATCCATCTCGTTGAGGGTCTTCCTCTTTTTTGCTGGCCCTCTACTTTACCAGGAGCCCTGGTGAAACAGTGGTCAAGAGCTCAGGCTGCTAACCAAAAAGTCGGCAGTTGAAATTCACCAGTGGCTCCTTGGAAACTCTATGGGGCAGTTCTATTCTGTCCTATAGGGTTGCTATGAGTCAGAATTGACTCGACGGCACACAGCAATAACAACATATTTTACAAGCATGATATCTTTCTCCAGGGACTGGTCCCTCCTGATAACGTGTCCAAAGTATGTGAGACAAAGTGTTGCCATCCTTGCTTCTAAGGAGCATTCTAGCTGTACTTCTTCCAAGACACTGTAAAGATAATAGCCTTGGAAACACTATGAGGCAGTTCTCCTCTGTGCTATAGGGTCACTATAAGTCAGAATCGACTGGATAATAGTGGGTTTTGGAATCTGCTACAGGTATCTGCATAGCTGGGCAGCTAGATTCCCTAGCTCAGATGACCACAACTTAATGTTACATCTAGTCTCAAAAATCCTCTTTAAGAACCTTTATGAATAGAAGGAGGCAGCTGTCCATCACTACTCTTGTGTTTGTTCTTACTAGACAGAACTACAGGACCAAAGTGAAGATTCACTTTAAGTCATCAGATTTGCACTAAGAGCCTACTACATGCCAGGCACTGAGCTAGGCACTGGGTGTTCCAGATTCCACTTGCCATCAAGTCAACCCCAACTCATGGCGACCCCATGTGTGTCAGCATAAAACTGTGCTCCATAGGGTTTTCAAAGGCTGATTTTTTGGAAGTAGATCACCAGGTCTTTCTTCTCCACTGGGTGGAGTTGATACCTGGAGCTGAATAAGGCACAATCCAGGCCAATGTGGGAGTCTCATCCTAAAGGCCCTGATTTTTTCCTCCCACTTCTAATGTCTTTTCTACTGTTGTTTGCTAAGCAACTCTCATCTGAACCATCAAGGACCTGGATCCTTATCTCCTCTCTCCTCAAGGACAGAGGTTATATCTTATTTCTCAATGCATCCCCAGTGGCTAGCCCTGCATCCTCCAAGGAGAACACACTCAATACACACTTGTTACAGTCATAACAATATTGATGATGAGTTGCATCAAGAAGGCAAAGCCTAGAGATGAATGAATTTCTGATTCAGAAGGAAGGGGGTTATGGAAACACTTTAAATATAGTGTTGCCAATTAATATGACTGAGTATTAAAACAGGCCTGCAATACTGTAATTTGGAACAGTAACTGTCGCATATTCTTCCAGTCAGACCAAGGATGAAATTTTTCATGATTAACTTTTGATTAATCCTACTAAATAGATATTTCATTTACAGCCTATACATTTGTTCTTAAGGGTTTAATTGATTGTACAATTTATAAGCATTAGAATTGCTGTTATGTAAATGCATTTTCAGCACTCAGTTCACCTTAAAGTTAATTAAATTAAGTGCGGTTAGTTAAACATCTATGAAAAGCCCCTGAGAAAAATTGGGTGTGCTCAGATGCTAAGAATCCCTTCTATGTTTCTTTTCCCTCATTTTGCATTTCTCCCAGAGCCTGGGTTCCCCACAGCCTTCCTGTTAGTCGCTGCCTCCTTTCCTCTTCTGCTGGCATGAACGAATTCATCAGTTAAAGGACACACATTGAGTGAAAGTGACAACATGTTTCAGAAACAAGCTCAGTTGCTTCCAAGAAGAACCAGAGGGACTCATGTTCCTTGCTGAGATGCTCCTCTCCTCAATTTGTTGAATTGTTTTCAATGTTGATAGAATAATGTTGCTCATGATATGTGTACACAACATGCATTTTAGAATCAAAGCTCAGCTGTCAGCTCTAACAGATCAGGGACCTGAGCTTACCTTTTCCTGCTTCATGGATAAATAAGGATAAACATCCCCTCTTAATAGTAGCATCCACCATTTGTCAGTTTGTCATACTGTGGTGGCTTTCATGTTGCTATGATGCTGGGAGCTATGCCACCAGTATGTCAAATACAAGCAAAGTCACCCATGGTAGACAGATTTCAGTGGAACTTCCAGACCACGACAGACTAGGAAGAAAGGCCTGGCAATTGACTTACCAAAATTAGCCAATAGAAACCCTATGAATAACAATAGAATATTGTCTGATACAGTGCTAGAAGGTGAGTCCCCCAGTTTGGAAGGCACTTAAAGTACACAGTGGCCATAACAATGGATTCAAGCATGTCAATAATCATGAAGACGGCACAGCCACAAGCAACGTTTTGTTCTGTTATAAATGGGAACCAACTCGATGGTAACATAGGGTAGATAGAGAGTGGAGAGAACATGGACTTTTGAGGGAGGTAGGCTTGGCTTTCATTCAATTCATTCATTCATTCATTCAGTAAGTACTTACCGAGTACCTACTACAGGCCTGACACTGTTTTAAGCATCAGAAGACGCTAGTGGCTCAGACAGAAAACCTGACTTTGCAGAAACTTTGAATCTGCACTCCATATCTTACGAGTTGTGTAAGATATTGGCAATATTTCTTAAATTCTCTGAGCCTCAGTTTCCTCATTTACAAAATGGGAATATCAAAAATAAGATTGTTGAAATAATTAAAATAAGATGATGTTTATTAACTACTTATCCCAGAGGTCTTAATCCTGGGTCCATGGATCCTTAGAAGCCCATGAATAGAACCGAGGGGTCTGTGAGCTTGGAGGGGAGCCCTGGTGGCACAGTGGTTAAGAGTTACGGCTGCTAACTTAAAGGTCAGCAGTTCCAAGCCACCAGCCACTCCTTGGAAACTCTATAAGGTTACTATGAGTCAGAATCCACTCAGCGGCCATGGGTGAACTTGGAAGGAAAAAAACCACATTTTTATTTTTTACTGCTTCTTACTGAAATTTAGCATTTCTTCAATTATGAAGGTAGACAAAAAACCACAGTAGTAGTAGCAGTATATTTGGTTTTGTTACCAACAGCAATCACATTTTAGTTGTTGCAGACATTGGAAGCATTGTTTAAGCTCATCCCTACTTCAGAATTATAGCTATTATTAGACCTGCCGTGAGATACTGTTATTTAATGTTAATAAAAAAGTGCACATACTACTATATCATTATTTTTTATATTTTGATAACTGTATTTCAGTATAACTGATTCCTTGCACAGTTCTATGTATTTTATGTATCTGAAAACATTATTCTAAGAAGAGGTAGGTCCGTTGACATCACACACACACACACACACACACACACATACAAATCCCTGACCTAGACATTGTCTACTACCAAAAAAACAAACTAGTTGCCATGGAGTTGATTCCAACTCATGGTGACACTATGTGTGTCAAAAAGACCCACAGGGTTTTCTTTTTTGATCTTCTTTTTTTTTATTGTTGTAGTTTAAATGAAGTTTACATTTCAAGTTAGTCTCCCATACAAAATTTTATACGTACATTGTTATTGACTCTAATTGCTCACCCCATTCTGCGACAGCGCACTCCTCCTTTCTACCCGTGATTCCCCATGTCCATTCACCCAGCTCCTAACCCTCTCTGCCTTCCCATCTCACCTCTGGACAGAAGCTGCCAGTTTAGTCCCTTGTATCTACTTGAGCTAAGAGGCACACTCCTCACGAGTATCGCTTTATGTCCCATAGTCCCGTCCAATCCCTGTCTGAAGAGTTGGCCTCAGAAATTGCTTTAGTTCTGGCTGAGAGAGAATCCAGGGGCCATGATTTCCAGGGTACCTCCAGTCTCATTCAGACCATTAAGTCTGGTCTTCTTACTAGAATTTGAGTTCTGCACCCCAACTTTCTGCTGCTCCATCAGGGACTCTCTGTTGTGTTCCCCGTCAGGGCAGTCATTGGTGGTAGCCGGGCACCATCTAGTTCTTCTGGTCTCAGGATGATGAAGTCTTGGTTTTATGTGGCCCTTTCTGTCTCTTGGGCTAATACTTTCCTTGTGTCTTTGGTGTTCTTCATTTTCCTTTACTCCAGGTGGTTGGGACCAAATGATGCCTCTTGGATGGCCACTTGTAAACTTTAAGATTCCAGACACCACTCAGCAATGTAGGATGTGGAACATTTTCTTAATAAGCTTTGTTATGCCAGTTAACCTAGATGTCCCCTGAAACCATGGTGCCCAGACCTCTACCCCTGCTACTCTGTCTCTCAAAGTATTTGATTGTATTCAGGAAACTTCTTAGCTTTGGTTTAGTCCAGTTGTGCTGACTTCCCCTGTAGTGTGTGCTGTCCTTCCCTTCACCTAAGATAATTCTTATCTACTATCTAGCTAGTAAATAACACTCACCCTCCCTCCCCACTCTTGTAAGCATCGAAGAATGTTTTCTTCTGTGTTTAAACCTTTTCTTGAGTTCTTATAATAGTGGTGTTATACAGTATTTGTCCTTCTGTGACTGATTAAATTGACTCAGCATAATAAGTTCCAGCTTCCTCCATGTTATATGATGTTTCACAGTTTCATCGTTGTTCTTTATTGTTGCATAGTATTCCATTGTGTGGCTATACCACAATTTGTTTATCCATTTGTCTGTTGATGGGCACCAAGGTTGTTTCCATCTTTTTGCTGTTGTGAACAGTGCTGCAATGAACATGAGTGTGCATATATCTGTTCATGGGATGGCTCTTATTTCTCTAGGTTATATTCCAAGGAGCGGGATAGCTGGATCATACAGTACTTGTATTTCTAGCTTTTTAAGGAAGAGACAAATTGATTTCCAAAGTGGTTGTACCATTTTACATTCCCACCAACAGTGTATAAGTGTTCCAGTCTCTCCACAACCTCTCCAGCATTTATTATTTTGTGTTTTTTGGATTAAAGCTAGCCTTGCTGGGGTGAGATGATATCTCATTGTTGTTTCGATCTGTGTTTCCGTAATGGCTAATGATCGTGAGCATTTCTTCATGTGTCTCTTAGCTACCTGAATATCTTTGTTGGTGAAGTGCCAGTTCATATCCTTTGCCCATTTTTTAATTGGGTTATTTGTTTTTTTCTTGTTGAGGTTTTGCAGTATCTTGTAGAATTTAGAGATTAAACACTGATCGGATTTGTCATAGCCAAAATTTTTTTCCCAGTCTGTAGGTTGTCTTTTTACTCTTTTGTGAAGTCTTTTGATGAGCATAAGTGTTTGATTTTTAGGAGCTCCCAGTTATCTTGTCTCTCTTCTGGTGCTTGTGCATTGTTACTTATCGTTTGTATTGTGTTTATGCCATGTATTAGGGCTCCTAGCGTTGTCCCTATCTTTTCTTCCATGATCTTTATCATTTTCAATTTTATATTTAAATCTTTGATCCATTTTGAGTTAGTTTTTGTGCATGGTGTGAGGTATGGGTCTTGTTTCAGTTTTTTGCAGATAGATATCCAATTCTGCCAGCACCATTTGTTAAAGAGACTGTCTTTTCCCCAATTAACTGACGTTGGGCCTTTGTCAAATATCAGCTGCTCACAGCTTGTATCTGGATTCTCAACTCTGTTGCATTGGTCTATGTATCTGTTATTGTACCTCCACAGGGTTTTCAATGGTTGATTTTTTGGAAGTAGGTCACCAGGCCTTTCTTCCGAGGTGCCTCTGGGTGGACTCCAACCTCCAACCTTTTGGTTAGCTGCTGATCAAGTTAACCATTTGCACCATCCAGGGACTCCCCTATCTACTGCAAAGGCTCTCAAACGAGAGCATGCATCAGTATCACCTAAAAGGCTTGTTAAAACACAAATTACTGCCCGCTCCCTGTCTACCTCAGAGTTTCTGACTCAGTTGGTCTAGGGCCAAAAAACCCAGTTGTGGATCATACTATTGTGATCCATGGGGTTTTCACTGGCTGATTTTCTGAAGTAGATTGCCAGGCCTTTATCCCTAGTCCATTTTAGTCTGGAAGCACCGCTAAAACCTGTTCAGCTTCATAGCAACATGCAAGCCTCTACTGACAGACAGGTGGCGGCTGCACATGAGGTGCATTGGCTAGGAATCGAACCCAGGTCTCCTGCATGGAATGTGACAATTCTACCACTAACCACCAATGTCCTCACCAGTTCTTCCCTTAAACAGCGATGATTTAAGAAGCATTTAATAATCTGGAATTCAGCAAAAAAATCATACTTACTGCCTGGCCATCTGTAACCTCTTGTCCCTTGTCCCCAGGGATGATACCTGGCTTCTGCTTTATCCATGGCACATGAATCCCTGACCCATGACCCAGTCCCTGTTAGACAAGAGGCTGTCCCCTTGCACAGTGTAGAGAGTCCTAGCCCTGGATGTAGCCCAAAAGCCAAGCCCCTGCTACCTAAAGAATTCTCCCCTCTTGCAGGTTGGAGTATCACTTGCTATTGGTATCTCTGTTGATGCATTTCTCTCCTCTGTGGAGCCACTCCCCTCCCCTTCAGAATGTCTGCATAACAAGCTGGCTACTGCCCTGCCCTTCAGACACCAGATCCTGAACCTTTCCCAGGCTCTGCGTCTAAGACAGCTCCCCTTGCACATTCTTCATCCTAGAATAAAGCTGTAGGCTCCAGGTTACAGCCTGCCTGCATCAGCTTATCCTGCTGGAGTCCACAGAGACACTCCCTATCATGTCCCAGATAACTTGTTTGTCAGGCTTTGTTATTTCAGGCAGTGTCAAGCATCAGATTAATATAACGTCTTTGAAGAACTTATACTTGAAGAATATTTAATTCAATTAATCAGTTATTGAGTATCTATTAATTTCTAGGCACCACACCAAGCCTGAAGGATAAAAATGGAAAAACTAAGATACAGACCTTGCTTTAAAAATGCACAGGCTAATATGAGATGTAAACATGTAAATAAATAATGGTAGTCTCTTTTCATGTATTTTGCATAGTCATTTGCATAGTTCCGCTATAGTTAATAGTCCATCTCTAAGTCCACTTTAAGTGGCTTTTGTCTTTATAAGCCCTGAATGTGATCAGTTCTGAGTTCTCTTCTGGTAGACTTTCAGTACTTTTGCTTCTCAGAGCTTGTGGCCTCATTTTAAGACCCCAGTGGTTGCTGGTGTTGAGTTGGCTAATAAAGTCATACCTCTCTCCTTTGCTCCATGAAACCAAAGTAGTGAGCTTAGGTGAAGATGACAGCCTTCCCACATAGAGGAGGACCCAGCAGCAATCAAAAGTGCATCACTGTCCTGCTAAGCCAACATGGTGTCTCTACTTCCAATGCCCTCATCTCCCTGAGATCATGCACCTTAGTGGAGCTCCATCGGGTCTGCAAGATTTGAGGTTCTCCCCATAGACCACTGTTATTAAATGAATGGGGAAGATCATGAGTAAATCATGAAGGAAAAGAATGTTAGACCTCATTTTGTTTCCATTCTTTGTTTTTTTAAACTAATCTCAGTGAAATGCATGAAATATGACCACAAAGGCTATTTGGCTTCTCACCAATATTATCCAACCCAAGCCAAGCCCGCAGCTCAGGTGCTGTCAGTCATATGGGGGAAACTGCTTGACACGCCCTAAAAGAGCCCAGTTCTGGTCCAGTGCTGCTGTGATTAATGAGACATTTAGGGACCCAGGGAGTCATCAGTGTTTGAGTTTCAGTTCTGGGTGTTAGGGAGTGACCCCAGCATTCTGCTCAATACAACCGCAAGAAGAAACACTACTTATGTAATAGGAAGTAGGCACCTGGTGGACCATGGTGACCGGAACTTGTCAGTTGCTTGAAAAACAGCTTGCAAAAACAAAGAGGATGCAAATAGTTTATCATTTACATTGGCATATATTAATAGCAGCTGCTTTATCCAGAGAACTGTTCTGGGGTTACCTAGAACTGCACGTGAGATAATCCCTGCAGCTGTGAGGTCAAGTCTAAGCACAGCAGACAGAATATAGAGGGGTGTTGGTGTGTGTCTATGTGCGCATGATAAAAGTCCCATGGGGGAGGGGGAACATATATATCTCTACATATATACACACACACACACGCACATATACATATATATATATACATACATACATGTAACAACCCATGAAAATGAGCTGAGAAGAGAAGATCAAAATAACTCCAACATACTGGGCCCCTTTGCTTTCGCATATGGCCTAAGCTCCAGGAACAAGCCCAGGATACCATGCAGCCTGCTGGAAGGCAGAAGGATATACAAGTTATGAGTTTTGGGGTGCAGGCCAGTCTGTGGCCCTAATTCTGTCTCAGTAAAATGGCAATGAGGTGAGTAAATGGACAGGAAATTAAGTGAAATTATGTTTAATACCTAGTATGGTGACTGATAAGGAGCCCTGGTGGTGCAATGGTTAAGCACTCAGCTGCTAACTGATAGGTCAGCAGTTTAAATCCACCATTTGCACAGTCTGCTCCCATTAAGATTTCAGCCTTGGAAACCCTATGGGGCAGTTCTACTCTGTCCTCTAGGGTCGCTGTTATGGACTGAATTGTGTCCCCCAAAAATGTGTGTCAACTTGGCTAGGCTATGATTCCCAGTATCATGTGATTGTCCAACATTCTGTTACCTGTTGTGATTTTCCTGTGTGTTGTAAACCCTACCTCTGTGATGTTAATGAGGCAGGATTAGGGACAGTTATGTTAATGACGCAGGACTCAGTCTACAAAATTAGATGTTTTGAGTCAATCTCTTTTGAGATATAAAAGAGAGAAGCAAGCAGAGAGACAGGAGGATTTCATACCACCAAGAAAGTAGTGCTAGGAGCAGAGTGTTTCCTTTGGACCTGGATCCCTGCACAGAGAAGCTCCCAAACCAGGGGAAGATTGATGACAAGGACCTTCCCCCAGAACCAACAGAGAAAGAAAGACTTCACCTAGAACTGGCACCTTGAATTTGGACTTCTTGCCACCTAGACTGTGGAAGAATAAATTTCACAAGCCATCCACTTGTGGTATTTCTGTTATAGCAGCACTAGATGACTAAGACAGTTGCTATGAGCAGGAATCAACTCAACAACACACAACAGCAACAACATGGAGACTGATACACAGTAGATATTGAATAAATGTCTCCTTCTCCATGCTCTGAATCATTGAAAAAACAATGTGAGGTAGGGCAAGATGGATACCATGAACCCTAGAGCCTCACAGAGGTTAAGTGAGTTGTCCAAGTTCACAAAGCTGCTAAGCTACAGAGCAGGGACTTCAAACCCTGAATCTGGTGCTCTGTATACTACACCACTTTGCTTCCTATTCCATGATTTCATGGATTAACCAACTCAAATAGAGTGCTTTCTTCAGCAGAAATTGGAAGTCATAAACAGTACAATCCTAATCGGGTGCAACCTCCTTTCCTCAAAGCCCCAACTGGAACTTGGAAAAATAGTCCCACCCCATTGTCGAAACTGAATCCTATGCCCTCAGCTGCAGATTCCATCGTAGTCAGAGACAGCTGTCTGGAGAACGGACATTCCCACACACAGATACATGCACCCCTCTTCAGCCTTGTGTTCAGTTGTTGATCTATATGCAGCAGAAACTTGGTAGGAAGCATCCACTCAAGCTCCCCCATAAGGCAATCTGTTTATTTCTGTCCCTTTTAGGCTGTGATCCCAAACTGGCAATCCTAGAAGTCCAATTTTTGTCTACTTTTTTTTGTGATGCAAAAGTTCAGAAAGTTAAAGTACTACTTTTTAATTAATTCTACCTTCCAGAAGCTCAAAATGCAGAGTCCAGCTAACAGCGGGAAACTGTCCCCTCTGGTACTACTCAGAAATGGATATGGACCTGCTCGTTGGCACTTTCGTGTGTGTCATTGTTATTATATTATGATTCTGCTTTAGAAAAACTTGCATTTTTGAAATTGCTGTCATTTAATTACATAGGCAGTTGATTTAAGCTTCTTTTTATTTTCCATTAAATAAAAATTAAATTAAGCTCATTATTGTATTAGACAGGCATTGATTGTACCACTTTGATTTTAATTAAATGCTACTATTCATTATTTCCTCCTTTGTAGGGCTTTTAATTTTCTTTGGTATATAAATTTGGGGTAACAACAGTATCAATAAATTATCCCCCATAAATAATATTCAAAGAGAAAGATGTGCAAACCACACCGTGAAAGCAACTTGAAGGCACTTGCTTATTGTTTTTAATTTACTTGTAGGGTATTTAGCAGTTAATATTTTTCCATGTTGTTCCTTTGTGATAAAATGGGGCATGCATATCTCTCTTAAGCAGCTCTGACTTGTGCAGTTAATGGCTGACTTCAAGATATCATCGATCTTAAAAATGTGCTGACTTTATGTGAAACACTGAAGTTATGGTCCAGGGGGCAGATGTTTGATTTAAGTCTAAGAACATTACCAGAAAGGTTCAGAAAAATGTCCAGAGAGAAGCTTATTTAGTCTTCTTCATAACATTTGTGAACCACTCATTTCATGCTCAACAGTCTTCTGGATTCTGGAAATGCTTGGACTGATAGAACCACAGTTTCTGTCCTTCTGATACTTGTATTCTAAAGGGTAAGAGATAACATAAGATATACTGACACACACACACACACACACACCCCTCTCCCCTGGAAGAAAGCAATATTCTCAGTCAACATGGTGACTGTTCCTGGGCTATTCTCTGTGAATCTAGACTTTCAGCAAGATGGTGCACTTTACACGCCCCTGCTCCAAATACATAGCAATGATGGGTAATATGGAATGACATGACTGAGCCCAAAAATATATTACCTCCATGGTTCAAACTCAGAACAGAAGTGGAAGTGGTGATGGATCAGTCTACAGACCTGCTGGGCTCTGGGGAGGGAAGCAATCCACAGAGCCAACAATTTGGTCCCCAAGGGGTAAAGAGTTCCAAGTGTGCACTACCCAGGATGGGAGACTGGGCCAGCTCAGTGCTTTAGGCCAAGGCTGATACACGATAAGTTCCTCTAATCATAAAAGGAACCTGAAACCTGCCACTGGAGCTATTGGTTTTAGCAAACTTCAGTCCTAGAGACATGTCTTATGACCCAGAACTGAACCAACCTACTGAGTGTGTGGATCTAGTTCTGGCCTGGCTAGAGTTGGGGAAGGAACAGGAAGAGGCAAAACAAAAGACTAGACAGGGAGGCGTGAGTGTGGTTGAGGAAGAGGGAGACATGTTAACAAACAACTATCACTCAAAATGAGCCTTCAAGTAAACTCTAAAATGTGAAAAATATGCCAAGAAAAGAAAACCAAAGACCAGTAATTAGGATACAAATTCTCTTCAGATTAAAAGAAGTTTTTTTTTCTTGTTGTTGTTTGTTTTTAACAGTCTGTATGGGCTTTAAAATGAGTATATTTAGGATATATTTGAGGAGATAAATGAAGGAAAAGGTCTGTTGAAAAAGAGCCAGAAGTGATGAAACAAAAGCAGTCTAAAATGAAATAAAAAGAGGTAGATATGAAAAGCAGCCAATTAGAAATATTAGAGACAAGAAATACAGTCAAAATAAAATTTACAAATACATGGCTTAAATAGAATACACATCATAACTAACAATGCAGAAGATAACTGCGAGCTCCTAAAAATTAAACACTTACGCTCATCAAAACACTTCACCAAAAGAGTAAAAAGAAAACCTACAGACTGGGAAAAAAAATTTGTCTATGACATAACCAACTAGAGTCTGATCTCTAAAATCTATAGAATACTTCAACATCTCAACAACAAAAAGATAAATAACCCGATTAAAAAATGGGCAAAGGAGATGAACACACACTTCACCAAAGACTACATTCAGGTGGCTAAAAGATACATGATGAAATGCTTGAGTTCATTAGCCATTAGAGAAATTCACATCAAAACTACAATAAGCTACCGTATCACCTCAACCTTACTGGCAATAATCAAAAAAACAGAAAATAACAAATGTTGCCGAGGTTGTGGGAAGATTGGAACTCTTATACACTACTGGTGGGAGTATAAAATGGTACAACCACTGTGGAAAATGATATGGCACCTCCTTAAAAAGCTAGAAATAGAAATACCATAGGATCCAGCAATTCCACTTCTAGGAATATATCCTAGAGAAATAAGAGCTGTCACATGAATAGACATAGGCACACCCATGTTTGCTGCAGCATTATTCACAATAGCAAAAAGATGGAAAGAACCTAAGTGCTCATCAACAGAAGAATGGATAAACTACGGTACATACACACAATGGAATACTACGCAATGATAAAGAACAATAATGAATCCATGAAACATCTCACAACATGGATGAATCTAGAAGGCATTATGCTGAGTGAAATACGTCAGTCACAAAAGGACAAATATTGTATGAGAGGTTTACACATAGGAAGAAAGCAATCTTTGAGACGGTTACAAGGAAGGAGAGGGTAGGGAGGAGAAATCACTAACTAAATAGTACAAAAAAAAAAAACAAAACCCATTGCTGTCGAGCTGATTCCGACTCATAGTGACCCTGTTCCTACTCATAATTGCCCCATAGGGTTTCCAAGGAGCGACTGGTGGATTCGAACTGCCAATCTTTTGGTTAGCAGCTGAGCTCTTAACCACTATGCCACAAGGGCTCCACACTAGATAGTTGACAAGTGTTAGCTTTGGTGAAGGGAAAGATGATACACAGTAGGGGAAGTCAGCACAGCTTGACCAAGGCAAAGCCATACAAGCTTCCTAGACACATCCAAACAGCTTGAGGGACCAAGTTGCTGGGGCAGAGGGCTGGGGATCATGGTCTCGGTGCACATCTAGGTCAACTGGCATAACACAGTTCATAAAGAAAACATTCTACATCCTACTCTGATGAGTGGCATCTGGGGTCTTAAAAGCTTGAGGGCAGCCATCTAACATACATCTACTGGTCCCGTCCTGTCTGGAACAAAGGAGAATAAAGAAAACCAAAAACACAAGGAAAATATTAGTCCAAAGGACTAATGGACCACATGAACCACAGCCTCCAACAGCCTGAGCCCAGAAGAACTACATGGTGTCCAGCTACTACTACCAACCACCATGACAAGGATCTCAATAGAGAGTCCCAGTCAGAGCAGAAGAAGAATGTAGAGCAAAATTCAAATTCACAAAAAAAGACCAGACTTATTGGTCTGACAGAGACTGGAGGAACTCCAGAGACTATGGCCCCCAGACACCCTGCTAACTGAAGTCCACCTTTCAGTTAAAGATTAGACAGGCCTATAAAACAATAACATATGTGAGAAATGTTCTTCTTAGCTCAGTCAAGTATACGAGACCAAATGGGCAACACTTGCCCAAAAGCAAAGACAAGAAGGCAGTAGGGGACAGGAAAACTGGATGAATAGACATAGGGAACTGGGGTGGGAAGGAAAGGGGGAGAGTGCTGACACAATGCAGGGATTGCAACCAACGTCACAAAATAATTTGTATATAAATTTTTGAATGATAAACTAATTTGTGCTGTAAACTTTCACCTAAAGCACAATAAAATTAAAAAAATAAAATAAAATTTACAAACTCAATAGATGAAATGAACTCTGGAATGATCTTATTCAAAAGAAAATTAGTGAATGGGACAGTTACACTCAAAGATTTGCCCAGAATGCATCAGCAAGAGACAAGGAGGTTTTCAAAATTTTTGAAAAACAAGTTGAGAGTCATGGAAGATAGAAAACCTTTTAAGTAGTCTAATATAATGTCAGAAGAAGATGGGAGATGATGGAGGAAAACCCGTACTTGGGAAAATAGTATGAAAATTCCATAGAACTGAAGAAAGCCAGAATTATTTAGATAAAAAGTAGTCTTCACATACATGCAGAATTAAGATATATCTACATCTAGACAAATTATAGTGATACACGATTTTATAAAGGCTAATAAAGAAAAAAAGGTTAAATCTAGTAGAATATTTTAAAAAATAATTATCTAGAACCAGAACGAGAGCAAATTTCTCCTTAGCAACAAGAGATACCAGAAACAGTAGACTAATACCTACGAAGTACTGAGGGAAAGTAGTTGTCAACCTAGAATTTTATGATCATCTAAAGTATCATTAAAGAATAAAGTCCAAGTAAAGACATTTTCAGACTTATAAAGACTAGGAGGGTTTATAATTCAGAGACTCCATGAAAAGAATATTAAATGAGGGAGTGGGGCCAAAATGGCAGTGTAGTCAGACACTTCCAGTGGACCCTATTACAAAAAAGACCCGAAAAAACAAGTGAATCAATTATATATGGCAATCTAGGAGCCCTGAACATCAAAGGCAAAGATGAGGAGCCAGACTGAGTGACAGAGGGAGGGAGACACAGATCAGAAGCAGTGAGGAGTTGCCAGACCTGACCCGGCGAGAGCCTGAGCCCTTCAGGCCTCATTAGCTTATGGATGAGCGGTGAGGCAAGCAAGCAGTGGTTCTCGGGAGGCATATTCTGCACTGCGAAAGACCCAGTGGCAGAGAGTATACTCGGCCACCCAGAACCAGTGAGAAGCAGCCCTCAATTGGCAAAAGATAAGTACTTGCGTCCGGCCTACCGTGTGGATCAGAAACACCCCTCTTAGAGAAAAACCTCTCTCCCATTTACCTCCCCACTCCCTGTTCTGCACTGGGTCCTGGGCCGGCTTCAGCAATTGCTGAGTCCTCTGGGCTGGAAGTAGGATCTGTCACACACCCTGAGCCATTCTCCCGGCCTTGGAGAGTGAATAAATTAACAAACAGGGGAAAAAATAAACTGCCGGCTCCCCTAAGCCAGGAACTCAGGGTAGCCACAGCTCTTTTGCCTAGGCACAGGCATAAGGGATCCACAGACTTTGAGTGCCACTGCATAGACTTGTGCGGGCCCATTTCAAGAGCATAGGCCCTCATTACCGCAGTACAACAGGGAATATACCTGAAGTATAACTTCAACTGTTTCAGCAGTGAAGTGGCAGTTTCTTGACATTTGACACTGCTCTGCCCATTAAGCAGGGTCTTCACCTACACACATCAGGGGCCTGAGGACTGGTGGCTCCATCCACGCCACCTACCCACCTGTGATAGGGGCCCATAAATAAGAGGTACCTCCCACTCCTTACAGCTAATAGCAATGGGTGCTCATAGTCCGGCTGCAAAACTCACCCACCTAAGTGCTCTAGGGAACAGGGGCACACCTTCCTCCTGGACACTTGGGGGTGGCTGTCAGCCCCCTGCCTTGCTCAGAGTGTGTCCCCCTGCTGCAGCCAGATGCCTGTGCCTGCACCAATCACCCATGCCTGTCTAAGACTGTAGATGAGAGCCTACACCACACATTTGGTGGCTATCTACCTGGGCACCTGAGCTGAAACCATACAGGAGGAGTGGGCAGACTCCTGAGCTCACATGCCTAGTAACAGATCTAACCACCTGGTGACAGGACATTAGAGCTTCAAAGATGCCAATAATCAAACTAGTTCACACGAGCAGCCTATTCGGGCATATCAAAACAACACAAGAAGCTAGGACACAGTAAGCAAAAATAAAATAAATAAATATAATAATTTACTAATTGCTCAGAGAAAACAGTCAATATCAGATCACATAAAGAGGCAATCCATGATGGCTTCAGCAAGCTCCCAAAATAAAGAATCTAGACATTTTCCAGAGGAGGAAAATTTCTTGGAATTACGAGAGACACAATACAAAAGATTAATATACAGTACTCTTCAAGAGATTAGGAAGGAAATTAATCAAAATGCAGAACACACAATAGAGGATTTTACAAACATTAGAGAAGAGCATAACAACAAATTTAATAGGCTACAAGAATCCATAGAGAGAGAGCAATCAGAATTCTGGAAGATTAACAATTAAATGTCAGAATTGGACAACTCAATAGAAAGTCATAAGAGCGGAATTGAGGAAATGGAAATCAGAATTAGTGAGATTGAAGATAAAGCATTTGACAACAACTTATTTGAGGAAAAATCAGATAAAAGGATTAAGAAAAATGAAACCCTAAGAATTATGTGGGATTCTATCAAGAGGAATAACCTAGAGTGATTGGAGTACCAGCACAGGGGAGGATAACAGAAAATACGGAGAGAATTGTTGAAAATTTGTTGGCAGAAAACTTCCCTGATATCGTGAAAGATGACAACATCAAACACCACATAAGTTGGATCCCAAACGAAAGTCACTAAGACATATTATAATCAAACTTGCGAAAACCAAAGATAGAGAATTTTAAGAGCAGCTAGGGATAAAAGAAAGGTCATCTACAAAGGAGAATCAGTAAGAATAAGCTCAGACTACTCAGCAGAAACCATGCAGGCAAGAAGGCAATGGGATGACATATATAAAGTCTTGAAGGAAAAAAAATTGCCAGCCAAGAATTATATATCCAGCAAAACTGTCTCTCAAATATGATGGCAAAATTAGGGCATTTCTAGATAAACAAAATTTAAGGGAATTTGCAAAAACCAAACCAAAATTACAAGAAATACTAAAGGGAGCCCTCTGGTTATAAAATCAATAACACCCAACAGCAACACAAGACTAGAACACAGGACAGAGCAACCAGATATCAACCCAGATAGGGAGGTCACAAAAATAAACCAAAGCTAAAACACTGAAAATAGGGAAACAGATGTCAATATGTAAAAGAAGACATTAAAACAAAAAAGAGGGACTTAAAAAATGTAGACATAGATTTTTCATATGGAGAGAAAGTCAAGGCAATGTAAAGAAATAAAAGACTGGTATAAACTTAGAAAAATAGGGGTAAATATTATGGTAACCACAAAGGAAACTAACAATCCTACAAGTCAAAATAAAAATCTAGAAAAATATAAAGATGTAGCAAATACAAAATCAACAGCAATAAAAAAGATGAAAAGAAAATACATAATGAAAAACAACTCAGCACAGAAAATTAAGTGGAACAAAGAAACTATGAACAACACACAAAAAAAGGCATCAAAATGACAGCACTAAACTCTTACCTATCAATAATTATGCTGAATGTAAATGGACTAAGTGCACCAATTAAGAGACAGAGAGTGGCAGATTGGGTAAAAACAACATGATCCTTCTATACGCTGCCTACAAGAGACACACCTTAGACTTAAAGACACAAACAAACTAAAACTCAAAGGATGGAAAAAATATATCAAGCAAACAACACTCAGAAAAGAGCACGAGTGGCAATATTAATCTCTGACGAAATAGACTTTAAAGTAAAACCCACCACAAAGGATAAGGAAGGACACTATATAATCATTAAAGGGTCAATAAACCAGGAAGACATAACTATAATAAATATTTACACATCCAACGACAGAACCCCAAAATACATAAAACTCTAACAGCATTGAAAAGAGAGATAGACAGCTCCACAACAGTAGTAGGAGAATTCAACACACCACTTTTGGTGAAATATAGAACATCCAGAAAGAAGCTCAATAAAGACACAGAAGAGCTAAATGCTACAATCAACCTATTTGATCTCATAGATATATACCAAACACTCCACCCAACAGCAGCCAAGTATACTTTCTTTTCCAACACACATGGAATATTCTCCAGAATAGACCACATATTAGGCCATAAAGTAAGCCTTAACAAAATCCAAAGCATCAAAATATTACAAAGCATCTTTTATGACCATAAAACCATAAAAGTTGAAATCAATAACAGAAGAAGCAAGAAAAAAATCAAACACATGGAAACTGAACAACACCTTGCTCAAAAACTACTGGGTTATAGAAGAAATTAAGGGGGGAATAAAGAAATTCATAGAATCAAACGAGAATGAAAACACATCCTACCTGAACCTTTGGGACACAGCAAAAGCAGTACTCAGAGGTCATTTTATAGCAATAAAGGCACACCTCCAAAAGAAGAAAGGCTATAATCAAAACATTAACCATACAACTGGAACAAGTAGAAAGAGAGCAGCAAAAGAAGCTCTCGGGCACCAGAAAAAAGGAAATAATAAGAATTAGAGCAGAATTAAATGAAATAGAGAGTAAAAAAACAATTGAAAGACTTAACAAGACCAAAAGCTGGTTCTTTGAAAAGATTAACAAGATTGATAAACCATCGACCAAACTGGCAAAAGAAAAACAAGAGAGGAAGCAAATAACCAGTATAAGAAATGAGATGAGTGAAATCACAACGGACCCAACCGAAATTAAAAGAATCATAACAGAATACTATGAAAAACTGTACTCTGACAAATTTGAAAACCTAGAGGAAATGGATAAATTCCTAGAAACTCACTACCTGCCTAAACTAACACAAACAGAGGTAGAATAACTAAATAAACCCATAACAAAAGAAGAGATTGAGAAGGTAGTTTAAAAACTCCCAACAGAAAAACCCATGGCCCAGATGGCTTCACTGGAGAATTCTACCAAACTTTCAGAGAAGAGTTAACACCACCACTACTAAAGGTATTTCAGAGCATAGAAAAGATGGAAAACTCCCAAACTCATTCTATGAAGCCAGCATAACCCTGGTACCAAAACCAGGTAAAGACACCACAAAAAAAAAAAAAAAAAAGAAAATTACAGACCAATATCCCTCATGAACATTGACGCAAAAATCCTCAACAAAATTCTAGCCAATAGAATTCAACAACATATTAAAAAAAAAAAAAATTCACCATAATCAAGTGGGATTTATACCAGGTATGCAAGGATGGTTCAATATTAGAAAAACAATCAATGTAATCATCACATAAATAAAACAAAAGACAAGAACCACATGATCTTATCAATTGATGCAGAAAAGGCATTTGATAAGGTCCAACACTCATTCATGACAAAAACACAACAAAATAAGAATAGAAAGGAAATTCCTCAATGTAATTAAGGGCATTTTTACAAAGCCAACAGCCAACATCATCCTAAATGGAGAGACTTTGAAAGCATTCTCCTTGTGAACGGGAACCAGATAAAGATGCCCTTTATCACCACTCTTATTCAGCATTGTGCTGGAGGTCTTAGCCTGAGCAATTAGACTAGAAAAAGAAATAAAGGGCATCCAAATTGGTAGGGAAGAAGTCATAGTATGTCTATTTGCAGATGATATGATCTTATACACAGAAAACCCCAAAGAATCCACAAAAAAAAACCACTGGAACTAATAGAAGATTTCAGCAAAGTTTCAGGATACAAGATAAACATACAAAACTCAATTGAATTCCTTTACACCAACAAAGAGAACTTTGAAGAGGAAATCACCAAATCGATACCATTTACAATAGCCCTCAAGAAAATAAAATACTTAGGAATAAATCTAACCAGAAATATAAAACATCTATACAATGAAAACTACAAGACACTACTGCAAGAAACCAAAAGAGACCTGAATAAGTGGAACAACATACCTTGCTCATGGATAAGAAGATTCAACATTGTGAAAATGTCAATTCTACCCAAAGCCATCTACAGATACAATGCAATCCCGATCCAAATTCCAATGGCATTTTTTAATGAGATGGAGAAACAAATAACCAACTTTATATAGAAAAGAAACAGGCTCTGGATAAATAAAGTATTACTCAAGAAGAACAAAGTGGGAGGCCTCACACTACCTGATTTTAGAACCTATTATACCGCCACAGTAATCAAAACAGCCTGGTACTGGTACAACAACAGATACATAGACCAATGGAACAGAATTGAGAATCCAGACACAAATTCATCCACCTATGAGCAGCTGATATTTGACAAAGGCCCAATGTCAGTTAATTGGGGAAAAGACAGTCTCTTTAACAAATGGTGCTGGCATAACTCGATATCCATCCAGAAAAAACTGAAACAAGATCCATACCTCACACCATGCACAAAAACTAACTCAAAATGGATCAGAGACTTATATATAAAATTGAAAACAGTAAAGATCATGAAAGAAAAAATAGGGACAATGCTAGGAGCCCTAATACATGGCATAAACACAATACGAATCATAAGTAACAATGCACAAGCACCAGAAGAGTGACCAGATAACTGGGAGCTCCTAAAAATCAAACACTTATGTTCATCAAAAGACTTCACAAAAGAGTAAAAAGACAACCTACAGACTGGGAAAAAAATTTTGGCTATGACAAATCCGATCAGTGTTTAATCTCTAAATTCTACAAGATACTGCAAAACCTCAACAAGAAAAAAACAAATAACCCAATTAAAAAATGGGCAAAGGATATGAACAGGCACTTCACCAACAAAGATATTCAGGTAGCTAAGAGACACATGAAGAAATGCTCACGATCATTAGCCATTACGGAAACGCAGATCGAAATAACAATGAGGTATCATCTCACCCCAGCAAGGCTAGCTTTAATCCAAAAAACACAAAATAATAAATGCTGGAGAGGTTGTGGAGAGACTGGAACACTTATACACTGTTGGTGGGAATGTAAAATGGTACAACCACTTTGGAACTCGATTTGGCGCTTCCTTAAATAGCCAGAATTAGAAGTACCGTGTAATCCAACTATCCCTCTCCTTGGAATATATCCTAGAGAAATAAGAGCTGTCACACGAATAGATATATGCACACCCGTGTTCATTGCAGCACTGTTCACAATAGCAAAAAGATGGAAACAACCTTGGTGCCCATCAATGGATGAATGGATAAACAAACTATGGTATATCTACACAGTGGAATACTATGCAATGACAAAGAACAACAATGAAGCCATGAAACATCTTATAACATGCAGGAATCTGGAAGGCATTATGCTGAGTCAATTTAATCAGTCACAGAAGGACAAATACTATATAAGATCACTATTATAAGAACACAAGAAAAGGTTTAAACACAGAAGAAAACATTCCTTGATGGTTACAAGAGTGTGGAGGGAGGGTGAGGGTTATTTACTAACAAGATAGTAGATAAGAATTATCTTAGGTGAAGGGAAGGACAGCACACACTACAGGGGAAGTCAGCACAACTGGACTAAACCAAAGCTAAGAAGTTTCCTAAATACAGTCAAACACTTTGAGGGACAGAGTAGCAGGGGTAGGGGTCTGGGGACCACGGCTTTCAGGGGACATTTAGGTCAATTGGCATAACAAAGCTTATTAAGAAAATGTTCTGCATCCTACTTTGGTGAGTGACATTTGGGGTCTTAAAAGCTTGCAAGCAGCCATCTAAGATGCATCAATTGGTCCCAAACACCTGGAGTAAAGGAGAATGAAGAACACCAAAGACACAAGAAAAGTATTAGCCCAAGAGACAGAAAGGGCCACATAAAACCAAGACTTCATCATCCTGAGACCAGGAGACCTAGATGGTGCCCTGCTACCACCAATGATTGCCCTGACGGGGAACACAACAGAGAGTCCCTGATGGAGCAGCAGAAAGTTGGGGTGCAGAACTCAAATTCTAGTAAGAAGACCAGACTTAATGGTCTGAATGAGACTGGAGGTACCCTGGAAACCATGGCCCCTGGATCCTCTCTCAGCCCAGAACTAAAACAATTTCTGAGGCCAACTCTTCAGACAGGGATTGGACGGGACTATGGGACATAAAGCGA
The DNA here is from genome assembly GCA_030035585.1 of Dugong dugon. Lineage (NCBI taxonomy): Eukaryota > Metazoa > Chordata > Mammalia > Sirenia > Dugongidae > Dugong > Dugong dugon. The sequence continues at coordinate 70,044,010 of CM057473.1, forward strand.
TACTCGTGAGGAGTGTGCCTCTTAGCTCAAGTAGATACAAGAGACTAAACTGGCAGCTTCTGTCCAGAGGTGAGATGGGAAGGCAGAGAGGGTTAGGAGCTGGGTGAATGGACATGGGGAATCACAGGTGGAAAGGAGGAGTGCGCTGTCACAGAATGGGGTGAGCAATTAGAGTCAGTAACAATGTATGTATAAAATTTTGTATGGGAGACTAACTTGAAACATAAATTTCATTTAAACTACAACATTGAACAAAAAAATAAATATAAATGTTGTGGGGAAAAAAGAAAAGAATATTAAATGTTATATTTCGGTAAGAAGGAAAGTAAATTTAGAGGGAAGACATGGGGTCTAAGAAACAATAGCTATCACAGAAATAGATAAAATGCATCGGTAAAGTCTAAGATATTACAATTAATCTCTGATTATAAGAAACAACTGAGGGTATCTAAAAAAATAAAAAATTAAAACTCTAGAAAAAAAAATAACAAAATTGGGAGAGTGATGTTCAAGGAGTACTTAAAGCATGCTAAATCTGTGTTGTTAGGGGAAGAAGGAAAGAAATGCTGAATAAATTTAAATTTAGTCTTTCTTTGAGACAAATTATATTTACATATGCATGTAAAAGAGTCTCTGGGTGGTGCAAATGGTTAACATGCTTGGCTTCTAACTGAAAGATTGGAAGTTCTAGTCTACCAGAGGCACCTCAGAAGAAAGGCCAGACAATGTACTTGTGAAAAATCAGCCACTGAAAATCCTAAGGAGCACAGTTCTACTCTGAAACACATGGAGTGTGTGTCACCCCATGGGTCAGAATCCACTTGACAACAACTGATTTTTCTTGGATGTATGAAATGTTTAAGACTACTTCAAAGAACAGAAAGATAACCTATAGCTTCCAAACCAGATGAGGAGAAAGGGAATATATAAAATGAATTTGTCCATTAGAAGGCAAGGGGGAAAAATAAAAGAAAAAAGTTTGTAAACAAACAAAAAACATAGACATGGCAATTGGTAGAAACAGTTCAAATATATCAGTTATCACACAAAAACGGAAATTGATTAAATTCACCTATTAAAAACTATTTCCAAATAGAATTAAAAATAAAATCAGAATCCAGCTATCCAGTCCTTATAAGAACACACCTAAAACAAAACTACACAGAAAGGTTGAAAATAAGGAGATGGAAAAAGATTTATCATTCAACCAAAAGAAATGATTAATATCTATCCAAACAGAGCTTAAGACAAAAATTTGTAATATAGATAACAGGACACAACAAAATAATAAAAGAAGAAACTTGCAAGAAGATTTAGAAACAACAAAATTTTCAACCACTTGATGATACGGCTTTGCTATGTATAAAGTAAAAAACTGACAGAAATACAGAGTAACTGACAAACCAGTCTATTAGAAATTGAGAATCAAGCAGAAAAACAGTTTGTAAGGATATAAAGAATCTGAACAATAAAATTAATATGCAAGGTCGTATCCTGAACCCCATAAATAGAGAGCATACAGTCCTTCCTTGGACACAGGCAACAACTATAAAAATTGATCACATCCTATATCCAAAGGAAGTCTAACATTTTAAAACATTGATGCCACATAAATCATGTTCTATGATCACAATGCAATAATAATAATAAAAGTAGTTAAAAAGCAATAACAATATGTGTTTGGAAGCATAAAAATTCCATTTTAAGTAACTCATGGATTAAAAAACAGTCACAATGTTAATTACTATATATTTGGAACTGTGAGAAAATAAAAACACTAAACAAAATTTGTAAAATGCAGCTAACATGAGCTTTGAGGTCAAATTTATAGCCTATATGCATTTATTGTTTTTTAAATGCATAAGATTCAACTCAATAAGCTACAGATATGAAACTTAACTAAACTTAAAGAAAATGTAAGAAAAAGTAATAAAGACTGATTAACAAAGTTGGTTCTCTGGAAAAATAAAACTAATAAAAGAGACTAAAAAGAAAAAGAAAAGTCAAGTAATAACTACAAATACAGTAGATTTTTTTAATGAACAAATTCAATAAAAAATTTTATGTCAATACGTTTGAAAACTTAGATGATATGCATAATTTTATTTAAAAATATAAATGACCAACACTGACTCAAGAAGAAATAGAAAATCTGAATAAACTGACAACCATTCATGAAGAGGAATAAGTAATCAAAAGTCCTCCCTACATGCCACAAAAGACACAAGACTCAGATGGTTTTATAGGCAAACTTTTCTAACCCCCCAAGAAACACACAAATCCTATCTTTTACAAACTATTTCAGAAAATAGAAGAAAAAGGGAAACCACCCAACTCATTTAATAAGGCCAGCATACTCTTGATACCAAAAGCTGACATTAAAAGAACATTTTACACCAATCTCATTTAATGCAATAAGTCCTAAATAAAATGCTGGCAACCAAATCCAGCAGTGTATTATATATATGTATATATCATGACTCATTAGGATTTATCCCAAGAATGCAAGGATGGCGTGACAATAGGACATACATTAAATATGCGAAGCCATACTATACACATAATTACTGACCTATGTAATAATACTTTTTTAAAAACATGCATCAGATGCAAAAACACCAAATTCAGGATAGTGACTACATCTATGAAGAAAGGAAAAAAAAAATAGGACCCAGGAGGAAAGCACACAGGGCTTCAAATGAAAATATATTTTAGTACATTAAACTCAATCAAAAGCAAAAATAATAAAAACTAATGATTTGATAAAATAAGGATGGATATATGGGAATTGATTAAATTATTTTCTATATGTTAAAAATATTTCACAATTAAAAATAAAATGTTATTTAGGTATCATCTATCTTGAGGCTTCTCAAATTTGAATGTGCAAGTGAATTATCTGGAAATCTTGTTAAAATTCAAATTCTGATTCATCAGGTCTGGGGCACGGCCCGAGACTCTGCATTTCTAACAAGTCCCCAAGTGATGCTGATGCTTCTGGTGCAGGAACCACACTTTGAGTCATGAGGGTCTGTCTAAGTCAGTGATTCTCAAACCGGGACATACATTAAAATTAGCTGGTCACTTACTTTAAAAGAAATTGATGCCTGTGTCCTATCCCCAAATTCTGATTCAGCTGGTCTGGGGTGAGGCCTGGACATTGGTATTTTTTTTAAAACTCCTCAAGTAATGCTAATATGCAGACATGGTTTAAACACTATTTAGCTAAACCGTTCCCTCATTTTATAGATAAAGAAACCAAGACACAGGGAGAAGCAGACATTTACCCAGGTCTCAAAGCTTGCTGGTAGCAGAGAAAGGTTAGAATCTACTCTTGGAACTTGGAACTCCCATTCCTATTCTCTTTCCAAGTGCAATTTTTTTTTTTACTTCAGTCACTGCCAAGTTCTTGCCCTTTGGGTTTCCTAGTCTAGAGAACACTTATTCATTCTTTTAGCCAAAAAAAATGTTGTAGTCATCGCCTAGTGAAAGAGAAGTTGGGCAAATCTAAAGTAAGGTGGTAAATCAAGCTAGGCTGCCATTGGCACTCTCCAGCCTCCTTCGCCATTCATTGACCCTCAGGGCACAATCACACACTGTCTTGGGTAGCTTCCTGCCATGAATTTGAATAACTGTCACCGTGGAGGAATAAAGAAATTTCTTCTCCAAAGACCAGGTTTCTCAGTGTTTTTCAACTTCTGATTTATGCGTGAGTTTTGTTTGCTTTTTTGCTTTTGCTTTCTCCTCTATAGCACTCGTCTGTTCTCTCATCAGCTGAAGTATAATACACTTGTAGTTCCTACCATTGCACCAGCAGCACTCATTTATGTGCAAAGGGTCTGTGAGACTCGTGCCATGAATAGCCAAGGGAAGCCTAAGTACATGACCTCATGCCACACAATTAACTTTGTGCAGGTTTAAAGCAACAGGTAACTTTTCCCGTGTGTTCTCAGCTTTTACTGTTCTCTTCTAGCCTTAACCTCTGTTCTTTTAATCCACGCTGATTTGATGCCTCCTGCCTCGGATCTAGGTATAGACATCTTTCTCCCTTTGTTTGCCTTGACCTTGAAGAAATGGGCTTTATGCCTGCACTCCAGGTCCACCCTAAGATTCAGAATCCTAGGACTATATATTGCTAGAGTTAAAAAAACTACAACATCTTGAAGGCCAAAACCTTTGTTTTATGAAAACAAGACCCTGAGAGGTGGAGCAACCATCTTCATGGCACTCTCTTTAGTAGTGTCCTAGGCTGGGTTCTCTAGAGAAGCAAAATCAGTGAAGTATATATATATGTGTGTGTATATACACATGTATATCTATGTATATATACATAGAGAGAGAGATTTATATCAAGGAAATAGCTCATGCTGTTGTAGAATCTGGAAAGTCCCAAGTCCGTGGGTCAGGCATCAGACTGGAGGGGCTTCTATTGACTCACGTAGCTGCAGGGGCTGATGAACCCAAGATCAGCAGGTAAGATGGCAGACTGCTGGCTCACAGGCTGTGGAGGCCAAACACTGCAAGCCCCTGACTCAAGAACTGGAGGTCAGATGATGTCGAACCAGTTGCAGGATACAGAATGAGCAAAAGCCAGCAATCTTTGCCAGAAAGTCCATATATATTGGATGCAGGCCACACCCCCAAGGAAAGTCCCTTTCAACTGATTTGCTCCTCACACTAGATCTCATCATGGAAGTGATTACATCATTACATAATTAGCAAACTACATCATAATTTGCAAATCACTGAGAATCAAGTTGACACACAACATTAACCATCACTTTCCACCCCTTGTCAACTTGGCACCTGTATACATCTCTTTAAACCATACACAATCTCTAAATAAAGACAATTATAAAGTCATACTTGCACTAACATGATACAACTAACACATGTACAACTGAAAACACACTAGCCCTGTTTACATCTTATATTTTATAAGTGAAGAAAACAAAAATATTCAATGCACATATACAAGGAAGATATACTCTTAACAATTACAGTCCTTGTTTCTGCAACAGGTCACAAGATCCTAACTTGTATTTAGAACTACCTTCTTTCAGTACCCATTTTGTATTCCCTTAGTCCTCAGCAAGCACCATAGCTGGTCATGGCTCTTTGCCTGGTAGGGTGACCCAAATCTGCGTTCCTGAAGGTTCTGGGCCATTAGTAGTCATGTTAGAATTGGATTGCTGAAGTTTTCCATTGACTTTAATCACAGAGCATGGTAGTACTAAAAGATGTCTTAAGGGATCTTCTGTATTCCAGATATATTCTTCTTTACTCTGTTATGTAATATCAGTCCAATTTCCCCTTGATAGTCAAGATCAATCACACCAGCCAATACAGTAATTGCTTTCTTTGTCTGTTGATCCAGAGGCATGAGGAGCCCAAAGTAGCTGGGTGGCATTCTTAACTTCCAGTTCAATGGAATCAGTGTTGGGTCTCCTGGTGGGAGCATTCCTCCCTTTGGCACTAAGACCTCTAGACCTGCAGAGCATAGGGTCACAGGAACAGGAGGCAAAAATTTTGCAAGTGGGACACTAGCAGTAGTAGTGAGTGGTACCACTCTCATTTCCACCCCTTCATCCCTGGACCCATGAATCCTGGCTATGGGAGAAACAGCACCATATATTGGACTCTAGTTTAGAGCATATACAGCCTACTGGAGAACATAGCCTCAACCCTGCAAAGTGTTGCCACCTAGCTGGCACCACAATTATGTCTTTACAAGGCCATTCCATCGTTCTATCAAGCCGGCTGCTTCAGGATGGTGGGGAACTTGGTAAGACCAGTGAATTCCATGAGTATGGGCCCATTGCTGCACTTCATTTGCTGTGAAGTGAGTTTCTTGATCTGAGGCGATGCTGTATGGGATACCATGACAGTGGATAAGGCATCTGTAAGTCCATGGATAGTAGTTTTGGCAGAAGCATTTCTTGCAGGGAAGGCAAATCTGTATCCAAAGTGTCTATTCCAGTAAGAAGAAAACACTGTCTTTCCATGTTGTAAGGTGGTCCAGTGTAATCAACCTGCTACCAGGTTGCAGGCTGATCTCCTCTAGGAATGGTGTCATATCGCGGACTCAGTGTTGGTCTCTGCTGCTGGCAGATTGGGCACTCAGCAGTGGCTGTAGCCAAGTCAGCCTTGGTGAGTGGCAGTCCATGTTGCCAAGCCCATACATAACCTCTGGCCCTGCCACCCTGGTCACTTTGTTCATGAACCCGTTGGACAATGACAGGTGTGGGTAGGGAAAGAGGTCAACTGGTTTCCATAGAACATGTCATCCTATCCACTTAATTGTTAAAATCCTCTTCTGCTGAAGTCACTCTTTGGTGAGCATTCACATCAGACACAAATATCTTCACTTCTTTGGCCCATTCAGAAAGATATATCCATATACCTCTGTCTTAGTCATCTAGTGCTGCTCTAACAGAAATACCACGAGTGGATGGAGTTAGCAAAGACAAGTTTATTCTCTCACAGTCCAGTAGGCTACAAGTCCAAATTCAGGGCATCAGCTCCAGGAGAAGGTGTTCTCTCTCTTTCAGCTCTGGAGAAAGGTCCTTTAATGCATCAGTCTTTCCTTGGTCCGGGAGCATCTCTGCACAGGAACCTCAGGTCCAAAGGACGTGCTCTGCTCCTGGCACTGCTTTCTTGGTGTTATGAGGTTCTTATGTGTCTCTGTTTACTTCTGTCTTTTATATCTCAAAAGAGATTGCATTAAGACACTAATCTTGTCAACCTCATCTGTATAACCTCATCACAGTGATAGAATTTACAACACATAAGGAGATCACATATAATCTCATCATAGTGATAGAGTTTACAACACATAAAGAAATCACATCATATTACACAATCATACAACACTGGGAATCATGAACCAGTCAAGTTGCTACACACATTTTTTGGGGGACACAATTCAATCCATGACAACCTCCTTGTCTCCAATTTTCCAATCGTGTTCCTTCCAAGTCCCTGACCATCCAGCCAAACCATTGGCCATAGCCCGTGAATCAGTATACAGTCTCACATCTGGCCATTTCTCCTTCCAAGCAAAGTGAACAACCAGGTACAATGCTCAAAGTTCTGCCTATTGGGAAGATTTCCGTTCACCACTGTCCTTCAGGGAGGCCCCAGGAAGAGGCTGTAGTAATGCCGCTGTCCACTTTTGAGTGGTGCCTGCATACATGCAGAACCATCTTTAAACCAGGCACGAGTTTTCTCTTCCTCAGTCAACTGATTATAAGGAACTCCCCATGAGGCCATAGGTACAGGAGTGGAGACCATAGGCATTTGGACCACTTCCTCATGTAACTTACTTGTGCCTTCAGGTCCTGCTCGGGCCCGATCTCATATATGCCATTTTCGTTAAATGATGGAGTGCTGCTGTGCACGTCCAACTTTACAGTTCTGTGGATCAGACAACACCCAGTTCATGATGGACAGCTCAAGCTGCATGGTGACTTGGTGGCCTATGGTTAAGCGTTCAGTTTCTACTAAGGCCCATTAACAAACCAAAAGCTATTTTTGAAAAGGAGATTAGTTATCTGCAGAGGATGACAGGGCTTTGCTCTAAAATCCTAAGGGTCTGTGCTGTGATTCGCAAATAGGGGCCTGCCAAAGACTCCAAACAGCATCTCTATCTGCCATGGATACTCAAGCACCATTGAATCAGCCAGATCATATGGCCCAAGTGGCACATCAGCTTTCACAGCAGCCCAAACCTGTTGCAGAGCCTTCTCTTGTTCTGGGCCCCACTCAAAACTAGCAGCTTTTCAAGTCACTTGATAAATAAGCCAGAGTAGTACACCCAAATGAGGGACATGTTGCCTCCAAAATCCAAAGGCCCACCAGGCATTGTACCTTCTTTTTAGTTGTGAGAGGGGCCAGACACAATAACATATCCTTCACTTTAGAGAGAATATCTTGACCTGCCCCTCACCACTAGACCCCTAGAAATTTCACTGAGGTAGAAGACACCTGAATTTTTGTTGGATTAATTTCCCACCTGAGAGACAGAGATTTATATCAAGGAAATGGCTCACATAACTGTAGAGGCTGGAAAGTCCAACGTCCGTGAGTCAGGCTTCAGGATGGAGGCTGACTCACCTAGCAGCAGGGGCTGACAAATCCAAGATTGGCAGATCAGACGATAGGCTGCTGACTCATAGGCTGTGGAGGCCGACAAATCCCAAGACTGCCAGATAAACTGTTAGCTTAAGTCCCAAGAATCGGAGGTCAGATGATGATGACCTGGATGCAGGATTCAGAGCAAGCAAAAGCCAGAAAGCTATGCCAGAAAATCCATATATACTGGATGTAGGCCACATCCCCAAGGAAACTCCCTTTCAACTGATTTGCTACTCATAGCAGATTTCATCATGGAGGTGATTGCATCACTACATAACTGCCAAACTACATCATAACTGCCAAACCATTGAGAATTATGGCCTAGCCAAGTTGAAACGCAACCTTAACCATCACAAGTGGCATATCCAGTCCTGACTAGCTGGACCCTACCCCCAGCAATAACTTTCCTAGCCCAGAGAGAAACTTCATGGGGCCAACTCTATTGAGGTTTTCATTGCAAATACTGGTCTCAAACCAGGACTGTCTTGGGGGAAGAGGCAGTGGTTGGGGCAGAATTTACCACTGAAGAGTCTATGTTTGTCCACTTGAGATCTGTGATCACAAGGTAGAAAGGGAAGGCTGCAATTGGCTTGATCAGATTTTCTAAGAGGGCCACAGCACTGACCGCATTTCTTACTCTCAGGCAGGTAGGATGTGGGGCAATTAATTACTTTCTTTATTTGTGGGAGTAACTGAGGCTTGAGAGCCTTTGAAAATCAATTCACAAGTCATCCTGTAGCTGGGTTTTAAATAGTACCTTGACCCTCTCCAGAATATGAAGTAACCACCCTATCAATAGTCCTTCCTTTCACTTATCACTTTTCTGGGCAGGAAAGCTGTGAGCCATGTAAAGAGGACAATGACAGCTGGAGAAAGGAGCCCCAGAAAGCCATATTTAAGGTACACAAAGAAGAGAACTTTAAACTCAAAAACAATTCAAGCTGAAGAGACTTTAGGGACAATGAGTCCAACACCTTTTTCAGGTGAAGAAATTGAAGTCTAGAGTAGAGGCTTTGCCAGAGTCAAGGATTCTATAAAGCTACAGAGAGACAGGGACTTACGATGTGGCTGGGACAGAATGATCAGTTGAGGTAGACCTTTATTTATGCAATGCGCACTGATAAAATAGTGTGCATAAATTGACTTTTGGTAAAATCAAATTATATGTGAAGTCTATTACGGGAGCTTGCAGTTTACAGGAATCCTATGATGGAAACTGGAAAATAATTTTCTTCCCTTCCCCATTGCTCTTTTGTTTTAAATCTGGGTTTGTCTACAGGGAGTTGCTTAAAGTTAAATATATGGGCAATTGAATGAATTCTTACTGTTGATTTTGTTTTCTTACTAAGAAGAAAATGATGAAATGGTCAAATAGAGAAAGCACTGAGCTGTAGGTCGGGAATCCGAGCTCTAGTCCCAGATCTGCCAACTGTGTGGCCTCAGGTGAGGCACTGAGCCTCCCTGGGCATCCATTTCCTCACCCGTTGTTCTAGAATGGTAGCCCCATGTGTGTCAGAATAAAACTGTGCTCCGTAGGGTTTCCAATGGCTGCTTTTTTTGGAAACAGATTGCCAGGCCTTTCTTCCAAGTCACCTCTGAGATGCCAACAACCAACCTTTTGGTTAGCAGCTAAGCGCATTAACCATTTGCACAACCCAGAGATCACCATAAGTCAAAATCAACTCAATGGCAACTGGCAGTAGAAGTCACAGTGTTCCAGAATAACACTAAGGTTTCCCTTCACTAAATCTGGAGCTGATCTTCAGACATAGACACACAGGCCCTCATTAGAGGAACACACCCAAGGGATGTGGGATGACTCAAAGGACCATGATGACTTAAATTTCCTTCTTTAGAGCCTTGCTACTCAAAGTGTGGTCCCTGGACCAGGAGCATGGGCATCACCTGGGCTCTCACTAGAAATGCAGAGTCTCAGGCTCCACCCAGGCCTGCAGAATCATAATCTGCATTTGGACAAGATTGCCAGGAGATTCATAGGCACTTTTATGTTTGAGTAGCACTGGCTAAGGCCCCTAGCCAGTTTCGAAGCTGTCAAGTCGATTCCAACTCACAGAGTAGAACTGCCCCCCATAGAGTTTCCAAGAAGCGGCTGGTAGATTCGAATGACTGACCTCTTGGTTAGCGATCTGAGCTCTTAACCACTATGCCACCAGGGCTTCAGTTCACAGATGATAGGTGGCTTTTTTCTAAGCTTCCTTAGTTTCCACTTGTGTACCTGCCTGTGTGTTGATAGTGTGCCTCCTGGGCCCTGGCCAGCCCCAGTTCTGTTCTCCTTTTTGTGTCTGGCCAGCCTCTCCGCTTGGCTGCTGTGTGATGTAAGTGGGTAGGTTGAGCACATTGACTATCAACAGCAAGATATGTTAAAAAGTCCATGGTCAAGGAAAGAGTAAAAAACAGAGATAAGAAATATAAAGAGATAACAACCTGAGACCATTTACTTTAGAAATAAACAGTCCCATACAACTCAGGAAATTCTGAAAATACTTATAATACAATATAAGAAAGGGTTAAATTGTGACTATTTAAGGAGTGTTATAAAAGTTTTTCTAGTTCAAGGATAAAAAACGCAAAAGACAAATCAAACAAATAAATAAAAAATCAAGAATATTAGCAGGCAATTCACAGAAGAGATGGGAGAATGGTCAATAAATCCATGAAAAGATGCTCAAAACTCAGGAAATTCAAATTAAAGCAATAAGATACCGTTTCACACTTCTCCAAATGGCAAAAATGTATATATTATTTTATACTTTTCAAAATAATATTTTGCTTTTAATTGTGAAATACTGAAGACATACTTTTAATTGTGAAATATTGCATTATCTATCGATTCTAGGTGATGGGCACGTATAAAAATACCCACGTGCCCACCACCTAGAATTAATAGATATTAACATTTTGTTCTATTTGCTTTGTTCTTTTTCCCTTCTTTTTTTGAGAGAGAGAAAGAAAGCTAAAGCCTCACACCACTCTCCCTCCCCCATTACTCTCTTAAAGTTGATGCTGTTAGTTGTCATTGAGGCAATTCAGATTCACAGAGACCCCGTTTGTGCAAAGCAGAGCTGTGGTCCATAAGATTTTCAAGGCTGTGACTTTTTGGAAGCAGATCCCCAGGCCTGTTTTCCGAGGTGTCTCTGGGTGGGTTTGCACCTCCAACCTTTGGCAAGTAGTTGAGCACTTTACCGTTGGTGCCACGCTTACTAGGTGTTATTCCACATGAGACTTTCTACATCTGCTATCCATGCACATGTCCATAGTCAATGTATAATCTTGTTTTTCCCACAATCTATATATTCTTTTGGAGCTTATGTTTCTTCACTCCACATTATGTTTTTGAAATTTTTCTGTGTTGAAATATATAGAGCTCATTCGTTCTTTTTTAACTGCTATTTAGTATTTAACTGAATGAATCAACCACAGTTTATTTATTCATTTTCTTCCTGAGGGACAATTAGGTTGAAGGGAATGAGAAAGGCTGTTAAGAAACAAAGATAATTTTAGTCGTCCATCTAGTGTATTTTAGGTCAGAGATTTCCTGTACTAGATTCCAAGGATTCTATGCCCCCTTTTCTGGTCTAAATTCATCATGTCCACTCGCTGAGGTGGGTGCTCTCCTCCAGATGGCCCTAACTTCTCCCAAGTTCATTGCTGGAGCAGAGATTACCCATGTCCCTGGAAGGAGGGCAGAGGACCCCTAACCCTCAGGGACCCCAGCCAAGCAGCCTCACTTCCCCTTATGCTACCCGTAGTCTTCAATCCAAGTGCCCATGACTGGAATAGGTTCAACTGGGAGACAGACACAGAAAAAATGCGAACACTTTATTGCTGCAATTTAACCTAAAGGAAATTTGCAAAGCTGCACGCCTGAGATTTATGGTGTGACATCCAGAGATTTCATGCACCGTATTTCTCATTTATGGGCTTCAATTTAGTTAAGAGAAAAGAAGCTTTCCAGAGGAAAAACACCCTAAAGCTTTGGTAAAATGGGATATTTAATTAATTCCAAAATCACCAAGCTGGTAAGAAGGGCGTTTCAGTTCTGTGTGTTCGAGTATTCCCTGGGCCTGCTTATTAACTCCTCCCAGGTCCTGGCAATAGAGCTGTGGCAAAGAAAGACCAGCTCAAGTTTAGACTGAATAGGCAGTTTGCAACCTGTGGCTGTGGTTGAGATCTCAGAGCCTACATCTCCCTCCGGTCCCTAAGCCTCCAGGTGAGATCTTTCCCCAGGACAATGTAGGGGTGAGTCTCCCATTGGGGGCATCACTGGAGAGGCGCAGGGAGCTCGGGGTGACCACAAACCTGGAGCTACTAATGCACAACTTTATTCTGAATGCATTCAGGCCCCACCAGTCTCACAGTTCTCAAGCTACCCCTTCTTTCTTTCCTTTATTATTATTATTATTACTTTTTTAATTGTACTTTAGATGAAGGTTTATAGAACAAACTAGCTTCTCATTAAACAGTTAGTACACATATTGTTTTATAACATTGGTTAACAACACTGTGACATGTCAACACTCTCCCTTCTTGACCTTGGGTTCCCTATTACCAGCTTTCCTCTTGCCTTCTAGTCCTTGTCCCTGGGCTGTTGTGCCCCTTTAGTCTCATTTTGTTTTATGGGCCTGTCTAATCTTTGGCTGAATGGTGAAACTCGAGAGTGACTTCTTTACTGAGCTAAAAGGGTGTCTGAGGGGCCATACTCTCGAGGTTTCTCCAGTTTCTGTCAGACCAGTAAGTCTGGTGTTTTTTGTGAGTTAGAATTTTGCTCTACATTTTTCTCCAGCTCTGTCCAGGACCCTCTATTGTGATCCCTGTCAGAGCAGTCAGGGGTGGTAGCTGGGAACCATCTAGTTGTACTGGACTCAGTCTGGTGAGGCCGTGGTAGTTGTTGTCCATTAGACCTTTGGACTAATCTTTCCCTTGTGTCTTGTTTTCTTCATTCTCCCTTGCTTCCAAAGGGTGAGACCAGTGGATTATCTTAGATGGATGCTCACAGGTTTTTAAGACCCCAGACGCTACTCACCAAGGTAGAATGTAGAACATTTTCTTTGTAAACTATTTTATGCCAACTGAGCTATGTGTTCCCTGAGACCATGGTCCCCACAGCCCTCAGCCCAGCAATTTGGTCTCACAGGGAGTTTGGTTGTGTCTATGGAGCTTCCATGACCTTGCCTTGTACAAGTTGTGCTAACTTCCCCAATATCATGTACTATCTTACCCTTCACCAAAGTTACTACTTATCTATTGTCTATTTAGTGTTTCCCCCCCTCCGCTACCCCTCCCATCAAATATTGTTTCTTTTTGTGTGTAAACCTTTTCATGAGTTTTTACAGTAGTGGTCTCATACAATATTTGTCCTTTTGTGATTGACTTATTTCACTCCGCATAATGCCCTCCAGATTCATCCACGTTATGAGATGCTTCACAGATTCATCATTGTTCTTTATCTTTGTGTAATACTCCATTGTGTGTATGTACCATAGTTTGTTTATCCATTATCTGTTGATGGACATCTATGTTGTTTCTGTTTTTTGCTATTGTGAACAATGAACATGGGCATACATATGTCTACTCTTGTTATGACTCTTATTTCTCTAGGATATATTCTAGGAGTGGGATTACTGGATCATATGGTATTTCTATTTCTAGCTTTCTAAAGAAGTTCCATATCATTTTTCAAAATGATGGTATCATTTTGCATTCCCACCAGCAGTGCATAAGAGTTCTGATCTCCCTGCAGCCTCTCCAGCGTTTGTTATTTCCAGTTTTTTTTATTTGTGCCGGTAATACCGCGGTGAGATGGTATCTCATTGTGGTTTTGATTTGCATTTCACTAATTGCTAGTGATCGCTAACATTTCCTCATGTGTCTGCTGGCCACTTGAATATCTTCTTCGGTGAAGTGGCTGTTCATTTCCTTTGCCTATTTTTTAGTTGGATTATTTGTCTTTTTGTCGTAAAGGTGTTGGATTTTCTTGTAGATTTTAGAGATTAGACCTTTGTTTGATTTGTAAAGGCCAAAAATTTTTTCCCAGTCTGTAGGTTCTCTTATTACTCTTTTGGTGAAGTCTTTTGATGGGCATAAGTGTTTAATTTTTAGAAGATCCCAGTTATCTAGCTTATTTTCCTGGAATTCATGCATTGTTGGTTATGTCTGTATCCTGTTAATGCCATGTATTAGGGCCTCTAGCGTTGATCCTACTTTTTCTTATGTGAACTTTATAGCTTTTGTCTTTATATTTAGATCTTTGATCCATTTTGAATTAGTTTTTGTGTATGGTGTGAGATATGGGTCCTGTTTCATTTTTTTACAGATGAACATCCACTTTTGCTAGCATCGTTTGTTAAAAAGACTGTTCCCCATGTGATGGACTTTGGGCCCTTATTGAAGGTCAGGTGATCGTAGGTGGATGAATTACATCTGGGTTCTCAATTCTGTTCCATTGGTCAATGTATCTGTCCGTGTACCAGTACCAGGCTGTTTTGACTACCGTAGCTGTATAGTAGGTTTTGAAGTCAGGTAGTGAGAGTCCTCTTACTTTGATCTTCTTCAATAGTGCTTTACTTATCCGGGGCTTCTTCCCTTTCCATATAAAAGTTAATGATTAGTTTTTGCATCTCTTTAAAGAATGTTGTGGGTATTTGGATTGGGATTGCATTGTATTTGTAAATTGCTTTGGGTAGAATTGTCATTTTCACAATGTTAAGTCTACCTATCCATGAGCATGGTATGTTTTTGATTTATGTAGATTTCCTTTGTTTTCTTGCAGTAGTGTTTTGTAGTTTTCTTTGTATAGGTCTTTTACATCCCTGGTTAGATTTATTCCTAAGTATTTTTTTCTAGGGGTATTATAAATGATATTGTTTCCCTGATTTCCTTTTCATCATTCTCTTTATTGGTGTATAGGAATCCAACTGATTTTTGTATGTTTATATTGTATCCTGTCCTTCTGCTGAATCTTTCTATTAGTTCCAGTAGTTTTCTCGTGGAGTCTTTTGGGTTTTCTATGTATAGTATCATATCATCTGCAAATAGGGACAGTTCAACTTCTTCCTGACCAATCTGAATGCCCTTTATTTCTTTTTCTTGGCTTATTGCTCTAGCTAGGACTCCCAGCACAATGTTAAATAAGAGTGATGATAAAGGGCATCCTTGTCTTGTTCCTGGTCTCAAGCGGAATGTTTTCAGCCTCTCTCCGTTAAGAATGATGTTGGCCATTGGTTTGGTATAGATGCCCTTTATTATGTTGAGAAATTTCCCTTCTATGCCTATTTTATTGAAAGTTTTTATCAGGAATGGATGTTGGACTTTATCGAATACCTTTTCTGTGTCAGTTGAGATAATCATGTGATTCTTTTCTTTTCTTTTGTTTACGTGGTGGATTACACTGATTGATTTTCTAATGTTGAACCATCCTTGCATACCTAGTATGAATCTTACTTGGTCATGATGTACTATTTTTTTGATGTGATGCTGAATTCTATTGGCTACAATTTTATTGAGAATTTTTGCGTCTATATTCATGAGAGATATTGGTCTGTAATTTTCTTTTTTTGTGTGTCTTTGCCTGGTTTTAGTATCAGGGTTATACTGTCTTCATAGAATGAATTGGAAGTGTCGCTTCCTTTTCTATGTTCTGAAATAGTTTGAGTAGTACTGGTGTAAGCTCTTCTCTGAATGTTTGGTAGAATTCTCCACTGAAGCCATCTAGGCCAGAAGCCGCCCCTTCTTTCATACCAGCCTGAGACATTGGCGCTTTCATAAGGAAAAGCAGTGTCACAGGCAGGGCCTGCCTCATTCAGTGGCTTAGACTGGTAGATTGCCTTGGTCTAGGCGCCTGTCTTTTGCAGGACCAGAAACTAGATTTCTGCAGTGTACCTAAAATTAGTCCATCTTGAGAAGTCTGACTTAACAATGAACCAATTCATAAGTCATTATCATCCTACCTCTCTATGTTTTCCCATACAATTCCAGTATCTGGCATACCCTCCTACTTCCTTACCTGTCCAAAGTTGGCTGACATTCCAAGTCCAACTCAAATGCTGTGTCCTCCGTGAAGCCTTCTCATAGTACCTTTGACTGACCCTGCCTTTGAACAAGCCTAGTGCTCACCTTTAATGCACATTGGGTACCTATCCTGAATAACCCTGCAGTGTAAATTTGAATATGCAAATAACTCATTCCTAGTCAGCCTGTAGGAGCCTTGAGAGCATAGAATAAGCCTTCTGATTCAAAGCTCTCCTAAAGTTCAGCACAGGGATATGTTGTTGTTAGCTGCTGTCAAGTGGCTCGAGTCATGGCAACCCCATGTATGTCAGAGCAGAACTGTGCTCCTTAGGGTTTTCAATGGCTGATTTTTTGGAAGTGGGTCACTAGGACTTTCTTCTGAGGCACCCCTGGTTGGATTCGAACTACTAACCTTTTGGTTAGCAACCTGGTGCTTAATCTTTTGCACCACTCAGGAACTCTCTCAGCACAGGGTAATGGGGTAGAAAGAATGCAGTGACTCCTTGTTAGACAAGTCCTTTCACCTGTCCTAGGCTCTCTTTGCATATGCACAAGGGGATTAGAGTCCCTTCCCTGTCTTTGTTGGAAGGTGCTTTTGGAACTCATGGGAGACAAGGGATATGAGAGCTGTTTTGAGGCCACAAAGCACTTTATACCAAATAAGGATCACCATAGTCATTTGTTCAGTAAAAGATGGTTTGTTGATTGACTCTAAAAGGAACATGGAGTGAGAATTGTTTTCCCCCAGAGATCAGAGAAAGGAGGGACATGTATTCATATTCCTATCTGTGTTTGGAGCCCTGGTGGTGCAGTGGTTAAGAGCTCAGGCTGCTAACCAAAGGTCAGCAATTCGAATCCACCAGCCACTCCTTGGAAACCCTATGGGGCAGTCCAACTTTGTCCTATAGCATCTCTGTGAGCTGGTATTGACTCAACAGCAATGGGTTTGGTTTTTTTGGTATCTGTGTTAATCTTCATATATATGTTAATATATGAGTGATGCAAACGACTAAATGTTCAGCTACTAATCGAAAGATTGGTGGTTCAAATCTACCCAGAGATGCCTTGGAAGAAAGGCCTGGCAATCCACTTCCAAAAAAATCAGCCATTGAAAACCCTGTGGAGCACAGTTCTATTCTGATATACATGAGTCTCCATGAGTCGAAACTGACTTCATAGTAACTGATAGTATTGGTATGTGTTTATATTCATATGAGAGATTGTATCAATATGCATATTTCTATCTATTGTGGTCTGAAGCCCAATGCAGGGCACCTAGGGAGCTCTGAGAAGATGGAAGTGAGACAGTCTCTTCATTTTTTATGGATGGTGAAACATACATCAAGAGGGGCAGCACTTTGCACAGCTTATCAATATTGAGCTCAGACTCGGGAAAAATATTTTTGCTTTCTTGTTTAAAAACATTGTGTTATCTGCTGGCAAAAGATCTTCACTTGCCTTCCCTATACGGTCCCACACAGCACCTCTAGCTAGAGCTCAAGCCCTCAGATTCTAAATTACATTCAGGCTCGGCCCACAATTCCCGACTGCCTACTATGTGCTGGCTGGGTAAGCAATGTGCACTGTCATCCAGCCACATCTGAAGTCCCCACATTTCTTCACCATCCTTTACCACACAGAGCCTCCACTTTCCCTCACATCCTTCTGCCCCTCCTGTGCCTCCCATCGCTGGGCCTCTG
This sequence comes from Dugong dugon, assembly GCA_030035585.1. Lineage (NCBI taxonomy): Eukaryota > Metazoa > Chordata > Mammalia > Sirenia > Dugongidae > Dugong > Dugong dugon. The sequence goes on from CM057473.1 coordinate 70,061,874, forward strand.
AAAGCAGCAGCCAGTTAAGTAAGACCTATCACCCTCTGAACAGCTGCATCCCCGGGCAGGCATAGCTGGAACCTTTAGTCTATGACCTTTAAAATCTGGGAACAACTTTGGGCTATTGAAAATCATACAATGTCTCTGATTAACATGCTGAATCTGAGGGTGGGGCCTTACTGACTTGCTTAGCTGGGAAGGAAAGAAAACTAACCTCAAGTGAATACACATTGTGGGCCAGGTAGTATACTAGGCAATTTCATTATTTTAATCTCACTAAATCCTCATCACAACCTGAGCGGTACTGCAAATTCCTTTGGACTCTCAGAAGGGTTAAGTACTGTGCTGATAAGTGACAGAGCAGCTTTCTCTGTTCTGTGATGCTGCCTCTAGGTAGCAGGATAAGATAGTACTAAGCATGTTGTAATTAATATTGGAGGCATTGGTATTTCAGTGATGGAATTTTTGCCTTCCATGTAGGAAACACAGGCTCAATTCCCAGCCAGTGCACCTCCTGTGCAGCCACCACCCATGTCAGTGGAGGTTAGCATGTTTCTATGTTGCTGAACAGGTTTCAGCAGAGCGTCTAGTCTATGACTGACTAGGAAGAAAGGTCTGGCAATCTACTTCCAAAAATCAGCCAATCAAAACCCTATGGATTGAAAGAACCTGATCTGCAACTGATCACGGGAATAGTGCAGGACCAGGCAGCGTTTCCTTCTGTTGTGCGTGGGGTTGCCTTGAACCGGGGAATGACTCAACAGCAGCTAGCAACAATAAGCATGTTAATGATAGTTATGTAATTCTGGGCCTCTTGGCTCATCCCAGCATTTATGACCCACTCAGACCATCTGCACCAGGGATCATCTTTCTTCTCCTCTTCATATACCCTACCTCTATTGCTCAACTCAACTCTCACCCCCACCAGAATGCTTCCCAGGCTACCTCTGCACACCCACAGCCTTGCTAGTCTCAGCGTCCCCAATCTATAGCTCAGCCTAGGCCCTCCTCCATCCACTGCCCAAGTATTTAGTAGGAGTCTCTCCTCCCCACCACACAGTTAAGTCCCTGAAGGCAGAGTACAGGGCCCAACAGGAACAGGCTCTGATGACTGCTATCCATGGTTCTGGATTTGACTGTAAGTCTATTATTATTCATTTATTTGGCTCTAGAGTTTATCATTGCTGATAGGGAAAGGACACCTGGAAGTAACAACATATGAAGCCTCATCAGATATTTACGTTATTCTTTGATTTCACTTTATGAAAGCAGTTTCGATAAGGAAAGAAACAATCCGTGTGAAGCGCATTGGAGTTACTCAAGGACAATTAAAATAATAGCAGTTGGGAGAAGGACATTGACTGGCAGAGGGTGAGAAAGGGCAAGGTTTACCTTGTCAATTTACCAAGTTTGCCTGCATCAGTTGTTGTCAAGTAGATTCTGACTCACAGCGACCCCATGTCTGTTAGAGTAGAACTGTGCTCCATAACATTTTCAATGGCTGATTTACAGAAGTAGATTGCCAGCCCTTTCTTCTGAGTTGCCTTAGGGTGGATTTGAACCTCCACCTTTTTGGTTAGCAGCAGCCAAGCTTGATAATCATTTGCAACACCCAGGGACTCCACCTAGTGTGCCTAAGGGCCAGGTGTCAAGATCCCTTCACATCTTGACTTTGACCACTGAGGAAAAACATGTTTTTCCCAAAAAACATGTTTTTCTCAAAAAACAAAGCTGTTAGTCTAGAAATACAGATTAAAATTAGGTAGTGTTACCCAGCTCAAGTTCTCGGTTCAGGCCCAGTGCAACTTTTGTCAATAAAGACAACATCAAGGTGAAGAACAAAGAGAGGATTTACTCCAAGCTGTGCACACGCTGAGGCAGAGGGGAACGCAGTCCTCATATTCTGCCTGTCTTGGGTCACACAGGTCAGATCTTTTATACTCTGAGGAAGGAGGAATTTCTTAAAAAATCATACAGCTACAGGTTTTTACATTTTCTAACATATTACGAAAGTGCAATGCAGTCCTAACCTCATTATAATGTTAGTATATCTCATTATCCTGTTAAGTCTCCGCCTAGGAGAGTGATTTTTACTACGTTAATGAGCCCTTTTCTGACCTTTGGGCTCAAGGTTCTGGTGCAAGGGTTAGTATTTGACAGTTGGCCTATTGTGCTCTTGTTCTGAAAGCTTAACAGGGGATTGCTGTTTTGTGTAAACTAGGAAGAATGAATTGACGCCTTTGAATTATGGTGTTGGTAAAGAATATTGAATATACCAAGGCCTGCCAAAAGAATGAAAAGATCTGTCTTTAAGAAGTACAAACAGAATGCTCCTTAGAAGCGAGGATGGTGAGACTATGTCTCACATACTTTGGACCCGCTATCAGGAGGGATCAGTCTCTGGAGAAGGACATCATGCTTGGTAAAGCAGAGGATCAGCAAAAGAGAGGAAGACCCTTAATGAGACGGACTGACACAGTGGCTGCAACAATGGACTCAAGCATAACAACAATTGTGAGGATGGCACAGGACCAGGCAGTGTTTCATTCTGTTGTACATAGGGTCGCTATGAGTTGGAAATGACTTGACGGCACCTAACAACAGCAACAACAGGCTCTTTCAGGATATACTGATGTCATGAATAGCATGGTCTGCATATTATGCCTATGTCTCACTGACTGCACTGAAAGTTGTCTTTTACTGAGACAGGGGTCTCATGGCCATCTCCTTCTATGGTGGGGAGGGCTGCACCCTGGCTGGGTCTCTGCCCTGCTGTCCACATCTCTCTGAGGCGGCCCTACACGGGACAACTGAGACTGTCTTTTCATTGCAGTTGTGGGACTTGATGTCACTGGTCACATTTGCTGCCTGTCTGGGATTTTATAGACATGCTTTCTCTGTTTACTGTGATGTCAGTTTGCACAATTTCTCTTCAGGCGCTCAGAGCCTTTCAAGCATGAAGTTCCTGTAGATGAATGAGCCTTTATCGGGGACTCAGTGCTCTTTAATCAGTGGGAGCCAGCTGTGCTCTTGGCTGTCTTAAATTTCCAGCCAGATTTTCCAAACCTTTGACTGAGAGGCCAGGGCCAAACCGAGACTGGCCCAGGGGGTTGCCAATATCTACAGAGAGCCAGCAAGGACTTAGATACTCCCTAAGGGGAAGAAGTGAGGATAGCAACAGCTGCCTCCATCTAGTACCGACTGGGAGGGCCTGGAGAGGTAGCCTCCTCCAGCTAACCCAGTAATGCTCACCAGCGTGTATACCTGCAGAGTGGAGATCTGGCCTTGGGGTAGGGAGTGGTTCTGGGATAAAGGAGGGAAAGGCAGATTCTGCCACCGACACACTATGTGGCCTGGGCAGGGGACTTAACTTCTCTGAGCCTACGTCCTCATCAATCAAGTGGGAACAATAAGGTTACCTGCGACAACGACTGGAAAAAGAAAAAATAACCCCATTGCCTTGGAGTTGATTCCGACTCAAAGTGACTCTTTAGTACAGAGTAGAGCTGCCCTGTAGGGTTTTCAAGGAGTGCCTGGTGGATCGAACTGCCAGCCTTTTGGGTAGCGGCTGTAGTTCTTAACCACTACGCCTCCAGGGTTTTGAGGAGTGTGTGATAAAGCCAGTTGCTGCGGAGTTGATTCCAACTCATGGCCACCCCATGTGTGTCAGAATAGAGCTGTGCTCCATAAGGTTTTCAGTGGCTGAGTTTTTGGAAGCAGATTCCCATATCTTTATTCTGAGGTGCCTCTGTGTGGACTGGAACCTCCAGCCTTTCGGTTAGCAGCAAGCGAGTTAATGTTTGCACCATCCAGGAACTGTGGAGTGTGTGATAGTCACTCAGGAAAGAGAAGTCCTCTTCTTTGGGCTTTCTGAGTTCAGGGACTCTCCAGTTCAGCCAGGAGGAGATTTCTTCCATGTAGGAGGGCCTCACCTGGATGCCAGGCTCTGATCTCGCCTCCTGCCTGTCTCATTGCTTCTTCTCTACTCCCCTCCCTATCAGGTTGAGCCTAGGCTCTGGCTGGTGCTTCTCCAGTAGGAAATCTGAAGGAATCAGGTTTATAAGGAAGAGCTGACTTCTGAGTGGGGGGAGATACAAGGAAGGAACAAAAGAGCAGGCGACTTCAGGTTAGACTAAGGAGCCTGTGCAGCTGCTTCTTCAGGAACTTCAGGGGGTTTCCTAACGTCCCTCTTCAAAGTGATGCTGGAGACCACTGAGGAGTGGCAAGAGTGGTGGAGGGCCCCTGGCCAGCAAAGCTGTTGGCATAGATAGCCTAGGCCTTGTGCTCTTCTGTCTTTGCCTTTCAGCTTGATCTGATGAACCACCCCTCCCCACGCTCATCTTTTTCCCCGTTTTACTCCTCTAGGAAACCAATTGGAATTAAACTTCCCCGAATCCAACAGAATAAGAAATGAACTTAGGAGTAAGTTTCTATGCTGTAATGCTGGCTTGTGAAAGAGAGAGTATTCCTGGATCCACAATATTTTCCTAGAGGCAAAGTACATGGTGGTAACTGGAAATCTGTATGTACTTGACATCTCCATAGAGCCCACTACTTGGGCATTTGGAAAAAATTAGACACACACATCTGCCTAGGAATGGAAAGTAATCACTGTTGCCGTCACCAACCCTGGCCACCACTAATTCTTTTTCTTCTTTTTACTTTTTAAGCTATGAAATATAACACACACTAAAAATCCTACATTTGTTAATAACTTTTTACAAAATAAAATAATTCATATAGCCACTTCCCAGATCAAGTTGTGGAACATTACCAACATGCAAGAAGTCTACCTATGTCCCCTGCCAGCCATTGCCAGTCTCTTAAAAAAAAAAAGAAAGAAAGAAAACAACCAAACCCGTTTCCGTCATGGTGACATCATGTGTTACAGAGCAGAACTGCTCCATAGGTTTTCTTGGCTATAGTCAGAAGTAGATCACCAGGCCTTTCTTCTGAGGTGCCTATGGGTATATTCAAACCACCAACTTTTAGGTGCACCCCCAGGGAGCTACCAATCCCTTAAAGGTAATCATTGAACTTCTTTTATTATAGATTAGGTTTTCCTGTTAATTTATATAACTTTATATGAATAAGCATATGCATAGTATTAACTTTTGTGTCTGTGAGATATTTCCACTTAGGGTATGTAGCAGCAATTCATTTATCTTTGTTGTATCAATTCCATTGTGTAAACATTGCTGTTTGTTGTTACATACCATTGAGTCAACTTCAACTCATAACAACCTTATGTATAACAGAATGAAACATTGCCTAGTTATGAGCCATCCTTTGTTATGTTTGAGCCCATTGTTGCCACCACTGTGTCAATCCATCTCATTGAGAGTCTCTCTCTTTTTGTCTGACCCTCTACCAAACATGAAGTCTTTCTCCAGCTTTTGGTCCCCACCTGGTGACAAATCCAAAATAAATGAGATGAAGTCTCCCCATCCTTGCTTCTAAGGAGCATTCTGGTCCCCCAAGACAGATTTTTTTCCTTCTTCTGGAAGTCCACAGTTCAAATTCATCAGTTCTTCTGTGGTCTTCCTTTTTCACTGTCCAGCTTTCACGAGCGTATGAGGTGATCGAAAATACCCACGTTGTGTCATCTGTATTTCTCAGGTTGTTAATGAGTCTTTCTTCAACCCTGATGCTATGTTCTTCTTCCTATAGCCCAGCTTCTTGGATTATTTGTTCAGCATATAGATTAAATAAGTAAGGTGAAAGAATACAAGCCTGCCACACACCTTTTCCAATTTTAAATCACATAGTATCCCCTTGCTCTGTTTGAACCATTGCCTCTTGATCCATGTACAGATTCCTCATGAGCGCTTTTGATGAAGTGTTCTGGAATTTCTATATGTTGTTGTTAGGTGCCATTGAGTCAGTTCTGACTCATAGTGACTGTATGTACAACAGAATGAAAAATGCCCAGTCCTGTGCCATCCTCAAAATTGTTGCTATGTTTGAGCCCATTGTTGCAGCCACTGTGCTCGTTGAGGGCCTTCCTTTTTTTTGCTGACCCTCTGCTTTGCCAAGCATGATGTCCTTCTCCAGGGACTGGTCCCTCCTAATAACATGTCCAAAGTATGTGAGAGAAAAATCTCACCATCCTCACTTCTAAGTAGCATTCTGGCTGTACTTCTTCCAAGACAGATTTGTTCCTTCTTCTGGCAGTCCACTGTATATTCAATATTCTTCACCAACACCATAATTCAAAGGCATCAGTTCTTCTTTGGTCTTCCCTATTCATTGTGCAGCTTTCGCATGCATATGAGGCAATTGAAAATACCATGGCTTGACTGTTCATAAGATTTTCACTGGCCAATTTTTTTAAGAAATACATCACCAGGTCTTTCTCTCTAGTCTGTCTTAGTCTAGAGGCTGAAACCTATCCACCATGGGTGACCCTGTTGGTATTTGATACTAGTGGCATAGCCTTCAGCTTCACAGCAACACGCAAGCCACCACAGTACCACAAACTGACAGACAAGTGGTGTTCTGGAATTAAGTGTTCTGGAATTTCTATATACCACATCATATCCAGTTCTTGTACATGTCATTTGGTGCACATATCTATGCATTTCTTTTGGATATTTACTTAGCAGAGTTAAAACTATGTGTCCACTCAGCTTTAGAAGATAGTGCTAAACAGTTTGCCACAGTGATTTTATCAACTTACACTCCCTTCAGCAATATATGCGACTTCCGGCTGCTCCGTGTTCTCACCAACTTGGTAGGGTCAGATTTTTGCTTGTTGGTTGGGTTAGTTTTGTTTGTTTTGTTTTAGCCATTCCAGAGAGTGTGAAATAGTAATTTATTGTGTCTTAATTTGCACTTTCCTAATGAATTATGATGTTGAACACCTTTTCACAAGCTATTGGACATTTCTTTTGGGCCTGTGCAAATCTTTTTTCCTTTGTTGTTGTTGTCATTGTACTGTCTGTATTTTTAAAATTGATTTTATAAGTTCTTTATGTATTCTGGACAAAAATTCTTTGTCAGATGTATGCGCTATGAATATTGCAAATATTTTCTCTCAGTCTGTGGCTTTCTTTCTCATTTCCTTGATAGTATCTTTTGATGAGATATTTTTAATTTCGATGAAGTATAACTTGGAGCAATGATTAAGAGCTTGGATGCTAACCAAAAAGTCGGCAGTTTGAATCCACCAGCTGCTCCTTGGAAACCCTATGGGGCAGTTCTACTCTATCCAGTAGGGTTGCGATGAGTCAGAATCGACTTAATGGCAATGGTTTTTTGTTTTTAACTTACCAATAGTTTTTATGATCAGTGTTTTTTGTGTCCTGTTTAAGAAATCTTTGCCTAACTCAACATCATAAACATATTCTCCTATGTTATCTTGTAGAAGCTTTATTGTTTCACCTTTCACTTTCAGGTCTAAAATTCATTTGGAATGGATTTCTTGTGTGTGGCATGAAGTAGAGGTACAGGTTCATTTTTCCATATAGAAAGCCAATTGACCCAGCATGGTTTGTTTAAAAGATTATCCTTTCCCCATAGCATTACAAGGGCATCTTTGTAGTAAACCAAGTGATTATAAGTGTGAGTTTGTTCTGGACTCTGTTCTGGTTAGTTGACCTATTTGTCTATTTGAAAATTAAACCAACTATATATCCTAGAATAAGCCCAACTTGTTGTGTTATGTTATCTTTTTATGTTTCATTTAGGACTTTTATATCTATGTTTATGAGAGAGATTGGACTGTCATTTTCCTTTCTCTTAAGCCTTCTTAGCTTTTATTAATCAAAGTTATGCTAAACTTAAAAAGCAGGATGGAAAGTTTTCCTTGTTTTTCTATTTTCTGGAAAGAAATTATGTGAAATTGGTGTTACTCCATCTTTAAATATTTGGAAGAATTCACTGGTAAAGCCATCTTAGCCTGGAATATTCTTTGTGGAAAAGTGTTTAATTAACTATTCTATTAACTTGTTGATTATATATTCTATTATGCTGTTAGTAGTTACCCTAGAGATCATTAGAGTATATCTTAAATTATTATGCTTATCACCTCTTAAACAATGCAAGAATGTTAAATTTGTTAAACTCCATTTACTCCCATCTTATCTTTTGTGCTATTGTTGTCATGTATTTTACTTCTACATATATTTTAAATCTTTCAAGAAATAATTATTACCATGTTAAATAGTCAAATTCATTTAAATATATATATTTTCCCTTTCCAGTGCTCCTTATTCCTTCTTGCATTATTGAGCTTCCATCTGGGATCATTTTCCTTTTGCTGCAAAAGCTTTCTTAAATACTTCCTTTAGTAAAGGTCTGCTGGCATGAATTTTCTCTGTTCTTTTATCTTAAAATGTCTTTATTTAGCTTTCACTTTTGAAGGATATTTTCACTGGGTAAATAATTCTTGGCTAACTGTTATTTCCTTTCAGCACTTTAAATATATCACTCTGTTATCTTCTGGCCTTCATTATCTCTGTTGGGAAGTCAGCTGTTAGCTTTATTGATGTTTCTTTGGAAGTTGTGTGTTCTTCTCCCTCTGGCTTTTTAAAAGATTTTCTTTTTAATCTCTGATTTTCAGTAGCTTTATTAGAGTGTGACTAGATGTGGTTTCTTTGTATTTGTTCTACTGGAGTCTCACACAGAAGCTTGATGTTCTTGTCAATTTTGGAAAATTCTCAACCAGTATTTCTTCAAATATTTTCTCTGACATTTTCTCTCTTTCTGGGACTTTAATTATAAGAATTTTAGACCTTTACATTGTGTCTTATATGTCTCCTGGATTCTTTTCTGTATTTTCCATCACTTGTCATCTCTATGACTCAGTCTGGATACTTTCTACTGATGTCTCTTCCATTTTACTGATTCTCTTTTCCAGTGTGTCTAATCTGCTGTCAAACCACCTATTGAATTGTTAATTTCAGTTATTACATTTTTCACTTCTATAATTTTCATTTGATTCTTTTGAGTCCTCTTCTCTGATGAAATTCATTTTTCATTTATTTTCTTAAGCAGAGTCTTCATATAATTATTTTAAAGACTGTATTTGATAACGCTAGTACTAGACTTCAAGGTGAATTTCTTTTCTCTGTTGTTTTTTATTTTGGCTTTTGGCCCTGTTTCCTGTTATTCCTGGTAAAATTTTACTGAATTCCTGACTCATAAAAAAATAAGAAGCACTGGATGATGTTGTTCTTCAGGGAAGTTACATTTTCTCTTGGCAAGCAGATCACCTTGATCTAATCAGGGACTTAGATTATTCAGGACTGTGGAGTCTCAATGAAAACCTTCAGCAACTTATTAAAAACTGGTAGAGTCTGGGGGGAGATGAGTCATTGTGGCTGGCAAGAGAGAAGGAGAAACCAAACATTCTGAGACTGGCAACCACAGTGACAAAGAGGATGATGCCACTAAGACAGCTACAAGGATGACCAAAATTGGTAAATTGTAAGGAGGGATTTGATTACTGCAGAGGTGGACCATACCTGTGACATGATATGGGGTCTGAATAAACACAGTGATTCTAAGCTTTTTTGGAGAGAACTTGAAATACAAGTCAAAAAATTAAGTGAGAAGGCCATTATCAAAGTATTTAGACTGATGATATCTGTACTGTTAGAGGGCCACCTGCTTCCTTGTTGGATTTTACTGTTGACATCACTGGTTCTTCTCAGTCACTGTCAAATAAGGGGCTTTGGGTATTCAGAAGTCAATTTGGCACAAGATAGTGGCTGGTGATCATTGATTTGGCCAATTCCTAATGCTGGCCCAGCAAATCCACAGATGTGAAATAGATACGAACATTTATCTTTTCATTATCTTGTTGACCAGATGCCTGCTCCTTCACTCAGTTTGGCAGTACAATTGGCTTCCATTAGGAAACCTTCATAGCATCATCTTTATCCTGTCAGGCCTCATTAGGGCTGGTTACTTCAAAGACAGATACATCTCTGCCATTAAGGTAGTTACTGCAGTTTGTTCTATGTGGATTCAGTTTGAACCAGGAACTTTTCATTTAGAAGTATAGAAGGGATAGATTATATGGTGCTCACATGTCCATAAGCTGACATTCTTATAATATTGTATCACCATGGCGCCTCAATTTCACCATAAAATACATGTACTGATCCACCAAAATGCTCAGCATTGCTCTAGGTAAGCAGTTTTATTATTTTTCATCTTAGTACTCCCTTTACACTTTTAAAATTATTGAAGACCTCAGAGAGTTTTGTTTATGTGGGTTGTATTTATTGATTTTACCATATTAGATTTTAAATTTAGAAATTAAAAAAGATATATCTATTAATTTTAAAATAACAATAATAAACCCAATTACATGTTAACATAAATATTACGTTTTAACGAAGAGCAACTATTTACCAAAACTAATGTAAATTTACTGAGAAGAATGATGTTGTTGCACATTTCTACAAATCCCTTTAATGCCTGACTTAATAGAAGCCATATAGTCTTTGGAAAACTCTACTATACACTCGTGAGAGGATGAGAGTGGAAAAGGCAAATAATAGTATTATTATAAACATATTATTGATCTTGTGGACCCCTGAAAGGGTCTTGGGACCCCCAGTGTTCGCAGGGCTGCACTGTGAGAAGCACTGGTCTACCTTACAGGCTTTTACACTGGAAATATGAAGGGATGCCACTTTTAAAGTGATCCTTTTAGCTTCTTAAACAAGAATTAATAGAGAGAGTACTGGGGCTCTTTCACGTGACAGAATGATAAGATAAACTGATTTAAGTGCAAAAGGAAATTTTATTGGCTCATGTAACTGGAAGGCCTACAATAGTGGGACTGGGCTTCAGATTTGTCTCTGCCAAGGTGCTCAAAAATTCCCTAGAACGTAAGGTTTTTGAGGCTTTATTCACAGCTCTAAACCCAAGGCCAAGAATAATATTAATGCATAGTAAGTCTCAATATGTATTTGTTAATTAATAAAACAATACATTAATTACTGTTAGCAGGACTCTGTTATCAGTCAACCTCTCCCATTGGTAGCAAGATGGCCTCCAGAAACTCTGGTAAACATGCTTCTTAGTGCTTATGGTCCCAGAGAAAAACCAGCCTTTCCTTCACGCAGCATCCATATTATCCCTACATCCTCTAAAAAAAATTTTTGTCCCATCTTGGATCACGTGCCCAAGCTGAATCAACTATTGTGTGTGTGGTGGGGAGGGGGGGAGCACGGGTATTTTGATTGCCAGCTTAGAAGGAAAGGAGGATGAAATTATTAGCCCCACAGAATCAAATTAAGTGGGGATGCAGCAATTCCCAAAAGAAAGGACTAATGAGCATGCATCATACAAGATTACAGATGTCCACTAAAGATAGCCAATAACCTATCAACAAATGACTTATCCAATCAAGTGTAAATGAAAATTATAGGATGTATAATACATGTTCTGGTCACTTCAATGATCCAAACAGAGAAACTTTCTGCCAGTCAAGTGAATAATTCAGTGATTTTTTGTGATTTTTTTTAACGGAACCACATTTTTCTTGTTTTACTTCTGAATGTTATATAGAAAACTTGGCTTTTTCTTAAACAGTACGACAAATTGTTTAATTTTCAGGTATTGGAGTTTTATTTTTATTCCTCTGACCTAATTCTAGGATATAGCCTAATACTTTCAAGTTCCCAAATTATTTCTACCTCAGGGCACTAAGGCTAGTCACAGAGATTCCTCAAAATTAAAAAAAAAAAAAGAAATTAAGAAAATCACTGCTTCCTCCTTAAGACCTTACCATTACTGACTTCCTTTCTGCAGCCTCTCCTTTCCCCAACCACTCCTCTCCACCCCCCATTGCCAAGATCTGGGGACCTACACTAGGGCAAATAAACGAACATAAAAGTCATTCTACACTAATTTCAAAAAAATCCTAGTATCAGTATTATCATCATCTCTTGTAGCAAGAGTAACTTCACACAGTACAAATGGTCTGGGCTACGTTTGAGTCGCTTTGGTAGCTCTGAAGAACTCTGCAAAAAATAGGTTTGTTGTGCTTAATACAATATCCTATTTCTTTAGGAAAATCTTTTGAAGTTATATTTTATCATAGATGCAAGAGTGTACTTCATATAAAAAAAGGTGAGGTAATTAATGAGAGTTTTAAATATGTTATCTAATGGCATAAAATAGTACTTCCAGATAATGATTTTTTTTTTTTTTTTAAGTTACAGAAGAAGTCCATCACATAGGTAAGCATTATGGCAGTGGAGGGGTAAACACTCTAGGTTCTTGTCAGCACCGATAACTGGCATGTTTTATGGCAGCAGTTCCAGTCAGTATGTGCAACCTGTTACAAAAGAATTCCAGCAGTGGTGGGTGGAGTGCAGGATAAACAGGGCCATATTTAACAATGGGATACCCTGTAATAAGAGAAGTTCCTAGCTGCCGAATAAATGTCACTCAAAAGCAGCCTCTTGGCTTTTTCTTAAACGGGGCAACTTTCCCTTTGAACTCTCCTGTTGTCTTCCCTCCATTCTTCGAGGCAATGACATTAGCGGGTGAGTATCCATCAGGGTCTGGCAGCTGAAGTAAGTACTTGTAGGGTTCTAGAAGAATTCTTTGGACTATTTCTTGATCTTCCTCCATTGTTTTTAGATTTCAAAGCTGATGGTTCAACGATGATATCACGATTTTCACAAGCCAGTCGTTAGTAGCTGTACCATTAGTTACAATGTTAGTAGCATTAACTTCCCACTTTATAGTTCAGACCCCGCCCCCCACCGCCCCGTGCCCACTTGAATTTCTCTCCACCCTCCTCAGCCACCCGCGACATCGTGCTACTCGGTGCAAGAAAAAGGCCTCATCCCGGCCACACTGAGCAGGCTTCATTCTGTTTGTGATTTTTTAAAGTTAGTTTTAGTTAGTAAGCCTCAGAACAAACCCTTTTTTCTCAATAACCCCACTTTCACCAAAAGTAAAATGTGTAAGAGCACTGCTGTCATTATTTCACTTCATTCAGAAACAAGTGATTGCTCGTTATCTTTAAGAAAGAGTCCCAAACTCTCAAGGCCAAGCCCTTTAGTCCATCCCAGTGGTATCATGATTCCCCATCTTTTCAAAATTGAGGAGACCTTTGTAATGATTCCTATGTAATAGAAGTTAATTGTTAGTTATAATCATTGATTGATTTTAAAAAGCATAATGAAAGCCAATCCTATAAATTTAATAACACTTTAAAATAGATCTGTACCGTAACAGCATCCACATGTACATATATATGTGAAACATATTTGGCATTTAGTCTTCCAATGAAGCTTAGTGTGTGTATGTGTGTGTGTGTGGTTTCCGTGACTCTTTGGACATAGACAGACAGCAGATGACATGAGCTAAGATACCAACACTGTACAGAGGTTTGGGAGATTTTTTTCTGAGGGCTGTACTAACATTTTCATGGATTCCTGAAGAAGAAGGAAGAAATGAGAGAGCTGTACGCATGGTGCCCAGGGGCCCTGGCACCATAAGATCTTTGGGTTATTTGAGAATTTTTTTTAGGATTCCATTTTAGCTCTGCCTATGTCTTACCAGCTATACCTCTTTTTACTTATTTTTTTTGTGATGACCTAGAGTTTTCAGTATTCATCTCAGTTTATCACAATCTACCTTCAGTAAGAGTCCCTGGGTGATGCAAACAGTTAATGCCTTCAGCTGCTAACCAAAAGATTGGAGGTTCAAATCCATCCAGAGGCACCTCAGAAGAAAGGCCTGGTGATGTACTTCCAAAAAATCAGCCACTGAAAACCCTATGGGGTACAGTTCTACACTAACATACATGCAGTTGCTGTGAGTTGGAGTCGACTCAAGAGCAACTGGTTTGGTTTTTGTCTGTTACCTTCAAATAATATTATTTCATGTATAGTATATAATTCTTACATCAATACACTCCCAATCCTTTGAACTTTGTATTATTGTTGTCACACATCTTAATTTTACATATGTTATAAACCCCACAATACATTGCTATTGTTTTTGCTTTAACTGATCAAATATTTCAAAGAGATTTAAAAATGAGACAAAAATGTCTTTTACATTTACCTATATATTTTCCATTTCTGACATTTTTTATTCCTTTGTGTAGACACACATTTCCATTTGGCATCATTTTCTTCCACGTGAAGAACTCCTTTTAACATTTCTTATAATGAAAGTTTCTCTCAGCTTTTATTTGCCATAAAAACTCTGTATTTTGTCTTCATTTATGAAAGATGTGTTTACTGAGTACACAATTCTAAGTTGACGGTTTTTTCTTTCAGCATTTTCAAGATGTTCAATTGTCTTCTGGCCTGTATGATTTCTGACAAAGAGTCTGCTGCCATTCTTATGTTTGTTCCCCTGTACATAATATTTTCCCCCTCTGACTGCTTTTAAGATAATATCACTCACTGGTTTTAAACAATTTGATTATGATGTGTCTTGGTGTGATTTTCTTTATGTTCCTTCTGCTTGGGATTCACTGAGCATCTTGGATCTGTGGATTTGTAGTTTTCAACAAATTTGGAAATTTTTGAGCTATTATTTCTTCAAATAGTTATCTGGCCTTCTGGGACTCCAATTACACATATGCTAGATTATATTCTTTGATATTGTCCCATAGCTCACTGAAGTTCTGTTAATTTTTAGACTTTTTCTGTCTGAGCTTCAGTTTGGATAGTTTCTATTGCTTTGTCTTCAAGTCTGCTTATCTTTTTCTCTACAGCAGTGTTTCCCAACCTCAACCTTGACATGCATTTGGGGCTTGGTAACTCTTTGTTGTTGAGTGTTGTAAGACAGCATGGTGGTGTTGTCTGACGTCCTCATCTAACTTCATAAGTGGGAGGAGAGAGAATTATCATCAACAGCCCAAGGCTGATTCCTATGAGGTGGAGGTCAAACATATCTCCACTCTCCAACCTTTTTACCAGTTCTGATACCAGCCATCCCTCCCATGGCACTCTGTATTCCTCTGCTGGGTTCAATAATTCATTGCAATGCCCACATAGAACTCACAGACCATACTCACACTTATGGGGTTTATTAGAGAAGTGATAGGTTACAACTCAAGATCAGGATCAGGAAGCAAGTAGGCAAAATCTCCCTTCTTCTGAGTAGGACAGCTCTCTCAGCTCCTCTTGGCCCCCTCAGGACAGGCTCCTCTTGGCCCCCTCAGGACAGGCTCCTCATGGCCCCCTCAGGAAAGGCCTCCTCTTTTGGCCCTCAGCCCTCTGCCCTCTGCCCTCAGCCCTACTCGGGCCTGGCTTCTGCCCTATTCAGGCAAATGTTACAAAGCTCCTTGGCTCCACAATAAATGCCCAGAGGCATCCCACTCCTCCAGTAAGCCTCAGTCTAAAGGCACTCAGCACTCTCTCTCCATGGGTCATCCAGCCTACCTCTGCTGACAAGTGCCCGGAGGCACCCCACTCTGCCAGGAAGCCTCCTGCTCGAAGGCACTCAGCTCTCTCCCTCTGTAGGTCAGTACACCCACTGTAGCTACCTTGCTCTGTGGGCTGGGAAGCCCACTGCACTGCTGTCAGCCAATCTCTTGGTTCTGCTGCCATGGTTTCTCTGCCACTGCTTCTCGCCATCTTGCAATGTCTCTGATGTTACAGCTCTCTCTCTCTCTGTCTCCTGGGTATAGGAGATTCTCAGCACAGGAACCACAGATCCAAAGAATGCACTCCACTCTTAGCTCTTCTTTCTGGGTGGTAGTGAGGTCTCCCTTTTGCTGTGGGATTGACTCTCTTTTTAAGCCTAACAGTATGACAAAACTGACCAAGCTGCTCATTAGAGTTCCAAACATCTTATTTGCATGGTCCCACCTCCACAAGGCTGCCATGAACCTTATTTGCATTATTAGTAGGGTCTCCAATCCCCTTGGAAGTCCACAAGCACTTTGTTTGCATAGTTCCACCCAATCACTGGGGCCCTGGTGGTGCAGTGCTTAAGCATTTGGCTGCTAACCAAAGGTCAGCCGTTCAAATCCACCAGCCACTCCTTGGAAACTCTATGGGGCAGTTCTACTCAGTCCTATAGGGTCGCTATGAGTCAGAATCAACTTGACAGCAACAAATCATTACAAAGCTATGAATGGCTAAAAGGGCCATATTAAGTAATTCACTGTACTGCAGTTGTCCTGTACATTGCAGAATGTTTAGCAGCATCCTTGGTTTCTAGATGCCAGTAGAAACTCCCACCCCAAACTGTGACAAGAAAAATCATGTCCAGACATTTCCAAATGTCCCCTGTGGGACAAAATCATCCCCTTTTGAGAACCACTGCCCTATAGCATCTACTGTGTTCTTAATCCCGTCCAGTATATTTTTCATTTCAAGAATTTTTATTTGAGTCTTTTTTATATTTTATTTCTACTCTGATATATTCTTGTTTTTCTTTACATCAGGGATCAAAAACCACAACATGTAAGCCAAATCTAGCTGCCACCTATTTTTGTAAATAAAGTTTTATTTTAACACAGACATGCCCATTCATTTGCATATTGTTATGACTGCAAAGTTCAGTAGTTGAAAGAGAAACCATATGGCCTGCAAAGCCTAAAATATTTATACCCTAGCTGCTTAGAGAAAAAGTTTGCTGACCCCTGCTTTGCATCATTGAATGCGTTTATAAGATTCATAATAGCTATTTTAAGATTATTGTCTGCTAATTCCATTATATCTATCATTTCTGGGTCTATTTCCATTGATTGGTTTTTCTTCTATTATAAGTCATATTTTCCTCTTCTTTGCTTGTCTAGTAGTAATTTTACTTTGACGCAGGACATTGTGAAGTTTAAATTGTTGGGTGCTAGATTTTGCTGTATTCATTAAAGAGTGTTAGATTTTGTTCTGGCATGCAATGAAGTAACTTGCAGATCAGTTTCATCTTTCAAGGCTTGCTTTTAAGTTTTGCTGTGTCAAGTTCAGAGTAGTCTTTATTTTGGGGCTAATTTAATCCTGCTACTACTAAAATGTGACATTTCTGGGGACTCTACCAAAAGACCCGTGTATCACTAGATATCTCCACTCTTGTTGGTTAGGAAACAGTCTATTCATAGCCTTGTATAAGCTCCAGGAACTGTTCAGCATATTGCTTTCTGGTGGTCCTTTCCTTGCCCTGGGGTAGTTTTCTCTCATGCATGGGCAGGTTAGTATTCAGCCAAAGACTCAAGCAGCTTCTTCTTCTCTAGTACTTGTCTCTGAAAATTGTCGCCACCTTGACCACCTCACACTCCCTTCTCTGCATTCTCAACTCAGCAAGGTCACCATGCTTTGTTTGGTATTACTCTGTCTGCAGTGAAGCCTGGAAACAGTTTCTAGGCAATAATACCAGGGAATCATAAGGCTCACCTCATTTGTTTCTCTTTTTTCAAGGATCACAGTCTTGTATTGCCTTATTCAATGTCTGAAACCACCATTTTATATAGATTTCCATTTCCTAGTTGTTTACAACAGAAAGGCAATTCCAATAGCAGTTAATCCTCATGAGTAGAAGTGGAAGTCTCCGTGAAGAGTTTCAAACCAAAGAAACAGCAGACTTTTATATTTAAAATACTTTTTTCAGTATGAGAAATACCATGCCTACCAGTGAAGCAATCTAAAACAAGGAAGGGCAGAAATACTAACTTCCTTGGATATTTCACACTTGTAAGAGAAACAGGCATCTAAATTATCCTGTAAAATCCATCTAAGGTCTAAAAGAAGTAAATAAAATTATCATTCATTACGTATTTTTGGCTTATTATTGTTGGCATGTTAGTTTTGGGTCAAATTTATGGTGTAGATTTTTATGTTTATATGTTATATGACTACTTTGATTTTACAATAAGCCCAAATGTGCTATAATATGTTTAATATATTTATTCCCGTTTTATAGGGCTTGAATCATCATTTTATTATTTCAAATGATGTTGCTTTTTGCTCTTGTGCCTTGTTATTGGCTGTATTTATAATTAATTGGATCCTGAGTCTTTAGTTAGGAGTACAGCCCTTTCTATGACATAATTCCAATGGGAAAATAAGCATCACTGTATAATGATTTGCTTTATAATATTGTTTTCAGGGACATATTGTAGCAAAAAGTAGCCATTGATTTAAAACAGCTTCAGTTTGATTCCTGCATTGCTCCTAAACATAGTGTGTGTCCTGAACTAGGTAACAAATGTACAGAGAACAATAATCAAATATTGTAGTTCTTTGTATCTACAATGCCTTGTATATAAAAGCAAGACACAATGCACTTTATTTTAAACTTTTTTTTAATCAGCATAACTCTTTCTTTAAATGGTATCTTGTATGTTAGCCCAATAGAGAAAATAGATCAACAAGAATTCCTCTGGTTGAAGTGGGATGAAGAACTCAGACCCCCACTTACTGAGTTCCTTCTACTTTTATTGCAAGGTAGTCACTAAAACCCCTTCACTGATCTGTGAGGCTCCAGAGTGTATGGTTCAGGATTTGGAAACAGTCAATCTGAATTCAAGTGCAGGGCCCTCTATTTACTTGTTGAGCGATTTTTAACAAGCTACTTAACCTTTCTGAGGCTGTTTTCTATAAAATTGGGATTTTAATAATAATAATACCTCTGTATCAGTTAGGGATGATTTTTGTTGAAAGTAAAAGACAAAATCCAATTTATAGCAACCTGATAAAACAGAGATTTATTTTTTGTACTTGAAAAAAGTTCTAATTATGCAGTTGCTGAGGTTGTTTTGGAGGTGCAGTGATATTGCTGGGACCCTGGCTCTCTCTGTCATCCTCAGTGTTTCAGTTTTCATCCTTTTGCTTGTTACTTCAAGGTCAGAAGATGGCTGCTTATTTATGGTTCCAGGAAGAAAGAAAGGACAAAGGCAGCCACCTCAGGAATTTTTTTTGTATTGTTTTGTTTTTATTTCAGTGTCTTGGTTACGTAGTGCTGCCATAGCAAAAATACCACAAGTGGGTGGCTTTAACGAACAGTAACGTACTTCTAACAATTCTGGAGGCTCAAAGTCTAAACAGGATCTCGGCCGTGTCAATTCTTTCTATGAGCCTCTCTCCTAGTTTCTGCTGTCTGTCAGCAATCATAGGCATTTCTTGGTGTTCTTTGATGGTCCTTGGCATCTCTTCTCCCTGTGTATGTCTCTGTGTCTATTCTGGTCTTTTGATAACTCAGAAACTCAGATTATGTTTAGGATCCACCCTACACTGGTATGCCCTCATTAACATAACAAAAGAAGAATCCTATTTCCAAATAGGATCACATCCACAGGTACAAAGTCCAGGAATTCAACATATATTGGGGAGGAGGGACACATCCAATCCATAACATTTAGGAGGATAAATCCTCCCCAGCACACTTCCTTTTATATCTCATTAGCTAGACCATGCCCATCCTTAGCCAATCAGTTGCCAAAAGTAATGAGTTTGGACCAATCAAAATTTCCATCCTAGGGGTTTGGATAGGGTCACATACTCCCACGTCTCAAGGGTTCTCCAGCCCAACATCTAAACACATCAGGGTCCTGTGGCAGGAAAGGAAGAACAGAGGAGGAGTGGTCACGGGTATCTACCATGTCTGCCCCCATACCTGGCTTTTAGATGGCTGCTATGAGCCTCACATGAGAATATATGCACCATAGAAATGAGACTCATCATTAAATTAACTACTCAGTGAATTCTTGAGGAGTGAATGAAGGAGGAACTCTCGGTGGAGAGTAAGAATGATTCCAAATCCTGAATGAATGAAAGTCCTAGGTCAGTTATTGTCATAGTCCAATGATGCCTACATCAGAAGGAACTGAAGAGCTGTTTATTAAATCTGTGTATTCAGATCTACTGAAAGTGAGCCTCTAGGTGGATCCCAGGAACCTACATTTTAACACGTCTTTCAAGTGATTCTTACTCCAGCTGAAGTTTGAGAACCATGTTCCTGCATGACTGGGGGAAGCACAGTGAGGTATAATCAGATATTCTTGATAGATGAGCACTTGCGGTGGATATTTTAGGGGCGTGATAGAGGGGAATGCCAAACAAAGAGGCAGGCTGTTGAACAGCAACTGTACCTCTATTCAGCACAGTGTAAGCACTCAATAATGTTGGCAACTTTTATTATTATTGACAATTTTCTCCAGCACCAGGAGACCTAGATCTTAATGGCTGCTTCAGCTGTAGTTCAGCTGTTCTGTCACCATCTGTGAAATGAATCTGCTATCACCCAGCTCTGTTTGCAGTAGACACCAATGAAGTCCCCTAATTCAATCCACAGGGAGCAATAGGAAAGTTCCAATTCATTCTGTAGGTCAATAAGAAATTTCAAGATTGTTTTGAAGGCATTTGCAAGGCAGATGCAATATCTATAAAGGGTATAGAGTCTCTCAAAAAGAAAGACATCATTAAACAAATTCAAGGTGTAATGATTAGTGGCATCTCCTTAGCCCAGAGTATTTGGAAGAGCAGATGACAAATTACAAAACTCTTGGCAGAATGCTGAAAAGTTCTACCTAACATAATAACATAGCATGTCTGAAGCTAAGTATCTGAGGGTGATCGAGCAGATGCTTTCCTGGTTGATTTTGAAACAAATTAATCAAGTCATGAATGATCATTCTAGGCTGTGTGTCTCAAGTTATATGACTAGACTTGAAATGAATGTCAAATGTATATATGTATATACATATATATATGTATACACACATACACACACATGTATATACATACATATACAAACATACACATGCATATGTAGTGTGGCTATGAATCTGTATCGACTCAATGGCAATGGGTTTGGTGTTTTTGGTAAATATATAATTTTATACATGTATGAGCCCTGGTGGCACAGTGGTTAAGAGCTCAGCTGCTAACCAAAAGGTCAGCAGTTCGAATCCACCAGCCATTCCTTGGAAACCTTACAGGGGCAGTTCTACTCTGTCCCATAGGGTCGCTGTGAGTTGGAACCAACTGGATGGCACGTAACAACAGCGACCCTATAGGACAGAGTAGAACTTCCCCATAGAGTTTCCAAGTTCTTTATGTACATAATTTATGAGTCGGAATCGACTCGACAGCAATGGATTTGGTTTATACACACACATACATATACACATGCACACATAAACATATATATTTAAATTTATATATACACAAACATTGTAAAAACATGTGTGAGCCACATGGTCAACATGGTTATTGGTTTAAAAAGTTGATTGCATATCTCCATTTGCCATTCTTTGAACTGCTTTTCCTATAAGCTAAACAAATCTCTAGAGCTTGCATAAAAGCTACGGTGAGTATGCACATAGTAGCACCTGAGATCCTCCTAAACTCCCTCAAGTGCTGATAATACCTTCAAAATGCTGAAAGGCTAGGTATGGGCAGGGAAAAAATATATAAAAACAAGGAATTTTTCTTTTTTAATCTTGGGCAATGCACCTAATCTCTCTAAACTTTATTTTAAACTAAACTTTTGGTTAGTAGCTGAGCTCTTAACCACTGTGCCACAAGGGCTCCTCTTACACATAAAATGTCCTTGATGAACATGTATTTTTAATTTCATTACTCTCTATATTTAGATGTAATAGATTTGAAGAAGTGATTTGCACCCAGGATCCCTGATTTATAGTGTTTGAAGGCACAGCTGAGAACATAGTTAGGAAGGCACCACGTCAATGACAGAGTCCCAGCCTGACATGGACAGGCATCCAGTACTGGAGCTCATGCTGGAAGAGTTCTCCCTGAGACCTGCAGACTGCAACATGTCCATACATGAAGGCCACAGATGCACCTATAGGTGGATTTGGAAGAAGCCTTAAAGAACCACTCTTTGACATCATCTCTTGAAGCCCATATCCCACCAGCTTCAGGACCCCTCTCATCACCCCACGTCAGGAAACTGCCTTCTTGTTTACCTCCTCCTTCTATTTCTGGAGGTCATCTGAGCATAGGTGAGCAGGTGTGTTGACTCCCCACCCAGAAACACCATTCTGCAAGGTGAGTGAGATTCCATTTCCCACACCTGCATTAGACTGGTGCTGAAATGCTTGTTGGTGTAGTGGACTAAGTAGGTAAGGATACTTTTTCTTCACTTTTCAGACCCAGAATGGTGTTTCTGCCCTCTGGTTTTAAACTCAAGAGAAATCCGCAATGGTCCCTCAGGTGGATTTTGAAGCTCTCGTTTTGCTCCAGGAAATTGATTCTTTTAAAGGCATGCAAGGAAGCAGTGTCTCCAGACTGATTTGTGATTAATTTCTTCCTTCTTTGCATTTGGTCATCTTTGTGTAGGAATGTTATTCTGTGCCATCTCCATCTGGGTGGCTGGTTTTCAGTTATAATCCCCTGACCCAGAAGACGAGGAGAGACAGACTCTGTGTCATTTGTATACTCTATATGGAGAAGGAAGCCAGTAGGTGTTGAGCAACTTCTATGTGATGAGTATTGTTCTAGATATTATGCATATGACATCTAATTTAATCTTCAAAATAACCCTGCAAGATGGGTGACATTTTTCCCATTCTATAGGCAAGGAAGCCGAGGTTCAAAAATGATGGGTAACTTATTCAACGTCAGGCTGTTAGGAACCAAAGTCAATTCAATTCTAATCCAGAGCTCTTGGGCCTCAAAACCTTTGTTGTGTTTATTGTACCAGCTCAATGCTAGAAACTTGGGGCCTTTGGGGACCACAGTGACGAGAGTCTATTTAAGAGAAGAGCCTAGTTGAACCTGTTCTAATTTCCAAAAGCCAGCCAGGTATGGAGAGGCCGTCTCTGTGATATGATTGCCTGGTCAAGAGCACAGCTCTGAACTTCAGTCTACAGTTATAAATAGAAGCTTTTGAACTCCCATTTCTCTTACTTCTCTTGGTCAGTCAAGTGCTGTTGCTGTTTTTAATTTTACTGTGCTTTAGGCGAAGTTTACAGTGCAAATTAATTTCTCATGCAAAAATTTACACACAGATTGTTTTGTGATGTTGTTGTCAGCCCTCTTCCCCTTTCTACCCTAGGTTCCCTGTGTCCATTCGTTGGATTTTTGTGTCCCTTCCTGCCTTCTCATCTTTGCTCTTGGGCAGGTGCTGCCTACTTGGTCTCCTATACTTGACTGAACTTAAGTAGCACATTCCTCACAAGTGTTGTTTGTTTTATAGGCCTGTCTAATCTTTGGCTGAAAGGTGGACTTCAAGAGTGGCTTCAGTTCTGAGTTAGCAGGGTGTCTAGGGCCATAGTCTCGGGGGTTCCTCCAGTCTCTGTCAGACCAGTAAGTCTGGTCTTTTTTTGCGATTTTGAATTTGTTCTACATTTTTGTCCTACTCTGTCCAGGACTTTCTGTTGTGATCCCTGTCAGCAAGGTCAGTGGTGGCAGCCAGGCACCATCTAGGCTCAGGATGGTGGAGGCTGTGGTTCATGTGGTCCATTAATCTTTTGGACTAGTATTTTCCTTGTGTCTTTGGTTTTCTTCATTCTCCTTTGCTCCGGATGGGATGGGACCAATAGATACATCTTAGATGGCTGTTCACAAGCTTTTAAGACCCCAGATGCTACTCACAAAAGTAGGATATAGAACATTTTCTTTATGAACTATGTTATGCCAATTGACCTAGATGTCCCTCAAGACCATGGTCCCTTAGCCCTAGCAACTTGGTCCCTCAAAGTGTTTGGTCCCTCAAAGTGTTGTGTCTAGGAAGCTTGTATGACTTTGCCTTGGTCAAGTTGTGCTCACTTCCCCTATATTGTGTGTTGTCTTTCCTTTTACCAAAATTAACACTTGTCTACTATCTAGTTAGTGATTTCCCCACCTCAACTCTCCCCTCCCTAGTAACCATCAAAGATTGTTTTTTTCTGTGTTTAAACATTGAGTTTTTATAATAGTGGTCTCATACAATATTTGTCCTTTTGTGACTGATCTATTACACTCAGCATAATGCCTTCCAGATTCATCCATGTTGTGAGATGTTTCATGGATTCATCATTGTTCTTTATCATTGCATAGTATTCCATTGTGTGTATGTACCATAAGTTGTTTATCCATACATCTGTTATGGGCACTTAGGTTGTTTGTATTTTTTGCTATTGTAAATAGTGCTGCAACAAACACGGGTGTGTGTATGTCTATTAGTGTGACAACTCTTATTTCTCTAGGATATATTCCTAGGAGTGGGATTGCTGGATCATATGTTATTTCTATTTCTAGCTTCTTAAGGAGATGCTCTACCATTTACCAAAGTGATTGTACCATTTTACATTTCCACCCACAGTGTATAAGAGTTCCAATCACCTTGCAGCTTCTCCAACATTTGTTATTTTCTGTTTTTTTTTTTTTTATTAGTGCCAGCAATGTGGGGGTGAGATGGTGTCTTACTGTAGTTTTGATTTGCATTTCTCTAATGGTTAATGATCGAGAACATTTCCTCGTGTGTCTGCTAGCCGCCTGAATGTCTTCTTTGGTGAAGTGTCTGTTCATATCCTTTGCCCATTTTTTAATCAAGTGGCTTTTTACCTTTTCTTTCTTGCACCTGGACTAAGTGTACCCTGGGGACATCATGCACATTCCTTTCTGCAGCCTGTTAGATATTTTTGAATGTGGAGTTAAAAAAACACAGTTCTTATTTGATGACTGAGAGTGAGAGACAGAGGAAGAGATAGAGAAACAGAAGCAGTGAGAGAGAAGAGGGAGGATTGTGAGATTGGTGTAATTAGAATTGCATAGCATTTCAGCCGGTTGAACAACTTTATATCTATCCCCGGCACGCAGGAGAAAATGAGGCTCCATGAAGAGACCAGACTTGAGACCCCCCACCTTGCCACTCTCCCTGAGCATAGAGGCTTCCATAGCTTCCTCACCTGAGAGATGGCATGGCTAAGGCTCAGAAACAGTAATGCCTTGACTGAGATCTCACAGCTAAAATAGTGTAGGAGACAGAACCCTAGTCTCCTTACTGTTCCTCTAGGTTTTTTGCACTCTGTTCCCACCCACCACCTTCAGCACCTTGTGAAAGAGACCATGGCCACAGGCCTCATCCCTTTAAAGTAGAGTCTATCTTGTTGTTGTTGTTAGTTGCCATCAAGTTGGCTCCAACTCATGGTGACCTTATATATAACAAAACAAAATGTTGCCCAGTCCCGGGCCATCTTCATGATTGTCAGTATGTTTGAGTCCATTGTTGCAGCTGTTGTGTCAATCCATCTCATTGAGGGTTTCCCTCATTTTCACTGACCCTCATCTTTAGTCTATTTTACCTGAATATTTTGGTAGCATGAAATGTGGGGCAAAGAAGTATAGAGTTTAGACTAGATAACATCTAGGGCCCTTTTCAGGCTGCTGGGTTGGTGCAAAGGTTAAAGTGTTCAGCTGCTAACTGAAAGATCAGAGGTTTGAGTCTACCCAAAGGCATCTCAGAAAAAAAGGCAACCTACTTCTAAAAAAGCAACCACTGAAATCCTATGGAGCACAGTTCTACAGTGACACACATGGGGTCACCTTGAGTTGGAATCAACTTGACAGCAACTGGTACTGGTAGAGCCCTTTTCAAGAAGTTTGGATAATACAGGGCTGGGTTTGAGTTCCTGACTTCATCACTACCCCCTGTGTAAACTTGAATCAGTCATTTCACCTCTTCTGAGTCTGTTTCTTGTGAATCAAAATTATGAACCAACCTCTTAGGATTTTTATTGTGAACAATTAAGGGGGTATGTAACTAGACAGTAGGTACATGGTTAGCAATCAAAATCTAAAATTCAAGTAATAAATCGTCAATAAAATTTCATTCCTTCAGCTGAAAAGACACCCCAAATTTTGAGCCCTTCTCATGTCCTTAGACTTGGAGGGCAGCACATCACGTAATTTACACGTCTTGTTGTCAAACAAATTCAGATCTTTAGGTCATTCCAGGATGAGCTATGTTTAACTGGATTAATTTTGCTCAGTTTCCAACAGTCTATAGAGACCCACTTACCTGGACCCTAAGGACCCAGGCCCTTAGACTATGCCAGTTCCACTCAGCAGCCAAAGTTATTAGCCTGCCCACCTAAAGCTGGAGAATTCTCTTAGGAGGATATTGCATGTGTTAATCCAACCAGTTATTAACTATTTAATTAAGTCGGACTCAATAAATGTATATTGAATACCTAGAATGTAACATGGGTGCTAGGTTCTGGGGACACAAAGATAAATAACCCCTGACACTGCCTTGGTGAAGTCCCCATGCCTTTGTATGTATGTGGTGTGTGCTAGGTGCTATGAGTGAGCCTATTTCCTTGGGGATCTTCACAGGCCCGTTATGTTCCACCTCTTCTTCAAAGGACACCTCAAGTCTTCTCAAGCCACATACTCCCTTCCTCCCATACGTCCTCCTTCTTTTCTTCCCTCCTCTTCCTCTTTCCCTTCATCTGTTCCTCCTTTCCTCAAGTCCATCCTTTCTTCCTCTTCAGGCTTCCTTCAATTTACAAATAATTATTTAATACCTACTATGTATTAGGTGGAGTCCCTGGGTGGTACAAACAGTTAACGCCCTCAGCTGCTAACTGAAAAGTTGGAGGCTCTAGTCCACTCAGAGGCACCTTGGAAGAAAGCCCTGGCAATCTATTCCTGAAAGATCAGTCATTGAAAACCCTATGGAGCATACTTCTGACGGAGGTCCCCATGAGTCGGAATCAACACGACAGCAATGAGTTTTTATGTATAATATACTGTTATAGAACAAGGCAGATAAGCCCCTACTCTCAAGAAGCCTATCCTTTCTAAAAGCCTTTTTTATCTTGAGATAATTTTAGACTTAAAGAAAAGTTGCAAAAATATTACCAAGTTCCTATATACCCTTCACCCAGCTTCTCCCATGCCAACATTTTACATAATGATGGTACAATTACTAAAACCAGGAAATTAACATTAATACAATTCTATTAACTATTCTACAGATCTTACTAGAATTTTGCCCATTTTCCTCCTCCTTTTTCTGGTCCAGGATCCATGCAGTACCCTACCCTGCATAGAGTTGTCATCTCTCCTTAGTCTTCAACAGCCTATGACAGTCTACCTTTGTCTTTTATGACCCTGACAGTTTTGAATAGAACTGCTCAGGTATTTTGTAGAATGTCCCTCAATTTGGGTTTGTCTAATGTTTTCTCATGAGTAGATAGAGGTTCTACATTATTGGGAAAGACACCACATAAGTGATGTATCCTTCTCAGTGCATCATACCAAGGGGTGCATGATGTCTTAGTTTCCTAGTGCTGCTGTAACAGAAATACCACAATGGATGGATTTAAAGAACAGAAATTTACCAATTTGTTGTCAGCCCTGGGCATTTCTTGATTCCAAGGTTATCTTTACATGGCTTCTGTCCTCCTCTGTGTGTCTCTGTGTCTAATCTGCTCTTTTGCTCTTTGTATTACTTAGAAGTGATTAGATTTAGAGCCCACCTTAGTAGGGTAGGAAACCCTGGTAGCATAATGGTTAAGAGTTCAGCTGCCAACCAAAAGGTTGGCAGTTCAAATCCACCAGGTGCTCCTTGGAAACCCTATCGGGCAGTTCTACTCTGTCCTATAAGGTCGCTATGAATTGGAATCAACTCAATGGCAACAGGTGTTCTAGTAGGGTATGCTCTAACTAACGTAACAAAGATGACAGACCCAATTTCCAAACAGGATTACATCCACAGGTATAGGGGTTAGGATTCCAGCACAAATTTTTTTGGGGGGAGGTGGGCACAATTTAATCCATAACACTGTCAAAATGTCTTATTACTGATGATATTAACACTGACCAGTTGGTGAAGGTGGTGTCTGCTGGCTTCCTCCACTTTAGTAAAGTTACTGTTTCCCCTTTATAATTAATTAGTATCTTGTGGGGAGATACTCTGAGACTATGCAACTATTCTGTTTCTCATCATACTTTTGCCAACTAATTGTGTCATCTATTGTTTTTTGAGCACTTCTTTACCCAAGAAGCCTACCTTTTATTAAGAGGAATTAGACAATGAAGAAGTAATGAAATAAATTAGATGCTTTTAGATAGTGCAAGTGTTGTAAAGAAAATGTAAGAGGGTGGAGTGGAGAAAGAAAGAGGTTCACTTTAGGTGACCCATCAGGGGAGTCCTCTGTAAGGAGGTGACATTGGACCTGAGACCCGAATGACAAAAAACCAGCTGAGTGAGATCTAAGAGAAAAGCACTCCAGGCAAAGCACACAGCAAGAGCAAATGCCCTGAAGCCAGACCAGCAAGCTTGTTTGAGAAAAGGAAGTGAGACAAGGATGCAGAGGTAGGTAGAATCAGATCTGGTAAAACCCATAGGCAGTATAGTGTGTATGAAACTTTTCCAAGTGCTGTGCAACTTCCTTCAGCAAATATGCTCCATATCTCTGCTGTTCAGTAGTTACTAGCCACATCTATTTAAATTTTAATTAATTAAAATTCAATAAAAAATTCAGTGCCTCACTCACACTGGCTATATTTTAAGTGCTCAGTAGTCACTGTTGTGGCTAATGGCTCCACATTGGACAGCACAGATACAGAACCTTTCTATCATCACAGAAAGTTCTCCTGGATAGTGCCTTCTAGACACCATTCATTATGCTGGTTTCTACAGGAGATAGAGAGTTGAGTGAGTTATGGCCCCTGGTCTCCAGTAACTTCAAGGTGAGGAGACAAATATGTAAATAAATGTACTGCCAGGCAGCATGTAATAAGAACCATGAGCATGGCACAGAAAAATGCTGTGGAAGCCCAGACATGAATGAATCACTTACAACTGGGAAATCAGGAAAGGCTTCACAGAGAAGCAGCACTTGGATTTTAGAACGGTGGTAAGATTCTGATAGGTGGAGATAAGGAGGTCATGCCTGATGAAAGGTTTGGTATGAGCTGAAGTTTTGGAGACAGAAGTACAAGATGAAGATGGCAAGGACTCTAGGTTGGCTGGGGTTTGGGTGTGTGGAGAGAATGTGAGAAGGAGATCAGCAGGCAGGTGGGTAATGTGGTGTGAAGGGCCTGAGAGCCAGGCACAGGCGTTTTCACTTTATCCATAGGCAGTGGGGAGCAATGGATGGAGGTTACCAAAGGAAGAATGTTACCAGACTGTGCTTCAGAAAGACCAGACAGCTGCTGTCAGAGGTGGACTCTGGCTGGGGGGAGACTGACTGCAGGGAGAGGGCTGGAAATCTATTTGCAGAGGAGCAGATGTGAGGTCATTCATGTTCCAGCATATATTTTTCGGAAGCCTGAAAACATTTTCAAGCACGTAAAGACAGGCTGCTTGAAACATAACATTTCAGAAACAGACCGTGAGATTTGAAAATATGCCACTTACTCTTTATAGCAGAACATCAGACCCACAAGATTGGATTAGGATATTTGATAAACAAGTGCCCGTTGTACATGTTTACTCCCCCAAATCAGGGTTTTGTTTTTAACTTTAGTGCTCATAAAAAACTACTGGGCAGCTTGGTAAAATGCAGCACCCCCAGAGACTGATTTAACAGGTCAGGGATGGCGTCTAGGAATCTGCATTTTAACAAGAAGGAGCCATGAGTAGGGAAGTCAGTGATCTGAGGAAAAACATCTGAAGAGAATTGTTCGGTCACATTTCCTTTTAGGTTTTCTGTACTGAAATTAATAGATTCCCCCTTCTCATTATGTATATGCTACAGTACAGCCCCAAACCAAAATCCGTTGCCGTCGAGTTGATTCTGACTCATAGTGACCCTATACGACAGAGTAGATCTGCCCCGTAGGGTTTCCAAGGCTGTAATTTTTACAGAAGCAGACTGCCACATATTTCTCCTGCAGGGCAGCTGGCTTTGAACCTTTCGGTTAGCAGCCAGATACTTAACCACTGTGCCACCAGAGCTCCTTTATAGTCTAGCAGGTGTGAAAAAGTGTTCCTTTCCCACTTTGCCTTTTTCCCTCACCTCCAGGAATTAATAGATTTAAGAGGAATGTAACATGTTTTTCTATTTACAATTTCTATTTGTTTTATCCATTTAGAAGAGGCTTCAAGAATTATCCCTTCATTTTCCTCTTTTTCCCCGAGGGCTGATTTCTACCCTTCACCCACTGATCCTTACACGCATACTCGTTTTGCTTTGCTCTGTCTGCCTTGTGCAGCCACAAGTTCTGTGACGACAAGGACCTTCTTGGAGTCACTGCCACAGACCGACAGTGTTTGGCTTGGTGCCCTGGAGTTATTGCAATAAGCACTGGTCTCACCCTCCTCAGGGTTTTGGGCCTAACTGGTATCACATGTATTCTGATAACCACACTGAATTGGAGTTGTTATGAAAGCCGTTTTACCGATGAGATCGCCGAGTCTCAGAGGGGTTAAGTGGCACACTCAGGGCATGCAGTGAATATCTCAGTGGTTTAGAACCTAGGTCTCTGAACCCAGCTCCCATGTATTTTGGTCTTCACCATACTTTCTCAGAAAATGTAGATGCTTGGAGATGCTGATGTTTTTTTCCCTGGGGTCATAGAAGCCCTGCTGTGAAGGCAGACCAGGAGGGTGATCTCACTTTCCCCTTTGCCCTTTGTGTTTTGCTGGCTGTCGTCTATTTCCAACTCTGCACTTTCTCTTCCTGTATGTCCAATGCCATATGCCCAGGAGTGATCGCACCGACAGGCAGCTGTTCCACTAGCTCATTTTCAAGACGAGCATTCCAAATTCACAGGTACCAGGGGAGTCCAGAGGGTGATAATCACTGACCTTCCCTCCAATTCCACAGAAGAAAGGAGACTTGCACAATTTAACATGGCACCTGTCTTCCCAGTATGTCAATGTTTCAGACAAAATGCTTGAGAATGGAGCCTCAAGATTTCCTTTGGCAATCCATGCCTCTGATGTAACAGATGGGGGTTTCAAGGCAGAAGCCATATCTGCACAGACAGCTCCTGTAGGGAAGGGACCAGGGAAGGGCTAACATCCATGAGTCCTCAGCTTCTGCAGCCAGCTCCTTTGGGGCATTGTCTTCTCCCAAAGGTTTCCCAGGACCAGATGAAGGATCTCCAAGTCGCATGCCCAGGGGAAACAAGTTGGATCTGGGCTGTGAGTGAGAAAGTACCCAACAGTCATGTTTGTCCCATTGCTGACGAGTGGATTCCAACTCATAGCGACCCTACAGAACAAAGAATTGCCCCGTAGTGTTTCCAAGGAGCGGCTGGTGGATTCGAACAGCTGCCGACCTTTTGGTTAGCAGCTGAGCTCTTAACCACTGTGCCACCAGGGCTGTCAGTGCCTATATTAATGTAGACCCTGATGCAAATCTCCTAATGAAGAATTTGCCAAGCAGCTTGAAGGGCATATTCAGCCTTCAGGGTTCAAGAGAAAAACCACCACCTTGGGAGACAGGTAAATAAATTTGCTTTCTGTAGGCTCCAGAGGACATTGCTTACACCTTCAGGAAATTCAAATTAATTGACTGGGTGCCTGGTTTCCTACTATGGAGTTGTTGGGTGGTGCAATTAGTTAATGTTCTCAACTGCTAACTGAAAGGTTGAGGTTGGAGTCCACCTCGTAAGAAAGGCTTGGCAATCATCTTCTGGAAAATCAATCATTGAAAACTGTATGGAGCACAGTTTTACTCTGACACACATGCAGTTGCCATGTGTCAGAATCAACTCCACAGTAAATGGTTCCCCTGAGAGTATTGTGAGGGTAGGTTCCATGTCTTATCCACCTTCTTTCTCTAGTGCCTGGCTTCTGGCACATAGTAAGTGCTCAATACATGTTAACCTAATAAATGAACAAATGGATGCATTTCATGGCGTGGCATGACAGCTGTCTTCAATGACTGGAAAACTGATGTCCAAAAGAGTGATTATCTTTGCTCTTTATGCCACAGAGGGTAGAACTAGGATCAAGCAGTGGATGCTATGATTTTAACCAGCATATAAGGTAGAGGTTTTTGTTCTTGTTGTTGTTTTAATAGTCTGGACATTAAGAAGTTGAGATGGGCTGACTGCTTTGGGGGAGGCGGTGAGATCCTCATCAAAGCAGAGCTATAAACTATAAACTGGAGGAGAACATGCAAAGATGTTCTAAAGAGGATTCAAGCCTGGATAGTTGGTTGGGTGGCTGGTCTAGACACATTTAAGGTTTCTTCCAACCTTGAGACTCGCAGATTTCAAGATTTGTTTCTATTCAACTGCAGGGCTGCTTTAGTGGTCTGAATATATACGGGGATATTTTTCATCTTCCAAAGTAATCCGAAGGCGGCCTCTGCACTTACTTAGGGAGCTTTTGGTGGGAACTGTGGATTGACTTATAGCGGGGCTGACTCATATGCTGCGTGATTCACTGTGCTCTATAGAAGCCCCCAAGCACGTATATCATTGTGTCTGCTGCTCCAAGATGACACTGTTACTTCCCACCTGTGCAAATACAGCTGTAAAACATGATGCATGGCCAGCGTCCCTTCCCCACACTATAGACAAGAGCACTCACCCTCTGGTTTAACTTGCCCACAAGGTATACACACCCTCTTCGGCATTTCAACACTCATTTGCAAGTCTGTTAAGAAGAAAAGAGAATTGCAAATGAACTCACATTACCAGCCATACCAGACCAGCCTCCCTCCTAAATTACTTTGCATATTAAGTCTGTGGACTACGGAAACCCAGGTCCTCTCTGGCTTCCTGGAAAATCAAAAAGGTTTCCAGCAGTTTCAGCAAACAAGCAGGTTCTGAGCCTTCTCTCTTTGTTAGAGATTTGATTCAAACTGTGTCCACTAGCAGTGAAATACAAAGAGAAAAAAAGTCAGTCTGGTATAGCTTCGAAATGTTTAGCAAGCTCCACAGGAAAGAATAATAAAGCACAAATTGTTGCATCTGGCCTTAAATTTATGAAGAAAACAATAATGCAAAAAACCAAAAATGTTACTCTTCTTTATCATTTAAAAAAATAATTACAACTCTTCATCACTTCTTTCACCCTTTTACTTTGCCCATTTTGAAATTGCATCAAAAGCACTGTACTTTCTCCCCACCCCTCCATTAACAATAAACTTTGGATTGAAAAATCCACACATTCAAGCAGCAAAGGGATTGGGAAAAGTCGAGAGTAGGAAGGCCCTCCATACTAAAGACAGCTACTGTGGGTGGGTCTCCTGTCAGGAATCTAAGCCAGGAGTTTACAGGGAAGAGCTGTGCTGCTGGATCTCAGGGATTTAAAGGGGCCATCCCTCCCCTCCTCCCCAAGCCACCCTCTTTTTACCAAAGGTGCCATTGAATTATGCCATCTCCTGAGAGAGACGGACTGTGGAAAGAAGGACAGGGTCCGACTCCATTGTGTTTTCTTTTCCATGTGCCCAGCAAGCTAGGACTGATTCCATTATATTTCGTCCATTTGGGGCAATCATCTTGAACTGCATTATAATAAACACACAAGATTTCTTTTCCCCTCCTGAAGCCATTGCTTACTGTGCTGCTCAAAATAATTTCCCAATGTGACAAAAGTGCAGCATGTCAGCAGCCCTGCTCCACCTGTAGTTTCTGCCCTCTCCTACCCAGATACTGTGAAGGCTTAATCAGAACGTCCCCTGCCTAGGTGCTGGTGTACTTGCCAGAGAGACGTCTGCAAGAAATCAGAGCAGATGTGCTAATGAACAGCAGCAAATGGCCCCTGGATAAGGAATAGGGCAGCCCCTGGAGAGTCAGCGGGGTTAAGGGATATTCAGCCCAGGGCAGGAGGCAGGAGGTGGCCAGATGCGCTTCAGTGTTGCAACTGTACTAGCTCCACAGGGAATGCACCAAATGGTGGACAGTCAGAGGACACAGAGGGCATATCTGGGCACTGCCGGGGAGCATCACCTCACCTCTCTGCAGCCTGGCTCCTCCTGGTGTGTTAACAGTATGCCTGGGCCTTGCCCCTGCCCCCCTGAGAATCTATTTAATCGGTGGGGGTGGAGCCTGAACATTGATATGCTTCAAAACTCCCCAGGAGATTTTAGTGTGCAGCCTGGGTTGAGAACTGCTCATCTAGACCCTAGAGACATGTCAGGGTTGCACAGCGCCCAACTCAGTTAAATAGTTGGAGTGCACTGCTCTCATCATTACTACTATTATTATTAATCCAAGGCTGATTGCACATCCTGGTAGCATCTAGATTGTCATATCCTGAGGAGGGAGCCTCATCCCAGAAATCTTTAGTGTCCCCTCACACGTTTTGACCCAGGATAAGTGTTCAGTAAATGTAGCTTGAATCGTTAAGATGAACCTTAAGAAGCAGATCAACTTAACTTTTTTTCCCCAGGCCCGTGTGCCTCTGGCTGTGAGCCATGACCATGGCCTACTTATTATCAAGAGCCTTGGCTTTGGGTCGGACACTCAGGTTCTTGTTCTAGCTCCAGCACTTTGATCAAGTCTCTTGCCTTCTCTAGGCCTCAGTTTTCCCATTTGCAGAACAAGAGTGTTGGATTATGTGATCTATCACTAAAGACCCATCTGCTCTAATTTTCAATGGTTTTAGGAGCATGCATCAACAAAACATTCTTATGTGTCTACTAACAGAAGACCCAGGCCAGGAGAAATGGCACAATACTCTTTGGTATTTGGGAGAAAAGCAGCATCAGAGGCACAGGGATAAAACTGCTAGATACTTGAGAAAAGCAGAGATACCAAAGAGAGGCGGGGGAGAGATTCTGCTGGAAAGCTCCATTGGGGCTGCGTTGTAGAGGGTCTGGAATGCTTTGTTCAGATATTTGGACTTCAATCAAAATGGAATGAGACAGTACCCACGATTGTTGGCCAGAAAACTAATGTCCCAGCTGTGTTTTAACAGCCAAGTGGCAGTCACATTGTCAGTGAGATCCTTAAGGGAGGGTTGGTACCTCACTCCCCTTCCAGTGGGTAAGTGCCTGGTGCCATCACTGTCGAATGAATAAATGAATGAAAGACTTAACTGGTGTCAGATATCCTGGTGATGATTAAAAAAGGAAAATAACCACACAGCTAATAAGCCACACACTTAGACCCTATGTTCCCTAACATCCACATTTTTGAAACATCTGGAAGGATGACTAAAGTTTAAAATTTGCTTCCTGATTCTTGCGATAATACAAACAGTTTCTGGCCACCAGACTTTTCCAAGCCAACACGGGGACACTATTTGCACATTATTTTGCATGAAAAATATTCATTTACATACATCTGCATAGTGCTTTCAAAAAGCCTTAATTCCAAGTATGTCAGATAAAATAAAACACATTAGTGTAATCCACTGCCATTGTCTGCCAGCCCAGCTCTGGGATTGTAATGGAGATAAGGTCCCCGGCTGGAGGAGCAAAAGGCCAGCTTTTAGGAAGCTGTGACCACCCCCAGTTCATGTATCCAGGGGCGAACAGACACAATAAATCCTGAGGCCAGGGAGCTCTTTGCGAAACGGAAAAATTTCAAGCATTCTAACTTTTAAAACAAATATCTGGACAACACTTTGTAGTTCACAAAGACATTTACATCCTCATTTCACTGAAACCTCCTAAAAACCTGTCTGCTTCTTAAGGATGGGGTTATTATGAGGTTTTAATTAGCAAGGGGATTAGACTCAGAGAGTGTAAGTGACTTACTCGGTTACCCACTAGTAGATGGTCATGCCAGGATGCAAACCTAAGACTTGACTCCAAGGCCAGACCTCTTGATCCTCGGTGGTTTGATGCTCTGAGAATTGATCCAGAGTTCCCTGGAAAAAAGGCTGAATGTCCTGTATTTACTGCTAATCTAGTTTCTCTTGTAGCTACCACTCTGCCATTTGGGAAGCTCTACAAGGGAAACCCCTGGTGGCTCAGAGACAGGGTCACACAGCCTGTGACACAGCTGGCCCTAAGTAATTGCCTTTTTATTGTTTGTGACAGTTATTTGAAAGTTATGGTAATGGGGTGAACAGTGGCATCACTAGGGTTGGTGTCACCCAGTGTGGTAACTCATAGTGTCACCCTCCCCCATGGATATAGTTGTAAATTGCTTAAATGTAATATTTCTTAGATTTTATGAAAGCTAACAACAAAATTGTTTTGTAAAATCTTTCTACATTGAATTAAAACATTATTAGTTACAACATTTTTAGTAACTGAGCAGAAGTCTTTTTTTATTTTTCTCCTTCTTTTCCTTTAATTACCACTTCATTGTCAAAAAAGTTATTGACATAGGTTAGCAAATACTAATTACCACAAGATTGTAGCTAAAACACCAGAAAATTTGACAAAAATCAGCTAGTATAAAAACACCAGCAGCAACAAAACAACAAGTGCTTGTAGCCCATACATATGAAACCACGTGATTCAAAGTATCATTGTAATTGAGTAATAATGACAGCTTTGACCAGAGGGCATTAGAAGGTTCAAAAAGTAAATTAGCATAGAGTTTTAGCCTTATAGATATAATGATGCATGTAAGCTGGCCTTATGAACATTTTTTTTGTTGGTATAACTAACTACAAGGATATTTTCATAAATTTCTGCTAAAACACTGCAGAAAAATCTTATTGACAGTTATTTTGGTGTAACTCCCTCTGACAGTGTCACCCTGCTAGTGACACTGCTGGGGTGAAAATATAAGCAGCTTACAGTTTACTAGAATATTAATCCTCTGGGGATGATTTCTTTTTCCGCTGTGCATCTTTGTGGGAACTTTTCCATTGCCTTATGTAGAATTTATTTTTAGACTTTCTCCCTATGATCTATCATCACCCTTACCTAATTACTAATTTTCTATTTGCTAAAATATATATAAATGTTTCTCATGCAGGTCCGTGAACAGAAAGGTCTTTAATCTAGGAAAGTCCTGTTCAGCAGCAGCCCAGGGGAAACACACAGTGGGAAGCAGCAGTCAAGAGCATGGGCTTTGGAGCCAGAGAGAGCTAAGTTCAAATGCTGGCTCCTCCATCTTTGATAACTCAACCTTGTGCAAATTACTTGGCCTCTCTGAGCTCCAGTTTCTTCATCTGTAAAACTCGGATGATGCCTTAGTCAAAGGCTGTTGTTAGGAGTAAATGAGTTACTCTCCATAAAATGCACATTGCAGGGCACCCAACCTTCTAGATGCTCAAACCAATGGTTTGAAGCTGGTCCTGTAATTGTGGGTAAGCCGGACCTGGACAAGCTTGGGCAGACCTGAGGGATGAGCTACTGCAACCAGTAGCCCTGGGATAGAGAGAGGCTTCCCGGGACAACTTATCCAATAGGCACATTGCCTAGGACCCACAATATTTTTAGGGCTCCATGAAAATGTTTTATTTATTTTAAAATCAGAAGAAAAAAGTGAACTTTTAGGTCAAATAAAATGTTTTAATATATAATATAAATATATTTATCTTTATATCAAAGTAGTCATAAAATATAATTTTTAATATTTTTTTTTGAAGGAAGGGGCCCATGAAGGCAAACGTGTCCAGGGCCCCCTAAAGTCATAAGGTGGCCCTGTCCTATGTTGTCCCTTGTGTTCTCACGCTTCATCTGCCCAATCTACAACCATTTACAAAAGAACAACCAAATTGGCTAGCCTTGCGCCAACATCATGTCAAGGTGCCTTAGAGAACCCACTTTTTTGAAAAGGTCATTTACATTAAAATGGCCTTTGGCGTGTCCAGACTTGGCCACTTGCTTACCCTGAAACTTGTTCCAGCCGATATCACCCCCTATTCCTCAGTTTCCTCATGTTCCTGTCCACAGTTCCCAATGTCCTCCAGCTGAGCAGCAGAAGAGAGGAAGGAGAACTAGGAGCTCCCAGTTCACTAATACACAGCATGCCCTTTGTCCCCTACCCTCCCAGAGCTCCTTCATTCACAAACTGTTCCGTTTTGTTGTAGGGTGCCGTCAAGGTGATTTCGACTCATAGCGACCCCATGGGACAGAGTAGAACTTCCGCATAGGGTTTTCTAGGCTGTAATCTTCACAGAAGCAGATTGCCAGGGCTTTTTCCCACAGAGCCTCTGGGTGGGTTCAAATTGTCAACTGTTTGGTTAGCAGTCCATTTGCACCAGCAGGGCTCTTAGGAACTGTTCTAGCAGGGTAAATTAATATTTCAATGGCAATCACTTTGTTCTTTACTGTAGTTTATTTGGCATAAACAGTTGCAAAAATCAGAGACCCAGTGTCAATTCGTGACATAACTTTCTCCTTTCTGTGCCTCAGTTTCTCCATCACAGACTCCTAGGAGTAATGGGAAGAAGAATGAGATTACAGCTGGGAAAGGGCTTAGAGGAAGAGTCTCCTAAGCCTGGAGTTATTACTAGTGTGATTATCAGTGAGCTCAGGCCCGCTGTGTACCTGGTGAATAAGGACTTCCTGGGTTTGCAGGGCTAAAGGGCCTCCTCCACTCCCTTCCTGAAGCACCGTCAATTACTTTCATCACCATTAAAAGGACCCAGATTTTTTATTACTCCCAGTCCACACCATAACCTGTTTAAGGGCAAGTGAGCCGGCAGTCGGCTCAGCTTGGAGACACAGTAGTGCCCATCCTCAGCCATTTCTGAGCTTCTTGGTCAACCTTTTGGCAGGCCTGAAGGCTGAGGGGCAAGGATACAGGAGCAGGAGGAGATGTCAGTGGGCAAAAGGGGCAGGGACAAGCAAGAGGGAAGAAGGGCAGAACAAGGAGAGAAAGGAAGGTAGAAGTGTATGGGTCATAGGAAGGAAAATAACAGCACAACTGCCTTGGGCGTCACTCAAGGCCTGGGTCCTCGTTGTCCATCCCATCATCACCCTTTGATCAGGACACCCAGGAAGAACTCCCAGACCCCTGCGTCATTCTATCTCATTGTGGCCACCATGTGGCATCTAACCTCAGCAAGCGGTAGAGTCATGACTTTGCTCCTTTCACATTTTGAGTTACAATCAGAGCTCTTTGACCTGAAAGGTGCATTGGAAATCATTTGTCTACTGTTGTCTTTTTACAGATGAGGGATTGAAGCCCAGAAGCTTAAGGGACTTGTCCAGGTTCACACAGCAAAGGAGTTAGGACTAAAACCCAAGTCTTCTGATTCCCAGTGCAGGGTTCATTTCACTGTAGCCATGGGTTTTTTAGGGGTGTGTGTGTGTGCGTGTGTGCACGTATGCACGTACACGTGTGTGCACACACAGGCACAGACACCATTTTCACAGACCAGGTGTGCTTTCACGTTTATTATTTTAGCCATCCTTACAGCAGCCAGGCTGGGGAAATGAGTAATATATCCCTATTTACCAATGAAGCCTCCAAGGTTCAGAGAGGTTAAGGAGAATGTTCAAGGACAGACAGGTTGTTGTAGCACAGCTGTCTCAGGACTCCCAGGCAGGGTTCTTCTCATTGACCCACGCTGCCTTGGCTCTGTGGCTCTGGCTATTATAAAGGAGCCAGGATTCCTGGATTCCCATCCACTTACATGAAAACTTCTGGCTCAACTGCATTCATGCTTAGAAGTCTCACCTTTTTTTTTTTTTCTTTTAATTTATCAGAGGAAAGAAAGTAACAATGGACTTGATGGGCAATTTATGTAATTAACACCCCAGCGCTCCTAGTACTGAAAGGTTTTTGGATGCATGTATTCTCCCCACAGATGCTCTTTTTACTGGTCAAGTGGTATTATCACAAGGATGGTAATGGAGGGGACAAAACGTCTGCTGCTTGGGGGGCAGAGAGTGGGCATGATTCGGGCTTGTCATTAGTGATCTAGGTACACTTAGTGTACCTGTGAGCCTGCTTCCCGTGAAAATTTGAATGATTAAACTAGAGTTCCATTCAAAGAGTTGGACATCTGCTTCTCAATTAGTGTTAATTTAACTTGTTTGGAAATGATTTGTGCCTCTACAAGACAGCATAACAGAAGTTGTTTTCTTTCCTGTGACTGTAACTTTTTACTCTTCTCACAATGGGCCAGGTGGATGCAGCAGAGGGGTGTTGCTGGGCTGGGAGAAGCGATGGATATTCCCGATGCTGCCAGTGTTCCAAAGGACGTTGTCACTCCTTATCTCAGTACCCAAATCCAGGTCTTAAGCAACACCCAGTCCCTTCCAAAGCACTGCTTAGAAGCACATCGTTGGTTCTTCCATTCCATCCTTGCTATAACCAAAGCTGATGTTCAGGTGGCATACACCACTTTGGCCATGCTGATTATTAAAACATTGACATATTTCCAAATCAGTTGGAAAACAGCCACTTCTCCAAGTGCTCCAAGTGGTCTGTTGCTTCCTTGGCTGTGCCATACTCAGAGCCCAGATGAGTGTCAATAAAGACCTGCCTGGCACCCAGGTGCCCACCAACCTGCCAGTCTTGCCACCATGGTTCCTCTGTGCCTGCCTACCTGTTCCTACATGGTCCGCAGCCAAAGCAGACTATGCCCTGCCGAGGGACGTGCATCCTTGATAGGGACATTGGATCCCAGCCTACATACTCCTGCTCTGTGGTTCTCCCAGAGGAGTCCGAGTGTCCAGTTGCTAAATGGTTTTAATACCACACTGTATATTTGAATTCCTCAGTGAGGTGCACAGAGAAGTTGATGTTTTCCACAAGGACTGATGCAGCCAACCTCCATTGGCTGTAAGGTTGACATAGGCAAACCCAGAAGTTGGTCCTGGCCCTAAAGCCGGGTGTGTCAGTACTGCCCCTTACAGTGGTATGGGAGGCTATCTGCCCAGACCCCGTCTGCAAAGACAAGTGAGGCCAGGTGTGGTGGGAAATAGATTTCAAAGTCGGCTATTAAAGGTGGGGGCTCTTAACCAAGAGTTACCTGCCAAGTAGAGCCAAGCAAGAGTCAGAGAACCAGGGGAGGCAAGAGGGAATGAGAAATGGACATAATCTAGATTTTTTTTTTCCCTCTCAAACTAGAGTGCATGGATATGCCAGGGTCTGTGAGTACTCTGGAGTCCCTGGGTGGTAGAAGCAGTTAAGTGCTTGACTATTAACCAAAAGGCTGGTGGTTCAAACCCATCCAGAGGTGCCTCAGAAGAAGGGCCAGGTGATCTGCTCCCCAAAGGTCACAGTCTAGAAAATTCAATGGAGCTCAGTTCTACTCTGCACACATGGGGTTGTCATGAGTCGGAATCAACTAGATGGCAACTGGTTTGTTTTTTTGTGGGTTTTTTTAGTGAGTTCTCTATGATAATTTAAATGTTATGTTTTCATGTTGATGATAATCTAAAAGAAAAACATTTTCACCTCCACCTTTGTGTTTAAGTTCTCAATCACTTTGGTACCAAAGACTGGCACTTTAATGTCATGAACCATTAAAAAAGCAATGAGGTGAAGGTTCAGGCCCTTGAAGGCCAGATGGCCCTGGGGGGCCTGTGTACGAGAAGGGTTTGCAGCAGTTGGCATGGAGAAAACTCTTGGGAGAATTGATTAGTCACACAATCCGAGTAGTACAGGTATGCCAAACTGCTGAGAAGTTGAGTGGGAGCAGTTCATGACCTGTTTGTTCTATGAGCAGTGATGTTATTCAGCAGATAGAACCTTCCATCACATTGAATTGATGTCACTAATTTGAATTGTATGGATTTATACATTTGTTTGTATCTACTTTGTAAATTATTATTGTAATCATTTTGTTTGGTTTTAATAGTCATGCAAGAGCTATAAGCATAAGGAGTTTATACCCACTTTTATGCTATACATTTTTAAGTAACATTATAATACAAATAATTTGTCAGCTCAGGTAGTCCTTGACAATTTTTATTTGTTCTATTTAAAGTGGTAGCATGTTGTTTCAGTACCAAAGCCCCTGGGGTCTAGATGAATTCCAGATGTGAGAGGAGACTCTGCCTTTCCAAAGCTCATATGTGTGAGCAGATCTGGTAAAAGGAGCATGCCTGGGCAAGTGGTCAGACTTAAGTTTCCTAAAGGCGTGGATACCTCTTATGACCTGTAAATGTCTTGAGGTGAATGCTGGGCTTTGAAATGACCTGGAACAAAGCTTCGTTCTGAGACCGTTAGAGCCCCACGTGTTTCTCAGCAGCCAGATCTG
Organism: Dugong dugon; assembly: GCA_030035585.1. Taxonomy (NCBI): domain Eukaryota; kingdom Metazoa; phylum Chordata; class Mammalia; order Sirenia; family Dugongidae; genus Dugong; species Dugong dugon. The sequence goes on from CM057473.1 coordinate 70,103,730, forward strand.
GGCCAGAGAGGAGTCAGGTTCTGGCCTGGAGTCCCACAAAGAGAGGGCTGGTCTGGAGATGGCCAAGCTCCAGAAACCTGGGTGCTGCCTGCACCCCTGTGGAAGAACTGGCTTCTAGGGCAAGTCCAAATCTCCGTTCTCCCAAAATCAAGGGGACATTGTAACCTACTCCACTGACCCCCACAACCCCGAGAGTAGGTTTGCCCTCAGCACCCCAACAAGAGAGGATGAATATCAGTCCAAAGTGTTGGCTGCATGTTCTTTGACCCAGAAACAGGTGGATGGATGGATGGATGGATAGCAGTGGGGCTTCTCAGCTCCACGTAAAGGGGAAGGGTGGGACCTTAAGCCACCTGCAGCAAATACATTTCTTTGCTTTCTGTTTTATCTTTAAAATTTCCTTCAGTTTTGTTTCAACCCCAAAATGTTTCAATCTCATGCTTTAAAAAAACTATTAAACTATTTTGTTTCCTCAAAAATCTTTGATTAAAACCAATGCTTTTTGATAGATATTCCTGGTTTATTCTATAGTGTGGTGTCCACCACCAGTCTCACTCCCTTCTCACCTGCAATCCCCAGTTGGTAAAGCACTTAATAAGAAATAATCGAGGGACTCTTTCTTCTATGACCAACCAAGGGGAGAAAAACACTGAAAATGGAGCAAGAAGAAGACTTGGCTGAAGCCTTGGTTATAACACTTAATAGAAAGTTTGAACTTACGTAACTCATGTAATGACACAGCCTCAGTTTTCTAATCAGGAAAATGGGTATAACAACTATATCTTCCTCAATAGGTTGTCAGGAAGTTTAAAGATAATGTTTGTGAAAACTTTAAAAAATGTAAATTGCTGCTTAAATGTAACTTATTTTTGCCACTCATCAGTGCCCTTCAGTCAAAGACCACCAGAAACATGGCTGCAGTTCAACAAGTGGGTGTATTACTGGCTGCAGTGAACGAGAACACACAGGGCTGTCTCAGTAAGAAGGTGCTAAAAAGAACCTATTATAGGATCTTGGTTTTGAGGAAGGGTTTAGGAAAGTAGTGGTTTACTCTGGATTGGATGCTCTCAGAAGTGGGGGCAATTCTACGATTGGGAATCTCAAAAAATCTCATCTCTAGGAAGCCCTGAGGGTGCAATGGTTAAGCACTCAGCTGTTAACCTATAGGTTGGCAGTTCAAACCCACCAGCCACTCCACAAGAAAACAATGTGCAGTCTGCTTCCGTAAAGATTTACAGCCTTGGAGACCCTATGGGGCAGTTCTATTCTGCCTAGAGGGTTGCTATGAGTATGAATTGACTCAACAGCAGCAAGTGTAGTTTGGTTATATGAAGGCAAGACTAGAATCCATTTTGTTTTGTTTTGTTTTTAAAGTTACAATTGGTTAAAAAGCAGAAGTCACCCATTTTGATTGAGAGACGAGGTATTTGGTATCTTGCGGGTAGCACAGTGACCATGTTTTTGTCTGTGCTTAGAAGTAGCCTTGCTTTGTCTCATGTTATTATGGCCTCAGTGGAACCTGGTCTGGGGCTGGTGTTTTGTGAGATGATTTAGGTTCAACAGGAGAACAACTGTGAGAGTAACTTCTAGGCTAGCTTCAAATGTCAGGGGCCACTCCTTTCCTCCTTCTCATATTACGCATGTAATAGATCCTCTGTAAAACTATGGGCCTACACAGGATTTCAAAAGTAGATGTACTGAGAGTTGCTGAGAAAGGGGAAAAAAGGGAGGGAGAAAGGAAAAAGAAACTTAAAGGGGAAAAGAAGTTGGGAAGCTGTCAGGTGTTTGCCCACCCCCCAAGTTTCTTTGAGAACAAAGAAAGGCCTAAAATAGATCTAATTGTTTCTACCTCATAACAGGCCACCATTAGGCGGACTAAAATGGTCGTCCCTGGTAATGCAAAGGGTTAAGATGCTCTGCTGCTAACTGAAAGGCTGGAGATTTGAGTCAACCCAAAAGTGCCTCAAAAGAAAGTTCTGGCAATCTGCTTCTAAAAAATCAGCCATTGAAAACCCTGTTGTGCACAGTTCTGCTCTGACACACATGGGGTTGCCATGAGACAGAGTGGACTTGATGGCAACTTGTTAACTAGTTATCAAATGGTCAATCTAGAAAATACCAACACCACTTGATTTCCTTAACAGGTACTATTGAAATAAAATCTTGGAACTGGTCACTGTTACGGTTTGATTTGTGTCTCTCAAGAAGATATGTTCAAAGTTCTAACTCCCAGTACCTGTGAATGCAACCTTATTTGGAAATAGCATCTTTGCAGATGTGATGAGTTAGTTTAACATGCGGTCATGCTGGAGTAGGGTGGCTCCTAATCCTATATGACTGGTGTCCTTATATAAAAAAGCACATGAGGCGAGCAGACACACAGGGAGGATGGTCACATGAAGACAGAGGCAGAGATTGGTGTCCTGTTGCCACAAGCCAAGGAACACCAGAAGTTAGAAGAGGCAAGGAAGGATGCCCCGTCTGAGTCTTCAGAGGGAGCATGGCCCTGATTTTGGACTTCTGGCCCCCAGAACTGTAAGAGAATAAATTTCTGCTGTATTAAGCTCCCAGTTTGAGTTACTTTGTTATGGCAGCCCCCAGAAACGAACACAGTTATGAATTTGACCTTTTTTACATACCTAACTACCTCTCCCACTTCCTCTGAACACGATGCCAGATAAGATCTTGGAGTACATGTTTCTTGAGTGGTTTGAGGAAAAAGATTCCAGAGCCATTTTCTCCTCTAGCTAGTCTGTGATCAAAGTGCACAAATGTTTCATAAAACTTAAAATGACTAAGCCATTTACCTCAGGTGGCTAATCAAGCAGGTTTAAAGAATTCCAACGTACCAAGGAACTACAAGTGCAGAGGGGAAATTGAATTGCGGTCAGAGATACAGTTTGGCTATTAAAAGCAAAACTCTATGGGCTAATAGAGAGTTATCAGCTGATCAGCAGGCATCAATATGATAGCAACTAAATCAGCCTCTGCTGAAAGGAGCTCTCCTCCAAGACCTCATGATACTCAGTAGAAGATGAACTCTTGGTACCTGCCATATCTCAGCTACTAGCTCCTGTTGAGTCAGATTAATTTAGAGGGGCTAATGAGAATGATGTAGGAGAAAAGTTTGGAAGTGATAATTTGATGCAGAGACAGCAGATGAAAGATGATAACATTATGAAACCAATCCCCTGGGGAAAGCAGAGAGAGTGCTGGGCAGTAATAAGAAGCAGAAGGTTCTTACTCTTAAAGGCTCCTGCGTCTTCCCTGTCACAATGCCTCACTCAAACAGGAAGATGGGCCTAAGTTGGTTGACATTTTATCAGTAAGAAAATTTTAAATGACTATCAGATTTCTAAGGAATTCAGGTCTTACTGATGGTTTTTATATAGTCTGCATTTTTCTTGCATGACCAGGAAGCACTCTCTGGCTGTACTTTGCTCCTTACTATCATTTGCTTCTTATGACCATTCTTTGGACCAAGGTCATACTCAAAGCCAAATATTAGCCTTATTTAGGCTTTGTTTTATACAAAATGAATCCCTGAGTGGTGCAAACAGTTAAAGTGCTTGGCTGCTAATTGAAAGGTTAGAGGTTTGAGTCCACCCAGATGCACCTCAGAAGAAAGGCCTGGCAATCTAATCCTAAAAACTCAGGCATCGAAAACCCTATTGAACACTGTTCTACTCTGACACATGGGGGTTACCATGAGTCAGAATCAACTTGATGGAAACTAGTTTTTTGTTTATATATAGCAAAATAAAAATACCTAAGAGGAAGGTAGAAAATTACTTGGTTGATAAGTAGGAGGAGAGAATCTTAATGACCAAACGTATCCCACCTAGTTGCTCGGGTCTGACGCAGTTCCTCAAGAAAATTAGCAAATGGAGAAATTTATATCAGCTTTGGAGTCAAATTTACCTGAGGTTTGAACCTCAGCTCCAGCTTTAATTACCTCAGTGACCTTGGATTGACTTTATAAACCTTTCCAAATGTCTGTATTCTTATGTTTTTTAAAAAGATAAAATTAGCACAGTAATTTCATGTGTTACTGCCAGAACTAGGTGAGATCATGGATAAGAAAGTACCTTGCACTTACCTGGACATTCAAAAACTCTTCGATACTGTGCTGTTGTGTTATCCCCTTGTTTGTAGCACCTGGCAGGGTCACCCTGATAGATACATACAGATTACTCAAACTAGACTCAGCAGAGCAGGCGTGGGAGCTTCTGAAGGCTCCTATGAGTCTTTCTGTTGAGAAACGAGTTTGAAGTTCCAGGTTCATAGGCGGGAGGGTTCAATGATTCCTTGGGGATTTGTCATTTGAATGCCTGACACTTACTTTGTAGGCTCAATATTTGTGGAATGAATTTTGAATGGTGGAGACTTTGCTTCCTTTAATCAATTAGTTCATTTCCACTGTATTTTGGGTCAAACCCACAAAAATCTATTGGTAGAAATGGGAAGAGACCACTAAACTGTGAGATTCCCAAGGGCATAGCTTGAGGTACTTTCTTGAACTGTACTGGCTTAACAACCCGGAGATCTGGGTGTTTTACATAGTGGTGCAACCTTGGGTAAATTACTTCACTTCTCTAGGTCTTGGTTTCCTTACCTATGAAATGACGGCTCTGGGCTGAATGATTTCTATTATTCCTTCCAGTTCTAATGATCTGTGATCCAAAATTGAGTGACCCCTTGCAAGTGGATTCCCCACTAGCCCAATGGGAAAAGACACAATTGCCATATCCCTCAACCATGAGTTCAGTAACATCCATTAGAATTGGAAGGCAAGCCTCCATTGTAAGTGGTTATTATACATTTTGGGAACTGATGAACGCCTTTCCTTTGTGGGTAAAGTGTTATTTTGATAAATGCCTATCTTATAAATTTTAATCATTTGGATTGTCCCCACTGCTAAAACTCTAAAGACCAAGCCCATTGTTATTACTTACTGATTGATTTAGAGCCAGGTCAAAGAAACAAGTCCCAAACCTTGACTGCTGAAATATTTATGATGCAAGGAGCATTGCTTCCAAGTAACACACTACATTCAGAAAAAACACACTGTGGTAAACAAGGCTTAAATTGATGAACATGTTTCCACTCTAGCCATGCAAATCATTCCTCAGAGAACAATCAGTATGAATTTGATATTCTCAGGAGACAAAACAGGAGTGGGAATGGGCCTCAGAACTGATTCTGCTTTCTTAACTTTCAAAAATGGAGCGAGTTATTCCCACTATTCTACCCTTTCCCCAATCCCATTTTCATTAGTCCATTATGCCCCTGTCTGCCTACTTGGAGCATGTTATATAGATACATAAGACTGAGATTAGAAGTTTGTGAAAAATCTTATGCTTTATTTTTCCAACCAAGGACAACACATTAGGGATTCTTGTACAAGTGCAAGTGGTGAAGTGAGATGGTCAGCATCCTTTATACAATTCTAGGCAAAAGCATGCATGCCCATGCCCACTCCTCCACACTTTGCCTTTACTTTAAGACAGCCTATTGACTGGTTCCAACTATTGGAAGCTTGAGGTCAAATGAGCCCTGATTTTTAAAATATCTTGTTGTAGATATTCCATTAAGCTTGGCCTAAGAAATGCAGGAAGTATTAATAGAAATTGTAGGCAGGATTGGATGTGATGTTAGAGATAGGGGAAGCCATTGGGCTATATTGTCTTAGATGGTGAAAAGGAAGGAGCTGTATTTGCTTCTAACCTTTAGCAAAAGAGTAAAATCCATCAATCAGTGAGCAAGTACTGACTAGGCACCTGCTTTGGGCAAGACCTTGATTAAGCACTTGAGAAGAATACATATAAGTTGAAATTTGATGTTCACTCAGATGCAGTGAGTGTCAGGCCTCTTAATACTTGTCTCATGTCTCCTCATCAAAACCCTCTAGAACCTTGCTACTCCAAGTGCAATCAACATTACCTGGGGGCTTATTAGAAATACAAAATCTCCATTCCTACCCCAGACACACTGAACAAGAATCTACATTTTAAAAGGATCTCCCTGTTATTCACATGCACATTAAAGTTTGAGAGGAACTGCTACAGATCAGAGGGGTCTGAGACACACTCACACAGACAATCAGAGTGTTCACAGAGGGCATCTTGACGTCCCTACCATGAGTCCTATATTATCACAACAGCCTCTTATAGTCATTAAACATTACCTGGTCCCTGTGGAAATAATTATGTGTTCTCTCTAAGGGTCCCATAAGGAATTCCCATTCTTCACAATGTTATTATCCATAACTTGTTATGATCCACATAGAATGCCTTTGCATAGTCAATAAAACACAGGTAAGCATCTTTCTGATATTCCCTGCTTTCAGCCAGTTTCCATCTGACATCAGTAATAACATCCCTCATTTCACATCTTCTTCCAAATCCTGCTTGAATATCTGGAAGTTCCCTGCTGATGTACTGCTGCAACTGCTTTTGAATTATCTTCAGCAAAATTTTACTTGCATTTGATATTAATGATATTGCTCAATAATTTCCACATTCTGTTGGATTACCTTTCTTTGTAATGGCCATAGATATGGATCTCTTTCTGTTGGTTGGCCAGGTAGTTGTCTTCCAAATTTCTTGGCATAGACAAGTAAATTCTTCCAGCGTTGCTTTCATTTGTTGAAACATCTCAGTTGGTATTTCATCAGTTCCTGGAGCCTTGTTTTTTGCCAATGCTTTCAGTGCCCCTTGGACTTCTTCCTTCAGTACCATAGGTTCTTGATCCTAGGTTACCTCCTGAAATGGTGGAACATTGACCAATTATTTTTGGTACAGTAACTCCATGTATTCTTTCCATCTTCTTTTGATGCTTCATGCATCGTCCAATTTTTTGCCCATAGAATCCTCCAATATTGTAACTTGAGGCTTGAATTTTTTCTTCAGTTCTTTCAGCTTGAGAAATAGCCAGCATCTTCTTCCCTTTTGGTTTTATAATTCCAGGTCTTTGCAGATTTCATTACAATACTTCGCTTTGTCTTCTTGAGCTGCCCTTTGAAATCTTCTGTTCAGCTTTTTTACTTCATTATTTCTTCAATTTGCTTTGGCTACTCTATGTTCAAGAGCAAGTTTCAGGGTCTCTTCTGACATTCATTTTGGTCTTTTCTTTCTTTCCTGACATTTTGATGACGCTTTGCTTTCTTCATGTATGATGTCCTTGATGTCATAGTCTGGTCTTTGGTCATTAGTGTTCAATGAGGAAAATCTATTCTTGAGATGGTCTCTATGTTCACGTGGGATATACTCAAGGTCGTAGTTTGGCTCTCGGAGACTTGTTTTAATTTTCTTCAGCTTCAACTTGAACTTGACTGTGAGAAATTGATGGTCTGTTCCGCAGTCGGCCCCTGGCCTTGTTCTGACTGATGATATTGAGTTTCTCCATTGTCTTTTTCCACATATGTAGTTGATTTGATTCCTGTGTATTCCATCTGGCAAGGTCCATGTGTATAATCACCATCTGTGTTGTTGAAAAGAGGCATTTGCAATGAGGGAGTGGTTGGTCTTGCAAAATTCTACCATGTGATCTCCAGCATCGTTTCTATCACCAAAGCCATGTTTTCCAACTACCAATTCTTCCCCATTGTTTACAACTTTAGCATTTCAATCACCAGTAATTATCAATGCATCTTGACTGCATGTTTGATCAATTTCAGACTGCAGAAGTTGGTAAAAAATCTTTAATTTCTTCATATTTGGCATTAGCGGTTGGTGTATACATTTGAACAGTAGGTGTATTAATTGATCTTTCTTGTAGGCATATGGATATTATCCTACCACTGACAGCATTGTACTTTAGGATAGATCTTGAAATATTCTTTTTAACAATGAATGTGACATAGTTCCTCTTCAATTTGTCATTCCCGACATAGTCGACTGTATAATTGTCGAATTCAAAATGAGCAATACCATTTCAGCTCGCTAGTGCCTATGATATTGATCTTATGAGTTCCATTTTATTTTCGACGACTTCCAATTTTCCTAGATTCATACTTTGTACGTTCCATGTTCCGATTATTAATGGATGTTTGAAGCTGTTTTTCCTCATTTTGATTCATGCCACATCAGCAAATAAAGGTCCCAAAAGCTTGACTCCATCCACGTCATTAAAGTCGACTCTACTTTGAGGAGGTAGCTCTTTTCCAGTTGTTATTTTGAGTGCCTTACAACCTGAGGGGCTCATCTTTCAGTACTATATCAGACAATGTTTCACTACTATTTATAAGTTTTTCACTGGCCATTTTTTTCAGAAGTAGACTGCCAGTTCCTTCTTCCTAGTCTGTCTTAGTCTGGAAACTTCACTGAAACCTGTCCACTATGGATGACACTGTTGGTATTTGAAATACCAGTGGCATAGTTTCCAGCATCACAGCAACATGCAAGCCACCACAAGATGACAAACTGACAGATGCATGGTGGTTTCTCCTGATACAGACAGGGAAATCCACAACAGAAAAATGATCAACATCTCATATCTGGTAAGTAGGAGAGCTGGGGCTAGAACTGAGGTTTCTGAACTTATTATCTAGTGCTCAGTCACCTCCACTACACTAAGAAATGAAGACAGAGACTGAAGGGCATGTCTGGATGAATCACTTATAAACCAACTGCTATGTTGGTAAGAAATGGCCACTTCTAATTACCATTGGGTGATATGTTCCTTTGCTTAGAATCAAATTCTCAAGGGGGAGGAAAGGAAATCATAGGATCATGACCAGTTTGTACCATAGTTAATGCCATGGCATGAGTCAGGGACAGCGTGGAGACTGACTAAGCTTTAATCATCAAATAATAATCAGTTATTATACAAGCTGAGGTTACTTGTCCCCCCATAACTTTAGGAAATGGGTACCTCAGAGACAGGCCTTAATGTAACCTAGGCTTCAGGGATTTAGAGGATCTCCTCAAAGTTCCTTTTGTGCTGGAATACCCTCCCCCAAACTCCATCCTGCAAGGGTGAGCTAAAATGCTGCCTCCTCCACTCAATGAATGGCAAAGGGAATGGAATGGAATGAGATGGGATGGGATGGGATCGAGTGGAACAGGACAGAACACTTTCTCCTCTACAGGCCTGAAAGCTTCTTGAAGACAGAATGCACATCTGTTTCATATCTTGATCCCCCAAAGCACCTAGTAGCTATTAGTCCCTCAGTCCTTATTTACTTGGTAGAATCTTTAGGAGGGCTCTTTCACAGTTCACAGACTGACTCAGCTTCCATCCCAAAAATGACTATAGGAGCTTTGGGGGACACCAAATCTACCAGCAGCCATTATCAGGGGTACAGATCCACCGGAACATCTCCAAAGTCCCTGTTGCTGCGTTCTTGGCCAGAGTTGGCAGCAGTACACACACCTGTCAGTCATCTGAGCCAAGGAACAAGCAGGCAGTTTGCACAAAATCCTGAGCAAGAGGAAAGATTTGATCAAACCGATTTGTCAGTCCTCATGTACCCAAAATAAATCATTCTAAATAGAAAAAAATACATTACCACAGTGATTTTTATTTGTCATTTAGTTTTGGCTGAAATTCACAGTCCATGGGCTATAGGGATAAGAGAATTGACTCCCATCCTCCATTTTTCATCTCCTACTCATTCCATTAACCGAACATTCTGCCTTTCACGCTGTTCTTTTCTGTCTTGTAGACATAACCTTAAACAAACCGTAATGACTCTTGGGTATACAACCTGAGACCACGTTATCTTCCCATATTTATCGTTGGGTTTGATTTTCCAACCTCCCGGGTCCCTTTGTGTCCTATGTCAGAAATCATTCCATAGAATCATCTAAATCAATTTTTCCTTTACTTTCAGCTAGCTTACTGTTGTCCTTTCTGGCTCATAGCTTTTACTGATTCGCTTGTGTCTGCCATCTCCAACTCTGTGTTTTGTGAAAGTGATTGTTTCCAAGAACGCTTACACTGTTGCCCAGTTACAGAAAGACTTCCCTTTGCAGCGCAGCCTCTTGGCCTCACCTTGAATTCCAGCCTAGCTGTGTTCAATCTGGAATGCTGACAGGGTGCGACAGCACTGTTGTGGCTAGGCTGTTTCCCTCTGAAACATAGGTGTCAGGAGACTTGTGTGAAATCACTCATCAAAGTGAGTACATGGGAAATCACACCTGATATGTGGTCCAGGCCTTGCTGCGTGTGTTCCTTTGTTCATTCATTAAACAGTATTCATTAAGTACTCTTTTTATGCCAAGTAGGGAGTGCCTATTAGAGTCTGAATATGTCCATAGATTCCATTTTTCCATTTTACCCCCACAATTGGCGAATTAGCTTTACCTCTTCATTTTATTTTTTAGGAGTTGCTCTAGGGCAGGAGTTGGCAAACTATACCCTGTGGGCAAGCCACCTGTATTTTTTTTGTTTTGTTTAAATAACATTTTATTGAGTTTTTGGTGAAAGTTTAAACAACAAGTTAGGTTCTTATTTGACAATTTCCACACAAATTGTTCAGTGACATTAGTTACATTTATCACAATGTGTCAACATTCTCTTTGTGTTCTTTTTGTTCCATTTCCAGTACTCTAGTTTCCCTGCCCCCTTATCCTTTATCTATTAAGTAATTGTTGACATTTTGGTCTCATACTGATGACTTTCAAGTAGAGCACCAATCTTACAGGTAATAGCCTTTATTTTGTATGCCACTCTGCTATTTCGCTAAAGGGTTATATAAGGCTTGGTTCTAGGTTTAAAGGTTGTCTCAGGGCAATAGTCTCAGGGAGTCTTCTGTTCCCTACTGTTCCAGTTTATCTGGTTTTTGATTTTGTTTTGTTTTAAATAAGAATTGAGTTCTGCTCCACGTTTTTATCCCATTCTATCTGGGACCACCTATTGTGATCCTGGTCAGAACAGTCTAGTTCTTCTGGTCTCAGGATAGATGAGGTTGAGGCTTGTGTAGACTTGTTTCTTCTCTGAGCTTGTGGTTATCTTTTTACTGTTTTGCTCCTGGCAGGTAGAGATCCATAGTTGTGTCTTAGATGGCTGCTTGCAAGCTTTTAAAATGCCACATGCTACTCACTTCACTAGGATGCAGATCATGATTTTTGTTAAGTATATTATGCCAATTGACTGAGTTGTCCCATGAGACTATGGTCCTAAGCTTTCAAACCCCAGAAACCAATCTTGGAAGGTGTTTGGTTATATTCTCACCTACGTACAGACCTGTATCTATACCCATATGGGTATATGCCTATACCCATCCATATGTGCTCAAACACTCATTTTTACTTTGGTTATACTGTGCTCACCACATCCACATTCAGTGCCACTTTGCCCATCACCAAAAAAAAAAAAGAAAATATTCTACAATCTAAAGCATACTTTCCCCTCCCCACTCCTCTCCCTGGTAGCCACAGATGAACATTGGTCTCTCCGTGTATATTTATTCTGTCTTCTTATAAAAGCGTGATGATACAATAGTTGTCCTTATATGCTTGACTTATTTCACTTAGCATTATGCCCTCCAGGTCCATCAATGTTATAATATGTTTCACGAACTCATCATTGCTCTTTATGGTTGCATAGTATTCCTTTGTATGTATGTACCGCAATTTGCTTATCCATTCATCCACTGATGGGCAGTTTGTTTCCATTTATTTGCTATTGTGAATAAAGCAGCAATGAACATACATGTGCACATGTCTGTTTGTGTCATTATTTTTAGGTCTCTAGGGTATATACCCAGGAATTGGCTTTCTGGATCGTAGGATAGCTCTATTTCTAGTTTTTTTAGAAAGCACTGCATTGTTTTCCATAGTAGTTGTGCCATTTTACAGTCCCACCAGCAAGGGCTAAAGTTCCAGTCTCCCCACATCCTCACCTGCATTTATTATCTGTTTTTGTTTTTTGTTTTTTAAATCAGTGCCATCTTAGTTGACATAAGATGGTATCTCAAGTGTAGTTTTGATTTTCATCTCTCTAATGGCTAATAATTATGAATATCATTTCATATGTTTGTTTGCTGCTTGGATGTCCTCTTTGGTGAAGGTTTATGATCATGTCCTTTGCCCATTCTGTGATTGGATTGTTTGTGTTTTTGTCGTTGAGTTGTTGCAGTTTTCTATAGATTTTAGAGATTAGACCCTTATTAGATATGTCGTTTCTGAAGATTTTTTCCCAGTCTGTAGGTTGTCTATTTAATCTTTTAATAACGTCTTTTGATAAGCATATGTTTTTAGTTTTTATGATGTCCTATTCATCTATTTTGTCTTCTTTTTGTGCATTTGTTGTTATGTTTGTTATCCTACTTTTACAAGAGATTAGGTCCATATTTTTCTCCCTATGTTTTGCTCCAGGAATTTTATGGTTTTAGGTTTAACATTTAGGTCTTTGATCCATTTTGAGTTCGTTTTTGTGCATGATGTGAGGTATGGGTCCTGTTTCATTTCCTGCAGGTGGATATCCAGTTTTGCCAGTACCATTAAAGAGACTGTTGCTGCCCCCACTGACTAGACTTTGACCCCTTGTCATAAATCAGTTGTCCATAGATGGCTGGGTTTAATTCTAAGTTCTCACTTCTATTCCACTGGTCTATGCGCCTATCACTGAATCAATACCAGGCTGCTTTGATTAAAGTGGCTGTATAGTATGTTTTCATATTGGAGAATGTGAGGCCTCCTGCTTTGTTCTTTTAATTCGATATTGCTTTGGCTATTCAGAATTTCTTTCCTTTCCATAGGACGTTGGTCATTAGTTTTTCCATTTCAGTAAAGAATGTTGTTGGGCTATGTATTGGGATTGCATTGTATGTGTAGATTGCTTTAGGTAGAACTGACGTTTTCACTGTATTAAGTCTTCCAATCCATGAGCATGGATGTCTTTCCATTTATGTAGGTCTCTGTTAGTCTCTTATAGTAGTGTTTTATAATTTTCATTGTATAAGTATTTTATGCCCCTGATTAGGTTAATTCGTAGGTATCTTATCATTGCAGGGGCTATTGTAAATTGTATTGTTTCCTTGATTTCTTTTTCTGAGTAGTCTTTGTTAGTGTAGGGGAACCCAACTGATTTTTATGTGTTGATCTTGTACCCTGCAACATTGCTATATTCTTCTATTAGTTCCAACACTTTTCTTGTGGAATCTTTAGGGTCTTTTATGTATAGGATCATGTCATCTGCAAATAGAGATAGTTTTACTTCTTCCTTTCTGATTTGGACACCTTTTATGTCTCTTTCTTGTCTTATTGCCCTGGCTAGGACTTCCAGTACAATGTTGAATAAGAGTGGTGATAATGGGCATCCTTGTCTCATTCCCATTTTCAGAAGGAAGGTTCCCAACCTTTCTCCATTGTGTATAATGTTTGCTATTGGTTTTGCATATATGCTCTTAATTATGTTGAGAAAGTTCCCTTTGATTCCTATTTTGCTGATACTTTTATTTGGAAAGGGTGTTGAATTTTATCAAATGCTTCTTCTGCATCAGTTGATAGGAGCGTGTGGTTCTTTTCCTTTGTTTTACTTATGTGGTGGATTACACTGATTGATTTTCTAATGTTGAACCACCCTTGTAATCCTGGTATGAATCCCACTTGACCATGATGTATGGTTTGTTTTTTCTTGTATTTATATATATACATATATATATATATATATATTGCTGAAGTCTATTGGCTAGAATTTTGTTGAAAATTTTTGCGTGTATGTTTATAAGGGAAATTGGTCTGTAATTTTCTTCTTTTTCTTTGGTGATGTCTTTGCCTGGATTAGGTATCAGGACTGTGCTGGCTTTGTAGAAAGAGTTCAGTAGTGTTCCTTCTTCTTCTATGTTTTTGAAGAGATTGAGTAGGATTGGCATCAACTCTTCTCTGAATGTTTGGTAGAATTAAGAAGCGAGGATAGGGAGACTTTGGACATGTTATATGGAGGGGCCAGTCCCTGGAGGAATACAGCATGCTTGGTAAAGTAAAGGGTCAGCGAAAAAGAGCAAGACACTTAGTGAGATGGATTAACACGGGTTCAAAGGACACACTATTCTCCTGGCCCTTATTTCTTGGTGGTATGAAATCCGCCCATCTCTCTGCTCGATTCTCTCTTTTATATCTCAAAAAAGATTGGCTTAAGACACAATCTAATCATATAGATTGATTCTTGCCTCATTAACGTACCTGTCGATAATTCCACCTCATTAACATCATAGAGACAGAATTTACAACACAGAAGGAAATCACATCAGATGACAACATGATGGACAATCACACAATACTGGGAATCATGGCCTAGCGAGTTGACAGATATTTTTGGAGGACACCAATTCAATCCATTACAGTAGTTTTTTTTCTAGAAATTTGTCCATTTCATCTAGGTTTTCAAATTTGTTGGAGTACAATTGTTCATAGTAATCATTTATGATCTTCTTTGTCTCTGTTGGATTGGTTGTAATGTCACCAATTTCATTTCTTAATTTGGTTATTTTCCTCTTCTAGTTTTTTTCTTTTGTCAGTCTGGCCAGTGGTTTGTCCACTTGGTTGATCCTTTCAAAGAACCAGCTTCTGGTTTTGTTGATTCTTTCTATTGTTTTTCTATCTTTTATTTCATTTATTTCTGCTCTGATCTTTATTATTTCCTTTTTTCTGTTAGCTTGTGGCTTCTTTTGCTCTTCCTTTCCTATTTGTTCAAGTTGTCAGTTTAAGTTAATGATTTTGGATCTCTCTTCTTTTTTTAACACAGGCATTTATTGCTATGAATTTCCTTCTGAGTACTGCTTTTTCTGTGTCCCAAAGGTTTTGATGTGTTCTGTTTTCATTTTCACTTAATTCTAGGAATTTTTAATTTCACTTTTGATTTCTTCTATGCCTCAACAGTTTTTTTTTTTAGCAGTGTATTATTTAGTTTCCATGTTTTTTGTTTTGTTTTGTTTTTTTCCTTATTTTTCCTGTTGTTGATTTCTAACTTCATACCGCTATGGTCAGAGAAGACGCTTTGTATGATTTCAATCTTTTTAAATCTATCGAGATTTGTTTTGTGTCCAAATATATGGTCTATTCTGGAAAATGATCCATGTGCACTGCAGAGGAATGTAGATTGTTAAGATGCTGAGTGGAGTGTTCTATATATGTCCATTAGGTCCAATTAGCTTATGGTTTTGTTTAAGTTCTCAATGTCCTTAGGGATCTTCTTTTTAGATGGTCTGTCTATAATTGAAAGTAGTGTGTTGAAGTCCCCTACTATTATTATAGAGTTATGTGTTTCTCTTTTCATATTAGTCAGTATTTGTTTCATGTATTTTGGTGTATTTGGCGCATTTAGGTGCATATATATTTATAATGGAAACCCTGGTGGCGTAGTGGTTAAGTGCTATGGCTGCTAACCAAAAGGCTGGCAGTTCAAATCCACCAGGCACTCCTTGGAAACTCTATGGGGCAGTTCTACTCTGTCCTATAGGGTTGCTATGAGTAGGAATCAACTTGATGGCAATGGGTTTTTGGTTTTTATATTTATAACTGTTATGTCTCCTTGCTGGATTGATCCTTTTATTGTTGTGTCATGTCCTTCTTTATCTCTTGTAATAGATTTGATTTAAATTTTATTTTATTTGCTATCAGAATGGCAACCCCTATTTTTGTTTTTTTTTTTTTTTTTTTTTTTTGTTTACTGGTTGCATGGAATATTTTTCTATATCTTTTTATTTTTAGTCTGTGTCCTTATGTCTGAAACGTGTTTCTTTTTTTCTTTTTATTGTACTTTAGATGAAGGTTTACAGAACAAATAGTTTCTCATTAAACAGTCAGTACATGTATTGTTTTATGACATTGGTTAACAACCCCATGACAAGTCAACACTCTCCCTTCTTGACCTTGAGGATCTTTTTTCTTTGTGAAAATATACATAGCCAAAATTACACCATTTTGAAAGTTTCTACATGTACAATTCAGTGACATCAGTTACATTCTTCCAGTTGTGCTGCTATTCTCACTATCCTTTTCCAAATTATTCTATCACCATTATCTTCAACTCACTGTCCCCTAGGTAAGACATGTTTCTTGAAGACAGCAAAATGATGGGCCATATTTGTATGGTTTTTTAAATTCATTCTGCCACTCTCTCCTTTTGCATGGAGTGGTTAGACTATTTACACTTAAGGTTATTACTGAAAATGAAGTGTCTACGTCACTCATTTTGCTATTTGTTTTTTGAGTGTTTTGTATCTTCTTTATTTTTTTTACTCTGATTTTTCTGTTTTTGTTTGTATTTGGCTGCTTTCTTGTGATGAGCCTTTTTGCGTTCTTCCTTCTTCTGAGTTTTTTTCTTGGTGATTTCTTAGTGGTTACCACACATATCACATTACACAACTTACAATTGCAACAATGTTTAACCTACAAACAATAGTTAACATATAATCTTAACATAATAAATCTATTCTTGATTTGCTCCTCCCTCCCCCATTTCTGTTGATGTGTCTTTATTGGCATCAATATGCAACCTATACTCGATAAGTTTATTTTGTGCTTATTTCTTGCAAACTTGATGTTGTATTGTTTGTGGTATTCAATTATAGAGTTTATCCCCTGAAAATATCATCTACTTAGTCCTTTTGATTGCCAGTGTTGCTGTGTTTTTTTGGAGATCTCGCTCTCTCTTATTTTTTATTTATTTATTTTTTTCCTGTGTATGGATAAGAATATTTATTTAATGCTCTTGTTGCTGGGTGGAAACCCGAGGTTCTGCTCAGCACGACTCGTCTCAGCCAATAAATGAGAAACCAAGGTGGGAGAGTAGAAAAGCACTTTTATTTCGTTGCACAAGGAAAGGAGCAGTCGGGGCTGCTGCCACCAAGACTGCTCAGCAAGGATGAGGGGGAAGATTACTTTTAAGGGGTTTACAAGTAGGAAGTTCGTACAAGTTACATCAGCAACACTCTTAATCATACTACACAGGCACAACAGGGTTTACGTATAACTTCATGCTCTCCATGTTCAGAAAATGGCAGTTGTACTCCAGCCAGAGTGGGGAGGTTACTATGCATGAGGTCTAAAAGGTCATCCTGAATGTCAACATGCACCTAAACCGGTTTCTGCCAATTTCCTCTAGGTTTGGGGCAGCAGTTAAGGAGAGGGGAACCAGGATTTTAACGTAAAGTTAAAGGGGCATGCCAAGCAAAGGAACCAGAGTTTTTTTTTCATTGTTTCTCAAATATTACTATATTTCCTACCCAAATGAATTTTCTTAGAGGTATTACTACTCTATGCTACCATTTCTGTTATTGGGTCAAAGATGAATTGCAATAATTTTTATTTATTTTAGTTTTTTAATTGTAGTTTAGATGAAGGTTTACAGAACAAACTAACTTCTCATCAAACAATTGGTACACATATTGTTTTCTGACGTTGGTTACTACCCCCACAACATGTCAGCACTCTCCCCTTCTCAACCTTGGGTTCCCTATTACCAGCTTTCCTGTCCCCTCCTTCCTTCTCGTCCTTGCCCCTGGGCTGGTAGGCCCATTTAGTCTCTTTGTTTTATGGGCCTGTCTAATCTTTGGCTAAAGGCTGAATCTCAGGAGTGACTTCATTACTGAGCTAAAAGGGTGTTCAAGGGACATACTCTAGGGTTTTCTCCAGTCTCTGTCAGACCAGTAAATATGGTCTTTTTTGTGTGTGTGTGAGTTAGAATTTTGTTCTGCATTTTTCTCCAGCTCAGTCCAGGACCCTCTATTGTGATCCTTGTCAGAGAAGTTGGTGGTGGTAGCTGAACACCATCTAGCTGTGCTTGACTCAGTCTGGTGGAGGCTGTAGTACATGTGATCTATTAGTCATTTGGACTAATCTCTCCCTTGTGTCTTTGGCTTTCTTCATTCTCCCTCCAGACAAGGTGAGACAAGTGGAGTATCTTAGATGGTCACTCACAAGCTTTTAAGACCTCAGACGCTTCTCACCAAAGTCGAATGTAGAATATTTTCTTTATAAACTATGTCAGTTGAGCTAGAAGTTTCCTGAGACCATGGTCCCCACAGCCCTCAACCTAGCAATTTGGTCCCCCAGGGAGTTTGGAAGTGTCTATGGAGCTTACATGACCTTGCCTTGGACACGTTGTTCTGGCTTCCCCAGGATTGTGTACTGTCTTACCCTTCACCAAAGTTACCACTTACCTATTGTCTACTTAGTGTTTTTCCATACCCACCCCTTCCCTCCCTTGTAACCATGAAAGACTGTTTCTTTTTGTGTGTAAACCTTTTCATGAGTTTTTATGTAGTGGTCTCAAAAAATATTTCTCCTTTTGTGATTGACTTATTTCACTCAGCATGATGTCCTCCAGATTCATTCATATTGTGAGATGCTTCCCGGATTCATGATTGTTCTTTATCATTGCATAGTATTCCATTGTGTGTATGTACTATAGTTTGTTTATCCATTCATCTGTTGATGGGTATCTAAGTTGTTTACACCTTTTTACTATTGTAAACAATGCTGCAGTGAACATGGGTGTGCATATGTCTATTCGTGTGACAACTCTTATTTCTTTAGAATATATTCCTAGGAGTGGGATTGCCGGATCATATGGTATTTCTATTTCTAGCTTTTTAATGAAGGGACCATATCTTTTTCCAAAATGGTTGTACCTTTTGCATTCCCACCAGCAGTGCATAAGAGTTCCCATCTCCCTGCAGCCTCTCCAACATTTGTTATTTTCTGTTTTTTGATTCACACCAGGAATGTCCGGGTAAGATGGTATCTCATTGTAGTTTTGATCTGCATTTCTCTAATGGCTAGTAATTGGGAGCATTTCCTCATGTATCTGTTAGCCACTTAAATGTCTACTTTGGTGAAGTGTCTGTTCATTTCCTTTGCCCATTTTTTAATTGAATTATTTGCCTTTTTGTTGTAGAGGTGTTGATTTTCCTGTAGATTTTAGAGATTAGAACTTTGTAGGATTTGTCATAGCTAAAATTTTTTTTCCAGTCCGTAGTTTTTCTTTTTACTTTTTTGGTGAAGTCTTTTGATGAGCATAAGTGTTTAATTTTTAGAAGATCCCAGTTATCTAGCTTATCTTCTGGAGTTTGTGTGTTGTTAGTTATGGTTTATATCCTGTTAATGCCATGTATTAAGGCCTCTAGCATTGATACTCTTTTTTCTTCTATGATCTTTATAGTTTTTGGTTTTGTATTTTGGTCTTTGATTCATTTTGAATTAGTTTTTGTGTACACTATGAGGTATGGGTCCTGTTTCATTTTTTTGCAGCTGGACATCCAGTCTTGCCAACACGGTTTGTTAAAAAAACTGTCTTTTCCCCATTTGATGGACTTTGGGCCCTTGTCAAAGATCAGATGACTGTAGGCAGATGGATTTCCATCTGGGTTCTCCTGTTCCATTGGTCAGTGTATCTGTCATTTTACCAGTACCAGGCTGTTTTGACTCTCATAGTTGTATGGTAGGTTCTGAGGTCAGGTAACGCGAGTCCTCCTACTTTATTCTTCTTCTTCAATAGTGTTTTAATTATCTGGGGCCTCTTTCCTTTCTTTATAAAGCTAATGGTTAGTTTTCCCATCTCTTTAAAGAATGCTGTTGGTATTTGGATTGGAATTGCATTGTATCTGTAGATTGCTTTGTAGATTTCACAATGCTGAGTCTACCTATCCATGAGCATGGTACATTTTTCCATTTATATAGTTCTATTTTTGGGAATCAGGATTTTAATGTAAAGCTACAGGACATGCCAAGCAAGCTGCTTGAGGCAGTGGAATTTTTCCCAGCCTGGGGACCTCTGTCTTACTCTTACCTTTCCACTTGAAGTATTCCCTTGAGTAATACTTGCAGTACTGGCCTGGTAGTGGCAAATTCCCAGAGCTTCTGTTTGTTTGGGAATATATTGATTTCCCCCTCATTTTTTAATGACAGCTTTGTTGGGTAAAGAATTCTTGATTGGCAGTTGTTTTCACTCAGTGTTTCTATGTATCACTCCATTGTCCTCTGGCATCTAGAGTTTCTGGGGAGAAAGCCACACCGATTCTTATGAAAGACCCTTGGTATCTTATATTGCATTTGTTTCTTCCTGCTTTCAGAATTCTCTCCTTGTCTGTGGTTTTCAAAAGTTTTATTAAGATATGGCATGAACTTGATTTTTTATGTCTCTTCTGATTGGGGTTTGTGTATCTTCTTGTATTTGCAGGCTTGGTTCTCTGTTCAGGTCTGGGAGATTTTCTCTTGGAAAATTGTTTCTATGCCTTTATTGTTGTCATGGTGTTCTGGGATTCCAATAATTCTAATGTTAGATCTCTTAATCAGATCCCGTATTTCCTTTTGGTCTTGTTCAATTTCTTTTTTCTTGTTTCTCTTGAGACTTGATAAGTTCAGGTATTTTTTCTTCTAGTTCATTTACTCCATGTTCTGTCTGTTACACTCTATTTTTGACTGTTTCTCTTGTTTTTTCTAATTTAGTTGTTTTATTCTGCAGATTACAGTAGTTCTCTTTGTTGTTTTTGGTGTTTTCAATTTTCTTGTTGAGTCTTTCATTTTGTTCCTACATTTGTTTCTTGATCTCTGCTAGTTTGTTTTCTGTGTGCTTCTTGCTTTCTTTAAAGACAGTTAACTCATAGTCTGAAAATTATCAATTCTTTGCATTAGTCTGGCCTCCATAGGATAAATTTCCTTTTCTTCATGTTTTGCTTTTGATTTGTCCTTCTTCTCTTGTGATTTTGCATGTTTAACTATTTTTTGTTGACCTTTGGCCATTTTGTTATCTTTTTTTTTTTTACTTTAAATTTTGTATACTGGTTTTTGTGGGAAAATTTTCTGGTTGGGCTCCCTGGTGATGCACTGGCCAAGCACCTGGCTGCCAGCTGGAAGGCCAGGGCTTGCACCCAGCAGCCGCTCTGCAGGAGGAAGATGGGGCAGCCTGCCTCTGCAAAGACTCACAGTCCTGGGAACTCCTTAGGGCAGCCCCACTCAGCCCCACAGGGTTGCTATTAATCAGCATCAACCCAGCAGCAGTGAGCTTGGTAACTTCTCCTGAGAACCACTACAGGGCACTCTTATCCTTAGGTTTTCTTCAGTGCTGGCTCTGGGGTTGTGGATGCTTGAATTCTGGGATTCAATATGCATGCATGGTTGGGGGCTAGTTAGCTGGCTGCAGATGCTTACGTAAACAGTGGGGCTTGACTTTCCAGTGGTGAAGGTGGGTGGCTCTGTCTTTCCCTCATGGGTGCCCCTGCACAAGCTCTTTCATGGTGTCCTGCTATGGACAGGGAGCCAGTCATTTCCCTCTGTGTCACCTGGCAGTCTGAAGTATTCCCTTCACCTTGCTGCCCTTGCAGGTCCTCCTACTCCAAGTGCCTCTCTGTCTTGGGCCTTGGCGACATCAACAGCACTCTTTCGCAGCTCCATGGTCTCCCTTTGCCCCCTCCCAATTATGTGCCCTGAGAACTCCCACAGCTAATTTGCACCACTTTATAAAAACCAGGCTACAGCTTCCTCAGATTACATCCCTTTCTGTGTTCCCTGTTTGGGGTGTTGCTCAACCTCATCCCAAAATGGCTGCGATGAGTTAGTGCTCCCAATGTTAGTGGGTAGGTTCTCCCAGCTTCTGTGCTATCCCTGCTCCTCCTCTCGCCTGCTTCTGGGCTCAACCTGATTCTCCAACACCTCAGCTGCCACTTGGAGTTCTGAGATCTGGGCTTGTTTTTATTCATTGTTCAGTGGTTTAGTTGCTCAGGGAATAAATGGGAGTATCCACTCACTTCACCATCTTGCTCCACCCTCTAAGGCACCTGTTTTAGGTAAATAAAATTTTATTGAAACACAACCGTGCTTACCTGTTACATACCGTCTATTTGTCTATGGATGCTTTCATGCTACAATGGCAGAGTCGAATACACCCACTCCTCACTTATCGACAAGGTTAGGTTTCAAAGACCAGGCCATTATGTGAACATTGGCATTATGTGAAATACTCACAGTTTCCTGCCCTAACCTTCCCTCCTTCCCAGCCCCAGCCCTCCCAGCTGGGCAGCCATGGCCCCTCTGTACCAGCGGCGGTCACAGGCTCATCTTCACTCTGCCAGAATCCAAATCCATATTGCAGGCTGCTGGCCGGGTATCCTCGGATGCCCAGCATCCCAGCTGGGGCTCCACAGTGCACTCAGTGTGGGAAGTGGGGCAGCACAGGCTAGGTGTGCATGGCGGCCTTGGCCACGGGGTGGCTCTGCAGAGGTGAGCACCACCTATCACCCGCACCCTGCTCCTAGTGCCCACTAGCCAGTGCCTGCATGCAAGGTGAGTGCAGGGGCGGAGGATAGGGTGCACCAGGGGAGTGCCAGGAGGAGAGAATGGAGGCTCAAGCCTGGAGGAGTCAGAGCGTCGGACACTTGTGGATTCCAGACTGGAGTTAAATACCTGTGGGGCAGTGCCGCTTCTCCCTTCATGTGCACTGGATGAGCTGTACATGGCAAGGCTGTGTGGGTCTGTGAGGTCACTGATGCACAAAATAGTTGGATAGTAGATTTTTTGCTATTGTCATAAATACAAAATTTTGAATAATGAGATAGTTGATAAGTGAAGAGTAGGTGTAGTTGTGATAGAGACCATATGGTCCACAAGCCTAAAATATTTACTACCTGGCCCTTTACATAAAGTTTTTATTATTATTGTTGTTGTTACTGCTGGCTTACAGTATCCTTTAAAAATTTTTTAATAACAGATGTTTTACTATGTCAACTTGAAAATATATTTACAAGTGTTTTAAAAATTGACTTTAATTTTCTGACATTTAAAAAATTATTTTTATTTCAAGATTCACATACAGTTGTAAGAAATAACACAGAGATATCCCATATACCTGTGGTAACATCTCGCATAACAACCAGGAGATTTACATTGATACCTTCCACTTACCTTATTCAGATTTCACCAATTTTACCTGCACTCATTTGTGTGCATGTATTTGTTGTTGTTGGTTGCTGTCAAGTTGATTCCAACTCATAGTTACCCTATAGGACAGAGTAGAACTGCCCAATAGGGTATCCTAGGCTGTAATCTTTATGGGAGCAGACCACCATGTCTTTCTCCCATGGAGCTGCTGGTGGGTTCGAGCCACCAACCTTTCAGTTAGCAGCCGAGCACTTAACTGTTGCATCACAACAGGGATCCTACTCAATTTTATTACTTGTGTAGATTCCTGTAAATACCACCACAGTCAAGCTACAGAGCTGTTCCTTACAAAGATCCTTCCCGCTACCTTTTCATAGCCATCTAACCACTGAGAATCACTAATCTGTCTCCATAATTTTGTAACTTGAAGAATGTTATAGTTGGAATCTTAATAGTATATGACTTTTATCGATGAGCTTTTTTCTAATTACTCAGCATAATTCCCTTGAGACACACCTTTTTATTGCTGAGTAGGCATCTGTGGCATGGAGGCCCTACAATTTGGTTAATCATTCCCACATTAAAGGACTTTAGTTAAAGTTTTTGGCTATTATGAATAAACCTGTTATGAACACTGAATTCATAAATACTGAACCAGCCTTTTTTGACCTTAGCTGGGAATATATGCATCAAGTGACTCAAGTTTTTGCTGCACTGCCTGTGTGTATGCCTGCAAATGATGGTGAAAGTGCCACAAGTATTGATTTGGGGATTACAAATAAATTTTAGCAAGTAGACAAATTGGCAAGTACACAATCATTGAATAACAAGTTTTAACTATTTTCTCCCAGTCTAGCTTGTCTTTTCATCTTCTTCATAAGGTCTTTCACAGAGCAAATGTTTTTAATTTTGATGAGGTTCATAATATTAATTTTAAACTTATTATTGTCTATCTTCAAACGATATTGTACCACTTCATGTATAATGTAAGACTTTTACAACGATATACTTCTATTTACCCCTCTTGTTCTTTGTGCTCTTGTTTTCTCAGCTTTTAGTTCTTCATGTGTTATAAACCCTACAACAAATTTCTATTATTTTTCTACAATCAATTATATTTTAAAGAAAATTTTAGATGAGAAAAAAAGTTTTCTATATTTATCAACCTATTTACCATTTCTGGTACTCATCATTTCTTTTGGTAGATTCAAACTTTCATTTGGTATTCTTTTCCTTCTGTTGGAAGAACTTCCTTGAAATGCGGCTATGCCAGCATGGAATTCTTTCAGCTTTTACTTTTCTGGAAAAAGTAGTTTTTCATCTTCACTTGGGAAAGGCGATTTTGCTGGGTATAGAATTTTAGGCTGATAACTTCAAACCTCCCAGCAGCTTCTCAGAACATAAGACCTGGCAATCTGCTTCCAGAAAGACTTCACCCAGAAAACCCTTTGGGGGCATTCTACTCTGTCATATAGCATAGCTATGCATCAGAATAAGGAGTTCTGGTGGCACAATTGTTAAATGCTTGACTGCTAACCAAAGGTTGTGGTTTGAACTGACCAGCTGCTGCATGGGAGAAAAGACCTGGTGATCTGCTCCCATAAAGATTACAACCTAAGAAACCCTATTGAGCAATTCTACTCTGTCTTGTAGAATTGCTATGTGTCAGAATTGACTCAATGGCACACAACAACAGCATGAGTTGGAATTGACTAAATAGCACACAACAGCAATACAACAACAGTTTCTTTCAACACTTTAAAGATGTTGTTCCTTTGCCTTCTTGGTTGCATAGTGTCTGACAAGAAGTTTGCAGTTTTTTTTTAGTATTATTCCTCAATACTCAATTTTTTTTTCTTAGACTACATTTAAGATTTTCTTTTTATCACTGGTTTTCAGGGATTTTATTATGATGTGTTTCAATGTGGTTTTGCTTGAGTTTACACTGCTTTTTTAGTTTCTGGGATCTATGGGTTTAAAGTTTTCATTAATTTTGGAAAATATTTCAGCCATTATTTGTTTAAATATTGTTTTTGTCCTTCCCTCTCTCCTCTCCTTCTGAAACACCAGTTGCATTTATTTTTAGTCTACTTTATAATGTCCAACAGATTACTATGACTTTGTTCATTTATTTTTTTGTCTTTTTACTCTATGCTTTATTTTGGATAGTTGCTATTTCTGTGTCTTCTAGTTCACTAATCTTTTCTTTTGCTGTGTCAAATCTGCTGTTAATCCCATTCAGTGAATTACTTATTTTAGTTTTTTTTTTTTTTTTTTTTTTATCTCTAGAAGTTCCATTTGGTTCTTTTTATATCTTCCATTTCTCTCCTCATTATCTTTATATTTTCCTTTAAATACTTGAGCATAGTTATAGCAGCTGTTTTAACATCCATGTCTGTTAATTCCATCATCTCTATCTTTTCTGTATTTGTTTCTCTTGGCTGGTTTTTCACATGGTTTTAAGTAACATTTACCTGCTTTTTGGCATATCTAGGGATTTTTTAATTGGATGCTGGATGTTGTGAATATAATGTTGAGTGTCTGGATTATATTGTTTTCCTTTAATATGAAGCATTTTTTGGTAGTTCAGTTTATTTGTTTTGAGACTTGTTTTTAAGTTTTATTAGGGTTGGTATAGGGTAGAGGATGGCAAACTTTCTCTGTAAAGGACCAGATATGAAAAATTTTAGGCTTTGTGGGCCACATGGTCTTTGTTGCAACTACTCAACTCTGCCATTTTAGCTCGAACACAGCCAAGGACAATGTGTAACCAATTGGTTATGGCTGTGTTCCAATAAAACTTTATTTACGAAAACAGACAGCAAGCCATAGTTTGCCAACCCCTGGTCTAGAGTTTACTCTAGAGAGAGTTTAGTCCCATTACCCTGCTATGGTATATAGTGAATGCCTCCAATAATCAGGAAGAACTCTCCACTCTGGCTGGTGGGAACTTGAATGAGTTTAGTCCTTTGTAACATCTGGGAACCATTCAGCTCATATTTAAATGCTTCAGTAACTTTTTGCTCAACTTTGTGAAATTTCATCCTTCACATGCTTGTCTGAGAACTCAGAAAAGATTGAGAAGGACTCCTGTGTAGATTTCTGGGGCTCTCCTTTTTCACAGCTTTCTCCTCTCTAGAATTCTGCCATATAAGTATCAGCTACCTCAGATATTTTTACAGTTATACCCATGGAAGATTCAGCATGAGAACATGAGTCAGGGCCAAAAAAATGTTGTAATCCCCAGCCCTAGAGCTCATCAGTGAGAAAGCAGTACTTTAGAAAACTGAAATACTTGACCTAGGCAGTGCTGGCCCCCTGTGGAAAGGTTTCTGTGGTCTCTCCTGGAAGTGTTGAACACCTTCTTCTTTGTAATGGCACTAACTTGGTGTACATTCCTACCATAGCACTTCTCACACTGCATTGTAATTATTCCTTTTTTCTTGCAAAAACTTTATTGTGATGTGATTCACGTACTACAAATTTAGCCACTTAAAGTATACAATTCAATGGTTTTTAGTATATTCACAGAGTTGTGCAACCATCAGCACAATCAATTTTGGAACATTTTTATCACTCCCAAAAGAAATCCTGTACCTTTTAGCTATCAACTCCCATTTCTCCCCAACCCCACCCCCAGCGCCAGGCAACCGCTAATCTACTTTCTGTCTCTATAGATTTGCCTGTACTAGACATTTAATATAAATCAAATCATACAATATGTGATCGTTTGTGACTAACTTCTTTCACTTAGCATATTTTTGAGGTTCATTCATGTTGTAGCATTATCAGTACTTCATCACTTTTTATTAACAAATAATATTTTGTTGTATTATATGTTACGTCTTATTTATTCATTAATCCATTGATGGACATGTGGGCTATTTCCATTTTTTGGTTCTTATGAATAGTGATGTTATGAACATTGGTGTGTATGCTGTTGTATAAACATATGTTTTCATTTCTTTTGGGTATATACCTATGTTTGGAATTGAGGGTCATGTGGTAACTCCATGATTAACCTTTTGGGGAACTCCCAGACTGTTTTCCAAAGCAGCTACACCATTTTACATTCCCAACAGCACTGAATGAGGGTTCTAACTGCATATCCTCAGTAACATTTGTTATTATTATTATTTGTTGTTGTTGTTGTTGTTATCCTAGTGGGTACAAAGCAGTATCTCACTGTGGTTTTATTTGCATTTCTGTGAGGGCTAATGATGTTGAACATCTTTTCACATGTTTATTGGCCATTGTACATCTTCTTTGGAGAAAGGTCAACTTGGGTCATTTGCACGTTTTTAATAGAGTTGCTTTTCTTTTTATTATTATATAAGTTCTTTATATATTTTGGATACAGGTCTTGATCATATATATATATATATATATATATATATATATATATATATATATATATCTGCCATTACATAGACACAGACATTGATATAGATATATAAAATGAGAGAAATATTTTCTCCCTTTCAGAGGGTTGTCTTTTCATTTTTCCACTGGCATCCTTTGAACCACAAAAATTCTTAATTTTGATGAAGTCCAATTTATTTTTTCATTTGTTACATGTGCTTTCTGTGTCGTATCTAAGAATCCATTGCCTAACCCAAGATCACAAGGATTTATGACTATGTTTTCTTCTAAGAGTTTTATCTCTTACATTTAAGTCTTTCATCTGTTTTAAATTAATGTATGTATGTGTTGTGACATAAGGGTTCAACTTCATTTTTTTTCATTGGGTGTTCATTTGTCTTAGCACCATTTGTTGAAAACACAATTCTTTCCACATTGACTTGCATTGGTACCCTCTTCAAAAATCAGTTGGCCATAAATTTGTGAATTTATTTCTGGATTATTAATTGTATTACATCGATCTATATGCCTACTCTTATGACAGTACTACAATGTCTTGATTACTCTTTGTAGTAAGTTTTGAAATCTAGACGTGTAGTCATTCTACTTTGTTTTTTTAAGATTGTTTTGACTATTCTAGGTCCTTTGGAATTTCATATAAATTTTAGGATCAGCTTTTCATTTTCTACAAAGAAGTCAGCTGGGATTCTGATAGGGCTCGTATTGAATCTGTATATCAGTTTGAGGAGTATTTCTATCTTAATAGTATCAAATCTTCTGATCCATGAACAAGGGATGTTTTCCCATTTATTTAGATCTTATTAAAATTTCTTCCAACAATGTTTTCCTATTATTAGTTCTGCACCTTTTTTGTTAAATTTGTTTCTAACTATTTTATTCTTTTTATGCTATTATAAATGATATTGTTTTCTTAATTCCATTTTTGGATTATCATTGCAAGTGTACAGAAATACAGTTGATTTTTGTACATTTATCTTGTGTTCTGTAACCTTTATCTGTAAGTGCATTCTTTAGGATTTTCTATACATAAGATTATATCATCTGCGAGTATGGATAGTTTTACTCCTTCCTTCCCAATCTTCATTCTTTTGAGTGGACATTCTTGTCTTGTTCCTAATCTTAGAGGAAAGCAGACAGTCTTTCACAATTAAGTATGATGTAACTGTAGGTTTTTCATAGATGTACTTTATCAGATTGAGGAAGTTCCTTTATATTCCTAGTTTATTGAGTATTTTTATCACGAAAGGGTGTTAGCTTTTTCTCAAATGCTTTTTTGTGTATCTATTGAGATTATGTGGTTTTGCCCTTGATTCTGTGAGATTGTTTATTACAGTAATTTATTTTTGGGTGTTAAACCAACTTGGCATAAATCCCACTTAGTCATGATATATAACCACTTCAGCTTTCTTATGGTTGTCAGTAGAGGCTTGTGTGTTGCTATGACGCTGAACAGATTTCAGTGGCACTTCCAATTTAAGACAGACTAGGAAAAAAGGCCTGGAGATCTACTTCCTAAAATCAGCCAGTGAAAATCCTATGGATCACAATGGTCCAATCTGCAACAAATCACAGGGATGGTGCAGGACCAGGCAGCATTTCTTGCCTTTGTGCATGAGGTCACCATGAGTCAGGGG
Organism: Dugong dugon; assembly: GCA_030035585.1. NCBI lineage: Eukaryota > Metazoa > Chordata > Mammalia > Sirenia > Dugongidae > Dugong > Dugong dugon. The sequence goes on from CM057473.1 coordinate 70,132,573, forward strand.
CCAACTCAATGGCAGCTAACAACACAACAATTCTTCAAATATTTTGTCTGCTCCTTTATCTCTCTCCTTTACTCTGGTACTCCCATTACATGTATGTTAGTGGACTTCACGGTGTTCCATAATTCTTAGAGGCTCTATTCATTTTTCTTCATTCTTTTTTCTCTCTATTCTTTGTATTGCATAATCTTTATTGATCTATCTTCAAGTTTGCTGATTCTTTTTTTTTCTGTCACTTCAAATCTACTTTTGAGTCTCTAGTGAATTTTCCATTTTAATTATTGTACTTTTCAACTCCAAAATTTCTTTTGGTTCTTTTTAAAATAATTTCTATCTCTTTAATGATACTCTCTGTATGAAGAGACATTATCATCATACATCTCCCACAGAGTGGCTGGTGGGTTTGAACCACTGACTTTTCAGTTAGCAGCCAAGTACTTAACCACTGCACCACCAGCGCTCCTCTGCAAAATGTAGCTAGGGAAGATTCTAGTGGTCTGTCCCTCTGGGGAGACATCAGAGCCCACCACTATGAACTAGGAGAAGACAGAGAGCCCTGTGCTCTTAGATACACCTACCTGGAGTGAAGTTTCCATTATGTTGAGTTGGGAGGGGGTAAGGAGACAGTGTGTTATGATTCAAATGTCACAAATTCTCATTGCTGTTACTGAGGTTTAGTAGACTTTTTTGAATAATGTTTATTCATTTGCTGTATGCCCTTAGGACAATGTCCAGAGACTTGAAATAATTGTGTGCAGGGTTTTTTTTTTTTGTTTGTTTCTTTGTCTTATTTTTTTTTAAATTTTCACCAGTTATGCTTTTTTCACTGTGGAGCAGGTCTGCAGAGCTCCTCATGCCACCATTCTGAAAGTGGAACCCCTTTACAATTCTTTCTTTAATTTTCTGTCTCCCGTACCAGATCATGAGCTCTTTCAGGATAGGGGCTGTTTCTAAGTAATAATTGCTTCCAACATTTACTCTGTGCAGAAACTATGCTAAGTGCTCTGTGAACTTTATTTCTAATCCCCTTAGCAGCAAGTTGATTACTATCACCACTCCACAGGTGAGGAAACTAAGGCTTAAACGGTTAAGTGACTTGCCTGAAATTTCACCATTAATAAGTATTGGAGCCAAGAGCCCAAACCAAGTCTGTCTCTCCAAAGTCCATGGTCTTCCCACTGTATCATGCTGCCACTGATCCTGTAGCACCAAGTGCAGTGCTTGGAATACAGGTGCTGGCTGAATGAATAAAAACAATTTAAAAATGAATGAACTAATAATTGAGTTCTTAGGCTTTAGAAGTCTAAGAAGATACGTCAGCACAATATATCCTAAGCTCTTTCAGATTTTGCTTTAAGACTGAATAATGCACCTTAACAGAAACCTCCCTGACTTTGTTAATTACAGTTCCTTTGGCTTAATGGTAATCATAATATATAAGAATAACCTTAACCCTAAATTCATTAAATTAAATCAATGGGCATTATGTAGCACCATGACCAGGAGGTACAGTTCTAGCTCTCTGGACCTTGCAAAAGATCTTCCTTTTGAGTTTATTTCAGAAAGATATCATAGTAGTATTTTTGTGTGCTGTTTGATTTTTGCATAATTTGTCAGTTTGATTATTTTTAGGCTGATCATCTTTAATGCTGCATTGTGAAGAAACTCAGGTCAGATGTACCATTCAGAGTATGATTGTCCATGGACCTATTTCTGAAAATACATTGATCTATTGGACACATTAAGAGTTGAGTCAGTAGCTTCGTTCTAGCAATTAGCTTTAGTTTTGAAGTTCCACTTTTTATTTCTCTTGTTTGCTTTCTTCTGTATAATTAAATTTTAATTAAACAAGTAACACATAAATTTTTCTTGTAAAAATTTATGTTTATATATATTTGTGTGTGTAACACACAACAAAATGCCTGAAGAGAGATATCTCAAAGTTAATACAGTGGTCACCACGAGAGATGGAAATGGGAAGGGGGAGGAGGGAGCAGCTAGCCAAAGAGAACACTAGGCTTATCTGTAATGTTTTAATATTTTATAAGGAGAATGTGTCCTCCTCATCTGTGTGTTTCCTTTGTTCAATGTCATTCTTAGGATAAACATGTGTGCATGTGTATATGCCCACATGTATATGAGGTAAATTCATAAATTCAATGTAAACCTCCTAGTGATTCCTCCCAGTGTCCTGAGAAATCACCCAGCCCTTCTTAATTTTTCTCTCTTGAGTAGGAAAAATGGGGTATCATTATTTTTGTCCATGGCTTTTTTGTCTACTATGTACATTTTCTATTAGCTTGGTCTGCTGCAGTTTATGGTAGTTTTATTGCTTAGATTATTTGCCCAGTAAACACCAGCTTGATCATGAAGAAGCAAAGCAAAATGAAGAGGCACTTTTAAAGGCATATTGTGTCGCCAATAGCAAGTTACTTAAATTAGAGTTGAGACAGCCTTTAAAAGACAGATTGGCATGTGACAAAATCCAGGTGTTCAGTTCGACCCTCACCTCAGTTGACATAGAATGCTGCAATGTAGTTATTCACAGAAGGACACAGAAGGTGGCTAGGTCAGTGCAATGTGGTGAAAAGAGCAAGGACTTCAGAGTTTCTATTTTAATACAAATGCTAGTTTCATCTCTTACTAGCTGAAGGGCTTACAGGCAAGCAAGTTTCTTTCAAGTCAGTCTGAATTTCTTCCCTCCTCTTCCTCCTCGTTTTTCTCCTCTTGCGTCTTCTCGACCTTCTACTTCTTCTTCTTCTTCTTAGAATTAAATAAAATGACATATGAAAGAACCTTCTCCCGTGGATTCTGGGGCACATGGGAGACGTTCAATGACTGACCGCCTTTTCCTTTCCCTTTCCCTCTGCTAACAGAAAAAAGAACAAACAAAATGAAACTTGCTTCCTCTTCTGGCATTAATGTGCCCTCTATTTCTTCTTCTAAAAAATATGTAGAGCAGTTTCTTACCATTGGCATTGTTGGTGATACTTACAGGCAAGATCTCTTAGACATAATAGATATTTGCTGCAGAAAAAGAAAAAAGTACCAAGTGCTGTTCTAATCGAGGCTTGGAGTTGTCATAGACCTAGGCACCACTTCTGAAGCAGTTTCTGAAAAAAGCTTTTAAGATGAAAGATTTCCAATATCTGTAGGAGAAGTAAGAATTAGGCCCCTTGAGGAACAATGGCCTCAGGCCATGCCATATGCTTCCAACCTTTGGAGGGAAACTCTCATGAAGAAACAGCAGCTGGCAGAGATGTCATAGGCATTTCATATTTCCATATGATGAGCTTGGTGCAAAGGATCTCTAACAAGCTTCAGAAAGAAAAAGAAAGAAAGAAAAAACTAAATAAAAACTTCTTGAGTTGCACTTTGCTTTCAAGAATTTCCTTACAAAGTAAGTGTTAGGGCATTTAGAAAGGGGATAGTGAGTATCACATTTGACTGGCACCTCAGGAAACACTCAAATTAGAATCTATCGACAAGGCAATGCTCATCGTTTGTGGTAAGAAGCCCTGGGACTAGAGAGGCCTTCCATAGAATGAGGGGTGAGCTTTTTTCTGACCCCCAACAATTGTGGACCCGTCGTCAATCATCCTTTGGGCTGTCTCTCTGTCAAGGGGACTGTGTTTTCTATTAGTCAGGAAGTCGAGTAACCCTTCTGGATCTCACTCTATTCTGCTGGGTACCTTTAAGCTCTTCTAACAAGGATTTGACTATCATTAAGTTTCCTTTCAGCTTTTTAATCCTCGCCTGGAGGCACTGACTCACACCTACCTTTACCAACAGTCTCCAAAAAGATTAACCTGGTTACAGTCTCTACCCTCTCATCCTTTGGCTTCTCCTCTTACTCTCATGGGCAAAGTCCAAGAAGCCTCGGTATAGAGGCCTTATCAAAATGAAGCTGTCTGGGCAACATCCGGAATGGAGTCAACCTGAAAGCTAATCTTAAGCACTCTTTTTTTTAAAAATTTTTTAAAATTGTAATTTAAATGAAGGTTTACAGAACAAATAGTTTCTCATTAAACAGTCAGCACACATATTGTTTTATGACATTGGTTAACAACCCCACAACATGTCAACACTCACCCTTCTAGACCTTGGAGGACCTTGTTTTTTTTGGTGAAAATATACATAGCCAAAGTTACACCATTTTGAAAGTTTCTACATGTACAATTCAGTGACATCAATTACATTCTTCCAGTTGTGCTGCTATTCTCACTATTCTTTTCCAAATTATTCCATCACCATTATCTTTAACTCACTGCCTCCTAGGTTTCCCATCAAAACTTTTGAGTTGCTGTTGTCAATTTGATCTCACATAGACAATTTTTTTTTTTTTTGTACCTTAGATGAAGGCTTGCAGAACAAATAGTTTCTCATTAAACAGTTAGTACACATATTGCCCTATGACAAGGGTTAACAACCCCAGGACATGTCAACACTACCCCTTCTCAACCTCGGGTTCTCTATCACCAACTTTCCTGTCCTCTCCTGCCTTCTAGTCCTTGTCCCTGGACTGTTGTGCCTCATTAGTCCCGTTTTGTTTTATGAGGCTGTCCAATCCCTGGCTGAACGGTGAACTTCAGGAGTGACTTCACCACTGAGCTAAAAGGGTGTCTGGGGGCCATACTCTCGGGGTTTCTCCAGTCTGTCAGGCCAGTAAATCTGGTATTTTTTTTTTTGGGAGTTAGAATTCTTTTCTACATCCTTCTCCAGCTCTGTCCAGGACCCTCTATTGTGATCCTGGTCAGAGCAGTCAGTGGTGGTAGCCGGGCACCACCATCTAGCTGTACTGGACTCAGTCTGGTGGAGGCCGTGGTAGCTGTGGTCCATTAGTCCTTTGGACTACTCTTTTCCTTGTATTTGTTCTCTTCATTCTCCCTTGCTCCCGAAGGGGTAAGACCAGTGAAGTATCTTAGATGGCTGCTCAGAGGCTTTTAAGACCCCAGATACTACTCACCAAGGTAGAATGTAGAACATTGTCTATGAACTGTCTTTTTGTGTGTAAACTTTTACATGAGTTTTTACAGTAGAGGTGTCATACAATATTTGTCCTTTTGTGAATGACTTATTTCACTCAGCATAATGTCCTCCAGTTTCATCCATGTTATGAGATGCTTCACAGATTCACCATTATTCTTTATCTTTGCATAATACTCCATTGTGTGTCTGTACCATAGTTTGTTTATCCATTCATCTGTTGATAGGCATCTAGGTTGTTTCTATCTTTTTACTATTGTGAACAGTGCTGCAATGAATATGGTTGTGCATATGTCTATTTGTGTGACAGCTCTTATTTCTCTAGGATATATTCCTAGGAGTGGGATTGCAGTTTGTAGTGCTTTTTTTTGTGATGCTGACATTTTCTTTGTTCCTCTTACTCACCTGTGCTGAGTTCCTTTTGTTTGTGGATTTTTTTTTTATTTCTTTTGTTTTTGTAGGTTTTTTTTTTTTTTACTGAGACTTTATGTTTTTCTTCTTTATTTTGATGAGTAGGTTTGTTAACTTTCTTTGTAGTTACCTTGAAATTTATCCTTATCTTCCTAGATTTGAATCAGTCTATTATTACTTGGTATCGCCTTGCCTTCCTCTCCATTAGAAAGTTCTATACCTATACCATTTATTTCCTCTTTTATTGTTCTGATGCTGTTGTCATTTACAGATTAACCTCTCTGGTTCCCTGTTGTAATTCTTTTGGTTTTGCATAGTCCTTAAGAGTTAATTTCCTAGGTTGGTATCTGGCTAGTAGAATCCTGTGTCTTATATTCAGCCTGTGGTCTGATGTTGTTTGTTCTTAGATCAAAGGACTCTCTTTAATAAGTCTTGTAAGTTTGGTTTGATTTTTACATAGTCCCTTAATTTCTGTTTATCTGGAAATGACCTAATTTCACCATCATATTTGAACGAGAGTTTTGCAGGATATATTATTCTTGGCTGGCAATTTTTTTCTTTCAAGACTTTATATATGTCATTCCATTGCCTTCTTGCCTGCATGGTTTCTGCCTAATAATCCAGGCTCAGTCTTATTGTTTCTCCTCTGTATGTGGCTTTTTGTTTTCCTCTAGTTGCTCTCAGGATTCTTTGTTTGTCTCTGGTCTTAGCGAGTGTGATTATGATATGCCTTGGTGATTTTCTTTTGGGATCTACCCTATATGGTGTTCATTTAGCTTCTTGATTGGTCAGCTTTTCATCTTTCATGATATTGGGGAAGTTTTCTGTCAGCAGTTCTTCGATGATCCTGTCTGTTTTTTCTGTTTTCTCCCTCTGTTCTGGAACTCCAATGACTCACAGATTTTTGCTTTTGATTGTATTCCACATAATTCTCAGGGTTTCTTCATTTTTATTCATTCTTTTTTCTGATTTTTCCTCAGACAGAGTTATATCCAAGTGTTTGTCTTCAATTTCACTGATCCTATCTTCCATCGTTTCAAACCTGCTCCTCAGCCCTTCTAGGACACGGTCCATTTCTGAAATCTTGTTGTTTATCTTTTGGATTTATAATTGTTTTTGTATGATTTCTAGTGGTGAATTTATTTTAACATTTTGTTCCTGTATTATTTTCTTGAATTCTTCTATTTTGTGTCTATAGTTTCCATGAATTTGTCTATTTTTTTCTTATTTTTGTCTGCTTTTTGCTTAAACTCTTGGATAATTCTGAATATTAGAGATTTGAATTCCATACCAGTTAGGTCTAGTGCCTTTTCTTCTACTGGAAAGTCATCTGGTGTTTTATTTTGGGAACCTACTAGAACCATCTTGTCCTGTTTTTGTAAATGTTTTGATATTGTCTGCTGTCTTCAGGGCACTCAGTGGTTATTTTCCTCATTTATTGATTGTAGATTTGTTTGTTTTGTCCTGATTTTTTGTTTTACTTGGTTATGTCTGAGCAGGCAGGCTGTGCATTCTTTGTTTGCTCATCTGTGGGCATGATACTTTTCACTTCCTCCAATGGGCAGGGTCGGTCACTCAAGTATGGTACAGCAGGGCAGGTCTGGCTGAAGGAGAGTTTCTGGGATGGGTTGTTTGTGCCACGTACCAGGGCTGACAGTGCATATCAGGAATCAGTGCAGGGAAGGTTCCAGTGGGTTGTACCTGTGCTGCTTGGGAGTGTGACGTTCAGCACAAGGTACAAGTAGGCAGGAAGGAGGGGGTAGATTGTGATGTGTGGAGCTAAGATGAGTATGGGAAAAATGATAGAGAGGAGAGAGGAACAGGAACCAAAAAGATACACACAAACAAAAAAGAATGCTAAGGGAGCTTGCTATTGGAGTGGAGAGATGAGAGACTATGAAATGGGGAAAATATTAAAAAAAAAAAAAAAAAAGAAAAACAGTAAAAAAAGAATAAATTGAAAAACTGGAAATGAAGAAAGACAAAAAGGAATAAGAGAGAGAAGAAAACAAAACAAGAAAAAAAAAATGCCCCCAGGGATGTCCCTGTGCATATGCACAGAGTAAGGGACTAGCTTCCAAGCTGTGCGATACTGCTTGGCTAGAAGGGGCTCCCAAGCCGAGAAAAGAAAAAGAAAACAAACAAACAAATCAAAACAGATCAAATCAGAGCAAACAAACAAACTTAACCCAGGGGGTCCCACCAACATGGCGGTACGGGCTGGGAAGCAGTTTCACAGGCGAGCAGTGTTTCCCAGCCTTTCAGGAAGAAGCAAACATGGCACTGGGAGCCAGGTATTTGAAAGAAAGGAGGAAAAGGTGGTGAAAGGTAAGGAAGAAATCTAAGGAAGTGGAAAAAAGCAACACCAGTAGCTAACAAAAAGCACTCAGGTGGCCAGCCAGTGCAGGCGGATGGAATCCAAGTGAAACCGGGGTGCAGCTGGTGCTTCCCAGCCAAGAGACTGTGGCTGCAGAAAACAGAGGAGGCTGAGTGGGGGTGAAGAAGGGTGAGGAGTGGGAAAGCGTATATCACTGGTTTCCAGTTGTTCTGTCTCCTGATGGAAGCTCCGTGAAGCTGCTTTCTCATACCCTCTGTTCACTGATCTCTGATAGGAGTCCAAGATGGTGGATCTGTGCTGCATTAGCTGATAGGAGACCTCTGTATGTATCTCTCCTCGCTCTCTGTTCTCGGTCAGTTTCTTTCTCTATTCGGTGCTTGACTGAGTTCTTTATCTCTTCATTTGCTGCTTAGGGTTTCAGGATTGACACGTGACTCTGTTTGACTTAGTTTTTCTGATCTTTGCTGTGGTGGGACGGTGTGGTGCTTCTGACTATAGTGCCATGTTGCCTGGAAGTCCTCCTAAACACTCCAGAGTTTAATAAAGAAAGAGGTTGGCTGTAAAATGAATTGCTTTTCTAGAATTTCTGACAAAGGCTCTTCCTCAAACAATTGAGGTGGGTGTTAAGTGGAGTCTTTAGTTTGCAGAACTGGACTCTGGGGTTCAAATACGAGGGCTCTTTTTTACCTATGCATTGGCTGAATCTGGGAAGGGGTTACTCAGGCTTGCTGATTAAGGCCTTGCATTTTTGATTCTCATGCCCGATCCAGATGTTGTGGTCTCTCTGAGACACAGGAGGAAGCCAGGCTGAGCATGAAACAGAGATCTGGTAGTCAGGACCTACATCTCTAATCCAGTGCCCATCTCTGGCGGGGTCAGAGAGACCAAGATGGAAGCACAGACTTTCAGGAGAGGGAAGGGGCCTAAGAAATAATGTCCACTGCCTTCGCTTCTAGAGGAAACAGGCATAGAGAGATCAAATACCTTTCTAAATGCCTACTCCACTGGTACGCTCTCAGGGGTCCCATCCATCTCAATGTTCTCAGCTACTAGTGCTAGAGTGCTTTCTGACACATAGGTGCTCAACAAATGTTGAATGAATGAATATCCATTGTGCTGGTGACTCAGTGGTGGAGCTGAAACTAGCACACAACAGCCAGATGCTCTTTTCTACTCCTATTACTCATCAAGTCAACACTCGGTACTATTTAATCTGCACACTCAGGCACAGCACATTCAGGCACAGCTCAGCACAGACTCACAACTGCTTCCTGCCTGCTGTCAATCTGGACAGCTTTTCCTCTCACAGTTGTGTTGACCTCTGAATTGAGGGTCTGCGGCTTCCAGTACCAGCAGAGGATACCCAGTGTCTTAGGGAATGATTGCAGCCAACTCCCCTTCGGAAGCCAGGAAGGACTGAACAACAATGCTGTCCCGACACTGCCACCCTGGGTAGGACATAGACTAGTAGTGTGGAGACAAGAAAGGCCATGAGCCACCAGCAGCCCCCGGGCCATTGCTTCATTGACAAGGTCTGTGATGGAAGGAGGAGTGTAGCCTCGCACCATGCTGTTCTGCTGCAGTCCTGGGCATGTCATTGCAAAGCAGACGGGGCAAGTTTGTATGTGTAAAACTAAGGCCTTGCCTGCATTCCATTTTTCCAGACTTTTTAATAACAGGCTGCAGGGCTAGCATTTCTACTTTCTATGGTTATTATCTATTTGTTTTTGCAAAGCAAGGCATTGCTGTGAAGGGCACTGGGTCTGTAAGACGGGTCATAAAGGGTGACAAAGCAGAAAGAGAATCGCTGCTGTCTCCTCTGCCGGCGATTCCCTCCGCCTGTTATTCATCCGCACAGAGGAGTTTCAGGCCTCACTCTTAAATGGCTTCATTCACGATGATTGACTTCGGAGATTTTCTGGTGCCTTTTGCAGAATGTTAAGCAGGAAAGGCTTTTTCTTTCCTTTGGAGCAGCTGTGTTAGGAAGTTGTAGTTTCATAGGCCCGGGGTGGGAGGTGGCAAGGAAAAGTCAGCCCTGCGATGAGACGCATTCCTCCAATGAGAATAACCACTGACGTAAAGATGGTATTGAATCTGGGAACAGCTCCATCAGGGTGGAATTGATGCCTCTGGACACTCAGTTATATTTCTAACCAATTCTAAGCAGCAGCTAAAACTTTCAAACACTAGTAAAAGATTGTTGTATTAAGATGTCTTCACTTCTGTCTGCTGACTGGCTCCCTGTGGTCCCTAAATTACAGAGGTTCCAGAAGATCTGAATTTAACTTTTGTTCTTTAGGAATCCAATGTCATGTGTATTCTTAGGATACCTTGGAGACCCTTCTAGTGTAGTCCTCACCTTCCTAGCCCACCTATCATCACCCTTGTTCAAGCCTGACTCCTGCAATAGCTCCCCAACTTGGATCTGCCTCCACTCTTCATAGCGTTCTGACCCAAAACAGTCCTCCTATGGACCACTTCATTTATATGACTTTCCTGATGGTAATCCTTCATAAGCTTCCCACTGACTCTCAGATGAAAACCAATCTCCTTCCTAGAACAGTCTGTGTCCTTTACAAACTACTGTTTTTGCTTCATAGCACACTAATCCCTTACCAGAGTTCTCCATACCAGCCAAAATTAACCAGCTTTGCACCGTCCCAGCTGTGCACCTTTACTCCTGCTTCGTCCCCACCTGGAATGTCCTCACCCACTGTCTCTGCCTACCACATTCCAAGTCATGCAATAAAGGGTCATGAAGTCTTTGTTGATAACTCCTGTTTTGGAATTCCTGCTAGAACATAAACCTGCTCCAAAAAAAACCCCATAGCAACCCTACAGTTGAACAGCACATAGGGGTTCCAAGGAGCAGCTGGTGTATTCGAACTGTCGAACTTTTGGTTTAACAGCCATAGCACTTAACCACTACACCACCAGAGCACCTACATAAGGCTATTGAAAGTGGGGACCATTTTTTAAAATTTATTTCTGCCCTACCCCCTCACCTACATTGGCCCACTGCTTTCCATGACAGACCCTTAATAAATAATTCTTAAATGATGAATGAGTATATAAATGAATGAGTGAAGTACATCCACATGCGTATATAGGTTTGGCTGCGAATATTTCTACATACATATTTGTGCTGCATGTATACTCATATATATAATAGAGCATACATGGGGCAGAGTCATGGAAACATCTTTGACATAACCAAACTCCTCATAGGACTGAGTTACTGGGCTTGAAGGTAAGGACCATAGTCTTGGGAGACATCTTGGTCAATTGGCATAACATAGTTCATAAAGACAATGTTCTAGATCCTGCTTTGGTGAGTAGTGTCTGGGGTCTTAAAATCTTTTGAGCGACCATTTAAGATACAACCATTGGTCTCTTTCCAGCCAGAGCAAAAGAGAGTGAAGAAAACCAAAGACCCAAGGAAGCAATTAGTCCAAAAGACTAATAGACCACAGGAACCACAGTCTCCACTAGCCTGAGACGAGAAGAATTAAATGATGCCTAGCTACCACTACCAACCACTCTGACCAGGATCACAATAGAAGGTCCTGGTTAGAGTGAAAAAAAATGTAGACCAAAACTCAAAGTCATAAAAAAGATCAGATTTACTGGCCGGAGAGAGACTGGAGGAACCCCTGAGACTATGGTCCTTAGACACCCTTCTATTTTGGAACTGAAGCCATTCCCAGAGATCACCTCTCACCCAAATAGTAGACAGACCTATAAAATAAACAATAACACCCGAGGAAAATGCTTCTTAGATCAATCATCTATATGGGAGCAAAAGGGCAACATCTGCCCAAAAGCAAAGATGAGAAGGCAGGAAGGGGCGGGAAAACCAGAAGAATGGAGATGGGGAACTCAGGGTGGTAATGGGAGAGTGCTGACACATTGCAGCGACTGCAACCAATGTCACGAAAAAATCTGTGCATAAATTATTGGGTGGGAAACTAATTTGCTCTGTAAACCTTCACCTAAAGCACAATAAAATGTTCAAAATAAGAAACATAAAAAAATTAATAAGTGATCAACAAATAATTAATTAATACTGGACATACCATTCCTTAATAGTTTCTATTTTCCTGTTACCAAAAACAAAGCAACTCACTCTTAATATAATGATTTGCAGCAAGATTATAAAATATCTGTTATTAATTATGTTTTTTCTCTGAACTCCTTGGTTTCAAAAATACTTTAAGAGAGTAGAACATAAAAACCTGGGCCTAGGGGCTGGGTTTTCTGGCCCAGAATTCTCCAAGGAGTGTTGAGGTATAGAGAATGGAAAGCATCAGGAATTAGACCAGCTGGAGCATCTAAGAGGTTTAGTGCTTTCTGGTCTGGGTGAATATTTTTTAATTGCAGAGTTGATTCAGCCCTGAAAGGTCACGGGCTGGGGAATGTAGCTTTCTCTAGGTTTGCTCAGGTCAAAATATTAAAGGGCTAATTGAATCCAGTCAATAAAAGCAAATCAGTTCTAGTGGGTTGTAGGAACAGAGTAAGGGAAAGAAGCCAGGAACCATGCCTCAAGGCTATGAAGCTTAGAGGTCTTTTCTGTTGATTTTCACAAAGAGAATTACAACTGTACTTGTGAAAAGTAAATACATAAAACAAACATGCCCTGCAGCATAGGATTTACAAGCTTAGCCACTAAGGTAAGTGCACTCTTGGTTTAAGCGTGGTGTTACGCAGAGTATTGCTATTTTACCGTGCTGGAGACAGTCACACAGCATTTCCAGCCCTTACTCAGTTAAAGCACAAGGATTGGGACAGCCCTGGAGAAGAGTCTCTCTTCCTGGTGTCATATCTAGTTTTTTTTTTTTTTTTTAAATCTGGGTTGGAAATTGTCCATCTGGTGATCGAGGCTAGAAGCTGTGTCATCAGTAGAAATAGCCTTGCCTTGAAAAGAACAGACTGACAAGTCACTTTCCTCTGCATCAGTCTTTTCATCTGCTGAAGGAAGGGACTAAATGAGAGGGTCTCTAGGTCTCCTCCAACCCTTGGGCTCTCTCTTGTGGCTGACCTTCTGTGAGTCTATGAATTTTTGTTCTTTGTAGCATCAATAGGATTATCACTTTGCGGTACAAGTTTGGCTCTTAGGATATCCCAAGACTGGATTCAAGAATTTTAAGAAATGCAAGGAGAAAATGCATCAAAAGTTGATTAACAAAGCAAAGAAATGATGTTGACTTTTATTGATTTACTGGAATATTTAAAATGCACCAAACATCTGTAAGACGGGAACTCACTTATTTCTTTTTTGAGCAAATATTTGTTGACTGCATACTCTGAGGCAGGCACTGAACCAGGTACTGGGGAGGTAGCACAGAGCATACAGTCTAATCACATTTTACTGAAGTTGAAGTTTAGAAAGGTTAAGTAATTTGCACAAGGTCACATAGCTATTGGTGGGTGAAGTCAGGATTTGAACCCACATCCTTTTGAATGCTGCAGTACATCATATTGTATCATTAAAGACTGAGACAAAAGGGTCAAAAGGAGTGGTATCTGGTGCCTGAGGCTTAACCAGACATCCCTGGTATTCTTTCTAATGGAGCAACCAAAGTGAGTTTTTTGTGCTTCCTGACACAATCCCCAAAGGTTGATGGTCTCTGAATATCTCTTACTTCCCTTAATAATATTTGTAGAAGAGTCTTCTATATATTCATGCTAACTAAGCCCTTGGAAAATTGCTTCCAGAGAACTCAGAACTAGATTCCTGAAGCCTGGTCCTTGGGTGCTGTGGTTGATATTTCTAGAAGCTAAAAGGGGACTCAGTCCTATTTCAAATCACAAATCAGCTACTTGAAGAAAGCTAAAAGATGGCTCTCCTGCAAGTTAAAGTTTCATTCCCTAACCCCATTCCAAGGCCCCCTGGCTTCTTGTTGAATTTACATATAGGCACTCAGGGAGCTGGCAGACATTGAGAAGACCTATAGAGCCCTCCTGACCTGCAGCCTTCAGGTCTGTATCCTTAACACAGTGTTTCTGACCCCGAGCCTGCTCATTCAAACCTGACGGCATTGAGGCAGCACTGCGCCACCCTAAGATAGCTCCTCACCCACTTTTTCCTATAGGGCTGCAGGGATGAGGGTCTAAAGGGCCAAAGGGAGCCGGGGAATGGCCTGAGTCTAGACTCCAGCTTATGCTAAACGGATAAAGAGAGTTCTTAAGGATGGCATGGCAGGATAGGTGACCAAATAGAGCTTTGGCAGAAGACACTGGACTAGGGATATAGAATATGCCTTTAAGCACAGTGGAAAGTAAATGGGTTTGAATTTCAGCTCAGTCCTGCTAGCTATGTGCCTTGGGTCTCTAGGCATAAGCTATTAAATGAGCACAATAATACCCCCCTTTGGAGGCTAGGAAACCTTGGTGGTGTAGTGGTTAAGAGCTGTGGCTGGAAACCAAAATGTTGGCAGTTTGAATCCACCGGGCACTCCTTGGAAACCTTAAAGGGCAGTTCTGCTCTGTCCTGTAGGGTCACTATGAGTTGGAATCAACTCAACAGCAATGGGTTTGATTTGGTGTTTTTGAAGGCCTTGGAGCCCTAGTGGCACAGTGGTTAAGAACTTGGCTGCTAACCAAAAGGTTGGCAGTTTGAATCTACCAGCTGCTCCTTGGAAACCCTGTGGGGGCAGTTCTACTCTGTCCTGTAGGGTCACTAAGAGTCAGAATCAGCTTGATGGTAACGTTTTGTTTGTTTGTTTGAAAGCTATGAAGATAATTGCTAATAGAGGGCAAAAACTGATTTGTAGTAAATAGTACCTGCTGTTACTTTTGCTTTATCTGTATTATCCCTAATGAATCAAGCAAGCTTTCCATCCTAGCATGTCAGTAACATGGCATTCAGGATGGTCACATGTTAGTGAGGGAAGGGGAAGGGAAGCTTAACTATGAACAGAAGTATGTGTTTTCACTTTATGTGTATGTATATGTATATGTGGAGCCCTGGTGGCACGGTGGTTAAGAGCTCGGCTGCTAACCAAAAGGTCAGCAGTTTGAATCCAGCCACTTCCTGGAAATCCTATGGGGCAGTTCTACTCTGTCCTATAGGGTCACTATGAGTTGGAATCAACTCAACAGCAATGGGTATATGTGTGTGTACATTTAAGTGTGTGCACACTATGTGTGGGTGTGAGTGTGTGCACATCTGTGTGTGTATTTATGTGTGTGTGCATGTATGTGTGGATGTGAGTGTGTGCATGTCTCTGTGTGCACATGCATGTATGTGCACGCTTCTAGGCCTGGAGCAACACCACCCTGTGTCATTCTCTGAAGTCACTGGGAGTTTTGATAACCTCCCTTCTCATGCATCCTGACTTAAATGTGACAGTTTGAGAATCCCAGTTATAGACTCATCTCAAAACAGCCTGAAAAACATAAAGACAAGCCTCACAAACATTGTCTCATTAGTCGATTAAAACCTTACTAATTTACCCTAATTGTGGGGAAGGATCATTGGCATGCGGGAACTGTCTGAGAGGGGCCTGCTTTAATAAATAGACAGGGCTTATTTGTAATTAGCGGTGCTACTTGGACGCAAACAATCAATGCGCTTGAGTCCTTAAAAATAGTTTGTTCTTGTAAATGGGTGGCACATTCCCACTGTCATCTTGAAGCTGCCAATGCCAGGAGTGACCTGGGAGAGGGGGTCCTCTCTTCTCTGCCTCATTTCCAAGTGAACAATGATCCAACAGATGGCCAGGAGGATTGAACTGGGGCCTACTCACAGCAAGAGAGGGAGGCAGTCAGGGTAAGGCTGAGAGTGTGGGAAGAGCTAGGACTCAAAGGACCTAGAGTCTAATCTTGGCTTACCCCCAGGCTGTCAAGTTACTTTATTTTACTAGGTTTCAGTTTCTCTTCTCTCAAATGAAGGAGATTAAATGATCCTCCAGTGCTTTTGAGTCATAGCACTTCAGGGTTAGATCTTAGAGATCATCTGTTTCAACCCCTCAGTTTACACATGAGGATGGTAAGGTGTTCTTCCAATGTTATGCTGCACTGAGGGTTACTGACCTACAAATTATAAAGGTTGAACACATGTTTAATGATGTTCATTATTGAGATAAAGGCTCAGGGAAGAAGGTGGGACTAGGGGAATTGACCTAGATTCCCCATGACCTAGATCATGGACATGCAGGGAACAGATGAGCAGCCAACAGGGAACTCAGCGAGTGGATACCAGAGAAGCCAGAAATGGGCAATGGGCTCAAGAAGTGGGCAGAAGAATCCAGAGATCAAGGAGCAAAATAGGTGCGGGGTCACCATTGGAGTAGGCAAGCAGGTAAGAAGCCCACTAGGAATCCAGGACCCAGGGAAGAGTCTTGGCCAAGAAAAGCAAAACTCAGCAAGAAGATTGGTCACAGGCCCAGGACATTAAAGAGAGGATGAGACTTGATGGGGAACCATTGGCCCTATCAAAGGTGGTAAAAGGCTAGATGTCCAAAGGAGATAAGGGAGGCCCTGGGCTTGTAAAGTGTTTCTTTCCCTCAGGAGACGTGTAGAATAATGGATAGGGATGTCTTAGTTATGTAGTGCTGCTCTAACAGAAATACCATGAGTGGATGGCCTCAACAAAGAGAAGTTTATTCTCTCACAGTCCAGTAGGCTACAAGTCCAAATTCAGGGCTTCAGCTTCAGAGGAATGCTTTCTCCATCGGCTCTGGAGGAAGGTCTGTGTCATCAGTCTTCTCTTGGTCTGGGAGCTTCTCTGCGCAGGAACCTCAGGTCCAAAGGATGTGCTCTGCTCCCAGCACTGCTTTCTTGGTGGTATGAGGTTCCCATATGTCTCTGTTCGCTTCTTTATTTTATATCTCAAAAGAGATTGCATTAAGACACTATCTAATCTTGCCAACCTCATCAGTATAACCTCATCACAGTGACAGAATTTACAACACATAAGGAGATCACATATATTCTCATCATAGTGATAGAATTTACAACACATAAGGAAATCACATCAGATTACGCAATCATACAACACTGGGAATCATGACCCAGACAAGCTGGCAGATATTTTTGTGGGGCACAATTCAATCCATGACAGGGAGGTTGCTGATTGATGGAAGGGAGCGCCACATGAAGGTGGGGCACCCAGAGGCAGCAGGGAATGCAGTGCTGAAGTCCAAGTGAGCCATCAGACCACAGCTGAAGATCTTAGAGTCATCCCCACAGAAGGCACATTGAGCCTGTGAGAATGAATGAACTTTCTGCAGAAAGAATAGAGAAAGAGAAAGGTCAAAGGCAATCTTAGAGAACACCCTCATTCTGACTGGGCAAATAAATTAAAAAGTGACCTATCCTCTAACCTTGCTAGGAGCTATAACCAAAAAAACCCCGAAAACCCAGTTGCTGTCTAGTTGACTCCAACTCATGGGGTTCCATGTGTGTCAGAGTAGAATTATATTCCATAGGGTTTTCCATGGTTGATTTTTCAGAAGTAGATCACCAAGCCTTCCTTTCGAGGCACCTTTGGGTGGACTCCAACCTCCAACCTTTTGGTTAGCAGAAAAACCCATTAACTATTTTGCCCCACCTAGGGGCTACACTATAGGCTATAGTGAAGTATGTATTGAGGACAGGTGGGAGAAAGGACAAGTGGTACTTTAGAGGTCACAAGAGTGAACTTGGGCTTCTTTCCTTGGGTTGCATATTATTGAATCCATTTGTCTACGTCTTTCCTTCACTTGCATTATTGTTCACTGAGAAGCTAGTGTCTACACTGTCTCCAGAATGCAAACCACAATAGAACAAGACCCAGTCTCCTTCCTTCAGAGAAGACCGTGGGCTGAGATGTGGAAGCCACAGAAACAAACCAGCTTCCAGATGTGGATGTTTGTATGTTTCCCTCTCCCTGGGCAATTCCATTCCAGAGAAACATCAGCAAGGCCTGTTTTTTTCTTGATTCATTTTTCTGAGCATTCTCAATCTCAAGATGCTGACTTTGAAGTGGTCCAGCCGGGGCAGCAATCTCAGAAAGTTCTGCCTGCCTCCCAAATGCCTCTCTCTTCAGCCTGAAATTCGTAGAACTAAAAATTATCTCATCTACCCCTTTGCCCCATTTATTTATTTTTGAACATGAAGCACCAGCTCTGGAGGGATGAAATGGCTTACTCAAGGCCATTGGTGCATATAATGAATTAGAAAAGAATTTCTCAAATTGTAGTATTGCGTGGACCCCTTTTAATAACAATAAAAAAAAGATTATGAGTTCCTGTAACAATTGCTATTGTGGTTCAGTGTAGACTTTTCACCTTCCATGCAGGAGACTCGGGTTTGACTCTTAGCCAATGCACCTCATGCGCAGCACCACTCATCTTTTAGTGGAGATTTGTGTGTTGCTATGATGCTAAACATTGCTTCCAGACCAAGACAGACTAGGAAGAAAGGCCTGGTGATCTACTTCTGAAAATCAGTCAGTGAGAACCCTATGGATTACAATGATACAATCTGCAACTTATCATGGGGATGGTGCAGGACCAGACAGCATTTCGTTCTGTTATGCATGGGGTCACCATCAGTCAAGGGCTGACTCTACAGCAGTTAACACTAAATACATGTTTATACCTCCAGGGAACCCCAGACTCCAGGTTAAGAGTTCACAGATTAGTTCAAGGTGACTGGTGACCAGGGTCATCTCCTGAAGGACCCGACTGAGACCTTTGTGTGTCTCCCCATCACAATGGACCCCAGCCTGAGCTCCAGCTGGCTCTTTCCCTTCATGGCCCACTCTCATCCTGAGCTCCTTGCTAGCTCTAAGAAAGGAATTTTCCTGGAGTCCTTCTGCATCCAGGCATCTTCCTAGGCCCCACCTCTGTAGCGGGCTCACTCCTTCTCCTTTGACCATGGTAGTAGACCTCTCTCTGCCCTCCACTCACGAGGATCTCTGGGGCTTCAGGCTTTCCAAGGTCACCCCACTAGGAATTGGCCTTTATTTGGCTTACTTCCTCTTCAGACCCAGCCCCTAACGCTTGCACTCATCCAAGTGATGTGATTGCCAGCTGGGCCACCACGACATGACACATGCGGAGATAAATGTCAGTGGACATGTCTGTGGATAAATGTCAGAGGACACAGCACAGGAAGTTCTGAATGGAATGTGAGTAGAAAAGGCTGCTGTGTCAGATCGGGTGTGTGGGAACTTGATCCACAGGACTTGAGAGCTAGAGGGGCCTGGGGGAGTCCTCTATCTATTCCCTTATTTTGCATATAAAGAAGACACTAAGTCTCAGAGACCCTAAGGGGCTTGCCTAGGGACCACATGGATTGGGAGCCAGTACAAAAAAAAAAAAAAAAAAAACGAAAAAACACCACTGCCATGGAGTGGATCCTGACTCATAGCGACCCTATAGGTCAGAGTAGAGCTGTCGCATAGAGTTTCCAAGACTGTAATCTTTACTGTAGCAGACCGCCACATCTTTCTCCCTCAGAGTGACTGTGGGTTTGAATCGCCAACCTTTCAGTTAGCAACCAAGCTCTTTAACCAAGGTAGTGCTTAAGAGCAGTGCTTTTGAAGCTGGACAGACATGGTTTCTGAGTTCAAACAGCATCTGTCACTTACTAGCTGTGTGATCTTGAGCAAGTCACCTAACTCTCCTGAATTTCCGTGTTCACATCAGGATTGTCCTACTTCATAAGGCTGAGATGAAGGTTAGATGAAATAATGGATTTGAAGCGCTTAACACAATGTTTGCCATTTAATAAGGGCTCGATAAACTGTAAGCTGTTAATGGCAACAAAGGTGGAATTAGAAACCCAGGGCTCCTGAATCCCTCATCCAGGGTGTTTAACATCTCGCACAGAGGAGACAAATTCTACTTCACAGGTTTATCTACGGTTGAGCCTGCGGAAAACATATTCTGCTAGTAGATAAAGAGCTTCCACAGAACCAAGAAGTTGTGAATTGTAGGCAGTTAGAAGTGCTTGCTGGAGAGTTGAGGGGCAGTTCTGCCTGCCCAGGACTGAGGATGCAGCATGAGTGATCTGTGTGGACTTCACGCACAAAATAAGACAAGCTGCATTGGGGGGCAGCTGGTGCCCAGATGAAACCAGAGTGGCATGAGGGACCAGAAAGACCTGCCTTTCCATCATGATTCAGGCCAGTTCTTACCTGAAAATTCTTGACTTTTTTTTTTTAACTTCCTAATACAGCAAGTCCTTGAATTAGGCAGCTCTCTTGTTTCCACACAGGCTCAGCAAAGTGAGCGCAGGTGGTAGCCAGGTTCCCTGGGCTGAATCAAGGATGCTTGAGTTTGCATTCAATAGCACTGAGAGCCTGACTGAGTCTGGGCGGTGGCACTAACAGCTAACCTCCCACTACGAACCAAGAGGGTGGAGGTTTGAGTCCACTCAGAGGAGCCTCAGAAGAAAGCTCTGACAATCTGCTTCCGAAACATCACAGCCTTAAAAACCCAGAGGAATAACACAGGTTGACTTGTTCCAAGGTCATGCTCATCAGAGACAGGGCTTCGAGAAATGTCACTCTGGGCCTTACTGGCTATGCAATTATTCAAATGCTTTGGTTATCATACAATCACAGCTCTTAGCTCTGATTATTGGCCTCATCAGCATCATCTATTAATGGGTTTTGATCTCCTCTGGGTACATAGCATTGTACAAGACACAAAAAGTTGCCAAATACAGACTCAGAAAATGAAAGAAAAAAGAGGAGTAAGTAGACCAAACCAGGCAACATTCTGAGTAGCCAGATCTAAATCGGCCAGAATCACTTGGTGGGAGCTAATCTTAAAGGGCCAGGGCCTCCTAAGTTCCAGAAGGGCATTAAATTATTCCTTGGCCGCCTTTATCATTCCTGTCTTCATTATTTTCAGATGCCTACTTTTAACTAGAAGCATTTAAACTTCCATTAGTTTTCCTTTTATCCCTTTTGTTAAATAAACTTTCTCTTTATCATCTATCTGCCTCACACTGTGTGGCTGTCTGCAGAGGGATGAACAGCAGAAATCTAACAGATAGAACAAACTAAATAAGTAAAGGAGGACTTGCCTCCAAACTGACCAAACCTTGCTGTGTTTGCACAGTGCTGCTTCGATTACCTGGAGTTTCTCCTTGAAGGCAACTTAGGAACTCAGCACAAAGTGGGGAGACATACTTGGCTGAAAATGCCCATCACCCTGGCATGAAACGTGCCCGACCTGCTGCAGAGCCCCAGACATCTGCTCTGCCTCCTTTTTGTGCATGGGCTTTGAAAGCTGCTGATGGGAGACAGTGTGCCAGAAAAGTCTGCATTTCCACCGAAGACGTAGTGTAGGTTAGAAGGCAGGTGGCGGCTGCTGTATTGAAAACCTGTTAATCAGAGTTTCCAAATCGAGCAGATATGAAAAGTTCAAATGAACCCTTCAGGGTTCCTCCATCTAACCAGGCCTTCAGCTCTGTCTCTCATTAATCTTTAATGAACAACACAGAAAATGTGCTGCTGGTTAATTATTGTTTAGGGTGACAGATGCCTAGCGAGGAAAAGTCCCCAGTCACATCATTTAAAGGGATACTGTCAAAAAGGAAGTCATACTATAAAACAGATTCCCTGACCTGCAACATTACTTACTTCTTTTCAAATCTGAATCACACTTCTCTTGACATTTTTACTATTGTCTTCAGCTGAGGGATTTGAACTTTAGAAGTCTGGAGCAGTCAGGGGACGGAATCCCAAATTTGTTCTCCTGTAAGAAATTCTCCTCCCTCCTCACAGGAGCCAGATGGAAGGACGTAGGTGGTACTCTCCCTCCTGTCCTGATGCCTCCCTGGAATGTCTTTCCACTGCCTCTACTTCCTTCAGATTCCTCTTTTGCCAACTAAGTAAGCCTGCCCCCTGCTGGGCTGGGCTCTCCTTTACTTTGAGTTTCTCAGCATTTAGGCAGCCTCAGTGTAAACTCTTGAGTATTAGTTCCTCCAGGGTAGGGATTGTGTTTCATCATCCATATCTGATCCCTACCACAATGCCTGGCACATGTTGTTGTTAGTTGCCATCGGGATTTGATTCTGAGTCATGGCAACCCCACGTACAACAGAACAAAATGTTGCCTGGTCCTACACTATCTTCATGGTCATTGGTATGCTTGACTCTTTTGTTGCAGACACTGTGTATCTTCAGTGCCTTCCAACCTAGGGGACTCATCTTCCAGGCCTATACTGGAGAGTATTCTCTTGTGATCCATAGGGTTTTCACTGGCTAATTTTCAAAAGTAGATCGCCAGGCCTTTCTTCCTAGTCTGTCTTAGTCTGGAAGCTCTGGTAAAACCTGTCCATCATGGGTGACCCTGCTGGTATTTGAAATTCCTATGCTTTATCTTCCAGCATCATAGCAACATGAAAGCCACCACAGTACAACAAACTGACAGACAGGTGGTGGCCTGGCACATATTGTGTGCAATAAATGTTTCTTGAATTCAATAAAATTGCTTATATGTGCCTTGGGCTTATTTGCTTTTTATTTCATACTACCTCTTCAGTCTTCACAACCGAAAAATCCTTGAGGATAGAACTCTCATTCTTCTTTGCCCTATACCCAGAACACTTGCTGGAGTTTTATGTAACAGATTCTCCCCATGTTGGATGGCAATGTTAATTGTTGTGTAAAGTCAGTTTTTTGCACCAACCCAGCATGAACCATAAACTGCTCTGTCTGAGTGAATATTTATATGCTCTCTATACAAGACAAAACTAGGCTAGTCTGATTAGATTTCCTTTCACAGCCATTTTTGTTTTTATATTTAAGTGCAAGGATCTCAAGATTTTATTTTTAGAATTTTGTTTCCTTCAAGAATCAATCAAAAAATTTTGGAATTTAAAAATATTAACCCTAGCCAAATGCTAAACTAGTTGCTGAAGAGGTGGTTTTGGAATCTTTTGGAAATAATGCAGTGATTCCAAGAGTCAACACAGGTTCAGCTAGAAAAATCCAGTGAAAACACCTTCTTCAGTAGGATCACAAGATTAGTAGATTACGAGAATGCAAGAGAAACAAGATATCTTGGCTTAAGCAACACATTTGACATTGTGTTTTGGGTTGAATCTGTCCTCCAAAAAGATACGTTGAAGCCCTAACCATCTGGTACCTATGAATGTGAACTTGTTTGGAAATAGGGTCTTTGAAGATGTTATTATTTAAATTAGCATGAGGTCGTATTGTAGTAGAGTGGATCCTAATCCAATATGACTGGTGTCCTTTAAGAAGAGGAGAATAGACCCAGAGAGACAAAAGAGGAAGATGGCCATATGAAGACAGAGGCAGAAATTGAAGTGATGCTTCTACAAGCCAAGGGATACCACAGATTGCCAAGAACCACCAGAAGCTAGGAGAGACCAGGAAAATCTTCCCCTAGAGCCTTCAGAGAGAGCATGGCCCTGCTGACACCTTGACTTCAAATTTCTAGTCTCCAGAACTGAGACAATATATTTCTGTTGCTTTAAGCCACCTGGTTTGTTGTACTTTGTTACAGCAGCCCTAGGAAACTAATACACATTGTGTCCTTTGATATCTTGGTGGGTGGTTCTACACCAAATTGAACACTTTTATCCAAAGAGGCATGGTGAGCAAGTCTTGTCCACCTGGAACCTGTTTCTAGTAAAGACTCGAAAAGACTCTGCTGTGGCCTTCAGTTCCTCAGTGTATTTAATCCACGACTGAGATAATAGTGAAGAAGGAATCTCACACTTGTTCAGCACCTACTACATTCCCAGCACAGTGTCAGAAGCTGTATGTAAATGACCTCATTTCATAGGAGGCTATGGTTTGCTAATTACTTAAAGCTTGAGAAGAGAGCTAATACCACAAATGACAGACTCTATGTTCTAGAAATCAAGCCAGTTGGCTGCAGGAAGTGTCATGGTTACACACTTACGTTCAAAACAATTGGCTGCTTTAAACCACAGCATAGAAGATCTGAAAATCTGGTTTGGTAACAGTTTGTAGGAAAAAGATGAGGGACAACATAGAGAGGGGTGGGGAAGAGGGATTCTAAATAATCACAAATTAACATAGCAATGGTGTGTTGCAGCTGCCCAAGAGGATAATGCACTAAGAGGCTGCAAGGATAGAACCAAAATTCCATGAAGGACTTGTCCTTGTTATTTCCTAGTCCAGAGTACCATCATGGTGCTAGTTTCCAGGAGCTGAAAGGAACTTCAGCAGTCAGCTAGTGGTTGTGTGTGTGTGTCCTTTAGGTGAAGGTTTATAGAGCAAATTAGTTTCCCATTCAATAATTTACACACAAATTGTTTCGTTACATTGGTTGCAGTCCCTGCAATGTGTCAGTTCTCCCCATTACCACCCTGAGTTCCCCATTTCCTTTTTTTTAATTGTTGCAATTAAATGAAGTTTACATTCCAAGTTAGTCTCCCACACAGAAATTGTTTTTTTTTTTTTACATACATTGTTATGAGACCCCAACCACTCACCCCATTCTGCGACAGCTCACTCCTACTGTCCACCCCTGATTCCCCATGAACATACAACCAGCTCCTAACTCTCTCTGCCTTCCCATCTCACCTCTGGACAGAAGCTGCCCCCTTGGTCTCTTGTAACTGCTTGACTAAGAGGCACTTTCTTCACAAGTATCACTTGATGTTTCACAGTCCAGTCCAATCCCTGTCTGCAGAGTTGGCCCCGGAAATTGTTTTAGTTCTGGGGTGATAGAGAGTCCAGGGGCCATGCTCTCCGGGGCACTTCCAGTCTCAATCAGACCATTAAGTCTGGTCTTCTTACTAGAATTTGAGTTCTGCATCCCATTGTTCTACTGCTCCATCAGGGACCCTCTGTTGTGTTCCCTGTCAGGAAGTTCATTGGTGGTAGCCGCGTACCATGTAGTTCCTCTGGTCTCAGGCTAATGAAGTCTCTGGCTTTGTGTCTTTGGTGTTCATCGTTTTCCTTTACTCCAAGTGGTTGAGACAAACTGATGCATCTTAGATGGCTGCTTGCAAGCTTTTAAGACCCCAGACGCCACTCACCAAAGTAGGATGCAGAACATTTTCTTAATAAGCTTTGTTCTGCCAATTGACATAGATGTCCCCTGAAAGCATGGCCCCCAGACCCCTACCCCTGCTACTCTGTCTCTCAAAGTATTTGATTGTATTCAGGAAACTTCTTAGCTTTGGTTTAGTCCAGTTGTGCTGGCTTCCCCTGCAGTGTGTGCTGTCCTTCCCTTCACCCAAGATGATTCTTATGTACTATCTAGTCAGTGAATAACCCTCACCTCCCTCCCCACACCGGTAGCCATCAAAGAATGTTTTCTTCTGTGTTTAATCCTTTTCTTGAGTTCTTATAATAGTGGTCTTATACAGTATATATCCTTCAGTGACTGACTAAATTCACTTAGCATAATAAGTTCCAGCTTCCACCATGTTATACAATGTTTCACAGCTTCATCATTGTTCTTTATTGTTGCATAATATTCCATTGTGTGGATATACCATAGTTTGTTTATCCATTCGTCCACTGATGGGCACCTAGGTTGCTTCCATCTTTTTGCTACTGTGAACAGTGCTGCGATGCACATGGGTATGCATATATCCATTCATGTGACAGCTCTTGTTTCTCTAGGATGTATTTCAAGGAGCGGGATAGCTGGATCGTATGGTACTTCTATTTCTAGCTTTTTAAGGAAGTGCCAAATCGATTTCCAAAGTGGTTGTACCATTTTACATTCCCACCAACAGTGTATAAGTGTTCCAGTCTCTCCACAACCTCTCCAGCATTTGTTATTTTGTGTTTTTTGGATTAATGCTAGCCTTGTTGGGGTGAGATGATATCTCATTGTAGTTTTGATCTGCATTTCTCTGATGGCTAATGATCGTGAGCATTTCTTCATGTGTCTCTTAGCTGCCTGAATATCTTCTTTGGTGAAGTGCTTGTTCATATCCTTTGCGCATTTTTTAATTGGGTTATTTGTCTTTTTTTTGTTGAGGTTTTGCAGTATCTTGTAGATTTTAGAGATTAAACGCTGATCGGATTTGTCATACCCCAAATTTTTTTCCCAGTATGTAGGCTGTCTTTTTACTCTTCTGGTGAAGTCTTTTGATAAGCATAAGTGTTTGATTTTTAGGAGCTCCCATTTATCTAGTCTCTCTTCTGGTGCTTGTGCATTGTTACTTATGGTTCGTATTGTGTTTATGCCATGTATTAGGGCTCCTAGTGTTGTCCCTATTTTTTCTTCCATGAACTGTATCGTTTTTGATTTTATATTTAAGTCTTTGATCCATTTTGAGTTAGTTTGTGTACATGGTGTGAGATATGGGTCTTGTTTCAGTTTTTTGCATATAGATATCCAATTATGCCAGCACCATTTGTTAAAGAGACCGTCTTTTCCCCAATTAATGGACTTTGGGCCTTTGTCAAATATTAGCTACTCATAGGTGGATGAGCTTATATCTGGATTCTCAACTCTTTTCCATTGGTCTATGTATCTGTTGTTCCAGTACCAGGCTGTCTTGACTACTGTGGCAGTATAATAGATCCTAAAATCAGGTAGTGTAATGCCTTCCACTTTGTTCTTCTTCTTGAGTAATGCTTTATTTATTTGGGGCCTCTTCCCTTTCCATATGAAGTTGATGATTTGTTTCTCCATCTCATTAAAAATTGCTGGTGGAATTTGGATCGGGATTGCATTGTATCTGTAGATTGCTTTGGGTAGAATTGACATTTTCACTATGTTGAGTCTACCTATCCTTGAGAAAGGTATATTTTTCCACTTATACAGGTCTCTTGTAGTTTCCTGCAGTAGTGTCTTATAGTTTTCTCTGTAAAGATCTTTTACATCTCTGGTTACATTTATTCCTAAGTATTTTTTCTTCTTGGGGGCTATTGTAAATGGTATTGATTCAGTGATTTCCTCTTCAAGGTTCTCTTTGTTGGGGTAAAGGAATCCAATTCATTTTTGTATATTTATCTTGTATCCTGAAACTTTGCTGAAATCTTCTATTAGTTCCAGTAGTTTTCTTGTGGATTCTTTGGGGTTTTCTGTGTATAAGATCATATCATCTGCAAACAGAGATACTTTGACTTCTTCCCTACCTATTTGGATGCCTTTTATTTCTTTTTCTAGCATAACTGCTCTCACTAGGGCCTCCAGCACAATGTTGAACAATAGTGGTAATAGATGGCATCCTTGTCTGGCTTCTGTTCTCAAGGGAATGATTTCAAAGTCTCTCCATTCAGGATGATATTGGCTGTTGGTTTTGTATAAATGCCCTTAATTATATTGAGGAATTTCCCTTCTATTCCTATTTTGTTGAGAGTTTTTATCATGAATGGGTGTTGGACTTTGTCAAATGTCTTTTCTGCATCAATTGATAAGGTCATGTGGTTCTTGTCTTTTGTTTTATTTATGTGATGGATTGTTTTGATTGTTTTTCTAATGTTGAACCATCCATGCATACCTGGTATAAATCCCACTTGGTCATGGTGAATTATTTTTTTGATATGTTGCTGAATTCTATTGGCTAAAATTTTGTTGAGGATTTTTGCGTCAATGTTCATGAGGGATATTGGTCTGTCATTTTGGTTTTTTGTGGTGTCTTTATCTGGTTTTGGTATCAGGGTTATGCTGGCTTCATAGAATGAGTTTGGGTGTATCCCATCCTTTTCTATGCTCTGAAATACCTTTAGTAGGAGTGGTGTTATCTCTTCTCTGAAAGTTTCGTAGAACTCTCCAGTGAAGCCATCCGGGCAAGGGCTGTTTTTTGTTGACAGTTTTTTAATAACCTTTTCAATCTCTTCTTTTGTTATGGGTTTATTTAGTTGTTGTATGTTTGTTTGTGTTAATTTAGGTAGGTAGTGAGTTTCTAGAAATTTGTCCCTTTCCTCTAGGTTTTCAAGTTTGTCAGAGTACAATTGTTCATAGCATTCTGTTATGATTCTTTTAATTTCAGTTGGGTCTGTTGTGATATCACCCATCTCATTTCTTATACAGGTTATCTGCTTCCTCTCCAGTTTTTCTATTGTCAGTTTGGCCAATGGTTTATCAATTTTGTTGATCTTTTCAAAGAACCAGCTTTTGGACTTGTTAACTTTTTCAATTGTTTTTATATTCTCTATTTCAGTTAATTCTGTTCTGATTCTTATTATTTCCTTCCTTCTGGCACCTATGGGCTTCTTTTGCTGCTCTTTTTCTACTTGTTCCAGTTGTAGGGTTAATGCTTTGATCATGACTCTTTCTTCTTTTTGGATGTGTGCATTTATTGCTATAAACTGACCTCTGAGCACTGCTTTTGCTGTGTCCCAAAGGTCCTGGTAGGATGTGTTTTCATTCTCATTTGATTCTGTGAATGTCTTTATTCCCTCCTTAATTTCTTCTGTAACCCAGTAGTTTTTGAGCAAGGTGTTGTTCAGTTTCCATGTGTTTGATTTTTTCCCTTGCTTTTTGTGTTGTTGATTTCCACGTTATGGCTTTATGGTCAGAAAAGTTGCTTTGTAATATTTTGATGTTTTGGATTTTGTTAAGGCTTGCCTTATGGCCTGATATGTGATCTGTTCTGGAGAATATTCCATGTATGTTGGAAAAGAAAGTATACTTGGCTGCTGTTGGGTGCAGTGTTTGGTATATGTCTATAAGATCAAGTTGTTTGATTGTAGCATTTAGCTCTTCCGTGTCTTTGTTGAGCATGTTTCTGGATGTTCTGTCCTTCACCAAAAGTGGCATGTTGAAGTCTCCTACTACTATGTGGCGCTGTCTATCTCTCTCTTCAGAGGTGTTAGAGTTTGTTTTATGTATTTTGGAGCCCTGTTGTTGGGTGCATAAATATTTATTATAGTTATGTCCTCCTGGTGAATTGACCCTTCAATCATTATATAGTGCCCTTTGTCGTGGATTGAATTATGTCCCCCCAAAAATGTGTGTATTAATTTAGCTGGGCCATGATCCCTGGCATTGTGTTATTTTCTTATATGTTTTAATCCTGCGTCTATGATGTTAATGTGGGAGGAAGGGTGGCAGTTGTGTTAGTAAGGCAGGACTCAGTCTACAAGATTGGATTGTGTCCTGAGGCGATCTCTTGAGATATAAAAGACAGAAGTGAGCAGTGAGACAGGGGCCCTCATACCCAAGAAAGCAGTGCTGGGAGCACAGTGCATCTTTTGGAGCACAGTCCCTGCGCAGAGAAGCTCCTAGTCCGGGTGACCACCGAAAAGAAGAAGCCCAACAGAGAGAAAAAGCCTTTCCCTGGAGCTGACACCCTGAATTTGGATTGTTACCCTACTTTAACTGTGAGGAAATAAACTTCTCTTCATTAAAACCATCCACTTGTGGTATTTCTGTTGTAGCAGCACTAAATGACTAAGACACCCTTCCTTATCCTTTGTGGTGGATTTTACTTTAAAGTCTACTTTGTCAGAGATTAATATTGCCACTCCTGCTCTTTTTTGAGTGTTGTTTGCTTGATATATTTTTTTCCATCCTTTGAGTTTTAGCCTGTTTGTGTCTTTAAATCTAAGGTGCATCTCTTGTAGGCAGCGTATAGATGGATCATGCTTTTTATCCAATCTGCCACTCTCTGTTTCTTTATTGGTGCATTAAGTCCATTTACATTCAGTATAATTATTGATAGGTATGAGTTTAGTGCTGTCATCCTGATATCTCTTTTTGTGTGTTGTTCACAGTTTCTTTGTCCTCCTCAATTTTCTGTGCTGAGTCGTTTCTCTTTATGTATTTTTTTTCATCTTTTTCTTTGTTGTAGATTTTGTGTTTGCTGGGTCTTTATGTTTTTCTATTTTTTTATTTTGATTTGTAGGATTGTTAGAGTCCTTTGTGGTTACCTTAATATTTACCCCTATTTTTCTAAGTTTATACCAGTGTTTTAATACTTTATATCACCTTAACTTCCCCTCTGTATAAAAATTCAATGTCTCCATTTTTTTAAGTCCCTCTTTTTTGTTTTAATATTATCCTCTTTCACACACTGATATCTGTTTCTCTATTTTCATTGTTTTAGCTTTGATGTATTTTTGATATCTGTATCTGAGTCAATATCTAGTTGCCCTGTCCTGTGTTCTAGTCTTGCATTGTTAGCTGGTGTTATTGATTATCTAATCATAGGACTCCCTTTAGTATTTCTTGTAATTTTGGTTTGGTTTTTGCAAATTCCCTGAACTTCTGTTTATCTGGAAATGCCCTAATTTCACCATCATATTTGAGAGACAGTTTTGCTGGATATACAATTCTTGGCTGGCAGTTATTTTCCTTCAAGGCTTTATATATGTCATCCCATTGCCTTCTAGGCTGCCTGGTTTCTGCTGAGTAGTCTGAGCTTACTAATTGACTCTCCTTTGTAGATGACTTTTCTTTTATCCCTAGCTGCTCTTAAAATTCTCTCTTTATCTTTGGTTTTGGTAGGTTGATTATGTCTTGGTGACTTTCTTTTGGGATCTACCTTATGTGGGGTTTGATGAGTATCTTGGATAGATACCTTCTCATCTTTCATGATATCACGGAAGTTTTCTGTCAACAACTCTTCAACAATTTTCTCTGTATTTTCTGTTATCCCCCCGGTTCTGGTACTCCAATCACTCGTAGGTTATTTCTCTTGACAGAGTCCCACATGACTCTTAGAGTTTTTTCATTCTTATTAATTCTTTTATCTGATTTTTCCCCAAATAAGTTGGCCTCAAGAGCTTTATCTTCAATGTCACTAATTCTAACTTCTACTGCCTCAATTCTGCTCCTATGACTTTCTATTGAGTTGTCTAATTCTGAAATTTTATTGTTAATCTTCTGGATTTCTGATTGCTGTCTCTCTATGGATTCTTGCAGCCTATTAAAATTGGCATTATGTTCTTGAATAACTTTTTTAAGTTCCGCTACTACTTTGTCTGTATGTTCCCTGGATATTTCTGCATTCTGTAGAATTTCCTTTCTAATTTTTAGAAGAGTTCTGTATATTTATCTTTTGTATTCTGCCTCTGGTAATTCCAAGAAGTTCTTTTCCTCCAGAGAATTTATTGATTCTTTATTTTGGGAGCTTGCTGAAGCCATCATGGACTGCCTCTTTATGTGACTTGATATTGACTGTTGTCTGCAAGCCATCAATAATGTATTATAATTTTATTTTGTATTTGGTTAGGGAGACCTAGCTTCTTATTTTGTTTTGTTTTGATATGCCCATATAGGCTGTTCTTGTGCACTAGTTTGATTTTTGACACCTTTGGATCTCTAACGTCCTGTCACCAGGTAGTTAGTTCTGTAACTAAGTATGTGCACACAGGAGTCCATTAAATTTTCCTATATTGGTTCAGCTCGGGTGTTCAGGCAGTCGGTCACCAAGTGTGTGACGCAGGCTTTCACCCCCAGTCCTAGAGAAGCATGGGTGATTGGTGTAGGCACTGGACTCTGGCTGTGGTAGGGGATCATCCACTGAGCCAGGCAGGGGGCTGACAGCTGCCCCTGAGAGTCTGAAAGGAAAGCATGTCCCTATTCTCTAGGGTGAGTAGGTAGGTGAGTTTTGCAGCCAGACTATGAGCACCCCACCTTGTTGGCTGTAAAGACTTGAAGGCACGACTTTTTCTTGGACTTCTGTAGCAGGTGACTAGGCACTTTAGGTGATATCACCAGTCTTCAAGCCCCTGCTGCAGATTGAAAAAAGTGCTTACATAAGGGGCAGGGTTGTTTCAAAGGTCACAGATTTGCTACTTCACAGCTGAAGCAGTTGAAGTTAAACTTCAGATGTTTGCCCTGTTGTACTGTGGTAGTGAGGACTAACGCTGTTGAGGTGGGTCCCTACAAGTCTATACAGGGGTGTAAGGCACTCAGAGTCTGGGGACCCCTGATACCTGTGCCTAGCAAAGGAGCTGTGCCAACCCTGTTTTCCTGGCTTAAGGGAGCCAGTAGCTTATTTGTTCTGTCTCCAAGGCCAGGAGAATAGGTCAGGACACCTTTTGGGATCTACTTCTGGCCCAGCAGACTCCCGGTGCAGAGCACAGAGGGAGGAGGTAAAAGGGAGAGAGGTTTTTCCCAAATGGGCTTTTTTTTTTTTAATCCCCATGAAAGGGTGCACGCATGTACTTACCTTAGCCTCTTGGGAGCTGCTTTTCACTGGTTCAGAGTGTCCAAGCAGAATCTCTGCTGCCAGGTCTCTCTTGATGTGGAAACTGCTTCCCGAGCATGCACACAGCACAGCTGTTTGCCTGCTTCACTGCAGACCAGTGTGGCTGCTGCACTGCAGTTTCACTGCCGTGGCTCTGGTGCTGTTCGCTTCTTCCAAAGCAGCTGCCTCTCCCGTATCACTCAGATGGATTCATCAACTTTTCCTTGTTCAGGATTCCTAGATATTCATATAGAATCAAATCACTTGTTTTTCCAGGTCTTTGTTGTAAGAGAGATATAGGAAGTGTCTAACTACTTGCCATGTTGGCCACGCCTCCCCCCATTTCCATTAGTCTAATTTTCCTGCCCCTTCCTGCCTTCTCATCTTTGCTTTTGGGCACATGTTGCCCTTTTGGTCTCATATAGATGATTGTTCTAAGAAGCATTTTCCTCTGGTGTTATTGTTTATGTTATAGGTCTGTCTATTACTTGGGTGAGAGGTGATCTCCAGGAGTGGCTTCAGTTCCAAAATAGAAGGGTGTCTAAGGACTACAGTCTCAGGTTCCTCCAGTCTCTCTCAGGCCAGTAAATCTGATATTTTTTATGACTTTGAGTTTTCTTCTACACTTTTTTTCATTCTAACTGGGACGTTCTATTGTGATCCTGGTCAGAGCAGTTGGTAGTGATAGCCAGGCACTCGTCTCAGGCTAGTGGAGGCTGTCGTTCTTGTGGTCCATTAGTCCTTTGGACTAATTGCTTCCTTGAGTCTTTGGTTCTCTTTACTCTCTTTTGCTCTGGCTGGAAAGAGACCAATGGTTGTGTCTTAAATGGTCACTCAAAAGATTTTAAGACCCCAGATGCTACTCACCAAAGCAGGATATAGAACACTGTCTTTATGAACTATGTTATGTCAATTGACCAAGATGTCCCCCAAGACCATGGTCCTTAGCCTTCAGGGCCAGTAACTCAGTCCCATGAGGTGTTTGGTTACGTCAAAGATGTTTCCATGACTTTGCCCCCTGTATGCTCTATTATATATATGAGTATACATGAAGCTCATACAAATATGTATGTAGAAATATCCACAGCCAAACCTATATATTCAGGTAGGTGTCCTCCCATATGCCTTCCCATACCTATTCAGCATACATATCTACCTGTGTATCCACTTATACCTTATTGTTTGTGATTAATGTTGTTAGAGGATTGTACATGTTATAGTATTTACCATCATTGCATTTTATTCTTGCATACCTCTCAGAGTCTTCCCTTGCCTTGGTCATGTTGTGCTGACTTCCCCCATATTGCGTACTGCCTTTCCCTTCACCAAAGTTAACATGTGCCTACTCTCCAGTTAGTGATTTTCTCTCATTCCCCCTCCCATTCCTGGTAACCATCAAAAAATGTTTCTTTCTGTGTGTAGACCTTTTCTTAACTATTTATAATAGTGGTGTCATACGATATTTGTCCTTTTGTGATTCACTTATTTCACTCAGAATAATGTCCTCCAGGTATACCCATGTTGTGAGATGTTTTGTGGATTCATCATTATTCTTTAACATTGAGTAGTATTCCATTGTGTGTATTTACCACAATTTGTTTATCCATTCATCCATTGATGGGCACTTAGGTTGTTTCCATCTTTTTGTTATTGTGAATAATACTTCAACGAACTGAGTGTGCATATGTCTATTATTGTCACAACTCTTATTTCTCTAGTTTATATACCTAGGAGTGGGATTGCTGGATCATATGGTATTTCTATTTCTAGATTTTTAAGGAAGTACCATACCATTTTCCATAGCTGTTGTACAATTTTACATTCTCACAAGCAGTGTATAAGAGTTCCAATTTCCCCACAACCTCACCAGCATTTGTTGTTTTCTGGTTTTTTTGATCAGTTCCATCATTGCCATACTGAATTAGTATCTCACTGTAGTTTTGATTTGCATGTCTCTAATGGCTAAGGATTGTGAGCATCTCTTCATATGTTTTTTAGCTGCCTGAATGTCTTCTTTGGTGAAGTGTCTGCTCATGTCCTTTGCCCATTTTTTTAATTGGGTTGTTTGTATTTTTGTTGTTGAGGTGTTGAAGCTTTCTTTAAATTTTAGAGATTGGATCCTTGTCGGAGGTGTCATAGCCAGAAATTTGTTCCCAATCTGTAGGTTCTATTTTTACTGTTTTGGTGAAGTTTTTTGATGAGCATAAGTGTTTAATATTTAGGAGCTCCCAGTTATCTAGTGTATCTTCTGCTGTTTGTGCATTGTTAGTTATGTGTGCGTTAGTGGCTTTTTTGTCACCAAATTTTAAAGGAAAATGAACGAACTTAAAATAAGTCCAGAACAGAACGATCATACCAAAATGTGTACCAGAAAGCAAAACAACAGAAACCAATTATGACATATTTTTAAAGCACTCTTGACTCAACAGCGAAGTTTTTCTCCTTTTGTTTTTGTTTGGTTTTTCTATTTATCCTATTATTTAAACCTTCCAACAATCCTCTGAGGGAGGTCAATAAAATAGAGAAACCATGAGCAAAGACATGAAGTGATCTACGCACAGCCACCCAGCTGGGGAAAAAGCTGGGTCTTGAACCAGGATCTCTGGACTCTAAACCCATGTTCTTTCTTTGTGGCATACTGCCCCTCCACACACAAGTGTTTGCTCATAGATCACCGGAGCAAACACAGAGAGGGCAGGGCTGTGGAGACGGTGTTCTGCAAGGCCCATGAAAGCCTGGAGGAGACCAAACCGCTAGTGGTTCCACAGCCCTTAGACTCTCCCTGTCTGCTCCCAGCCACCACCCCTGCCACCAACTCCCTGCACAGCCTGGCCCAGAGCAACGTGCATGGGCTACTTCGTATCTCTTGCCTTTTAGCAGAGCTTGGGCTGAAGCTAGGTCTTTGGGTGATGCAAATGGTTTGCACTCCTCTACTAACCTAAAGTTTGGAGGTTCCAACCCACTCAGTGGCTCCATGGGAGAAGGGCCTGGTGATCTGCTTCCATTAAGATTGTAGTAAAGAAAACCCTATGGAGCAGTGCTATTCTGTAACATATGGGGTCGCCCATAAGTCAGAATCAATCATGCGTCAGATGGCAACGGGTTTGGTTTTTTCTGCTGGAGCTAGCTGGGGACTGACTCTCTAGCCTTTCTCTCATGCCCTCAGCCAAGTCGACCTTCTCTTCCCTCACTGATCTCTTGTGATGGGAAGACTGTAAAACATAACCACATACTAACCCAGGGTTCCCTGCAAGCCAGTCCCTCAGAGCTGCCCCACTCCCAGAAATAATACCATGATTATCATTCATTATTTCTGCTTCTTAGTATTAAAACCCTTTTAATATTGCATTGGAGACCATTGGGAAGTTTTAAATTTCTTGTCAGACCAGGGTTTATGGGCTGGTTCTGAAATTTTACTTCTGGGCTTGATAATTACAATTCTCTTTCAATCACTCTCTTAGACACCTCTATCTAAAAGACTTCAATTGTTTCCACACGTGGCCCGGGACTTGGCCAGCCTGAGTACTCACCTGGTGTCACCGCCTCCAGAGGCCTGCATGTGAGGCTGTAGCTGTGGGCCTGGTTTGAAGATACCACATCTGACTTGCAGTCCCACCGTGGAGTCTTGGGATGTTTGGGAAAGAAGTCTCCCCTCATATGGAGTTTTGACTTTAGGGATCATGCCTTCACACACCTCCACTTTCCCACTCCCTGACAGGAAGCAAGACACAGATGCGTTAGGATGTGCCTGTGTTAGGATGTGCTTGTTTTATAAGACGCACAGTTTGTGAACTTGCAAATGCTGGGATTCCTCGCATGGGAAGGAGCTTAAAGGAGATGTTGCTGGGAGTCGGGGTGGGAGGGTCAGGGAAAGGGCAGCTCCCTCAGCTGAGCTCTAGAGAGCCCTGTGATGCTTTGGGGAAAGCAAAATCAGATGCTATCAGAAGAGGCTGTGCAGTGTTGGGATGGGACCTCTTGCCCCAGGAACAGACGGAGGACACAGGAGCAGGCATAGCCTGCAAAGAATAACCATGTCACAGGGAGGAGAGAAAAGGTGGAGTGAGAGCAAGCTGTTACCCCACTCTCCAAAGGCCCAACTGGATCAGAAGGCTAAGGCAGGGTGCTGGGGTGGGAGAAGCCCAGGAGCCCCTCTGAGATGCCATTTAGTGCTTTATATCTGTGACAGAAATTTGTACGGGAGAAATGCTTACCTCTGTATTCAAATCACTAACTGCTGAAAGAAGGTTTAATTATGGGCAGAAACCATCTGTTTCTGTTGGGAGACAGTGGCTGCAGGGGGACAGAGCTTAGGCTTGGGAAAAGGGAATCCACCAAAGAAGCTAGAGAGAAAAAGAGAGAAACCAAGACTTAGGGGCTCATGGGTTAATGATCCAAGTCTTGTCCTTGGGTAGAGGCAGCTAAGAGGGAACTGAGACTCCCCCACCTTGATGAGGAGCCCCTCCCGGCCTCTGTCAGCGGCCCTGTGTAGCTAATTGAGGGATTGCCTGCACTGCAAACAGAGCCTGTTAAAAGGCAATTCATGGACTGGACCGAGGCAAGGAGAGCTTCAGTCACTCAAGAGTGTGGGTCTTCCAAAAGAGCAGGGACTAAGCCAGTAGGGCTGCAAAAGAGGTGTAGTGACCCTGTTGTTGTTGTGTGCCATCGAGTCGATTCTGACTCATAGCAACCCTATAGGACAGAGTAAAATTGCCCCATAGTGTTTCCTAGGCTGTAAATCTTTACCAGAGCAGATAGCCAGGTCTTTTCTCCCTCGGAGCAGCTGGTGGCTTCAAACCGCTGACCCTTAAGTTAGCAGCCAAGAACTTAACCCTTGTGCCACCAGGGCTCCTGTAGTGACCCTAGGGGTATGTGAAATGATATATGATTTAATTCAACATGGGGTCCCAGCCTCTGCCCTGCCCTCAAGCACACGCCCACCGGCACACACAGAGCCAAGCAGGCATGGATGAGGACTAAAAGCCTCCACATTACATTTGCTCAGGTCTGGGTGCTGGAGCCAAGTGTCTGTGTTCTTTGTCTGGGTTCTATTTTCTTCTGCCCTGTATGTCTCAGTGGTCTCGTCTGAAATAACAGGGCATAGCCATGCATTATGTCTATATTATAAGAACTGATGTTCTTTCTCACCTGCTTAAAATAGCCAGGGAAGGAGACTTCCAATTCAGACTTGTCCCAGGCCCTGACACTCCCTGTACCCAAACCCGACATGCACCCCTCTCATGCCCCTGAAAAAGGATAGCTCTGGAAGCTAGAGAGACACGGGTCAGGCCCAACCAACACTTTCTAACACCAGGCAGACAACATGGTGGCCAGTTCCCAAACTCTGAGGCACTCCCCATTTCCCAGGAGCCTTCAAGTGATACATAGGAGGGCACCAGCCTTGGAGTCACTAGACCAAGTCCTAGTGCTTATTAGCCAGTCCTCTGAGCAAGCCCTTTAACACTTCATTCCCCACACTACATGCTGAGCAACACAGGGGGTAAGAGCACCTGCCTTGCCTGTCTCCCGCGTGGTTGTACGAATCAAATGAGAGGGAATGTGTGGAGATATAGAGCCCCCTCATATGGAAGTGACTGTGCTGAGGTGAGGTCCCAGTGCTCTCCCACTGGGCACTCATCCTGTGAAACTGAGCGTTCTGGGCTCTGGGCCTGTCCTTGCCCTGAGCTCATCTCAGCTTTAATCTCCTGAAGCCTGTAACAAGTGCTGTGCTCTGCACGCAATGGGCCCTGAAGAAACTGTTTCTGAGTGTCCATTCAGCTCTGAGGTTGTGGGAATATCTGGTGTGTGAGGCCTTCCTCCCTTATCCCCAGCAGCCCAGGTTATACTCTGCTTCTGTGGAAGCATACAGAAATAGAAGTGGACTTGGAGTTTGACAGGTCTGGTTTTGAATCTTGGCTCTGTTCCTTACTAAATGTAAAACAAGATAATTCACCTCACGGAATATAAGTTTCCTCATCTGTACAATGGGCACAATTCCTACCTCTTACAGCTGCTAAGAGTATTAAATAAAATAACTGTGAAAAGTTCATTCACAGTGTCTAACACAGACTCAGTGTTCAAGGAGTCATTGTTGTTAGGTACCATGGTCAAGTCCACTCCTACTCAGAGTGACCTATGTGTAACAGAACAGAACATTGTCTGGTCCTGCACCATCCTCAAAATCGTTGCTATGTTTCAGTGCATTGCTGCAGCCACTGTGCCAATTCATCTCATTAAAGGTCTCCCTCCTTTTTGCTGATCCTCTACTTTACCAAGCATGATGTCCTTCTCCAGAGATTGGTCTTTCCTGATTACGTGTCCAAAGTAGGCAAGAGGAAGTCTTGCCACCCTTGCTTCTAAGGAGCATTCTGGCTGTACTTCTTCCAAGACTGATTAGTTTACTGTTCTTCTGGCAGTCATGGTAGTGATAGACATTATAATAAACAGAGTAATTTAACATCATTATAACTACCATTACTATCATTACTTGGAAGACCCCACTGCCAGGTTTCTAAAGCCAGAGACTTACAGACCCAGAACCGTCTTCTTCCTTCTATATCTTTCAGAATCCACCCACAGCAGTATGTGTGGCACAAATTCCACTCTGTGGGAATGAAGAGCCTGAGATGTGTGTCACCAGCTGTCTTTGGTGCAGAGGCCACCATCACTTTGAATCAAAGGCTAGGAGCTGTTTTGATTGGTGTCTCTGAACCTGCTCAGAGCTGCAGCCGAGTAGAGCTTTGGAACCACTCACCGAGCTCGCACAAGCCAGGAGCTCATCTGCTGGACCCCAACTTCCCAGCCTTTGCTGCACGTACTGCCTGGAGTCCTCTGGTCTTTGAGGACACCTGTAGACCAGGAAGGACAAGAGGACTTCCATCCTTCCTCTCTGCTCAATGAAACACATATCAAAAAAACTGGATAGACACCAATGTCCATGATCTGTCACTGAAAGGCCTGGGCAAAGAGATGGTTTTAACAGCTTCGGCCCCAGAATCTAGTCTGTATTGACTCTTTGCAGGCTTTGGATTTGTACCAGTGGCCATGGTGACATTGATAACGCAGTGGTATCCCGGTAGCCCTTTCTTAAGACACTCTGCATACATCACTAGGGAGGCATGTAAAGGAAGATGGGCTATTCCTAGTAGGTGACCATTCATTCCCCAAGCCCTTATTGATCAAATGTGTCATTGAAGGTCTGAACCAGCCAAACACCAGGAGAAAATTGCAGTTTCTGATTCATAGGCCAGGGCCAGGATCAAAGGATTCAGAGTGTTCAGGGCTTTCTTACTGCAAGCATTCAAAGTCCAAGAGAAGTCAGGAGAAGGAGGAAAAGCTGGCACCATGCCCAGGGATTCCCACACAACCTACCCCCAGCCCAAATACTCCTGGCTTCTCCATGGGCCTCAGCTTCCAGAGCAGGCTCAGCATCCCTTAAAAGTTCCAGGCCACTTGAGCTGACCTCCTAAAGGCATATGGAAATTGATTGTCATGGTGGCCGTTCCAGCCCAGAAATTACCTCCCAGGTGGACACATCATTGGCTCAATCTCAGGGCCTCTCAAGCAGTTGTGTCTGCTGTGTTCTGGAAAGCTCTCACATGGCTGATACGGTAGAAGCCTCAAGTCTAAATTCCATCAGTTTCTTCAAGCATGGCTTAGAGGGGTGCGCATTACCAGGATGAATCTAATGGGGCCCATGATTCCTGGGTTATTAGCAAGGACTTCCTAGCATCATTCTACAGAGGGGCCTTCCTGAAGGCCATGGTGATACTATTCACCTGGGAGACAGAGGGAAGCATGTAGGAGAGTGTCCTGTGTTCTTTCTGACCCTAAGGAAAATGGGGCTGCACTGTGAGAAGAGTTGTTTTCCCAGAAGCCCATGGGGCTGTTCATGGGCCTGGCCATCACACAGAAAGATGACACTGTTCACCCGTATCTGTAAAAATACTTTAAAGGCAGTTTTGAAAGATCCACTCTTCCTGCCCATCACTACTGGAACCCAGGAAGCCAGTCAATAATAGCAAAATTTACCTCATCCAGGAAGATTTTCTAAAAACTCCTCCTGTTCTCTTATACCATTAACCTGGGCCAGCTTGGGAGTAGATGCCAGAAGGGCACCCAAATTGAATCTTCATCAATGAAGAACAGCCAGGAAGGGAAAAAAGTAGAAAAGACATTCTGGGTCCAGACAACACCATGAGCAAAAGTACAGGGGCACAAAAGAGCCCCAGTATATGCAGGAAACCAGAGGCAGGTCCATATTACGAGATCCTATAGTGTGAGCGAGAGGAGGCAGGAGATGAGGATGAAAGCACAGGGCAGGCATGGATTAAGTTGTGGACTTTCTCCTGATGGCACTGAGGAGTTGTGGTCACGTTTGCGTTTTAAAGAGATTATTCCAGTGTAGGTGAGTATGTCGCTGGGCCTCAGTCTTTGTCTGCCCCATAAGCAGGCTAAAACCAGTTGCCATTGACTCCTGTGTGTCAGAGTAGAACTGTGCTCCATAATATTGTCAATGCTGATTTTTCAAAAGTAGATCACCAGGCCTTTCTTCCGAGGTGCCTCTGGGTGGAATTTAACCTTCAACTTTTCAGTTAGCTGTCAAGAATGTTAACTTTTTGCACCACCCAGGGACTCCGTGAAAGGACTAGGCATGGTGATTTCCAAGACTGATGTCAGTGTTAACCTCTTTCAATCCCCAGAAAAAGATGATCATCCATGATACTTGCCACAGTTCAGTATAGGCACTGTAGCAGGACAGTTCAGAGCACGGTCCATCAAAGCCTCTGACAACTACCGCCACATCCTGGTGGAAGGGCAGGGCAGGAGCAGCATGGAGAATGGGGGATCAGCTCCAGTGGATTCAAGTCTGTTGGCTGTTCACCCCCCACCTTGTCAGGTCCTGGTAGCCTTTTCTGGCTAACCACTATCTCAGCCCCAGATTTTGCTTACAGGACTGTAGTTTATGGCCAGGTCCACCCTGCCATATAAAGTTTCAGCAAGTGGCTTGACTTGGCCAGAGATTTATGACTGAGATGGAGCCTCTGGGCTTGGACCTCAGCATTTTGCTTGACTCAGGGGCTTGCGTTTGTATTAGAACCAATCAATACCTTAATGCTTTAAGTAGCATTTATGCTGCCTTTCCAGGAAGCAGGATGGGCTACTGGGTCTCATTTGCACATGGGCAGGGGACTGCTTTGAGACCTTGCAAATCTTGGGTCAAGCCCTGAGGTGGGGGTGCAGCATGAAAGCTCCCACACCAGCCCTACTCAGGACTCAAGCAGGGGGCAGACTGGACTGAAGGAGGGATCCTACAGAAACAGCTTCAATCTTGTGTTTATCCCTCTCCTGGGGGATGATGCATTAAAAACAAGCAAAACTAAAGCACCTACTGCATTGAGTTGGCTTGAAAGAAAAGACTGTATTTGAAAAGAACAGATGGTGTTAAAAAGGTATTGGAAGGAAGAGGGAGTTAGCAAGCCAATCTCCAAGTTCTCCTAGTGGATGATGTGCCCAAACCTCCTCACAGAAAGAGTTAGAAAAGCAAACCAATCCTCAGGGACTCTAATCAGAGTACATCCACTCCCACCCCCACTGAGCCAGAGACTGTCTGACAGGGCTGAGGAGGGAGCAAACCCCTGGTGGAGGGAGAGCCTCCTGTGCTCACTTCTGTAATTTTAAGTGACTCCAGGAATTTCAGCACCAGCCAGACTCTCTCCTCTCACTTCCCCTGCCTGGAATCCAGCTGAGTCCCTCCCCACAGCTCCCTGGTGAAGAATGTTCTGCATATGCTAGAGGAGGGGGTTTGCATGGGACCCAATCCAAAATCCAGAGAAAAAGGAAAGGGGAACGTCAAGATTCTGAGGTCCCTTACTCTTGATTTGAAGATGTTTTCTCTCATTTAATTTTCTGTCTGGATAATCAGTGTTTCTTCCTTTAAAAAAGAAAAAACACTAATAAATCATCTGTGTATGTCTATACAAACTTGAGCAAAGGGGAAGCCCTCTTAGACAATAGGATTTCCTGGATGTGCAAATGGTTAACACACTCACCTGCTAGCCAAAAGGTTGGAGGTTCAAGTCTTCCCAGAGGCCCTTTGGAAAAAAGACCTGGTGATCTTCTGAAAAATTAGCCATTGAAAACCCTTTGGAGCACAGTTCTACTCTGACACACGTGCAGTCACCATGAGTCAGAGTCAAACTGAAGGCAACTGATTTAGACAATAAGATTGGAACCAAAGGTTGGGAATCAACTCACGTCCTTAAACATTTCACTTTAACTTGCAACTTTGAAATGTATGCTAATTCATGCAGAGTCAAGGCCTTTGCTTCAAGAGTGTGTCTGTTGACTGAAGTTCTACATTGTCTTTCTGCATAAAATCACATTCATAATGGCCCCTCTATGATTTCCAGTTTCAGTTTCTTTAAAATGGGAATGATTTTAAAACACTTGGAACTAACCTGACTGTGGAGGCTTTCTGGATTTTTATGACTTCTCTTCCTGATATTTTCAGTTTCCCCTTTCAAACCTAATTCAACTGTATTTATTTTTAGTGACTTGCCAAAGTATTAAAATTTTGTTCACTCATGTTACATCAATTGAATGAGTGTAACTGATATAAACAGGTTTGGGGACAAGCATAACTGCCTCTTAGGAGTGGGATAGAGGGTGCTGGAGTACTAGAGAGTAGCCTTGAACATTCAGCATGCTGAGGCCACGGTGTCTCACTGAATGTGGATCGCAGAGTTTGTGCTAATACAGCAAGCAAATTGGACACATGACGATCCATCAAGAACATTTCTTGTACTATTATTTTCCTTGCAGCTGTGGCTGTAATTAGTCTACTTTTTCCTACTCCCATCCCCACCCCAGTGATTTTGGGGCTTAGACCTATAGAGGTGGACTCTCAGTCTTCTACTTCCTGTCCTGGCGTATAGAATGAAGAAAAACTCTCAGCCCGAGGCCAAGGCAGATGTCTGCTTCCCACAAGCCTGCACATTCCAACCTGGGATGATGATGATGTGGGCTTGAGCAGAGAAGGAATAGGGCAGCCTGAGGCATGA
This sequence comes from Dugong dugon, assembly GCA_030035585.1. Classification (NCBI taxonomy): domain Eukaryota; kingdom Metazoa; phylum Chordata; class Mammalia; order Sirenia; family Dugongidae; genus Dugong; species Dugong dugon. The sequence continues at coordinate 70,175,413 of CM057473.1, forward strand.
CTGGGAAGAGGCCAAAATATTCCTTGGATGCTCCCTTTCCTAATACTGCTCTTCTTTAAATACTACCCACTGCCCACCCATCAAAAAGCTCTTCTTAAAAAAATGTTCTGATATCAATAATTCACATTTTGCTACAAATTTAAACTCACGTGCAATAATAGCAGAAAATGGCAAGAGTTTTGAAGATAAATAATCTTCGGTTCATATTGCCTCTTACCACTTACTACATGGGCAAGTTGTGTAAGCCCTCTGAGCCTCAATGTTTTCACTTGTGAAATGGGGATAGTAATAATCTCTCCCATGAATTTATTGTGAAAACTAAATTTGATAAGGTAAAATAGTTGCCTTAAATCCTTTCTGGGATGAGACGAATAAATAAACACACAGACAAACAATGAAATGCCTGGCAAACAAGTGCCTGGCCCAATGTTCCCTGAGATATCTGCGTTTGTACATTTGTCTCCTCATCTCCAAGTGGGGCAATGAAAGGAGGCCTCAAAATCTTGGTGTTCAGGCGTGGGAGGCTCTTAATCCCTGAAATTCCATAAACTCATCAATTTCCTATTTCACCTTCTTTTAAGCCATTCCTTGTAAGGTCATCAGCCATACTATGTTTAGGAAACAAGAGTAGCACTAATATAACAGTATTAACTAACACTTACTGAGTTTTAGTTGTTCTAAGTGCTTTTCATGTCTTAACTCATATGATCAACACAAAACCCCTATGAAGTTTTACATAATCCCTACTTCTTAATGATGAAACTTGGGCACAGAGAGGTTAGGTTAGGTAGCTGGCCCAAGGTCCCACAGTCCATAAGAGACAGAATGGAGATTAGAACTCAGGCAGGCTGGCTCCAAGGTTTGTGCTCTTTAGCCTTGCATTTCTCTCAAAGGAATGAAAGAAGAAAGAAATGGAAGGAGGGAGGGGAAAGCAGAAAAGAGGGGAGAGGTATGAAGGTGGGAAGGAAGAAAGAGTGAGGGAGGGGAAAATTAGAAAAAGGCTTCAGAGAGGCCAGGAAAAAGAGCACAAGAACATTCATTTTTCTTTGCTCAAAGACATGAGAGAAGAATTAGGGGAAAGCAGTTTGGAAGCACCATCTCAGCCTCTGTCCTGGGAAAGCCAGGCCAACTTCCAGATCCCTGTCACCCTCACCACATCTCTGATGAAAACCAAAACTACTTTCAGGGCTAAGGCATCAACCTAGTTACCCGGTGGCTCCAGTGAGCCCCTCCCTGTCGCAGCACCCCCTTTGCTCCCGTAGCTCCCTTCCAGCAGAGCCTGGAGGCCACCCCAGCCTCAGGGCAGCCTTTCTCCACTATGGGCCAGGGGGAGCCAGATTCTGAATCAGCCTGAAACCTTGTTTCTGTCCAGATCTGATCCTCTCCAGGGCACATTCATTTGACTTCTGGGCAACTGTGAAGGGCAATGGAATAACAAAGCCAAGGTGACTTGGATAAAAGACCCATGCCGCATACCAAGTGTTATTATTATTATAGAAAATTAACAAGCAACAAAGGACTTCACACTAAAATTTACATTGGTCTAGCACTTTTTTCCCTGGTATCTCCCATAAAATGCTTTAAATGCAGGCTGATTCAATGGAAACAATAAAAAAATGGTGCTGAATGGTTTATATTTGCTGCAGAATTACTACAAGGTATATTTTAATAAAAACTTGAAGTTATGTGTGTTTTTTTCCTTTAGGATAAGATTGGGGGGGAGGTGCAATTGGTTTTTTCCCGTATTGATCTGGATGAGCTCCCCACAAACTTGGTTCCTTGTCTCTAACAAATCTTCACACTCGTGCCTGAACACTTGTCAAGACAGTGTCTTAGCAAAGAGCCATGGGGAGGAAAGTCAACACGTCGTCTGAACTTGACAAGGTTATGCTTGGTAGTACTCGACAGGGACGAGGCTGGTTGCCTAATTTATGTGGTTTCCATCATCTTCAACCTAACTTGTGTATTTGGCTGTCCCAGCAAGGGAGTTAGTCATCACCTGAATGACTTGACTTGAGGATGGCCGCATCTTATAGCTTCAAGTCGCCAACCATGATCACCATGGCCAGAATAACTCTCTGGGAGAAGACGGCAGAGTAGTCGAAACAAAGCCTCAGGAAGAAACAGTTTCTATCCGCAAGAAGCTTAAAAGGACAGTATAAGATGGAGATCATAAAAACTGGAGTTACACTGGCCTGGGTTTAAACTTAGCTATAAGCAGGGCATATGGTAGGTCTTCAACAAGTGTTAACTGTCATTGTTGATTGGAAAATCAGTAGTGTCATTCTACTTGGTGTCGCTGCTGTTGTTAATGCCCATATTGGTTTGGTTCAAGCCTGACCTGCACTGCAGAGAATATTCATGCATCAGATGGGCTCTCTTCTAGCTGAGCACTCAGGCTCCCCCCATGTCTCACTTACTATCATTCTCTGATTCCTTCTTTGGGGTTTGGATACATGCATAAGAGCTAATTTCATGACTGATTCCCTTCTCCCTGGCCCCTTAAGCAAAGTGTTTGGGGGAAATGGGGCCCAAGAGCTATGTGAAAAATGATGTGGTAATTCTACCTCCTTCACTCAACCTCCAAACTTCCTAGATTCTAGGATCCTCCTAACAGAGAAGTCATCATGATCATTTGAATGAATGACAGCTAACCCTAATGAATTAACATGAACCTTTCATATGAATTTAGCTTCATTACAACATAAATGTTGAACGAGAATGTCAGAATCTTGTCTAATTTAATAGAAATCTGTTTATCCGTTTGTTCTCTCACTCAACAAATATTTGTTGAACTTTTATGATGTATCAGGCACTGGAGATGCACTGATGAATGAGTCACAGTCCTGGCTTCAAAGTGTGAGGAGGTGCTACACAGGACCTCCTTCCTGCAGAAGTCAACAAAAAATGTTTTGATTCCTGCCAGACTGGACAACTGTTCCCTAAACACACACTGTCCATGCAGCCTCTGCTCACGTGCTCATGCCAGCCTCTCTCGTTGAATTACTCCTTTCCCAGTTTCTGTCTCCTCTTCATAACCCATCCTCAAGTCTCACCTGTCCCAGTCACCCAGCCTGAGACATCACTTTGCCCTCTGTGCTTCAATAGCACATAGTGCCTGTGCCACTCACTTAGCTCTTGTGTGCTGCCATTTATTATACATTTTGGTACATACTTTTAATCTTCCTTATTCATCTATAAATTCCTTGAGGTCAAAGCTAAATCCTAAACCCTTAGTATCTCCACCAAGGGTTTAGGATTTAGTATCTAATACTTCATCTAGTGTGCAATAATGCACCAGTAAATACCTTAGAAATAGAATTCAGTTCAACAAATTCTAACCGAGAACTGGACACAAGGCATCTCTCTGTGTGCTACTGGAAGATACAAAGGTGAATACAAGCTTTTACTCTAAGCGAGATGGGGGCATTAGGAGGGTTTTGAGCAGAATGTTGCTCTTCTATCATAGTCCAGTCGTAATGTATCTTGTTGTAGGGGTGTCCCAACATAATTTCTTGGGGTTGTATTTATCACAGGAAGATTCATTTAACTAAGACATTCTTTGATTTAAACAAATAAGGTGGCTGCTGTTCATAAACTTTAAACGCCTTTTCTGCTGTCTTTACTAATACTCCCCCCTTGAATCTCATAAACAAGTTGATACGTGGATATTTGCATGGACCATTACCATTTCATGAAGAAAGCTATGGTCTTCTCTAAGAATAGTTCCCACTTATCGAGTCCTACTGTTAGCCAAGCATTGTGCTAATTATTTCACATATGTCATACATCCTCACAACAATCCATTGAGCTAAGTAGAAACTGAAGCTCAGAGAAGTTAAATCTTTTGCCAAAGTTCATTTAACTAGCACAGGCGGAGCTGAGAACTGAATCTAAGCCTCGCTACATTGCAGCAGCTAAAACAATCTCAGAAAAACATCCCATTGACTAACTTGTAGGGTCCGAGGACTCACTTCTGTGAGCCAGCCCTAGGTCAACATTATGCCTGCTTGGAATACTGCATAGCAGCAAAGTGATCCAGGTTCCTCTGTCTTGTTAACTGCCATTCCCTGTCCTCACGTGCTGTCAAAAAGGGCCCCTTCATTCTGTGTTTAAAATAACTTGGTGCCTTCGTCTTCCCCTGAGTCACAGCTGCCAACCCCTCAATCTCATCAACAGCTTGCCACACATCAGACATGCTAGACAGTCTCCTTCAAACATGTAGAGACTAACCTGGTATGGAGCAGTAGGAGCCTCAGAGATTCTTTTTGTTTCCATGTCAGAGCTCCTTATGATTTTTTTCTGGGTTTTCTGACAACATAGTTTACTGTCATTCAGTGTTTGGCTGGAATGTCTATCCTCAAAACCCAGACTGATGATCCCTCTAGCAATGCTAAGGAGACTTACCCTCTTCTATTTCTGTGATTTTAGCAATATGAAATGCAATGGAATGTACAGACTGATCCACAGGTTTCATCGTCTCTTGTTCTTGCAATCTGGAAGCAATAGCATACTTGATTTTAATCTCAGGTCTTCATGTAACCAAATGTGTGACCTTGGGCAAGTCTCTCCATTTCTCTGAGGGGGTTGAACTGAGTCTCTTGTAGAGACCTATAGATAAAAATTTATGAAAGCCCTGAAAGCAGAAATCAAGACAATAATATCCCCACGGAAGGATGATCAGTCATAAAAGAGCGCTTGGTCACAGAATCATAGATCTATTTCTGCAATCTGCTGAAGAAGCATAGGCATCAGATTAATAAGGGGCTTTAGAGCTTTTAAGTCAAAACCCACATTTTGCTGATGATGGAACTAAAACCCAAGGAGGTACAAGGACTTGTTGAAGCCCATACAGCCTGTACATGGCAAATCCAGGACCAGAATCCAGGACTCTTGGCCACCAGTTCAGTGGCCTTTCTACATGCTACTTCTAGCCTTCAGAAATAGACTGAGTTATTCAGCCACCAACCTTCCTGCCATTTTTGGTGGACTCTAACTTATTTGTTATGATGTGGCCACTCAGCAAAAATGTGTGGTCAGTTTTTCTCAGAAAATCCATGCAAAGTTGGAGACACTTTTGCTGGTGGAGAACACAATTCATCAGAAAACTTTCAAAATTTCAGGCCTTCAGAGCAAAGAGCTTATTCAAAGTCATCAGGCAAATGAGGGGCAGAACCAGACTTGAACTGGTGAGCTCTAGAGAGACAGGTAGAAGATAACGGATGGTAACAGGCGGTCCTTACAGTCCTTCCATTAGTCCAGATGGGCTCCCCACACTGTCAGGTTGATTGGTTGAGTCGCCAGTGCTAAGATGGTCACAAATCCCCAGTACATGGACACAGCTACACTTTGGTTTCTAGGAGGCGCTAGGTCAGAACATAGCCTTCCCCCTTGTAAGCAAACACAGAGGTGCCACCAACAAAAGCAAGGACAACAGGACCCTAATGAGCACTGAGATGTAAGCAAAGAAAACGGAGGCAGACAGAGAAGAGAGCTTGGGTTTGTTTTTCACTGGGTTCTCGGCTGTCTCTTAAACACTTCTGATCCTAGGTATAAGCTTGCCCTTTAGAGTCCCAGCTTCCCTGGATATAAAATACATGCTTGGCAACTGCTCTGAAAGTTATTAAAATTGTAGCAGTAAACAAAAGTTATTGCATCAGTAACTCAGAAACTAATTCCTAAAACTCTTGACACATTTATCCAGAGGGCTAGTGCCAATATAGAAATGGAAATCATTGTCAAGGGCCACTGTGTACCTGGAATTAAAATCCATCATTCTTGGGAGCAGAGAGCTGTGATTTTGGCAGGATATGAATATGCCTTTTGCTACCATCCTTCCTCAAAAACAGAGTCCTTTATTTTTCAGAAGGACAAGAAAAATTCTGCTCTTTGTTTTTTTTTTCCCCCTTAAGAATCCCTCATTTCCATTTTCTTTTCAGATATTTTTTTTCTTTGACCGTCCTACATTTAAACTGAAAGTCCTCCTTTTCCTTATTCTGGTTTTACTTTGGATAGATATCCTGCTGGATACAATAACAGAGAACAAACTTTACAGTAGAAATAATCCCTTCCACAGCATCTATTGTGAAGAAACTTAATACACTTTTATTAAATGGCTGAGGTGTTGGCTCCAGTGATCTGAATTAGCTACAGAAGAGCACAGACAGGAAACAAGGCTACTTCCATCATCCAACAGACTCCCACTGCTTGGGCAGCAATGTTCAGGAACCAAAGCTCCAAAGCTGACATCAAGGAGCACCCCATGGAAAGGGAGCATTGATGGCCTTAAGCAATTCCTTCATCACAAAGAGTTAGCAAAGACAGAAGGAAGGATGGGATCCAGTATTAGAAAGCAAATGAGAAATGGGCTGTCTGACTCACTGCTAGTGGATTGACAATATGCCTTAGAGCTTTAAATGCATGATCACTTTGACTCAGATTCTAAGATTTTGTTCTAAGATGGTATCCAGATAAGTACACAGAGCTAGCCTCAGCATGATCACGATAGAGAACAATCAGAAGCAATGCACAAATCATTAAAAATGCAGCCATTGAAATGGAAATGTAATCTATGGTCATCATCTCATGACCCACCAGTGAGTGGCAAAGTGCAGTCACAGAGCAGCATATAGATAGCATGGTCTCATTTATGCAAAACTGTAGCTGAAGGCCTGTTCACCGGGGTGTTAACCGTTAGTTATCTACGGGTAATGGTCTTCTGGGTAACGTTTTTTTTCCTCTACCTACTTTTATGAATTTTTTTTTTTTTTACACTGAGTTTCACTTTACACTTGGTGGGGGAGAAACTTTTTACATTTTTTTAAAAAATAAAGCTATATTTTTTCCTAAATTTTTTTCCACCTGCACTGCCATACCTAAGCCCAACCTAGTGGTAAGAAAATATGAAACATTGTGATGGATTCATGGATGTATACAGACATCAAAACTCATCAAATTATATACTTTAATGCATAAAATTGTGCATGTATTTTTAATGCATCCCATTTATTGTGTGTCAGTTATACCTCAATAATAGTTGTTCCCTAAAAAGGAAAGAAAATATGAAACAGTCCAAGTAATTTCCATTCTTCACACAAAACTGTCGAAACTAAATAAAAAAATTAAAACCTGAATCAGTGTTGGAAAGTAAATTTGATGTTCCAATCAGTAGCAGGAGGCTATTCCAAGAGGTTAATAGCATGAGCAACGTGTAAAAACGTTCATTTAGCATATTCTTAGTTCTCTAATGGTGCCAGTGTCCTTGATGATGGATGAGTGCAGGGCTCACCATTTGACCTGCTTCCATCTTCTTCTGTTTGCACTTTTTTGCAGAGTCCACGTCAATCTTAGGTACATTGTACCCCCGAATAGATGCTTCAGTGCACTTTAATTTTCCTGAAGTAAATAAATAGTCCTTGCTAGCTTCCCTTAAGTAACTATATAGCAAACTTGAGCAGTATGAGATTTTTGGATCAGATAAACCAACCATTCCTTCCAGAGATCATTATGAAAAGACTGATAAATATTTTGAAGAATTTTCCTTGTCTCTGCAGCCAGGTTTTCTCAGATATATATACTCTTTTCCTGTAAGACTAGCTACTGAAATATTCCGGATCTGCAATTGCCTTAAAAAGAACATGAACAAAGCAATGCCACTGGCTAAAGTTGGTTTGAGAATTCGGTCTCTGAGTTAGATGGGCAAGAAGGAAATGTGCATGTTTGCATATTGGTGTCAGGGTCACTGTCCTCAGAGCCAATGAAAGTTTCGTCTCTTGGTGCCCATGAAGAACACGAGTCCTGTAGTCACTGAAGGGGTACGAGCCTCTCGTAGGTTAGGCCAGCTTCTCATCATTGTTTTCCTATGCTTTTCCCCTCTGCTTTCCAATGCAACCAGTTGGACAGTGCTGCAGGGAAGAATCGGCCACCCAGAGAACCCATTCCGAGTGGCCCTGGAATACATCTCAAGTGGAAACCGAAGCCTGTCAGCAGTGGACTTCTTTGCCCTGAAGAACTGCAGTGAAGGTATATGAATCTGGCTTTCCCCTCCACTCCTTGGTCACTTGTTGTCTTAGGTGTGTCAATAATCTGAAGCCGTACTTAGCTGGGAGTGTGCACTTTTATAGAAAAGTCTACAGTGCTTCTGGGGTGGTTCTGAATGTTACCAACTGAGACATAGCCCAGATGATCAATTTTCAAAGATTGAGTATAAAATTATATCTGCTTAACTTAAAACTTCATCAAATAGAATCCAGTCTTTGTTAGATAACATATTAGCTTAACTTCCCTGTCTGCCAAATGCCTTCATTATGCTATATATTTTTTAACTTTTCATTATGGAATTGTTTACGCATACACAAAGTAAACAGCATAGTGTAATTAACCACATGTAACCACAGCCAGTTTCAACAATTATCAACATTCTGCCATTTTTGTTTCACCTATATTTCTACCCATTCTTCACCCTCCCCCTGACTTGATAATAATTATAATTTTATATTTCTTTTCCTGAGGTAAATAACTAATGTATTTTTTTAAAGATTTGACTTCAGCTTTTATTGAGAGACAACACAGGAAATGGTTATATGAAAACTTTTCAGCATATTTTGTAAAAACAATTAAGACATGGTCAACTGTACCACTGAATAAGCCCCACATTGGTAATTCCTTTCAGGATTTAGCATCAAGAGAGGCATGACTCTCCTAAAAAATAATTTGTTAATTTTTTTCTATTCACCTTAGCTGACAAAAGCTCTGAACTGAATGCAATATTCAATAATAGTAATTATATCTGTATAGGTTTTTGATAAGCTTATTTGCTCCTTCCCTTTACAGAGTTTTTGATCTTCTTATTTTTAAGATCATACTTTATATGTATCTTTCATTAGACATTGCCTCAAATGTTTTTGGTCCAAAAAAATAGTTGCCATCAAGTCAATTCTGACTCATGGTGACCTCATGTGTGTCAAAGTAGAACTGTGCTCTATAGGATTTTCATTGGCTGATTTTTCAGAAGTAGGTCACCAGGGCTTTCTTCCAAGTTGCCTCTGAGTGGACTCAAACCTTCAACCTTTCAGTTACCAGTCAAACTCTTAAACTGTTTTCACCACCCAGGGACTGCTCTGTTTGGTAGGTGGGATGAAATAGATGATCAATATATATGTGAGTTTTATCTTTCCTTGATTTTTCAAAAGGTCTAGGTTCATTATTATAAGCACCTTTTATTGTTTTCCAGATGTAGAAGGTATAGGAGATGGGCTTGAATAGCAGGAATCCTTGGGTGAGCCTCAGAAGTTGTGTTCATTACTCCATCCCTGCTGTTTTCTTGCTGTGCCTGCCTCTGCCCACAAGTTTACTGCGGAGGGAGTTCTCTCCTGTGCCATGGAACCTGTGGTCTGCGAGGCTCAAGGATGGAGTGTGGACAAGAAGGAACCTGTGGCATTCCAGATCTAAATTCTCAATTTAGACTATTCATAGACAACTGTAAAGGCCCATAAGACACAGTCACCTGTTGCTTATAGAGGCCCAGGTTTGAATCATGTGACTCTAGGAGTGGTACATGAAAGGAACTCACTTAAGCAGGGAGTACTTACAGTACTGTGGTTCTTCATTCAATGCTGGCCTTGAAAGAACTTTCATGAAGTGTTGTTTTGTTTTTAAATTGAAACTTGTTTGTGTGTGAGAAAAACAAAAATCACCATAATGTGATGGATTGAACTTCAGTACAAGATGAAAGGTGGTTAACCTGTGATGTGAGACAATGTACAAGAAACATGTGGTTTGGGAGCAAGCCAGGAGCTTATACAAATGTTTCTGCACTCATGAACTTGGGGATTTATGAACATCTCTGGCCATCATCAATCCTTGCAGATGTCAAAAGTCTAGGTACAGTCTGAAAGAAGCCATCTGTTGACATGGAGCCAGTTAACAGGAATGTGACAGGGAGAAGTTGTCGGTTCCTAAAATTGGTCTAACCTCATTTGAGCAACATCAGGAAAGAAGGGAATAAGAGGCTACAAAACTCCCTAAATGAGGTCTAGCACAGATACTCTTGCAAAAATTTCACATCCTGCAAAACTTTTTTGCATCTTTGAATCAAGGATCTCAACCAGATGTATAGATGTTTTCTCCCTTACCCTTGCAACTCCCTTTCACCTACAAAATTCTTGTTGTATGGCTTGTGCTGCCATCGCGGTGAGTCTGCTGCAGAGTTTTAAAGACCTGTTCTTTGCCTGCTTTTCTACCCTTTTGAAATTAACACAGTTGACCTCCCTGAACTTTCTTGAATGATCCAAAAGATGTTTCTGCTGACAGGGCAGAATAAATGGAGGCAGATTTTTCAGAAGTAGATCACTGGGCCTTTCTTCTGAGGCACCTCTGGGTAGACTCAAACCTCCAATCTTTCCGTTAGCAGCCGAGTGTGCTAACTGTTTGCACCACTCAGGGACTCCCAGTTAGTGAAAGGTAGAACCAAACTCAATCCCAAATGGATCTGACCACAAAGCCCTGAGATCTAGACCTGATGCTACTTTGAGTTCTGTAGGTTGCTGTCTAAATACTACTGAGGCTGCCTCTTGAATTTATGCTTCTGACGTCATTTCCTCAGCACGTGCCTTGTCCAGGCCTTCATATAGTCAGGTCCCAAATGAGTTGGAGATGCATGAATATCTTAATCTCTGAAGGCCTAAAATAATGGTGTTGGGCTAGATCCATGGTCTTCAAATGTTTTTTAGAGTCTGAACCCTTAGTTCAAACAAAGTCTTACGTAGAAGGCTAGTATATAAAATTACACAAGTAGAGTTGCCCTTGGAAGGTGCACTTACCTGCTCCACAGTCCCTGACAACCTGACGCCTTCCCCTGCTGGGTCTGTATGAAATACAATTACAGAACCCCTGGATAGTCTGATTTCCAAGGCTTCTATTAACTCCAACCATTTTGAGCCTATAATTTTGTACTTACTTTAAATCTGAAAGCCTTAAATAGTAGTATTAGCCATGCCTTCTTTAAAAGATTAAGACTAAGCACGAGGCTATTATGGGCCATTTTCACAGAGCAAGTTCTCCTCCTGGTGGATACCTACTTTGAGAAGCTGGGTGTGGAGCCAGTATGAATGTTTCCAGTAAAAAATGTGTGGCATCTACCGCTTTACCCCCTCCCTTCTCCTCAGATGACAGGCAGTGGAGATGTCCTCTATAAGCCAAGAGGGCCCAAGAGGAAATGAGAGAAGGTGAACAAACAAATTCTAATCTTTGGCCGATTAGGTAGAACCAATCAGCCTCTGGAGTGGGCTCTACAGTCCAGCTTTGTAAAATGAGGGATTATTTCCTGGGCTCCTGGCAGCCTGGCCCAAACTGGGCGTTTTTTTTTTTTCCAACAGCAAACAGCACCGCAGCAGGGTCCTCCATGTATGCTTGTAAAGTGGAGATCACAATGGTACTCTTGTCTTGTGGCTGCCAGCTGAAAATTCTCTTTATATAGCTGACTTATTCATGAATTCATCCACTCTATAGGCATTTACTGAGCAAATACTAAGCTGAACACATATTGGCATTGATAGAAAATTGTTTTTCTCTTAGGACTGAGTTTTGATGTGATAGCTTTAAGATCTCTGTTCTTTGGAGGAGAAACTGCTCCCGAAAAGGCATCCCTGATTTTATATTTAATTCACATTGGAGGGATTAAACCGGTGCTCCATTTACAGAGATACCTTCCTCCAAACTAGTTCCAATGCTCCTTTCTCAGGGAGACCACAGAATGAGCACTCAACCAGCAGCCAGAAAAGCTGGACAGAAGTCTCCTTTTTGCCTCTAATTTGCCACAGACTATCTGACTCTTTGGATCAGATGGGACATGAAAGGTCTCCCCAGAATTGGTACATGCCTTTTTTGTTTTTTAAACTAAAATAGGAATAACAACATGCACAATGGTTGTCCTGCAACTGATCTTATCATGAGGGTCAAATGAAAAAGTGGTTGTGGAGGTGTGTTATAAATTATGCCATGAGCTACCTGACCTCTCTGGGCCTTACCTGGCCTGAAGCCTTCTAAAACGAGGTATCTCTCTTGCAGCTGCCCACAGCTTCTTGTGGAGAACCTACCATTCACAGAAACAAATGGACCCTCGACTCCTTTTGCAAAGCTTTTGATATTAATGATGACCAAATGCCAAGTGGGTGGTGAGAGGCAGCACTGCCAGTCTGAGTCCAGCACCAGGGTGGCCACCACCTGGGTTGGTCCTCCCATGAGCTGAATCAATTACACAATGGTGGGGTAATTGCTTGGAAGTGAAATCCAAGAAGAAATCACAACCACAGCCTCAGTGTCTGTCCTCCCTTAGTTTTCGTTGTGCTTAATTCCAATTGGAAGGTGAACCCTATTTTCCAAACACTCTCCTTAAAGTGTTAACTTCCTATTTCTGAAACCTCCACCCTTAATTTGTCGGTGGACTGTAATGTTTAAAAGATTAACATCAGAATTATGATCTTATCTGGCCTCTGAGATCTACTCGCATTTCCGCAAACACAACTCACCAATTTGAGCTTCTGTTCCAGCTTTGCCCTCTGTAGAGTGCTCTTCTCCTCCCCCACTCCCAGGGCAAATACAATCTTTGACAAGAAGTCTCTCTGCTCAGAATTACGTTTCCTTATATTTCTATTTTAGAACAGCCTGCTTCTTTTCAGAGTTATTTATGTGTCTCACTCAACAGATGTTAAGTTCCTAGAATCAAATACGGTGTCTTTTTTTTCTTTTTTAATCTCTGTACCCCAATTAGCAACTAACGTTTGGCTTTTCGCACGGTAAACACTTAGAAAAAGTGCCTTTACTCAAGTGTAGAGGACTGTGGGATTTGAAAGGAGACTGAATCCGTGTGGAGTGCTAGCTCCATCACTTACCTTCTTTGTGATCTTGGAAGTTTCTTAAATCTATGAGTTTTGGTTTTCTCGTCAGTAAATGCGGCTAAGAATACCTACATACATTGCAGGTTTGTTGGGAAATTATAACAGATATTGCCTGTAGAGCTCCTAGCACAGTGCCTGGCGCAATAAATACCGTCTGCCCCTCCGCGCACCCTCCCACACCCCTGGACTGGGTGCAATCTCCCCTCCTTGGAGCCAAAACTGAATGATTCTGCACAACTGTCCCGGGGTACGTCTGCAGCTTCACATTTACCTTTCGGTCTCCGCCTGTGCCTGCGCCTTATCCCGTGCTTTGGATAGAGGGAAAAGTGCCCCCCTTCCAGATCTGCTTTCTGATTTCAAGGGCAGCTGCCTCTCTTCCCCCCACAACCTACGCTTTCTCTCTGGATAAGGTCATTGTCTACCTTTGTGCCACACAAAAGAGTAGGACTGTTTAATCAGGTGGGGATGGTGGGAGACCAGAATTCAGCCTGAAAGTCCTTTGACATGCTCAGCACGCTGCCTCCCTCAGTCAGACTGAGACATGGAGTCTAAATCAGCCTGGCCCCTGATAGAGCCAGGAGCAGGCTGTGCAGCCCCTCCGTTCTCAACTGGTGCAGAGCTGCTGTTGGCAGAGACCTCCTTACTTGGGAAAAGCTTATTCATAATTACTAATAAAGCTAATTAAAAATGCTCCACAAAGTGCTTGGGAGCAATAATGGTTGCGTGGGGGACTATTTTAAATATTTGACCATCGGAACTCGCCCGGAAATGGGGATAGATACAAAAGGTTTCAGATATAAATAAATAAGGGACGAGCATGCTGAGGTCATTGTACTTTCTGCAGAAAATTACTTTCAAATTACAACTACATAAAAAAAAAATAATTGAACAGATTAATCACACTAAAATAATTGGTCTATTTTAAAAGTAGTTTGGAGCAATATTCAGTCATTGGCATCAACGTCTACTAGAAAAGAGTCATGAATTTCATTCTCTGACTAATGTATTTATTTTATTAATGGTACTAAATGATGTTGTTACTGCTTATAAATATTTCATAACGTTTAATTCATTAAAATGTTGAAGGAATTTTCAAAAGTATTTATTAGTTTTAAATCATTCGCAAAATGAGAAGAAAGAGTGGCAAACATCCATTAGTAATCGGAACATGGAATGTATAAAATATGAATCTAGAAAAACTAGAAATTGTCAAAAAGTAAATGGAACACTTGAAGACAGATATCCTAGGCATTAGTGAGCTGAAATGGACTGGAGTGGGCCATTTTGAATCAGACGATCACATGGTCTACTATACCAGGAATGACAAATTAAAGAGGACAGCACTACATTCATTGTCAAAAAGAACATTTCAAGATCTATCCTGAAGTACAATGCTGCCAGTGATAGGATAATATACATAGACCTACAAGGAAAACCAGTTAATATGACTATTAATCAAATTTATACACCAACTACTAATGCCAAAGATGAAGAAATTGAAAAATGTTACCAACTTCTGCAGTCTGAAATTTATCAAACATCAAGATACAACCAAGATACACTGACAATTACTGGTGATTAGAATGCAAAATTTGGAAAGAAAGAAGAAGGATCTGTAGTTGGAAAATAATATGGCCTTGGTAATAAAAATGACCCTGGAGGTCACATGATAGAATTTTGCAAGACCTGTGGCATATTCATTGCAAATATCATTTTTCAACAACATAAATGATAACTATACATGTGAACCTCACCAGATGGAATACACAGGAATCAAATCGACTACATCTGTGGAAAGGAATGATAGAGAAGCTCGATATCATCAGTCTGAACAAAGCCAGGGGCCGACTATGGAATAGACCATCAATTGCTCACATGCAAATTCAAGTTGAAATTGAAGAAAATTTTTAAAAAGTTCACAAGAGCCCAAGTAGGACCTTGAATATATCCCACCTGAATTTAGAGACCATCTCAAGAATAGATTTGACACATTGAACACTAATGACCAAAGACCAGATGAGTTGTGGAAGGACATCATACATGAAGAAAGCAAAAGGTCATTAAAAAGACAAGAAAGAAAGAAAAGACCAAAATGAATGTCAGAAGAGACTCTGAAACTTGCTCTTGAACGTAGGTTAGTTAAGGCAAATGGAAGAAATGGTGAAGTAAAAGAGCTGAACAGAAGATTTCAAAGGGCAGCTCAAGAATGTGAAGTAAAGTATTATAATGAAATTTGCAAAGATCTGCATTTAGACATCCAAAAGGGAAGAACATGCTCAACATTTCTCAAGCTGAAAGAACTGAAGAAAAATTTCACACCTCGAGTTGCAATACTGAAGGATTCTGTGGGCAAAAACTTGAACAATGCAGGAAGCATCAAAAGAAGATGGAAGGAATACACAGAGTTACTACACCAAAAACAATTGGTCAGTGTTCAACCATTTCAGGAGGTAGCCTGAGATCAAGAACTGATGGTACTAAAGGAAGAAGTCCAATCTGCACTGAAGGCATTGGCAAAAAACAAGGTTCCAGGAATTGACGGAATACCAATTGAGATGATTCAACAAACAGATGTAATGCTGGAAGCACTCACTGGTCTATGCCAAGAAATTTGGAAGACAGCTACCTGGCCAACTGACTGGAAGAGATCCATATTTGTGCCCATTACAAAGAAAGGTGATCCAACAGAATGTGGAAATTATCTAACAATATCATTAATATCACACTCAAGTAATATTTTGCTGAAGATAACTCAGAAACAATTGCAGCAGTACATGGACAGCGAATTTCCAGAAATTCAAGCTGGATTCAGAAGATGGCATGGAATGAGGGATATCATTGATGATGTCAGATGGATCTTGGTTGAGAGCAGAGAATAGCAGAAAGAGGTTTACCTGTGTTTTATTGACTATGCAAAAGCATTCTACTGTGTGGATCATAATAAATTATGGATAACACTGCAAAGAGTGGGAATTCCAGAACACTTAATTGTGTTCATGCAGACCTTTACATAGAACAAGAGGCAGTCATTTGAACAGAACAAGGGGAAACTGTGTGGTTTAAAATCAGGAAAGGTGTGCATCAGGTTTTATCCTTTCACCATACTTATTCAAAAAAAAAAAAAAAAAGCTGCCGTCGAGTCCATTCGGATTCATAGTGACCCTATAGGACAGAGTAGAACTGCCCATTAGGGTTTCCAAGGTACGCCTGGTGGATTCGAACTGCCAACCTATTGGTTAGCAGCCAAACTCTTAACCACTACTCCACCAGGGTTTCCTCAATCTATATGCTGAGCAAATAATCCGAGAAATTGGGCTACGTGAAAAAGAATGTGGCATCAGGATTGGAGGAAGGCTCATTAACAAACCTTTGATATGTAGATGACACAACCTTTCTTGTTGAAAGTGAAGAGGACCTGAAGCACTTACTGATGAAGATCAAAGACTACAACCTTCAGTGTGGATTACACCTCAACATAAGGGAAACAAAAATCCTTACAACTGGACCAATAAGCAATAATATGATAAATGAAAAAAAGATTGTCGAGGATTTCATTTTACTTGGATCTACAACCAATGCCCATGGAAGCAGCAGTCAAGAAATCAAACGACATATTGCATTGGGCAAATCTGCTGCAAAAGACCTCTTTGAAGTGTTGAAAAGCAAAAATGTCCTTTTGAGGACTAAGGTGGGCCTGATCAAGCCATGGTATTTGCAGTCACTTCATATGCATGTGAAAACTGGACAATGAATAGGGAAGACCGGAGAAGAATTGATGCATTTGAATTATGGTGTTGGCAAAGAACACTGAATATACCATGAACTGCCAAAAGAATGGACAAATTTGTCTTGGAAGTTCAGACAGAGTGCTCCTTAGAAGGGAGCTTGGAGAGACTTCATCTTACATACTTTTAACATGTTATTAGGAGGGACCAGTCCCTGGAGAAGGACATTAAGCTTGGTAAAGTAGGCGGCTAGAAAAAAGAGGAAGATGCTCAATGAGATGGATTGACCTGGTGGCTGCAACAATGGGCTCAAACATTGTGAGGGTGGTGCAGGACCAGGCAGTGTTTTGTTCTGATGTACGTAGGGTCGCTAGGACTCAGAACCACTCAACGGCACCTAACACAATAGCAATTCAATATGCAATTGCCACTCTGCCAAGGTAATTTAAAAAATTACTGTTTTGGGTAATGGGAATCTCTTTGAATGTGGAGGATTAAGCCCCAGTTATTAATGAGACTGATGTGCCAGCTGGTAATTAACTGGGGGCTTGGGGAAGCTGTGTATCCTCTTTAGGTGTCCTAGGCCCGTCTGTAGCTATTCCTTAAACTCTGTGGCTATGAGGCAAATAGGGTGGACTCAGACACATTAATTTCAGAGATATAAGAGAAATGTCCGTTTAGACACTAGTTTCAATCCACCACCTCTCCCACACCTTCTTCATCTCCCTGAGGCACCAGCACAGCTAACAACAGAATCTATAATTCCACCCTCACCTCTGTTTCTTTCATTCTCTGACAGTGAGTAAAACGGGCAAAATGATGCAACAGAAAGAAAAGCAAGTAACACACTAGCATGGGCAGGGGAAAGAGGATAGAATGTGGAATAAGAAAAACATGGTTTTTGAATCCTAATGCAGTCATTGGGTGTTCAATGTGTCCAGTATATCCTTCAGTACTAGACACTTCATGTGTGAAAGGACAATAATGATATCTACTCCAGGGTGGATATGAAGATTAAACAAGATACTTATACGCTCCGCCCGACACAATGCCTGGGACCTAGTGGAAAATCAGTGTTAGTTCCTACTCTTCCCTAAGTCCAAACATTTCATCATGGTATTGTTCACTCAGTTGCCTGGGCAATTCTTCATTAACCCATGGTACAAACAGTTAGTCTGGATCATTAAGAAAAATGACCCCAACAGTGAACTAGTCCAACTTAGGAGATCAGTGAAGAGCCCCTCTGGAGGAGAGTCAGCTGGCTCAGTTCTCAGTGTCTTGACCATAGATGTGAAAACAGGCTCTATTTACTGCCTCTGAGCCTTGTCCACACAGGAACTGGCTAAAGGCATTTGGTTCTGGGCAAATGGGGAGGGGCAACTGGGGCTGTGTTTCTCACACTTGGATGCTTGCACCTGCAGGATATGTAGTGGTGTTCTGAAAGTGTACAAACCCACAGAATCAATGTGGTATGTCTTCCCAGAGCTCTAGTTTTACCAAAAGATTGGGGTGGAGGGGCATTTTTATTTTAAAACTAGCATGGCTATAAATAGGGTTCAAATGCAAACTTCATGCAAATTTTAAGATAAAACATGAGATTTAGAAGACCTAGGTGATTTAGGTGACTTCCTTCTCTGCCATTTGGGGCACATCAGAGAGGAAGTTGGTGAAACACCACTCCAGGTGACAGAGGGACATGGGCAAGAGAAGGTGGTGTAACCAGGCTCCTCCACGATCTTCAAATTAAAAAAAAAAAAAAAAAAAAACAGCTGCATTGAGTTGACTTCAACTCATGGTGACCCCATGTTTGTTAGAGTAGAACTGTGCTGCATGGGGTTTTCAAAGGCTGATTTTTCAGAAGTCAGTCACTAGGCCTTTCTTCTGAGGTACATAGGGGTGGACTCAAACCTCCAAACTTTTGGTTAGCAGCCAAGGGCATTAACCATTTGCACCATCCAGGGACTCCAGGCTAACACACGGGACTTTTAAATATAATATTTGGTTAGTCTAGCTCTGACTTGGTACCTCGATTTTAGGAACTGAGTCTTTCTCTGCCTGGTTTGGGAGGTTAGGGCCTTGCTCTAGTCTCTGGTTGTCACCTCAGGATACTGCCCTCCAATCTGTCCATTGACAGCTTATACTTAGAGGATCCCCTTTGTCTGAAGCTCTCCAGCTGATGATTGCAGGCCTGGTTGCACCATTTTCTCTTGCCCATGTCCCTCTGTCACCTGGAGTGGTGTTTCACCAACTTCCTCTCTGATGTGCCCCAAATGGCAGAGAAGGAAGTCACCTAAATCACCTAGGTCTTCTAAATCTCATGTTTTATCTTAAAATTTGCATGAAGTTTGCATTTGAACCCAATTTATAGCCATGCTAGTTTTAAAATAAAAATGCCCCTCCACCCCAATCTTTTGGTAAAACTAGAGCTCTGGGAAGACATACCACATTGATTCTGTGGGTTTGTACACTTTCAGAACACCACTACATATCCTGCAGGTGCAAGCATCCAAGAGTGAGAAACAGCCCCAGTTGCCCCAACCCACATGTTGAATCCCAGCCCCTCCCCATTTGCCCAGAGCCAAATGCCTTTAGCCAGTTCCTGTGTGGACAAGACTCAGAGGCAGTAAATGGAGCCTGGTCTCAGATCTATGGTCAAGACACTGAGAGCTGAGCCATATGACCCTCCTCCAGGGGGAGCCTTTTACACTTCACTGGTCCACTGAGTTGGACTACTAGTTCACTGATGGGTCCAGAACTCTGGAACCCAAATGCCAAAGTCATTCAGAGGCAAAGGACTTGGTGTGGGGAGCGAGGGAGCCTTATGCTCACTGACTGACATAGAATGAATATACAAGACAGTGCACCACTGGGATTTGATGATTTTTCACTTTATATTCACAGTTATTTTGAAGTTTTGGCACCCTCTGTCTTCAAGTTATGCTGACAGCATGGCTTTATAGAACTTTATTTTTCCTTTCTTCTTGTTGTAATTTATTTGGTAGGGAACACTGGGAGACAGGTTGCTGGGCAGTTGCCCAGAAGGCACC
Source organism: Dugong dugon (assembly GCA_030035585.1). Lineage (NCBI taxonomy): Eukaryota > Metazoa > Chordata > Mammalia > Sirenia > Dugongidae > Dugong > Dugong dugon. The sequence continues at coordinate 70,195,081 of CM057473.1, forward strand.
TCAGTGCACAACTTGCAAATCACAGGGCTGGACAATCTCTGAGACCCCTTCTTCCCTTAGCTCTAACACTCTCAGATTCTATTAGCATTTGGGTGAATGTAAGATCTTTTAGCTTTTGCTGCTTCTGCTTCTTCATTTAGCTCTTAGCCAGCATTTTGTGTCTATAAAACGTTTAACAAACGCTGAGTAATTACCTCTCATTAATCATTCATGCAACTAGTAGACCAGAGTTGTATTGTTTTCTTCAAGAACGTGAGCTCAATATCCTGTCTGGATCTTAAGGCACTCACATGGGGGCGATGGGGCCATCACGGCAGCACCGGGATCATCTCAAGCTCCCTGGGGGAGTGGGCTGGAAGATAGGCCCGGGCTCTGTGGGGCTGCAATGCTCTAGAATGCCCTTCTGCTCTCATTAACAGGAAGGCTGAGCCAAATAGCTGGCCAATGGCAGCTGAGAGCCAATAAGCTTTAATTAGAGGCTTCTTCCTGGAAATTCACATGGACATAATAAGGTGGTTGTCTTAAAAGGCCCAGTGAGGTTGAGCGCCTCAACTTTCTTTTTCTTTTATAAGCCTGTCCTTTCACTAGTTGGTGAAATTTAAATATAATGGAACACTAGCTCTGGGAAGGGGCTCTGGTGAGCTCCCCAGTCTATAGGGTAGTCCAAGTCTAGGGTCTAGGGGGTGGCCTGTCTCCCTTCAATCTCAGGCAAGGCTGTCTGTAGGTTTAGGATTCAGGAACACACACTGGGGCAGGAGAACAAGCTGTTGCAGCCAGGATAGTAATAGAACCCTCCCCTGGAGAGGGTCAGTTCAGTCTCAGGGAGGGCTGAGCAGGGGGCAAGCCCTCTTCACCCCACTCCCCAGAGGAAAGGGGGGCCTTTGAGTGGCCCAAGGCTTCTGTCCTGTGGACTTGGGCTTATGGACTTGCAAAGCTGGGATGAGAGATTTCTAGAATTACATTATGAGGATTTAGAACAGAAAGCAGGAAATTCCAAGGAGAGAGAGTTTGTTTTCCTTCTCGTTTTACTATCTCAGGGTCTATGTCTTTCTCTCTTGTTAGTGCACAGACACAAACATGCTTGCTTCTTTACACACATACTCTCTTGTTCGCTAATATATCCAACATGCATGCATGTACACTACTGTGTGAGGGCCGCCCTCCCATCCATTCTCTCCCTAACGTGGCCTTTCCCTCCATTTCTTTCTCTCCATTCCTCTATTTTTGGCTGTACATAATGCCAAAGCATCTATTCAGTTCAGAGTCCTATCACTTGTTTTCTCTGTGCAGTAATAAATGATTAAATGCAGACAGATCACTTCCCTTCTCAGCTCCTCATTCTGACATCTCATGGACAGGCCCTCCCTGCATCTCCCCGCCCTCAGCCTCTCTTGCTTTGTGTCTCTCTCAGACTCTGGATGTCTTTGTCTTTTTGCTTGTCTATTTTCTCATTCTCACTTCTCAACCTTCTTCCTTTTGTCTTGGCCTGTGAGGTGAAGAAAACTAGGCCATCTCAATTCTCAGTGAAGCCTGCTCTATTCTCACTTCAGATGGGGGTCTGAGGCTCTGTAACCATGGACCGGGCAACTGAAGTGGTCAGACTGTCTGCACTGGGGTCCAGCTCCAGGGTGTGCACAGATGGAATCTTCTCTTTTGTTTCTGACTCTAAGCATAGATTCTCCCTCTTTTCATCTTCTATTTCTCTCTTCATGTGCCTATCATTCCCTCTTTAGGAGATCTCACACATCTCATTCTCTCTCTTTCACACACACACACAAACACACATACACCACACGCACCCGCAAATACATGAGCAGTCAGGGGTTTTACGGGGCATTTGGATATGGTGATCCTAAAGAGACAGGACCACAGGGGCAAGGCCACAGCTTTTGGCTGGAGAGGAAAGTCTTACCTAAGGCTGAAGTCTTTCCTGGTGCAGATCACATAGGAAAGGCAAGGATCTAGGTAGATAAGGGGGTGTAGTATTTTTCTCTGGGGGGGGGGATTCAAGGAGTTAAATTAGGGTGAGCTCTTAGATAATGAGATCTGAGAGTATATTCACTATGTGGGAAGTGGAAGGGCTTACGGAAACTCTCTTCTCTTCCAGGGCCAGCAAAGCACAGCATCTGAACTCATGATGAACCCTGGAGTATTTCCTCTTGTCTTTTCCGAGCCTTTAAAAAAATCACGTTGAACACTCCAGCTGATCTTGGTTGTAATCCTAGAGTTTTATCTGGTCTTTGGCCAGGGTTTTAGAGAGTTTAAACGTCTCCTGAGACCAGATTGATGATGGCAGTAGTGATCTATAGATTTGCCAAGGGAATGGTGAATCTCAGAAAAAAAGGGAGGGACGGAGAAAAGGCTACGAGATCTAGTCAATCCTCCTCCACTCTCACCACACCCACCACCATACACACACACCAAGAAGTTTCCTTCTGTACCAAACTTGGAGGTTCTTAGTTTGCATTGATTAATAATTTTGGAATTTCCCTACCTGATATCTGTTTGGATGTACAAACTGGGCTTTCCATTTCCCTGCCACCTCTGCAGGACATCTTTTAGTAATGGCTTCCACAACAAGAATCCTTGCTTCCAGAACCAAGGTAGGAGATTTTATTTAAGAACTCAGCTTTTTTAGAATTTTTTATTGTATTTGCATTTCCATGTTATCATATTATCTGGTGCAACTTCATCAGAAGTCCACTGACATGAGTTACCACCATCTCTCCTCGTTGATTTTTGCTTTTCTGAGCTAAAAAATAGAAAGAAAGTATACAATCCCCATTTGATGGATTTGTTTGTCAGGTGTAGACTTCCTCCCACTGTGTGCACCCCCTCCTCCCAACCCTCTTTGTTCCAGCACACAGAGAATCCCATTAGGTGTGATATGAGTAGTAGCCGCGTGCTCTGTTTGCAAAGCTCTAGCAAGCTTAAGCAAGGTTTCATGTTCCCCGGGATGGATCATCCAAGTGCCAAAGCCTTATTGACTTTTGCTCCTGTTATTTTCCCCTCCTGCTAAATTGTGAACCTCCACTTCATCTCTGCATCCCTACAACTTGGCTTAAAGCCTGGCACACAACAGGGGACCCATGAATGTTTGTGAAACGTTGAATGACTGAATGAACAAATGAGTAAAAAGGGGGTGACATGGAAAAGTACGTATGAATGCAAAGTAGAATGGAAAGTTGAGATCAGTAGATAGAAAATGTAAGTAAAGCAAAATACCAGTATTTCAGATATCCACTTAATTAGTCCTTTTACATGGGCATTCTACTTTGTAAGTATTGGCAAAGAAAAATACATCCTGTAACAGAAGCTTAAATTCCAGATTTTATCCTACAATAACAATAATAATTGCAAGAGAGTGCCCCCTAGTAAACATCATCTAGAAACTGCTTTCCTCGTGCCAGAGCACGGCCAGGACTGCGCAGGGAAGTGATTAGTGATGTACACACCCCTATGTGATTTACTTAAGGTGGCACTTTTCAACTGCTCTGAAGATGCTACAGCTGAATCGAACAGCAAATGTGCTTGTACTCACTATATTCTGTCAACTTCCTTGCCTTCTGGGGCTTCAGTTGACTATACAATTCTTCACTGTTGAAAAGTCACAAGATTCATATATTTAGCATCTGGAAAGGACCTAAAATATATATATATATATATATATATATTCTGTCTTCCATCCTCTAATTTTACAGATTAGCAGGCTGAGGCCCAAAGAAGTTGAAGTTCTGTGACTACCATGCGGCCAAGCCATGAGAGGTCTTTTACCTCCTACTCTTCCTCAACCTCTCCCTGCTAGTTTTCAACCTTGGGAAGATCAGAAAGTGGTTTTAAAATCTATATGTTTCTGTTCCCCACTACTCTGGGAGCCTCATCATCCAACTCAGAGCCTGGCCCAGGCTAGATGTTCAGTCAGAGGTCTTTAATGGAAATAAATGGAATACATGGCAACATGGTATCCTGATAAAGTATTAAGTGGGTGACAAACATACCAGAACCTTATATCTCAGCTTATATTTTCAGAAAGCAGACCAGCCTGAGCTCAGCTCAGGGAAAGGCCATGCTTAAGAAAAGAACTATGGTGAGAGGAAGAAAAGCCAGGCTAGTTGAGATATAAGAGAATCAGCCAATTGGAATAGATTCTGAACATCACGCAGCACATGTACATTTTACAGTTTAAATGCAAAACTTAAAAATGAAATTTTACTTAGCCCTTAAACTCCATGTCCATTGATGGCAAACAGCTTAGCTTACTCTAACGTACAGTAAACATTGACACTTGGGAATTGTCTCAATCTCTTTTGGATAGATAATTGGGTAATTCAGAATGCTCCCCTTTTTTATTCTCCTCCCCATTCTTCTGGGGCATGAGTAAAAATGGGAAGGCTTATGTGTCACCCTGGTAATGGAAGAGTCATCTACTCTGGCCTCCACCAAGAAATTCACACTCTGTGGTCTTTGGTCATTGGAACGCAGCCTGTGAGTGTGATTGAAGGGGTCCTCTGCCTGCAGGTCATCAGGTCCACACAGATCACACTGGCTCCATCCACAAGGCCCTGCATGCCTGCCCACACCCTCAGCCGCATCTGTAGCACACTGAGACTCAATGTTCTCCCGTGCTGCTCTGGGGTTCAGGCCGCTCTCTGCTGACAACCTCCCTGCTACCCTACTCGACTCTGCTGACTCTCCTGAAGTAGCCCAGAGCTAACTAAGGGCATACATGTCTTCTCTCTCACAAGTCCCCTCAGCCTTTCTGGTCTTTCTCGCCTTCCCATGCCTCCACCAGGCTAAGTGCCAGGTGGGGAATGCACAAGCCTTGCTGCCCTTTCTTTCCTTTCCTAATTGCCTCTCTGCTCCCAGTCTATGGAGTCTCTTCCACACCATTGGAGTTTCTGCCTTGCTCTGTGGTTTTTAGTGTATGGGTCTGTATTTGGGGGCTTGTCAACTCTTGCTTCCAGATATTCACATCTCAGCTTTTTGGACTCAAAGATGTGGTTCACTCACAAAAATTCCAGATCTTATTGTTGAAAATCCGTATTCTGAATGATATCAGCCCCCCCGCCAAGGCAGTGCATGGAAAAAACTATAGCAACTATCTAAATGGAGAAGGGTAAGGGAGCAGGTCCACAAGGCTCAGGAAACCTCAGATAACCTTTCAAAGTATTATTATATTATAGAGACTTAGCATATCTCTTGCCTCCAGTTGTCCAGTCTCCAGCTGTGCCTCCAGCTAAACAGTCACCAGAGAGAGCTATCAGTGCTTCTTTTTAAAGATCTTCAGGGAAAGAATTTCCAGTTATGATAAAGACAAAGGACTCAGAAGATTGTGACCTTCTAAGATATTTCATCAAACATCCATCCCTTTTGAATGCTGACTGTAGTCATGAGTCAGGTTCAGAGCCCATAAGGCTATATGTTAATCTTTTGGTTTATGCCATATTCTCTCCTGGCAAAAAGGTAATTTACCTAAAGCAAGACCCAGCCTGTGTTCTATTACAGCCAAACTCATTTTCTGAAATCACCACTTACATCCTTTTTTCTGTTCAAGATTCTTATCACCTATAAGTAGAGTTCAAAGTCCGCAGAGCCAGACTTCTTTTCTCTGGCCCCAACCTACGTGCCCTAGCTTTCTCCACCCTGGCCCCTGACTGAATCCCACACTCTGACCCACCAGATCAACAACCTGTCCTCTGAACAGACTAGTGACTGTCATCCCATCTGTCCCAAGGAACATCACAATCCTCACCTCAGCAGCATGCGTGAGCACTTCCCACAGCATCATTGTTTAAACCACTCATTTGTCACTAGCCTTAAACATCTGCTGCCTTGTACTTTCCTGTATAAAGTGATTTTGGTTTTAGTATAGGTCTATGTTTAGGGTCCTACCAAATCTTGCTTTATTCAACGCACATGAGAAAGTGTCCCTGAGGACTGTGTGCTACAGTGAAAAAGATTCTGGAGCCAAATACAATACTTGCCTAAGTCAACCTCTCTTTAAGCCTTGGATATTCTCATCTGTAATGGGAATCTTTATAATCCCAGCCTTATAGGGATGGGATTAGAGTCAGTGAGACAAAGTCAGTAACACACTGGCATAGAGAAAATTTTCAAAAAAGCTGATTCTCACCTTCTTTTCCTTTGTAGTTCTGTGTTTCCTCCTTCTCCTTCCATCACCACCCACCCAAATGCCTGGTAGGATGCTTGAAACATAATAAAACCAGAACAACTCGCTGTGGAGTAAACTCCAACTCACAGTGACCCCAAGTATGCCAGAGTAGAACTGTGCTCCATGGGGTTCTCAATGGCTGATTTTTCAGAAGTAGATTGTCAAGCCTTTCTTCTGAGGTGCTTCTAGGTGAACTCGAACCTCCAACTTTTCAGTTAGTAGCCAAGCACTTTAACCATTAGTACTACCCAGGGACTCCCTGAAACGTAGTAAGTACTCAATAAATATTTGCTAGATTTTCTAGATAGGTGAAAGGTAAATGAATGAATGGGTTAATGAGAATAAATGCCATGTTAGGGGTTAGGAGTGTCCCAACCCCCATGCTTGCTCCCTGACTGGACCCTTCATCATGTCCTCTCCACATTTAGCCCCCACCAGAGACCTCTGTGGAGGCCTCTGACCACGCCTTGAGCACCATCTCTCCTGCTATTTTGCTAAGAAAGAGCTTGGCCAGGATCCCTGAGCCAGGCTTTGGTCTCTTTGAGTGTGAAAACCAGTGCATGTGTAAGGGCTGATGGCTGGCTCTTTCCTCAAAGACAGTGTGTCTTTCAGAAAGAACTGGGAGGATTTCCATCAAAACTCAGTTCCCTCTCTGTGCAGGTGTGCTAAGAGCCTCCAGCTTCTTTCTCTAAGCAGGGACATGAGGTCCACAGTGAGCTGACATGGTTGACTGGCCCTTCCCCAGATTCACCTCTGACTTGCATCTTGGGGAACTCTCCAGAGCTCTTCACACACTTCCATTGCTCTTTCCAACAGAACAGGGAGAAACACCTGAAACCAAAGCCTCTCACCCATGCCTGGTATTAACATGACCCAAGATGGGCATTTCTTTTCTTGATCTGAAATGCCAGGTTTGTCTTCCAGAAAGCCAGGGTAGCTATTTTAGACATTGAATCTGGATAGCTTCCCTTTAATTAGTCTCTAATCATGATAGACTCTAATTCAATGTAGAACATTAGCTCAGTAATGTTTAGATTTTCCCATTTTGAATTTGTGTTTATAGACCATAATAATGACGGACTGTGAACTTGGGTCACATTTTGAAGGGCTTAGATTTAATACAGTGAGATCAATGGCAGGCTTTGTAATCTCACTCCCAAAACAGGACAAAAGAGGTGATCTCTTAGGGGAGTGGGTGCCAGTTCAAGCCAGCGCTACTCCAGTCTCCAACTAAGGTATTATATTCTCCTGATGCTTTTCACAAATAGATTTTAATCTGGCTTCCTTTATATGTTTCTTAATAACTTTTCTGAAGAGGCGACGGAGTCTGAATTGTTGACTCAAATTGTACCAGCTTTCCAAGAATCATGCTTTCAGAGGTGAGAGAGATGGATTAAAGAATTATTCATTTTGATCTTTAAAATATGTCTGTCACTGAGGCCGCTGGGCCTGTGTACAAAGATTAAAAGACACAATTACTTTGGAAAAACAGACTGAGCAACCTGTGTGTAGGCCAAGCCAAATATAGTCTAGGCCACCATGCAATCCTGCCTGTTATATCCAGAGGTAGTAGTGGTCCAGCAAGTCATACAGCTAGAGGACATGTCCAGTTAGAATGGAAGCTTCCATAAGTGTAAGAGAGATGAAGCCAAATGACTTATACCTATGCGTTAAAGTCAATGCCCTGACCTGTTAAGGATTGAGTGGCATGAACTCAGAGAGGTACCCACTCCATGGAAAAGGCCACATTTCCAGTTCCCAGGACATGTGATTATCAGAGAAATAGCCCAGCAGTGATGGATGAAGGCCTTACAGGAAGAAGGAAGCCAAAGTGGGCCGGTGCTCCCAGGGAAGATACATTCCCAAGAGCCATAGATGTTAGTGCACACCCCAGGCTCTGCTGAGGAGGAATCCCTGAAAACCCACATTCTAAGTAAAAGGCTATAGGCAGCAATTATGAAAGGAAAACTAAGACTAAGCCACTTCTACTCAGGACCTCTTGAGTGGGAAACAGGCAGCTGCAAAAAAAAAAAAGGCTGGGGGAGGGGGCAAAGGGAAAAGGAAGGAAGGGACCGATGTTGATAAAAAGCATTCAGGGAAACATCTTTCTTTTCCACACAAAATGGTGGTGATGTGATGGAAATACTGTTATGGTAATACATGTAAATGGGAACCAGTAGAAGAGAAATTGTATATGCCTCACCCTTTCACCCAACAAACATTTTTGAGCACCTGCTCTTTGCTGACACCATGCTAGGTGCTGGATAATATAAATACAAAGGCAATTAAACCTGATTCGTTGGTCTTAAAGGGATTGGTTTAGTGGGTACAACAGACATATAAGGAAAGATTACAATACAGTAAGGTGAGTAAGGATAAAGTTGTGTCCCAGTGCTGTGCAAGTATGGAGAATGAAGTAATTAACTCGGGGCCTGCATGAAGGAAGGTAATACAACAGAGCTATACCGAGGGAGCTGCATGATAGAAGAGCACAGAAATTCTACTCATCTCACAAGACCTGTCAACCACCTGAAGCCTTTCTTAACCCTCCCTCCTCTCCCCAGCAGAACTGATCCATCTACCCCTCCTTACTGTGTACACAACCCGCTTAGGATAATCTTACCACATCAATCAGTCTGCCTCCCACTAATATACTGCAAATTCCTTGCTTGTAAGGACCATATTTGCATCTTCAACACCTAGAATATTGATGAGACTATTGTGTGTCAGATTGTGGGTTGCTAATGAATGTTTGTTGGAAGGAAGGAAGGAAGGAGGGAGAGACAGAGGGAGGGAAGAAGTGAGGAAGGAAGGAAGGAAAGACGGAGGGAGGAAGGAAGGAAGGAAGGGAATTTCTTTAACCTCTAGCACTTATTTCTATAAACTTCTCCTGTCATTCTCTTGTATCTGGTCCCCTTTTCCTCCTTCCAATAACTCCTTCTCCAAGGCTGTTCCTCTTTCCACTTTTCCTCTTCTAATTCTTCCTCACCACCCCCCCCTCCACCCATGCCTTAGCCCTCCCTACCCCTTCCCTCCTTAGTCTCCCTTTCTATGTCTTTCCTCCCCTTCCTGTCATTTTCCCACTTCCCATCTTACTCTCTGAGCCTTTTGTCCTTTTTCCATCCTTCGCTTCCCAATTTCCCATTACTTATAGTGGAATCAGAGGTCTGATATGGCTCATGAAAAATGGTGAAGTGAGGGAAAGGATGGGCCAAATATAATGTGTTTCAAAGACAGCCAATCTTCTTAGGCCTTAGGTCAATGATGAGCAAAAAAGAACCAGAGCCCAATGCCTTGCAGCCTTTATTCTCCAGGGTTAGTGGCAGTGAATAGCCCACATGTACAAGAATCATGTGGCTCATCGGTTCTGTGACTGGCCAGCCCAAAGCAGGAGTCATGGAAAGCTCCACTGAACAAGAACCTACACAGTGACCCCAAACTGCAGACCTCATCAGACCCTCTGGGATCACCAACCCCAGCCTCTTCACCTCACAGTTAGGAAAGCCAGGCACCAGAGAGATTAAGGTGAATGAGGTGAATGAGGACACACAGCAAGGTCACATAGCAAGTCATTGCTGAGCCAAAACCAGAGCCCAGTCTCTCACCTCCTAGCCTAGGGTTTTTCCCACTCCCCAGCATTGCCTCTCGCTGCTGCAAGCCATTTCCTCCATGCCAGGATTGATGCAGCTGACACACACAGGGAGCCATTCTTCCTGCAGAGAATGCATCCAGTCTGGGGGAGTAAGGTGACAGCTGTTTAATAGCACCTCTGTGGGATGATCCTGGGCTTAGAATGTGGAATATTATCTCCCACTAATGCGTTCGAGGAGACCTGGGGAAACAGAATGTAATTACCCAAAAGGCAGTTTTTCCTGGATACCAAAACTAATTCTCCTGACCTAGTCAATAATGCTGAAGGGTCTTTAACAATTGGTTTATGCCCTGTCTGAAAGCTGTCACCACTTGTAAATAGCACAGGGACCTGTCTTGCCAATCAGGGGTATAGATTTGAGACTGTCTCAGAGATCTGCCTGGGGATTCATCAGCTTCCTGAGGACTCCTGAGAGGCTCTCCAACAAGGAGGATCTGGGTAGACTTTCCTGCTCAGCTTCTGACAGCATGGCTGGCCTCCAGGCAGCCTCCCTCAGAGATGGCTATTCTGGGAGTCTGTGTCTCTCTGAGCCCCTAGCCAACCTCCTTGGTTCCAAGCCACAGTGAACCTGAGTGGAACGAGGGAGGGTGGAGATTTAGAGAAACAGCCCATCCTTAGAAGAATCCAGCATAAGTGGACGTCTCCCATATATGCAAACATCATAACTATAAAGCACATAAATTGAGATACTTAATTCACCTCGTCAACCCAGAAATAGCTTCTCCTCCTCTAAATGTCTGTAGGCTTTTATTTTCCCCACCATGATGGTACTCATGTTTTATTACACTTCCTAGTTATTTGTTCTCCTGTCAGATCTGCCCTAAGATTGCTAGCCTTTGAGAGTAAGAGTCAATGAATCATCAGTGTATTCCCAGAGCACCTGACACTTACCACAGAGCCGTGCACATGCAAGATGCCCAATAAATAAAACTTAACACGCAGTAATTGACAAAAATGTGTTTAGTACTTGGCAGTAGAGGAAGGTATGCATTGTGCGTGGGGGTGAGCCTTGTGATAGAAACTCTGTGTGATGTGCTTCCTTTGCATTTCAGATTCTCCAGAGGTAAATAGCTGCAGAGAGGCTATGCCTGTGACAGGGGAGGATTGGCTGGCTAGGTTCAGGACAGCATGCAAAAAGAAAGGAAAAAGAGTCCACTCGTGCCAAAGTAGAATCTGGGACCCAGAAGACTTATTCATGGCTGTGAAGAGCCTGCACAGAGAAAGAACTGCCAGGGAAGTATACAAATCCAGGAGCATTTGAGCTAAGCTACAAATCATGACTTGTAAATTTGGTTGGGGCTTTCAGACTCTGGACACTTTACTGCCCAGGACATAAGAAGGGAGTTGAAATGGCCGTCTCCTTCCTCATACTGGTGAGTTTGCATTTGGACAAAGTCTACAAAGTCTTAACCAGTCAATCAGTTGCTGTCTAGTCAACTCCGATTCATGGTAACCCATGTATATCAGAGGGTTTTCAATGGCTGGTTGTTTGGAAGTAGATTGCCAGACCTTCCTTCTTAGGCACCTCTGGATGGACTCAAACCTCCAAACTTTTGGTTAGCAACTGAGCGTGTTAACTATTTGTGCCACGCAGGGACTCCCTGCAAAGTCTTAGGTACCCCCAAAGGGCCATGCTGCATAAAGTCTGTGCTAGATAGAATTGACTCCAAGTTGGAGAGATGAGGTGAGAAGGCCAGGGTAAGACCACCAAACAAGACTGCCTGCTCATGGGACCTTCAGCCTGGGATAAGCACTGGTTGCCTTCAGGGAGACGAGCTGGCTGAGGCAGCCCACTACTGACACGCTGAGAGCCCTTATGAATTGAGTCTCTGGAAGTCCAACTAGAGAGTGCATTGATCCCAAAGTCACCTCAGGTGGAACAGCCATAAATTACCAGTCAGCTTTTATTATGTAAAGATTTTCAAATCCTAAGAGCCTGACTTTCTCCCTTTTATTATCCTAATGAAATACCATGACTTGGCCTAGTCACAGGAAAGCACCCCAGCGAAGAGGGAACAGGATTTCTGAACTAATTAAGTTCCTCACTGCGAAGGCCTGGACCCCAACCCTGCCAAGAACCCACCTCCATGTAGGTGACAATCTGAAAAACAAATCACAGAGCTTCAGTGGAGCTGAAAGAGTGGAGATGTACGGATGGAATGATGAGTGCAGAGGAGTGCTGGGCCAGCCTAAATAATTCCCTCTTGGAACTGGCTGCAGTGATCCATATGATCCAAGCAGGGGTGGATTATCCAATAAGCAAGGTAAACACAGGTTTACTTGTGCTTACTTACTAATCTATAGTTAACAATTTCACATGGGTTTCACCACACCACATCAGTGTGAAACCCATGTGAAATATTTCACTACAGATTGGTAAGTAAGTACAAGTAAGCCTGTGCTTATGTTGTTTACTGAGTCATCCACCCCTGTCAGGGATTGTAAATTTGAAAAGAGCGTTTGATTCTGTAGGAAGGTGCTGTGGGGTAGGGAGAGAGACAGATGCTTGCTAAACCTAGAAGCAGAAACTTTGATGTGGTGAAAAAATGTGAAATTGTTCACTAGAGATTAGTAAATAAGCACAAGTAAGCCCACGCTTACCTTGATTATTGGATAATCCACCCCTGGATCCAAGGAAGACACCAGTCCCAGTCGAGTATGTGTATGGATGCTACAGTGCAAGCTTAAAGATTCCTTTTAAATTCTGGCTTGGTTTACTCTTCCAGATATTTCTAGAATATTCTTAACTGTGCATACCTTAGTAGAAAAAGTTCTGTGCTGGAACCATTTATTTATTAGTCCTCCAAACATTTATCTACAAACGTGCATAGCAGGGAATTGCTGATCCTCCTAAAGTTTGTAAGGCAGTAAAGCAGAAGGATATATGACAACTAATTGTAATGAAATTAAGTACCATGATGGGGGGAAGCTATAGACACAGAGAAATGAGCAGGTACTTACAACCGGGAGAAATCGTATCAGGAGCTACCTCTCACTGAGACCACAAACAGTTTGTTTTAAGAAAATGCAAAGAAGCTGTTCAGGAAGGTGGGCACCCACGGGCAAGGTGAATCCACATTGGGACAGAACTGGTGAGCAATTGACTCTCCCAACACTTGAGAAGACTTAAGATTAAAACACCTGCCCTGGAGCACTTGAAAGAATTTGCTGTCACCCAGACTGCTTCCTGGGAGCAATATGCAGGGAGACTGTTGTTCTTATTTTGAGACAAACCACACACAGAGTTCTACCCAGAAGTAGACTGAAAGCCTGATATTTTGCACGCAGCTGAAATATTTACCTGAGTAAGGTGTTTTCTCCATCTTTGCTTTTCATCTAAGACCACATATTTATTAAAAATTAGAGAATTTGATGGAGCCCTGGTGGCACAGTGGTTAAGTGTTCGGCTGCTAACCCAAAGGTTGGCAGTTCGAATCCACCAGCCACTCCTTGGAAACCCTATGGAGCCGTTCTACTCTGTCCTATGGTGTTGCTAGTAGTCAGAATCAACTCTAAGGCAATGGGTTTTTTGTTTTTTAAATCAGTCATCATTTTGAGATTTAAACTGCCAAATAAATAAGCTATCTTATGAGGACAACATTGCTTAGTTCAAAGAACATCTATCTCAGTGGACTTCTTGTTTTCTTTTACTACATTTATAGGTTTCCTTGTGTGAGTTGTTCCTGACACACAAAACTTCAGAGGTACCCCTGACAAACTCAGGTTAAGAACTCAGGCTCTGTAGTGAGACATTCTGGCTCAAGTCCTCATTCTGCTGTTCACCAGTCCTTCACTTCTCTTAGCCTTAATTTGTTTATCTGTAAAATAAGAATGATAAGAGTGCCTCCACATGGGATAGTTGACTGGACTAAATAAGATATTGCATATTGTACGTTTATCACAGTGATCAGCTAGAAGCGTTCTTGCTGCTACTCACTAGAAGGGTGAGTGGTGGGAAAGCTTGTTTCTCCAGTTACCAGGTGCTCTGTCTCCTGTTGGGAGCTCCGTGAAGCTGCCTGCCTGTACTCCCTGCCTGGGGTTGCTGCTGGCTGTGTTCCAAGATGACAACGCTGTGCCCTGTTAGTTGGCAGGGGACCTCCACTCCATATGTCTCCTAGTTCTCTGTTTTCCCTCAGTTTTTTCTTCCATTCGGTGTTTGATCTAGTTCTTTATCCCTTCATTTGATGCTTAGGGTTCCAGGACTAATGTTTGCATCTGTTTTACTTAGCTTTTCAGGTCTTTGCTGTAGAGGGATGGCATGGTGCAGCTGTCTAGGGCACCGTGTTGGCTCCAGTCCCATAGGGAGATTTGATAACTGGTAATTAATTATTTTTTAAGGACCCAGAAAAGGTCCAAGCCAATGAGATATCATCAAAAATCTCAGAAATCTAGGGTACAGTTTCTGAGATACTCCTATACAAGGAGAGAACACTTCCTCCCACCTCTCCAGGAAGTCTAGAGCTCACTTCAGACCTACTGCTTCAGCTAAGTCAGTGTTAGACTCTGCAAGGAAAAGAGCTGACATGAAAGAGCACAGGATGTCAAATACCCACTGATGCTTGGCATTTGACGTGGGGGATTTGGAATATTTCACTGGACAGGCAGGCCAGGGAAGGCTGCATTCTCAGAGGGTGCAGAGCCCCGGATGTGTAATAGCACTCACCTATGATCACGTGGAAAGTACAGGTGTTGACTCTGGCTGTAAGATGACCATAAATAGCAAAGGCATTTACCACAAAAGTTTGCCAAGACTGCTGAGATTTCCTAAATATTATGGCTGGTCAGGACTGCTGGTGGCACAAATGGTTAAGTGTTCAGCTGCTAATGGAAAAGTTGGCAGTTTGAACCCACCCAGCGGTTCTGCAGGAGAAAGACCTGGTGATCTGCTTCTGTAAAGAAAATCCTATGGACCAGCTCTACTCTGTTACATGGGTTGCTGTGAGTCAAAATCGACTCAATGACACCTAACAACCACAACATGGCAGGTCTTTCTAGAAGTAGTGTTGTGATGGTCTGTGTGAAGGAATGGAGAGTCAACTTCTCCCTGGAAAAGAGTCACAGAAGTCATCAAGGAAGAACAGCATCAGCTGGGCCTTGCAGGAGGGTGGGATGTAGAATTTGAACAGAGAGATATGGAAAGGATTCCAGGTGTCGAGGACAGTGAGAACCGATGTGAGGAGGGGATGAGAGTGAGGATCTAACTGACATTGTCATCGTCACCATTCATAATCACTGCCTGTATTTAGTCCTTGCTAAGTACCAGATGCTACGTGAAGCACTGTGCATGGGTTATCTAGAACTCCTCACCACAACCCATGGGGTAGCTCACTATCCCAATTTTGTGTTAGTGAAGCTAAATCTCAGAGGCTTTAGTTATAACCAACATGAGAAAGCAGAGGTGAGAGCCACAGCCTGACTGAATCTTTTCATTCAGTGTGATGGGGAAAAATCCTGGGGCTTGCTCAGGAAACTGGAAGTAATTGGTGTGGCTGCAGGACTAGCTCCGGAGGGCGCAACTTCAGTCTTTGAGGAAAGGCAGGCTTGGGGAAGTTCCTGGCTAGTTAGAAACGGAAAGGCCGGTTCCAGCAGGACAGGTTTTGGTTCACACTGAGAAACCTGGAGGATTCTTTCACCCCGGCTGAACTCGGGTCTCCCCCCTTCTGTCTGAGACAGCCCCGAGTAAACCGGCACCCGCAACCGCACCATGCCGTGCATAGGGCCCAGATGGAATACTCGACTTTATTTAGTTAGTTAGTTGTCATTTTCAGCATGATTGAGTGATTCCACCACCCCAGGGGGTGGACTCAATCTCCTGTCCCAAAATAAGACAGGAGAAGCAAAGCAAGTTTGGGGTTTCTGAAGAATGTGTCTCAATTTTTGCTTGAGCCAACTCTGAGCAAGCAACTGCTACTAAAGTTCAGAACCAGAGGCAGTAAAGTGCGAGGAGGTCCAAGGGAACACTCAGGACCTACGGTTAGTACCTGCCACTCCTGTTGGGGTGGGGGGCACCAGGCAGTAAGAGGTAACCTGCAGAACGCTGGGCAGGGAAGGGCCCTGGGCCATGGACTGGGCAGCCTGGGTCTCGGTCCCCCCTCTGTCACTAACTCCTGGATGACCATTCAAGCCTGGAACCTCAATTTTCCCTCATTTAAAATAAGTGAATTGGACTAGATCAGCAGTTTTCAAACTTTTTTTAAACCTGAGAATGTTTTTTTTCCTAAATTAAATCTGATGTAGAAAAGCAATACAGTATAGATGTTAAGAGTGTGGGTTAAGAGTAGGACTGCCTGAAATCAAACCCTGGTGCCACTCTCATTAGCTGTGTGACCTGTGGTGAGTTACTTAACATCTCTGAGCCTCATTTTCCTCATCTGCAGAGTGGAGTCGATAACACTACTGCCCTTAAGGTTGTAAAGAGAGAAAATGAATTAATACTTGTAAAACCTTATCACAGAACCCAGCCCATGTTTAATCCTTAGAAAGATCAGCTATTATTATTCTCTGGAACAAACAAAAGTGGGGCTTCTCAGGTTACATCAGGACCAAGAGGCCTGCAGTCCTGCACCTTCAGCCTCCACCACATTCTCCCTGGGTTCCCATGGCACCTCCAGGTGTCCTAGGCACTGATGTGCTGACAGTTGTGTAACAGCCCACTTTCCAGGGGGTGCATGAGGGAGGGAGCCATGATTTTAGCATTTGCCAATTTCTGTAGTGTAAATACTTCCATGATGGTCAATTTCACAATGAGGTCACTGAACACAGAATTGAGACGAAGTGCACACACTTGACTCCAGGACACCACTAGTTCTAGGACTTCCAGGAGTGCAGTATGGGACCCAGGGAATCTTGTAGGTCCTTCCCAGCTCTGGTTTTCTATGTCCTGCCTCAGGGTGGCCTGAACTTTGGAGTTCTGCTCCCCGTTTTAGGGCAAACATAAGGGAATAGGCAGAATGTGGGGTGAGGAGGAAAGAATCTGAAGATTCTGGATCTTGGTTTTATGCCTCATCCAAAAGGCAGTGCATCTGACAGTTCAGCGACTCTTAATTAGATGAGTCTGAATCAGCAGATCTGCTTCCTGTGGCTAAAAGGCTTTCTCTTCGAGTGCAGCCATTCAATTACTGCTAGAGCCCATTGGGCAGCGCGCCTCAGCTGAGGGACGGGACCATGGCATAATGACTTGAATTGCAGACACCTTCAAGGACAAGTGGTGTGAGTGTGAGTGTGCATGTGTTGTTGGAAGCACAGGCTGAGAGTCTTGGGCTTGGAAACTCAGGGGTTATCCTAGTAGAAGGTGACCTGAGGACTAGCATGATCACATAGAAAAAGCAGCTGACAGGGAACCCAGGGCCCAGCACTGTGTGACCTCACCATCTCATCAGAAAATATGAGAACCATGATGCCCACCATGCCTTCTTCACAGGGTATTGTAGAACCAAGTAAAATAATACCTGTGAAAGCTCTCTACAGACAGAAAATGTTAAGCTCTGCACATCTGAGAAGTGGCCAAACATCCATGAGCTGCCCAGAGGCCTCCAAAACCAGTCAGTTGCTGGGGCAGGTATCAGACACATCCTTGTGTTACCACTAGGAGAAGTGGGTGCAATATAAGGGTATTCATGGCTGGAACCAAAAAGCTATAGGTGCCAAGGAAGCAACTCTTCATCTTAATCCTCAAGGTGGAGGTAAGACCATCTCACCTCTGCTCATATATATTAGCTGTAATCAAAGCCTCTGAATTTTAGCTCCTCTATCTCTAAAATACAGCCAGAGTAATCTTTGGAAGTGAGGATGGTGAAACTTTGTCTCACTTACTTTGGACATGTTATCAGGAGGGACCAGTCCCTGGAGAAGGACATCATGCTTAGTAAAGTAAAGGGTCAGCAAAAAAGAGGAAGACCTTCAATGAGATGGATTGACATAGTGGCTGCAAAGATGGGATCAAACACAGCAATGATGGTGAGGATGGGGCAGGATCGGCTAGTGTTTTATTCTTTTGTACACAGTGTTGCTATGAGTCAGAATCAACTCCATGGCACCTAACAACAACAACAATCTCTAAAATTGGGCTAAGGAGGAGTAAGAATGAAGAGTAAGCATGAGCTCCCATGCACAGTGTTGCTGCTTCTATTGGATACTACTCTGTTCTCCTTGCTCTGCTAATGAGCTTCTTCTTAACCTTAGTTGGAATGTGGCTCAGAAGGACTGCCTCAGCCAGTGGCGTCACTAGGGTTGGTGTCACCCAGTGTGGTAACTCATGGTGTCAACCCCTCCATGGACTTCCTCCTATACCAGACCATACAGAATCCTTAGTAATATTTATTTTCAATTTTAGTTATAGAATAATATGTGATAAATATTATTGTAAATTGCTGAGATGTAGTATTTCTTAGATTACGTGAATACTAACAACAAAATTTTTTGTAAAATCTTTCTACATTGAATTACAACATTATTTACAAAATTATCAGTAACTGAGAGGAAACCTTTTTTGATTTTTCTCTTTCTTTCCCTTTAATTACTACTTTATTATCAAAAAAAGTTATGATATAGGTTCACAAACACTAATTACCACAATATTGTAGCTAAAACATCAGAAAATTTGACAAAATCAGCAACTATAAAAACGTTGGCAGAAACAAAAACAACAGGGCATGATTGTAGTGCATGCAGATGAAACCATGTGATTCGAAGCATCATTGTAATTGGGTAATAATGACAGTGCTGACTGGAGAGCATTAGAAGGTTCAAAAAGTAAATTAGCATAGAGTTTTAGCCTTGTAGGTATATTGATACATGTAAACTGGGCTTATGAAAAGTGTTTTTGTTATAACTAATTACAGGGATATTTTTATAAAAAAACAGTACATTTCTGCTGAAACACTGAACAAAAATTATATAGACAGTCATTTTGGTGTCACCCCTCTGACAGTGTCACCCAGTGCGGTCTGCATCCCCCGCACTCCCCTAGTGACACCACTGGCCTCAGCCCTCCAATCCACCCCAGAACCTTTCAGCTCAGCTCTCAAAACCAGCCAGCACAGTCTTAGTTTCAAATCCTAAAGAAAGAAATCTGATAGGCCAAGATCAACCTTTTAAGCATGGCCACATAATCATGGTTGGTCAGCCATCCTGTGGAAGGGCTGCCCTTGATCACAGCAGGAAGGAATCATAGCCACATAGGACAGGGCCACATGCTTTAGGAGCCAAGGCAGAGCATCCTGCCTTCCCTGATATGTTTCCAGCCTTTTCATGCCCCTTATGCACTCAGAAATAAAATTCTAAAAGACCTTGTGACCTGCACAGGAGGCCACTCTGACAGTCACACAAAACGTATAAGAGCTAGTGAGATGATGGTAGGGGTGTTTAAGCTCTAAGGTAAGAGAAACACCTTGGCCTCAGAGTGAAGACTGTCCTGTAAATAGGAATCAAAATGGTTGCCCTTTCTTAAAAGTTTCCACATTCTTCCATTTCTCTTCCTTTCTTTGAGTCTCAATATCCTAATCAGGAAAAAAGTACTAATGCATTCCTTGTGGAGTGTTTATCAAGAAGAGAGCAGAATACTTACATGCATTAGACTGAATCATATGAAATTGCCATTTTTATGGTTTGGAATAGTACAATGTCAGCAGTTTCACATGGTTCAACTTAATGGAAGCATTCAAGAAATACTTCCCTTTAGACCCTCACTCCTCCATTCCCTCCTGGTCAGAAAACACTTTGAAACCTAAACCTAAACACACTGCCTCCAGGTCAGTTACAACTCAATCACAAGTGTGTAATGGACAAAACACCTCTCCCTTGGGTACAGAGAGGAGCATGCAGACAAAAGCAGGCTTTGACTCAGATGCCACCTTGTAAATCCCCTGCCTTCTGCCCTGTAGAAATGGAGAATTCCTGTGCACGGTGTCAGATCCAGACTTGGCAAAGCAACTATAGCTCTACGCTCTCAGGTTAGAAAATTCCAGAGATGAATCTTCTGTTTAATCAAGTTGTTTTTCTCTCGTCCCTGAAAATTGGGGTAATTGCAAACGTAAATAAACAAAAAGTGAAAAATTGATGGTTGATTGATAGGGAAGAACAATGCATCAGGCTCATCACCCTTCCAGGGAGCTGCACACTGGCAGCCCAGCCACTCTTTCAGTCCGCCCGCGGGGCAGCTCTGAGCACAGCCTGGTGGGCGGCGGGAAGGAAGCTGAGGGAGAGGAACTGGCCTGGGGTCAGCTTAGCCACTGCACTAGCCCCTTGGCCTCTCTGGGCCTCAGACTCCTCATCTGCAAAATGAAGACTCACGTGACCTCTCACTCCGTTTCATCACCAAAGGTCCCTGAGATGGGGTGTGTGTGCTCCAGAACACCATAGAAAGGGGGAGCATCCAGGGGAAGCCCTGGGCCAACTTCAATGGTAAATGAATGGGCCTTGCCCAGCCACCTCCCACCCCCTGACCCTCTCTAAGACTCTTCTCCCTTCCCATGCATCCCCCTCAGGCACCTCCTATTCCCCACTACCCACAGCCACCACCCTCTGGCCTCTCTTCTCCTTCCTCTCCCATCAGTCTAGGTGCTGTGTGGGTAACCCCTCTACGGAGTCAAAATCTAAAGTGCCTGACTTGCTAACCACTGATAAATCAGTTAACACCACGATGTCACATACCATCACTGGGCCTCAGTTTCCCCATCTATAAAGGAAGGGAATTGAACGTTACGTCTCTAGAAGTCACTGTTCTCTGACCTGCTGTCCCCTGTGCCTTTGCTTTAGTGAATTCACCACCACTACCTGGCAGGTGTTGGACATTTGGAGAGGATGTGTGAGAGCAAGAACTGGGGGCGGGGTGGCATTCCCTTCCTCCATGACCATGTACTCCACCTCAGCTACAGGCTGGCCCATTGGCCCCACTGAGTATCACTGGCCCCCACACGGCTTTTAAAGGCATCTCTGTCTTTCCTCCTCACCTACATTTCTGCAACCAATAACAGTAGTAAATCTATGCCACTTGTGACAGTTTACAAAGGCCTTTCACACAGAGTATCTCATTTCTCTTCCCCACAATCTGTATTGTCTCCAGATTACCATTGAAGGTAAGAACGCAACGTGGATGTGAAATAGGGTATGTCTCATTAGCAAGACTGGAGCCAGACCCAGTACACTTCCCACACTACCTCACCTCCTTGCTCTGAGATGGTCATTGTTTCCACTCTACACCTAGGTAGCCTAGTAGAAGAGATGGTGGCTGCCGAAGTTAGGAGTGCTGACAGAGCTGACTTCATTGCAGCCAGGACTGAGGAGGTTCTGAACACCCGGGGCTGCAGAGACCTCAACAGGAAGGTTCTTGGATCTGAAATCCAACACTCTATGCTTCATGTGGTTCGGCCCCACTCTGTGTGTCACACCTTTCTGTGGCTCTCCTTCCACCTGGAGTCCTCTGCTTAGGAGTAAGCTTGTGCCTCTCTGTGCCCTTCAGCCTCCCACTGACGTAGCTTTGGATTGCACCTGGCACACCCCAGCCCCTTCAGCCTGACTCTACTTCAAGACCTCTCAGTTGCAATTGTCATCATAAATCGTCAAGTCTTTCCAGGTCTTTGATCAGATTTCCCAGGTTGCAGATCTGATTGCTCTACCTCCTATATGAGCTGGACCATACATGTCACAGGTTGTGGCCAGACCAGAAACTTGTTGTCACCTGGCTCAATCAGAAGTGGCTTGGGCAGGTGTTGTGTGGTTCAGAGATGGTCCTCCAGGATACAGGATACAGGACACCATGACTGGCACCTCCAGTACAGGCACCGTTCCTCATGGCCTTGCCTTTGCCCAGGATGCCTCCTCTTTGTCCTTATCAGGTGATCCATGTGAAACATCTCAGCCCACCTCAAGGTCACCTCCTTTGTGAAGCTGTCAGTGAGAATGCATCAGTCCTCCCTCTAAGTTTCCATATGCCTCTCGTCAGTTTTCAGATATGTCTTAACCCCCACAAGAACATTAGATCTTAAAAGACCAGAAGTGTTTCTTTGTCATCTTTAACCAGTAACCAGTTGTCATCAAGTTGACTCCGACTCATGGCAACCCCATGTGTTTCCAAGTAAAACTATGCTCCATAGGGTTTTCAGTGGCTGGTTTTTCTGAGGTAGAGCTCCAGGCCTTTCTTCCAAGGTACCTCTGGGTGGACTCAAACCTCCAACCTTTTGGTTAGCAGCCAAGTGTTTGTGGTACTGTTTGTACCACCCAGGGACTCACATCTATCTTCAATAATTCTATATGTTGATTCAAAAAAAAATCCCATTTTTGGACACATGTACATAAAGATTGAGTTTTAAACTATAGCCAAATTTCTTCAGCGCAGGATTTCTTAGAGCCTTTAATTGGCAAATGTAAAATGTGACTCTCCAGGAAGAAAATAGAATATGTGGCTTTCCCATATGTACTGCCATGAAACTACCTTTTCATGAAGTACCAAAACCAGCTCCCAGAACCAGCGTTTTCTGCGGAAAGCTCTGGGAGATAATGATGTAGCTGAAGTTGCTGAGACTCGGGTATGGACAAGTCATAGTTTAAGGTTGTCTTTGCCATTCATGCTCTGTGAATTTGGACAAATCATTTAACCTCTCTGGACCTTGGTTTTCTCACCTGTTAAGTAAAAATAATAATACCTATTCACAGGGTTTGTGGAAGGATAGACTGACATATAGAATGGCTCGCACAGCAGTACTGAGAAGATGCTTCATAGATGATCACTCTTGGGTTTTGGGTACTTCCTGATGGCTGGGTTTACTCTAGAGTAGGTATTCAGGAGATGCTGGTTCAGAAGCATAGCACAATGGAGAGGCTGGCAGGCTTCTGACAAAAAACAGAGACCCAGCAATGCCAGAGCCAGCAGCAGCCACCCCTGTGGGACAAGCCAACTCAGACATCCAGCTCAGTGGAGGAGTTGTCCCATGATCCCCACCTCTGCCCATTTCCTCATCAGAACCAGGATCACCAATGGACACTAAACTCTTACTGGCCACACAAATGCCTGCTGGCCCAAGGCCACTCTCATCTAGCACACAGAATGAAATAATAAAGTCATGTACATTTGCACAATTCTTTCAAGTTCACAAAGAGCTTTCCTTTATGGCTTCCACCTCATCACCTCAACCATTTCTGATAGACCTCACATAGAATGCCCCGGAGTAGTGCAACAGGACAGTTCTGATCCCAGCAACTCTGTGGGATAGATAGGACAGGGATTATTTACGCCTGTTTTACAGATAAGAAAAATAAGACCTGCAAAGAGTAAGTCAGTTGCCCAAGCTTTTGCCTTAAGATCAAGAGCTCATCAGCTTTCCTGCTAGAGACTATCTTACTGACCATCAGTCACACTTGAGGTTCTGGGTCCTGCCTACCTTGACCTTGAGTCTATAATGTTCCTGTCTCAGTGCTTCCTCCCTTGCCTGTGCCCCAACTCCCCAGCCTAGTCCCTCCTGACCACTCCTGTCTGGTAGCCATGGTGACAGTGATCCAGCAGGGACACTGGTTCTACTTCTTCAGTTTGGAGTGTTCCCCAGAGGCCTCACCATCATACCCCAGGATGCACTCCCCTGCACGTGACATATCCCCAGGTGTTGAATGGGTAAGCCATGTCTCCATCTCTCTTCCTGCTCACCTGGTCCCTCTCCATGACCTGTCCTTTGACCATCCTCTGCACACCTTTCATGCCACTTGCTAGGTGTGCCTCAAGAACTGGAAATAGTGAAATGAGAGGCCACTAGCCAGCGCACAGTTGCCGCCGGTTTCTGCACTGGAAGGTTTAAAGCATTCCAGGCGCTGTGGAAGCCTGCTTCCTGGATGCAGAGTTGTTTCGTGTCTAGAGGAACCTCTCTTCAGCCACTGCCCCCTACCCTGGTAGACGACATGCCAATTGCCTCTGCATAATGCACTCTGATTTCCCCACTGTGATTTGTAATGGCCTATTAAGCCAGTGTGGCCCCATGAATCTCAGCCTATGAGGCAGCAATAACAAACAAGCATTTTGAAATGATTTTCCTTGGAAGAGACCACCCACAAAAAAGCAGAGGCCAAAACCAGGCTGAGCCTATTGCAAAGAACACCAGTCAGGGTTTGGGGAGAGAGGAATCAAGAGTGAAGAGGCAGGTTTTGCCTCAGTCCAGGGAATCCACTGCATCCAGGGAATTGTTTTGTTGTTGTTGTTGTTGTTGTTAGGTGCCATCAGTCAGTTCGGACTCACAGCGACCCTGTGTACAGAGTACGAAACACTGCCCGGTCCTGCGCCATCCTCACAATCGTTATACTTGAGCCCACTGTTGCAGCCACTGTATCAATCCATTCATTGAGGGTTGCTATGAGTTGGAGTCAACTCAACAGCAAAGAGTTTTTGGTTGTCCTTTCATGAAGGAGCCCAAGTGGCACAGTGAGTAAAGCTATCAACATCTAACCAAAAGGTTGGTGGTTCGAAACCACCAGTGACTCTGTGGGAGAAAGATGTGCCAGTCTGCTTCCATAAAGATTTACAGCCTTGGAAACCTGTGGGATTGCTATGAGTTGCAGTTGACTTCATGGCAGTGAGTTCGGGTTTTCCAGGGAATTAGGACACAGCAAGTCCCATAGAAGAAGGCTGGCTCCGCTGTCTTCTCCAAGCCTATGGAAATGGCAGCCCTGTGTCCATTTCAATATGATAGAGGGATAATAATGCAACCAACATTCATCAGACCTTACTCTGGGTGAGGCACAGCTAAATGTTTGATTGGCACTGACTCATATGCACTTCAAAAACACTCAGCGAGGAAGGTACTCTTATTATTCCCATTATACCGATGAGAAAACAGACTTAGAAAGGTTAAACCACTTGCCCAAGCTTACAGAGCAAGTCTGTGGTGGAATCAAGAGTTCTACTCAGACAGCCTGTCTCTAGAGCCACTGAGGGGCCCCCACTGAAATGGAGAGCCCTCACTGAACACTGTTAGCATGAATGGAACATTGAATTAGGAGTCTGTCCTTAGGAAGGAACTGTCAGTAGTAGAAATCAGGCTGCCTTTGGTTCTACTTCTTTCCTTCTATGTGATTTGGACAAGAACCAAACCTCTTAGTGACTTCATATCTACCTCACAGAATTATTACAAGGATTAAATCTCTTAATATGTGTCAAAGTACTTCATAAACTATGGTGTTTACCATATGAGCCATTAGTACATGTTGGTATCATATGAAGAACAGTGTCTTATCCTGCTACTACCAGTACTAGTGGCCATGGAGTCCATTCCAACTCATGGCAACTCCATGTGTGTCAGAGTAGAACTGTGCTCCATGGAGTTTTCAGTGGCTGATTTTCAGTAGATCACCAGGCCTTTCTTCCAAGATACCTCTGGGTGGACTTGAACCTCCAACTTTCTGGTTAGTAGACAAGTGCTTAATTGTTTGCACCACTTAGCTAACTGAAATTACCCAGCTGACTTTGTGAATTGGTATCTCCAAGTCTCAGTTTTCAACCATAAAATAACACTATGGATACATGATCACCTTCTCACTGTGCTTTCTATCGACCTGACTGTCCAAGTTGCTGTATAGCCCCAATGAGCTAAGGCCCATGGGTTCTCAGAGGACACACAGCACACCATATGAACAGAAAACATTTATTATTACAGTGCTTGTGCTAAGACACCCTCTCCAGGGAGCTGCCAGCACTTCACAGACACAGTTCATTCATTCTTATAAGCAGACCCAGATGGACCACCCTGGGGGACCATCTGGCTGGGTAGAGTGTGCCAAGTCAACCTTGGATGGATGGGGAGATTCTCGCTCACTTGGAGGGGGGCAGAATCCTGTTTAACTCACTCTTACAACCCCTCTCGAACCTGGGTTGCCTCTGAGAGAAGGGAGGAGACTTCCCCAAATTTCCCCTTCTCCTTGGGGACCAGTTCCTCAGCCCACATCAAGTTAATGGGAAAGCCTTCAAGGCAGCCCTGAAAACCCCTATGGCAGTCCCTTACAGTAAAACCCTTACAGCATAGATTCTCAAGGAGTGGTCCTAGGACCAGCATCTTCAAGGTTTGTATAGTTAGAAATGCATATTATCAGGCTGTACCCTTTACCCCAGCGAAAACCAAACCTGTTGCCCTCAAGTTGACTCCAGCTCATGGCAATCCAATGTGTTACAGCATAGAACTGCTCCATAGGGTTTTCTTGGCTTTGTGGAAGTAGATCACCAGATCTTTCTTCCATGATGCTGCTGGGTGTGTTCGAACTGCCAACCTTTCAGTCAACAGCCAAGAGAAAACTATTTGCACTACCCAGGGGCTTCACTCTCTACCATATACCTACAGAAATCAGACATTCTGGGGGTGGGCCTTGCACTCTGCATTTTTAAGAGTCCTCCAAGTGATTTTGAGGCATGCTGAAGTTCAAGAGCCACTTCCCTAGAGTAAATCCCAGTTACAGGTGGAAAAGTTCATCTGGGGATCACAGAAGGCAGTTTCTGCAGCTGTAGGGTGTTAGCTTTGTGGCGGCTCATTTACTGAACAGTCATTATTCCCGAGGCTGGAGCTTAAAAGGCAATGGAGGTGGAGGTCCCCACCTACTCCCTCCCTTTCCTTGCACGCCATTGCCCAAGTCATCTCTACATTTTAGAAGTGGCTAGGACTACACATCCAATTACTTGCTATTAATAAGAGGTAAGAGTTGATGGTTAAGCACCTGGCTACTGGCAGAAAGGCTGGCAGTTCAAACCCACCCAGAGGTGCCTCAGGAGACAGGCCTGATGATCTGCTTCTGAAAGGTGACAGCTTTGAAAACCCTATGGAGCAGTTCTACTCTGACACACATGGGGTCGCTATGAGTCAGAATGACTCGATAACAATTAACAACAAGAAGAGGTGACAAGCTTCCCAAATTCTTTGCTTGGAGGCCCAGGATTTTGGAGCTAAATCTCCTCCCTGCCACCTAAGAAAGGGGCCAAGGCCTCAGCTGTAGGCAGACCACAGCAGATCAGAGCAGCAGCTTGGTCACTCCCCACCACACACACACCTCACCGCTCTAACACATGATTATCTTCAGTGGGCTTATTTCAGTGTTTCTCCTGAGTGCTCATGGAAATGCTCCTACTGCTCATTGCTAAGCAGGGAAATCTGTTCTTGACAGGTAGCTCCAGGTTAATTAGTAACCATGGCGTGGACAGGAGCCAACAGGCACACTTTCTGTTCAGTCTGGCAGCCCCCAGCACATGGCATACCTGACTTGAGAACCTCAGAGGCAAAGACTGTACTGTGTTTTATTTATCTCTGCAGTCACATAGCATGTGGAGGGTGCCCTCGAGTTGCTCTGAATTGGGATGAACCTGCCCTGGATTCACCAGAGCGGTATCAGCAGAGCGTGGGGGAGGAAATAAAGAATTCAGGGCCTAGCTCTGACCCTGTGGCTGGCAGGCAGGGCTGTTTGACAAGGTCAGTGCCTGGGAGGATATGAGCTGGTCTGAGATGCAGGTCAGAGTTAGCAGGGATCAAATGCAGAGGGGAGCTTGAGGCTGGTCTAGGACAAGCAGGAATTGCTACCAAGGTAACAGGATCAGTTGGGGCCGAGTCTGAGGAGATGGGAGGAAAGGTCAGTCAGGGATCTGCCGTCTGGATGGGTCACTTGGGCACAGATCCCAAGACTGTTCTGCAGAAGAGTCAGCAAGAACGTTTACCTCAACACTAATTGGCCCCATATTGAGGCTCTTTCTGCTACTGGGCTCCATTCAGTCCAGGGGCCTCATTCCAGGGGTCTTTGGGCCTTCCATGGGGGTCCCCAGGATTCACCGAGCTGTGGAAAAGCCCTGGCCTCTCTCAGTGATGGGGTCTATGATAGAACTATGGGGAGAGCTGTGTTTTCAGTTGGGGTATGGAGTGTGTGCGTGTGCGTGTGTGTTTATGCACAATTTATAGGGGCATTGACTGCAGTGGAGAACCCACCTGCCCTTCCTACTATCTACATCGTCAGGGATTTCTCTGCCCATGAGGAAGCGGGGAGTAAGGAAAGGAACACAGGTGTTGGAGTCTGACAGAGAACTCTGGTACTTAACTGTTGAGTGGCCTTTGGCAAGTTACTAGACCCTCAAAAATTATTTCTCATCTGGAAAATGGAGATAGCAAAACCTCCAGGATTGCTGTGCGAATTAAGCATGCTGTCGAATGTAAAGTACCTTAACCAGAAAGTTGGAGGTTTAAGTCCACCCAGAGGTATCTTGGAAGAAAGTCTTGGTGATCTACTGAAAATCAGCCACTGAAAACTCTATGGAGCACAGTTCTACTCTGACACACATGGAGTTGCCATGAGTTGGAATGGACTCCATGGCTACTGGTACTGGTAGTAGCAGGACAAGACACTGTTCTTCATATGATACCAACATGTACTAATGGCTTATATGGTAAACACCATAGTTTATGAAGTATTTTGACACATATTAAGAGATTTAAGCCTTGTAATAATTCTTTCTCTTCTCCCCCGCTTCTCCCAGGACTCAATACTTTGGGTCGGGGACATGGGAATCTTAGAGTCCTAACATTTGGGGAAAATGTGTTCCAAATTAGTTGCATGTTGGCTTGCAGAGTGAGTAAAATAATGGAGTGATCTGGCCACACCAATCTGTAGAACTGGGCTTGTGCTTGGAAGCTGGTGGTGGTCAGTGGCTAATTTAGGTGGCTTCTCAGAAAGTTGTCATGAGCCATTCCATATGTGCACACTAATCCCAAACAGATGCTTCCTATTGCTGATCCCATTCCACCCTCCAAGGTCTGGGCTCTGAGCTCAGTGGTTGGATTGGGAATGGGGAGGAAGACACAAAAGAGTCCATACCATACAATTCCATTTATCAAAAACACGAACTGATCTATAGTGACAAAACGAAGACCAGTAGTTGCGTGGGCCCAGGGATAGAGGGAAGGATGGACTGCAAGGGGGCATGAGGAATCTTTTGAGGGTAATGGAAATGTTCTGTGATGGTTCCACAGGTGTATATTGCTGTCATACCTCATTGATTCGTGTTCTTTAAATGAGTGTGGTTTGTTATATATAATGCATATATTTCTCAATGAAGTTAATAAGAAAAAGAAAATAATAGAGGAAAGTTCTCAGGTCTCCCAAGTTATCATGAGGCTGGTTCAGCAAATGCAGACTGGAAACCTGTTCTGCCATGTTCAAACAGAAGGGCCACCAGCCACTGGCCAGGAGTCACATTGCCTGGTCAGAGGATCCCCCACCATCAGAGAAGCCTGCTGTGGACAGCAGATTCTAAGCAGAGAGAGAGTACCGTGGTCTTCAGAGGAATGGTCAGGGTCCCTTCTCCTCAAGCTGGGTCAGAGACCCTCAGAATGTTCTAGAAGGAGTACTATCTATCAGAGTAGGAAATGATGAGTGAAATTATTCCACTAATTGGAGCCAATGACTGGCTCCTGGGGACTGCTGGCCAGGTCAGCTGCCTCTGATTCATTCATCTCCTCCCAGTTCAGAGATTCTGACAGAAGGGGTGGGTTATCCAATAGACAAGGTAAGCACAGCGCTTACCTTGCTTACCAGATCATCTGTAGTGAACAATTCCACATTTTTTTCACCACATCAAAGATTCTGCTTCTAGGTATAGCTGGTATCTGTCTCTCTCCAAACCCCACAGCACCTTCCTACAGAATCAAAACCGCTTTTCAAATTTACATTCCCCGAGAGGGACGGATGACTCAGTAAGCAAGGTAAGCACGGGCTTACTTGTGCGTATTTACTAATCTGTAGTGAACAATGTCATATGGGTTTCACCACATATAATGTGCCCCAGCTAGCAGATGGACGCAAGAATTGCTTCCTCTTGCTCATTCAGTGAGTGACATGGATGCGGCGGACAGTTTACGTTGACGGCGGAGCCAGTAAATCCGAAACCCTCTGCATTGTGTTGTGCATGGAACACATTAAATCCGACATAAGACAAATATAAAATATATTGGTGTTTAGTTGACTTGTTAATTTAGCTGGCAATGGAAATCAGGTGTCGAGATTCACTACGGTGGCGAAGTAGCAATTTGTGCCTTTGTCAGAAGCGTGCGTCTGAAGCTGTGCTTTAGAAACCTCGCCCAGGTCTGCGGGCGTCTCGGTCCCCGATTACCCTGAGAGGTGCTAACAGCTTGGCGATCCCGCTGTGGGTAGAGCCAGTCTCGCCATTTTCACCACTTGTACCAACCCTGATTCTGCAGGCAGCTCTGGAAGCAGAGCAGAACAGGGCTGTGAATGACGTGTGGATTCCTGAAAATAAAGCGGAGATTGCATTCAAATGGTACCTCCTGATGGATCGCTTTTTTCCTCTAAGGTAGGATAGAATCCCCTCCTGCCTGCCTCCTGGAGTGACTGAGACACTAATGAGATAATGGGCATGATAGTGCTTGGAAGAGTTTCCTGAATACAAATGAGGGACGAATGGGCGTCCTTAGGACGTGCGCATTGGTCCAGGCGGGGCCAGGGAAGGATTCTCTGAGGCTTCTTTCGAAGTAACTTTCCGTCCTTCGTTCCGATTCTAAAAATTACATGTGTCCATGATAGATCACAGAAATCCAGAAAGGTATAAAAAAGAAAATGCAAAGCATTCACAAGCCTCCAGCTCAGTGGTAACTTTGGTTAACAATTTGGTATATTTCCTTCTAGTTTTTCTTTCTGTGTATATAAATAGGTTTTACCATGCTATTCCAATAGGCATAGATACAGTTGTTGTTTTTTTTCCACCTAATTTATTATGAAAAATTTCTCATGTTAGTAAAAGTTCCTCAAAAACATCTCTTCCTGTGATACAGCTTGTGTGCCAGCTTTTATTACCCTTCCCCTGTCGTTGGACTTTTTGTTTGTTTTTACTTGTAGGGTATGATAATCTGCTGCTTACAGGTCTAAATAGCTGCATAACTGTCTAGTTTCTCAAGAAGTTTTC
Organism: Dugong dugon; assembly: GCA_030035585.1. Classification (NCBI taxonomy): domain Eukaryota; kingdom Metazoa; phylum Chordata; class Mammalia; order Sirenia; family Dugongidae; genus Dugong; species Dugong dugon. The sequence continues at coordinate 70,225,825 of CM057473.1, forward strand.
TAGAAGTGGAACCTGGAGTTCTAAAAATGTGGACAAAAGTCTTAAGGTTTCTGAAACATATCGCTAAGCTGTTTTCTATAAAAATTCTGTCAGTTCTTATTCTCACCAGCAATATGTAACTGATTGACTACATCTTTGCTGGTGTTGAGTATTATTTTTAATTCTTTGCTAGTCTGATACAGCCCCATTTGTTAAATCTAACACCCAGTTGACTTAAGTGCTTCAGAGGCAGTGCTGTAAGTATTGGCTAAATGAATGTGCTATTGTATTGACTATAAAGACACAGGTGAAGATGTTATCAACCACAGGACTTATGAGGACCCACAAAAGCTATTTCTCTCAGTGCTCAGTGCCAGGAAAAGCATTCATTTTCCTATGAACACTTTGAATCTTGTAATTGGTCCTGTTTCCCTTTATGATTTGGCAGCGAGGAAGGGCAGAAATGTATTTAACCAAGTTTTAGTTATCATGTAGAATCTTATGGCACACTTATGCTGAAATATTACCCTTTGATCACCCTAATTTATCTATTCATACGTTTATATTATATCTAATTGCAAGCCATCTCAAATCCTTTTTGAACAATGCAGAAATAGTTTTCCATCTATTATCCTCAAAGACTTGTGCTTGTTTATTCTCACTGAAGAGAGAGAGTTTTGCCATCAGTAAAGTGTACTTTATAAGAAGATCCAGAGGAAAACTTCTCACAGTGATGATAGAGTGGTGCCCGCATCCCCTGACTCTTGTTGACTGTTCTGACTAGGGCTTCTCCGCTCTGTTTCCTTCCAGAGACGTAATAAGCTCAGTGATGCTCAGAAACCTCTAGTACCAGACTTTGGTAAAATCCAGAGGTGGTAAACTAGTTCACCACCACACCGTGCCCATCTCTTCCCACTCCCCACCCACCCGTCACCTTCCATTGGCAGGAGGCCTTACAGGTTTGGAATGACCTTTGCAGAAAATAGGCTGCTCAGTACAAAGATGTTCTGGGCACAAGCATCTTCCTGAAGGACTTTTCTTTGGGAAGCACATGGTGCCACAAGCCTTTTGACATAAGGCATCAAAGGTTGGTAGTCCAGGCCCTGTTGATGAATTGCATGATTCCCAGTCATCAGCATTGACAGCATTAGTCCTTGGCCCAGAGTCTGCAGCAGGCAAGAGGCTGCTTCTGCCAGCACATTGGCACTGCTCTAGAGAGGTCCAGAAATGGTTCTCTGGTGCTGCTTTGTGTTCAGGGATCAGACTGCAGAGCTGCCTGAACTCCCATGGTTGGAGCCAGCCTCCTCCTTCCCACCTGGCACCTGCCCTCTCCCCACTGGTGCGCCAAGCACTTCAACAGAGAGTCACTAGAGGAAGCCAGTACAGTGGAGCTCTGTGAAGCCAGGGGCTACAACCGTCCAACAAGAGGTAGGAGGTAGGTGTGTGCTGAGGAGAGAAGGGTGACGCTCTATGCCAGCGGCTGCCATCTGCACACAGAAGGAGCTGCCTGCCCATTCTCCTCATCAGTAAGATGGAGCCCCAGTTGGGAGGACTGGAGGAGAAATGTCATGAGCCGGACCCTCTCTGGCTGCTTTCCTAAACTCCACCTAACCCTCACGATTACCCTGCAGAAAAAGATTTTCTCCCCATTTTACAGAAGAGGACACTGAGGCTCAGAGAGGTTGGACACATTAAAGGTCACATAACCAGTAAGTGGCCAAAGTGGGCTTGACTTCAAAGCTCTTGCTCCCACCACTCACTGTGATCTGAGGGGAGGCAGGAGGTGGTGCTATGGCTTAGAAGGCTGTGACCCTGTGTGTCATCTCCAACCACATCACTCACCACAGGAGAGAGCGGTGCCGGAGCAGTGACGTGGCTGCCTGCCTCTCCCCTGACACTATGACAGGGCCACGCTAGGATTGGTTGACTCCACAAACTGTTGGCATGTGGTGCAGGTGGCCTGGAGGAAGACGCTTGTCTCGTTCCCACAGATCTTGAAATTTAGCCTAGCCTGCTTCTCTATGGAGACACGGACTTTGCAGGGAAGCTGGCAAGCCCTTGGAACAGAGGGGGGGAGGGAAGAAGGCATTCCTCCATATTTAGCCACTCTTGGCTTCATTCAGAAACCTACAACCTCTACTCTAGCATTGCAGTGACTACAGGGTAGGCAGGGCCTGTGGAGCTGGGCAGCCAGCACTGACACGAGTCCTGGCTCTGGGAGATTTTCCATATGCTCTCCTAGCCTCAGAGATCACCCCTCATGATGAGGAGTTAGTAGAGGAGCTAGTAGAACAAAGAGGAGAGGCAGGGTGCTGGGGCCTTTGGAGGAATCTGCTTGTGATAGGGGCACCATAGTGATAGAGACAAAATCAGCTAGGTGGTCAGGCCCTTTCTCCCCACACCTTATTCTCCTGCATCCAGTGAATCATCCATACACCGGACCCTGTGCCATCTCCTCCTGGAGCCCTGCTTTCTGAGAATGCTCCCTCACCTCAGGAACATCTTGGATATGCTACCCCAAGCACTCCTCAAGATCTCCTTCTGGACCTCTCTGACACCACAGAAGCTGCCCTATGAGGCCCTGGGAGGGCTTGCAAGAGCAAGGAGCATGGATGGTCTGGCTGGGACTGCCCCAGAAGCCAGCTGGATAATCCATACTCCCTGGTCCCCGCTGCAGTCCCAGCTGGCAGCAGCCTGCTCTTCCCATCTGCCTTTGCCAGAAAAAGTCCAGCCGTTGCCCAGATGCTTAAGTCTCAGTGTCATCTTGTACTTCTTCCTCCCTCATCCGCACATTCCTAGTGCGACAATTCTACCTTTGAAATACCTCTCACCAGTCCCCTCCTTCTGCCTTGTCCTGACCCAGGCCTCCCTGGACTCCTGTGCTGGCCCTCAGATCAACAGCATCCACCCCCTTTTCCCTCCTCATCCCCAAGCCTTTCTCCACACCCCTTTAAGAGGTCCTGTTCCCTGCTATAGTCCTGTCCCTTCTGAAAGTATTTTAGATACTCTTCACCATCCATAGGATAAAGTCCAAACTCTTTGGTATGTCATTCAAGATTTTTTATGAATTGGCTTCTACTTGTTTTTTCAGCTTGGTCTCCAGACACTGCCTCCCCACCTCAGACTCTGATCACATAGACAATTTAATGTTCCCTGAGCTTGCCATGGTCTCTGTGCTCATAAACATGTCATCCTCTTTCCCTGGAGATCCCTGGTCCCTTCTGATGAGTTCCTGCTCATACTTTTTGTTTTAGGAAAAAAAGTTTTTTAATTGTGCTTTAGGTGAAAGTTTACAGCTCAAGTTAACTTATCATACAAAAATTTATGCACATGTTGTTATGTGACACTAGTTGCAATCCCTACAATATGACAGCACACTCTCCCTTTCCACCCCAGGTTTCTCATGACCCTCCAGCCAGCTCCTGTCCCTTCCTGCCTTCTCATCCTGCCTCCAGACAGGAGCTACCCTCTTGATCTCATGTATCTGCCTGAACTAAGAAGCATACTCCTCACGAGCATTATTTTATGTTTCATAGTCCAGTCTAATATTCATCTGAAGAGTGGGCTTTGGGAATAGTTCTAGTTCTGGATTAACAGAGCTTCCAGGGGCCATGGCTTCAGGGGTTCCTCCGGACTCAGCCAGACCATTAAGTCTGGTCTCTGTACTTGAATCTGAGTTCTGCTGCACACTTTTCTGCTCCGTCAGGGACTCTCTGTTGTGTTCCCTGTCTGAGCGGTCACTGTTGGAAGCCTGGCACCATCTAGTTCTTCTTGTCTCAGGTTGATGGAGTCACTGGTTTATGTGGCACTTTTGTCTATTGTTGTTGTTAGGTGCTGTCAAGCCAGTTCCAACTCATAGCGACCCTATGTACAACAGAACAAAACACTGCCCCGTCCTGCGCCATCCTTACAATCGTTGTTATGCTTGAGCCCATTGTTTTATCCATGAGTCAATCCACCTTGTTGAGGGCCTTCCTCTTTTTCACTGGCCCTCCACCTTACCAAGCATGATGTCCTTCTCCAGGGACTGATCCCTCTTAATAACATGTCCAAAGTATATGAGACGAAGTCTCACCAACCTTGTTTCCAAGGAGCATTCTGGTTGTACTTCTTCCAAGACAGATTTGTTCATTCTTCTGGCAGTCCATGGTATATTCATTATTCTTCACCAACACTATAATTCGAAGGCATCAATTCTTTTTCCATCTTCCTTATTCATCATCAAGCTTCTGCATGCAAATGAGTTGACTGAAAACACCATGGCTTGGGTCAGGCGCACATTAGTCTTCAAGGTGACGTCTTTGCTTTTCAACACTTTAAAGAAGTCTTTTGCAGCAGATTTGCCCAATGCAATGCATCCTTTGATTTCTTGACTGCTGCTTCCATGGGTGTTGATTGTGGATCCAAGTAAAATGACATCCTTGACAACTTCAATCTTTTCTCCATTTATCATGATGTTGCTTATGGGTCCAGTTGTGAGGATTTTTGTTTTCTTTATGTTGAGGTGTAATCCATACTGAATGCTGTGGTCTTTGATTTTCCTCAGTAAGTGCTTCAAGTCCTCTTCACTTTCAGCAAGCAAGGTTTTGTCATCTGCATATCACAGGATATTAATGAGTCTTCCTCCATTCCTGATGTGCCGTTCTTCTTCATATAGTCTAGCTTCTTGGATTATTTGTTCAGCATACATATTGAACAAGTATGGTGAAAGAATACAACCCTTACGCACACCTTTCCTGACTTTAAACCACGCAGTATCCCCCTATTCTGTTTGAACGACTGCCTCTTGTTCTATGTACAGGTTCCTCACGAGCACAATTAAGTGTTCTGGAATTCCCATTCTTCGCAATGTTATTCGTAATTTGTTATGATCCACACAGTCGAATGCCTTTGCATAGTCAATAAAACACAGGTAAACATCTTTCTGGTATTCTCTGCTTTCAGCCAGGGTCCATCTGACATCAGCAATGATATCCCTAGTTCCACATTCTCTTCTGAATCTGGCTTGGATTTCTAACGGTTCCCTGTCAACATACTGCTGCAGCTGCTTTTGAATGATCTACAGCAAAATTTTACTTGCGTGTGATATTAATGACATTGTTCAATAATTTCTACATTTGGTTGGATCATCTTTCCTGAGAATAGGCATAAATATGGATCTCTTCCAGTGAGTTGGCAAGGTAACTGTCTTCCAAATTTCTTGGCATAGACAAGTGAGCATTTCCATGCTGCATCCATTTGTTGAGACATCTCAATTGGTATTCCGTTAATTCCCGAAGGCTTGTTTTTTTGCCAATGCCTCTGTGCAGCTTGGACTTCTTCCTTCAATATCATTGGTTCCTGATCATATGATACCTCCTGAAGAGATTGAATGTCAACCAATTCTTTTTGGTATAGTGACTGTGTGTATTTCTTCCATCTTCTTTTAAGGCTTCCTGGGTTGCATAATATTTTCCCAGTAGAAACTTTCCGTATTGCAACTCGAGGCTTGAATTTTTTCTTTGGTTCTTTCAATTTGAGAAATGCTGAGCTTGTTCTTCCCTTTTGGTTTTCTAACTCCAGGTCTTTGCACATGTCATTATAATACTTTACTTTGTCATCTCGAGCTGCCCTTTAAAATCTTCTGGGGAAGAGCTGCCACCTCATAGTAGAGGTGACCTTAATGACATGAATGGAGTCAAGCTTTCAGGACCTTCATTTGCTGATGTGGTAAGACTCAAAATGAGAAGAAACAGCTGAAAACATCCATTAATAATTGGAAAGTGCCCTGTAAAAACTCATGAAAATGTTTACCACAAAAAGAAACAATCTTTGATGGTTACAGGGGAGGGTAGGGGTGGGGAGGGACACTAAATAGACAATCGATAAGTGGTAACTGTTGAACACAATACTGGGGAAGCCAGAACAACTTATACAAGGCAAGCTCATGGAAGCTCCATAGACACACCCAAATTTCCTGAGGGACCGAATTGCCGATGTTCTCAGGGAACATCTAGCTCAACTGGCATGTTATTTATTGTTCTTTCCCACCTGGATTTACAGACCATCTCAAGAATAGATTTGAAGCGTTAAACACTAATGATTGAAGACCAGACGAGCTGTGGAATGACATCAAGGATATAATACATGAAGAAAGCAAGAGGTCATTAAAAAGAAAATGTTCTGCATTCTACCTTGGTGAGCAGCCATCTAAGATATTCCACTGGTCTCACCCCTTTGGGAGCAAAGGATAAAGAAGAAAACAAGATACAGGGGAAAGATTAGTCCAAAGGAATAATGGACCACAACTACCACAACCTCCACCAGACTGAGTCCAGTATAACTAGATGGTGCCCAGCTACTATCACTGACTACTCTGACTGGGATCACAACAGAGGGTCATGGAAAGAGCTGAAGAAAAATGTAGAACAAAATTCTAACTCACAAAAAAAGATCAGACTTGCTGGTGTGACAGAGACTGGAGAAACTCCAAGAGCATGGCCCCCGGACACTCTTCTGGCTCGGTAATGAAGTCACTCCTGAGGTTCACCCTTCAGCCAAAGATTAGACAGTCCCATAAAACAAAACGAGACTAATGGGGCACAAAAGCCCAGGGACAAGGACTAGAAGGCAGGAGGGGACAGGAAAGTTGGTATTAGGGAACACAAGGTCAAGAAGGGAGATTGCTGATATGCTGTGGGATTGTTAACCAGTGTCATAAGACAATATGTATACTGTTTACTGAGAAACTATTTGTTCTCTAAACCTTCAGCTAAAGTACAATAATAATAATAATAATAATCAGGAAGTGCAATGTATGAAGTATGAATCTAGGAAAATCAGAAATTGTCAAAAATGAAATGGAAAGCATAAACCTTGATATCCTAGGCATTAGTGAGCTGAAATGGACTGGTGTTGCCCATTTTGAATCAGACAATCATATGGTCTACTATGCTGGGAATGACAAATTGAAGAGGAATGGTGTTGCATTCATCATCAAAAAGAACATTTCAAGATCTATCCTGAGGTTCAATGCTGTCCGTGATAGGATAATATCCATAGACCTACAAGGAAGACCAGTTAATGCGACTATTATTCAAATTTACTTACCAACCACAAAGACCAAAGATGAAGAAATTGAAGATTTTTACCAACTTCTGAAGTCCGAAATTGATCCAACCTGCAATCAAGATGCATTGATAATTATTGGTGATTGGATTGCAAAAGTTGGAGACAAAGAAGAAGGACTGGTAGTTGGAAAATATGGCCTTGGTGATAGTAGCAATGCCAGAGACTGCATGATAGAGTTTTGCAAGACCAACGACTTCTTATTGCAAATATCTTTTTTCACCAACATAAATGGTGACTATACATGAGGACCTAGCCAGATGGAATACACAGGAAATAAATCAAATACATCTGTGGAAAAAGAAGATGGAAAAGCTCAATATCATCAGCCAGAACGAGGCCAGGGGCCGACTGTGGAACGGACCATAAATTGCTCATATACAAGTTCAAGTTGAAACTGAAGAAATTTAGAACAAGTCTACTAGACCCAAAGCACGAACCTGAGCATATCCCACCTGGATTTAGAGACCATCTCAAGAGTAGATTTGAAACATTGAACACTAATGACTGAAGACAAGACGAGTTGTGGAATGACATCAAGGATATCATACATGAAGAAAGCAAGAGGTCATTAAAAAGGGAGGAAAGAAAGAAAAGACCAAAATGGGTGTCAGAAGAGACTCTGAAACTTGCTCTGAAGAAGATTTTTTGGTTTGGGCTAATATTTTCCTTGTGCCTTTGGTGTTCTTCATTCTCCTTTGCTCCAAGTAGGCTGGGACCAGTTGATGCATCTTAGATGGCTGCTTGAAAGCTATTAAGACCCCAGACATCACTTATCAAAGTGGGATGCAGAACATTTTCTTAATAAACTTGGTTATGCCAGTTGACCTAGGTGTCCCCCAAAATCATGGTCCCCAGACCCCAGACCCTGCTACTCTGTCCCTTGAAGTGTTTGGTTGTGTTCAGGAAAATTCTTAGCTTTTGGTTTACTTCTTTTGTGCTGAGTTCCCCTGTAATGTGTGCTCCCCTTCCCTTGACCGAAGATGATTCTTGTCTACTATCTAGTTAGTGAATTCCCCTCTCCCTCCCTTCTCACGCTTTTCATATCATTTGTCCATTTTTTAATTGGGTTATTTGTCTTTTTGTTGTTCAAGTGTTGCAGTATCTTGTAGATTTTAGAGATTAGACCCCTATTGAATATATCATAGCCAAATTTTTTTTCCCAGTCTGTAGGTTGTCTTTTTACTCTTCTGGTGAAGTCTTTTGATGAACATGAGTGTTTGATTTTTAGGAGCTCCCAGTTATCTAGTTCTTTTCTGGTGTTTGTGCATTCTTAGTTATGGTTTGTATTCTGTTTATGCCATGTATTAGGGCTCCTAGCATTGTCCCTATTTTTTCTTCTATGATCTTTATCATTTTTTATTTTATATTTAGGTCTTTGATCCATTTTGAGTTAGTTTTTGTGCATGGTGTGAGGTATGGGTCTTGTTTCAGTTTTTTGTGGATGGATATCCAGTTATGCCAGCACTATTTGTTGAAGAGACTGTCTTTTCCCCAATTAATGGACTTTGGGCTTTTGTCAAATATCAGCTGCTCATAGGTGGATGAATTTCTGTCTGGGTTTTAAATTCTGTTCCATTGGTCTATGTATCTGTTGTTGTACCAGTACCAGGCTGTTTTGACTACTGTGGCAGTATAATTGGTTCTGAAATCAGAGAGTGTGAGGCCTCCCACTTTGATCTTCTTCTTGAGTAATGCTTTACTTATTCGGGGCCTCTTCCCTTTCCATATGAAGTTGGTGATTTGTTTCTCCATCTCATTAAAAAATGTCATTGGAATTTGGATCAGGATTGCATTGTATCTGTAGATAGCTTTGGGTAGAATTGACATTTTCACAGTGTTAAGTCTTCTATCCATGAGCAAGGTATGTTTTTCCACTTATGTAGATCTTTTTTGGTTTCTCATAGTAATGTCTTATGGTTTTCATTGTATAGGTCTTTTATGTCCCTCGTTAGATTTGTTCCTAAGTATTTGATCTTCTTGGGGGCTATTGTAAATGGTATTGATTTGGTGATTTCCTCTTTTGAAGTTTTCTTCATTGGTGTAAAGGAATCCAACAGGTTTTTGTATGTTTATCTCATTTCCTGATACTTTGCTGAAATCTGCTATTAGTTCCAGTAGTTTTCTTGTGGATTCTTTGGGGTTTTCTGTGAATGAGATCATATCATATGCAAATAGGGATACTTTTACTTCTTCCTTACCAATTTGGATGCCCTTTATTTCTTTGTCTTGCCTTATTGCTCCGGCTAGGACCTCCAGCACAATGTTGAATAAGAGTAGTGGTAAAGGGCATCCTTGACTGGTTCCTGCTCTCAAGGGGGATGCTTTCAGACTCTCTCCATTTAAGATGATGTTGACTTTTGGCTTTATATAAATGCCCTTTATTATGTTAGGGAATTTCCCTTCTATTCCTATTTTGCTGAGAGTTTTTATCATGGATAAATGTTGGACTTTGTCAAATGCCTTTTCTGCATCAATTAATAAGATCGTGTGTTTCTTGTCTTTTGTTTTATTTATGTGATAGATTACATTGATTGGTTTTCTAATGTTGAACTATTCCTGCATACCTGGTATGAATCCCACTTGGTCAAGTTGAATTATTTTTTTCAATATAATGTTGAATTCTATTGGCTAGAATTTTGTTGAGGATTTTTGTGTCTATGTTCATGAGGAATATTGGTCTGTACTTTTCTTTTTTTATGGTGTCTGTACCTGGTTTTGGTATCAGGTTTATGCTGGCTTCATAGAATGAGTTTGGGAGTATTCCATCCTTTTCTCTGCTCTGAAATACCTTTAGTAGTAGTGGTATTAACTCTTCTCTGAAAGTTTGGTAGAATTCTCCAGAGAAATTGTCAGGGCCAGGGTTTTTTTGTTGTTGTTGTTGTTGTTGGGAGTTTTTAATTACCTGTTCAATCTCTTCTTTTGTTATAGATTTATTTAGTTGTTCTACCTCTGTTTGTGTTAGTTTAGGTAAACAGTGTGTTTCTAGAAATATGTCCGTTTCCTCTAGGTTTTCAAATTTGTTGGAGTACAGTTTTTCATAGTATTCTGTTATGATTCTTTTAATTTCAGTTGGGTCTGTTGTGATATCGCCATCTCTTTTCTTATTCAGGTTATTTGCTTCCTCTCCTGTTTTTCTTTTGTCAGTTTGGCCAGTGGTTTATTGATTTTGTTGATCTTTTCAAAGAACCAGCTTTTGGTTTTGCTGAATCTTTCAATTGTTTTTCTATTCTCTATTTCATTTATTTCTCCTCTAATTTTTATTATTTCCTTTCTTCTGGTGCCTGAGGGCTTCTTTTGCTGCTCTCTTTCTATTTATTCGAGTTGTGGGGTTAATGTTTTTATTTTGGCCCTTTCTTCTTTTTGGATGTGTGCATTTATTGGTATAAGTTGACCTCTGAGCACTGCTTTTGCTGTGTCCCAAAGGATCTGGTAAGATGTGTTTTCATTCTCATTTGATTCTATGAATTTCTTCATTCCATCCTTAATTTCTTCTATAACCCAGTAGTTTTTGAGCAAGGTGTTGTTCAGTTTACATGTGTTTGACTTTTTTTCCTTGCTTTTTCTGTTATTGATTTCTACTTTTATGACTTTATGGTCAGAAAATATGCTTTGTACTGTTCAGTGTTTTGGGTTCTATTAAAGCTTGCTTTGTGGCCTAATATGTGGTCTATTCTGCAGAACGTTCCATGTGCTTTGAAAAAGAAAGTGTACTTGGCTGCTGTTGGGTGCAGTGTTCTGTATATATGTCTATGAAATCAAGCTGGTTGTGGCTTTTAGATCTTTCGTGTCTGTATTGAACTTCTTTCTACATGTTCTGTCCTTCACCAAAAGTGGTGTGTTGAAGTCTCCTACTACTATTGTGAAGCTGTTTATTTCTCTTTTCAATGCTGTTAAAGAGTTTGTTTTATGTATTTTGGAGCACTGTTGTTGAGTGCCTATATATTTATTATGGTTGTGTCCTCCTGGTGTATTGACCCTTTAATCATTATATAGTGTCCTTCCTTATCCTTTGTGTTAGATTTTGCTTTAAGGTCTATTTTGTCAGAGATTAGTATTGCAACTCCTGCTCTTTTATGAGTGTTGTTGGCTTGATATATTTTTCCATCCTTTGAGATTTAGTTTGTGTCTTTGAGTCTAAGATGTGTCTCTTGTAGGCAGCATATAGATGAATTGTTTGTTTTTTTTTAATCCATTCTGCCACTCTCTTTATTGGTTCATTTAGTCCATTTACAGTCAGCGTAATTATTGATAGATACGAGTTTAATGCTGTCATTTTGATGTTTTTTTTTTTGGTCGTATTGACAGGTTCTTTGTTCTCCTTAGTTTTCTGTGCTGGTTCTTTTTTTTATGTATTTTCTTTTCGTCTTTTACAACGTTGTTGATTTTGTATTTGCTAAGTCTATGTTTTCTTTTTTATTTTGTTGTGTAGGTTTGCTAGTTTCCTTTGTGGTTACCTTAAAATTATCTCTATTTTTCTAAGTTTAAACTAGTCTTTTATTTCTTGATATCACCTTAACTTCCTGTCCATATGAAAGTTCTATGACTAAACCATTTAGTCTGTCTTTTTGCTTGTTTGTGTTAATGTTGTCATCTTTTACATATTGACATCTCTTTTTCCCTATTTTCAGTGTTCTAGCTTTGACTTATTTTTGTGACTTCCCTTTCTGGGTGGATATCTGGTTGTTCTGTCCTGTGTTCTAGTCTTGGGTTATTATCTGATATTATTGATTCTCTAGCCAAAGGACTCCCTTTAGTATTTCTTGTAATTTTGGTTTGGTTTTACAAATTCCCTTAACTTCTTTTTGTCTAGAAATGCCCTAATTTTGCCTTCATATTTAAGAGACAGTGTTGCTGGATATATAATTCTTGACTGGCAATTTTTTTTCCTTCAAGGCTTTTTTTTGTTTGTTTGTTTGTTTTTGTTTTAATGAAGAGAAGTTTATTTCCTCACAGTTAAAGTAGGCTAAAAGTCCAAATTCAGGGTGTCAGCTCCAGGGGAAGGCTTTTTCTCTCTGTCAGCGTTCTCATCAGTGCTCCCCTGGACTAGGAGCTTCTTGGCACAGGGACCCCAGTCCAAAGGACGTGCTCTGCTCCTGGCACTGCTTTCTTGATGGTATGAGGTCCCCCTGTCTCACTGCTCACTTCTGTCTTTTATGTCTCAAGAGATTGCCTCAGGACACAATCCAGTCTTGTAGATCCGGTCTTGCCTTACTAACACAACTGCCACCTATCCTCTCTCATTAACATCATAGAGGCAGGATTTACAACATATAGGAAAATCACACAGTACCAGGAATCATGGCCTAGCCAAACTGATATACACATTTTTGGGGGGACATAATTCAAACCATGACATTCCACCCTTTGGCCCCAAAAAATCACATCCTTGCAACATGCAAAACATATTCACCTCATCATATCATAGCAAAAGTCTCAACTCCAAGTCCAAAATCCAAAAATTCCTCTTCATCTGTGAAATCTAGAATACAAGTTATTTGCTTCTAAAGGTACAATGGCAGAACAGGCACAAGCTAGACATTTCCATTACAAATGGGAGAAATTGCAGGGAAAGAAGTGATAACAGGCTCCAAGCAAGTCAGCAGAATACATTACATTAGCCCTCAAGGCTTTGAAAATAATCTTCTGTTCTCTGAGACAATTTACACAATGGCCCTGCCCTCCAGACTCTAGGTATTGGCCACAGTCTCTGGATTTTGAGTGGAGGCCCCTTGGCCCTGGGCTTCAGCTCCGCCTTCCAGGCCCACTGGGACAGCAACTCTGCTCCCTTGGCTTTAGGCGCACACCATTCTCCTAGTCCATTGGAGTGACAACTCCACCCTCAGAAACACCAGAGGCCATGGCTCCACACTTTGAAACCCCTGAGGTCATGGTCATACCTTTTGAGACTGAAGCAGCTCGGCTTCCTGTGTCCCTTGTCTCTTCAGCTTCTGCTTCCTATGGCCTCTGGCCCTTGGGCCTCACGCCCGCATCTGCCCTGCTGGGGCAAGTGTTCCAAAGCTCAGTAGCTCCACCGGTAATTGCCCGGAGGCACCCCACTCCGCCAGGAAGCCTTCTGTGCCCAGGCACTCAGCTCCCTTGCTCCATGGGTCGGCAAGCCTAGCTCCACCGATAAGTGCCCAGAGGTACCCCACTCCCCCAGGAAGCCTCCTGCTCACAGGCATTCAGCTCTCTCACTCTGTGGGTTGGCTCCAGCACCATCTTTCACTGGTCTCCTGGTTCTGCTGCTGTTGGTTCTCTGCTGCTGCTGCTCCTCTGTCACTGCGGCATGTCTATCCATTCACAGTTTTAAAACCGCGTCCACATTTTAGGTATCTGTTAGAGCAGCACCCCACTCTTGGTACCAAATTCTGTCTTAGTCATCTAGTGCTGCCATAACAGAAACACTACAAGTGGATGGTTTAACGAAGAGAAGTTTATTTCCTCACAGTCAAAGTAGGCTAAAAGTCCAAATTCAGGGTGTCAGCTCCAGGGGAAGGCTTTTTCTCTCTGTCGGCCTTCTCGTCAGTGTTCCCCCAGAGTAGGAGCTTCTTGGCACAGGGACCTCAGTCCAAAGGACGCGCTCTTCTCACGGCACTGCTTTCTTGATGGTATGAGGTCCCCTCAAGCCTTTATGTATGTCATCCTATTGCCTTCTTGCTTGCACAGTTTCTGCTGAGTAGTCAGAATTTAGTCTTATAGACTCTCCTTTGTAGGTGACTTTTTGTTTATCCCTAGCCACTCTTAAAATTCTTTCTTTAGTTTTGATTTTGGCAAGTTTGACTATAATATGTCTTGGTGTCTTTCTTTTGGGATCTATGCTTTCTAGGGTTCAATGAGCTTCTTGGATAGATATCTTCTCATCTTTCGTGATATCAGGGAAGTTTTCTGCCAGCAAATATCCAACATCTCTCTCTGTATTTTCTGTTATCCCCCCTATTCTTGTACTCCAATCATTCATAGGTTATTCCTCTTGATGGAGTCCCACATAATTCTTAGGGTTCCTTCATTTTTATTTTTTAATTCTTTTATCTGGGTTTTCCTCAAATAAATTGGTATCAAGTGCTTTATCTTCAGTCTCACTAATTCTGATTTCCATTGCCTCAGTTCTGCTTCTATGACTTTCTATTAAGTTGCCTAATTCTGAAATTTTATTGTTAATCTTTTGGATTTCTATTTGCTGTCTCTCTATGGATTCTAGCAGCTGTTAAATTTGTCATTTTGCTCTTGTATAGCTTTCCTAAATTCCTCTATTGCTTTGTCTGTGTTTTCCTTGACTTGGTCTGAGTTTTGCCTGATCTCCTTCCTGATATCTTGAAAAGCTCTGTATATTAATTTTTTGAATTTTACCTCAGGTAATTCCAAGACCTCTGGAACGTTTCCTGGTTCTTTGTTTTGGTTGCTTGCTGAAGCCTTCATGGTCTGCCTCTTTATGTGATTTGATATTGACTGTTGTCTCTGAGCCATCAATAAGTTATTATATATATTTACTGTATGTTCGCTTACTGTGTCCTAGCTTCTTGTCTTGTTTTGTTTTGATGTGCTCATATAGGCTGGGCGTGTGAGCTACTTTGATCATTGACATCTTCGAAGCTCTCATGTCCTGTCACCAGGTGGTTAGATCTGCTACTAGGTATGTGAGTCCAGGAGTCCATTTACTTTTCTTGTGTGGATTCAGCTCATGTGTCCAGGTTGTAGGTCACCAAGTGTGTGATGCAGGTGCTCACCTACAGTCTTAGACAGGCAGGGTTACATAGGGGTGATTGGAGCAGGCACAGGTATCTGGCTGCAGTAGGAGGTTACATGCTGAGCAAGGTAGGGGGCTGATGGCTGCCCCTGAGTGCCTAGCTGGAAGGCATGTCCCTGTCCCCTAGAGTGCATAGGTGGGCAGGTTTTGCAGCCAGACTTTGGGCACCCAATGCTGTTGGCTATAAGGACTGGGAGGCACCACTTATCCTCAGACCCCTGTCATGTATGGCTGGGTGGCATGGGTGGAATCACTAGTCCTCAGGCTCCTGATGTGGACAGGTGAGGACTCTGCTTAATGGGCAAGATGGTGTCAAATGTCACGTATCTACCACTCTCCCTCAGCTGTTACAGTTGAAAATAGGCTTCAAGTATATATCCTGTTGCACTATGCTAAAAAGGGCCTATGCTGTTGAATGGGCCCACAGGGGTCTAGGCAGGTGTGAAAGACATTCAAAGTCCATGGACCCTTTATGCCTGTGCCTAGGCAAAGGTGCAGTGCCTGCTCTGAGTTCCCAGCTTAGGTGAGCTGATAGTTTCTTTTTTCCTGTTTGTTTGTTTATTTGTTCCATCCCCAAAGCTGGGAGACTTCCAACCTAGGGGGCACAGCAACCGCTGAACACTGCCAGACTGGGACCTGAGCAAAGCAGGGAGGGGGTGGGTGAGGGGAAGAGAGGCACTTCCCACAGAGGGAAGGGTCATTTTGATCCCGCATGGTAGGTTAGACACTTGCACTTAACTTTTGCAGATCTAGCACCACCTCCCCCTGGCTCCAGAGGCTTGTGCAGATTCTCTACAGCTTGGTTTCTCTCAAAGTGGAAAATTTGTCCCGAGTTCTACTGCTTGCCAAACAATCCAGCCTGCAGGGTGCCAGCCAGGTCAAGTCTGGCACTTCTTTGCTGCTTCTGAACTGTCTTTCCCTACTCCTGCTACTCAGTCCAACTCCTCAACTTTGTCTTTGATGTTCAGGGCTCCTAGATATCATACATAATTGATTCACTTGTTTTTTCAGGCCTTTGTTGTAAGAGGGACCACAGGAAGCATCTGACTATTCTGCTGTCTTGGCCCCGCCTCCTCCTGCTTATACTTTGAGACATAATTCAAGTGTCACCTCTAGAGCGATCCTTCACTGTGTGCCTATAATTCATACACTCCAGTTATCTATTTCTGAGTAGCATATTACCTCAGCATATAGTGGCTTAAAACAACAACAACCATTTCATTATATCTCACAATTCTGTGGGTCAAAACTTTGAGCAGGTTTCAATTGGGCAAATTTTTGTACTGGGTGACATTGACAGAGGTCACACAGCAGTGCTCAGCTGGCAGGTTGACTGGCGTGTGGGTTCCAGGGTGGCTTGACTCACATGTCGGCTGTGGTGAGAATTGCATGGCCTTTTATGACCTAGCCTCAAAAGTCACATGGTGGCTCCTACTACATGCTGTTGGTCAAAGCAGTCACAAGCCTATCCATAGTCAAGGGGAGGGGACAGAAACCCCACCTCTCAATAATCATCTTAAGAGGATTATTATAATTATAATAATCTTAAAAGTAAAATATCTGATACATAGTAGGTACTTATGGAATATTATTCTTTATTTTCATCATCATTATTATTATTTATCCTTCTTCCTTGCCTGTCATCCAGCTTTCCTTCTTCATTAGGTTTCTCCCACTTTTTGGTTCTGAGAAGTTCAGACCCTAATATAAGGGTCTCAAGAAAAGAACGGAAAACTGAAAAATGCAAGGAAGTTCTTGATTCCTAGTCAAAGCAAACAACCTGGAGCTTTTCATAGGAGACTGAGGATAAAAATCAACATAAATCAAAATCCCCACCTTTTCACTTCTCTGCCACTTGTGTTCTGACACCAGCTGCACGGGCCACACTTCTTCCTCCCACCCTAACTGCCAGAGCTGGGTCAGAGCTCACAAGTTAAAGGACTCAGTCTTCCAGGCTGCCAAGTCAGGCTTCAGATGCCAGCCTCAAGCTTGGGGGTCCCCATGACACCTTTACTTCTGACCTGCTGGCTCCCAGTACTTGTTCAGGTTCAGTAATTTACTGGAATGACTCGGAACTCGCAGAAAGCACTACACTTATGATTAGAGTTTTATGACAGCAGAAAGAATACAAATGAAGAGAAGCATAGGACAAAGTCTGATAGGTTTCCCAATGCAGAGTCTCTATATCCCAAAAAGGCACATTTTGCCCTCCCACATACATTGATGTCTTTCACCAACCAGGAAGCCCATGGAGCTTCTGTAATCAAAGTCTTTATTGGGGTCTCATTACATAGTCATAATTGATTGAATAATCCTACCACCCTGAGATCAGCTGATATCACAAGGTGGTCTTTCTGGCCTGGCTAGCTCCCACCTTATTCACCTCAATAGCATAAATTCTTAGGTGCAGTTTGGAGACCTATAGATAACAAAAACCAAAAAACAAACCTATTGCCATTGAGTCGATTCAAATTCATAGCAACCCTATAGGACAGAATAGAATTATCCTACAGGATTTCCAAGGCTGTAATCTTTACAGAAGCAGACTGCCACATATTTCTCTCGTGGAGCGGCTGGTGGCTTCAAACCACCGATCTTTTGGTTAATCACTGTACCACCAAGGCTCCTCTGGATAAGAAAGGCACCTCAATTACTCAGGAAATTCCAGGGGTTTAGAGTTATCACTCAAAAATCAGCAACAAAGACCAGATTCTTTGGGTAAAGTTAATGTGAATGCCACACAGACTCTGCCCCCTTTTAAGATTTCTTTGCCTGATCTATGCTTATCAAATTGAATAACACTGAAGCTCTTCACTGCTATCTGAAGTCCTGGTTGCAGGCTTCCTCTGGTTTTGTGCCTGGGATGGGAGGTACTTTCTGACAGGCTCCCGTCCTCTCAAGCCTTGTGGTGACTCCTCCAAGTGCAAGAGTGGCTTCCTGTAGCCTGAGCCTCCTGCAGCTGCAATAACCCCTCATTTGGTGCTCATCATCCTGCACAGAGTTTGCAGCCCTGGAGTGAGGCCTTTCTCTAGAAAATGACACAACATGTGCCTGGTAAAGGCCATGATCACTGCAATCAACCTCTTGCATGACTGGCTTTTATTCATACATATCACAGCTTTGTACACACATTTCCATAGTGGTTGGTGCTAGGTGGAAGTCCTCTTCAGTGAAATGTCTTTTCTCTGATACTCCAATTCTACATTGTAAATAACACATAAATCCTGATTCTGAATCCACGACCCAAAATTATTTTGTTAAAGAGCATATATTCACTTACTCTTTCAACAAACTTTTATTGAGATCCCACTATATGCCAGGCACTGTTCTAGGCACTGTTAAGTCTCTGTCCCCTTAAAGCTCGTGGAGCAGAAAGACTACCAATAAGATTAATAAGGAAAGTATTGTTATTGTTCGTTGCTGTGGAGTCAGCACCAACTCATGGTGACCTTATGTATAACAATGAAACATTGCTTAGTCCTGCATCATCTTTATGATCGTGGCTATGTTTGAGTCTATTGTTCAGGCCACTGTCAATTCATCTCACAGAGGGCCTCTGTTGCCTTCACCAACCCTCCACTTTACCAACTATGATGTTCTTTTCTAGCAATTGGTCTTTCCTGATGACATATCCAAAGCAAACAAGCTGAAGTCTCACCATCCTCACCTTTATAGAGCATTCTGGTTGTATCTCTTCTAAACCTGATTTGTTCATTCTGCTGGCAATTCTCAGTGTATTCAATATTCCTCACCGATACCACAATTTAAATGCATCAATTCTTCTTCTGTCTTCCTTTTTCATTGTCCAGTAAGGAAAGTTTTTACCTAATTATAAGTAGCAAGAAGAAAAATACAGCAAAGAAGGGAGATATGAAGTGTTTGTTTTGATTCCAGGGCAGGGGGCAGGTTTTAGGTAAGGTCACCAGGAAAAGCCTCAGTAAGAAGGTGACATTCGAGTAAAGGAAGTGAGGGAGCAAGCCTCTTATGGGTTTGATGAGATCCTACATGAATGTGAGGTACTAGCACTCAGTGGTTTACAAATCACTTTTCCATAATTATCTCATTTGACCCCAACAACCTTGTGTAGAGATAGGATTTTTGCCTGGCATATGGGGACGAACTATGAATTCTGATTTCAGTTCACCTCTTGCTCCCCTGTGCCTGGATCCTACCTAGTACATAATTCCTCTAAAAACATACTTGTCGGCGCTTAGATGGACAAGAGTCCTCCAGAATCCTAGTCTGCCTCACTTTCACCCTTCCACCCACTCCGTATGTTTCCCTGAGCCTCCAGAGTCCTTGCCTGGGCCTCTGTCTCTGTCTCGTTGAAGGAATCTCTGGTGCTCCACTCACTTGCAGTCCACAATTATCCCTCTCAGTTATTCTTGAGACCTCTTAAAATTGTGTTTTCCACTCCGGTGGGTCTGTTATATTGATTAAGAGCGTGAGCTTCAGAGTCAGGCAGACATGTTAAAATCTTGGCTCTGCTACTTACTCTATGACCTTGGGAATGTTTTTATGACTCTTTGGATCTCAGTAACATGGAGGTAATAACAACCACTTCGTATAGTTGCTGTAAGATCTAAATAAGATAATGCATATAAAGCCTTTAGTACAGTACCTAGAATATGATAAGCACTCAATAAATAGTGAGGGTGGCAGTCATTATTATCATGATTGAGAGCTGCATCAGCACCCAATGACTATCTTGTCTCTTCACCAAGGAGCCATTCCTTCCACTATTATTAAAACCAATCTTATTGTCTAAACCAGTTGCCTTCAAGTCATTTCCAATTCATGGACCCCGTGTGTGTCAGAAATAGAACTGTGCTTCATAGAGTTTTCAATGGCTGATTTGTCAGAAGTAGATCACCACGCCTTTCTTCCAAAGAGTCTCTGGGTGAACTCGAACCTCCAAACTTTAGGTTAGCAGTGAGCACATTAACTGCTTGCACCACCTGGAGATTACTACCAAGGATTAAATGGAGGCAAGATGTCCTCCATCTCCCTTGAAGGGAGCGGAATCCACCAGGCTTCCTTAAGTGGAGGTGCCTCCAGAGGCCACTAATCATGGTCAGATGCTCCTGTCTATTCCTCCAGTCTGAATGATCCACAACCCTACTTGTCTTTGCTCTCCTATTCTAGGCAGACTTCACTGCATAATTTAAAGCCTGGTCTCTGCGGTGGTCTCAGTTGTAGCTGTAATTTGTTTGTGATTAGTATTAATTCTCTAAGGTAAATTTGGAATTGCTTATTGTTTACTGAACAAACAAGAGGAGAAAATGACCTATTTTATGGAAAACTGTCGTGCAGAATGGTTAAATGCCACTGCTTTTCAGGGAGATTAATGGTAAAATGTGCAAGGGGTCATTTATAATACTAAAAATGAAATTATTGGTGTGTCTTTTCAGCAAAGCAATGAAGATAAATGTCAAATTGGGAAATGTTGGGAAAAGTACCGTGCAACAAAATAAAGGGGCTGTTTAGGTATAAGAAAAATTGTAATTTCTTTGGAGAGCTCCACCACAAAAATGAAACACATTGTGCTTTCCTGCTGACATCCTGCAAGAATCTGTCTGGTTCCTAGAAAACATTATGTGGAGAGCAACTTTGTCAGAAGCATTGGGGTTTTGAAGCAAACTCTCGGTTAGCTCTGTCTTGTCAATTGGTAGCCTTGGTTTGGCCCTCTCCTTTACCTCACCTCAAGGCCATCGGCCAGTCCTACGAGGTTTACCTCCAGCATATAACTTGCACCCACTCACTTCTCTCCATCTCCACTCACCAGCCTTATCCAAGCTGCCTTCAGTTCTTGCTTGGTCTGTTAGAACAGCAACCTACGAACTGGTTTTCCCACTTCTTATTAAAATGCCTATCCAATCTATTATCTCTAAGTCATTCAAAATTATCTTTTTAAAGACAAATCCAATTTTTTTTTGAGGCCCCTGGATGGCACAAATCGTTTGTGCTTGTCTACTCACCTAAAGGTTGGTTGTTCAAACCCACCCAGCAGTGCTGCAGAAGAAAGTCCTGGCAATCTACTTTCATAAAGATTACAACCAAGAAAACCCTATGGAGCTCAGTTCTACTCTGTAACACATAGAGTCACTATGAGTCAGAATGGATTTGATGGCAACAAGTGTTTTGGTTTTAATCCAATGTTTTAGCCTCTTATCCAAACCCCTGAAATAAAATCCTGACCCCTTACCACGACCTGCAAGGTCTTGCCTTATTGGGCCTCTCACTCACCAGCGATCTCTGACAACCCTCACAACTCTCCTTAACCTTCTTGGCCACACTGGCCTTCACTCTATTTATAGATCGTGAACATCCTTTCCCACCCCAGGCCTTCAGTTTCTACTCTTCCACAGCCTTTTTTACGTGGCTAACTCATCTTCTCTATCAGTATCAGTGTCCGCATCAAATATCACATCCTCAGAGGTAACTCATGTGACTCAGCTATTGAACGAGGTTACCCATGTTACTCTGTTCACTACTTTTGCCTCAAAGCCAGACACATAGTGGATGCTCTGGAAATTGTTATTCAATAAGCCAAATATTGGATTGAATGAAGGGAAAAAGTTGGATGGAAAAAGTTGATTCCCATGTAACCCAGGGAATCAGCAATTTCCAGAAGGAAAGGAAATTCCACCTCACAACATTCTTCCACTTAAACTTGGTGATCTATTTTCTGGTTTCTTCAACATACATTCATTAGCACTCACTATGTGCCAAGCACCCTCCAGGAGATAAAATAAGTAAGACAGACCACCTGCATCAAGGCATTTAGAATTTAGCGGGAAAAGATAGCATCACAGACCTAATCTTGCGATAGAGTGAGGGAACTGCAGAGCTAAAGGTATGTAGCAATTACCAGAGCACCCCAGAGGGAGACACATGTCTTTCTTCAAGGGAGAAGTACAGGCAATTGGGGAAAGTGGCATCCGATTTAGGAGAAATTGTTCCAGTGGAGAAATGATTCCAGACACTGGAATCAGATTACACAGAGGCTATAGTGATCGCTGAGCATTCAAGGAACTACAAGTCATGGAGTTTAAGTGAAGATTCAAAGAGACATGGTAAAGCTGGAAAAATGGCTGTAGCAGGTTTGCAGAACTTTACGTGGACTGAAAAGTCTTGAAGTCAGCAAAAGTTCAAAGTAGGATTAAGATCTAAAAGGAGCCAGCTTCAGAAAGCTAACCCAGGTAGTAGGGTGAAAATAATCCTGAAAATTCATCATTGCATTTACTATTTTTAATAGGCATTATTTGCAAATAACTGTTGGGTTTGTCCCCATTAGTATTTTTCTGAAAAAGTCTGGCCCTGTAGATCCTCACCTCCACCATGTGATGTGATGTATGCCCAAAGGTTCCGTCTGTCCCCAAGATTAGACTGTCCAACTCCCTCTTTGACCCTTTCCCATTCATCCTCATGGCCAATTCTCCCAAAGTTCTTGGGATGGTGTCATGGATTAAATTGTGTCCCCCAAAAATAGCTGTCAACTTGGCTAGGTCATAGTTCCCAGTACTGTATGATTGTCTACCATTTTGTCATATGATGTGATTTCCCTATGTGTTGTACATTCTATCACTGTGATATAATAAGATAGATTAGTGGCAGTTATATTGATGAGATCTACAAGATTAGATAGCATCTTCAGCCAATCTCTTTTGAGTTATAAAAAGAGAAGCAAGCAGAGAGACATGGGGACCTCGTCCAAAGGAGCAGAGTGCATCCTTTGGACCTGAGTTTTCTGTGCTGAGATGCTCCCAGACCAAGGGAAGACTTATGACAAGGACCCTCCTCCAGAGCCAACAGCAGGAAAAACCCTCCCACTGGAGCTGGCCCCCTGAATTCGGACTTCTAGCCTACTGGACTGTGAAAGAGTAAACCTCGCTTTGTTAAAGCCATACACTTGTGGTATTTCTGTTACAACAGCACTCAACTAAGACAGATGCTCTCTGAAATTAGCTCATAATAAGAACAGAGCATACTGTTTTATGCACACATGACTTCATTTGATTCCCACAAAAACCCTGTTAGATAGCATCCCCAGATTACAGAAGAGAAAAACCCTGTGAACTGTGTCAAGTCTACCTAGTGGCTACTAAAAGAGGGGGCTGGAACCTAGCATTATTTTCTCCATACCTTAGAGGTCTCAATAACACAGACTAAGCAAAGTGATACTTTGGGCCTATGGAGCAATAATAGAAATGGAACCTAGGCATGGAAGGGACTCTGAGAACATGAACCAAGGAGGAAGTTGTTACAGTCAAAGGGTGGTGCTGGTGGACTTGAAATTCCTCCAAGGGGAGAAGGAACTGAAGATGAAGATCCATTTCTCTTACACCAGAGGTTCGCAGACTTTAGTGTACCCAATTGTCACCTGGAGCTTGTGGAAATTGCTGGTTCTGAGGCTCCACCAGCAGATATTCTGATCCCATCAGTCTGCAATGGGGCTGAAGGAGTGATGATTACCAGGTGTCTTAGGCTGGGTTCTCTAGAGAAGCAAAACCAGTAAGGCACATATAGAGAGAGAAAGAGAAAAAAATTTATATCAAGGAAATGGCTCACATGGTTGTAGAGGCTGGCAAGTCCCAAGTCCATGGGTCAGGCATCAGGCTGGAGGCTTCTCCTGATTCACGTAGATGTAGGGGCTGACAAACCCAAGATCAGCAGGTAAGACTGCAGACTGCTGGCTCACAGGCTGTGGAGGCCAATGAATGCCAAGATCAGCTGGCAATATAGCAGGCAGCTAACTCAAGTCCCAAAAACCAGAGGTCAGATGATGATGAGCCAGATGCAGGATTCAGAGTAAGCAAGTGAGCTTTGCCAGAACATTCATATATATATTGGATGCAGGCCGCATCCCCAAGGAAACTCCCCTTACGAGTGATTGGCTGATCACATCAGATTACATCGTAGAAGATGACTACATCATTATATAACTGCCAAATTACATCATTACATAACTGCAAAACCACTGAGAATCATAGCCAAGCCAAGTTAACATACAACCTTAACCATCACACGGGGCTCCTGAGTGACTCTGATGCAGAGGATCTGGGGACACACCATGAAGGCAATAGCCTAAGTCCATCATAGATGGGAATGGCTGGCTTCAGGATCTACAAACTTAGAGCAGAAGAAAACCTAGGGTATCATCAGACAAGGAAACTGAGGCTCAGCACAGAGGGAGATGACTGGCACACAGCCCCAAGGGCTAGTGGCAGGTCTAGGCCTCTAACCAGCTCTCCTGATTCCCAGTACAGCGCTTTCTCACCTAGCCTACTAGTGGCCATCCATAGCTCGGCCCTCTCCTCACCAATTTACATTTTAAGTATGAACTCAAGATGCCAGTTCTTTCTTTTTTTTCTTTCTTTCTTTTTTATTGTGCTTTAAGTGAAAGTTTACAGTTCAAGTTAGTTTCTTATACAAAAATATTATATATACATTGTTATGTGACCCTAGTTGCTCTCCCTATACTGTGGCAGCACAATCTTCCTTTCCACCTGGATTTCCTGTGTCCATTCAACCAGCTCTTACCCCTTTCTGCCTTCTCATCTCATCTCCAGACAGGAGCTGCCCATTTAGTCTCATGTATCTCCTTGAGCTAAGAAGCACACTCCTTACAAGTATCATTATATGTCTTATAGTCCAGACTACTCTTTGTCTGAAGAGTTGGCTTCGAGAATGGTTTTAATTTTGGGCTAACAGAGAGTCCAGGGGCCATGTCTTCTGGGGTCCCTCCAGTCTCAGTCAGACCATTAAGTCTAAGATGCCAGTTCTTTAATGAGGTTGTCCACACTACAATTAATGAGGCTCAAAGCCCTCGGCAGGACTGGTCTCTGCCAGGCTTAATTTACACACTTTCCAGGCCTTCCAACACTCCCATTAACGTCAGCAAGGTAGTTGCAGCTGTTAGCCTGTGTACACTATTTGATGACATTCTCGTCATGTCACCATCCATTTTCATGTTTCTGGGGTCGTTTATCCTTGAGCACTTGATTCTCTGAGTCCTGGGAAACGCTGGGTTTCAGCCAGCAGGTGGGAGCCTGGCCCAGTCTCTGGGCTCCAGCTCCAGCCCCCCTCTTGACCTCACATCCTCTAGAAGCCAGCATCCTCCCACCCATCACTTCCCTTTCTCTTGGATTTAAGAGCAAGAGCCCCTTCTCACTGAAACAGCACTCAATTCTCCCTCTTTAATGAGGATCACCGGTTAGGCAAGAGCAAGCAGGTAGGAGACGGCCAGAAAGCTGATACAAATGTGCCTTTTTTTAATGCCACATAAATCACTTTAATTAAAAATTAATTAAGTGCCCTAAAATTTGACATTCGTTTAAAAAAGAAATTTGAAATAAGAGAGACGTGTAGATTTTGTAGCATCAAATCTCCAAGACACGATTGAAGGAGGGGAGGACATGTGAACTCTGTTTTGAATGCACAATTAGGAACAAGGAATCATTCTCAGTGATGGACCCAATAAGTCACCCATGATGTAGAACAGCAATTCACGTTAACTGGCTTGGGCCACACGTGTCTCTGATGCAAATCAGAACCAGTTTCTTCTGCTGCATCCGGAGAGGAGATAAATGGGCAAACAAAGGTGGCATGCTGTTTGGGGAGAAATGTTCCAGGATGCAAATGACAGATAACAGAGACAGGAAATGCCAACACGAGGCTAGCAGCGGAAGCTTGTTGGGTGAGTTGCTTGGTAAAGAGACAGAGGAGGGCAGAAGGCTTCAAGAAGAGTCATTAACAATGGTTATCATTAACAAAGATGGCACTAACCAGATCAAATCAGGCTTATAAAAATATAGCCACCAATCACCACTGCCCAGAACCCCAGAATTAGGATGCCAGAGATGGAAGGGGCCTTGAAGATTGGATTGAAGGACAACACCTTCACTGTACTTCACCAATTTCCAAGGCCCCTTCCATCTCTGACGTCCTAATTCTGGGGTGGTGGGGCTCAGGAAGGTAAAGGACCCACCAAAATATACAGGTGCTCCGTGGCAGATCCTCTAGCCCTCCAAGAAAGCAGTTCTCAACCCTATGACCCTGAGAATCACCTGGGGACTTTTTAAAACCACCAATACTAGGGCTTCACCTCCAGAGAGACTGATTTAATAAGTGCATTGGGGCCTGAACATCATATTCCTAACTTCCCAAGTGACTCCTGTGAGCAGTCAAGCCTGAGAACCTCTGCTCTGGAAGATGTTCTAATCCAAGCGATAGGAGAGGAGCTCGATCTGGGGTCATCTGACCAGGTGGTTCTGGGCCCTCATCTGTAGTGTAAGACCTCAGACAAGCCGCTTAGAAAGTAACTGGTTGCAAGTTGTACTGCCTTACTGTATAGAATGCATTTCTCTGCACATTATTTAGTATCTCGGATCCTCAGTCTTCTGATTAATCAAATGGGAATAATAATAACTGTTCTGCCAGGTTTTTATGAGGTTCAAACAAGGAAGGATCAGGAAAGCATACCGTAAGCTGTTAAAAATGCTATACCAAAGAAAGGAATGATCACAATTTAAGACCACCAGTGACTTACATTGTTAGCCTGGGAAGAAACGCTGTGTCAAAGGCTAAAAAGTAAATCTCCATAGAGAAGACTTTTACTAACAAAGATTCCCAAGCACCAATTCTCCCTAGAGTGGCTTGATCTCAGCTCTCCCTCATCTTCATGTGATTGTACATTTGAGTGTTTCAACGGTGCTACTAGGAATCAGCAATTCCCATGGTGGAAGGCATCAGGAAGTGCCCCAGGGAGCAGGGGGTGGCCCCTTCCTCGCTACTCTGGAGGCAGGCTGTGATCATCCAGGGCCTCAGGCTACCCTACTCCATAAGCCACCACAGCCATTTCACAGCCACAGAGAGGATGCTGTGGAGGAAGCTCGGGCCCTTGATTAAAGCCATTCACCAAGGGTACTTTTCTCCTTGGAATTTATGGGCCCCATAAAAGAAAGAACTTGCGAAGACAGAGTGGTTGTTTTTTGTTGTGCCTCATTAGTTTTGAGTTTGGACTGGCAGTAGAGATCAGATACCAGGCATCCATCTAATTGAATCTCCCATAAGCATAAAGCGCCCTGTTGTATGGAGGAGGCTATGCCACCAAGACTGGGAGTCTCCAGCAGGGGGAAGGAGATGGAGAAAAATTGGGAGAAGCAGGGCTGAAGGAGACGACTCCTTTGGGCTGCCCCAGGCTATAGCCCAGGAAGCAGGGTCCTGGAAATGTAATCAGGCATCCAGAGAGTGAAAGCAACAACACACCCTCACTCATGGACCCTACTTTGTCAAGGTGTGTGGGCGAAAGGCAGGGAGGCTGACTTTCTGCCCTTTCACACCCACCATTACCATTCCTGAGGACACCCTTCACGTGGAGACACCCACAGACAGACACAGTACAAAGGATAGAGAATAAGGTGTCAAGAAATGTGGATTTCCACCAATCCCTCAGCCAGCCTGTAGCCACTCTGAGCCTTTTGTGTTCTCAAATGTAAAATGAGCATAATAATACCACCCTCAGTTCAATTCCCAAATATTTGATGGGTGATCTTTATATGGCACTGTTGTAGACTCAGGAAGATAAGACTTGATAACCCCCTTCAAGTCACTGACAGTCTGATGCAGAAGACAGCTATACAAACAGCCAATAATAACATAAGTGGCGTGCCTGCCATGTTAAATACAAGAACAAGAAGGCACTATCGAAGCCCATATGAAAGGATACTTCATGGAGAGGTGAAGAGAGAATCCATGGAAATGTCACAGAGGAGATGGTGAGATCCAGGGCCTGACCCCTACTGCTGCAAGATGAGGAGTTTGTGGAAGGCCTTCCCAGATGAGAGGGTAACTCAGACAAAGACCACTAAGGGTGGGCGCTCATTACCCACTGTGTTTCTGAGGACTGTCCTAACCAAGTACCATAGAGTGGGCAGCTTAAAATGACAGAAATGGATTTTCTCACAGTTCTGGAGGCTGAGAGTCTGAATTCAGGATGTCAGCAGGGCCATCCTCTCTTTGAAAGCTCTAGGAGAAGATTCTTCCTTGTCTCTCTCACCTTCTGGTGGCCCTGGGTGTTCCTTGGCTTACAGTTGCAGCATAACTCTGTCTTCCCTCTGTCTGTCTCTCTGTGTCTCTTCTTTTTATAAGGACACCATTCAGATTGGGTTAGTGTCAGTTCAACTCTGGTATGACGTCATGTTAACTGATAACATCTGCAAAGACCTTATTTCCAAACAAGGTGCACTTTGGGGCAGGTGGTATGGGTGTGTGGGCTCAAGGGTGGCGCTCCCAGGCAGCGGGGACTGGGGGTTATTCCACCCACAGCCCAGCCGCCCTTGAGTCCTCATGAACCAAACCCACAGCAGGGAGCCCGCGACCTGGGGTAAGCGGGCCTTCAGCCATGCATGAGCTCTTGTTCTGACTTTAGAGCCTTAAAGGATGTCAGCAATCGCTGAGCTCAACCACTTACTTGTGCAGACGAGAGAGATCGAGGGAGGTACTTTGTCATATAATGCACTCATGACATAACAAAGATTAGAATCCCAGTCCTCTAATTATTCATTGCTCTATAGGGAATAAAGTAAAGAGTATAACCTTATGGGACCACAGACACACAGGCGGTCGGATGTTGCCCAAATGGACGTCATGAGGTACACGACTATACATACATGTGATACTACTCAGAATGGGCCAGGATGTGGTAAGTGGGGCATACATGTATGAAAATAACTGGTGAGAATGTAAACTGAATTAACTTTTGGAAAGCAATTCGGCAACATGTATCAAGAACCTTTAAAATGTTTATACTCTTTGATTCAGTAATTCCACTTCTAGGAATCTATCCTCTGAAAATAATCTGAAATTTAGCAGGCAAAGGATTATGCTCAAAGACATTCTTTAAAGTGTTTTTTAAAGATCCTAAAAGTCTAGTCATTGAATAATGCTTAAATAAATGCTGGTGCATATCATACAGCATTGGAGCCATTAAAACGTATTCTTATGGGGAATTTTTAAAGTTCTTGGAAAAGTTTATGATATAACCTTAATTATTTTAAGGGAGAATGCAAAGTTTGCATATATATGCCACAAATATACACACTTTTAAATAAAAAACCTGTTACTGTCAAGTCGATTCCAACTCATAGCAACTCATAACAACCCTATTGGACAGAGTAGAACTTCCCCATAGGGTTTCCAGGGGTATAACCTTTACGGAAGCAGACTGCCACATCTTTCTCCTGTGGAGTGGCTAGTGGGTTTGGACACCAATCTTTCAGTTAGCAGCTGAGCGCTTAACCACTGTGCCACCAGGGCTCCTTTTTAAAGCATAAGGGGGAAAAACTAGAAAGAAATATATACTAAGATACTAAAAATGGTGGCCTCCAGATGATGTGATTCTGGCTTTTTTTTTTTTTAATTATTGTAAAAATATATATAACATAATACTTGCTAATTCAACGTTTTTCACATGTACAATTCAGTGACTCAAATTACATCAATCATGGTGTGCAACCATCACTGAGCGTTAGTTATTTTTACTCTGGTTTCAAACTTCAAAAAACAGACATGTTCTTAGAATGAAAGAAAATAAAAGAAGGTGTAAGACATATTTGGAGAATGACAAGTAATTGGCGTGTGAACACACATTTGTTCATGAAGAACCACAAAGGGGCAGGAGGCCTGATCATAAGTTGTGAATAAAACACTACAACATCTAGATGTTCCATAGATTGGGAAAGTATAGGTTTTTTATTTTGCTTATGTTTTCTTTGGTAGAGCTAGCAGTGAGTGTAATATGGTCCTAACTGTATTTAATGATTACATATGCAAGGCATAAGGAAAAATGCTTTAGAAACAAGAAATCACCCAGCAAGAATGAAAGAGAATTTTTCTTATTATCCAAAATACCTTTGCTCTGAAGAAGCAGCAGAGAGGACAGGCAGTGTCACTGGCAGGCGGGACCCACCAGATGGGGTGAACACTTCAGTTCTGGCCCTCACCAGCAGCTCCCAGCTGGAGGTCACCTGCCTGTCATAGCCCCTCACCTTCCCTGCCCCCACTTCTCTATATTAAGTGGAAATAATAACACCCTACCCCCCCTCCTGGTTGTTATGAGGTTTAGTGAGACGGCAGGTAAAGTGCCTGGTGCTGTGACTGGTGTGTAGTGGGTGTTCCTTATGTGTATACCGGGGTCCTGGCCATACCCTGGATTCCTGGGACAAACTCCACAGCTACCCCAGCAAAGCCTCCCCAGCCAGCTCTTGAAGTTGGGGTGTATCGCCTCCCACTCTGTCTGGGGAAGGCTGCAACTTCCTGTGGACCAGAATCAGTCTGTTGGGAGAAGCATTTTATCTCCCATCTTGCAAAAGGACATGACAGACAGGTGGAGAATTGAAGCACAAAATTAAAGCTATAAAATAAATTCAACATATTACCTTTATAAATGAGCATTGCATCTGTTTTTGTCATTTCTTTCATATTTTGATTCTGTGTGTTTGCTCTGAGAATGCGTGGAATTTGCAGAGGAAAACTTCATTGCACCTTTCCCTTCATTTGGAGCCTGTAAGGGGCTTGGGGCAAGCATTGTCTTCCGCTGTTCTGAGACACAGGGATAACGGGGTGGCATTTTCCCCTCTCTGTGAGGAAGAAAAGGGTGGAAGTGAACTACAAAGATCTAGTCACAAAAACAAGTGAAAGCACCGAGAAGCTGGTCTAAAGCTACGCAGGACTTCAGGTGACCAAGGCTCATCTGACGCAGTCTGCAGCTCACGCTTGTCAAGTTTGGACGGTGACTTGATCCAAACAAAGGCTGTTCAAGAACTCTTCTCGGGGGGCCAGCGCTGGCTGGGGTCAGGGGAACTTACAACCTGATAGAGCAGATGGGAACATACTTGGCGTTCTCCAGAGCTAGGTGCCTGCAATCGATGCCAAAGAAAGATCTGAGCACTGAGCGCGGAGAGGAGGGGTGATGCTGTCACAGGCAGAGTCTGTGAGCTGGATTTGGACCAACAGCCATGAGACTGTGGCAATCTGACTCGAGGAGTCTGGAACACAGGCTTCGTGGGAAGAGGCAGAGAGAGGAGAGGCAGGAAAGGCAATTCGGTCCGAAATCAGCTAGGACCTGGAAGAGACAGTTAAACAGCTCAGGTCTGATTCCCTGGAAGGTCTCAGCTCTTGCAGCTGGGCATGTGTTTCCCATGCCCGGGACTCACAGAGAACACGCAGCCAAGCTGGAGACAGGTCTGACAGCATCGTGTGTTCATCTGCCATCATCTGGCAAAGCTGAGCCTTATCTGTACTATCCCAGAAAAGAGGCCACAAGGCCACCTCCAGTGTCCCCTGCCATGAGATGGAAAGAGCAGCTTTGCAGTATGACAGGCTGGGTCTGAATCCTACATACAAGCTGTGTGACCTTACACAAGTCACTCAGCTCTCTGACTTCAGCTCCCACTTAGGAAATGAGCACTGTTAAGACCTGCTTAACTTCCCACAGAGCAGAATGTCTTCAGATAGACAGGGGATTCTAGAAGTAAGCAGGCTTGAATTGATTTTCATTTCCATGCTATTGCAAACAGGTCAGTGAACCAGAAAACCATGGAAATTCAGACATTAGAGATCATCCAGTCTGGAGAACTGCACGTCTCAATCAGCTGGGGGCTTTTTTAAAACATGTTTTCCAGCCCTCACCCTTGGGAGTCTGATTTCACAGCCAGGATTGGCCTCCCCTTACCCTTACGTAAAGCTTGAAGAGGCCAGGGGACTTGGCCAAGTGGGGGTCCTGGTTCAGCTGAGCATTGAGGGGGGTCAGGTGGGGACAGGGAGATGCTTGAGGCACCAGCTACACGGGGATGGAGCTAGAAAAGAGGGTTGAGTTCATTGGCAGTCAGACTTGGGGAGTTGACTCAAGTGGGGCCTCCCTGCAAATCTCCACAGGGGCCAGATGCACATCCCCCCACCCCAGCCCATGCCATCCAAGACTTGGGTGGCAGGAGACACAGTCAGAAGCACCAGCTAGGCCCTTGCTGGGTGGTCTCCATTTAGCAGGGCAGGCCAGGCCAGCCCTCTCCTCCCAGTGTCCTGGCTCTCTGGGGACTGCAGGCACAGCAAGTGGTCAAGGGTTAATTAGCTATCATAACACATCGTTCTTGATGTAGGAAAGTAATAACTGCTAATACGTTCTTTATGAAATATGTCACACTGCCCCCTCTGAATAACATGATTTATTTAAGGATTACAGAAATGGAACAAACCTTAGAGATATAGTCAAAACCCCTCCTTTTATAGAACAGGAGACTGGGGGCCAGACAGGAGAAGGAACATGGGACCACACAGTCAGCCATGCAGGAGCCAGGTCCAGGACCCAGGGCCAAGCTCTTACAATGGTGCTCTTGGCATTCCACAACAGAAGATGTTCCATGTTTCCAGAATCCTTTTAATAAGTCACTCCAATTGTGGAATCTGGGGTCAAGAACATGGGGGAGAAACACTGGACCAGGCATGCCTCTTGATACTTCTAAATTCTACCTTGAGGGTAGAGCTGTCTGTGTGCAGATGGGACTCCACCTGTAGGCTGTTCACCTGGCACACTAAAGCCATGGGTTTGAGAACCCTAGAATATTTGGTGAACATGGACCAGACCTCAGGCCACTCTGCTACTCACCATTGCTAGAAAGTGAAATCCCTAGAGAGCTGTGGGGGGGTGTTAAGGGCTTTGGCATCTACTCAGCCTCCTGGTGTTGGCCCAGAGGTGTAGCCAGATGGAGATGGGGATGTGTCCATCTTGCCTGACATTGGTGTGTGAAAGGCAGGGGGGAGTGATGCATCCCCTGCAGGCCAGCCGTGCCTGCAGCTACTCAAATTGACCAAGTTGTGTGTCTCTGTGTGCTCTCCAGGAACATCCCCAGGCTCCAAGATGGCCTTGCAGAGTTCCTTCACTTGCTGGAATGGAACAGTCCTTCAGCTCGGGCAGGCCTGCGACTTCCACCAGGACTGTGCCCAAGGAGAGGACGAAGGCCAATTGTGCAGTGAGTACATAGGGGCTGCCCCTTCCCCCCAAGCCCACACCATTTCCCTCTCCAACCTAAAACATGTGAGCCTGGACAATCTTCCTGATGTCCAGAGCCACTTGTCTCTCATAACTTGCAAAAGCCAGACAATCTTTAAGAGGTGAGCTAAGATTTACAGTCTAGGAGCAGCACAGTCCTCACAGCCTGTGTAAGTTAACAAGAAAACCAGGCCTCGTAGGTGATGCTCTCAGCTCCCTCGTGCTCAGAGAAAACGTGCAGGATAAACTTCAGCTGTGTAATGTGACATGAGAAGCCCTCTATGCCCAGACTTTACCCACTTTTCCAGTCTCTCATCCTTCATCACCTACTTGCCCCTCTTCTACCTCCACCTCCAGCCCCATCAAACCACTTCTCAGCTCCCTAACACCTCCATGGCTTTGCTCATGGGTCTCCTTTACCTGGAATGTCCTTTTTCTTCTCAAGTCATATCTACTCCTTCAAGAACTGCCACAAGAGTCGGTTCTTCTGGGAAGCTTCCTCTGACCACTATCCACAAATACAGTTGGTTCTTCCTCCTCTAGACCTTCCCCCATGCAGTGTTTCCATGTGTCATAACATCTATTAGTTTTTTTTAACAGCTTTATGGAGATATAATTTGCATGCCATATAATTCACCCATTTAAATTGTACACGTTAATGGTTTTTAGTATGTTCACAGAGTTATACAACCATCACCACTATCGATTTTAGAACATTTCCATCACTTCAAAAAGAAATCCTGTACCCTTTAGTTGTCACCCCCTAGCCCTTTCCCCTAGCCCTAGACAACCACTAATCTAGTTTTTGTCTCCATAGATTTGCCTATTCTGGACATTTTGTATAAATGGAATCATTTAATATGTGGTCTTTTGAGACTAGTTTCTTTCACTTATTCTTTCTGATATTTTCAAGGCTCATCCACTTTGTAGCATGTATCGGTATTTCATTCCTTCTTATAGCTAAATAATATTTCATTGTATTGATATACCACATTTTGTTTATGTGTTCATTAGTGATGGGCATTTGGGTTGTTTCCAATTTTTGACTTTTGCGACTAACATTGCTATGAACATTCTAGTACAAATTTTTGTGTGGACGTGTGTGTTCATTTCTCTTGGGTAAATGCCTAGGACTAGAATTTCAGAGTTGTATGGTAACTCTATGTTTAACTTTTTGAGGAATTGTCAAACTGTTTTCCAAAGTGGTGGCACCATTCTACATTCCCATCAACAATGTATGAGGGTTCTCCACATCCATGCCAACACTTGTTATTGTCTGTCTTTTTTATTTTAGCCATCCTAGTAGGAGTGCATGCATTGCATTTTATGGAGACTGTTTCCATGTCTCTCTTCCTCTCTGTGTGCGGACTGTACCCTGTAATCTTTCTTGTTCAAATATCTCTCATGATTCCTGGCATGGTGTAAGTGCTCGCTGACCCTTTGCTAATTGAAATGAATGCATGAGTTGGGAAACTTGGACTCCACAAAAGAAAGAAAATTGTTTGTGGCCACGTCGGTAGTTAGGGGCAGAGTTAGACTCCCAGACCAGTGCTCATGCCTCTTGGACAAGCTGCCTCCCTAGGAGCAATTGCTCCAAATTTCTTTAATTTTATTGCCAGAGAAACCACCAACCCTTACAGAACGCCTATAGCGTAAGCTAGAAAGTGTGCTAGATACTGGGACGGAGAAGAAAAGCATGGCCTCTGTCCTCAAAGAGCTGAAAATCCAACACAGGAGGCAGAGAGTGAGACAACCGAGCCTTAGCTGGGAAAGGATGCAGCAGAGGCACGCCAGGGAGCTGGGGGGTCCAGGTGCAGAGAAAATGCCTCCTTATCAGATACACAGGCACCAAGAAGTGGAATTTTTCAAAATACGTTTTAAAAGTTAACAATGTCCCCCAGGCCATCTAGACTGTTGTTGTTGTTGCTAGATGCCTTCAAGTCGGTTCCAGCTCATAGCAAGCCAATGTACGACAGAACTAAACACTGCCCAGTCCTGTGCCATGCTCACAATCCTTGCTATGTTTGAGCTCATTGTTGCAGCCATTGTGTCAATCCATCTCGTTGAGGGTCTTACTCTTTTTCGCTGACCCTCTACTTTACCAAACATGATGTCCTTCTTTAGGGACTTGTCCCTCCTGATAACTTGTACAAAGTACATGAGATGAAGTCTCATCATCTTCCCTTTCAAGGAACTTTCTGTCTGTACTTCTTCCAAGATAGACTTGTTCATTCTTCTGGCGGTCCATGGTACATTCAATATTTTTCACTAACACCATAATTCAAAGGCATCAATTCTTATTCGGTCTTCTTTATTCATTGTCCAGGTTTCACATGCATAAAAGGCAATTGAAAATACCATGGCTTGGGTCAGGCTCACCTTAGTCCTCAAAGGGACATCTTTACTTTTCAAAACTTTAAAGAAGTCTTTTGCAGTAGATTTGCCCAATGCAATACATCATTTCATTTCCTGACTGCTGCTTCCACGGGTGTCAATTGTGGATCCAGGTAAAATGAAATCCTTGACAACTTCAGTCTTTTCTCCACTTATCATGATGTTGTTTATTGGTCCAGTTTTGAGGATTTTTGTTTCCTTTATGTTGAGATGTAATCCATACGAAGGATGTGGTCTTTGATTTTCATCAGTAAGTGCTTCAAGTCCTCTTCACTTTCAGCAAACAAGGTTGTGTCATCTGCATAGTGCACATTGTTAACGAATCTTTCTCCAATCCTTATGCCACATTCTTCTTCATATAGTCCAGCTTCTCGGAGTATTGCTCAGCATAAAGATTGAATAAGTATGGTGAAAGGATACAACTCTGAAGCACATCATTCCTGACATTAAACCACGCAGTATCCCCTTGTTCTGTTCAAATGACTGCCTCTTGATCTAAACACAGGTTCCTTATGAGCACGATTAACTGCTCTGAAATTCCCATTCTTCACAATGTTATCCATAATTTGTTATGACCCACACAATCTAATGCCTTTGCATAGTCAATAAAACACAGGTAAACATCTTTCTGGTATTCTCTGCTTTCAACCAAGATCCACCTGACATCAGCAATGATATCCCTCGTTCCATGTCCTCTTCTGAATCTGGCTTGAATTTCTGGCAATTCCCTGTTGATGTACTGCTGCAACCACTTTTGAATGATCTTCAGCAAAATTTTACTTGCATGTTATATTAATGATATTGTTTGGTAATTTCCACATTCTGTTGGATCACCATTCTTTGGAATGGGCACAAATGTGGATCTCAGCCAGGCAGCTGTCTTCCAAGTTTCTTGGCATAGATGGATGAGTACCTCCAGCACTGTACCCATTTGTTGAAATATCTCAGTTGGTATTCGGTCAATTCCTGGAGACTTATTTTTCACCAGTGCCTTCAGTACAGCTTGGACTTCTTCCTTCAATACCATCAGTTCTTGATCCTACGCTACCTCCTGAAATGGTTGAATGTCAACCAATTATTTTTGGTACAGTGACTCTGTGTATTCCTTCCATCTTCTTTTGATGCTTCCTGTGTCGTTCAATATTTTCCCCACAGAATCCTTCAAAATCACAATTCAAGGCTTGAATTTTTTCTTCAGTTCTTTCAGCTTGAGAAATGCCAAGAGTATTTTTCCCTTTTTGATTTTCTAACTCCATGTCTTTGCATATGTCATTATGATACTTTACTTTGTCTTCTCAAGCCACCCTTTGAAATCTTCTGTTTAGTTCTTTTACTTAATCATTTCTTCTGTTCACTTTAGATATGTTCAAAGGCAAGTTTCAGAGTCTCTCCTGACATCTTTTTAGGTCTTTTCTTTCTTCCTGTCTTTTTAATGACCTCTTGCTTTCTTCACATGTGATGTCCTTGATGTCATCCCACAACTTGCCTGGTCTTCGGTCTTGTGTTCAATGTATCAAATCTATTCTTGAGATGGTCTCTAAATTCAGGTGCAATATACTTTGGTTCTCATGAACTTATTTTAATTTTCTTCAGCTTCAACTTAAACTGCATATGAGCAATTGGTGTTCTGTACCACAGTTGGCTTCTGGCCTTGTTCTGACTGATGATATGGAGCTTTTCCATCTCTTTCCACAGATGTAGTCAGTTTGATTCCTGTGTTTTCTATCCGGTGAGGTCCACGTGTATAGTCACAGTTTATGTTGCTAAAAAGTATTTGCAATGAAGAAGTCATTGGTCTTGCAAAATT
The DNA here is from genome assembly GCA_030035585.1 of Dugong dugon. NCBI lineage: Eukaryota > Metazoa > Chordata > Mammalia > Sirenia > Dugongidae > Dugong > Dugong dugon. The sequence continues at coordinate 70,262,908 of CM057473.1, forward strand.
CTATCATGTGATCTCCTGAGTCATTTCTATCACCAAGGTCATATTTTCCAACTACAGATCCTTCTGTTTCCAGTTTTCACATTCCAGTCACCAGTAATTATCATTGCATCTTGATTGCATGTTTGATCAATTTCAGACTGCAGAAGTTGTTAAAAATCTTCAATTTTCTCATCTTTGGCATTAGTGGTTGGTACGTAAATTGAATAATAGTCCAGCCTAAGGGGCTCATCTTCCAGTACTATATCAGACAATGTTCCACTGCTATCCATAAGGTTTTCACTGGCCAATTTTTTCAGAAGTAGACTGCCAGGCCCTTCTTAATCTGTCTTAGTCTGGAAGCCCCACTGAAACCTGTCCACCATGGGTGACCCTACTGGTATTTGACATACCGGTGGCATAGCTTCCAGCATCACAGCAACATGCAAGCCACCACAGTACAACAAACTGACAGATGCAAGGTGGCAACTGAACTACTTGGAAAAAAAGGGTTTTGTTTATACTCTCAAATAAAGCAGTAAAGAAGTCCATTTTTCAATTTTGAAAACCTCATTTTTATTCAAAACTTTCAAGTGGCACTTTCCAATGTAATGGAATTGTGGTGTGTTTTTAGATAAAATAGTGTGCAGCTGCACGGAAATGCATGGCTTGTCCTGCACTGCTCTGCTCCTGGCCTTTCTCACAGAGCACTCACAGCACACATGGCCCAAAAACGAAGCCAGACCCACCCACACCTGTGATTTCACATTTGCTTTTTTAAAGTTTTTTGATACCCACTTCCCAGCTGCAACACAGGTCAGGCAGACCATGCCCTGATTTACAATTGGGAAAATGAAGGCACAGAGAAGGTAATTGATTTGTTTGGGGTCACACAGTATCTTGGGAACAGAGCTATGATTAGAGCACTGAGCCTGTGGGAAGTAGCCCATTAGTGTGGGCTCGGGGCCTTTTCCTACCTCTCCTGAGCTTGCCATTAACTGGATTCTAAGGCCAGCTCCAAGCTCAAGGGCAGCCCAACTCTGGTACTGAGGGCAGGCATCTGGAGTCCAAAGGCATTTACGGCCACACTTGAAAAGCTGCTCTGACCAGCTGTCAAATGACAACTCCATCCTGGAAAACACCCCACCGAGTTCTTTGCTGAAAAAATCTGTTGCTAGAAGTTTAATTCAAGAGGTGGATTATTCGGATCTTTTTGCCACTCTGATCCTAGTAGCATTCTAAGCAAATACCATTTTTCTTGTCCATGTACCCCATTCTCTCTTGCCTTTTTCCTGTTTTCCCAGATGCTGATTCTGGAAACCATCCCCATGGCAATAACAACAACAATACTGACTAACCTTTATCGAGCGTTTACTATGTTCCAAGAGCTGCTCTTAACACTTTTCATGAATTAACTTATTTCACCCTCCCAACAATCCTATGTGATGCTATCATACCCATTTTTACAGATGAAGAACTCGAAACTCAAGGAATTTAAGTTATTGTCCATGATCAAACTGTTAGCCAGTGGCTGAGCAGTGGTTCAGATTCAGTTTAACTTCATAGCCCACACAGACCCACTGTAAGCCACACTCATTTGTTTTATGAGTTTCTAATGTTTGGTTCTGTTAAACACAAACCCTACCTATGTATCCACCCAGGAAGAAGGGGCCAGAAAAAAGCTAGGGAACTCCCCTTTCTGGGGAGCTTCAGCTTACTTGCCTCCACCCTCTGGACCTCAGTTTCCTCAGCTGTAATATGAATGGGAACATGGCATCCGGTGATGGGCTGATGTCTGTGAAGCATACAAGACAATGCTCTTACATACACCTGGCCTTTTCCAGGTGGCCTGGAGGCTACTAGAATGTTTTCTCTGAGCAAGTGGTCACCCTGCAGCTCTGTTAGGGATGGGCCAGTCATTCAAGGAATTTCCATGAGAGTCACTAATCTTAGGCCAGGGTAGCCAACCAAACCCTGCCCCAGTTGGAGTTTGGAGGGAAAGAGTAGGTTGCATCCCTTCAGCCCATTCTACCAGAGGACCGGCTTCAACTCCCCACATCTCCCCCAGAGGGGATTCCCACACACTCAGGGGCTGCATTCAGATCACCAGACTCAATCCTGAGCAATGTTTCTGGACCTTTTTTCAGTCCTTAAGAAATTTTGGAGTTGTCCTGGATGAGTGGAGGGCCCCAGATGGAGATGACATTGCCCTTGTCCTCCTTCATCTAATCATAACACCAATCTGTCCATTCCTCCTCCTCCAAACCACAGCCCGCACGCCATCCTCCTTTCCTTCTCCAATGAAGCCACCCTGCATTCCAATTAAACACTGCCACACCCATCCCAGGATGCTGTAACCTAACAAAGGGTGTCTTCTAGATTCCCAGATGTCTCCTGAGCAGGGGCCCCAATACCATGTGGCTTCCCAGAAAGGCACCAGGTCTCCCCACTTCCTTCCCTGGATGAACCCCTGACTCACTGGTATTGCAGGCAAATCGCTCCCCTCCTTGGATTAAATAATCTCTTCTGTAGGGTGGGGTAAACTTGCTGCTGGGCAAAAACAGTTTTTTAAGAGGTTTTTTTTTGTTGTTTTTTTGTAAAATAAAACATGCTTGTAAAATATTTGGAAAACCTAGAAAAGTATACAGGAAAAAATAACTACCACCCATAATACCTATCAGACTTTCAGAGGTAAGCATAATATTTCAATGTATTTCTTCTAGCATTTTCCCCATGACTCTATATTTTCAAGGAAATATATAATCCATATTTATCAAAAATGTTAACAGAGTTGTCACACAGGAAGGAAAACGAATGGTGTCATTTGGCCAGGAGTTTATACTTGGCAGCTCCTACTGCTGCTGCTGAGGTCACATCTCTGTGACTCCACTAATTTGTCTCTTTTAGAATGGAATCAAGTGTCATAATTGCCAAATGTTGCACAATTGATTGGCCTACACACAGTCTGATTTGGCAATCTAATCAATGAAAAAGCTGGTGGGAGCCCAAGAACTGGGCTGGTTAGAGCAGAGCTTCTCACACAGCAAGATGCAGAGAAATCATCTGGGAAGCTTGTTAATAGGCAGGTTCAGGTCCTTCTATTCAGTTTTCCCTGGGTGGTGCAAACAGTTCATGCACTCAGCTGCTAACCAAAAGGTTGGTGATTTGAGTCTACCCAGAGCACTTCTGAAAAATCAGCCACTGAAAACCCTATGGAGCACAGTTCTACTCTGACACGCGTGGGGTCAACATGAGTCAGAATCAACTCGACCTCCCAGTGCTGCTGGTCCTGGGGCCACATTTTGAGTGGCAAAGCGTTGGAGGATTGAACCCACTTCAATTTCATTCAGCAAATAAGGATTGAGAGAGGCCCTACAATGTGTCAAGCACTGAGTAGGCACTTGGGGTGAATAAGAAGAGAAAGGTATGATCAAAGAATGAGTGTGACACCATTAGACCCAAGCCCATGAGCCACCCTTGGCTCAGCAATTGGCCTTACCAACAACTTCCCACACCTGACCTAATCCACACAATCTTCAGTCTGACCCCACCCCACCCCCCAGTTTACAGCAGTAGAAATCCTCTCAGCACTCCCTCCCTCCAAGGTTTTAATTGTCACGTAAATTGTTGGCTTACCATCTAGCTATTTGCCTGCCTCCTTGCCATCTATTCAGTTAGCCAGAAAGAAATGGGGCTTCCAATCCCAGCACACCCAGGGTCCTGTGCCAAGTGAGGACAGAGGTGGGCTTCCAGGAGGTGGAGAATGCCAATGACTTTCCTCTCCCTGTCGGTGGGACATGTGCAGAGTGACCACATAAGCAGCTCCCAGGAGGCATTTCCAGTGAGGCAGCTGAGGGGGCTGTCTCTGCCCCCAAGGGCAGTGTTGGCTGTTTCAGCCCAGCCCCGATGAGTTCCCCTGACCCAGGTGTGAAAGGTAATTAATACTACTACCACCATTTTTGATTTGTACACCTGTCTCTGTAACAATGTGTTTCTATACTCTCTCCTTGATTTTATGCTCAGAACAGTCCTCTGAAATAGGTGCTAATGGTATCTCATTTTACAAATGAGGAGCCTGAGGCTGTGAGGAATGAAGCGACTTGCCTAAGGTCAACAGCCAGGAAGTTGTGAGGCTAGGACTAGAGCCCACATGCCTGGATTCCAGTGCTGTTGGGGTACCAACACTCACAAGTCAGGCTACGTTCGTTCTCTGCCTCCACTCCCTAAAAGGAGGAAATGATGTGCTGTTCAGGCCCCAGTCCAGCCCTGCCTCCTTATACCAGGAAGAGTCTAGAGTCTCACTGTGGCCCCCAGTTTAAAGCACTGTTTGAGAAGGACACGTCACGGAAGGTTGCTTCCTGCCACCAGTTAGTTCTGGCAAAAGGAAGTGGATGTGGGATCCCTGGAAGGGGGGAATAAAAAATAAAACAGAAAGATCTCCTTAGCTTTTGGATTTTTAATCAGAGAAACATATGGGGTTTTAGGGGGAATGATTTCTTCAGGGGGGCATAAATGGGAAGAGATGCTCAAAGTCAGTGACAGCCTGTTTTAATTTATAACTGTGCCTGTCTGTGAAATGCACAGAGAATCAGCGGGAAATGAGTAATAATTCACTAAGGTGCTGTCACAGCCAGGAAGCTTGAGGGGCTTCTTTGTCAGCCAGCTGCTGCCAAGAGAGCTGAGACAGGGGAAGGCCATGGAGAACGGTGGGTCTCAGCAAGAGAGCTCCTCTCCTCCAATGTGCAGACAGTGCCCTGCTGCTATCAAAACAGCCTGGGAGGGTCCGCTGGCTCCTCGGGGCTGACAGCCTTACCTGGAGCTGGAGAAAGTGAGCACTCGCTAACTCTTTTCTTTCCTCCTTCTTCTGTAGGCAGTTGGGAGATAGATGGTCTATAAAGCTGATGTGGCTTCTTAAATGGGACCTGAGATCAATCTGATGTAGATAAAAGTACTTCAAGGTGCTTTACGCTGAGCCAACGAAGCGTATAAAGAGGCCCTGGGGACTGGGATTGCTTTGGTCAGGATCACCTAGGTTATGGTGCAGTAATAAACAATCCCAAAAATGTCAGTGGCTTAATCATAACATTTACAGGGCCTGTCCAGTGAAGGTGGAAGGGGAGGGGTCTCTGCTCTGCAGGATCACTCAGGGACCCAAGCTGTCATAGGCTCTGCCTTATGTAGTAGCACCCTCAGGAGCAAGCACTCTCCTTAGTCACTACAGCAGGAGAAGAGAGGACTAAAGAATTATACACAAGCTTTTCACGGCCTCAACCAGAAGAGACACATGTCACTTCCACTCACATTTCATTAGCCAGAACTAGTCATGTGGCTCCTCTTAACTGCAAGGGGGTTGGAAGATGAAGGGACGCAAATGGGAAGTTTTGAGCAGCGTACGTCTCCGGAGACAGGGGTAGTAATAAGATACCCAAATTAACTCCCAGACATCACTGCCACTGCCATCACCCCATTCTTGTCATTGTGACAACCTTTAGAAATATATTCTAATGAGTTACACATTGGCCTCTCCTGGGGTTCATGTTCATGCTGGATCAGTATGAAGAGCACAGAGAATCAGAAGATCTAGTTCAAGTCTCAACTGGGTTACCTGCTGGCTGTGTGACCTTGGTCAGGTTGCTTAACATTCCTGAGCCTCTGCTTTGTCATATGTAAAACTGGGTTAACAATACCTATGCTCTGAAGTTATTATTATCATTGCGATTTTATTTTCTGAAGACCAGAACCAATACACAAGTTAGGGACTGGGTGCTTCTTTTCATTATGGTCAGTATTATTGTACGTCGAGGGTTCTGGCTGCAAAGGTGTCACCAAAGATAATTTGGTCTCAATTGACTAACTCTGCTTGGCGTTGGCATGTTTTGCCTTGGGCAGTCCTGGGAGTGATTGTGCCCCTGTGCTCTTCCTGCAGGTAACCTCCCTGCTGGATTTTACTGCGACTTCGAGGATGGCTTCTGTGGCTGGACCCAAGGCACACTCTTGCCCCACACACCCCGGTGGCAGGTCAGGACCCTAAAGGATGCCCGCTTCCAGGACTACCAAGGTACTGCCCCTCTCTTCCCTTCCCCTGATGTCCATCCTGGTGTCCACATGGACAGATGAGAGACTTAGGGCACCACTCCAAGCAGCTGGGCCTCACCCTGCCCTGTCGGATAAGCTCAGGGGTCTGCCCAAAGCGTGCCCTGGGTGTTCACACACAATTCCCTTTTCAGATCGTCTGGGGCTTTGGATTGATTAAATCTGGACCCAGGTAGATGGCACCCTTGGTTACTTAAAACTACTTGATGAAAGATTAGTTAGAAGATAAGAATAATGGCAATAAGAATAATCCATTCATTCAGCATGTGCTTACTGAGGACCAAGTATGTTGAGCACAACTATGCTGAGTACAACTAGGCTGGGCACATAACTCACTGAGCGGTAAGAAAAACCATAGACTGTTTCATAACCAGGAGACTAAAGCACATGGAGGCCCAGAGGTAAGGAAAACCATAGGCTACTTTATTAACTGGGGAGACTGAGGCACATGGAAGCCTCTGTCATTTGCCCCAGGTTGTGCCTTGGGCCCCACATCTGGTCCATCCCCCGGGCACAGCCTCCTCAGCCATCACGCACCTGCCAGAACCCATCCTCCCCACAGGGCGTGCTTGGCTGCCCCAGGAGCAAAGAGTCCCCACACACCCAAGAGATGGCCACCCACAGCACCAGACTCAGAGATACCGGCCTGGGCAGGGGTGATATCAGAGAGGGTCTATGAGGCCAGCACAGCTCCTTAAATTGGGCTCCTGCAAAGACCAAGCCATCCAGCCATGTGGGCACCTCCCTGCACAGGGCTGATGGCTCTCTCCCTCCTCCCTCCCCTGCATTTGCCTGCTCTTTATGGAGCTAAAGACCCTCATACCAAAGTACCTCTCTTTCCATGCGAAGATCACACAGCCTGTGGGTTGTTTAAAGAAATAACGATAATAATAATAGAGTGTGAGCAAGGACAACATCTGATCAACCACAAGGACCCCTGTGCAGTTAGTTCTGTTGTGGTCTTCAGAACTGGCTGCATCTGAGTGGGTTGGCTTTTGGCCAGCACACCCTCACAGTGGCCCCGTTGGAAAGAAGGCTGAGTGATTGCAGCCCAGGAGAGTTTTGCAAGGGGCCCTCCCCAGATGAGGAGGGCCTAGGAGCTCTGGCTTTTCCTCCCTGCTTTCTCAGCACATTGCATTGTCCTTGGCATCCTGTCTCTACAAGGAAGAGCAGCAGAGCTCAAGCTAGACCTGATCTTAATGTCTCTGCTCTCAGTATGAAAATTTCCATTACAGCTACCATAGCAAATAAATATCCTGCCCTTGTTGAATACCTCTAGTGACAGGGCTCTCATTGTCTCTTAAAGTAGCCCATTCTATTGTTTAACAGATCAGGATCATAGAACGGTTTTCCTTACCTTGAGGCAAACTCTATCTGTCTATAACTCCTACCCATTGATCATGATTTTGTATCCTGGAGGCCCACAGAACAAAACTACTCCTCTTCCACAAGGCAACCCTCCGACAGTTTGAAGACAACAATTGTTACCCACCCAGCTGCATGAGGTCTCTTCTCTCCCCAGCCACATACCTCAGCTCCTTGAATCTTCCTCAAGGAGAGGTAATGTGCTTCCTGAGATCTCTAGTGCATCTTGAATACTCTGCTCTGGACCCACCTGAATTTGTTAATTGGTAGTAACTCAACCCTTTACCAAGAGAGGGAAAAAGGTAGAAATGAATGGCTAAAGTAGTGCTTGGGGTTCTGTGGGGCCCCTAAAATGTTGTGAGCTAACTCTGGCACCCAACTCCACAGCCCTTACCATCTACAAGATGCTCCACAGTTCCTGGAGGTTTACAGATGTTTCTTCCCATCACCACATGGGGGTCGGACTCATGTCCTCCCAGGTTTGCAAGCTGAGATAACAAGGAATGAGCCTCCTTGGGCAGGGCATGGGACACGGGATGACCTGGGCTCATTTGAGGGGAGAGGAGAGTGAAGGTCATAGTAATCATTGGAGGATAGGGTGCTGGCACTACTGGAAATGGGCAGGGGTGGACAGAGGGCATGATGCAGGCTGCTCCTAGGCTATGAGCTGCTGACCTTAGGAGGTCAGAGTGCAGATGCTGGGACATTGTAAACAGTTTGGAATGAAGACTTTGCATGAGTCAGAGTTCATTGCTGGTGAAAAGAAGGCTCTCTCACCCAATTTAGGAAGCAGAAACACGTGTCCTCAAAGTAGTTCCTAGGCTCCATGAAAACATGCAGAGTCTATTAACCCTGCATTCCTCTCCCAGAACCCTTGAACCCTTCAGTTCCTGATAACGCTGCATTCTTAGCTTTTTTTTTTCTCTCCCCCAGGCCAAGTCCTGTTGCTCAGCACCACTGACGTCCCCATGTCTGAAAGTGCTACACTGACCAGTGCTACATTCCCCGCACCCATGAAGAACTCTCCATGTGAGGCAAGTCTCCATGTTCCTCTAGTTCTCTAACTTCTCCTCCTACCCCTCTCCTTGGTCACTTCCAGATAAACCCCCCCACCCCTAAAATGAAGAAAGTAGCCTGGGTGGTAGGGCTGGTAGTTCTCCTGGGGGTAGGACAAGAGAGCCCTCTTGGCCATCTTCTAGTAAGAGGACGTCCATCAAAATGGTAGTCCCATTTTCAGAGACTCAAACACCCACCCTCAGCTGCATTCAGACATTTACAGGAGGACCTTGACTTCAGCAAACCAAGAAAACATTTGCCGAGACATGACAGGGGACTGTAACAGGATTTACAAAAGACAGAATTCCTTTTTAAAAATATCAAGCTCTCATAATACATTTCCAATAGGATAGAGCATCAAAATTTTGATTTACATAAATTTCGCTAAGACATCAATGGCATTCAGTGAGGCACCTCTAGAGCCACTTACCTGAATGATTCCTGTACCTGTTGTCTCTTTTGTAGGCAGACTGAGAGACTGGCGCCATGATCCTTAGTATAAGGGAATATTCTCTGGGGCCAAGAAAAGTACATAGACCTCAACAAGGCATAGTAACTGAGCTCAAGGACTCTGAGTCAGATTGCTCAAGTTCAAGCGAGGTTCCACCATTGATTAGCTATAAGGATTGTTTGGGCAGGTAATTAACCTCTAAGGACCTCAGTTTCCTCACCTGGAGAGTGAAAACAGTATAGAACCCACCACAAAGATATGAGGATTAGCTAGATTAATGTTCATAAAGGAACAACTAATCGCTAGAAAATGACCCACCACTCATCTATCAGTCTGTTGTACTGTGGTGGCTTTCGTGTTGCTGTGATGCTGGAAGAAATGCCAGCGGTATTTCAAATACTGGCAGGGTCATCCATGATGGACAGGTTTCAGTGGCGCTTTCAGACTAAGACAGACTAGGAAGAAGGACCTGGCACTCTACTTCTGAAAAAATTGGTAAGCAAAAACTTTATTAATAAAACATTGTCTGGCATAGTACCAAAAAATGATCCCTCAGGTTGGAAGGCACTCAAAAGACGAGAGAGGAAAGGCTGCCTCCTCAAAGTAGAGTCGACCTGAATGACATGGATAGAGTCAAGCTTTCAGGACCTTCATTTGTTGATGTGGCATGAAACAAGATGAGAAGGAACAGCTGCAAACCTCGATTAATAGTTGGAATGCGTAATGTATGAAGTATGAATCTAGGAAAATGGGAAGTTGTCAAAAATGAAATGGAATGGAGAAAGATCGACATTCTAGGCATTAGTGAGTGGAAATGGACTGGTATTGGCCATTCTGAATCAATCATATGGTCTACTATGCCAGGATTGACAAATTGAAGAGTAATGGCATCACATTCATCGTCAAAAAGAACATTTCAAGATCTATCTTGAAGTACAACACCGTCAGTGATAGGATAATATCCATAAGCCTACAAAGAAGACCAGTAAATACAGCTATTACTCAAATTTATGCACCAACCACTGAGGCCAAAGATGAAGAAATCGAAGATTTTTTACCGGCTTCTACTGGCTGAAATTGATCAAATATCCAATCAAGAGGCATAGATAATTACTGGCGATTGGAATGCAAAAGTTGGAAACAAAGAAGAAGGATCTGTAATTAGAAAGTATGTCCTTGGTGATAGAAATGATGCCAGAGATCACATGATAGAATTTGCAAGACCAACAACTTATTCATTACAAATACCTTTTTTCACCAATATAAACAGTGACTATACACATGGATCTCACCAAATGGAATACATAGGAATCAGATTGACTACATCTGTGGAAAGAGACAATGGAAAAGTTCAAGACCATCAGTCAGAACAAGGCCGGGGTGAACCGTACAACTGACTATCAATTGATCATATGCAAGTTCAAGTTGAAGTTGAAAAAAATTAAAACAAGTCCACAAGGGCCAAAATACAACCTGAAATATATCCCACCTAGATTTAGAGACTATCCCAAGAATAGATTTGATACACTGAACACTAATGACTGAAGACCAGATGAGTTGTAGAATAACCTCAAGGATGTCATACATGAGGAAAGCAAAAGGTCATTAAAAAGACAGGAAGAAAGAACAGACCAAAATAGATGTCAGAAGAGACTCTGAAACTTGCTCTTGAACACAGATTGGCTAAAGTAAATGGAAGAAATGATGAAGTAAGAGAGCTGAACAGAGAACTTCAGAGGGAAGCTCAAGGAGACGAAGTATTATAATGACATGTGCAAAGACCTGGAGTTAGAAAACCAAAAGGGAAGTACACGCTTGCATTTCTCAGGCTGAAAGAACTGAAGAAAAAATTTAAGCCTCAAGTTGCAATTCTGAAGGATTCTATGGGCAAAACATTGAACAACACAGGAAGCATCAAAAGAAGATGGAAGGAATACACAGAGCCACTGTACCAAAAACAACTGGTCCATGTTCAGTCATTTCAGAGGGTAGCACAGGATAAAGAACTGATGACACTGAAGAAAGAAGTCCAAGCTGCCCTGAAGGCACTGGTGAAAAACAAGGCTCCAGGAACTGTTGGAATACCAATTGAGACGTTTCAACAAATGGATGCAGTGCTGGAGGTGCTGCTCATTCATCTATGCCAAGAAATTTGGAAGACAGCTACCTGGCCAACCAAATGGAAGAGATCTATATTTGTGCCAATTCCCCAGAAAGGTGATCCAACAGAATGTGGAAATTATCAAAAAATATCATCAATATCACACCCAAGTAAAATTTTGCTGAAGCTCATTCAAAAGCAGTTGCAGCAGTACATCAACAGGGAACTGCCAGAAATTCAAGTCTGATGCAGAAGTGGACATAGAACGAGGGATATCTTTGCTTATGTCAGATGGATCTTTGCTGAAAGCAGAGAATACCAGAGAGATGTTTACCTGTGTTTTATTGACTATGCAAAGGCATTTGACAGTGTGGATCATAAGAAATTAGGATAACATTGCAAAGAATAGAAATTTCGGAACACTTAATTGTGCTCATGCAGAACTTATACATAGACCAAGAGGCAGTCCTCTGAACAGAACAAGGGGATACTGCATGCTTTAAAATCAGAATAACTGTGCATCAGGGTTGTATCCTTTTGCTACACTTATTCAATCTGTATGCTGAACACATAATCAGAGAAGCTGGACTATATGAAGAAGAACGTGGCATCAGGATTAGAGGAAGACTCATTAACAACCTGTGATATGTAGATGACACAACCTAGCTTGCAGAAAGCTAAGAGGACTTGAAGCACTTGCTGATCAGAGACCTCAACCTTCAGTATGAAGTTGTCAATGATTTCACTTTACTTGGATCCACAATCGACACCCATGGAAGCAGCAGTCAAGAAATCAAACAACGTATTGCATTGGGCAAATCTGCTGTAAAAGATCTCTTTAAAGTGTTAAAAAGCAAAGATGTCACTTTAAGGACTAAGGTAGGCCTGACCCAAGCCATGGTATTTTCAATCACCTCATATGCATGCGAAAGCTGAACAATGAATAAGGAAGACCAAAGAAGAATTGATGCCTTTGAGTTATGGTGTTGGCAAAAAATATTGAATATACCATGGACTGCCAGAAGAATGAGCAACTCTGTCTTGGAAGAAGTCCTGCCAGAATGCTCCTTAGAAGCTAGGATGGTGAGACATCGTCTCATGTACTTTGGACGTGTTATTAGAAGGGACCAGTCCCTGGAGAAGGACATCATGCTTGGTAGAGGATCAATGAAAGAGAGCAAGACCCTCAACAAGATGGATTAATACAGTTACTGCAAAGATGGGCTCAAGCATAGCAAGGATTGTGAGGATGGGGCCGGACTGGGCAGTGTTTCGTTCTGTATTACATAAGGGTCACTATGAGTCAGAACAGACTTGGCTGCACCTAACAACAACAACCGAAAAGGACATCGTGCTTGGTGAAGTAGAGGATCAGTGAAAATGAGTTAAACCCTCAATGAAACGGATTAACACGATAACCTCAACAATGGGCTCAAACATATCAAAGATCTTGAAGATGCATAGGACTGGGCAACATTGCCTTCTTTTATATGTATATAAGGTCGCCATGAGTTGCAGCCCACTTGACAGAAACTAGCAACAAAAACCACAATGTGTGTAAAGGGCTTAGAACAGTGTCTGACGTGGAGCAAGCAGGGCAATAGTTAACTATTGTTCTTTAGAATATATAATACCCAGGCACAGGCCCTTCAAGCAGATTGTCAGTGCCTGGCACCCAGTAGGACTTGGTGAATATTCATACCAATATAGGAAAGGAGAATGGGAGAAGAAGAGGAGGAGTTTAGCCAGAAATCAGACTCCACGCTGATGGAGAGCAGGGCCCTGTTTTGTGCTGCTTTGCGCTCTCCTACTGCGCCTGCATGGACATCCCGCACATGGTAGAAAGCCAACACATGTTTTAGATTTGGCCAGCCCTCACTTTCTGGAAACTCACAGAGAAATTCCTTTCTGGCTTAGTTTCAGGGATAGCTGTGCCACCTCTCAGCAACTGGATTCCTTTCAAGTTGTGGATGTTGTGAAACTGATCCGATTCCCTTCCCCTCCTTTGGCTGCTAGACATCCAAGGGAGGCAGCCCTTGGCCAAGCAGAGGTGCAGACAGTGGGCTTCCTCTGCAGGGCAAATTGAAGCCCTCCAAGGATTTTGTGAAATAAAAACTCACCGAATTAAATAAGAATGGGAAAGATGTACAAATGATTGTTTTGTTTAATTTGAGGAATGGTGAAATGAAATCTGAGAGCAAATACAACTTCACGATACACAGTCCGTACCAGCCTCACTTCAGGCTGGATTTTATGACTTCTGCAATTGCCTCGTCTTTCTCGCCTTCTTCCAGTTTATGTTATCTTACTCGATTTTATGTATCTCTGTGAGCCACCTTAAATCCTTCTTGGAAGAAGTCAGGGAACAGATAAATAGAGTCATCAAATTAAACTGAATTGTATTTGAGGAAGCATACTATCTGATGCAGATGGTGGAATTGCACAGTCATCTTTGATATTTCTCAGATGCCTCTGTGCAGGTCCCCAGAAAACATGGCTTCTTAGAAGGAAATCAAAATGAGGAGAGACAGTTGGCTCACCTGAGAGGCAGGAGGATCCTTAAACACATTTGATCTTTAAATTTATTTTCCACTGGATTTAATGTGAGCCTGATTTCAGAAAAAGAAGTCAAGGTAAAAATGAGATTTTCCTAATACTTCATCATCTCTAATAACCTTTGAGTTGATCAATAGATTAAACAGGTGCTTTGTTTTAGTGGCATGTTTTATTTTTCCTCCAGCTGATTTTGCTCTGGGCTGTTTCTGCCATTTCCTGCCCTTTTGCAGAACTGGGCTCAGCAGGTGTAATGAAGAGAAGGGAATGAGTCCACTGCACTCTTGGCTCCAAGTTGTTTCACCTATTGTGGATGGGTTTTTGAATTCCCAGTGTTGGGCAGAATGTTTTCATCAGAAAAATAAATAACCAAAATAGAAATACTCATTTGAAGGATGGTAAGCCCCACCATTTATTTTATTTGAATCCTAACTACAGAAGCCAGGAAGTTAATTTCCTTTTCCCAGGCTTGCTGGCAGGGAAACAGGATATTGCATTGCTGTATGGAGACTCAGTTAAATCAGGGCCTTCAAACCCCACCAGTCCTAAAGGGGCCTCCATTGGCTGTAGGGCACAAGTGCAGGAAGGTAGGCCATAGGTGACGTCCCCAAAGAGGGTCAGGCCCACAGGGACGGGCAGCTGGCCAAGCTGAGCTCCCAGACTGACAGCCGGGAGGTTCCCAATCCACCACAGTGGTTTCCTCTAAGCCCACACCAGTCCTGGCCCATGGGACCACCAGGGAGCTGAAATAATTGCAGAACATCTCAAAAGGCTCCCTCAAGAAAACCCATAATCATCAGTGGATATCCAAAGGGTCCTGGTGTCTCCTGAGACGGATCTTCTTGAAAATCTAGATAACAAGTCACTAATAGGTTTGTTTCTCCACCTGCAGTCACTTGGAGGATGTCATACATGCAGATTCTGGGCCCACCCCAGACCTCCTGCATGGCATTACTGTGTAGGAGCCAGGAATCTGCATCTTCAAATGCCCACCCTCGGTGATTTGGATGCCTGCTGACACTTGATGGCTACTGGCCATAAGGTGCACTTGCCAACTGTGACCAAAATTCATTCTGAGCCCATTTAGAGTTTTCCTCAGTTATCTATGACTCCTAACCAGTTGCTGTCAAGTTGATTCTAACTCATGGAGACCCCATATGTGTCAGAGTAGAACTGTGCTCCACAGGGTTTTCAATCCTTGATTTTTCAGAAATATATAGCTAGGGCTTTCTTCTGAGGCACCTTTGGGTGGACTCCAACCTCCAGCCTTTCAGTTAGCAGCTGAGCTCTCAGGGACTTCAGGGCAGGATATAGGTTCTCTGTGGCACCTCTGGGTAGACTTGAGTTGCCAAACTTTCAGCTAGCAGCTGAGCATGTTAACCATTTACACCACCCAGGGACTCCACCTGTGACTCCAGTAGTGGCATATAACTTGCCTTCTAGAAAGATGAGTCAGAGGATGGGTTGAAATGATGAAGTGGAGCCCGGGGAAACAGAAGGGCCTAGGGAGACAGAAGGGCCTGGGAAAACGGCCCTCGGAGTCCACACGCAGCCGGGCCAGATGCCCACCAACAATGGAGACCTAGCCAGGGCGCCTCTGTGCCGCCTGGCTTTAGAGCCCTCCAGCCGTGCCCCAGCTCCGCCACCTCCCTCCAAACGCCTGCAGCACCACCACCGCCTCACACTGGCTGGCCGGCTGCAGGCGCTGCCTCCTCTCCCTCTGCAGAGTTGCACATAGGGCATAAATATTTAAAGACTTCAGCCTAGCCCAGCCACAAACAAGAAAGAACATTGTTTGTCCCTCCCTCCTCCCCTCACCTCCTGCAAGCTACTCTCTGTGGGAGACGGGAGCCACTTACAATATATTCTATTTTATTTTTATTTTGTTGAGCTCCAGTTCAAATAATTAGTTACCACTGGCGGGGGTTGGGGGGAAGGTTGCGCTGGCTTTCATGTGTTCATTTGCTGTCAGACCTGCTCTTGCGTCTGCTTTGGCTTTGAGACACATGCTGATGTGTCTAGCATTGCAGCTGCTGGTAATAAAGGGGACGCAGAGCGGCAAGGGCCCGGCGCACGCCCCTCCCCCTGCCTTTCACACATCCTAGAAGCCTGAATGTCTCAACAAGCCCCGTGTGGTTTGAAATTCTATTTTATTTGAATAGCCTACCCTTGACTAGAATAATTTAAACCATGTTCTCAGGACAGAACAAGGCCTGGGAGGGTTGGGGGGCAGGGAGTAGGCCTCCCTCATTTTCTTTCTCCCTTCCAAAACACTGAAGCAGTTTTCCTTCTATGAACTGCAGGAATGAAAGGGACCCAGGAAGTGGGGTGTGGCCCAACTGATTTTGTGGGGACATCTGAGCATCCAAGGCCTAGCCATTTCCAGCTAACCTTTCTGCCACAGACATCAGCCCCGGTGATAAGCAAGAGTCAACTTTGATCAGCTGCTGGGGGCTGCTGAGCTGCAGGGCAGAAGGCGACCCAGCTGGACTCCTCCATGTCTGCCTGGGCTATCTGGCCTACAGGGAAAGACCCACATTCTGCATCATTAAACCCACAGTGTGGCCCAGAGACATGGTGGAGGAACCTGGTGTCTGGAGTTGCCCTCTGCTATCCCCTAAGCCTGCTCAGAGCCCCACTGAGCACCCCTATGGTGGCAGGGCCCCGAAGGCTAGGGGCCAGGGGAGTTTTCAGTAAATTGCACTCTGGTTGATTTTTCAGACGTTTCAGGGTACTGGAAGCAGGGTCCATCCTTTCCCAGGGATTCAGCTGGTGAGGTTTCTCCCGCATCTCAGTGATTCAGAAGCAGAATAAGTTAGAGCCACCCCGTCTGTGTTGACTGGGCTCATTCCTATGTCTCCCCACATCCTTCCAGTTGGCAGACAAATAGGACTTTTAAGATGGGAAGAAGAGATGAACTTTTCTGACTGTTGTGTTTTAAAAATTTATCAAATTCAATGACAAAATCTTCTGTGGAAAGACAAGAAAAGGAGAGAATAATCATAATAACAATTTTAAGGTGGTTTGAGATAGAGAAAAGAACAAAAGCAGAAGAGCTTTTCCTTTATCATCCCCCCATCAAAACCTCATCAACGAGTTGCCGACTCCAACTCAAGGCAGCTCCGTATGTGTCAGAGTAGAATAGTGCTCTATAGGGTTTTCAATGGCTGATTTTTTTCCAAGTAGCTCACCAGGCCTTTCTTCTAAGGGCGCTCTGAGTGGACTTGAACCTCCAATCTTTTGGTTAGCAGCCAAGTGCTTAACCATTTGCATCACACTGAATCAAAAGGGGATGAGCAGGGATATTCAGTTCTGAGCATGGTTACTGAACAGATCCTACATGTCAGGGGCATGGGCAGGGCTGCAGAGGAAGTGGGAGCAGCTCATCTCGGCAAGACCCACAGCCAGTAAGGACAAAGTCAAGGTCAAACCCAGACCGAGGACTCCAAGTTTCATGCTCTATCACACTTCCCTGCCGGGGAGGGGTGAGGGGATATAATACCTTCTCAGCTAAGAGGGAGTTGATATGAGCCTCGACAGCAGTCCCAACGACTGTGAACTGGCATTGCTCTCACCTAATTCAGGGCCCCAATCTGGAGGCAAGAAGGAAAAACCACCCCATTCTGTAAAACACTATTTAGCCACTTAGTCTCTCCTCACCCTGGGAGTAGTCCACTGGGTCTAGTTGCTGAGCAAACAAGAGAACATTGGCACTCATCTATGGGACTTTTAGCCCCTCTGTGACTCATATGAGTGTACCCTATTCTTAACCCACATGGTCTCATTTATTTCAGCAAATCAGGAAGGAGAAGCTATTTCAAGGACCTCATGGGCTTGATCCTGAGTGAATTTATCATTGCCTGGGTCCACCCCATCCTCTGCATAGGACAGCATGTGCTCATTTCGGGAGAAGGACACTGCACCCTTCCCCTCCCTACTTACCCATTCTCCCCTGTGCCGAGGCTGACTGCTGACCAACGGAGGGACAAGCTGGCCCCTACCAGGATCAACTGAAGTCTAGCTCTGTCCTTGTGTGGTCAAAAGATGCTGCACAAACATTTTGTGGTGTTTGTAGAAACCCTCTTTTTTTTTTTTTAGTGTTTTTTTTTTTAATTGTACTTCAGGTGAAGGTTTACAGAACAAATAGTTTCTCATTAAACAGTCAGTACACATATTGTTTTATGACATTGGTTAACAACCCCACGACATGTCAACCCTCTCCCTTCTTGACCTCTTTTTTTTTTTTTTTTTGGTGAAAATATACGTAGCCAAAGATACACCATTTCAAAAATTTCTACATAAACAGTTTAGTGACATTGATTATGTTCTTCGAGTTCTGCTGCTATTCTCACTTTAGATGAAGGTTTACAGAACAAAATAGTTTCTCATTCAACAGTTAGTATACATGTTGCCCTGTGACAATGGTTAACAACCCCATTACATGTCAACACTGTCCTTACTCAACCTTGGGTTCCCTATCACCAGCTTTCCTGTCCCCTTCTGCCTTCTAGTCCTTGTCCCTGGACTGCTGTGCCTCATTAGTCCCATTTTGTTTTATGGGGCTGTCCAATCCCTTGGCTGAACAGTGAACCTCAGAAGGGACTTCACCACTGAGCTAAAAGGGTGTCTGGGGGCCATACTCTCCTTTAGGCCAGTAAATCTCGTCTTTTTTTTGTGAGTTAGAATTTTGTTCTGCATCCTTCTCCAGCTCTGTCCAGAACCCTCTGTTGTGATCCCGGTCAGAGCAGTCAGTGGAGGTAGCCAGGCACCATCTAGCTGTACTGGACCCAGTCTGGTGGAGACCTTGGTAGCTGTGGTCCATTAGTTCTGTAGAAACCCTCTTGTTAATAGTTAAGAACCAGTGCCAGGCTAGAGGGGACCCCAGGGGTATCATCAAATCTGTCTCCCCTCCCACCAAGCCCAGCCCCTTTGGTCAGGTATTTGAGAACTGAGATACACATCAGGCAGCACTCCTGTGTATATCCATTTGCCATCTCATCTGATGCTTGACTTCCCTATACAACATCCCCTCGGGGACAGAGTTCAGGATCTCAGTGCCAAGTCCAGCTCAACTTTGAGAGCTCTGGGCTTCTGGGCTTGCCTGAATTAAGCCCAAATTCAGTTAGGCTGGTCAGGGATTGTTTCCACACTCTTTGTTCTCTGCACCACTCTGCTTCCTGCTTTGGGGACTGTCTTAGTTATCTAGTGCTGCTGTAGCAGAAATACCACAAGTGGATGGATTGCTTTAACAAAGGCACTTATTGTCTCACAGTCTAGCAGGCTAGAAGTCTGGATTCAGAGTGTCAGCTCCAGGGGAAGGCTTTCTCTCTCCGTTGGCTCTGGGGGAAGGTCCTTGTCATCAATCTTCCCCTGGTCTAGAAGCTTCTCAGTGTAGGGTTCCCAGGTCCAAAGATGCACCCCCCTCTTGGTTTTTCATTCTCCTCCTGGTGGCATGAGGACCTCTATCTCTCTGCTTGCATCTCTCTTTTATATCTCAAAAGAGATTGACTCAAGATACAACCTAATCTTGTAGGTTGAGTCCCACCTCATTAACATAACTGCCTCTAGTGCTACCTCATTAACATCATAGAGGTAGAATTTACAACACATAGGAAAATAACATCAGATAACAAAATGGTGGACAATCACCTAATACTGGGAATCATGACCTAGCCAACTTGACACACAGTTTTGGGGGACACAGTTCAATCCATAACATTCTGCCCTTTGGCCCCCAAAAATTCATGTCCTTGCCACATGTAAAACACATTCTCCCCATCATATCACAGCAAAAGTCTTAAATCAACTCCAAGGCCAAAATCTAAAAATTCCTCTTCGTCTGTGAAATCTAGAATACAAGTTATCTGTTTCCAAAGTACAGTAATGGAACAGGCACAAACTAACATGTCCATTACAAATAGGAGAAATTGGAAGGAAAGAAGGGATAACAGGTACCAAGCAAGTCAGCAGAACACATTACACTAGCCCTCAAGACTTGAAAATAATCCTCTGCTCTCTGAGAGCATTTAGACAATCACCCTGCCCTCCAGAATCTAGCTATTGGCCACACTCTCTGGATTCTAAGCGGAGGCCCCTCCATCCTGGGCTTCAGCCCCACCTTCTAGGTCCACTGGAATGGCAACTCTTTTGAGATATAAAAGAAAGAAGCCAGTAGAGAGACAAGGGGACCTCATACCAACTAGAAATTAGCTCCAGGAGCACAGAGTCTCTTTTGGACCCAGGGTCCCTGTGCTGAGAAGCTCCTAGACCAGGGAAAGATTGATGACAAGGACCTTCCTCCAGAGCAGACAGAGAGAAAAAGCCTTCCCCTGGAGCTGGCACCCTGAATTCAGACTTTCAGCCTACTAGACTGTGAGAGAATAAACTTCTGTTTGTTAAAGCCATTCACTTGTGATATTTCTGTTACAGCAGCACTAGATGACTGAGACGGGGACCATCCAAGAACTAGGATCAGGACTCTATAATAGATACTTGCCATATAGCTGGTTGTCCACTCTCTGCCCAGGAGGGCATAATGTTGGGCCCAGCAGCAGGCACAGTGCCCCTCTGGCTCCCGAGGGGATCCTGAATCAATCAGGACAGCTGGCTGCCCCCCTGCCTGGACCCTGCCCCATAACCCAACAGCCATGATATCTCCTGTGTCCAGAGGAATCCAGTTGGTTGTATTGGGCCACAGTATGCTCCTAAGGCAATGAGGGATATTAGAAAAAGCAGGGACTTGGAATCCCTTAGACCTTGGTAGAATCCTGCCACTTTCTAGCTGGGCAACCTGGTACAAATCACCTGGCTCCTCTTGACTTCCATATCCTCTGCAGGGTTTCTGTTAGAAACAAGAGAGACAAGATATAAGACATGCCTAGCCTGGTTCTGGGCACATAGTAGATGCTTCACAAATGGCTCATATGGTTTCTGCTACCCTACTGCTGCTGTTACTATTATTATCTGATTTTTATGATGATTCTGAGATTAAAGGCTGAGCCGGCCCTATCCAAGGAGCATAAATCTGAAGACTCTGGCCTCTCCTTTCCTCTGGGTAGCCTGGCCATAGTGAGGATAGGGTGCTGTCCAATCAATGACGGGTAAAATAAGCCAACACTCTGCCTGCAGCAGATGGGCCCCTGACATCCCCTTCATCATCCTTACCAGTGGTAGCATTCCTCCCCCCACCCAGCCAGGGCATGGGGAGCACCCTCTTCCAAAAAGGCAAAATTTCCTTTGCCCACTGCCCTCTCCCCAACCCACTCCCAGCAGAGGCCTAAAGAGAATAATAACCCTTTACCTTTATATAGTCCCAATGTATTCAGAGGAACCATTACCCCACAGCCCTGCCCCCTTGAGGGGAGATGGTACTGTCACCCTTTTACAAATGGGGAGATTAAGGCTAAGAGGGGGAGGCCTGTCCACCTGCGATCATGCTATCTGGCCAGCAGTGAAGCAGGGTGTCCCTGAGGATTTCCTCAAGGGGAAATCCTGTGGGTGGGAGAGCTGTGGCAAATAAGGGGACTGACTCATCAAGAAAGGAGAGGAAGCACAGACAAAAGAGCTAGGGCGGATTGTCACTTCTCCTCTGAAGGGAGTCAGATGAAATGACCCAAAGCAGGACAAAACAAGACTGAGTTTTCTTCTGAAATCTCTTGTTTTAAGTCTAAAATAAATGCCAGTTCTGCATTTTATTCCCTAACATGCCTGTTTGTCTAGATACAAAAATGTGATTCATTACTTAACATTGAGTGGCTAATGCTTCAGGAAGCTGCACTCCCTTTATCCTGTAGCTTTGGGTATGGCTAGGGAGACCTGGAAGGCATGTGTATCCCCAGTTTAAGAAGTCTGGAGGGAGAGCTCCAGCTCCACTTCTTCCTCCTGAACCCCATTGTCTCCGCATCTGTGTGATCTCCCTCTACCCACCCTGGCCACAATGAGATCCAGACATGGTGCATTTTGAAGAGTATCTGTCTTGCCCCAGTAGTTCCTGAAAGCCAGCCTCAACTTTGGTTACCCCTTCCCACACCCTATAAGCCACCCTGACCCTATACCTGTGTCTGAAACCCCTAACATCCCCAATGATGGAAACATTGATCTCAGAAAGGACGTACGAGAGTCCCTGAGTGGTGCAAACCATTAAGTGCTCAGGACCATTGCTAACCAAAAGTTTGGTGGTTCAAGCACCTGGTGATCTACTTTCAAAATATCAGCCATTGAAAACCCCATGACATTATGCTGAGTGAAATAAGTCAGTCACAAAAGGACAAATATTGTATGACCTCACTTATATAAAAAAGACAAGAAAAGGCAAATGTATAGAAATCAAAGTTTATTAGTTGTTACCAGGGGTGGGAGGGAGGCGGAAAAGAGGTGGGGGAGAGGCTAACGGTGATGGAAAAATTGCACTGAGTAAGGGTAGGGCTACACAGCTGATGATTGTAATTGCTATCAATAGGTTAAACACCTGTAAAAAGCTGAATTGGCAAAAGTTGTGTGATATATTTACAACAACAAAAGAAAAAAGTAGCTGCTGAGGCTGCTTATGTACAACCAAACACCTCATGGGATTTGGTTCCTTGGTTTGAAGTTTTAGGGTCATGGTTTCATGTGACATTCCAGTTAATTGGCCTAATAACATGTTTATTGCTCCTGTTCTATCTCATAGTTCATGGTATACCGCCTGGGGTCTTAAAAGCTTGCAAGGGGCCATCAAAGGCACAGCAATTGGTGTCTATTCACCTGGAGCAACAGAGAAAGAAGGAGAGTCAGGAATAGGAGGAGGATAAGGAAAGTGTAGCTAATTGCCTCCATGAACAACTGCCCCTTTTGCCATGAGACCAGAAGAACTAGATGGTGCCTGGTTACCATTACTGAATATTTTGATCAAAGATTCTATAGAAGAATCCTGATCAAAAGGGGGAAAATTCAGAGCAGAATTTAAAATTCCGATGGAATCCAGACTTTCTGGATCCATGGAGGGTGGAAGAACCCCTGAAACTACTGTCCTGAGATAATCTTTAAACCTTAAACCAAAAATACTCCCTGAAGTCATCTTAAAACCAATCAGTAGTTTAGCTTAACTAGTAAAAAAAGTCTGCCTTGAACATTATGCTCTTTTAATAATTGTCTATATGGGATCAAATTGGCAACAGCAACTCAAAAGATTAGATAGGAACGTTAGGGGGCACTGAGTTTATACTAATGAAGGAGGAACAACTCAGAAAATGAGGGTGAGTAGGTTGTACAACTCAAAGAATGTAATCAATGTCACTAAATCATACATGTAGAAAACTGTTAAGTTGGTGTGTGCTTTACTGTGTATATTGTCAATAATAACAACAAAATAAATAAAATATAGAGGGAAAAAAAAGAGAAAACCCCATGAAGCACAGTTCTACTCTAATATACACTGAGTCACCATGAGTTGAAGTCCATTCCATGGCAGCTGGTACTCGTAAGCATGTACTGCTTTGCACTGGGGTGGGGGGAGGATAGAAGTGGTTCTTGAGGTCTTTTCCAAGCGGCTTTTTCCGAAGACTCACTGGATGAGTAAAAGATTTTTGGGCCCCACTTTCAGCCTGTAGTAACAACCATCCAGTACACTTGTAGTAGCGTTACTGTGACAATAATCCCCTATATGTCAAAGATTCCAGAGCCTTTCCACATCCCACAACTGCCCTGTGAGGTGAATGGAATCTTCACCATTCTACAGATAAGGAACCTGAGCCTCAGGAAGGTTAGGAGACTCTCCAAGGTCACGCAGCTAAAGAATGGAGGAGCCAGAACTCAAATTCTCATCTTCTGACTCCAAAGGTAGTTTCTCACCTGTGCCAGGGCAGACCATCCGCTCCTGTGGTGGACTCAGAAAGGCAGTCACGCTCAGGAGGAGAAGGGTGGGCAGCTGCAGTCGATGCTATCAGAGGAATGAGAGAGGCAGCCTGGAATTTAACTGGACTGGGTGGGCACACAGACACCTGGAGGGAGGGGCAGGAAGGGTGGGGAACACAGAGGGTGCACCAGCAAGTATTGACTGCAAGTCTACCATGGGGTGGCCATACCTGGAGACAGGCCAGGTGGGCCTGGGGTCTGTTCTGGGAGTTTTTTCAGCAGAAAAGTTAAGAGAACTTACTTCCAGGGTGAAACGTTCTGGTCTCCAGGTTACTAACGGATCACTCAGTTGGGTTACATTAAAAAGGATACCAAAATTCTTAGATAGAACCCTCAAACACCCTAACTCTTTGTACTTCTAGGAGAAAAAAATAAAATCTTCCATCAGTCTGGTGTTCAGGGAAGGGACCTCAGCATCTGTAAAGCCAAGTAAGGGAGTAACTATAAAACACTTATCCCTACTATATGGCTGGCACTGTGCTAAGAATTTCAAATGCATTATCTCATTATCAAAACAGGTTTGTGAGGAATTCTTACCCACTTGCACTGATGCAGGAGTCCCTGGGTGGCACAAAAGGTTAAGCACTCAGCTTGTGACTGAAAGGTTGGCAGTTCAAAACCACCAGAGGCTCCTTGGAAGAAAGTCCTGGCAATCTGCTTTCGAAAGGCCAGCCATTGAAAACCCTATGGAACACAGGTCTACTCTGAAACACATGGGGTCACCATGAGTCAGAATCAACTTAGGGCAAAGTGGGGGTTTTTTGATTTGTTTTGTTTCATACTGATGCAGAACCTGTGGCTTAGAGAGCTTAAGTGACTTGCCCACAGTCACCCTGCTAGTAAGTGGCAGAGCCAGAATTCAAACCCAGGTCTGTCCAACTTCAAAGCCAAATCCATAGACACTCTATGGTCACTGGAATTGACTTAAGGCACCTGAGTCTAAATCCCAACTCTGCCACTTATGAGTCATATGACCCTGAACAAGTCACTTCCCCTAACTGGGAATAAAAATACCTGTTTTACTTGCTACATAAAGTTGTGAGTATCAGATGAAAATATGAAAACTCTTTGTAAACACTACAATACTTTATAAATGGCGATTATCATTAGTATCCCTCCTCTTAATTTTGCACAAGTATGGAGAAGTCACTGCTGACCTAAATTCAGACACTGTGGATGTTCATATTTCTCCTCTAAGGCAATTAGCATCATGTGAGCAGCTTGGAGGCATTACAGTAGTCCCCCTTATCTGCAGGGCATACATTCCAAGACCCCCAGCTTTTGCCAGAAACTGCATATAGTACCAAATCCTACATGTGCTATGTTTTTTCCTATACATACTTACCTATGATAAAGTTTAATTTATAAATTAGGCACAGTAAGAAATTAACAACAATAACTAATAATAAAATAGAACAATTATTAAGTAATATAAGGTTACTTGAACACAAGCACTGTGATGCCAAGACAGTTGATCTGATAACTGAGACGGCTACTAAGTGACTGACAGGTGGGTAAAGTATACAGCGTGGATACACTGGACTAAGGGATGATTCACCTCCCAGTCCAGACAGAGTACCAGGTTCATCACACTACTCAGAATGGCACACAATTTAAAATTTATGAATTGTTTATTTCTGGAATTTTCCATTTAATATTTTCAGACCACAATTGACTTCGGGTAACTGAAACTGTGGAAAGAGGAATCATGAATAAGGGGGGACTACTGTATTTTGTGCAGTCCTTAGCATTAGCACCAGCAGGCCATGCCCAACAAACTTGCTTAATTAATTAATTAATTAATTGTACAAACCCTCGATTGTAAGCATAACCTAGTCCAGGACAAGAGCTAACAAGGATATTCCTCACGGATTCTCAAGGATCCAATAAAGGAACCCCTACCTGAGATTTCTGAGCCAAAATAGTTCTTACCACAGTACCAAGAACTAAGAGGCCATTGGAGCCAAGAATTCTGTCACTACTCACTGTTATGTGGGTGATGGTGCCAGGATACATGCTAATGGGCCAAAGTAATCAACAGTAATTGTAATTGTAGCCCGACATAATTAATTTAATAATGCTGAGCCATTCAAAGTTAATACCTCTGTCATTGCATCATGAAACCAAGGCCTGTGGAAAATTACTATTAAGGCTCATGGAGGGGAATAGAATCTTTCTTGGCACTTGGCACAGATTTGGGCCCCATTCAAAAGCCATATGCTTATCATGGACCCTCATGGCTAACCCTGAGATCATTATAAACAAATTCATGTGGCCCACATACAGGTCCACCAAGTGTCTGTCAGTTTCAGTTTGTCTTACAGTGGAGGCTTGCGTGTTGCTGTGATACTGGAAGCTTTGCCACTGGTATTTCAAATACCAGCCGTGTCACCCTTGGTAGAAAGGTTTCAGCTGAGATTCCAGATTAAGACAAATTAAGAATGAGCTGACAGTCTACTTCGGAAAAAATTGGCTAGTGAAAACTTTATGAATAGCCGGGGAACACTGTCTGCTATAGAGCTGGAAGATGAGTCCCTCAGGTTGGAAGGCACTCAGAATATGACTGGGGAAGAGATGCCTCCTCAAAGCAGAGCCAACCTTAATAACGTGGATGGAGTTAAGCTTTCGGGACCTTCATTTGCTGATGTGGCACGACTCAAAATGAGAAGAAACAGCTGCAAATATGCATTAATAATTGGAATGTGGAATGTACGAAGTATGAATCTAGGAAAATTGGAAGTTGTCAAAAATGAAATGGGACCCATAAACATCAATATCCTAAGCATTGAACCCACTGCTGTCGAGTCAATCCCAACCCACAGCGGTGACCCTAGAGACTCTAGAGGACAAAGTAGTACTATCCAATGAGTTTCCAAGGGATGGCTAGTGGATTTGAACTGCCGACCTTTTGGTTAGCAGCCATATCACTTAACCACTGCACCACCAAGTCTTCATCCTAGGAATTAGTCAGCTGAAATGGACTGATAGTGGCCTTTGAATCAGATAATCCTATAGTACACTATGCCAGGAATGACAAATTGAAGAGGTATGGCATTCGTTCATCATCAAAAAGAACATTTCAAGATCTATCCTGAAGTACAGCACTGTCAATGATAGGATAATGTCCATACGCCTACAAGAAAGACCAGTTAATATGACTATTATTCAAATTTATGCACCAACCACTAATGCCAAAGATGAAGAAATTGAAGAATTTTACCAACTTCTGCAGTCTGAAGTTGATCAAACATCCAGTCAAGAGGCATTGATAATTACTGGTGATTGGACTGCAAAAGTTGGAAACATAGAAGGACTGGTAGTTGGAAAATATGGCCTTGGTGACAGAAATGATGCCGGAGATCACATGATAGAATTTTGCAAGACAACTGACTTACCCATTGCAAATACCTTTTTTCAACAACATAAACGGTGACTATATAAGTGGACCTCACCAGATGGAATACACAGGAATCAAATCTGCTACATCTGTGGAAAGAAACAATGGAAAAGCTCAGTTATCAGTCAAAACAAAGCCAGGGGCTGACTGTGGAACAGACCATCAATTGCTCATATGCAAGTTCAAGCTGAAGTTGAAGAAAATTAGAACAAGTCCACAAGAGCCTAAGTATGTCCTTGAGTATATTCCACCTGGATTTAGAGACCATCTCAAGAATAGATTTGACACATTGAATGCTAATGACTGAAGACCAGATGAGTTGTGGAATGACATCAAGAACATCATACATGAAGAAACCAAGAGGTCATAAAAATGACAGGAAAGAAAGAAAAGATCAAAATGGATGTCAGAAGAGACTCTGAAACTTCCTCTTGAATGTAGAATAGCTAAAGCAAAAGGAAGAAATGATGAGTAAAGGGACTGAACAGAAAATTTCAAAGGGTAGCTCCAGAAGACAGAGTGAAGTATTATAATGAAGCGTGCAAAGACCTGGAGACAGAAAACTGAAAGGGAAGAACACATTCAGCATTTCTCAAACTGAAAGAACTGAAGAAAAAAATTCAACCTTCAAGATACAATATTGAAGGATTATCCTGGGAAAATATTTATGACATAGGAAGCATCAAAAGAAGACAGAAGGAACATGCAGAGTCACTGTACCAAAAAGAATTGGTTGCCATTCAACAATTTCAGGAGGTAACATATGATCAAGAACCAATAGTACTGAAGGAAGAGGTCCAAGATGCACTGAAGACATTAGCGAAAAATAAGACTCCAGGAATTGATGGAATACCAGTTGAGATGATTCAACAAATGGATGCAGTGCTGTAGGTGCTCACCATCTATGTCAAGAAATTTGGAAGTCAGCTACCTGGCCAACTGACTGGAAGAGATCCATATTTGTGCCCATTCTAAAGAAAGGTAATCCAAAAGATTGCAGACATTATTGAACAATACCATTAATATCACACACAAGTCAAATTTTGCTGAAGATCATTCAAAAGTAGTTACAGCAGTACATCAATGGGGAACTTCCAGAAATTCAAGCTGGATTCAGAAGAAGACATGGAACAGGGGATATCATTGCTGATGTCAGATGGATCCTGGCTGAAAGCAGAGAATACCAGAAAGATGTTTACCTGTGTTTTATCGACTATGCAAAGGCATTTCACTGTGTCAGTCATAACAAGTTACAGATAACATTTCCAAGAAAGGGAATTCTAGAACACTTAATTGTATTCATAAGGAACCTGTACTTAGACGAAGAGGCAGTCTTTTGAACAGAAGAAGGGGATACTGTGTGTTTTAAAGTCAGGAAAGGTGTGCATTGGGGTTGTATCCTTTCACCATATATATTCAATCTGTATGCTGAGGAAATAATTAGAGAAGCTGGACTATATGAAGAGGAACAGGGCATCAGAATTGGAGAAAGACTCATTAACAACCTACAATATGCAGATGACACAACCCTGCTTGCTGAAAGTGAAGAGGACTTGAAGCACTTACTGATGAAGATCACAAACCACAGCCTTCAGTTTCGATTACACCTCAACATAAGGAAAACAAAAATCCTCACAACTGGACCAATAAGCAACATCATGATAGGTGGAGAAAAGATTGAAGTTTTCAAGGATTTTATTTTGTTTGGATCCACAATCAATGTCCATGGAAGCAGCAGTCAAGAAATCAAACAGAAGATGGTGGAGTAGTCAGACTCTTCCAGTGGAGCCCCTTACAACAAAGACCCCAAAAAACAAGCGATTCAATTATATATGCCAATCTGGGAGCCCTAAACATCAAAGGCAGAGTTGAGGAACAAGACTTAGCGGCAGGGGTAGGGAGAGATGGTTTGGAAGCAGCAAGGAAGTACCAGACCTGACCCAGCGAGAGCCTGAGCCCTTCAGGCCTGAGCAGCTCGTGGGTGAGCAGCGAGGCAGGCAAGCATCGGTGCTCGGGAGGCGTATTCCGCACCGGGAGAGACCGAGCGACTGAGAGGCTACTCAGCCACACAGAACCAGTGAGAATCAGCCCTCGAAGAAAGATAAGTACTTGCATACGGCTTACCGTGCAGATCAAATACAACCACCTTAGGGAAAAAGCTCTCTCCCATTTACCTCCCCGCTCCCTGCTCTGCACTGGGTCCTGAACCAGCTTCAGCAATTGCCGAATACCCTGAGCCAGAAGTAGGATCCGTCACACGCCAGAGACATTCTCCCTGCCTTGGAGAGTGAACAAATTACCACATGGGAAAAAATAAACTGCTGGCTCCTCTAAGCCAGGAACCCAGGGTAGGCACAACTCCTTTGCCTAGGCACAGGCACAAAGGATACACAGACTTTGAGTGCCTTTCCTCCTGCATAGACTTGTGTGGGCCCTTCCCAACAGCGTAGGCCCTCATTACCGCAGTACAACAAGGTATACACTGGAATTCTAACTTCAACTGTTTCAGCTGTGAAGTGCTAGGTTCTTGACATTTGACACTGCTCTGCCCATTAAGCAGGGTATTCACCTACCCACATCAGGGGCCTGAGGACTGGTTGCTCCACCTATGCCACCTAGCCACCAGCAACAGGGGCCCATGAAAAAGAGGTGCCCCCTAGTCCTTACAGCCAACAGCATTAGGTGCTCATAGTCCGGCTGCAAAATTCACCCACCTATCTGCTCTAGGGAACAGGGACACACCTTCCTCCTGGATACTTGGGGGTGGCCATCATCTCCCTGTCTTGCTCAGAGTGTGTCCCCCTGCTGCAGTCAGATGCCTGTGCCTACACCAATCATTCATGGCTGTCTAGGACTGCAAGTGAGAGCCTACACCACACACTTGGTGGCTATCTGCCTGGGCACCTGAGCTGAATCCATACAGGAGGAGTGGGTGGACTCCTGAGCTCACATACCTAGTAACAGATCTAACAACCTGGTAACAGGACGTTAGAGCTTCAAAGTTGCCAATAATCAAACTAGCTCAAACAAACAGCCTATTTGGGCATATCAAAACAAAACAAGAAGCTAGGACACAGTAAGCAAACATAAAATAAACAAATATAATAACTTATTGATGGCTCAGAGACAACAGTCAATATCAAACCACATAAAGAGGCAATCCATGATGACTTCAGCAAGCTCCCAAAATAAAGAATCTAGAAATTTTCCAGAGGAGGAAAATTTCTTGGAATTACCGGAGGCAGAATACAAAAGATTAATATACAGAACTCTTCAAGAAATTAGGAAGGAAATTAAGCAAAATGCAGAACACGCAATAGAGGAAATTGAAAAGATTAGAGAAGAGCATAATGACAAATTTAACAGGCTACAAGAATCCATAGAGAGACAGCAGTCAGAAATCCAGAAGATTAAAAATAAAATCTCAGAATTAGACACCTCAATAGAAAGAGTCATAGGAGCAGAATTGAGGTAATGGAAGTCAGAATTAGTGAGACTGAAGATAAAGCACTTGACACCAACTTATTTGAGGAAAAATCAGATAAAAGGATTTTAAAAAACGAAGGAACCCTTAGAATTATGTGTGACTGTATCAAGAGGAATAACCTACAAGTGATCGGAGTACCAGAACAGGGTGGGATAACAGAAAATACAGAGAGAATTGTTGAAGATTTGTTGGCAGAAAACTTCCCTGACATCATGAAAGATAAGAAGATATCTATCCAAGATGCTTATCAAACACCACATAAGGCAGATCCCAAAAGAAAGTCACCAAGACATATTATAATCAAACTTGCCAAAACCAAAGATAAGGAGAGAATTTAAAGAGTGCTAGGGATAAACAAAAAGTCATCTACAAAGGAGAGTCAATAAGAATAAGCTCAGACTACTCAGCAGAAACCATGCAGGCAAGAAGGCAATGGGATGACATATATAAAGCCTTGAAGGAAAAAAACTGCCAGCCAAGAATTATATGGCCAGCAAAACTGTCTCTCTAATACGATGGTGAAATTAGGGCATTTCCAGATAAACAGAAGTTTAGGGAATTTGCAAAAACCAAACCAAAATTACAAGAAACACTAAAGGGAGTCCTCTGGTTAGAAAATTAGTAACATCAGATAACAATCCAAGATTAGAACACAGGACAGAGCAACCAGATATCAACCCAGATAGGGAAGTCACAAAAGTAAGTCAAAGCTAAAACATTGAAAATAGGGAAAGAGATGTCAATATGTAAACGATGACAACATTATAACAAAAAAGAGGGACTAAAAAAATGTAGAGATAGATTTTTCATATGGAGAGGAAGTCAAGGCAATATAAAGAAATAAAAGATTGGTATAAACTTAGAAAAATAGGGGTAAATATTAAAGTAACCACAAAGGAAAGTAACAATCCTACAAGTCAAAATAAAAAACTAGAAAAATACAAAGACTCAACAAACACAAAATCAACAACGATGAAAAAGATGAAAAGTAAAACGACTCAGCACAGAAAGTTAAGCGGAACAGAGAAACAGTGAACAACACACACAAAAAAGGCAACAAAATGACAGCACTAAACTCATACCTATCAATAATTACGCTGAAAGTAAATGGACTAAATGCACCAATAAAGAGACAGAGAGTGGCAGATTTGATTAAAAAAACACAGTCCATCTACATGCTGCCTACAAGAGACACACCTTAGACTTAAAGAAACAAACAAACTAAAACAAAGGATGAAAAAAATATATCAAGGAAACAACACTCAAAAAAGAGAAGGAGTGGCAATATTAATCTCTGACAAAATAGACTTTAAAGGAAAATCCACCACAAAGGATAAGGAAGGACACTATATAATGATTAAAGGGTCAATACACCAGGAGGACATAACTATAATAAATATTTATGCACCCAGTGACAAGGCTCCAAAATACACAAAATAAACTCTAACAGCACTGAAAAGAGAGATAGACAGCTCCATAATAGTAGTAGGAGACTTCAACACACCACTTTTGGTGAAGGACAGAACATCCAGAAAGAAGTTCAACAAAGACACAGAAGAGCTAAATGCTACAATCAAACAACTTGAACTCATAGACATATACTGAACACTTCACCCAACAGTAGCCAAGTATACTTTCTTTTCCAACACACATGGAACATTCTCCAGAATAGAACACATATTAGGCCATAAAGCAAGCCTTAACAAAATCCAAAGCATCAAAATATTACAAAGCATCTTTTCTGACCATAAAGCCATAAAAGTAGAAATCAATAACAGAAAAAGCAAGGAAAAAAAATCAAACACATGTAAACTCAACAACACCTTGCTCAAAAACTACTAGGTTATAGAAGAAATTAAGGATGGAATGAAGAAATTCATGAAATCAAATGAGAATGAAAACACATCCTACCAGATCCTTTGGGACACAGCAAAAGCAGTGCTCAGAGATCAGTTTATAGCAATAAATGCCCACATCCAAAAAGAAGAAAGGGCCATAATCAAAACATTAACCCTACAACTCAAACACATAGAAAAGAGAGCAGCAAAAGAAGCCCTCAGGTGCCAGAAGAAGAGAAAGAATAAGAATTAGAGCAGAATTAAATGAACTAGAGAAGAGAAAAACAATTGGAAGAGTTAACAAGACCAAAAGCTGGTTCTTTGAAAAGATCAACAAAATTGTTAAACCATTGGCCAAAATGACAAGAGAAATCAGGAGAGGAAGCAAAATAACCCGTATAAGAGATGAGATGGGTGATATCACAACAGACCCAACTGAAATTAAAAGAATCATAACAGAATACTATGAAAAATTGTACTCTAACAAATTTGAAAACCTACAGGAAATGGACAAATTTCTAGAAACTGACGACCTACCTAAACTAACACAAACAGAGGCAGAACAACTAAATAAACCCATAACAAAAGAAGAGATTGAAAAGGTAATTAAAAAGCAACCAACAAAAAAAAGCCCTGGCCCAGATGGCTTCACTAGAGAATTCTACCAAACTTTCAGAGAAGAGTTAACACCACTACTACTAAGGATGTTTCAGAGTATAGAAAAGGATGGAATACTCCCAAACCCATTCTATGAAGTCAGCATAACCCTGATACCAAAACCAGATAAAGACACCACAAAAAAACAAAATGACAGACCAATATCCCTCATGAACATTGACGCAAAAATCCTCAACAAAATTCTAGCCAATAGAATTCAGCAACATATCAAAAAAATAATTCACCATGATTGAGTGGGATTTATACCAGTATGCAGGGATGGTTCAACATTAGAAACACAATCAATGTAATTCATCACATAAATAAAACAAAAGACAAGAACCACATGATCTTATCGATCGATGCAGAAAAGGCATTTGACAAAGTCCAACACCTATTCATGATAAAAACTCTCAAAAAAATAAAATAGAAAGGAAATTCCTCAATATAATTAAGGACATTTATACAAAGCCAAGAGCTGACATCATCCTAAATGGAGAGACTTTGAAAGCATTCCCCTTGAGAACTGGAACCAGACAAGGATGCCCTTTAAACCGCT
The DNA here is from genome assembly GCA_030035585.1 of Dugong dugon. NCBI lineage: Eukaryota > Metazoa > Chordata > Mammalia > Sirenia > Dugongidae > Dugong > Dugong dugon. The sequence continues at coordinate 70,296,332 of CM057473.1, forward strand.
CTTATTCAACATTGTGCTGGAAGTCCTAGCCAGAGCAATTAGGCTAGAAAAAGAAATAAAGGGCATCCAGATTGGTAAGGAAGAAGTCAAAGTATCTCTGTTTATAAATGATATGATCTTATACACAGAAAACCCCAAAGAATCCACAAGAAAACTACTGGAACTGATAGAAGATTTCAGCAAAGTTTCAGGATACAAGATAAATATACAAAAATCGGTTGGATTCCTTTACACCAACAAAGAGAACCTCGAAGAGGAAATCACCAAATCGTTACCATTTACAATAGCCTTCAAGAAAATAAAATACTTAGGAATAAATCTAACCAGAGATGTAAAACATCTATACAATGAAAACTACAAGACACTACTGCAAGAAACCAAAAGAGACCTGAATAAGTGGAACAACATATCTTGCTCATGGATAGGAAGAGTCAACATTGTGAAAATGTCAATTCTACCCAAAGCCATCTACAGATACAATGCAGTCCTGACCCAAATTCCACCAGCACTTTTTAGTGAGATGGAGAAACAAATCACCAACTTCATATGGAAAGGGAAGATGCCCTGAATAAGTAAAGTATTACTCAAGAAGAAGAACAAAGTGGGAGGCCTCACACTACCTGATTTTAGAACCTATTATACCGCCACAGTAGTCAAAACAGCCTGGTACTGGTACAACAACAGATACATAGACCAATGGAACAGAATTGAGAATCTAGACATTTATTCATCCACCTATGAGCAGCTGATATTTGACAAAGGCCCAAAGTCAGTTGACTGGGGAAAAGACAGTCTCTTTAACAAATGGTGCTAGCATAATTGGATATCCATCTACAAAAAACTAAAACAAGACCTATACTTTACACCATACACAAAAACTAACTCAAAATGGATCAAAGACTTAAATATAAAATCGAAAATGATAAAGATCATGGAAGAAAAAATAGGGACAATGCTAGGAGCCCTAATACATGACATAAACACAATACGAACCATAAGTAACAACACACAAGCACCAGAAGAGAGACTTGATAAATGGGAGCTCCTAAAAATCAAACACTCATGCTCCTCAAAAGATTTCACCAAAAGACTCAAAAGACAACCTACAGACTGGGAAAAAATTTTTGTCTCCAACAAATCCGATCAGTGTCTAATCTCTAAAATCTACAAGATACTGCAAAACTTCAACAACAAAAAGACAAATAACCCATTAAAAATGGGTGAAGGATATGAACAAACACTTTGCCAAAGGAGATATTCAGACAGCTAACAGACACATGAAGAAATGCTCACGATCATTAGCCATTAGAGAAATGCAGATCAAAACTACAATGAGATATCATCTCACCTCAGCAAGGCTAGCATTAATCCAAAAAACACAAAATAATAAATGCTAGAGAGTCTGAAACACTTATACACTGTTGGTTTGAATGTAAAATGGTACAATCACTTTGGAAATAGATTTGGCACTTCCTTGAAAAACTAGAAATACAGCTACCATACAATCCAGCTATCCGGCTCCTTGGAATATATCCTAGAGAAATAAGAGCCGTCACACAAATAGATAATGTGCACACCCATGTTCATTGCAGCACTGCTCACATTAGCAAAAAGATGGAAACAACCTAGGTGCCCATCAACAGATGAATGGATAAACAAATTACGGTATATCCACATAATGGAACACTACGCAACGATAAAGAACAACGATGAAGCTGTGAAACATAACATGGAGGAAGCTGGAGGTGGTTATGCTGAGTGAATTTAGTCAGTCACAGAAGGATAAATATTGTATAAGACCACATTATAAGAGCTCAAGAATAGGTTTAAACACAGAAGAAAACATTCTTTGATGGTTACGAGGGTGGGGAGGGAGGGTGAGGGTTATTTACTAACCAGATAGTAGATAAGAATTATCTTAGGTGAAGGGAAGGACAACATACGCTACAGGGGAAGTCAGCACAACTGTCTAAACCAAAGCTAAGAAGTTTCCTGAATACAATCAAACACTTTGAGGGGCAGAGTAGCAGGGGTAGGGGTCTGAGGACCATGCTTTCAGGGAACATCTAGGTCAGTTGGCATAACAAACCTTATTAAGAAAATATTCTGCATCCTACTTTGTTGAGTGGTGTCTGGGGTCTTAAAAGCTTGCAAGTGGCCATCTAAGATGCATCAATTGGTCCCAACCACCTGGAGTAAAGGAGAATGAAGAACACCAAAGACACAAGGAAAGTATTAGCCCAAGAGGCAGAAAGGGCCACATAAACCAGAGACTTCATCAGCCTGAGACCAGCAGAACTACGTGGTGCCAGCTGCCACCAATGACTGCTCTGACAGGGAACACAACAGAGAATCCCGGATGGAGGAGGAAAAAGGTGGGGTGCAGAAGTCAAATTCTAGTAAGAGGACCAGACTTAATGGTCAGACTGAGACTGGAGGAACCCCAGAAAGTATGACCCTTGGATTCTCTATCAGCCCAGAACTAAAACAATTTCTGAGGCCAACACTTCAGACAGGGATTGGACTGGACTGTGGGACATAAAGTGATACTTGTAAGGAGTGTGCCTTTTAGTTCAAGTAGATACAAGAGACTAAACAGGCAGCTTCTGTCCGGAGGTGAGATGGGAAGGCAGAGAAGCCTAGGAGCTGGTTGAATGGACATGGGGAATTGGGGGTGGGAAGGGGGAGTATGATGTCACAGTACGGGGAAAGCGATTAGAATCACATAACAATGTAGGTATAAATTTTTGCATGGGAAAAAATAAATAAATAAAATAAAAAAAGAAATCAAACAACGCATTGCATTGGGCAAATCTGCTGCAAAAGATCTCTTTGAAGTGTTAAAAAGCAGAGATGTCACTTTAAGGACTAAGGCGTGCCTGACCCAAGCCATGGTATTTTCAATCATCTCATATGCATGTGCAAGCTGGACAATGAATAAGGAAGACCAAAGAAAAATTGATGCTTTTGAATTATGGTGTTGGCGAAAAATACTGAAGATACCATGGACCTGCAGAAGGATGAGCAAATCTGTCTTGGAAGAAGTACAGCCAGAATGCTCCTTAGAAGTAAGGATGGCAAGACTTCATCTCACATGTTTTGAACATGTTATCAGAAGGGACCAGTCCCTGGAGAGGGACATCATACTTTGTAAAGTAGAGGGTCAGTGAATAAGGGGAATACTCTCAACAACATGGATTGACACAGTGGCTGCAACAACGGGATCAAGCATAGCAATGATTGTGAGGATGGTAAAGGACTGGGTGGTGTTTCGTTCTGTTGTACACAGGCGCTATGAGTGGGAATCAACTCTAGGGCACCTAACAACAATATACAGGTGGGACACCCTGTTGAAAGCACCCAACTGTCAGAGAATAAATACTCTCCAGATCCCACTAGGCCCCTGAAGACACTCATGCACCTGGAGTCCATTCTGTCTCCTATGGCTGTCTATGAATGTTGTAGCGGTTTCGTTAGACAGAGTTGATCCTGTTCGCAAGCAAGAGGACTTCAAAGATATTTCTTAGCTTCGTTCCTGTCACACACAGAGAAACTTAAGCACAGAAGAGGCTGTTCAGCCAGGACCGCACCATTATAATGTAACTCAGAAGAAAATATCATTTTCTTTTTGGAAAGCTGGAAAGATCATTTTCTAGGGATTTTAGAAGATAAGAATCACAAACCAAAACCAAACCCATGCCATCAAGTCAATTCTGACTCTTAGTGACCCTGTAGGACAGAGTAGAACTGCCCCATAGGATTTTCAAGGTTGTAAATCTTTACGGAAGCAAACTGCCTCATCTTCCTACCAAGGAGCAGCTGGTGGGTTCGAACCACTGACCTTTCGCTTAGCAGCCAAGTGCTTTAACCACTGCACCACCAGCCTCCTTAGAAGATAAAAACTGGACTGAAATTTTTAATACAAAGTTCTTCACCCAGGCAGTGGTCCTATACTGGTTTTTTATGAGCTATTTATTTCAAACACATTGTCTTCTGCCTGCTCTTTCCTATACTGGAAAAAGGAACGGACTTTTATCAAATGCTTTTGTTCAACAGGTACTGAACCCACATAATCTTATTAAATTAATTGGCCCCATTTTACAGATGAAGACTCTGAGGCTCTGAGATGTTATGTAATAAATAAAGCCAGAACCACTCTTTCTGATTCCTAGGCCCATGTTCTGTTCACAGCACGTGTTGTTTTTGTTATGTGCCATGAAGTCAGTTCGACCCATAGTGACCCTATAGGACAGAGTAGAACTGCCCCCACAGGGTTTCCAAGGAACAGCTGGTGGATTCAAACTGCCAACCTCTTGGTTAGCAGCCAAGTTCTTAACTATTTCACCACCAGGGCTCTGTTCACAGTGCTACATCACCTTATTCCTCAGTCTCCCTCAAAAAGGCCCCAGTTCAGGCAAGAGGGCCTGATCCTCCCTAAAGTGGATGAAAAGGCAGCACTATCTTTTTGCTTCCCAACAAATTCAGAATCCTCCCTTGCTGCCTTTTTTAATATAGTGTTTATTGGTTCTTCTGATTACAAAAGATCTCTCTGTTCATTGTAAAACATTAGGAAAATACAATAAACTGTGAAGAAGAAAATTGAAATTGCTTATAATCCTACCCCCTAAAGATAATCCCTGTTATCACATTGGTACACTTCCTTCCAGACAAATAGAAGTAGATTTGAGCATAGTTATAGATAAAGGGGTTATTCAAATTTGGTATCATGTCATATAAGCATTGTGTGTCTTCTTTCTTTACTTAATATTACATTTTTCTAAATCAATACTATTCTTCATGCTTTAAATAGCTGCATACCCTAAATTTATTTTATTGGTTTTGTTCTAATTATCAAAAGAAATATATGTTCACTGTAGAAAATTTGGAAACGGCCAAAGAAGGAAAAAAAAAAAAGTGTTAATTTCATAACCTCACCATCCAGGGGTAACCATGGTTATTATTTTTATACATATTATTTTCATATATATATAATATATTACTTATATACAATTTATATATATATTGATTTTATATATGGATATATTCTTATATGTTTATATATTTATATTATTTATGTATATATGTGTATGTGTATATGTCCAGGCATGGACCAGTAACTTGAAATTTGCCTCTGAAATAGGAGGGTATCAAGAGACCAAAGAAAGCGTGCAACTCCAGTGTGCTGTTGAAGGAGTTTTTATTAGGGAGACTTACAGTCTTAGTTATCTAGTGCTGCTATAACAGAAATACCACAAATGGATGGCTTTAACAAACAGAAATTTATTGTCTCATAGTTTGGGAGGCTAGAAGTCCAAATTCATGGCACCAGCTTCCAGGGAAGGCTTTCTTTCTCTGTCAGTTCTAGAGGAAGGTCCTTGTCATCAGTCTTCCCCTGGTCTAGGAGCTTCTCAGCACAGGGACCTCAGGTCCGAAGGATGTGCTCTACTCCCAGCGCTTCTTCTTTGGTGGTTTGAGGTCCCTCTCTTCTCTGCTGCTTCTCTCTTTTACACCTCAAAAGAGATTGACTCAAGACATAAACTAACCCTGTAGATTGTCCTGCCACATTAACATAACTGCCTCTAATTCTGCCTTATTAACATCATATAGATTAGGATTTACAACACATAGGATAAATACATCAGATTACAAAATGGAGGGCAAACACACAATAATGGGAATCATGGCCTAGCCAAGTTGACACACATTTTGGGCGGACACCATTCAATCCATAACACTTACTTACAAGGCAGTGATCCCTGGCAGCAGCAGGACCACAGCAGACCTCTGAACCTAGCAGTGGGGGGCGGGGTGTGTGTGTGCAGAGGTTTTATATAGTGTTCAAGGACAAAAGTGGCTACACGCCAGGGAGTTACATAAGACTGCCTCAGCAAGTTCGCATAACAGAGGCTTGGAAAACAGCAGTGAACTAACAGAAATAGCAGCGAACTAACGGAAAGCATGAAGGCAGCCATGTTCAGCCTTGAAAAGCCTGTTTTTCCCTTCAATCTACCCCTCAAGGCCAGCTCTTACAATCTGACACATTTCCCTCTTCTGTAAAGTCTCTGAGGGCTTCAAGAGGAGTTGTCACTATAGGGACAGACAGTATTGCTGTAGTTGGAGGTACAGACTACACTAGCACTATAGACAAACACAACAGACAATCTCTATACCTAGGAAAAGACCAAGACCCATCAAAACACCATGCCAACTAGAGGGGAAAGAAAAAAACCAGGTGGCACCAGCAGATTAGCCATCAAGTGTGTCCAGGGCTTTTATTTGTTTCTTCATGTGGCCTAATAGATCAGTTACGTTCTAGTGGTAGTCTGGGATGTAGGTACCATATTCAGTCTTTACTACGGCACATGTCCCACCTTTAGCAGCTGTTAGAATGTCCACAGCCATTCAGTTGTGAGTGACTACCTTCTTCATTTGGGTGGTTTTGTCAGTTAATAGCCACAGGCTTTCTCTGTTGTCATTTAGGGCATGTTTAGTAAAATTAGTTAAAGTCAATTTGTCACATTACTTCTAAGGAGCCCATGGTGGGAACAAAAACAGTTAGAAAGTAATCATACCAGTGGAAAGCACTTCTTGGTCCACCTGGTTTTCACCATGGGGTAATTTAGAGGTTTTGATATAGTTTTCTTGAGGGTTCCTGTAGAATAGAGTAACCCGAAAGTGTCGTGCCCTATCCAGTCTTATGGTAACCAGGGCTACACAGCCATCAGGTGCTGTTGGGAGTGAGATACACTCCTGCCTTCCAGTTGGAATGTTTATATTGCAAGCAGTCAGTGGTATGAGGTATTATCACCCATCAGCAGTGGGATGCAGGAGTCCAGCCCACTATATGAGTGGAGGACTTGGAGGGAGGTGGGTGGTGGGGGTTTGGGGGAAGACAGGGGAAGTGCACATGAAGTTTTTCTTGGTTCAAAACAGACAGAAGCAGGTTTCCCTAGTACACCCTGTTCAGGTTCCAAGTAACCTAAACCATCCCAGAGGTGGCAAACACCCTCTTGAGGCTGCACCTGAGAGGTGCTCTTACTAAGATGTGAGTGTTTGCGACAGTTTGAGTCCAGGAAAAGATGATGTTGTGCCCCTCCTCCTGTTAGACCCCCAATTAGTTAAAGAGGCTTCCATCCCCCCGCCCCCCCCCCATGTCTCTCACAGCTGCCCAATCAGTTCCTGTCAGGGGTTCCATGCTCCAAGGCATGCATTTGGCACTTGAGAAGGGGAACTGTCCTCAGATTTAGCAGCTGCTTTTGTTACAGACTTCAGCGAAGCTGTGAGCCCACTCTAGGAAGAGGTTAGCAGCCCCTAAGGGAAGAAAGCAGAGTAAGCCATACCTACATTTGGAAAGACAGGTGTTTAGTAGGTACCAAAGGGGTAAGTCTTCCCCTTCTATTAGGATTACACTAGTGGCCTGCCCTCAGGTAGTGAGAACAGTGGCTGCTTTAGGCATTTTTTCTGGCTGACTGTACCACACATGCTGCCCCGGGGAGGTCACCTGAGGGGTTGTGAGTAAAGTCACCCATTTTGCTGAATGCCAGAAAAGGAAACCTGCTTCTATCCCTCGTGGTATAGCCATCGTTCCTTTCCACGTGAAGCATGACTGCTGAGGCCCTCTGTGCAGTAGGATGGTGGGCTCCCACGTGAGGCTGATTAGTTCTTCTGCCTCCAGAGGGATGAAGTAACCAATCTACCCTTGTGGGGTGACCCAGGACAGGTGCCAGGTCCTGGGGTGTCCGGAGGACCATGCTGTTTTGTTCTGGGAACAACCTTGGTGGATACGCTTCTGGAGCCTATGACATCCCTTGGATCATTCCTGGAGGGTCACTCGGGACTCCTCGTCTGGTATATGGGGCTAAAGCCCTAGTGGGAGCCAAATTTATCAACCTTAAAGTCTCAGGCAGCAACTTGGTCCACCTTGCCAGGGAAGCCTTGCCTATAAGGGTTCGTACTTGTTGTTTCAGGACACCGTTCTTTTCCACGAGGCCCGTGGCCTAGGGGTTGTGGGACAGGTGGTAATGCCATTATCTCATTCTCAGCCACCCATTTGCATACAACATGACCTGTAAAGTGTGTTCCCTGGTCACTGTCACCCCTTCAGTGTATCCCATACATAACACTCAATTTTTGTAACCCCTTTATTGTAGCAGTTTGGTTTGCTCTTTTACACGGGAATGTTTGTGTCAGGCCAGGGACAGTGTCCACACAAATGAAAATGTACTTTGCTCCTTCACTGGGGGTTAGGGGCCCTATATAATCTATTTGTTAGTCTGTCACTGGCTGTGTTCTTTTATGTATCTGCTCAGGATCGTGTGGCAAACCCACCAGATCACTATACTTTACTGCTATGCCTGCCTGTTTGGCTATTTTGTAACCAACATGGCACTACAATGTTAGCTTTTCTGGTGAATCCAATGCGCAGCTTCCCCCTCAGGATGCACCATTCTAACTTGTACTATAGCATCTTATTCTTGGTTTCCCAGCAGGGAAAGGGGTGAATGGGCTGCAACATGGAAAATATTAGGTCAGCATCCGGGTTTTGGAGGTAATCCTAGATGTCTTGCCACAAGGCTTTCCCCCACAAGACTTTACCCATTATTGTCCATTGCTCCTTATGCCATTGGCCTATTCTCATAGTTAGCCCACAGGTTATCATCCAACTGTCTGTACACAGGGTTAAGGGCCAAGATTTGTGGGTGATGGCCATCCACAAGGCCCTTAATTCAACCCATTGACTGCTTTGCCCTGAGCCAATTTCAAAACAGATAGTATCAGGGGAGGCTTGCACAGTCACTACCATCCACAGTGGTGGCATACCTTAGCTAGAGCCATTTGTATACCAGGTGTCTGCTGGAGGTCACCTTCCCCACTCTTGGAGGAGAAGGCAGCTGGCTCCAGAGGTGTACTAGCCTGTGCTGAAGGATCATCTTAATATGTCACTGGACCAAGTACAGCCTATAACTCTTGGGACAATGAACTGAGAGAAAGGGCACTGTACTGTTGCAGGTATGCATGCCATTTGGTCAGCGTAGCTGTCTGGGTGATAGCTGACGATGACTTGGAAAACAGCCTGTTGGCCCAGCCATTTATGGGCAAAGCTGTGCAGAGTGTGACAGCTGTTAATGGCTGTACCTGGCAGAGAGCATCATAGGCCACTAACAATTGTTTCTCCATGAGACTGTATCAGTTTTCTGTCCCCGTCCACAGTTGGGACCAAAAACCTAGGGAGACTTTAGTTCTATCCTGGTCTTGCCACAAGGCTGAGTCAAAGCCATCCTCAGTGCTCCTCACATCTAACCAGAAGGGTAACCCTTCCCATATTGTGCCCAGTGCTTTCACTTGTGCAACCAACATCTTTGCTTTCTCAAAAGCTTGCAGCTGTTCATTACTCCAATCCCAAGAACTTCCCTTTTTTACCAGTTGGTAGCATGGTCTCAAGCACTGGGCTAGCTGGGGAATAAATACTCTCCAACACCCCAAAAGACCCAGGGAGGCCTGCACTTCCTTTGGTGACCTAGGGGTGGGGTAAGCTTGTATTTTATCAACTATGCTTTCAGGCAACACATGGGTCTTACCTAACCAGACAACCCCTAGAAATTTTACTGATGTTCCAGTCCCTTGCACCTTGTAGGGATTCGCAGCCTATTCTATCCCCTGTAGGTGGATGATTAGGCCATCTAGACACTCCTGTAACAAAGAAACATCCTCAACAGTTAACATGATATCATCAATGTAATGAAACCAGCGGGCAGCAGCAAGGAAGAGGAAAGGAGTCAGATCTTTAGCCACCATACTATAGCAAATAGTGGCACTATGTAAATATCCTTGAGGGAACATTTGAAATGTTCATTGTTGCCCCTCCCAGGTGAAGGCAAACTGGTCTTGAGTGGATGGCGCTAGCAGGATGTTAAAGAACACATTGGCCAGATCTAACACAGCATGATACGTGCTCAGGTCCCTTCTAAAGATTTCTAACAAGGAAGTTATGTTTGGGACTACAGCATGTATAGAAGGGACCACTTTGTTCAGTTCCCCATAGTCCATGGTCATACGCCAGGACCCATCTGGTTTCTTCACAGGCCACACAGGGCTATTAAAAGCACTGTGGGCTTCCTGGAGGATACCTACTCTTTTTAATTCCAAAATAGTTTCAGTAATTTCTTTATGTCCTCCAGGCTACTTATATTGCTTGATATCTACCACTATTCATGGTGGGGGCAGGGTCACTGGTTTCCCATGCCAAATTCCCCCTAAGGACTGTTTTTACCACCCTCACTGGCAGTCAGAATTCTCCCACAGATGTGGCCAAAGTCAGTCCCATGAGGACATCCACTCCTAGAATGTATTCCAGTATTGGGGAAATATAAACTTGATATGGTTTAGGGAGAGTGCATCTTATTTGCAGGGTCAGAAGTGCCTGGCTTAAGCAGATGGACTGTCCACTGTACCCATCAATTGCCAAGGGGGGGATCCTTGAAACAGCTCAGGGCTTCCAAAGATAAGGGTGCACTCTGCCCCTGTATCAACAAGAGCTATCACCTGCTGCTTGTTTGTTCTTGACCAATGTATTGTGGCCTCTACATGGGGCCTTTGGTTTTCCTGCAGGGACCTGACTCTCAGGTGACCTCAGCCCCACCCCTAGTCCCTAGAGATCGGGAGGGTCCACCCAGTGGCAAGGAGTACTTTCTCTCAAGGGGCAGTAGGACCCAGAGGGTGATACTGTTGCTCCTGCTTCAGATCCTTCCAAAGGCTAACCAAAACTGCATTCGGTTGCTTACCTATCTTGTACACTGCTGTTCAGGCAGTCACTAAATCCACCCACATGTGCCTTCGGGTCATTTTCAAGGAGGCTTTGGATGGTCATCTAGCAGGTTTCTCAGTCTTCCTTTTCTCTTTTCCCATGGCTCACACCCCCTTTTCTCTAGCCTTCTTCGTTTCACCCAAATTAGCTATAGCTTGTCCTACCTGGTACACTGTCTGGCCCACTGAGGGACTAACAATAGCCACTAGCGTGCTGTACCAGAAAGAAGGAGCCACCTGCAGGATTCTTGCTTTCCTTCCTGCAGTAAAAAGTTCATTGGCTGGCCCCTGGAAGTGCTCGGCATAAATGGCGTAGTGCATACCTAACTCCTGAATTAACTGCTGTGACTCCTCAATGGAAGACCATTTCCCAGTCTTGCTGGGAAGATCCCCCTCATCCGGCTACACCTTCTGCAGCATAAGTTGATCCTATCTATGAGGCCGTGTATGCCCTCTGTGTTCCAAGCTTTGTGTAAACGCTGCTGGAGGGCAAGAGGGGTGGTTATACTGCTCATTTTCTCCGCCTAGGCTCCATTTAAAGAGACAAGGTCTACCCCAATATCCCACAGATGTAGTAACCAAGCTGCAATAATTTCCTTCCCTTTCTGCTGGAATTTCCCACACAACTCAGTCAGCTCAGTAGGGGTATACCCTCACATTGTCATGGAACAGGCTGGTGGGATTTCATGACTGGAATCATCAGGTTCCCGGGTAGCTTTCATCTTATAAGTAATGAGTGGCCATGCTGCGGGGGGCGGGGTGTGGGGGACTCCTCCTCCACTATCACTTCCGCATCTGATTCACTACTTGGTCTGCTCTCCCAGAGTCCACATTTTCACATCCCATTTGTGTCTCATCAACACTGCCCTAATCCTTGCTTTTGGCACTTTCCTTCCCCCCATCTGTACAGAGTTGCAGGCAAGCATCTCTAATTGCTCATACTGCTGTCTGACATGGCTTCTTAATATGTCAGTTGTTGCCACACAGGACTGCTGCACATCTCTTTCTGACTGTAGCTCTTCCTACAGGGCTCTTACATGCACTTTAGCAGCTAGCTGGACATCAGTGGCCAGCAAAACTGCCCAGAGCAGTGACCATCCCACAGCTGCCACTGCTGTCCTAGCTTCCTTTCCACACTCACAAATGTTTGCATCTTCCCGCAACTGTGCTATGCCACTTGGCATTTTCAGGGCATCCCTGAACTCACACTGAACTGCAAGCATCAAACATACAGGCCAGACTGCCCCACATGAAGGTCACTGGACAACCCAGGATTTCCCCTGCAGATGCTTCACTCCCATGTGCCATTTCTTTGGTTTCTTGGCTAGCTCCCCAACTGTCCTGGCATGGACCAGTAACTTCAAATTTACCTCTGAAATTGGAGGGTGCCAAGAGATCTAAGAAAGAAGTGGCAAACTCCAGTGTAGTGGTCAAGGAGTTTTTATTAGGGAGATTTCTGTATGAGGCAGTAGTCTCTGGGGACAGCAAGACAAAGCAGATCACTGCACCCAGGAGAAGGGGGGCAGAGGTTTTATACTGGTCAAGGATAAAAGTAGCTACATGCCAGGGAGTTACATAAGACAGCCTCAGCAAGACCGAAAAACAGGGGCTTGGAAAACAGCAGTGAACTAACAAAAAGTGTGAGGACAACCATCTTCAACCTTGCAAAGCATATTTATCCCTTCAGTGTGTGTGTGTGTGTGTGTGTGTGTGTTTGATGTTGTTAGCTGCTGTCAAGTCAGTTCCAGCTAATACCGACTCTATGTGCAACAGAACAAAACACTACCCTATCCTGTGCCATCTTCACAATCGTTGTTATGCTTGAGCCCATTATTGAAGCCACTGAGTCAATCCATCTCGTTGAGAATCTTCCTCTTTTTCACTGACCCTCTACCAAATGTAATGCCCTTCTCCAGGGACTAGTCCCTCCTGATAATGTGTCCAAAGTGTGTGAGACAAAGTCTCACAATTCCTGCTTCCAATGAGCACTCTGGCTGTACTTCTTCCAAGACAGAGTTGTTCATTCTTCTGGCGGTCCATGGTATATTCAGTATTTTTGGCCAACACCGTAATTCAAAGGCATCAATTCTTCTTCGGTCTTCCTTATTCATTGTCCTGCTTTCACATACGTATGAGACAACTGAAAACACCATGGCTTGGGTCAGCTCACCTTAGTCCTAAAAGTGACATCTTTGCTTTTTAACACTTTAAAGAGGTCTTTTGCAGCAATTTGCCTAATGCAATGCATCCTTTGATTTCTTGACTGCTGCTTCCATGGGTGTTGATTGTAGATCCAAGTAAAATGACATCCTTGACAACTTCAATCTTTTCTCCGTTTATCATGATGTTGCTTATTGGTCCATTTGTGAGGTTGTAATCCATACTGAAGGCTGTGGTCTTTGATCTTCATCAGTAAGTGCTTCAAGTCCTCTTCACTTTCAGCAAGGAAGGTTGTGTCATCTGCATATTACAGATTATAACGAGTCTTCCTCAATCCTGATGCCCTGTTCTTCTTCATATAGTCCAGCTTCTTGGATTATTTCCTCAGCATACAAATTGAATAAGCGTGGTGAAAGGATACAACCATGACACACATCTTTCTTGACTTTAAATCATGCAGTATCCCCTTTTACTATTGGAACAATTGCTTCTTGATCTAAGTACAGGTTCCTCATCAGTACAAGTAAGTGTTTTGGAATTCCCATTCTTCGCAATGTTATCCATAATTTGTTGTGATCCATACAGTCCTTTGCACAGTCAATAAAACACAGGTAAACATCTTTCTGGTATTCTCTGCTTTCAGCCAGGATCCATCTGACATCAGCAATGATATCCCTTGTTCCACATCCACTTCTGAATCCAGCTTGAATTTCTGGCAGTTCCCTGTCGATGTATTGCTGTAACTACTTTTGAATGATCTTCAGCAAAATTTTACTTGTGTGTGATATTGTTCAATAATTTCCCCAATCTGTTGGATCACCTTTTTTTAGAATGGACACAAATATGGATCTCTTCCAGTTGGTTGGCTAAGTAGCTATATTTCAAATTTCTTGGCATAAATGAGTGAGCACCTACAGCGCTGCATCCATTTGTTGAAACAACTCAATTGGTATTCCAGCAATTCCTGGAGCCTTGTTTTTCACCAGTGCCTTCAGTCCATCTTGGACCTCTTCCTTCAGTACTATTGGTTCTTGATCATACGCTTCCTTCTGAAATGGTTGAACGTAGACCAATTCTTTTTGTTACAGTAACTCTGTATTTCTTCCATCTTCTTTTGATGCTTCCTGCATCATTTAATATTTTCCCCATAGAATCCTTCACTATTGTAACTCGAGCTTGAATTTTTTCTTCAATTCTTTCAGTTTGAGAAACGCCAAACGTGTTCTTCCCTTTCAATTTTCTATCTCCAGGTCTTTGCACATTTCATTATAATACTTTACTTTGTCTTCTCGAGCTGCTCTTTGAAATCTTCTGTTCAGCTCTTTTACTTCATCACTTCTTCCTTTCACTTTAGCTACACTATATTCAAGAGCAAGTTTCAGAGTCTCTTCTGATATCCATTTTGGTCTTTTCTTTCTTTCCTGTCTTTTTAATAACCTTTTGCTCTCTTCACGTATGATGTCTCTGACGTCATTCCACAACTCATCTGGTCTTTGGTCGTTAGTGTGCAACTTGTCAAATCTATTCTTGTTATGGTCTGTAAATTCAGGTGGGATATACTCAAGGTCATACTTTGGCTCTCATGGACTTGTTCTAATTTTCTTCAACTTCAACTTGAACTTGCATAGGAGCAATTGATGGTCTGTTCCACAGTCATCCCCTGGCCTTGTTCTAACTGATGATATTGAGTTTTTCTATCATCTCTTTCCAAAGATGTAGTAGATTTGATTCCTGTGTATTCCATCTGGTGAAATCCATGTGTATTATTGCCGTTTACGTTGTTGAAAAAAAAAATTTGCAATGAAGAAGTTATTGGTCTTGCAAAATTATATCATGTGGTGTCTGGCATTGTTTCTATCACCAAGGCCATATTTTCCAACTACCGATCCTTCTTCTTTGTTTCCCCCTTTTGCATTCCAATTGCCAGTAATTATCAATGTGTCTTGATTGGATGTTTGGTCAACTTCTGACTGCAGAAATTGGTAAAAATCTTCAGTTTCTTCAACTTTGGCCTCAGTGATTGGTGTATAAATTTGAATAATATTAGTATTAACTGGTCTTCCATGTAGGCATATGGATATTATCCTATCATTGACAGCATTGTACTTCAGGATACATCTTGAAGTGTTCTTTTTGACAATGAACACTACACCATTCCTCTTCAATTTGTCATTCCCAGTATAGTAGACCATATGATTTGTATGATTCAAAATGACAAGTACCAGTCCATTTGCTCACTAATGCCTAGGATATAGATCTTTATGTGTTCCATTTCATTTTTGACAACTTCCAATTTTCCTAGATTCATACTTCATACATTCCACTTCCAATTATTAATGGATAATTGCAACTGTTTCTTCTCATTTTGAGTCATGCCACATCAGCAAATGAAGGTTCCGGAAGTTTGACTCCATCTACATTGTTAAAGTTGACTTTACTTTGAGGAGGCAGTTCTTCACCAGTCCTATTCTGAGTGACTTCCAATCTGAGGGGCTCATCTTCTGGCACTATGTCAGACAATGTTCTGCAGCTATTCATAAGGTTTTCACTGGCCAATTTTTTTTAGAACTAAACTGCCAGGTCCTTCTTCCCAGTCTGTCTTAGTCCGGAATCTCTGCTGAAACCAGTCCACCAAGGGTGACCCTGCTGGTATTTGAAATACCAGTTTCAAAGCTTCCAGTATCACAGCATGACAAACTAACTAACATGTGGTGGTATATATATATGTGTGTGTGTGTGTGTGTGTGTGTGTGTGTGTGTGTGTGTGTGTGTGTGTGTGTGTGTATAGCTATGTTTTTTACAAAGAGTGTATGAGGTTGTTCCTGGCTGCCTGTCCCCTTGTCCCCTGGCTTTGATGTGATGCCTCAGAAAGGAGACATGCAGTGATTATTTTGGGAAAGATTCCGATCTTTAAGTCTTCTGCATGACCAGGAATCCAGCATTTTTTAAGCCTCCATAATTGCAAGGACTTGCCAGCATCACATTCAATTTACTTGTTATCAAATTTCTGCATCTGGCCTGCTTCTTGCTGTGTTGGGTTGATTTTTCATTAGGCTATTTATAGCTAGTGTGTTGGTGTTTATTTTTTCCAGATGAATTAGAAGACAGTGTTCAAAAACACTGAGTTTTGCAGTGAGTCAAAATGCTCAGCTAAAGTATGTTTAGGCCCTTAATAAGAGACAACACTGAAACCAGGGAACTCTTAAAATTATGAGCTCATACCCAGAATCATATCACTGTGGAAGCTTAGATTGGGAAGGAATCTTAACCCTCATCCAGAGCTTGGATGTCCCTGGTAACAACCTCAATCCTTGTCATCCAGTTACTGCTGGAAGACCTCTCAGTGTAGAGAATACCTGGGGAATCCCCACCCACCCACCTCCAAGCAAGCACATTGCATCTCTGAGCACCTCTGCCCATTAAAATGTGTTTACTTCTGTTGACATGAAACACACAATAGAGCATACATCCTTGGTTTTGTCTCTAATGCTGGAATTCATACAGCCCTTCAGAAATCCAAAGAGAGATAACACCCCCTCCATATCATTTCCTACATTTGGAGGCATTGCATATAGAATGGACATTATTTGATATACTTGAGTCTGTTTTTTTTTTTTTTTCCAACTTCAGCTAAATTCCTTGCTGAATTTTTGTATGGGTCCAAGAGATTGTTCTGAAGGTGCCACAAAGTATGCATAGCAAACACAAGACATATTCTAGACATAAAATTGCAGTAATTACCTCTGGAGGAGGAAAGGGCCATGAGAGAAATAATAGCACTATGCCACCTAGCCACAATGCCTGCTCCTATTCTACTCACAGAACTTTAATTAATAAAATGACAAACACTGGTTGCACATAATTGGAAAGTCTATCAGGCCTTACTGAGAGGGAGGAGGGAAAAACGCTCTTGCGAAAGGGGCGGCTGGAGCCAGAAGATATAATTGCTGGTGGCGTGTTTCTGCTGTTGTCTCTTTTCACTTTTCTCATTTGCTGTCTGCATATAAAAGATTATTAGTCAAAATCTGTCAGTTATAGCTTATATCTATTAGGATTTGCCTAGGATGATCAAAATTTTCATTGCTAAAGGCTCCAACAACTGTTTTTTTCCATCAGTATTATTTATGACTTGTATAATATTTCCCATATCTGTGTGAATACATCTGTAATATGTATATGTACACATATATATGACTGGTGATTGTCTGGCAGGGACAAAGGCTGTGAAGGGATTAAAATCTACTATCTCCTTAATTCCTTCAATATGAAGGCATTTCCAGAACAAGATCTTGTTAAAATATAAATTCTGATTCAGTAGGTCTGCGGTGGAGTCTAAGATTCTGCATTTCTGACAAGCTCCCAGGTGACGCCGATGCTGGTCCACAGACCACACTTTGAACAATAAGGATCTAGAGTACCTTTACAGTACCCACCAAAAGATTTAAGTATTATGATATTATAGGTATATAGCATGATAGAGAAAGTGGAAAGACCATTGAACATAGTGTGGGATCCATGTCTGCAACATATGGGCTTGGTGACCATGGGTGACTTACTTAAACCTCTCTAAGACTCAGTTTCCACATGTGAAAAATAGGTATGATAATAACTACATGAAGGAATGTTGTGAGTATAAAATGCCACGGTGTATGTACAAGTGCCTATCACAGTTTTCTGGCATTCAGTAAATATTCAATTAACAAATAACTTTATATCCTATATGCCACCCAAAATGGAGTTCCTGGATGGTACAAACAGTTAAGCTCTCATCTACTAGCCGGAAGGTTGGCAGTTCAAGCCCACCCAGAAGCACCTGAGAAGACAGGTCTGGCAATCTGCTTCCAAAAGTTCACAGCCTTGAAAATCCTATGGAGCACAGTTCTACTCTGCACACACGGGATCATCATAGGTCAGCATCAACTTGTTGGTAACTAACAACAACAACAATGTGCCATCCGAATAGAAATAGGTCTTACTAAGATCAAATTTCAAGAGCATTTTTTGTCCCCTATGGGCACCTGAAGGGAGAAGGATGTGACAGTCTGCTTCCTTAAAGATTGCAGCCTTGGAAACCCTATGGGGCAGTTCTACTCTATCCTATACAGTCACTATCAGTTGCAACTGACTCGATAGCAACAGGTTTTGTTTGGGGCACCTAAACCTTGGCTGTCAAGATGAGGCCATAAGGAAAATGGAAATCTTTGAGAGGGACTTGAGCCTGCACTCTGCGAACCACATACAGTTGCCCTTCTCAGTCTTTGCCTGGTGGGTGATTTGGCAGCCACATGAAGGAGTCTGCTGGGGACTGTGTGCTCCTCCCTGTGGGAAAAACACTCCCTCTATACTTTGGTTAGGTTTGCATACTTTAAACCATTTTTTTGGTCATTAAGAATTGCCTCTTACTCAAAGTCCAAGATGAAAACGGACCCCTCGCTGAGAAGGCCATGCTACTTCCTGCACTAAGCAGCCCCGTCTCAGCAGTGGCTATACTTTAGAATCACCTGGAGAGCTTTTAAAAACTGCTGATGCCCGGAACCTACCCAAGGCCAATTAAACCATGATCTCTGGGGTGGAGCTCACACAGTGGTAGTTTTGAATGCTCCCAGATGATTCTAATTTGCCTCTAAAGTTGAAAACCACTGGTTTAGCCATTCTATTCACTATATCATAGGGGCTTTACTTCCATATTCTTTATCTAACTCAATTTTTATAACCACCTTTTAAGGTGGACAAGGACAGTATGGCTGTTGTCTTAGTTTCGTAGGACTGCCATAGTTAAAAAACACTAAGTAGGTGACTTTAAAGAACAGAATTTTATTTTCTTGAAGTTCTAGAAACTAGAATCTGCAGGCTATTGTATCTTTCTCTCTTGGCTCTAAGGGAAGACCGTTCCTTCCCTCTTTCATCTTCTGGCAGCCCTGGGCATTCCTTGGCACTCCTTGGCTTGTTCAAG
Organism: Dugong dugon; assembly: GCA_030035585.1. NCBI lineage: Eukaryota > Metazoa > Chordata > Mammalia > Sirenia > Dugongidae > Dugong > Dugong dugon. Next base: position 70,315,248 of record CM057473.1, read on the forward strand.
GACCCTCATATGCTGTCTTCCCCCTGTGTGTATCTGTTTCCATGTCTGTCCTTCGCTTTTATAAGACACCACTAGAAGGGATTAGAATTAGGACCTATTCTACTCTGGAATGCCTTCATTAACTGATAACATCTACGAGGAAAAACTCTATTCCTCAAACAAGGTCATATCCACCAAGCTTGGAACTTCAACATATCTTTTGGCGGGGGCACGATTCAATCCATAACAGCTATTATGAAAAGTTTGTGGATAAGAAAATACAGGTTTTGAGGAGGTAAGTGATTGGCTTAAGAGCACACAGTTAATATACGGTAACCTTGGGGCACAAACCCAGGTGAGTTTAACTCCAAGTTATCTCATAGTCAACAGGTGAGGAAACAAGAATGATTTGACAAGCCACTGGATAATTAATGTCAACGCAAAGGGCAGCTGCTTCCAGTGCATTCCAGAAAGTGGTTGGATGACAGAGGCAGGTTCCAGAGGCCACCATCTAACTTAGTGCTTCTCTGCAGATTCTGACTCAATAGGTCTGGGGTCAGCCCAAAGATTCTGCATCTCTAACAATCTCCCAGGTAACACTAATGATACCAGTCTGAGGACCACTCTTTGAGTAGCAAAGCACTAACTGAATCCTGGAGGCAGAATCTGAAAGTCACTAGGAATATAACTACAGATAAGAAGTAGGCTAAGTTAAAGGCAATAGGTTCTGGACTGCTTGTATCTTGAGGAAGACTAACTCTGCCTGAACATACCACCTTACTGAACACTAGGTTGATGCAAAAAAAAAAAAAAAAAAGCCAAAATATACATATTTGCTAGCCACTCACTGGCTGTCAGTTTTCAATCTTATTCCAAAGCTTTTGTGTCTATTTCTAGAACTAGACATTGCTGAAGCTCAGACAGTGCACTACTTGGCTGGATTCATGGCTTGTAGATATGTGTTTTCTGCAATAAACATAGGTGGTAATATTATAGGGTGAATTTAAAGTGGCTTCTTTTTTTTTTTAATTCTCCTACTTATTCAGAGGTCTAAACAGTTGAGTAGCGTCAAGTGGTTCCACCTATTTTTCCTTTTGCTACACTCAGCTCACTCATAATCACTAATTTAATTTCTAGTATGTGTCACAGAGTAGGTACACAGTACATGTTTGTCGAATGAACAGATGATCAAATCCCTCAAGGACTGAAACCAAGAAGGATCCTGGTGGTCTTCTTCCAGAGGCTAAGGATGCCATCTTACCCCATCCCTTGAGAGCCAGCCCAGTTCTTTATTACTCAGGCTAGTTGGCCTCAAATACAGTGCAGGAAGATGTAGAAAGCTCAGCAGTCAGCTGGCCCATGACCCTAGTGTGGACATGACAGGGCTATGTCTCACTGACATGCTCATGCCACTACAGACTACTTCACATTGGAAGTTTCCTAAGAACAGCTGATACCTGGGCAGCTTAGAATATAGTCAGTTGACTGGGGAGCGGGTGGTTCTTCTCCCCTTCCCTCCACCTGGCCCCTAGAATACAGAAAGTTCTGGGAGCATCACAGAATGGGAAGCTGATTTATTGTCCCTTACAGGGAATGTGGTGAAGATGGGAGGGTCTGTCTGTATATTATTTTATTCGTTCTGACATTGACTGGGTCCTACCATGGCTCAGTTGACAGCTACTGTGGCTGCAGGATGCATAAGGCAGTCCTTGGCTTGAAGGAATTGGTAGTTAAGGGAGGTAAAAAGTAGGGTATCAGGACATGGCAGCAGAGCTATGCCCCAAGGGGGTCCCAATAACTCATAAATATTTCAGAGGAGGGGGAGTTCATTTCTGAGAGGGATGATGAGAAAAGTCTTCCTGAAAATGATATATTTAACCGTTTAAGTGGAGAGAAGGAAAGACCAGGTGGAGGAAATGGAAGGATCAAAGCACAAAAGTGGAGAAATGCAAGGCAGGTGCAAAGATGGCAAGTAGACTGGTGTGGGGAAGTCTAGGGATCAACATATATTGGCTCAACTCTATTTTCTGTGCAACACTTACACATTTTTTTGCCCTGGTGAACTCTGGGCATGCAGACCACCCAGTGCTGCTGCCTTTCCTTTGCTCAGCCATCAGAGCAGCTAACTGGCCCCTAGTTCATACTTTCGATTTTCTAGGCAGGAGACAGACACTCATCTACTGTGCCACCCAAACTGCAGCACATAACTAACTAGCGCTCGATGTGGAATCTTTAAAACCCCTCCCTTGACATGGGATGAAGAGGGAACTCCCCACCGCCCTTCTTCTTTGCAGGAGGGTGAGGAGGAACTTCTGATATACCAAAAGCATTTTTCAGAAACTCTCTCCTAATAGTCAACCACCAACTTTTTAATACTCAAAATATGGCCAAGGGGTTCAGAATTTTGTAACCCATTTTCATCCACCTCTCTTGAAAGTCCTGTGTCGTGGTGCTCTCTTTTCCCTTCGAAATATAGTGTCTGCTGTCTTGGTACCTCCACCAAAATTCCTTTTTAACATTTTGTTACACTATTTATTGTCTCATTTAATTGTCATTATAACCCTCTAGGGTAGATAAAACTATTTCCATCTTTGAGAATAGGAAACTGAGCTTCAAAAAGATGGCAAGAGCAGAGTTTGAACCCAGGTCACTGAATGAATAAAAGTTGATTTGCTTAGATTATAGAGGAATATGAAAGTCTTGATTGTATTTGACAGAGAATGAGAACCCAGTCAAAGCTGTTGAGCTCCAAGTGACAGATGGCAGTGATAAACAGGAAAATGTGATAGAGCTATACTAAAGGACTTAGAAGGGAGAAAGAGTGGAGAGAGGGAATCACCTTAGGAGGCTATTGAAAGAGTTCCGGGAGGAAATTATAAAAGACGTGGTGAGTATCACTTTGTTAGAATAATAAAGATAGAAGCCAGGTTGAAAGAGTTTGTAGAGAGAATGGGTGAGAAGGAAATAGAAGTAGCAGTTACATACCAGTTATTCAAGATGTTAACATCTGAATGGAGATACAGAAATAGATTGTAAGTCAGAGAAGCTGGCAGCATCAAATAAAGGCTATTTTTCCAGAATGGGTAAAACTTGATCTTATTTGTAGACAGAGGAGCCATAAGGGAGAGAAGGTGCTGGAGAAAGGAAGAAGAGTAATTGACAGAACACGGATCCGGGGAGGTAAAATGGGAGGGAGTTAACATACATCTTCCTCTAAGACAGGAAAGAGAGAGGGTGGATAAACAGACACTTATACTGCAAAAAAGAAGATGAGATGCTGAAGGGGATACCTGGTATAGTACATCTTTCTCAGTAGAGTAGGAATCAAGATAATGGATTAGGATAGGGGAATTAAGAGGTGGAGGTGACAGCATCAGTGTGTGAGACAGTGGAGGGAGCTTGAAACACCCATTGGGCTAAGTGTGTTCAGAAATCAACTGTGGAAATTAACAGTGGATGAATAAGTATCAATAACTGTCCAAGGCATTGAGGTTCAACAGTCTGAATTCACAGAAGCTCACATCAGCAATATTCTGTGGCCAAGGAGAGAAAGCATGCTTTGAGCATTATCCCAAGCTGGGCATTGTATGACATGGACTGGGACTGAGAGCATAACGTTAGCAAAGGTAGGATTAAAATTTCCAGTCATGGCTTCCAGACTACACAAGAAAGCCAACTGGTATTAAAAAAAAAAAAAAAAATTAACAGACTTACTAAATTATCCTGGGAGTTCTCAGTGGAGACAAGTATTTGGTACACTGGATTTGGGGAAATAAGTGCAGAGGTATAAGTGAAGAGGCTAGGGTTATAGAATGAGTTTACCAAATTTAAGATCTCAGAAGTAGAAGAGTACCAGGAGACCCCAATGCCAGGGGTGGCCCTGTTAGCCAAGGGTTTGTATAAGGGAGTGGGAAGACTTTGGCTTCAGCATCTCATGGTATTTAACCTCCTTGATCAAATTGTAAGGCAACGATGGACTCAGGGACTGGGAGACAAGAGTAGTGATTTATAAAGAACTATGTCTTCAATAAGAACCAGAGAAAAGGTAGCATCATAGCTGTTGAAAACTTCAGCTTACCATAGGACAAATTTTACCTTCCCTTCTACAATAGTGGCAGTGGTTAAGAGCTCAACTGCTAACCAAAAGGTTGGCAGTTTGAATCCACCAGCCACTCCTTGGAAACCCTATGGGACAGTTCTACTCTGTCCTGTAGGGTCACTGTGAGTGGGAACTGACTCGACTGCAATGGGTTTGGGTTCCTTTTTCTTTTTTTGATTCTCCACAATAGGTATTTTTTATTACACAATCTGAACAGGAATATTTGGGGCAATGGTATGATATAGTTGTCCTTAATTTTAAATTTTATTTATAGATTGTTTCTGTCAAACATACAACCTCTATTATTTTAAACACAAAGGCCAGAGACCTTGTTTATAGTATATACTGCCTCTGGGCAAGACAGTACTTAAACTTTTCTCAAAAAGATTATTAGTTGCAATTTTCTTTCAAATATCCTGGGAACAATTCCGTAGAAACATTTAATAAAGATACTCTAAAAGCACAGGTTATAGCTTCCTTTTGGTAAAGTGAGCATCCTCATACTGAAAGACAACCATATTAAAATATCTTGATATGTAGGTGTCTGTCTGATCTTTGCCTACCAATGGTCACCAGTATCAAGCCATAGGGACTCCAGTTGACTAATGGGTGACATAAACTATAACATCATTCAGATGTGATTATTAAAGTATTAGGGGAAAGAATAAAAATACCTAAATCAGTAAAAGAGCCACAAGGTCAAAAAGAATTGGGGCCTCTATTAGTTTCCTAAGGCTACTATAACAAATCACCACAAACCTGGTGGCTTAAAACAATGAAAGTTTATTATCTCACGGTTCTGGAAGCCAAAATCCAAAATCAAGGTGTCAGCAGTGTTGGTTCCTTCTGGAGACTCCAAAGAAGAATCTGTCCCATGCCTCTCTCTTAGTCTCTGGTGGCTGCCAGCAATCCTTGGCATTTCTTGGCTTGTAGTTGCACACTTAATCTCTGCCTCCATCTTCACATGACCTTCCCCTCTGTGTCTCCCTGTCTTCTCCTTCTCTGTCTTTTATAAGGGCACTCATCACTGGATTTAGGGCCCACCCTAATCCAGGATGATCTCATCTCAAGACCTTTACCTTAATTAAATCTGCAAAGACCTTTATTCCAAATAAGGTCATATTCTGAAATTCCAAGTAGACATATCTTTCGGGGCAACCATTCAACCCACTACAGGGCCACAGACAAGCATCTTTGGCTCCTCTTTTGGAAGTCCATTTAATGTCTCAATGATCTTGATATCACCTTAGAGGCAGAATCTTGTGAAATTTAGGATGATAACATCAACCTGAACGAAATTCCAAAATTGCCCATCAGTTGCCCCTGCCCAGCAATGTGAAACTTAATGGAAGCCACTATGAGAGACAGTGAGTAAGAGCCAGTGTGGGCATCCAGCTCTTCTCACTGGGCAGACATTGGCTGAGTCTCCAGCAAAATTCTGTAGACTTCAGTTAAGAATTCCAGAAAGGAGACCTAAAGTTTTTGTTCTGACATTAACTCCTTGGTCTTCTGGCTCTTCTGTCTTGAACAGCTCCAAATGTCCTGGCTCATCCGTGGAGTTCTGAAGGGAAATGTATCCTTGGTGCTGGTGGAGAACAAAACTGGGAAGGAACAGGGCAGGATGGTCTGGCATGTTGCCACCAATGAAGGCTTGAGCCTGTGGCAGTGGATCGTGCTGCCTCTCCTCAACGTGTCCGACAGGTAGGCCACCCCCTTCATTCCCTTGCCCTCCATCAGCCAAAATGAAGCAGAGTCCTCTCCCGTTCCCCTTCACCCAAGACACACACACAAATGTGCACACACAAGCACACACACACACACAGTTTCTGCAGGCTTGCAGGGCACACCAAAATTCCCCAAGAAATTCAGTGCTAATGAGTGCTAATTTCCATCATCTCTGGCTGGTTGCCTCAAGTATATGTAAAAATTGAACAACCTATATCACTCCCAACCTATATTACTCGCAAATCAGGCTTTATGTGTATACAGCGTTTTCTGTTACTTGAATTTACCTTACTTTCTCATTTGTCATTTTACTGATTTATTTTTTTAACTGCAAGGCAAGTAGTATTATCATTCTCCCACCCTTACCCTTTTACAAATGAAGAACCTGAGATCCAAAGAGGCGAAGTGCCAGCAAGCTGGTATCAGAGTCAGGACTACAGCCCAGGTCCCGACTCCATGTCCAATGCTCTGCGGAGTCAGCCCTGCTGGGCAGGTTAATGAAAGTGGATACAAATTCTTCAGCAAACAGAGGAGTGCTCCTACCTCCTAGGTCAGTCCTGGCTCCTATGTGGATTCTATCATCTCTGTGGCCTTGAACAAGTTGTTTGACTTCTCTCGGCCCCAGTCTCCTCATCTTTAAACTGAGAGGGTTGGACAAGAAGACAGTTCATTCTGTGTGGCTCTGAACTGCAGCAGGAAGCCCTGAGTTCAGCTGTCACTTGTCTCCCCAGGATGACACTAGTCTGCCACCTGCTGTCAGCCTGGAGCAAGCGGAGTTTGAATGAAAGCTTCCCTGGGCATGGCAGCGCTCCTGTGACGCTCTGATGTGTCGTGCTGACCTATTGATGGTTTGTGCTGTTCTGTTCTAGACAAAAAGGAGGGTGTCATTTTTGTAAAGGGGACATCTGAATAGGCCTGGAAGAGGAAAGCCATCTTTAGTTGGCTAAATGTCAAACACTGTAAACCACAGTAGCCTCCACATTAGATTCTGAAAACACACTCAAATGACAGCCCAGGTGGCTCCACCTTCGAAAACTGAGGGCAAAGGACTTACAGCAAGGAGGAAGGTGATGTATGTTGGCACCCAGCTTTGTAAGTATAAAGCTGGGTCTCAAATTCTTCACCCAAATGTCACAGAGTCTGCTATTCCCAAGAGCTCATAACTCAAGCTGGACCATCACAGGAAGAAGGCATTGTCCTCACTCGGAGAACCAGCTACCTGCTCCTTCAGATGTGTATGGGTTAAAGATCAAAGCCCATGGACATTCCAAGGCTCAGGGCCCCCAAGACAAACGGATTTAATTAAAGTGGAGGCTGGAGGGAGTGTGGGCACTACCCACCACAGACAAGTCTTTTGTCCTTAGGGATTGTAGGTGCTGTGTACAGGGATGGAGAACATGAGGGTGATGCCAGAGGCCTCCTCCTGGAAGCTGCTAAATTAATTCAAATGAATCAAAGGTTTTTTTTTGTTTTTTCTCCTCAATCCAGCAAGTCCTCTCGTTCATAGCCACTCTAGGGGATTTCAAGCAAGTAAGATGTTGACTCTGTTCACTCCCATCGCTAGAATTTCATTTGAAGAAGACTTTGTTCTCACCCTCCCTCCTCCCTGTTAAAGGCTACTTACCAGACTGACATTTCCAATATTGATACTGAGACCAAACTGTCCAGTGGGGATTCAAACAAAGGCCAACTTGGTTTGATGATGCGTCATGACCTAGTAAGTGTGCAATTACAGAAAACAAGAGTACCTTCATTCGCCAGAAGGCTGCACACCACTTGAGTGCTCTGATGCCAGAAGCTGCCCTCCCAGAGCTAGAGATGATACAGGACGTATCAAGACCCAGAGGCAAATGGAACTGCAGGAGAACGAGGAAGAGTAGCTTCCACTTGCTAAAATCAAACTAGGTTGTGGATGTGACCAGCCCATAAAACTAAAGAAGCACCATGTATAAAAGAGCACAGGCTTTAGAGTCAGATAGTTCAAATTTAAAAACTGGCTCAGCCACTTACTAGTTGTATGACCTCAGCTAATTACATAACGTCTTTGAGTCTGAGTGTTCTCACCTGTATAATGAGGATAATAACAGTTCTACTTCACGAGACTGTTATAAGGACTAGATAAAGTAACTATTGAAAGCATCTATGGATAGTAGGTATCAAAGAATTTTATTTCTCATGTCCTCCATCTTCATCCCTTGGTTTTGTAGGCTTAGCAATAATTTATTGAATAAATTGCACAAATCATAACACTGATCTTCCAAGTCAAGCTAGGTTCTATAAAACAGAGATATTAAAGTCTACCTCTTAGGTTTGGGGAAACAAAATGCTTGGTGAACTGCCTGATCAACAGTAAATGCTTAATCAGTAATGACTATTAATAATAACTGTAATAAATAACAATGTCTCCCACCTAATGCCTCAGAAGAGGCTGAAATGGCCAGTTTAGCAATAATAACCAGTTTTACAACACTAACCTGGGTCAATAAGCAACATCATGATAAACGGAGAAAATATTGAAGTTGTCAAGGATTTCATTTTACTTGAATACACAATCAACACCCGTGGAACTAGCAGTCAAGAAATCAAATGACATATTGCATTGGGCAAATCTACTGCAAAAGCCTCCTTTAAAGTGTTGAAAAGCAAAGATTTCCTTTTGAGGACTAAGGTGGGCTTGACCCAAGCCATGGTATTTTCAGTTGCCTCGTATGCATGATAAAGCTGGACAGTGAATAAGGAAAACTGAAGAAGAATTGACGCCTTTCAATTATGGTGTTGGCAAAGAACATTGAATACATCATGGACTGCCAGAAGAAGAGACAAATCTGTTTTGGAAGAAGTACAGCCAGAATTCTCCTTAGAAGCGAGGATGGCGAGACTTTGTCTCACATACTTTGGTCATGTTATCAAGAGGGACCAGTCCCTAGAAAAGGACATCATGCTTGATAAAATAGAGGGTCAGAAAAAAAAAGGAAGACCCTCAATGATAAGGATTGACACAGTGGCTGCAACAGTGGGCTCAAACACAACAATTCTGAGGATGGCGCAGGACCAGGCAGTGTTTCCTTCTGTTGTACACAGGGTCACTATGAGTCGGAACCGTCTTGACAAAACCTAACAACAGCAACAAAGTCAGGAGGAGGAAACTCTTCTATGAATTTTCTGGCATCAGTGCTCTGTGAACTCCTTATGAGGGGAAGTCGCTGATGGAGGAGGAGCAAGAAGTATATTCTTTCTCTTCTTTCCAAGGAGAGTAAGCTATAGCTGCCTGGATTGTCAGAAATTGGAAACAGGAGGAGGGAAAAGGTAGAGGAAGAAAAAAAGAATAACTTAAATTAAAGAAGGAAATGAAGGAAAGAAAGACCAGCTCCCTTCATCCCACCCCTAAGGTAGGCATTAGCACCTCACATCACCTACCCACCTCCAATAAAGCATCCTTAGGCCTCACCTGGCTTCAGACACTCAGCACCCACTTTGTGGACAGCTCCCCAGTCATGGCTCTTGGAGGTGGCAGGAACTTCATTCCCTACTCTCTCCCAAACCACCTCTGTTCCCAGGTTCTCCAACTTCCACACATTGCAAAGGTTTTTTAAAACAACTTTATTATGGATTAGGGGTTAGCTCTAAAGTGCTCTCAGCCTCTAGACACTGGTCATAGTCCCTGGGGGTTATATGGAACTAGTCTAACTTTTGGAAACATAAATATAATCAATATATTATTATATTCCAGTGTTAGGGTATCTTTAAAATTCCTAAATATGACCTTCAGGCTCATGGATGATTTGTCCATCCCTAACTTCACCAACCTAATCATCTTCCATGCTTCCTCTATCACTCTCCCCAATAACAACACTGCCATTCTCTCCACCTGTCATGTTCTTCCTCTACTTCCCATTTCCCTAACTACCACTCTTCCTTTACCACATTTTAGAGAAGTTCTCCCGGGCCCCTAGACTATATAATACACCTACAATATATTCTCAAAGCTCTTGCAACATCCCTATAATAACTCATCATTTTTTATTGTCTGTTTTTTAGTACCTGAACATAAGCACTAATAAGGCAAAGATCATGTCTGTCTTATATATTGCTATTTCCTGAATATCTAGTACAATGCCTAATACATAATATGCCCAATAAATATGTGTTGACTAAATGATGTGTTGAAGAAAATTGCATAAACACCCTCTCCTCACTTATCGACATGGTTAGGTTCCAAAGACCAGGTTGTTATGCAAAATCAGCATTATATGAAAATGGAGAATGACCACATCAGATCACAAAACGAAAGATGACCACATCATTATATAACTTCCAAATTACATCATTGCATAACTGCCTAATTACGTAATTACATAACTGCCAAACTGCATCATTACATAACTGCCAAACCACTGAGGAGCATTGCCCAGCCAAGCTGACATATAACCTTATCTGTCACAGCCAACATTACTCTCACCTTGCACCTTGGCGTTTGTTACTGCCAGACATATGTTGTTAATGCGCCAAATAGTTAGTAGATTTGTCCCTATTGTTGTAAACGCGAAATGTCAGATAATGAGACAGTTGATAAGTGAGGAGGTGTATTTCCAAATTCCAGATGAATTAATTGGTAATTTCATATCTCACATTCCTCCTCTGTTCAGCCTGTATCTAACAAAACAGATAAAATCACATTATAATAAATACTACTGCAAATCTGGATATCAAAGCAATGCCTCTTTCCCATCAGATGAACCAAAATGGCATCTGTTACACAGGTGACAAGGAATTCTCTTTAGGGACTTGGCTGGTACCTGTGCTTTCTTTGTCTCTGGTCACTGTCCTGTCACAATTGCTTTATAAGAAAGACTTTGATCTTAATTGTGTGCCCTGGTCCTTATGAGGAGGGAGAACTAGAACTGAGCACATGCGAGCAAAACCTATGGCCAGATTGCTTCACCATGCAGCAGTCCTTCCACAGAGGTCTATGAAGGCTGATGCCACGGAGACATTGATCCATGGAATGGTATTCATCTGCCCATTCACAAATACGCAAAGTGAAAGAAATAATATAATAATATGTCATCATCATGGAGTAATGTTAACTGTACAACCATACTATAAAGAGTAACAGGGAAAATCTCCAAAGAGCGGTGCCCAAGATGTTTTGAGCAGTGGAACATCCCTGGAATACAGATATGTACTCTGAAGGTAATGTTGAAGGACAACACCAATTCAAATAGTGCTTGATGTGTGCTTAAAATTCATCTCATTGTTTTACATCCACTTCATATAACTATTTTTCCCCAGCTGAAATGTCAATCTCTCCCCTCACTTTATCTGTCCTCCCTCCATTCAAATGCCATTCTTTCTATTGGAATGAGAGCTACCTTTTCTCAAAATAGAGGAAAGGCAAGTTCTCTTCTCTTATTCTGTCAGTCTTTTGCAGGGACATATCCCTACTTTTCCTCTTTATAATCATATATCCTACTAAATTAAGCACAACATGCCCACACTATTGTAAGTTTTGGCATGCTTACCAAGCAGAAGTGGGTGCTAAGTTCAACTCATTACTAGATGGATTTGGAAATGCTGTGGATCAAATCATGTCCCACAAATCACTGCAATTGTTATATAAAGTGCATAACTTACTGCACCTGTGTAGGCACCATTCCCCAGCACTATCATTATAAAGGCTTTTAGCTGTACACTATGTACATAGTCTAACAAGAAAAAACATTCCCTCTGGAGGTATTTAGATTGCCTGTTCCCTTTGCATCCTTTGTCCTAAATGACAAGTGGTATGTTTCACAAATGCATCTTTCAAATAGGATCAGTTAAACTGAGAGTTATGTCCTTATGTATTTATATCAGAAACTCTGTAGAACCAAGATTTTTTTTTTCCTATTTAATCCTTGTTTATCATCCACAGAATCTCCATTTTTATGGGGTGCTATTAATAACAATTCTCTCCTTTTGTATAGCAGCATTCTATGATTGAGAAGACATTAGAGGGGCATTTTTATTACTTATTCTTAGCTGGGGTGTACTGATGGTTCAGTGGTAGAATTCTCACCTTCCATGTGGGAGACCTTGGTTTGATTCCTGGCCAATGAACCTCATGTGCAGCCATCACTCTTTTTTCAGGGCGGGCTTGCATGTCGTTATGATGTTGAACAGATTTCAGAGGAACATCTAGACAAAGATGAACTAGGAAGAAAGGCCTGCTGATCTACTTCTAAAAATTAGCCAATAAAAACCCTATAGATCAAAATGGTCCGATCTACAACTGATCATGGGATGGTACAGGAATGGGCTGTTGTGCATAAGGCTGCCATAAGTCAGGGGCCAACTCAATGGCAGCTAACCATTAACAACAACAACATTCTTACCTGAGTAGAGAAGTAGCAGAGATTCCCAGTGAGCCCAGTTTGCCAGACTTGACATTCCCCTGGAAAAGTGGTGTTTAATTCATATTTTTGTAAACTGAATAACAGCTTCCTTGTACAGCCATTTGGAAGAGTTGAAAATAATGATGATTACAGCTAGGATTTGTTGAGTGCTTGCCACGTGCTAGTCACTGTATCAAACACTTTACATGCATTATCTCATTTCATACTATAATTATTCCCCTTTTTAATTAGAGGTCTAAAGAAGTTAAATAGTTTTCCCTTAACCCTTAGGCTATTCTGCTTCCTACATACATGCCTGAGGAAATGGAGGTGCAGTACTTGGCATGTAATAGAAAACTTGATCAATGGTAGCCAGCATTGTTAACAAAATGTTTTGGTTCTGAATATTTTTAGGCCATGCCTCTTAATTATTTCAAGTTATTTTTGTCTTGTTTTTATTTTGAAAGTTTGTATTGGTTTTCATTTGCTTCATCCACCACTGGAAATCTCTCATTTTAATTCCCCACCATTACCACCTGCTGAAGACCCACCCCCATCCTGTCCCCTTCGGCCTGCCTTTCCTTCCCTCGCAGCTCCAGTGGGAGCATCATCACCAGTAAAGTGTGAGTCTTTCCTTTTCCATCCAGGCCATTGTGGCTGGAGTGAGCCCTCTCCCACATGCCTGCTCAAGCCATCACTCCAGCATGCCTTTGACTACCTCCATGCCATGTGGTCCAACATCAGAAATGGAGCATAGATCTGAAAGGCACTTTTTACTTCCAAATGTATCCATGTTTAACAAAAGCATAAAAATAAAGTATGTTTAGTTATACATTTAGCGACTTATCCTTCGTTTTCATTGTTGTTTGCTGCCATCGAGTCAGCTTTGACTCATGGTGACCTTATGTATAACAGAGTGAAACTTTGCCAGGTCCTGTGCCATCTTCATGATCATTGGTATGTTTAAGTCCATTACGGTGGCTGTTGTTTCAGTCCATCTCATTGAGGGTTTCCCTTGTTTTATCTGATCCTCTACTTTACCAAATATGGTGTCCTTTTCTAGATATTGGTCCTTCCTAATGACATGTCCAAAATAAGCCATCCAAAGTCTCACCATCCTCCCATCTAGGGAGCATTATGGTTGTATTTCTTCTAAGACTGATTTGTTCATTCTTCTGGCAGCCCACACTATAGTCAGTATTCTTTGCCAACACACAGTTTGAATGCATCAATTCTTCTTCTGTCTTCCTTTTTCATTGGCCAGCTTTCACATGCATATGAGAAGATTGAAAAGACCCAAGAATCTGTATTTTTTTCAAAGTTCCCCAGGTAATTTTGATGTGCAGCCAGATTTGGAAATCAGTGGCATAAAATGTCAGATCCAGGTCTCTCGTGAGCAAGACAGGGAACCAAGAAGTGACTGGGCAAGTGTCCTTGACCAGCGCATTGTCAGCAAACATACATGAAGCCCCGTTGCGTACAGAGGGTAGAAAGCAGTGTATGGCCAGCCTCTTGCTGGATCACAGGGCCTGCACCCTGGAGGGGACATAGAGCAGATGCCTGAGAGGAAGATAGTAACACACGCAGCCCTGCTTGGGGTCTGACAGAGCATGGCCAGTGTTCAGGTGACACAATGACCTCTGTGCATCAGAGTAGTCAGGGGAGGCTTCATGGAGAAAATGGACTTATTGTAAGCTGGACCTCAAGGAACACTTGTTGTTGTTAGTTGCTGTCAAGTTTTAGGTCTTAGGGAAATTGGAAGGGGATAAAGGCATTCCAGAGAAGTCCATCAAGGTGAGAAGAGGCTTAGGCACAAGGATGCTTTCATGGGGTCAAGAACAAATAGCCAACTAGATTCTGTCAGAGAATCCTGAGCAGTCTCCTGGGAAGAGGCTGAATGTGGGAATTCAGCCAAGTATTTTGGACATCAGACTAGGTGATAGACAGCCACCGTGGCAAGAGACAGAGGATGGGGAAACCAGTAGCATGGAGACTGTCAGAGGCTCTTGAGAGGGACTGAGTGTGAAATGATCTGGGCCTCAAGGTGGAGCTCAGAAAAGGGGCAGAAAGGAGCTGGAAGAGAAGAGGCCCTTCTTCTGTCACCTTCCAAATGGCACTCTTGGCCCAGGGCAGCCTGGGGTCAGCCCTCTGAGAAGATGGGGAGAGATGTGGCAGAGGCTCAGCGATGCAATGTGCAACCAGGCATTAATGACACATACAAATCAGGCACTCATAACTCTGCAAGGATCTGGTCCTGCTTCTGTCTCAGAAAATATCCCAGATCATTGGAGCAAGGAGTAACTTAGCAGTTCTAAGCCTTAAGTCCTATTTCTAACACTGATTTACTGTGAAGTTTGGGACAAGTTGTTGCTTTTGATTGCTAAGTTTCCACAATCAAGAGAGCAGAGCAGTGAGACAGATCCGGCCCATGAGCTTGGTTTTAGAAAGAGTTACTCAAAACGGCAATAAGTTAACTCCTTTAAAGTAACAGGATGCTCAGATCTGTTCAAGATTGTCTAGCTAACATCCACAGCTCAGTTTACAAGTCAACAGGTGCATATGTTTTTCACAACTCTTAGTGCCTCTGAAAGTGTAGGCCTGTGTTCTCAGCCCCTTCTCTCCCCAGGCACAAAGTCTGCAGCACTGGAATTGAGGGGACAATGGGGCTCCCGGTATCTGAAGCAAAGCAGAATCCAAATCTACACATGTTGTTCTCAGGAAACTCATCGGTGCTCAAGGCTTCTACCAACCCCTTTATGCAGATAATTCATACATCTTTATTTCCACCTGAGTCCCATACCTGCATTTCCAGCTCCCTAACTGATGTCCTACCCATACCTTCAGCGTAGCCCATGGGATAGCTGTCAGCCTTCCAAAACCAGCTCCACCTCCTGAGTGATAACTTCTGTCCAGGGCTCTCCCATTCTCCTAGACATTCAGTACTCAACGTCTTCCTTCTTTCTCACTGCCCACTTGCAATGTTTTCCCAGGTTGTGTAGACTGCAGCTCCATAGGGGCAGAACTAAAAGGAACTTCAGAAATTCCCTAGTCAGTGAATGTCCCTGGGTGATGCAAACAACTAATGTATTCAGCTGCTAACCAAAATGCTGGAGGTTTGAGTCTACCCAGAGGTGTCTGGGAAGAAAGTCCTGGCAATCTACTTCCAAAAAATCAGCAACTGAAAACCCTATGGAGCAGAGTTCTACTCTGATGCAGATGGGGTCACCACAAGTCAGAATCAACTCAGTGGCAACTGGTAAAAAGTCAGTGAATATCATGAATTACAAGTCTATTGGAATCCCTCAAAGGCAAGGCCCACGCCTTATCCATCTCTATACTTCTAGTTGCAGGCAGTGACTGACTCATAATAGGTGCTTAAATAGTGTTTTCTGGAAGCTAGGATGGCAGAGAGACAGATGGGGAGGTAAGTAACTTGGTACACTCCTGAGGAAGTACAGATATCTAATAGAAATATAAAACAGCGGGGGTGGGGAGGGATGGTGAGGGTTACTTACTAACTAGATAGTATATAAGAATCTTCCTTGGCAAAGGGAGGACAGCACACACTACAGGGGAAGTCAGCACAACTGGACTAAACCAAAGCTAAGAAGTTTCATGAGTACAATCAAACACTTTGAGAGACAGAGTAGCAGGGGTAGGGGCCTGGGGACCATGCTTTCAGGGAACAACTAGGTCAATTGGCATAAAAACCTTATTAAGAAAATGTTCTGCATTCTACTTTGGTGAGTGTCATCTGGGGTCTTAAAAGCTTGCAAGCGGCCGTCTAAGATGTATCAATTGGTCCCAACCACCTGGAGTAAAGGAGAATGAATAACACCAAAGACACAAGGAAAGTATTAGCCCAAGAGACGGAAAGGGCCACATAAACCAGAGACTTCATCAGCCTGAGACCAGACAAACTAGATGGTGCCCGGCTACCACCAATGATCACCCTGACAGGGAACACAACAGAGAGTCCCTGATGGAGCAGCAGAAAGATGGAGTACAGAACTCAAATTCCAGTAAGAAGACCAGACTTAATGGTCTGACTGAGAGTGGAGGTACCGCGGAAAGGGTGGCCCCTGGACTCTCTATCAACCCAGAACTAAAAAAATTTCTGAGGCCAACTCTTCAAACAGGGATTGGACTGGACTGTGGGACGTAAAGTGATACTCATGAAGAGTGTGCCTCTTAGTCAAATAGATACAAGAGCCCAAAGGGGCAGCTTCTGTCCATAGATGAGAAGGAAAGGCAGAGAGGGTTAGGAGCTGGTTGAAAGGACATGGGGAATCTGGGGTGGAAAGGAGGAGTGTGCTGTCACAGAATGGGGTGAACAATTAGGGTCACATAACAGTGTATGTATAAAATTTTGTGTGGGAGACTAACCTGAAATGTAAACTTCATTTAACTACAACAATAAAAAAAAAAAAAGAAATATAAAACAGGAACAATAAATTGGATCTCTCATGCCTCAGAAAAGCTTCCAGTGTGAAAATACCCAAATTATATAGATTTTAAAAAGATAGGGCCCAGAAAGTTCCAACGACTTGCCCAGGGTTCCACCAAGTACATAGCCTGGTCTTTACTCCACTCTAATTTTTGAAACTCAGACCCCACCGGGCAGAGAAGGCTGCTGATCACCCTCAAAAAAGAGGGGGGAACTAGAAACCACCCTTTCCCTGGGTCCTCTCACCATTCTGGGTGAGCCACCATCTCTGGTCCATATCAGCCCTTCAAGTCACAAGATGGCAGAGCAGCCAAGGGCAGAGGAGGGGGCCAGTGTTGGAAATGTATGTGTGTTCAGAGGTGGGCAGGGTGGACACCCCAGTCTCTCTGAGGAGAAGCGTGGGTGAGGGGATTACCAGATCTAGACAGCCCTCCAGGCCCCCCAAGTGTCCCAACGAGCTTGTGGCACTTCATAAACAATAGGGAGAAGGCATGAGACAAAATGACATTAAACACTGAATGAGCCGAGAAGGCTAGTGTTGGATGAGCCAAGAAGGGGTGGCAGAAAAAGCAGCCTGGGCAGCAGAGGCCTGAGTTCTCAACTTGGCTTTGCCGTGTCTCTTTAGCTCTGATGCTCTCAGGGGACTCCTGCCATTTGTCGGGTCTGTTCTTACATTATGCCCCCGGAGGTAATCTGGCCTGGGGACTCCTATGTGGACGTCTTGCCCAAGGAAGAAGCCCCCCCACCCCCACCTCCCGCCAATGGTGCCTTACTCTCCTCCCTTAGGGCACTAACCACCCTCGAGCCATGGAGCAGGTGTCTTTGTGCACAAGCGCCCCCTGCTGGCCCAGGGCTTCAGGAAGCAGGAGCCTCCTTCACTGTGTGCCCATAACGCTGGAGGCATAGTGACAGGGCTATATTTGGCCCGGAATCAGAGAATGAAGAACAAAATTGAACTTGCTGGATGGGCTCCTCCCCACCCTGCCATCTTGCAGCAGGCCCCTGTGATCGGGAACAGGCCAAGGCTAATGTGGGAGCAGAGATCCTTTCGTCTCAGCCCCCAAGAGAGAGCACAGAAAGCCAATGCTGGGAAGCCTCGAGCTGAGAATGTGCTGCTGGAGGGTCTGAGTGGTTGCTCGGTCTGACTGGAATCCATTTTCTCCTCTACTTCACCCGGAAGGGCTCCTCATGGAAGCCAGATTCATTATGAAAGCTCGCTACGGACCTTGGCAGCCCTGGAACACACTGTGCTGGCCCTCCCTCACTGCGCCGGTGGCATTATTCCCAGAGGTGAAACCAAGCGAGGAGGTGGTAAATTACTTCTGACGGTGGCACTGAGCAGGGAGGGGACATCCCCAATGGCTGAGTCTGGCCCTGAGCATCCAGCCTGGTCCCCACCTCACTGGGCAGGAGGCAAAGGCTCTGAGAGTCCACACACATGTCCAGCCCAGCCAGGATGGGCCGGAGGTCCTGTGAATCCAAATATGTCCATCAGCCCCCTTCCCTTCAACAGCTAACTCAGGTCAATTACACAGATAATAGGACAGATGTGGCAGGGCCTTTTCATCACATACATTATCCTAATAGAAATGCATGCCAAGTCTCGAGCTTTGTGACAGTCCATTTTAGAAGACTTTTGCGGAGCAAATCAACTGCGCAGTTAGAAATTGGAGTGAGCATTTTCCTCAGCAGTATCTGCCAGCTCAATCCTCAGCAGCCCGAGCCCAGACAAGCTCCAACTGAGAAAAGGGATGCTGAACACTCCCTCCCTCAGACCCCACTAAATGGAGAAGGGGAGTCTTAGGCGTGGTGTCCACGCAGTAAATGTATCTCACCCAGTCCAACTCTCCTTTCTTGCTGTCTCTCCAGAGCATTCCTATCCTCTCAGTCCACATTCACACACATACCTTTTTGTCAGCTACTTAAAATCATTAAATGAACCTAATTAGGTTTGTCAATCCCCAAGGCTGGCAGGATAGCAAATAAGGCATTGCATTCACTGTCCATTAACAGTCTGTTGCCTGCATGAGATTGTACATTTTCTGAGCTGTGCATGAGCAGCATCAGCATTTCCCAGGCAGACAGAGATCTGCCCAGTGAGTCTGGAGGCCGCCCCTCAAAACCTGGCCCACTGCTGGGATGACCACCCTGCCTCCCAGAATCCACTGGGCCAGTTTTCAGCAGGCCTGTCTGTAAATCTGAGCAAGACAGAGGCAGGGAACATGCATTCTTTATGCAAAGCCAGGCTCCAACCAAGATTTCGAGCCAAGTCTGTTTTAACAACAAGCTCCAAACCCCACTGACTGGAATAAGGGGAGAAGCAACATATCATGGATTGAAAAGTATCTTTTTGATGAAACTGAAAGGGCTGAGCAGGTTTGGATACTGAGGGGCAGGAAGCAAGACCTTCACTGCTAAGAGCTTGGAAAGAGAAGTGTCCGTCCTGCCATGTTCTTAAAGAACACAGGTTGGTGAGGGAGCTGGAAAAGCCACAAAGAGCTGACTCTTTCTTCCCTTCTCCTGGATCTTGCTGCCGACAGAGAGGAAGGGAAATGCTCTTCCAACAATGGGGCTCAGCAACCTTTCCCCACAGACGGTGACGGCTTTGGGGTGCAAGGCAGTGGTGTAATAGATATGTTGTCAGAACCACCCTGGTCCCTATGGTCTTGACAGAAAGGTGATTTGGACCTTGCTTTCCCTCACACCCAGAGTGGTCCACCTGGTATGTGCTGGAACTGGAGACCTGAGGTCATGGCTTCTGCATTCACCTGACCCTGGAGGGTGACTTGGCATCTGACTTTGGGAGGATCATCTGAAAAGAGTGATTGGACGAGAAAGACTCTGAGAGCCTTGAGGGAGTCTCGCCCATCTCAGCAGGGAGAAAGCGAGCGGAGCCAGGAGCAGCCTCCTCTTCACCTAAGGTTCAGATAAAGACGCAAGGAGGTACCACACAAAGTAGAGAAGCCGGAGTCTGGGTGCCATGATGTTCACCTGGTCTCTGAGCTAGCGCCCCCACAGAGCAGAAACTCCCCATCTGTCCCCCCACCTACCTTCCCCAGACCCAGTTTGAGTCCCCAGTCGGAGACTGCCTCTGCTTCCCCCCACCCCCTGACCCCGCGCCCTCTTTAAAACCCAGCTAGGCCCATCTTCGCCCCACCAGTCCCTGCCCTGCAGCCTCTGGGGCCTGGAGCATCTGGGGAATGGTTGACAGTGTGGCCTCTGGGTGGACAGGGGCAGCATCGTGTGTTTACATGTCTACATCTGACTGAGTCTTCCCTGATTGTTAGGAGTGTTCCTGACTCAAAATATGTGCAATTCCCAGTGTCAATCAAGCTCTTTTAAACAGCAGCTGCCACTGCCGTCACCTCACCGAGCACTTTAGAAACTCTTCTATTTAGAAACCATTCCAGCCCCAGCTTGCATCCTCCCATCCATGCTAAGAGGCCCAGTGGCTGCTAGAGAACTTTGTAGCTCTAATCTCACAGTAATAAAGAATGAAGGCAGAAAGAAGGACAGGAGAGGAAAGAGGGTGGGTGGAGGGAGGAGCTTCCTTGGAAGAGTTTATTTATGTTACAATGGGGGATTTGCCCCTCTCCCCCAAAGCTCCTCAAGCACATGCATATGGTTTATTTGCTCAGGCACCCCAGCCAGTCCTGTAAGGTACACTCACGCTGTAGCTCAGCAGTGAACTCAGCACCTGGCCTAGCCCTTGGCCTGTGAATGGCAGATTAAGAGTTGATGCCCTGGGTGGGGAGTTGGTAAGCTGGGCTGTGGTGCCCTTACCCCCTGCAGTACAGGGCATTAGGCAGTTTTGCCTTCTTGACACCCTCACAGAGCAACATAATTCTTTTGATTCACCCTCTCGGAGTAGCTCTCAATGCCTGTCCTCATGTGAGCAGCAGCTCGCTAACGCTTGCAACTGCTTTGGGAGTAGGAGACAACAGTATCAGAGCCTCTGTTTTAGAGATGGGAATCCAGGCTTGGGCTGTGTCTGGGGTCACACAGCCTCAATCTGGGAGCTTATCTGTGGACTGTGTCCTCTGTGGAGGTCAAGAACATGGCCATGACTTTACCACGACTCAGGGAGCAGCCAGATGACAGCGTGAGGGACACCCGTGCAGAGCTGCCTCCTTAACCTGCCTCCTGCTTTTTCTCTCTGCCTCAAGTCCCCCTTTCTCCATCCTGCTTACTGCTCTCACACTAATCATCTTAAAATAGGTCTTTGATTTTGTCACTGTCCTCTTACAAACCTTCAATGGCTCCTCATTTTCAATGAGATTACTCTTTAGCCTGGCCTTCAAACACTCCCACCATCTTTACCTCCTTCCATACCCACATACTGGAGCCAAACAGGCCCTTTCCCTCCTCTGAGATGTCCCTCACACCCATCGTCTTTGCACTGTGCCCCCATCCCCAAGTCCACATCTCTAAATCCTTTCCTTCCTTCAGAACCAGCTTGAATACCACCTCTTCTGGGAAGTCCTCCTGGGTCTCCCCACCCTGCTGTAATCTGCTCCTTCCTCTGAGCTCTCAGAGCACTATAACTGTCCCTCTTGTGTGGTATTCACCTCTTTCTACCCTATTCTGCACTGACTTACACATACTGCATCTCTCCATTGGACAGTAAGCAATCTGAATGTAGGGTTCCTGTCTGATTTCTCTTAGAATCCCCTACAGGGTCCAGTACACAATGTTGTTGTTGTTAGTTGCCACCAAGTCAGCTGTAACTCATGGCGACCTTAGGCATAACAGACTAAAATGTTGCCTGGTCCTGTGCCGTTTTCATGATTGTTGTTATGTTTGAGTCCATTGTTGTGGCTATTGTGTCAATCCATCTCATTGAAGGTTTCCCTCATTTTTACTGACCCTTTACTTTACCAAACATGCTGTCCTTTTCTAAGGACTAGTCTTTCCTGATGATGTGTCCAAAGCTGGACAAAGTTAAGCCATCCTAGATTCTAAGGAGCATTCTGGTTTTATTTCTTCTAAGAGTGATTGGTTCATTCTTCTGGCAGTCCACAATATATTCAGTATTCTTCACCAGCACCACAATTCAAATGCATCAATTCGTCTTCTTTTTTCATTGCTCAAAACTTATGCATAGCAACAATACATAATAAAGTTGCCATCAAGTCCATTCCAACTCATAGCGACCCTAGAGGACAGAGTAGAACTGCCCCATAGGGTTTCCAAGGAACACCTGGTAGACTTGAACAGCCGACCTTTTGGTTAGCAGCCGAATTCTTAACCGCTATGCCACCAGCGTTTCCACAATACATAATAGTGTGTGGATGAAATGAAAACTCATTCAGTAGGTGCTTACCAAGGTCAAAATGAAGGATGCTTCTCAGAAGCACAGGCCCAGGTGCCAAGGGTTGGCTGGAGAAAGTGGACAGATTCTCGTGCTTCCCTTACCCTCATTCACACTCATCCAGCTGGCCCAAGTGCCCCAGAACAGTACTTGGAAATTCTCCGCTGAGTATCCCTCCTTCCACACCCAACCAATGACCAACCCTCCTTCGTGGTCTGCTCTGGTCAGCACAGGCACGTAAACCCCATCATGGGGAATGTGGCCTGAGAAGGCACCAGTGGGACGGCCACGGATACAACATAATCAAGCCTTTCTTCTTTAGAATCAAACCAATCTTCTCATTTTGACTTTAAGATAAAAAGGACAATTTGTGGGTGACTAGATTTCATGAGATGAGTGAGGGCATAGACAGATTTACTGAGTAGTTGAGTTAGAAATAATTAATCACAAACATGCTTTTTAGATGAAAGTTTACTGCAATTTCAAGTCCTTCCTCTCACAGCAGCCAGTAATTGTTCTCTGGCCAGAAACAGCCAAGCTAACATCTACACCCTTTACATCTTGATCAGAGGCTTTGTGCTCATGGGCCCCTGCTGCAAGTGCTTGTTAACTGAAGCTTTGTTGCCCTCCCTGGAAATCCTTGTGAATGAGCGTTCTTTTTCCTGTGTGTTTCTTTCCTCAGTGCATTTCCTCCTTCCTGTTAACATTCTGTTTCCTGTAGTTCCTGTGCCCTCTCTGCCCTGCTTTCTCCCCACTGAGCCTCCTACTTCCACCATCACTCCTGTTACCTGCTCTTGCTACCCCATGCTGCCAACACTCTGTTGCCTGGGCTCCCTCTGGCCCTCTGTTTTAACAGCTTTATCAAGGTATAATTTATATACCATAGACTTCATCTTCTTTAAGTGTGCATTTCAATGACTTTTAGCACATTCATAGAGCTGTGCAAACAGCACCACTGTCCAGTTTAGGACACTCACACCTTACTGCTAGTTTGCAGTCAGTATTGTTCCCATTCCTAGGCCCTGGCAACCAATGATCTGCTTTCTTTCTCTATAGATTTAACTATTCTAGATACTTCACATAAACAGAATCACACACTATGAGGTCATAGGCATCTGGCTTCTTTAACTTAGCATGCTGTTTCTGAGGCCTACCATGTCATAGCATGTATCTGTGGTCTACTCCTTTGTATTGCTGAGTAGCATTCTCTTGTCTGGCCATACCATATCTTGTTCCTCCAGTCACCAGTTGATGGGCATGGGTTCTGTCTTAGTTATCTAGTGTTTCTATAACAGAAATACCACAAGTGAGTGCTTTAAAAAAAGGAAATTTATTTTCCCACAGTTCAGGGGGCTAGAAGTCTGAATTCAGAGCACCAGCTCTGGAGGAAGGCTCTCTCTCTGTCTGCTCTGGGGGAAGATCCTTGTCTCTTTCAGCTTCTGTAGACCCAGTATTCTTCAGTTCCTTGACAATCTTCAACTGACATCTGTCTTCCCCCAGTTGTGCTTACTTCTGTGTCTAACCTGCTCTTTTTATAGCTCAGAAGTGATTAAGATTAGGACACACCCTACACTGATATGGCCTCATTAACATAACAAACCCTATTTCAAAATGGGATTACATCTACATATATAAGAGTTAGGATTCCAACACATATTTTGGGAACACACAATTAAATCCATAACAGGTTCCCTCTCTTGATGCTTTAGCATCTACACCAGAGACTGGACACACTTGTACCTGCTGTTCTACAGGTTATTCTGCATTGGCTTTCCAAAGGGTGGGAAAGGCTTTAAGAGTCTCAGAAAATCCCCCTTGACTTCAGGAAAGGGCTGGTTGATAGCCTTCTAAGAGGATAATTTTCCAGGAAGCAACTAACCAAAGGTATTTTCTGTTTCTCTCTGTAACAATGGTGTGGGAGTGGCATCTGACCTCCTCTAACTACACAAGGAGAAAGGAGAATCGAGAGCAACAGCCCAAAGCTGACTTCTTTGAGGCAGAGGTCAGACATGCCTCCTCTCTCTGCCATCTTTACCAATTCTGACACCAATTGCTCCTCCCACTGCACTTTCTACTTCTCTGTTGAGTATGATAATTCATTGCAATGGCCACACAGAACTCACAGAGAATACTCACAATTATGGGGTTTATTACGGAAGTAACAGGTTACAGTTCAGGTTGAGGAACACTCAGGATACAGTTCTTTATCGGGACAGCCTCTTCCCAACTGTGCCTCAGGCATACCTCTCTATGGCCCCGTGGTCTCTGCCCTGCTCAGGCAAGTGTTACAAAGCTCTTTTACCTCTGCCAATAAATGCCCAGAGGCACCCCATTCCACCAGTAACCCTCAGCCCAAAGGCACTCGGCTTTCTCACTCCATAGACTAGGAAGTCCACTGGGAAATCTCCTGCTGGTCTCTCCTACCGGTCCCTCCTGCTGCCGTTTCTCTGCCACTGCTTCTCGTCATCTTCTGTGTTACAGCTCTCTCTCTCTCTCCCTCCACCTCCTGGTTCCAGGAACTTCTCAGCCCAGGGATCCTGGGTCCAAAAGACATGCTCCGTTCTTATCTCTTCTTCCTTGATGGTGGTGAAATCCTCTCTCTCCTATGGAATTGGCCCTCCTTTAAACCTAGCAGAATGGCAAAACTGACAACCCCTTTGGTGGGCCACAATTGCCTTATTTGCACAGTCCCAGCCAGTCACTTAGGTGGGAGTTATGTTACCGCAGTAACACAGATTGGAGCCGCCTGCTGCAATAGCCAATTCTGAGACAGGGGTGAGGTGAGCAGCAAGAGGTTTATTATATATCGATATATAGGAGACAGAGGGGACAGATTCCTCCAGAAAACCCATCTCCCCAACTGGTGACCGGCTGAAGGTTTTTATAGGGACAGGATTATGGGTCTTAGAAGTTTGTGTTAGTTCCCCGAAGTGGTCAAGTCACAGATGAGTTAATCTTGTCTTGGGGGTTATCTGGCGACATCCTGGTTTTCTTGTCCCAAGATGGGTCCTTTGTTCGGTTTGTCATTCTTAGGTCACTATCACTTGTTTTCCATCCTCCAAGGAGGAACATCAGTTAATCTTAAAACTTTTGTAGAGACTGGAACCGGAGAGAAAGACAAGATCATGAGGCAATGTGGTGGTTAGCAATGGGGAGAAAATAACAGTGAGCTGGGCCCATGCAGCCTCTTCCAATTATAAGACAAAGGTGAGAAAGGCCACACAAAAGTGATCCATCACACCACAATCTCATTTTAAAACCTTCCCTGGCCACCGCCCTAGGACCTGATCCTCCAAGGCTATGAAAGAAATGGAAAGAAACAACTTGTCAATGGATTCGCTGTTAACAATTTATGACCCATTCTGTATTGGTTGCAACCATTCCCTGGGGTAATATTCAACATCATTTAATAGTTACCAACCGGTAGGCACTGCACCAACTACCCAGAGCAGATTCTGGAAAAATGCAGGAGACTTGAGATCCCTGTGTGCACATGGTAACCCTTTGGTTGCTGGATAACCAGGAAGTCCAGAGAGTACCAGGGAAGGAGCCAACCTGCCTGAAGCAATAAACAGGGGGCATCAGGGGATACAAAAGCATTTCAATATCTTACTAACAACTTCAACCTCAACAGTGAGCACCAGCTGAATATCAAGCCTACCCATTTCCACCCACCCTGTACATCCAAAAAGTGGAAGAGTTCTCCTCATGTTATCAGAGTGTTCTGGCCCCAGGCCCCAAACTCCACACTGGATTGAAGGGCCAGGTGGTGGCCATTAACATTTGGAATGATGCTTCATAAAGGAAATTCTCTGTGTTGGAGTAGGGGGAGACATTCACTGCTCTCCTCCTGCCCTGAGATCAGGTAAGGCTGCTAACAACTAAGGCTATGAGCAGGGTAATCTGCACTCGTTCACTGGATGCAGAATCCTAAGACGTGGACCCCCTGGTTTTTCCTCACACATTCCTCTCGACACATACAGGTTCTGGCTGCAGATTGTCGCATGGTGGGGACAAGGATCCAGAGCCACCGTGGCCTTTGACAATATCTCCATCAGCCTGGACTGCTACCTCACCAGTAAGTTCACTCTGTCCCTTTTTGTCTCTGGCACTTTTGTCCCCCAACCCAGACTACCTGTGGCCTCATCATCCTTCCATAACCTAAGCTGAATTGTCCCTCTCACCTCCCCAGTGCTAACTCATCTCTCGCCTTGAAACTGAGTCCCACATAACTCAGACCATGGGATCTTCTCTATTCCAGTCAGTGGGGAAGACAGGATGCCACAGAATACAGCACCAAAATCGAGAAATCTATTTGAGAGAAGCCCAAACAAGGAGATGAAACCTTGGGAAAATACACCAAGAGAGACCCCCATCTTTGACCCTACAGGTAAGGGTTCAACTCACAAGTTGGGCAAAGTAATTTCCTATTGCAAAAGGCACAAGAAATACGTGTACTAAAATTGGGGTAGGGAGCAGTGTTTGAAGATTATAACAGCAACCTTTAGTAGCAACATCACCTACACTCTTCACCGCGGTAACGCGGATTGGAGCAGCCTGCCACAATAGCCAATTCTGAGATGGGGTGAAGTGAGCAGCAAGAGTTTTATTATATATCAATATATAGGAGACAGAGGGGAATAGATTCCTCCAAAAAACCTGTCTCTCCCACTGGAGATCAGCTGAAGGCTTTTATAGTGACAGGATTATGGATCTTAGAAGTTTGTGTTAGTTCCCCGAGGTGATCATGTCCCAGATGAGTTAATCTTTTCTTGGGGGTTATCTGGCGACATCCTGGTTTTCTTGTCCCAAGATGGGTGCTTTGCTCGGTTTGCTATTCTTAGATCATTTTCACTTGTTTTCCACCCTCCAGGGAGGAACATCGGTTAATCTTAAACCCTTTGGAGAGACTGGGACTGGAGGGAAAGACAAGATCATGAGACAATGTGGCGGTTAGCAATGGGGAATAAATAATAGTGAGCCGGGCCTATACAGCCTCTTCTACTCTATCAGGCTCCAAGGGCAACTATTTGATTCTCATATTGCCTGTGCAAAGGGAGCCTCTGGAAGATGTACAAAGGAGCAGCTCTCCTCCATGCCTGGGGAAT
Source organism: Dugong dugon (assembly GCA_030035585.1). Classification (NCBI taxonomy): domain Eukaryota; kingdom Metazoa; phylum Chordata; class Mammalia; order Sirenia; family Dugongidae; genus Dugong; species Dugong dugon. The sequence continues at coordinate 70,342,291 of CM057473.1, forward strand.
ATCCAGGTTCTGACACAAAGGGGAGAACCAACCTGGTATATTTTCCTCAACTCAGTTCCTTGAAAACAACTCCTCACTTACTGAACAAAAGCAAACTTTCTTGTCAGATTTCTTCTTATAAAATGGTTAGGCTCAAGGCCAAGGTTTTCCGTTGCACAAAGGCTGGCTACGCCATTATGGGTAAAGCCCCCAAAACTTGCAATTCAACATGTTTCCCCCAGAGCTTGACTACTCTCCAAAGCTATGCAATTTAGCATACCCCAGGCTGAAAGACTTCTCCTAGGGACTGTTGCTGCTTCCATCACAGGCCCGTTCAGCCTCTGGCCCTAAACCACAGGCATAATTGTTCAGCCACTCTTGGTATCAGAAGGAAGTCTCTTGCAATCAGTCTCCAAACTTGGTATGATGTTCCTCATGGTTATTAGGTCTGGAGCTGTGAGCCTAGCCCCAGAGATGTGGGTGCAGACCACCCAGGCCCCACACCAGCAAGGTAAGTTTTATCACCAGATAGGAGTTGGTGTTTGGCGGGTGGAACTTCTTCAGACATGAATAACCTGGAGAAGCAGGGGTGCAGCACACAGTTCACCCACTAACAAAGGTAATTCTGTATTAAAATAACAGCAGGTGAACGATAAATCTCAAATTCCTTCTTATAAATGTGAAACCCTTTTTCAGTGTGTTAAAAAATATATACGTATATGTGTGTACAATGCATGAGTGTATGTATATATATGTATATACACTCATGCACCATATAATGTTCATTTGGGCAATGCCTGACTGCATGTATGTCTGTGGTCCCATAAGGTTATAATAGAGTTCAGAAATCCCCATCGGAGAACGAGACGTATCAGATTTAGGTATGTCACACTCAACAAGCCTCAAAAACAAAAAATTCTCCAAGCTGTTAAGTGATCAGCTCCTCTGAAAGCTACAAGGCTAATGAAAATGTGAGAGGGACCTATATCAGTTACGGAGAAATTGCTAATGGTGTGGATTGAGGACCAAACAGAAAAGCGAATCCCTCTCAGCACATTGACAATCACTGCTAAGGCACAAAGCTTGTTCGAGATGCTTAAAGAAAAAGCAGGACCAGACTACAGTATCAAGTTTAGTGCTAACTCTGGGTGGTTCAAGCGTTTCAAACATTTTTCACTGTATAACGTGAAAGTGAGTGGCGAGTCTGTGAGTGCTGATGTGAAGGCAGCAGAAGAATTTGTTGAAAACTTAGATGAACTAATTGTAGAGGGAGGTTATTTGCCCCAGGAAATTTTTAATATGAATGAAGTCTCCTTATATTCTGGAAGCAAATGCCTGAGAGGGCCTTCAACCATAATGTGGTGTTTGCCCAATGTGCAAATCACATAATGTCCTATTTCATGGAGCATATTGTGGACATAAGCAACTTATGGCTGTCACATGTGGCTTAATGTCCACAATACACTCTGTGAAACAGGACGTTATGTGATTTGGACGTTGTGCAAACACCATACTATATACTTAGCAAAACTATATAGGATACCTTTCATTTCACTTCCAAATGGATACTTCTCCTTTGCCTCTTACTGCTGCTGTCACTAGTACTGGTTTTGCTGCATTTGGAGGCCATGATGCACTTTACGGTAATATTTTCAAAAGAAAGTTAAACAGAGACAATGCTACAACACTCAAAAGACACGTGATACACGAGATTGGATGCTGCTGCCTACAAGTCAAAGCATACACTGTTTATATGATAAACTTTTTATTTGTGAGTAGAGAACATTCACATTAAAACAATGATCTAAAGTACCGTATACTACATACATAAGCCAGTAGCATAGGAATTTATTATGACTATCAAGACATATGTTATAGGTTATATATGTACTGTACCATTATACACCTGGCAGCTCAATCACTTCGTATACAAGAGACATGAGATACATGTGTTGTGCGTGGGAAGCTGTTGCCTTCGCTACATCCAGTTATGTCTCCTATGTCCGGTTCTCTGATCTTGATTTCTGCCACAGTGGTTAAGAGTTCGCCTGCTAACCAAAAGGTCGGCAGTTTGAATCCATCAGCCACTCCTTGGAAACCCTATGGGGCAGTTCTACTCTGTCCTATAGGGTTGCTATGAGTCGAAATTCACTCGACAGCAACAGGTTTGGTTTGGTTTCTTTTATTATAATCTTATGCAAACATCAGACATTGCCCAAATGGACGTTATGCGGTCCATGACTGTATTCTGACAAAGTTAATTTTATAGAGTTTATTTGGTTTCAAAAGAAAAATGTTCATGAACTGGCAGCACAGCCTTGGTGAGACATGCTCTGCTGGGCAGAGAGAAACTAGGAGCTTTTATGAGACATAAAAGGCAGAGACAGAGAAAGAAAACAAAACAAACCATTTTCATATATTTTGACATACCATCAGGTCATGTAAGAGCAGGATGTACAGAATGCCCAGTTAAATTTGTCTATTAAAAAAGGGTTTGTTTAATGTCTGAACTAAAACTTCTGAGCAAGCAGACAAAAATGGTTGTGCATACCAAATGAGGTCAAAGGAGATAGAAATTTTCAGAAGGGGGAGCAGGGGACCAGTTGAAATCATCTAAGCCTCTTTATCTCTTTTAAAGAGGCTTTTTTTAATTTAACTTTTTTTTTTTTTTTTTTTTTTTGCCATTGTTGAGAATATACACTGCAAAACATACACCAATACAACAATTTCTGCAGGTACATTTCCGTGACACTGATTATATTTTTCAAGTTGCGCAACCATTCTCACCCTCCTTTTCCATATAGTTCCTCCCCTATTAACATAAACTCATCGCCCCCTAAGTTTATTTTCTAATCTTTCGAGTCACTGTTGTCAATTTGATCCCATATAGATAGTTCTTAAAAGAGTACAATGCTCAAGGCAGACATTCTTTACTAAATTAAGCTATTGTTTGGCTTAAAGTAGTCTTCGGGGGATATTTTTAGTTTAAGCCTTAAAGATTATCTCAGGACAATAGTTTGGGGCTTCATCCAGCCAAAAGAGCCTTTTTAACTCCAGCATGTCTGGAGAATAAAATGCAAATTCAGTAAGTGCAAAGTACAAAAAAAAAGTAGAGGCTTATTGCTTTGTCACTAAATTCACTCATTGGCTCTCTATGACTCAATGGCTCACATAACTAAATACTAGCTTTGCTTTGTCTTTATAGAAATCCTTTCCCTTCTCTCCCCTAAAAGCTGCCCCAGGACTAATTCTCACCCCTTTCCCAAGTCCTGCCAGATCTCACTGAGCTGCCAAACCTGGCAGAAGGGTTAGCTGCTTTCCCATCATGCCTTTCCTTTCCTCTCTTCTTGTCTTACTAGAACTCCTTCTCATTTTCCACACGAAGGGGAACCTGGCCTACAAAACTGCAAGCTCTATTTCCCCACTCTGCCTCGTGGTTAATAAAACCCGTAACATGAGGGAGGCAGCGTATAACTCATTCATTCAACCCCCCTTGCCAGCACTGATCCCAGTGATTCACCTCCATCTACTTCCTGGCCCTTGGTCAACTGCTACTTCCCTCTGATAAATTCAGGAAAGAAGCCAGACTTCTCTTTCCATGTAAACTTGCTTAGCAAACATCCCCACAAGCCCCCAGCCACCCAGGTCTAACTAACCACCACCACAGATTACATAGCAGGGACTCCAGAAACACTTATTGATTGACTGGTGGGTGGCTTGGTGCTTGAGCTCAGTTCTCAGATGTCAGCTGCTGGCTCCCCTGCAGCCAGCAGTTAGGAAACAGCCATCCACCCTGCCACCCTCGCTGGTTTATTGCCACATAACTCCCACTGTCCCTAAAAGGCTAATCAATATAGGCCTTCCCAGTAGCCACTCAGACTAATGAAATCACGTGGCGCCTCAAAAGCAGTGATAACTCCCCCACCACCACCAAATAAAATTACAAATCAGCGGCTGCCTGAGAAGCTGGAGATGACAAAGGCTGGGATCCAAACCTCCTCCACTGAGTAAATTTATCCCCCAATCCCTGACCCATAGCAGGAATGACAGGCAAGTGGCTACCTGTCAAGCCAAGTGACTATGAGTTCTGTCTCCAGACCTCCTTCGGAGTGACTACAACTCAAGAAGAAGAGGAAATTGAGCCAAATACATCACCAGGCAGCCTTGGAAGCTACGTCAGTTACCTGAAGCTCCCAGGGAAAGCTTTAGGGCACTGAACAAAAGCTACTACTTTCCCAGGAACCTGCTACCTGCTGCCATATCAGGGAGTAGCTTAGGTGGGGGGGGGGGGGGGGGGGGGGCGGGCTGAGTCAGGCTCCCAACCAACCTTCTCCTGCTTGTGTTTTGGTAGCAGGAAGCATCTGCCCACATCATAACTCCGATCTACCAGTCCTACCTTGCTGCGTGCCCCCAGGAGTATGGGGGTGGGGGAGCTGTGTTCATCGGGAAGATGTACAGGGGGAGCAGGGCCTCTTCCACCTGCCACACACAGGACAACATCCTCTGATGGCACGTGGCCAGGACTCAGCCTCATGGCCAGGGCCCTGCCTAGCCCATCTTCCTGGCTTTAATGCAGGCCCACACAGAGCTTTACTCACTTCTTCTGAGGCTGGCTCTACACTCAGCCAAGAGATTCTGAGCAGAACAAGAGCCAGTTCAGGGGCTCACAGAATCACAGAGTAGAAGCGAAGAGCAAGTAGACAAGTAATTAATGTAGTGCAAGGTGCCTGCAGCAAGAGAAGAACCGTACGGAGGAGGGGTCTTGGAGAAGGTTTGGTCCAGTAGGATTCATGAAAATGGTGGAGACCAGGACACCCCCATTCAGTAATAATCACCTAGCAAACATGTGCCAGGCATGGTTCTTGGGGTGTGGCCACAAAAGGGTGACCCGATATTCGCTGTTCTGGAGTTTCTGGTGCAGGAGAGGAGAGAGGCCGTGAACAGGCAGGTCATGGTCTACAACGTCAAGCTTAATCCAAGCTCCTTCTACCTCAGAGGGCCCCTCTGGAGAAGGAGAGAGCATGCCTGACCCTGGGTTAGGGAGTTTCATACCTCAGCTCATTTAGTCCTCACACTGGCCCAGGATAGAGGCTGTTATTACCATCTTGCTGTTGTTGTCGCATGCTGTCGATTCCAACTCATAGCAACCCCATGCGACAGAGTAGAACTGTTCCATAACGTATTCTTGGCTGTAATCTTTACAGAAGTAAATTTCCAGATCTTTCTTCTGCAGAGCTGCTGGTGGGGTTAAACAGCCAACCTTTTGGTTAGCAACAGAATGTTTAACCATTATACCCCCAGGGCCCCTTATTATGGATGAGGAAAATAGTACAGAGGAATTTAAGTGTCATACAGCTGGTAGGGAGTGGGGCCAGGATGTGAACCTGAAGTCCACATTCTTTCAACCCACAAAGCTACTTCTCAGCAGTGGTTTGGTGGTCAAACTCTCACCTTCTGTGCTAGAGACCCCAGTTAGATACCTGGCCAATACACCTCATGCACAGCCACGACCCATCTATCAGTGGAGACATGCATGTTGCTGTGATGCCGAACAGGTTTCAGCAGAGCTTCTAGACTAAGACAGACTAGGAAGAAAGGCTTGGTGATCTACTTTCAAAAATCAGCCAATGCAAACCCTATGGATCACAATGGTCCATCTCACTGTGCACGGGCTTGCCAGGAGTCAAGGGCCCACTTGATGGCAGTTAACAACAACAATAAGCTATTTCTATGTATCAAAGTCTCCAATCAGAGATAAACTCTAAAAACGGAAAAGAAGGAGGAAAGGAGACCCAGACAAGAGCCCCATACATGAGCAGTGAACAAGTCAACTCTCAGCCCCTAACAAAGTATGGAGGAGACAAGATATGAAGATTTTCTTTCCAAAGTTCAGTGCTGTCAGTTACTGCTGGGCTAAACAGGGTGGCTGGTGGCATTTCACCTCTCCCCCAGGCAGGCAGTGGAGCAACTCTTTAGAAGCACAAAGGCCAAATCAGGTTTTTGAAAGCGATTACTCAGAAACCAAAAAACCAAACCCACTGCTGTCGAGTCGATTCTGACTCATAGCAACCCTATGGTACTGAGTAGAATTGCCCCATAGGGTTTCCAAAGCTGTAAATGTCTACAAAAGCAGACTGCCACATCTTTCTCCTGCGGAGCAGCTGGTGGTTTTGAACCACTGACCTTTTGGTTAGCAGTTGAGCAGTTTAACCACTGAGCCACAGGGCAATAAAGCTTCCAAATTACCTAAGCTCTTCTTACCTCCTCCCCTCTGAGGAGCATTCGGCCTGCCCACTGGATCTGGGGGGCCCATGGAGCAGAACTCAGCCACTAGAGCATCCAGGCAGGGAAAAGCCTGTCCAGGTGCTTCCCGCAGTATTTCTTAGAAGCTTCTGAGTCACTTTATTTAGCTAATCAGATGAAGAAGCTGAAAGAGAAAACGAGGCATGTATTAAGTCCAAGGAAATTACATCTGTCAGTTTTGCACATACAATCACACGACCCAAATGGTCGGGATAATACAATCATGGGCTGCAGAGCTGGGTCTTTCTGTCTCTGGTGGTAATGATTATTAGGGTTGAGGAGGTGCATGGAAGATCCACCACTCTCACTCCGTAAAAGTTAAGGTGAGCACAGGCAGGACGCCCAGGGTCCCTACCCTTCCTTCCTTCTCCTGGGTGGTCAAATGTGGTGTACCAGCTGACTCACAGTGATCCCATGTATGTCAGAGTAGAACTGTGCTCCATATGGTTTTCAATGCTGATTTTTTGGAAGGAGATTGCCAGGCCTTTCTTCTGAGGTACTTATGGGTGGACTCAAACCTCCAACCTTTCGGTCAACAGCTGAGCATGTTAACAGTTTACACCACCCAGGCACTAGTGTATCAGCTCAGTTAACATGAGGCCCAGCCAAACATTGGGGCCAAACCCACAGGTAATGGCAACTTGCAGAGCCCTAATATCAAAGTACAGCTTTACTACTAAGTTGTTTGGTGACCGGTTGGTTTTTCTGAATATACATTTTCACCAAAGAGGGGGAAAAGGCAATTAAAAACATGGAGACTCCTGAAAAGAAGAGCAGACTGCGCGTCAGCACACCTGGGTCTGGCCCTGGCGCCACATGAACGAGCCGTGGTCCCGGTGGTCCCTGCGGTCCACCTGTACACCCTTCTCATCCCCTGGATTGACAGCTGGGGCCTGACAGCAAACCTCCGGGGACACAGCTGCCACAAAAGGGGCTAATATGGGCACACACAAGAGCGAAAAAGATGTTCATTTTTAAGTTTCCAGGTTTGAAGTAAACAGTTTCAAGCCCCTCCCCAGCCCCAACCCCAGCCCCATGATTCTAAGGGCTGAAGGGAGATGGCAGAAGGGAGAAGTAACTTCATTTGGCCCGTCTCTCCAATTAACCCGTGGCACTGCTAATGTGCCCAGAAGTATGGGTGACAGACTGCCCATTTCTACACATGCTCCTATAATTCAAGAACAGATGCCAATTCCAGTGAGAAAGTTTTATGTGTTTCATATAAATTGATTGGGTCTATTTCTGCTAAATGCATTATCCATTCACCACAGAACAACTATTAGAGTTAATAGAATTTGCAGCCAGAGCCATTATGTTCCAAGCATGCCCTTCTGGGGATGACGGCATTGTTGGAAGGCAGGCTTCCCAGGGCAGGCTACCCTCGTGGCCCTCGCTCAGAACTTGTCTCCTAATTCCGGACCTTTGTTTTCCTCCGAGTCTGCTGCACTCAGACCCTGCAGGCCTCCGTCAAGCCCTCTTCAGTGGCACACCCCAGTAGTGAAGACCCCCTCCCTTTGGATTCACCCAGTTCCTACATCAGTCAATCAATCAACGTATTCTAAACCAACAAATCCTGTCGCCTATCACCTGTTGGCATTGCTGACAGTCCTAAGCCAGGTTGGGGTTAGGAGGAAGCCAGGACCCTGTCTCTAGCCACAGCTGTTCATTGCATTACAGTGTTGGAGGCAGGAGACCAAAGGTGGGGGGGCCAGGAAGCAGGTCAGCCTGAAGGGGCTCCACCCAGGGAGCCCCACTGAGTCTGAAGGGAGGGAGCCTCATATTAGAGACAGAGTTGGGGTTAGCTGTATCTTTAACAGCTTTCCCCGAAAATGCTCAATGACTAGATTGACAAGGCTGATTAAAAGTGTAGATTCCAAAAATCAACATCTAAAAAGAAAGACTTCTATGGACACATAGGGTTGCCATGAATAGGAATCGACTCCACGGCAAAGGGTTTGGGTTTTGGTTACGGACCCACCCATGGACAGAATAAAGCATGTTTGTCCCTGAAAAGAAAAAAAAAAGGTAGACTCCTGGGCCCTGAACACCTGTGGGATCTGAATGTCTAGGAACGGGAGGTCAAAATCGGCAGTTTTAACAAGCCCTCCAGGAGAGTCTGAGTCACGACCAAGTGTAGGAACGCTGACTGCAGCCCAAGTCCTCATTACACATGAGGAGCCCGAGTCTTGGGATGGTGAACAGGTGAAGAGATCCCCATTACTCAGAGTCACACCGGCAAGACAGCGCTCAGTCCTTCCTCGTCATTCTTTTAACGTTCCACCTCTCATTAACGTTCCACCTCTCATCAACACTCTGTCTCTCAGACAACAAAGAGCTTTGCCTTCCATTGCTTCCTCTTTACAGAGCAGTAAACGCCACCACAGATCGAGCATTGCTGTGTGCCAGGAACTGTGCTGAGTTCTTTTCCGTGCATTATCTCATTTGTTGGTATTATGGTTTAGTTCTCCTTTTACAGATGAGGAAATGTGGCCCAGAGAGGTTAAATAACTTGCTCTAAGTTACTTATCTAGTGTAACAGGCTAAGATATGTATTTCTTTAAAACTGTGTAGAAAACTAAATTTCTAAGCCAGATAAAATTTGGAAGGAAGTAGACAAAGTTGAGATAAACAAGCCTTAAAGGGATCCCATCGTTGAACAGGTCTTCTAAAGAATATCTCTTCTCTGAAAAGCCCTCTTTCTCGTGTCAGATTTTGCTTAAACAGAGCACATCTGCATCTTCTCCCACATTCCCGACAGTGCACTAGGCACGCACTTACACCCACGCGCACGTAAGGAAGCAGATAATCGCAGCTAACTGGTGTTGCTGCGCACATCCGGCCTTCTTGGTGCTCATGAAAGGCACTTCTGTCAGCACGTGTTCAACTGGGGGGAGCAACTCTTTAAGGGGTGGCAGGCGTGGTGCCACAAATTTAATCTCTGAAACCAGCTTGGGCACTGGCCATTTTCCTGCTCTGCCAGTCTGCTGTTTAGCCATGTGCTGTGTTCTCTCTTACTAATTTTAAACTGTCACCTATTTATAGTCACACACTAGAGATGACACAGGAAGCTCAGCCCTAACAAGGCTCATGGGCCCAGTCACTGAGGCGGGTTCAGCGCCCTCCCAATTAGATGCCACTGTTCATTTGGGTGTGTCTCCCTTCCCCGGGCACTGGTACAGCTGTATTCAGGAGAGAGGCGGGGTGGAGCTAACTCATGATTCATGATCCCCATTACTCGCATTAACAAGTGGCTTCCAGGGGAAGAGGCTTCGCAGGCTGGAGAGCCAGTCAGCATCCCCAGGATGTGGCCAACACTGAGAACCAGGGGCAGGTTGGTGGCATAGGGAAGGAAAGCTTCCCCAGGGACCTGGTAATGGTGCCGGGGCAGAACTGAAGGCTGAGTCAGAGGCCCCACACACTGTGAATGTGGCAGAGTGCCCACCAGCGTTGGAGTGCCTCCAGGATATGGCCCACCATTTGTAGGTCACCTCCTTTCATTTGTACATGGGTCTACTGGTACTAAGCACGTTCAGTACCTCTCATTTGATTCTTACAGACACCTGAAGATAGGCATTGCTATCAGGAAGCAATCTAGCCTAGTTTTTAAGAGCACAGAGTACTGTGTTCAAACCCTAGCTATTCCACTTGCCTAAGCACCCCCCTTAATCTTTTTGTGCTTTCCTTTCCCCACATCAAAAAATGGTGCTTATATGAGTAGTACTTGTATTAGAATTCTGCAGAGAAACAGAACCAATGGGGAATACACACACACACACACACACAGACACACACAAACACAAACACACATGGAGAAAGAGAGAGATTTTGAGGAATTTGCTCATGAGATTGTGGGGGCTAGCAAATCCAAAATCTATAGGTCAGGCGGAAGGCTGGAAATTCAGGCAGGATTTCTATGCTGCAGTCTTGAAGCAGAATTCCTTCCCCCATTAAGAAACTTCAGATTTTGTTCTTAAGGCCTTCAAATGATTGGATAAGGCCCACCCACATTATTGAGGTAATCTTTATTTAGAGTCAACTGATTGTGAATGTTAACCACATCTACAAAATACCTTCACAGCAACATGTAGACTACTGTTTGTCCAAACAACTGGGCACCATGGCCTAGCCAAGTTGACACATGAAATCAACCCACACAGTACTTACACCTCCTAGGGTTGATGTGAGGATCACATGAGCTACTATGTGTCGCGGGCTTAGAGCCTGACACATAGTGAGTTATGTGAGTCACATTATCTTCTTCATTGTAGGACTGAAGAGACTGAGGGTCAGAAAAGGTATGCGACTTGCCCTCCCAATCAGCTGCAGGGCCAGGATTCAAACTTAAGCTGGCTCACTCCCAAGTCTTCCCCACTCTAAGCCCACGCCCACTATTAGGAATGATCCCAAATACCACCCACCTGCTGACCAGCATGATGCACCCAAATTGGCCAGTTTTCTCTTTCTACACAGGAGATTCAACTGTGTTCAATGCAGAAAGCACCGTGGCTTACTAGTTCATGTTTTTACAGTTCCCTGAATCCTAATCCCAGAAAAAAAAAGTATAGGGTTGAATTCAATTTAACAAGCATTGATTGGGTACCTACTGGTGGCACAGTGGTTAAGAGCTCAGGCTGCTAACCAAAAGTTTGGCAGTTTGAATCCACCAGCTCTCCTTGGAAACCCTACGGGGCAGTTCTACTCTGTCCTGTAGGGTCGCTATGAATCAGAATTGACTTGACAGCAATGGGTTGGTTTTTTTTTTTTCTTTTTTTTTTTTTTTTTGGTTACTCTGTGTTCAGGGGTCCCTGGGTGACACAGTTTATGCTCAGCTACTAACTGAAAGAAAACCCTATGGAGCTGAGTTCTACTCCGTAACACATGGGCTCACCATGGGGCAGACTGACTCGGCGGCAGTGGGTTTGGTTTTTTGGTTTGGTTTACTCTGTGCCAAGCCCTGTGCTGGGTGCCTTGGGGCATTTGTCTGTGATGAAACAATGTACTGTTCTCAAAAAATGCAACTCCCAGAGCTGTGTCCACATAAACCCCTGACATGAAGCCAGTATTATCCCAACAAGACAGACTCTGGTTCCCTCTTCAGTTTCCAATTCTGATCACATCTGAAATTAGGGCAGGCCCTCCCACTCCAAGGCTCTGAGTTTACCCTACCCAGGATGGTGAGAACATCTCCACATCCATTGCAAATGATTCTGAACCTACTATCATTTTCCAAAAAGCAATTGCGAGAAAGCAAGGAATCAATACCCTTACTTCAGAACTCCCTGACCCTGGCGCCTACTCAAGAAATAAATAAACAGCTGAAAAGCTAACTCTAGATCACAAAAGGAGGTTGCCTCTGCTTGCTCCACCCCTGCCAAGAGGAAAAGGAACAAGAGGTAGAACCCCTTAGCTATGACTGGCTCAAGGAGAGAGGGCACAGGCCAGAACTCAGCCCAGCCAGTAGCTTCCATGCTGGGTGCTCATACAAAAGATGGGGAGGCCAAATCAAGTACTGGCTGCTAGACAGGGAAATTTGGCTGGCTTTTGGGTTTTGACTGGATTTTGGATTCTAGTATTAGTTATCTATTTCTGTGTGACAAATTACTGCAAATATAGTGGCTTAGAACAACACGCATATACTCTCTCAGTTTCTAAGGATCAGGAAATTGAGTATGACTTAGTTGGACCCTCTGCTTCATGGGTTGGGGGCTCATCTGAAAACTCCACTGGAGAAGGAATGACTACCAAGCTCACAATGTTGTTGGCTGGAGCTCCATTGGACTGAGAGTCTCAGTTCCTAACTGGCTGGAGACCACCCTTAGTTCCTTGCCATGTGGGCCCCTACACCAGGGCAGCTTGCTTATCAAAGTCAGTGAGAGAAATAGAGAGAGTCCACTAGCAAGATGGAAGTCACAATCTCATGCAACACAATTATAAAAGTAACACCCTATCACCTTTGCCATTTTCTATTGGTTAGAAGCAAGTCACAGGTCTCACCCACACTCAACTGGAGGGGATTACACAAGGGCATGAATGCCAGAAAGTAGAGATCATCAGGGGCCATCTCAGAGCCTACCTGCTACAATGGCTTCTGTGTGCCAGAGATCAACCAATCATGAGGAAGCTCAAAGAGTTCACTGGAGATTGCAATGGGCAGAATCCCCGGAAGCAATCTCAAGCCTATTTATTCAACATTCCATGGATGCTTAAATAGTCACAAAGCACCTACTCAGTGCAAGGCAATAACAAGATGGTAAGTGGATCAGCAGGAGTTCCTGCTAAATGAAAGGTTAGAGGTTCAAATCCACCCAGAGGTGCATTGGAAGAAAGGCCTGGCAATCTACTTCCTATAAATTAGCCATTTTAAACCCTGTGGAGCACAGTTCTGCTCTGACATACATGGGATCGCCGTGAGTCAGCAATGACTCAACACCAACTGTTTGGTGTTTTTTTTTTTTTTTTTCCTTCTTTCAAGTGGATCAACAAAGAGTCCTAGAGACCAAAGTTCTAGCTGTGAGATTTCAGGAAAGTCAATATTCTGGGCCCCAGTTTAATCATCCACAAAATAGGGATAGTAATTACCTGCCACACTTCTTTCTCAGAGCAGGCTATTACAGTGAGTAAATGAGATCATTTCCTAGAACAGACTTTGAAAAGTATAAAACAATATGCTAACATAAAATGTTGTGATGTTGTCATTAACATTATTATTAGAACCTATAACCAAAAATATTAGACCAATTCACTCATCCTTCATACCGTTGCCTTCTGTAAATATTCAGTGTAGATACAATCCACCTCCTCCCCATCCAGTGTGTGGTAGGCTCTTTTGTGTATACACACAGGCGTGTGCGTTCTGAGTGTATTTTTCTCAAAGTTTTTGCAAAAGTGCCAAATAAATTCCAGCTCTGGCCTTTTAAATCTAGACTTAAAATTTAAAAAAAAAGTCAGGGAGATTTGGCACTTGGGGCCCTCTCTTTCAATCCATTCTCCAGACCAATCGATCATCAGTTTGTAGGTGAAAACCTCAAACCCCAAATGGGGAAAATAAATGACTTGTGTGGTGACATAGAGGATTTCCCCAAAAGGACCTATTCCTCTATATCAATTGAAAGGGGGTCACTTTAGTCTTTTAAAGCTCATCGGTATCTCAGAAATAATGGAAACTCTAGAACTTTCTCCAGGAAAATTTTGTCACACAGTTCCCAGGTGATTGGATCTGAGAGGCCTAGTTTGTTTTTTAAAGTGAACAATGATAATGGCTTCATAATAAACTGAGATCAAATGTTTATTCATTTAATTGCTATTATTTTTTCATTAAGTGACTGGCAGATGTAACGATCATCTTCCAGGATTAATGCTAACAAGAAGGAAATAAGGCATAGCCTGGAGTTGTTAGGCAGCCTGAGACTCAGACAGACTCCCCAGACCTCAGAACAGCTCCCTGGGAAAGAGGACTATTTCTTTTCCGTAGGCCAGATTTATGATTTCAGTCCTACTAAGTAGTCCATTCAGTCTGCCAGTTGATCAGTTCCATGAAGTGTTTGTGTCAGGTCAGTGGAGTGTCCAAACTACTAAGGAGCTGTTGCTGTGTGTCGAGTCAATTCTGACTCATAGTGACCCTTTAGGACAGAGTAGGACTGCCCCATGGGGTTTTCTAGGATGTAACATCTAAGGAAGCAGACTGCCACGTCTTTCTCCAGCGGAGCAGCTCGTGGGTTCAGACCTCCGATCTTTCTTTTAGTAGCCAAACACTTAACCACTGCACCACCAGGGCTCCTAGCTAAGGAGTCAGACTCAGCATTTTCTTAAAGACTGGAGGGCTCCCTGCATTTCAGTTACATGTGTGTGCACATGCACACCTGTGTATGTGCTAATGTGTGCATTCATGTGAGTGTGTGTGCAAGAGTGAGTGTGAGAATGTGTGTGTCAGCTCCTCGGGAGCCTACCCACCTTCTGCTGTGTAGTCATTTCATAAGAGACAAAATATCTACCAACAAAATGTCTATTTATACTACCAGAACTCCTCTGGTTAACCCATCCTATATTGTCCTAATGGCACCCATGGATGGTGCAAACAATTAATGTGTTCAGTTGCTAACAGAAAGGTTGGCCATCGGAGTCTACCCAGAGGTGCCTCAGAAGAAAGGCCTGGCATTCTACTTCCAAAAAAGCAGCCACTGAAAACCCTATGCAGGGTAGTTGTACTCTGACACACATGGGGTCACCATAAGTAGAAGTCGAGTCCATGGCAACTGACTACTGGTTATATTGCTCTAACACATAACTACAGGAAGTCCAAAGGGCCAAAAATGCTCCCATAGAACCACACACATTAACCCCAATATGCATGATCTACCCCTTCTGGCCACTCAAGTGGGTTTGGGGCTGGTATTTGACCTACTTTTTTCTTGTTTTTCTATTTTGTTTTGTTATTTATTTTCATTTAACAAAGATCTATTAACTGCCTCCTATGTGACCAGCAGTTTTAGGCACCGGAGATAAAGCAGTGAATAAAATAGGCCAAGCCCCACTCTCATAGAGTTTACACCCTAATGAGGGGGACAGTCAATAAACAAGTGGACACTAATATAATTTCAAATAGTGATGTTAAAGGGATAGCTGTGACAGTGTCAGAATATGGGTGGTGTGGGTATATGTGCCATTTTAGATAGGCGTGTTGAGGAAGAAAACTTTGGGTTCCTTCGAGTGTGAGTCAGAGTAGAACCAGGAAAATACTATTTCTTACTATTGTTAAAATCCTACCTTTTACTCCTACTTAGTTGTGCTCATGCAGAACCTGTACATAGACCAAGAAGCAGTCGTTCAAACAGAACAAGGCAATACGTCATGCTTTAAAGTCGGGAAAGGTTTGTGTCTTTGTGTCAAGGATGTATCCTTTTACCACACTTATTCAATCTCTATGATGAGCAAATAATCCGAGAAGCTGGACTTTACGAAGAAGAAAGCCGCATCAGGATTGGAGGAATACTCATTAACAACCTGCAATTACAGATGACACAATCTTGCTTGCTAAAAGTGAAGAGGACTTGAACCACTTACTGATGAAGATCAAAGACTACAGCCTTCAGTATAGATTACAGCTCAACAAAAAGAAAACAAAAATCATCACAACTGGACCAATAAGCAAGATCATGATAAACAGAGAAAAGATTGAAGTTGTCAAGGATTTCATTTTACTTCAATCCACAATCAATACCCATGGAAGCAGCAGTCAAGAAATCAAAGAACATATTGCATTGGGCAAATCTGCTGCAAAAGACCTCTTTAAAGTGTTAAAAAGCAAAGATACTGCTTTGAAGACAAGGTGTGCCTGACCCAAGCCATGGTATTTTCAATTTCTTCATATGCATATGAAAGGTGGACACTGAATAAAGAAGACAGAAGAAGAATTGATGCCTTTGAAATATGGTGTTGCCAAAAAATATTGAATATACCATGGACTGCCAGAAGAATGAACAAGTCTGTCTTGGAAGAAGTACAGCCAGAGTGCTCCTTAGAAGCAAGGATGGTGAGACTTTGTCTCATGTACTTTGAACATGTTATCAGGAGGGACAAGTCGCTGGAGAAGAACATCATGCTTGGTAAGGTAGAGGGTCAGGAAAAAAAGAGGAAGACCTTCAACAAGATAGATTGACACAGTGGCTGCAACAATGGACTCAAACATAGGGACAATTGTGAGGATGGCACAGGACTGGGCAGTGTTTCCTCCTGTTGTTCATAGGTCACTATGAGTCAGAATAGACTCAATGGCAAATTGAGAACCCAGATGTAAATCCATCCACCTACGGTCACCTGATCTTCGACAAGGGCCCAAAGTCCATCAAATGGGGAAAAGACAGTCTTTTTAACAAATGGTGCTGGCAAAACTGGACATCCATCTGCAAAAAAATGAAACAGGACCCATACCTCACACCGTATACAAAAACTACTTCAAAATGGATAAAAGACCTGAACATAAAACCTAAAATTATAAAGTTCATAGAAGAAAAAATAGGACCAACACTACAGGCCTTAATACACAGCATTAACAGGATACAAACCATAACCATCAACGCACAAACCCCAATAGAGAAGCTAGATAACTGGGATCTTCTAAAAAATCAAACACCTATGCTCTTCAAAAGACTTCACCAGAAGAGTCAAAAGAGAACCTACAGACTGGGAAAAAATTTTTGGACAGTGCAAGTCAGACAAAGGTCTAATCTCCATAATCGACAAGAAAATCCAACACCTCTACAACAAAAAGACAAACAATCCTATCAAAAAATGGGCAAAGGAAATGAACAGACACTTCACCAAGGAAGACATTCAAGAGGCCCACAGACACGTGAGGAAATGCTTGCAATCACTAGCCATTAGAGAAATGCAAATTAAAACCACAATGAGATACCATCTCACCCTGGCATTACTGGCACAAATAAAAAACACTGGAAATAACAAATGTTGGAGGGGCTGCTGGGAGATGGGAACTCTTATGCACTGCTGGTGGGAATGCAAAATGATACAACCATTTTGGAAAATGATATGGCGCTTCCTCAGAAAGCTAGAAATAGACATACCATTCGATCCAGCAATCCCACTCCTAGGAACATATCCTAGAGAAATAAGAGTCGTCACTCGAATAGACATATGCACACCTATGTTCATGGCAGCATTGTTCACAATAGCAAAACGATGGAAACAACCTAGATGCCCATCAACAGATGAATGGATAAACAAACTATGGTACCTACACACAATGGAGTACTATGCAACGAGAAAGAACAACAATGAATCTGTGAAGCATCTCATAACATGGATGAAACTGGAGGACATTATGCTGAGTGAAATAAGTCAATCACAAAAGGACAAATATTGTACGAGACCTCTATTGTAAAAACCCATGAAAAAGTTCACACACAAAATGTAACAATCTTTGTTGGTTCCCAGGGATGGGAGGGGTGGGGGGGGGAATACTAACTAGGCAATAGATAAGTGGTATCTTGGGTGAAGGGTGAGACAGTACACAATACAGGGGAAACTAGAACAACTTGCACAAGGAAAGGTCATGGAAGCCCCATAGACACATCCAAACTCCCTGAGGGACTGAATTGCTGGGCGGAGGGCTGTGGGGACCACGGTCTCAGGGAACATCTAGCTCAATTGGCATAACACAGTTTATAAAGACAATGTTTTACATTCTACCTTGGTGAGTAGTGTCTGGGGTCTTAAAAGCCTGTGAGTGGCTATCTAAGATACTTCACTGGTCTCATCCCTTTGGGAGCAAGAGAGAATGAAGAGAACAGGATACAAGGAAAAGATTAGTCCAAAGGACTAATGGTCCACAGCTACCAAGGCCTCCACCAGACTGAGTCCAGTACAGCTAGATGGTGCCTGGCTACCACCACTGACTGCTCTGACCAGGATCACAAGAGAGGCTTCTGGACAGAGCTGGAGAAGGATGTAGAACATAATTCTAACTCACAAAAAAAAGACCAGATTTACTGGCCTAAAGGAGACTGCAGAAACCCCTAGAGTATGGCCCCCAGACACTCTTTTAGCTCAGTGGTGAAGTTATCTCCGAGGTTCACCGTTCAGCCTGGGAGTGGACAGCCCTGTAAAACCAAATGGGACTAATGAGGTACAGTAGTCCAGCGACAAGGGCCAGAAGGCAGAAGGGGACAAGGAAGCTGGTGATAGGGAACCCAAGGTTGAGTAAGGATATTGTTGATGTGTTGTGAGATTGTTAACCATTGTCATAGGGCAACATTTGTAGTAACTGTTAAATGAGAAACTATTTTGTTCTGTAAGCCTTCATCTTAAGTAAGAATAGCAGCACAATTGGAAAAGCATAGTCAATGTCACTGAACTGTGCATGTAGAAATTTTTGAAATGGTGTATCTTTGGCTATGTGTATTTTCACCAAAAAAAGAAAAGTTGAGAAGTTAGAGGGTTGACATGTTGTGGGGTTGTTAACCAATGTCATAAAACAATATGTGTACTACTGTTTCATGAGAAACTATTTGTTCTGTAAGCCTTCACCTGAAGTACAATATAAAAAAAAACAAAAAAGAATGGACTCAATGGCATCTAACAACAACAACCTTTTACTCCTAGGCCTGGGAGAAGCTTCAAGTTTTCCTCCACCACATAGCTACAACTCTCATAAGCACTAGAGACCTTCACTGTGAAGTGTGCTGAGGCAGCACAGGGTTGGTGGGAACGAGGAGCACGCCTTGGCTGAGGAGACTGGACCAAGGGGGAGTGACTTAAATGCCTGCTCTCCACCAAGGAAGGCTGAAGACCATATTGCAATGTCCAAAGCGTCATTGAAAACTTGGCCCTAAACTAGGCTGGCTTTTCTGTTTGAGGGATAGCAGCGGGAGTTTCTGGTCAGCGGTGTTTTCAATTGCAAGCAAGTGGAAAATCTTGATTCTAGAAATATCCTTTCAGGTTGAAGTAAGACCCAGCCAATGACTGAGGACCCAAGGAAGATCCAGTTCTGTAACAAAAATTATTTTACAGATGACTGCTGATTTTAATTCAGTAGCCCAGTAAGTGATTAATGTTATTAGTTCAGTACCTGATGATGTCAAGATACATCTCTGTGATCCTCTTGGCCTCATCTTCTGCTTTTTACCTCATGGTCTCAAGATGGCTACTGCGTCTCCAGCCATCATGACTGCGTTGCAAGCAGGAATGAGAGGCAAGTGCCTCCTCTTTTCTCTAGCCATCATACTTTGCTCTGCCTTCTCTTTTTGGTCCACCATTTTGTACTATTTGCTCTCCCACTTCTTTCCTTTCTGCGCTTGACATTGGATTTCTAATCTCTTGTATGTGACCCTGTTCTCCAATCACCTTAGAGGCCCTGGGACCTGGGCCTGGTAGGTGGGATATTTGTTCTTTCTAGCTCCAAATCTGCTGACCAGTGGACTGCCTACACTCCATCTGCCCACTTGTCAGGGGTGTAACAGTCCCAGGGACTTCATAAAAATTTCATTTGTCATGGATTATAACTAAACAACAAGCAAGAACTACTAAGAACAAGGCAGTGGGGGGTTGGGTCTCCCACACTGTGCCTCTCTCTCGGGAGCCTGGTGGACCTCACAACAGGAGACAGTATATCCTAATAGCATAATCTCTGTGGCCATGCTCTAGACCAAGGTCTTCTCGCCTCAGTCTACAAACAAAACAGCTGAGTGCAGAAGTCAAGGACTCTTGCAGCCATGTGTGCCAGAGCTGGTATTTGAACCAACCACCACCACTTCTCACGTAAGCCTCAAAATCAAATCCATTATATGTAACCCCAGGATGGATGAGTCCACAGCACCCATCTAGATACCAAATACTCTATAAACACAACTGACCTAAAGCCAATTTAGGAATAACCTAGGGGTGGATTACCTTATACTCAAAGTAAGCACGTGAAGTAAGCACGCGTTTACCTTGCTTACTGGGT
Source organism: Dugong dugon (assembly GCA_030035585.1). Lineage (NCBI taxonomy): Eukaryota > Metazoa > Chordata > Mammalia > Sirenia > Dugongidae > Dugong > Dugong dugon. Next base: position 70,362,032 of record CM057473.1, read on the forward strand.
CACCTGTCCTTGTCCCACCCACTGCCGTCGAGTCGATTCCAACTCATAGTGACCCCATAGGGTTTCCAAGTCCTTAAATCTTTATGGAAGCAGAATGACACATTTTTCTTCCACAGAGCAGCTGGTAGTTTTGAACTGTTGATCTTTCAGTTAGCAGTCGATCCCTTTAACCACTACACCACCAGGGCTCCATCTGCCCTTGTCAGAGACTGTAAATTTGAAAAGAGGCTTTGATTCTGTAGGAAGATGCTGTGGGGTTGGGAGAGAGACAGATGCCAGCCATACTAGAAGCAGAATCTTTGATGTGGTGAAAAAAAATGTGAAATAGTTCACTACAGATGATCTGGTAAGCAAGGTAAGCACCGTGCTTACCTTGCCTATTGGATAGTCCGCCCCTGGAATAACAAAATTAGGCCCAAGACCTCCCTTAACTTAATTTTTACAGCTCTGCTTTCAGGATAGTGTTCTTCCTGTGACCTTTCTCTTCTCTCATGTGTTACTGACTTCCCCCTCAGGGAGCAGGCGATGGCTGAGAACACAATACAGCAGCCATCACAGGAGCCATTAAAAACTCCCTCAGATTTCAGGATGTCAGAGCTGTTTAGGGTAATTTAGTCCTGAAGGCAGCTTTTTCCTCAACAGCCCTGACATGCTGCTCCTTCAATGAGGATCTTGTTCAACTCAGAGGCTCCTTGCCTAGAAGAGATGCCTACCTTCCAGCAGGGCGGCATGTGGCCTCTGGTCTTTGTTCCCCTGGATACCTCAGCTTTATCAGGCAGCCTGCCTGTCTAGAGGGAGAAAAGGAGACAAAAGATATAAAAGTAAAATAGATGTAATGTGTGTGAGCAATCTTGTACAAAAGGCAGGACTGGTGTTATTATTGTTACCACCTCTTGATTTCTCATCACCAAAAGAGGACAAGGACAAGGGAGAAGTGACGAGAATCTTTGCATGAATGAACTATGTGCGTACACACACATACACACACACACACACACACACACGCACACACGCACAGAATTCAGTCTGAGAAACAAACTGGAAGAAAAACATGGAAAACTCAACAACTGAACGCCATTGTGCTGTAGAAAGGGTAAATGCAATGGGCCTTTCCTCAGCCTCAGGTTTGCTCTGTGACCACAGCCACTTGTTTAACTTTCCTACATGATGATGGCCTATCTTATGAGATAAAAGTAATCATCCTTCCCCCTTCCTTACCTACTGACCAACATGGTTTTAAGGATCTAAGCTTATTGGAAAGGAGCCTTGGTAGTGCAGTTGTTAAGCACTTGGCTGCTTGGGTTTGAACCCACCAGCTGCCCCATGAGAGAAAGATGTGGCAGGCTGCTTCCTTAAAGATTTATAGCATTGGAAACCATATGGGGCAGTTCTGCTCTGTCCTATAGGGTCATTACGAGTCAGAATCAGCTTGATGGCAACGGGATTGGTTTTTTAGTTTTAAGCTTATTAAAGGGTAGAGGTGCTACATAAATGTACTATAATTAAATACGTTGAAATTGAAGGCCTAAACATTTCCAATCCTGTTTTCACTCAGAATCATAGTACCATCTTTTTATCTGAGGTTAGACTTCCAATACTTTCTACTATCCACCAAATATAAATACATTACAAAATTGTGCAATACAGGCTTCCTGCAGCTAGCTGCCCCTCAGTCTAATACACAGAGAGATGTGGAGCCACCCCACATCCTCACCCAAGACTGGGTGGAAAATGAGATTGAACATAGGAGGACATGTTGAAGTAATGAGAAAGCATACTTGACAGCAGAGAGAGAAAAGCTGAGTCAGCATGAAATATTTATACCTGGGTCCATTTAGTGAAGGAGCAAATGGCCCTAAAGAACTCACTAAGTGTAGGTGACATTATGAAGAAAAAGTTAAATTATACTTAGTGGGCTATGTCAAAAAGGCAGAACATGATGTGACAGCAAGTTCTAGTTCATGGTCATTGGAGATACCATTGAGGTGAAATCTGAAAAACTCTGCAGCCCCAGGAGTAAAACTGTAGGTGAGGGATCTCACCAGATGGTATGAAGGGGCTAATCATAGCAAAGGATCCCAGGTTACCTAATGGTTAAGCATTCAGCTGCTAACCAAAAGGTTGGTGGATCAAACCCACCAGCAGCTCCATGGGAGAAAAGACCTGGCAGTCTGCTCCCATAAAGATTTAAGCCTAGGAAACCCTATGGGGCAGTTACACGCTGTCCTACAGGGTCACTACAAGTTAGAAATGACTTGATGGCACACAACAACAACAATGACAACAATCGTAGCAAATGACCTCAAGTGAATCCTATATTAAAAAATATTTTCTAGGATTCTGGACAGATGGCAATAATGGTAGTAACAGCATAGTTTTTAAAACTTTCTTAATCCCTATGTAAAAACAAAGCAACCACATATCAGAACTGGAAACCCATGGACAACATTTACAAAATTTGGTAATGAGATATTCCCCTCAAACCCCAAGATATAAGCAACTAAGAAAAAGGCACCATTAACCATAAGACCTGCATAGTACCAGCATCTGTATGGGAGAAAGGAGAGGAAAGCAAAAGACTCTATTATGAGCCTGAGAACAGGAAAACCCCAAAATAGCCAACAGATATTTTCTGGAAATGGTGGCAAGTCAATTTGAGAGCTCCTGCTGAACTGGGAGAGGTTTTGCTCCCTACCCCAGTCCAGTGGTGTGTGAGTACAAGGGGCCCATAGGAAGGTCTGAAGGTGATAGAGCAATGTTGCCACCAGGGCTCCATTCTAGGAAAGGATCCACACTTGAGGAGAAGTTCCTGAGAGTGGAATCAATATTGAGTAGGACAGAGATAATAAAGGCAAAAAAATAAGAGAATATCCAGATAAAAGTAGGGGAAGGAAACCCAGAAACCTCAGGAGGCAAACTGCCAAGTGTTTTAACACTATATTAAAATAAGATTAGAAAGAGCTCTGAAAAGTTAGAAAAGCTCCTCAACCCTAAAAATTCAGGGAAATTAATTTAACATAAAAATGTATAACAGAAGTATTAAAGTCAAAATGTAATAAGAAAAAAAAGATCATAGAGGGCAGAATAACAATCTTACAGAAAATAAAATTGTACAAGACATGCCCGCATAACAGATCAAACCTGTAACCTTCTATTTCAAAATGAGCTAAAAGAAAATAAGACAATGATCCAAGGCATGGAAAAGAGCATAGATCAGTATTAGACTCAGAAATAAGGGGATAGAACTCAGAGAAGAATTTGAAATAAAAGAAAAAATTTTTTTCAGAAATGAAGGCAAACAAAAAAGGAACACAGTGCAAATAAACACAGCAGTTAATGCCTTACAAGAAGTAAAGATTGAAAAGAGGAAAAAACTTTAAATCAAACATGACATATAACAAAGATAAGCAAAGAAGATCCAACATACAAATAACAAGGGTCCCTGGCGGGGTGGGGGCAAGGAGGAGCGGGGAGAACAGGAATAGAATAAATACTTAAAGCTGTAATTTAAGAAAAATTTTCGTATTGAAGCTACTTATTAAAATAGCACACTGTATACCTGAGAATATTGACCCAGAATAAGCAATATCAAAACAAATTCTAATAAAATTGCTGTACCATAAAGAAAAATTTAAAATGAAAAAAATACTTTGGGCACCTAAGCAAAAACAGCCAGTGATTTATTAAAGAAGAAAATTTAGATTACCATCAAACTTTTTGACAGTAACACTTTCTAATAGAAGAAAATGGAGTAATGTATTTAATATTCACAAGAGAAAAAATATTTTCAACATCCAAGAACTCAAGGTATACTGTCCCCATGACTCCTTCCTAAGGAATCTACTTGAAACCAAGCCCCAGACAACCAAACTAAGTAAAGAAAACACTGGCATCAGGACTGATATGAGCACTAAAGAACCATGAATAAATAAGGATCAAAGGAGAGAGAGTATCATATGTAGTGGCTATATGCCCAAACAGTGTACAACTACAAAAAAAATTAGAAAACACTATAAATTACATATACTAAAAAACAGAATTTTAGTTAGTCAATTTTTATACTGATGGTGGTGATAGTGGTATTTACTATTGTTACTCTGATACTGTTATGTGTATAATGAAGGATAAAGTAAATAAGTAATTTAGAATATTCTAATTTTATTATCCTGTATTCTTGAGAACCAAGATTCTCAGTGTAGAAAAACAAATACAAATGTAATATGGGAGACATTAAATAAGAAACCCTATAGTCCTGAATTTGAATTGAAAGTATTAATATGAACTCATGAGGTATTTTGTCATATATGTGCATATTTCAAGTATGTGTATATCTGTATCTATATACAGATATATATATACATATGTACACACACATATATATTTCCTAGCTATGTTCACTAGAGAGGCCTAGAAACAATCATCAATCCCATAGCAATAAGCGTACATGGCATCCAACTGGGTACTTGAAATACCTTTTCCCACTAAAACAAACTAGGGCTTTTGGTGAAATGGCTGATTTCTGGACTGGAAAAGAAACATTTTGTCATACCAGATGTCTTAGTCATCTAGCGCTGCTATAACAGAAATACCACAAGTTTATTCTCTCACAGTCCAGTAGGCTACAAGTCCAAATTCAGGGCATCAGCTCCAGGGGAATGCTTTCTCCATCAGCTCTGGAAGAAGGTTTATGTCATCGATCTTCTCTTGGTCTGAGAGCTTCTCTGCACAGGAACCTCAGGTCCAAAGGATGTGCTCTGCTCCCAGCACTGCTTTCTTGGCGGTACGAGGTTCCCATGTGTCTCTGCTCACTTCTCTCTTTTATGTCTCAAAAGAGACTGGCTTTTTTGAGAGACAGAGTAGCAGGGATGCCGGGTCTGGGGACCATGCTTTCAGGGGACATCTATGTCAATTGGCATAACAAACCTTATTAAGAAAATATTCTACATCCTACTTTGTTGAGTGGCGTCTGGGTCTTAAAAGCTTGCAAGCAGCCGTCTAAGATGCATCAATTGGTCCCAACCACTTGGAGTAAGGGAGAATGAAGAACACCAAAGACACAAGGAAAGTATTGGCCCAAGAGACAGAATGGGCCACATAAACCAGAGACTTCATCAGCCTGAGACCAGAAGAACTAGATGGTGCCCGGCTACCACCAATGAACATCCTGACAGGGAACACAACAGAGGGTCCCTGATGGAGCAGTAGAATGATGGGGTGCAGAACTCAAATTCCAGTAAGAAGACCAGACTTAATGGTCTGACTGAGAGTGGAGGTGCCCTGGAAAGTACGGCCCCTGGTCTCTCCATCACCCCAGAACTAAAATAATTTCTGAGGCCAACTCTTCAGACAGGGATTGGACTGGACTGTGGGACATAAAGTGATACTCGTAAAGAATGTGCCTCTTAGACAAGTAGATATAAGAGACCAAAGGGGCGGCTTCTGTCCAGAGGTTAGAGGGGAAGGCAGAGAGAGTTAATTGCTGGTTGAATGTTCATGGGGAATCAGGGGCGGAGGGGAGGAGTGTGCTGTCACAGAATGGGGTGAGCGGTTGGGGTCTCATAACAATATGCATTAAAAAAAAATTCTGTAGGGGAGACTAACTTGAAATGTAAACTTCATTTAATTACATCAATTAAAAAAAAAAGAGAGAGACTGGCTTAAGACACTATCCAGTCTTGTATACCTTATCAATACAACTACCTCTAATCCATCTTATTAGATCATAGTGACTGAATTTACAACACATAAGGAAATCACATCAAATTACAAAATGGTACACAATTATACAGTACTGGGAATCATGACCCAGCCAAGTTGACACATATTTTTGGGGGACACAATTCAATCCATACACCAGATAATGAGGAAGCTTTCAAAGACTTCTAGGGTCATGTCAAAAGGACTCAGGAGGCTATCGGTAACAAAGATGGGACAATTTGACCTTCCAAAAGGATAAAAATTGTGATTAATTAAAACTCAAAAATACGTTTAAATTTATGGATTCATACTGATGTAAGAAAATAATTGGTCTACTTCAGAGAATGATAGCGGACCAATTCATGTAACTATTATGATAGATAAATAGAGAGAGAGAGAGAGACATATAACTATGCCTAAATAATAAGAAAGCATTGATCATTTATCCTGCCTTTCCTATATGAACTGGGTAACCAAATAGTAGATGAGGGGAAACATCTTATTATAAATATATTCCAACTAAAAAAATCCATTGCCATTGAGTCGATTCCAACTCATAGTGACTCTATAGGACAGAGTAGAACTGCCCCATAGGGTTTCCAAGGAGAAGCTGGTGGAGCCGAACTGCTTACCTTTTGGTTAGCAGCCAAATGCTTAACCACCACACCACCAGGGCCCCTCCAACTAATAAGTGAGAAAAAAATTATATGATTAGAATATCATTATTTTGTATTTTGTTATTTTGGATCTAAGCATTGAGCTTCGACAACTGCTAACATCAAAAAAAAAAAAAAAAAAAAGAGCAACAATCACATATTATGTACCTTCTTGGAAAGAACATCACCTATAGTCTTGAAAAGAGTTCAAACATGAGTCTGATCTAGCCTCTGGAACCAACTGGTAATTTGCAGGACAGGGGAGTATGTTGAACTGCACCATGGAGATGCCATCAGCAAAATCCAGACTCTGGGAAGCACTCCAAGTCAAATGGTTCAGACTCTTCAACAGCTAATGTGAGGAAAAGAAGGGAGTGGAAGGGAATCTGTATATGTAAAGAGACAAGGAATGCTAAACAACAACAACAAAAAAATTTAATGGGCAAGACCCAGTAACAGTACGTAGGGATGGTGTACACTTGAGTGATAAAACTACTAAGAAATGCCAGGAAGTGATTACTATATAAGTCAGGATAATAATTCCTTTCCAGGGTAAGATTGGAGGGGGCAGAAAAGATCTTCTGAAGCAGCTAAAAAAAGTTCTATTTCTTGGCCTGGGCAGTGGTTTAAAAATGAGTATTTGCTTTATAATAACTCATTAATTACACACTTGTTTTGTGGAGTTTTCTGTATCTGTGCTTTTTTTTTTTTACAAGAAAAAGCTTAATTTTTTTTCTCATTGTTTATCATAGTATCAGAGTGAGTCACGATACTTCTCCAGTGCACGCTTAGACAAGTGGTTTCCGATATTCTTTGTCTTTGCAACAGATCAAAAGTGCAAGGCAGGACTATCAAAAACAGAAGTACTTGTTACAATAATATACACCATGGGGTCCACTGCAATAGTTTCTCTTCTAGAAGAGAAGTTTCCTAACTAATTTTGGTGCCAGTGTCAAACTGATTATGTTGTTTAAAGAGTTGAGACAAGTGGTAGAAATGTTCCTTATTTTCATTTTGTCCTAATGAGGAGAACAATTTATTGATTGTCATCATGTACTCAAAAAAGAGTTACTTTTTCCAATTTATAATAGGTGACAGTAAAGTACACATTTCTGGTGAATGGTTATATTTACTTGGATTTCGGTCATGATTCTTATTTAACGGGATCTAGGGTAGCATTCTAAATGTTTCAGTATGCCATAGCTCCCATGAAGTTTAGCTCAGTCAACAGATATGGATAAAATTCAATTCCATAGATCAGAATCAAAACGGTACAAATGATCCACATGAGCCACTGAGTGCTCCTCTGTGGTACGCATACACAGGCCGTCAACATTAATCACTGTTGTGATTAATAGTGACAGTTGAGAGCTTATTTTCCTTTGTACCATGCTTTATTTCTTCACATTGAATTGAGAAGATGAGATGGCTTCGCAATGGTAATAAAACCAATACAATCACTGTCTAGCCTATCTCTTTGTAGCATTGTTCTGTATATTACTAATTCATTTGCTTCTTCTTGGAGGGTGCTGCTGCAATCTACTTAAAATGAAACCCCGTGCTCAATGGATTGTTCTTTCCTCAGCTGTCTATAACCAATCGGTATTTTGATGTTTGTGGGTTCTTTATATGATTTAGATGTGAATGAGTCTTAAACTAGGTTTCCAATGTGTGGTATATGTAAGAACAAGATAAAGCTGTAGTTCTTTTTCATTTTTTTTCTTTCATAGAAAAGTTTTATACAATAGTGTTTTTTTAAGAGAAGAAGATAGAGCCAATCTTCCTCCCTACCCTGACCCCCACTGAGCCTTTTAGTCTTCTCTGTGGGACCATTTGATCCTTCTCACAGCTCCACACAGCCTCAGAGAGAGGGGCTCCTGCAGACCCTCTGCAGGGGAATTATGGGGACCCTTGTACCCTCAGATTGGCAACTCAGCAGCAAGCTTACCTCATTGCTGGTCTCACTGTAACCTTGGTCTCCTCTCCAAAAACCAAGGTTTTCCTTGCTGTTCATGACCCAGTCCTCTCTCTCTCTGTCTCTCTCTCATTCTTTCTCTCTCTCCCTCATACCTCTGCTTCCTGATCTTGCAAGCATTATTTACTGAACTCCACTTTTGACATCTCCTGGCTCCCCACAGCCTCTCTGAGCACCTTGGCTGGTGCCCATGACCCTCTTGAGTGCACACTCTGCTAAGCTAAGCTGCTGCTGGGGCAACTGTGGGACTTCCTGGGGCTAAGGGTCCACTTGCCATGGTACCCTGACCAACACTCGCCTGTCCCCTCATGGTGACTTGCCTACTCTCTGGGCCTAAGCAGACTTGGACTCATCTGTCCTAGCTTTAACTGAACCCCAGAATCAGGGATTTGAAAAGAAAAAAAAAACAGGCTTTCAGGAAGATCTCGTGAGGAGTTTCCACCTTAAACTTGAACTTCTCAAGCCTTGAACTTAGACTCAGACGATCTATCCTTAATTCTGGCTCGACCAATTATCGACTCTGTACAACAGAAGCCAGTCACTCATCTTCTCTGGACATTAGTTTCCTAATTTTTAAAGGAGATACTAGAACTCTACTTCTAGGACTACGGAGCTTAAGCAAGATAATATATATGATGGCACTTAATACATATATGAAAGCACCATGCCTGACCCATATTAGCTGCACAATATATATCGAGGACTTTTTGCTCCCTTCCTGGGTGGACTTTACTGTATTTAAGGTTCAGAGGGCACAAACAAGTCAGGAAACAAACAGCTTCTATTAGGAGATCAAAGCTCACCTTGGCTTCTACTGCCCCCTAGAATCACTGTCTCTAAATCTGGCCTCTCAGATTCTAGACCCGCCTGCTTTGATCCGAAAGGTTGTGCCCAATACCTCCTATCCTTAGTGACACTTATGAAAACATCCTGGCTTCTGCCTGTCCTCTCATGGTTCTAAGTCTACCTGCCTTAGCCTGAAACTCACCTCATGGCTACCCTGCCTTAAGTACCTGACAGACCTTTCCTGCTCCTAACCAAAAACCTGTTGGCGTTGAGTCAATTCCAACTCATAGCAACCCTATACGACAAAGTAGAACTGCCCCATAGGGTTTCTAAGGAGCAGCTGGTGGATTTGAACTGCTAACCTTTTGGTTAGCAGCCGAGCTCTTAAACTCTGCACCACCAGGTTTCCAGGTGCCTCCGGTGGTCCCTGCTAGGCCCATAGAAGTTAATACCATCAGACTCAGAACTATAGCCCACCCCTTGGGCAAGGATCTGGAAATTATTATAGTCTGTTCCCAGCAAACCTCTGCCAGTGTTCAGCTGAGGGAGGCCAGAAAGTACAACACTGCACTGGGTACCTTCAAATGAACACTGGAAATAAAGCAGAATAAGTGATTGCTTCCTTATAGAAGACCGTAGGTACCCACAGTTCTGGTTACCCCATCTCAAGAAGCATATTTTGGCATTAAAGAAGGTCCTGAGAAGGACATATACGGTGGCCAAGGGAACAGGGACTTATATAGAAACAATCTGAAAAGATAGGAAGCTTCAGGGCAGAAATCTGAGGGGGCTTGATCACCACCAAAGGACCTTTGGACAGGGAAAGAGGAACACTTGGTTCTGGTTCCTTCTCCAATGCTGACTTGCTCAGACAAATCACTTCTCCTCTGTAGGATGCTCTTTCTTCATCTGGAAAATGAGGTAGATGGGACTAGTTCACACATCTGGTTAAACATCAAATTCCTCTAGGAAGACTTTTACATAACGCAAATATTGCCTTCCCCCCACCAAGAGTCTACTGAACCTGAATATCTATGGCTCTGGAATCTGTATTTTAAAGGTCCTCAGGTTGTTTGGGAACCACTGAATTCAGTAATCCAAAGTCGCATCTTGCTGTGACACTGGATGACATCTGTGAGATTCCAGACAGAGTGAACAAAGGGAACTAATAAGATGAAGCTTGAGCAAGACAAGCCTAAGCACATATAAGCAGGATAGCCCTGCTTGATGGGCAATAAACTCAGAAACTCCATACTCCCAAGAGACAGTGCTGGTGGGAAACATAAATTGGCTCCAAATGACCGGGCAGATTTATGAGGGTCACAGCCATCTGAGGGAGCAAGGAAGACCACTATTCCTTGGAGGCTGCCAGGAGCAACAGAATTCTGGCTGGATGAATCATAGGTCTGTCCCGAAATAGCAAATCCTCCATTCCTGTGGAACCCAATTTAGAAAGAGTTCTCTCCCTGAATTTTTACATCAGAGACTGCTGTAAATAAAAATAAAATTTTGTGTATAAAAACCACCTGAGACCAATATATAGCCATTGAATTGGGAAAATGCTGGTCCCTTTATTGAGAAACAGCCTTAGAGTCTCTCCTTTATGGAAAAAGGGACATAAATCTTCAGACTGGCATCTCTGCTTCCCACAGTCAGAAACTGAACATGAAGCTATATACTTCTGAAATTATATTCCTTATACATTCCTATTGCCAAATGTTGGATTCCTGGGTGGTACAAATTGTTAATGTGCTTAGCTGTTAACTCAAAGTTTGGAGGTTCAAGTCCACCCATAGGGCCTCAGAAGAAAGTCCCAGTGATCTACTTCTGAAGAATCAGCCACTGAAAACCCTAGGGAACACAGTTCTACTCTGACACACATGGGTCACCATGAGTCGGAGTTTGTTTGATGGCAACTGGTTGTGCTGAGCACTTTGCATTAGGTCATCATTTAATTCTCACAGAAATTCTACATGTTGTTGTTGTTAGGTGCTATGGAGTCAGTTCTGACTCATAGCAACCCTGTGTACAACAGAAGGAAACACTGCCCGGTCCTGCGCCATCTCACAATCATCGATATGCTTGAGCCCATTGTTGCAGCCACTGTGTCAGTCCATCATGTTGAGGGCCTTCCTCTCTTTCTCTGACCGTCTACTTTACCAAGCATGATGTCCTTCTCCAGAGACTGGTCCCTCTTGATAACATGTCCAGAGTATGTGAGATGAAAGTCTTGCCATCCTCACTTCTAAGGAACATCTGGCTGTACTTCTTCCAAGATAGATTTGTTCATTCTTCTGGCAGTCCATGGTATATTCAATATTCTTTGCCAACAACATAATTCAAAGGCATCAGTTCTTCATAGTAGGTGTTATTATCGCCATTTGTTCAGATTAAGGAACTGAAACTCTGTGAAGTTATATAATTTGCCCTGGGGCTCACAGCTAGTAGCTGCAAACACTAGATTGAGAAAACTTGGCCCATCTGAATTCAAAGATCATTCATCTCTTCCTACCTCACCAGATGCCCCAACTGGCCAAGAGGTAGAAGCCCAGCATTTCTAGGAATGTCGCAGAACCTTCAGAAAAGTGTTAGCCTAGGCTGACGTTAGATGTCGGTGCCTCTGAAGGTGAGATGCTCAGGCAGGTGCCAAGCCCACACCTTTACCTGTCTTCTCCACCACACTCTTGAGAAAAAAATATTCTTTCATTTCCAGGACTGAATTAACTAGATGAAGTGTCACGCTTCTGCAGGCTGCTTCCTGTGGGCACGGACCAGGTCTGCACAACAGGCTTCAAGGAGCTGGAGATAATGGGAGGAGTGGATTTCTCAACTCCGTCTCTCTCCCTGCCCCCTTCCACATCTCCAACTCACTGGGTTTTAATTCTCAGGTGCTGCTGGCATGGGATCTGTATTCACAGAAACACCCCTGGCCACATTTCCTGTTGTCAGGAACAGTAACAGCCTTGGGTGCAGGCAGGAGTCATTTACACAAGTCACATTTTTTTTTTCTTTTCTTTTTTTATATTTTATTGTACTTCAGGTGAAGACTTACAGAAAAAATAGTTTCTCATGAAACAGTAGTACACATATTGTTTTATGACATTGGTTAACAACCCCACAACATGTCAACCCTCTAACTTCTCAACCTTTTTTTTTTTGGTGAAAATACACACAGCCAAAGATACACCATTTCAAAAATTTCTACATACACAGTTCAGTGACATTGACTACCCTCTTCCAATTGTGCTGTTATTCTCACTTAAGATGAAGGCTTACAGAACAAAATAGTTTCTCATTTAACAGTTACTACAAATGTTGCCCTATGACAATGGTTAACAATCTCACAACACATCAGCAATATCCTTACTCAGCCTTCGGTTCCCTATCACCAGCTTCCTTGTCCCCTTCTGCCTTCTGGCCCTTGTCACTGGACTCCTGTACCTCGTTAGTCTCATTTGGTTTTACGGGGCTGTCCACTCCTGGGCTGAACAGTGAACCTCGGAGGTAACTTCACCACTGAGCTAAAAGGGTGTCTGGGGGCCATACTCTCGAGGTTTCTCCAGTCTCCTTTAGGCCAGTAAATCTGGTCTTTTTTTTTGTGAGTTAGAATTATGTTCTACATCCTTCTCCAGCTCTGTCCAGAACCCTCTCTTGTGATCCTGTGGTCAGAGCAGTCAGTGGTGGTAGCCAGGCACCATCTAGCTGTACTGGACTCAGTCTGGTGGAGGCCTTGGTAGCTGTGGACAATTAGTCCTTTGGACTAATCTTTTCCTTGTATCCTGTTCTCTTCATTCTCCCTTGCTCCCAACAGGATGAGACCAGTGGAGTATCTTAGATGGCCACTCACAGGCTTTTAAGACCCCAGACACTACTCACCAAGGTAGAATGTAGGGCATTGTCTTTATAAGCTGTGTCATGCCAATTGAGCTAGATGTTCCCCGAGACTGTGGTTCCCACAGCCCTCTGCCCAGCAATTCAGTCCCTCAGGGAGTTTGGATGTGTCTATGGGGCTTCCATGACCTTTCCTTGTGCAAGTTGTTCTAGTTTCCCCTGTATTGTGTACTGTCTCACCCTTCACCCAAGATACAACTTATCTATTGCCTAGTTAGTATTCCCCCCCGACCCCTCCCATCCCTGGGAACCAACAAAGATTGTTACATTTTGTGTGTGAACTTTTTCATGGGTTTTTACAATAGAGGTCTCATACAATATTTATCCTTTTGTGATTGACTTATTTCACTCAGCATAATGTCCTCCAATTTCATCCATGTTATGAGATACTTCACAGATTCATTGTTGTTCTTTCTCGTTGCATAGTACTCCATTGTGTGTAGGTACCATAGTTTGCTTATCCATTCATCTGTTGATGGGCGTCTAGGTTGTTTCCATCGTTTTGCTATTGTGAACAATGCTGCCATGAACATAGGTGTGCGTATGTCTATTCGAGTGACGACTCTTATTTCTCTAGGATATGTTCCTAGGAGTGGGATTGCTGGATCGAATGGTATGTCTATTTCTAGCTTTCTGAGGAAGCGCCATATCATTTTCCACAATGGTTGTATCATTTTGCATTCCCACCAGCAGTGCATAAGAGTTCCCATCTCCCAGCAGCCCCTCCAACATTTGTTATTTCCAGTGTTTTTTATTTGTGCCAGTAATGCCGGGGTGAGATGGTATCTCATTGTGGTTTTAATTTTCATTTCTCTAATGGCTAGTGATTGCAAGCATTTCCTCATGTGTCTGTTGGCCATTTAAATGTCTTCTTTGGTGAAGTGTCTGTTCATTTCCTTTGCCCATTTTTTAATAGGATTATTTGTCTTTTTGTTGTAGAGGTATTGGATTTTCTTGTCAATTATGGAGATTTAGACATTTGTCTGACTTGTACTGTCCAAAAATTTTTTCCCAGTCTGTAGGTTCTCTTTTGACTCTTTTGGTGAAGTCTTTTGAAGAGCATAGGTGTTTGATTTTTAGAAGATCCCAGTTACCTAGCTTATCTGTTGGGGTTTGTGCGTTGATGGTTATGGTTTGTATCCTGTTAATGCCATGTGTTAAGGCCTGAAGTGTTGGTCCTATTTTTTCTTCTATGAACTTTACAGGTTTAGGCTTTATATTCAGGTCTTTGATCCATTTTGAAGTAGTTTTTGTGTACGGTGTGAGCTATGGGTCCTGTTTCATTTTTTTTGCAGATGGATATCCAGTTTTGCCAGCACCATTTGTTAAAAAGACTGTCTTTTCCCCATTTGATGGACTTTGGGCCCTTGTCGAAGATCAGGTGACTGTAGGTGGATGGATTTACATCTGGATTCTCAATTCTGTTCCATTGGTCAATGTATCTGTCGTTGTACCAGTACCAGGCTGTTTTGACTACTGTAGCTGTATAGTAGATTCTGAAGTCAGGTAGTGTGAGTCCTCCAACTTTATTCTTCTTCTTCAGTAGTGCTTTACTTATCCGGGGCTTCTTCCCTTTCCATATAAAGTTAATGATTAGTTTTTCCATCTCTTTGAAGAATGTTGTTGGTATTTGGATCGGGATTGCGTTGTATTTGTAAATTGCTTTGGGTAGAATTGACGTTTTCACAATATTGATTCTACCCATCCATGAGCATGGAATGTTTTTCCATTTATGTAGATCCCTTTGGGTTTCATGCAGTAGTGTTTTGTAGTTTTCTTTGGATAGGTCTTTTACATCCCTGGTCAGATTTATTCCTAAGTATTTTATCTTTTTTAGGGGCTATTGAAAATGGTATTGATTTCCTGATCTCCTTTTCATCGTTCTCCTTACTGGTGTATAGGAATCCAACTGATTTTTGAATGTTTATCTTGTATCCTGCTACTCTGCTGAATCTTTCTATTAGTTCCAGTAGATTTCTCATGGAGTCTTTAGGGTTTTCTATGTATAGTATCATATCATCTGAAAACAGTGACAGTTTAACGTCTTCATTACCAATTTGGATGCCCTTTATTTCTTTTTCTTGCCTTATTGCTCTAGCTAGAACTTCCAGCACAATGTTAAATAGGAGTGGTGATAAAGGGAATCATTGTCTTGCTCCTGTTTTCAAGGGGAATGTTTTCAGCCTCCCTCCATTAAGAATGATGTTGGCCATTGGTTTTGCATAGATGCCCTTTATTATGTTGAGAAATTTCCTTTCTATATTTTATGGAGAGTTTTTATCAGGAATGGGTGTTGGACTTTGTCAAATGCCTTTTCTGCGTCAATTGAGATGATCACGTGATTCTTTTCTTTCCTTTTATTTTTGTGGTGGATTACGTTGATTGATTTTCTAATGTTGAACCATCCTTGCATACCTGGTATGAATGCTACTTGGTCATGGTATATTATTTTTTTGATGATGCTGAATTCTATTGGCTAGAATTTTGTTCAGAATTTTTGCATCTATATTGATGAGAGATATTGGTCTGTAATTTTCTTTTTTTGTGACGTCTTTGCCTGGTTTGGGTATCAGCGTTATGCTGGCTTCATAGAATGAATTTGGAAGTGTTGCTTCCTCTTCTATGCTCTGAAATAGCTTGAGCAGTACTGGTACAAGCTCTTCTGTAAATGTTTTGTAGAATTATCCAGTGAAGCCATCTGAGCCAGGGCTTTTTTTTTGGCTGGGAGTTTTTTTATTACCTTTTCGATCTCTTCTCTTGCTATGGGTCTGTTCAGATTTTCAACATCACTTTGTTGTAGTTTGGGTAGGCCACGTGTTTCTAGAAATTTATTCATTTCCTCTAGGTTTTCAAATTTGTTGGAGTATAGTTTTTCATAATATTCTGTTATAATCCTTTTTATTTCAGTTGGGTCTGTTGTAATGTCCCCCATTTCGTTTCTTATTTGGATTATTTGTGTCCTCTCCTGTTTTTCTTTTGTCAGTCTGGCCAATGGTTTGTCGATTTTGTTGATTCTTTCAAAGAACCAACTTTTGGTTTTGTTGATTATTTCTATTCTTTTTCTGTTCTCTATTTCATTTATTTCTGCTCTGATCTTTACTATTTCCTTTCTTCCGGTGGTTGTGGGCTTTTTTTGCTGTTCTCTTTCTATTTGTTTGAGTTATGTAGTTAATGTTTTGATTTTGTCCCTTTCTTCTTTTTTGATATGTGCATCTATTGCTATAAATTGTCCTCTGAGGACTGCCTTTGCTGTGTCCCAAAGGTTTTGGTATGATGTGGTTTCATTCTCATTTGATTCTAGGAATTTTTTGATTCCATCTCTGATTTCTTCTGTTACCCAGTGATGTGTAAGCAGGGTATTATTCAGTTTCCATGTAGCTGATTTTTTTTCCTTGTTCTTTGTATTGTTAATTTCTACCTTGATGGCATTGTGGTCAGAAAAGATACTCTGAATTATCTTAACGGTTTGGATCTTGTTGAGGATTGCTCTGTGGCCTAAGATGTGGTCTATTCTGGAGAACATTCCATGTGCATTGGAAAAGAATGTGAACTTTGCAGCGGTTGGATGGAGTGTTCTATATATGTCTATGAGGTCAAGTTGGCTGATTGTGCCCTTTAGGTCTTCTGTATCATTGCTGAGTTTCTTCTTAGTTGTTCTGTCCTTTACTGAGAGTGGTGTGTTGAAGTCTCCTACTATTATTGTGGAACTGTCAATTTATCTTTTCAGTACTTTTAGAGTTTGTTTTATGTATTTTGGAGCCCTGTCATTGGGTGCGTAGATGTTTATTATGGTTATGTCTTCATGATGGATCGTCCCCTTAATCATTGTATACTGTCCTTCTTTGTCTTTTATGGTAGATTTAGTTTTAAAGTCTATTTTATCTGAGATTAGAATTGCCACTCCTGCTCTTTTTTGGTTGTTGTTAGCTTGATTTATTTTTTTCCAACCTTTGACTTTCAATAAATTCACATCTTTGTTTCTAAGGTGTGTCTCTTGTAGACAGAATATTGATGGATCCTGTTTTCTTATCCATTCTGTCACTCTCCGTCTCCTTATGGGTGCATTGAGTCCATTTACTTTTAGTGTAATTATTGATTTATGTGAGTTTGTTGCTGTCATTTTGTAGTGCTTTTTTTTTTGTGGTGCTGAAGTTTTCTTTGTT
The DNA here is from genome assembly GCA_030035585.1 of Dugong dugon. Taxonomy (NCBI): domain Eukaryota; kingdom Metazoa; phylum Chordata; class Mammalia; order Sirenia; family Dugongidae; genus Dugong; species Dugong dugon. The sequence goes on from CM057473.1 coordinate 70,379,200, forward strand.
CTTCTTACTCTCTTGTGCTGAGTTACTTTTGTTTGTGGGGTTTTTTTTTCATTTCTTTTGTTTTTGTTTTTGCCAAGACTTTTATGTTTTTCGTCTTTGTTTTTATGAGTTGATTTGTTAACTTTCTTTGTGGTTACCATGAATTTTACCCTTATCTTTCTAAGTTTGAAGCAGTCTACCATTACTTGGTATCACCTTGCCTTCCTCTCCATTACAAGTCACATTTTTAAAATCTTGGCGTTCACAATGATCTTTCATACTCCTTGCCTCCTTAATCCTCATGCCAACCCAGCCCCTTTCATAGACAAAGAACTTGATCAAGGTCCTATAGTGAATAATTGATGAGGCTGCCCCCAAAACCCAGGTGTTCTTGCTGAATTCAAAGCCTCTGTTCTTTCAACCTCACCCCTCTGGCACAAGCCACACATATGATTTGGGCATGGGAGAGGGTAAAATGACAACTGGCCAAAGAACTCTGCTAACATTCTTTCAGTAAAGATTCAACCCTTTGAATTAACAGGTTGACCCCTTATAATACAAATAGATCAGAAAATTAACATTCAGCCATTCACATCGGCAAATCATAGATGGCGCTGAAGTTCATCAACCTTGAAATGACCGTCAGAAACCAAGTAGAAATCAAAGTCTTCATTTGAAAAAACGAAAGCCCAGAAAAATATTGAGTGTTCAGTGTTGACTAAGCATATGTGTTGGAACCCCAGCTAGAATCTTGCTCTCCTTGGCCAAGGAGATCTCACTGCAAAATATCTCTCTGCAGCTGGCCCAGTCTTCAGATTATCTAGCCTGCCCATCATAATCTCAATTTAGTTGTTTATAATTATCAAGCCAAATTAACCTTTTCATTTTGTGTCATTATATTAGTCAAAAGTCTTCAAAAAAAAATTTCATTTTAACATTTTAGTGAACAAAGTTATGTGTACTCAGGTTAATTTTCCCATAATTTTCCAGATAGAATTTGACACTTAATCCCTCTTTAAAGAGAAATAATTTCTGCAATCTTATGATGAGATTTTTGTATTTTAAGTAAAAATAATTTATCCATAAATCCTTTTTTAAAAAGATTTTATAGATTGTGGAAATGTTAGAATTCTGTCCAACATGAGGTTGGACAGCTCTCCAAGAACTGGCCTGATGCAAAGGAAGTTTGAAAGGGAAAGGCTGGAGGTGGGGGAGGGGGAAAGGGTGGGGTTTGTGTTAAGTATTCAACATAAGGCCACATAAGGATAATAGGTCTTTCGGATGAGGACAGAGGGCACCAGGAAGTGAATGAGGGGCTCAGAAAAGAAGGGGTGTGCCCCAAAGACAAATTTGACATGTTTCTCCATTTTTGATACCCTTTGTTGCATAGGGCTAGAAAGCTGCTTTCATGGTGTTTGCAAACACAACTTTGTTGTAGATAGGAGGCTGGGCCCTATTAGGACTTGTTAGGAAATATCTGACAGACAGACAAAACCTCCAGCCAGTGAGTGCAAGGCTTCCTGCTCCCCGACACTGTCTTGGGTCCCTGGGCCAATGGTGAGGTCATGGAACTGATAATGCATCCAGTTCACTCTTTCAATATTCTCCAAGATAAGAGAATCATATATGCAGGTGCCAAACCTTTGGAAGCAGGTTAGATAGCACACACTGAGCACCTGCTATTTGCCCAGCATAGAGCTGGCCCCATTGAGAGACCTGCTGTCCCAGCTGAAAGGGGTCTTCTCTTTCCCCTTGGAACTCTCACAATGCAGTGTTTTCTGGACCCCTCCAATGGCTTTTTCTTCTTTTTCCTAACTAGCCTGTATCATGGTTGGTTGTATCCCTTTTGAGATCCCTTAATAGGCCATAAAAGTCTCTAGGTGGTGCATATGGTTTGCATTCGATTACTAACATAAAGGTTGACAGTTCAAACCCACCCAGCAGTGCCACAGAAGAAAGGCCTGGCAATCTGCTTCCATAAAGATTACAGCCAAGAAAACCCCATGGACCTCAGTTCACCTATGGGGTCACCATGACTTGGAATCAACTCGATGGCAATGGGTTTGGTTTGGTTTTTGGTTAGTAAGCTGAAAGCTTCTTAAGGCCAGGGCCCAAGTCAGCTCCATCTTTGTAACTCCATCCTGGTATCTGACAAGGGTCTGGCACATAGGTCTTCAACAGAATTTTCCAGTTTGAATGACTGATCAGTGTTTCCCACCCTAGTCTTGGTGCCATCTGGGAAGGTGGGATTAGAGGCATGGATTAGCCATCCCAGGGAGGCCCGTGGAGGAGCGAGGACCAGACCAAGTGAGTGACTCCCTCTCCTCTTGTGCCACAGTTCACTGGCTATTCACCACATGTGGGGCCAACGGGCCCCACGGCCCCACGCAGGCCCAGTGCAACAACGCCTACCGGAACTCCAACCTGAGTGTGATGGTGGGGAGTGAGGGCCCTCTGAAGGGCATCCAGATCTGGAAGGTACCAGCCACCGACACCTACAGGTGCGTATGGGAGATGGGGAGGCCGGGAGCTGGGGGTAGGCAGCCCTGCCCTCCTGAAGAAGACTGGAGCCCTTCCTCTGGCACATGCCCACCAGGGCACCCAGACACGCCAAGGCTCAGAGGCCACAGACTGTGCTCCCAGAGCGGGGTGGATGGGCTGGAGATGGGGACAACGGAAGAGCCGGAACGTGGGAACGAAAGAAGATGTGCCCTTGGTCCTCAAGGAGCCCACAGGCTGTTTGGGGAGATGATATGCATGAGTTACCTTCAGAACATTCTTTATTTTTATTGTTAATAATTATAATTAAGGTGGACTGTTCTTTGAATGTTACTTGGTGCTGTTCAAATGCGGCAAGGGGTGTGAATATATTTGTGAGCAAAAATACGATGCATGTGCGAGATGACGTTCTTACCCTTGAATCTCCTTTCTGTGCCCTCCCTGGAAAGTAAAGCAAACTATTCACACGCTTTTATTCCCCCCTTAGCCCAGCCCAGCCCGCCAATAACGCACACACAGAGAAAGGTCAGGCTGGAGGAAGGCCGGCTCCACTGTGCCACTTTGAGGCCATGACACTAAGCAAAACTAATGTCAAGGCTCAGAGCAGTGGTCCTCCAACTTGAGCTTGCACCAGAATCACCTGCAGGGCTGGTTAAAACACAGATAGATGGGTCCAGCTTCCAGGTGATGCTGCTGCTGCTGGTCCAGGGATGCACTTTGAGAATCCTTCCATTAGAGCAAACCCCTGACTTAGATAAGCCTGGGTAGGCCTCTCACATGCTCTATGATGTCAGCAAAGCAAGCATTGCAATCTCCATTTTACAAACAAGGAAGCTGATGCTCAGAAAGGTCAGGAGATCTCCCACAGTAACACAGTCTAGCAATAGCCTCCAACTGCACAAGGCCAGGGCTGTTTAAACAGAAAGCACCATAATCACTTGTTGTTTGAGAAGCTGAACACAGTGTGCTCCCTCCCCTCCAGCAGCCCCCATCCCAAGCCCGTCTGCAGCCCCCTGGGAAGAAAACAGCCTCTCAAGCTGCCCTGTGTTCTCTCCACTTTACCATTTCCTGTGTCAACCCCACCCCCAGGGCCTCAGTGTAAATGCATTACCCAGGGACTCCTGAGTGCTTTTTAAATGGCATTACTAGCAGGAATGTGGTAACGAGGTTTGCCTGCAATCAGATTAGCTGCTCCAAACCCCCACCCCCTGCTCCCGTAAATGGCCCGAGAACATCCCCCACCCCGCAACCTGACATACGGGCCAGGCCAGACCTCTCCGTCCTGCCAAGCCAAATGGGTCCTCCGCTATTCCGGGAGCAGGGAGGGAAGGACTCCCGGAGAGAAAACTCCCTGCAAATAAAAACAGTAGCAATCGAGTCAGGAGACCCTATGTGTGTCAGAGTAGAGCCCTTCTCCATAGGGTTTTCAAGGCTGCGACCTTTCATGAAGCAGATCACCAGGCCTTTCTTCCAAGGTGCCACTGGGTGGGTACAAACCACCAGCCTTTCGGTTAGTAGTCAAATGCTTAACAATTTAAGGACGACTCCTAGAGAGAAGGGGAAGAATATTTGTTGGGGGTTCGCCAGAAATTTCACCTCTTTCAGCAATGAGGTGAGCATCATTATTATTGTTATTGACATTCTCGTTTTTCCATAGGAGGAAACTAGAGTCAGAGAAACTCAGCAACAGACCTAAGGCCACACAATCAGTGACACAGCTGAGATGTGAGCCCAGTGCCCTCTGGCTCAAAGTCTATGTTCTTTCCACTAAAACCCACACCTGCATTCTGGGAGGTGTGCCAAGAGGCAAGGGAGGGGCAGGAAAGGACAGTGGGCAGAAAGCGTCCACCACCAGGAAGCATCTCATGAGGAGGAGCCTGGGAAGACAGGTCCAACCACCTGAAGGGATATGGCCCAGAGCAGTCCCTCAGTTCAGATCTCCACATACAAAGAGCAATTTGAAGAATGCAGAGAGCTGTGAGGCAGACAGGGACTCCTATGTACAGCCCACAACAGGGCCCTTTGTCCCATCCCCACCTAGTCAACTCCAAAGCCAGACCAGCCAGAGCTCCTTGCTGCCAGAAGTGCACAAATGCTCAAGAGACACCAGTAAGGGGACTCTCTCAGATGATGTAGATCAGGCCCAGTCCAGCGGGGTGAGCTTGGACAAGTGACTTAATCTCTTGGGACTCTGTTTCCCCATCTGTAAAGCTTCCCCAGCTTGTCGTGAAGATTATGTACACGTGCCTGGCATAGTGGGTGCCCGATGCACACGGGTTCCCACCCTGCCTTAGGTGGAGAGATCAGTGGGAAGAGGATAATCAGGTATCAAGTACCAGCTAGACAGTGTTTCCAGGAACAGACTGATCCCACAGACAGTAATTACTGACTTTTCTTGTTCCAAGGACATTTTTCTTTCTCAGATGCACCCCATGTCTAGAAAGATTTTGCTTGCCAGAGGAACTGCACTTATTGCGTAATAGTTAATTCATTTTCCCATTTTCTTATTGATCACAGATGTGTTTATGTCTAGTCAGGTTTCTGATTAGCATGAATTGTCACAGTATTGCCACTCTGTGTTGATATAATCCCAGCCCAAATCCGAGATTGTTTCCATTAAACTCTGAAATATTGAACTAGCTTGTTACCTCCCAAATTACCTGGTGAACTCCTGTGGAAATATAGACAAGGAGCTATTTTCCGCTGAAGCAGGGCGCTTCAAGGTGTCCAAATTGGCAAAGGGACATTTTTCACCTGGGGGGACTTTTTCAAACTGGCCTGAGATAGTACCGTATTGAAATGGAAGAATCAAAACCGAAAAACTCTGAGTTTGGGTATCTGTTGTTGTTTAATTTATGTTTTTTAACCAGATAAAGGCTATAACAGATATTCCTGACTCCCACCTGATCTTTGACCCTGGACGAGACTTGGGGCTTGAATGACAGTGTGTTTTGGTCACATTACTTAGTAAGCAAAGAAGCTGACAGTTTAATGATTTGCTTTTCAGACCACATCAAAATGTCTCCAAGTCAAAATACCCATGTTGAAAAATCTGGTGCCCTTTTTCTGGAAGACCTTTCCGCCATATTAATTATTATGTAATAAGTGCAGTTCATCATGTGAGCAAGCATGGGACACACCAGAGTGCTTGAAAAAAAGATCCCTGATACGTGAAAGGTTAGGAGCAGCGGCTTTCTGGGGACCATCTATTCCCAAAAGTGGGTGGGTGCTCAGCTAGTGCTGCCTGGCTGCTACCGCTGCCTGGTAATATTATTGCTCAGGTGACTTCTCCACCTACAGATCAACAGATGAAGGAATGGGGCTACCAAGCACCTCTATACGCCAGTGGAGAGCCATCATTGCCTGGGGCTCTTTCAGGGATGTCTACAGTTGAACCGCCCCCCGCCCGAAGGCTCAGGTTCAACACCTAAATGCCCACTCATCCCCCGCCTGCCTTCCTTGCCCTGGGCTTCCCCTGCCCCTGTAATGCCCATTTCCTCTGTCTACATAGTAAGAGGTGACGTGGTCACTCCCTCCCAGCGCCTATGTCCTGGTGTCCAGACTTCTCTCCTGATTTTCAAATCCCAGTGATTGTGCCTGACACCAAGAGTACAAAGGTGAATATGCCTGAGTCTCTGCCAAGAGGAGCTGCAGCACTTCAGGGTGATGTAGAAGTGACTACTCAGTGTTGCACCCAGAGGCCAGGGGAGAGGTGTTTCCCTCCACCAGAGTCATTCAAGAATGCCTTCCACAAGGAGACAGACACCTGAGTTAAGTCTTAAGGGTGGTAAGAGTTGTCTAAGCAAAGAAGGGTGGAGACGGAATTGCTTGAATGGTTGGCACGCAATGGTGCTGCTGGAGCGGAGCATCTGGGACAAGGCTCAGGCCTGCAGGAAGGAGGCTGGAGAGGGCTGGACCCTGGTCGAGGGGCTGGAACCTCCCCTCTCAAATGCCATTAGTGCCCTCTGGTGGCTGTAAGTATGGTACTGAGGGAAACAAGCCGGGAGGTCGGGAGAGCAGAGGGAAGAAGGCTGCAGTCATCCAGGAGATAGTCAGAAAGGGGAACCACAGCAGAGGAAAGACAGCTTTTGAGGGGGACACAAAACGAAGAAGTGTTTAAACATTGATTGAATGTGGGGCTAGGGGAGGAGGCAGTACTCATCCATGCTTCTGGGGCTTGGGGGCAGAAGAAGTGAGAACAATGAATGACATGTAGTATCTCCAGGAGTTTGATCTAGAAGGAAAGGCAAAGATTAAGGTAATAGACTGTGGGCAGTGGTGGTTAGTGGTAGAATTCTTGCCTTCCATGTGGGAGACCCCTGTTCAATTCCCAGCCAATGAACCTCATGTGCAGCTACCACCCGTCTGTCAGTGGAGGATTTCAGGTTGCTATAATGCTGAACTGGTTTCAGTGGAGCTTCCAGACTAAGATGAACTAGGAAGAAAGGCCTGGCAATCTACTTCTGAAAGTGAGCTAGTGAAAACCCTATGGATCACAATTGTCCAGTCCACAACCAATCACAAGTCAGGGGCCAACTCGACAGCAGCTGACATCAACAGGAAGCACCTGAATAAGGAAGATTTCTTTGTTGTGGCTCTGAGTGATGACAATGTCTAGAATTGCCCATGGGGGTGGGTGGCTGAGTGGACTGGAGGGTGGGAGGCCACTGGAGCACGATGAAAAGAATATGAACCGTGGGGGACTCGCAGGGGTGGGTGACCTGGCCAGATCCTCAGCCTCATCATAACATGGAAACAGACAATGACAGAACTGGGCCCAGAGCACTGCTGGGGGGATTTGATGAGATTCTGTGTATAACAGACCCACCCAGAGGCAGCCAGTACTCAGCAGATGAAGGCCTGCCAGCCTCTCACCCTTCCTTCCTGACTTCTCCCCTTCCTCACCCTCTCTCTCCCTCAGCATATCTTCCTTCCTTCCTTCCTTCTTTCCCTCAGCTCTCCTACCTCCACCCTCACCCCCCCACCCACCCCCACCCCAACCCCCCACACACAGATCATTTTTAAAACATTTGTCAAGCACGGCCCATAGCTCCTCATGGCAGTTTTCACATGGTTCACTTGTTCTTCAGACATAATGTACAAGAGGCCACAGATGGCAGCTGGAGCCAACAATTCTGGCCAGCTGACCCGGGCCACAGCTGTTCCTAAACACTTCCATCACTGACACTCGTTTCCTCACCTGACTCCGGGGTCCAGTGTGTAGCTGGATGGTACCTCCTTCAACACCCTCCCCCAATAGCCACAGAGCCCCTACCATGTGCCAGCATGAGTAGGGCTGCAGAGCTTCCAGAGGGCTGAGATATGGCCCTCCGACCCCAGGACAGAAAAGTTGACAGTCCACAATGCCAATAAAGGCCTAGACAATAATAGAAGAGATGTCATGAGGCATGATTAACTGTCACAGTAATTGTACAGATAACCATCACTAAGAACAGCTAAGAGCAGGGAAAGTCGGAGGCAGGGGGATTAGATAAAGATATTGATGGGCTGCAGGCCACCCAGTTTGCGTCCAACTTCTGCCGATATTCCATGTGACTTTGAAAGTGATCTGTGGCGATACACTGTGTGACCTTGAAAGTGAGTCGTTCCTGATCTGCAGCGGCCCATCTGTAGAGTGATAAGTCACGGGGATCCCTTCCAGCTCCCCTCTTCTGAGGCCTTGGGGCTGCACTGGTCAGAAGGCTGTGAGGGAGGAAGTCACTGATGAACCTTGCTCATTGATGCCATTCAGAATAAGCCTGGGGCCCCTCCATGTGCCTCTGCAGAAGGCTCAAACAACCCATCCAGATAACTCTACATGTGGACAGAGGTGTCCTACTGCCCGAGCCCTGTACACACTCACGTGCCCATGTGTTCTCACAATAACCCTGGAGTGCAGGCAGGGCAGACCTGACTCTTGATTTCACAGATGGGGAAACTGAGACCAAGTGAAGGGAAGGGGCTCACCCAAGGGCCCACAGGGAGTTAGAGGCAGAGCCCAGAGTGGGACCCAAGTCTCCTGCTTCCCCAGATGTTGGTACAGGAGAGAAGTGAGGTGCTTGGTGTTTCTCCAGGCCCTTTTCTTTAAAGTGGGGATCCACGCAACCATTCCCTTGCAGGTGTGGTGTGAACCCACCATAGTGCTGCCCACCAGCTATGCTCTCATCTCAGGATCTGGCAGGCAGCCACTTTGATTTGCTGCTAATTCTTTATTTAAAAAAGATTCACAGATCAATTACATCAGGTAATAATAGCTTACAGTCAATAATATAAAACACAAACCCAATAAACATCCATTCTGACCAGGGGGCATGGATTTAGATGAGGGAAAATAAAAAATTACAGCATCAGCTCATCGAGAACAATATCTTGTAATTTCCAGTAAATTGGAATCACTGCAAGTCATTTTCCCTGCTTGAGTGGCAGGTATATTAATTTATTGTTGTTTGCCAACCATCAAAAATAATTTATTTAATAAATTATTTACAAAGGATAGCAAAGAAGCTTCAGAGACTCTGTCTGAGGTTATTTTTCTGCCATGAGTTTGCATAACGTGATTCACAAGGTCTGGGCTCTTCAGAAGTGCCAAGGCTGGTCTGTGCTCCCACCAGCTCCCCAGAGAGGTGGTCCCAGATGACACTGGCCCCCTTTGCTATGCCCTCCACCACCTACTGCTCTGCCCTGTAGGATTCAGGGTCTCATTTGTGGACCCCCTTCTCCCTCCCAGAAGCCGCCCCAGGGAAGGAGTGGACAGTCTCATCCACAGGGCCCATCAGAACAGCAGCTACATTTGTTTTTCACCAGCTCCCCCTCAAGGGCTGAATTAGGTCCTCATTTAATTCTCACAATAGCCTTTCAAGGTAGTTATTATTATCCTGAGGAGTTCCTGGGTGGCACAAATGGTTAAGCTCTCAGAAAAGTTGGAGGTTCAGGTCCACCAGAGGGGCCTCGGGAGAACCCCCTGTCAATCTACTTCTGAAAAATCAGTCACTGAAAATCCTATGGAGCACAGTTCTACTCAGACACATGGGGTCGTCATGAGTCCGAGTTGACTCAGTGGCAACTGGTTTGGTTTTGGTTTTATTATTACATTATTATCTCCATTTTACAGATGAGGAAACTGGGGCAGAGAGAGGTTAATAACCTACCCAAGGTTACACAGCTAGTGAGTAACTGTGGCAGGGCTAGGAGCAGGGTGAGGTACATGAGGCACCTCAGGCACAAAATTTAAGGAAGCTCTCCCTCTGGGGTCATTCAAGTGCAGGACCAGCATCTGAGAGCGAGGTGCCTCACTTGCCTCACCCCCTTCCTGACCTTGAGTAACAGAGCGCAGATTTGGACCCAGATCTGTCTGCATTCAAGCCTTTGCTTTTTTTTTTCTTTTCTTTTCTTTTTTATTGTACTTTAGATGAAGGTTTACAGAACAAATAGTTTCTCATTAAACAGTTAGTACACATATTGTTTTATGACAATGGTTAACAACCCCACGACATGTCAACACTCTCTCTTCTCTACCTTGGGTTCCTTATTACCAGCTTTCCAGTCCCCTCCTGCCTTCTAGTCCTTGTCTCTGGACTGTTATGCCCCATTAGTCTCATTTTGTTTTATGGACCTGTCTAATCTTTGGCTGAAGGGTGAACCTCAGGAGTGACTTCATTACTGAGCTAAAAGGGTGTCTGGGGGCCATACTCTCAGGGTTTCTCCAGTTTCTGTCAGGCCAGTAAGTCTAGTCTTTTTTTGTGAGTTAGAATTTTGTTCTACATTTTTCTCCAGCTCCGTTCTGGACCCTCTGTTGTGATCCCGGTCAGAGCAGTCAGTGGTGGTAGCCGGGCACCATCTAGTTGTACTGGACTCAGTCTGGTGGAGGCCGTGGTAGTTGTGGTCCATTAGTCCTTTGGACTAATCTTTTCTTTGTATCTTGTTTTCTTCATTCTTCCGTGCTCCCAAAGGGGTGAGACCAGTGGAGTTCTTAGATGGCCACTCACAAATCAAGCACTTGCTTTTTTCACTGTAGCACAGCCCACTCCAGAAAAGAGCCTTGTAGTGACAACTGAAAGCTTCCAAAGAGTAAAGTTCTAGTAGTGGGATTTCAGACCTCAGAGGGCTGATGAGGGAGACACCCCTTTCCAGTGCCCCAACTATGATTCCAGGTCCTGACTTTAAGCCAGCCCCTAGTCCAGGTTGAAAGCATGGGGCTGAGACCACCGCAAAAAAACCCGTAGCCGTCAAGTCAGTTTCAATTCATGGTGACCTCATGTGTGTCAGGTAAAACTACGCTCCTTAGGGTTTTCAGTGGCTAATTTTTTAGTAGATCACCAGGACTTTCTTCCAAGTTGCCTCTGGGTAGACTCGAACCTCCAGCCTTTCAGTTAGCAGCCATGTGCACCACCCAGAGACCACCATACAGCAAAGTAAAATCTGGCTTCTGAACAAAATAGAGAGCTGACCGGGACCCAGAGACCTCCCTTGTACTTTGCCTTAGGTTCCAGCATTTCAAATCCACCATTTACGCCAGTGAGGACAGGGGAAATTGTCCTCGTTTTAGTCCTTGGTGGGGGAATCTGCAGCTCCAAGAGATTGACCCAGTTGCCCCGACCACTCAGTCAGCAGAGGAAGGAAAAGACCTAGAGTTTGTCCCACCTCACTGCCCAGAACTAGGTCCAGGCATGGTCGGGGCTCACATTTGAATGTGGCTGGGAGCGGGAAACACAGGAAAGAAAGCTTAGGGAGGAAAAAGAGAGTCAGGGACAAACAACTTCTAAGATATAATAATTTGGCTATATTTAAACATGTGGAAGAGTTCAGAATGATTCATAATGCATGCAGATTGATGCAAATGACTATGCTAATGATGCAAAAAGGGATTGGGGGTGAAGCTTACCTCTCAGCCAGCTCTCTTAGGAGCAGAAGGGGGCAGAACTAGGATTTCGTCTCAGGCAGAAGTCTTCCGAGCAAACCACAACTTCAGGCTGAAATGACTCTTATACAGCCTTATACAGCCTTCCTTACACAAGGCCCCAGAAACGGAGCCATGAGCAGAACAGAGCCATGCCATCCCTAGTGCTGCCCGTAGACCGTGCCCAGTCCCTGCAACTCCTTAGGTAATCCCCACCCACCGCCCCCTGCCCCAGGCCTCCCTTCTCAGAGCTAAATAATTCTGCCTCCTTTAACCCTTCAGGAGCCCTGGTGGTGCAGTGGTTAAAGCAATCAACTGTTAACCAAAAGGTCAGTTGTTCGAACCCACCAGCTGTTTCTTGGGAGAAAGATGTGGCAGTCAGCTTCTATAAAGATTCCAAAACCAAAAACCAAACCCAAACCCATTGCTGTCAAGTCAATTCCAACTCATAGCGACTCTATAGGACAGAGTAGAACTGCCCCATAGGGTTTCCAAGGAGCAGCTGGTGGATTCAAACTGCCAACCTTTTGGTTAGCAGGTGAACTCTTAACCACTGTGCCACCAGAGCCCCTCCATAAAGATTACGGCTTTGGAAACACTATGGGGCAGTACTGCTTTGTCCTATAGGGTCACTATGAGTCAGAATCTACTGAACAGCGGTGGGTTGGGTTTAGCCTTTCGCCAATAAATTTCATTTTTCCTCAGCCTTTTAATTATCTTTATCACCTTCTCCATTTCTAATGGATCAGGAGTGTTTGCCTGAGGGTCTGAGGGAATTGGGATAGGACAATAGTTTCTCAGACCACCAGCAGAAACTAGAAGGCTCCCAGCAACATACCAGAGAGGAAATGACCTCAATGAGGGGAAATGTGTGATTTGGACCTGTGTCTTCCACTTTCCAGCTGTGTGACCTCAGACGAGTCGCCTAATCCCTCTGAGCCTCAGTTTCCTCATCTGTCAAATGAGATGAATAACACCTACTGTTTCTGGCTGTTGGGGCGATGCCATAATGCGTGTAAACATGCATTCACTCTTGGAACATTGTAGGATACTCAATAATTACCCCTGACTTCCCTCTCACCATACAACCTCCACCCCACACTCCCAACTTACCACATTTCCGCCATCTAGCCTCCTGCTGCAGTCAGCCATTCTGTGGGCTCTCCGCTTCAGTTCACGCAAGCCCTGACTCCTCTGCCCCTTGTTGCCTGTCTGAGCATCTGACCCATCCGCCAGCTCCTCTGTGAAGATGTCCTCAAACAATTCCCCTCCCCCAACAAGCCAAGCCCTCCAGCTGCCTCCGCCTCCAAACACCTCACAGTCCTGGGCCTCCTTCTGGGCCTTGATCCTCTGACAGCCTTCATCTTCCTGCTGAGATTTGTAGCTCTCACCCCATTATCTCCTTTTTCTGTTGAACCTCCCATTTCCCTGTGAGTCTGGAAAAGAAGATGTAATTCTTCTTCTTTCATTGGTGAAGCAGCTGGGACTCTAGTAGGACTTGCAGCTAGGAAATGGTGCACTCAGATCACGGAACCCCCGAGACTCTGGCCACTTCACTTTGCCTCCCCAATATAGACATCCTATGTGAGGCTGGACTCCCTGGGCAGTGCAAATGGTCAGTGCACTTGGTTGCTAACTCTGGGTTTGCGTCCACCCAGAGTCACCTCAGAAGAAGGGCCTGGCGATCTACGCTCAAAAAGTCAGCTATTGAAAACCCTACAGAGCCCAGTTCTACTTTGACACACATGGGGTTGCCAGGAGTCGGAATCAACTTGGTGGCAACTGGTTATGGTGAGATTTCTCTTTTCATAACCATGACCCATCTCCCCAGTTTCTTTGTAAGCCCTTCGAGGGCCTAGCACCTGTCTCAGGCCTAGTCTTATCCATAGCCTTACGCAGAACTCACTATGAGCTAAACTCCAATCAGTGCTTGACCACTGACCAAGGTGATGGGGCAGAGAGTCTCTATTTGCATCCCACTGAGACCTTGGTTCCTGGGTCACCACATGAGCAGCCAATAGCCTTCCAGTTGTCTCTGCAGAAAGGGCCTGAGCTCAGCCAGGGAGGCCCCTCCACGTACTTGGAAGGTGGAGCATTTCCTAGAATTACAGATGGATTCTAGATGGAAAAGCCTCTGTGTGTGCATAGGTGCAAAGCTGGCTTGCATCTCTTCCTGGAAGCATTTCAAAATGGACCTGGAATCTGAATGCACCGGGCATGAACATCCTCCTGAGTCCCTTTTCCCTAACAGCCAGTCTCTGGGGAGACATTTGTTGCTGGTGTGCTAGCTGTCTTCAAGACACGCTGCTTTTCTCGTACAGCTCACAAATTGAGTTCCTTTTTCCTCATCCTTGCTTAAATTCAGCTCGACAACCCAAGAGGTGGCAGAAGCAACCTCACACCCCCACACTCTGTTTTTATTTTCATCGTGATCCGTTGTTTGCTGTCTACACACATGTTGCTCCAGAAGGCCTTCCTGGTGGGATGGGAATAAACAGTCTGTGCCTGCAAACACTGCTCTCCTCAGTCATTCCATGTGGAACCTCCTTGTTTCTAGACCCCGTGGGAGGCTTTAAAACTTTGTACCAAGACAATTACTGCTACTACCACCATTAATAATAATAATAGCAGTAGTAATAATAATGATAAAAAAAGCTTGAGTGCTTGCTACATGCCAGCCACAATTCTAAGACCAGACATGTCTTAATTCCTTCAATCTTCATAACATACATAGCGCAAACCTGTTGCCATAGAGTTAATTCCGACTCATAGCAACCCTATAGGACAGAGTAGAACTGCCCCCATGGGGTTTCCAGGGAGCAGCTGGTGGATTTGAACTGCCAACTTTTTGGATAGCAGCCATAGCTCTTAATCACTAAGCCAGCAGGGCTCCATATGTGGAGTTGTTTTTGTTGTTGTTAGGTGCTGTTGAATTGGTTCTGACTCATAGTGACCCTATGTACAACAGAATGAAATGTTGCCCAGTCCTGTGCCATCCTCATGATCATTGTTATGCTTGAGCCCATTGTTGCAGCCCCAATGTCATCCCATCTCCTTGAGAGTCTTCCCATTTTTTACTGACCTTCTACTTTACCAAACGTGATGTCCTTCTCCAGGGACTGATCTCTCCTAATAACATGTCCAAAGTGTGTGAGATGAAGTCTCTCCATCCCCACTTCTAAGGAGCATTCTGGATGTACTTCTTGCAAGACAGATTTGTTCATTCTTCTGGCAGTCCATGGTATATTCCATATTCTTTGCCAACACCATAGTTCAAAGGTGTCAATTCTTCGTCGGTCTTCCTTATTCATTGCCCAGCTCTTGCATGCATCTGAGGCGACTGAAAACACCATGGCTTGGGTCAGGCGCACCTGAGTCCTTAAAGTGACATCTTTATTTTTTAACACTTTAAAGAGGTAGGAAGTTAAAAAAAAAAATCACCATGGAGTCAACTCCAAGTCAATGTGACCCCATGTGTGTCAGAGTTCCTTAGGGCTTTGAATGGCTGGTTTTTCAGCAGATCACCAGTTCTTTCTTCCAAGGCACTTCTGGATTGACTCAAACCTCCAACTTGCTAACCATTTGTACCACCAAGGGACTCAGAGTAAGAGATAGGTTCTCTTATTATCCTCATTTTACAGGTCTGGTTACAGGATGGTTAAGTTACTTGTCTGACAAGTAGTTTACAAGGGTTATGGGTTAAGTTACTTGTCTAAGGTCACACAACTGGTAAGTTGCAACATGTGATTTCTTTGATCTTGGACAGGGAGAGAAATCCATAATGGAGAAATCGAAGGCACCTAAGAAACCATTACCCCAACACTCCATTAACACACACACAGACAAAGTCTGTCTCTCTCTCTTTATCTTCCCCCAACCCCTACTAGTTCTTCACGTTCCTAGCTCTGTGATGAGGCAGCCCACTGACTCTCTCTGACCTTGGCTTTCCTCTCTGGCAGTGGGAGAGGAATACCTCCCTGTTGGCCTCACGGGTGGATGCAGGGGGATCCACTTGGGACCACGGTGATGTGCTTTGCCCACTGGAGCCTGTGGATTGGCAGAGTCAGTCTTCATGCCGTGGCAGAAGCCAACATGCTTTGTCCCATTGCAGCATCTCGGGCTATGGAGCCGCCGGAGGGAAAGGTGGGAAGAACACCATGATGCGGTCCCACGGTGTGTCAGTACTGGGCATCTTCAACCTGGAGAAGGACGACACGCTGTACATCCTGGTCGGGCAGCAGGGGGAGGACGCCTGCCCCAGCGTAAGTGCCCAGAGCAGGGCTTCCTCCTCCACACTCATCCAGACCCGGGGCCCCCAGGAGGGCACCAACGCCCGACACCCCCCTTCTGGGGGCTGACACTCAAAGATGGTAAGACTCGTCCCTGGAGCGGGAGGCACTGTTGTTCTGCCTGAAAATGCCCCTCTTTTCCCAGGGCCACTTGGGTGCATAAGAAAGTGGGTATGGTTTTTGGGGCTTCACATCCCCACAGGGACTAAGGCTGAGGCCTGGGTTTCATGAGTGACCCCTGAAACTGAAAAACTGGAGCTGACCTGACCCAGCAAATTGTTATTGTTCTCAGCAGAAGCACAAGATGAAGTTCACTTCCTAAACTTCCTTGCTAGGCACATTGCCTCTAGCCATATTATTATAAACAGGAAAATCCCAGATTGAACATTTCTTCTCCAGCTCAAAATTAATCACAAACTCAAAATTAGCCACGTATGTTACTTCTGGAGAGGGGTCTGGGTTTAGGGTACTTTATCAGGAATTGCTACAAAAATATTCATATATTTTTATTTGCAATGATTAAAACTTAAAAAAAAAAGTTTTAAACATAGACTCAAAGCTGGAAGGCCCATTTTACAGATGAGGATAGTGGAGACCGCAGAGGCATACAAAGCAGCACAGAGCAGGGACTGTGCCTCCTGCTTTCATTATGGCCCGCGCCAACTGGTCTTGGTTTCCCCACTGATTTTCCCTTTCCCACTTACAGTCCAACACCTGACAAACCAGAGTACATCCTCTGCAGCCCCAAGACAGCCTGTCATTCTGGTTTCTGACCCCACTGGGGCATTATCAGTCCAGAAAGGTGCTGGGTATCCAGCTGTCAAAGAGGGAGAATGAGAGAGCAAAGACTAATTAAGCAGCAGCCATGCATCTGCGGCCCCCGGTTGTTTGCCTCTTGCCTGTGTTGGGAGCCCTGGTGGTGTAATGGTTAAGAGCTCAGCTGCTAACCAAAAGGTTGGCAGTTTGAATCCACCAGCCGCTGCTTGGAAACCCTGTGGGGCAGTTCTACTCTGTTCTATGGGGTTGGAATCAACTTATTTGCAATGGGTTGTTGTTGGTTTGGTGTGTTGGGGAAGGCAGTACCCAGGCGGTGCTGGCTGAGCTGGCAGGTGCTCAGCTCTCTATACTGCAGGATGTGTCTCCTTTGGGCCATGCTCCACCCTCAACCTGAAGCACAGCTTCCCCCTGGGTGAGGCTGGGCTGGGGAGCTGGGCTCTCGTGCCCAGGATCCAGGCTCCTTCCCCAGGAACTTATTCGAGAGCAGCCTTGGAAAACAGATGTGCAGATAAGGGCCACCAAGAAAGCCCTGCGATTCTACAAAACAAACTCAGGCCTCCTAAGAGCCATGCTCTGGGCTGGGAGCCAAGGAGGCAGCAAGAAGTAAAGCCCAGGTCTCCCCTACGTCCCCCACCCCAGGAGTTTTGCCTCTGGGAGGCCTCATCACATCAGGGCTTAAAGCAATGCCGTAGAGGGAAGCTTAGCAGGTGCAACCTTTTGCATGAGAGATGTCTAGACTCCAACTTTTATTTAGCAACTATAATCAGGACTTTCCAACCTGATAAAATATATTAAGTCATTAAATTACAGGCTGGCTGTAATTTTCACAGGAATTTATTGAGTGCTAATGTAATTCTTTCATCTAAGCAGAAAAATCACACTGACTTCTGCAAGGGACTTTGACTTGATTGGATTGTAATCAGTTATGTCTTTTCACAGGACTGCGTCTTTTTTTTAATTCAATTGTAATCTGCTTGTTCCTCTGGGTTGCTGCACTTTGTTGATTTATTCATCAACCTACTGCTCTCAAACTCTGTGGGTGCCCGGTGAGAGTTCAGAAGCCTACGTGGGGAGCCGATCCTCAGCCCAGGACAGAGGGCAGCCCCCTCTGCTGGTCGGGCCAGGCATGGCAGGCGTGTGGGAAAGTAACTGCCTCCCTGTTGCTCCACACTTCTGCCTGCACAGGAGTCATTTGGGGAGGGAGAAAGAAAGCTGGTTTCCAGGCACTGCATAAATCTCCACTCCTCCGTGGGCAGAAAAATGGTGTCCAGAGAGATGCTCTACAGGGTGAAGTGGGCTTTAAGAATTAAACTGTAGGATTTGGCAGCTCTGCTGGTTCAACCTCACATCTGTGGGGAGTTGCTCTTCCTGGGCAGCTGGCCACACCTGAGCACCCGGTGCCTGGAATGGGCTCCAGCCACTGAACTCTCCCTGGTGGGACACCCCCACCTCAGCCCCTGCTTTTCTGGGTTCTCCCAAATCTCACCTGGTAGCACGAGTCTAAATCAGGGTTGCTTGACAGCAGCACTATTGGTACCTTGGACCAGACCGTCCTTCGTGGTAGGGACTGTCCATCCTGTATATTGTAGGATGTTTAGCAGCATCCCTGACTCTACCTGCTGGACTCCACTAGCACCACCACCCTCAGTCATGACAATCAAAAACGTCTTCAAACATTGCCAAATGTCCCCTGGGGGGCAGGGTCACCCCCAGATGAGAGCCACTAGTGTGCTAATCTCACTGCCACCATCATCCCTGAGGCAAATACTGTGACAGCTCTCTACTCATTCAGTCATTCCACAAACATTCATTGCGTGCCTGCTATGTGCCAGTCACTGTTCCAGAACTTGGGATACTTCAGTGAGCAAAGCAAGGATCTTTACTCTCAAGGAGCTTTGCTCTCAAGGAGCTTACGTTCAAGCAGGGGGAGGAGGGACAGACAGACCGAGGAGGGACAGACGCACGATAACTAGCAAACATCAGAAGTTAACTGTCTGTCTGAAAATGGAAAGTGTTAGGGCTAACAAAAGTGGGGAAGTCAGGAGTGCCAGCATTGAGGGGCAGGTTGGTCAAGGGAGGCCTACTGAAAA
This sequence comes from Dugong dugon, assembly GCA_030035585.1. NCBI lineage: Eukaryota > Metazoa > Chordata > Mammalia > Sirenia > Dugongidae > Dugong > Dugong dugon. Next base: position 70,397,730 of record CM057473.1, read on the forward strand.
AGTGACAATTGAGCAGAGTTCTAAAAGTGGTGGAGGATTGAACCCGGAAAACACCTAGGAAAAGAGGCAAAGGCCCAGAGGTGGGAGTGCACCAAGGTGCTCAAGGAACACCAAGATGGAGCCGAGGGAGCAAAAGGGAGATGACAGCCAAGGCGATGGGGGCCGTATCAGAGAGAGATGTAAGGACGTGTTTAAGCCATAGCAGGTCTTGATCAAAGGAGTGGTATAGTCTGACTTGTGTATTAAAAGGCCCACTCTGGCTGCTATGTGGGGAATACAGCATGTGGGGACAAAGAAAGAATCAGGGAGATGAATTAGATGGGCATTGCATTGATCCAGGAAAGAGGTGATGGTGGCCTGGATGAGGATGGTCACCATGGAGGTGGTGAAAATGGTTGAATTCTGGACATATTTTGAAAGTAAAATCCAAACGGATTTCCTGCCAGATTCAGTGAGGAACTGAGAAAAACAAAGGGGTCTAGGTAGGCTCCTAGAATCGTGCCTAAGCAACTGGAAGGAGGCAGCCGCTCCACCCTAGGTGGGGGATGCTGGGAAGGAGCAGGTCTGGGGCAGGATCAGTTCAGCGCCTGACACACTGAGCTGTGGAGGTCTGTATGGAGCCTAGTGGAGACGCCTGATAGACAATGAGAGCACACCTGGGATTTCAGGAGAGGGGAGGGTGGAGATAGATATTGGGGGAAACCAGATAAAGTTGAAACAGGATGAGTTTGCCTAGGGTTGGTAAAGACAGGGAAGCGGACCAAGGAGGCAGCCCTGGGGACGCTCAACATTTAGAGTCAGGGAAAAGTGAGAAAGCAGCAAGGGGGCCGAGGAAGAGGGGCTGGGTAGGGAGGAGGAGACTGGAGAGTGAGAGCATGCAGTCCTGGAAGCTAGGTGAAAAAGGCGTACTAGGAGGAGTGAGAAATACACCAAACACTGCTGCGGGTCCAGCAAGGTGCAGACTGAGCATCAACCATTGTCCCCCTACCCCGCACACCCTGATGTAAAGGAGACACAGGAGCAGGAACAGTGGGGGCGGGGATGAGTCTGGGCTCTAGTCCCACTAAAGTCATCCTCAGGCCATCTGCCCTTTCCTCTCCACTCCAGCAATCTCCACCCATCTCAGGTTCTGTTCCCGGGAAGGACAGCAGGCCCCACTGCTGCTGGCCAGCAGGGAGGAGGAAAGGGAGCAGGGTCTGAGGGGATGGCCCTTCTTAGCACCACTGACGCAGACTGGGCAGCCCCTCTTGAGGAAACAAGACCAGGGGGGTGAGGTGTCTCATCAAACATGGCCCAGCAGCTCTCTAGCAGGGCCAGTCAAGAGGCCAGACTGGACCCTGTATTCCGTCTGCCCAGCCAGCAGCCCCGATCCACAGCCCCCATTTCTTGCCCCTGTCCTGGGCTTGGCCCTCATGGGCACACCCCTGGCATCTTGTGTCCGTCCCAGGTGGCAGTTAGCAAGGTTTATTTCTAGCAGCCTCCACCCAGCCCTGGACTGCACTGCACGTACACACAGCCTCAACAATAGCAATTCAGAGCCTTCTACCCACACTAAATCCACTCTAAAAAATACATAATTATTTTCATCATTAAATTCAAAATGCCATAAAACAAATTTCATCTCGGCTATTTATCCGGCAGTTTCTCTCGTACTCATTGCCAGCACCCTTGAGTGGCTCAGCATAAGGAGAGGCTCAAGATGAATTGCCATGTCCACTGGCTGGTTACACAACAGCATTCGATGGAAATTTGATATTTTATTGGCTCCTTTCCATTAAGCAAAAAAAAGTTATTTTCCTCTGAGGTCAGGGTGGCTGGTGTTTGGAGAATTTGTCTGAGCTGTAGGGGAAGGCAAGCAGATATGGCTATTCTTGAAGCACTGCTCTCTCTATTCAGAGACTTTGGGAATCTGTGTTATCAAAATTGTTAGCATACACCCAGGTGCATGGGCTCACACCAGGAGCATATGCAGCCCAGAAGTGAATCTAGATCAAATAAAATTTAAAACACAAACAGAAGGAAACAGCTGCTGTTGATTTTGACTCATGGAGACCCTTTGTGTGTCAGAGTAGAACTGCTCCATAAGGTTTTCAATGGCTGATTTTTTTGCACATAGATCACCAGGTCTTTCTTCCAAGGCACCTCTGGGTGGACTCAAACTTGCAACTTTTCAGTTAGTAGCCGAGCGTGTTAACCATTTGCACCACCCAGGGACTCCTAGATAAAATAGCGTCTGCCATTTATTCAGTCCCTAACAGGTGTGACCGCCACCTATCTGTCAGTTTGTCATACTGTGGTAGCTTGCTTGTTGCAACAAATGCTGGAAGCTATATTACTAGTATTTCAAATACCAGCAGGGTCACCCATGGTGGACAGGTTTCAGTGGAGCTTCCAGACTAAAACAGACTAGGAAGAAAGGCCTGGAGAAATATTTCTGAAAATAAGCTGGTGTAAACCCTATGAATCACAACAGAATATTGTCCAGTATAGTGCTAGAAGATGAGCTGCCTAGGTGGCTGAAAAAATGGAGCATACCAACAATCATGAAGATGGCACAGGACTGGGTAATATCTGTTGTACATGGGGTTGCCACAAGCCCAAGCCAACTCAACAGCAGCTAACAACACCAACAACAATACGTGCGAGACACTATGCTGGCACACTAGCCACCTTACCTGTATACTGTCCTAACTGAGCACCACAACAACCTGGGTATCCTAAGTCCTATTCTATACCTGAGTCTCAGAGAGACTGAGTACTTCCTCACCATCGCCTAGGAGTGGGTGGTGAATCCAGATTCCAGGTTTTGCACCCTATTCTCCACGGCAGACGCGGGGAGCCCCATTTCAAGGCTGTGCCAGGGGATTTCTGGAGGCAAGAAATGGGACATTAGCAAGGAGGAATGAGATGTCCAAAATGGAGACATGATCTTCCCAAAGACGAGTCTGGCCTCTCAGTTTTATTATTTTCTCACGGTGCTTTGGAATTGCAACTTCTCAGAACTCTGCATGGCTCCCCAGAGCCTAGAGAATGAAGTCCAACTCCTCATCTGATTATATCTAAGGCCTCTGGCTATGATCTAACTGTCCAGTTTAATTCCCTCTATCCTCCCCATTTACATTCCCTCTAGCCCTGTCTCATCACATAGAGCCTTTGCCATCCCGTCTTCAGAGCCCAAAGGATCCTAACAGGCCCTCCTAGACCCCAAATAGAATTTTCTGAGCCAAGGGACTCCTTATTCTTTCCCCCGACATCCTACTCACCTCCTTCTCTCTGGACTCATGCTGCTCTCTCTTCCTGGAATTCTGTCACTTGACCCCATCCTCTGTGTAAAAAATATCTCCCTATCCTTCAAGGCCCAACTAAAAGCCACCTTCTGCAGAAAGTCCTTCCTGATCGTCAGCCAACAAAAGACACTTGCTCTTCCTCCCCAGCTTCCCATAGCATTTTGTATCTAAGCTATCCTTGTGATACTTCTCTACTTCTACCCAGGATGACAATTACTTGTGTATGTTTTTTGTCTCCTCAACTCAACTGAAAGCTATCTGGGAGCTCAGACGCTGTCTTTAAACTTTGTTCCGTCTGATGGGAAGTTTGGAGAACACTGGTTTGGGCACAAACCTGATGTACTTTTTATTTCCACAGACAAGTCAACTAATCCAGAAAGTCTGTGTTGGAGAGAACAACATGATAGAAGAAGAAATCCGCGTGAACGGAAGCGTGCATGAGTGGGCCGGAGGAGGTGGTGGTGGGGGAGGAGCCACCTACGTGTTTAAGGTAAGGTGGGCTTGTGATTCCCCAAGGGCTTGTGATTTCTGTGCTTCCTATGTTGGATCCTCACAACTGCCCTGGGATAGAAACTCCTCAGGTGCTTTTATCCCCATTTAAAGATGAGGAAACCTAGGCTCAGAGAAATGGGTGACCTGTTTGTCCAAGAAAGGGCAGCTCTTCTCTTGCTGATTTACCAGCCCAATCCCACACACCTCTTCAGAATTCCAGAGGCCCCACTCTGCCCTCCTGGACCAGCTCCCTGCCCTCAGCTGGACTTTCTGACATCATCACAGAGGCCAGAAACTAACACAAAGGCTCCCTGTCTAGGTCCTTCCACAGCGACAGTGATGCTGAGGGCTTCATCTTGCGGGTGTAGGGGTCAGGGCTGCACTGTCTCTGATGTCTCTAGAGGGAGATCCTCTCTAGCCTCTCCCGGCTGCTGGTAGCCCCAGCAGTTCCTTGGCTCATAGCCCCAGCAGCAGCACTCGGATGGGACTAGGACCTATCTTACTCTGATGTGGCCTCGTGTTGATGATAACATCTTCAAAGACCCTATTTTCCAAACAAGGTCACATTCACAGGTATCAGGGGTTAGGACTTCACCATCTTTTGAGGGGGACACTATTCAATCCATAGTAACTCCTAAGAGTTGAGAGAAAGGGGAGGGCAGAGAGACCTGCTTCTAACCAGCAGCACCAAGACTTCTCAGGCTAGTCTGAGAATCACTGGGAAAGGGCCATCGTAAGCAGTCTCCAGGCTGCTTCGTCCCCAACCATCCCTGCCTCCTGGTATCCATATGTGGTTTGGCTTCTCTGCTTGAACCCTGACTGGTGCAGGGTGGGAGGAGCTGATGGGTTGTAATGTAACATGAGTTCAGTGCCCTCAGACCATGGAGAGGGCACCCCAATGCCCCTCAAGCACACAGACACGTTTAAACATTTAAACCAGGGCTCGAATGTGTCCACTCAGTTTTTCAAGTTGTGAACATTTCTTTTGGCCAGATGAAGGACGGAGTACCAGTGCCCCTGATCATTGCAGCTGGCGGTGGTGGCAGAGCCTATGGGGCCAAGACAGACACTTTCCATCCAGAGAGGCTGGAGAATAACTCCTCAGTTCTCGGGCTCAACGGCAATTCCGGAGCCGCAGGTAAAGCCCTGCCAGTACCTACCCTCTCCCAGCACAGCTCCCGGGGACTGTGCAGCCTCGATGCTGTTATACACCTGTAGGTGTCTTCGCTACTGGCACTTAAGATGCTGGGAGCTCTGGAAAGTCAAAAGGAGCCCTGATGGTGAGGTAGTTAAAACGTTTAGTTGCTATCCGAAAGGTTGGCAGTTTGAATCCACCAGCTGCGCCAAAGGAGAAAGATGTGGCAGTCTACTTCCGTAAAGATCACAGCCTCGGAAACCTGGTGGTGCAGTTCTACTCTGCCCTATAGGGTCTCTCTGAGTTGGAATCAACCCTAAGGCAATAAGTTTGAGTTTTTTTTGTTTTCCACAGGGCAGGGGGCGGGGGAGGTGGAGGGGGGAGGTGGGGTGGTGTGCAAGCTCAGGAGGCAATTTGGGGGCCCCCAGGCCATGCACCTTGCTCCTAACATGGGGTTGGGACTTGTGAAAGTCACTGAGAAAATGAGACAGAGAGCAGCACTCAGACACCCTCTCATTGACAGCCAGCCTGGCCCTCCAGGGGGTTACCAAAATGCAATTATAAGGTTCTTCCTTCCTCTGGGGCAGATAGGACCTCCAGTTAAGATACTAGTTGCGGTCAAGTCAATTCCAACTCAAGGTGATCCTGTGATAGAACTGCGCTCCAAAGGAGACAGTTTTCAGTGACTACTTTTTCAGAAGTAGATCACCAAACCTTTCTTAGGCACCTGTGGGTGAACTCGAAACTCTAACCTCTCGGTTACCAGCCAAGTGCTCAATTGTTTGCACCACCACATGGGGACTCCCCAGTTAGGATGTATGAAGACAGAAGAAATCTAGGCAGAATAGGGCGTTCCGGGTTCCTGTGGGTGTGCCTGAGCCTCATATATCTCCTCATTGGGAAATCTTTCCTTCCTCATGAGTGAGACAGGGACAGACACTGACGGGGACGTGAATTCTGATTCCTCCCTCTGAAGTCAGCTATCTCTAAAGAGATAGCATGCAATTTCAACTCTGTTTTTTTTCCCCCCCTCCACAATCAGACTGAGGGAAGATATTTGAAAGCATTTAAGATTTGGACTTAACTAAAACAAATACTCAAACCAATTTCTCTTCAGTCGAGAGATGGCTAGAGATAGAAGAGTAGGAACAGCCACGGGTCCACAGGGAGGTTACCACCAGCAATATTCACAGCTCCGTTACACCGGCACAGCATCTAATCAACGACGAAGTGCTTCCACATCTACTGTACATGGGCTTTTCAAGAAAGCCATAGGCTTTTCCAGGCAGATATCATTATTCCCCTTTACAGAAAAGTAAACATTTCATCGGGTTCAGTGATTTTTCTTTTTTTCCCAACACGACAATACTGTTTAGTGAGATACAAGATTCTCAATCCTTAAAAAAAAATAAAAGAATGTTTTTGATTCATTTTTGTTTTTATTTTTATGTCCATTGCTTTTTTTTCCCACATACTCACCTGAAGGCTGCAAGATGGAGGGAGGGGTGGCAGAAGTCCCCTCATCTGGATGCTGTGCTGTCATCAGGGCAGCCTGAAAGCTAGGGTGGTGGAGGTAGGGGAGGGAGAACAGGGGGTGGTACCAGACCCTCCCACCCTAATTTACTGGTTGTGCACTTGCTGCATTCCTGGCTGCACAGCCACCTAGCCCCCTTTTGGTCCCTCCTTTACCACGTGACACCAACAACCGTGGCAGGCCCACACCTGATTGCCTGGCCAGCAGAAGGGGGTCAGCCACTTGAAACCCAAACATGACACCCCAGGTCTGCAGTTTCCAGAACTGACAAAAGGTTCCCATGGCTTGCCTGAGGGCTCTGCTCACCTCTGCTTGTCCCTGTTCTAGTCCAAGCTTGCTCGTGACCTCAGCCTCATCTTCTGAAACCTGGGCTCCCTCTTTCTAGCACAATAGTCATCTCTATCCGAAGCTCCCTCCCCTCATCTAGCTGTCCATTTGCTGCCCCCTCTGGGCCCAGAAGAACCTCAGCCACAAGTTCTTCCTGACAACCCCAGCAGACCCACTCACTGCTCTTTCTCTGTCCCTTCTACATCAGTCTCCATGTTCCCCTCTGGGTCATCTGCTGGAGAAGCAATGGCTTTGGGGTCTTTTGGAGTAGACTGCCCACTGAAATATCATACAGAACAATATGGGGGGTGAGGGCTCTAGAATCTCAAGGCTAGCAGGAGGGATTTACTGTGGTCAACGTACAGCATTAAGATAAAGAAGACTTTGACCCCATCTCTGCAAGTAGTGTTTCCTTGTCAGGAGCTCAAGGCAGCCCTGGGCACTGGGGGCTCAAGGCAGCCCCGGGCACTGGCAGCTCAAGGCAGCCCCAGGCACTGGGAAGCACAGCTTCACATGGTTGCCACTGTAACCGTGGTGTCACCCACCACCTCCCCGAGGCTTCTTTGCCCCTGACCTTAGAGCAGCTCCTTAGAATCAGTCAGGCAAGACACCGAAGATGCGAAGCCAACAGCAAGCTTGTGTTTTGCCTCTCAAACTCCTAACGATCCCTACACTTGGTAGTTCATGGAGTGTTTACATGCACACAGTCTCATCTGATCCTAACACCAACCATGTGAGGTGGGTCTTTGTTGCAGCCCCTCACACAGGGCAGCATCTGTCACAGCGGCGACGGTTGTTGGGACGGCGAAGACAGTAACCAACTGCACAACTCTTACAGAAAAGTGGGGCCAGGAGGGTCACTCTGAGGAGTCGACCCCCGGCTTCAGTCTCAGGAGTTTATTTATAGTCAATACAGCAAGCAGTGAAGCAAATAACAGAACAATGGGCTTTGGGTGAGTAACAATAAGTTTCGGGCACGGGAGAAGGAATTCAGGTAAACAAGCCAATCAGTAACAGGGCAATAGGTTTGGGAAAACAAGTCGTGCCTAATCTCTCTCTTATCACTGACAAGTCTCCAACATGTTATATACAGCATAGAGGCCTGTGGGGGCTGCAGTTGTCAGTAGTGCAGCCATGTTTAAATGGCATATATCCCACAGGTCTTGTCATCCCCAAGTTACAAGTGATGAGACTGAGGCTCCGAATGGGGGTGAACTTGCCCATGGTTTCACAGTCAATAAATGGTAAAACCCATGGGTTACCTGGTTCCTAGTCCAGGATTCCTACAAGGTGCTACACCACAGTTATCCCTGCAGGGGTTTTGACAGTTGGCTTCCCAAAGACTGGTGGGTCCTATTTCCTGTTAAGATGGTGTATTAGTCAGGATTTTCCAGAGAAACAGAACCAAGAGGAAGTATATATATATCTATACACACACACACACACACATACACGCACACATATATGTATATATACGTGTGTATGTGTGTGTGTGTGTGTGTATATACAGGAGAGATTGATTTTAAGGACTTGGCTCACATAATTGTGGAGCTAGCAAGTCCAAAGTTCATAGGGCAGGCAACAGACTGGAAAATCCAGCAGGATATCTAAGTTACAGTCTTGAGGCAGAATTCCTTCTAGACACCTCAGGTTTTGCTCTTAAGGATAAGGTCGACCATATTATGGAGTGTAATCTCCCTTACTTAGAGTCAACTGATTGTAGCTGTTAATCACATCCACAAAATACCTTCACAGCAACATCTAGACTAGTGTTTGACCAAACAGTTGGGCACTATGGCCTAGCCAAGTTGACACATAGCATTAACCACCACAGATGGGAAGGAATTAATGAAGACCCAGCACTTCAGGAGATGGCAAGCATGGAGAGAAAGCAGAGAACAAATTCAGTTGCCATGCTGCCTGCCCCCCACCTCCCTTCATCCCACCCAAGCAACCTCCCTGCTTTGCAGCCAGAGAGGCCTCACCTGAGCAGAGATACAAGGTATGGTCTCACCAGGATGGGCACAGGTGCGGCCATGACAGGTCTCCCTATGGCAAGTGGCATGCTCCTTCTTTTCCAGCTGTGGACTCTCAAGCCTGCTCCCCTGGGAACTGGAGATGGAGCAAGCACCCTCTGAAAGCACACCACTTCCAGCTTCCTTTACAAAATACAGTGGCTGACCTAACTTTGCCAACATACTCATTTAGGGTATTCTCCATTTCTTCCTGCAGGTGGTGGAGGTGGCTGGAATGATAACACTTCCTTGCTCTGGTCTGGAAAATCTTTGCTGGAGGGTGCTACTGGAGGACATTCCTGCCCCCAGGCCATGAAGAAGTGGGGGTGGGAGACAAGAGGGGGTTTCGGAGGGGGTGGAGGGGGGTGCTCCTCAGGTGGAGGAGGCGGAGGATATATAGGTAAAGATGATTTGTGTTCAAGGTGTCACTCCCCTCCCCTCTTAGTCCTAGGCACCTCACCTCCCTGTCCTCCCCCCGCCCTCTCCGGCCTGTCCCAAGTGTCGACTGTGATGTAACCGTGCACGCCTCCCTCCCAGCCTGGTCCCACCAGCCAGAGGCAGGGCGTTGGCTTTCGAGCCAGCATCCTGCCTCCCGGCTTCACAAGTGACAGCATCAAGATCCCATGTGAGTCTTGATCTCCCCCAAAGCTGATGATAAAGAGGCTTTGGCTTCCCAGACTTTTCTCCGAGCCACCCCCAAGGACATGCTGGCATGAGAACCTTGGAGGCCAGACTCCTACCCCCAGCCCAGCTCAGTACCTGCCTCCGGATGGCCTGGCCTGAGTCCTTCCCTAGCCAGCTCCTTAAGGGACTGGTTTGTGGTTTCTGGCCTCACTATCCTTTCCCTGCCCCAGACCACCAGCTTCCAGAAAGTCACCACTCTCCTTGCTGATGGGAACAACTCCTGAGGCCATTGTGGACAGCCATAACCCCAGCCCTTCAGCACACAGATGGCCATTGAGTCCACTGCTCCTCTTGGCTTCAGAGCAGAGCCCACAGCAGGCTGAGAGGATGGGAGATGGTGATGCGCCCATCCCACAGACTAGGACACAATGCATGCCTGCACGTGGTGTTCGCCCACCCCACAGACTAGCACACAATGCATGGCCGCACGTGCTGTTCGTGCCCTGTTTTGCTTTGACGCTGTATGAAAGAAGCTTGTGTTAACATTATGCTCTTTCTTCCAAGCCCCAGGGTGGATGGGAGGAGCCCAAGGGGGGAGCCCATGATGGCCCAGTCCCAGATGAAAGGAGGGACGGGAGCGTTAAGGCACAGGGGACCTGCTCCTGATTACTAATCTCCCCTACACCCAACCCTGACCCAACGGGACAGGAAAGTAGCCCCTTGCTACAGCTGCCCTCAGGAGGTTCAAGAGGGCAGTCCCCTATTCCTGAGGAGGCTGGAACCTTTCATTTCTTGCTCACATGGACTGCTTCCAGCAGGGCCCCAGCAGAGTGGGGGAACCCCCACCCCCATGGTGGGAGCTGGCCCGGAACTGCCCGAGGATAGTGACCCACACACCGACATTCACTGAGCCGAGCCCCGACTGAGCCCCTGTGCCTGAGCCTCCCTTCCGTCCCCATCTCCCCACCCCAAGGCCCCTCTCCGACCCGCTGGCCTTGGCCAGAGCTGTATGCCCCGCTGATGCACATGTGTGCTGAGACTTCGGCACCCACCTCTGTGTTAAACTCTTCTCTGGTTTGCTACAGGGGGCAACGCAGCCTCAAACAATGACCCCGAAATGGATGGGGAGGACGGGGTTTCCTTCATCAGTCCTCTGGGCATCCTGTACACCCCGGCTTTAAAAGGTATCCCCTCAGCCATGCAGCTGAGCAAACCTCCTAGGCCAGCTACACTCACCAAGTGTCCTGGAAAGCAGGGCATGTGGTCTAACAGGGCATGGAGGCAAAGTGCTCAACAGGCATACAACCCAGAAAATGCAGTAATGGCCATACCCATACTTGCCCCCAGTCAACCTGAGAGCCAGACATGTGGGCCAGCCCACATACACACAAACACACACAGGCATCCACATGTCTTGCCTGAGCTCCATGCACTGGGATGCACCAGAAGACTTTCCCACCAAGCTGCCTTCCAGTGGCAGTGGGCCTAGGAACAGGGACCAGATCACCAACAGTAACGGGCTGGAGAGAAAGCACAAAGCTGGGCCTCCCACTCACCATGCCCCAGGCACCTCTGAGTGTGGGAGTGGGGGTGCAGGGTGGTCTTCCCAGGCTCATCTGGAGCTGACTCTGCTTCCTTGTCACCAGTGATGGAGGGCCATGGGGAAGTGAATATTAAGCATTACCTAAACTGCAGTCACTGTGAGGTAGATGAGTGCCACATGGACCCTGAGAGCCACAAGGTCATCTGCTTCTGTGACCATGGGACGGTGCTGGCAGAGGATGGTGTCTCCTGCATCGGTAAGGGGGCGGGGGGTGGGGGGGAGGAGGAAGGAAGGGGCCCAAGCTTGAGCTTGGCCCATCAACGCAGCTGGTTTCCATGGATTCAGGCTGTATAAGCCACCATCCCACCCCTGCCTGCCCCAGCAGGGGTGCTCTGTATATGAAAGGTAGGCTATGGGTCCTGAAGGAGTCTTTAAAGTCAACCAGTCCTGAAAATAACAAGTGTCATCAAGGATGTGGAGAAATTGGAACCGTCATCCGTTGTTAGTGGAAGTGCAAAATGGTGTAGTTGCTGTCAAAGATGGTTTGGCAGTTCCTCGAAAAGTTAAACACAGAATTACAGTTTGACCCAGTAATTCCATTCCTAGATATATACCCAAAAAACTGAAAGCAGGAACTCAAACAGACACATGTACGCCAGTGTTAAGTGCAGCACCTTTCATAGGAGCCAAAAGGTGGGAAGAACCCAAGTGACCATCAACAGATGAGTGGATACACAAAATGTGGTCTATCCATATGATGGAATATTACTCTGCCGTACAGAGAAACGAAATCCTGAAACATGCTAAAACATGGATGAACCATGAAAACATGCTGAGTGAAATAAGTCAGACACAAAAGGACAAGTAGTGTACGCTCCCACTTACATGAACTATCTAGAATAGGTACGTACAGGGAGACAAAAGATTAGTGGTTACCAGGGGTTGGGAAGAGACAGATAAAGGAGAGTTAAAAAGTATGAAATAATGCAGTTTTCATCGTACTAATACTTGTACTCTTTAAAAAAAAGCAAAACAAAACTAGTCATCCCATCCCAAGGAGCGCTGGTGGAGCAACAGTTAAGCAAGCACATGGCTGCTAGCTGAAAGGTCAGCGGTTAGAACCCACCCAAAGGCTCCATAGGAGAAAGACCTAGAGATCTGCTTCTGTAAAGATTACAGCCTAGAAAATCCTGTGGGATTTTCTACTCTGTCACATGGGGTCACTATGAGTTGGAATCGACTCAACGGCACCTAACAACAATAGTCTCATCCTTAACCCAGCTCATACACCCTCCCACGTCGCCACCAGGGGGTCATCCTGTTTCCACTCGAACCTCTCAATGGCAGGGACCTCATTACTCACAAGGCATGCTGCTCCATGTGGGGAGTTACAGAGCTGGAACCCTGTTTATTTTGTTGGATTTCTCACTTGCAACATTGTCCTTCAGACACAGTGTTTAAAGAGGGCCTTAATCCTCCTCCTCTGAGTCTTCTCCTGATTAAACAATCCCAGTTGATTTCAAACACTTCATACAGGACATCCTGGCCTCCCACTTCTGTGTGTGTTCCACTTTGTCAATGTCCGTTTTGAAATATAGTGTCTGATGCCAAATCTGATACCTGCATGTGTGTCCAGGTGGCACCAAGTGTACCATCTCCCTGGGCTCTGGAGGGCTAAGGGGGCGTGAATTTAGCCCGGAGTGGTACTAGCAGGCATGGTCTGTTGTTGGGCTGTATTGAGTTTGTTGTTATCTAAAGCCCCTAAATCTCTTCCAGATGCACATTGCGTTCTCATGCAGTTCCTATTTTGGACCAACAATCCAGACTTTGATATTTGTCCCTGTTAAGTTTTCCCTCCACCCCAAAGCTATCACTGAAAGTCTGTAGAACCAGAGTGAGCCTGGACCATCACAGGGAGGGTGTGACAGGGTCTCCAGGGACTGGGAGGAGAGGAGGCTTTTGTCCTGGCTGCAGAGGTTGTTTCTTACTTGGGACCAGCTCCGATTCTCAAAGGATCAGTGTGTTCTCAGCCCGCTGTCGGGACTTGTCTTCCAGTTTCACCCACCCCAGAACCGCACCTCCCACTCTCGCTGATCCTCTCCGTCGTGACCTCAGCCCTCGTGGCGGCCCTTATTCTGGCTTTCTCCGGCATCATGATCGGTGAGTTTGTCAGAGCCCTGGCTTCCAAAGAGTGGCAGGGAAGGCGGCTCTGGCAGAACTGGGCCGTGGGTGCCACAGGCGCCACTCTGTCCACCGGTCCCTGGAGTTTGGAGTGGGTGGTAATTACGACAGCCCAGGCCAGGCCAAAACAGAACCAGCCCACCTCCACCACCGGAGCAGCTGCAGTTCCCCAGAGGAACCTCTGATTCAGAACCTCGGCCCTGTGTGCGGCCTCCTGGCTTTTCAAGGAGGACAAGGATGGGGTTGCTCTTCAGAAGCTGCCCCAATGACTACAGCTCACCCCCAGACTTGACCTCCAGCTCTCATCAGCCCCTGTGCTTTAATGGACACAGCTTCCGCCTTGGGTCACTACATGTGTAACTCATGAAGCCTACTGTTGCCCAGACCCTCCACGCCAAGCAGGGAGAGTGGAGCATTGGTTCGGAGTATATTTCTGCTGGGTCTGCAGGCTGCACAGGGGTGAGCATGGCCCCCAGGGTAGAGGGGCAGGGACATGAAGGAAGGCAGAGGGGAGGCTCAGCCCCCTCTGGTGTGATGGAAAGGGTTAAAGGTCAGGAGAGGAGATGCAGCTCCAGGAGGGCTTCCTAGAGGAGGTGGCCTGTGCTGGGCATCAAGGGCCGGGCTGCCTCCAGCTGACTGCCTTCTGTCTGCAGTGTACCGCCGGAAGCACCAGGAGCTGCAGGCCATGCAGATGGAGCTGCAGAGCCCTGAGTACAAGCTGAGTAAGCTCCGCACCTCCACCATCATGACTGACTACAATCCCAACTACTGCTTTGCTGGCAAGACCTCCTCCATCAGTGACCTGAAGGAGGTGCCACGGAAAAACATCACCCTTATCCGGTGAGTGCCTCCGCCTCCCTCTGTAGGGGCCTGGGGTTGGGTGTCATCACAGCACCATGGATCCCTCTCATCTCAACAGGCCAGCAAAGCCACCCCTGGTCCCTCCTTCTCCCCTCCCTCCCCCCACAAGGGGGACAACACTTAGCATTCAGGGGCCTTGAGGCATTGATATTTGTTTACTTTAACACCCCATGTATACTCATGGAGTTTATAGGAAGGGAGGAGGGCTCCACGGAAGAACCAGGGCTCTCTTAGGTAGTCCAGGTACACGCGACAACATTAATAAACCTTGAAAGCATTATGCTGAGTGAAATAAGTCAGACACAAAAGGGCAAATGTTATATGATCCCACTTACATGAAATACCTAAAATAAGCAAGTGTGTAACAGACGAAAGCTTATTAGTGGTTACTGGGGCAGGGCGGGGTAGAGTTTTTGCTTGAGGGGTGCTGAGTCTCTGGGTGATGACAGATTTCAGAACTGGATAGTAATGATGAAGCACAACATGATGAACGTAAGTAATGCCACTGATCATACACTTAAAAATGATTAAAATGGCTAATTTTTGTTATATATATTTTAACACAACTTTTTTTTAAATCCATTCAGGTGTCCCCTTCCCGAGGAAGCCCTCCTGGCCCCTCCCCAGCCAGGCAGGGCACACCCTTCCTTGCAGCTCCCTGTGCCTGTGGCCTGTCCCTCCCAGAGGAGTGCAAGCTGCCCCAGGCAAGGGCGTGTCTTCCTCACCTCCTTGTCCCTGCAAATATCAGTTTCAATAAGGACTCCCTGAATGAATGAACTTTCAGCCATTGTCCTGAATCCCTGGTTAGAAGCTTTCTTTCCATTTTCAGGTGCAGAAATTGAGGCCCAAGATTGCCTAGCAAAGCCAGGTTGAGAGCGGTCCCTCCTGAGTGTCTCTGTTACCACTAGTCTCTTGTGTGCATCCACTAAGCAGGACCCTCAGACTCAGGGGCCCCAGGGGTGGCCCATTTCTTGTGGCCCAGCCTGACTCTGCCTCCCCTGTCTTCTCATTTGCACAGGGGTCTGGGCCATGGTGCATTTGGGGAGGTGTATGAAGGCCAAGTGTCTGGAATGCCCAATGACCAGGGCCCCCTGCAAGTGGCTGTCAAGGTAAGGGGGGGCTCCCTCTTGAGCCTGGCCTTGACTCATAGTCTCTACAACCAGTTATCCTCGAGTCTTCTCTGACTCATGGTGACCCCATGTGTGTCAGAGTAGAACCGTGCTCAATAGGGTTTTCAATGGCTGACTTTTTTCAGAAGTAGATTGTCAGGCCTTCCCTCTGAGGTGCCTCTGGGTGGACTCGAACCCCAACCTTCCGGTTAGCAGCTGAGTGCATTAACTGTGTGCTACCCAGGAGCTCCACAGTTCTGTAGTCTTCAGTTGCCAGCTGTCACTCCCACTGCTCACAGCCTTTTCCTCATTTCCACTCTTCCCTTCTGTGCCCAGACACTGCCAGAGGTGTGTTCAGAACAGGACGAACTGGATTTCCTCATGGAAGCTCTGATCATCAGGTAAAGACACAGAGAGACAACCCCCACCCCCCTCCTCACCCTCATAAAGAGCATGGAGACGTCTCCAAGGGAAATGGTGTGGATGCCCTCAAGCATGTCCCTTTCTGCCCAGCATAGGACCCCAAAAATTCTTGGCACTTCTTACCAGTGAGGGTCAGCCACAGGACAGTTGTCTCAGGAAAAAATTTCCATGGCCTATTAGCATGACTAATAGGACTCTACTTGCATCCAACATCCCTGTGACATCCATCAGTTCTGTTTCTCTCGCTTTCCTTAAGAAATAGAGCATGCTAGTTTTTTGGCAGTAGAAGCTATAATGTCTCTCCACATACACTTTCCCAGGCCTTTACCCATCCAGGCTCTTAGGTCTACTAAAAAGGAAATGTGCCCAGTGTGATGGAAGGCTGCCCTGCCCTGTGTCCACGTCCACTATGGCCTCTAACTTGTGGCTCCCGGGTTTACATTTAAGCCAGGGCCCTGAAGCTGGGCATCTCAGTGCCCCAGGCTCCTAAGGGGAGGAACTGAAGAAGGAGCCAGAATTTGGACACTAAGGTCGGGCTGGGCCTTATGAAGCCCTATTGTGCTGGGACACCTCACACATCCTAACAAGCTGGGGCAGCCCAGGGTCTCACTTTGGTGCAAGTGGCAGGGGGAAGGAGGCCAAGGCAGTGTTGTGAGGTGCTTATGGGGCCTAGAGCCACAGAAGGATACAGTGGGACCAGCACCTTGCCATAAATATAACTTATTTATTTTCTAATTATACATGTAATTCATGACTGTTGAATAAGATTTGGAAAGTGTAAGATTATATGGAAGGAGATCCAAATCACTCAATCTCACTACTCAATGATAAAAAACCATTATCATATTTATATTTCAGTATATAGTCGCCCAGTCTTTCAACTGTGTTTGCATATGTGTGTACACATGTGTGCGCCCATGTAGAGTTCCCTGGCCCAACTATGCTGTGTGTCCTAATAGGGTCACGTTAACAACAACAACAACAAAAACCTCAGGCCTCTTTCCCCGACTCGGGCCCCTCCTCATGAGGAATCCACACAAGTTTCAAAGGACAAGCAGGTGGGATGCCCTCGACCTGGCTCTCTTTCAGGTCCTGTCACCCGGCAGTTCTCACAGTTCCCTCATGGAAATAGTTTCTTCAATTTCTGCTTTAGGTCCCCCTCAGAGAACTCAAATATAAGTCCTAGCAGCCGGTCCATGCACTGAGAGCCAGGAAAGACACTCTCCTACCCCCATCTTATACTCTCACCCAGGCACCTGCCTGGCCTCCCACTGTCAAGCAGATCCGCCCTTGCAAATGAACTCCTGTCAGGGCTGCACCTGGCTCTTCCCATCGTTCAGCAGAGAGATTTCAGCATGGGGCCCTGCTGCACATATTTACAGAATCCCTTTACATGATGTGGCTACTGAAAACATAACCTTGTATCCTGCATTTTCCACTGGTTAAGATTTTCCCAGGTTCTGAGCTCAGTTAAATTTGGTTTTACCCTGTGTTCTGCAGCAAATTCAACCACCAGAATATAGTGCGCTGTATTGGGGTGAGTCTGCAAGCACTGCCCCGATTTATCCTGCTGGAGCTCATGGCAGGAGGGGACCTCAAGTCCTTCCTTCGAGAGACCCGCCCTCGCCCGGTGAGTGAAAACCAGTCTTTCCTCCAGTAGTTTGCCAAGGAAAGGAGAAGGGAGGGGTTGAAGGAGCAAGAGTGGGTGGCCTGGAGAGCAACATACTCAATGGGACCAAGGGAGGCAGCCCTTGACTTGGACATAGGGGAGTGGACAGAAGTAGATGATGGCCGAACTATGGCCCTGAGAAATTGTGCAAGCCTTGTGCAATAGATTCTGGAATCTGAATCCATTTTTATGGACTGCTGATTCTGGAAAACCAAACTAGAGACAAGCACAGAAGTGAGCTTCATGCCAGCCATGTCACTCACTCAACCAACTGACCTGGGGCAGGTCACCATTCACTCATGGGGAGTCTCATTTTCCTCCTCTAACCTGTCAGATAGGGATAGTTACACCTGGCCATCCCAATTTGGCAGTTTTACTATAAAATAAAAGTGTTAAAATATCTAGGGAGATGCTGCATAAGTGTTGTGGTTAAGGGCATAGGGCTTGGAGAAGTGAATAGACCTAGGGTGGACCCATGAGTCCTAAGCTTGGCCATTAGACAACCACGTGGCTGAAGGCAGTCAACTCCCCTCTCTAACCTCCATATCTGCACATGTGAAGTCCAAGTGTTCAACTAGAACATCTCAGTGGTGGTTCTAAATTATAAAGTACAGCATACAGGGCAGACCCGGAGTCCAGCCACTCCCTCCTCTCACTGCCAGGGTCTCTAGCAGGCCCAGGGCACTAGGGATCAGAGTAGAGGAGACCTCCCTGAGTTGGGATCTCGGCTTCCTCAAGAGCCGCTGGACTGTGATGGCCACAGGAAGACTTACACCGCAAGAGCAGTGGCCACCTCCCCACCCAAGAAAGCAGAGAAAGGCTGACACCACCCTATGACAGAAAGCCCGGAACAGTACTCACAGCTCCCTGGGATTCTCTTATTGGTATAAAATAGTACATATCATCCTTTGGGTATAGAGTCCCTGGGTGGCACAAATGGTTAAAGTTCTCAACTTCTAGCTGAAAGGTTGATGGTTCGAACCCACCCAGAGGTGCCTCAGAAGACAGGACTGGCGATCTGCTTCTGAAATATCAAGCCTTGAAAACTCTGTGAAGTGGAGTAGTTCTACTCTGCACACATGGGATCATCATTAATTGGAATCAAATCAACAACAACCAACAACAGTGTTGTTTGGGTACACCCCCTAAGAAGCTGTGACACCAAATTAAGCATTACACCTCCCTGGACCTCAGTTTTCTCACCTATAAAAGTAGGATATTGGTCTAAACAGTGTCCCTGAAAGGAACACAAGTACTCTGAGATGCTACTCAGCATGAGGACTATCAGCATAAATTCTTTGGTGAAACTTGGGATCCACTGTGTTCTATCCATCTTATAGCTTCTCAGCATGTATTATCATAGTCAAGACTCTGATAGGTCCTGTCATAAAGAAACCTACTTAACCCAGGAATTCCCACGCCTGTTTGACCTTTGAATTCCATATCACAAACTCCTTTTGGAAAATACTGGACAAGACCCTCTCTGAGTACCAATAGCATGTGTCCATAACCATGACTGCATTAAGAATATCTGGTTGCCTGTACGCTAAAGTTCATTGCAGCACTTTTCACAATAGTCAAAAGGTGGAAACCATCCAAGTGTCTATCAACAGATGAATGGATAAACAAAATGTGGTATATACACACAAGGGAATTCTACTCAGCCATATGCAGAAACGAAATCCTAATGCATGCCACAACATGGGCAAACCTTGAAAACATTATGCTGAGCAAAATAAGTTTGTCATAAGAGGACAAATACTATATGATCTCACTTTTATGAAATAAGCAAATATATACAAACCAAAGATTATTAATGGTTACCAGGGTTGGGGTGAGGGGGAAAGGGTAAGTTTTTGCTCAGGGGACATTGAGTTTATGTTAATGGCGGTGGAATGATTTGGAAAAGGACAGGGATAATGGTTACACAACATGAAGAATGTAATCAATGTCACTAAATTATAGTGTAGAAATTGTTAAGAAGGTGAGTGTTTTGTTGTGCATAGTTTCATCACAATAAAAAAAGAATATCTGGTTGCCAAAGGAAATGTCACACTACAGTGCCAGATCAGAGGATAAAGCCCTGATTCCCAGCTCATTCTTTACCTCAGGATGGACAGAGCTGGCAGTGGGCCCATGGGCCAGCTACACTCTGCACTGCTAGTTCACATACAGGTTTTGCCACAACACCCCTTTCCCTTCCTAACTACACACACATGCCCCTCAGGTTGCCGACTGCTGTCTGCTTCCATGCAGTCTCGTTAGTGACGCAGTTAATTTGCTCAGAGCAGCCAACGACAGGGAGCCAGATAAGCCTGGCTCGAGGGTGATGTCTGGGAAGAGATAGCCCCTGTAGCCTCCTGGCTCATGGAGCATTGGAGACATCCATGGTCCTCGTGTCCTGAGTGATGTGGGCAGAGACACAAAGAGACTCAAGTGAAGAGAATCTTCCTCAGCCTCTACCACAGCTGGGACCAAGCCATCCTTTTGTAAGAACAGAAAAGGATTTTCTCAGAGAGAGAAAAGATATGTGTAATGCTATAGCAGAGACCTGGTGGCATAGTGGTTAAGAGCTCTCAGATGCTAACCAAAAGGTTGGCAGTTCGAATGTACCAGCTGCTTCTTGGAAACTCTATAGGGCAATTCTACTCTGTCCTATAGGGTCGCTGTGAGTCAGTATCAACCTGAAGGCAATGATTTAGTTAGTAGTTAGGTAATGCTATAGCAAATGACTGAATATTTCCTTTAGAGATATATCACTTTTATTTTTCCCAGGACATGGGGACCACCCCACCCACAGGGCCAGGTACTTTCAACCCTAACAAGGTTTTTGGAAAAGCCAAACACAAGGAACCGTTTCCTAAGACTCCCCCAGGCCCCCCGTGTGATAACCCCAATGACGATTGCAGATCCCTTTGTTAAGCATTTATTCTGTGGCACTACAACTTCTTCATGTGGATCCTCTTAACAATCCAGTGGGGGCAACACTATCGTGCCAATTTCACAGATGAGGAAATTATGGTGTGGAAAGAGACTGAGTAACTTACTCAAGGTCACACAGCCATTAAGTGATGATGAGCGGGGATTGTTCAGACCAGCTCAACTGACCATGGAAATATACTGCTTCCTGTACTTGTGTACTGACTTCTGTATTCACTTGAATCCTGTGTACTGCATTGGCTTATACTCATCCCTTCTCTGGCACTCTGTCTTAAGAAGCTCAATTTTAACGCCTAGAATCCTGCCTCCCCCAACCCTTATCCTGGAATCTCGGCTCTGGGCAGTTTCAGCTCCACCCTTACTAGCTGTGTGACCTGAGGTGAGTCACTTAACCTCTCTGAGGCCTCAGCCTTCTCGTCTTTAATATGGAGATAACCATTTCTTCCTCACCCACCATACAGGATGCTGTATCAGAGATAATGTATGTGGAATTGCTCTATTGAATGTAAGACACAGCCGTATGTTCCACAGCCCCCTAAGTTGTCTCTCCCTGAATTGAAGCATGGCCTAGAGAAGCATGACTCCTTCCTCCCCAACTCCCAGGCCCATGCCAGTGCTCAAAGGAGCCCTAGGGAAGGCCCTGATCTGTGGCCTTCCCCAAAAACCCCCAGCCAGCTAAGAACCTGCATCCAGGCCTGGACTCTAAGGGGGGTTATTTGCCTGTTTTCTTCTGCAGGGATTTGAATCATCTCCCTTCAGGTAAATTCTAGTTCAGAGCAGTAATCAACCAACTTCCCAATATTTATGGAACATCCACAATGGGCCAACCATAGTGGCCCAACTTTCCTGTGGGCACCTCAGAACTACAAAGCCCAGTCCTCGACCTCCCCTCTCAGGGATGCAGTGAGGATAAGGGTAAAAGGGTTCTGAGTTTCTTAGAAGGAAGAGCAAAATATGAGAGCCATACAAGCATGAATTTTCTGTAGGGAGTTTGCCCTACTCATCAAGAGTCACCAGCTTGTTTGAGAACCCCTGGTGGGCAGTGTGTTCACCTTTGGCCTCCTTGTGAGCAAAGCTAGTGTTTCAGACCTTCTCCTGTCCCCCACTACTTCTCATCAGTGGATGGCTTCTGTGTCCTGCAGAATCAGCCCTCCTCCCTGGCCATGCTGGACCTGCTGCACGTGGCCCGGGACATTGCCTGTGGCTGTCAGTACTTAGAGGAAAACCACTTCATCCACCGGTGAGTCAAAATGGCCTTGCTGTTCCCTCCACCTTCTGTGTGCTACCCCACACATCCCCCCACTCAAAATTAGAATAATAGATCCCTCTCCAAAGTTGCTTGAATGACTCAGCCTTGCTTGTCTCTGGGGTGATACTTTATCTATCAGGGCTTTATTTGTCCCATATGTGAAACAGGTATCATAAATACCAGTATTGGAAACTTTAGTGAGTTACTCTTGACCTCTTGCCTGAATTCCTGCCTGGATCTTGGAGTGGAAGGTTCAAGTCCTATATCCTGTAAGGTTTCCCCAGTCTAGAAATCTGGGCTTCTCAGAGGATGTTAACTAAGTTCATGTTTTCACAGTACTTGACTAGGGATAACTGGAAGGCAAGGATCCATTTTATTCTCCTTTCTATCCCTTGCACATAGCAAGGGCACAATAAATGTTTCTTGGACAAATTGTTTTCTCTAAAATACTCTGAAAGAAGCAAAATGATTATTTTCTTTACTTCCCACTCCATTCTTCTGCTACATATGAGTCTTGTTTAAATGGTGTTTGGATTAGAATACCATGTTCACCTTTGATGCTATAAACATCATCGTTGTTGTTAGGTGCCGTCGAGTCAGCTCCAGCTCATAGTGTCCCTATATAACGAACAAAAGGTTGTCCAGTCCATGAACCACTCATCTGTCAGTTGGTCATACTGTGGTGGCTTACATGTGCTGTGATAGTAGGAGCTATGCTACTGGTATTGCAAATACCAGCAGGGTCACCTACGCTGGACAGATTTCACCAGAGCTTCCAGACTAAGACAGACTAGGAAGAAGAACCTGGCAATCTACTTCCAAAAAAAATTATCCAGTGAAAACCATATGGATAACAACAGAACATTGTCCAGTAAACATCATAGACCACACATATTTCTTTCCTTATGGTTCCCTTCTCAGCTGACAGCCTGAATCTGAAATCTGAAAAGTAGATTACTACGTTCTTTGCAAAGTTCTTTCTCATGATTTGCTTCTAATTTAATAAATAATAATCTGGTTAACTAACATTCATTTATTAACCCATGTCTTCAAAGACTGTAAAGCATGTTCATAATAATTAGAATACGTAAAGTACAAAGTAGAATGTAAGAGGTGCTATAGGAGCCCCTGGGTGGTGGGAATGGTTAACACACTCAGCTGCTAACTGAAAGGTTGGAGGTTCGAGTCCACCCCAAGGTGCCTTGGAAGAAAGGCCTGGTGATCTGCTTCCAAAAAACCAGCCATTGAAAACCCTATGGAGCACAGCTCTACTCAGACACATATGGGATCACCATGGGTCAGAACTGACTTGAAGTCAACTGATTTTCTTATTTATACATGTTTAGAAATGAAAACGCATGTAAGTAGATAGCAAGCTATGTTTTCTCCCTAATAAAAATGGGGAAACTAAAGATCAAGAAATACATACACTTGCCTACATTTCCAAAGTCACCCCTGAAACGAGGCAATAAACTCTCTCACAATAGCTTATCCTTTTCCTGTCGTTTCCATGTTGGTCTTCAATTCTTCCTCTTGATTCTAAACCTTTCCAACTTGAGGAGGATTCTGCTTAATAGGAATAAAGGAGAAAAACAGGAGCTGGGACAGTCCTTTATGTCCTTGTCCAAAGCTACATCGTCTGCGACAAACAGCAGGTCAGTCCTGCACTGCTGTTCTTGCTCTTTTGGTTGTACTCAGGATTTTCCAAAAATCTCAACCCTGCCCTTTATTGTTGCTCAGTTGTTACATGATTGGGCCATTTTTGGAATTCATCCTTGTTCAGACACCCTTCTTTCCACCTCTTCCTCCTTTTTTTAAGTCTGGACTCATCTGACAGCAACCAGTGCGGATGCCGTGATTGTTTCCCTTTGCTTCTCACTGAGACTGTTTCTGCTTTTTAATCTCCACCCCATGGCAGTCAGCTTCCCTAGCTGAGGAATCATATCCATCTTTCCTCTGACATTTTGGAACCTCCTTTCCTAAAGTCATGATATATTATGACTCTATCCAGTGTTTTGTTATTACAGACGATAACAGAACCACGTTCTCTCAAGATTCCTATCACCTCTGCATCTTCAAATAGTTACTGAAGGTCAGAATTAGATCCCAGAGTAATAATAGCTCTGTGCTCTCTTTATCTTTTTTTGAGAAATGAAATTGTCAAAGATCGAATCAAGAATGTATCAGATAGTCTTCTTTAAGCAAAAGGAGACTTCAAGCAGAAATTGTCCATCTCAACCAAAGATTTTCTTCTCCGATAATTTGGTAATTTGTATTATAAAAGCATCATTTACATCTTCTAACTGGCTAAGAGGTCTGTGATATACTCCCAAAGCAGTACCACTTCTAATTCTCTCCCTCTCTCTCCACCCTATTTCTATCCTTAAGATTCATGGACTTCCATACATGTATACCTACCTCCTCAGTTCAGAGTAGAACTCCCTCAGCTGATCCACACACACTCTTACTTTTTATTAGGTATGTTTCCCTTGGACAAGATTTATTGCAGTCTCAGTACTCTATGTCAGTCTACCAGTTCCTTGTGTGTTGTATAATATTCCAGTCACTTTATGCCATTAAATTCAAGTGGGTTTTTTTTTTTAAAACAACCATACCTTACACATCAGCATAAAGACCTTTCTGGAGCCATAAATATTGTTACTTGTCTGCTTCACTATTTCTCTTCAGGATTAACGACTATATATCTTACACTTTCTCTTCTTTTTTGATGCCATCCACGTTAAGCTTTCATAGTTTTATTGGGGCATTTTATGCACCACTACCCCTCAAAAATCCAATTTAAACCTTCTTGATCAGGTTAGTGACATTAACAACATCTGTTTCCCACCCCTGGCCCATTGTTCTGTATCCTAAGTCATGACTGCCTAATACAAATCCCATTTTTAAAACACTATTTTAACAGCCAATTGTCTATTTTCCACGTCCTTCTTTCTCAACCAAAGATCAGGACCTTCATGAAACCAGCTGAAAATAGGAAAACCTATGCTCCCCTAAGTACCTCTTCTTTTCTGTCCAGGGCTTTAATATTATTAGACACCCATTCCAGGTTTCTTCTGGCTGCATCATTCATTCTCACATGTATGTCAAGGATGGGGAAGTAAGCAGAGAGAAGTTATGAGTCTTGGAAAGCTTCTGATCACGGCTTAGAGGCATGCTACAGGAAAGAGACCATCCGGAGTAGAACAGAGAAGACAAGGTTTATAGCTTACAGCATACAGGCTTAGATAAAATCATGGATTTAAGAACTATAATGGCTTATTTTTTTTAAATAGAAAAATTTAGGGACTGTCTTAACATACTTGAACTTGATGCCATAGATGACACATTGTTCCAAAACACTTCTCTTAAACAACTGGCAGAAACCAGCTAGTCTTTCATACAAGACAATAGTCTAAGACCAAATGGCATTTTCTATTATCTACTTTTTACAGGAGCCCTCGTGGCACAGTGGATAAGTGCTTGGCTGCTAACTGAAAGATTGGCAGTTTGAACCCACCAGCCGCTGTATGGGAGAAAAGTGTGGCAGTCTGCTTCCATGAAGATTTACAGCCTTGGAAACTCTACGGGGCAGTTCTACTCTGTCCTATAGGGTCACTATGAGTCAGAATCAATTTAACAGCAATGGGTTATTATCTGCTTTTACTTTTTTTTTTTAATAAGATGAGGATAATAAGAGTGGTTAAGAGCTCAGGCTTCTGACCAAAATGTCAGCAGTTTGAATCCACCAGCCGGTCCTTAGAAACCTTATGGGGCAGTTCTACTCTGTCCTATAGGGTCGGTATGAGTTGGAATCAACTTGACAGCAACAGATTTGTGTTTTTTAATATCTCACATGGTTGTTGTGAGGATAGATATGAAACACTTAGAACAATGCTTAGCACATAGCAAATGGCCAATAAATTTAAGTTCCTATTATAGTTTTTTCATTATTATTATCCCCTTAAACATTTTCCATCATCTTTTCTAATCCTATTCCATTTCCCTGTTGGTCCTGAGAACTAGAATTGGTATAGCTATTTCTTTCATACTGCAATATAATATAAAAAAAGGAGATAAAGAGCAGAGGAGGAAACTATTTGAACTTCATTTGGAGGTGAAAATCCCAATAGTGGATATTATGCATTTATTTTCATAGGGATACAATTAGGAAATTTGTTTTCTCATTTCTTTCTTCCCAGGGACATTGCTGCCAGGAACTGCCTCTTGACCTGTCCAGGCCCTGGAAGAGTGGCCAAGATTGGAGACTTCGGAATGGCCAGAGACATCTACAGGTGAGCAAAGCTTGCCATCACCCTTCAAAGCCTCGCTCCTCAGCCTCATCGCCTCAGGAAAAGGGATGTGGCTGCTTGTACCTTAACAGTCATGTCCTGGTACCTTATCAGTTTTGCTCCTAAAAGCTCATTACATTCCTTTCAAGCTATGGGAAACTTTAATTAGTGCCCATACCTGAAGGCCTAATGCTAGAACCATAATGCCTGCAATTATTGACACCAAGTTCTTAATAAGGTTGTCTTTTTGGTTCCAACACTCTCATATTCATATATTCTGAGACACAGAATAACTTGGATACTTGATATGGAAAAAACTGTTAAGTAAACTTCACTTAGCTTACTCAACCCCTCTCCTCAATACCCAAGAATACTAAATGGCCATAGCCTTCATCATCCCAGGCAAGAGCACCCCAGAACTGACAAGGTACTTGGACCAGCTCATTGGTCTTCTTTACCCACACCAGGAAAAGAGTTCAAAAGCCCATAAGCACTTAGCTCAGCTTCCTTTCTTTTTACTGTCATACTCCCAAAGCCTATATATATATTATATATATATATATACACACATATATTAAAGGACAAAAACCCTTCTATTCTACTATATCTCTCTCTTCTCTTCCCAATCCCTAGTCTCTTCTTTTTCTAATTATTCACAGCATTGATGTGCTACATAAGCTACGCCAGTTACTCCAAAGCATGGTCACTAATTATACCTTGCCTACCCCAGCCACCTGTCTGTCATGGAGGCTTGGTTATTGCTATGATGCTGAACAGTTTCTGCAGAGCTTCCAGAGTCAGATGAACTAGGAAGAAAGGCCTGACAAGGTACTTCCAAAAATCAGTCAGTGAAAACCCTATGGATTGCAATGGTCCAATCATGGGCAGCATTTTCTTCCATTGTGCACACGGTTGCCATGAGTCAGGACTGACTATAACATCTAACAACAACAACCTCAAAGGGTAGGATGAAGAGAAATGGCTAAATAGAGCTTTAGTTCTTTGGAGAATAAGAGAGATCAACCTAAGCACCCCTGAAGGACTCAGTCAGAGCTGGGAACAATCTCTGCAGGGGTGAGAATGCTGATCTCAGGCCAACAGCACATGGAGACTTACAAGTTGGCAATGTTTTTACTACAGTCGTCTACCACTATTATCTATCACATTACTTTGTAATGCTCTACTTTACCTTCTTTTACTACCCAGAGAGCCTCAGTGCTCCTTCCCCTCCTTTCTCTGAATACTCCCAGGATTGCCTATAGTTTAAGATCCCAATGTTGCAGCATGGCTTAGCAAGCCTCTGTGATCTGGCTCTTCCTGTCCAGCCTCATCTCTGACAACTCCCCAACTCTAGGCTTCAACCATCCCAAATTACCTGCATTTCTCACTGCTCCCCATATACTCCATTCAAATTTCTGTGTCTAGAAAGGTCTTCTGGGAGAGGTGCTTTACCACTCAGTCCCACCAACCTCCCTCTCTGAAGCTTTCCCTATCCCTCACCCCCACCCCAAGTAGAATGAATCAATTACTCATTTGTGCCACTGAACTTTGTACATGGCTGCATTATGCATGTTATTCTGTACCACAGTTGTTTATATATGTTTCTTCCACTAAGCCATATCCTTGTAGGGGAGAGACTATGACTTGTTTATGACCTCAGCACGTAGGAGAGTACCTTATACATACTAAATACTCGATGCGTGTATATTAAAGTAATTAATTTGGGCAGCTGGCTGGAAGCTGCCTCCCATAACACACCCAGACAGGAAAGGACAGGGCTAGGCATGCAGTTGGCTTAAAAAGCATATGAGTTAATTTATTAGTTTTTATCAGTGATATCATTAATGCAGATGATTATTTGCCAAATGCCTATATTGAGCTCAACACTAAGAGGACCAAGGAGGATCTACAAGTTGTCTCCTGTTTGGGATCTTCCATAACTGTGGAGCATCAGGAACAGGCTGTACTTAACAAGGTTGGAGTAATGCTATTCATTGTGAGTTATAATAAACAAAACCTAACAGGGAAATCTAAACATCGGCTAGTGGGTATTTTAGTCATTGCATAGATCTTTTCCTTCATGCCTCTAGCAGGCTATTTTGTCTCCTATTAAATCATGACACCAAAGTTCTTAACTCAGTGATCTGTGTTCCCCTGCTCACCTCTTGAATGGCCAATAAGTGCATTAATTTCAGCCCTTGACTGGCTAGGCCCATTGTTGTCACAGTCCTGAGTTGCCTGGCTAGAGTTTCTGCTCAGTGCCATCTCCTGAGCCAAGTCTGGTTTTCCTCTTCTTGCCCACAGAGCGAGCTACTACAGAAAGGGTGGATGTGCAATGCTTCCTGTTAAATGGATGCCCCCAGAAGCCTTCATGGAAGGAATATTTACTTCTAAAACAGACACATGGTGAGTCTTGCTGCTACCCTCCCCTAGGTATTGCCATCAGCCTGAAGGTGGTGCTCTTAGATCAAATAATTTCACACTTTTGACAGGGAGGCCTGTGTGAGTGGGAAGAATAAGAGAAGAATTAATATGCCCCTGCAACAGTGATTCTCAAACTTGGGCATGCAGCAAAATTGCCAGAGGGCTTGTTAAAACACAGATTGCTGGACCCTATCCCCAGAGTTTCAGATCCGGAAGGTCTGGGGTCAGGCTAAGAGTGAAAGAAGTTCTGAAAGAAAGGAGTTTGCCTTTCTATCAAGTTCCCAAGTGGTGTTGACGCTGTTGCCCCGGGACCACACACTGAGAACCACTCTCTTCAAGAAAGACCTCAGCCGTATTGTCTCTGCCATCAGAATGTGTAGACAGGGTTTATCTTGACACAGAATGATCTAGAGATCTCCATCTGATGTGGAGGGTCTGCATATTGATTATTCAGGAAAATGAAATTAATGATGCTGATAGCAGAAAGTTAGACAGGAAGGACAGTGAGGAGGGAGAGGGCAAAGTTCCTGCTGACCATACGGACATGGCCACATAGCCTGGCATAGTTGCTTTACAGGGAATCCAAGAAGAGAGATGACCTGGACTCGTCAAGATACAAGTGTAGCGCATGGACAGACCACTTGCTTGACCATCCCAACAGGCTGTTTTCTAACATCTCACCCATGCATTGCTTTATTCAGCAAACACTGGGCACCTGCTGTGTCAGGCAAGGTTCTGGATGCTATGGATTCAGCAGTGAACAAGACAGTCTCTGCCACTGAGGAGCTTACATTATAGAGAGGAGACAGACAATAAACAAAAAAATAACCCCAACGCCCCATTCACAGAACAGCAGGCTCCCTTCAGAGGGCCCAGCCCCCAGTCTATGGCCAGAGCAGCAGACTGCCCAGAAGGTAACCCACCCAGGCAAGGGTCTAAGTCCTGGGTCCCAAAGGCCACATGTGTAAATACAAAAAAAAAAAATAAAAATTATGCAGGCCATTTATTTGTAATAATTGAATAAAATTATAAATCAATAACAAAACTCCCAATTAAAAACATACTCTGGACTTGCAGTTTTAAAGGGCAGATTGAACCCATTCTACCTCCCAAAATGTACACGCACACACACACAACAGTAAAGGGAATCTTTTTAATTGCATGGAAATCCACAAGGACAAAAAAGACAATGATGACATAATTTTGAAAACTGCAAAGTTTATGGACAAGTGGTATCTTACTAATACTAGAAAGTTCATATTTAAACCAAGGTTCAGATTCAGAAGCGCACTGATTCACTCTGCCTTAAAGGCTCAGGAATTGGAGGTACTAGGCATCTCTGAAAGTAGGGGTATAGCAAATAGGAAAATCAGTTTAAAGTCTGTTTAAAGAGTAACTGGACCCTCTGGCTCATTCTCTTACCCCTGAATCTTGTTGACTGTCCTGCCCCTACCATCAGCATAAGACTGGGAGTCCCCACTCTGAAGAGACTAGGGTCTTTCTGGTCTCAAGGACATTAGACATCATTAAGGATGGGCACTGTACCATAAGCAAGATATCTCTAAAAGCCTGCTTACATCAAGGTGTCTTCCTCCCCTTAGCTCTAGAACACTGGTAGCTGGGAGGAGATGAGAGAATTTCTCCTTGGAGGAACTGGCCAGTTGAGAGAAAAACTACAGAGAATGACAGTTGGGGTTGCCCAGTGTAGTAGGCTGAATACTGGCCACCCAACATTACCAGGTCCTAATTCCTGGACCTGTAATAGTTGCCTTATAAGGATAAAGAGTCTTTGCAGATGTGATTGAGTTAAAGGTCTTGACAAAGGGAGATTAATGTGGATTATCTGGGTGGGCCCTAAATGCCATCACAAATGTCCTTATAAGAGAGAGGCAGAGGGAGATTTCACACACACAGAAGAGGAAAAGGCAATGATGTGACCACGGAGGCAGAGACTGGAGTGATGTAGCCACAAGCTAAGGAATGCCAGCAGCCATGCAAAGCTGAAAGAGGCAAGGAGGGATTCTCTAGAGCCTCCAGAGGGAGTGTGGCCCTGCCCACACCTTGATTTCAGCCCAGGATTCTTAAATTCAGACTTCTGGCCTTCAGAATTGTGAAAGAAAACAATTCTGTTGTTTTAAGCCACCAAGTCTGTGGTAATTTGTCACCGCAGCCACAAGCCAGATGGCCCTAGAGTGATGTCCACCATGGACAGACCTTACCTACATTCAGCTTCCAAGCAGCTTTTCAGTATCCCAGTCTTTAAAGAAATCCCAGCCAAGAATCACCAAACTTTTTTTTTTAATTGTTGTGCTTTCAGTGAAAGTTTACAATTCAGTTTAGTCTCTCATACAAAAATGTATACATACATTGTTATGTGACCCTAATTGGTCACCCTATACTCTGACAGTTCACTACTCCTTTCCGCGCCGGATTTCCTGTGTCCATTCAACCAGCTCTTGACCCTCTCTGCCTTCTCATCTCACCTCTGGACAAGAGCCACCTATTTAGTCTCATGTATCTACTTGAGTCAAGAAGCACACTCTTCACAAGTATCATTTTATGTCCAATAGTCCAGTCTAATCTTTGTCTGAAGAGTTGGCCTCAGGAATGGTTTTAGTTTTGGGCTAACAGAGAGTCTGGGGGCCATGTCTTCCGGCATCCCTCCAGTCTCAATCAAACGATTAAGTCTGGTCTTTTTACTAGAATTTGAGTTGTGCACTCCACTTTTCTCCTGCTCCGTCAAGGACTCTCTGTTGTTTTCGCTGTCAGGGCAGTCTTTGAGAATCACCAAACATTTGAGAAAAAGACTCTAATCTGAAGAAAACAAACATAAAAAGGAACTTGGAGAAAGAAAAATGCAGAAAGCTTAGGAAAACTTTTAAAAACTATAATCTCCTCGGAAAAATAAGAGAAGTCATTGCAATGATAAACCAAGGACAAAGTTATTTAAAACAATGTTTTAGAAAAAAATATATAAACTCTGGAAATAAAAATATGATAGAGTCCTGGGAGAGGTGGAGCATAACTCCCCACTCACTAAGTGTGGGCTGTGTGATGCCTTCCTTTCAAAGTGGGGGTGGGGGTAACTTCAAGGTGGAGAAATCTGACCAACAGGGGAGCAAGGTCACCATCAACAGTGATGTCATGTTGATGGCATGTACTCTTGACATGATGTGGTGAAATGGCACTTCACCTCTGTGGTCTTCCTCCTCAAACCCAATATCTGTCTAACCATGAGAAGAGATTCACGCAAACCTCAACTGAGGGACCCTCTACAACACAACTGGCCAGTACTCCTGCTAACTGTTGAGCTCATCAAAAACAAGGAAGGTCTGAGAAACTTTCCCAGCCAACAGGAGCCTAAGTGGACATGGCAATTAAATGTAATGTGTTATCCCAGATAGGCTCCTGGGACCAAAAAAGAGATCAGGTAAAAAGTAAGGAAATCTGAATAAAGAATGGGTATTTAATAATGCATAAATGATAATGTATCAATATCAGTCTGTTAATTGTAACAGATATACCACACTATTGTAAGATGTTAATAGGGCAACTGGGTGTGGGGTA
Organism: Dugong dugon; assembly: GCA_030035585.1. Taxonomy (NCBI): domain Eukaryota; kingdom Metazoa; phylum Chordata; class Mammalia; order Sirenia; family Dugongidae; genus Dugong; species Dugong dugon. Next base: position 70,429,399 of record CM057473.1, read on the forward strand.
TATGGGAACTTCCTGTACTATCTTCAAAGCTTTTCTGTGAATTTAAAACTGTTCTAAAATATAAAATTTATTCTTTTTCTTTTTTAATTGTACTTTAGATGAAGGTTTACAGAACAAATAGTTTCTCATTAAACAGTCAGTACACATATTGTTTTATGACATTGGTTAACAACCCCACAATATGTCAACACTCTCCCTTCTCAACCTTGGAGGACCTTTTTTTTATTTTGGTGAAAACATACAGAGCTGAAGTTACACCATTTCAAAAGTTTTTACATGTACAATTAGTGACATCAATTACATTCTTCCAGTTGTGCGGCTATTCTCACTATATTTTTCCAAATTATTCCATCACCATTATCTTCAACTCACTGCCCCCTAGGCTTCCCATCAAACCTTCTGAGTTGCTGTTGTCAATTTTATCTCACATTTTTTTTTGTACCTTATATGAAGGTTTACAGAACAAATAGTTTCTCATTAAACAGTACACGTATTGCCCTATGACAATGGAAAACAACCCTACGACATGTCAACACTGTCCTTTCAACCTTGGGTTCCCTATCACCAGCTTTCCTGTCCCCTCCTGCCTTCTAGGCCTTGTCCCTGGACTGCTGTGCCTCATTAGTTTTATGTTTTATGGGGCTATCCAATACCCGGCTGAATGATGAACCTCGGGAGTGACTTCACCACTGAGCTAAAAGAGTGTCCAGGGCCATACTCTCGGGGTTTCTCCAGTCTTTCAGGCCAATAAATCTGGTCTTTGTGAGTTAGGATTTTGTTCTATATCCTTCTCCAGCTCTGTCTAGGGCCCTCTGTTGTGATCCTGGTTAGAGTAGGCAGCGGTGGTAGCTAGGCACCACGTAGCTGTACTGGACTCAATCTGGTGGAGGCTGTGGTAGCTGTGGTCCATTAGTACTTTGGACTAATCTTTTCCTTTTATTTGTTCTCTTCATTCTCCCTTGCTCTCGAAGGGTTGAGACCAGTGGAGTATCTTAGATGGCTGCTCACAGGCTTTTAAGACCCCAAACGCTACTCACCAAGGTAGAATGTAGAACATTGTCTTTATAAACTGTGTTATGCCAATTGAGCTAGATGTTCCCCGAGACCATGGTCCCTACAGCCCTCTGCCCAGCTAAAATTTATTTTTTAACATGATGATACAGATACAAGAGTTAACAGAAAGGTTGGAAGACAGAGTTAAGCTTCCAGAAAATAAAACAACTATAATAAAGAGATGTGATATAGGAATGAAACGATAGGCAATTAAGAGGATTAGAGCAATAGATCCAGTTAGCTGCTGATGTATAGGTGTCTCAAAAAGAATGAACAGAGGAAACGATGGAATAAAAACATCTAAGAAATAATTCAGGAAGATTTCCCAGAATGGAAGGACATAAATTCCAAAATGAAAGCATCCACCAGGTGCCAAGCACCACGGATAAAAAGATCCACACAAGAGCACATCATCATGAAATTTTGGACCAATGGTGACAGTAAAGATTCTACAAGCCTCTAAAGAGAAAAATAAAATAATTAATAGTAAAAACTAGTCCCAGATAAAAGATGTTGTTGTTGTTGTTAGGTGCCATTGAGTCAGTTGTGACTCATAGCAACCCTATGTACAACAGAACAAAACACTGCCTGGTCCGGCACCATCCTTACAATTGTTGCTATATTTGAGCCCATTGTTGCAGCCACTGTGTCAATCCATCTCATTGAAGGCCTTTCTGTTTTTTGCTGACCCTCTACTTTACCAAGGATGATGTCCTTCTCCAGGGACTGGTACCTCCTGATAACATGTCCAAAGTACCTGAGACAAAATCTCATCATCCTCACTTCTAAGAAGCATCTGGCTGTACTTCTTCCAAGACAGATTTGTTCATTCTTCTAGCAGTCCATGGTATATTCAATGTTCTTCGCCAACACCATAATTCAAAGGCATCAATTCTTCTTTGGTCTTCCTTATTCACTGTCCGGCTTTCACATGCATATGAGGTGATTGAAAATATCATGGCTTGGGTCAGGCGCACCCTAGTCCTCAAAGTGACATCTTTGCTTTTTAACACTTTAAAGAGGTCTTTTGCAGCAGATTTACCCAATGCAGTATGTCGTTTGATTTCTTGACTACTGCTTCCATGGGTGTTGATTATGGCTCCAAGTAAAATGAAATCCTTGACAACTTCAATCTTTTCTCCATTTATCATGATGTTGCTTATTGGTCCAGTTGTGAGGATTTTGTATACATAAGAATCACCTCGGGATCTTGTTAAAATGTAATTCCAATTTAGTATATCTGGGGTGGAAATCAGAATTGACTCAACAGCAACGTGTTTGGTTTTTATGGGTTTGGGGTGGAAATGAAAATTCTCAGCAGGGGGTTGACCGAAATGAACTGGTTTGAGTCTCTTTTTAGAACTCAGGTCAAGGAATGTGGATTTTATTCTAAGCACAATGGGATGCTAGTGGAGGGCTGTAAGCGGAGTGTGACATGACCCTTGTTTTTAATAGATCACTCTATCTGCCATTGAAAATAGACTGGAGTAGGTCAGGTGAAAATGGGAAACCAGTTAGGAAAATATTGCCAAGTTATAGGTCAAAGAAGGGTGGGGCTTGATTTAGTGGTACCAGTGGAAGTAGTGAAAAGTGCTCAGATTCAAACTCTGTCTTGAAAGTACAGTTAATAGGACTTGCTGAATGATTGTGGAGTGGAGGCAGGAGGCACTTCCTATGTTTCTGGCTTGAGCAAATCGGGGAACAGTAGTGACACTGAGTTGGGAAAAAACAAAGGAGGAGATGGCTTGCGTGCAGAACGAGTTCTGTTTGGACCTGTTAGCTTGAGTTGCCGTTAACAGGCAAGTGGCATTAGATACAGGAGTCGGAAGCTCAGAGAACCGAAACAGACATCAGAATCAGCTGGCAGGACATCTGAATATAATGCAGGAATGTTTCGCCCCCATTTTTCCTCAGAGCTGGCCCTTCTCTCTACCACACCTGGAGACAATTTTCCACCTTCAAGTTATGACTAAACAAAAATAAGATTTAGCCTTAGAAAGCTGGTAACAAGCACAGCACAATTCATGATTTAAAAGCGCTTTCATCAGATTGTTATCCTCATGATTCAAACATTAAAAGTAATCAGTAATCACTTTTGCTAGTTCTATAATTTCAGGCAGAGCAAGTTTAGTTGTGAGAGAAATAGTGTAATTTTCTTCAATATTTGTTTTTATTTGATTTTGTGTGCTTTGGCGTCAAGCTTTGGGCTGGCTGCTCCTACTTAGGACAGCCTTACAGGTGATTAAAGAACCATCTGGCATACAAAGTATAGATGTTTCTTCTCGGTCAGGTTGCTAGATAAAATACAAAATGGCCAGTTAAATTGAATTTTAGATAAACATCAAATGATTTTTTAGTATAAGTATACTCCATAAAATATTTGGGGCGTATCTATACTACAAAATTACTCACTGTTTATCTGAAATTCAAATTTAACTAGGTGTCTTATATTTTTATTTGGTAAATTTGACAACCCTACTTACCTAAAATTATTAAAGTTCTATGACCAACACTACTTCCTTCTCCCTTGAACTCTAAACCAAGAAAAGAAACATCTATTTGCAGTCTATATACTAGTTCTCTCAAAGCATACTATGATCTATCTATCTAGACAGGCAGAAAATATATAGCTGAAATTTCCGTAAGCAGAGTACAAAGGTTCCAATTTTTCCACATCCTCACCAACACTTAGTTCCCTTTTTTTTTTTTTTTTAACATTAGCCATCCTAGTGGGTATGAAATGGTATTTCATTGTGGTTTTGATTTGCATTTCCCTGATGGCTAATGATGTTGAGAATGTTTTTATGTGCTTGTTGGCCATTTGAATATCTTCTTTGGAAAAGTGTCTATTCAAAGCCTGTGCCCATTTTTTAAAATTGGATTGTCTTTTTGTTGTTGAGTTGTAGTTCTTTATATATTGTGGATACTAATCTTTATCAGTATATGATTCACCACAGTATTTTAAATATTTAAAAAACTGAAGACAATACAGAAAGTGTATGACAAATTATGACAAAACAAATTAATGGAATGTCTTACAGCTATTCCAAATTTTATTTATAAAATGTATTAGCATGGGAAATGTTTATGCTATAATGGAATGTATAAAAAAATCAAGGTTAAAAATTGCATATTGAATATGACTGTAATTATGTTAAAAAAAATCTAAGCACAGAAACTTAACTGGAACAAAAAAAAAAAAATACCATGTTAACAGTTGTTATCTTTTTATGGAGTACTACCTGTGGTACTGTCTTATTCTTACTTTTTTTCCATTTTAAAAATTGTCTATTGTAGAAACATATATAATGAAAAAAAGGATTAAAATTTGAAGTGTGTGTGTGTGTGTGTGTGTGTGTGTCCATCCATCCATATCTTCCTCTGTCCTATGCACAGGTCCTTTGGAGTGCTGCTGTGGGAAATATTTTCCCTGGGATATATGCCATACCCTAGCAGAAGCAACCAGGAAGTTTTGGAGTTTGTGACCAGTGGAGGACGGATGGACCCACCTAAGAACTGCCCCGGGCCAGTGTATGACTCTCTTATGGACATTTCTACTAGTTATTAAGCACAGTTTTTCTTTTCAAATGATATCTACGGCCACATATGCTTATTTATTTTAGAATTAAGGGGCAGATAGCTGACCTCGTTTAACATGCCCCAAGATAGACATGTTTCTGAGACTTTAATGAGATGGGTTTGTCCTTGGCCTCTGGAAAGCAATAATGCCAAGCCAGAAAAGGGATCTGCCTGGGGGTTGTGGACTCACCAAGCCTGCACTCCACAAGAGTCTCCTGAGACTTCGAGTCCCATCCTCAATTCCTGCTACCCTACACCATATGTTTGGATCTCCTTTAAATGTTCCCTGTGTTCTCTGTGGTCTTTCACCTCCTTCCCACAAGCAAGGCAGATGAGAAATAGAATATGCAGTCCCAAAAGTGGAACAGAGTGAGAGGAGTCCTGTTTAAAGTAAACACCAGCCTGTCTGTGTTCATGAGCTCTGATGTTTGAATCATTATGCCAGACACTATTCCTCGACCCATCAGCAGAGGGCAGCAGGATCTAGCTGAGGCACCACCCTCAAAGATGAGTGTGCCACCCCCGTTCCATTCAGAAAAGTGCTAGGGAGAAAAATGTATTTTCCATGCTTGTGTTTCTCCTGATTTTCGTAAATGTGCTTATTCTTCTTTTAGATACCGGATAATGACCCAGTGCTGGCAACATCAGCCTGAAGACAGGCCCAACTTCGCCATAATTTTGGAGAGGATTGAATACTGCACCCAGGTATAAACATTCTTCCCCTTGGCCAGAATTTACTCCATATGGAAAAGTTTTTACATGGCAAGTTGTGAGAATGGATGCTAGCGATCTATAAAGTGAAATGCTTGGTATCTCAGTTTGCCCATTTTGTAAAGTAAATACTAGAAACTGCCATGTTCTCCACCAGCACATGACACAGGGCCAGACGCTCAATAACATTAGAGAATCAGTTCAATTTGCAAGTATTAACTCAGTCCCTACCAGGTACCTAATATTTTATTAGACAGAACCGGAGTTTCAGAGAAGTATGGAACACACCTGCTCTCAAATAGTTTGTAGTCTGGATGGAGAAATTTTAACATGTGAAATAACTGACAGTATCTAATTGTTAAGTTATATGCTGCATAAGGGAAGGGGTCTGGTAATCTGGAGACATTTTAACATCATCAATAGCATTTGCATAGTATTTATAAAGCACAAATCACTTTCCACGAATTTCATTTTATCCTCATTGAGGTAAGTATAATATCCCCATTTTACAGATGAGGAGCTGAGGTTTGGAGAGGTTGTCCAAGCCACACAGTTTTTGGCAGTCTCGTAGGTCCCCATGCAGATCCCTTGCCCATTTCCTTCAGTAATGAGTGTAAATTGTCACTTCTCTCCCTGACTGCCAGCAGACAACTATGCCTCCCATCTTATCGAGAAAGCAGAGGTTATGGGGTGAGAATTCCCTCAGTTCCCTCCCTGTCTCCAATACAAGCTCATCTGCATCTGCACCCACTCTCACCAGCTTCCTTCCAGTGTCATTGGAGGTCCTAGAGCCTGCTGGTCAAGGCTGATCCCTCCGCCAGCCACACCACTGCCCCCCAGGGGCTTTCCATCGGTGTATCTCCTCTCTTCACTGTATCTGCTTCCTTCCCCTTTCTTGGCTCTTATTTTGTCAGAATACTACATTCTGGAGAATGCTTTTAGAAAAGACAGACAATAAGTAACTACCTCTCTAAATTCTCCAATCTTAATTGTGACCAAAAAAGTATACATTTTCAAATTAAAGTCATTTTCTAGCCTCACCATTCCTTTCTCGCGGGTACTTCAAGCTCGGTAGTTGGTGAGCTAGCATTTATCTAGTTGGACTTCACTTGCCATGTTACTAGGGGTTCTTTCAGAGAACTTTATGTTCAATGAAATTTTAAGTTGTTATAGTGTAATATTAATGGAATACACCCACTTAAATACATACACTTAAGAGTAATTTTTCTCCTAAGCATGTACAGTAATATCCTTCTTAAAAGTAGGTGGTTTTATACAAGCATATTTGAAATGACTCACTATGGAAATTAACAATAAACAAGGAGAAAACTAAAGGGTGAAAAGAGAATACAAAGGTATTTTTTTGCTGGTGAATATCAGACCAATGTGTTTTTCTGTTAAACTCAAGTAATGGAGGCCTTTTCTCAATTTGCGTAAAATATTAATGAATTCAATTTCCCCATATTTAAGTTTCCTTCCACAAATTTTCCTTAAACCTCTGGCAACTGCTTCTGCTTTTCTACATGACAACCTATTAATGTAAGAATATCTAGCACAAAATTGATTTTGTATATGTTTTATTCATTACCAATTGCCATCAAGTCTTTTCAGACTCATGGAGACCCTACCTGTGCCAGAGTAGAACTGTGCTCTACAGGGTCTTTAGTGGCTGATTTTGTGGAAGTAGATCAACAGGCCTTTCTTCCAAGGCACCTCTGGGTGGACTCAAACCTCCAACCTTTTGGTTAGCAGTGGAGAGCATTAACCCTTTGCACTACTGAGGGACTCATTTTACCCATTACACCTCAGTATTACCTGGTTTCCATAAAAGGCACCATCACATCTAAACAAGTGAAAGAACTGCTGCACTATGATACCTGTCCATGTAATGATGTGATGATACAATGCAGAAAAGGTTATAATCAAGTGTAACCCAGATATGATGAAAATGCTAGATAGCTGGGGAAGAACAAAAAATAAACCTTGTAAGCCACCACGGTGTGTGTCTCTCTTCTCTCCTCCCCTCTCCTCCTTCCTTTTCCCCTCTTCTCTTCTCTCCTTCCTGCCCCCACCCCCCACACACACCTGAAGTCAAACATAGACTTTTCTGTTTAGTTGGAAGGATTTTATTAATAAACTGGAATAACAAAAAATAACAACTAATTCATCATGTTTTTTACAAATTCATTAATCTATAAGGTTTGCCAAAAGGTCACCTCTGCAAAGCTCTTCCTGAACCCCTTCAGTGCCCCAGGCACTTGGGTGCCCCTCCTAGCTCCCTGTACACCGTCCATTATAGCACTTATCCTCTGAGCTCTTCAAGGGTAAATATGATTTCACATTCACTTCTTATCCCCGCTATTCATAAAGTTTTCACTGGCTAATTCTTTTCAGAAGTAGACTGTCAGGTCCTTCTTCCTAGTCTGTTTTAGTCTGGAAGCTCAGCTGAAACCTGTCTGCCATGGGTGACCCTGCTGGTATCTGAATACCGGTGGCATAGCTTCCAGCATCACAGCAACATGCAAGCCCCCACAGTATGACAAACTGACAGACATCTTATCCCCTGGTGCCTATAAATTAATATACTCTCAGTAACTATTGAATGGTTTCCTCAACTGCAGATATGTTTAGAAGAGGTCATGCCTATGGTAACCTTCCAGATCCGGTATGTTTTGTCTGTGATTCTAACTTTTAATCAATTTGTTTCTCCTACTGGTAGGATCCAGATGTAATCAATACCGTGTTGCCAATAGAATATGGCCCACTTGTGGAAGAGGACGAGAAAGTGCCCATGAGGCCCAAAGACCCCGAGGGGATTCCTCCTCTCCTAGTGTCTCCTCCTCAAGCGAAACCGGACGGCGAGCACAGTCAGGCAGCCCCACCTCCTCTGCCCACCGCCTCCACCGGCAGAGCCGGGAAGAAAGCGGCTGCGGCCGAGGTCTCCGTCCGAGGCCCTCGAGGGCCAGCCGGGGGAGGGGGACACGTTAACATGGCATTCTCTCAGTCCAACCCACCATCAGAGGTGCACAAAGTCCAGGGATCCCGAAACAAACCGACCAGCTTATGGAACCCAACCTACGGCTCGTGGTTTACAGAAAAGCCTGACAAAAAGAACAGTCCTGTAGCCACCAAGAATGAGCCACGTGAGCAGGGAAAGGTGGGCCTCGAGGGGAGCTGTACCACGCCGCCCAGCGCTGCGGCGGGGAGACTGGCGGGCGCCTCCCTGCTGCTGGAGCCATCTTCGCTGACCGCCAGCATGAAGGAGGTCCCTCTGTTCCGGCTGCGCCACTTCCCCTGTGGAAACGTCAACTATGGCTACCAGCAGCAGGGCCTGCCTTTGGAGGCCACCACAGCCCCTGGAACAGGCAGTTACAAGGACTCCATTCTGAAAAACAAGAACGTGACCCAGCCGGGGCCCTGAGCCTGCTGCGAACTCATTTCTCTTCCTTGGGAACCCTAAGCCCGAGGCAGAGCCCAAGTGATAGTTCCTCCACACACCAGAGACCAAATGTCATTTTTCATTCTGTGCCAACTTGTTTTGAAGTGCCACTTAAAAAAAGATGTATTTTCATGCTTTGGAAAGGTTTTGAGCATGGGTTCATCCTGTTCTTTCAAAAGAAGAAAATAGACGAGTGATAAACAGAAGGCCGGGATTTGGTTGCATAAGGTTTTTATGCATGGTGGTTGTGTACTTCCTTATACTTCTTTGTGTGTGCTCTGCTTCAGTGTAGTCAGAATTAGCTGCTTCTGTGTTTCATAGCTGCAGTCATAGATGTTTCCTTGTTGATGTGGATGTGGACCACTTGAGGGGAGAGGGAGCGGAAATAAAGGAGTTGTTTGTAATGCTTCACCATGGGGAAAGACATTCTTTACTTGGAAAAGAAAATTCATATACAACTGAAACGTCACTTTGATACTTTCAATTGTGCTGATTCATCTGACAATTGTGAACACGTGGTGAACACTTCCAGTAGCATTAGAGAAAATGTGTATATGTTCATTTAAACGAAACGCAGACATTCACAATGCTTTGAGGATGATAAAACACCAGTATAGATCCAGAGATTCAAGCATCCTATTAATTAATATACCTCATGCCTTAAGAAAATTATCCTACTAAAAAACTGAGTGTGAGGTGTCCTACTGGATTTAAAACTCAAGATACAAATTATTACTTATTTTAAAAGTTTCCATTAACTAAACTCTGATCGTTAAGACACAAAACTTTCAAGCAGCAGTGATACATCAAAGCCCAGAAACATATGCACTCATGGGTATAAGTGTTAATATGTTTTAAACCAAAAACTGCTAACAGTTTCAGTCATGAATCCACCAAATTGAAACGCTTCTACTTGTAGCAACAGACTGGGCCAGTGGATTAACAGGCACCCCAGTGATCGTGAGGTGGTTCTAATGCAGTCCCCTGCTCTTCCAGTGCTCACCAACATTTTCTCTCCTTTAATCATGGGACCCTAGGGTACATGCGAACACAAATTTGCTGAAATATACATAGCATAATTTTTATAGGTGTCAAATGCGCATTTAAAGCAAAGTATTTTTTCTCTAGGCGGCAATGAGTGAAGGAATTAAGCACTTGGTGCGCTGAGGACAGTGACATGGTATAGTGGGAGTTCTAAACTTGGTTTTCATAGACGAAATTTATTTCTATGAAAATGAATTGGGAATCTGTTAAATTTTTCTTACATATTTATGCAATAATGCTTTACTTTTTATTATCAGTTTTCATTTTCTTCTGTTTTTCTGCTTCTCCATTCTCATACCCACTTTCTTATAATAGCTGTGCTAAAGCATCACCTTGGTAGGAAGCGTGTTTGATTACACACGAGGCACCGCAGCATTCCCAAGCAGCAGGACTTGATTCCCTGCTCTGTATGTGTATGTGTGACCAGTTAGAGCATCAACCCAATCTAAAGTATCGCTCTGAACGTCAGAAAGCTATTCTGTTCCAAGTCTGTACCAGACAACTGTTCATTCTCTGAATGCCGCTGCCGTGTCCTAGCGCTGTAGTCCTTGGCATCCTGTAGAAGCACTGATACGCTGGAGACCACTTTCTTATCTGCTTAGCTGCCAAAAGTATTGTCATCAGACACACATGAAGATGAAATGTCACTAAGCTCATCTCTAAATCACTGTGCCGGTCAGCTTGGGTTCATGCCAGGCACAGAAGTAAACAGTCTAATTATATAAACTGTAATCTAACTCACAAGCCACCTGAAGGGGCTCAAGAATCACACTTTGAGAAACACTCCTAAAGGGTAATGATAGACAAGCTGTCAAAAACTGAGAAACATGGTTTCGTTTTACATTTGTAACCATAGTAACCAATTAGAGAGAGTGCTACCATGGTTAAACAGACAACTCTACTGTTATTAATGGGGGGAAAATTGGATCCCTTGCTATTCTTAAAAACTGTAAATCCATTACATTTTCAGGTTGTGCCTTATTACCACTGAAATTGATTTGTTGATTGATTCTAATCGTCTTTACTGGTATCAATTTTCATGTAAATGATAGTCAAGTCTTAAGAAATGCCTGCATACACGGATAATAAACAGCTCCACACTGAGATGTGAAGGCCACAGTTGTTTCATTTAAGCCAGTGTAACCCCTGGGAGTCAGCATCATATCAATCTGGACTATTGTCCCCTTGCACTTGCTCCAGCCAGACAACTACAGCAATTCATATGGATGCTGCAAACTCAATATTTATTAGCAAAGAAAGTTCCACCTAAAATTTGTACAGGCACAATTAAAGTTTGCAGAAACCCTACCAAACCCATTGCTGCCGAGTGGATTCCGACTCATAACGCCCCTATAGGACAGAGTAGAACTGCCTCCTGGAGTTTTCAAGGAGCAGCTACCAGGCTTCCAAAGTTAGCTTGCAGAAGCTATGTTAATTAAGTCATAAGTTTTAATTATTTATATTCCACGTCTATAAAAGAGGCCCACTAAAAGTTCACAAACTATTGTTTTGGGAAATTGGTAATTTGTGAGGAATGACCAGTTTGTTAATACGTGGCAGCACTGCAAAAATATAGCAAATCAAAATAGTGGTAATAGATGTATCTTTAAAAAAAAAAAAAAAAGTATGATTCTCTTTAGTTAAAAGTCTGGATTCTCTTCCACCACTCAGGGCTCTTCATCCTGGTTTTGCCTGGGGTATCTGACCTGTCTGTACCTCCTATTTTCATATACAAAATGAGGATGGCACCCTCCCTTTCTCACTTCCCCTTAGGGAGGTTATAAATGTGTGAAAATACAAGCACTCCACCTTAAACCGCTTTAAATTCTCACGGGACACGGGGTTGGTGCAGGGAGAATTTAAAGGCAGATGTGTCAATCTATTCCCTACTCTTATGCCCACTCATCTTCACCCTCTTAGTTCTTCCATCCACGCCATGTTTCGCTTCAGCTCTCATTTTTTAATGACAGTAGCAGGAACCCTACCAGGACCAAGTCCGTTTCAGCTCAAAGGAAAAAAAAAAAACAAGTGTAAAGACTCTCTACCACATTTAGAACTACATTCTAAGGTTTAAAAATAAGCACCACAGAAAAGAACACATTTCATCAATTTGAACAATTCTTTTTCTAATTGTTGTTATCTCCATATAGAACTTGGTAAACTCTACAACTATATTATGTAACTGCAGATTATCTTTGTTCTGTAAAATGTGACACCTTAATACAGCCAAACTGACAGGGCACAGCACTAAGGAAGTCTAAGTGATGGGACTAGTTTAACAGACTTTCTCCAGTAACAGCAGGATAAAATTCATAGAGCTTTGTAGAGCTAAAAGGAGATGCATTTGAATGCAAGACTACTCCAAATAACAGGCTTCCCATGATAAGATTCACAAAAGTGTATAAAGTGTATTGTCAATCTGTCTTTAACTAATGATTTTAAATGTGTCCCCAAAGAACACAAAGTTTAACTTTGGTAATTTCATTGCAGCAGATGATTCCCTATGTTGTTGTGTGAACATACAAAACAAAAACCAGCTTTCCCATAAACTCAACGTGATGCCCTAAAATAAAAGATAATTACTGAGAATAAACAGTTAAGTCTTCTATTAAGATTCTATTTTCATTTGGTACAGTGAGTGGGTCAACTTAATTTTTAATAAACTATTCAAGTACAAAGCTATTTTTAGCTCTAGCTTAACAATTTTAAAACATTTTAAAGCTTAGTAAGAACAAACTATTATATACAATTAACTGTTGTCCTTGTTGTTGAGTCGATTCTGACTCATGGCAATCCCATGTGTGCAGAGTGGAATTGTTCCATAGGGTTTTCAAAGCTGTGACCTTTCAGAAGCGGATCACCAGGCCTGCCTTCCAGAGCACCACTAGTCTTTCAGCTAGTGGTCGAGTGCTTAACCATTTGTGTCACTCAGGGACGCCATATACAATTAGTAGGGGGAAACATATGAACTGTAACCACAAAACTAAAGCAACAACTTTCTTCATAATAGTAAAACATAAAGACGGCACTACCAGGCTGACCTCAGAAAAACTGTAAAGACCAAAGTTTGTTTTTAGTGCCTTCCCATGTCCACTTCTTAAATTCCTCTTCTTGACACCTTCAAGCTGTTTCTCCAATCCCTCAGCTTACTAAAGCCTACTTGCCTCTTTTTAAGTAATTCTTCAAAATGATTTATTCCTCCATCACCAAAATGCTCGTTCAGTAGGCTGATACCAACTTGTTAGTTGAACTGCAGTTCAGTTGGCTGATACCAACTTGTTAGTTGAACTGCAGTCCTTATTAACTCACAGTAAGCATTAGTAACCATAGTATTAACATTCCCTAAAATATTTACATTGTAAGGTTACTTGTCACCATAGATGAATATCATATTGAAAACATTTCAGATGATTATAATATTTTGGATGGGTTACCACTCTTCAGTCACTTGAGAAGCAGCAAGCTGACTGGGTAGGAGTTGAAAGACCTAGGTACTAGACTACAATTACCTACTTACGTGACTCGGGAAACTCATTTAAAACCTGAGGGGTCTGGTCTCAAACATCCCTTCCAACTCTGAAGTCCATGACTCTATAAGAAGGAAGACTTCACCTCTGTGAAAGGCAAATCCCAATATCCAGCATGTAATCAGTAGGACATGACCAGGGTGTGTGTGTATGTTCTTCTCCATGACCCTGATTCATAATTCATTTAGAGACAAAGCCAATTAATTCAGTGCATAACCCCAGCGAGCCAAATTATATTTAATCTTTATAAAGAATTAACTAGAAAGATGAGTGTCAGTTCTCTGTTTATTGTTTCTATTCAAAGACCTCCTTAACAAATCATAAAATGATTAACAGTTGTGAGGTTAATCAGGGGTGGTTTCCCGAAAGTAGGAAAACAGGAACGACTATGAGAATCATGTCCATTTAATGACCCTCAACCTTCAGTGTCACGCTACTGTCTCTCTCGTGGCATTTATTACAATTACAGCTTTGTTAGCAAGTAAAATCATAAAAGATGCCTTTTGAAGGCTATCGTTTACCACACCTAATATTTGATGATATATCAGATGTACTTTCAATTGTCACTCTGCAGCTCTTCAGTGCTCATCCCCAAATAAGGTTTAACAAAGCCTAGAATAAGCTGGATGCTGGAGACCAGGAAGTGTCTGTGGAGTCAGGTATCCCTCAACAAGTGTGTGATGGTGCAGTTATGAAAAAGACTCCATCAGTCAAGGAGTCCTCTCCCCCAGTTACCACAGGATTGGGCAGAACCTCTCTTTCAAGTTTATAGAGATACCATTGCCACTGGATGGCAACTGCTGGAAACTGTTTTTTGACTGCTATAGCTTTATAGTAGATCTAAAAATAAAATACCCAAAAAGATAGCCATTGTAAACATCTCACCAAAAGATAAGATTGTGAAGACTGCCAGCAAATTTGCTACATTGCAGTGCAAGTAACAGTTGAGAAAAAAAATAATTTGAATCCTTCTGCATTATTCTCAAAGTAGTATTTATATAGTATTTGACATTTCTCAGAAGAAATAATTTTAAAGACAGAAATTCTTTTTCCTTGTTTATGTACCAGTAAGCAGCTGGAGATGTTTTATAAAGTAAAAAAAGTAAAACAGAGCACCGCATGGATTTCCTCTGTCACACACCAGGGGGTGGGAGGGAGGCTTCAAGACTCTCTAGCTAGTTCTTAATTCCCTAAGTTCTATTTCCTTCAAGAAGGAGACATGATCATTTGAGAAAATTACAATATTTTTAATTGATATGTGTAATCTATTGGAATTCATATTAGAAACTCATTTTTATTGGTAGGTTCCATATAGGGGACTGAATGTTTTCAATTTCTCTTCTGCTCTACTTATTGATAATACAAAATCCACTTCCCCCTGCCATCGAGACTTTTTATAACTATTAAAATTCATTTTAAAATCTATTTTAGGGATTTTTGCAAAGATACTAGATAGTAATGCCTATCCTTCCTAACAAGAACTGTTAGGGGCAGCCAATATCATTAACACTGTTGACTGAATTTCAGGCTGAATCTCCGAAGTCCTATCAAAGAAGAAAAAGAATAGCTTGAAGCTGTGCATATCATTTTTACATGATTCATTTCCATGTCAGTCTGATTTTATTTGTTACATGAAAAATAATTCAGTTTTTAAGAAAGGAAGTCTACTTCATGTAAAGCCACGAAGAACCTTATCAAGCTGGAGTTTAAAGAACTTAACGTTTATAAGACTGACACAGGCCAGGGAAAACACAGACAGCATTTGTATATTTAAACCTATTCTTTAGAAATGCCTAAATTTCAAATTCAGTATAGTGTAAGTAGATTTCTTAGACTAGTGATTTAATTTCACTTTGCCAATTCATAAGATTCTATATTATATAATGCTGAGACCAAATTCCTCCTGACCAAGAAGCCTATTGGGGTGTGTGTATGTGCAAATGTGTAAATATCTAAATGCCTACAGTAGAAACACACTCATGTGTCTGCACTCATTTATGATTTTACAGTGGAATCTAGACTGATGAATATTTTTTAAATGACACCAGTGATCATTTGAAACAGGTTATATTTTAAGCTAACAGCCTCCATTTAAATACCTACAATCTCTTTCCTCTCCATAAGCCAGAACTCAGCGGCCCTCCTCGGCACCCCCACCCCCACCAGACTTCCCTGTTTGAAATGTGCAGTGAAGGATGAACAGGTGTAAAATACATACTTGCTGCTGCTTTGTACTCATGAGAATTCTAGTCACCAAAGGATATTCTAAAGAGAAAAGGGGAAAAAGTTTCCCCACCCCTTGGTGCCTTTCTCCCCAAGGGAGAGGCTATAAGCCAGAAAAAATTTTATTTCTACCAAACATAATACAAATATATTATTCTCAATAATATGTGCCCATCTACTCTAACTCCTCCACATATATTTCTTTCTTCCCTCCTGTAAAAAGGAGCATTAGCAAAATTTTAGGCAGAAAAATTTCTTTTGCCTATGCAAAGGCATCATATATTCTGCTTTTAATAAAATCTCAGTGGCTATTTAACTTGTTCAGCCTATACACAGCTTCATTAGGAACACTTGTCGCATACGCAGGCAGCCTGTGTAACACTATTTATAAATAAGGGCCTATGTACCAAGGGATATTATTAAACAGTTACAAAAAATATGTGATGATGGGAGTTTTGTACTAACTACTGTATATGTATTATACGTATAAGTGTAGTGAAGCAAAGGGCATGAAGAAAACTTAAAAATTCTTCTATTGACTTGCAATGTGGTGATACGTATTAATGTCTCTGAGTCAATCATTTAGATAACAGATGCACAGTGAGTAGTTAAAATTACTAGACCTGTCTCTCAAATAAGACTGATTCTTAACATGTTAGGTTTCTGGCAACTGGCCAATTATCATATGTTCTAAATAGGTAGCCTCAAAACACAATTCTAACTGAAACAAAAATGCTTAGCATGGGAGTCCAGCACTATGGACAGTTCACTCTAGCTGCATTAGATCACGCATATTACCATGTTCTCTCAATTATCATCATATGAAAATAGAATTCCAGAAGCAGTCCGAGGCAGAACAGTTAAGCAGTCATCTTAAGTAATCCTGTTGTGGCTCTCCTCCCCGTTTCCCTAGCCCTGCCACCACATCTATCTGCTATGTGTCACTCTTGGGACAAAGCTGGGCAATCATGATTCAAACTTCTCCTGTCCCCCTTCCTTCTTGACCTAGCAAAATTTACATGTGCTATGACCTAGTCTCTCAGGGCCTAGTCTCTGAAGCTAGCTAGGTAACAGCTATATTTTCAACAATCAGTGGTCTTTACTGCATTCGTTCACTCAACAACTGTTAACTGAGCATGTACTAGGTGCCAAGTATTATTCCAGATGTCAGAGATAAAGTGATGAACAAAACAGTAAAAATCCATCCTTCAATCTAGTCGGTTAGAGAGAAATACATAAGTAAAAGTCTGGCGTGACCAACAGTGGAAAATGCTAAGAAGAAAAATAAAACAGGAGAGGGGGATAAAGAGTTCTGGGGAGCAGGGTGCAAGGGAGTCATACCAGGATTACAAAGTGTCCATTCAAATGCAGCAAACATCTGTATCTGAACATTTCTAAGCTCTTAAAAATATTTCCCCCAAATTATCTAAAATATAAAAATAAAGCTCTCAAGTAGAATGTAGGTTATGATTTATACCTGTTTTTTTTTTTTTAAATCTAAATTCAAAGTGTTCCATCTGCCCTAAATAAACAAATGAAGCCCTAGCTGTATAAGAGGTTGAAGAGATGTTGGAAAACTACAGAAACACGCTCTTTTCTAAAATGACTCTCTACTAATGAAAACAATACTTACAAGAAGATGGCTAAAAACATAACTTTACTTGTTGAGGAGAAAGTATGATACCTTTTAAGACTATTGGGATAGGACAAATCCAAGCCATTTCTAACAGAAAAAAAAATAGTATGTAGCCTGAGCTGCTGAGAAAAGGACAGTTGCAGATAGGGTAAATGACAAGATACAATTCCAAAACCACAACAGCTTCCCATTTTATTAATACTCAAGAAGTAACCATTTTATTAATACTCAAGAAGTAAACTTTGGATGACATTTAATAAGTCAGACACAAATGAAAACATCCAATTTGTATGTATATTATACATAAACATATACTTTATATGGATTTAATAATCTTAATCTAAGTATGAGAAAAACAATTGTTTCTTTAGCCTCGAAAATAAATCCAGTGTTGGCATTTACTATTTCTAATCTGGAGTGTTTTATACCCGACAGGAAGAACTGTGGCCATTCAAGGCCAGCACAGTCAACAGACCTCATGCTAGGGTACAAATAGAGTTTTTAAGCAATAATCTATATAATAAAATAAGTTTACTTTTGAATTGCAGTACATTTTCTTCAATAAATAAAAATATACTTGGATTATAAAGCAGCCTTATTTTACAAATGTATTTCAGGAAAATAGCTCTAGCAGTCTTTGAAATACCACACTTTAAAAAAGGCAACAAAGCAACAGGATTTAGATTAAAAATAGTATATTGCAAAATAGTTTAACATATTATTTCTAAGCACAAAGAGAGCTCCATTCTGAAGGATACTTTTAATCATATAAAGGAAACTGTTCCAATATTTCTGTGGTAACATAAAGTCTAAATATCTACAATAAAAGATAAATCTTTTACACATATACAACACAAACGTCAGTACATATCCACAACGTAAGCGCTTTCATTATTACATCACTCAATTATAAAGCTTAGATTTGTTAACGTGTGCACAGGAAAGAAAGTAAAAACTTGATACAGTTCAGGAGCTTTATAACAGGCTGAACTCTGCCACAATTGCAAACACAGCACCAGTTTCATGAATAATAAAACAAGAAAGTCAAGATATCATAAACACTTAATGAATTACTACACTCTTCCCAACATATTTTATTTTGCTCTCTTATCTTAAACACATTTTTTAAAAATGTTTTTCATATCCCAGGAGGAAATGATGACAAATTCTCCATAAAGATGAAAGTGCATCGTGTTTTAAAAGTGCTTCTCGTGTGTGTGTATGTGTATTTTACAGATAAGTCCAATAAGAAGGCTAAATCATTATGTGCAAAAAAAATTCTAATTATGACTTGAATTCATAAACGTTAATCATGGGTTTCTGGAGTCATCTGAATGAGGCAGTCAAGCAGCACAGAATTAAAATCTGAGATTACACACACAGTGTGGACGAAAGAGCGCTGAGCCACAAGGCAGGAGGCCAAGCTCTGTGCTCAGCTCTGTCAACCAGCTAGCTAAGTGGCCTCTGTTCTAGAACAACTGCCTTTGATTTGCATTTCCTTACTTGGCAATGGGCGAGAGACTGAGCTGGAGGGCCGCTAAGTCCCCATCCAACCCTGAAATTCTAACTTAGCTTTACATTCAGCATCCCTGAAAGGGCAAATAATTTACAGAAAAATATGAAAATACTCTAGTCATCTACCTATGATTCTTTTCTTGTACTTATTAATAATAAAGCACAGAAAGGGATTAAAAACTCCAAAACTACTCACAGGAAAATGTTGTGTGAATGCCATGTATTAATCAAAGCTAGTGAAAACCTTCACAATTAACGGGCACTACGAAAAATCCAGTATCGTGCAAAACTGAAACAGTAAGCAAAGTAATACATCAGGTGGTAACCTAATGGTGCATTTTTTTCCCTAAGTACCAGAATTTTTGTGGGTATAAGGCTTTAAAAATTTATTTTTAAATTATTTTAAGAGAATCACAGAAATGTAATATTTCTGTTATGAGTATCGGGCTGGAAGTCATACTTCTAGATTTTTAAAGGATTCTCTCTGAAATGTTATACACCCACTCCTCACTTATCAACATGGTTAGGTTCCAAAGACCAGGTTATTTTGCAAAAATTGCATTATGTGAGAGTCCAGGCTGCACCCTGGACTTCAGCGGGTGTTCCCCCACTCCCCGTTGGGTGCCCCCAGCATGCCCTTCCCCACCACCGGGAGCCCATGGGGGTTGAGGGTTGTTGGTGGTGGTGGTTGGAGGTTGCTGGCAGCCTCCAGGGCAGCAGGGGCCCACCATCACCTGGCTGTGCTCCAGGCATCAGCGGGGACCACTGCACCTAACATCTGCACCTTCCCGCTCCACCGGCCCCAGAGACAGTCTTTGGTGACAGGCAGCTCCCAGGCCTGCAGGCAGGTGAGGTCTGACCACCTGGGCCCAGTGGAGGCTGCAAAGGTGGCAGAGAAGCCTCTTTAGAAGAAGAGACTTCCGAGCCCCCTACCCGACTCCTGCGGCCTGACTGCCCCTGCTCCCTGCTGGCTGTCCGCTCATCCCGTGCTGGCCACTGTCCTGGCCGGCTGGTTTCACACCGGGTTAACACTCTCACTCCCTCTCACAAACCTCTCCCTCCTCCTCCTCCTCTAGCCCTGGCTCCTCGTTAATGCACAAAATAGTGGGATAATTGATGTCTTTACTATTGTCATAGATGCAATATATCAGATAACCGAGATAGTTGATAAGTGAGGAATAGGTTTAATGGTTTTTGTGAAGAGAATTATATTTTCGACATTTAAATAATGGCTAGATGAAGTGAACCACTTACCATGGACTCTATCCTATACACTGTGTTATATTTATAGACTTATATACTAGTTCTAGCCTGTGTGTGTATGTGTACACACACACGTATATACATACACCACATAGTATACTAATCTACTAGAGCTCGTTTAATTCAACAATTCTCATCCACAAGCTTTGACCCATTAATGCCCCGGTAGGTTACCCTGCTTGGTCTAACTAAGACTCCGTGGCTTGGCTTACATGTAAAGTAGCGCCTGCCACCCACTGTGCCATCGTTCTTTCCCTTGGCACTTCGGAGCTCAAGTCCAAGCCAGACACCGGAGGCGAAGTCTGTGGGGCCCACATACCTAACAGTACCCATCTCATTAGAACTCGTCAGGAGGACCTGGGAGCCCTCTCGCAGCTTCACGCTCCCTTCAATACTGGTCGTAGTGCTGCTCCAACTACGACGTAAAGCAGCTTTTGATCTGTTTAGAAGGGGAAAAGTAAGAGAAATTCTTAGGTGTGAAAGGCACATAATACAGTTTTTCATATCCACTTCCACTGCCAGATTCAGAATTCATTGTTTTAACTCACGAAAGAAAACACTTTATGATCATAACTTGATTTAGAAAAAAAAATTCTAAACAGCAGCATACTTTGATTTGACATTTAAAGTCTTTCTCGACTGTTTTAATACACTGCAGTAGCCTGGATTTAAGATTTTACTTGCAATTTCTGAATAAACATATGCTTTCATTAAATAACAACCAGAAAAATATCCATACCCATTCAACTGTTATCAATACAATCAAATAAAGCAAAATTACCCTGAGTTCATTTTTAAAATATTTCTCTATATGAAAACAAATTTTAAAAACTATTAATCCACAACTTCGGGAAATAAATTTGTATATATGATCTATATACAAACCCCAGTTACACTTAAGGGCTTACTACCCTCCCTGCCATTAAAATTACAAAGGGTCTTAGTTGCCTTGAGTAAGGAGCCCTGGTGGTACAACAGTTATGCTCTCGGCTGCTAACCAAAAGACAGGCAGTTCCAACCCACCCATGGGAAAAAGATCTGGCGATCTGCTGCCATAAAGATTACAGCCTACAAAACCCTATGGGGTAGTTCTACTCTGTCACCTGGGGTGGGTCACTATGAGTTGAAATCGACTCCAGGACACCTAACAACAAGAGTTGCCTTGAGCAGGATTCTTTCCTTTTCTCTACAATGAAACGTTACTTATAATGTCCTATAGATGTCTCCTAGCCCCTGCCAATAACCTGACTTTATAACAAAACTACTTGAGACCCCAAATAAACTCATATAAGGCCTCAAAGCCAATACTGTCCCAAAGCTTCCTCCACTTTTAAGGAGAAGTAGCTGACCCTGAAACCCACAACAGAAACATTACCTGGGATCTAGTTGCCTTATGACCTGAGACCTTCCAAAACAGCTGTCCAGAAAAAACCACCAATGCTACCTGGAGCCTTCCCCTCCCATCTCAACTTGCGCACCCCTCCTCCAAAAGAAATCCTTCTCCCCACCCCCAGAGTAGATACAATTAAGAGCCTGTTACCCAAACTGCACAGGACCTTATTTTGAACAGAACCTGGGTCCTGTTTATTTTACATTTTATTCCACTTTCTGTATTTTTTTAAACACCATCACGCACAGTGTCTCAGTTGGTAAAAAAGAGCAGGTATCAGTCAGTCCGATTTTATGGATAAGAAAATTGAGGCTCAATTTTCGAGGCCAACTCTTCAGACAGGAATTGGACTGGACTGTGGGACATAAAGTGATACTCGTGAGGAGTGTGTCTCTTAGCTCAAGTAGATACAAGAGACTAAACGGGCAGCTTCTGTCTGGAGGTGAGATGGGAAGTCATAGAGGGTTAGGAGCTGGTTGAATGGACATGGGGAATCAGGGGTGGAAAGCAGGAAGGTGCTGTCACAATATGGGGAGAGTAATTAGGGTCATATAACAATGTATGTATAAATTTTTGTATGGGAGACTAACTTGAAGTGTGAACTTCATTTAAACTACAACAATTAAAAAAAAAAAAAGAAAATTGAGGCTCAGACACTTGTCCAAAGCCACATTTGCCAGTAAGAGGATTCTAGTTAGAAAATACGGTGAAAAAAATTATTTACCATGTCAAAGGCACAATACAATAAAAATGTTAACAAAGAAATATGCAATACCTATAAGAAAAATCAGGAAGAACATAAAAATTACTGAAGGACATAAAAAATAAAAATGAAAGAGCCTTGTTTCTGGATATAAACATATGAGTCAATTCTTTCCAAATTCACCCTCAAAGGGATATTTTTTGCAACCTGACAAAATCACTGTAAATTTCACAAAAACAATGACAATAGCTATCACTTACTGTATGCACTAAACAATTTACATACATTATTTCATTCAACCTCACCCAATCCAGCAAAGTAGGCACTATCTCCTTCTAACAGAATAGGAACCTGAGGCTCAGAGAACTGAAGCTTCGTCTGAGGTCAGAGAGGTGGCAAAGAGCAGAGACGGGATTCAGATCCAGGCTGTCCACATCACTCACTACCGTAACGGATATCAGTAGTTAAGAAAGTGTCAAAAAATGATAATAAGGGAAGATTTACATTGCCATTATATTAAAGTTACAAAAATTAAAACAATGTGGCTCTGGCACAAGAATGTACTTTTAAATGACAATGAAATCTTACAAAAATACACATAATTGTTTCGTGTATGATAAAAAAAATAGAACCTCAATCAGTGGGAAAGGAATGAATATTCAATTAAGGATACTGTAAAAATAGTTAATCGCTTAGGGGAAAATATAAGATTTTTATCACTATATATTAAAATAAATTCTAAACTGATTAAAAGTAAAGCATATAAACAGAAAAAAAGAAAGAATTATAAGAAAATAGAACTGAGTCTTCACACATATATACATACACACATATAGATACAGAGAGAGAGAGGAAGATAGGGCACACACATGCAAGGGCTCAAGTGAGGTTCATATTTTAAAAGTCTGGCAACCGATATTAATTAAATTATGATTCTGGTTTTTCCTATTTATTATTATGCCATAATAATAGCATATTCTTTAAGAACATTGCCAAAGTTACACTGAGGAAAAATATTAAAGAATATGGGAATGTGCTAATAACATATTAAGAGGGAAAAGTCTTTCAAAAGGGTATACAGAGTATAATTCATTCAATTTTACTTAAACTTTCAGACACATGCATTAGAAAAAGCTGAAAAAGACTACCCAAAATGCTTACAGTGATACTCTCATCTGGGTGATAAGACACAGATGATTTCTACCTTCAGTGAGCTTGTCTTCATTTTTCAAATTTTGTATAATCGCCTTTCATAAGCAATAATGTTTTTAAAGAAATAAAAATAAACCTGTTGCCATCAAGTCGATTCTGACTCATAGCGACCCTATAGGACAGAGAAGAACCACTCCAAAGAGTTTCCAAGGAGGGCCTGGTGGATTCGAACTGCCGACCCCTTTGTTAGCAGCTATAGCACTTAACCACTACACCACCAGAGTTTCCAAAGAAAAAAAATAAATACTAAATAAATTCAATATCTAAACCAAAAAGTAATGGTTTGGGTGAACACTTAATGTGTTAATAAGAACGGTTTTGTTCAAGTTATGTTAAAGCTCAAAAAGCCCACAGAATTGAGAAACCTGGAATTACAGTACATTTGAGTGCTATACG
The DNA here is from genome assembly GCA_030035585.1 of Dugong dugon. Lineage (NCBI taxonomy): Eukaryota > Metazoa > Chordata > Mammalia > Sirenia > Dugongidae > Dugong > Dugong dugon. Next base: position 70,453,090 of record CM057473.1, read on the forward strand.
TACTCATTCAAAAACCCTACTGACCACTTCTGAGATGGCAGGCACAGGGCTGGGTTCTAGAAATTTGTGAATAATAATCAGCTCTGCCCCCTCAGCAGAAGGTCATCCAACCACAACAATGTTTCTCTTACCCCTAAGGTCAGGGACAGATCTCCTACTATCTGCCAGCACCTAAGTCTTTTTTGCTCCTTAGAACAGTTATCACCAAACATTCTGATCACGTGCTCTATTAGTAAAAAATAATTTTTAAAAATTACATATTCTCAATAAAAGTATATTTATTTCTTGTTTAAAACAGGTACTGGTGTTGATCTGTACGCGTACTAATAAAGCTTAGTTTATTTTTATTTTTATAGAAAATAAGTATAAGTACTGATTTTTTTTCTCATGCTAACAGATCATCCTGTGCATAACAATACCTGTCGTATAATTCCAATGATTCAGAATTTTTCCTCCTTCCCTGTTATCCTGGTTGTCTCTTCTTAGTAATTTCTTCCATATTCCCTAAGAACTCTTAAATACCGTCAATAAATCAGAGGATAAAGTTTCTGCCCTTAACGGCTTTCAGCTACTCAAGCAAAGACACTATCTCAAAAATCTCAAAACTGGTGAAGGCCTTGAGGAAGATAAAAAGAAAAAAAATTCTACCCAATTCTCCTGAACAGTACCTGAAGAGTCACTTAGAACAAGTTAGGGTTCTCAAATGAAATTTCAGATCTTGGGATGCCTCCCAATAACTCCATTTGGAACTACCGTTTAAACTACCTGCCTATTGTTCTGCTGCTCAGCAAGGTCTAGTGCTTGGGCTTCCAGGCCCTACTCTTTTTTTTTAAATAATATTTTATTGAGTTTTTGTGGAAGTTTACATAGCAAGTTAGGTTCCCATTTGACAATTTCCACACAAACTGTTCACTAATGTCACTACATTAGTTACATTTATCACAACGTGTTCACATTCTCTGTGTTCAGTTTGTTCCATTTTCAGTACTCTAGTTTCCCTGCTCCCTTATCTTCTCATCTTTGCTTTTGAGTAACTGTTGACCTTTAAGTCTCATACTGACAGTTTTTAAGTAGCGCACTGATCTTCCAGGTAATATCCTTTATTTTGTGTGCCAATCTGCTATTTCTCTGAAAGGTGATCTCAGGAGATAGGCTCAGTTCTAGGTTTAAAGAGTATCTCAGGGCAACAGTCAGGGAGTCCTCTGTTCTCTATTGTTCTAGTTTGGCTTTTCATTTTTTAAATAAGAATTTGAGTTCTGCTCCATATTTTTCTCCCATTTTATCTGGGACCAACTATTGTGACCCTGACCAGAACTGTCACTGGTGGTTGCCAGACACCATCTAGTTCTTCTGGTTTCAGGGTAGATGAGGTTATGGCTCGTGTAGACTTGTTTCTTCTCTGTGCTTTTGGTTACCTTCTTACTGTTTCATTCCAGGCGAGTAGAGACCCATTGTTGTGTCTTAGATGGCTGCTCGCAAGCTTTTAAGACCCCAGACAGTACTCACTTTACTAGGATGCAGATCATGATTTTTTGTGAACTGTGTTATGCCAGTGACTGAGTTGTTCCATTAGACTATGGTCCTAAGCCTTTAAACTAAGAAAACCAATGTTGGAAGGTGTTTGGTTATGTCTGAGGAGTACCCATATTTGTGTCTTCAATGAACATATGTGCCTACACCCACATATTTGTATTTACATGAATCTATAGATATTTCTATCTGTTCTCACCTATGTATACACCTGTACCTACCTATATACCAATTTGCCTATACCCATGCATGTGTGTTCAAACACTCATTTTTACTCTGGTTGTGCTGTGCACACTACATCACTTTTGGTGCAGGGCCCCACTCTGAAGCAAGGATGTGTACCTCCCTACTCAGCTGGCCTCTTCTCCCCAGAGCACTATTCATAGATTGAAAGGATTATAAAAACAACTCCTTGACCCAATCAGTCCAGAAGAGTCTCGCATTCCTCCAAAGGTAAAAAGCTTTCAAAAAGTTTCAGAAAACCAAGGGGCTTCAGTGAAGCAAGTCTAGAGAAAATAAATAGAAATGAAAAAGGGAAAGGGGCATTCTCTCGACAAAACAAAGAAAAGCTTCTTGAGCGGTATACTCTAGAAGAGGATGCGCATATAGATAGGCCCTACATTTCTTTCGTGTATTATTTGTATTGCTGACAATATTAAATCAAGTCTCTGGCTAATAATTTAAATGAAGAGTTTAAAATCAATCCACCCTATTCTATAACACAAAACGTAAACGCCTCACCTTTTATTAATAGCACTAACCTTTTCAAAGAGAAAATATATGAGGTTAACTATTTTTAGTCACTTGTGACATTTTTAATTGAGCTTGCAAAGGAGGGAGGAAGTACTCTTCTCAATACATTCAATCACACTTTTTCTCCTACGTGTGAAAAATCTACCAAGCAATGTAAAAGACACAAATTCCTCTTCTCTTCCTTCACAGAAACTCGGGTCATGTTCATCTTGAAAGGCGTTTTTCTAAATCTTCTTAATACTCACTTGGCAAAAGCATTTCTTCTATTAATCTCTTTTTGGGAAGAAGCAGAAGTTGTACTGAAACTTCTCCTAAAACCTAAACAGGAAAGTTAACGTTAGAAGAAGAAAAATGAACCACAAATTTGCAGTCGTTATTAGGTGTTACTTTTGTCATTTTTTTCTGGAGATGTTCTATTGTATCAAATGTTTCTTCAAAAATAGAAAGCAAAGAAGGTAAGTATATATGCAGAATATAATTGCAGTTTAGATTGCTTGACAAATTTTTACCTAAAATCTAAAGGACTCTTTACCTTTTTCATCAAACTATACACATAAATGAATAAGTTAAGATCACAGTATTACTTTTGGAGGTTTTATTATAAGACTTCTTGAAAGTCAAGTAAAACTGAATTACACATTGATAAAGCTGACTCTCTTTACAACTGAATATTCTGATAAATCATATAAAAATGGTTTTTAAAAAACAATCAGTTTTTTAAACATTAAACAAACTTCAGAAATAATGACTGTTGTCATTTCCAAAAAACAGAATTAAAAAAAAAAGACAAAGACTTCACAAAAGTTAAATTTTTTTAAATATACTTTTTAAAAGGGAATGGGATTTCTGTTTTTGGCAGTTATGGCAGACCAGATGAATCTCTGATTGAAGCAACTATAATTAAAAAAAAAAAAAACCCACTTTTGAGCTGGCACAAAAGGTACAATTCTGAAGAGGCCAAAAACCAGAAAGAGAACCCATGAGAGGTAACCAAGCACCAAAGCAATCTACCATCCTGTACCTCAGGAGAGTGCTACAGAGGAGAGAGGAAAGGAAAAAAAAAAGCCTGAGGACTGCCAATGTAGGGATGCTAAAAAAAGACTCCTGGTTAAAGTTAAGATCCCAAGCACTCACTCTCAGTGCAAGGTAAAAGGAAACAGAATGAAATGTCATTCAGATGAAGACAGTAAGGAAAGTAGCTTGTGTCAACCATGGTGTTCAGTAAAAAGAAAAAGCTTCTCCCTTCAAAATTCATGATCATAGCAAAATTTATGTTACCTGTATAATGTAAAAAAACAAAACAAAAAATGGCAGAAAATAGAAATTAAAGTAGTCCCAGGTTGGCAGTGGCTCCAGGCAAATCGCAGAAATAAATATAATTTTCTCTGGAGGTATCTATCCAGGCCTCAAAGAATTCCTATACATAAAATTTTGAGGAAAATATGCATTTTATAGTACCAAATACAAAGCTCTCAAGGAAAGAAGGCACCATAAATTAAGCTCAGCAGTAACAGATGGCAGAATTAAGACTCAGAAACATTTCAGATATTAAAATATTAAATAAAAAACAAATTTAAAGACATAAAAGAAAAACTTGAAAATATGGGGAAAGAACAAGACACTAAGTAACAAGAGGCAACATGGCGCTATAGACAGAAGCACCCATATTGTCCCTCTGCAGCAAAGATGTGAAAAACTAAGTAAAACAGAGACAAACGTCAGTCCTGAAACCCTAAGCATCAAATGAAGAGATAAAGAACTCAGCCAAGAACTGAACTGAATAAGAAACTAACAGAACAGAGAGCTAGAAGAGATACATGCAGAGGTCCCCTATCAGCTAACCCAGCACTGATCTGCCATCTTGGACTCCTACTGGAGACAGGCGAACAGGGGGTAGAGGAAAGCAGCTTCATGGAGCTCTTAGCAGGAGACAGAACAACCAGTGACCAGCAAGATACGCTTTCCCACCCCTCACCCTTCTTCACCCCCACTCGACCTCCTATGCTACATGCAGCCACAGTCTCTTGGCCAGGAAGCAGGAGCTTCACCCCTGTGCCACTTGGATTCCACCCGCCTGCACTAGCCGACTCCCAGAATGCCATTTGTTGGCTACTGGTGTTGCTTTTTTCTGCTTCTTTTGATTTCTTCCATACCTATCACCACCTCCCCCTCCTTTCTCTCAAATAACTTGCTCCGTGTGCCATCTTTGCTTCTTCCAGAAAGGCTGTGACATACCACTAGACTGTGGAACTGCTTCCCAGCCCGTGCTACCACGCTGGTGGGATCCCTAGAGCTTTTCTTTCTTTGTTTCTTTTGATTTGTCCTGTTTTAATTTGTTTGTTTTCTTTTTCTTTTCTAAGCTTGGGAGCCCCTTCTATCTGGGCAGTACTACAAGGCTTAGAAACAACTCCCTCGGTCTGTGCAGACAAGCAGTGGGATCCCTGAGGGCTTTTCTTTTTTCTTGTTTTTTTGTTTGCTTGTTTCTTTTCTCTCTTTTTCTCTTTCTTCATTTCTCGGTTTCTCCTCTCTCTATACTTGCCTTCACTTCTGGTCTCCTGAATACCTGGTGCTGTGTGACACCCCTACTCCTTGTAGCCAGGCTGTACTTCATGTCCTGAGAGCAACTTCCCCAGTGCTCACAGCTGCACCAGTGGGATCCTTGGGAGCTTCTTTTCCCCTAATTTTTATTTATTCATTTTTTTTACCCTTTTTCTTTTTTTTCCCCTTTTTGTTTTCCTCCATTTCTCAGTTTCTCATCTCTCCACTCCAATGGCAAGCTCCCTTAGCACTCTTTTTTGTTTGGTTGTATGTTTTTGGTGCCTGTTCCGCTTTCCTCTCTCTCCTCTTTCCCATACCCATCTTAGCTCCACACATCACAATCTCCCCCCTCCTTCCTGCCTACCTGCAGTGTGCACTGAACTTCACATTCCCAACCAGTACAGGCATGGCCTACTGGAACCTGCCCTGTTGGTCCTACTACATGCCACAACCAACCCTTCCCAATAACTCCCTTTCAGCTGGACCTGCCCTACTGTACCATACCTGAGCGACTGACCTGCCCATTGGAGGAGGTGAAAAGCATCGTGCCCACAACAAAGAACGCACAGCCTGCCTGCTCAGACATAACCAAATAAAAGAAAACAGCAAGATGAAGCAAGCAAATCTACAATCAATAAATGAGGAAAATAACTACTGAATGCCCCGAAGACAGCAGACAATATCAAAACATATACAAAAAGAGGACAGGATGGTTCCAGTAGTAGGCATCCAAAATAAAACACCAGATGACTTTCCAGTAGAAGAAAAGTCACTAGAACTACCTCAAAGGGGATTCAAATCTCTAATATTCAGAGATATCCAAGAGTTGAAGCAAAAAGGAGACAAAAATGAGGGAAAAAAAAATTCATGAAAACGGCAGACTAATTCATGGAAAATACAGACAAAAAAATGGAAGAATTCAGCAAACTAATATAGGAAAAAAAGCTAAAATAAATTCACAACTAGAAATCATACAAAAACAACAATTAGAAATCCAAAACATAAACAACAAGATTTCAGAAAGGGACAGTGTCTTAGAAGGTCCGAGGAGCAGGTTTAAAACGATGGAAGACAGGGTCAGCAAAATTGAAGACAAACACTTGGATACAACTCTGAGGAAATATCAGAAAAAACAACAAAGAAAAATGAAGAAACCCTGAGAATTATGTGGGATACAGTCAAAAGCAAAACTTTGAGAGTGACTGGAGTTCCAGAAGAGGTGGAGAAGACAGAAAACACAGAGAGGATCATTGAAGAACTGCTGACAGAAAACTTCCCCAATATCATAAAAGATGAAAAACTGACCACCCAAGAAGCTGAATGAACACCATCTAGGATAGATCCCCAAAAGAAAATCACCAAGGCATATCACAATCACACTTGCAAAAACCAAAGACAAACAAAAAATCCTGAGCGCAACTTGAGAAAAATAAAAAGTCCCACACAGACAAGAAAGAATAAGATTAAGCGCAGATTATTTGGCAGAAACCATGCAGGCAAGAAGGCAATGGGATGACATATATAAAACCTTGAAAGAAAAAAATTGCCAGCCAAGAATAATATATCCTGCAAAACTCTCATTCAGATATGATTGTGAAATTAGGACATTTCCAGATAAACAGAAATTAAGGGACTATGTAAAAACCAAACCAAACTTACAAGAATTATTAAAGGGAATCCTTCAGTCTGAGAACAAACAACATCAGACCACAGGCTGAATCCAGGATGCAGGATCATACCAGCCAGATACCAACCTAGGAAATGAACTCTTAAGGACTATCCAAAACCAAAAGAATTACAACAGGGAACAAGAGAGGTTAATCTGTAAATGACAACATCAGAACAATAAAAGGGGGAATAAACGGTGTAGGTATAGAACCTTCTAATGGAGAGGAAGGATAGGAGATACCAAGTCATAACAGGCTGGTTCAAATCTAGGAAGATAAGGGTAAATTTCAAGATAAACCACAAAGAAAGTTAACAAACCTACTCATCAAAATAAAGAAGAAAAACATAAAGTCTCAGTAAAAACAAAACCTACAAAAACAAAAGAAATGAAAAACAAAACCACAAACAAAAGGAATTTAGCACAGGAGAGTAAGAGGAACCAAGAGAATGGCAGCACCACAAAAAAAAAGCACTACAAAATGACAGCAATAAACTCACACCTATCAGTAATTACACCGAATGTAAATGGCCTAAATGCACCCATAAAGAGATGAAGAGTGACAGGATGGATAAAAAAAACAGGATTCATCAATATGCTGTCCACAAGAGACACACCTTAGAAACAAAGACATAAATTTATTAATCAAAGGATGGAAAAAAATATATCAAGCAAACAGCTACCAAAAAAGAGCAGGAGAGGCAATATTAATCTCAGATAAAATAGACTTTAAAACAAAACCCACCATAAAAGACAAAGAAAGACACTATATAATGATTAAGGGGATGATCCATCATGAAGACAACCATAGTAAACATCTACGCACCCAATGACGGGGCTCCAAAATACATAAAACAAACTCTAACAGCACTGAAAAGACAAACTAACACTTCCAAAATAATAGTAGGAGACTTCAACACACCACTCTCAGTAAAGGACAGAACATCTAGAAAGAAACTCAACAAAGATACAGAAGACCTAAGGGCACAATCAGCCAACTTGACCTCATAGACATATATAGAACACTCCATCCAACAGCTGTAAAGTACACATTCTTTTTCAAAGCACATGGAATGTTCTCCAGAACATAAGACATTTTAGGCCACAGAGCAATCCTCAACAAGATCCAAAATGCTGAGATAATACAAAGCATCTTCTCTGAGCACAATGCCAGCAAGGTAGAAATTAACAACAGAAACAGCAAGGAAAAAAAATCAATTACATGGAAACTGAATAACACCCTGCTTATAAACCACTGCGTAATAGAAGAAATCAGAGATGGAATAAAAAAAGTCCTAGAATCAAACGAGGATGAAAACATATCATACCAAAACCTTTGGGACACAGCAAAGGCAGTCCTCAGTGAACAATTTATAGCAATAGATGCACACATCAAAAAAGAAGAAAGGGACAAAATCAAAATATTAACTCTACAACTTGAACAGAAAGAGAACAGCAAAAAAAAAAAAAAAAAGCCCACAGCCACTATAAGAAAGGAAATAATAAAGATCAGAGCAGAAATAAATGAAACAGAGAATAGAAAAACAATAGAAAGAATCAACAAAACAAAAAGTTGGTTCTTTGAAAGAATCAACAAAATCGACAAACCACTGGCTGGACTGACAAAAGAGAAACTGGAGAGGATGCAAACAACCCAAATAAGAGATGAAATGGGGGACATGACAACAGGCCCAACTGAAATAAAAAGGATCATAACAGTATTATGAAAAACTATACTCCAACAAATGTGAAAACCTAGAGGAAATGGATAAATTTCTAGAAACACACTACCTACCCAAACTACCACAAAGTGATGCTGAAAATCTGAACAGACCCATAACAAGAGAAGAGATTGAAAAGGCAATTAAGGAAAAAAAAAAAAAAAAAAACTCCCAACAGAAAAATGCCCTGGCCCAGATAGCTTCACTGGAGAATTCTACCAAACATTCAGAGAAGATCTTATACCAGTACTACTCAAACTATTTTGGAACATAGAAAAGGAAGGGATACTTCCGAATTCATTTTACAAAGCAGCATAACCCTGATACCAAAACCAGGAAAAGACACCACAAAAAAAGAAAATTACTGACCAATATCTCTCATGAATATAGATGTAAAAATTCTGAACAAAATTCTAGCCAACAGCATTCAGCATCATATCAAAAAAATAATACACCATGACCAAGTAGGATTCATACCAGGTACGCAAGGATTGTTTAACATTGGAAAATCAATCAACATAATCCACCACATAAACAAAAGCAAAGAAAAGAATCACATGATCATCTCAATTGACATAGAAGAGGCATTCAACAAAGTCCGACACCCATTCCTGATAAAAACTCTCAATGAAATAGGTATAGAAGGGAAATTTCTCAACATAATAAAGGGCATCTATGCAAACCAATGGTCAACATCATTGTTCATAGAGAGAGGCTGAAAACATTCCCTTTGAGAACAGGAACAAGGCAAGGATGCCCTTTATTACCGCTCCTATTTAACACTGTGCTGGAAGTCCTCGCTAGAGCAATAAGGCAAGAAAAAGAAATAAAGTGCATCCAACTTGGTAATGAAGACATTAAACTGTCCCTGTTTGTGGATGATATGATACTATACACAGAAAACCCTAAAGACTCCATGAGAAAACTACTGGAACTAATAGACTCAGCAGAGTAGAACAATACCAGATAAACATACAAAATACTTACGAATAAATCTAACCAAAGATGTAAAAGACTTATACAAAGAAAACTACAGAATACTACTGCAAGGAACCAACACAGATCTACCTAAATGGAAAAACATACCATCCTCATGGATAGGCAGACTCAACACTGTGAAAATGACAATTCTACCCAAACCAATTTACAAATACAATGCAATCCAGATCCAAATACCAACAACATTCTTTAAAGAGATGGAAAAACTAATCATTAATTTTATATGGAAAGGGAAGAAGCCCTGAATAAATAAAGCAATATTGAAGAAGAAGAATAAAGTAGGAGGACTCGCAGTACCTGACCTCAGAACCTACTATACAGCTACAGTAGTCAAAACAGCCTGGTACTGGTACGATGGATACACTAACCAATGAAACAGAGTTGAGAACACAGATGTAAATCCATCCATCTATGGTCACCTGATCTTCAACAAGGGCCCAAAGGCCATCCAGTGGGGAAAAGACAGTCTTTTTAACAAATGGTGCTGGCAAAACTGGACGTCCATCTGTAGAAAAATGAAACAGAACCCACACCTCACACCATACACAAAAAATAACTCAAAATGGATCAAAGACCTAAATATAAAGCCAAAAACTATAAAGTTCATAGAAGAAAAAATAGGATCAACACTAGAGGCCCTAATGCACAGCATTAACAGGATACAAACCATAACCAACACCAAACAAACCCCAGAAGATAAGCTAGACTACTGGGATCTTCTAAAAATTAAACACTTATGCTCATCAAAAGACTTCACCAAAAGAGTAAAAAGAGAACATTACAAGTCAGACAAAGGTCTAATCTCTAAAATCTACAAGAAAATCTAACACTTCTACAACAAAAAGACAAATAATCCAATTAAAAAATGGGCAAAGGAAATGAACAGACACTTCAGCAAAGAGGACATTCAAGCGGCCAACATACATATGAGGAAATGCTCACAATCACTAGCCATTAGAGAAATGCAAATTAAAACCACGATGAGATACCATCTCACACTGGCATTACTGGCACGAATCAAAAACACTGGAAATAAATTATGGAGAGGCTGCGGGGAGATTACAACTCTTATGCACTGCTGGTGGGAATGCAAAATTATACAACCATTTTGGAAAATGATATGGTGCTTCTTTAGAAGCTAGTAACAGAAATACCATATGATCCAGCAATCCCACTCCTAGGAATATATCCTAGAGAAATAAGAGCCGTCACACGAATAGACATATGCACACTCATGTTCATGGCAGCATTGTCCACAACAGCAAAAAGATGGAAACAACCTAGATGCCCATCAACAGATGAATGGATGAACACACAATGGAGAATTATGCTATGATAAAGAACAATGATGAATCTGTGAAGCATCTCATAACATGGATGAAACTGGAGGACATTATGCTGAGTGAAATAAGTCAATCACAAGAGGACAAATATTACATGAGACCTCTACTGTAAAAACTCATGTAAAAGTTTACACACAAAAAGAAACTATCTTTCTTGGTTATGAGGGATGGGAGTGGTGGGGGGAAACTAAATAGACAATAGATAAGTGGTAATTTTGGTGAAGGATAAGACAGTACACAATACTGGGGAAGCCAGCACAACTTGTACAAGGAAAGGTCATGGAAGCTCCATAGACACATCCAAAATCCCTGAGGGACTGAATTGCTGGGCAGAGCACTGTGGGGACCATGGTCTCAGGGAACATCTAGCTCAATTGGCATAACACAGTTTATAAAGACAATGTTCTACATTCTACCTTGGTGAGTAGCGTCTGGGGGTCTTAAAAGCCTGTGAGCAGCCATCTATGACACTCCACTGGTCTCACCCCTTTGGGAGCAAGGGAGAACGAAGAGAACAGGATGCAAGGAAAAGATTAGTCCAAAGCACTAACGGACCACAACTAGTATGGCCTCCACCAGACTGAGTCCACTACAGCTAGATGGTGCCCAGCTACCACCAGTAACTGTTCTGACTGGGATCACAACAGAGGGTCCCGGACAGAGTTGAAGAAGGATGTAGAACAAAATACTAACTCACAAAGAAAGACCAGATTTATTGGCCAGAGAGACTGGAGAAACCCCGAGAGTATGGCCCCCGGACACCGTTTTAGCTGAGAGGTGAAGTCTCTCCCGAGGTTTACCATTCAGCAGGGGATTGGACAGCCCCAAAAAACAAAACGGGACTAATGAGGCACAGCAGTCCAGGGAAAAGGACTAGAAGGCAGGAAGGGACAAGAAAGCTGGTGATAGGTAACCCAAGGTTGGGAAGGGACAGTGTTGACATGTTGTGGGGTTGTTAACCATTGTCATAAGGCAATATGTGTACTAACTGTTCAATGAGAAACTATTTGTTCTGTAAACCTTCACCTAAAGTACAACAAAAAAAAACATTGAAAAAAAAATGCTGTGGTAGACCATAAAGTTAGGTTCAACAAATATTTAAGGACTGATATTATACCAATCACATTCTCTTATCACACTGCCTTTAAGAAACAGAATAAGGTAACTAAAAAAACTCGATACATTTGGAAATTTAAAAACACACTAGTAAACAGCTCATAGGTCAAAGAAGAAATAGTAATGGATATAAAAATGTAGCACTGAAAAGTACAATACTACATATCAAAACTTAAGAGATGCAGGGAAAGCAGTAGTTTAAGAGAAATTTTTTTTTTTAAATATTTTATTGTACTTCAGGTGAAGGCTTACAGAACAGTTTCTCATGTAACAGTAGTACACATGCTGTTTTATGACTTTGGTTAACAACCCCACAACATTTTAACCCTCTAAATTCTCAGCTTTTTTTTTTTTTTTTGGTGAAAATACACATAGCCAAAGATACCCCATTTCAAAACTTTTTACGTACACATTTAAGTGACATTGACTACGCTCTTCTAATTGTGCTGTTATTCTCACTTAAGATGAAGGCTTACAGGACAAAATAGCCTCCCATTTAACAGTTACTACAAATGTTGCCCTATAACAATGGTTAACAATCTCACAACACATCAACAGTATCCTTACTCAACCTTGTGTCCCCTATCATCAGCTTCCTATTCCCCTTCTGCCTTCTGGTCCTTGTCACTGGACTCCTGTACCTCGTTAGTATCATTTGGTTTTACTGGGCTGTCCACTCCCAGGCTGAACAGTAAACCTCGAAGGTAACTTCACCACTGAGCTAAAAGGGTGTCTGGGGGCCATACTCTTGAGGTTTCTCCAGTCTCCTTTAGGCCAGTAAATCTGGTCTTTTATTTTGTGTGAGTTAGAATTATGCTCTACATCCTTCTCCAGCTCTGTCCAGAACCCTCTGTTGTGATCCTGGTCAGAGCAGTCAGCGGTGGTAGCTGGGCACCATCTAGCTGTACTGGACTCAGTCCGGTGGAGGTCTTGGTAGCTGTGGACAATTAGTCCTTTGGACTAATCTTTTCATTGTATAAAGAGAAATTTATAGCCTTAAATGATAACACGCAAAAAGGAAAAGACTGACTTAGTGAAACAAGCATCCAACCCAAAAAGTTAGAAAAATAGCAGGATAAACCCAAACAAAGTAGAATAGAAGGAAGGAAATGAGGTAGTTCAGTGGTAGATTTCTCTCCTTCCATATGGGAGACCCAGGTTCGATATGCAGCCAATGTACCTCAAGCACAGCCACCAATCATCTATCAGTGGATGCTTGTGTGTTGTTATTATGCTGAACAGGTTTCAGCAGAGATTCCAGATTATGACAGAATAGGAAGAAAGGACTAGTGATCTACTCCTGAAAATGAACCGATAAAAACCCTATGTATCACAATGGTCCAATCCCATTGTGCAAGGGGTTAGCATGAGTCAGGGGCCAACTTGCAGCAGCTAACAACAATAACAAACAAAGAGTAGAAAGAGTTCACAAAGTCAAAAGTTGGTTATCTGAAAATTCCAAACTCCTGACAAGATTAAACAGGGGCGTAAGAGAGAGACAGACAGACACTAAACAATACAAATGAAAGGACAGGAGAAAGTAAGTACAAATGTTACAGATATTAAATATGAAACACAAGAACAGGGTATTTGTAATGAATTTCTGCCAATATAGTTGAAAGTTTAAATAAAACTGATAAATTCCTGGAAAAAATAAACTACCAAAACCAACTCAAGAAGAAAGAGAAAAACCTGAATAGCTCTAAAATTATTTAAGAAATGGAATCAATAATGAAATAGAAAACACACATCCAGGCAAGTTCTACCAAAAAGTCATGGAAGAGACAATCCAGATTTACACAAACATTTCCTAAAGACAAGAAGAAATATTCTCCAAATTTATTGTATAACATTAGGATAAGCTTAAGGAGCCCTGGTGGCACAATGGCTAAGCATCTGGCTGCTAACCAAAAGATTGGTGGTTCAAACTCACCAGTAGTTCTGCAAGAGAAAAGACCTGCCAATCTGCTCCCATAAAGATTACAGCATAGGACAACTTGTCCAAGGCAAAGTCATGGAAGCTCCACAGACACATCCAAACTCTCTGAGGGACAGAACTGCTGGGCTAAGGACCATGGTCTCAGGGAACATCTAGCTCAGTTGGCATAACATAGCTTATAAAGAAAATGTTCTACACTCTACTTTGGTGAGTAGCATCTGGGGTCTTAAAAGTTTGTGAGTGACCATCTAAGATACTCCACTGGTCTCACCCCATCTGGAGCAAGGGAGTATGAACAAAACCAAAGACACAAGGGAGAGCTTAGTCCAAAGGACTAATAGAGCACAACGACCAGAGCCTCCACCAGACTGAGTCCAGCACAACTAGATGGTGCCCAGCTACCACCACCAACTGCTCTGACAGGGATCACAATAGAGGGTCCTGGACAGAGCTGGAGAAAAATGCAGAAAAAAATTCTAACTTACAAAAAAAGACCTGACTTACTGGCCTGACAGAGACTGGAGAAACCCTGAGAGTATGGCCTCCAGACACCCTTTTAACTCAGTAATGAAGTCACTCCAGTAACGACATTCATCCTTCAGCCAAAGATTAGACAGACCCATAAAACAAAACAAGACTAAAGGGGCACACCAACCCAGAAGCAAGGACTAGACGGCAGGAGGGGACAGGGAAGCTGGCAATGGGGAACCCAAGGTCGAGAAGGGGAGAGTGTTGACATGTTGTGGGGTTGGTAACCAATGTCACAAAACAATATGTGCACTAATTGTTTAATGAGAAGCTAGTCTGTTCTGTAAACCGTCATCTAAAGTACAATAATAAAAAAATAAATAAAGATTACAGCATAGGCAACGCTATGGGGCAGTGCCACTCTGTCCTATAGAATCAACCAGACAGCACACAACAACAACAAGAATAACCTTGATATTAAACTAGACAAAGACTGTACACAAAGAAAAAATTAAAGGCCCTTTCCACTACTGATTAAAGATTTTTAAATCTTCATTTAAAATACTAGGAGATAAAATATAGAAATTTTTCAATAATATGTATCATGACCAAAATAAGTTAATCCCAGAAATCCAAGGTTGATTTAATACTAGAAAATCAAATAATATAATTTACTACATTAAAATAAAGAGAAAACCATAAGAGCATCCTATTAGATACATAAACAAAAGAATTACATAAAATTCTGTTCATGAATCAAAAACAAAAAGCCTTAGCAAAGGACATCTATCTGAGAAATAAAGTATCATCATACTTAATGGTAAAAATGCTGAAAATACTCCTAAATAACAAGACAAGGATGCCCTTTTCTTTTTCTTTTGCCACTCCTGTGGCAGCCAGTGCAATAAGAAGAAAATGAAACACATGGTCTAAGGGCAAGAAATGAAAAACATCTGCCATTATTTGCATATGATGTGATTATCCATGTTAAAAAAAAAGCACACAATAGAATCTACAGATAAATTATTGCAATAAAAGAGTCTAGGAAGTTTGTTGGATTAAACAAATCAATATACAAAGGTTAAATGCAACACAACAGTAACAAGCAGCCATAAAATGTAATTTTTAAAATGATCTCATTTATAATAATACAAAAATTATAAAGTACTTAGGAATAAATCTAGCAATAGATACACAAGGCTTTTTATGAAAAAAATAACAAACTTCATGGAAAGGCATTAAAGAATACCCAAACAAATGGGAAAGACAGTCTTGGAAAGGAATGACGCAGATGTCAATTTTCCTCAAGTTCTTCTAAACTATGCAATTCTAATAGGAATCTCAACAGGGTTCTGTAGAACTTAACAAGCTGATTCCAAATGTATAACCCAACCCATTGCCAGCCAGTCAATTACAACTCATGGCGACCCTACAGGACAGAGCTGAACTGCCCCACAGTGTTTCCAAGGAGCAGCCGGTGGATTCAAACTGCTAACCTATTGGTTAGCAGCTGAATGCTTAACCACTGCGCCACCAGGGGTTCTCCAAATGTATGTGGAAGAACAAATGCCATGAAGGGCTAAGACTTTCCTGAAGAATAATAACAGGGTATGAGTGTGCAGCTAGCAGAGGGAGAGTTTTAATCTACTAGATATCAAGTCTTGCTAGAAATCCATACTAATTAAGGTAAGCACAGGGATTAAAAAAAAAAAAAAAAAGACCACTAGAACAGGAGAGGCCAGAAACGTAACAGTGTATATAATATACTTGATTTGTGACAATGCAGGCAATGCAGATCTATGGACAAAGAATTGATTTTTACAAATGGTTGTCCACATGGGGAAAAAAAATGAAATCAGATCTTTACCATACACAAAAATCAGTTCCAGGTAGACTGACAACTTAAATGTGAAAGGCAAAACTATAAAATGTTTAGAAGGCAATAATAAAAAAAAAAAATCTTTACATCGTTTAGAAGGCAATAATAAAAAAATCTTTACATTTTTTTTTTTATTATTGCCTTCTAAACGTTTTATAGTTTTGCCTTTCACATTTAAGTTGTCAGTCTACCTGGAACTGATTTTTGTGTATGGTAAGGATCTGATTTCATTTTTTTTCCCCATATGGACAACCATTTGTAAAAATCTTTACAATATCTATTTTAGGAAAAGATTTAAGACAAAAATGCAAACCACAACGGAATATACTGCTAATTTTGACTTTAAAAATTAACAGTCTATGTTCATCAAAAGACATAAAAAAAAAAAAAGGTAAAAAAAACGAGACACAAACTGGGCAAAAATATTTGCTAAACATAAAAACGACTCGTCTCTAGCGTACATCAATGTTCACTGCAGCATTATTCAAATAGCCAAAAAGTGGAAACAACCTACAGATAACTGGATAAACAAATGTGGTATATGCATACAATGGAATATTATTCAGCCTTAAAGAGATGAAGTGCTGACACATGTTATAACACGTGAACCTTGTAAACATTATGCTGAGTAAAGTTAGTTACACAAAGGGACTAATATCACATGATCCCACTTATACGAAACACTGAGAACAGGCAAATGCACACAGACAAAAGTTCATTAGTGGTTAGAAGGGACTGAGGGAGGAGGGCATGGGGATTTATTGCTTAAGGGGCACTCAGTTTCTCTTTAAGGTGATGAAAACTTTTGGAATTAGATAGTGGTGATGGTTCCACAACATGGTGAATGTAATTAATCTCACTGAATTGTACACTTAAAAATGGTTAAAATGGCAATTCATATATATATATATATATATATATATATATATATATATATATATATAGCCACAATAAATTTTTCTTAAAAGGCAAGTTACAGAACAGTAAAAAAAAGAAAGAAAAAAAAAGATTAGTACCCATACTATTTAAAGAAGCCTATGAATTAATAAAGACAAACCTCTCAATAGAAAAGGGGCAAGAGGCTGGAACAGGTACTTTATAAAAGAGGAAACATATATTGCCCATAAACATGAAAATAGGCTCAACCTCATTTGTAACCTGCAAAAGGCAAAATAAAACCACAATGAGATTCCATTTACACCTGTCAGGTTGGGAAGAGCTTCTAAATTAAGCAATACAGTGTCAGTGAGGTGGGAAGCAACCAAGGCTCTTGCCCACTCTGCCCACTGCTGTCAGCAGTGTTCCCTGGAAACAGTTTGGCGCTACCCAGGAAGGAAGAAGGTATATCCTCTGCCTGGGAACCCTAGAGGAACATTTGCACATGTGCACCAGGACATGATCAGCATAGTTTTTAATAGTAAAAAACAGGATATAACCTAAATATCCATTAGCTAGCAAATGAATAAATAATATATTTCCATGTAATACTAATTAACAGTAAGAATAGCAAATAACAAGCAAAACTAAACATATGTTATGGATACATATATATATATGGGTGACAAAACTATAAAGAAAAGCAATTAATAATTAATAAAAAATTCAAGACAGTCATCACCTGAGGATGGAGTATATGAAAACAGAGGTAGATGAGATGAGGAGGGGTACATTCAGGGGTTCCTATCATACAGGTAATCTGTATCTTCAGCTGGGCGGTAGGTAACAGATGTTTGCTTTATGATTACATAAACTATACAGACACATTTGATACACTTTTTTTTGTATGCATGTATACCTCACAATAAAAAACTTTTAAATAAATAAAAGGAAAGGAATAATTATTAGGAAAACAAAACTGTGCAACCTTACCAGGATAAGAATGATTCTGTTTATTTGATGAAATTTCTGAAAGAGTATCCAGGGAATCTGTTATTCTATGAATAAAACAAACAAATTATGCACATCATTAGAAATAGCTGATCTTAATATTTAAGACTGTCTCTCAACTGAGGTTCTCACATCAGTAGTTATTTGTTATTTCATTCATTCAACCGACATTTACTGAGCATTGAGCACCTACCTATTCTGAGCTAGGAAGAGCTTCAATCTACTATGCTGACAAGTGATAATCAAACAGAAGAGGTCCTTGTTATTCAAGGGTAATTAATAATGAAAAATCAACTTAAAGTGAATTCACTTGAAATAGATAACTTTAAATACTTCTTTGGAATTTTCTCTTCAAAAGTGAAACTAAAGAATATGCAAATAAGTTTATTTTATATTATATTTAACAAATGTTTGATTATAATTGTGAAAATATTACTAATTCTTAAAGTGAAAAAAAGACATTTGGCTGGTTTATCAACGTATGTGATTATTCTGATAAAACTGTATGGTTAACACAATTCAACATCCTTCACTTCATATTTGACTCTAAGCAAAATCATAAAGGTCAATTTCTCCACAGGTTTCTCTTTATTTTTTGGTATTCAACTCATTCCTTTTTCTTTTTTATTAAGGCCAATCCTGACAGCCCCATTTTCTTCCAACTGTTTACTAATCTGAATCTGTGAGGCCTTCATTTGTCTATCACTTCCTCCAGCACACTTTATTACCGTTGAGAAATCCTGCAGCTCTTGCAGTATTTGCAACTTCATCTTGCAATTCATATGAATCATCTTTGCATGATAGACAGCATACAACAATCAACAAGAGACTGATGGACACAAAGAATATGACTTCACCTCTTCCATGCAACACAGCGCTATAGTCAGAAGCACCACGCCATCCTTCCACAGCAAAGATCAGAAAAACTAAGTCAGAGTCACACGTCAATCCTGAAACCCTAAGCATGACATGAAGAGATAAAGAACTCAGCCAAG
This sequence comes from Dugong dugon, assembly GCA_030035585.1. NCBI lineage: Eukaryota > Metazoa > Chordata > Mammalia > Sirenia > Dugongidae > Dugong > Dugong dugon. Next base: position 70,471,924 of record CM057473.1, read on the forward strand.
CACCAAATGGAATAAGAAACTGAGAACAGAGAGCGAGCAGCGATACATGCAGAGGTCCCCTATCAGCTACCGCAGCACGGATCCACCATCTTGGACTCCTATCAGAGATCAGTAAACAGGGGGTACGAGAAAGAAGCTTCACAGAGCTTCCAACAGGAGACAGAACAATCGGTAACTGGCGATATATGCTTTGCCACCCCCCAACTGTCTTCGTCCCCACTTAGACTCCTCTGCTTCCTGAAGTAACAGTCTCTTGGCCGGGAAGCACCAGCTTAAACTGAGTGCCTTTTGTTGGCTGCTGGTATTGCTTTTTTCCACTTCTTTAGATTTCTTCCTTACCTCTCACCACCTCCCCCTCCTTTCTCTCAGATACCTGGCTCCATGCACCATCTTTGCTTCTTCCGAAAAGGCTGCGAAACACCACTCGACTGTGAAACTGCTTCCTGGCCCGTGCTGCCACACTGGTGGGACCCCTGGGGCTTTTTTGTTTGCTCTGATTTGTTGTTTTGATTTGTTTGTTTGTTTCCTTTTTCTTTTCTTGGCTTGGGAGCCCATTTGAGCTGGGCAGTACAATGTGGCTTGAAAGCTACTCCCTTACTCTGTGCAGATGCACAAGGACATCCGTGGGGGCATTTTTTTTGTGTGTGTGTGTCTTTGGTTTTTTGGTTTTTTTTTGGATTTTGGCTTTTTTTTTCCTCGTTGTTTTCTTCTCTCTTATTACCTTTTTGTCTTTCTCCATGTCTAGTTTCTTGATTTATTCATTTTTTTCTTTTACCCTTTTTCTTTCTTTTTGTTTTCATTTTTGTTTTTTCCCATTTCTCAGTCTCTCATCTCTCCACTCCAATAGCAAGCACCCTTAGCACTCTTTTTTGTTTATGTGTATGTTTTTGGCTCCTGTTCCCCCTCCTCTCTCTCATCCTTCCCATAACCATCTTAGCTCCACGCATCACAATCTACCCCCTCATTCCTGCCTACCTGCACTGTGCACTGAACATAACACTCCCAAGCAGCACAGGCAGAGCCTACTGGAACCTACCCTGCATTGCTTTCTGGTCCGCACTGTCAGCCCTGGTACATGCCACAAACAACACATCCCAGCAACTCCCCTTCAGCTGAACCTGCCCTGCCATACCACACCTGAGGGACTGACCCTGTCCACTGGAGAAGCAGGTGAAAAGTATCATGCCCACAGATGAGCAAACAACAAAGAACACACAGCCTGCCTGTTCAGAGATAACCAAATAAAACAAAAAATCAGGACAAAACAAACCTACAATCAATAAATGAGGAAAATACCCACTGAATGCCCCAAAGACAGCAGGCAACATCAAAACATTTACAAAAACAGGACAAGATGGTTCTAGTAGGCGTCCGAAATAAAACACCAGATGACCGTCCAGTAGAAGAAAAGGCACTAAACCTAACTGAGAGGGAATTCAAATCTCTAATATTCAGAATTATCCATGAGTTGAAGCAAAAAAGTGACAAAAATGAGGAAAAAATAGACAAATTCATGGAAAATACAGACCAAAAAATGGAAGAATTCAAGAAAATAATACAGGAACAAAATGCTAAAATAAATTCACAACTAGAAATCATACAAAAACAACAATTAGAAATCCAAAAGATAAACAAGATTTCAGAAATGGACAGTGTCATAGAAGAGCTGAGAAGCAGGTTCGAAAGGATGGAAGACAGCATCAGTGAAATTGAAGACAAACACTTGGGTACAACTCTGAGGAAATATCAGAAAAAACAACAAAGAAAAATGAAGAAACCCTGAGAATTATGTGGGATACAATCAAAAGCAAAAATTTGAGAGTGATCAGAGTTCCAGAACAGGTGGAGAAGACAGAAAACACAAAGACGATCATTCAAGAACTGCCCCAATATCATGAAAGATGAAAAACTGACCATCCAAGCTCAACGAACATGATATAGGATAGACCCCAAAAGAAAATCACCAATGCATATCAAAATCACGCTCGCTAAAACCAAAGACAAACAAAAAATCCTGAGAGCAACTCGAGAAAAACAAAAAGTCCCACACAGACAAGAAAGAATAAGACTAAGCGCGGATTATTTGGCAGAAACCATGCAGGCAAGAAGGCAATGGGATGACATATATAAAACCTTGAGAGAAAAAAACTGTCAGCCAAGAATAATATATCCTGCAAAACTCTCGTTCAAATATGACAGTGAAATTAGGACATTTCCAGATAAACAGAAATTAAGGGACTATGTAAAAACCAAACCAAACTTACAAGACTTATTAAAGGAAGTCCTTCTATCTGAGAACAAACAACATCAGATCACAGGCTGAATACAGGACACAGGATCGTACTAGCCAGATACCAAACTAGGAAATGAACTCTTAAGGACTATGCAAGACCAAAAGAATTACAACAGGGAACCAGAGAGGTTAATCTGTGAATAACAACAACATCAGAGCAATAAAAGAGGGAATAAACGGTGTAGGTATAGAACCTTCTAATGGAGAGGAGGCAAGGTGATACCAAGTAATAATAGACTGGTTCAAATCTAGGAATATAAGGGTAAATTTCAAGGTAACCACAAAGGAAGTTAACGAACCTACTCATCAAAATAAAGAGAAAAAACGTAAAGTCTCAGTAAAAACAAAACCTACAAAAATGAAAAAAAAAAAATCCACAAACAAAAGGAACTCAGCACAGGAGAGTAAGAGGAACAAAGAAAACATCAGCATCACATAAAAAAGCACTACAAAATGCAACCCCACTCCTAGGAATATATCCTAGAGAAATAAGAGCCATCACACAAATAGACATATGCACACCCATATTCACTGCAGCACTGTTCACAATAGCAAAAAGAGGGAAACAACGTAGAGGCCCATCAACAGATGAATGAATAAACAAACTATGGTACATACACACAATGGAGTATTATGCAAAGATAAAGAACAATGATGAATCTGTGAAGCATCTCATTACATGGAAGAAACTGGAGGACATTTATGCTGAGTGAAATAAGTCAATCACAAAATGACAAATATTGTATAAGACCTCTACTGTAAAAACTCATGTAAAAGTTTACACAAAAAGAAACAATCTTTGTTGGTTACGAGGGATGGAAGGGATGGGGAGGAAGTAAATAAACAATAGATAAGTGGTAACTTTGGTGAAGGGTAAGACAGTACACAGTACTGGGGAAGCTAGTACAACTAGTACAAGGAAAGGTCATGAAAGCTCCATAGACACTTCCAAACTAACCTGAGGGACTGAATTGCTGGGCGGATGGCTGTGGGGACCATGGTCTTGGGGAACATCTAGCTCAACTGGCATAACACAGTTTATAAAGACAATGTTCTACATTCTACCTTGGTGAGTAGCATCTAGGGTCTTAAAAGCCTTTGAGCAGCCATCTCAGATACTCCGCCAGTCTCACCCCTTCAGGAGCAAGGGAGAATGAAGAAAAACAGAATACAAGGAAAAGATTAGTCCAAAGGACTAATGGACCACAGCTACCAAGGCCTGCACCAGACTGAGTACAGTACAGCTAGATGGTGCCCGGCTACCACCCATGACTACTCTAACTGGGATCACAACAGAAGGTCCTGGACAAAGCTGGAAAAGGATGTAGAAAAGAATTCTACCTCACAAAGACCAGATTTATTTTCCTGACAGACTGGAGAAACCCTGAGAGTATGGCCCTTGGACACCCTTTTAGCTCAGTGGTGAAGTCACTCCTGAAGTTCACTGTTCAGGTGGGGATTGGACAGCCTCATAAAACGGGACTAATGAGGCACAGCAGTCCAGGGACAAGGACTAGAAGGCAGGAGCGGACAGGAAAGCTGGTAATAGGGAACCCAAAGTTGAGAAAGGATGTTGTTGAGATGTTGTGGGTATGTTAACCATTGTCACAGGGCAATATGTGTACTAACTGTTTAATGACAAACTATATGATCTGTAAACCTTCACCTAAGCTACAAAAAAAAAAAAAAAGAATTATCTATGTGAGATCAAAGTGACAACAGCAACTCAAAAGGTTTGATGGGAAGCCTAGGGGACAGTGAGTTGAAGATAATGGTGATGGAATAATTTGGAAAGGGATAGTGAGAATACCAGCACAACTGGAAGAATGTCATAGATGTCACTGAATTGTACATGTAGAAATTTCTGAAATGGTGTAACTTTGGCTATGTATATTTTCACCAAAAAAAAAGGTCCTCCACGGTTGAGAAGGGAGAGCGCTGACATGTCATGGGGTTGCTAACCAATGTCATAAAACAATATGTGTACTGTTTAATGAGAAACTATTTGTCCTGTAAACCTTCACCTAAAGTACAATAAAAAAAAAAATACGACTTGATGAACAGGACAGGTATTTGAATTTAGTGGTGAGGCATAGTTGAGAGGAATGTAATTTAAAAAGTGATCAGTTAATTAGTAATGACTGCCTAACAGTGAGAAAAATGAGCACTATGCTAATGAAGACCACTTGGGCAACTGAACTGGTTATATTATATAGATTAGATTAGATCTGATCAGTGAGTTTTCTTAGCGTTTCTCTAAAGTAGTAATGACTGGTTTATACATTAACAGAAGAAAAGCAGTTAACCACACACACAAATGTTGGGTGGAGGTAGATGGGTCTAGCTGGCCATCCACCAAATTCTCGGACAGGGGGCACATTTTAAAAATGGGCAGAAAGGAAAAAAGCAACAGTAACAATAAAAGGCCAGCTACAATCGCGAGGAAGAGTGAGATGGAAGGTGAGATTGTAGCTGGTTACTGCCTCATTAAGACTGTCCTGAACCAGTCCCTACTTTAAAATTCTTCCATCTTAAAGATCTGTGGTTTCTTTAAAGAACTCAAATGCTGGTTTAGATCAGAAACTCCACAGAATCAGAGACCGTGTCTGTTTTATTTGCTTATAGAATGCCTAGCACAGCACAAAGTGCTAAAAGACACTAAATAGTGTTTGATGATGATGAATGAGATAATCAGAAGATGACAGGAAGACAGCTGGATCGAGATAGCGGTTCATTTAAAAAGAGCCCTGTTTCTTTTAAGTGAAAACAGGGGCTGCTTTTAAACGAACCACCTTAAAGACCAAATAAGAGGGAAGCAAAAAAACAAAGTAAAAAAGTGTGTTCCACAAACAAAGCGAGAAAAAGAAAGCCATGGGAAAGAAAATGGCTTCACAATATAAAGGAGAAGAAAAAGCTATTATAGCATAAAAAGCATTGAGCTAGGAATCAGTTTATTTGATCAATATTTACTGTGCCTACCATATGCTAAAGTATGTCTCTGGGTAATCAAACATGAAAAAAGAATCCCAGCCCTCATGACCAGGAGCAAACAAAACTTATAAGCAACTGCTGCAATGTATTAATGAAGATATGCTCAAATACGACAACACAGGAGGCTGGTTGGTGACTCAGCATGGATTTTATTCCCAAATCAACCATTTATAAGATACCAGTCCTAAAGAAAGTCACTGGACCTCTTTTAACTATTATGGGGTAATGGATAAGAGCACACATTCTGATACTAGACTATCTGGGTTCAAATCCCCACTTGGTAGCTGTGCATACCTGCACAACTCATTTAACCTCTCTGTGTCTTACCTTCCTCATCTGTGAAATAATAATGGTACTGACTCACCAGGTTGTGGAGGATTACATGAGTTAATACATGTAAAGCATTTAATACAATGCCCTACACAAGTGCTATTCATTAGCTATTGTCTCTTTTTTGTCACTTAAAGAAAAAAGACCATAAAAAACAGCAAACTGTCTAAAAGAAATGGCATAAAAAAAAAAAAACAATTAAAATAACAGAGGCAGGGCCAAGATAGTGAAGTAGTGAGACGCTTCCTGTGGTCCCTCTTACAAGGACCTGAAAAAAAAAGTGAATCAATTATATATGACAATCTAGGGGCCCTGAACATCAAAGGCAAAGTTGAAGAACAGGACTGAGTGGCAGGGGGAGGGAGAGATGGTTTGAAAGCAGCAAGGTGTTGCCAGACCTAACCCGGCAGGAGCTGGTGCCCTTCAGGCTAGATTGGCTCACGAGTGTGGTGAAGCAAGCAGTGGTGCTTGGGAGGCGTTTTCAACATTAGGAGAGGCTCAGCAGCAGACACTCTATTCGGGCATCCAGAACCAGTGAAAAGCAGTGTTCAGTCGGCAAAAGATAAGTACTTGAGTCTAGCCTACCGCACGGATCAAAAAATATTCCCTTTGGAAAAGACCTCTCTCGCATTTACCGCCACCCTCCTTGCTCTGCATTGGGTCCCAGGCTGGCTTCAGTGATTGCCGAGTCCCCTGGGTCAGAAGTACAACCCATCACATGCCCTAAGCCATTCTCCCAGCCTTGGAGAGGGAACAAGTTAACAAACAGGGAAAAAATAATCTGCTGGCTCCCCTGAGCCAGGAACTTAGGGTAGGCACAGCTCCTTTGCCTAGGCACAGGCATAACAGGTCCACAGATTTTGAATGCCTTTTGCCCCTGCATAGAGCTGTGTGGGCCCATTTCAACAGTGTAGGCCCTCATTACTACAGTACAACAGGGTATATACCTGAAGTCTTACTTCAACAGTTTCAGCTATATGGTGAAGTGGCAGGTTCATGACAGCGAGTAACCATTAAGCAGGGTCTTCACCTACCCGCATCAGAGGCCTGAGTACTGGTGGCTCCACCCACACCACCTAGCCACCCGCAACAGGTGTCCAAGAATAAATGGTGCCCACTAGTCCTTACAGCCAACAGCAATGGGTGCTTAAAGTCTGGTTGCAAAACCCACCATCTGCATGCTCTAGGGAACAGGGACACACTTTCCTCCCAGACACTCAGGGGCGGCTGTCAGCCCAGTGCCTTGCTCAGCACATAATCCCCTACTGCAGCCAGACACCTGTGCCTATCCCAATCACCCATGCTTGTCTAGCACTGTAGGTGAGAGCCTATACCACACACTTGGTGACTGACTATTTGGACACCTGAGCTGAATTCATACAAGAGAGGTAAACAGACTCCTGGGCTCATATACCTAGTAACCGCTCTAACCAGCTGGTGACATGATCTTAGAGTTTCAAAGGTGCCAATCATCAAACTAGCTCTCACAAGCAGCCTATTTGGGCTTATCAACACAAAGCAAAACAAGAAGCTAGGACACAGTAAGCAAACATTAAATAAATAAATATAACTTATTGATGGCTCGGAGACAACAGTCAATACCAAATCACATAAAGAGGCAGACCATGATGACTTCAGCAAGCTCCCAAAATTATCAAGAAATTTTCAGGAGGAAGAGAATTTCTCAGAATTACTGAGGTAGAATACAAAAGATTAATATACAGAATGCTTCAGGATATCAGGAAGGAGATCAGTAAAAACCCAGAACAAGCTAAGGAACACACAGACAAAGCAACAGAGGATCTTAAGAAGGTTATTCAGGAGCATAATGACAAATTTAATAAGCTGCAAGAATCCATAGACAGACAGCAATCAGAAATCCAGAAGATTAACAATAAAATTTCAGAATTAGACAACTCAATAGAAAGTCATAGGAGCAGAATGGAGGCAGCAGAAGTCAGAATTAGTGAGACTGAAGATAAGGCACTAGACACCAACTTATTTGAGGAACAATCAGATACAAGAATTAAAACAAAATGAAGAAATGCTAAGAGTTATGTAAGACTCTATCAAGAGGAATAACCAGGAGTGACTGGAGTACCAGAACGGGGTAGATAACAGAAAATACAGAGAGAATTGTTGAAGATTTACTGGCAGAAAACTTCCCTGATATCATGAAAGATGAGAAGATATCTATCCAAGATGTTCATCAAACACCACACAAGGCAGATCCCAAAAGAAAGTCACCAAAATGTATTATAACCAAACTTGCCAAACACAGAGAATTTTAAGAGTGGCTAGGGATAAATGAAAAAACATCTACAAAGGTAAGTTAATAAGACTAAGCTCAGACTACTCAGCAGAAACCATGCAGGCAAGAAGGTAATGGGATGACATATATAAAGCCTTGAAGGAAAAAAATTGCCAGTGAAGAATTAGATATCCAGCAAAACTGTCTCTCCAATATGATGGCAAAATTGGGGCATTTCCAGATAAAGAGAAGTTTAGGGAATTTGTAAAAACCAAACCAAAATTACAAGAATACTAAAGGAAGTCCTCCAGTTAGAAAATCAACAACATGAGATAACAACCCAAGACTAGAACACAGGACAGAGCAACCACATATGAACACAGATAGGGAAATCACAAAAGTAAATCAAAGCTAAAACACTGAAAATAGAGAAACAGATGTCAATATATAAAAGATGACATTAAAACAAAAAAGAGGGACTTAAAAAATGTAGACATACATTTTTCATATGGAGAGGAAGCCAAGGCAATATAAAGAAATAAAAGACTGGTTTAAACTTAGAAAAACAGGGGTAAATTTTAGGGTAAGCACAAAGGAAACTAACAATCCTACACATCAAAATAAAAAACAAGAAAAATACAAAGACTCAGCAAACACAAAATCAACAACAATGAAAAGAAAATAAATAAAAATGACTCAGCACAGAGTATTAAGCGGAACAAAGAAACTGTGAACAATACACATGAAAAGCCATCAAAATGACAGCACTAAACCCATACCTACCAACAATTACGCTGAAAGTAAATGGACTAAATGCACCAATAAAGAGACACAGAGTGGCAGACTGGATAAAACAATATGATCCATCTATACGCTGCCTACAAGAGACACACCTTAGACTTAAAGACACAAACTAAAACTCAAAGGATGGAAAAAAAAATATCAAGCAAACAACACTCAAAAAAGAGCAGGACTGGCAATATTAATCTCTGACAAAACAGACTTTAAAGTAAAATCCACCACAAAGGATAAGGAAGGACACTATATAATGATTAAGGGTCAATACACCAGGAGGACATCACCATAAGAAATACTGATGCACCCAATGACAGGGCTCCAAAATATATAAAACAAACTCTAACAGCATTGAAAAAAGAGAGACAGCTCCACAGTAATAGTAGGAGACTTCAACACAACCACTTTCAGTGAAGGACAGAACATCCAGAAAGAAGCTGAATAAAGACATGGAAGATCTAAATGCCACAATCAACCAACTGATCTCACAGACAGACACAGAACACTCCACCCAACAGCAGACAAGTATACTTTCTTTTCAAATGCACATGGAACATTCTCCAGAATAGAACACATATTAGCCCATAAAGCAAGTCTTAACAGAATCCAGAGCATCAAAATATTACAAAGCATCTTTTCTGAGCATAAAGCCATAAAAGTAGAAATCAACAAAAGAAAAAGCAAGGGAAAAAAATCAAACACACGTAAAGTGAACACCACCTTGCTCAAAAACTACCGGGTTATAGAAGAAATTAAGGATGGAATAAAGAGATTCACAGAATCAAATGAGAATGAAAACACATCCTACCAGAACCTTTGGGACACAGCAAAAGCAGTGCTTAAAGGTCAGTTTATAGCAATAAATGCACACATCAAAAAAGAAGAAAGGTCCATAATCAAAACATTAACCCTATAACTTGAACAAGTAGAAAGAACAGCAGAAGAAGCCCTTGGGCACCAGAAGAAAGGAAATAATAAGAACTAGAGCAGAATTAAATGAAATAGAGAATAGAAAAACAACTGAAAGAGTTAACAAGACCAAAAGCTGGTTATTCGAAAAGATCAACAAAATCGATAAACCATTGGCCAAAATGACAAAAGAAAATCGGGAGAGGAAGCAAATAACCTATATAACAATGGAGATGGGTGATATCACAACAGACCCAACTGAAATTAAAAGAATCATAACAGAATACTACGAAAAACTGTACTCTAACAAATTTGAAAACCTAGAGGAAGTGGACAAATTTCTAGAAACTCTCTACCTACCTAAACTAACACAAACAGAGGTAGAACAACTAAATAAACCCATAACAAAAGAAGAGATTGAAAAGGTAAGTAAAAAACTCTCGACAACAACAAAAAAAACCAACCCTGGCCTGGATGGCTTCACTGGAGAATTCTACCAAACTTTCAGAGATGAGTTAACACCACTACTACTAAAGGGATTTCAGAGCATAGTAAAGGATGGAATACTCTCAAATTCATTCTATGAAGCCAGCATAACCCTGATATCAAAACCAGGTAAAGACAACACAAAAAAAGAAAACTACAGACCAGTATTCCTCATGAACATTGACACAAAAATCCTCAACAAAATTCTAGCCAATAGAATTCAACAACATATCAAAAAAAATAATAATTTACCATGATCAAGTGGAATTTATGTCAGGTATGCAGGGATGGTTCAACATTAGAAAAACAATCAATGTAATCCATCACATAAATAAAACAAGAGACAAGAACCACATGATCTTATCAATTGATGCAGAAAAAGCATTTGACAAAGTCCAGCTCCCATTTATGATAAAAACTCTCAGCAAAATAGGAATAGAAGGGAAATTCCTCAACATAATTGAGAGCAATTATATAAAGCCAACAGCCAACATCATCCTAAATGGAGAGAGTTTGAAAACATTCCCCTTGAGAACAAGAAGCAGACAAGGATGCCCTTTATCACCACTCTTACTCAACATAGTGCTGGAGGCTAAAGCCAGAGCAATTAGGCCAGAAAAAGAAATAAAGGGCATCCAAATTGGTAAGTGTCTTAGTCATCCAGTGCTGTTATAACAGAAATACCACAAGCAGATGGCTTTAACAAAGAGAAGTTTATTCTCTCACAGTTCAGTAGGCCACAAGTGCAAATTCAGGGCATCAGCTACAAGGGAATGCTTTCTCTGTTGCCTCTGGAGGAAGGTCCTTGTCATCAATCTTCCCTTGGTCTGGGAGCTTTTCTGCACAGGAACCTCAGGTCCAAAGGACAGACCCTATTCCCAGCACTCCTTTCTTGGTGGTATGAGATTCCAAATTCTCTGCTTGCTCCCCTTTCCTTTTATCTCTTGTAAGATAAAAGGTGGTACAGGCCACACCCTAGGGCAACTACCCTTACACTGGATCAGGGATGTGACCTTAGGAAGGGTGTTAAACAATCCCACCCTAATCCTCTTTAACATAAAATTATAATCACAAAGTGTAGGACAACCACACAACACTGGGAATCATGGCCCAGATAAATTGATACACACATTTTTGGGGGACATAATTCAATCTATGACAGTAAGGAGGAAGTAAAATTATCTCTATTTGAAGATAATATGATCTGATACACAGAAAACCCCAAAGAATCCACAAGAAAACTACTGGAACTAATAGAAGATTTCAGCAAAGTATCAGTATACAAGTCAACATACAAAAATCAGTTGGATTCCTCTACACCAACAGAGAGAACTTTCAAGAGGAAATCACCAAATCGATACCATTTACAATAGCCCCCAAGAAGATAAAATACTTAGGAATAAATCTAACCAGAGACGTAAAAGACCTACACAATGAAAACTACAAGACACTACTGAAAGAAACCAAAAGAGACTTGCATAAGTGGAAAAACATATCTTGCTCATGGATAGAAGAGTCAACGTTGTGAAAATGTCAATTCTACCTAAAGTCATCTACAGATACAATGCAATCCTCATCCAAATTCCAATGGCATTTTTTAATGAGATGGAGAAACAAATCACCAACTTCATATGGAAAGGGCAGAGGCCCCAGATAAATAAAGCATCACTCAAGAAGAAGAACAAAGTGGGAGGCCTCACACTACCTGATTTTAGAACCTATTATACCGCCACAGTGGTCAGAACAGCCTGGTACTGGTACAACAACAGATACATAGACTAATGGAACAGAATTGAGTATCCAGACATAAATTCATCCACCTATGACCAGCTGATATTTAACAAAGGCCCAAAGTCCGTTAATTAGGGAATAGACAGTCTCTTTAACAAATGGTGCTGGCGTAAGTGGATATCCATCTGCAAAAAACTGAAACAAGACCCATACCTCACACCATGCACAAAAACTAACTCAAAATGGATCAAAGACCTACATATAAAATCAAAAACAATAAAGATCATGGAAGAAAAAATAGGGACGCTAGGAGCCCTAATACATGGCATAAACAGAATACAAATCATTAGTTAACAGTGCACAAACACCAGAAGAGAAGCTAGATAACTGGGAGCTACTAAAAATCAAACACTTATGCTCATCCAAAGACTTCACCAAAAGAGTAAAAAGACAACCTACAGACTGAGAAAAAAATTCTGGATATGACAAATCCGATCAGCATCTAATCTCTAAAATCTACAACATACTGCAAAACCTCAAAAACAAAATGACAAATAACCCGGTTAAAAAATAGGCAAAGGATATGAACAGGCACTTCACCAAAGAAGAAGACATGCACGCAGCTAACAGACACATGAGGAAATGCTCATGATCATTAGCCATTACAGAAATGCAAATCAAAAGCAAATCAAAACTACAATGAGATACCATCTCACCCCAACAAGCTAGCATTAATCAAAAAAAACACAAAATAATAAATGTTGGAAAGGTTGTGGAGAAACTGGGACAGTTATACACCGTTGGTGGGAATGTAAAATGGCACAACCACTTTCGAAATCAATCTGGCTCTTCCTTAAAAAGCTAGAAACAGAAGTACCATAAGATTCAGCAATCCCACTCCTTGGAATATATCCTAGAGAAATAAGAGCCATCACACGAATAGATATATGCACACTCATGTTCACTGAAGCACTGTTCACGAAAGCAAAAAGATGGAAACAGCCTAGGGGCCCATTAACAGACAAACGGATAAACGAATTATGGTATATCCACACAATGGAATACTATGCACCATAAAGAACAATGAATCCGTGAAACATAACATGGAGGAATCTGGACGGCATTATGCTCAGTGAAGGTAGTCAGTTGAAAAAGGACAAATATTGTATAAGACCACTAGTATAAGAACTCCAGAAAAGGTTTAAACACAGAATAAAACATTCTTTGATGGTTACAAGGGTGGGGAGGGAGGGAGCGGGGTATTCATTAGCTAGATTTTAGACAAGAAGTATCTTAGGAGAAGGAAAGGACAACACACACTATAGGGGAAGTCAGCACAACTGGACTAAACCAAAGCTAAGAAGTTTCCTGAATACAACCAAACACTTCGAGGGATAGAGTAGCAGAGGTGGGGGTCTAGGGACCATGGTTTCAGGGGACATCTAGGTCAACTGGCATAACAAAGTTTATTAAGAAAATGTTCTGCATCTCACCTTGGTGAGTGGCATCTGGCATCTTAAAAGCTAGCAAGCGGCCATCTAACATGCATCAATTTGTCCCAACCCATCTGGAGGAAAGGAGAGTGAAGAACACCAAAGACACAAGGAAAGTTATTAGCCCAAGAGACAGAAAGGGCCACATAAACCGGAGACTTCATCAGCCTGAGACCAGAAGAACTCAATGGTGCCCAGCTACCACCAATGACTGCCCTGAGAAGGAACACAACAGAGAGTCCCTGACGAAGCAGGAGAAAAGCGGGGTGCAAAACTCAAATTCTAGTAAAAAGACCAGACTTAATGGTTTGATTGAGACTGGAGGGACCCCGGAAGAAATGGTTCCCAGATTCTCTTCAGACAAAGATTTGACTGGTCTATGTGACATAAAATGATACTTGTGGAAGAGTGTGCTTCTTAGCTCAAGTAGATACATGAGACTAGGTGAGCAGCTCCCGTCCAGAGGATAGATGAGAGGGCAGAGATGGTCAGGAGCGGGTTGAATGGACATGGGAAACCCAGGGTAGAAAGGAGTGTGCTGTCACAGTGCAGGGAGAGTAACTAGGGTCACGTAACAATGTACGTATAAATTTTTGTATGAGAGACTGACCTGAACTGTAAATTTTCACTTAAAGCACAACAATAAAAAATAAAATAACAAACTTGGGCTGAGTGAATCCTTTAGCCAAGTTACTTATCACTTAAAACTCATTTCTTCACCTGCAAAATGGCAATGACCATAATACCTAACTACCTCACTGTTTTTGGGAGATTAGTGAGATACGCATCTAAAGTCCACTGTACAGTACCTTCCACTTACTAAATGCTCAACAAATGTTTGTAATCATTATTGTCCACCTTGCCTGATTAATATTTATTAGAATTGAATGAAACATTTAAGTGAAGATACTTTATACACTACAAAGCACTGTATTTTAAATGCTATATTATCATAAATAATAAAAGAATTACATCAAATAAAGCATAGAATAAAATTAATATAAAAATATATTAATTATTTAATAAGAAAAATAAATTAAGGCAGAAAATGGGCATTAAAAACTGTTAAATTTGCCAGAGAAATTAACAATCTTTATTGCAACAAATTTCATTTAAAAAATTTAAACAAACGGGCCCTGGTGGCACAGTGGTTAAAGCACACAACTGCAAACCAAAAAGGTCAATGGTTGGAACCCACCAGCTGCTCTGCAGGAGAAAGATGTGGCAGTATGCTTCTGTAAAGATTTATAGCTTTGGAACCCCTAAGGGGCAGTTCTACTCTGTCCTATAAACAGCAGGTTTTGGTGGGTTTCATTTTAAAAAAAAAATTATCCCAGGTGCCCTAAAAAAGAAAACTAAAACAATATGAAAGTATAGAAATTTTAAAGAAAAATGCCACAAGAAAATCTGAAATAATACATATGAACATTTGTCGAGAGTATCTAGTTCCACACAATTTTTACTGGAAAGGAACTAGAAGCGGTTCCTAGACTTGTGACCATGTATCTGTCCTCATGAATGTGATTACACCACAGATCCTATTTTGAACGATTATTATCCCACTTTCAATACTCTGAAAAGCATATCAAGCCAACTTCTTTCAGCATATAAGGTTAAGTCATTTCATGTAACAGAATCTAGAATTTCACAAGGATTTGTTTCTGCTCAACTTGTTTTTTAAAACCAGAATGACCTGGTACAAAAGTATACTATCTATCTTAAGAAGAAACACGGAGGAGGTATATTATATATAAATCCTTGAAGCTTCACTTCCCCCAAAGATCTGCTGCCTATCTATTTTTGAAAACTGAAGAAATCAGAGGAAAAAAGCAATTTTTGGTTCCATTAGGTTTGTAGGAAAACGAATGGGGTGCCTGCTGGCAGGAAATTTAATGTAGTTAGGATGTGACTGAAGCAATCAGAGAGCATTTTTTACTTTTGTTTGCATGACAGATTAAGCTTGCTGCTCTCACAGTTCTTAGCTGCAAACGCCACTTCGAATAGCCTACAAATACTCATAGGGTTTGCAAATGAGGAATAAAGGAGGTTTTTAAAATTGAAAATCCTCAGCAAAGCAAATTTAGCTTTCCATGAGCCTTCTCTCTGAAGAAGATGGTTGGTTAACCCCTTAAAAGAAGACTGGAGCTAATCAGTGCATGTCTAACCATAACCCATAGCAAATTACAAAAGGCCCCTGTGAATAACCACAAATTCCATTTTTCTCACCTTTGCACCCTGGACGGGGGAGCAAATATGCCATATCTTGGAGAACAACGGAAATACTGCACACCTCCAACTGAACCATCATTCTTGCCATGGGGTTTTTCAAGCTCAATACCGTACCAATATCCTAGAACATGAAGATTGGATTTAAAAGCATCTGCACTTTATCCAAAATTGTTATGGTATTATACAAATCCAAAGACTAGATGCTGTAACATTTTCACAAATGACCAGAATGATGGAAGAACATCATAATCATTAAGCTTCCAAATAATAAAATTACAAAAATAAAATTTGAGAAGTAAAAAGGAAGTATATTTTACCAGCATATGTAATTGCAGAGAGGTACATTAAGGGAGGAAAACTAAAATGCACAAACACAAATTTGGCAAGGATTAGCTATTATGCAAGTAGTATATGACCAAAATATATCTAAAAACTATACTAAATAAGAAACTGTCCTTAATGTGTGTTAAGGTGAGAGAAATGAGATGTATAAATCATAAAATGAATATGCAATCTTGTCATTATACCTTTTCAACATTAGAACACCAAAAGCAGTTCCTAAACAATTAAAGAAGAATGAGAATAATATGGAAAATACCACTCACTGGACATCTTGGTAATTTTCTGCCTTTTTCCCCCATCCAGGATGAAAAGAAAAATAATTTTTAACCAAAATGAAAAGATTTAGGTTAGCTAATAGGAAGAATTTTCTAAAAGGCTTTTAAGTATTTATAAGGACTTGCTCTGAGAAAAGTAATGCGATTTCCTTTTCGAGGTAAACTAAAATTAAAATAATGAGGGTACTTTTAGCATGGTTTATCCCAGTATTAGGTAAATGGACAAACATTCCTAGAGTAAGAATTCTGGAATTGAGGGTGCCTCAAAAGACCAGTTAAAAATGCCTAATTTTTTTTAAATCACTGTGATTTAAAAGAAGAGTAAAGTAGCAATTGTATTTGGTCTTTTGAGAGCAGTACCAAATAAAAAATAAGGACATAGATATTGAAAAACTTATTGCAAATTACAAAATACAAATTAAATACACTGGTTTCTTTCAGATTACTAGTCCAAAGAGTCAATTATATAAACTCTAAAATACCAAGCTACAAAAAGTTCTTAAGATGATACCTGACCCCAATTCCAGGTACTGAGATAAAGGTTAAAACAACTAATGAATGACCTTTTTATACTTACATAGCCCTACTATGTATAGGCACAGAGCAATGTCTACAAGCCTACTGCTTAGTCATACCAATGCTCTGAAAACAGGTCATCACATTTTTGAATGTTATAAACCAGATTAGTCCGGTTGCCATCATTATCTCACTGAGTGCCAGTTATAATTTTCCAAGTTTTACTTCTTTCTTCCTTTGATGCTTTCCTATATAATTTTTTTCATTTTCCCACTTTAATTTACCATATAACTGATTTTTGATGTTCTGCAACAACCCATCTCTTGAAAATGTGTAACATAGTAGAAATATATTATGACTAGTGTTAACGATGGTAGCTACACAGTGTATGGTAGTGGTGTGGCATGAATACCTTCCCATTTAAATGTTCATTTTCTTTCAGAGGTGGTACTGATAAAAATGTTACAGAGGAAGCTAAACATGACCTCTTCTCAGGTCTAAATCTTATAATCTATAAAAATCTCAGATATTACAACCATCCTGTAGGATTGTTTATCTAAATTTTGATGCCACAGAAATACATGCTACTTTTTTAAGCGCAGAATGACTTTAACAAACAAACATTTCCAATATTTATTATATTTGTTTATTGTTTCCCAAATTTCTAAATGCTTTACATTAGGAATTTAAAAATTAAAATTCAACTTAAAAAGCTAAATTGTATCCTAAGAATCAAACCATTCTAGCTTTGCTTAACTTAAGAGGGAAAAACAAACTCCAAAGACATATGGTCATTGAGAAAATTAACCTACATTTGAGATTTCAAGTTTTTATCTAAGAACGATTATTAAGAACATCCTAACTAATCTCAGATACTACCTGGAGACCTGAGAGAAACATGAATTATAAAACATATAATTCATTTCAAATCAGTTAGTTGAACTGCAATTAAAAGTAGTTTTAATGAAACAAGAACGTGCTGGGAGACAATTCTCCATAGTACACTCATGTTTCTAGCATCTAGTGGATAGAGGCATTGACTGCCTTTATTCTAAGCTATCTTCTCACAGATGTTTATATAGGGGACAGTCTTGGAGGATAAAGAGTGTCTCCCTCCAGAACAAAAGACAGGCATGCTTATTGTTCAGTGTCAAGCTTCAGATTCCTTAAACTCAGGGTTCCTCTCCTGTAACGTAAATCCTGAGGTATGTGGGTGCCACCTGGCCCTCTTTGTATCATCCTGTGGAAATTGGGAATCAAGGAACCAGCATAAGAAAATACTGATGCTCTGGCTACCGCTATTGCTGTGAGTAATAAAGTCCTCTTTTCTGACCCAGGTGTCTTATATCTTCTGCCAACATCCATGAAACTGTGGCAGGCTAACTTGTTAACTTGCAAATAGGGTAAAATCTCAGATCCTTCGCAGTTGTTGACAGAATGTTAAACTTTTTTTTTTTTTTAAATCAGTTTTCTAGCTTATATTTTCATAAAATGCTGCAATGCCACCATGTGTCAAAATAGTATATTGCTATTTAAAACATATAGAACATGGTTTCATTCAACTGGCTTCTATTTAAAATCACAATCACTGAAAACGTAAAAGAAAGATAATCTTTACTTTGAAAACACAATATTAAGTCTAAATTAAGTCTAACTTGGAATGAATATATAAATACACAAACGTATTTTTTAAGGCCCTAGGGTTCGTAAAAGCTTTTTAATTTTCCTTAGAACTCTTTTGTGTACTTTTCTCTCCAAGCCACTCTGATAAAAGATACTCAACTCATTATCTACTCATTTCAGAGATCATCCTTAGCAAAAATCTAATCCTAAAATGTTTTCCCTGTTGTTTAGCACATTCTGTAATCAGTGAGAGTAAAATCAGAGAGTGACAACTAATTTTATCATTAGAAATAAAACATAGCGGGCGAGAAAAATTTACTGGTAACAGTCAACCTGAGTAAAAACAGTCTTAACCATTGTTTAAGTTTTAATCATTGTTTTGCATTTTTCTGTGCCATACTTGAACTGTTAATCAAGAATTCCCTATAATTAAGTTTCATTTACATGCAAAATTGTAAACCTTTTATATTCTGAAGAATTCAAATTGAACAAAGGATATACAGGTAAGTTACCTGGAGCAAAGTTTGTTGTCCCAAAGAACTTAATTGTCCCAATTCTCTGGCCTACAACCAACACTCTGTCTCCAAGGAGGAGTTCTCCTTCACAACAGGTATTATTTGCTACAGATGTTGCTGAGGAATTCAAACCTGTTTAATTGGTTGGCAGGGGGAGGGGGGCAGAGTGGAAAAAGGGGAGAGATAACAAACAAGAAAAAACTCAAAAAGCACATTAGCCAAAACACCACTAAGTATTCCAACCAGTCTAATTACAGAGTTCGATATTTGTTGCCTTTCATTATTTATAGCATCTACAGTTGTGTTTCTCACTTATGAGGTCAAGGTACTCAAAGGGAATTTGAAGAGCTTCCTGAGAAAATTATTGCCAGAGGTAAACATGGGAAATTAATACAACCTGATTCCTCGTAAAGTATTAACTCTACCAGGGTTGACTGGCTCACTCTCAGCTAGAACAGAAGTCAGCAAGCTTTTTCTATGAAGGGCCAGAGAGTAAACATTTTAGGCTTTGTGGGCCATACAGATTCTGTCATAGCTACTCAACTCTGCTGCTGTAGCACAAAAACAGCCACAGACAATATGTAAACAAGTGGGCATGGCAGTGTTCCCATAAATTTTTATTTACAAAAACAGGTGGTGAGTCCAATTTGGCCTATGGGCCATAATGTGCCAATCCCTGTTCCAGCAAAATGTCAGATTATAGTAGTTCACTGGGAGTCTGTGTAAACAATACCTACAGGAATATGATTTGAAGGTACAATTGCTATGAAGTTCCAATTACCCCAAATTGATTTCCTCATTAGAAACGAAACCACTCTCCCCTCATCTAGATTCAAACCTAAACCCTGAAATGTCAACTGTTAAACAGCAGAAGTTCTAGAGAAATACTATCTCTAGAAAGCCGTTCAAATACAACAGCTGTAAGAGAAGCGGTAGGCCCTTGAGCCTTCTCCTATTAGTACATGAAGAGAGATTTGAGTATCTGTCATCTGGGAAGGCCTAGGGGACCTCAGAGGGCACAGGATGGAGGATAAGTTGCTTGGTGAGAGAGAGAGAAACTAAAAACATGGCAACAAGTAAAGGAACATACACCCACAGACAAAGAAGGTCTGGATAAAATGCTATACTAAAAAGTTCTAGGCTCTTCTACTAACTGGTACTTCCATAGCATGTCACAGTTTACAAAGTGCTTTTCATAAAAATCATAATGATAAATGATTTAGGAATTACCTAAGACACAGTGTTCATAGCTAGTAGGGAGCACACCTAGACTGAAACCCAGACCCTGTGACCAAATGACCTCAGGTCTGTCTCCATGCATCTGTAGACAGTAGGCCAAATAAGGCAAGTTCAAGAGTGGGACACAATGAGGCTGGGGCCCAGAGAACACAGAATCCCTCCCCTACCTCCTTCATTCCCCCAATCCTTTCTTGCTGCTGTTCTCTCTCAATTCTTAGTCCTAACTTTTCATTATTGTCTACTCTTTGAGGTCCACATCTCCCTCAAATGCAAAACTACAGAAAAGTGGAATACCTACTCACTCTAGAAAAATGTCTTAAGGAAATGTTTCTGGGGTTCCAAACGCGGACTTTCTCTCACGTATCTCCTAGGCTTGCTTTCCCTCTCTCGCCTCACCCTCCTCCTGCCCCCCCCCCTTTTTTTTTCCACCCATAGTTACTGATTTAGAAAGCTGGCAAATACCAAAACCATCTCAAGACCTCAAAAATAGTTTAGTATTTTTAGTAATTAACTGCTGATGCACCTCTAATACTTTTTCTAATCTTTTAAAAAATTCCTCAACCAGAAACTCCGTGCCCCTTCAGCAATAACTCCCCATTCTCAACTCCCCCCAGGCCCTGGTAACCACTAATAAACTTCTGTCTCTATGCATTTGCCCATTCTAGATATTTCATATAAATGGGATCATAGAATTTTATCCTTTTGTCTGACTTATTTTACTCAGTATAATGTTCTCCACCTTCTAAAAGGTCCCCTTTTTCACTCTCTCTTCATCTTCACTATTGTAAGCCTGCCAAACCAAAAAAACCAAATCCATTGCCATCAAGTCGATTTCAACTCATAGTGACCCCATAGGACAGAGTAGAACTGCCCCATAAGGTTTCCAAGGAGCGCCTGGTGGATTCGAATTGTCGATTTTTTGGTCAGCAGCTGTAGTTTTTAACCACTACACCACCAGGGTTTCCTTGTAAGCCTACAGAACCCTCAAATTTATAAAAAGAAAAAAAGTTAAATATGTATTATACTAGGAGAAAGTCTTATAAAGGGTAAAAAAAAAAAAAAAAAGGTTACTACACACCTACATATAAATTTTAAAATCAAACAAACATTAAAAGCTCAAACGCCAAATGAAAGTGGCCTTAAAATGCAAATAAATGGGACAAGAGGGATTGTTCTATCATTGTATCCTCTCACCTCTGTTCCTCACAGGGTTGAAGAGAAACTGTTGGGAAGGGGGAAGCTATTCAGAGAACAAACATTCCAGGTAAATATTTTCAGGCAAAACTTTCAGGCCCCCTACTTTTAGGGTCTCACACTTTACATTATTATGTCAATGTTTCATTAAGGGTTTTATTTTTTTTCCCCATCAATAAAATATTTTAAAGTGAAAAAAAAAATCCTGTTATGAACATTTTATGTAATAAAATATTGGTTCAATACAAGTATTAGAAATATTAGAAAAAGAATCTGGTAATTATTACAAGCTTCATTAAGAACAATTTATGCCAAAATGGTTTCATTGCCTTTCTGGACAAGTTTGTTATATAGGGTAATAAGTGAACTGCAGAAGGTATGTTGATTACAACAAGAAGTTTGACAGTGTTTTATATATCCTTACACATAATGAAAGATACTTGGAATAGCTGCAGAGTTCACAGCTAGTTAAAAGACCATATCCAGAACAGGTTATCATTGTCAACCTGGAAGAGCCTTTGGCCTTCTCCTTGACAAAGTTTTAAACAATGACTTGGCTAAAGACCAGAGAAACCATGCTTTGTAAATGCAAAGGTGTCACAAAGCTAATGTGCACGATGCAAGAAACAGAATCCAGATAGGATGAAACACCTAAGATTAAATTAAATGAAAATAAAGTAAAGTCTTATATCCAGCAGCAAAATGAAGGGACCTCGATAGGCTCAATTTGAGCAATAATACATTGTGGTCACCAAATCTGCACACACAGCTTTAGCCTCCTCTATTTGTAACTGAGAGGCAACAGTTCAACTCTATCAGCTGGCTACTGAGGGGTCTGCAGCCCATGCAGTACCTGTGAGGAAGAACTGCAGGCACTGTGGACAGGGGCAGACACCAACAGTAGCTGAGAGAGCACAGGCTACAGCAGGCATCAGGCAGACCCAGGGCTGCCACTTAGAAACTGTGTGCCCAAGGACCAGTGGTTTCCTCCCTATGCCTCGGTTTCCTCATCCATAACATTAGGATATTTATAGTACCTGCCCTATAAGTTTATTTTGAGAATTAAATGAAATAATGTATGTAAAGTGCCTAGTGCAGTACCTGAAACAGTATTTACAATAAATGTTAGTTATTATTATTAGGTATAGATCAGAAAAGAGGTGATAAACATAATAAAATGTAACAGTTTCCAAGTATCTTAATGGACTGGAGGCCTTAGATATGTGGGAAAGAGAAGTATTCAGTCAAGTTAACGAAAATGGTGAGAGCAAAAGGAGAAAGGAAGAGAAATCCAACATATGTTTACAAAGGCTGAGGGGTAGAGTGGGGGTGGGGGCAGGGAGGAGTGCCAGGAGTTCAATCTGACTGAAGTAAAGAGTTCCTTCTACACATTTAAAAAGAGCAAATCTACTTACAAACAAAACAAGATAAAAAACACCAAGAAAGCCTGGTTGAAAAAGCCATAGATACCAGCACTGGCTCGAGATGAAACAGAAGAGCTTTTGCTCATTGTCTTCTTGTTATTGCTACTTGCACTCAATTTCTTGAGGTAGTTCTGTTTGTGTTCCAAAGAAGATGTAGAGGAGGAGCTGCTGATGGAGCCAAGCAGGGTAACTAAAACAGGCAAAGAAAAGAAACAGATCAAAGGGTAGAAAATCATAACAGCAGTGGGCCAGTCAGATGCTCTTCCAGGCAAATCTTTCTGAACTCGCCATTTAGCTTCCTCAATCATGGATTATTTAGTGTCAAATTAAATGCCTGATTTCATCCAAATATATCATAGTTCATACATAAAAGATTTTATAACCTAAGCAATAGTATTTTAGGAATTCACATTATACGATCACAACCTTTTAAAGGAGAGTGTCACCATATCAATTAGCTTACAACTGACTACCTACTCTATCCCCTCACCTTAGATGAGATAGTAGAGTCCTATCTTATTTATACAAAAAAAAAAAAAAGGCACTGGTATGTTTTAAGGAAATAAAAGTTCAATATTAAAATAATTTGAATTAAACTTGACGGCAAGCAAGAAACTTGTGAATTTTCTACTCGTGCTCTCTCTATTCACCTAATGATTTGATGATTAAAGGCAACTTAAACATTCTTGTTTCTTTTCAGCTTTGAATTTTTTGTTGATACCATGTGTTTTCATTAATGGAAGCATGCTGAATCACTGAGAGTGTCTGAATTTTTGTACCATGGATTTTTTTTCTTGCCCCCTCCCACAAGCCTGCCTTAAGTGTTTAGTGGTCCATATGAAGTACCACTTACCATACCCCAAAGCCCCCACCACGGTATGTTAGTACATATGTGTAACAAATAAAATTTTCAAAATTTATATTTTTCCTACCAAAAATTCAGACACCTCATACAATACCCTGTAAAAACAATAATTTGTGGCACACTCCCGTTTCCTCAGTTTCAAACAGTCGTAAAGGCCCCTGCCTTGCAGCAGCATGCACTGTCAGTAGCAGCAGCTCCCAATAAACCCCAGAGGCTGAAAAAGCTCGTCGTCGCTATATGTACCACTGGGCACAAAAGGGTTGAAGTTCCATTGGTAAATTAATATTTTGCAAGACAGAAGTTACATATTATATTACCATCTTTTTCTGTTACAGTTTTCGATTCTTCACCAGGAGGTAACGAAATTATTGATTCAGAAGCACTATCTTTTTTTGATGTCATTAATCCTAGAACACAGAAACACACTGCTTTAAACAAGGGAGAATTTTTTTAACATCAAACGTAAAAATGTATTTGTTTTTTAAGGTACAGGCATCCTTCAGTATCTAAATATTATCCATTTCTGAAAACATGGTGGATAACAAATTCACAGACAGCAGGGGCCAATATTTCACTATTTAAATGGGAAAGATAAGAATGCATTCCCAGTTCATATGAAAACCCCAATCAAAATCCCTAAGTATCACTAAAATATCTTAAACCTATGCAACAATTCACAGAAGACATCTGAATTAATATAAAGCATTTACAACAGTTACCTAGTTGTTTGATACACGATGCGCTCATTAACATGTTTGCACAGTGCGAGCAGGTAAAGCAAACCTATCACACCTGAGATACAACTGCTGCACACTTGCCAGGACCTGCAAGTAACTTACATGATTTCACTGGTTTGTGCATGCAAATTCATTACAGCAGATTTTCAATTTAGACAGTGAATTTTGGATAAAATTTTTTGCAAATCATTATAAAGACTATTCATTTAAGTGGGAGTTCAGACAGTAAGAAATCCTGTATCCTCTGCCACTGGTATTCTGAAAATGGCCACCCCATCTCCTCATCCCACACAATTTACACATACACACACAAAAAAATCACTTAAATAAGCTCTTGAATAATACTCTATCTTAATAAGACTTCTGCTCCAATCCTACAGAACCAAATTATTTAAACAAGAAATCTTGTTTAAATGAACTGTACCCAGTTTTAAACTCTGTCAGGCATCCATTCCAATTCTACTTGTTTAGTAAGCATTCTGGGTGAAGAAATGTGCTTAGGACAGGGCCTTTTCAATTTCATATGATAGGAAGACATGAACATATATAAAATATGAGGGCATTTTTGGTAAGCACTAACATAGAAGGAGATAATAATTGAGGCTAAAAAGATAAATTAATGCCTCATCAAGATCACATCCTGACATGAAATCTTGAGAAATAGATCAGATTTATTCCAGAGAATACTGGAGGTTCGGCCAGGAAGAACTGAGGCATTCTAGATGGATCCAGAAAAAAAAATATTAAAAGACATGATCAGAGAATGCTGAGTAGCTTGCTGGAATAATGAGTACTTTTGAGATTTGAGAGAAAACTAGACAGATTGGTCAGGGTAAAATTTGGAGGGTTATCCTGCCCAGCTAAGGAACTAGGTAAAGAATGAGCCTCTTCTGGCCTTTGCAAAGGAGGACTAGCATGAACAGAGTTATAGCTGGATGGCACTACTCTCACATCAAGGTTTACAGAAGGTCACTAGAGGAGGAGGGACGGGAAGCAGAGAACAGTGAGAAGCTACTACAATGGTCCAAGCATGCAGGCCTGAACTAGAATAGCAAGAACTGAACAGATGGGGTAAGAGAACTTTTGTGGGGGCAGACCTTTTGTATACTTCAGCGATTATATTTTTCAGTTCTAAAATATCTGTTTGGTTCTTTCTTTTTATTTGACATTTTTATTGAGATCATTGTTGATTCACATGCGGTTATAAAAATTAACACAGGAATATCCCATGTATATCTAGCCCAGTTTCCCCCAATGGTAACATTTTGCAACTGTAAGATCAAAACTAGGATACTGACATTGATGAAATCCATAAATCTTACGCAGATTACCCCAGTGTTACTTGCACTCATCTGTGTGTGTGCATGCCCATGTGCATATGCATCATTTGGTTCTTCTTTAGTATCTTCTATTTCTGTGCGGAACATGTCTCATTCCGTTTGTTGCAAGGGTATTCACCCTTAGTTCTTGGAGCATGGTTATAATACATTCTTTAAAGTCTTTATCTGATAATCGAAACATCCATGTCATCTCAGGACCGGCATCCATTGATTGTCTTTCTCTCTGCAAGATGATTTTCCTGGTACTTCATATTTCGAATAATTCTGGATTGTATCTTGAACATTTTGAACATTATGTTATGGGACTCTGGGTCTTGTGTAAATCCTATAAAGAGTTTTGTTGTGCTTTGCTTTGCTTTGTTTTGTTTTAGCAGGCAGAGACCCAGTTAGGTTCAGGCTGGAAGTTCCTACTCAACTTCTGTGCCCTGTGGTTACAATGTCAGTTGTTCCCAAAGCCTTTGCAGTGCTATTTGGATCTGTCTTTGTATACTGTGCCACCTAGTGGTCAGCCGGGGACTTAGGCGGCGCTCTACTCAGGATGGTATGCTGATATGCTGTGTATGGTCAGGTCTACGCATGTGTAACTTGGGAGTAAGTGTGGGTGTTAATATCCAACATTTTGGGTCACTTTCTTTAGCTCCCTCCTCTCCATGATCTCCTAACACTCTTCTCTCCCAAGGCCCCCCCACCCCAGTATGCTGAACAGAATGCCTGGGCTTCAGTTTCCCTACTCTGTCATACACCACTTGAGACTGATCCCACCTCTGGGGCCAAGTACTGAGAAAAGAGAAGAAAAACTATGGGAGTCCGTCCACGTTCTGGAGGCCACAGTTGTTCTGGTCAGACAAGGGCTTTTATCCCTTGGAATTTTAGCACCATGCAGGACTGCCTGGGGACTAGGTGGGAGAGAAACAAAATAATAGTAATAGTAATGAAGCAAGAAAGAAATCAGAGCATTTCCTCCACTCTGTCCAGAGAGACATTCCTGCTCCTCCAACCAGAAAAGAGAGCTTCTCTTGGGGCGTTCTGTCTCAACGTGGTGTGGACTTCCAGGTCTCAGCTTGCCTCTGAGTACACACTGGGAGAGGCCAGTGGGAAAAATCCCAGGAAGCCCACAACTGGCTCTTGGTATTTCAAATGTTTTCCTTCCTTAATCTGCCTGCTACCATTTATTTCTCAGAGTCCTCAGGTAGTTGCTCCATGCATCCAATGCAGGGTTTTTAGTCACGTTCAGTAGGAGAGGCTACGTGGTGTGTGCTACCCCATTGTAATAGGAATCTGGAACGTCCCCCCACAATCTTATTTAACTTTTTTTCCTGCTTATTTTCCATAAAATAGTTCATCTTTAAAGTTCCAAAATAAAATCCTGTTGTCTTTTTTATTGCAATTATGTTATCTCTATAAAGAAACTTTTATAAAGCTGATACTTTTTAATACTTAGGTTTTACATGCAGAAACAATATATCCTTAAAGTTATTAAAAGGATTTTTAATTAACTCTGTAAAATTTTAGAGATTTTAAAAATAAACGTCCCTCATGTTTTGTGTTATTCCTAAGTATTAATGTTGCTATTTTAATTGAACACCTTTTTGCATTATATATTCTTACTATTTGTTGGCAGAATACAGGACTACTACTAGTGCTGTTCATTGCTACTGAATTGAGCCACTTTGTTAAAAGATTTTATTAACATTAGTTATTTTTAACTGATCTTGGGTTTTCTAGTTTTATTAATCATATCGTCTACAAAGTCTTCTTCATTCGCATTATTTCAAATTTCATATATTTTTCTCACTTCATATTGTATACTGCAAGAAGTCACAAAAGCTTTTTCTCCTATATTTCTGTCTAAGGTTATAGCATCACCATTCTCCCCGTCATTCACTACTAAAAATTTTGAGTTATCTGTGACTCTTCTTCATTCTTACTGCTAATATCTAGCTCACTGCCAAATTCTATTACAAATGAACAAACAGTCCTCATTTGCATAGTAGTGTGGGACCATAAAAATTACTATGCAAGCTGAAACCATACCAAGTAACTTCATACTCATTGGGGAAAATGAAGATTGTCCCATGACCTTTGAAAATTTTTGTCAAAACATTAAAAACTTTCTTACTGTCAATTAGAAATGCATAGGAAAATAAAAACAGTAAAAGAAATATTAATTCAGTACTCTGTAATTTAAAACAATAGTAATATTGAGAACTCAAGTGTTTTCTTTGGAAAAAAACTTGTCAAGCGTAGTTTCAATAGTGCTTGCCTTCTTATTCTCATTGTATGATTTATGATACAAAGTGAGCATCTTTTCTGTGCCTTGGCAAAGCATCATACTCCTTCCTGTCTTTGAATCAGCTTCGAATATTTCATTCTTTTCACTTTCAATGTTGTAAAACATCTGAGTGTTCCTTTAATGTGCCTTTTTTGCTAATGTCACTTCCTCTAGGACATCTTTGTCCTTGCCATCATGACTACTTTCCTCATTCATGTCAATAAGTTCACCTTCACTAAGCTCCTCTGGCTGACTATCTAGTACCTCTCAAATGCTGGCAGTGTCAACATGCCAATGGTCAGCCATTTCTTCTATATCTCCATTTATGTTTAATTCAAATTTCACTTTCAACATTATTACTTTTCATTTCCTTACTGCACTTTCATCTGTTTGCCAATTCTCTCTTTGAATTATCCATTTTTATAAAATGTTGCATGCATTTATTACTGGGAGACAAGAAGGCACCCCAACTACACACTTTGCTGTCTGTGCATAAACTGAATTAACAGATGTGCAGTGACCAATCACCAACAGACTTTGAAAGAAGTGACATGATTGGTCATCTGTTATTTACATAGTGAATTCTGGACTAAAAGGCTAGCAGTGATGTTTGTACTTTGTGTAATTACTCACATTTAATATAGCATGGTAACTTAAACTTAAACTATGTTGTCGAGGGGCTCGTGTTATGTAACTAAACTATGATAACAAATTTGTGCATATCATAACTATGTAAAGCAAGGACTACCTCTACACATATTTTAACCATAGAACAAGGCCTCAAAAAGCTATACAGAGATACCATTAAAAAGTCAATAGACAAATTAAAATGTAGTACAACAAAATATTCAAGTATCCAAAAGAAACAAGGAAAGAGGAAATAGAAACAAAAAACAAAGGACAGAAGCAGAAAACAAATAATAAAATGGCGGCCCTAAATCCAAATATACCAATAATTACATTAAAAGCAAATGGTCTAAACATACCAATTAAAAGGCAAAGATTGTCAAAGTGGATTAAAAAAAAAAAAACATATGCTGTCTATTATAAGAAACTCACTTTAATCATAATTACATAGATAGATTAAAGTACAAGGAAGTGAAAGGATATACATATAACCACTAATCAAGAGAAAGATGCAGTAGCAATATTAATATCAGACAAGGTAGATTTCCGAGCAAGGAAAATTACCAGAGTTAAAACAATACATAATGATAAAAGGATCAACTCACCAAGAAGACATAACAATCCTAAATGTATATGTACCTAACAACAGAGCTTCAAAATGCATGAAGCAGAAATAAAAGAAATGAAAGGAGAAACAAAGAAATCCACAATCATACATGGAGACATCAATCTCCCTCTTTCAGTAATCAATAGAACAAGTAGACAGAAAATCAGCAAGGATATAGAACTGAAAACACATTCAACCAACTGGATCTAACTGGCATTTTATAGAGCACTCCACCCAACAACAGAAGTACACATATTCTTTTCAAGTAAGCATGGAACATTTACCAAGATAAATAATATTTTAAGTCATAAAACAAACCTTAACTATTGAAAAGAATAGAAATTATACAAAGTATGTTCTCTTACAATAATGGAATTAAACTAGAAATCAATATCATAAAGATATTATGGAGCACTGAGTCTCAGTTTACAATGATGGAAAAATAACATTGATTAAGGGTAGGGTTGCACAGCCGATTAATGTAGTTTCTGTCAATAAGTTATATACCCGTAAAAAGTTGCACTAGCAAAAGTTGTGTGATAGATATATTATCAACAACAACAAAAAAAAAGCAATTGCTGAGGCTGCTTATGTACAACGAAACACTTCATGAGATTTGGTTTCTTGGTTTGGAGGTTTAGGGTCACAGTTTGACAGGACATCCTAAGTAATTGGCCTAAAATTGTGTTCAGTGCTTCTGTTCTACCTCCTAGTTCACTGCATTGTGCCTGGGCTCTTAAAAGCTTGCAAGCAGCCATCCAAGGTACAATAATTGGTCTCTATTCACCTGGAGCAAAAGAGAAAGAAGAAGAGCCAGAAATAGGGGGAGGAAATGGAATGTGTGGCTAACTGCCTCCAAGAACACGATCTCTTTCGCCATGAGACCAAAAGTGGATGGTGCCTGGCTACCATTATCGAATGTTGTGATCAAAGATTCTATAAAAGAATTCTGATCAAAAAGGTACAGAACAGATTTTCAAATCCTCATGGAATCTTTCTGCAGCCATGGAGGCTGGAAAAACTCCCAAAAATATTACCCTGAGATAATCTCTAAACCTTAAACCTTAAACCAAAGATAACCTCTTAAGTTTTCTTAAAACCAATCAATAGTTTAGCTTAACTAGTAAAGAATGTCTGCCTTGAGCACTGTGCTCTTTTAAAAATTATCTATATGGGATCAAACTGACAACAGCAACTCGAAAGATTAGATAGAAAACTTAGTGATTTTATGTTAATGGGGGAGGGACAATTTGAAAAAGAAGGGTGAGAATGGTTGCACAATTTGAAGAATGCAATCCATGTCACTAAACTGTATATGTAGAAATTGTTGCATTGGTGTATGTTCTGCTTTATATAGTCTTAAAAGCAACAACAAAAAAATAAAATACGTATAAAAAAATAACAGAAAGACAACTGGGAAATCTCCAAATACTTGGAAACTTAACAATATACTTCTAAATAATACACAGATCGAAGAGGGAGTCACAAAGAAAATTATGAAATACTTTGAACTGAATGAAAATAAAAATACAACATAGCAAAACGGGATGCAATACAGGTAGTGCATAGAGAGAAGTTCACAGTATTAAATGCTTGTATCAGAAAAAAACCCGAAGTCAACAATCTAAGTTCCTAATCTAAATTCCTACCTTAAGAAATAAGAAAAAGAGCAAAACAAACTCAAAGCAAGCAAAAGCAAGGAAATAATAAAGAGCATAAATCAATGAAACTGAAAACAGCAAAATGGAGAAAAATAATCAATAAAACCCAATGTTGTTTATTTTCAAATATCAATAAAATTGATAAACCACTTGCTGGACTAACCAAGAAAAAAAGGGGGGAGGGGAGAGAAAAAAGAAGACACAAGTTACATTACCAGGTTGAAAGAGGGGTATCACTGCAGATTCCACGACATTAAAAGGAAATTAGGAGAATAACTCAAACAACTCTATTCCCATAAATTTAACAACTTAGATGAAATAGATCAATTCCTTGAAAGCCACAAACTACCAAAGATGAATAGATAACCAAAGAAACAGATAACCTGAATAGCACTATATCTATTTTTAAAAACTGAATTTGCAGTTTAAAACTTTTATGATAAAGGAAACTCCAGGCACAAATGGTTTCACTAGTGAATTATATCAAACATTTAAAGAAGAAATAATACAAACTCCACACAATATCTCCAAGAAAACAGAGGAGGGAACACTTCCCAAATAATTTTGAGACCAGCAAAATCAAACAAAGACAGTAAAAGAAAACTACAGAAGAGTAGGCCTCATAAAAACATAAGCAGAAATTCTCAATAAAATGTTAGCAAGATATAAAAAAGATAATAAGCCACTGCCAAGTAAGTGTTATCCTAGGAATGCAAGGCTAGTTCAATATTCAAAAATCAACATAATCCATCATATTATACCACTAAATATGAAAAACCACATGATCATCTCTAGATGCAGAAAAGTCTTTTGACAAAATTAAATTTTCATTCAAGGATGAAATAGAACTATTCACAGATAGCATGAAAATCCCAAGGAATCTCTACGAGACAGCCCCTAGAATTAATGAGTTTAGAAAGGTCACAGGATACAAGGTCAACCCACAAAAATCCATCATATATCTATATACTAGCAATGAATGAACAATTAGAAACCAAAAATTTAAAAAAAAAAATCACTTACAATAACCCTCCCCCAAAATGAAATACTAGGTATAAATCTAATAAAACACATAGGATGTGTACACTGAAAACAGTGATGAAAGAAATCAAAGATGACCTAAATAAATGGACAGACACACTGTGTTCATGAATTGGAAGACTCAGGATCATTAAGATGGAGAAAGTAAGGAAGTGTCTGAAAAAACGGGAGGGGAGCCATGTCAAAAGAGTACAGGAGCCAACCTTAGAGAGCTCCCAACGGTCAAAGTTGGAACAAGTTCAGCATGAGCAACAAAATAAATAACACAACATTGGATTATAACCCAAAGAATAAAATAATTATCCATGAGTCTGTGAGTCAATACTGATATAGATAATAACAGAATAAATAAATAATGAAGAATTACAGGACAACTCTTACAGAATAATTTCAATTAATAAATGCAGAGAAATTGGGGAAACAGAAAATTGCCATTAGAACACCAGAGTAATAATCACCACAGGTAAGATCCACGGTCAAATGCTAAATTTAGTAAGCAATTTAGTAGGCTGAAACAAAATACTGGCAAATCTCAAAATATGAATAATTACAGGGGAAAACAGTAACTTTACAATAGAGAATCCTGGCAGACACCACTTTAGTCAGGTGTGCAGGTTATCATCACCAGTCATATGTAGCAATCTCATGGACATCTAATATGATACCCTGAGAAGTGCCTCTGTGCTATCTTTCCTGATAATGAATAAACCCAAGCTAATAATGAGTAAACATCAAACCAAGCCAAACTAAGGGAGATTCTAGAAAATACTTGACCAGTACACTCCAAAAGTGTCAAGGTCATGAAAAATACAGACTGTGGAACTGTTCGTTACAGGTTAGAGGAGACTAAGGAGACATTAACAACTAAATATGGAGTTTTGGACTGGATACTGAAACAAAAAGGACATTAGTGGGAAAAATGGTGAAAATATCTAAATACATTCTGTAGTATTTATTCCAAGGTCCATTTCTTAATTTTAGTTATTGTTCTATGGTTATGCAATATGTTAAAGGGGAAGCTGGGTGAAGGGTATACTGGAACTCTGTATTATTTTTGCAACCCTTCTGTAAGTCTAAAATTATCTCAAAATTAAAAGATAAAAAACCTACAATAAGTATCATACTTCACGTTGAAATGCTGAACAACACAAGTATGCCTGCTACAACCACTTCTATTCTCAGCGCGCTGGAGATTTAGCTGGTACAGTACAGCAACAAAAAGAATAAAAGGTATTTAAGAAGTAGAAAGGAAGAAACAAGCCTGTAATTATCATAGATGATATGAATGTGCTTGTATAAAATCCAAAATAATCTACATAGCTAAAATTTGCTGGATATAAAACCAGTATAGAAAAGTCAACAAATGAATAGAAAAGTCAACAATTAGAAAACAAAATTAAAAGAAATACAATTTATAGTAGCATCAAAAATTTGAAGTACCTAGGAATAAATCTAGCAAAATATGAACAAAATATCTGTAAAGAAAATGATAAAATCTTATTGTAACAGTTTTTAAAAACCTAATTAAATAGAGAGCTATTCCAAGCTCATATTCAAAGACTGAATATCATAAAAATGTCAGTTCTCCCCAAATTGATTTAAGGTTTAAACGTGACACCAATTAAAACCTCAACGGAATTTTTTTTTAAGAAACTTAACAGCTGATCCAAAAATTCACATAGAAGTATGATTTTAAAAGCCTCCAAAGAAGCAAGACACTCTTCAAGACTAAGGTAGAAAACTTTCCTCTACTTAAATAATAAGTGCTCATTTTTTTTGTGCTATGCGATACAGTGAATACAAATGTACAAAATACTCTCACTACCCATTTTAAGTTTAAAATTTTGCTAAGAGAGTAAAAGATGTACATAAATATAGGAGGCAGGGCCAAGACAGTGGAGTAGTGAGATGCTTCCGGTGGACCCTCTTACAACAAAGACCCGAAAAAACAAGTGAATCGATCATACATGGAAATCTGGGAGCCCTGAACATCAAAGGCAGAGTTGAGGAACCAGACTGAGTGGCAGGGGGAGGAAGAGACAGTCCGGAAGCAGCGAAGAGTTGCCAGACCTGACCCGGAGAAAGCCTGAGCCCTTCAGGCCTGAGCAGCTCAGGGGTGAGTGGTGAGGCAAGCAAGCAGCAGTGCTTGGGAGGCACGTTTTTCACACCAAGAGAGACCCAGTGCCAGAGAGTCTACACAGCTACCCAGACCCAGTGAGAAGCAGCCCTGGATCGGCAAAAGGTAAGTACTTGTGTACGACCTACAGTACAGATCAAAAACACTCCCCTCAGGGAAAAATCTCTCTCCAATTTACCTCCCCACTCCTTACTCTACACTGAGTCCCAAATCGATTTCAGCAAATTGCCGAGCACCCAGGGCCAGAAATAGGATGTGTCACATGCCTGGAGCCATTCTCCCTGCCTTCAAGAGTGAACAAATTAACAAACGGGAAAAAATAAACTGCCAGCTCCCCTAAGCCAGGAACCCAGGGTAAGCACAGCTCCTTTGCCTAGGTACAGGTATAGGGTATCCATGGACTTTGAGTGCCTTTTCCCCTGCATAGACTCGTGTGGGCCCATTTCAACGGTGTAGGCCTTCATTACCGCAGTACAACAGGGTATATACCGGAAGTCTAACTTCAACTGTTTCAGCTGTGAAGAGGCAGGTACTTGACATCTGACACTGCTCTGCCCATTAAGTGGGGTCTTCACCTACCCACATCAGGGGCCTGAGGACTGGTGGCTCCACCCACATCACCTACCCACATGTGATAGGGGCCCATGAATAAGAGGTGCTCCCTAGTCCTTACAGCCAACAGCATTAGGTGCTCACAGTCTGGCTGCAAAACCCACCCACCTATGCACTCTAGGGAACAGGGACGCGCCTTCCTCCTAGACACTCAGGGGGGGCTGTCACCCCTGCCTTGCTCAGAGTGTGTCCCCCTGCTGCAGCCAAATGCCTGTGCCTACACCAAGTACCCATGTCTGTCTAGGACTGTAAGTGAGAGCGTACACCACACACTTGGTGGCTATCTGCCTGGGCACCTAAGCTGAATCCATACAGGAGTGGGCGGACTCAGAAGCTCACATACTTAGTAACAGATCTAACTACCTGGTGACAGGACATTAGAGCTTCAAAGGTGCCAATAATTAAACTAGCTCATATTAGCAGCCTATTTGGGCATATCAGAACAAAACAAGAAGATAGGACACAGTAAGAAAACATAAAATAAATAAATATAATAACTTATTGATGGCTCGAAGACAATAGTCAATATCAAATCACATAAAGAGGCAATCCATGATGGCTTCAGCAAACTCCCAAATAAAGAATCTAGAAATTTTCCAAAGGAGGAAAATTTCTTGGAATTACCGGAGGCACAATACAAAAGATTAATATACAGAACTCTTCAAAAAATTAGGAAGGAAATTAAGCAAAATGCAGAACACACAATAGATGAAATTAAAAAGATTAGAGAAGAGCATAATGACAAATTTAACAGGCTGCAAGAATCCATAGACAGACAGCAATCAGAAACCCAGAAGATTAACAATAAAATTTCAGAATTAGACAACTCAATAGAAAGTCACAGGAGCAGAATTGAGGTAATGGAAGTCAGAATTAGTGAGATTGAAGACAAAGCACTTGACACCAACTTATTTGAGGAAAAATCCGATAAAAGGATTTTAAAAAAGTGAAGAAACCCTAAGAATTATGTGGGACTCTATTAAGAGGAATAACCTATGAGTGATGGGAATACCAGAATGAGGGTGGGGGGATAACAGAAAATACAGAGAGAACTGTTGAAGATTTGTTGGCAGAAAACTTCACTGATACCATGAAAGATGACAAGATATCTATCCAAGATGCTCATCAAACCCCACACAAGGCAGATCCAAAAACAAAGTCACCAAGACATACTATAATCAAACTTACCAAAACCAAAGATAAAGACAAAACTTTAACAGCGGCTAGGGATAAACGAAACGTCGTCTGCAAAGGAGAGTCAATTAGAATAAGCTCAGACTACTCAGCAGAAACCAGTAAGAAGGCAATGGGATGACATATATAAAGCCTTAAAGGAAAAAAACTGCCAACCATGAATTATATATCCAGCAAAACTGTCTCTCAAATATGATGGCGAAATTAGGGCATTTCCAGATAAACAGAAATTTGGGGAATTTGCAAAAAACAAACCAAAATTACAAGAAATACTAAAGGGAGTCCTCAGGTTAGAAAATCAGTAACATAACAACCCAAGACTAGAACACAGGACAGAGCAACCAGATATCAACCCAGATAAGGAAGTCACAAAAGTAAATCGAAGCTAAAACACTGAAAATAGAGAAACAGATGTCAACGTGTAAAAGATGACATTAAAACAAAAAAGAGGGACTTAAAAAATGTAGACATAGATTTTTCATATGGAGAGGAAGTCAAGGCGATATAAAGAAATAAAAGACTGGTATAAATTTAGAAAAATAGGGGTAAACATTAAGGTAACCATAAAGGAAACTAACAACCCTTCAAGTCAAAATAAAAAACTAGAAAAATACAAAGACTCAGCAAACACAAAATCAACAACAATGAAAAAGATGAAAAGAAAATACATAAAGAAAAACGACTCAGCACAGAAAATTTAGTGGAACAAAGAAATGTGAACAACACACAAAAAAAGACATCAAAATGACAGCACTAAACTCATTCCTATCAATAATTACGCTGAATGTAAATGGACAAATGCCCCAATAAAGAGACAGAGAGTGGCAGACTGGATAAAAAAAAACACGATCCGTCTACATGCTGCCTACAAGAGATACACCTTAGACTTAAAGACATAAACAAACTGAAATTCAAAGGATGGAAAAAAATATATCAAGTAAACAATACTCAAAAAAGAGCAAGATTAATCTCTGACAAAATAGAGTTTAAAATAACAGTCACCACAAAGACTAAGGAAGGACACTATATAATGATTAAAGGGTCAATACCCAGGAGGACGTAACTATAATAAATATCTATGCACTCAATGACAAGGCTCCAAAATACATAAAACAAACTCTAACAGCACTTAAAAGAGAGATAGACAGCTCCACAATAGTAGTAGGAGACTTCAACACACCACTTCGGTGAAGGACAGAACATCCAGAAAAAAGCTCAAAGACACAGAAGAACTAAACAGTACAATCAACCAACTTGATCTCATAGACATATACCAAACACTGCACGCAACAGCAGCCAAGTATACTTTCTTTTCCAACACACATGGAACATGCTCCAGAACAGACCACATATTAGGCCATAAAGCAAGCCTTAACAAAATCCAAAGTATCAAAATATTACAAAGCATCTTTTCTGACCATAAAGCCATAAAGTAGAAATCAACAACAGAAAAAGCAAGGAAAAAAAATCAAATACATGGAAACTGAACAACAACTTGCCCAAAAACTACTGGGTTACAGAAGATATTAAGGATGGAATAAAGAAATTCATAGAATCAAACAAGAATGAAAACACATCCTACCAGAACCTCTGGGACACAGCAAAAGCAGCACTCCGAGGTCAGTTTATAGCAATAAATGCACACATCCAAAAAGAAGAAAGGGCCTTAATCAAACCATTAACCCTACAACTGGAATAAGTAGAAAGAGAGCAGCAAAAGAAGCCCTCAGGTACCAGAAGAAAGGTAATAATAAGAATTAGAGCAGAATTAAATGAAATGAAGAATAGAAAAACAATTGAAAGAGTTAACAAGATCAAAAGCTGGTTCTTTGAAAAGATCAAGAAAATTGATAAACCATTGGCCAAACTGACAAAAGAAAAACAGGAGAGGAAGCAAATAACCCGGATAAGAAATGAGATGGGTGATATCACAACAGACCCAACTGAAATTAGAAGAATCATAACAGAATACTATGAAAAATTGTACTCTGACACATTTGCAAACCTAGAGGAAATGGATAAATTTCTAACTCACTACCTACCTAAACTAACACAGAGTTAGAACAACTAAATAAACCCATAACAAAAGAAGAGATTGAAAGGGTAATTTTAAAAAGTCCCAACAAAAAAAAGCCCTCACTTTGGGCATCATGGAGCTATAGTCAGAAGCACCACACTGGCCCTCCACAGCAAAGATCAGAAAAACTAAGTCAAACAGAGTCACACGTCAATCCTGAAACCCTAAGCATCAACTGAAGAGATAAAGCACTCAGCCAACCACCGAATGGAATAAGAAACTGACCGAGAATAGAGAGCGAGGAGAGATACATGCAGAGGTCCCCTATCAGCTACCCCAGCACGGATCTGCCATCTTGGCCTCCTACTGGAGATCAGCGAACAGGGAGTATAAGAAAGCAGCTTCACCAAGCTTCCAGTAGGAGACAGAACAACCAGTAATCAGTGATATACGCTTTCTCCCCCCTCATCCTTCTTCACCCCCACTTAGCCTCCTCTGCTTCCTGCAGCCACAGTCTCTTGGCTGGGGAGCACCAGGTTCACCCAGTGCCACTTGGATTCCACCTGCCCACACTGGCTGGGTCCCTGAGTGCCTTTTGTTGTATGCTGGTCTTGCTTTCTTCCGCTTCTTCAGATTTCTTCCTTACCTCTCACCACCTCCCCCTCCTTTCTCACAAATACCTGGCTCCATGCACCATCTTTGCTTCTTCCCGAAAGGCTGTGAAACACTGCTAGACTGTGAAACTGCTTCCCGGTCCATGCTGCCATGCTGGTGGCACCCTAGGCCTTTACTGATTGTTTGTTAGCTCTGGTTTGTTCTGTTTTGATTTGTTTGGTTTTTTTCTTATCTCCACTTGGGAGCCCCTTCTAGCCGGCCAGTACTGCGAGGCTTGGAAGCTAGTCCCTTACTCCGTGCAGACACAAAGGGACATCACTGGGGGCATTCCTTTTTTTTTTTTTTTCTTTTGTTTTGGTTTTGGTTTTTTTTTGTTTGTTTGTTTCTTTCTTTGTTTTGTTTTCCTCTCTCACTTACTCCCTTTTTGTCTTTCTTCATTTATAGTTTCTCGATTTATTTATTTATTTTCTTTTACCCTTTGTCTTTTGTTTTGTTTTTCCCCATCTCTCAATCTCTCATCTCTCCACTCCAACAGCAAGCTCCCTTAGCACTCTTTTTCATTTGTGTGTATGTTTTTGGCTCCTGTTCCTGTCTCTTCTCTCTTAACTTTCCCATACCCATCTTAGCTCCACACATCACAATCTAACCGCTACTTCCTGCCTACCTGCACCATGCACTGAACATCACACTCCCAAGCAGCACAGGCACGGCCTAATGGAACCTGCCCTGCACTGTTTCCCAGTCCACAGTGTCAGCCCTTGTACATGCCACAAAGAGCCCATCCCAGCAACTCCCTTTCAGCTAGACCTGCCCTGCTGTACCATACCTGAGTGACTGACCCCACCCAGTGGAGAAGGAGGTCAAGAGTATCGTGCCCACAGAGGAGCAAACAACAAAGAACGCACAGCCCGCCTGCTCAGCCATAACCAAATAAAACAAAAAGCAGGATGAAACAAACAAAATCTATAAACAGTAAACGAGGAAAATAACTACCGCATGCCCCGAAGACAGAAGACAATATCAAAACATATACAAAAACAGGACAGGATGGTTCCAGTAGGCATCCAAAATAAAACACCAGATGACCTTCCAGTAGAAGAAAAGGCACTAGACCTAACTGACAGAGAATTCAAATCTCTAATATTCAGAATTATCCAAGAGTTGAAGCAAAAAGCCAACAAAAATGAGGAAAAAATAGACAAATTCATGGAAAACGCAGACAAATTCATGGAAAATACGGCAAACAAATGGAAGAATTCAAGAAAATCATACAGGAACAAAATGCTAAAATAAATTCACAACCAGAAATCATACAAAAACAACAATTAGAAATCCAAAAGATAAACAACAAGATTTCAGAAATGGACAGTATCATAGACGGGCTGAGGAGCAGGTTTGAAACGATGGAAGGCAGGATCAGTTAAACTGAAGACAAACACTTGGATACAACTCTGAGGAAATATCAGAAAAAAGAACAAAGAAAAATGAAGAAACCCTAAGAATTATGTCGGATACAATCAAAAGCAAAAATCTGTGAGTGATTGGAATTCCAGAACAGAGGGAGAAAACAGAAAACACAGAGAGGATCATTGAAAAATTGCTGATAGAAAACTTTCCCAATATCATGAAAGATGAAAAGCTGACCATCCATGAAGCTCAACGAACCCCATATAGGATAGATCCCAAAAGAAAATCACCAAGGCATATCATAATCACACTCGCTAACACCAAAGACAAACAAAGAATCCTGACAGCAGCTTGAGAAAAACAAAAAGTCACATACAGACGAGAAACAATAAGACTAAGCTTGGATTATTCAGCAGAAACCATGCAGGCAAGAAGGCGAAGGGATGACACATATAAAACCTTGAAAGAAAAAAAACTGCCAGCCAAGAATAATATATCCTGCAAAACTCTCTTTCAAATATGATGATGAAATTAGGTCATTTCCAGATGAACAGAAATTAAGGGACTATGTAAAAACCAAACCAAACTTACAAGACTTATTAAAGGGAGTCCTTCTATCTGAGAACAAACAACATCAGACCACAGGTTGAATACAGGACACAGGATTGTACGAGCCAGATACCAAACTAGGAAATGAAATTTTAAGGACTATACAAAACCAAAAGAATTACAACAGAAAACAGGAGAGGTTAATCTCTAAATGACAACATAAGAACAATATAACAGGGAATAAACAGTGTAGGTATAGAACCTTCTAACAGAGAGAAAGGCAAGGCAATACCAAATAATAATAGACTGCTTTGAATCTAGGAAGATAAGGGTAAATTTCAAGGTAACCACAAAGAAAGTTAACAAATCTACTCAACAAAATAGAGAAGAAAAATATAAAGTCTCAGTAAAAACAAAACCTACAAAAAAAAACAAATGAAAAAAAAATCCACAAAGTAAAGAAACTCAGCACAGGAGAGTAAGAGGAACAAAGAAAACGTCAGCACCACAAAAAAAAAAGCACTACAAAATGCAATCCCACTCCTAGGAATATATCCTAGAGAAAAAAGAGCCGTCACATGAATAGACATACGCACACCCATATTCACTGCAGCACTGCAAACAATAGCAAAAAGATGGAAACAACATAGATGTCCATCAACAGAAGAATGAATAAACAAACTACGGTACATAAACACAATGGAGTATTATGCAAAAATAAAGAACAATGATGAAACTGTGAAGCATCTCATAACATGGATAAAACTAGAGGACATTATGCTGAGTGAAATAAGTCAATCACAAGAGGACAAATATTGTATGAGACCTCTACAATAAAATCTCATGTAAAAGTTGGCACACAAAAAGAAACAATCTTTGCTGGTTACGAGGGATGAGAGGGGTAGGGGGGAACTAGATAGACAATAAATAAGTGCTAACTTTGGTGAAGGGTAAGACAGTATTAAATACTGACGAAGCCAGCAAAAGTTGTACAAGGAAAAGTCATGGAAGCTCCATAGACACTTCCAAACTCCCTGAGGGATTGAATTGCTGGGCAGAGGGCTGTGGGGACCATGGTCTCAGGGAACATCTAGCTCAACTGGCATAACACAGTTTATAAAAACAATGTTCTACATTCCACCTTGGTGAGTAGTGTCTGGGGTCTTAAAAGCCTCTGAGCAGCCATCTAAGATACTCCACTAGTCTCACCCCTTCCGGAGCAAGGGAGAATGAAGAGAACAGGATACAAGGAAAAGATCAGTCCAAAGGACTAATGGACCACAGCTACCACGGCCTCCACCAGACTGAGTCCAGTACAGCTAGATGGTGCCCGGCTACCACCACTGACTCCTCTGACCGGGATCACAACAGAGGGTCCTGGACAGGGTTGGATAAGGATGTAAAAAAAAATTCTAACTCACAAAAAAAGACCAGATTTACTGGCCTGACAGACTGGAGAAACCCCAAGAATATGGCCCCCACACACCTTTTTAGCTCAGTGGTGAAGTCACTCCTGAGGTTCACTGTTCAGCTGGGGATTGGACAGCCCCGTAAAACAAACCGGGACTAATGAGGCACAGGGACAAGGACTAGAAGGTAAGAGGCGACACGAAAGCTGGTCATAGGGAACCCAAGGTTGAGAAGGGACACTGTCGACATGTTGTGGGGGTTGTTAACCATTGTCACAGGGTAATATGTGTACTGTTTAATGAGAAATTATCTGTTCTGCAAACCTTCATCTAAGTTACAAAAAAAAAAAATTATCTATGTGAGATCAAATTGACAACAAGAACTCAAAGGGTTTGATGGGAAGCCTGGGGGGCAGTGAGTTGAAGATAATGGTGATGGAATAATTTGGAAAGGGATAGTGAGAATAGCCGCGCAGCTGGAAGAATGTAATCAATGTCACTGAGTTGTACATGTAGAAACTTTTGAAATGGTGTTACTTTGACTATGTATATTTTCACCAAAAAAAAATGTCCTCCAAGGTCGAGAAGGGAAAGTGTTAACATGTCATGGGGTTGTTAACCAACGTCAGAAAACAATATGTGTACTGACTGTTTAATGAAAAACTATTTGTTCTGTAAACCTTCATCTCAAGTACAATTTAAAAAAAAAAAAAGCCCTCGCCCAGATGGCTTCACTGGAGAATTCTACCAATCTTTCAGAGACGAGTTAACACCACTACTACTAAAGGGATTTCAGAGCATAGAAAAGGGTGAAAGGGAGGTGTGGTCAACATGGCAGAGTAGTTAGACACTTCCTATATCCCTCTTACAATGAAGACCTGAAAAAACAAGTGATTTGTTTCTATGTGAACATCTGGCAGCCCTGAACAAGGCAAGGTTAAGAAATCCATCTGAGTCATAAGGGAGAGGAAGACAGTTTGGAAGAGGTGAGGAGCACTAGAGCCACGGCGGCAAAACTGCAGAGACACCATCACGCCAGTCCACGGTGAAGCAGGCAAACAGCTGTGCTGTGCGTGCACTCAAGAAGCAGTTTCCACATCGAGAGAGACCCGGCAGCAGAGATTCTGCTTGGACACTCCAAACCAGTGAAGAACAGCTCCCAAGATGCTAGGATAAGTACATGTGTTCACCCTTTTGGAAAAAAAAGCCCATTTGGGAAAAATCTCTCTCCCTTCTACCTTCTACCTCCGTGCTCTGCACCAGATTTGGGAAAAACCTCTCTCCCTTTTACCTCCTCCCTCCGCACTCTGCACTGAGAGTCCGCTTGACCGGAAGCAGATCCCAAAAGGCACCTTGACCCATTCTCCTGGCCTTGGAGAGGGAACAAATAAGCTGCTGGCTCCCCTAGGCCAGGAACACAGGGTCGGCACAGCTCCTTTGCTGGCCACAGAAATCAGGGGTCTGCAGACTCTGAGTGCCTTACACCCCTGTATAGACTTGTGGGGACCCATCTCAACAGTGTTAGCCCTCACTGCCACAGTACAACAGGGCAAAGATCTGAAGTTTAACTTCAACTACTTCAGCTGTGAACGGGTAGATTTGTGACCCTTGAAACAGCCCTGCCCCTCAAGTAAGCACTTTTGTCGATCTGCAGCAGGGTCTTCAGGACTGGTGGTAGCTCCTAAAGTGCCTAGTCACCTGCTACAGGAGTTCAAGAAAAAGTGGTGCCCTCGAGTCTTTGCAGTCAACAGAGTGGGGTGGTCTTAGCCCAGCTACAAAACTCACCTACCTATTCACCCTAGAGAATAGGGACATGCTTTTCTTTCAGACTCTCAGGGGCAGCCGACAGCCCCCTGCCTGGCTCAGCATGTGATCCCCTACTACAGCCAGAGTTCAGTGCCTGCACCAATCACCCATGCCTCTCCAGGACTGGGGGTGAGAGCCTGCATCACACGCTTGGTGACCGACTGCCTACACACCCGAGCTGATCCCATATAAGAAAATTTAACAGACTCCGGTGTGCATATACTTAGTTACAGAACTAACTACCTGGTGACAGGACATTAGAGATCAAAAGGTGTCAAAAATTAAACTAGTGCACACGAGCAGCCTACTTGGGCATATCAAAACAAAACAAAATAAGAAGCTAGGTCTCACTAAGCAATCACAAAATAAAATTATAATAAATTATTGATGGCTCGGAGACAACAGTCAATATCAAGTC
Source organism: Dugong dugon (assembly GCA_030035585.1). Lineage (NCBI taxonomy): Eukaryota > Metazoa > Chordata > Mammalia > Sirenia > Dugongidae > Dugong > Dugong dugon. The sequence goes on from CM057473.1 coordinate 70,515,874, forward strand.
ACATAAAGAGGCAGTCCATGATGGCTTCAGCAAGCTCCTAAAATAAACAATCAAAAAATTCCCTGAAGAAGAGAAATTCTTGGAATTACCAGAGGCAGAATACAAAAGATTAATATAGAGAACTCTTCTAGAAATCAGAAAGGAAATTTGACAGAATGCAGAAACAGCCGGGCAACATACAGACACAGTAGTAGTGGAACTTAAAAAAGTTATTCAAGAACATAATGCCAATTTTAATAGGCTGCAAGAATCCATAGAGAGACAGCAATCAGAAATCCAGAACATTAACAATAAAATTTCATAATTAGACAACTCAATAGAAAATCATAGGAGCAGAATTGAGGCAGTAGAAGTTAGAATTAGTGACAATGAAGACAAAGCTCTTGAGGCCAACTTATTTGAGTAAAAATCAGATAAAAGAATTAAAAAGAATGAAGAAACTCTAAGAGTCATGTGGGACTCTATCAAGAGAAATAACCTATGAGTGATTGGAGTACCAGAACAGGGGGGCATAACAGAAAATACAGAGAAAATTGTTGAAGAGTTGTTGACAGAAAACTTCCCTGATATCATGAAAGATGAGAAGATATCTATCCAAGATGCTCATCGAAACCCACATAAGGTAGATCCCAAAAGAAAGTCACCAAGACATATTATAATCAAATTTACCAAAACCAAAAATAAAGAGAGAATTTTAAGAGCAGCTAGGGATAAAAGAAAAGTCATCTACAAAGGAGAGTCAATTAGAATAAGCTCGGACTACTCAGCAGAAACCATGCAGGCTAGAAGGCAATAGGATGACATATTTAAAGCCTTGAAGGAAAATAACTGTCAGCCAAGAGTTATATGTCCAGCAAAACTGTCTCTCAAATATGATGGTGAAATAAGGGCATTTCCAGATAAACAGAAGTTCAGGGAATTTGCAAAAACCAAACCAAAATTACAAGAAATACTAAAGGGAGTCCTACGGTTAGATAATCAATAACACCAGCTAACAACGCAAAACTAGAACACAGGACACAGCAACCAGATATTGACTCAGACACGGAAATCGAAATTACATCAAAGCTAAAACATTGAAAATAGGGAAACAGATATCAATATGTGTAAAAAAAAAAAAAAAAAAGGTAATATTAAAACCAAAAAAGAGGGACTTAAAAAATAGAGACATTGATTTTCTATATGGAGGGGAAGTTAAGGCGATACAAAGTAATAAAAGACTGGTATAAACTTAGAAAATTAGGGGTAAATATTAAGGTAACCACAAAGGAATCTAACAATCATACAAATCAAAATAAAAAACTAGAAAAACATAAAGACCCAGCAAACACGAAATCTACAACAAAGAAAAAGATGAAAAAAATCCATAAAGAAAAACGACTCAGCACAGAAAATTGAGAACAAAGAAACTGTGAATAACACACAAAAAGAGATATCAGAATGACAGCACTAAACTCATACCTATCAATAATTACACTGAATGTAAACTGACTTAATGTACCAATAAAGAGACAGAGAGTGGCAGATTGGATAAAAAAGCATGATCAATCCATACGCTGCCTATAAGAGACGCACCTTACACTTAAAGACACAAACAGGCTAAAACTCAAAGGATGGAAAAAAATATATCAAGCAAACAACACTCAAAAAAGAGCAGGACTGGCAATATTAATCTCTGACAAAATAGACTTTAAAGTAAAATCCACCACAAAAGATAAGGAAGGGCATTATATAATGATTAAAGTGTCAATACACCAGGAGGACGTAACTATAATAAATATTTACGCACCCAACAACAGGGCTCCAAGATACATAAAACAAACTATAACAGCTCTGAAGAGAGAGATAGACAGCTCCATAATAGTAGTAGCAGACTTCAACACACCACTTTCGGTGAAGGACAGAACATCCAGAAAGAAGCTCAACAAAGACACAGAAGAGCTAAATGCTACAATCAACCAACTTGATCTCATAGACGTATACCGAACTCTGTACCCAACAGCAGCCAAGTATACTTTCTTTTCCAACGCACATGGAACATTCTCCAGAATAGACCACATATTAGGCCATAAAGCAAGCCTTAACAAAATCCAAAGTATCAAAATACTACAAAGCATCTTTTCTGACTATAAAGCCATAAAAGTGGAAATCACCAACACAAAAAGCAAGGAAAAAAAATCAAACACATGGAAACTGAACAACACCTTGCTCAAAGTCTACTGGGTTAGAGAAGAAATTAAAGATGGAATAAAGAAATTCATAGGATTAAATGAGAATGAAAACACATCCTACCAGCAAAAGCAGTACTCAGAGGTCAGTTTATAGCAATAAATGCACACATCCAAAAACAAGAAAGGCTCATAATCAAAGCACTAACCCTACAACTGGAGCAAGTAGAAAGAGAGCAGCAAAAGAAGCCTACAGGTGCCAGAAGGAAGGAAATAATAAGAATTAGAGCAGAATTAAATGAAATAGAGAACAGAAAAACAATTAAAGGAGTTACCAAGACCAAAAGCTGGTTCTCTGAAAAGATCAACAAAATTGATAAACCACTGGCCAAACTGACAAAAGAAAAACTGGAGAGGAAGCAGATAACCCATATAAGAAATGAGATGGGTGATATCACAACAGACCCAACTGAAATTAAAAGAATCATAACAGAATACTATGAAAAATTGTACTCTAACACATTTGAAAACCTAGAGGAAATGGACAAATTTCTAGAAACTCACTACCTACCTAAATTAACACAAACAGAGGTAGAACAACTAAATAAACCCACAACAAAAGAAGAGATTGAAAAGGTTATTAAAAAACTGCCAACAAAATAAAAGCCCTGGCCCAGAAGGCTTCACTGGAGAATTCTACCAAACTTTCAGAGAAGAGATAATACCACTTCTACTAAAGGTATTTCAGAGCATAGAAACGGATGGAATACTCCCAAACTCATTCTATGAAGCCAGCATAACCCTGATACCAAAACCAGCTAAAGACACCACAAAAATAGAAAATTACAGACCGATATCCCTCATGAACATTGACGCAAAAATCCTCAACTAAATTTTAGCCAATAGAATTCAGCAACATATCAGAAAAATAATTCACCATGACCAAATGGGATTTATACCAGGTATGTAGGGATGGTTCAACATTAGAAAAACAATCAATGTAATCCATCACATAAATAAAACAAAAGACAAGAACCACATGATCTTATCAATCGATGCAGAAAAGGCATCTGACAAAGTCCAACACCCATTCATGATAAAAACTCTCAAAAAAACAGGAATAGAAGGGAAATTCCTCAGTATAATTAAGGGCATTTATACAAAACCAATAGCCAACATCATCCTGAATGGAGAGACTTTGAAAGCATTCCCTTTGATAACAGGAACCATACAAGGATGCCCTTTATCACCACTATTATTCAACATTGTGCTCGAGGTCCTAGCCAGAGCAGTTAGGCTAGAAAAAGAAATAAAGGGCATCCAAATAGGTAGGGAAGAAGTCAAGGTATCTCTATTCGCAGATGAAATGATCTTATACACAGAGAACCCCAAGGAATCCACAAGAAAACTACTGGAACTAATAGAAGATTTCAGCAAAGTTTCAGGATTCAAGATAAACACACAAAAATCAATTTGATTCATTTACACCAACAAAGAGAACCTTGAAGAGGAAATCATCAAATCAATACCATTTACAATAACCCCCAAAAAGATAAAATACTTAGGAATAAATCTAACCAGAGATGTAAAAGATCTTTACAGAGAAAACTACAAGACACTACTGCAAGAAACTAAAAGAGACCTGCATAAGTGCGAAAATATACCTTGCTCATGGATAGGTAGACTCAACATAGTGAAAATGTGAATTCTACCAAAAGCAATCTACAGATACAATGCAATCCCGATCCAAATTCCAGCAGCATTTTTTAATGAGATGGAGAAACAAATCACCAACTTCATATGGAAAGGGAAGAGGCCCTGGATAAATAAAGCACTACTCAAGAAGAACAAAGTGGGAGGCCTTAAATTACCTGATTTTAGGACCTATTATACTGCCACGGTAGTCAAGACAGCCTGGTACTGGTACAACAACAGATACACAGACCAATGGAACAGAGTTGAGAATCCAGATATAAGCTCATCTACCTATGAGCAGCTAATATTTGACAAAGGCCCAAAGTCCATTAATTGGGGGAAAGACAGTCTCTTTAACAAATGGTGCTGGCATAATTGGGTATCTATATGCAAAAAACTGAAACAAGACCCATATCTCACACCTTGTTAAAAACTAACTCTAAATGGATCAAAGACTTAAATATAAAATTGAAAATGATAAAGATCATGGAAGAAAAAATAGGGAAACGCTAGGAGCCCTAATACATGGCATAAACACGATACAAACCATAAGTAACAAAGCACAAGCACCAGAAGAGAGACTAGACAAATGGGAGCTCCTAAAAATCAAACACTTATGCTCATCCAAAGACTTCACCAAAAGAGTAAAAAGACAACCTACAGACTGGGAAAAAAATTTTGGCTACGACAAATCCGACCAGCGTTTAATCTCTAAAACCTACAAGATACTCGAAAACCTCAACAGCAAAACGACAAATAACCCAATTAAAAAACGGGCAAAGGATATGAACAGGCACTTCACCAGAGAAGATATTCAGACAGCTAACAGACACATGAAGAAATGCTCAGGATCATTAGCCATCAGAGAAATGCAAATCAAAACTACAATGAGAGGGACTCAGGCATATATAGCTGTGGCAGTATGCTTATTCGTTTTCCCATTCTTTCCTATTCTGTGATATTCTTTGGACTCGGCCAGACATGGTTGTGGCAGCATGCTTGTCCACTTCCCACTTTTGTCCTTTTGAATATATGCCAAATAAAACTTTCTTTTTACTTTACTCTTTGTGATGTTTTTCCCCTACAACAGTTAATGGCACTGTGAGCAGGATCTGAAGCTACGAATCCAGTCAACTTCGAAGAGACCTGGACTGCAGAGCAGAAGCCAGCAAAGAAAGGTCCTATTTTCTGGACCCACGAGTTCCCATTCCATGTCCCTTAGACATTGACAGGGTGAGTGCTCTCAGAAAACGAACGTTTGCTTATTTTTTGTTGTCCTCTTTCTCATGTTTTCTTAAGTTTTGTCTGGCATATTTGTTTGTAAAACTGGTTAACTGATTAAGGAGAATCTTTCTTAGATTTTTGCTTGATCGTTTGGTTAAGAGAGACATTTAGTAACTCTTTAAGTGAACTGCAGTTTAGGCCTGGATTCGGGCGTTTGAAGAGGTAATTCTATTTTCAAAGAGCTGTGAGTCACTATAAGCTGCAAAATTTGGACCTTTTTGAGGCTCAGAGAAAACCTGGAAAATAGTGCTCTGTTTTGCCAAATTCGCAGGCAGAGGTGGCAGCTCTTGCCTGTTTTGCCAAATTCTCAGGGGGAGGTGGCAGCTCCTGACCTGTGTTTTGATATTTAAGGGAGAAGTGGTAGTTCTGTACCTGTTTTTTCCATTGAATTGAGTCAATCTTACCAAAAATTGCTATATACACTTTTAGAAACTAGGATCCCCATATCCTTGTTTTGTGTACTATTATCTGGTGAGTTTATGTGGTCTTTCTGTCTCCTTTTGTTCTAAGAGCTTGCTTCTGGCCTAGAGCATCGTGTCTAAGTTTGTCTTGTATTAGATTGGTGGCTACGGCTAAGAATTGCTGTTTTTTGTAAGGCAAGTCATAGAACCTCAGTTCCTTCTTCGTCCAGAAAAAACTGCATCTTGTGTCTGTCTTGTGATTTAGATTTTTAATATCTACTTTGAGAAACTTTGATATAAATGGGTCTATTTGAAAAGTACACTAAGATCTTTATGTTTTATACTATGTCAATCTTAAAAGTGAAACTTTTTAAGTAACTTAAGCTAGATATTATATGAAATGTGTTTTATTTAAGGAAGAAGGATAGTTTTGTCTTGAAGTAGCAATTCCAGAACAGTAAAAAAGAAAGAAATTAGCTATCTTTTGTCTTTCAAAATGCCTCCACCAATTTAAACATATGTAAATGTCTTCCATGAGTCAAGAGAGTGAGGGCGGGGCACAATCAGGCCTCCCCACCTCCCAGTCTCCAAGGTCCTGTAGCTCCAAGGGATGCTTTTGAAAGACCCCTTTCCAGCTAAGGTGGAGACTCTTTTAAGACAAAATTGATGCTTTGCTATAGTTATCAGAAACTGGGTAGATCTTAATCGTAGAACTACAAAGAAGTTCTCTCTATTATAGGGGAACTTTAAGAAGTAAAAAAAAAATAGAAATCACAATGAGACACACTTGAAGTGGCCTGGAAAAATGTTTCCAGCAGTACCAAATACTTCAGGTTATATCTATATCAATGAATTGGTCAAGTGAGCAGAGACTTGGTGATTTCCAAAGCCAGTTGATAAAATCTTTGAGGGCTAAAATTAGATTGGGGAAAATATGAGTAGTAGTAAAAGTTGAATGAAATCTTAGAATGTTTAAATACTTACCTTTCAACAAGTTATGTTTTGTGGTATACAGGCTTAAAATAATTCCAAAGGTATTTTAGGTAGCTTATTGATGCTATTAAGTTAATAGAATTTGTCATAATTTAAGTTCATATACTTTGCCTTTTTATGCCACAAGAGAATATATAGATACATATATTTAAGTCTGCAAATAAGTGTTCATTTTTGCCATTTAAAGGGATACACTGTAAGAGATATACAACAAAGGCAACCTTTAAGAGGTTTATTGAAAAAGAAATTTATTTGATATGGTCAAGTTTCATCTGCCTGACTAAAGTTTAATGGTTTAATTTATGAGATTTTTAGGAGTTTTAATGTTAAGTAGCATATAAAACAAAGAATTGGGTTTCTCGCAGTTAAAATAACAAAATTTTCTTTAATTTCTGAGTTAAAAGGTTAATTTATTCTTTGTGCAATCTGCTTGGAAGACAAAGGTTTGGCCTCTCATTAGAATAAAATTCCTGAGTCTGAATAGTAAGCCTCATGGCTTTTAGAAAAGAAAGCTAAGGGTTTTACTTTAAGATCTTTGGTTAAATAACTTACGTATTGTTTCACAGTGACCGATATTATTATCTCTTTATTGCTAACTTGGTCGCAACTTTATCTTTTTAAATCTAGCATTACCAAAGCCAATGGTTTGATTAGAGAATTCACATCATTTACCTATAAAGTTTTTTTTTTATTACTATTCAGGTATTTAGAGATTTGATAATCTTGGTATGTTTTTGGTATATCCTGACTATATAGTATTTTGTCTCAAAATTATTATGCATTATATCTGAAGCTCTTTGAATATGGTTAATGGCTACATTTAGAAATATTTTTATCTGAAGTTTTTTTTAACTAATTTTATTTGGCCTTTATGTTGGGCTTGAAATTAATTTCTATCAGGTCTTTCACTATTAACAATATTATGTTTATCAATTAATCACGGCCATATTAAGTTTTGTCATCTGCAGATAAGTTTTTACTTTGCTGATTTGCTAAAAAAGTTTGACCAAAATATCTCAACAAAAAGATGGACTATATTGGACTTGCTAAAAAGACTGTGACTAAACTGAATAAAATTTCCAGAGCTCCTATGCAGAAGCTGATGAGTTTGCAGACTGCAGCTGATCCAGAATCACGTGGAACAGAAATTAACTACATAAGACTGAGTAAACTAAAGGAAACTATGGTTTTTTTTAATATTGCTTATATTTTAAGGTCCTAATTTCTGGATATAAGAAATAGTTCTCCTTTCTCCTAAATTATCTAACTAATGGGTTTAGATATGGTAACTCTTGAATTAGAAGTTCCTGTTGGTAAACTTAGCCAAGTTGTAGATATCATAACCAGAGAACTGTCTGAAATTTGAGCTATGATTTTACAAAATAGAACAGCATTAGATTTCCTGTTAGTCTCTTAAGAAACAGTTTGTGCCTCAAGAGATAAATGTTGCTGTATTTATATTATATTAATACTCAGTCTGAGGTTTTGCAGAATGTAGTTGCTGTTGAGGCACATGAAAAGCAGTTACTGATGCTGCTTATGTAGAGACAAACACCTCATGAGATTTGTTTCCTTGTTTCAAAGACCTTAGGGTCATGGTTTCATTGGTTATTTCAGGCAAGTGGCCTAATATAATTGTTAGTGTTTCTGTTTTATTTCCTAGTTTGCTGTATGGTGCCTGGGATCTTAAAAACCAGATGATGTCCAATTATCATTTGTTGAGCATTTCTGATAAAAGATTCTATAACAAGATCATGATCCAAAGGAAAGAATGATGAGAGAGTTGTATATAATTCTCCTGGAATCCAGATTTCTGGCTTTCAGGGAGGTTGAGGCAACCCGCATGGGATATTTGCCTTTGGGTGCCCTCTTGAACCTTGAGCTTTGAGAAAAAACTGGTTCCTGAAGATACTTTGAGTCAAACAATGGTCCAGATAAACTAGTAAGACCATTTTGCTCTGGGTATGGAGCTTTTTTTTTTTTTAAGAATTCTGTCTGTTTTAGGAAACTAACTTCAAAGATCAGAGTTATGTTTAGGGTAAATTAGTAATTAGTTTAAGCAGTCTTTAAGATAATGTCATATGAAGTATCTGTCTAATGTTTGTAATCAAACTGTCACCCTGTTACGATGCAGAAAATTATGTATCTTAAAGAAACCAGATTTTCAGAGGAGACTGACCTCATGGCTCAGACTCCGTTTTGTCTTTGGTTCCATTTCTGCTTCTGAGAAAGTGACTCATGACTGTTAATAGGTAAACCAAGGAGGGGCAGCTTGCCCTTGGGAAGAACACTCAGTATGTTTTGAACAGACTAACTGAAGACCTCCTACAGGAAACGTCTATCCTGTATTATCTTGCTAATCATTAGTTCTCTAATGAAAACTTGTCACATGTACATTTTTCTATATTTTTTGTTTCCTCTAGACAAACTTTGTGTGCTCTTTATAGATATATATTTCTGTGCAATAGATCCAACTATACTAATTTAGATGATCCTTTCCAACTGATAATGAATTTATGTAGGCAATCACTTGTTTAGATTGCTGACGAATGTGTGGACAATGCACTCTGAAAACTTTAGGATTATCTTTACATATTCATAGTAACAATGCTAGTAAATATTGAAAAGGTAATGTTAAAATTGTAAAATGAAAGTCAGAAGAAAACCCGTTGGTCCAACATTCAGGGTATGGTTGGTAGCTTTAATTCCTACTTATGGTATATCTGAGTTGCAGAAATCTTTAAGAAAAATTTGTCAGTCACTATGGGACAAATAACAGATGAGACAGAAGCACAACAGTGATCTCTGTTCTCATAAGCCAGGGTGACATGAGATAACAAAATAACCTTAGATTTTTTTTATTAGTCCAAGAAAGTGTAGTCTGTGCTGTAGACAAGCTATACACAGAATTAGATAGCAAGCAACTTGATTACACATTGTCACACCCTTACAAACACCAGATCTATTTGGTTGGTTACCATCAGGAATAAGTACATGGGCTAGATCACTACTGCAAGGAATAGTAATATTCTTAGTCTACATCCTGATAGTATTAGGCATTATAAAATTTATCCTCTATTGTCTTACACACGTAAAAGGCAAAAGAAGGCCTCAGGCTAAAATGTTGATGTACACTGAGTCTGCTCACTCCGGCAATGCTATTGATGGGAACATCGCTCTTACTTAATAACCTGGTGAAGAACCAGATGGTATCCGGTGGAAAACCAGCACCGTGAATTTAAAGAGCCTGCAATGGCCGCCATCTAGGAGCTCAACTAAGTCCAGGTATTGATCATCGATGTGTTATCTCCAATCTCCGATCAAAAGGAGGGATTGATTTAGGAAATAATATTGGAGTTATTATTCCCTCTCTTTCAGCATACAGAATTTGACCCAGCTGGAGCTGGGCTCACAAGAGCTCACAAGGATTCACAAGGACACATCAACTGGGCCCTGAGGTACAAATACAATAGCTAAGATAATCCTGGAAAACATCTTAAGGAAGTTTTCACAAAAGCCCATCAAACAGAACACAAAAGACTTTCCAGTCTTATCTTTTTCTATTAGCATTTAGTGAATAGAAATTTGTTGGACCAAGGAAGACCCTCCTGACTTTTGTAACTGAAACCCGTACCAATGATTGTTAAGAAAGATGATTCAAAATGTAAGATTATAATTTCTAGCCAATCAGTGAAAAACTGATGCTTTCAATGATTCTACCCATTTTGTGATGCTGATGGCTCTGTAACTGTTCTTTGGACTCGGGCAGACATGGCTGTGGCAGTATGCTTGTCCGTTTTCCCATTCTTGCCTATTCTGTGATATTCTTTGGACTCGGGCAGACATGGCTGTGGCAGTATGCTTGTCCGTTTTCCCATTCTTGCCTATTCTGTGATATTCTTTGGACTCGGGCAGACATGGCTGTGGCAGCGTGCTTGTCCGCTTCCCACCTTCATCCTTTTGAATATATGCCAAATAAAACTTTCTTTTTACTTTAAAAAATAAAAAGAAAACTACACTGAGATACCATCTTACCCCAACAAGGCTGGCCTTAATCCAAAAAATACAAAATGACAAATGCTGGAGAGGTTGTGGAGAGACTGGAACACTTACACACTGTTGGTGGGAATGTAAAATGGTACAACCACTTTGGAAATCGATTTGGCACTTCCTTAAAAAGCTAGAAATAGAAGTACCCTATGATCCAGCTATCTCGCTTCTTGGAATATATCCTAGAGAAACAAGAGCCATCACACGAATAGATATATGCACACCCATGTTCACCGCAGCACTGTTCACAATAGCCAAAAGATGGAAGCAACCTAAGTGCCAATCGATGGACGAATGGATAAACAAACTATGGTATATCCACACAATGGAATATTATGCAACAATAAAGAACAATAATGAAGCTGTGAAACATGGTATAACTTGGTGGAAGCTAGAACTTATTATGCTGAGTGAATTTAGTCAGTCACAGAAGGAGAAATAGTATATAAGATCACTATTATAAGAACTCAACAAAAGGTTTAAACACAGAAGAAAACATTCTTTGATGGTTACGGGGGTGGGGAGGGAGTGTGAGGGTTATTCACTAACTAGATAGTAGATAAGAATCGTCTTAGGTGAAGGGAAGGACAGCGCACACTACAGAGGAAGCCAGCACAACTGGACTAAACCAAAGCTAAGAAGTTTCCTGAATACAATCAAATACTTTGAGAGACAGAGTAACAGGGATGTGGGGTCTGGGGACCATGCTTTCAGGGGACATCTATGTCAATTGGCATAACAAACCTTATTAAGAAAATGTTCTGCATCCTACTTTGGTGAGTGGCATCTGGGGTCTTAGAAGCTTGCAAGTGGCCATCTAAGATTCATCAATTGGTCCCAACCACTTGGAGTGAAGGAGAACAAAGAACACCAAACACACAAGGAAAGTACTGGCCCAAGAGACAGAATGGGCCACATAAACCAGAGACTTCCTCAGCCTGAGACCAGAAGAACTAGATGGTGCCCGGCTACCACCAATGAACATCCTGACAGGGAACACAGCAGCAGGTCCCTGATGGAGCAGTAGAACGATGGGATGCAGAACTCAAATTCTAGTAAGAAGACCAGACTTAATGGTCTGACTAAGACTGGAGGCACCCCAGAAGGCATGGCCCCTGGTCTCTCCATCACCCCAGAACTAAAACAATTTCCAAGACCAACTCTTCAGATAGGGATTGGACTGGTCTGTGGGACATAAAAGTGATACTTGTGAAGAATGTGCCTCTTAGACAAGTAGATACAAGAGACCAAAGGGGCGGCTTCTGTCCAGAGGTGAGAGGGGAAGGCAGAGAGAGTTAATTGCTGGTTGAATATTCATGGGGAATCAGGGGCATAGGGGAGGAGTGTGCTGTCGCAGAATGGGGTGAGCAGTTGGGGTTTCATAACAATGTATGTTAAAAAACAAATCTGTATGGGAGACTAACTTGAAATGTAAACTTCATTTAATTACAACAGTAAAAAAAAAAAGAAAAGGATGGAATACTCCCAATCTCATTCTATGAAGCCAGCATAACCCTAATACCAAAACCAAGTAAAGACACCACAAAAAAAGAAAATTACAGACTAATATCCCTCATGAACATTGACACAAAAATCCTCAACAAAATTCTAGCCAATAAAATTCAGCAACATATCAAAAAAATAATTCACCATGATCAAGTGGGATTTATACCAGGTATGCAGGTGTCATGGATTGAATTATGTCTCCAAAAAACTGTGTGTGTCAATTTAGCTGGGCCATGATTCCTGGTACTGTGTGATTTTCCTATATGTTGTAAATCCTGCCTCTATGATGTTAATGAGGGAGGATGGGTGGCAGCTGTGTTAGTAAGACAGGACTCAGTCTACAAGATTGGATTGTGTCCTGAGGCAATGTCTTGAGATACAAAAGACAGAAGTGAGCAGAGAGACAGGGGGACCTCATACTACCAAGAAAGCACTGCCAGGAGCAGAGCGTGTCCTTTGGACCCAGGATCCCTGCGCAGAGAAGCTCCTAGTCTGGGGGAACAATGATGAGAAAGCTGGCAGAGAGAGAAAGGCTTCCCCTGGAGCTGACACCCTGAATTTTGACTTTTAGCCTACTTCACTGTAAGGAAATAAACTTCTCTTCGTTAAAACCATCCACTTGTGGTATTTCTGTTTTAGCAGCACTAGATGACTAAGACAGCAGGGATGGTTCAACATTTGAGAAACAGTCAATGTGATCCATCACATAAATAAAACAAAAGACAAGAACCACATGATCAATCGATGCTGAAAAGGCATTTAACAAAGTCCAGCACCCATTCATGATAAAAACTCTCAGCAAAATAGGAATAGAAGGGAAATACATCAATATAATTAAGGGCACTTATACAAAACCAACAGCCAGCATCATCCTAAATGGAGAGACTTTGAAAGCATCGCCCCTGAGAACAGGAAACAGACAAGTATGCCCTTTATCACTACTCTTATTCAACATTGTGTTGGAGGTCCTAGCCAGAGTAATTAGACCAGAAAAATGAAATAAAGGGCATCCAAATTGGTACAGAAGAAGTAAAAGTATCTCTATTTGCAGATGATATGATCTTATACACAGGAAACCCCAAAGAAACCACAAGAAAACTACTGGAACTAATAGAAGATTTCAGCGAAGTTTCAGGATACAAGATCAACATACAAAAATCACTTGGATTCCTTTACACCAACAAAAAGAACCTCGAAGGGGAAATCACCAAATCAATACCATTTACAATAGCCCCCAAGAAGATAAAATACTTAGGAATATATCTAACCAGAGACGTAAAAGACCTATATAGTCAAAACTACAAGACACTACGGCAAGAAAACAAAAGAGACTTGCGTAAGTGGAAAAACATACCTTGTTCATGGATAGGTAGACTCAACATTGTGAAAATGTCAATTCTTCCCAAAGCGATCTACAGATACAATACAATCCCGATCAAAATTCCAACAGCATTTTTTAATGAGATGGAGAAACAAATCACCAACTTCATATGGAAAGGGAAGAGGCCCTGGATAAATAAAGCATTACTCAAGAAGAAGAACAAAGTGGGATTTTAGAACCTGATTTTAGAACCTATTATACCACCACAGTAGTCAAAACAGCCTGGTAATGGTACAACAGATACACAGACCAATGGAACAGAATTAAGAATCCAGACATAAATTCATCCACCTATGAGCAGCTGATATTTCACAAAGGCCCAAAGTCCATTAATTGGGGGAAAAGACAGTCTCTTTAACAAACGGTGCTGGCTTAACTGGATATCCATCTGCAAAAAACTGGAACAAGACCCATACCTCACACCATGCACAAAAACTAACTCAAAATGGATCAAAGACTTAAATATAAAATTGAAAACGATAAAGATCACAGAAAAAAAAAAAAAAATAGGGACAATGCTAGGAGCCCTAATACATGGCATAAACACAATAAGAACCATAAGTAACAATGTACAAGCACCAGAAGAGAGCTCCTAAAATCAAACACTTATGCTCATCATAAGACTTCACCAAAAGAGTCAAAAGACAACCTACAGACTGGGAAAAAATTTTTTGGCTACGACAAATCCGATTAGCATCTAATCTCTAAAATCTACAAGATACTGCAAAACCTTAACAACAAAAAGACAAATAACGCAATTAAAAAATGGGCAAAGGATATGAACAGGCACTTTGCCAAAGAAGATATTCAGGTGGCTAACAAACACATGAAGATATGCTCACAATCATTAGCTGTTAGAGAAATGCAGATGAAAACTATAATGGGATATCATCTTGCCCCAACAAGGCTAGTATTAATCTAAAAAACACAAAATAATAAATGCTGGAGAGGTTGTGGAGAGACTGGAACACTTACTTATACACTGTTGGTTGGAATGTAAAATGGTACAACCACTTTGGAAATAGATCTGGCACTTCTTAAAAAGCTAGAAATAGAAGTACCATACGATCCAGCAATCCCACTCCTTGGAATACAGTCTAGAGAAATAAGAGCCATCACACAAATTGATATATGCACACCCATGTTCACTGCAGCACTGTTCACAATAGCAAAAACCTGGAAACAACCTAGGTGCCCATCAACGGACAAATGGATAAACAAATTATGGTATAGCCACGCAATGGAATACTATGCAATGATAAAGAACAACCGATTAAGCCGTGAAACATCTTATAACATGGAGGAATCTAGAGGTCATTAAGCTGAGTGAATTTAATCAGTTACAGAAGGAGAAATAGTGTATAAGACCACTATTATAAGAACTCAGGAAAAGGTTTAAACAAAGAAGAAAACATTCTTTTATGATTACAGGGGTGGGGAGGGAGAGTGAGGGTTATTTTACTAACTAGATAGTAGATAACAATTATCTTAGGTGGAGGGAAGGACAGCGCACATTACAGGGGAAGTCAGCACAACTGGACTAAACTAAAAGCTAAGAAGTTTCCTGAATACAAACGAACACTTTGAGGAACAGAGTAGCAGGGTAGGGGTCTGGGGACCATGGTTTCAGGGGACATCTAGGTCAACTGGCATAACAAAGCTTATTAAGAAAATATTCTGCATCCTACTTTGGTGAGTGGCCGTCTGGGGTCTTAAAAGCTTGCAAGCGGCCATCTAAGATGCATCAATTGGCCCCAACCACCTGGAGTAAAGGAGAATGAAGAACACCAAAGACACAAGGAAAGTATTAGCCCAAGAGGCAGAAAGGTCCACATAAACCAGAGACTTCATCAGCCTGAGACCAGAAAAACTAGATGGTGCCTCGCTACCACCAATGACCGCTCTGACAGGGAACACAACAGAGAGTCCTGGATGGAGCAGGAGTAACATGTGGTGCAGAACTCAAATTCTAGTAAGAAGACCAGACTTAATGGTCTGACTGAGACTTCAGGAACCCCAGAAAGCATGGCCCCTGGATTCTCTATCAGCCCAGAAATAAAACAATTTCCAAGGCCAACTCTTCAGACAGGGATTGGACTGGATTGTGAGACATAAAGTGATACTCATGAGGAGTGTGCCTCTTAACTCAAGTAGATACAAGAGACTAAATGGGCAGCTTCTGTCTGGAGGTGAGATGGGAAGGCAGAGAGGGTTAGGAGCTGGTTGAATGGACATGGGGAATCGGGTGGAAAGGAGTGTGCTGTCACAGTATGGGGAGAGCAATTAGAGTCACATGACAACGTATGTATAAATTTTTGTATGAGAGACTAACTTGAAATGTAAACTTCATTTAAACTACAACAATAAAAAAAGGAAAAAAAAGATTTACATAGCTATAGCAATCAGAGGACATAACTCAAGATAACAATTAACAATTCAGTAGTATGGATAAGTGCATACGAACTTAAGAGAATGAAACTGAAGTGAGCTGGGGTCACCAGGAAAGTTTTCTTTGAGAAACAGGATCTGAATAAGGAGGTAAAGAATATCTAGGTCTTGAAATGGCAGAAGTCAAATTAAGTCAAATTATTGCACTTAGAGAAACAGCATGAGACAAACAGAAACAGCATGAGACACAGAATGAAGGGAGGCATGAGAACAATGTATGCAAAGGGCAGCGAAGAGATGTAACAAATACAGTTCAACTATAGAAGCAGTTTAAGAGGCTCCATCAAACAGAAAGAGGGGCTGGATTACAGAGGACTCTGAATGCTAGTTTCAAGAGTAGGAATGTTTTTCTGATAAGATGTCACTAAAGATCCTTTAGTAGGTGAGAGACACAAAGCTACTTGTGCTTCATAAACATTTACTGGAGGTATAAAATCCAGCTCTGAAGTTAGATTATGGGGTGATAAAGGTATGGAGACAGTAGGAAAGGAAAAGAAGAGACAAATCTGAAATACTCTTGTTAGGAATTGAAATCATAAACCATGACTGAGGTTTAAAAACCATAAGATGCAGGTTTCATTAAATTCAGGTTTCATAGTTAGCTAACAAAATGAGAGTAAAGTAATCTAAACACAGAAGTTTCACAAATAAAATCAAAATGCTGAAGAAAATAGTTAACTTTCTGGCTTGACCTACCAGTATTTACTTTTGACGTTACATGGGCTACATCAATTTTCTGGGACCTGATGAGAGGTACAGCTTTTGTGGAAGAAGTGTGTATCATATTCTTCCTTCGGTCTTTTGCTTTACTTATCTTTGAAAGAGGTGCAAAAATACCTAAGGAAAAATGTAGAATTTTAGTTAAGGTTAAGCAACCAGAAGCATTTCAAATAAAAAGGCAAGTACAACTATTTAGTAATATAAATCTTTAAGTTCTTTTTTACTGACTACATGTCCTGTGGAGCCCTGGTGGTGCAGTGGTTAAGAGCTTGACTGCTAACCAAAAAGTTGGCAGTCTGAATCCACCAGCTGCTCCTTGGAAACCCTATGGGGCAGTTCTATTCTGTCCTATAGGGTCACTATGAGTTGGAATCAACTCGACAGCAACAGGTCTGTTTTGTTTTTTTTTTGTTGTTGTTGTTGTTTTAATGTGTCCTACAGTGAGTGATAAAGAAAAAAGACACAGTACTTACACTCAAAGTGCTTACAATCTAGTTGTCAACACACACACACATACACACACAATTATTTAAGAACCATGTAAGAGATACATAATCAGGTGCTAAGTAGAATTCAGGAAAAAGAGAAATGAGTAAGGGTAGCAGTTTTCTATTATTATTTTTGACTTAGCTATTGTCAAATAATAGTGCATTGTACAGTATAAAAATATCTCCTTTAGCACTTACATTTTTCCCACATTACAGCTTTTTATGTTCATGTCTTATCTCTCTTCTAGACTGTATACCTCTTAAAGACAAAAGTCAAATTGTATTTATGTTTGCATTCCCTGACTACACCTAGTTATGGTTCTTTACACATAGAGGGAAGTAACTGACCTTTTTGAGCATAAAATATAATCTTCCCAAAAAGCCTCAGCCCCTAACAATCAAAAAGAGCGTGGTGTGTGTTAGCGATGAAAGGGATGTGGAAGGTGGAAGAGGGGATGCCTACAGATAGGTGGTTAGGACTATAAAATTCTACTAAAAAAAGGGTCTATCAAGGCAATACACCAGCCAGCATACATAAGTTTGTACAGACATTAGAGACAGTGAATATGAACTATCAACACCAAGATGATCTGCCTTAAACATTTAAAAAGGGAAAATAAATTAATCATAATATGTATATTAAATCCTAACAAAGACACATTATGAAAAAAGTGTAATACTTTAAAAAAATTTGTTTTAAAGCAGAATATAAATGTTCAAGACTCTACAAAAAACTGCTTTGTTAATAGCTAAAAAGTGCCAACTACACTACTTTTCTGCTAGTCTTGAAATTCTTTCCTTTCTTGGATTCTATACTACCTCTTCTTTTGACTTATCCACAATGTTCTCTCTTCTTCTTCTCTCCTATCTACGAGATTTCCCTTGGCTTCCTATTCTTTTCTCTAAATTCTTTTCCTTGCCAAACATACACACATCACTATAGAGCTTGACGATGACTATATCCACTGCCACCAAGGGTTTGAAGAAAGAAATCACCTTTTACTCTGGGAACATAAATGGGTACAATCTTTCTAGAAGATGAAAATCCTGACCAAGTCTACTTTATGTAAACTACATGGAAATACTTAGGGGTATACACAAAAGTTACAAAGTTACAATTGTACATTATAAGGGAAAAAATAGAATTCAAGAGCCCAAAAAAAACTGGCTGTATTATCCAATTATACTTCTGGAAATGCATCATAAGAAAATAATTCAAATAGAAAAGATTGCATACCTGATTATGTCATCATTGCAATATTACTCAAAAGAGAAAAGATAATTGTTCAGCAATAGGATGAATGAGTTAACTGTATCTATGAACTATTATATCATCATTAAAACAATAAAGATTAGGTAGCAATACAGAAAAATGTGAAATGTAAATAAAGAAAATGAAAATTAAGTTATATTTGATTATATTATGAATACATTTGTGGAAAAATTGTATGTGTGTATATAGAAAGGACTGGAAAAATGTTGAAAATTAAAACATTTATGAGAATAGTAGGACTATGAAGTTTTTTTCTAATTTATTTAATTTGTATCATTAATGCCATAATGATGTTATTCAATAATTTTTTTTAATCTGAGGGAAAATATGTGGTTTCTCTTTGAAAGTCTTACCAGAAAATTTCCATATGATAAAGTATATTTGTTTTTTAAAAAAGATTTAAACATTTAATTTTATGATTTGAAAAGATTTCTGTAACATGTGAAACCTCACTCCCATAGTTCTCACTCTTCTCATTGTTTTAATCATATAATTTGGGAAAACAAAAACTGAAATTTAAATCAATGACTGGATACAACCAAAGCCTGAAATGTGCATAGTATACAGGTTAGCATGCTGTTCAATTTCTCATGCTAATCAAAGTACTGATAGGATTCTTCTCAGATCATAACATATAATTGTAAGATTTAACTAAAAATAAACAAATAATGGAGAATAGTTTTAAAATAGAAAAGTAATAAATTCCCAGATAAACGTGTGTTTTTAACTCCAATTCTTCCCAGAACCCAATAAAATATCAGTAAAGAATAAAAATGGTATAAACTCTAAAGGAAAATGAAAATGAAAAAAAAGGAGAATAAATAATAAAGGCTTCCAGAGAAAGGCGAAAAAGTCAAAAATAGAAGACAGAGACAATACCAAATACCAGAAACAAGATGGCAGAGTAAGGAACTCCACACTCCCATACTCCTACAGGAAAAAGAAAAAAGGCAGAAAGTGACAGCACCAGCTCTGTTAGAACTCTGGTGAAGGAGCCAGGTGAAGGCTTGCCAGACAGCATAATGCTCTGAGACCTTCTTTGATACTGGCTTGGGCACCACCCCCACGCCCGCCCAGCAGCTGGCTTGAAACAGCAGCCACGTTTCCAGCTTGGGATCTTGATGTCTGGTCTGGAGTGAGCAGAGCGCATTTATTAACAGAGTATGGTGTCTGCCTGTTTAAATCAGGTAAGTGGCTTCCTAAAGGACAAACAAAAAGCACTTGTCTCTGTTTCATCCATCTTGGAGAATTCTCAGGGCAGAGGAGCACCCGGCACAGCCAGAGGCGCTGTAAGGTAAATGGAGGGGTCTGTGTGGCCACTTGGGACAAAAAAAAGTGATTGAGAAGCCAGGGTCAAGACTCCAGTAAGAGAATTTCCTTGGGGAACTGGTGAAATTAAAGTACAGGCATACCTCATTTTATTGCACTTCGCTTCATTGCACTTCATAGATACTGTGTTTTTTACCAACTGAAGGTTTGTGGCAAACCTGCGTCAAGCAAGTCTATTGGCGCCATTTTTCCAACAGCATTTGCTCACTTTGTGTCTCTCTCACATTTTGGTAATTCTTATAATATTTCAAACCTTTTCATTATTATTACATCTGTTATAGTGATTTGTTATCAGTGATCCTTTGATGTTAATATTGTAACTGTTTGGGGGCACTACAAACCACATCCACATAAGACAGTGAACTTAATCGATAAATATTGTGTGTGTCTGACTGCTCCACCTACCAGACCCTCCCCTGTCTCTCTCCCTCCCCTCTTGCCTCCCTATTCCCTGAGACATGACAATACTGAAATTAGGCCAATTAATAACCTGCAATGGCCTTTAAATTTTCAAGTGAAAGGAAGAGTCCCACATCTCTCACTTTAAATCAAAAGCTAGAAATGATTAAGCTTAGTGAGGAACGCACGTCAAAAGCCAAGACAGGCCAAAAGCTAGACCTCTCACATCAAACATTTAACCAAGTTGTGAATGCAAAGGAAAAGTTCTTGAAGGAAACTGAAAGTGCTACTCCCGTGAACATACGAATGGTAAGAAAGCGAAACAGCTTTACTGCTGATATGGAGAAAGTTTTAGTGGTCTGGATAGAAGATCAAACCAGCCACAACATTCCCTTAAGCCAAAGCCTAATCCAGAGCAAGGCTCTGACTCTCTTCAGTTCCATGAAGGCTGAGAAAGGTGAGGAAGCTGCAGAAGAAAAGTTTGAAGCTAGGAGAGGTTGATTCATGAGGTTTAAGGAAAGAAGCCATCTCCATAACATAAAAGTGCCAGGTGAAGCACCAAGTGCTGACATAGAAGCTGTAGCAAGTTATCCAGAAGATCTAGCTAAGATAACTGATGAAGGAGGCTAAACTAAACAACAGATTTTCAATGTTAACAAAACACCCTTATACTGAAGAAGATGCCATCTAGGACTTTCATGGCTAGAGGGGAGAAATCAATGCCTGGCTTCAAAGCTTCAAAGGACAGGCTGATTCTCTTGTTAGGGGCTAATGCAGCTGATAATTTTAAGTTGAAGTTAATGTTCATTTGCCATTCTGAAAATGCTGGGGCCCTTAAGAATTATGCTAAATCTCAACTTGACTAAACCAAAAGCTAAGAAGTTTCCTAAATACAACCAAACACTTCGAGGGACAGAGTAGCAGGGACAGGGGTCTGAGATCGTGGTTTCAGGGGACAGCTAGGTCAACTGGTATAACAAAGTTTATTAAGAAAATGTTCTGCAACCCACTTTGGTGAGTGGCATCTGAGGTCTTAAAAGCTAGCAAGTGGCCTTCTAAGATGCATGAATTGGTCCCAACCCACCTAGAGCAAAGGAGAATGAAGAACTCCAAAGACAAAGGGAAAATATTAGCCCAAGAGACAGAAAGGGCCACATAAACCAGAGACTCCATCAGCCTGAGACCAAAAGAACCAGATGGTGCCCAGCTGCCACCAATGACCGCCCTAACAAGGAACGCAACAGAGTCTCTGACAGAGCAGGAGAAAACTGAGGTGCAGAACTCAAATTCTAGTAAAAAGACCAGACTTAATGGTCTGATTGAGACTGGAGGGACCCTGGAAGACATGGCCCCTAGACTCTCTGTTAGCTCAGAACTGAAACATTCCCAAAGCCAACTCCTTAGACAAAGATCACACTGGTAGTATAAAATGATATTCATGAAGAGAGTGCTTCTTAGCTTAAGTAGATACATGAGACTAAATGGGCAGCTTCTGTCTGGAGGTGAGATGAGAAGGCAAAAAGGGACAGAAGTTGGTTGAATGGACACAAGAAATCCAGGGTGGAAAGGAGAGTGTGCTGTCACATTTTAAGGAGAGCAGCTAGCATCACATAGCAATGTGTGTATAAATTTTTGTATGACAAACTGACTTGAACTGTAAAATTTCACTTAAAGCACAATTACAAAAAAAAAAAAAAATTATGCTAAATCTGTTCTGCCTGTGCTCTACAAATGGAACAACAAAGCCTGGATAACAGCACATCTATCTACAACATGGTTTACTGAATATTTTAAGCCCACTGTTAAGACCTACTGCTCAGAGAAAAAGATTCCTCTCAAAATATTAGACTGCTCATTAACAAAGCACCTGGTCACCTAAGAGCTCTGATGGAGATGTACAAGGAGACTAATGTTGTTTTCATGCTGCTAATACAACATCCATTCTACAGCCTATGGATCAAGGAGTAATTTCAACTTTCAAGTCTTATTATTTAAGAAATACATTTTGTAAGGCTATAGCTGCCATAGATAGTGATTCCTCTGATGGATCTTGGCAAAGTAAACTGAAAACCTTCTGGAAAGGATTCACCATTCTAAATGCCACTAAGAACATTCATGATTCATGGGAGGAGGTCAAAATATCAACATTAATAGGAGTTTGGAAGACCAATATAAAGGAATCCCATACGGAAAGGAGAATGAGTAAGGGGCAGAAAGAATATTTGAATAAATAATGCCCAAAAACTTCCCAAATTTGACTAAAGACATAAATTTTCACAGACGAGAAACTGAATGAACTCCAAGTAAGATAAATCCAAGGAGATCCACACCAAGACATACAATCAAACTATCAAAAACCAAAGTAAGAGAGAAAATCTTGAAAGCAGCAAGGCAGAAGAAAACTGTCAGAAACCAGGGAGCCATAATAAGATGAGGTGTCAATTTCTCCTCAGAAATCATGGAGACTAGAAGGCAGTGGGATAATATATTCAAAGTGTTGAAGGAAAAAAACTGTCATCCAAGAATTCTATACTTGGAAAAACTGTCCTTCAAAAATGAGGGTAATTTAACATTGTGCTGGAAGTTCTCACAAGAGCAAGAAGGCAAGAAAAAGAAATAAAAGGCATCCAAGTTGATAATGAAGAAGTTAAAGTGTCCCTATTTGTGGATGATATGATATTATACCTAGAAAACTCTAAAGACTCCACGAGAAAACTACTGGAACTAACAGAAAGACTCAGCAGAGTAGCAGGATACAAGATAGACATACAAAAATCAGTTGGATTCCTATACACCAATAAAGAGAACAATGAAAAGGAAATCAGGAAAACAATACTATTTATAATACCCCTTAAAAAAATTAAATACTTAGGAATAAATCCAACCAGGGAGGTGAAGACCTATACAAAGAAAACTACAAAACACTACTGCAAGAAACCCAAAGGGATCTACATAAATGGAAAAACATACCATGCTTACGGATAGGTAGACTCAACATTGTGAAAATGACAATTCTATCCAAATCAATTTACAAATACAACGCAATCCTGATCCAAATACCAACAACATTCTTTAAAGAGATGGAAAAACTAATCATTAACTTTATATGGAAAGGGAAGAAGCCCTGGATAAGTAAAGCACTACTGAAAAAGAAGAATAAAGTAGGAAGACTCACACTACCTGACCTCAGAACCTACTGTACAGCTCCAGTACTCAAAACAGCCTGGTATTGGTAGAATGACAGATACTTTGACCAATGGAACAGAATTGAGAACCCAGATGTAAATCCATCCAACTACAATCACCCGATCTTTGACAAAGTCCATCAAATGGGGAACAGAAAGTCTTTTTAACAAACAGTGCTGGCAAAACTGGATGTCCATCTGTAAAAAAATGAAACAGGACCCATACCTCACACCATACACAAAAACTAACTCACAATGGATCAAAGACCTAAATATAAAGCCAAAAACTATAAAGTTCACAGAAGAAAAAACAGGATCAACACTAGAGGCCCTAATACACTGCATTAACATGATACAAACCATAACCAACAACACACAAACTCCAGAAGATAAGCTAGACTACTGGGATCTTCTAAAAATTAAACACTTATGCTCATCAAAAAACTTCACCAAAAGCCTAAAAAGAGAACCTACAGACTGGGAAAAAATTTTTGGACATTACGAGTCAGACGAAGGTCTAGTCTCTAAAATCTGTAAGAAAATCCAACAACTCTACAACAAAAGGACAAATAATCCAATTAAAAAATGAGCAAAGGAAATGAACAGACACTTCACCAAAGAAGACATTCAAGCGGCCAACAGACACATGAGGAAATGCTTGCGATCACTAGCCATTAGAGAAACGCAAATCAGAACCACAATGAGATACCATCTCACCCCAGTATTACTGGCACAAATCAAAAAAACTGGAAATAACAAATGTTGGAGAGGCTGCAGGGAGATCAGAACGCTTATACACTGCTGGTGGGAATGCAAAATGACAACTATTTCGGAAAATGATATGGTGCTTCCTTAGAAAGCTAGAAATAGAAGTACCATATGATCCAGCAATCCCACTCCTAGGACTATATCCTAGAGAAATAAGAGCCGTCACACGAATAGACATACCACACCCATGTTCACTGCAGCACTGTTCACAATAGCAGAAAGATGGAAACAACCTAGATGCCCATCAACAGATGAATGGATAAACTATGGTACACTCACACAATGGAGTATTACACAATAAAAAAGAACAATGCTGAATCTGTGAAGCATCTTATAACGTGGATGAAATTGGAGGACATTATGCTGAATGAAATAAGTCAATCACAAAAGGGCAAATATTGTATGAGACCACTACTATAAAAATTCATGAAAAGGTTTACACACAAAAAGAAACAATCTTTGATGATTACGAGGGATGGGAGGGGTGGTGGGGGAATACTAAATAGACAACAGATAAGTGCTAACTTTGGTGAAAGGTAAGACAATGCACAATACTGGGGAAGACAGCACAACCTGTACAAGGAAAGGTCATGGAAACTCTACAGACACGTCCAAACTCTCTGAGAGACCAAACTGCTGGGCGGAGGGCTGTGGGGACCGTGGTCTTAAGGAACACATAGCTCAACTGGCATAACATAGTTTATAAAGAAAATGTTCTTACATTCTAACTTGGTGAGCAGTGTCTGGGGTCTCAAAAGCCTGTGAGCAGCCATCTAACACACTCCACTGGTCTCACCCCTTCAGGAGCAAGGGAGAATGAAGAAAACAAGATACAAGGGAAAGACTAGTCCAAAGGACTAATGGACCACAACTACCACGGCCTCCACCAGACTGAGTCCAATACAGCTAGACGGTGGCTGGCTACCACCATTGACTGCTTTGACAGGGATCACAACAGAGGGTCCGAACAGAGCTGGAGAAAAATGCAGAACAAAATTCTAACTCACAGAAAAAGTCAAGAATTACTGGCCTGACAGAGCCTGGAGAAACCCTGAGAGTATGGCCCCCAGACACCCTTTTAGCTCAGTCATGAAGTTACACCTGAGGTTCACCATTCAGCCAAAGATTGGACAGCCCCATAAAATAAAACTAGACTACTGGGGCGTGACAGCCCAGGGACAAGGACTAGAAGGCAGGAGAGGATAGAAAAGCTATTAACAGGGAACCCAAGGTCAACAATGGAGAGTGTTGACATGTCATGGGGTTGTTAACCAATGTCATAAAATGATATGTGTACTAACTCTTTAATGAGAAACTACTTGTTCTATAAACCTTCATCTAAAGTACAAGAAAAAAATAAATAAAACCTTAAAAAAAAAAAAAGAGGGTGAAATTAAGACATTCCCAGACAAACAAAAGCTGAGTGAGTTCATTACTACCAGATCAGCCCTAAATGAAATGCTAAAGGGACTCTGAAGTTTGAAAGGTGAGGCTACTAGATAGTAACTTGAAGTTGTATGAAGAAATAAAGACTTTCATTTAAGGTAATTTGAAGGGGGAATATAAAGGCCAGTTTTTCTGTATTTTTGGTTTGAAACCATGTATGTTATGTTCTCTATGATGTAAAGGAGCCATGATAGTGCTCCTTTACATCACAGAGAACATAACATACATAGTTATAACCAACAGGTCGGCAGTTCAAATCACCAGCTGCTCTTTGGAAACCCTATGGGGCAGTTCTACTCTATGCGTCAGAATCAACTCGACAGCAATGCGTTTTGGTTATATGATATAAAAAACAAAAGTATAAATAATTATAGGACTCGGTATATAATGTATGAAATATAATTTGTGACATCATCAACATAAAGGGTGAGGAAGTAGTAGTATAGGAACCGAGTTTTTGTATATTAATGAAATTAAGTTGGTATCAATGCAAATCAATACTGTTACAAATTTAGGATACTAAACGTAATCCCCATGGAAACCACAATGAAATTTTCTTTAAAAATATTAAAAAATTGAAATGAGAAGGGAATCAAATTATTCAACACAAAAATCAACTAATACACAAAAAAGTGCAATAATTAAGGAAATAAGGAACAAAAAGTGTTTATAAGACACACAGAAACAAACAAATGCAAAATGTCAGGTATAAGTCTCTTCATTGGTAATTATTTTAAATGTGAATGACCTGAATTCTCCAGTCAAAAGACACAGACTGGCGGAATGGATAAGAAAACATGACCCAGATATATGTTTTCTATAAAAGACCCATTTTAAACCAAAAGACAAAATAGGTTGAAAGTGAAAGGATGGAAAAAAATACTACACATAAATAGAAACCAAGAGAGCTAAAATCGCTGTATTCATATCAGACAAAATATATTTTAAGTCAAAATCTGTTATAAGAGACAAAAGACATTATATAATGATTAATGAATCGATTAACCAAGAAGAGATAACAGAAAAATACATGCACCTAATAGAAGAGCCTCAAAATATGTGAAGTAAACACTGAGAGAACTGAAGGGAGAAATAAACGGCTATACAATAACAATTGGAGACTTCAACACATCACTTTCAACAATGCCTAGAATATTCAGACAGAAGACCAACAAGGACAGAGGACCTAAATGACATTATCAACCAACGAGATCTAACAGACATTTATAGAACACTTCACCCAACAACAGCAGGATATACATTTTTCTCCAGTGCACATGGATTATTCTCTAGGATAGACCATATGTTAGGTCACAAAACAAGCCTCAATAAACTTAAAAAGACTGAAATCATACAAAGTATCCCCGTCGATAGTAGACAGTATCTATCAACAGTAGAAGGAAAACTGAAATTTCATTAAACTGTGGATATTAAACAACACACTATTAAACAACAAACTGGTCAAAGAAGAAACCACAAGGGAAATCAGGAAATAAGAGACAAATGAGAATGAAGGCACAACATGCTACAATCTATGGGATGCAATGAAGGCAGTACTCAGAGGGAAATACATAGCTGTAAATGCCTACATTAAAAAAAAAAGTAGAAAGATGCTTCATTCCTGGGTTCCACACCAAAAAAAAAGAGGAAGAGTTCAAATCAATAATTTAACTTCACAACTTGAGAAACTAGAAAAGGAGGAAGAAACAAAGTTCAAAGCAAACACAACGATGGAAGTGTAAAGATTAGAACAGAGATAAACCAAATAAACAACAGAAAAACAATAGAGGAAATCAACAAAACCAAAAGTTGTTTTTTTAAAAAGATCAACAAAATTGGCAAATCCCTAGCTATACTGACAAAGAAAAAACGAGAAAAGACACAAGTAATTAAAAT
The DNA here is from genome assembly GCA_030035585.1 of Dugong dugon. Classification (NCBI taxonomy): domain Eukaryota; kingdom Metazoa; phylum Chordata; class Mammalia; order Sirenia; family Dugongidae; genus Dugong; species Dugong dugon. The sequence goes on from CM057473.1 coordinate 70,543,304, forward strand.
CAGAAGTGAAAGTGGTCACCTTACTACTGATCTTATAGAAATTCAAAGGCTTATAAGAGAATACTATGAACAATTGTATATCAACAAACTAGATAACTTAGGTGAAATGGATAAATTCCTAGAAACACACAAACTACCTAAATTGACTCAAGAAAAAATAGAAAATCTCAACAGACTTTAACAAAGGAAGAGATGGAAAGAGAAATCAAAAACATCCCAACAAAGAAAAGTCTGGGACCAGATGGCTTCATTGGTGAATTCCACCCAATATTTAAAGAAGAATTAGCACCAATCTTCTCAAACTCTTCCAAAATAGAGAGGAAGGTAACACTTCCTAATTCATTCTAAGAGGTTGGCAAAAACCCACCAAACTCGTTGCCATCGAGTTGATTCCAACTCATACCCAAACTATAGGACAGAGTAGAACTGCCCCACAGGGTTTCCAAGGAGCAGCTGGTGGATTCGAACTGCCGACCTTCTGGTTAGCAGCTGAACTCTTAACCACTGCGCCATCAGGGCTCCATGAAGTTGGTATCACCCTAAAAAAAAAATGCTCTCTCATGAGTCAGAAAGCTACTGAAGGATGTGCTCCACCAAAACAAGTGAGTAAACCAAGAAAGAAATTGACTTAGAATAGTAAAAACACTAAATCTTTCTCCTTATAGTAGGAAGTCAATACAAAAAAAAAACAAAAAAACCTGTTGCCATTGAGTCAGTTTCGACTCACAGCAACCCTGTAGGGCAGAGTAGAACTGCACTCATAGGTTTCCAAGGCTGTAAATCTTTACGGGAGCAGACTGCCACATCTTTCTCCAGTGGAACAGCTGGTGGGTTTGAACCACCAACCTTTCAGTTAGCAGCCAAGCATTTAACCACTGTGCCACCAGGGCTCCTTATGAAGTCAACAGATGTCTAAAATTGGAAAAATTAAGAAAGAGTCATATAAATATTTTATTTACAAATATGGATATTAATATTAGAAGATACAGCTAAAGGAGTTGAAAAAGTTCTTGCCTCTGAAAAACAGAACTCAGGGGCAAGGAAAGGTAAGCCAGGGGAGTTTGGGGTTTTGTTACATGAACACAAAATTTGAAAAATATTTAAAAACAATTATACCACCAAGTATTACAATTTATTTAAAATCTCTACAATTTAAATAATCTAATATTTGCCAGAATTAAAAGATCAATGGATCAAAGCAGACAATCCTAAAACAGAGCCTGATTTATAAGAGCTTAATTTATACTAAAGAAAGAACCATAGCCAAAAGAAAAATGATAGATTTAGAAAGAGAGAAAGAAAATTGCTGCTGAGAAGAGACAAACTGTTTGGCTTCTGTATAGCCAAGGGTTTCCCCATCTCTCCCTCGTACCCCTACCCCGCCACCTTAAGTAGCTTAGCAATGGTGTGGCTCAGAGTACTGAGCTGGCTTACAGGAAGGCTACTCCTATTTTTACATAATCCAACACATGATCCCTGACCCAACTTGCCTTTAACTATGTAAAGGTGGACAGGGGCAGTGTCCTTCTGGATCAATACCCCTGGGCATCCAGTTTTGTCCTAATCAAGTCTGCCTGTCTTTGGGATGATGAGAGCTTGGTGGACCACATGCATCTGTCAACAATCTTTCTCTAAATATTTCCAATAAATCTGATTTACATCTGCCCTGTATGTTGCAAACAGCTTTTGATCCTGCCCCTACCCTGCTTAGCAGATGCAAAAGTTAGCTCTTAGAGGAAAATTAGAATTAAATTAGATCTTAACCTCATTTCACATATCAAATCAATTCCAAACGGATTAAATAATTAAGAGTAAAAAGATTAAAACAATCAGAAGAATAAAATATATAACTTATAACTGATCATTAGATTAGGAAGGACTACCTAAGCATAAAAGCAATATAAGAAATTATAAAGAAAAAGTCTTTTATGCTCAACCACATAAAACTGTATGTCCAAAACACGGTAAATGAAGTTCAAAGGCAAATGACAAACTGGGCAAGATATCTGTAATAAATCTAAGGGCTTAATAGCCTAAATATGTATTTCTAAAACCTCTTATAAATTAAAAAAACTAATATTCTGATTTTTAATGGGCAAAAAACATTAACATTAATGTCTAGATGACAAAAAAAAACACAACAAAACATTTTAAATGTTCTATTTCACCACAACCAGAGAAATATGAATTAGAACAACTTAGAAATTTTCACCCATCAAACTAGAAAAATTCAAAGGAAACAAAGCCATTAAAAATCACATTTTCAAAGACTATTTAAAGATATAGGGGAATGATAATTGGATGTCAAGTAAAAATGCAAAATGTATAACTACATATCCCAACTTTTGTGAAAATATTAAACAGAAAAAAAGTACAGTGATTTTTATTTTCTTCTTTCTTTTTTTTCAAATCTTCTACAATGAACATTGTTTTAAAAACAGAATAAATGTTTTAATAATACACCAAAAACGGGTTGCACCCTAAGTGTGTGACAATAAGAAACTGGCAGGATAAATTTTTATATATTCATAACCCCACTGCCGTCGAGTTGATTCCAACTCATAGCAACCCTACAAGACAGAGTAGAACTGTCCTACAGGGTTTCCAAGAATGTAAATCTTTATGGAAGCAGACTGCCACATCTTCATCCTGCGGAGTGGCTAGTGGTTTCAAACCACTGACGTTTTGGTTGACAGCTGAGTGCGTTAACCACTGCGCAACCAGGGCTTCTTATATATTCATCATAGCTAGCAAATACCTAACATTTGTTCAGTGCTTACAGGGAATCAGGCCCTATTCTAGGTTCTTTACACATTTATCAATACACTCAATCCTCACATGAATTTCATTAACCTCGTTCTATAGAAGACAAATTGAGGCATGAGAAAGAACTTCCCCAAGGTCACATAGCTGGTAGGTGGAAGAGCTGATTCACATACAAACAGTCAGACTCCAAAACCCATATTCTACATCATTATACCATACTGTCTTCCCAGCAAGCTGTAAGATGGAATACTGTACAACCATGGAAAATAACGTTATAGAAGAATATTTAATTGCAGAAAAATAGTCACAATATAGTAAGTGACAAAAGCAGACTGAAATCAATTTGCTGAGATATGTATATGTGTGTGACTACGTGTGCCCGTGTGTGTGTGAGCAAGAGAAAATGAGTACGAGAGAGAAAGAGAATATGAGTTTGATTAAACATATTGATTTGCCCAGAAAGAGAAAGAATCACCCCAGCTTAGGACTATAGTCACAAAGTTGGCCTCACTTACTTTTCCAATTTTTCAAGTTCCTCATGGCCTCCAGAGCTCTACAGTTTCTTGATAATGAAGTCTTTCCCTCACCATAATACAACCATGAGCAGGATTTAAGAGAAGCCTACAGAGCTAGGTGTGCTTCTGCTGAGACACCCTCAACAGATTTATAATTTTAATGCAGATTAAGGGCAGCCCACACATATAAATATTTTACTGATGAGAACATTCCTCCTGGCCATCATAACAACCTCCTCATTAAAAACCACCCAATAGATCAATCCCAAGGAAAGACTATAATTAAAATTGACTACCTACTTCCCATTAAAAAAAAAACAAGGTAATCCCATCATGCCTTATATTCCCATTTACTGGTCACTACAAAATGCCTGAGACTTCCATCAACTGGTTCTCTAAATCCACTAATGACCCAATAACCCAAAGCTCCCCACACCCTCCAAACCCTTCTACTGTGCCAGCTAATACTCATGGTCTTTCATCAGTAATATCCCGTTTTGTCTAAATGCTTTCTTCACCTTTTTCCTGTCATGAAACCTAGTTCTCTCATGAAGACAGTCCTTCACAGCAACACTCTCATATAATGCTATTACTTATCCCACACTAACACCTAACACTAGCCAAGACAGTAAAATGTCTTTTTGCTATCATTGCCATTTCCAGAACATTGATTTCTCCTCCCTAAAAAAATTAAAACCACTTCTGGGCAACATGGTACTATAGTCAGAAACACCATGCCATCCCTCCACAGCAAAGATCCAAAAAACTAAGTCAAACAGAGTTACACGTCAGTCCTGAAACCCTAAGTATCAAATGAAGAGATAAAGAACTCAGCCAAGCACCGAATGGAATAAGAAACTGACTGAGAACAGACAGCAAGGAGACATACATGCAGAGGTCCCCAATAAAACAAAAAAGCATGACGAGAAAAACAAATCTACAATCAATATATGAGGAAAATAACTACTGAATGCCCGAAGACAGCAGACAATAACAAAACACATACAAAAACAGAATATGATGGTTCCAGTAGGCATCCAACATAAAACACCAGATGACTTTCCAGTAGAAGAAAAGGCACTAGAACTACCTGATAGGGAATTCAAATCTCTAATATTCAGAATTATCCAAGAATAGAAGAAAAAACAGACAAAAATGAGGAAAAAATAGACAAGTATATGGAAAATACAAAAAAATGGAAGAATTCAAGAAAATAATACAGGAACAAAATGCTAAAACAAATTCACAACTAGAAATCATACAAAAACCACAATTAGAAATCTGAAAGATAAACAACAAGATTTCAGAAATGGACAGAGTTTCAAATGATGTAAGACAGGGAAAGAAAAATTGAGGACAAACACTTGTATACAACTGTTTGAGGAAAAATCAGACAAAAGAACAAAGAAAAATGAAGAAACCCTGAGAATTATGCGGGATACAATCAAAAGCAAAAATCTGCAAGTGATCAGAGTTCCAGAACAGGAGGAGAAAACAGAAAACACAGAGAGGATCATCGAAGAACTGCTGACAGAAAACCTCCCCAGTATCATAAAAGATGAAAAGGTGATCATCCAAGAAGCTCAACAAACACCATACAGGATAGATCCCAAAAGAAAATCAACAAGGCATATCATAATCACACTCGCTAAAACCAAAGACAAAGAATCCTGAGAGCAACTCGAGAAAAACAAAAAGTCACATACAGAATGAGTAACAAATAAGACTAAGCTCGGATTATTCAGCAGAAACCATGCAGGCAAGAAGGCAATGGGATGACATATATGAAACCCTGAAAGAAAAAAATTGCCAGCCAAGAATAATATATTCCGCAAAACTCTCCTTCAGATATGATTGTGAAATTAGGTCATTTCCAGATAAACAGAAATTAAGGGACTATGTAAAAATCAAACCAAACTTACAAGACTTATTAAACGGAGTCCTTCAATCTGAGAACAAATAATATCAGATCACAGGCTGAATCTAGGACACAGGATTGTATTAGCCAGATACCAACCTAGGAAATGAACTCTTAAGGACTATCCAAAACCAAAAGAATTACAACAGGCAGCCAGAGAGGTTAATCTGTAAATGACAACAACATCAGAACAATAAAAGAGGTGATAAAAAGTGTAGGTATAGAACATTCTAATGGAGAGGAAGGCAAGGTAATATCAGGTCATAATAGACTGGTTCAAACCTAGAAGATAAGGGTAAATTTCAAGATAACCACAAAGAAAGTTAACAAACCTACTCATCAAAATAAAGAAGAAAAACATAAAGTCTCAGTAAAAACAAAACCTACAAAAACAAAAAGTGGAAAAAAAATCCACAAACAAAAGGAATTCAGCACAGGAGAGCAAGGGGAACAAAGAAAATGTCCACACCACCAAAAAAAAAAAAAAAAAACCCACCTCAAAATGACAGCAATAAGCTCACACCTAACAGTAATTACACTGAATGTAAAAGGCCTAAATGCGCCCATAAATAGATGGAGAGTGACAGAATGGATAAAAAATCAGGATCCATCAATATGCTGTCTACAAGAGACACACCTTAGAAACAAAGACATAAATTTATTAAAAATCAAAGGATGGAAAAAAATATATCAAGCAAACAGCCACCAAAAAAAAGCAGGAGTGGCAATACTAATCTCAGATAAAATAAACTTTGAAAACAAAATCCACCATAAAAGACAAAGAAAGACACTATATAATGATTAAGGGGACGAGCCATCATGAAGACATAACCATAATAAACATCTATGCACCCAATGACAGGGCTCCAAAATACATAAAACAAACTCTAACAACACTGAAAAGAGAAATTGACATTTCCACAATAACAGTAGAAGACTTCAACACACCACTCTCAGTAAAGCACAGAACATCGAGAAAGAAACTCAGCAAAGATACAGAAGACCCAAAGGGCACAATCAGCCAACCTGACCTCATAGACATACATAGAACACTCCACCCAACAGCTGCAAAGTGCACATGGACTGTTCTCCAGAATAGACATCTTAGGCCACAGAGCAATCCTCAACAAGATCCAAAATGTTGAGATAATACAAAATATCTTCTCTGACCACAACAGCATCAAGGTAGAAATAAACAACAGGAAAAGCAAGGGAAAAAAATCAATTAAATGGAAACTGAATAACACTCAGCTTACACATCACTGTATAACAAAAGAAATCAGAGATAGAATCAAAAAATTTCTAGAGTCAAACGAGAATGTAAACACATCATACCAAAACCTCTGGGACACAGCAAAGGCAGTCCTCAGTGGACAATTTATAGCAATAGATGCACACATCAAAAAAGAAGGGACAAAATCAAAACATTAACTACAAAACTCCAGCAAACAGAAAGAGAACAGCAAAACAAGCCCACAGCCACTAGAAGAAAGGAAATAATAAAGATCAAGGCAGAAATAAATGAAATAGAGAATAGAAAAACAATAGAAAGAATCAACAAAACCAAAAGCTGATTCTTTGAAAGGATCAACATAATTGGCAAATCCCTGGCCAGACTGATAAAAGAAAAACAGGAGAGGATGCAAATAACCCAAATAAGAAATAAAATGGGCGACATTACAACAGACCCAACTGAAATAAAAAGGATAACAGAGTATTATGAAAAACTATACTCCAACAAATTTGGAAACGTAGAGGAAATGGATAAATTTCTAGAAACACACTACTTACCCAAACTACCATAAAGTGATGCTGAAAATCTCAACAGACCCACAACAAGAGAAGAGATCGAAAAGGTAATTAAAAAAAACTCCCAACGACAAAAAGCCCTGAACCAGATGGCTTCACTGGAGAATTCTACCGAACATTCAGAGAAGAGCTTATACCAGTACTATTCAAACTATTTCAGAACATAGAAAAGGAAAGGAATTCATTTTACAAAGCCAGCAAGACACCAAAAAAAAAAAAAAAAAAAAATTACATACCAATATCTCTCATGAATATAGATGCAAAAATTCTCAACAAAATTCTAGCAAATAGAATTCAGCATCATATAAAAAAAATAATACACCACGACCAAGTAGGATTCACACCAGGTATGCAAGGATCATTTAACATTAGAAAATCAATCAACGTAATCCACCACATAAACAAAAGCAAAGAATCACATGATCATCTCAATTGACACAGAAAAAGTATTTGACAAAGTCCAATACCCATTCCTGATAAAAACTCTCAATAAAATAGGTATAGAAGGGAAATGTCTCAACATAATAAAGGGCATCTGTGCAAAACCAATGGCCAACTTCATTCTTAATGGAGAGAGGCTGAAAACACTCCCATTGAAAACAGGAACAAGACAAGGATGCCCTTTATCTCCACTGCTATTTAACATTGTGCTGGAAGTTCTAGCTAGAGCAATAAGGCAAGAAAAAGAAATAAAGGGCATCCAAATTGGTAATGAAGAAGTTAAACTGTCCCTATTTGCAGATGATATGATACTATACATAGAAAACCCTAAAGACTCCACAAGAAAACTACTGGAACTAATAGATTCAGCAGAGTAGTAGGATACAAGATAAACATACAAAAATCAGCTGGATTCCTATACACCAATAGGGAGAACAATGAAAAGGAAATCAGGAAAGCAACACCATTCATAATAGCCCCTAAAAAAAATAAAATCCTTAGGAATAAATCTAACCAGGGATGTGAAGGCCTATACAAAGAAAACTACAAAACACTACTGCAAGAAACCCAAAGGGATCTACATAAATGGAAAAACATACCATGCTCATGGATAGGTAGACTCAACATTGTGAAAATGAAAATTCTATCCAAACCAATTTACAAATACAGTGCAATCCAGATCCAAATACCAAAACATTCTTTAATGAGATGGAAAAACTAATCACTAACTTTATATGGAAAAGGAAAAAGCCCCAGATAAGTAAAGCACTACTGAAGAAGAAGAATAAAGTAGGAGGACTCATGCTACCTGACCTGAGAACCTACTATACAGCTACGGTAGTCAAAACAGCCTGGTACTGGTATGACAGATATATTGACCAGTGGAACAGAATTGAGGACACAGATGTAAATCCATCCACCTACAGTCACCTGATCTTCAACAAGGGCCCAAAGTCCATCAAATGGGGGAAAAGACAGTTTCTTTAACAAATAGTGCTGGCAAAACTAGATGTCCATCTGCAAAAAAAGGAAACAGGACCCATACCTCACACCATACACCAAAACTAATTCAATTTGCATCAAGGACCTAAATATAAACCAAAAACTATAAAGTTCACAGAGGAAAAAACAGGATCTACACTAGAGGCCCTAATGCATGGCATTAACAGGATACAAACCGTAACCAACAACATACAAGCCCCAGAAGATAAGCTAGACTACAGGGATCTTCTAAAAATTAAACACTAACGCTCATCAAAAGACTTCACTAAAAGAGTAAAAAGAGAACCTACAGACTGGGAAAAAAATTTTGGACAGTACAAGTCAGACAAAGGTCTAATCTCTAAAATCTACAAGAAAATCCAACACCTCTACAACAAAAAGACAAATAATCCAACTAAAAAATGGCCAAAGGAAATGAACAGACACTTCACCAAAGAAGACATTCAAGTGGATAACAGACACATGAGGCAATGCTCACGATCACTAGCCATCAGAGAGATGCAAATTAAAACCACAGTGAGATACCATCTCACCCCGGCCTTACTGGCACGAATCAAAAACACTAGAAATAACAAACGTTGGAGAGGCTGTGGGGAGACTGGAACTCTTATGCACTGCTGGTGGAAAAGCAAAATGATACAACCATTTTGGAAAATGATAGGGCACTTCCTTAGAAAGCTAGAAATAGACATGCCATACGATCCAGCAATCCCACTCCTAGGAATATATCCTAGAGAAATAAGAGCCGTCAAACGAGTAGACATATGCACACCAATATTCACTGCAGCACTGTTCACGACAGCAGAAATATGGAAATAATACACACAATGGAGTATTACGCAACGATAAAGAACAATGATCAATCTGTGAAGCATCTCATAACATGGATGAAACTGGAGGACATTATGCTGAGTGAAATAAGTCAATCACAAAAGGACAAATACTGTATGAGACTTCTACTGTAAAAACTCATGCAAAAGTTTACACACAAAAAGAAACAATCTTTCTTGGTTATGAAGGATGTAGGGGTGGGGAGGAACTAAATAGACAAGTGGTAACTTTGGTGAAGGGTAAGACAGTACACAACACTGGGGAAGCCAGCACAACTTGTACAAGGAAAAATCATGGAAACTCCAAAGACACATCCAAACTCCCTGAGGGACTGAATTGCTGGGCAGAGGGCTGTGGGGACCATGGTCTCGGGGAACATCTAGCTCAATTGGCATAACACAGTTTATAAAGACAATGTTCTACATTCCAACTTGGTGAGTAGTATCTGGGGTCTTAAAAGCCTGTGAGCACCCATCTAAGATACTCCACTGGTCTCACCCCTTCCGGAGCAAGGGAGAATGAAGAGAACAGGATACAAGGAAAAGATTAGTCCAGAGGACTAATGGACCACAGCTACCACAGCCTCCACCAGACTGAGTCCAGTACAGCTAGATGGTGCCCGGCTACCACCACTGACTCCTCTGACCAGGATCACAACAGAGGGTCCTGGACAGGGTTGGAGAAGGATGTAGAAAAAAATTCTAACTCACAAAAAAAGACCAGATTTACTGGCCTGACAGACTGGAGAAACCCCGAGAGTATGGCCCCCAGACACCTTTTTAGCTCAGTGGTGAAGTCACTCCTGAGGTTCACTGTTCAGCTGGGGACTGGATAGCCCCGTAAAACAAACCGGGACTAATGAGGCACAGGGACAAGGACTAGAAGGTAAGAGGCGACACGAAAGCTGGTCATAGGGAACCCAAGGTTGAGAAGGGACACTGTCGACATGTTGTGGGGTTGTTAACCATTGTCATAAGGTAACATGTGTACCAACTGTTTAATGAGAAACTATTTGTTCTGTAAACATTCATCTAAGGTCCAAAAAAAAAAATTATGTGAGATCAAACTGACAACAGCAACTCAAAAGGTTTGATGGGAAGCCTAAGGGGCAGTGAGTTGAAGATAATGGTGATGGAATAATTTGGGAAAGGATAGTGAGAATAGCAGCACAACTGGAAGAATATAGTTGATGTCACTGAACTGTATATGTAGAAACTTTTGAAATAGTATAACTTTGGCTATGTATATTTTCACCAAAAAAAAAGCCCTCCAAGGTCGAGAAGTGAGAGTGTTGACATGTCGTGGTGTTGTTAACCAATGTCATAAAACAATATGTGTACTGACTGTTTAATGAGAAACGATTTGTTCTGTAGACTTTCATCTAAAGTACAGTAAAAAAAAGGGTTGAGAAGTTAGAGGGTTGATATGTTGTGGGGTTGTTAACCAATGACATAAAACAACATGTGTACTACCGTTTCATGAGAAACTATTTGTTCTGTAAGCCTTCACCTGAAGTACAATATAAAAAAAAAAAAGTACAGTAAAAAAAAAAATTTATGTATAAAAAAAATTAAAACCAGCTGCTTTGAAGAACATGCCATCAGACTGACTATCCTATCTGAACCTTTCCTTTTGGAAGCCACCAGGCAAAGTCTTGGTCACTCACTCACTCAGTGAAAATTTCAGCACCTGGCTGACTCTCTGCCCTTTCTTCCTCCACTAGTCCTGTCTTCCCTCATGGTGACTTCAACATCCACACAGATGATACATCTAACACCCTGGCCTATCAGTTCCTTGATCACTTGATGTCTGATGATCTTTCCCTCTACCCTAATTCAGCCAGCCAGGATCATACTTAGCCTAGCTTTACTATTACCAATAATTTCTCCACCTCTAAAATATGTATTTAAAGCATTTACCATTTCCTATCATTTTAGATCACTTACTCTGAAACCCCCTCTCAACTTTACAACTCATCAAGAACCACTGATCCTATCACTTTTCCCCTGTCCATCATCCCCTTTATGTCCTCATATTCCTCCTTGTTATTGTCATTTTTGTTAGGTGCCTTAGAGTCAGTTCCGACTCATAGCAACCCTACACTCAACAGAACGAAGCACTGTCCAGTCCTGCACCGTCCTCACAACTGTTGTTACGCTTGAGCTCATTGTTGCAGCCACTGTGTCAATCCATCTCATTGAGGGTCTTCCTCTTTTCGCTGACCCTCCACTTTACAAAGCCTGATGTCCTTCTCCACGGAATGGTCCCTCCTGATAACATGCCCAAAGTATGTGAGATGAAGTTTTGCCATCCTTGCTTCTAAGAAGCATTCTGGCTGTACTTCTTCCAGGACAGATTTGTTCATTCTTCTGGCAGTCCATGGTATATTCAATATTCTTCACCAACACCATAATTCAAAGGTATCAATTCTTCGGTCTTCCTTATTCATTGTCCAACTCTCACCTGTAAATAAGGGTGATTGAAAACACCACGGCTTGGGTCAGGCGCACCTTAGTCTTCAAGGTGACATCTTTGCTTTTTACCACTTTAAAGAGGTCTTTTACAGCAGATTTGCCCAATGCACTGCGTCATTTGATTTCTTGATTGCTGCTTCTGTGGGTGTTGACTGTGGATCCAAGTAAAACGAAATCCTTGACAACTTCAATCTTGTCTCCATTTATCATGATTCTGCTTATTGGTCACGTTGTGAGGATTTTTGTTTTCTTTATGTTGAAATGCAATCCATACTGAAGGCTGTAGTCTTTGATCTTCATCAGTAAGTACTTCAAGTCCCCTTCACTTTCGGCAAGCAAGGTCATGTCATCCATGCAACACAGGTTTTTAATGAGTCTTTGTCCAATCTTGATGCCCCATTCTTCTTCATATAGTCCAGCTTCTCAGATTATTTGCTCAGCATACAGACTGAATAAGAAAGGTGAAAGGATACAACCCTGATGCACAACTTTCCTGATTTTAAGCCATGAGGTACCCCCTTGTTCTGTTTGAATGACAGCCCTTTGATCTACATACAGGCTCCTCATGAGTACAATTAAGTGTTCTAGAATTCCCATTCTTCTCAATGTTATCCAAAATTTTTTAAGATCTACACAGTCAAATGCTTTTGCATAGTCAATAAAACACAGGTAAACACCTCTATGGTATTCTCTGCTTTTCAGCCAGGATCTATCTGACATCTGCAATGATATCCCTCGTTCCATGTCCTCTTCTGAACCTGGCCTGAATTTCTGGCAGTTCCCTGTCGATGTACTGCTGCAGCTGCTTTTGAATGATCTTTAGCAAAATTTTACTTGTGTGTGATGTTAATGATGTTGTTCGATAATTTCCACATACAGTTGGATCATCTTTCTTGGGAATAGGCATAAATATGGATCTCTTTCAGTCGGCTGGCCAGGTAGCTGTCTTCCAAATTTCTTGGCATAGATGAGTAAGCACTTCCAGTGCTGCATCCATTTGTTGAAACATCTCAATTGGTATTCCATCAATTCCTGAAGCCTTGTTTTTTGACAATGCCTTCAGTGCAGCTTGGACCTCCTCCTTCAGTACCACTGGTTCCTGATCATATTCTACCTACTGAGATGGTTGAACATCGACCAATTCTTTTTGGTATAGTGACTCTGTGTATTCCTTCCATCTTCTTTTGAAGTTTCCGGCATCGTTTAATACTTTCCCCGTAGAATCCTTCAATATTGCAACTCGAAGCTTGAATTTTTTTCTTTAGCTTGAGAAATGCTGTGCATGTTCTTCCCTTTTGGTTTTCTAACTCCAGGTCTTTGCACATATCATTATAATACTTTGTCTTCTCAAGCTGCCTTTTGAAATATTCTGTTCAGCTCTTTTCATCATTTCTTCCATTTGCTTTAGCTACTCATCGTTCAAGAGCAAGTTTGAGAGTCTCTTCTGACATCCATTTTGGTCTTTTCTTTCTTTCCTGTCTTTTTAATGACCTCTTGCTTTCTTCATGTGTGATGTCCTTGATGTCATTCCACAACTCACAATTGTTGTTACACTTGAGCTCATTGTTGCAGCCACTGTGTCAATCCATTTCATTGAGGGTCTTCCTCTTTTAGCTGGTCTTCGGTCATTAGTGTTCAATGCATCAAATCTATTCTTGAGATGATTTCTAAATCCAGGTGGGATATACTCAAGGTCGTACTTCAGCTCTCGTGGACCTGTTCTAATTTTCTTCAGCTTCAATTTGAACTTGCATATGAGCAATTGATGGTCTATTTCACAGTCAGCCCTTGGCCTTGCTCTGACTGATGATATTGAGCTTTTCCATTGTGTCTTTCCACAGACGCAATTGATTTGATTCCCGTGTATTCCCTCTGGTGAGGTCCATGTGTATAGTCGCCACTTAAAAACATTGTTGAAAAAGGCATTTGCAATTAAGTTATTGGTCTTGCAAAACTCTATCATGTGATCTCCAGCATAGTTTCTATCACCAACGCCATATTTTCCAACTACCTATCCTTCTTCGTTTCCAATTTTTGGTATTTCAATCACCAGTAATTATCAACACATCCTGATAGCATGTTTGATCAATTTCAGACTGCAGAAGCTGGTAAAAATCTTTTATTTCTTCATCTTTGGCCTTAGTGGTTGGTGCATATATTTGAATAATAGTTGTATTAACTGGTCTTCCTTGTAGGAGTATCAATATCATCCTGTTACAGACAGCGCTGTACTTTAGGATAGATCTTAAAATACTTTTTGATGATGAACGCAACGCCACTCCTCTTCAAGTTATCATTGCCAGCATAGTAGACGACATGATTGTCTGATTCAAAATGGCCAATATCGGCCCATTTCAGCTCACTAATGCCTAGGATATCGATGTTTATGTGTTCCATTTCATTTTTGACGATTTCCAATTTTCCTAGATTCACACTTTGTAGATTCCACATTCCAATTATTAATGGATGTTTGCAGCTGTTTTTTTTCTCATTTTCAGTTGTGCCACATCAGCATATGAAGGTCCTGAAAGCCTGACTCCATCCATGTCATTAAGGTCGATTCTACTTTGAGGAGGCAGCTCTTCCCCAGTCGTCTTTTAGGTGTCTTCCAACCTGAGGGGCTTATCTTCCAGCACTATATCAGACATGTTCCACTGCTATTCATAAGGTTTTCACTGGATAATTCTTTTCAGAATTAGACCGCAGGTCCTTCTTCCTAGTGTGTCTTAATCTGGAAGCTCCACTGAAACCTGCCCGCCACGGGTGACCCTGACGATATCTGAATACCAGTGGCATAGCTTCCAGCATCACAGCAACACATAAGCCGCCAGAGTACGACAAACAGACAGACATGTGAGAGATTTTCCTCCTTACCTACCTGAAATTCCATGATCCATCATTCTAATCACAGCCTTGTATACATCCTCAACTTCTTTGCCTCTGTCCTTCTGTTGTACACTCCAGAAAAAACACTAGCCTTGGTGAAACCCAACTCTTTTCCTACTCGGTACCTAAACCCAAAAAGTTTAATATGACTGGAGAAAATCACACAAACTGGTCTTACTTTATGATCACAGTCTCAAATGGGTCCTTAGCAATGCTTGGCTATCTGCTATGTCTCCCTGAACTATTCATATCCCCACTCTCTCAGATGAGTATTTCACACCTTCTCCTCTCTCACCAAACCTCCAACCACACTTCCCACTCCAATTATCAACTAATGGCCTCACTTTTTATATTCTAAGAAACTAGAAATAATTAAAAGTGAATTACCTCATCTTCAACCATTTCTCTCCTTAAATAGGGGTGGGTAAGCTGTGCCTGACCTAACACAAGGATAACCCCTACACCTGTGCACTGGATTCCATCCCCTCTTCACTTTTTAAGGACTTTCCTCTTCCGATTATCCCCTTTCTCTTGCAACATCAATTTCTCCTCTCTATTATTCTCATCAGTGTATACAGACAGGATGTAACATCTCCTATCTTTAAAAAGCCTCCCTAAATTAACATCTCCTTCATTTATTACATAGGGAACCAGGAGAAAAGTTTTAGCTAAAAATGATAAAAGAGTAAAATTTATTTTAAATTATCTCTTATTAATTTAAATAATATCTACCTTACCGTATTTGGGGGCACATTTAAAGTACTGGACTTTTCCAACACTTCCATTGTTTTTTCCTTCTGGTTCATCCAATTCAATGCCAGCCCACTGCCCACTTGCAAATTCAGTTTTTCCACAAAATCGTAATGTTCCAACCTAAAGAAAATATATCAGAATAACTACTGAGTATCATTAGTAATTCTAAGTGTCCTACTCTTGCAAATTTACTTTACCATGGAAGTTTTAAATTATCTATTCTCTCAAAGTAGACTTCAGAACAAGGAATATTACCAAGAATGAAAAGGGACATTAAATAATAATAATAAGTCAATTCCCAAAGAAATACAACAATCCTAAATGTGTATGCACCTAACAACTGAGCTTCAAAACACCTGACACAAAAGATATAACTGAAAGAAAAAACAGAAAAATCCACAATTATAGTTGGAGACTTCAACACTCCTCTCTCGGTAATTAACAGGCAGAAAACCAGTAAGGACCTAATTGACATTTATAGACCACTTCAACCAAAACCAGTTCCTGGATGGTGCAAGTGGTTAACATGCTCATCTGCTAACTGAAAGGTTGGAAGTTCGAGTTCAACCAGAGGTGCCCTGGAATAAAGGCCTGATGATCCACTTCTGAAAAATAAGCCATTAAAAAAAAAACCTACAGAGCACAGTTCTACTGTGATACACATGGGGTCACCATGCGTAGGACTAGACTCGATGGCAACTGTTTTGTTTTGTTTTTTTCCATTCAAAACAGCAAAATACAAATTTAAAAGAAATCACATAAAATATGTTCTTGGACCATAATGAAATTAAACCAGAAATCAGTAACAGAAGGACATATGGAAATCAAACAACATATTCCTAAATAACCCATGGGTAAAAGAGAAAATCACAAGGGAAATTAGAAAATACTGAATTTGATGAAAACGATAACACAATAAAGGAAAATGTGTGGAATGCAGCAAAGCAGTGCTTAGAGGGAAATTTACAGAATGAAATGTTTGGCCTATAAGATCTAAGTTTCCACCTTAAGAAACTAGAAACAAAGACTCAAAGCAAGCAAAAGGAAGGAAATAAGATAAAAAAAATTGAGAACAGATAAACAATAAAGAAAAACCAATGAAATCAAAAGTTAATTCTTTGGAAAGATCAGTAAAATAGATAAATTTTTCAATGGACTGACTAAGGAAATAGAGAGAGAAGACATAAATTACAAACACTGAATGAAAGAGGGCTCCTCCATCACTAAAAGGGTAACAGGAAATACTACGAACAACTCTAGGTCCATAAATTTGACAAATGAGATAAAATGTTCCAATTCCTTTAAAGACACAAACTGTCAATGCTCACTCAAAAAAAAGATAACCTGAATCGAATCTGTAGTTAAAAACCTTTTAAAAAATAATAAATAAACCTCTAGGCCCAGAGTGCTTCACTGGTCATACAAATAAATAGAACAGAACAGAGTCAGAAATACACGTTCTACAAGGACAATTCAACAGAAAAAGAATAGTCTTTTCAAAACATGGTGGTAGAATAAATAGGTAACTGTAAGCAAAAAAGAAAAAAACTGGGTCATATTTGTACCCTATATAAAAGTTAACTCAAATGTAAAACTTAACATTGTAAGATTTCTAGAAAAAAACACAGCAGACAATTACTTAGATATAATGCTAAGAGCACAATCCATAAAAGAAAAAAGTTGAAAAATTGCACTTCATTAAAATAAAAAATGTCAGCTCTTTGAAAGACACTGTTAAGAAAATGAAAAGGCAAGCAACAGGCTGGCAGAAAACAGAAATGAAACAAGATCGGCCATGAATCAATAAGTCTTAAGGCAGGTTGACTGGCATATTCATTATACTCCTCTACTTTCATATAGCTTAAAATTTTCCAAAATAAAAAGTAAAAACAATAAAATAATTCTTTACAAAGTCCACTTTCAGACACAGTACAGGAATACCACAGAAGCTGAGTATTAATCCTACGTTAAAAAAAGAAAAACGCTATGCGTTCATATTTCTTGATGTTTTAGCTCCAAAGTGAATATCCATGAATGCATTCTTTTGGAAGCTGATAAATGTTACTGTTAAAAGAATAGTTTGGTAGTAGTTTTGTTTCATTTTTAATGCAATTTTCTCAATAAATCAAATCTCTAAATTGCAGTTTTCTGAGAAACTTGTATGACTCTCCCCACAAAACCACCCAAATATTGAGAAGTACCTATGTTAGGAAATTCAATATCCAAGCAGGAATTGTTTCATTCTCCAGAATGAGTTCCCTATTAACTCCAAAATTAATTTTTTTTAAAAAAGAGTCCCATATAAGGTACAAACAAAGACACTGGCAGAAAACGAACGCCATAAGGAAACTGAGGCTTTAGGAAAAAAGAGGTGCCTGGAGCATTTCCAGTGAGGGGCAAGGAAGCATCATCTTTTCCACATAAATTTTTATTATCAGTCTAATATAACACCTAAGATTTCCCTACTTGTGGGACCTCGAAGCCAAACCCCATGAATGGTGAGGATCTCGTTTGCTCAGTTTCTGTGACGCAGTCATGGGGGGAAACACCACTGGGAGCCAGCGGAGGCAGCTGCAAGGGGCCATTTTCAGGCTAGATCACCTCTCAGCTCCTGCCTCTAAATGTGCCCCTCCGTTCTATTATACTGAACTCTTTACCCATTCAAAAACAAGACATCATCATTAAGTTCAAATAGTTTAAATTTTTAAATCATATGTCACAGTAAACTTGA
This sequence comes from Dugong dugon, assembly GCA_030035585.1. NCBI lineage: Eukaryota > Metazoa > Chordata > Mammalia > Sirenia > Dugongidae > Dugong > Dugong dugon. The sequence continues at coordinate 70,561,430 of CM057473.1, forward strand.
ATCTAAGTTTCACATTTTCCATTAAATATCTTTCTCCCTTTCTACCTACGTACTGAACCTTTTTTTTCTTCTTTTTTTTAATATTAAAATTCTGGCCATACTGTATGTATTCCTTAGCACAGAGGCCATGGACATAATGACCACGGACCTAGCTTAAGCGACTGCAGCTACTTACTGTACCTTCTGTCCTGCAATAACAACACGATCCCCCAACTTCAGGCCAAGTGATGTCAGCAGTGCCCTGCCAGTAACATGATCATAATTTGGAAGCATCGCCTTTGAGATAGCACATGACAGAGGCACTGCATCTAACAGCATCTGCTTGATTTCTTTAGCAGTTGCAGCTGCATCTGCCATTTCTAATGGCATATCTACTGGGTCTGGAACAACATCCGCAGGGATCTGTCCCTTGTCATTCTACAAATAAAAAAAAAAAAAACTCAATTCATGTTTATACAGACCTCTATGCAGTCAAAGAAAATTATTTCTGGAGGATATTTAAGTTATATTCATTCATGATTTATTTATTCAAAAATATTTACTGTACTGAATTATGTATGTGAAAATGGCTGAAATGGCAAATATTTTATCATATATATCCTACCAGTAAAAAAGAAATATCTACTGAGTACCTACTATATGCCACACAGTTCTAAGGTGCTAGAGCTAGCACAGTGAAGACAACAAAAGTCCTGCCTTCAAAGAGCATATATTCTGGTGGGAAGGACATTAAAATTGGGGATAACTGATGGGGTGAAACAGAAAGAAAAGTGGCCAAGAAATAAGGAAGAGAAGGAAAACAGGAAAGAGGGGCGAGGGGACAGGAAAGTAAGAAGGCAGGGGAGCTTTTTCGAACATTACACTCTCCTCCGCCCACCTGACCCCTTCATGGGAACGCACAGGTCCAAGGAAGAATCTCTGCCAGAGTGAGTCACAGTCATTCATACAAGGGAAAGAAAGGTGAGAATTACTTTCTCAAAGTCAATAAAATGCCAAAGGATTTGAAGATTATGAAATTCAATCTTGTGTGTTCACTTTGTACATTAGTGACACTACTACTGTGAAAAAATATTTTCCCTTTAAACATTTAATTTTGAAAGGTTTACTCCGTTCTTAAATGTGCGTTTTTTAACTTTCTGAATGAAATTTCTTTCTCAAAGAATTTAAAGTATGATTTAATGGAAAAATATTATGTATATGTGCACTTTAACAGTTAATAGAAAAATATTATGTATATGTGTACTTTAACAGCTAACTTTTCATAAGTACATCAAAAAATCCGAAATGGAAGATATTAAAACCCAAAGATTATGACAACTTAGGGAGCATCTTATCTTCCTGAATGGAAGTAAATTTTGTAGCGCTTATCAATGTAAAAGGACTGAGATTCACTGTTATGCCTTAACTTTATTTTAGATAGTTTATCGTTGTTACTATTTACATGTGGCACAAAAATATAAATGACTTGCTCATATGAGAGTTCTATTATAACAACATCCAGACTCAACTCTTTACTGAGAGATAACATAAGCCTTAATTCTTTTAAATTTTTTTCACTTTTAATTTAACCTCTTACCCTAAATGCGGGATTTGCTCCATGCTCCAATAAGCATTTCACAGCACCTGAACACAAATTATATGCTGCAATATGCAGAGCTGTTCCAAAGTTAAAGTCACTGCAAGTAGCATCCACATCTGCAATTCAACATCACAAGAGTATTCATTACAAATTTAAATTTAGCTATTATAATTTAAAAGGAGACAGGGTTTTTTGGGCAAAAAGATTTTTTTTTTAACCATTTATGAGACTTAAACCAACCCCCAAGGCATCATTTCACAATGGAACAACATCTTCACATTACAATCTGGTTAACTATAAATTAAATTGTACAATAAAATTTTATTATAAAATGGAGTAATATTATCACGGATTTTCCAACTACCATATTTAAAAGCAATAACAGCAATAATTCATATTTTTAAAAAGTAACTATCTTAATGCAGTCATTCATTAAATCTCTTGTGTAATTTGCTTGACAGCTACAGCCAGGCAGTTAAGTTTAGGTCGGAGATCAGCAAACTATGGCCCACAGGCCACATCCAACCCACCATCTGTTTTTGTAAATAGTTTTATTGGAACATATCCACACCTGCCCATCTACATAGTCTCTATGGCTACTTCCGTGTTACAACAGTGGCGTCACATCGCTGTGACAGAGACCACATAGCCCACAAAGCCTAAAATACTTACTAGCTGGACCTTTATAGACAAAGTTTGCTGCAGAATTTTCCAACTAGCAATCAGATAAAGACTAATTAAACATAAGAACGTCTACTTATAATACTGATTTATAATACTCCACTCAAAAAATGAATTGGGGCTTCATAATAAAGGAATCTTGCAATTCTAAGAATGTTTCAATAACTTTCAAAATAGCATTATTACACTATTCTTAAACACAGAAATACTTCAGATTTGGGAATCGCACTTTTAATGTTTACTATAACAAGAGTTTAATGCATCTCTGGTTCTCAAAGCCTTACCTTCATCTAAACCACACAACCTCACACGCCCTACCTCCGACATGTTCAGGACAAACTCTCTTATTACTATCAACAGAGGCTTCCTTCCTAACATCATTCAAAAAAAAAGAAAAGGTAAAGTTTAAAGACAAAATGGGCAATCATTCAAAGTAGAAGTTAGAAACAAACATTCTAGGAAATTTATCTACTGAATCTCTAAAACATGTCTTCTACAAATGAGGAAAGTACTATCTTAGTTAGCTGGTGCTGCTATAACAGAAATACCACAAGCGGATGGCTTTAACAAATAGAAATTTATTCTCTCATAGTCTAGGAGGCTAGAAGTCCAATTTCAGGGTACCAGCTCCAAAGGAAGGCTTTCTCTCTCTGTCGGGTCTGGAGGAAGGTCCTTGCCATCAATCTTCCCCTGGTCTAGGAGCTTCTAAGCACAGGGATCCCGGGTCCAAAGGACACGCTCTGCTCTTGGCACTTCTTAGTTGGTGGTATGAGGTCTGCTAGCCTCTTTTATATCTCAAAAGAGACTGACTCAAGATACAACCTAATCTTGTAGATTGAATACTGCCACATTAACATAACTGCCTCTAATCCTGCCTTATTAGCATCACAGAGGTGGGATTTACAACACATAGGAAAATTACATCAGATGGAAAATGGTGGACAATCACACAATACCGGGAATCATGGCCTAGCCAAGTTGACACACATTTTTGAAGACACAATTCAATCCATTCCATTGCATCCTTTGGCCCCTAAAAATTCATGTCCTTGCCACATGTAAAACACATTCACCTCATCATATCATAGCAAAAGTCTTAAATTAACTCCAAGGCCAAAATCCAAAAATTCCTCTTCATCCGTGAAATCCAGAATACAAGTTACCTGCTTCCAAAGTACAATGGTAGAAAAGGCACAAGCTAGACATTTTCATTACAAATGGGAGAAATAAGAGAAAAAAGGGTTAACAGGCACCAAGCAAGTCAGCAGAACACATTACATTAGCTCTCAAGTCTTGAAAATAATCCTCTGTTCTCTGACACCATTTAGGCAATGGCCCTGCCCTCCAGACTCTGGGTGTTGGTCACATTCTCTGGATTCTGGGTGGAGGTCCCTTGGCCCTAGGCTTCAGCTCCACCTTACAGGCCTACTGGGGCAGCAACTCTGCTCCCTCTCATTTGGGCAGCCCCATTCTCCTAGTCCATCTGAGTGGCAACGCTTTCCCCTTGGCCCTGGCAGGCCCTGTTCCTCTGCCTCTTGGGCATGGCAGCCCTGCTCCCTTAGCTTTGGGCAGTGGATATGGCCCCATCTGCTGATACTTGAATGGCAGCCCCACACTCCAGAATCAAACTGGTGAAAATCTGACTCTCTGAAACCCCAGAGGCCATGGCTCCACCCTTTGAGACCCCAGAGGTCATGGCCCTACTGTGGCAACTCTGCTTCCTGTGTTTCTTGTCTCTTCAGCTTCTGCTTCCTTATTCCTTGGCCTCTCAGCCCCTCAGGCCTCATTGCCCGCATCTGCCTTGCTGGTACAAGTGTTCCAAAGCTCTTCAGCTCCACCAATAAGTGCCTGGAGGCACCCCACTCTGCCAGAAAGCCTCCTGTGCAAAGGTACTCAGCTCTCTTGCTCCATGGGTCAGCTCCAGCACTGTCTCAAGCTAGACTCCTGGTTCTACTGCTGCTGTTTCTCTGCTGCTGCTTCTCGCTGTCTGCACCATCTCCAGTGTAACAGCTCTCCTCACTTCCTTCTGAGACCTCATCAGAATTGTCTTTGATGTCCATAATTCCACCAACATTCTGTTTAAGGTGACCTAGGCTTTTACTATTAGGCACTTACAGCCTCTACTCATTCACAGTTCCAAAACCACTTCCACATTTTAGGTATCTGTTAGAGCAGCACCCTACTTCTGGTGCCAAACTCTTAGTTCTCTAGTGCTTCTGTAACAGAAATGCCACAAGTGGATGGCTTTAACAGAGATTTATTCTCTCACAGTCTAGTAGTAGTCTAGAAGTCTGGATTCAGGGCACCAGCTCCAGGAGAAGGCTTTCTCCTCTATCGGCTCTGGAGGAAAGTCTTTGTCTCTTCTGCGCATCTGTTCCTGGGTGATCTTTATGTGAGTTGGCATCTTCCTTCCCCCATCTCTGCTTCCTAGCTTGCTTGTTTAATCTCTTTTATATCTCCAAAGAGATTGACTCAAGACATACCCTACCCTAATCCTGTCTCATTAACATGGCAAAGGCAACTCATTCCCAAATGAGATTATAACCACAGACACAGAGGTTAGGATTTACAATACATATTTGGCAGAGGGGGACTTCATACCATGAAGCAAAAAGAACCAGGAGCATGCGTGTCCTTTAGAACCAGGGTAACTGTGCTGAGAAGCTCCTAGACCAGGGAAAGACCGATGATAAGGATCTTCCTCCAGAGCCAAGAGACAGAGAAAGCCTTCCCCCTGGAGCTGGCGCCCTGAATTCAGACTTCTGAACTACTAGACAGAGAGAGAATAAACCTGTTTGTTAAAGCCATCCCCTTGTGGTATTTCTGTTATTGTAGCACTAGACAACTAAGACAGTATTGTATACTGTCTTAAAGTACTGCACTTGCTCTCATTTTTTTCTCAAAAGAAAACAGACCCAATGAAAGGACCAGAGAGAAAGACAAAATATTAAGACTGTAATTTAGACATTCTAATGTTATATTTCAGTATATCGCCATCAAAGTTGGGGAGGAGGACCTGAAATTTTGTTAAGTAGAATCATGGAATTTCAAAACTGAATGCCATCTAAAATAAATATCATTTATTATCTGAATGTCTCTTCTGAAGGCTTTCTTTCCTCTATCCCTGGCCACCTAAGCAACACAAAAGAATTACATAGCACATGGATTCAATTTCATATTTATAAAATCCATGTTATCTTGAGGAATACTCTTCCTTTGTATCTCTTTGTACTTAGTCTTTTGTAACAGACTACTAATTATTCAATTAAAAAAATTTAGAAAAAAATGGTATAGGAGACCATATGGAACAAGATGGAGCAGGAATAAAAATCTCCTTGAATTAAAATTTTTATGACACTAAAAAAGTTTTCAATTAATAGCATCTGTCTTAGTTATCTAGTGCTGCTATAACAGAAATACCACGAGTGGCTGGCTTCAACAAACAGAAATTTATTCTCTCACAGTCTAGGAGGCTATAAGTCCAATTTCAGGGTGCTAGCTCCAGGGGGAAGGCTTTCTCTCTTTCTTGGCTCTGGAGGAAGATCCTTGTCATCAATCTTTCCTTGGTCTAGGAGCTTCTCAGCGCAGGTACCCTAGGTCCAAAGGACGCACTCCCCTCCTGGTTCTTCATTCTCAGCGGTAGGAGGTCCCCCGTCTCTCTGCTCCCTTCTCTCTTTCGTATCTCAAAAGAAACTGACTTAAGATACAACCTAATCTTGTAGATTGAGTCTTGCCTCATTAATATAACTGCTTCTAATCCTGCCTCATTAACATCATAGAGGTAGGATTTACAACACATAGGAAAATCACATCCAATGACAAAATGGTGGATAATCATGCAATATTAGGAATCATGGCCCAGCCAAGTTGACACACATTTTGGGGGGACATAATTCAATCCATAACAGCATGTAATGGTGACCTTATACTACTTGCCTTTTGGTTTAGATGTCTTCAAAATGACTTTTACAAGTTCCGGGACATCAAAATAAGCAGCATAATGCAAAGCATTCATGTTTGTCCAGCGACTCCGCAAACTAGCATCTGCTCCCAGATCCATAAGTTGAGTTGCAAATTTCACAGCTGTCTCAACATCACCTAAAGAAGATTTGCTAAATTATTTTTCTTTTAATCTTCAATACAAATTTTAAGTTCCAATGGATGGCTATCTACTACCTCACTTGAAAGACTAAGGCAGATGGCATACTGAATATATACTTACTCCTCAAAAATTTTACTTTCAGAAATTTATTCTAAAATAATCATACTCAGGGATGTGGATAAATACTTTGCTATAAAGATACACGTCACAGCACTGTTGATTATGAATATAATTCTGAAACAATCTAAAAGTACAAGAAGAAATAGGTTAAACAAATTGATACACCCATATAATGGAATCCTACGCAGCCATTACAATGTACTAGACTAGTGCTACTTAACAGAGCATTTCCAGCCCCCATGCTGTAATTTCTGTTTATACTTCTTGTAATTATTTTATTTTTTCCCTATGTAATGTTTCTTCTGATTATATTAATTCAAATGTAATTTATTTCTTCTGAATAGTATTTGGGCTTGCATTTTATATGTCTTTTTTTTTTTTTAATTTTACAAAAACATCAGTCTGTGATGTACTGAGGGGAAAAGGTCCCTCATCACCAATAGTTTGAGAAGCACTGTATCAGATGGTCAAAACAGGAAGAGATGCTCCCAACATATAGCTGAATAAGAGACACAGGTTTATAAAATGGTATAGCAGAGGAGGATACCAATTTTGGAAAATACGCACATATGTTGTATATGTAGCAATAGAGCCAACACGCCTAAAGACTGGGGCCTGCTAAGGAATGGCAAACTTGGAAAACTGACCTTGGACTGTCACACCTTTGCTGTCAACCCTCAGGAAGGTTCTAGGGTGTTACCAGTTGCCCTCACCTAGTAAGCAAACAGGTATATAGCCTGTTCCAGAAAAGTTGGAGGTGCTAAGAAGGTATAAAGATCCCCTTGAGAGTCTTAAAAGCTAGCGAGCAGCCACCTAAGATGCATCAATTGGTCCCAACCCACCTGAAGCAAAGGAGAATGAAGAACACCAAAGACACAAAAAGTATTAGCCCAAGAGACAGAAAGGGCCATATAAACCAGAGACTTCATCAGCCTCAGACAAGAAGAACTCGATGGTGCCCCGCTACCACCAATGACTGCCCTGACAGGGAACACAACAGAAAGTCCCTGATGGAGCAGGAGAAAATTGGGGTGCACAACTCAAATTCTAGTAAAAAGACCAGACTTAATGGTTTGACTGAGACTAGAAGGACCTCGGAAGAAATGGCCCCTTGACTCTCTGTTAGCCCAAAACTAAATCCATTCCCGAGGCCAATTCTTCAGACAGAGATTAGACTGGACCATGGGGCATAAAATAACACTCATGAAGAGTGTGCTTCTTAGCTCAAGTGGATACATGAGACTAAATGGGCAGCTCCTGTCCAGAGGCAAAATGAGAAAGCAGAGAGGGTCAGGAGCTGGTTTAATGGACACAGGAAATCTGGGGTGGAAGGAAGGGCGTGCTGTCACAGTATAGGGAGGGTAACTAGGGTCATAACAATATATGTATAAATTTTTGTATGAGAGACTAACTTGAATTGTAAACTTTCACTTAAAGCACAACAATTTAAAAAAAAAAAAAAAAAGATCCCCCTAAGAGAAAGTAAGGAAGGGAACAAGGTTTTTGGAAGGACTTAAGTGAATCCTCATCTATTCAGACAATACTATCAGCAGTTGGATGCTCTCCTAGGGGCTTGAGGGAAGGGAATTATAGCCCTCTGACTGGCATAAATATAGATTATATAAGCACAAATATATATTACCTAACAACAGAATTAGTAACGACTTACCAATACCATGGGCTCCAGATTTGCAGGTATAATGTAAAAGGGTCATATCTGTCAGTCCATCTCTGTCGTTCACATTGCAACCTCTCTTAAGAATCTGAGGAAACCAAGGAAAACGTGATTACAATGTGACTACTGAAATATCAACTGATTTCCAATCAATGCTGAGGAACAAACTTAGTCCATCATATCTGAATTAGTTCTCAGTAAAATGTATAGATAGAATTGGCTTCTCTTAAGGGTAAATTTTAAATATGTACCCAACAACAATAATGAAAATTTAACCTGTCACTTAAAGAGTACTTCAAGGTAATCTGGCACCCAAATATGTCCCTTAACTCTCTTAAAGAATAAGTAAATTTTTCTTTCTAATGGGTGTAATGGTGTGGTGCAGTGTGGTGAATTACTTAATATGGCCCTTTTAGCCATGCCTGGTCTTGTAACTCCCCACATAATGATTGGGAAGGACTATGTAAATGGCCCACCAAGGGGATTGGACAGCTTGCTAATAATGCAAATAAAGTGCATGGCACCCTTATGGAAGTGGGATCATGCAAATAAGTTGTATGGAACCCTAACCAGAGGATTGGTCAGTTTTGCCATCCCACTTGGCTTAAAATGAGCCATTCCAGAGGCAGAAAGACAGGACATCACTACCACCATGAAGAGATGTGAGCAGAGTGATTCCTTTGGACCTGGGGTCCCTACACGGAGAACCTCCCAGACCCAGGGGACAGAGAGAGAGAGCTGTAACACTGGAGACAGCACAAGACAGTGAGAATCAGCAGCAGAAAAATGGCGGCTGCAAAACCAGGAGATGGGCATGAGACAGCACAGTGGGCTTCCTTGCCCATGGGGCAAGGTGGCTACAGTTGGCATGCCAGCCCACAGAGCAAGAGAGCTGAGTGCCTTCAGGCCAAGGCTTACTGGCAGAGTGGGGTGCCTCTGCGTACCTAGTGGCAGAGCTAAAGAGCTTTGTAACACTTGTCCGAGCAGGGCAGAGGCTGGGCTGAGGAGCTCTGGAGGCTGAGGGGCTGAGAGGCCAAAAGGCCAAGGGTCAGAGAGAGGCCTGCCTGTGGACATGGCTGAGAAGAGGCTGTAGTGATTGAAGAACTGTATCCTGAGTCATTCCTGATCCTGAATTGTAACCTGTTACTTCCCTAATAAACCTAATAATCACAGAGTATGGTCTGTGAGTTCTGTGTGGTAATTACAATGAATTATCACATCCAGCAGGGAAGTAGAGTGCCGTGGAAGGGATGGCCGGTGTCAGAAGTGGTAAAAAGGTTGGAGAGAAGAGGTATGTCTGACCTCTACCTCATAGGAATCTGCCTTGGGCTGATGCTGATGGTGATTCTCTCTTCCCCAAGTGAGGCTGGACAAGGAGGTCGGACAGTGCCCCATGTCATCTTTTGTAAATGGTATTTGAAAAAAGTATAAGCTATCTCTTCTTACAAAACATGCTGGTGAAAGAATCCACTCATTTTTTTCATTCCCCCTCGAAAAATCAAATTTTTTTAAAAAAATTATATTTAAGCCTACATCATTGCCAAACTACCCAAATGTGCAGCTAGAACATGATGTTAATCAAATCCCTTAATGAAATACATCAAAAATTTCTGCAAAATTAATTTCTATAAAAAGAAATAAGAAAAATGCCTCTCCTCCTTCCACCAAGAGTCTATAACATCAAAACTCAAAGGTGTTAAGAAAGTAAGGTGTACGAAGGAATGATGGGAAGAGTGGGCAGTACCACCTCGCTGCCTCCTCCTTCCACCAAGAGTCTATAACATCAAAACTCAAAGGTGTTAAGAAAGTAAGGTGTACGAAGGAATGATGGGAAGAGTGGGCAGTACCACCTCGCTGCTCATGAAAACCTGGAAATACAAAGAACAAACATCGGAATCTTAGAAGTGTCTCTCCTTCAATCACCATCTGTCCATTAAGACAGGGAAAAACAATTCTATACCATTAACAATCCTAATCATGCAAATCTTCAGATTTAAGAGTCCCTTACCTCATTTCCAATAATGTCAATGTTCTGCTGGACCTGAGGAACCCACTGTCTTAAAATGGCAAATAATTCTGATACCGAAGTTTTGGGATCAAAGAGAATTTCCTGGCACGATGCATCGCTAGGATCAAAGAAAGAAAACTCTGAAAGAAAAACGTATAATTTATTAAAAAGCTTCAGATAAATATATTGAAAATAATAAACAGTAAGATGAAGATTCACTTGATAAAAAATATTTTTAGATGTTAGAAAAAGCAAGTTTACCTTAAGCAATTCTCAAGACCAAAGTCAATATGGCCAAAAAGTATGAGAATGAGATTTTCCTGTCATACCACACTTTATTTTAGATGAAACAAAATGTGAGTGAGTGCAGAGATCTCAAACCCTGAACTTCCCAAGTACTATTTTTAGAACACAGAAAATTTGTCAAATTTTATTGATACTTTTGCCTCTCAAAACGTAGATATATCATGAACAACAGATCCACAGAATACCAGACAAAATGGAACATGTGATCCAAATATTTCTTAAAACTTCCTAAGATTCAGATAAAAGTCAGATATTCCCTGCAGATTAAGAATAAAAGAGAATGACTCATGAAGGAAATAAAACCTTATAAGAAAATCAGATTCTATGTACTGAACAATCTAAAATAAAAGGTAGGGAATTTTACAAATCAGAAGCATCTAAGGAAGTAAAGCATTGGAGAGTTTATAATGGCCGAGCATTTACAATTTACCAGGTACTTACCAATCCTCACAAACACCTTACGTTGCAGGTATTATTAGTCTCACTTGGCAGACAAGGAAACCAAACTTCAGACTAAATAATCTGCCCAAAGTCATACAGCTAGTAAATGGCAAATATGGGACAGAAAACCAAGTTTGTCTCTAAAGTCTATCTTCTTTCCTCTATCATGCTGCCTCCCCAAGAGAAGTCATTATTGACCTCAGAATACATGGGTGGTGGGGTTCATGTTTTTTTTATTTACTTCTTTGTATTTTTACATATTATTCAAAATTATATTATGTATAAAACCACAAAACCATTTGCCATCAAGTTGACTCCAACTCATGGTAACCCCATGTGTGTCCGAGTAGAATTGAGCTCCGTAAGGTTTCAATGGCTGATTTTTCAGAAGTATGTCACCAGGCCTTTTTTCCAAGGTGCCTCTAGGTGGACTCAAATACCAACATTTCAGTTAGCAGTCGAGTGTGTTACCTGCCTGCACCACCCAGGGACTGTTATATATGTATACGCAGTTCTCACTTCTAGAATCAGGATAACTAAATGATGAAAGGAAAGGCACAAAACCAAGGACATGTGAAAAATACAGCAGTAATCCGTCAGAAGAGAAATCAGAAAGACTAAAGCTAGATTGAGATACTATCCAAATCTTACACAGCAAAATGGTCCTTTACATTCAGAAAAGAAAAATTGAATAAAGCAGGCTCCAACTTGAAAAAGCACCTTGCATAGTTTCTTGAACATAGATTTGGGTGTGTTTCTTATGAATAGCAGTTAACTGGATGTGTTGTTGTTCCTGCTGTTTAATTCATTCACTAAATAGTTATAGAGCAATCACGTTCCTAGGCATTGGGATTTTCTAGTGGAGAAATTTCTAAATATACACTGAATCATACTATTCTGCACATGTCCACAAGGAGACGTACAAGAATATTTACGCTGACATTGATTATAATAGCAACACAATTATAAACAGAAATATCTATCCACAGAAGACAGGTAGAATGTGGCATAGTCATGGGATAGAGGCTATGCTTATTTACAATTAAATAAATGAATTATATATCTAAGTCATGTATTGATAATGATACATCACAAAAAACACACAGATGAATAAAATAAGTTGCAGAATGATATGTACAATATACATATATTTCAAATGTAGAAAAGGTTAAGGAGAGATATAGAAGATATAAAAGAGACTCAAATCAAACCTCTTTAGAGATGAAAACTACGTCTGAGGTGAAAAATACACTGGGTAAGATTATCAGCTGATTAGACATTGTAAAAAAAAAGTTTAATGAATTTGAAGACACAGCAATCAAAACTATCCAAAATGAAGCACAAAGAGAACAAACAATTTTAAAAAAAATAAAAAGAGCATCAGTGAACTGCGGAATAATTTCAAGTGGTCAAATATACATGTAATTGGAAGGTGGGGGCAGAAAAAATATCTGACAAAATAATAATTTTCCAAACTTGATGAAAACTAAAACCCATAGATCCAAGAATGTCAACAAACCCCAAGCACAATAAACATAAAATTACAGCACAGTATATTATAATAAAGCTGTTCAAAGCAATGATAAAGAGAAAATCTTAAAAGCAACCAGAGAAAAAAGCCATACTACATACAGAAAAACAAAGATAAGGGAGAGGAGATTTCCTATTAGAAAGAAGAAAGGTGAAAAGCCAGTGGAGCAACATCTTTAAAGTACTAAAAAGAAAAAAACTATCAACCTAGAATTCTATATCCAGCAAAAATTTTTCAGACAAGAAGGCACAATAAAGATGTTTCAGACATATAAAAGCTGAAAGAATTCATCATGATGGACCCGCACTGCAAAGAAATGTCCAGGCAGAATGAAAATAATCCTAGATGGAAATCTGGATCTACACAAAGGAACGAAGAGCACTGGAAATGCTAACTACCCATTTACATGAGTGTCTTAGTCATCTAGTGCTGCTACAACAGAAATACCACAAGTGGATGGCTTTAACAAAGAGAAGTTTATTTCCTTACAGTAAAGTAGGCTAAAAGTCCAAATTCAGGGCATCAGCTCCAGGGGAAGGCTCTCTCTCTGTCGGCCTTCTCATCAATATTCCCCCAGACTAGGAGCTTCTCTGCACGGGAACCCTGGTCCAAAGGATGCGCTCTGCTCTCAGCACTGCTTTCTTGATGGTATGAGGTCCCCAACTCTCGGCTTGCTTCCCTTTCCATTTATCTCTTGAGAGATAAAAGGTGGTGCAGGCCACACCCCAGGGAAACTCCCTTTACACTGGATCAGGGATGTGACCTGGGTAAATGTGGTATTACTATCCCACCCTAATCCTCTTTAACATAAAATTACAATCACAAAATGGAGGCCAACCACACAACTCTGGGAATCATGGCCCAGCCAAATTGATACACACATTTTTTGGGGGACATAATTCAAACCATGACAATGAGTAAATAAGATCTTATTATTGTCATTATTATTTAAATCTCTTTAAAAGATAATTTACTATGTAAGCAAAAAAAATAATAATGTATTGTGGGGTTTATAACACATGTAATTGTATTCTTTTTCTAAACTGGCTCTGACGGCACTTTCAAAAGCAAAAGATTCCAAAACTCTGTGTAAGGACAGTATATACTCTTTCAGGGTAACTGCCTTGAGAGTCAACGCTGAACTGAATACCTAAGCTCTGGTTTGGGTTTTTTTTCCTTTGTTTCTTGGTTTTAATCTCATTAGTAAGTCTCACATTCAATGGCTTCCCATTACACGTGGATAAAACACAAATTCCTTACCAAGGCCAGAGAAGCTGCAGGATCTGACCCCTGCCTTCCTCTCCAGCTTCATCTCCTGCCACTCTGCCCCTCAATCCCTTTGCTGCTCAGACACAATGGCCTTCCATTAATTCTTAGGTTACACCAATATTGTCCCCAACTCTGTGCCTTTACTCTTTGGATGCCCACCCCACCTACAGTAGCCACTTGTCTCACTACTCTTTGCCACAGCACTGTGGTTCTTTTCTCCACAGCACTCATTATAGCCTCTAATGTTGGTGGTCTTCCCTACTAGAATGTCTGTCTTGGTCACTGTGAGAGCCTCCATACTTAGGACAGTACACCTGCCGCTCAATAGGCCCTCAATAAACACTTGCTCAGTAAATACAATTCTACATGCCACTTTTTAAGAGGACAGTGACAAACTACAGTGCACAGAGAAGAAAACAACCGAGTGGTAAGGATCTAGAAATGCTGACAATGAGGAACTGGTGAAGAACTAGGAGTAGGTGGTCAAAAGACAACACAGACTCAGTACAAATATTCAAATCATCTTCAAATATTTGAAGACCATCATATCTTAAAGAAGCATTTGTTCCACATATTCAACCAATTGGCCAAAGTTTCAGGGAGATGTTTTTCAGTCTGTACACAAAAATAATCTTTTTTTTACAACTAAAGCTTTTTAACAGTGGAATGTACTGCTTCATTAGCTTCCCCCTATTGAAGATATCCAAAAGGCTGAATGGTTATCTATCAGAAATCCTAAAAATAGAATCTCTATACTAGGAGGTGAGTAGGAAAAGCTGAACTACACATCCATTACAATTCTCTAAGAACCTATAATTCTAAGAATATAGGCAATGTTTAATTTCTGTTATACAAAGCGTTCAATATCCATTATCATATTTCATTTGATGTATTTATTCAACAAAACTTTGATTTAGCAATTAATATCAACAAATGACTATATGAGCCTTTATGAGATAAAAATAAAACGGGATTGCTACTCTATCACTAAAAGCTGTAGTCTAGGAAAGGAAAAAGACTATTATAAAATTCAAGGTAGAATGAGTAAGTGTCTAAAGCAAGGTACAATGTGTTTTAAGGGTTTCACCACGTAACTGATTTTGTTATACTGTATCTGAAATCTGAAAATAAATTCAATTTTTGAACTAGCTGAAAATAACTCCTCCAAGGCATAAATTTTATGTAATACTTTTGATGACTTCAAGGTAAGCTGCTATAGAATCTAAACACACATACACATACAAATGGGATACCTGGAGATGAGGAGTTATTAGAATGGCTACAACTAAAAAGACAAGTTGCCAATTCAATAATTTTATATCTACTGATTTTTAAAATCTGTATTAGCTCAAAAGACATTTTGAAATGGTGACCTAATATTTCATTTGAAAACTTTAAATTGGTAATGTAATAATTCGATCAAATGTATCTCCTGGTTTTCTTTTATTAATTCACCAAACCTGTGATAAAATATGGTCTTGGGGAAAAAAGTCTAAACAGGATAAAAATTGGAACACTTCTATATTTAAGTTTTACACAGGAGATTTAAAGGAGAAACTATGAACCAATCTCACTCCACATTCCAGGGGACAGTCTCTTACCCTCCTCTGCTTAATTACATGGCTTTTTTAGCAAGTCAGTATATTTAACCAAAGTAAATACATCAATAGCAGAAAAATGCTAGATATCTAATCACCATTGCATTCTAAAAATAAAATCCTCTAAATCCACCATGGTGCTTAAAATGAATGTTTTCACATAATAAAAATGCTGACAGCAGAAATAAAGCATGTAGCTTAAGGGGCAGAAAAAGTAAATAAGCAATTGTATTTTAAAAAAAGAAAAATTTTAGCAAATTTTATGAAAACTATAGCAAATGGTTTTGGGGAAAATTATGAATGCAAAAAGAGGATAAGACAGAAGTCAAGCGACAAGTTCGTAGAAAATAAACAGTTACTTAACATACCACAGTCTGAAGGCATTGGTGCTGCAGAAACAGAAAAGATAACTGGTGTATCAGAACCTGGAAATAAAAATGGGTATCTTCCAATCAAAGGATTTCCTTCTAATGAGAGATCTGGAAGGTCCTCTATGGTCATCTTCTAGAAAGCCACCTTTAATGAAGAAAACAAACAAACGAAAGTATCTATTTGTATGCAACTCAGAATGATTGCTTTCAATCACAAAAACCCATGTTCTTTTAACTTTTATTATCTAACCTACTGAAATTTCAACTTTAACCTTCAAGAATCTTTTTTATTATGAGAAGAGGAAAAAAACCTTACTTTTAGCAAACTGTTGTTAAAAAAAAATGTATATTGCTTCACATTGCCTCTATACAGCTCAAGAGTAATAAACAACTATATATTTCCCAATAACAGGGGAAACCATTTTTAAAATGCTGAGCGAATCCAAATGAGTGACGACATTCCCTTTACTCACAGTAACACACATGGCATATTATCCCTTGTAGATAAGTCTTTAACTTCTCATAGATGCTGACACAGATTATATCATGTCATTCAACAGCTCATGCCATGTGCTCACCTCATGAAAACTATCTAGTTTAGAATGTTCCCATTATTTCCTCATACCCCAGAAAACTTTACTAAAAATTAATCACGTCACTCCTACAAATCTAAGAGCTTACTGACACCTTTCACTCCTTAATTAACAATGTCCACAGATATGTTTATTTTATCCTAGCAGAAGACAGCAGGCAATGTCTTTTAAACTATAATCACTCACATCACCTTTTTCCTGGAAAATACGAGCGCTTAGTAATAAATTTGCTCTAAATTATGCATATGCTGTACTCCAGCCTACGTCTCAGAAAATGACATAGAAAATGGAGAAAATACTAAGTAGAACTGAACTATGAAGCCACACACTTTCTGGTTTCTGTTGCATCAGACCTTTAAAGTCTGAAATATTATGAACCCCGTAACTGGGTTTTTTTGGAACCCTGGTGGCACAGTGGTTAAGAGCTCAGCTGCTAACCAAAAGGTCAGCAGTCTGAATTAACCAGTTGCTCCTTGGAAACCCTATGGGACAGTTCTACTCTGTCCTATAGTGGTGCTATGAGTTGCAATCAACTCAATGGCAAAAGGTTTGGTTTGATTTTTTATATCTGTTTTTAAATATAAGCAGAAAATCATATCATAAAACCAAAGAAAAATTATTTTCAGATGATTTCAGTACAAAAAAGCAAAATAAGTACAAATGGTGAACTGATAGCTTACTCTAGCAGTAAATAATGCCTCCCTGAGCTAATTGATTTCTTTTCAATTTGAATCATGTTTTCTCAACACTAGCAGGAACTAGCAGAGTAGAATGCCTTCTTTTCTCTCATAAGGTGTATGTTTATATGAAGCGGATAATATACATTAAATAACCTAGTCCAGTGTTACTATGCTAGAGGTACTTAAGCTTTCTTGGATGCTAAAACTACCTGCCACCCAATACTCTGAATCATTTTGACATTAACTTGGCCACATATATAGGAAGGTGACAAGGACAAGGAATTGGTGCTATACAGCAGTGGCGATCTTCCTCAAATACTATCAATTCCAAAAAGTAGGACATAGCATAAAGACAGCCCTCCTATAACACTATAGCTTATCCCTAAATCAGGATTTCTTCTTGCTGGCCTCCACTTGCTGGGGGTGAATTTTGGCAAAATATTCCACACAGGGTATAAAGTATCCTTTAAAGTCAAGGAAAAGAAATAAAATTTAATATCTATTAAGGAACCACTGTGTACAAGGAACTATTCTAGATGTATCAGAGATTACAAAAATGAGTAACAGACAAGTTCATGCTTGCTAGATAGTTGACAATTTATGAGACTGAATAACACTAATAACTGCAGACTATGAGACAGAATGGGATATGTTCCAAAACATAAGTACAAAAGTCTTTGCTATGTGATCTTCTGAGAACCAGAAATGGCTCAGTGAACACGGCATCCCCAGAGAGGGGTCTTGCAGTATGGATAAGCAGAAACTGGAGCAGAAATTGACAAGAAAAGTACATTAAAGGAACAGCAGGCTGAAACGTGGGGTCCATCTAGGGGAACAGTAAGAGGTAAGGACATGAGAGCTTCTGAGGGCTATACTGAGGGGCACTTTAAATACCAGATCAAAGACCAAACCACTTAATCTCATAATCACTGGGAAACTGATTTTTAAAAAGCGGAGTGGCATGATTCAAGCTGTGTTTTAGGAAGACTGATCTGGCTATAAACACACTTTTGGACTCAGTTATGCTTTTTATACCCTGAATTCTTCAGCAAAGTGATTGAGCGGTTATCTTCCTGAGTTGGTTAAGAGGGTCCAGACCAAATGACTTACCATTCAAAAAAAAAAGGATTTCCCCTTTGAAAATATTTTTGAAAGTTATCCTCAGAGCACCCTTAATTTCCTTATAAACTGTTATGATCCTTTAAAGGTAAGAACTATATCTGACACAACTATCGCTTCCCATAAGAATGGTGTTTTACATATATTTAATATTTGAATCCTAGATTCTAGGTGGAAATATAATACATTTAACAAGATCTAGTCAACTTCATCGTTTCACATGCTAGAAATCTTAAGCCCAGAGAAGTTATATTACCTGACCAATTTAGTGAACATTGTTTGTATTCTGTGCCTTCCTTGCATTTTTTCCTAGTCCCATTTATTTTCCTTAATGAAAAAGCTCAACATCCAACCTTTTGCCCACTGAAGAAAACCATACACACCTCCACAGACTTCTGTATAGTCTTAGAATCCTTCCCCAAAAGCAATTTGTGGATCTGAGGACCTAGGATATATGGGAATCTTGGTCATACTGAGAGATGAGCAGATCTGGATTGAGCACATACTTTCATTCCAGACCCTGCTATGGTTAACTGATAATAACTGATTATACAAAGTAAGCCTAAGATAACCCTAAGTAACTGTGTACATAAAAGATGCCTGGTGGTGCAGCGGTTAAGAGTTCAACTGCTAACCACGAAGGTCGGCAGTTCAAATCCACCAGCTGTTCCTTGGAAACCCTATGAGGCAGTTCTACTCTGTCCTGTAGGTTCACTATGAATCGGAATTGACTCAACTGCAAGGGGGTTATAGTTAAAATAGCCAAGAAGCAGGTTCCCAAAACTTCAATTTAGATAGGAATTCCACCTACCTCATCACCCAAATTAGCTCTGAGCAAAAGCATTTTCTAACACGGCTCTACTATCAAGGTTTTTCAGAGACTCCTGGTCCATGCCCTAACACAGGATGGAGAGCAGAGATACACACTAACTTCCTCTGAGCAGTTCAGGGCTGTCAAGGTCCTGCTAAGGACCCTGGCCAAGAGACTAGCTTAATCGGAGACATGATGCAAAAACAGCATCCTTGAGCTGCTCGACTAACAAGAACTCTAAGCTCTGTCCAGGAGCCCTGGCAGCACCAATGGTACAGTAAATAAAGCTTGCAGCCTAGAAAACACTATGAAGCACTTCCACTCTGTCATACAGGGTCGCTATGAGTTGGAAGCGATTTGATGGCACACAACAACAGAGCTGTACCCACACGAGTTGGAATCGTAAGGTCCCTTCATCAACTTTACATAGTACTTTATTTATTGTGAATCTTTATTTTCATGAGAGTAAAAAAAAAAAAAAAAGTAATCTAACCAAAATAAGTGTTTAAGCATACATCCAGTGGTCCATGTACTTATGACCTACATAAAAACTGTTCAATCACTAAGTGCGTATTTGTATATTTGATGTTTTGTCAGCTCTAGGCCCTAAAGAGAATATAAAAGGTAAGATACCTGTTCTCAAGATTACGTATTCATTCAACAAGTACTGAGTTTCTCACTAGGTCCTAGGCTATGAATAGCAGGGGAGGACAAAGAAGAGGGTAAAGAAAATCGACATGGCCCTGCCCTCACGTCAATGACAGCCGAGGGTGGGACTCCTATAGATAAGCTGCCATTACTGTGTAATTGTGATAAGGGCTGTGACGGGGCAGAGTGCAGGTTCAGGAGGGTCCAAGCAGGTTTCCTGAGGGACTGATAATCTAGAGCTGTGCTGTACAATAGGTAGCTACTAGCCACATGTGCCTATTTAAATTTAAATTAAAACTTTAGTTCCCCCGTTGCTCTAGCCCCATTACAGTGCTCAACAGGCACATGTAACTAGTGTTCTACGCTGAACAGAGCAGAAAGTACCCTTCCTTCATCAGAGTTCTGTTGAACAGCGCTGAAGGAAAACAATGCAGCTCACACGCTAGAGAAGGAAACAATATACAGCTATCTGAAACATGAAACAAATGTAGGCTAACAAACTAAGCAAGCCCACAGCAGCATTTTGTTGTTGTGTGCCGTCAAATCGATTTCAACTCATAGCCACCCTACAGGAAAGAGGAGAACTGCCCCATAGGGTTTCCAAGGCTGTAATCTTTACAGAAGCAGACTGCCACATCTTTCTCCCACGGAGCAGCTGGTGGTTCGAACCACTGACCTTTTGGTTTGAAGCCGAGTGCTTAACCGCTGCACCACCAGGGCTCCTATAAATAATATACCATGTGGGGTCGCTGTGAGTTAGAATGGAGCGCAACTGGTTTTACCTGGACTGTAAGACTGATCTTGAAGTGCAATGAATGTTTATTTCTATTCTCTAGAAGACTTAACATAGTATAGCACATGGTATTATACTATAAAGTGTGTTAAATCTTCTAGAGAATAGAAATAAACATTCAGTGCACTTCAAGGTCAAGCTTACAGTCCAGGTAAAACTAGCTGCCCTCCATTCTAACTCACAGAAAACCCATGTGTGTCCAAGTAGAATGTGTTCCATAGTGTTTTCAATAGCTGATTTTCTGAAGTAGATAACCAGGCCTTTCTTCCAAGGCACCTCTGGGTGGACTTGAACTACCAACCTTGTGGTTAGCAGTTGAGAGCGTTAATCATAGGGACTGCATAGTTCAGACAGTTCATATCAAATGAAAAATATTACAAATGCATCATTAAAAACCAAAACCCATCTTTAGCTATGTATATTTTCACCAAAAAAAAAAAAAGTTCAAGAAGGGAGAGGGTTGACATATCGTGGGGTTGTTAACCAATGTCATAAAACAATATGTGTACTGACTGTTCAATGAGAAACTATTTGTTCTGTAAACCTTCATCTAAAGTACAATAAAAAAAATTTTTTAAATTCAAAAAAAATAAAGTACAATAAAAAAACAAAACAAACAAACAAAAACCAAACCCACTGCCATAGAGTCGACTCCAATGCATAGCGACCCTATAGGACAGAGTAGAACTGCCCCATAGGGTTTCCAAGGAGCAGCTGGTGGATTCAAACTGCTGATCTTTTCGTTAGTAGCTGAGCTCTTAACCACTGTGCCACCAGGGCTCCAAATGCATTATTATATCTATGTTTAAAAAAACGTATCATATCTATGTTAAAAATAAGATGAAACCAGGATGGATTTGCATCATCAAAACAGACAGCTAGACTTCTGCCATTTTCAAGTCCCTGCTTTTCCCCCCTTGTTGCTACGTGTCCTGTACCATGTGATCTTCTGTTAGACAACTTACTTTAAATCATGCAGAAAATTCATAAATGACAACTGTCAATGTGAAAGTACAATTAAAGTATCAGACTTGTGTTTCTAAATAAGGACGGTGGTTCTTTATTGAAATACTTCAAAGACACTGTGTCATGGTTTGAATTACATCCCCGAAAAAATGTGTGTATCAATTTGGCCAGGCCATGATTCCTGGTATTGTGTGGTTTTCCTATATGTTGTAAATCTTGTCTCTATGATGTTAATGAGGGAGGATGGGTGGCAGTTGTGTTAGTAAGGCAGGACTCAATCTACAAGATTGAATTGTATCCTGAGGCAATCTTGTGAGATATAGAAGACAGAAGTGAGCAGTGAGACAGGGGGACCTCATACCATTAAGAAAGCAGTGCCCGGGAGCAAAGCGCATCCTTTGGACCAGGGTCCCTGTGCAGAGAAGCTCCTAGTCCAGGGGAACACTGAAGAAAAGGCCTACAGAAAAAGCCTTCCCCTGGAGCTGATGCCCTGAACTGGGACTTCTAGCCTACTTTAACTGTGAGGAAATAAATTTCTCTTAGTTAAAGCCATCCACTTGTGGTATTTCTGTTGTAGCAGCACTAGATAACTAAGACGCTGATTTGATATTTTCTTACATTAGGAAGCCCAGTCTAGCTTGAAACACGTAGCAAGTTATTATCCCATAAGAATATCATTCTCAAGTACTTATCAAAACATTGTTTCCAGATAGAATTTTAATCCGAATTGCCTACGTGGTCTCTGGATGAAGTGAAGAACTTGCTCTCTAATTCAAAGAATGCTGACATTATAATCCCATCAATCTAATCCACAGGGATGAGGACTAAAACTCATCTCTGTTTAGGACAGGTCTCAGTTCCCGTGTTTTCCTCCAACTTCCCTTCAAATTCAGATGATTTAGAAAAAGCACTTTAACAGGGATAGAGCAACGGGGGAACGAAATTTTTAGTTTAAATTTAAATAGGCACATGTGGCTAGTAGCTACGTATTGCACAGCACAGCTCTAGATTATCAATCCCTCAGGAAACCTCCTCGGACCCTCCTGAATCTGCACTCCGTCCCTGTCACAGCTCTTACCACAATTACACGGTAATAGCAGCTTATCTGTAGGAGTCCCACGCTCGGCTGTCATTGACGTAAGGGCATCCCAGGAAGGAATCTCAGGTTAGCAAAAGGCTGAAAGCAAAATCATTTAGTTTAGCTTTCAATACCCACTGGCAAAAAGGTTCTTCACCAGGAAAACTGTCCATTTAATAAACAAGAGAAGACGCGTGAGAAATCCCAGAAGCACGTTTCTGGAAAACCACTAAGGACATCAATGCAGAGGGCGCTCGGTGCGAACCCTGTCCCAGGTGACCAGGCTGGGGATGGTCAGGCAGAACCCAGTTCCGTTGCTGGTCCCCGCCGGTCCCACGCACCTCACGGCATATTGTCCTACATAAAACCGTCGGTCATAAACGGAAAAGAAAAACCCACCACCCTTCCGGGTGGGCCGCGCCGCCCCCGCCCCAGGGAGGCCCCCCCAGGCCGGTGGCACCGGCGCCCACATGAGGCAGGCTGGCTCCAGCGTAGGCGCCTCCCACGGCCCCTCCCGGAACCGCCAACCGGCCGGCAGAACCCGGCTCCCGGCCGGGATCCCCCTGCGGCCCGGAGGCCCCGCGCGCTCCCGCCCCACCTGCCTCCTCCAGGTCCACTCGGGCGGCGCGCTAGTGCCGCGGGGTCGCGGAGGAAAAACCGAGAGGCGCGCTCCTCCGCCGGGCAGCTGTCACTCCGAGCAACGCACACTGCCTGTCTCCGGTGCCGGCCACGGAGCCTCCCGCCACGCCGCTCCCAGACCTCTGCAGGGCCTCTCCCGCCTCCCGCCCCCGCGCCGCGCGCCAGAGCCGGGCCCACGCGAGTCGGCGCGCGCGCAGTGCAAGCGCCAAAGCTGCGCGCAGGCCCGGGCCTCGGCCCCGCGCACGCGTCGGGAGGCAGGCACAGGGAGCGCGCGCCCGTGTTCGGCCGTCTCCAGGCTGCCTAGCTGCCCCTCAGCAGGCAGAAGGTCAGATGCACGTTCCTCTGCTTCTGCTTCTAGATTAGAACTGTTTGGTGGGCTTCACGGGTTAACTTTGCGTGGAGGTGGTGCCAATGGAACATTTCCATCCCCGCCCCCGGCAGGCTCTCGGAAGAACCTTCATGGCCTTGTTGGTGTTTTGGGGAAGAGCCCGTGGGCCGTGAGAAACCAAAAACCAAACCAAGCCTGTTGTCGTTGAGTGGATTCCAACTCATAGCGACCCTGCAGGACAGAGTAGAACAGCCCCCATATGCTTTCCAAGGAGCACCTGGTGGATTCCAACTGCCAACCTTTTGATTAGCAGCCATAGCTCTTAACAACTGTGCCACCAGGGTTTTCTGGCCGTGAGAGGTGGGCCTTAAATCCCTTAGCAAGCTGAATTGGACCTGCCTCCCTGTAGCATACGCCTGGGCAAGAAGTGCCCCTACCAGTTTCTTAGGGGCAGGGACCACGTCTTACTCTTTTGGGGCTTCCCCAGCCTGTAGCCCTGTGCTTGGCTCGTGGTAGGTCAGACCTGTTTGCAGGTCTTGCTGTAAGAAGCCTGGTCAATGGAATACCCAAGTTGAATAATCTCACCGAAAGGTGTCAGTGTGGTGGCACAAGGGGAGAACTGGGTAGTCATCCCACAGTTTTGTATTTCCCCTACTGCTTTGCTCTATCGTAGCCCACCTTCTCTCCTTATCCCTTCTCCAACCCCCAAGAACTAGAAAGCAGTGAAACTGTGACATGTGGCCAGCATGAATGTGTCTTGCTTCGCCATCATCCTGTGGAAGGAAAGGTTTTACTTGACCATTGTTTCCCTGTGACTGAGGTTAGTGACACTGAGTCAGTAGTTTTATACCATAAAGACTCTCTCTGGGGCCTTTTTGTTTTTGGCTCTGATACATAAACTACTACACTGTATTCTGTGTTTACCACACGGAGTGCCTGGCATAACAGATGTTGAATGAATCAGCATCTTGATGCACACTAGCGTACCTTTTCCTTTTAGAATCATTGATTCCAGGGACTAGAAAAGGCCCCCTTCAGTTGCTTGAATCCCCTTACAATATCCTCTCACCAAGTGGCCATAGTTGAATACCTCCAGTAACAAGGAACCTTTGAAGGCAGCCATTTTTCTTATTTTTGACCAGCCTTGTTGAAAAGTTCTTCCTGCCTTGAAGCTAAAATCCAGCTCCCAACATCTCTTCATCATTGGGTTCTGTTTCTACCTGAGGACTCCCAGATCATGTCAGACTCCAAGGTGACAAGGACAAGCATTCCTTGTCCCTTAGACAGCTCCCCATATGACATATGCTGTGGTTACAATCCTATTCACCAGCCTGTTAAGGAACTCTTTAGGATGCATCCCAGTTGTCTAGAGCTCTTAGACAACTCAGGAATGATGCTCAGGAATGAATGGGGTAGCCTGTCGAGTGCAGAGTGGAGAGAGACTGTCACCTCTTTCTAGGTCCTATGCTTCTATTCATATAGCTCAAAATATCAAATTAGGTGTTTTCAGTGGTCACATCACATTGCTGAGTTGGGTGGAGCATACTGTCAACTAAAATCCATAGCGCTTATGCAATATTTAAATACCATAACCATCCCACAGTCCCTGGGCAGTTGCCAGTTTCTCTGTCCCTACAGGCTCAGCATCTTCATGCTCTTTCAGGGCTGATAATGTAACACAGATGTAAACCTCCCTTTGGGGGTTTCACTCCCCTCCTTGCTCTCATCACACCCTCTTCTTGTTTGAACCCGCCTGCCACTTTAACCGATTAAGAGGGAAGGCAATCTGTCCATGGTCAGCTTTAAGCAACTTTAAATGAAGCCTATTGTTATTGAGCCACAGAAACTCATAGAGATCTGTGTGTAACAGAGGGAGCTATTGGAAAAGTTTCCACAGGCAGACAGTTCACTTTAATTTAATAATTAATTATTTATAATTAATTAATTAATTAATAATTAATAATTTAAATTATCCCTCTGAGATACCACTGTTAGTAGGTGACAAGTTGTGGCTAGCTGACTCATTCTTAGGTATAATAAAGGTCTCTGTTAGAACCAGCCAGGCCACTGGATTTTTCTGCTACACCCAGCATCATACAGTACACAGGCAAATTCCCAGGACACCACGCCACTAGACAGTCTCCCAGTCACCTAGTTCCTTTGTTCAAAAACCGAAGTTACTCCCTAGACCATCATCAAGAATGCCAGTACTCATTGGAGTCAAGCGTCCTGGAACACTCCATGGGTCACAGAAGTTTTAGAACCAGGTATTACAAGAGTGGAACTAGGCAATGACATGGAGCCAGAACTTGGAACTTAAACCATCAGCTGGGGTGGGGAGGCACATAGGGATATCTCAGCTGCTGAGATTCATTTTTATAAGGAGGCACAACAAGACTTCTGGAGAGGCAGAGCCAACGTGGTGCCCTAGACAGACCTATCATGCATCCCTCTGCAGTAAAAACATAAAAAACTAGGTAAAACAGATATACAAGTGTCAATCCTGGAACCCTAAGCATCAAATGAAGGGATAAAGAACTAGATCAATACTAAATGGAAGAAGAAACTGAGGGAAAACAGAATGAGGAGAGATATAAAGTGGAAGTCCCCTGCCAACTAACCCAGCACAGCGTTGCCATCTTGGAACACAGTCAGCAGCAACGACCCTGGACAGGGAGTATGGGAAGACAACTTCACAGAGCTCCCTACAGAAGATAGAGCACCCAGTAACCAGAGAAACACACTTTCCCACCTGCTTCTGCCCCATATGCCACCTCCACCCTTTCCCACCACTCAGCTAGAGAGCCACTGGCCCACCACCATCCCACGTCTGCCCCACCCCCACCCGCTGGCTTCGGTGGTGACTTTTTTTTTTTAACCTTTCTTCCTTTTCTTTCTCCCTCCCACCTAGCCCTGTAGTCTACCTCTACCCCTTCCCACAGGCCATGCCACACCATGATGGGTAGAGAACCACCAGCCTGCTGCAACCTTGGGTCTGCCCCGCCCCCACCTGCCAGCTCCTGCCACACCATTTTCTTTCTTCCTTTTCTTTCTCCCTCCCATCTAGCACCATACACCACCTGTACCCCTTCCCACTGGACCACGCCACACTGCTGTGGGTAGAGAGCCACCAACCTGCCACTTCCCTGAGTCCTCCCCACCCCAACCCACCAGAACTCCTGTGGGTTTTTTTTTTTTCCTTATTTCCCCTTTCTTCCTTTTCTTTCTTCCTCCCATCTAGCCCTGTATGCCACCTTCCCCCTTCCCGCTGAGCCACTCTTCACTACCATAGCTACAGAGCAACCGGTCCACTGCTGCCCCAGGTCTGCCCTGCCACCAACCCCCAGCTGCCACCGTACCACTATTTTTTCTCCTTTCTTCCTTTTCTTTCTCCCTCCCACCTATCCCTGTACACTACCTCCACCCCTTCCCACTGGCCCATGCCACGCCACTGAGGCTAGAGAGCCACCAGCCTGCCACCATCCCAGGTCTGCCCAGTCCCCACCTGCTGGCTCCCACTGCACCAACATTTTTTTTTTTTTTTTTTGCTTTCTTTTCTTTCTCCCTAACACCTAGCACCATACGTCACCTCCCCTCCCTTCCCACTGGCCCTTGGACTCGCCATGCCACCACTCACCAGACTCACAGTGCAGGCAGATTTTTTATTTATTGTTCTTCTTTCTTCCTTTTCTTTCTCCTTCCCACCTATCCCTGTATGCCACCTCCCTCACTTTCCAACAGACTCCACTTCACCATCATGGCTAGAGAGCCACCAGCACACCAGCCCATCGCTACACCAGGCACACCCCACCCCTACCCATGGCACCCATCACACTGATATTTTTCTTTCTTTTCTTTCTCCCTCCCACCTAACCCAGTCATTACCTCCCCTACCTTCCCACCAGCACCTGGGTCCACCCCATTCCTGCTCTCCAGCCCCCACCATGCCGCCATTTTGGGTTTTTTTGTTTCCTCTTTTTTCATTTCTTACTTTTCTTTCTCCCTCCCAACTAGCCACTGTGGATAGGGTACCACTGGTGCACTGGCCTGCTGCTGCCCAGGTCCTCCCACCCTCACCTGCTGACCCCACTGTGCTGCCTTTTTTTTTTTTTGTCTCTTCTTTCTACCTCCCACCTAGCCCCATCCATCGCCTCTTCACCCTCCCTGCCAGCCCCCAGGTCTGCCCTAGCCCCACCTGCAAGATACCCTTTATTTTTATTTTTCTTTATCACTCTATTCTTTCTCCCTCCTCCACCTAGCCCTGTACACCATGCCCCCCCCCCCTTCGGCCATTCCCCCACTGTGCCACCATTGCTAGTGTCCCAACTGCTCAGGATGTTGCTGAACTGCGCCCACACTCCTCCACCCCTCCCACCACTCAACCAGCAGTTGAACAGTTGGAAGTGAGCCTGTACCACTCCTCATCTGGTATCCCTGCCTATCTGGCAAAGGGTTGTGAACACTTCCACACCACAGGACCAACATCAGGAGGCAGAAAGCACTCACCTAGTCCTCCCTTGGCCACCTCACCAAACCAGTGTACAGTGAAGCAGGCTCACCCTGCCAGCTGCTGCCCTTCCCACCTGGACAAGGTGGTGAGAGCTATCGTGCCCACAGATGAGCAAACATCAAAGCACACCTGGCTGACCACTTTGATATATCAAAACAAAACAAAGAAGCAGGATGAAACAAACATACAATAAATAAAGACCTTAATGTCTCGGAGACAACAGATATCAGACGACCTTTCATTAGAAGAAAAGGCAGTGGAACTACCTGATATGGAATTCAAAAGACTAATATTTAGGGCTCTCCAAGAGATTAGGAAAAAGATCAAGGAAAACAAAGACAAAACCAAGGAAAAAATAGACAAAATCATGGAAAACACAGACAAAACCAATGAAAACATAGCCAAAATCAAGGTGATCGCAGACAAAGCAATAGAAGAATTCAGGAAAATAACACAAGGACAAAACATCAAAATAAGTAAACAATTAGAAATCATACAAAAACAGCAACTAGAAATCCAGAAGATAAATAACAAAATTTCAGAAATGGACAACTAAATAGAAAGTTTTAGGAGCAAATTTGAAAAAAATGGAAGACAGAATTAGTGAGATTGAAGACAAATCCATGAACATCTCTTTGTTTGAGGAAAAATCAGAGAAAAGAATGAAGAAAGCCTAGGAATAGTGTGGGGCACAATCAAGAGCAAAAATTTGCATGTGATCAGAGTTTAAGAACAGGGAGAGGAAATGGAAAACACAGAGAATATTGAAGATCTTCTGGCAGAAAACTTCCCAAATATCATGAAAGATGAAAAGCTGACTATCCAAGAAGCTCAACAAACCCCATATAGGATATACCCCAAAAGAAAGTCAACAAGGCATATCATAATCACACTTGCCAAAACCTAAGACAAAGAAAAAATCCTGAGAGCAGCTCAAGAAAAATGAAAAGTCACTTACAAAGGGGAAACAATAAGACTATGCTCTGAGTACTCAATAGAAACTATGTAGGCAAGAAGGCAATGGGAGGACATATATAGAACCTCGAAAGAAAAGAAACTGCCAACCAAGTATAATATATCCTGCAAAACTCTCTCTCAGATACGATGAAAAAACTAGGACAGTTCCAGATAAACAGAAATTAAGGTAATTCGTAAAAATGAAACCAAACTTACAAGAAATATTAAAGGGAGTCCTTTGGTTAGAGAAGCAACAACATCAGACAACAATCAGAGTCTAGGACACAGTACGGCACCATCCAGATACCAACTTAGGTAAAGAGCCTTCGATAATAAAACAAAGCTAAAAGACTTAAAACAGGAAAACAAAGACATCAGTCTGCAAATGTCAAAACAATAAAAGGGGGAATAAACAGTGTAGGTATAGAACTTTCAAATGCAGATTAAGTTACAGCAATATCAAGTAATGAAAGACTGGCCCAAATATAGGAAGATAAGGATAAATTTCAAGGTAACCACAAAGAAAGTTAACAAATCTACTCATCAGAATAAAAAAGAAGAAAAATAAAAAGTCTACAAAATCTATAATAATGAAAGAAAAGAAAATCCACAAACAAAAGGAACTCAGCACAGGAAAGTAAGAGGAATAATGAAAATATCAGCAGCACAAAAAAAAAAGCACAACAATATGACAGCAATAAACTCATAGCTATTGATAATCACACTGGATGTAAATGGCTTAAATTGCACCTCTAAAGAGATAGAGAGTTGCAGAATGGATAAAAAAGCAAAACCCATCAATATGTTGTCTACAAGAGACACACCTTAGACACAAAGACATAAATATATTAAAAATCAAAGAATGGAAAAAATATATCAAGCAAACAGCAACCAAAAAGGGGCAGGAATAGCAATTGTAATCTCAGATAAAATAGACTTTAAAGCAAAATCAACTGTAAAAGACAAGAAAAGACATTATATAATGATTAAAGAGACAATCCACCAAGAAGATACAACCTTAATAAATGTCTGTGCACCCAGTGACAGGGCTCCAAAATACATAAAACAAACTCTAAGCACTGAAAAGAGAAATTGACAGTTCCACAATAATAGTAGGAGACTTCAACACGTCACTCACGGTAAAGGACAGAACATCTAGAAATAAAACTCAACAAAGATGCAGAAGATCTAAAGGCCAAAATCAACCAATTTGACTTCATAGACATGTATGGAAGACTCCACCCAACATGAGCAAAGTGTACATTCTTTTCCAATGCACATGGAACATTCTCCAGAATAGACCACATTTCAGGCCAGAAAGCAACCCTCAATAAAATCCAAAACATCGGAATAATACAAAGCATGCTATTTGATCACAACCTCATCAAAGTAAAAGTTAATAAAAGGAAGACCAAGGAGAAAAAAATCAAAATACATGGAAACTGAATAACACCTTGCTTAAAAACTGGGTAATTGAGGAATCAAAAAAGGAATAAAAAAATCCTAGAATCAAATGAAAATAACAACACATCATACAATAACCTTAAAGTCATATCAAAGTCAATGCTCAGAGGTCAATTTATAGTAATAAACGCACACATCGATAAAGAAAAACAGCCAAAATCAAAACATTAGCCCTACAACTTGAAAAAATGGAAAGAAAACATCAAAAGAAGCCCAGAGTCACCAGAAGAAAGAGAATAATAAAAATTAGAGCAGAAATAAATGAAATAAAGAACGGGAATACAAAAGAAAGAATCCACAAAACCAAAAGTTCATTCTTTGAAAAGATCAACAAAATAAAAATCATTGGCCAAACTGACAAAAGAAAAAGAGTAAGAAGGAAATAATCCAGATAAGAAATGCGATAGGGAAATTACAACAGACTCAAGTAAAATAAAAAAGATCATAAGAGTATACTATGAAAAATTGTACTCTAACAATTTTGAGAACCTAGAGGAAATGGTGGCACAGTGGTTAAGA
Organism: Dugong dugon; assembly: GCA_030035585.1. NCBI lineage: Eukaryota > Metazoa > Chordata > Mammalia > Sirenia > Dugongidae > Dugong > Dugong dugon. The sequence goes on from CM057473.1 coordinate 70,592,216, forward strand.
GCTCAGCTGCTAACCAAAAGGTTAGCAGTTCGAATCCACTAGCCACTCCTTGGAAACCCTATGGGGAAGTTCTAGTCTGTCCTATAGGGTCACTATGAGTCAGAATCGACTTGATGGCAATAGGTTTAGTTTTTTGGTTTAGAAGAAACAGACAAAGGTCTAGAAACACACTACTTACCTAAACTAATACAAACTAAGATAGAAAATCTGAACAGATCCATAATAAGAGAAGAGATTGAAAAACTAATTTAAAAAAAAACTCCCAACAACAAAAAAAGCCCAGGCCTGGATGACTTCACTGGAGAATGCTAACATTCAGAGAAAAGCTCATACTAGTATTATACAAACTATTTCAGAACATGTAAAAGGAAGGTATACCTCCAAATACATTCTATGAAGCCAGCATAACCCTGATACCAAAGCCAAAGACACCACAAAAAAAGAAAATTACAGACCAATATTTCTCATGAATATAGACACAAAAATTTTCAACAAAATTCTAGCCAATACAATTCAGCATCATATTGAAAAATAATAATACACCATGACCAAGTGGGATTCATATTAGGTATGTAAGGATGGTTTGACATTAGAAAATCAAAGTAATCCACCACATAAAAAGAACAAAATAAAAGAATCACATGATCATCTCGATGCAGAAAAGGCACTTGATAATGTCCAAAACTATTCTTGATAAAAACTCTCATTAAATTAGGAATAGAAGGAAAACTCCTCAACATAATAAGGTGCATCTATACAAAACAAACAGCCAACATCATTCTCAATGGAGAGAGGCTGAAAGCATTCTCCCTGAGAATGGGAACAAGACAGAGATTCCCTTTATCACCACTCTTATTTAACATTGTGCCAGAATTCCTAGTTGGAGCAATAAGACAAGAAAAAGAAATAAAAGGCATCCAAATTGGAAAGCGTGATGCTTAAGGTTGTATGTCAACTTGGCTGGGCCGTGATTCTCAGTGGTTTGGCAGTTATGATGTAGTTTGGCAGTTATATAATGATGTAATCACCTCCATGATGAGATCTGATATAATGTAATCTCCTCCATGATGAGATCTGCTATGAGCAGCCAATCAGTTGAAAGGGAGTTTCCTTAAGGGTATGGCCTGCATCCAATATACATGGACTTTCTGGCAAAGCTCATTGGCTTCTGTCCTGCTCTAGATTCTTTATTCAGCTCATCATCATCTGAACTCCAGTTCTTGGGATTTGAGCCAGCAGCCTGCCATCTTACCTGCCAATCTCAGATTTGTCAGCCCCTGCAGCTGCATGAGTCAGAAGCCTCCACCCTGATGCCTGACCCACAGACTTGGGACTTTCCAGCCTCTACAGTCATGTGAGCCATTTCTTTGATATAAATATCTCTGTTTTGCTCTCACTATATAAATATATATATATATATACACACATATGTACATACATACACACATACATGTATATGTAGCCATACATACATACACACACACATATATATATGCTTAACTGGTTTTGCGTCTCTAGAGAACCCAGCCTAACACATTTGGTACCTAGATTGGTTCCAGTGAAATAAAATTGTAAGGATGAGTTATCTAAATTGGTTCCAGTAGTAAAGAGGGCGCTGCTAATCCGTGGCGTGAGGTGGTGATACAAATACGCAAAATATCACCACCAATAGATCAAATATTGGTAAGGGGCAAGGCTCTGGGTGATCATATGTTGTCATGGATTGAATTATGTCCCCCCAAAAATATGTGTATCAATTTGGCTGGGCCCAGTATTGTGTGATTGTCCACCATTTTGTCATCTGATGTGACTTTCCTATGTGTTGTAAATCCTGCCTCTATGATGTTAATGAGGTAGGATGGGCAGCCATTGTGTTAGTGAGGCAGGACTCAATCTACAAGATTGGATTGTGTCTTGAGGCAAACAGAAACCTGGGGAATATGTGTGGGAATGGCTATTAAGAGTGTGGGATAATGGTGCAAGGAACATAAAGTTGTATCGGTCTGAGTTTATTGATATGGGCCCACTAAGCACAAATTATTCATTCAATGTTTCGATTCGAGAGGTTGGGAAAGTATCTAATAGTTTATTTGGTTGGGTCACTGAAGCATGGATTTCATGGTGGCCTAGAGTAAATCAAGTTGAAGTACCAGACTTGCCTTGGTATACTGTAAAAGAAGGTATCCAAAGGCTTAGGGAAAGTGGCATGTTAGAGTGGATTTATCAGGTTAGACCCACAGATCCACACACACAGTGCCCAGAGCACACACCTTTTACCACAATGGTGAGGAACAAATTTTTGAAGGGAGCATCCTTGAAGATTGCTGTGATTGCTACTTTATATAAATCAGATTTGACAGTGGGAGCTGCCCTAACTAAATTAAGACACCTAACTACAACGAGGCTGATTGGAACCCATGACTGGTAGGTGCCAAGTGGCAGCACTCAGTGGACAAAGACAAGGTGGGCATGGTTACCATAATAGACAGCGGAATCAAAGCAGTAATTAGAATAGTCTGATTTGTATGGACTTCTGCTACTGGCTACTTAGTCGTGATGTCCCTAGGAGTGAAATAGATGGGAAATCTACTAAATATTTACTTGATCTGTACAAGTGGAAGAATTCTAGGTCAAGTGAATGGCAATCTAACTAGAATCCCCAGAATAGAGAGTCATGGCCCCTCAAACAATTCCCAGACTTTAGCAAGTTTACAGACCCACAAACCCTTGAATGAAGGGGAGGCTGAGGCCCCTTGAGGAAGGACCCTATTACATTGCCAAAAATTTATACTATTATTCTTTTTCCCAGTCTTCTCTAAATGGATCTACAACCTTTTACAAGACTGACTATTCAATGGGGAAAGGAAATAATCAGACTTTTTAGGGATCACTGGATACTGGCTCTGAACTGTCACTAATTCCAGAGACCCAAAACATCACTGTGGCCCACGAGTCAGAGCGGGGCATATGGAGGCCAGGTTATTAATGGAGTGTTAGCTTATGCCCATCTCACAGTGGGTCCACTGTGTCCCTGAACCCATCCTGTAGTGATTTCTCCAGTTCCAGAATGCATAATTGGAATAGGCATACTCAGCAACTGGCAGAGCCCACACATTGGATCCCTCACCTGTAGAGTAAGGGATATTATGGTAAGTGGAGGCCAGCATAACTTACTTTACGTAGGAAAATTATAATGCAAAAGCAATACCACATTCCTGGAGGGATTGTGGAGATTACTGCCACCATCAAGGGCCTGAAAGATGCAGGGTTGGTGATTCCTGCCACATTCCCATTGAAGTCACCTATTTGGCCTGTGCAAAAACAGATGGGTGGGAGAATGACAGTGGATTATCGAAAACTTAACCAGGTGGTAACTCCAATTGCAGCTGCTGTTTCAGATGTGGTTTCATTGCTCAAGCAAATTAATATATCTCCTGATAGCTGGTATGCAGCTATTGATCTGGCTAAGGCCTTTTTCTCCATACCTGTTTTGAAGGACCACCAGAGGCAGTTTGCCTTCAACTGTCAAGACCAGCAATATACCTTCACTGTCCTACATCAGGGGTATATCAACTCTTCAGCCCTATGTCATAATTTAGTCCACAAGGATCTTGATTGCCTTTCCCTTTCACAAGATGTCACACTGGTCCATTACATTGATGACATTATGCTGATTGGGCCTAGTAAGGAAGAAATGCCAATGACTCTGGACTTACCATTGAAACATTTGCATGCTAGAGGGTGGGAAATTAATCCAACAAAAATTCAAGCACCTTCCAGTTTAGTGAAATTTCTAGGAGTCTAATGATGTGGGGCATGTCAAGATAGTCCTTCTAAAGTGAATGATAAGTTGTTGCATCTGGCCTCTTCCACAACTAAAAGGCACACTGCCTGGTGGGTCTCTTTGGATTATGGAGGCCACATATCCCTCATTTGGGTGTACTTCTCCAACCTATTTATCAAGTTACTCAAAAGGTGCTAGTTTTGAGTGGGGCCCAGAACAAGAGAAGACTCTACAACAGGTTCAGACCGCTGTGCAAGCCACTCTGCCTCTTGGGCCATAAGATCTGGCTGATCCAATGGTGCCTGAAGTGTAAGTGGCAGATAGAGATGCTGTTTGGAGTTTTTGGCAGGCCCCTATTGTTGAATCAAGCACAAACCCTTAGGATTTTGGAGCAAAGCCCTGCTATCCTCTGCAGATAACTGCATTCCTTTTGAGAAACAGCTTTTGGCTTGTTACTGGGCCTTAGTAGAAACTGAATGCTTAACCATGGGCCACCAAGTCACTATGCAGCCTGAGCTGCCCATCATGAACTGGGTGTTGTCTGCACCTATGGTCTCATGGGGAGTTCCTTATGATCAGTTGACTAGGAAGAGAAAATTCTTGCCTGGTTTATAGATGGTTTTGCACAATATGCAGGCACCACTCTAAAGTGGACAGCAGCAGACTACAGCCCCTTTCTGGGACCTCCCTAAAGGACAGTGGTGAAAGGAAGTCCTCCCAATGAGCAGAACTTCAAACAATGCACCTGGTTGTTCACTTTGCTTAGAAAGAGAAATGGCCAGACGTGCAATTGTGTACTGATTTATGGCCTATGGCCAATGGTTTGACTGGATGGTCAGGGACTTGGAAGGAACATGATTGGAAAATTGGAGACAAGGAGGTATGCAGAAGAGGTAGGTGTATAGACCTCTCTGAACAGGCCAAAGAAGTGAAGATATTTGTGTCTAGTGTAAATGTTCACCAATAGATGACCTCAGCAGAGGAGGATTTTAACAATCAAGTGGGTAGGATGATGCATTCTGTGGAAACCAGCCATCCTTTTTCCCCAGCCTCTCCTGTCATTTCCCATTGGGCTCAAAGTTGCCATGGTGGCAGGGATGGAGGTTATATATGGGCTCAGCAACATGGACTTCCACTTACCAAAGGTGACTTGGCTACAGCCACTGCTGAGTGCCCAATCTGAAAGCATCAGCAAACAACACTGTGTCCCCAGTATGACACCATTCCTCGAGATGATCATCCCACAACCTGGTGGCTGGTTGATTACATTGGACCACTTCCATCATGCAAAAGGCAGTGTTTTGTTCTTACTGGAATAGACGCACTGAATATCAATTTGCCTTCCCTGCACATAATGCTCCTGACAAAACTACCATCCATGACTTACAGAATGCCTTATCCACATCATGGTATCCCACACATCATTGCCTCAGATCAAAGGACTCACTTCACAGCAAATGAAGTTTGGCAATGGGCTCATGCTTATGGAATTCACCGGTCTTACCATGTTCCCCATCATGCTGAAGTAGCTGGCTTGATAGAACAATGGAATGGCCTTCTAAAGACACAATTACAGTGCCAGATAAGTGGCAATACCTTGCAGGGTTGGGACAGTGTTCTCCAGAAGGCTGTATATGCTCTAAGCCAGTGTCCAATATATGATGTTATTTCTCCCATAGCTAGGATTCATGGGTTCAGGAATCGAGGGGTGGAAACGGGAGTGGTACCAGTCACTATTACCCCTAGTGACCCACTCACAAAACTTTTGCTTTCTTTCCCCACGACCCTATGCTTTGTGGGTCTAGAGGTCTTAGTTCCAACCTGGAGATACATCACTGATTCCGTTGAACTCTAAGCTAAGAATGCCACCCAGCCACTTTGGGCTTCTTATGCCTCTGGATCAACAGTCAAAGAAGGGAATTACCATATTGGCTGGTGTGATTGATTCTGATTACCAAGAGGAAATCAGATTGATATCACACAAAATTAAAGAAGAGTTTGTCTGGAATATAGGACATCCCTCAGGACATCTCTTAGTACTAACATGCCCTGTGATTAAAGTCAATGGAAAACTACAGCAACCCAATCCTGACATCACTACTGATGGCCCAGACCCTTCAGGAATGAAGGTTTGGTTCAGCCCACCAGGTAAAGAACCATAATCAGCTGAGGTGTTTGCAGAGGATAAAGGGAATACAGAATGGGTAGTGGAAGAAAATAGTTCTAAATACCATCTATGACCACGTGACCAGTTGCAGAAATGAAGAACATAATTATTATGAGTATTTCTTCCTTGTATATGTGCATCAAATATTTTTGTTTCCTTCACTTATAAAATATAAGATGTAAATTGGGCTAGTGCATTTTTAGTTGTACGCATGTTAATTGCATCATGTTAGGCACAAGTTGAATCTATAGTTGACTTTATAGTTTATTTAGAGATAATGTATGGTTTAAGGAGATGTGTACAGGTGCCAAGTTGACAAGGGGTGGATTGTGATGGTTAAGGTTGTGTGTCAACTTTGGCTGTGCCATAATTCTCAGTGGTTTGGGAGTTATGCTGTGGTTTGGCAGTTAAGTGATGATGTAATATCCTCCATGATGAGGTCTGCTATGAGCAGACAATGAGTTGAAAGGGATTTTCCTTGGGGTATGGTCTGTATCCAAAATATACGGACTTCTGACAAACTTGCTGGTTTTTGCTCTGCTTTGTCCCGCATTCGGCTCATCATCATCTGAACTCCGGTTCTTGGGACTTGATGGAGCCCTTGTGGTGCACTGGTCAAGAGCTCAGCTGCTAATCAAAAGGTCAAATCCACAGGTCACTCCTTGGAAACCCTATGGGGCAGTTGTACTGTGTCCTATAGGGTCACGAGGAGTCAGAATTGACTCATTGGCAATGGGTTTTGGTTTTATATATGTGTGTGTATCTGTGTGTCTGTGTGTGTTTGTGTGTGTGTGTGTGTATATATACATATATGCTTCACTAGTTTTGCTTCTCTAGAGGACTCAGCCTAAAACAGAAAGGAAGAAGTAAAACTATTCCTATTCAAATATGATATGATCCTTTTCATAGAGAACCCCAGAGATTCCACATGAAAACTACTGGAATTAAAAGAAATATTCAGCAGAGTATCAGGATACAAGATCAACATACAAAAATCAGTTGGATTCCTATACACCAACAAAGAGAACTTTGAAAAGGAAGTCAGGAAAACAATACCATTTATAATAGCCCCTAAAAAGATAAAATACTTAGGAAGAAACATAACCAGGGATGTAAAAGACCTATACAAAAAAACTACAAAATACTATTGCAGGAAACCAAAAGAGATCTACATAAATAGAAAAACATACCATACTCGTGGACAGGAAGACTCAACATTGTGAAAATGTCAATTTTACCCAAAGCAATCTACAGATATAATGCAATCTCAATCCAAATACCAGCAGCATTCTTTAATGAGATGGAAAAACTAATCACCAACTTTATATGGAAAGGAAAGAGGCCCTGGATAAGCAAAGCATTATTAAAGAAAAAGAACAAAGTAGGAGGCCTCACACTACCTGATCTCAGAGCCTACTATACAGCAACAGTAGTCAAAACAGCCTGATACTGGTACAACAATAGAGACATAGATTAACGGAACAGAACCAAGAACCCAGATGTAAATGCATCTGCTTATCATCAGCTGATCCTTGACAAATGACCAAAGTCCATTAAATGGGAAAAAGACAGTCTTTTTAACAAATGGTGCTGACAAAACTGGATGTCCACCTGTAAAAAAAAAGAAACAGGATCCATACCTCACACCATACACAAAAACTAACTCAAAATAGATCAAACACCTAAATATAAAACCTAAAATGATAAAGATCATGGAAGAAAAAATAGGGACAGTACTAAGGGCCCTAATATATGGCATAAAGAGAATACAAACCATAACTAACAATGCACAAACACCAGAAGATAAACTAGATAACTGGGAGCTCCTAAAATTTAGACTCTTATTCTCATCAAAACACTTCAACAAAAAAGTAAGAAAAGAACCTACAGACTGGGAAAAAAAATTTTGGCTGTGACATATCTGACAAGGGTCTCATCTCTAAAATCTATAGAATACTTCAACACCTCAATAACAAAAAGACAAAAATCCAATTAAAAAATGGCAAAGAATATGAACAGACACTTCACCAAAGAAGACATTCAGGCATCTGACAGACACATGATCATTAGCCATTAGAGAAATGCAAATCAAAACTACAAAGAGATACCATTTCACCCTGACAATACTGGCACTAATTAAAAAAAAAAAAAAAATAGAAAATAACATGTTGGAGAGGTTGCAGGAAGATTGGAAGTCTTATACACTGCTGATGGGAACATAAAATAGTACAACTACTATGGAAAATGATATGGCACCTCCTTAAAAAGCGAGAAATAGAAATACCATACGATCTAGCAATCCCACTGTTGGAATATATCCTAGAGAAATAAGAGCTGTCACATGAATAGACATATGCACACCCATGTTCATTGCAGCATTATTCACAATAGCAAAAAGATGGAAACAACCTAAGTGCCCATCAACAGGTAAGTGGATAAACAAATTATAGTACGTACACACAATGAAATACTGCACATTAAAGAACAATGATGAATCCGTGAAACATCTCATAACATGGATAAATCTGGAGGTCATTATGCTGAGTGAAATAAGTCAATCACAAAAGGACAAATATTGTATGAGGCCACTGTTATAAAAACCCAAGAAAAGGTTTACACACAGAAGAAACAACAATCTTTGATGGTTACAAGGGAGGAGATGGTTGGAGAGGGGAAATCACTAACTAGATAGTAGACAAGTGTTGACTTTGGTGAACACACATAATATAGAAGTGTAAAGCAACACATACTATAGGGGAAGTCAGCACAACTTGACCAAGGCAAAGCCATATAAGCTTCCTAGACACATCCAAACACCTTGAGGAACTGAGTTACTGGGGCTGAGGGCTGGGGACCCTGTTCTCAGGTGACACCTTGGTCCATTAGTATAACAGTTTATAAAGAAAATGTTCTACATCCTGCTTTGGTGAGTAACCTCTGGAGTCTTAAAAGCTTGCGAGCTGCCATCGAAGATACATCTATTTGTCCCATCACGTTCAGAGAAAAGGAGAATGAAGAAAACCAAAGACACAAGAAAAATATTAGTTCAAATGATTAATGGACCACATGAACCACAGTCTCCACCAACCTCAGCCCAGAAGAACTAGATGGTGCCCATCTACCTCAACGACTGCTCTGACAGGGATCAAAATGAAGGGTCCTGGACAGAGTGGGAGAAAATTGTAGAACAAAATTCAAATTCACAAAAAAAGACCAGACTTTACTGGTCTGACAGAGACTGGAGGAACTCCTGAGAATCTGGCCCTGGACACCCTGCTAACTCAGAACGGAAGCCACTCCCAAAGTCTACCTTTCAGCCAAAGATTAGACAGGCCTATAAGATAAACTCTCATAATGACCCTACAGGGAATCAACTCAACGGCAATGGGTTTGGGGTCTTTTTTTTGGTTTATAAGACAAACAATAACACAAGTGAGAAATGTGCTTTTTAGTTCAATCAAGTATAGGAAACCAAATGGGCAACACCTGCCCAAAAGCAAATATGAGAAAGCAGGAATGGAGAGGAAAACTGGATGAGTGGGCACGGAGAACCCAGGATGGAAAGGGAAAGGGAGGGAGTACTGACACATTGCAGGGAGTACAACCAATATCACAGAACAATTTGCGTATAAATTTTTGAATGAGAAGGAAAATAATCCAAATTCATTAAAAAAAGACAAGACTTAACTGGTCTGATAGAGACTGGAGGAACCCCTGAGACTATGGCCCTTAGTCACCCTTCTAACTTGGATCCAAAGCCACTCCTGGAGATCACCTTTCAGCCAAATAATAGACAAGCCTATAAAGTAAAAACTGACATCTGTGAGGAAAGTGCTCCTTAGAACAACCAACTATACAAGACCAAAAGGGCAACATTTGCCCAAAAGCAAAGATGAGAAGGCAGGAAGTGGCAGGAAGACCAGACAAATGGACGGGGGAACTCAGGGTGGAAGCAAGGAGAGTGCTGACACATTTCGGGGACTGCAACCAGTGTCATGGAACACTTTGTGTAAAATTATTGAATGGGAAACTAATTTGCTCTGTAAGTTCTACCTAAATCACAGTTTAAAAAAAAAAATCCTATTTAATAAAAAGAATTCCTGGAAAATGTAGCAATAAAGCATAGGTCACAGTCCCAGGAGGTGATCAGCATCAATGATCAATATTATGGTAGTAGAAAAGGGAAATTACTGACTGACCACTGTGTAGCACTTTACCTGTGGGATCTTATTTGTCCTCACTTTACAAATGAGGAAACAGACTCTGGGAGGCTGTATAATTTGCTGTATATACCCTGGGGCAGAACAAAAATTCAAACCTAAGTCTGTCTGAGATGAAAGCCCATGTTAGCTCACTATTGCCTACACAGGCTATCCTTTTGGGCTTGCCAGACACAGAAATGTTGTGTCGAGCACAGAATTTCTAAAAATCAATATACAGAGATCTTGCAGAAACTCAGGCAGTCTGATGGTCAGTATCAGGAAAGTCAGTTAACAGGACTCCGAACCATGAAAAAGGGTTAGAGGAAATAAGCAAAGGAAGGCAGGATCACTGCTCCCACATGGGCTTAGGTATCAGGCAGGATGTGAAACAAGGCATTTAGGCAGTTTCCAAACATGAGTGTACAAGGGGGGATAAGGCCTTAGGATCATGAGAGACACCCAACTCCCAGAACTGGGCACCAGGTTGGAGCCCAACTTGCAGAAGTGGTTAAATGCAGAGTATCAGAACGTTGGGCACAGCCCCTAAAATCTTCCTCTGTCATGCTTACAGATGAGATGATCATCAGCATAGAAAACCCAATAGAATCAACAACTGAAGTATTAGAAGTAACAAGAGATTTCAGCAAGGTTGCCAAGTACGAGATCAATTTCTAAAAATCAATATGTTCCTCTACATCAGCAGTAACTAGAAAATATAATGGACAATAAGAGACCATTCACAATAGCAATAAAACTCTAAATCATAATATCTAGCAATTAACCTAACAACTTGCAAGAACTTTACGGAGAAATTTTAAAATTCTATTAAAGGATGTAAAAGAAGACTAAAGAAATGAAGAGATACAGCATGGATAGGAAGACTTTACATTGTAAAAATGTCAGTTTAATCTCAAAGTTCAGTGTTACACCAACCAAAATTCCAGCAGGAACTAAGATTTTAAGAAACTCAATAAGCTTATAAAAATATATAAAGAAAAATAAAAATTTAAATAGTTAAGTCAATTTTGAAAAGCAAGAGCAAAGAGCAGAGACCTGCCCTGCAAGATATGTTATTACCTCATAGTAATAAAAATAGTATGATTTTGATACAGGAACAAATAGAACAGTGAAACAGAATAGAGAACTCAGAAGCAGACCATGGAATCTCGATACATGTAAAGGTGGTATTACAAAGCAATGAGAAAAACATAAATTACTTAAAAGATGATGTTGGGGAAAAAACTTAGTATATGAAGGAAAAATAAAAACTGGATACCCCACGTTCACCGTATACAAAGCTGAACTCTAGATAGATTTGTTGTTGTTGTGAGCCATCAAGTCGATTCCAACACATAGCAGCCCTATAGGGCAGAGTAGGACTGCCCCACAGGGTTTCCAAGGCTGTAATCTTTACAGAAGCAGACTGCTGCATCTTTCTCCTGCAGAACGGCTGGTGGATTCAAACCACTGACGTTTTGGTTAGCAGCCAAGTGGGTGAGCAGGGCTCCTTTCAGATAGAATGAAAAAACAAAAAAGCCAAACTTGTTGCCATCGAGTCAATTCCAACTCATAGCAACCCTATAGGGCAGAGTAGAACTGCACCATAAGGTTTCCAAGGAGCAGCTGGTGGATTCAAGCTGTTGATCTTCTGGTTAGCAGCCAGCTCTTAACCACTGCACCACCAGGGCTCCATACGAAAGGCAGAAGAGAAAATGTAGGAGAATATCTTTATGAATGTAAGATAGGAATTTACTGCATAAAATAAGACTTTAAAAGCACAAACCTTAAAGCAAAAGATTGAGAAATTCCACAACATCATAATTAAGGATTTTTATTCCTTGAAGTATACTATAGGAAAGGTTAGCAGACAGCTGACAAATTGGGAGAAGACGCATGGTGTATTCATAAGCAACTAGGGATTAATATCTAAAATATATGAGATACTTTTGCAAATCAACAAGAAAAAGTCAGAAAACCTAATATAAATATGAGAAAAGGATAGGAATAGGCAATTCACAGAAGGGAAAGCCAGAATGTTATAGATTGAATTATGTCCCCACAAAAATGTTTATATCTATTTGGCTGGGTCATGATTCCCAGTATTGTATGATTGTGTACCATTTTGTAATCTGATATGATTTCCTTATGTGTTGTAAACTCTATCACCATGATGTAATAAGATGGATTAGTAGCAGTTATACTGATGAGGTATACAAGATTGGATAGTGTCTTAAGCCAATCTCTTTTGAGATATAAAAGAGAAAAGCGAGCAGAGACACATGGGAAACTCATACCACCTAGAAAACAATGCTGGGAGGAGAGTATGTCCTTTGGACCTGAGGTTCCTACACTGAGATGCTCCCAGACCGAGGGAAGACTGATGACAAAGACTTTCCTCCAGAGCTGACACAGAGAGAAAGCCTTTCCCTGGAGCTGATGCCCTGAATTTGGACTTGTAGCCTACTAGACTGTGAGAGAATAAATTTCTCTTTGTTAAAGCCATCCACTTGTGGTATCTCTGTTATAGCAGTACAAGACGACTAAGACACAGAATTGCAAGCAAGCATATCAAGGCATTCCCACTTATCTGTCAGTTTGTTGTATTGTGGGGGCTTGGCATGCTGCTGTGATGCTAGAAGCTATACCACTGGTATTCAAATACCAGCAGGGTCACCCATGGCAGGCAGGTTTCAGCTGAGCTTCCAGACTAAGACAGACTAGAAAGAAGGACCTGGCACTCTACTTCTAAAAAGAATTAGCCAGTGAAAACCTTATGAAAAGCTGCAGAACATTGGCTGATATAGTGCTGGAAGATGAGCCCCTTGGGTCAAAAGGCATTCAAAATACGACTAGGGAAGAGCTGCCTCCTCAAAGTAGAGTCGACCTTAATGAGGTGGATGCATCAAGCTTTTGGGACCTTCATTTGCTGATGTGGTACGACTCAAAATGAGAAGAAACAGCTGCAAACATCCATTAATAGTCGGAACATAGAATGTATGAAGTATGAATCTAGGAAAACTGAAAATCATCAAAAATGAAATGGAACACATAAACATCCATATCCTAGGCACCAGTGAGCTGAAATAGACTGGCACTGGCCACTGAATTAGACAATCGTATGGTCTACTATGCCGGGAATGACAACTTGAAGAGGAATGGCATTGCATTCATCAACAAAAAGAACATTGCAAGATCTATCCTGAAGTACGATGTTGTCAGTGATAGGATAATATCCATATGCCTACACAGAAGACCAGTTAATATGACTATTATTCAAATTTATACACTAGCCACTAAGGCCAAAGATGAAAAAATTGAAGAATTTTACCAATTTCTGCAGTCTGAAACTGATTGAACATGCAGTTAGGATGAATTGATAACTACTGGTGATTGGAATGTGAAAATTGAAAACAAAGGATAATTGGAAGATATGGCCTTGGTAATAGAAACTATGCCAAAGATCGCACGATGGAATTTTGCAAGACCAGCGATGTCTTCATTGTGAATAACTTTTTTCATCAACGTAAACGGTGACTATACACATGGACTTCACCAGATGGAATATACAGGAATCAAATTGACTACATCTGTAGAAAGATATGATGGAAAAGCTCAGTATCATCAGTCAGGGGCCAACTGTAGAACAGACCATCGACTGCTCACATGCAAGCTCTATTTGAAGCTGAAGAAAATTAAAAGAAGTCCATGAAAGCCAAAATACAACCTTAAGTATATCCCACCTGAATTTAGAGACCATTTCAAGAATAGATTTGACCCATTGAACACTAATGACCGAAGACCAGACAAATTGTGGAATGACAGCAAGGACATCATACATGAAGAAAGCAAAAGCTCTTTAAAAAGATAGGAAAGAAAGAAAAGACCAAAATGGATGTCAGAAGAGACTCTGAAGCTGGCTCTTGAACGTTGCGAAGCTAAAGTGAAAGGAAGAAATGATAAAGAGCTGAACAGAAGATCTCAAAGGGCAGCTCAAGAAGACAAAGTATCATAATGACATGTGCAAAGACCTGGAGTTAGAAAACCAAAAAGGAAGAACAAGCTCAACATTTCTCAGGCTGAAAGAACTGAAGAAAAAATTCAAGCCTCGAGTTGCAATACGGAAGGATTCTATGGGGGAAATATTAAACAATGCAAGAAACATCAAAAGAAGATGGAAGGAATATACAGAGTCACTGTACCAAAAAGAACTGGTCAATATTCAACCATTTCAGAAGGTAGCATATGATCAGGAACCAATAGTACTGAAGGAAGAGGTTCAAGCTGCACTGAAGGCACTGGCGAAAAACAAGGCTTCAGGAATTGACAGAATACTAACTGAGATGTTTCAACAAACAGATGTAGCGCTGCTCACTTGTCTATGCCAAAAACTTTGGAAGACAGCTACTGGCCAACTGACTGGAAGAGATCCATATTTGTACCCATTCCAAAGAAAGATGATCCAACAGAATGCAGAAATTATCGAAAAAAATCATTAATATCATACACAAGTAAAATTTTGCTGAAGATAATTCAAAAGCAGTTGCAGCAGTACATCAACAGGGAACTGCCAGAAATTCACGCCGGATTCAGAAGAGGACATGGAATGAGGGATACCATTGCTGATGTCAAATGGATCTTGGCTGAAAGTGGAGAATACCAGAAAGATGGTTACCTGTGTTTTATTGACTATGCAAAGGCATTTGACTGTGTGGATCACAACAAATTATGGATAACATTGTGAAGAATGAGAATTCCAGAAAACTTAATTGTGCTCATGAGAAACCTGTACATAGATCAAGAAGCAGTTGTTCCAACAGAAAAAGGGGATACTTTGTGGTTTAAAGTTAGGAAAGGTGTACATCAGGGTTGATCCTTTCACCATACTTATTCAATCTGTATGCTGAGCAAATAATCTGAGAAGCTGGACTATATGAAGAAGAAGGGGGCATCAGGATTAGAGGAAGACTCATTAACAGCCTGTGACATGCAGATGACACAGCCTTGCTTGCAGGAAGTGAAGAGGACTTGAAGCATCTACTGATGAAGATCAAAGACTGCAGCCTTCTGTATGGATTACACCTCAACATAAAGAGAACAAAAATCCTCACAACTGGATCAATAAGCAACATCATGATAAATGGAGAAAATATTGAAGTTGTGAAGGATTTCATTTTACTTTGATCCACAATTGACACCCAAGGAAGCAGCAATCAAGAAATCAAACGACGCAGTGCATTGGGCAAATCTGCTGCAAAAGACCTCTTTAAAGTGTTAAAAAGCAAAGACGCCACCTTGACGACTAAGGTGTGCCTGACTCAAGCAAGCCATGGTATTTTCAATTGCCTCATATGCACACGAAAGCTGGACAATGAATAAGGAAGACCAAAGAAGAATTAAAGCCTTTGAATTATGGTGTTGGTGAAGAATATTGAATATACCATGGATTGCCAGAAGAATGAACAAATCTGTCCTGGAAGAAGTACAACCAGAATGGTCCTTAGAAGCGAGAATGGCGAGACTTCGTCTCACATACTTTGGACATGTTATAAGGAGGGACTAGTCCCTGGAGAAGGACATCATGCTTTGCATAGTAGAAGGTCAGCAAAAAAATAGGAAGATTCTCAAAGAGATGGATTGACACAGTGGCTGCAACAATGGGCTCAAGCATAACAACGATTGTGAGGATGGTGCAGGACTGGGTAGAGTTTCATTCCATTGTACTCAGGGTCACTGTGAGTTGGAATCGGTTTGACAACACCTAACAACAACATATCAAGAGATGTTCAAACTCACTAGGAGCAATCAGAGAATGCAAATACAGTGTGATACTAACTATATCCAGTGGTATGCTGGTCAATATTTAAGAACCACCTTCTTGGTCGGGGGGTGTCTACTTTGTAGTGTTTGCCAAATTCCATGGTGCAAATATTCTTACCACTGCTAATTTTAAGCTACCAGTGTCTGGTCACTGGATAAGGTGTTGGGAAGAAATGTGCTCTGTCAGGTCTCATGAGCCAACTCCAACACACCACTTCTTTACCAATCAGCTTTGCAAAAGTCAGAAAGATCATCCCAGATATTAACATGAATATGGCGATCCTTATGCATTGTTGATGGGAATTTAAACTGGTAAATACTATCTGTAGAACAATCTGACAGTACTTAGTGCAAAAAATTATCAGTATTCTCCATGTTTCAGCAATTGTCCTCCTGGATATATTCCTCAGAGGAGCCATTGCAAAGATCCTATAGGAACCTTCTCCACATGGCTTCCAGGAAGCCAACCTCTTGTTTCCTAGGTTATATCCAGTCCCATGGCTTTAAATACTATCGATATGTCCATGATTCTCAAATCTCTATTTTTAGTCCTAAACTCCAGATATATCCAACTGCCTACTAAAGATCTACTCTATGGTGTATAATAAAACCATTGCTGTCAAGTCAATTCTGACTCATGACAACTCCATGTGTGTCAGAGTAGAACTGCAATCCATAGGCTTTTCCATGGCTGATTTTTCAGAAATAGATCACCAGGTCTTTCTTCCAAGTGCCTCTGGGTGGACTCAAACCTCCAACCTTTCAGTTAGCAGCCAAGTGCATTAACCATTTTCCCCACCAAGGAAATCCATGATGCGTAATAGACATTTCAAATATAACATGTTCAAAATAGAACTTTCCCCATAACCTTCTCCATGTCAGCAAATGGTAACTCTCTTCTTCTGGTTGTCATTGGAGTCACCTTTTCTTTCTTTTGTTTCTGGATTCCTCAAAGTGAGGTTCCTTTCCCCATTCTTAAAAAAGTTTATGACATCATTTATTGAGGAAAAATTTCAACAACACCACTGAAATCCTTACAAGTGAATAGTCACTGTGAACCAGGAACTTCCTACTGCTGCTACTTGGGATTGCCTCAACTGACCCATCTCCTTTTCTCTCTCAAGGCTATAGGTGGGGCCTGGTGATGGGAAAGGTAACAATGAATGTGAGTGAAGTGCGCACAGCTTGACTAAGGTAAACAATGTCACTAAGAAGTACACACACACAAAAAAGACGTTTTTGGTAAATGCTAGGACATATACAGTTTTGCAACAACAACAAAAAATATACATGTTGGTCATGTATGTATTTACGTATATATGTATGTATGCATATATGTGTATAGGTATGTACATGTGTGTATATATGTGTGCCTATATACATATATCTATATCTATATCTATATATATGTATATATGCATGTGTGTGTGCATATAGTGGTCCAGAAACTGAAGCGGACTCAGCTGAACCTCATAAGCCTTATTATTTGAATGGTCATTTCTCATTCCTAGCTGCATGTTAGAATTGCCTGGGGGTCTCTTACAAAATAAGCCCTACAGACCAACCTCTCAAATATTCTAATTTGATTGATCTAATCTACATTCACGCTATACTGTAAGTTTGTTCTCTTTGTAGAAATGTAAGGTAGGAATGTTAGCCCGGTTCCCAGAAAGACACAAATTTTTCCAACCCAACTTGTCCCTATGTGGGGCACTGTTCCCAGACTCTCCAGTTGGCGCCACTCCTAAAGACCCTGTGACACTGCCACTTTTAAAAGTCTTCTTTACAGGCCAACAGAAACAAAGAAGGAACAAAGAGAACGTTTCAGGGCATCAAGATCAAAACTGCCACTGTTGGACAAGAACTAGGTTTTTCATACTGACCACCCAAATTTTGTCCACCAAGACACCTCTAGAAACACTCTGGCACACAAAAACTGCATCACGCCGGTTTCCATTATAATGTTAGTTCCAATGCCCCTATTTCCAAAAAATATTGAACCTGACTCTAACCAAGCTTCTAGATGTAACTGCCACTGTATAGAAAATATGAGATATAAAAGAACATAACACCACAGGACAAATAACCTGATTCCTACAACTGAAAATGGCTGAGGAGAACTGTAATAGATTAAAATAGACAAAACGGCTATATCCACAACCTATAATGTGCAGATCTTGTTTGGATCTGGATTCAAACAAATGGATATAAAAATATTCTTAAAACAGTCAGGGGAAATTTAACCAAAGACTCAGAGAAGAAACTAGTCTACAGAACTAACAGTCTTCATGAACCATGGTCTTATCTATCCTGAGACCAGAAGAACTAGATGGTGCCTGGCTACCACTAATGACCGTTCTCATCAGGGCTACAATAGATGTATCCTGATAGAAGGGGAGAAAGATGTGAAATAGAACTCAGATTCTTACAAAGTCTAGACTTACTGGACCAGTTGAGACTAGAGGACTCCCTGAGACTATCATCCTGAGACACTCTTTAAACCTTGAACCAAAACTACCCCATGAGGTCACCTTTTGCTAAATAACAGATTGCCTCATAAAATAAACAATATTATCAGTGAGTACTACACACCTTAAAAAAATCATCTACAGTATATGAGACCAAATGATCTACAATTAGTCTAAAGTAAAGATGAAAGGGTAAAGGGACAGGGAAACCAGATTACTACCAGAGACAGAACAACCAGAGTACAATTATTGAGAACGTTAACACTTTACGAAAAATGTAACCAAGGTCACTGAACAACTTGTCTAGTAATTGTTAAATGAGAACCTAATTTGCTGTGTGAACTTTCACCAAAAACACAATAAAATATTATTTAAAAAAAAAACAAAAGAGGTAAGTGTGTCTAGTGGGGGGAAGGAAGAACGGGGAAAATAAATGAAGCAAGAATGACAAAATATTGATAAATATTAAAGCTGAATGATGTGTGTATTATTCCTTTTTCTTTTGTGTAAATTTAAAAAAAAGTTTTCATAATAAATAGTTTTAAAAGAAGGCAGGAATTTTAGTCTATTTCTGTCATGGCTACATCCCAAGTACCTAGAATAGTATCTGGAACATAGTACAAACTCAACAAATACTTGTGGATTGAACAGGTGTGACTCAGTCTCAGTAAAGAGAGACTATGACTACCAAGAAATTGATAAATCGCAGAAGTTGCGCTTGTACCACATGATTACACATGCTCTAAAGTGTGAGGCATTCAAACTTCACTGGAGCTGCAACGATTGTCTTTCTATCAGCTGTTCACAAACCCAGTCCAGTTTCATCCCAAGTTCCTGGTAAATCACCAGCTGCTTTGACAGCAACTTGATTAGGGGTTGAGAGAATGCCAGACCCACTGGAGCTGCCACAGAGTGGGAAGGAGAAGCCTCCACCTTGTCAAGTGTATCAAATGACTCACCTAACCAAAGAAAGCCATTGACAGGCCAATTAGCTGGTACTGAGTCCTGAGCAAAGTCTCCTTTGTGATAAAAACAGCACTGATAATAAGATTATTTCAAGTCTAACCGTATTTGAAACAGCAGGTAACAAACAGCTATGGTAAAAATAAATGGAGTTGCTTCCTTACGTTCACATGGGGCTCAGCACAATAAAAATGTTATAGTTTATCTTATTAAGACTCATCAAAATATACCATGAGATATCCTTATCATCATCAAGGTAATCACAACCATAAGGCACTGGAAACCAAATTGCATGTTGGGCCATCATCAATTCACCAGAAATATACTGAGCACCTCCTGTGTGAAGGGCTGTATGAAGGGTACAGTTGAGTGCAGGATTTGCCCTTTGTTTTCTCCTAGAGGAGGAAGGGTGTCATGGCTGCAGTAGGGGCCACCTGAGTGGGACCCCAAAATCATCTCTCACTAGCCCTGAACTCTAGGCAAGTCACTTAACCCTTGCTTAGCCTCAGTTTGCTACTTTGTAAAATGAAAGAAAATACCCACCCTCAAGGGTTGCCACAGCACCGGGCCTGACTCAAAGTGAGTGCTCAACAAGTAGCTGGAGGAAAGCTGCAGCTCATGGTCCTAAGACATGAGCATGAGAAAAGAGAAGCAACCACCTGCCAAACAAACAGTGTCTTACTCAAGGTTTCCAAAGAGGGAGAACACATCATGAGGTTGGGTGGTCAGAAAGAATTCAGGGAGGGGATATGTTTGGAGCTAAATGGGAGGATAATGAGATGTAGTTATGTTAAATGAGGAGCTAGCATCTATTGATTACTTATTATGTGGTGGGCATTGTTCTAACTACTTTCACGAATTAATTCCTTTACTCTTGTAAGATTAAATACCATTATTAGTTTCATTTTACAGTTGAAGACATCAAGGCACAGAGTGATTAAGCAACTTGCCCAAGGACACAGATAAAGAATGAGGACTTGAACCCAGGCAGTCTAGATTCAGGTTACTACTCTTAACCACATTTTGCCAGAGAAAGGCTTGTGTTTGGGAGGTTGGGATTAGCTGCAGCAGAGTCAATGGTAAGAGACTAGGAGGAAATGAGGCATAAGGGAGTTTGGGACTAGACTAGGAATGGCTTTGAGTGTCAGGCTAAGAGGCTGAGTCTATCTTGCGGGGACAAGAAAACGTACAATGAGGGAAAAACTGAGGAATCTGTTGGCAGCTTCCAAAGTAGAAAACTCCTGTCTAAACTTTATGCCCTGTTAATGCTCTCTTAATAAAGAAAAACCCTGAAACATTAAAAGCATATAAAATAATTCAAGCATTTTGAAGTAAAATTTATAGATAAAAATAGTTGCTTTAAGATTCTTAGCCTTTATCAAATTAACTTGATAGATTTTTTTTTTTAAATAGCAAATGACTTTTACAAAAGATTTCTCCACAAACAGCAGGGTCTTTATATTCAATGTGCGCTCAGTAATAGCCTGCATTGAAAATCAAGTTGAGACAAGTTATACAGATGCCCTTGGGTGATAGAAATCTATTGTCTCTGCCTGTCCCACACCTCATTAACCACTTTGCAGCATAACAATAACACCTACATAGTCATCATTTTAATCATTTAGTTATTATATAATCATGTGATAATGTGTTAATCTTTGGGTGATGTCCCACTGGACAAACACACAATCCCAGCAACGAAGTAACAGCCACACTGTCCCAACCACCCAGGAGCCCCACTCCTCTTGCACTGGGCTCTTGTTTCTCCAGCCTCCCCCATGCCCTGCTTCAGCCTTCATAGCAACGAGTTTCTCAAGGCTCAGCTTGTCTAGTGAGATCATACTTGTGCCAGTGAGCTGTATTTTCACTATTTTACAGGCATTGTTATTAGTAGAAGGAGCCCAGTGGCATGATAGTTAAGCACTCGACTGATAACCAAAAGGTCAGCAGTTTGAACCCACCTGCCACTCCTCAGGAGAAAGATGTGACAGTCTGCTCTTGTAAAGATTACAGCCTTGGAAAACCTATGGAAACCCTAAGCAGTTCTACTCTGTCCTGTGGGGTCGCTAGGAATCGGAATCAACTCGACAGTAACAGGTTTGGGTTGGTTTTTGGTTGCTGGTAGCAATGGCGAAGCATCTTAGCAAGCAATGGCCAGTGACATCACAGGAACTTGCATGCTCCTACTGCAAAGGCCATCAACCATGATCAAGTTCCTGCTGATCTAAGATTAGCCGCCCCCGTGCACATTGGTCCTCACAGTCCTCAACTCCCACAGTCTGAAGAGGTCCAAGAAGAAAGGTGTGGCCTGTGGAGGAAGCTTCTAGTCCTCACACATTAAGCACTTACTAAGTAATTCTTGTTGTTGCTAGCTGCCATCAAGTCAACTCTGACTTATTGTGACCCCATGGGCAACAGAATGAAATGTTGCCTGATTCTGTGCCGTCTCCACAATCACTGGTGTGCTTGAGTCCATTGTTGTGGCCACTGTGTATTTTGAGAGCCTTCTAATGTAGGGTGCTCATCTTCTAGCAC
Organism: Dugong dugon; assembly: GCA_030035585.1. Taxonomy (NCBI): domain Eukaryota; kingdom Metazoa; phylum Chordata; class Mammalia; order Sirenia; family Dugongidae; genus Dugong; species Dugong dugon. The sequence goes on from CM057473.1 coordinate 70,614,152, forward strand.
TATATCAGACAATATTTGGTTGTGATCCATAGGCTTTTCACTGGCTAATTTTCAGAAGTAGATGACCAGGCCTTTCTTTCTAGTCTGTCTTAGTCTGGAAGCTTCACTGAAACCTGTCCACCATGGGTAAGTGCTGGTATTTGAAATGCTGGTGGCATAGCTTCCAACATCATAGCAACACAAAAACTACCACAGTATGACGAACTGACGGTTGGGTGATAGAAGTAATTCTTATCAGTAAATACTATCAGATATGATCTCTGTCCTTAGGAACTTTATAATCCAATTGAGAGAATGAAAAAAGTGGGAAGCAGAATATAACCCCAGACTCTGAAGTCAAACAGATAGGGTTTGTGTGGGACTGAGGGCGTTTTATTGTGATACATGAGATTTTCATTTTAAAACAAAAACAGTGCCAGGCAAACTGGGATGAGTTGATCACCCTGCAAACAGGTCAAATTTCAAATTTTTTATTGGTTTTGGGACCTTAAACAAATAAAATAACCTCTCAAAGACTCAGATCTTCATTTATAAAATGGGTATCATAGTAGTACCTACTTTATCACGTATTTGCTGTAAGAATTCAATGAGCATGAAAAGAACTTAGCACAGTGCCTGGTACTGAATAATTGCTCAGTACATGTTAATGTTGTGTTTGCTGTTGTTGTTAGGTGCCTCAAGTCAGTTCTGACTCACAGTAACCCTACGTACAACAGAAAGAAATGCTACCCAGTCCTTCACCACCCTCACAATCGTTATGCTTGAGCCCATTGTTGCAGCCACTGTGTCAGTCCATCTCATTGACGGTCTTTCTCTTTTTCACTGACCCTCTACTTTACCAAGTATGATGTCCTTCACCAAGGACTGGTCTTTCCTGATAACGTGTCCAAAGTACATGAAACGAAGTCTCACCATCCTTGCTTCTAAGAAGGATTCTGGCTGTACTTCTTTCTTCCAAGACAGATTTGTTCATTCTTCTGGCAGTCTGTGGTATATTCAATATTCTTCGCCAACACCATGATTCAAAGACATCAATTCTTCTCTGGTCTTCCTTATTCATTGTCCAGCTTTCTCATGCATATGAGTCGGCTGAAAATACCATAGCTTGGGTCAGGCGCACCTTAGTCCTCAAAGTGACATCTTTGCTTTTCAACATTTTAAAGAGGCCTCTTGCCTCTTGGGTAGATTTACCCAATGCAATGCATCTTTTGATTTCTTGTCTGCTGCTTCCACGGGCGTTGGTTGTGGATCCAAATAAAATAAAATCCTTAACAACTTCAATCTTTTCTCCATTTATCGTGATGTTGCTTATCGGTCCAGTTGTGAGGATTTTTGTTATCTTTATGTTGAGATGTAATCCATACTGAAGGCTGTAGTTTTTGATATTCATCAGTAAGTGCTTCAAGCCTCTTCAATTTCTGCAAGCAAGGCTGTGTAATCTGCATATTACAGGTTGTTAATGAGTCTGCCTCCAATCCCGAAGCCTTGTTCTTCTTCGTATAATCCAGTGTCTTGGATTATTTGCTCAGCATAGATTGAATAAGTACAGTGAAAGGATACAACCCTGACACACACCTTTCCTGAGTTTAATCCACACAGTATCCCCTTGTTCTGTTCTAATGACTGCCTCTTGATCTATGTACAGGCTCCTCATCAGCACAATTAAGTGTTCTGGTATTCTCTGCTTTCAGCCAAGATCCATCTGACATTAGCAATGATATCCCTCATTCCATGTCCTCTTCTGAATCTGGCTGAATTTCTGGCAGTTCCCTGTCGACGTACTACTGCAGCTGCTTTTGAATGCTCTTCAGCAAAACTTTACTTGTGTGTGACATTAATGATATTGTTCAATGATTTCCACATTTGTTGGATCACCTTTCTTTGGAATGGGTACAAATATGGATCTCATCTAGTCAGTTGGCCAGGAAGTTGTCTTCCAAATTTCTTGGCATAGACAAACGAGCACCTCTAGTGCTGCATCCATTTGTTGAAACATCTCAATTAGTATTCTGTCAGTTCCTGGAGTCTTGTTTTTCTGCCAACGCCCTTGGTGCAGCTTGGACTTCTTCCTTCAATACCGTCGGTTCTTGATCCTATGCTGCTTCCTGAAATGGTTGAACATTGACCAATTCTTTTTGGTACAGTGACTGCATCCTTTAATGTTTTCAATATTGCAACTTGAGGGTTGAATTTTTTCTTCAATTTTTTCAGCTTGAGAAATTCTGAGTGTGTTCTTCTCTTTTGGATTTCTGTCATGGTTTGAATTATTTCCCCCAAAAAATGTGTGTATCAATTTAGCTGGGCCATGAGTCCCAGAATTTTGTGGTTAGCCTCCATTTTGTGATTATAATTTTATGTTAAAGAGGATTAGGGTGGGACTGTAACACCATCTTTACCCAGGTCACATCCCTGATCCAATGTAAAGGGAGTTTCCCTAGGGTGTGGCCTGCACCACCTTTTACCTTACAAGAGATTAAAGAAAAGGGAAGCAAGCAGAGAATGGGGGACCTCATATCACCAAGAAAGCAGTGCCAGGAGCAGAGTGTGTCCTTTGGACCCAGGGTCCCTGTGCAGAGAAGCTCCTAGTCCGGGGGACCAGTGATGAGAAGAGGCCGACAAAGAGAGAAAGCCTTCCCCTGGAGCTGATGCCCTGAATTTGGACTTTCAGCCTACTTTACTGTGAGGAAATAAACTTCTCTTTGATAAAGCCATCCGCTTGTGGTATTTCCATTGGAGCAGCACTAGGCGACTAAGACAATTTCTAAGTCCAGGTCTTCGCACATTTCATTATAATACTTTGCTTTGTCTTCTCAAGCCACCCTTTGAAATCTTCTGTTCAGCTCTTTTACTTCATCATTTCTTCCTTTCACTTTAGCTACTCTATGCTCAAGAGCAAATTTTCAGAGGCTCTTCAGACATCCATTTTTGGTCTTTTCTTTCTTTCTTTCCTGTCTTTTCAAAGACCTTTTGCTTTCTTCATGTATGATGTCCTTGATGTCATTCCACAACTTGTCTGGTCTTTGGTCATTAGTGCTCAATGGGTCAAGTCTATTCTTGAGATGATCTCTAAATTCAGATGGGTTAGACTCAAGGTCGTATTTTGGCTCTCGTGGACTTGTTTTAATTTTCTTCAGCTTCAACTGGAACTTGCATATGAGCAATTGATGGTCTGTTTCACAGTCAGCCCTTGGCCTTGTTCTGACTGATGATATTCCGCTTTTCCATTGTCTCTTTCCACACATGTAGTCGATTTGATTCCTGTGTGTTCCATCTGATGAGGTCAACGTATATAGTCATTGTTAATGTTGCTTAAAAAAGGGATTTGCAATGAAGAAGTCATTGATCTTGCAAAATTTTATCATGCAATCTCCAGCATCATTTCTATCACCAAGGCCATATTTCCCAACTACAGATCCTTCTCTGTTTCCAACTTTTACATTCCAATCACCAGTAATTATCAATGCATCTTGATTGCAGGTTTGATCAATTTCAGACTGCAGAAGCTGGTAAAAATCTTCAATTTCCTTATCTTTGGCATTCGTGGTTACTGTGTAAATTTGAGTACTAGTTGTATTAACTGGTCTTCCTTGTAGGCATATGGATATTATCCTATCACTGACAGTGTTGTACTTCAGGACAGATCATGGAAGTTCTTTTGTTAATGTTAATGTCGTACCTCATTAATGTTGTATATAACATTATCAATACAAGACAGCATATAATTAAAGACTGAATCAGGTGTTTTAGGAATTCAGAAACGGAGATCAGTGAGAACTGGATCATTAAGAAAAGGTTCCATATAGATAGGGTAACAAAGAAGATATAGGATGACTAGTTACTTTGAATTTCACATAAATAAGTAATATTTTAGTATAAATATGTCCCATGTTTTTTTAAATGTGCTTATTTGAAATTTAAACTTAGCAGGGCATTTGGTACTTTTATTTGCTAAAAGTGGCAACCCTACAAAGAGGAAGTAGAACTTAAATTATTTTCTGAAGGAGGAGGGAAAAGAAAATGCCAGGCAGAGGGATAAACATAGGCAACCATGGACCAAAAGACAGGAGTAATGCATGAGAGACTTGTTGTAAGTTTTAGAGGGAATACCTTGAGATCCAGACCCAAAAATCTAGATTTGATGCAGACTACATGAGAGAATTAGATGTAGGATGCTGGTGCCCTGGGAAAAGGACGGAATCAAAAGAAAGAGATGCTTCAGAGAATGAATGAGACTTCATGAGGGAAAAGAATGAATCCAGGATGGCTTCAATGCTTTGAACCCAAGTCATTGTGACAGTTAAACCCTCGACAGCTAACTGAAAGGTTAGAGGTTCGAGTCTACCTAGAGGCAACTCGGAAGAAAGGCCTAATGATCTACTTCTGAAAAAAATCAGTCATTGAAAACCCTATGTAGCACAATTCTCCTTTGAAACATATGAGGTCACCATGAGTCAATCAGCCCAACTCAACAGCAACTGGTTGTTTATAGCTGGGGAGATAAGAGTATGTGGCTGTTCTTATAATCCAGTAGGTGCACTGACTTGGGTGGTGGCAATATAAGTGAGGATGAAAGGGAAAGGATGGGTGCACAGATATTTTGAAGGAAGATAACGTCTGCAGGGAAGGCATGTCCAAAATTCTAAATATGAATGTGTGTTTTCACTATGAAAACTTTTCTTGAGCCTTGCAATGTTATTACTGGTGACTTGAATAAGCAATTGCATGTAAATCTAGACAGCCCTCTTGAGGTGAGTTAACTAAGTCCAAGGGAAAAAAAACAGGACATTTAATGTCCTCTTGCTGTTTCTGTAGCAGCGAAAGGAGATAAAAGCCACAGGATTCACTCAGTTCCCGCCTTGCTTTCTTCCCTCCCCAGAAATGACAAAGCTTCTCAAGGAAAGTGAGTTCACTGCAGCAGGCCAGGGGCTGGGGGACTCAGGGCACTTGCCTGTGGGGTCTGATTGTGACTTCCCAAGCTGGTTGTTTTCCTCCTGGTGTGTGTCTTCAAAATTCCATCTCGTGGCAAATGAAAAAGTGGTGGCCCCGTTTGGGAGCTTTTCCCCAGAAGGGCAATGTTTCTCTTTAGAAATGCTCCCTGTCATGAGCCTTTAATTCTGATTCAAAGAGCAAATGATTCAGAATATGGGCCTTGAGATATGTGTGAAACCAAGAACCAACAGCCTTGAAAGAACCAGGCCAGAAACTCAACTCTAAGAGCTTTACCAAGCTCTGGTTGCCTGTGCTAACATTCAGGGCCTCTGTCCCTGCTCTTCAGGCTCTCCTCCCGCCTGGGCCCTCTGAGACAAAGCCCATCCCTTCAGTGCTTCCCCTCTGCATCCTTGTGCCTTCAAGGCCATCTGCTTAGACTTTGCCTCTAACCTCCCTTCATCTCTCCAAATCCTACCCTTCCAGGGCCCTCCAACATTGCACCTCCTCCATGAACAGCTTCCAACTACTCCCCTTCCAAAAGGGAGAACATTTTTCAAACCCAATTATATACTATTTTGTGGAGTCCCTGGGTGGTGCAAACAATTAATATATTCAGTTGCTAACTGAAAGGTCGAAGGTTTGAGTCCATCCAGAGGTGCCTCAGAAGAAAAGTCTGGTGATCTACTTCTGAAAAAGTCAGCCATTGAAAACCCAATGGAAGACTTCCGGCAACATGGCACTCTAGGCAGAAGCACCATGCCGTCCCTCCACAGCAAAGATCTGAAAAACTAAGCCAAATAGAGAAAACAGTGATCCTGAAATGCTAAACATCAAATGAAGAGATAAAGAAGTCAGCCAAGCACCAAATGGAATAAGAAACTGACAGAGAACAGAGAGCGAGGAGACATACACGGAGAGGTCCCCTATCAGCTACTGCAGCACAGATCCGCCATCCTGGACTCCTGTCAGAGACCAGCAAATAGAGGGTATGAGAAAGCAGCTTCATGGAGCTTCCAGCAGGAGACAGAACAACCAGTAAACAGCAATATACACTTTCCCACCCCCCACCCTTCTTCACCCCCACTCAGCCTCCTCTGCTTCCCGTGGCCACAGTCTCTTGGCTGGGAAGCACTGGCTGCTTGGATTCCACCTGCCCACACTGACCAACTCCCTGAATGCCACTTCCTTTGATTTCTTCCTTACCTCTCACCATCTCTCCCTCCTTTTTCTCAAACACCTGCCTCCGTGCACCATCTTTGTTTCTTCCTGAGGGGCTGTGGAGCTCTGTTCGAGTGTGGAACTCCTTCCCTGTCCATGCTGCCACGCTGGTGGGATCCCGGAGCTTTTTTTTGTTTGTTTGCTTTCAACTGTTTGTGTGTTTTCTTTTTCTTTTCTCAAGTTGGGAGCCCGTTCTGGCTGGGCAGTGCTGTGTGGCTGGGGACCTACCCCCTCAGCTTGTGCAGACACGCAGAGGGATCCCTGAGAGCATTTCTTTTTTCAAGTTTTTTTTTTTTCTTTTTTAATTTTCTGGGGTTTTTTTTTTTATTTGTTTTGTTTTCTTTTCCTTCTTTTTCCCTTTTTGTCTTTCTTCATTACTCAGTTTCTCATCTCTCTATAGCTTACTTCTATTCCTGTCCCCTGGACATGTGGTGCTGAATACCTCTACGCCTCCTAGCCAGGCTGTACTTCAACACCTGGGAACAACCTCCCCAGACCTCGTAGCCACACCGGTGGGCCCCTGGGAGCTTTGCTGTTCTTTTTTCTTTCTAATTTTTATTTATTCATTCTTTTCTTTTCTTTTCTTCTTCTTCTTCCCTTTTTTGTTTTTCTCCATTTCATAGTCTGTCATCTCTCCACTCCAACAGCAAGCTCTCTTAGCACTCTTTTTCATTTTTTTGTATGTTTTTGGCTCCTGTTCCTCTCTACTCTCTCCCATACCCATCTTAGCTCCACACATCACAATCTCCCGCCTCCATCCTGCCTACCTGCACCATGCACTTAACATCACACCACCAAGCAGCACAGGCATGGCCTACCAGAACCTGCCCTGCACTGATTACCGACCCACCCTGGTGGCTGTATAAGTGCCACAAACAACCCATCCCAGCAATTCCTCTTCAGCTAGACCTGCCCTGCTGTACCATATCTGGGTGACTGACCCTGCCAATTGGAGGAGGCAAAAAATATCATGCCCATGGACCAGCAAACAACAAAGAACACAGAGCCCGCCTGCTCAGACATAGCCAAATTTAAAAAAAAAAAAAGACAAAACAAACAAATCTACAATCAATAAATGAGAAAAGTAACTACCAAATGCCCCAAAGACAACAGACAATATCAAAACATTTACAAAAACAGGACAGGATGGTTCCAGTAGGCATCCAAAATGAAATACCAGATGACTTTCCAGTAGAAGAAAAGGCACTAGAACTACCTGATAGGGAATTCAAATCTCTAATACTCAGAATTATCCAAGAGTTGAATCAAAAAGCCGACAAAAATGAGGAAAAAATAGACAAATTCATGGAAAATACAGACAAAAAAATGGAAGAATTCAGGAAAATACTGTAGGAACAAAATGCCAAAATAAATTCACAACTAGGAATTATACAAAAACAACAATTAGAAATCCAAAAGATAAACAACAAGATTTCAGAAATGGACTGTGTCATAGAAAGGCTGAAGAGTAGATCTGAAATGGTGGAAGACAGGATCAGTGGAATTGAAAACAAACACTTGGCTACAACTCTGTTTGAGGAAAAATAAGAAAAAAGAATGAAGAAAAATGAAGAGACCCTGAGAATTATGTGGGATACAATCAAAAGCAAAAATCTTCGAGTGATTGGAGTTCTAGAACGGGGGAGAAAACAGAAGACACAGAGTGGATCACCGAAGAATTGCTGACAGAAGACTTCCCCAATATTATGAAAGATGAAAAGCTGACCATCCAAGAAGCTCAATGAACCCCATATAGGATAGACCCCAAAAGAAAATCACCAAGGCATATCATAATCACTCTCGCTAAAAACAAAGACAAAGAGTCCTGAGAGCAGCTCAAGCAAAACGAAAAGTCACATACAGAGGAGTAACAATAAGACTAAGCTCAGATTATTCAGCAGAAACCATGCAGGCAAGAAGGCAATGGGATGACATATATGAAACTTTGAAAGAAAAAACTTGCCAGCCAAGAATAATATATCCTGCAAAACTCTCATTCAAATATGATGGTGATATTAGGTCATTTCCAGATAAACAGAAATTAAGGGACTATGTAAAAACCAAACCAAACTTACGAGACTTATTAAAGTGTCATGGATTGAATTGTGTCCCCCAAAAAATGTGGGTAGCAACTTGGCTAGGTCATGATTCCTAGTATTGTATGATTGTGTAATCTGATGTGATTTCCTTATGTGTTGTAAACTCTACCACTATGATGAGATTATATGTGATCTCCTCATATGTTATAAATTCTATCACTGTGATGAGGTTTTATGGATGAGGCTGACAAGATTAGTGTCTTAATGCAATCTCTTTTGAGATATAAAAGAGAGAAGTGAGCAGAGACACATGGGAACCTCATACCACCAAGAAAGCAGTGCTGGGAGCAGAGCACATCCTTTGGACCTGAGGTTCCTGTGCTGAAATGCTCCCAGACCAAGGTAAGACTGAGGCATCACAAGGACCTTTCTCCAGAGCCGACAGAGAGAGAGAGACTTTTCCTGGAGCTGATGCTCTGAATTTGGACTTGTAGCCTACTGGACTGTGAAGACAATAAATTTCTCTCTGTTAAAACCATCCACTTGTGGTATTTCCGTTGCAGCAGCACTAGATGACTGAGACATAAAGGAAGTCCTTCAATCTAAGAACAAACAATATCAGACCACAGGCTGAATATAGGACACAGGATTGTACTAGCCGGATACCAACCTAGGAAATGAACTCTTAAGGACTATGCAAAACCAAAAGAATTACAAAAGGGAACCAGAGAGGTTAAGCTGTAAATGACAACAGCATCAGAACAATAAAAGAGGGAATAAACAGTGTAGATATAGAACCTTGTAATGGAGAGGAAGTTAAACAATACCAAGTAATAATAGACTGGTTCAAATCTAGGAAGATAAGGGTAAACTTCACGGTAACCACAAGGAAAGTTAACAAACCTACTCATCAAAATAAAGAAGAAAAACATAAAGTCTCAGTAAAAACAAAACCTACAAAAACAAAAGAAATTAAAAAAAAAAAATCCACAAACAAAAGGAACTCAGCACAGGAGAGTAAGAGGAACAAAACTGGAGGACACTATGCTGAGTGATATAAGTCAATCACAAAAGGAAAAATATTGTACAAGACCTCTAACTCATGTAAAAGTTTACACACAAAAAGAAACAATCTTTCTTGATTACGAGGGATGGGAGGAGTGGGGGTGAACTAAATAGATAAGTGATAACTTTGGTGAAGGGTAAGACAGTACACAACACTGGGGAAGCCAGCACAACTTGTACAAGGAAAGGTCATGGAAGCTCCATAGACACTTCCAAACTCCCTGAGGGACTGAATTGCTGGGCGGATGGCTGTGGGGACCATGGTCTTGGGGAACATCTAGCTCAATTGGCATAACACAGTGTACAAAAACGATGTTCTACATTCTACCTTGGTGAGTAGCGTCTGGGGTCTTAAAAGCCTGTGAGCACCCATCTAAGATACTCCACTGGTCTCACCCCTTCGGGAGCAAGGGAGAATGAAGAGAACAAGATACAAGGAAAAGATTAGTCCAAAGGACTAATGGACCACAGCTACCACGGCCTCCACCAGACTGATTCCAGTACAGCCAGATGGTGCCCAGCTACCACCACTGACTACTCTGACCAGGATCACAATAGAGGGTCCTGGACAGAGCTGGAAAAGGATGTAGAACAAAATTCTAACTCACAAAAAAAAGACCAGATTTACTGGCCTGACAGACTGGAGAAACCCCAAGAGTATGGCCCCCGAACACCCTTTTAGCTCAGTGTTGAAGTCACTTCGTAAGTTCACTCTTCAGCCGGGGATTGGACAGCCTCATAAAACAAAACAGGACTAACGAGGCACAGCAGTCCAGGGAAAAGGACTAGAAGGCAGGAGGGGACAGGAAAGCTGGTGATAGGGAACCCAAGGTTGAGAAGGGACAGTGTTGACATGTCATAGGGTTATTAACCATTGTCATAGGGCAATATGTGTACTAACTGTTTAATGAGAAACTATTTGTTCTGCAAACCTTCGTTTAAGGTACAAAAAAAAAAAAAAAGAATTATCTATGTGAGATTAAATTGATAACAGCAACTCAAAAGGTTTGATGGGAAGCCTAGGGGACAGTGAGTTGAAGATAATGGTGAAGGAGTTATTTGGAAAAGGATAGTCAGAACAGCAGCACAACTGGAAGAATGTAATCGATGTCACTGAATTGTACATATAGAAACTTTCAAAATGGTGTAACTTTGGCTATGTATATTTTCACCAAAAAAAAGTTCCTCAAGGTCGAGAAGGGAGAGTGTTGACATGTCGTTGGGTTATTAACCAACGTCATAAAACAATGTGTGTACTGGCTGTTTAATGAGAAACTATTTGTTCTGTAAACCTTCATCTAAAGTACTATAAAAAAAATTTAAAAAAAGAAAAAGAAAACCCAGTGGAGCATAGTTCTACTCTGACACACATGGGGTCTCCATGAGTCAGGGTCAGTTTGACCCAACTGATAACTGGGCACTATTTTCAGTCAGTTGCTCATATGAAGACATTTTGACCTGCCTTCCCAGTGAGGTGTGAACTCCCTGAGGGCAAGGAACATTTCTTCCATATGCCTAAAAGTACTCAATACTTACTTATTGTATTAAATTTAAAATTTAATGTCTTTCTCCAAATCCTACCCGATTTTTTCTCCCTTTCAAGAAACGGAAGAAGGCAAAGAGAGAAAAAGGGAAAGAAGTAAATTAAAGTGGGTTGGAAAGCATTTTTAATACTCATTTTTAACACTGCTATTGGTGCAGTGCTTAAGTGTTCGGCTGCTAACCAAAGGGGTGGCAGTTGGAATCCACCAGCTGCTCCTTGGAAGCCCTATGGGGCAGTTCTACTCTGTCCTATAGGGTCGCTATGAGTCGGAATCTACTCATTGGCAGTGGGTTGTTTGGTTTTGTATTGTGTAGAAAAGGATGCATTTTTATAAAATACATCTACATCATCTTACACATACGTCCATTACTGAAACCTAGGCTCATCCGGGCATACTAATACTGTGCTTGTCCAGGATGTTCACCATGCCTTAGCAGAAATGAGGTTTCATCAGAGGCCTGGGTGAGCAGGAGACCCATTGTATAGTGAAAACTTACCCAAATCGTGAGACTGGCTTTTCAGTGTCACCCAGAAAAAGAATTTGCATTCCCTTAAGGATCTTCCTCCGCAAACTCACAAATTGTTTAGAGTGTTGGTTCGAAGTGTGTGGTGTTTTCATAATGGGCACCCTTTGGGGCCCGTAAGAAGATTCCAATTACAAAAAGCCAGGGTGGTAATGGCAGGCTTTGGCTGGCCTCCCTTTGGTGGAGGCCTCCTTTGAGCTCATGGCTGGTCCCTCTGGCAACAAGTACATAATAATGACATTGCCTGTGGTGCTATGGATACCAGATTTAAAGGGCCAGAGACCATTAATCACAAACCTTATCCTACCTCTTAGGCTGCCAGCAGCAATGACAAAGGGAAAGAAAACTTTAAGGAGGCCTGGTCCTTCACTTTGCAAGTAAGGAAGAAGCCTGGGAGACTTAAAGGACCCTCCCAAGGTCATAACTAAGAGTTAAGGACGCGGTCACCTGAATTCCAATCTGGGGGTCCTTTCACCTCAGCTTCCCTGAGCCTTGATCCAACTTCCTTAGATGGGCTAAAAAATAAATAAATAAATAAAAAGTTTCCAGGATTGGGTACTACATCTATAAAACGTGAAGCTTCTTTTCTCGTCATAGAATCTCAAATGGTAAGAGTGGAGGAGGCCGAGGCCTGTCTGAGGTACCAGCACCTTTGGCTATTACCAAAGTAATGGTAATACTTTGGGAGTGGTTGCTACCAGAGGCTCGACTTTGGAGGAAAAAACAATTCACATCTTAGCCCAAAGTGCCACATCACCTAGGACTGGGCGCAGGAGTTTCTTTGACTAATGAGAGACAGGAGGCCCCAGTGTGCTTTGAAATTAGGCCCCCTGGCATCCCCTCGGGAAAGGACGATGGCTATAGGAATTGCTGAATCGTTACTGGGTTTCTCTTCTGCAAACAGATCAACAATAGCCTCATGCTCAAGGAAACAACTATGCTCCAGTGTCAGGCCTAGAGCCTCTTGGTTTGTGGCAAGTCTTTTAGAAAGATAAAGTCTAACTTCATTCATTTTAGCTAAAACAATATGCAGTGATATTTTTCTAGCCTCCACAATATAAAAGAGCCCTGGTGGCACAAACGGTTCAGTGTTTGACTGCTAACCGAAAGGTCGGCGGTTCAAAGTCACCCAGCAGCTCCACAGGAGAAAGACCTGGCTATCTGCTTCCATAAAGATTACAGCCTAGAAAACTTTACGGGGCAGTTCTGCTCTGTTACATGGGGTCGCCATGAGTCAGCATCGACTGAACAGCACACAGCAATAACAAAACACAAAACATGGTACGTGGCTGTAGCTCTTAATACACTGCAAGCCGTTTTGACCCAACAGCTACTACTACACAATTTCTAGGAGAAAGTTGATCCCCTACAAGGAAAAGAAAGAAAGAAAACTCTGGTTATCAGAATCATATATCTGTCTAAAAATAAAAAAAGTTGAGTTAATGGCACAAGGAACCCTGAAGAAATTGAGGAATCACCTCTGTCAAGCATATCGAGGCGAGAGAGGCCTTAAGGCTTCTGGGCTTTCTTCAAACAGGAAGCCATTGGGTAGGAGCTGGAGAGATCCACTTCCATGTGAATAGCACTGACTGCTGACCACGATAGGACAGAAGCATGTGTATGTCAAGGGCCTTTTCTTAGACAAGAGGCAGCATAGCACTTTCTCGCTTCCCTCTTTCAACTTGAACGTGAGTTCTACCTAACAGAAATCCTACCTGACATAACCTAGAAGTGCTTACTCCTTACTCCATAGAGGACAATGAAATTCTCTATTGGTAGCATTTTTTCACATCTATAGAAAGACATCATGCTTGGTAAAGAAGACGGTCAGTGAAGAAGAGGAAGACCCACAACAAGATGGATTGACACAATGGCTTCAACAATGGGCTGAAGCATAACGACGATCGTTGAGGATGGCAACAGGACTGGGCAGTGTTTTGTTCTGTTGTACATAGGGTTGGTATGAGTCAGAACCGACTCGATGGCACCTAACAACAACATACTATTACTATTCATAATGAAGATCCTAAAGATCCTTTGAAAGATCCCAAGGTATATCCAGAATCACGGCCAAACGACTCTGGAACTTGTAGCAGAGTGAGCACATCACAAAGGAAATTGTTCATCCCTCTCAATAAGGGCCCCTGACTTGGTTGTGCAAGGAAGCATGCTCTCTTTGCACTATAGATGACAGTGTAATCCGCTTCCCCAGAGCCACACAGGTAGCGGGGAACATTCCATAACTGTCCCTAAAGCATAGCTGAGAAGCCACCAGGGTCTTGGCAGGACACCATAGTAGATCCAACCAGGTCATTTGACAAGAGTTTAACAAAGGACTGATTTTTAAGGGTGTGGGCAAGCCTTAAGGAAACCCACTAGGGAGAGGGCAGTACCACTGGGCAGTCTTTAAAAAAACAGTTGCTGTCCAGGCGACTCTGACTCATGACAACCCCGATTCATGGCAGCCTCATGTGTGTCAAAGTAGAACTGTGCTCCATAGGGTTTTCAATAGCCAATTCTCTGGAAGTAGATCACCAGGCCTTTCTTCCAAGGTACTCTGGGTGGCTTCAAACAAACATTTCAGTTAGCAGTTGGGCGCATTAAACAATTGCACCACCTAGGGACAACTTGGGCAGTATTAGCAGCACTTTACTACCCGAGCCTGAAGGGCAAAGGGAGACAGTGATTTTTTGAACCCAGAGAGGGTATCTGTATGGTAAGGGCTGCCTGGCAGGAGCAGTGATCTTCCAGATGGGGACCTGGCAGTGAAGGCGGGTAGTGGTCACTAGGAGAGCTCGGGGGTTGCTGACCACACCGGTGACACTCTCAGGGGGTGACACCAAAATGGCTATCTATAAAATCTTTCAGCAGAAATTTATTTTTAATTAAAAATTCCATGTAGTTATAACAACAGAAACATTTTTCATAAGCCCAGTTTACATGTATCAATATACCTACAATGCTAAAACTTTATGCTTATTTACTTTTTGAACCTTCTAATGCTCTCCAGAGCCCTGGTGGAGTAGTGGTTAGAAGCTCGGCTGCTAACCAAAAGATCAGCAGTTCAAATCTACCAGCTGCTTCTTGGAAACCCTATGGGGCTGTTCTACTCTGCCGTATATGGTCACTATGAGTCCAAATTGACTCCATGGCAACTTTTTTTTTTTTTTTTTTTTAATGCAGTCCAGTCAAAGGTGTCGTTATTACCCAATTACAGTGATGCTTTGAATCTTGTGGTTTCGTCTGCACGTGTTATAAGCATGCGCTATTGTGTTCATTGCAGCTGGTATTTTTATAGTTGCTGATTTTGTCCAACTTTCTGGTGTTTTAGCTGCAATATTGTGGTAATTAGCATGAGGGAGTGACACCATGAATTACTGCACTGGGTGGCACCAACCCTAGTGACACCACTGAGGCAGTGAATAAATATTTGCTCAGACCTCGCTCCCTCTGAGCTTGGGCCCATGCCGCTCAGGGGAACAGGAGTCTAGTGATGCAGCCATGTGGATCTGCTCCCAGGGCACAGAACAGGTTGAGGGTGAGTCTGGAGGGGCAAACAGAAGATATCGGGCACAACTGGCAATTTTCGCTGCTTTTGGCCACAGGGTTATAATCTAGGCTGGGCCTCTTCAGAATCTGAAAAATGCACTTTTTCTGCCTCACAAGCCTTGCCTCTGCCTTCTGATATAAAGAGAACATTTTGAACAGAAAATGGAATGGGCTTCATTGTGATTTCTGATGATAAGACATTGTGTTGACCTTTTGAGCTGCAGCCACATATTAGGTAATAACTCGGAATAACAGCCCTTAATGATGCCTTAGTCTGTTCTTGAGATTTTACTGACAGCTGCCTGCTTGTCATTATTGTAGCCAGTACAAATTTCACAGTGTGCAAAAACAGAAGTTTCTCTATTTTCATATAATTAAGTGTAATTTCTGCCTTGAGCCTCCATGCTGCCTCAAAGCAGAGAAAATCTATTCACTATCAGATAAACTCATTAAAATTCAGTCATTTCTTAGTCAATTCAAGTTTATAATTTGTCTCAATTGGGTTTAAACTCTATTTTCTTTTTCACTCTCCCTTCTTTGCTGGAATTGAATCTCAGCCCTCAAGCATTTATCCACAGGTCTGCTTCTGCTCTGGGCATAGTAGATGTCAACCTGCTATTGTCAAGTCGATCCTGACTCATGGCCACCACATGTTACAGAGTAGAACCAAGCTCCATAGGGTTTTCTTGGCTGTAATCTTCTTGTGGTGGTGGTGGTGGTTGAGGATATGCAGAGCAATACATACACCAACTGTTTCTACATGTACAATTCGGTAATGTTGATTACATTCTTCCAGTTGTGTAGCCATTCTCACCCTCCTTTTCTGAGTTGTTCCTCCCCCATTAACATAAACTCACTGCCACCTAAGATTCCTATCCAATTCTTTTGAGTTGCTCTTGGTTGTAATCTTTACGGAAGTAGATTGCCAGGCCTTTCTTCCTCCGAGCCACTGGGTAGGTTCAAACTACCAACCTTTAAGTTAGCAGCTGATTACCAACTGCTTGTGCCACCTAGGGGCCTTAGTAGATGTCAAGTGTCCCTTAAAAGGTGACCTGGCTGGTCCATGGGACCACAAGGGTGTTCCCGTTAATTCGCTCCTTTGAGAATGCAGCTACATCCGAGCTTCTCGCCTGATTCACGGTGGGGATTACTCACACCTCATCCAGGCTGACCCACTGGTGCGCCGTCTTCATCTGCTAAATTTTGTACTTCACCAGCAGCCTTCAGGACCCTGTGGCACCCTCCTGTGAGTGACCTGTGGGAAACTGGACGGCCAGTCTCCCATCCTTTTGCACCTAGACATGCCACACCACCATTTCCACTCAGCCACCTCAAGATGGCATGAGCCATTTCTTGCCAAGACTCGCCAGCCTGCTGTTTCTCCCCAGCCTGGCTGCGGCCCAGGAAAAGAGGCTTAAGCACCCTGTTCTCTCAGGGCCCCCAGACGAGGCCTTGGGGGTCACAAGTGGGGCACAGAGAGCCCACAAACTCACATATGATCCTGTGGTTTCTCCAAACTCTTTCACCATAGCTAGTGGAGGAGGGGGAAACTGGTCTCTCTGCTCCCATACCATTCCAGGCCTTTTCTGTCATACTCGGGTGGAGCCTTGGAAGTTAGAAGTCAATAATCATTGACTTTGTCTCAGGTGCCACACTGAGCTGCTTCCCCAAAAATATTGGCTGGCATGACTGTGAGGAAAAGTGCTTGAGGTGCACTAAAGAAGTTTGATGAGTGTAAGCAGAGAGAAAAACGCATCCATTAACATTCCCCATACCATTCTACTGCAGTATAGTCTGGCTCATTTCCATTTACTCTCTTACCTTGTGAGGTGCCAGTACCAGTTGTTGTTGAGTCAATTCAGACTCACGGCTACTCCAGTAGAACTGTGCTCCGTAGGGTTTTCAATGGCTGAATTGAAATGACTGTATGGAAGTAGACTGCCAGGCCTTTCTTCCAAAGTGCCTCTGGGTAAACTTAAACTTCCAATATTTTGGCTAGCAGTTGAGGTACAACCAACAGTAATTACACTAATTTTATTTCATGATGGAAGTGGGTTCAGAAGAAAATTCTAAAAGAGATTGCTTTAAAAGTATTTTTGGGAAATAGCTACTTGTTGAAATGCATGTTTACCGTCACCCTAATGCCCTCACCCACACCCTTTCCCCACTGCTTGTTTGGGCATGCAAATCACTGAAGGATGGTGAAAAAATTAGTCTGTTAACAATTGCACCTCCTATCCTCATACCCTTCAAAGCTCTTCTCTCACTTACATGCTTACTTACACATTTTCAAATCATCTTCTCAGGTAAATCCCATTAGTTTACCATTTCATGACCCAAAAGAAACTACTGTATATCATCCAGTTCATTTCCATTTTGAGACCTTTTGAAACAACAAAACCAGTCCTAGGACTCATAAGAGATAGCATGATTCACAGCTATCCATCTAGAAATGTGTCCACTGGCTTCGTTTCCTGTTTCAGAGACAAAGTTCAGTCAAGTCAAAACACGTCTTCCCATTCCATGGAAGCCCAGCTTTTAAAAACAATAGCTTTCTAGATGTAAATTAATCAAAGTATTTTACAAAGTATAAACTTATCCTTTCTAAATATGGCAGCAAAGATAAAAATTATAAATAAAAATTGATAGTTGATTACATAAAAATGAAAACTTACGTACCCATTCCCCCAAAATCGTAAACAAAAGGTAAAAGGAAAACTAAAAAAAAAATACTGGCAACACATATGACCAGGCAAAATGTTAATATCCTTAATATAGAAAGACCAATGAAAATTTAAAAAACAAAGATAAAAACTCATTTTTTTTAAATAAGCAAAGGATCTATATGGGTAATCCCTGAAAGAAAATATGCAAATGACCAACAAAACATACACTTTAAAAAATAAATCAGTAAATACAAATTAAAATGATGCCATTTTTTCCTCTTTCAAATCAACAGGTTTTTTAAAAGAATAATATCCAGTGCTGGCAAGCTTGTGAAAAAGCAGATACATTTTCCCACTGCTTCTGCGACTGCAAACACATGTGTTCTTTCTGAAGAGTGATTAAACATTTTGTAGTAAAGCCTTAAAAATGTTTATATGTAACATGTACAAAATGTGTGGTAACTTACTTCCAAAAGTACAGTATGGAAAGAGATAAAAATGGTACTCTACAGTGGAGAAACCTAACAAAGACTACTTCTTTGTGATTGAGGTCAACCTCAACAGTCATAAATCATGTTGCGAGTATGAACCCTTGATATGACATGATGAAAATGACACTTCTGTGTCTTTCTCCCCAAAACCCATAAATCTAGTCTAGTCATGAGAAGTTCAAATCCATCAGCCGCTCCTTGGAAACCCCATGGGGCAGTTCTACTCTGTCCTATAGGGTCGCTATGAGTTGGAATTGACTCAATGGTAATGGGTTTGGTTTTGGTTTTGTTTAGTCATGAGAAAAATATCAGCCAAATTCCAACAGTGGGACATTCTACAAAATACTTGACCTGTACTCCACATAACTGTCAAGGTCATAAAAAATATGGAAAGTCTGAGAAACTGTCACAGCCAAGAGGAGCCTAAATCAACATGAAGGTTAAATGTAAGGTGGTGTCCTGGATGGATCCTGGACCACAAAAAGAATGTCAAGTAAAAACTAAGGGAATCTGAATAAAGTGTGGATGTTAGTTAATAATAACACATCAATATTGGTTCATTAACTATAATAGATGTACCATACTAATGTAAGATGTTAATAATGCAGGGAAACTGGGTGCCAGGGAAGTATATGGATACTCTCTGTATTATCTGCTCAATTTTTTATGTAAATCTAAAACTGTTCTATAAAACAAACTCTATCAATTTCTAAAAATGTTTGTATTTATTGGCTTGAAATTTATCCTAAGAAAAGAAGCACAAAGATGGGCAAAGTAATTGTCCACAAGGCTATTTTAGCATTATTTATGATAGAAATAACCTAAATATTCAATGAGAAAAGTCTGGCCAAAGACAGCATCTTTCCTCTATTCAGTGGAATATTACATGGTCATTGAAAATTCTATAAAGAATATTTTATTATGACTATAGCTTTCTGATATATTAAGAGAAAAACTAAGTTATAAATTGTATGTACAGTAAGATCTTGTCTTTATTGATAGATATTAATAGAGAGATAGAGATTCACTTTTATTTTCTTTTGAGTTTATCTATATTTTCTAAATTTTTACATGGCATATATTATTTTATAATAAAGAAAATTTTGTTGTTTTTAAAGATAATATCAAAATAAATTGTACTCATTAAATCCTCCAGTATATATGAGTATTAAGTCTCTCAAAAAATCCCTAAATTGCTTTTATTGAACTTGTTTTCAATGATCCAACCTTTCATTAATTACATCTGTAAAATTTCTAGCCCAAAATTATCTAAAAAGATGTAGGACAATATTTTTATTGAGAAAAAGAAACAAAACTTGAATTACTAAGATTTTCAGTTCACAATACAGAAACTGAGTTAGTTTTTGCAAGATCTTTGATAATATAATACTTGAGGTTAGCTCTCTTTTTACATTTCCCTTTGGCTAGTTTGGGAAGAAAGATTTGATTTTTACAGTTTTAGCCTATTACTGCAATTCTACACAATTATTTTGCCTCATATAGGATATAATGAAGAAAATAAAATTTGCATTTAACTCTCTTATTAATAGGGCAATAGTTCAAAGTTGGTGGACAACACCAGAGGTAGATTGGTTCATTCTTTATATTAGATTGCCTGAGAGTTGGGCAAGTTCTCTTGAGAGAAGTGTCGAGGTATTAATCAATGGCTAATCATGTGGGGATACCAGCCAGCAAGAGAAAGGTATAAACTATTGATGCACACAACAACATGAATGAATCTCAAAATAATTATACCAAACCAAAAAAGTACATACTGTACTATTTCATTTATATAAAATTCCAGAAAATAGAAACTAATTGATAGTGACAGAAAGCAGATCAGCAGTTACTGGGAGGTAGGGTGGGGAGAGGAACAAGGAAATTTTTGAAGATGATATATACATTCACTGTCTTGAGTGTGGTGATGGATAGACACACGCACACACACACACTGTATTTAAATACTTGTGTCCATTATATCTCTATAAAGCTGAGGTGGGGGGAGTTAATCTTGTAGACTGTTCATAAGTTACTAGTAGACATGGCTTATGAGTTCTTAATAATGACCTCCTTCTCTATGCGATGTCAGAAAAAATTAAAAGTATGGGATCATTTGATACACAACAGATTAGAGACATGCTAGTCCTTGGTGGTTTTGTGAGTAGTCATTTTGAAATGCTACCATTGTTGTAAATTAAAACCTGCACAGATCAACTTCTGTTCTGTGTAAATGCCAGAAAGAAATTAAACTAGTCCAGAGTACGTTCCTTTCATAAGACCAAAGTATTTTAATCATCACATTTCTGGGTTCTTATTTAGAATAAGTCTCCTCTGAACATTATTAGAAATAGATGTTGAGTTGAGTTTTGTTGTTTTGTTTTGCTATTATTTTTGCCTTGGTAATCCTAAATTTCCCCCACACATCTGTCAGTTTGTCATACTGTGGTGGCTTACGTGTTGCTGTGATGCTGGAAGCTATGCCACCAGTATTTCAAATACCAGAAGGGTCATGCATGGTGGACAGATTTCAGCTGAGCTTCCAGACTAAGACAGACTAGGAAGAAGGACCTGGCAGCCTACTTCTAAAAAGAAGTGAAAATCTTATGAATAGCATAGGAACATTGTCTAATATAATGCCAGAAGTGGAGCCCTTCGAGTTGGAAGGCACTTAAAATACTACTGGGGAGGAGCTGCCTCCTCAAAAGAGAGTTGACCTTCATGATATGGATGGAGTCAAGCTTTTGGGACCTACATTCGCTGATGTGGCATGACTCAAAATGAGAAGAAACAGCTGCAAACATCCATTAATAATCAGAATGTAGAGTGTACGAAGTATGAATCTAGGAAAATTGGAAATCATCACAAATGAAATGGAATGCATAAACACCAATATCCTAGGCATTAGTGGGCTGAAATGGACTGGTATTGGCCATTTTGAATCAGACAATCATATGGTCTACTATGCCAGGAATGACGACTTGAAGAGGAATGGTGTTGCATTCATCATCGAAAAGAACATTGCAAGATCTACTCTGAAGTACAATGTTGTCAGTGATAGGGTAATAACCACATGCCTACAAGGAAGACCAGTTAATACAACTATTATTGAAATTTACCCACCAACCACTAATGCCAAAGATGAGGAAACTAAAGATTTTTATCAACTTCTGCAGTCTGAAATTGATCAAACATGCAATCAAGATGCATTGATAATTACTGGTGATTGGAACGTGAAAGTTGGAATCGAAGGATTGGTAGTTGGAAAATACGGCCTTGGTGACAGAAATGAAGACAGAGATCACATGATAGAATTTTGCAAGACCAACCACATTGTCATTGCAAATACCTTTTTTCAACAACATAAATGGCGACTATACACATGGACCTCACCAGATGGAATACACAGGAATCAAATTCACTACATCTGTGGAAACAGACAATGGAAAAGCTCAATATCATCAGTCAGAACAGGCCCAGGGGCTGACTGACAAATAGACCATCAATTGCTCATATGGAAGTTCCAGTTGAAGCTGAAGAAAATTAGAACAAGTCCACGAGAGCCAAACTATGACCTTGAGTATATTCCACCTAAATTTAGAGACCATCTCAAGAATAGACTTGACTCTTTAAACACTATTAACTGAAGACCACACAAGTTGTGGAATGACATCTAAGACATCATACTTGAAGAAAGCAAGAAGTCATTAAAAAGACAGGAAAGAAAGAAAAGACCAAAATGGATGTCAGAAGAGACTCTGAAACTTGCTCTTGAAAGTACAATAGCTAAAGTGAAAGAAAGAAATGATGAAGTAAAGAGCTGAACAGAAGATTTCAAAGGGTGGCTCGAGAAGACAAAGTAAAGTATTATAATGAAATGTGCAAAGACCTAGAGTTTGAAAACCAAAAGGGGAGAACATGCTCAGCGCTTCTCAAGCTGAAAGAACTGAAGAGAAAATTCAAGTCTCTAGTTGCAATACTGAAGGATTCTACAGGGAAAACATTAAATAGCGCAGAAAGCATCAAAAGAAGATGGAAGGAATGCACAGAGCCACTACACCAAAAAGAATCGGTCGATGTTCAACCATTTCAGGGGGTAACATATGATCAAGAACCGATGGTACTGAAGGAAGAAGCCCAAACTGCACTGAAGGCATTGGCAGAAAAACAAGGCTCCAGGAATTGATGGAATACCGATTGAGATACTTCAACGAAAGGATGCAGCACTGGAAGCGCTCACTCATCTATGCCAGTAAATTTAGAAGACAGTTTCCTGGCCAACTGACTGGAAGAGATCCATATTTGTGCCCATTCCAAAGAAAAGTGATCCAACAGAATACAGAAATCATTGAACAATATCATTAATATCACACACAAGTAAAGTTTTGCTGAAAATCATTCAAAAGCAACTGCAGCAGTACATCAACAGGGAACTGCTAGAAGTTTAAGCTGAGTTCAGAACAGGACGTGGAACAAGAGATTTCATTGCTGATGTCAGATGGATCATGGTAGAAAGCAGAGAATACCAGAAAGATGTTTACCTGTGTTTTATTGACTATGCAAAGGCATTCGACTATGTGGATCATAACAAATCATGGATAACACTGGGAAGGATAAAAATTCCAGAACACCTAATTAATTG
Organism: Dugong dugon; assembly: GCA_030035585.1. NCBI lineage: Eukaryota > Metazoa > Chordata > Mammalia > Sirenia > Dugongidae > Dugong > Dugong dugon. Next base: position 70,636,815 of record CM057473.1, read on the forward strand.
TGCTGATGAGGAACCTGTACATAGACCAAGAGGCAGTTATTCGAATGGAACAAGAGGGTACTACATGGTTTAAAATCAGGAAAGATGTGTGTCTGGGTTGTATCCTTTCACCATACTTACTCAATCTGTATGTTGAGCAAATAATCAGAGAAGCTGGCATCAGGATTGGAGGAAGACTTATTAACAACCTGCAATGTGTGGATGACAAAATCTTGTTTGCTGAAAGTGAAGAGGACCTGAAGCACTTACTGATGAAGATCAAAGACTACAGCCCTCAGTATGGATTATACCTCAACATAAAGAAAACAAAAATCCTCACAACTGAACCAATGAGCAACATCATGATAAACAGAGAAAAGATTGAAGTTGTGAAGGATTTCTTTTTACTTGGATCCACCATCAACCCCCAAGGAAGCAGCAGTCAAGAAATCAAACAATGCATTGCATTGGACAAATCTGCTGCAAAAGACCTCCCTAAAGTGTTAAAAAGCAAAAATATCACTTTAAGGACTAAGGTGCGCCTGACTCAAGCCATGGTATTTTCAATCACCTCATACGCATGGGAAAGCTGGACAATGAATAAGGAAGACCAAAGAAGAATTGATGTCTTTGAATCATGGTGTTGACGAAGAATACTGAATATACCACGGACTGCCAGAAGAATGAACAAATATGTCTTAGAAGAAAGAAGTACAGCCAGAATGCTCCTTAGAAGTGAGGATGGTGAGACTTTATCTCACACACTTTGGACATGTCATCAGATGGGACCAGTCCCTGGAGAAGGCCATCATGCTTGGAAAAGTAGAGGGTCAGCGAAAAAGAGGAAGACCCTCCAGCGAGATGGATAGACACTGTGGCTGCAACAAAGGGCTCAAGCATAACAACAATTATGAGGACTGCGCAGGCCAGGCAGTGTTTGGTTCTGTTGTACACAGGTTGCTATGTGTTGGAACCAATTTTAGGGCACCTAACAATGACAACTATCCTAAATTTACAAATGAGATGTATTCAAAAAGTTGTGAGTACACGAGAACAATATTTCCTAGAAATAAGGATATAAACTGGAAGGAATTTACTGGTGCCCTATCCCCTTTTCAGCACAGAAAAACCATTCTTGTGAATAAATCTAAAGGGGAATTGAATCTTTGCCATCTGTGCTTCAATCCAAGTGTAATTTGTTGAACTCTTTCAGGAAAAGTTACAGTATTTAAATATGAGGAAAAAATGCACAGAGTCATCTACAATGTTTCAAGGACTCCTTGGCTATTTCTCTCATTGTTGATAACCTGGGAAATTGGGAGACTCCATTCTGACTCACATTCCACTATGAATTCATATTATCTTTCTCCAAATTTTCCACACACACACACAAAGCTTTAAACAACTATAAGAGTGAGACTTTTGTATAACTAACAGCCATCATCTTACCGAAAGCCTAGGGAATATATGTTTAAAAGTAAATGCACAAATAAGTCAAAAGTCAAGAATTCAGGTTCTGCAATTATTTTCCTACAGGGAATTAGCAGAATCACTCCACAATTTATAAGAACATGAACACAACTTTCCCATAGGTCCTTCTGATAACTAACACATGGCTGAGCAGTGATCTAGCAGTTTGGGAAGAATTCTCAATTAATTCCTCCCAGATGGTATTAAACACCTCTCCCTTGTGTTTTCATAAGCTTTGCCTATTGATCTTGTGGAATTTACATTATAGGTTATATAATGGCGTATGTATATGTCTGTCTGTCCCCCTTCCACACTACACCTCCCCCCGCCCCCAACCTCAATAGTCCTGTAAGTTCTCCTAGGTCAAGGACAATGCCTTTTCATCATTGTAATTCTCTGAACCAAATACAGAATAGGCTCTCCATTAAGATGGTTGAATGTTTGAGTAAACAATGATTTTTCCTGTTCTAGCAGCCCCTCACACTAAAAAAAAATACCTGGCAGTGGTGTTTGAAATATATTTTTTAAATTAAGTACACAGCTGAGCTTACTAGAAGGAAAAAAATCTCCAGATGCCAACAGCGCTCTGAAAGTCCAAACAGCAAACATGCTCACTCAGACCGAGGAGGTCTGGGGACTGGGGCTGGAGAGAGGTATTTGACTTAATGGGTAGGGCTTTAATTTTATGGCCACACAGGAACAGAACACAAGGCTTGAGCCTGCATGCAGTGAAAAGTTGATCCTGGGAGACCTGTATAAATCCAGGACACTCAAAAGCTATAACCTCAATGGAAAGAGAATGACCATCCACTGGTCAAGGTGATAGCAAGGAAGCTTGTCTCTGCCCAAGGGCTGGAGGAAAAAAAGATTTCAAAATCTCAACCCTATACTACATCCAGTTTCAGAGTTTAGATTTAAAGAACCACACATTATAGGAATGAAAATTGGCCTTGGGCTGGTAGTTACATGGGGCACATGGCAAATGAAAACAAAACCACTCTGGAAGAATGCTACCACAGCAAAGCCACGCAGGAATCTCACATTTTAAAAAATTCCACCTGATAAAAAGCACATAATCAAAACTTACAAAACACACAGAAGATAATGTATCATAATTGGAGTCAGTAGTTGTCCACCAGACTTGGGATATTCAAACAATGAGAAAGAAACTATAAATTAAGTATGTTTAAAATTATTAAAGTGATACATGGAAAAATGTTTAAGCTGTAGAAAGAATAAGACTCTTATAAATGGAAAGCATAGTCACTGAAATTAAAAATATTTAGATACAACCAAAAACGCAATTTGTGAGTAGGAAGAAAGACCTAGGAAATTATTTAGAATGCAACCACAAAACCAAACCAAACCCATTGCCAGCGAGTCAATTCCGACTCATTGAGACCCTGTAGAGCAGAGATGGTGAAGTTATCAGAGATTAAGAGGTATGAGAATGGAATCAGAATGTACAACATACATTTAATATAGTTATAGAAGAGGAGTAGAATGAACAGCAGAAAGGTACTAATTGAAGAAAAATAATTTTCCAGAATTAACAAGTAACTTTCATAGTCACAAAACACTGCAAATCCTAGACAGGGTAATTTTTTAAAAATCTGCATCCAGCGATATCATCTTGAAACAGCGGAACACCAAATTCAAAATGACAAATCTTAAATGGAACTAGAGAGAAAAGATGGGTGGCCTTCAAAGACACAAAAATAGACTGACAGCAGATTTCTCAACAGCAGTAATAGAGGCCAGGAGGAAATAATGGTTAATATATTAAATGTGCAGGTGAAAAAAACTATCAACAACTATACTATTATCCAAGACTGCAAGCTAAATAACAATATTTTCAGACAAATATTGAGAGTTTACTATTCACAGACCCTCACTGTAAGAACTACTAAAATACACACTTCAGGAAAAGGACACTGAACCCAGAAAGTAAAAATTGGATGAAAAAAAAAAAAAATCAGTGAACGTGAAGATAACTGCTGTGTTAAGGTCAGGAGAGCACAAAGGTATAATCTAACTACAGTTCATATTATTTCATTTAAATACAAGCCAGATGAATAAATCTGAACCAATATAAGGACCAGAAAAAGAATTCCATGTTACAGGTTTGAGATTAGGGTTCCTCACCTGGGCAGTGAAAATAGTTACCACACTCACTGCTAACTTAAAGGTTGGAGGTTCAAGTCCACTCAGAGGCACCGTGGAAAAGTCCTGGTGATCTACTTCTAAGAAATCAGCCACTGAAAACCCCATAGAACTTACTTCTACTCTGACACACATGGGGTCTCCATGAGCTGGAATTGACTCAGGAGCAACTGGTTTTTAAAAATCACCAGTAAGGTGGGGATGGCAGTCAAACACTGGGTACCACACTTGGACATTACTGCTATGAAGGAAAAAACCTTGCTTCCTGTTATGGCTATGCTATTGCAGAACCACATGCTTCACTATGAGAATGTTAGTGCCAAAAGAAACCTGAGGGATTATCTACGTCAAAAGACAATTTACAGGAAAGCCCAATCCATTAAACAGATAAAAGTGGAGGTGCTTGGTTAAAGGTGGGGTGTCCCTCATAGGCCCATCTAGGACTCCTTAGTACAGAGATTGAAAATCACTGACCTATTTTAACCCCCTCATTTTGAAGTTATTACGACAAGCAGTCTGATACTTTGCAAAAATCTAGAGCCCTAGAGTCAACCAAGTCTGAAATTTAAATCTTAGTTTGACCACTTTCAAAATATCTGTTCCTGCCACAGACATTGGCTTGTCAAGTAAGTCTTGCATATTCAGTCCCTCCCTTCTTCAGCCACTTATGCCACAGGCTAAGCGTGCATGGTTACATCTATATGCATTTCTGTTAAGGACTTTTCTCTGAGAAATAGCTGCATTGGGGAAGAAGAGTCAGCAAATTCATGAATTGAGCTTTGATTTACATCTATAGACTGTTTTTGCTATTTATCTTTTTGTTAAAGTAAGAGATCATTGCCTTAATTATAAACACCATGTTTCTTCCCCTAAATGCTGCAGAACAGTTTAGCACAGAAAATGTTTATAATGTGTTAAGTGAACAAGGATAATACAATGGCATGTATATTATGATGAGCAACTATGTAAAATACATGTACAAGAAGAAAAGGGTAGAAAGTAATAAGCAAAAACAAATTACAAAGGTTGTAAAATTCAAACATGCTTATGAAATGCAAATATTTTTGCTGAAATCAACACAATATCTTACTTTAAAATACTTCTGCAAATAGAATTATAATCCATACATTTTCTATTTGTTTTCCCCTTATAGAGACTTTAATCAGTAGTTAATATGAAGCCACTTTACATTTCGAATTCCCTAGCCCCAACCACCATCCCAGCAAGCTAGAGTCCTGGGAGGTGGCCGCTGAGGGGTAGAGACCAGGAGTCTGGGCTGAGGTTAGAAGGAGTGTAGCATGAGACTTTCCTGTGGGATCTAAGGTTCAGAGCTGAGGGTTATCTGAAAATCTCCATCCAGGGACAAAATCAAAACCAATTACCATCCAGCCAAGCCATTCACCCATTGGGACAAGCCAGAGACAGAGAAGGATTGGAGGGGCAACCTCGAGGACTTCTTTGGACTGCAGAGCAAATCTGAAGTTGCTTCTCATAAGACTCCTGCAGCCTTCCTCTTGGTAATGGGCTGTGACTGAATAGTCCATAATGGGTTGAGCTGTCAAGCCCATGTAAAACTTGAAATACATTATAAAAATAATGTAGCAGGAATAACACAGGCTTTGAGTCAGAGAGACCAAGGTTCAAATTGCAGATCAGGCATATGCTAATTTCATGACTGAAGTTCCTGGGTAGTACAAGTGATTAATGCACTCGGCTACCAACCAAAAGGTTGGCTGTTCAAGTCTACCCAGAGGCACCTCAGAAGAAAGGCCTGGTGATTATCTACTTCTGAAAAACCAGCCATTGAAAATCCTGTGGAGCACAGTTCTACTCTGACACACATGGGGTCTTCATGAGTCAGAGTTGGCTCAATGGCAACGTGTTTTAGTTTCATGAATTGAGCCAATAATCTAAACTTTCTCAGCCTCACTTTTCTCATCTAGAAACACAGATGTGGCAGTGGAGGCTACTCAATCACCAAAAATTGCAGTTTCCCTTCCATAGTGTAGAGATGAACCTGGGAAGCAGCTATTCTGCGAGGATGGCATTTCCCTGCCCTTTTGCATCTATGTGGGGCCATGTGACAAGTCCATGGCATTAGAATGGCAATGATGGGTGTTAACTCCAGGCCAGCAGTCAAGTATCTGATATGCCTTCCCTAGTCTCTTTCCCTTCTGCTTGGAACCCACGTATTAGAGAGAGTGTTTCAAGATGGAAGGGCCTGGATCCCTGAGTCACCACTTGGAGGAGAGCTGTTTAAGAGAGCATCCCAACTGGAAACTTCTACATTGGCACTGGAGAAACAATAAAAGTCACTGAGATTTTGGGTTTGTTTGTTACAGCAGTTGGCCTACTCTAAGGTAAATACCTAATTTATAGGTAAGAATTGAACCTATTTGAATAAAACTGTTTCTCTTATTATCATATAAAAACAACAGGATGAACTTTTGCCAAATTTGGAGGGAACATTTGGGATACTTAGATTTCAAATATAGGTTCCATAATTTACATAAAATTTACTTTGGTGGATCCTCAGGGGCACCTCAAAGAGATAAGCCGTCATCCTCCAAAGGTACAATGAGAGGTCCATGTGACTGGACTGCTGACTCAGGCAAAAAGCCACACATACTTAAGCCCCTTAACGCAGACATCCTAAATGTCAGGTGTTGGATTACAATAAAAAATGCTTCTCATATGGGCAACTTGGGCAGATTGCTCTAAGGTATATAACAGGAGCCAAATTATATTTTTTTAATGATAGTTAATTATTCCCCCAAGTAAAGCAAGGGAGCCTAGCTAGTGGAATGATATATGAAAGTGCCGAACACAGTACCTAGAACACAAACATTAGCTCCCTGTTCCTGCCAGCTCACCACAGTAGCTGCTTGCTTATCCCACTGGTGCCTATTCATCCCACATCCAGACCAGGGAATGTGCTGCAGAGAGTATCCCTTTGGATTGGACAGCCCCATAAAACAAAATGGGACTAATGAGGCACAGCAGTCCAGGGACAAGGACTAGAAGGCAGAAGGGGACAGGAAAGCTACTGATAATGAACCCAAGGTTGAGTAAGGACAGTGTTGACATGTAGTGGGGTTGTTAACGATTGTCATAGGGCAACATGTGTACTAACTGTTTAATGAGAAACTATTTTGTTCTGTAAACCTTCACCTAAAGTGAGAATAGCAGCACAACTGGAAGAATGTAACTGAGGTCACTGAATTGTGCGTGTAGAAATTTTTGAAATGGTGTATCTTTGGCTATATATATTTTCACCAAAAGAAAAAAAGGTCGAGAAGGGAGAGGGTTGACATGTTGTGGAGTTGTTAACCAATGTTGTAAAACAATATGTGTACTGACTGTTTAATGAGAAACTATTTGTTCTGTAAACCTTCACCTAAAGTACAATAAATAAAAATAAAGAGTATCCCTTTGGATCTTAAGGACCAGATGTGTCCCAGGCCTTGGAAAGGGGGAATATTTTCTTAGCTTCTAAGGTTCAGGAAGTCCCACTGGTGTAGCTGCTGGAACTTGAGAGATGAGACATTTCTTCAGATTGCTTGAATGACCTTCAGTCTTGGCTCGAAACTGATGCCACATCAGAACCATCTTTTACTGATCAGTTAGTTCAGTACCACATCAAACAAAATGGAGTGAAATGTATTTAACATTCAGAATGGCAAGTACTAGCACCTTAAAAACTTTTCACATGGTTTGACCTACGATACATCCAGGTCTTTATTTTTAAATGTTAATTTTAAAATGCCATCTTGCTCACAATTATGAATTATAAGATGAATAAAGTTGCTTCCCAACTCAAGTGGATCACAGATAACGCTACATCTGTCAAATTAAGCTTGTGACACCTAAACAAGTAAACTGTACCAATAAAAAAACTATTAGCAAAGTAAAACAGGGGAAGGTTAATCTCAATATAGGTTGGAGCTGTCCTCCAAGGAAAAGGATGATTGTTTGAAGTAGTACAACTGGTGCTCAGGTGCCCAGAAAACAAATAACAAGCTTAGGCAATAACATTTCCCACAGATCTTAGTGTAATTAGAGTAGTATAATTCATAGTTTTCTACCAGTCTTTTTGTGGACCTATGCATTCAATACTCTTAGAATCAATGGATCATAAGGTAGGTGTATGTTTAACTTTAAACAGCTTTCCGAAGTAGCTGTCCCATTTTACATTCCCACTCAAAATCATCTTTATTATTATTATTTGATGCAATCTCAGTCTCAGTATAAAAAGAAAGAAAAAACAAAAGTTGGTCTTAAAGAAAAATGAGTGGCACCCTCAAAAAACTAAAAATAGAACGACCATATGACCCAGCAATTCCACTCCTAAGTAGATACCCAAAAGACTTGAAAGCAGAGACTCAAAAAGAGACTTGTATACCAATGTCCACTGCAGTATTATTCACAATAGCCGAAAGGTGGAAACAACCTAAATGTCCATCAACAGATGAATGGATAAACAAAATGTGGTACATATATACGATAGAATACTACTCAGCCAGTAGGAGAAATGAAGTCTTGACACATGCTACAATATGGATGGAGCTTGAAAACATTATGCTGAGTGAAATAAGTAGATCACCAAAGGACAAATTTTGTAAGGCCTCGTTTATATAAAAAAACAAGAAAAGGCAAATGTATAAAGTTTATTAGTGGTTACCAGGGTAGGAGGGAGGGGAAAGGGAAGGTTAACGGTGATGGAAAAATCGCTTTGCTTAAGGGTAGGGTTGCACAGCCAATCATTGTAACTGCTGTCAGTAAGTTGTAACCTGTAAAAAGCTGAATTGGCAAAAGTTGTGTGATAGATATATTTGCAATAATGACCAAAAAAAAAAAAAGAGTAGCTGCTAAGCCTGCTTACATACAACCAAATACTTCATGTGATTTTGTTCCTTGGTTTGGAGGTTTAGGGTCATGGTTTCATGGGACATCTCAGTTAATTGGCCTAATAACATGTTTAGTGCTTCTGTTCTATCTTGTAGTTTGTGGTGTAGTGCCTGGGATCTTAAAAGCTTGCAAGCAGCCATCCAAAGCACAGCAATTGGTCTCTGTTCACCTGTAGCAATAGAGGAAAAAGGGGGTCAGGAATAGGAGGAGGATATGGAATGTGTGACTAATTGCCTCCAACAACTGCCACCTTTGCCATGAGACCAGAAGAACTGGATGGTACCCAGCTACCACCACTGAACATTTTGATAAAAAATTCTATAGAACCCTGATACCAAAGCCAGGTAAATGTGCCACCATAAAAGAAAAGTACAGACGAATATCCCTCATGAACATAGACACAAAATTTCTCAACAAAATTCTAGCCAATAGAATTCAACAACATATCAAAAAAATAATTCATCATAACCAAGTGGAATTCATACCAGGTATGCAGGGATGGTTTAATATTAGAAAAACAATCAATGTAATACATCACATAAATAAAACAAAGATAAAACCACATGATCTTACCAATTAACCCAGAAAAGGCATTTGACAAAGTCCAACACCTATTTCTGATAAAAACTCTCAGCAAAATAGGAATAGAAGGAAATTCCTTGACATAATAAAGGGCATTTACACAAAGCCAACAGCCAACATCGTTCTAAATGGAGAGAGTCTGAAAGCATTCCCCTTGAGAACAGGAACCAGACAGGGATGCCGTTTATCACCACTCTTATTCAACATTGTGCTGGACGTCCTAGCCAGAGCAATAAGGCAAGAAAAAGAAATAAAGAGCATCTAAACTGGTAAAGAAGAGTAAAAGTATCCCTATTCACAGATGAGATGATCTCTTACACATAAAACCCCAAAGAATCTACAAGAAAACTACTGGAACTAATAGAAGATTTCAGCAAAGTTTCAGGATACAAGATAAACATAAAAAATCAGTTGGATTCCTCTATACCAACAAAGAGAACTTCGAAAAGGAAATCACCAAATCAATACCATTTACACTAGTCCCCAAGAAGATAAAGTACTTAGGAATAAATCTAACCAGAGACATAAAAGACCTATACAATGAAAACGACAAGACACTACTGCAAGAAACCAAAAGAGACCTGCAGAAGTGGAAAAACATACCTTGCCCATAGATAGGAAGACTCAACATTGAGAAAATGTCAATTCTACCCAAAGTGATCAACAGATACAATGCAATCCTGATCCAGATTCCAACGGCATTTTTTAATGAGATGGAGAAACAAATCAGCAACTTCATATGGAAACAGAAGAGGTCCCGGATAAGCAAAACATTACTGAAGAAGAACAAAGTGGGAGGCCTCACACCACCTGATTTTAGAACCTATTATACTGCCACAGTAGTCAAAACAGCCTGGTACTGGTACAACAATGGATACATAGACCAATGGAACAGAATTGAGAATTCAGACATAAATTCATTCACCTATGAGCAGCCAATATTTGACAAAGGCCCAAAGTCCATTAAATGGGAAAAAGACAGTCTCTTTAACAAATGGTGCTGGCATAACTGGATATCCATCTGCAAAAAAATGAACCAAGACCCATACCTCACACCATGTACAAAAACTAACTCAAAATGGATCACAGAACTTAATATAAAATCTAAAAGAGAAAGATCATGGAAGAAAAAATGGGAACAACACTAGGAGCCCTAACACATTGCATAAACAGAATACAAACCATAACTAACAATCTACAAACACCAGAAGAGAAACTAGATAACTGGAGCTCGTGAAAATCAAAGACTTAGGCTCATCAAAAGACTTCACCAAAAGAGTAAAAAAGAGAAACTACAGACTGGGAAAAAAAATTTGGCTATGACATATCCAATAAGGGTCTAATCTCTAAAATTTGCAAGATACTGCAACACTTCAACAACAAAAAGACAAATAACCCAACTAAAAAATGTGCAAAAGATATGAACAGACACTTCACCAAAGAAGACATTGAGGCGGCTAACAGATACATGCAGAAATGCTCACAATCATTAGCCACTAGAGAAATGCAAATCAAAACTACAATGAGATAACATCTCACGCCAACAAGGCTGGCACTAATCCAAAAAACACAAAATAATAAATGCTGGAGAGGTTGTGGAGAGACCAGAACACTTATACACTGCTGGTAGGAAACATAAACTGGTACAATCACTTTGGAAAATGATTTGGTGCTTCCTTAAAAAGCTAGAAATAGAAGTACCATACGATCCAGCAATCCCACTCCTTGTAATATATCCTAGAGAAATAAGAGCGGTCATACAAGTAGGTATATGCACAACCATGTTCATTGCAGCACTGTTCACAATAGCAAAAAGACAGAAACAACCTAGGTGCCCATCAACAGATGAACGGATAAACAAATTATGGTAAACAAATTATGGTACATACACACAATGGAATACTATGCAATGATAAACAGCAATGATGAATCTGTGAAACATCTCACAACATGGATGAATCTGTACGGCATTATGCTTAGTGAAATTAGTCAATTGCAAAAAGACAAATACTGTATGAAACCACTATTATAAGAACTCAGGAAAAGGTTTAAACACAGAAGACAGCATTCTTTGATGGTTACAAGGGTGGTGGGGGAGGGGGAGAGAAATTCACTAACTAGATAGTAGACAAGGATCATCTCAGGTGAAGGGAAGGACGACACACAATACAAGGGAAGTCAGTACAACTGGACAAAAGTAAAAGCTAAGACATTTCCTGAACATATCCAAACACTTTGAGGGACAGAGTAGCTGAGGCTGGGGCCTAGAGACCATAGTTTCAGCGGATATCTAGGTCAATTGGCATAACGAAGTTTGTTAAGAAAATGTTCTGCATCCCACTTTGGTGAGTGGCATCTGGGGTCTTAAAAGCTAGCAAGTGGCTATCTAAGATGTATCAATTGGTCCCAAGTCACATGGAGCGAAGGAGAATGAAGAACACCAAAGACACAACGAAAATATTAGCCCAAGAGACAAAAGGTCCACATAAACCAGAGACTCCAACAGCCTGAGACCAGAGGAATTAGATGGTGCCCAGCTACCACCAATGACCACCCTGACAGGGAATACCTAACAGAGAGTCCTGGACGAAGTGGGAGAAAAGTGTGGAGCAGAACTCAAATTCACATATAAAGACCAGAATTAATGGTCTGACAGAGACAGAGGAGCTCTCAAAAATATGGCCCCTGGACACTCTGTTAATCCAGAACTAAAACCATTCCTGAAGCCCACTCATCAGACTAAGATTAGACTGGATTATAAAACAAAAAATAATACTCGTGAGGAGTGTGCTTTTTAGTTCAACCAGATACACAAGTCCAAATGGGTGACTCCTAACCAGAGGCAGGATGAGAATGCAGGAAAGGACAGGAGGAACTGGTTGAATGGACAAAAGAAACCCGGGGTGGAAAGGGGGAGTCTGCTGTCGCATTGTAGGGATTGCAACTAATGTCACATAATAATATATGTATAAATTTTTGTATGAGAAAATGAGCTGTAAACTTTCACCTAAAGACAAAAAAAAAATTCTATAGAAGAATCCTGATCAAAAGGGAAAATATACAGAACAGAATTTCAAATTCTCATGGAATCCAGACTTTCTGGAGCTATGGAGGGAGGATGAACCCCTGAAACTAGTGCCCTGAGATAATCTTTAAACCTTAAACCAAAAATATCCCCTGAAATATTCTTAAAACCAAATAATAGTTTAGCTTAACTAGTAAAAAATGTCTGCCTTCAACATTATGTTCTTTTAAGAACTATCCATATCCATATGGTGTCAAAGTCACAACAGCAACTGGAAAGATTAGGGGGCAGCAACACAACTCAGAAGAGGAGGGTAAGAATTGTTGCACAACTCAAAGAATGTAATCAATGTCACTAAATTGTACATGTAGAAACTGTTGAATTGAGGTGTATGTTTTGCTGTGCATATTTTCAACAACAATAACAAAATAAACAAAATTTAGAAAAATGAGTGGCAATGAATAAAGAGCTTCCTAAATTATTTGGAATAGTCAAGAAAAGCAGTCTGCAAGGTACAGAGCTATCTGACAGCTGATCCTCCAGGCAAATACTTTGATTTTGATCATTGACTTGGAAATAACTTCAGCCATTGAGATCAAAGGTTTTCACAAAGATGAACCAAGCAGGGGCCCAAATCCCAAGAGGAGAAGAAATTACACAAGAGCCTTCAGATGAGCTTTTCACTCTATTAAATGGCACACTCGAAGGGGAGAGGAGTCCTTGTTTACGAGGCCAGCCCAGCCTGTGACAGAAATGAGACAACATCCCGATGCCTAACACAGGTCGCCCGCAGGCACTGATTCAGCTGTTCGTTTTCCATGAGCTCTACTTCAAATAAACAGATCAGAGAACTTTATTAATTACTCACTCTGGGCCATATGCTGTGATGGGCACCAGGCTCCACAGGCCCCAGCAGCCACTCTCCAGCTTGCTCCCGGCAGATGAGGCATCTGTAAGTCCTTTCTGTTTCTGACACCCTCCTGACACCCACACTGTTACTTTCATTGGTTGCACAGTGTGCAGTAAGATAAAATTACGACTATAAAGTGAAGATATCAACTCCAGTCATAGTAACTTCAGAAGATGTTCTAAGATGCTCAATGCAATATATTTCCTATTAGGTAAATTAAAAATTGACAACAATGTAAATGGCCAAAGATGGTTAATAAAAGCTCCTCTTCCTTCTATAGACAGTGGGAATCATTGTGTGTGAAGATCAGAAATTACACAATAAGACATTAGGAACATCTTGAGGCAGCACTGTGTGGGCAGAGGGTCATCCTGCACAGATACAGGAAAGCCAAAAACGGTGATCTAGAGAGGGCTCCAAGCCACCAGTAGGCAATCATTTCCAGACAATTCAGGGGAGGATTGAGGTTTGTTCCTTGACAAACCAATGAGTTTTCTTGGATGTGTATTATTCTAAGTGGTCTAGCTACCGGGGGAAAGGAATAAGGAATTACATTAGGTGGTTTAGTACTAGAAGTCTCACCTTCCATGTGGGAGACCCAAGTTTGAGTTCCAGGCAAAGCACCTCGTGCACAACCACCACCCATCTGTCAGTGGAGACTTGCAGGCTGCTTTGATGCTAAACAGGTTTCAGTGGAGCTTCCAGACTAAGACGGACTAGGAAGAAAGGCTTGGCCATGTATATCTGAAAATCATCCAACGAAAACACTGGATCAAAATGGTCCAAGCTGCAATCACTCATAAGGATGGTGCAGGACCAGACAGCATTTTATCCTGGTGTGCATGGGGTCTCCACGAATCAAGAGCTGACTCAACAGCAGCTAACAACACCTCCACCACCATGTGCAGGCAGTGGGCCAATTACCAAGCCTTAATTGACTTAATCCCACAACAGCTCCAGGAAGGAGGTACCATTGTCCTCATTTCAAAGATGAGCTTTGGCTCAGGGAAATAAAGTAACTGGCAAAAGATCCCCCAACCAAAAAGAGAAAAGTCAGGATTTAAACCCAAGCCTCCCTACTCCAAACCCTTACTCTAGATTTGACCGACAGCAAATAAAGCTTAAAAGGAGTTTAAAATGGGTGGGTGCTCCCCTTAGCAAGCACAAGGGCTCCATGCTCAGATTGAGTAGAGAGCTGTACTTGAAAAGAAAAACATGTGTTTTCCCTTGTGTTCTACTTCTAATGATTAAATGGCTCTCCATTGCCCAGTTTTAGCAGGTTTCCCTATGAAAAGTTAATAACAAGCATCCTCCCATGAAGTGCTGCCCTTCCTGAGTCCCCACGGTCCACAGTGACCAGCCTTGAGCTTTACATGGCAGGAAACTTTTCTGTTTCCCCCTCCAAACCAGGGAGAATGGCTTCCCTGCTATCTAACTCACTTCTCCAATGCAAAGGAAAGAAGCCTTGTCTTCTTCAATCTCTGATTAAGAGACATTCTCCATCCCTAGAATCATAGTGTTGTTATAAGTCACACAAACAACAATGCATTGCCTCAATTACTGTCTATTGTGTTTCTTGAGTCCCTTCTGACCACAGCAGGTTGGAGCACACTCAGCTGGTTTGCCCTTATTACATTCCGAAGGTGACTTCTCTGCCAAGATTTGTAATCCGGGAGCCCTCGCTTCTCTTCCACAAATGTGTCTCTTCCAGAGCCTTTTGCAATTATGCCTCACTTTTCTGGGATTCATATGGCAGGCATCTGAATAGAATTAAAAGCACAAGCATGTGCAAAAATAATCTGTTTCCCAATATAGCAAAGGCTGAGAAGTTCTATATTAGAACACACTGTGAGTGCTAACTGGCTGGGGCATGATTAACGTAATAGGCTTAAGCTCCACTTGCCATCCACATCTGTCAGGACACGGGCAAAACACAGGCCTGTAATCCCTGAGGCTGAGGCCCCTAACCTTCACTAATAGCACAGAGTCACAATAACAGGACGGCAGACACCACTACGTCTTCGCAGGGGGCCCAAAGAAGTTGGCATCAAGGGAAGCTGGTTTCAAGTTTAGGACATTGTGCCATGGACGTCTGGAAATTGCCTGGATGGACTAGTAAGACTGTCTTTTGTTTCCCTTTCAAATACAATTCTCTGAAAATTGTTAAGGCTGTGGGTAGAAGATGACTACAAGCTAAAATCATGGGGTGCACACCTTCCCACAGTGACATTGTGAACAGTATTGCAAAGAGTGGCATTCAGTTTTTGAAAAAGCCAAAGGTGATTTTGCCAGGGCGTCAGGCAGACAATGAAAGATGCTCTATCCCTTTGCTGCTTAAAAGCTCCATCTGCTCTGACTCTGGTGGTGGCCGGCCCCAGGGACAGAGGCCAGCCAAGGAGCAGCCAAGTTCCAGGTGGAACCAAACCACAACTGAAGGTCTTTGTCAGCTCATGGGAGATCCTGCTTCAGGCAAAAGGAAAGATATGGAAAGATGGGTCGTAGAAGCCAAAACCTCCACATCCCAGCTAACCAAATCACAGAGCCACATGGCTAAGGATATTCTGTTTAAGACACAGAGCTCCCAAGGGTCACAGGGGACAACCTTTTCTGGGGAATTGAGTGAGGAAAGTAATACCCAAGAGACCTCCACACAGGAAAGGAAGCCAAAATGCCACAGGCTGGGAAAACAGGGCCATCGCTCCCGAACTGTCCTTCCTCCTCATGGGTCTACAGGCAAGGTGGACTTTCCTGAGCCCCTGGTAAAGGCCCACCACAACACTTATACCTACCTGCACTCCAGTCTCTCCAAATATGAAGCAATCCTGTGCATCATCCATCAGGCCACCCAGACCCAGGAGCTGTTGCAGTCCATGGTCAGCTTCCTGCTGCTGTGCTTTGATGAGGTCAACCAGCTCTTGGGTAAGATCTCCAAGGATGGAGAAGCACTCCTACAGGAAGTTAGGGCTGATCTGGCTTGGCCATTGAGGGAAGGAGTGCCTCAGGAGCAGCCAGATCTCCTGGAGCAGCTCCTGCAGTACACAGTCAGCAAGCTGCAGGTGCTCAATGGCACAGTGGCCTCACTCACCTGCAGCCTCCTGGAGGGCTCCAGCAGCTACTTCCACTCCGCTGCAAGCCACTTGGAAAAGAAGCTGAGCATAAAGAGGGGCGTGGATGAGCAGCTCTTAAGGGTTCTGGGGCAACTAGAAAGCTTGGCAAGTGGCCCTGGTGACCCTGGGGTGCAGGGACTCGCCTTGTTCTCTGAGGACAGTGGCATTGGTGCTGACAATGAATCAGTGCAGTCCTTGGACAAGCTGGGAAAGCAAGCCAGCTGGGACTTTGTGCTGGAGCCCACAGAACAGAAGCCAGTAATTTCACTCCAAGTGGAAGCCAGGCCGTCAGGATATGCCTGGCAGCCAAGTCCCTTCTGGGTGGGTTCAGACAGACCCCAAGACTGTCCACTCTCAAGGCTTCCTACTGCAAAGTTTCAGCCAGCAGCACAAGGGGAAACAGGAATTCAATGTCCTTCCAACACAAACCCTGAAACTATTTCCTCCGGGCCTTTTGGGCTAGGCAAAAGCACTCCATGTGATTCCCTTGGAACTGGGGTCCCTGTGGAAGCATGCCTCTCTAAAGGCTCCAGGTTGATGGCCTCTCCATCCCTCAGTGAAGATGAGGACAGCAGCCCAGACAAGGAGGAGGAAGACAAAGGTAGCCTGAGTCCGTGTGCATGGCAGGACAAAGCTCTATTTCCAAGGCCAAAGTCTTCACCTGCTGGCCGGGAATGCACATTTCAGCCTTACTCCAGGAGGCTTAGGAGCCCCCAGGCCCAGGAAATGATTCTGAAGATGAAGGAAGCCATCAGTGAAAGGATTAAATTTGTCCCCGTGCCCTCTGGGCCCCAGGACTGGGCTGAGGAGGATGACAAGACAACGATGACGATGGTCCCGCAGAGACCCAGCACGGTCAGTGGCAGCAGGAGAACTCTGGTGAGGCAGAGGAGGTCCCAGTCAGAGGCAAGTATTAAGAGCCACACAGAGGACCACACCCTCCAGGAACTGCAGAGGGTCCAGAGGGATCTCAGTGAGAGGCTGGAGGCGTTCTATGCCCTGGGTACACAGCGCCAGTGGCACAGCAAGAAGCAGAGTCTGAAGCCCGGAGCAGCAGCTTTGTGGCCAGATAACAACTGCCGGGTGACCCCGAGTAACACCATCAGCAAGCTGAAGGCATCCCTCACCAAGAACTTCAGCATTTTGCCTAGTCAGAACAAGAGCATTTTACAGAAGTGCAGTCCCCAACCCAAGGGTGAGCAGCCCTGGCAGGGGACAGCTGAGCAGCATCCCAACACCACCCCATCAGGTGAGAAGGGAAGCAAGGCTCCCAGGACCGAGGACCACCACACCAGAGACCATCCCACCAGAACATCAGTCAAGAAACTGATTGAAACTTTCAGTCCCACAGACAGTCTGAGGACACTGGGGGATTCCAAGGACTCCAAGCCAAGCTCCTGCCTCAGGAAATGGGGAGTCCCCATCATGCCTCCCAGATTTCCCATTTATAGGGGGATTGCCCCTTTGTACCCTAAGCCCCGCAACTCTCCAGCAGCAGGCAGAGACACACTCAACGTGGACACAGGCTGGAGGCCCTTCGCACCTATCTTTCCCCCTCTGCTTACAGCAGAAGCCTCCAGAAGTGAGGTCCACGGTGAGATAGAGCAAGATCCAGAGCACCTCCCTCCACCACCTCCAGAAATCCTGATGGACAAATCATTCACTTCTCTGGAGCCCCCAGAAAGAAGTGTGCCAGTAGGGAGCTCCCCTGGAGCGACCAGCATGCCCAGGCTGGAAGGGGTTGGCCCTGCCAGGAGAACGTGGGAGTCCCCAAAGCTGAGAGCCTCCATGAGCCCCATTGACCTGCTGCCCAGCAAGGGCATCGCCAGCCCCACCCGGCCCCGCAGCACAGGGCCAGGGAGCAGCAAGAGTGGCTGCAATCCCAGAAAGGTTGCCTT
Source organism: Dugong dugon (assembly GCA_030035585.1). NCBI lineage: Eukaryota > Metazoa > Chordata > Mammalia > Sirenia > Dugongidae > Dugong > Dugong dugon. Next base: position 70,654,857 of record CM057473.1, read on the forward strand.
GGACTTGAACCACCAACCAGCCACTAGCCAAAACCCCGAGAAGCAGTCCCGGAAGGCAATAACCTGGCACCACTCCAGCCACACATCTGTGCAAAACAGGACCTCAGAACACAGCCCGGCCAGGCCAACACGGGGATCACATTCTCCTGAGGCCTCAAGACAGAGCCAAGAGAGAAGCCCCCTGGTGCTCAAGAAGGCCTCTCCCACAAGGATGCACTGGGCACCCCGAGCTGAGAAGAGACACCCGAGCCTACCCTCCTCCCACAGGCCTGCCCAGCCACCTCTCCGCCCTGTACACAGGTCCCCTAGCCCACCACTGAGCACTGGGGCTCCGAGCCCCCCATTGAGCCCCAGGGTGCTAAGCCCACCAACACTGAAGAAACAAACATCCCCACCACCCCAGCACAAGCTGCCCAGCCCTCCCCCAGCAAGCCCCCCTACCCAGAGCAGAGAAGTAAGTTCCCCTTCCTCCGGGCCCTCACCAACCCCCCGAGAGTCTCTCTCTCAGGGGTGCAAAGAAGGGAGATATTCTGAAGACAGTCCATCAGCCGTGGCCAAAGTGTCTGGGAATACCTGTTCCATATTCTGTCCGGCCACCTCCTCTCTGTTTGAAGCTAAGGCACCACTCTCAAGACTGCACCCACTGACCCCACTATCTCTGCCACCAGAGGCTGGGGGCTCTCTTGGAACACCAGCAGAGTGCTGGAGGAGCAGCTCAGGGCCACGACGGAGGATGGAGTTACAGAGGAGGGTGGCTCTGTGTGTCCTCAACCCTCAGCCTTTCATTAGAAGGACTGCTTCTGACCGCTGGCCGGGCTGCTCTGGCGCAGCTAGCGAAGGCCAGCTCAGCCAATGCAGGTAAGGAATGTCCTCAGCTGTGGCGCTGCCGTTACTTAGAATAGAGAAGGGCAGAGCTAATGGGCCCTAGGATCTTCTGGGTCAGTAGTTTTCAAACTGTGCTCCAAGAAAAGAGGCAGCTGGGAAATGGAACCCAGGGAATGGGGTCCTCGTCTCCCCCACTTCAGCCTTGAGCAGTTGTGTTCTTACCTTAACTGTTAGCACATTTTGGGTTCTGAGAAAGATTTGCATTGAAAAGAGTTTCTCTTGTATTAAAAATAAGGTTTAAAACAATCAAGTTAGCCCCAAACAATCAAGTTAGTCCAATCCTCCCTCCTTTATTTTATAGATGGGAAAGCAGGTGAAGCGACTTGCCCTGGTAAACTCGCGTCACCCCACCGTCTTACCCAGAACCAGCAGCCTAGCTTCTGTTGTTGCTGGTTTACTGTCGTGGACCAGCGTCCATGATAGAAGTTCCCAAACGTTTTGGTCCCAAGACTCCTTTAAACTCTTAAAATTTGAGAATCCGAAAGAGCTTTTGTTTTTGTGGGTTATATCTAATGATTTTTGCTATATTCTTCAGTTTATTAATTACTTATTAATAAATTTTTAGAGAACAAAAATAAACCCATTATGTGTTAACATAAATAATATACTCTTACGAAAAATAACTATATTTTCCAAAACAAACAAATTTAGTGGAAAGAGTGCATTGTCTTCTTTTTTTGCAAATCTGTTCAGCGTCTGGTTTAAGAGAAGGGAGCTGGATTCTCATACTGGCTTCTGTGGTACATCTATTGTGATATAACATGTCGTGCAGACTCTGGAAAACTCCTCTCTACATTCACGAGAGAATGCGAGTGACAAAGGTAGATAATATCTTAGTGTGAAAACATTAAGGAGCCCTGATGGTGCAGTGGTTAAAGCACTTGGCTGCTCACTGAAAGATCTGCAGCTCGAATAACCAACCGCTTCTTGGGAGAAAGATGTGACAGTCTGCTTCTGACACTCATGGAGTCACCATTAGTCATGATACACTCGACAGCAGCTAGTGATGGTGGGAGATCATTATGAAAATAGTTTAGACCTCCTGAACCCCATGAAAATGTCTTGAGGATACCCAGAGGCCCCCAAACCGGGCTTTGAGGAGGGCTGGTCCTGAAGATTTGGCATGTAAATACTGGGCTTCTCCATACCCTCAAGCATCTAGCCCCACTTGTCCTCCAACCTAGTGTGCTCTCTGCCTCCCCACCAGAGGTTACAGAGTCAGAACAAGACTCTTCATGAGGTATTCATCAGAATCCAGGCTGATGGGTGCCGCTTCTGCCCTTGGCAGACCGAGTTCCAAGTGCACTTTTCTCATCAGGAGCAACTGACTTGTATGTCACTGTCCAGCCGTGCAGACAGGCTTGGGCATTGGGGCATGAGTCCTTTGCTCCAGCCATTGAAAGAAGGACTCACAATCTCAAGTGGTCGTTTAACAGGATATCCGGAACAGTGTGCCTTTTCTGGAACTCTGGCTTGGAGAAGACAAAAGTAAAGTTTAGGCTTATCAGAGAGAAACTCTTATCAATACATCTTGATATGAGATCAGACAAAGCTCAGCCAACACCAGTCCCTGCTATCTTTGCGTTGCCCTTGTGTAAATCAGCAGTTAATTTCTGCCAGAGTGTTGTGTGTTGCAGACTTCACAGTCTGCCGCGGCACAAATGGTCATTTTTTACAAAGTACTCAGCAGTCAATTATAAATAAAGATATTATCTCAGGAAAGTTTTGCCTTATTATAGTTATATAAACCACTTGAAAGAAATGAAATACTGATTATTTTTTGCAAGAATCTTAACATAACATTGCTTTTCTCTTAAATCTAAAATGAGCTTCCTACAGCACAGTGGCCTTCATCTAAGAACGTCTATAAATGTTAGCACATTAGTCCTCACGCCAGCCACTTACTCGGTTATTAGATTTCTACAACGGTGTCCTTCAGGAGAAGACCTTGCGAAAACAAGGACCATAAAACAGCATTAATTAGAAACACTAACATTTTAAAACAGCAGGAGCAGTAATAAAGTCACATAAACTTCTTCAAGAAGAAAACAATGCCCTTCTCTCAGGCTTCTCCTCAGAATAAAACCTGTTGCCATCAAGTTGATTCCAATGCACAGCGACCCTATAGGACAGAGTAGAACTGCCCCGTTGGGTTTCCAAGGAAAGGCTGGTGAATTCGAACAGTAGCTCTTAACAACTGTGCCACCAGGGCTCCTGCTCAGAATAGGGCAGCTTGAAAGATTATTTTATGTCCTGGATCTCAATACTTGGGGTGTGTGTGTTGGGGTGGGGAAAGGGGAATTTGCATCTTTGGAAGAGAGGACAATTCACAAACAGGGGCCTCCCCAGGGTTGATGCGTAAGGTCACATAATGACAGCCATTCCCCTGCCTCCTGATGAGACCACACCTTTAGGCCATTCCAGACTGTGAGCATGTGACGGGAAGACGCTCAGCCTTCAGCTCCACCCCCAGGTTTAAACTTGGCATCTAGGAGCAGACGCAGGCCAGCTGTGCACTCACCGCTGTGTAGATGGCAGTCATTTTTCTGCCATTCTGAGTCTGGGGAAGCAAAATGCCAGGGAACTGGGCCTGGTTTCCCCAAGACCATGTGACAAGCCCCTGCCAGAGAGCCAGAAGCCACTTAGAAGAGGGCTATTTCCCCACGCAGGGCTTGCACCTACACCCACCCTACTTCGAGGGGAAACTGTGTCCTGCACCCACCATCGATCCCTTTCTGGTCATCCGGCGCCAGGCATGAGCCCCTTTTTTAGAAAAAAAAAAAAGCATCGTGTTTATATCCTCCTGATCTTGGGGCTCTGGAGGTTGGGAACAGTCATCTGAGGCTTACCCAGGCAGCTCAGTTAGCTGAGCTTCAACTGTTACTTATGTGTTGAATCCCCTAGTCAAGACACCAGTCTCTAGGTCTCAGGATGTTGGAGCACTGTGTGTGTTCAAGAAGAGAGAGTCCACCTTTCTCCCCTAAATGCAGTGCTCACCAGCCTTTGCCTGGACAGGACTGGTCAAGCAGGGGCTCTCTCAGCCCCCAACTCAGTTTCCTGGGCCAGGTGTGGCCAGGGGGCCAGGGGACGGGCAGCCTGCTTCCTGAGCCGTTCCAGGAACAGGTAGAACCACAGCCATGTTGTGGCAACTGGGAAAATCAAGCCCCTAGCCTGACCCACTGCAGAGGTGGAACCCACTGCAGAGGTGGGAGCAGGGGGGGATGATGAGGAAGACACAGTCTAGGACCAGATTGTTTGTCCAGCCACAATGTCAGCCTCACAGCATCCTGGCCCAGAGTCGCCTGCCACAGGCTTTTCCCTGGACATGCCCCTTCCATTTCTGCCAGTCCCCCTGTCAGAGGCAACAAAGGGTGGGGATATGGATGGGGTGTGTATGCTTTCCCCAGCTCCAAAGCGACACAGTGAGAAGTATGTAAGGTGGGTGCTGTGGCTCACAGACCTCTCCGGGCCCTGAACACCTGCAGGGCCACCGCGATCAGGTCAGAGGCTCACCCAGATGACATGAGCTCTTAGAAGCACAGTGGTGTCCTCACTGCCTCTTAGACACCTCCAACATGCCTAGAGATCACATATGCTCGCCAGACTTAATGTGTCATCTTGTTAGGATCCAAATGCAAACTTGTCCTCCACTGGTTTGGTGTCCCCTGTAAGCCTGATCACACAGAGCTGAGCACACTACTTAATGAAGCTCACGGAATAGGTAAGAACCTGCTGTCATGGCCAGAGAGAAGGGCTTCTGGTTTGTGTATGTGGGGCCCTGGGATTCAGGCCTGGCCCTGAGGTGACTGATCATGAGGCTCTGACCAAGGCCCTCAACTCTCTAAGCTTTGTATGACTTGGGGGTCCCTAGTGTCCTTTCCAGGTGTGACTTTCTGTTAATTCTATAAAGCAGCACCATGGTGACAGCTAAGCATTTACTGAGCACTTATGTACCAGTTAGTATGCCAAGAGTTTACATGCTTCATCCAACACTGCTATCTATGAGTACCCTATGAAATGGGCAGTACTCTTATCTCCATTGTACAAATGTGAAAGCTGAGGCTCCAAGAGATCATGTGGTGGAAGTCGCACAGCTGCTAAGTGGAAGAGCTAGGACGTGAACCCAGGCACCCAGACTCCTACCTCCGCCCAGGAATGGCCAGCATATCACCAAGCGTGGCTTTCCTGCTCGTCCACCCTTCTAGCCTTGGATGGCTCACACTCATGCCCACCCTCCGCTTTGATTGCCAGATCCTGCCCGGCATGCAGAGGTTCACCTTGCGGGTGTCCTCACCCCCATGCAGAGCCCCTCCTAGGCTATGTCACATGAGGCCTGGCAGCTGAGAAACTATTCTAGCTGAATGCTGGGCCTGGGCTCTGCCAAGAGTTTCCATCTTCTCCGTTCAGGAAAAGGGTGGTGAGTGAGCGAAGCAGGTTTTTTTTTTTTTTTTTTTTTTTAATTCAAGTAGCTAAGCCCAGCCCTTTATTAAATAGAAGTGTTCTTAAAACGAAAGAAAGGCCCAGCTCCCACAGCTCCTGGGGGATCCTGGGCATCAGGCAAAAGACCATGACTCAATGTCAGCCAGAACAACCTGGAGCTGGGTCCCCACAGTGCACGGCTGCAGCAGGCAGCAGAAGGACAGCAGCCTTCAGGGCACAGCTGATACAGAAAGGCAGGCTCCCCAGCACCCAGCGTTCACAGGCCTGTGGGTGAGGGAGAGGTGGGGAGAGAGTGAGACGGAAAATGGAGATGGGGAAGAGGCAGAAGGAACCACAGAGAAAGAGTGTCACCTGCACCTGTCCTCTCTTGGCAGCAGCAGTGAGGAGAACTCCAGGAAAGGCGCCGAGCCTTGGAGCAGCCCCTGCAGCCCAGAACTGAAGCAAAGGCGTGTTTTTTCCCCAGAACTCTGCGTGCTGGGCCATGGGCTGCAGCGGGAGGACAAGCCCCAGCCAGAAGCACAGCCCCAGCGGGAGGAGTCACACTGATGCCAGTCGCCCCAGAAGGCAGAGGGTGACCACCCAGGCTGCCCACAGATGTTGGGCAATCCATACTGCTGCTGAGGTGTCCTGGAAATGTGTGCAGGTGCTCTGCCAGTGCGTCTGCTGAGACCAGCTTTGCAGGCAAAGCAGACAGGCAGGCAACTTTTAAGCAATTATCATTTTCCATCCTAGTACCTGGTTGGCCTTGGGGTTCAAAGGTAAACCATAACTTTAGACCCCTACAACAACACTCTTTAATCCTCCAAGTGCTGGCCTTAACGTAAAGGGAAAAACAAAAAAAAAAGAACCTTCTCTATTGCATGCGTCATGGTCAGGTATTTTCCTTGTGGTGTTATTGTTGTTAGTTACCGTTAAGTCCGTTCTGACTCATGGCGACCTTATGTATGACAGAACGAAACTTTGCCCAGTCCTGTGCCATCTTCACGATCACTGGTCTGTTTGAGCCCACTGTTGCAGCTATTGTGTCAATCCACCTCACTGGGGGTTTCCCTTGTTTGTTTTCCTTGACCCTCCACTTCACCAACTATGATGTACTTTTATAGCGATTAGTCTTTCCTGTGTTAGCTCCATTAAATCATTTAATTCTCATGTTGACAGATGAAGTAAACATCATTCTCCCATGGGGGAGGTAAGTGTCTGCCCAAGGTCACACGGCCAGGAAGAGAATACAGCCGTCCTGGGTTACCAACGGTTCTGTCCCTAAGTCTGTCTTTAAGTCAAATTTCTACGCAAGTCAGAACAGTTAGCTACGGTTCTTATCTAACATTAGTCAAATGTTTGTCTTGTGTATATAGTGTACATTTCTATGCATAAAAAAATTAAAGAAACACTTCCAGATACCCTAAAACATCTTTACCATAATAATACAGTAATAATAATGTTTTGATGCATGTCAAAAAGTAGCGCGCATTTGTTATTACCAACCATTCTATGTACCTTCTCCACAGTTGAGGAGATACCTACGGGGCAAATGTTACCCAAAATACTCAGAAGATTCTGTTCTGTAAAATCTTTGAGAACAGTTAGATGCTTTATTATAGACTGTTAACTAAAAATCTGCATTGTTCCACTGGGTCACGTTTCTGCTGGGTTTTGAACCCTCTCAGCAGAGGCAAGGAGGACTGGGGGCACGGGTAGGATGGTGCTGGGGCCAGAGGTACAATTCCTCCGTCAGCTCCTCACCAGCTCTGTCAATCCCACCACCAACTATGAGGCCCCTGCCTGGGGTGCAAGGGAGAAAGTGCCGCTCAGGATGTGCTGAGAGCCAGCCCAGGGCCCAAGGGTTAGGAAGAGGACTCAAGAAAACCCCAATCTGAAGTTCTCCATGGATCCCCAGAAACCATATAAACATACAGAGGTCAGGAATCTAAAACTGCCTCACCCACCCACCACCACCAGCCACCAAAAGGCCAAGAACCGCTGCAATAGTAAAATCCCATATGTGCAAGGTAGGGGATACCCAGAAGCCCAGAGAGGTGCTGCAATGGCCCCGGGCTGCACAGCACGGAGGGCCCAGTAGGATGGGGTAGGGCGGAGCTGGGTAAGGCGGTGTTGCAGAGGCCAGGCTGTGTGCCCAGTGTGGTGCACTGACCGGTTGTACTTGGAGAACATGTAGAGCACGGCGCTGGTGACCTGGTCACCGGCTGCCACCACCTGCAGGCCCGTGGTGCAGAGCACAGCGGTGGTGCACAGGGCATGAGGACAGTGGGGCGGATCTTGTCCGAGCTCTGAGGGAGGTGAGTGCATGTGGGTTCTCCACTCGCTGCTGGGGGCCACGGCTGGGCACACCCTGTGGCAGGGGCTTGCCTGCCACCAGCGGCCACCCAAGGACCCGCTGTGGCACCTGCACAGCAAAAGAAGCACAGCCATCAGGAGAGCCTGGGGGCCCAAACACCAAGTCAATATTTTCCTGACAGGCTTTATGGGAGTTGGTTTCTAACTACAGTTGTACATAAGTCAGACATTCTTAACCTGGGGGGACTCCCTATAGAGCAAAAATCTGAACAGGTGTGTCTGGCTCTAGAATCTGTGTGCTTCTCATGGCGTTTCATTGCCAGTGACTCTGATCACTTCACCTATCTAAAGCATTCATAGATGTACCAATGGTTGGAAAGTTTTATTTGTCTTTTAAGGTTAAATGTTGGTTCTGCATTGACTTCCCCATTAAGAGTTCTGTTTATCCAGAGATAAGAAGACTGAGCTGGAATTAAGACGCTCAGCCCCATCCACCCTCCTGCTTCTCTTCCCAAGCCCTGCTCCCACTGGGTGCTGCAGCCAGGCTGCCTCTCCTTCTAAGCATGCCTCAAATGCTCTCGCTGCCCTACGCATCCACATGCTTCTCGGACTGAGTGGGTACAACCAAGCCTCCTGAACAAGATGCTTATTCTCTGCACATCGTGCATGCTGGAGCTCTCCAGGGTGGCGTAGGTAAGGTACACGCTCCTCGCATGCCAGTCTACCCTCAGGCTCCTAGGGCCAGCTTCATTCCCACATCATCTGCAGGACTTCTGCTGGGGTGGAAATTAAAGTGAAGAACAGTCATTCGTGCCAAAAACCTGCTTCTGCCAATGAGCTAGATATTTGCTGTGCAGTGCTTCTATTTAGAAAAGAATTTGCAGTCACTGGGTGATTAAATGCCAGCTTGGTTATGTTGTCAAAAGACAAGTATTCTCACCCACAGGGTGCAACTAAGGGGCATCCTACAGATCTGCTGCAAAGTCAATTTTTTAAATTTGGGATAGCACAGTCGTTAAGAGTTCAGGGTGCTAACCAAAAGGTTGGCAGTTCGAATCTACCAGAAGCTCCTTGGAAACCCTATGGGGCAGTTCTACTCTGTCTTGTAGGGTCGCTATGAATTGGAATCAACTCCACAACAATGGGTTTGATTTTTTTTTTTTTTTTTTTTTTTGGTATGGATCTCAAACCCTTGATTTTTTAAAACAGATTGCAGGCTCAAGGTCATAGTCCTGGGGACCACAACTATCTCCCCCTGAAATAGTCTCTGCTGCAAGTAAATGAACCCCACCTCAACTTGTCCAGTTATTAAAATGGGGGTGACAGGTATTATCTCTTTAAAGCACCCCAAAGAAAAGTTGATTAAACTACTAAGAGGGGGCCCACAACCCACCCCTGTATTATCAAATGTCTGCACACACCACCATCCATCCTCAGTTGCACCACCTGCACCAATTGGCAGAACAGTGCTCAGGTCAGGGCAGGGCCAGTGCCAGGCCCAGCCACACCCACAGGGCTGCAGACAATGGGAGGAAGTCCAGCTGCCCAGGCCCGGCCAGGCCTGAGGGGAGTGTGTGAGAACAGCCAGGTTAGGAAACTTGTTTGACAGACATCTAGACATTCTCCTTGAATGGCTAAGCAGGCAGCCTGGGTACAGGCGGGTGGATCCTGGGGAAGCCGCAGCACTGAGAAGGCAGGGAGCCAACAGTGTGGAGAGATCCAGCTCCCAGGTGCTTCCGGGAAGACTGGCCGGAAGGTGGGCCACGTCCTGTGCTAGGGTTTAGGGGCAGGATTCCATGCCTGGAGGGCTGAAGGAACAGCCCCAGCTGCAGAAAAATGGGAGAGGGACAAAGCTGATGAAACCAAGATCCAACGTGAGGCCTTAACCACAGGGATGATAAAAAGTCTGGTTCCTGGAGCCAGGATATGAACGGGGAGTCAGAGCAGCAGTGTGGAGAAGTGAGGCTGAGTCACCAGCTGGGCTCCTCCTGAAAGGGCCTTGCCCTGGAACCTGGGGCAGAGTTGAGTGGGTCGGCGGTGGCTGAGTGCACCCAGCTGTGGCAACGAGAGCTGGAGATGGGCTGCTTGTAGCTAGGCGGTTTATTATATCAGAGAGGGGTCAGCATCTTGGAGAATCTGGCAGGAACCACTGCTGCTCTCTGTGAGTGTCATGGCAGGAGGCTCTGTGGGATTAGAGATTGCTTCTACACCAAGCAAGGCTGGTCAGCAGCAGAAAATACCCACCCCCTCACCACCCAGGCTTCAGACAGCTCCCAGGATTCCTGCCATCCAGCCATGAAGCAGTACAAAATCCCTCCTCATCCCTCTGGAGAACCAATACCTCTACTGAGTACCTACTGTGTGCCAGGACACGGCTATATGTCCGCATTCACGATTCAGTGAGAAGCCCCAGCTCCAGGCCCAGGCAGCAGAAACACTGAGCTCCTGTGGCCCTTGTGTTGCCCGGGGACCCAAAGGCCATGAGAATGCCCCAGTGAGCTTTCCCAGCAGATGAGAGGCTGCCGAAGCCAAGCGGTGGGAAAGCAATGAAGGTCAAGTGTGAAGCAATGCTGAGCTGGCATGGGAGCAGGTGGGTCAAAGATGTGTTGTTTGTTTTTGGGGGTGGAGCTACCATACCAACTACTAGTCTTGGCTCACATTAGGTGTCAATTAAATTTCGTACAAAAGAAATTAAATCCACCACTACTGAACAGTTTTGTGGCAACAACTCAGTTTCACCCCTCCTGGAAATCAGGCCTTTCTGCAAACCCGTGTCCGTGGTTCTGCCTTGGAGAGCACCCTGCTGGTGCCCGTGAAGTACAGGCCCCATCCCACAGCTGCTCAGAGGGGCCACGCTGCCCACCCTCTCCCCTCCACCTGAGAGCCTGTCCTTGTTGGGCCAAATCCACTTCCTTTGCTCAAGGGAGAAGGGGGGGCAGTCTTTTTTTTTTTTTCAATTGATTAATTAAGCCACTGGATCCAACCCTTCAAGGACTCATGAGTCTGCCCTTTTTCTTCACATAATTAGAAACCAAGAAGGAATGTTGAATCTAAAGACAAGGCGCAGCCCACCACAGGAGATCAATTGAAGGGGTGCATATTATACCAGGAGTCCCTGGGAAGTGCCTTGGAACAAAGGCCTGGCAATCTATGTCCAAAAAGTCAGCCACCAAAAACCCTATGGAGCACAATTCTACCCTGACACACATGGGGTCACCATGAGTCAGAGTCAACTCAACAGCACTGGTTTTTTTACATTATACCCATATTCTTATTTGGGCCAAGTCCTTTCCAGGAGTGTACAGCCATCATCGTCCACACCTGTGGAGGCCCCCAGCACTGCAGAGAGGGAGGTGCTCAGCCCGTGATCCGACACTTTGGTGATATAGCAAACCATTCTGCCCCAGGGGAAAAACACAATTTTCTGGTTCCATCAGAAGGATTCATGGAGAAAAAAAGCAAATATAATATTCTGGCAGAACAGTGGTAGCTTTTTGCAAGTATAAATACTATCTTCCAGATGAAATATAACTTCCCTCCCTAGCTTGGGTCTGTGCCCTTTTTTCCTATAAGCAGCATCTATGTTCTTTCCTCACATCCTATGCCCAGTTCAAAACCTAAAATAATTTGTGTTGATAGAAAACACAGGACAAACATATGAAAGAAACTTTTCTTTCACTGTGAAGAGCTTGTGTTTGACAAGACTTGCCTTATAAAGCCTGTGGTGTGAATAAAGGGGAGCCAAAGCAGTGAATTATAGGTGTTAACATGTTTGCCAATTGATCATCTGGTTGACTGCTTACAGGCCACCAAGTACCCAGTCCATCTTCCAAAGGAAATCTTTTCAAAGGTAATATATGTTTAAGTAGCCCCACATCAAAGATTGTGTTGAACTGCCATAAAGTAAATGCATTCTGAGCTTATATTAACAGAGCATGTTATATGGCACTATTGTTTACTCCCTGTACCTACCTGAAGTTTAAATAACGGACCATCCATCTACCCAGATGTTTTTATGAAATGTAATTAAAAACGCATTGCACACACAGAGCAAACTGTTAATTCACTCAGTGCTCTAATTCAGTTTTATGCAGGACTCTGGACACTGCTGACTTGATTACACTCCGGGTTCTCACAAAGTAACTTTGCTGGTTTTCTGTAGACCCTATACCAGGTGTCATGGTTTGAATTATGTCCCCCCAAAAAATGTGTGTATCAGTTTGGCTAGGCCATGATTCCTGGTACCGTGTGATTTTCCTGTATGTTGTAAACCTGGCTCTACGATGTTAATGAGGGAGGATGGGTGGCAGTTGTGTTAGTAAGGCAGGACCTGATCTACAAGACTGGATTGTGTCCTGAGGCAATCTCGTGAGATATAAAAGACAGAAGTGAGCAGTGAGACAGGGGGACTTCATACCATCTAGAAAGCAGTGCCGGGAGCAGAGCGCGTCCTTTGGACCGGGGTGCCTGCGCCAAGAAGCTCCTAGTCCAGGGGAACACTGATGAGAAGGCCGACAGAGAGAGAAAGACCTCCCCTGGAGCTGACACCCTGAATTTGGACTTTTAGCCTACTTTGACTATGAGGAAATAAACTTCTCTTCATTAAAACCATCCACTTGTGGTATTTCTGTTGCAGCAGCACTAGATGACTAAGACACCAGGTGACTATAGAATTCTACTGATCTAGAAGCCCAGGTTCTGAACACTGTGATTCCAGAAACCCTGGAGTCTAACACAAAGCCAACAACCTCTGGCCTGGAGAGTAATCATATTAGCAGGGCTAAGTTATTGCCCATAGACAAACCCGATGGGCTGAAATTGGAGGAAACGGAAGGGAGAAGAGCAAAAATGGAAAAGGAGGAAAAAGGAAGGAGGCATGGGTAAATGGACGTCACCCTTAGGAGCCAGAGTCTACCACACTCCTGATGGTCGGAATGAGGAGACAGGAGGCTGAGTCCTGCCACCTCCACTACCTGACTCTGTGGCCTGGCTTTAGTGGCCTGTTACTTCATCTGTAAAACAGCAATGATAGCACCAGCCTGCTTATCCTGCCATCTGCAAGACATGGGCAATTCTGTCCTTTTTAAACCATCTTTTTAAGCCATCTTGAGAAACTGAGCTCATAATCCCTTTGGCCATTTTAAGGCTCACCTCTGCCATCTCTGCACTTGAAGATTCTGATTAAGAGAAGGATTCAGTGCCATTTTTCCCGAGTTCTAGATACTTGGAGAAAGCTTAAAAAAAAAAAAAGAAAGAAAAAAAAAAACAGCTGTCGAACTAAGCTAGAATTGACTTCCTTCTTTGAAGGTTTCCATGTCTTTCAACGTAAAGAAGAAAGACGCTTAAAATATTTTGCTTGCCATCACAACTACATATGTCAAATATACCAAACGGAAAAAACAAATTAAGCCTCTGAATCTCCCATTTATTCCCTTGTTGAATCATGGCATTGCTTGTCAGTCAGGTGGTTGACAATTACTTTCTGAGCACCTCCTGAACAGCAGGTTCTGCACCAAACTCTGGAATGAGTTAGTAATTATGCCTTGTCTTTACATATAACACTAGACTTCTTCAAAATACAATTATCTACATTGTTTCATTAAATCTTTGAAAAACTCTAATGAGGTGAACAAAGTTATTTTTTAATACCTTTTAAAAATGTAAAAAAAACAAAAAACGGGACTGAGAGATGTTAAATGTCTTGCTCCAAAGACACCTTGCCAGCTAGTGGCAGACAGGTCTCCAAGCCCCTCGCCAGCCTTTGTTCTAACACTGTGCGCAGAACATACTTAAATTACCCCAGGGAGGCAGCTCTAGGAGATAACCAGAACCTTCTTTGGAAGAAATTCTCCATTTTCTCCCAACATTATTCTTCATCTTCAGCCAAAGTTCAGCTGTCTGTAACGTTAGCCCTTCCTCTTAAACTAGTTTAGCTGGAAACTCAAAACAAAATTCCTAGGAGAATTTTAAAAATAATAATCTCCTTTACCTGCACCCTCCATCATCCACCACCCTCCCTACACACACACACACACTGTCCCTAGTGTTAAGAAAAAAAAAAAAATCCCAGAAGTCTTTGTTCCTCATTGCCATGCTTCCAGTGGCAATGTGGGCTTCCAGGTGGAAAGTAACCTCAGGAGCAGACACATCTCCTTCAGGAGCCAGCTCTCACTTTATTGCAGTTTCCCCAAAGCAGTAGAAACCAGTGGATGAGATAGAAAAGAAATATAGACCCGGGGAAACAAATCGTCGTCATGAAAATTATTTATCTCAAAAGGGGGCGGGGGAGGGGACAGGACTAGCTGTGTTTACAAACCTGGTGATCTTTAAAGTTATTGTTTAGTTAATGGCTTCTGACACCAGAAGCTGAGCAGCTGGAGCATTTTCTGGATGTAAAAATTCTCAAGGAGAACCCAAGGTGACGCTAATAACAGCTGTCAACCCACAGAGAGGTAATTATAAAGCTGGGATTAAAACAAAACCTTCAAACGTTATCTTCTTCACTGTAACACCAGATGACAGGATACGGCAAAGCCATAACATGCCCTGAATAAACCCTGTGATGTTAAGGGCAAAACTTGAATTCCCAAGGAAGGAGTCCCTGACTCAGAAATCCCCATCTCGTGAGCAACCCATGCACACAGATAATCAAATGTTGCTGCCATTCCTGCCTCCCACCGTGGGACTCCTGGTACCCTGCTAGGCACAGGCACAACCACCCAGAATGCTAGATAAATTTACATATTCCCATACTGCTGTTACCGAACCCAGGAAGGTGGGTCCTTGTCTGGCAAGCTCAGACTTGCCAATTATCTGGACACCGCCCTTTAAGAGAAAGTAACTTTACTGCGATGCACAGAGCAAGGAGCTGGGGGGAAGTTCCTCAGATCTGACTCCCCAGACTATGGGGAAGCAGGGCTTATATGTGATTTGGGCATCAAGATGGCGGCCGTGCGAGTGTACTGGGGAAGGAAAATTCTAGAAGGCGGCCATGAAACAGGAGGTGACGTGGTTTTTATTGGACCTCTCGCTTTGGGATAGGGTCTGGGTGATGATTTTCCTTCTAATTCGCTCCACCTGTTGCTGCATCCTCTGTTGAGGTCAACTAGCAGTCACAGCTGGCCCTTCTGCACATGTGGGGTTGGCCAAATCTGGCTTGGGCTAGTTTAAGAACTAATAGAAATTTACTGGCATTTGTAGGGTCAGGTGACACTGCCATATTCTCTTCTTCCTACTCCAAGGGTATCACAGCCCACACAAGACCTTGGTCCCTGGCTGCTCCTAAAGCGATGACCCCCCAAAACAGAATGTCCAGTGTTCATCAAGTGCTTCCTGTGCTCAAGGCCTGTGCTAAGGACTTTACATGAATTATCTCATTAATCTTCACAACAGCCCTGTTAGGGCGGGTATTACTGTTTTGAAGAGAAAAATTACTAACAGACATCTTACTTTGATTTTAAAGTTTTCCTTACCGTAGAAACCAAGTATTAACTGTAAAAAAATTCCTGACCAAAAATTAATCCTGCTACGGGTCTTTTTCATACAAAATTGCTAATCTTTTCTTTCCTATTCAAAGCCAGGCTTACTTAATTTAAATTTCAAAAGATGTCGTGGCTGCAGCTGGGTGGGTGGGCTAAAAACCACTTTGTGATCCGCTATCAATTAATCTCAGTAAAAGGGGAGGGCAGAGTTCAATCATGTTAAGATCAGCCAATGGTTGACCTTCTCTTTTCCCTCCTCTTCTCTTTATAAGCCTCTTCATAACTAGTCTACTTCGAGCCATTTACTTTTTTTTTTTTCTTAGAATCAGAATGGTTTCCCTATATGCCTATAGAATAACTGCTCAGAATAAACCTTATTTTTCAATTTCTCTCTCTCTCTCTCTCTCTACCCCCTCATAAGGAAAGCAAAGATCAGAGATGTTGACAAACTGGTCTAAGACCACACCCAGCAGGTGGCAGCTCAAGGGCTTGAGCCCTGGCTCTCTGCCTCCAGGACCCCGCTTCACTCTCTCTCCCCAGCCCCAGGATACCCAGGCAAAAACAGCTGCCAGACCAGAGCCATGCTACTTCTCCTCACCCTCAATTTTACTGTGGTTCTGAATTTGAGCTACCCATTAGAATTACTTGAGGTGTTAAAAAAAAGAGAAGAAAATACAGCTTCCTGGACCTCACTCCAGCCAACTGAATTTCTGGGGGTGGGACTCAGACATCAATGTTTTTTCAAATCTCAGCCATAGAAAAGGTGGAGCCTGTAGGAAAAGTTTCCTAAAATCTCAGAAATTCCACTTAATGAGAAAGATAGCAGCTACATATTGTCAGACAAGTCTTTGGATCATGACTTTCACACTAAAGAGAGATAGAGATCTTCCACAGCTATATTCCCAGCCCGAGAGCACCCTAAGTAAGTAAGGTTCCTGGCTGCCCACTTAGCCTAGCAAAGGATAGAGTGGGCTCACCCCAACCCACCCTTGCTCTCAAGAAAACTTTCATTTCGCATGTCGGGCCTTTCCATTAGGACTCGTTCTTGCAGACACCCCCAAAAGGCCCAAGCCCAGGTTTCTAACGTGCTGTCGTCCCTTGTTTTAAAAGTAATGATGTGGGGAAATCCTTTCAGATGAAATTTCCCAATGTACACCAGAACCTCCCAGCTCTTCCCCAGCAGGATTGTGCTGGGGTGTGAAGAAAAGCAAAATGAGGTAAAGGTTTATTCTTTGCTTCTCACCTGCTGTTTCAAACATCTCCCACCACGAGGGCAGGTGCAGAATACAAGAGATGGGAAGCTTAGTGTTTGAGGACAGACAGGAAGACAGGAATTTCTGCCTTTAAAATTCCTGCCAAGCTCTACATCCCTGGGCTTCTATAGTTCTAAAAACTCCTAGAAGATTCTGGTAAGTTCTGGGGCCTTCTTGTTGTTAGCACCTGTCAAGTCAGCTCTGACCCATCGCTACCCCATACACAATGAAATGTTGCCCAGTCCTGCCATCTTAATGGTCGCTGGTGTGCTCGAGTCCATTGTTGCAGCCACTGTGCATTTTGATTGCCCTCCAACCTAAGGGGCTCATGTTCCAGCACTAGATGGACAATACTCTGTTGTGATTCATAGAGTTTCATTGGCTAATTTTCAGAAGTAGATCACCAGGGCTTTCTTCCTAGTGTCTTAGTCTGGAAGCTCTGCTGAAACCTGTCCACCATGGGTGACCCTGCTGGTATCTGAAATACTGATGGCACGGCTTCCAGCATCACAGCAACAAGCAAGTCATTGCAGTAGACAAATTGACAGACAGGTGGTGGCTAGGACCTTGGCAAGCAGGAAATGCTTGTCTCCAACCAGAACAAAAAAGCTTACTCAGACTACAAGCAAACTCAATTACTTAAACTGTGTAAGACTTTTGAAATAGTTAAAACTAGCCTCTCGGCAGCATCTTTGCAAGTTCCCTGCCTAGAAGGCCTTTAATCTGGCTCAGTCAGGATCATGGAAAAGCAATGTGGTTGCAGGGAAGCCCCTGCTGTGGTCACATTAGGTGAGAAGCAGCTTGCACTGGGACTGGAATTAGCCAAAGTCACACTTAAACCACCTATTAAAAGCCCAAGTCTCAGGATGACCGGGCAGTGTTCCACCTCACCCCAGGGCACTGGGAGGGGCCCTAGCCCCTAGTTACACCTGGCAACTCAGGCAGAGATGGAAAGGTGGCCTCCCAGCCCAGAGACATCCACAGGGTTGGGGAACATGTAAATGAGCAGATTGGGGGCTTCCCAGTCTGCTTTGGGCCAGACTCCTCTGGAGAGACTCAGAACAGAAACAATGTCAGACTTGGGGGTGGATGCCAGTAGAGTGGGGTCCCAGGACACTTGAGGCTAGAGCCTTAGGGCCTCAGCAGGTCTGGATCTGGTGTGGGTCTGGGGTCTCAGACCCTGACTCCTCAAAAGAGACTGGAATGTGTTGTTTCAGATTTCACCTTACCAGGCCTGCCTTACCCCTATGTTTGAGGGAATGACCTGAGCTCTGATTCTTCCTGGTCACACCAGCTCCAGTCAAGGCAGAGCCATTCCTACTGTGTCCAGAGCCCAAGCCAGGCTTCTCCTCCCATTGGCAGGACCCCATTGCTCTGGCTGCTCCATCAGTGGCCGGCTCCTTCTCTTGCGTCCTGGTCCATCCTGTGTCCTGCACACCTCTCCAGCTTTGTGCTATGGCCCAGCTGGAGCAGCCTATGCAATTTCAGAGCCTCTGTGTGGCATCTGTATACCTTGCAGTACTTTATTCTCACCAAATACTTTCACTTATGGTATTTCAAGTGTAAAACAACATTGAGTACTCTTCAGAACTAGCCAGAACGCCAGCTTCTAGAGAAGGCTTTCGTAAGACAAATGTCAAATTCTCTCTGCCTTTTGATAAACTAGACAGATCCCACTAGAAGTTTCCCATAGGACCAAACAGACATTGCACTGAAGGTTTTCAAGGCAGATGCACAGTGCTGTTGCAGATTTTGTTACACTAACCTCATAACAGACCCATAGCATGTGGATTTGAGCATCCAAATCAGGGGCTCTGGGTTCCCAGAGGGCCTGTCCAGCTGTTCACAGATGGGTGTTGACAACATTAAATTTCACTTTAGCTTTGGTTGATTAACTTTTGTGACTTTAATTTTGGTGGTTAAAGACATCCTCCTACCCTTTAGTTCCAGAAAACTGCTTACTACTAACAACTAAGACAGAATAAACTCTTCTGTTTAAATAAACTTTGTTGGCGGTAGTTGCCACCGTGCCTGGTCCTGCACCATACCCAGGATCAGTTGGCTACCAGGTCGTTGTGATCCATATGGTTCTTTCCAATCTTCAAAGTCTGGAAGCTCCACTGAAACCTGTTCAGCATCACAACACGCAAGCCTCCACTGACAGATGGGTGGTGGCTGCGCATGAGGTACATTGGCCAGGAATCAAACTCAAGTCTCCCACATGGGAGGCAAGAATTCCACCACTGAACCACCACGGCCCCCAAACAAACTTTAGACTGTTTCCTACCTCATCTCCCCAACCTTCATCTTCTCTGCCTCAGTCTTTACAATGTCCACGCACCCAACCACAGAACCTCTTGTCTCTTCCCTCCCTGTGGGTCTCCTATGATCATGTGTCCTTATCATAGTAAAACATTCCAAACAAAATGACCCTGATTCCATCCTTTATAAATGACTCACCCATGCCAGTGATCAACCCCCCTTAACTTTCTTTTAAAAACCTCGAAGTCTTTGTCCCAGTGGATATGAGTTGGTCTCTCAGCCTACCACAGAGTATCGCTCCATCTATTGCGGTGTTCCTTCCCTCCCTTCCCTTAGCCCTCTCTCCTCCCTTATCATAATCCTTTTTGAATAAAGTCCTCCTTGCCTGTTTTAAAGCTGTCTGAGGTAATTTTTTCTTTGGCAAGTCCTATACCTGCAAATGGCTGCATTACGCAGCTCTGTGCTGCGCTTTTCTTCCTAGCTCTTGGTTCCAATATCCCTGCAACTGGTTTTGTTGTTGTTATGTTTTGTTTTGTCCCAAAGCCAGCTAGTGTAAAGTTCTCTGAGGTTAAAAAAGTACAAAATCATAAAATCTTAGAAAAATAAGTAATTATTTAATTTCTACTTCAAAATAAACTATGTACATCTGAAACTCTAAGGGAACATATACCAGGAGATTATTCCATCATAAAAACAAAATAAAAAAAGCGATCACCCATTTCAGATCTGTCTTCAATCTAGCTGAAAGGGGCGTGAGCTGCCAGCTGTATTGCAGTGAGGAATCATCCTCTGTCGGTGACTTGGCGGCTGTCTCACAGCGGGTCCATGTCCAGGAGTTCCCGCAGCGCTGTGAGGACATGCTTTGGCTGGCCGGCGGCACAGTCCTGCAGCCGGGAGCCCATGTGCTCCCAGAGCCTCCTGGACAACCGGCTCACAGCCACACGTGCGTTCCTGCCATACCCAGGCAGGACGCCATTCCTAGTCATGTTGTTCAGGAAGTACCAGAGGACCGGAAGGACATGGCGCTCCACGGCCTGAGGCTTCTTGGGGTAAACCGAGGTCACCAGCACTGTTGGCAGAAAAGGCAGAGCTACTGAGTTGGGCACTCTCTCCTCTCCCACTTCCCTCTTGGGACACCAACTCTGTTCCCCAAAAGGCAGGCCGATCCCGGGCCGACTTCTCCATTGGGCACCACGCCTAGCACCCACGATGCTTTTAGAGGCCCATGAAAATGTTCTCATTTCATTTAAAATAAAAAAAAAAAAAAAAGAAATGAATATATTCAGCCTGGATTATATAAAATATAATTAAAAAAAAAAAAAAACATTTTTGGGGGGAAGAGGGGAGAAGGGGTCCACAAAGGCAAAAGTGTCTGAGCCTATGAGAGTAAAAACGGTCCCAAGTGCCCAGGGGAAAGAGGCAGACCCGACTGATCACAACCCTGCCTCCACTGTTCCCTAGCCGTGTGAGCTTTAGAAAGTCTCTCAACCTTTCTGAGCCTGCTTCCTAATCTGTAAAACGAAGATGATGACCCTGGACCAAGCTCTTAAAGTGGTTTCAAGGACTGGATGATGAAATGTGCATAACGAGCTTGGCACTTGGTGGGCGGGCATGTGACAACTGGTAGCCAGTATTAATCCTGGCATTACTCTAATCACCATCACCACCTGTGACAGTGCAGGCACACAGAGAGACACTGTGGGAGGGAGAGAAGACAAGCTTCCCTCAAATGAAGCGTCTGGCAAATAGAACAGCTAGTCGGAGATGAGACAGCCCGGCTGCCCCAGGCCTTATGCCAGACCTCATGACAGGATTAGCAGCAATTCCTGAGGCATGGCACTGCTTTGTAAACCATCACACGTCACCCAGACCCTTCATCCCAGTGATGAGCCCCCCAAATTTGGTTTCCCCAAACCCCCAAACCTCTTTTTTTTAATCACACCAGAAAGTTAACAATAATTTAATTGCCTCATAAAATGTTACAACTGTTCGTTTGTTCAGAGTAAGGTCCGCATATCATGATTGGCTGTTGGATCATTACGTGTTTTTAAAGCATAGATTCTCACTCCATCTCTTTTTTCTCCCCTTGCGATTTGTTTATTTCCCTCTTTCTGTACTGTTGTAAATGTATAAATACAACACATTTGCTAATTCAGCATTTTTCATGTGTATAATTCAGTGAAACCAATTACATCAATCATATGGTGCAACCATCACCCAACATCTGTTGCCAAATTTTCCATCACCATAAACAGAAACTCAATACTTCCAAACCTCCAAACCTCTCTAAATTCCAGAAAACCCAGAAGCCAGCTAGACTTGCCAGCAAGCCCTGCTCCACCAAAGCCCATGCTTCAGCCATCGTCACAGCCCCACCACGTGCTACCCCACCTGGGAGGGGCTGCTCTGTCCTTCTGCTGTGGCTGAGCTGTCCAAAGTGCATTAGTGCTAACAACTCTCGCTGTACAATTAGCGGGCTCTGCCTGACATCCTGCCAGAGGATAAGTGCTGGTGAAGGTAAACAATGCTGAGAGCAGTGCATTATTTATTTATGGGGCAAAGAAACTGGAACGTTCTGTGTTCACAGAGTGGGATACCAAGGCTCAGAGTCAAGGAGCTTGCCCCAGACCACACAGCTAATCAGGGCAGAGCTGAGACAGAGCCAAATCTGCCTTGCCTCCAAAGTCCATGCTCTGTCCACTCCACACTGCCTCCCACAGCTCCAGGAGATCCACTTTTTTAAATTTTTTTAAAATTTGTTTTCTATATACGTAGTTTTTTTTAATTGTGGTAAATATATAAGTTAACAAAATATTTGCCTTTTCCACAAGCTTCACGTGCACAGTTCAATGACATTAAATACATTCATCACGTTGTTCAGTCGTCACCATTCTTCCGTTGGCCTTAATAGAAGCTCAGTGTCCCCCAAGTGTTGCATCTTCCTTCCCCCCTGGGGGCTTCACTTTTCAGTGGCTGGTCTAGAGTTTTGTTTTATTTTTAATGAAACCCCCAATCTGTCCTCCCCTCATCAGCTTAACTCACCAATTCCCCAGGGTATCTTCCACCAAGAGCCCCATGGGGGTCCCTCTCCTTTCAGAGCCAGCCTGGGGCAATGAGGAGCCAAGGGGGTGACATTGCTATCCCCCCCAACTCAGCCTGACACTCTCTCAGTGATGGTTCCCACAGAATGGGTATGTTGACTTGCAGGCCATACCCTCAGGGTTCCTGCATCCCACTGTGTGTGCCCCCCCCGGGGATCCCCAAGTCTCCCAGAAACTGCAGAAGGTTCAGTAAAGCTGTTCCTTATCAGTGGGGAAGGCAGGACTGCACCCTATGAGTCAGCCCAGCCACATTAGCATTCATGGGAACTTTCCAGAGGAAAAGACCTGGAGCAAGAAGGCACACTGGTTGAAAAGAGGTTTAAGAGCTCTGTTCTCTGTGTTTGGAACCAGGGCTTTGAACCTTTCAGTCTGGTTCAAACCCCTGCTGAGAATTTGCATTCTAAGAAGTTCCCTGATGACAATTTGTATTTCCACCCCAGGTATACTGAACCAGAATCCACATTTTAACAAGATCCTGAGGTGATTCTTATGTACAACTTCCTGGGAACTTGTTAGAAATGAAAATTCTCAGGATTTCCAACAGAACAACCCGGTTGGAAGCCCTGTTTGGAACATGTTGACAAGAATGCCACCCCAGTCAACCCCAAGGATGGACGTTGGGAGCAAGGGGCAGAGTAAAGGGTGAGAGGAGCAAAGGGAGGTTAGCAAGACGGCAGTGAGGCAATACGGGGGGGAAAAATGGATTATCCTGATTGGTTACCTTCACTGAACAAATATAATTCAAAGGTTTCCAAAGTCTCCACTGAATCTCACCTAGAGAGGTGAGAACTATCCCAAGAACCAGGTCCAGGTGAGGCAACCCTCCCCCACCCACCAAAGGATAGAGGGAGTCCATCTACCTTCCCCACCTGCCCACACCTCACCACACAGCTGCACCTCAGACCAGAACCTTGCCCCTTCTGAACAGTGAGGCCCACTGTCACCCCAGACACACGCCCCCAGGAATCTCACACCCTAGTGAGAGTAACAAGGCCCGCCCCATCTCAGCTCCTTAGCTCACACTTTCTTTTCTGCTCAGATCTTTGCTGACTCAGAACAACATTCCCCAGGAACGAGGACTTGGAGGTCACCTGGCTGACAGGTCTTTCAAGTTGACAGAGGCTGCAGTGGCCCTTCTGGGAGTCATCATGAGGAAGAAAACCCTATTAAACTCAAGAGGCAGCTGACGTAATTAGCAAAAGATTTGCTCCCATTAAACAGTGCTACTATTAGTCTATGCCTTGGGTCAATTAGAATTATCTCCTCTGTTTCAGGCTGAAACTGAGGAACAGACAAGCTATGCAGAAAATGTTGCTTTGAGGTCTCTTGGAAAGAGATGGAAGAAATTACAGTAAAAGGGTAATCTAAAGTGAGGAGGCTGTCTCACCTCTGGGCCCATAAATTATCTAGACAAGGGCAGGGAAGGGTTTCACTCAGAGAAGGCTGAGTTTGAGCAACAGGGAAGGGATCCTTCTCCGGATTCCAGGTGGTCTTGGGTTTGCTCCCCTGTTGCCACCCCAGGGCACCCACAACATTGCACTGTGCTGCCATCATAGCCCCCGGCCTTGCTCACTCACCCCACCTGCATGGGGAAGTTCTGGCACCTGATAAGGGGCCACAGCAGGGACACTGGGAGGACGGAGCCAGGGCATAGAGATGGGGCAGAGAAGGAGCTGGAACGAGCAGCTGGCATTCATGTCGCCAATCAGTCTATATTTGTCAGCATCTATTGAGTGCCCAGCACTGCAGGGCACAGGTTGGGGCCAGCAGACCCATTAGATGACTGTGTGGGGCGAGCTCTTAAGCAGCACATGTAACTCAGGAAGGAGTGCTAGAAAGAAGGGAGACAGCCGGCAGTGGCGTATCTAGGGTATAGCACCAGCCCTGGGCGTGCGGCGCCAATGAGCAGTTTATATTAACCCAGTTAGGCCTGACGTCCTTCCTCAAGCATGGTAATGTGTTAATTAAAAGATTAATGAGTTTGACTTGTATTTTTGAGCTGATATTATTTATGGTAAAGTTATCTAAAAGAGGGGTGTCAGATGTTTGGACTGGGGCACAATTTCAGTGCTTGTCATAGGTGCCATTTTCTGTAGATATGCTGCTGGCCGTACCGGGTTAACAGAAACTGCTCAGTGGCGCCACTCGCCCAGGGCCTGCGCAATACCCACCATCCCTGCCATATTCTAGTTACACCCCCTGTCACAGGGACAGAGGAAGAGCTGCCAGAACCAACTGGACATCACCCAGCTGGAAGAGGAAGGGTGGAGAAGAGCTTTCCAGGAGGGAAGCAGTGCATGGCAGGCAAAGAGGCACGAGGGAGGATGGAACCCTGGCTGGGCCTGCAAGGAGGTCACAGTACAGCGGCTGAGGCTCAGCTCTGCAGCTAGGCTCAGGTACACAAATCCTGCACTATTTGCAAGGGACCTTGGGCACTTAACCTTTCTGAGCTTCATTTTCTTCCGCTCTGAGAAAAGATAATCATGGAATCTGTTATGGATTGAACTGTGTCCCTCAAAAATACGTGTCAGCTTGGCTAGGCCATGATTCCCAGTACTGTGTGGCATCCTCCATTCTGTGATCTGATGCAATTACCCTATGTGTTGTAAATCCTAACCTCTATGATGTTAATGACACAGGATTAGAAGAAGTTATGTTAATAAGGCAGGACACAATCTACAGTATTAGGTTGTATCTTGAGATTAGGTTATATTTATTTTGAGATATAAAAGACAGAAATGAGTAGAGAGGAGAGGGACCTCATTACCACTAACCTTGGAGCCAGGAGCAGATAGAGTCCTTTGGACCTGGGATCCCTGCACTGAAAAGCTCCTAGACCAGGGGAATATTGATGGCAAGGACCTTCCCCTAGAACCAAGAGAGAGAGAAATTCTTCCCCTGGAGCTGGCACCCTGAATTCAGACTTCTAGCTTCCTAAACTGCGAGAAAATAAATTTCTGTTTATTAAAGCCATCCGCTTGTGATATTTCTGTTATAGCCGCACTAGACAACTAAGACAGGATCTGTATCCTCCTTGTGGGGTTGTTATGAGGATTAAGTGACACAAGGCATATAATTTGGGGTAGGGAAAGAAGAGGGCAGAGCCTGGAGAGGTGAGTACCAGGCAGTGACGGGCCTGGTGGGCCCACTCCAGGAAGCCCAGACATTATCCTGAAGACGACTCAGGAGCCATGGAAGGATGTAAAGGCATGATCAGTCAGCATTTAGGGGAGCCCGCTGCCTAGAGAACAGGCTGAGTTTGCTTCCTTCCTCCCTTGATGGGACCTTCACAAGATGGGAGAGTGGGCTTTTGGCAAGCAAGAAGGATGTTAAAGCTAAGTGAAGTAGCCTGTCCAAAGTCAGAGTTGGCAGGTGGCAAATCGGTCTGTCGCCCCAAAGCCTGTGTCCTTCCCATGCAGCCACATTAAGGGCCACAGCAGCAGGTTTTAGCCCTGGAATGAAACCTCTTCAGACTTATCCTGCAGACTGAAAGCAGAAGTAGGATTGGAGCAACCTTTTCTCAGCTGAAGCTTGAACAGGGCAGAGCAGATCCAGGTCGAGTCCCCATCTGCCCACAAATTGTCCTGGACACCTGGCCAGGATTCGAGTGGGGTTAAAATCCAGCCCATGCTCTGCTTGCCAGCTTGCATGCCAAAGAAGTGTCGGTGTTTCCTAATTCTCACAATAGCGCTGTCTGCTCACCAAGCCATTCACCCACAGGCGCTCTCTACCTGCAAGGGGTGGCCTTCTCTAATTTACACAAAAGGTCCCCTATGGGCTAGTGGGAGTCCTGTTTGCAAAGAGGAAGAAACACACAAGAGTTTTTTTTAGGAACTATTTTGGTTGTATACAAACCTGCCTCACTTTGACCACAGATTGTCTTCTGGCAATGTAGGTACTGTCTGTCACAAACACCCCCCAAAAAAGATACCCAGAACATCAAAAAATTTAAATGACCTGTGGGGATTATTCTAGGCCTAAAATAAGCTCAACCACATGCTAGGAGAGAAGAAAAGAGATCACCTGGAATGCTGTGGGAGCTAGGGGAGTAGGGCTGCTTACCTGACAGACGTTCTGTGACATCAAGCATTGCACGGCCGTTCAGGAAACACACTCGTCCAGCAAACGCTTGTAGGAGGCACAGGTTGTCTAAAGAGATGGAGAATGTCAGTGACCACAATACTGTGGACTACACACAACAGCACCAGGTGTTACAATGCCAGGTACCCACAACAGGAAGAGGCCCTTTGGGGAGCTGAATTAATTTTTTCAGGTCATAACGGGGCACTTAAAACACTAAATGTACATGGGATATTTGGGGAAGGGTAGGTGGCCTGAAATAATTAAAATGGCTCCCAATCAAGCCTCCTTTCCTCCCATGGAGTTCTCTGAACTGAAAATTATCATGATTTATATTGTCTTTGCTTCCTCAAATTTCTGTGAGGTTTGAACAAAAGATGGATGGATGGGTGGATGGATGGGTGGGTGGGTGGGTAGACGGATGGACAGAGAGATACAGAGATAGAGACAGATTCACATATAACCATCTATCTATCTGTACAAGTACACTCACACACACACACACACACACACACTATAGTTTTAGGGGAAACTGAGGCAATGAGTCATGTAGGAATGTATCTATGTACACAACAAAGGTCAGTGAAGGGCTGGGGTCACAAGGCAGAAATTATGACTCTTATCAAAGCCTGAACTTGTGTTCTAACCACAGTGAGGCAGGTGGTTATTTTACACATTGAATATTTACTGCTATCTTCTATGTAATAGGCATGGAGCTAGGAACTAAATAAGACACAGCCTTCCCCCTCTCCATCAAGAGGCTCCTTCTACAAAGAGACAGATATTTCCAACTCTAACACAGAAGGGGAAGCAATGTGATTGTTTAACTAAGATCCTTGGAAGTACGAAATTACAATGATCAACTCTAGTCCTGAGGTTTCCAGTTTGCCTGGGACTTTCCTAGCTTTAGCACTGTAAATCCCACATCCCAGGAAATCTCTCATCCTGGGCAGGTTAGGACAGCTAAGAAGCCCATCTGAAGCAAAGGCACTTGGCTCACTCTGATAGAGTCAGAGGAGGTGGGGTATTGTCAACAGGGTGGGTAGGAGGGAAAAGATTCCATAGATATTGTAGAGGTAAAATCCATGGGACTTACAGACCAAAACAATGGGAGAAGGAGGAGTTGAAGATGGTTCCAAAGTTAGTGAAGATGGTCCCTAACTAGGGCACCTGGCAGGTGGGATGTCACTACCAAAATACTCCATCAGAGATGGGAAGAGGAAGAGGGGAAGGAGGGCCCACACCTAATAAACGTTTTGACTTAGCTACCTTTGTTGTGGCTACTTAATGGCTGCTGCTGCCTCCAGGATGCAGCCCAAAGGCCCTCAGCCTCATAGCTCTCCCTTCCTGGTGTCACCCTCGCACAACCTTTTCCAAGCTAGCTGTCCTATGCTCTAGCTATACCACTTTCACTCACCTTCCCCAAACGCACACTCTAATTTCGTATCACCTTAATTTCACTCAAGGTGGACAATGTGTTCCCCCACTACTAGCACACCTTCCCTGACTTTGCTCATCTTTCAGGGTAGCACCTCTTTGCAGAGCCTTCCTAGTTGCCCTTGATGGGAATTAATCTGTCTGCCTACCCTCATCTGTCTGTATCTCCATTCTAAAACTCTCCATAAATATTAAAGATACTTTCCTACGTATCTTACACTCCTTCCAGGCTCTGAGCCCCTAGATGGGAAGAACAAAGTTCTATGTAACTTTGTGCCTAACAAGCCCCTGCACACAGAAGAGGCTCATCAATGTTTGTTTAACTAGATTATATATTCTCCCCATTTTACAGACGATAGAATTTGCTGAAGGGAAGGGTTTAGCATGTATTAGCAACCCTGCCATCTGGAAAGACCAATCGCTAGAAAAGGACATCTTCCTTGGTAAGTAGAGGGTCAGTGACAATGGAGGAAACCCTCCATGAGATGGACTCACACAATGGCCACAACAATGGCCTCAAACACACCAACAACCATGGAGACGGCACAGGACCAGGCAACATTTTGTTCTTTTATACATAAGGTCGCCATGAGTCAGAGCCAACTCTATGGCACCTAACAACAACCTCTCAATTGTTGACATATAACCTCACCACCTGGCCCTGATATCCCCCTTGATCATGAGCCCCAGGTCATGTGAGGCTCAGCATGACATACTTGTAAAGACAGCAAAGTTTATCCTCCACATGTCCCAATTCACCTTTCTGGAAGTTTGGGAAAAAGAGGGATTTTTAATCTTTTTTTTCAATTGTCCCAGAACCCTTGACAGCCAGCCAGCTCCATCAGTGCTCCAGCCCCACCCAGCCCTAGGAGCCAGATCTCCCTGCCACCCAGTCTCGCTCTTGAGTAAAGCACTGGACCTGAACACCTCCCCATATGTACCTGGAAAGAGAACTAAAATAGTGTTTATTGCAGAGATAAATCACAAATGGTAAAATCGCAGGTAAATGGGGTGGGGAATGTTTGGGGGTGAAGAGACTCTCTGGTATCCTTTGATTGTATTTCTAAAGTCAACTCCAGCAGGATGCCATGTGCACTAAATCTAGAAATTGCTCCTTCTTCTCTATTCTAGTTGCCTTCTCCTTCTCAGACTATTAAACGGGAAGTTCTGCATTCCTCACAAAGACATGCAAGGTGAGGAAAGTGGCCCTTCACCTGAGAAAGGTGTGCTAACCTAGAATATACACAAGATTGGAACAGTCTCCCCTTACCATCGATTGTCCCTGACATGAACTGTGGAAGCACCCAGCTTGCCCGGCTCCCACCGCTTTGCCAGCACCACAGTCACAGCATGATTCAATGGGAGGTGGGGCAAGTTTAAAAATGCATTTTCCAGGGATGTGGCTGTGGGGCTTGTCTGCACGTGTCAGGGAGGTGAGGCGGGAGGGCCTGCCTGGGCATGACCACAGCCATGACAAGTGAGCGTGTTCTGAGGTCCCATTTGCTGACCATCTTCAGGCTGTATTTCTCTTTGCAGGGTACAGAGATTAAAACCTGCCTCACAGAAGCCTGCACAGAGCCTTAGCATCCCATAGCTGTGCCATCACTGTGTCCCCTCCTGGGCACTGAGAGCATTCCCACCAGGAAACAACTCTAGTGAACAGCTAATTCCTGCCTCCCTTGCTCTCCTCCTGAGGCCTGGAAGGGGTAAGAGGGGAAAATGCACATGTGTACATCTCTGCTGTCTGCAAAAGCTCTATCCATGAGGCAAGAATCTTTAAAATAATTTGTTCAGGGAGATTAAAAAAAAGATGCCAGCTTCTAGAATACTGCAGTTAGCAAGAAGTGGTCTCAGGGTATCTTGGCAAAGATATAATTGTGTAAGAATATGTTTCTATATCAATATCATCTGTATTATTGTTTCCAGATGCTTCTATTTGTCCTGGAAACCCTGGTGGCATAGTGGTTAAGAGCTACAGCTGCTAACTAAAAGGTTGGCAGTTCAAATCCACCAGACATTCCTTGGAAACCCTATATGGCAGTTCTACTCTGTCGTATAGGGTCGCTATGAGTTGGAATCGACTTGACCACCATGAGTCTGGGTTTTTTTAGCTTCTATTTGTCCCACCCCCACATTAGCCATAAGCTCACCTATGAGGGCAAGGAATTCTCCTTCCTGGATCTCCCCCATCAACACTCAGTCCAGGACGTTCTCTGGACACAACCGGGCCTCCACCCTCCTGGCCACTGACACGGCCTCCCAGAGCCAGAAAGAAGTGGACTTAGGGAGTACTTGAAAATACACACCCAGCAGACAGCTGTGTCCAACCACATTCCCATGGGGCCTGGCACACGACAGGTGCTCGATAAATGCTTGCAGAGTCAAAGGCAATGTTAAAACAGGCCCTGTGTTTGCCCAAGCTGGTTTATAAGTCCCAGAATGCTACACCTCGGGTAGCTGGCCTCCTTTCCTCTGGCTACTGTTATAGTGAAGGCTCACCTTTTGGGTCACACCCAGGTTTAAAGGGAGGCAGGAAAGCATAGTGGTAAAGGGTGTGGGCTCTGGGCCCAGATTGCCTGGGTTTGAATCCTATTTTTAAGTTAACTATAAAAACCAGTTGTCATAGAGTCAATTCCGACTTATGGTGACTCCATGTGTGTCAGAGTAGAACTGTACTCCATAGGGTTTTCAATGGCTGATTTTTCAGAAGTAGATCACCAGGCCTTTCTTCTCAGGCACCTCTAAGTAGACTCGAACCTCCAATCTTTTCGTTAACAGCCGAGCGCATTAACCATTTGCACCACCCAGGGACAAGTTAACTATAAAGACTCATGCATAGTAGCATGGGAAACTGAGTACAATATGGTATTTTAAAAAAAGTATCAAATTCAAAATTGTATTTATATTATGATTTTTAACCAGGGAAATTTATATACATAGAGACAAGAAACAGAAGATAAAAGAGAAATTTTTAAGTAGTTAGTATATTAGAGGGGCACCACGAATGAATTTTTAATTTTCATTAACAATATAATGTTGGTCATACGATTTAATATGGTAATAAACTCAAAGTCAGAAAATAAAATAACAGAAGAGAATCCGAAGCCACTCCCATTCCAAGCTTATCTGCTCTCTCCAGCACTGGCCAGGGGCTGGGCTAAATTAAAGGAGCTCCTTTTGAAGCTGAGAAGCCTGAATGTGGGGCTTTGACCTGGGGTGGGGCGGGGGGGGAGGGGGGATGAGCTGTCAGCGGCTTGATGTTTTAATTAGTGAGATTTCTTCTGGAACTAACCCAGTAACAGAGCCCAAAGATGGAGTCAACCAGCTTGCTCCAGGAACTCTCCCCGGATCCCCAGAATAATCTGCCTGTAATCAGAAGGCCTTGGTGCTGGGCAGACAAGACACCAGTCCAACCTCAGCCCAGGAAGGGCCATCTGGCTTGCAATGCTGATGGCAGAGGTCAGGGAACAAGCTGCCCGGCACTCTCCTCCCTCACCTCACCAGAAAAGGGTTGTTGCTGTTAGTGGCCATCAAATCGATTCCAACTTGTGGAAGCCCCATATATCACAAAGTAGAACTGCTCGTAGGGTTTTCTTGGCTGTAATCTTAACAGAAGCCAATCACCAGGCCTATCTTCCGTGGCACCACTGGGTGGTTTCAAACTGCGAACCTTTATGTTAGCAGTTGAGCACAAACCGTATGCACCTCCTAGGGACCTTATACCAGAAAGGGGACACAGGCCAAAATCCCAAACCATTCTGTCACCAGCACTCCACCCAACCCACCTACCCTAAGGAAAACCAAGGAACTAGAAGAGATGCCTTTGGGCTGCTGAGTCTGCTTTATCAGTGAATTCCAGCTTCAAAGGGGATCTTGAGAGGTCACCTAGTTCCAGAGCCTAAGAAGAGCAACTTCCAAGTTTGGTCAGGTTTGGTCCTTTCTAATCCTCAGGTTAGCCCTAGCACCCAACTAAGGACTAGAGAGGAAGACAGTCTCCCCACCTGGAGCCTCTGGCTCATGGACCAGAGGGGGCATCATCAGCTTACCCAAGGAGACCCTGGCTAGGAGGAAAGGAGAACCACAGGGAGCTTTCTGCT
Organism: Dugong dugon; assembly: GCA_030035585.1. Taxonomy (NCBI): domain Eukaryota; kingdom Metazoa; phylum Chordata; class Mammalia; order Sirenia; family Dugongidae; genus Dugong; species Dugong dugon. Next base: position 70,686,188 of record CM057473.1, read on the forward strand.
GGCTATATCCCTGCCTCAAGGTGTGGTCCAATCACAAAGCAAGTCATCCCCAGGACCCCTCTGCAGGGTGCTCAGCCCAGGTGGGCACAGCTTGGCACCACAGAGAAGGGACCTGAGTCTCGTGACAATGTGAGACACCAGAATCTGTAGCCCAGAACTCCTGAGCTCCAGTATGCTCCAGGAGGCTGGCCCTGAGGTGAACTGGGAACTAAAATACCTGGAGAGGGAAGAGTTAAGAGCGCCTCTCCCCAGACAAGGGTACTTTTCCTCTTCAAACAGCCAAAGATTCTTGAGCTTGGTGCAGGTTTTCCCAGTAAATCCAGCGCCCATGGTGATTTACCAAGAGCCTTGGACACTGGCAACAGCAATCTCACTTACCCACAGCAGCGCTGAGAACAAGCTGTAATTTAGGGCTGGATTTATATTGTTTGTTCTACAGCAACAAACTCAGCAAATCATGAATTCCCTCTGATATGAAGAGCAGAAATTGACAATATTTATGAACTCATGAGGCGGAGAAGGGTCTGGCCAGGCCTTTAATTTGTAACTGAAGCTTCTCCTGGAGGCCCCAGCCAAGGACACAGCCGCTGTCTGAGCCCCAGAGCTGGGCTCAGGCCAAAGAGTGGTGACAGGAGGGCCGGGTGGGCATCAGGAGGTGCTTCCAGTCCCACTATTGGGATGGTCTGTGGGTGCTCAAGGAAGACACGCCTTCTGTGTTCGGTGGGACACACAGCAGCAAGCAAACAAAGGCAGTCCTCAGAGCCTCAGCATCTCACATTGATGCAAAAACTGCTTGTGAAAGCCCACAATTCTACCCGTCTGGACACACATTACTCGTATCCTACGTTCTCAACACGTGACCCCTCCCACCCTCACAACATTTTGAATTTGTGTTCAGTCTATGTACTAGATACACCAAAAATCACCTTCTAATCATCCATGAAGGGAATATGAGAACAGAAGGAGAGGCAGGACAAATCCCACCTAACGCTCAAGAATCAAGCTGTGACACTGTAAAAGTGAGTCATGGCCCTGGGTGAGTCATGTCCCTCATGCGTACAAGGAGGCTAGACTAGATAATCTCCAAACCTCCTCTACTTCTAACCGTCTAAGATCCATGGATGGTGTGACAGGGAAAAGCCTGCCAACAAAGGGTCTCAGAGGTCCCACACTGCCCACCGGTGCTCTCTGCAGCTTTGGGGGAAACACTTGGCCTGAGAACCATCCCGTGCCTTTAACCACTCTGCTGACTCCCAAGCGTGCAGTGTGGCGTGGTGAATGGGGAGCCGGCTGCCTACCACAGCTAGCCAGGGGCTGAGGGGGAGTCTCACCCAGGCTCTCAATCATTGTATCCAATGCGGCTGCAGCAGCGGCATAAATCCCCGAGTTCTTGGAGTTGAGGTTGTCTGTAACAGCGATGATGATGGAGAGCAGCATGGGGTGTAAGCTCCCTTTGAGGAGGGGGATCATCTTGGCAAGGGACTCCAGGGCCCACTGGTTCACTTTCTTGTTGGAATCCTGAAGCCTTGGGGTGAAAGCATCAAAGACCTATTGAGGGAACAGAAACCAAGAGCCCATGGGAACCCCAGCTGGACAGGAGTCCCACAGAGACTCACTAGCCCAAACAACTGCCCCAGCAGGGATTCCTCCTACACGAGAGCACCTCCAATAATGAGGCACTCAGCTCCTTAAATGGGGGCATGAGAGAAGGAACTAGCACGTACTGAGCACAGACTGTGGGCAAACCATCTTGTTAGCTACTCTGCACTCCTTCTTTCATCAAATGAGCACAACAACCAATGAGGCATGTGTCATCATAAGCTCTTTACAAATACATGCATACAAACTGAGGCTCAAGGAGGTTAAATGACTTGCCCAGCTCACACAGTAAGTAGGAAGCTTGGTGGAAACCTAAGTCTGCTGACCCCAAGCCTGTGTCCTAACTGCTCAGCTACATGGCTTGACTATCAGCATCATCAGTCCAAGAAGAAGCAAGCATCTTCCCTGTGAGAGGTCTATACCTACTCCTAACCCACCCGTGCCCAGTCACCTGCCTAACCACATGCTCTGCCCACAAAACATCATGCACTTAAATAGACCAGAAGCAGACCCAAGGCCTCAGCCACAGCCCCCTGTACCTTTACCTCCTACCCTCCCCACCATAAATCTGCTAAAAGGATGACAGGCACCAAGGTCATCTCTGAGCAGTTCCAAGGTGCCCAGCAGGAGGTGGTACCCTCGCCCCCTTGGTTACTCCAGTTAGTCATATGCTGGTACAGATGCCCACCGGACAGCAAGTGGTTACCAGGCTCCCTATAAACTGGCACAGTGTCCAACCTGTTCAGTTTTCAGAATTGAGGTTGCAACCACAGGAGAAATAGAGGTGGGAGAGCAGGAGCTGGGGCAGTACTCACCTGGACCAGGTTGGCACTGATGAGCTCTGGCCTGGTCTTGCAGTGCCCAAGGAGCTGCCCCACACCTTCCATCCGAGATTGGAATTCCTTGGCCTCCAGCAGATGCATCAGCTCCCGCAGCTGCTCCACCATTTCCACGCCACTCCGCGTGGAAGAGCACAGCCCCACCAGCTGTGGGCCATTGAAGTCAAGCCTGTGGGGAAGGAGTGTCTGACCCCAGCAGCCCCAAAGGGTGACACACCGCTTGTCCCATGACCCTTCCCGTGGACATATGGGGCAGAGACAAGAGTGTCACCTCCAGCTTAGTCCACTCGCAACTTCTCCTCCACCTGCTGCTTTGAGAACATTGGCCTTGGTAAGTTTGGAAATCTCTTTTCCTTAGGGGCAACAACATGATTGCCCAGAGCCCTGTCCCCTTGTCAGGGGGCAGGGCTATCTCTTCCTGCTCTTTTGTTCTCTCTGTTCAGAAGACATGTGGCAAATGGGAGGAATAAAGCTTGGACAGAGTGGGTGGAAACCCAAGAAAGGATGACTGGTACACATTTAATCTTAAGAGTAGGGAAAGGTCTTGGAGATCACCACGCCCAATCTTCTGGTTGTCTAGGCTCTGCTCACCCTCTTCCAGCACTGGGGAAATATGAACGATCCTGTCCTCTTGAGTTGGAATCACATGCCTACCACATCCCCTTGCCCATTCCAGCCAGCATGAGAACAGCTTCCTACAGAACTCCTATCCCCTCACCCCCAGATCCAAGCCAAGGTCTTTGAGCTCATACCCTTGTACATGGGCCCCACCTGACCCACACAGCCTAGCATTATTCATTCTGTCATACATTCCTATGTTCTACACTCTGCCAGCTGAGGCCAGGGGCTCTGCTGGGCACTGAGAACAATGAGATGGGAGACATGGTCTTTGCGCTTGGAGAGTCACAGATCAACGGGAGATAGGTAAGCCAACAGACTGACAGAGGAAGAATGGGGGACCTCCTGCCCACCCTGAGGACAAGGAGGCACAGGTGTCAGAGAAAGTTTCTGGGAGAGGTGACAGGTGAACTCAGTCTTGTAGACTAAATAAACATGTTCCAGGTGGAGATGGTACCAGGCAAAGGAACAGCATAAGGAAAGTCACAGCAGGAAGAGAGAACACAGAGGGGCAGGGAACAAAAGCTGCTCTGCTCTGGCTGAGAGGCTGCACTGGAGAAAGTGTAGGAAGCTACTCTTACAGAGGTGGGCAGGGAGCTTCCCTGTGTGCCCTGCAGGACACTGCAGAAAGGTTTTCAGCACAGGTGTGACCGTCAGATTCCTGACTGGTTTCTAACTCTTCCCCAGCACCCACCCTCCAGTCCCTCAGACCAACCCATTCCTTCTCATCTACCTTTGTTCCAACTCTCCCTCCAAATTAGTCCTGGCTGACCACTCTCTGATGGTTACAGGACCCACTGATCTAAGTGAATGGAGAAATGCTGAGCTCACACAGAGAGCCCAGCCAACAATGTATCCCACCTGTACTAGTGGAATCGCACCCACTCAGCCCATACTGCAGCAACCAACTTCTCCCGGAAGATGCCCCCAAGCCCAGGATTTGGTCTCATTGAGATTTGAGGTGGAGGAAAATATCCTATAAAGTCATCCATCAATGCTGCTGACCCAACTAGGCAGCCTAGATCCACACATCCTCCCCAGAGCCACTCTTGACCAGGGGCAAGAGGGCCACCTCTGTCGGAGTCTCGGATCTGGAGCCCCAGAGAGACAAGAGTAGCCATACCTCTCCTCAGGCAGCCTATTCTCACACACCACCAGACTCCTTGACACCTTGCAGCCTTTGGCAGATGGAAGTTCATCATTATCTTCTATTCCCTTGAAAAATACACACAGAACATGAGCCAAAAGGAGTGCCCTCTGGGAAACTGCCAGAGTCCCCAGGATAGACCATAACAAGAAGAACAACCCTTCCACCAGGGCGAGCTTTAGAGGTCGCAATTGAGACTTCCACTGCCCTGGAGGCAGTCAGGGCAGGGGTCAAGGTCCCCATTTAACAGATGAAGAGATGGAAACCAAGGGAAGCTTGAGGAACACAGGCAGTGGGAACCAGGGAAAGGTTCTGGTAAGCACAGGGGAAAGGAATCCATTTCCCACATTTCAGGAGTAGTGGAAGAAATTAAAGCCTTCTCAAGAACTGGAAGTTTAGTTTACCTCAAGTATCTACTCCCCATTCCCTCAGCCAGCGTGAGGTTGGCCAGATTCAGCTTTGATCTCCATCCTCGGAAGACAGGAACCTACTCATGTGGCACGGCACTCACCCACTGTTTAATGGCCGCCATGACCTTCCACAAATCATGAGATGGCAGGGACTGCTTCAGAAATGCATCGAACTTCGTGTTAGACATCAAGATATTCACCATCTTCCGGCCATAAAACCTGCCATAGAAAAAAGGGCAAGATGGAGAAACAGCCACAGAAATCCACCATAAATTTGCTTTACAGCTTTATATAATTTTTCTAATTATAGTAACAGAGTTTTTAATACTTTCTTTAATTATGAAAGTCACACCTACCCAGTTTTAAAAGAATTCATAAAAGAATAAACAGCAACAATGATCCCTCTACCAAGACAAAACCACTATTAAATTTTTACATATTTTCTTTCATTCTTTTTCCTATATGTTTAGCTGATATCAGAGCATAGTATATACAACTTGCATCGTGCTTTTTTTCACTTTATCATTAATCATCTTCCCATGTCATTTAAAACTCTCCATGAACATATTTTAATGACTACATAATATTCTACTTGTTGGTTACACCAACATGTACTGAACATTTTCCTAGTAGGGGACATTTAGAAGTCTAAGGGCACAGTGGGGCAGCAGAGGAGGGAGTAGTCAACTCTGCCTGCTGAACAGTGGTGGGCAGGAGGAGGAAATCAAGGAGGGCTTCAGAGAAGAAGTGACCCTTGAGATGGGACTCAAAAGGTGAGTAGGAGTTCACATGTGGTACAGGATTAGGGAGTAAGTAGGAGGAGGAGGGCCATTCCAGGATCCATAACATCATCTGGTGCAACAGTAGGCCTGTGATTGGAGAATAGCATGGGACAACACAGGCTGGAGAAGAAAGTAGGACCAGTACACGGAGACCTAAAGGAGGAGGGCTTTAGCCCACAGGCAACAGGAAGCCAAGAAATGATGGGATTTGCATTTTAGTAAAAACTTCTCTGGCAGCATTGTGGAGGATGGATTGGTGGGGACAAGGCTGGGACCCAAGGGACTGTTAGGAGGCCATCATAATAGTCCAGGCAAGAGATGATAAAGACCTGAAATAAGGCAGTAGAGTGGGGATAGGAAATGACAGTCGGATAAAAGAGCAGTTAAGAAGGTTGAAAACGGCAAGACTTGCTAACAGATTGGAGGTAGATTGTAAAGCATCTAGAATTATCAGATTTCACTCAGACTAAGACTATTGGTTGTAAAAGCACTATTACTTTATTTTACGCTAAGGAAAATAAAAGACTGCCTTCACTTACACAGCCCCATGTGTGAAAGGCAATCCTTTGACATGTTATCTCAGAAACAAAAGGTAACATTAAATTGTGGGTATTTTCCTTGGTTGTTGTGCAAGAAAATCAGAATTTTGGTCATTCCTTTGACAGTGAATGTTTGCTTCATTAATAATTAATTTATCCATGCCTTTCCTCATACACAATAACTTTTCATTTCAATGCTGAATAATAGTGTCATATGTATAAGACACTTCAAACATCAATTACACTCAACAATTCTCCACTGAGCATCCAAACTGATTTTTTAAAGTAAATCAAAGGGCTAACAAGCAAAGAAAAGCTCACAGTGCAGTTCCTACAAAGCACATAACTTCAATAGTTTATATTATAGGCAATAATGACCAAGTTTGAGAATATGCAGGTAGTAAAATCCAACTCATAATTGCTGCCTGGTCAACAGCAACTATGAGGCGCTTTGGATTCAAAGATACATGACAATTTCAAACACATTAAATGTGGGGGGAGAAAAAAAGATGTGTCTTAGAATCAATGAAGTATGTGATTCCTCTCTTTCTGTCTTGGGTGACTCTAAATAATGATGACTTTAATAATAGAGAGTCCCTAGGTGATGCAAACAGTTACTGCACTCGGCTGATAACCAAAAGGTTGGAGGTTTGAGTTCACCCAGAGGTGCCTCCGAAGAAAGGCCTAAAGATCTACTTCCCAAAAAAAAAAACAGCCATTGTAAACCCTATGGAGCACATGTAGAAATTGTTGAATTGGTGTATGTTTTTCTGTGTATACTTTCAACAAGAACAACAAAAAAGAAAACACTATGGAGCACAATTCTGCTCTGACACATATAGGGTCAACATGAGTTTGAGTTGACTTGGCAGCAACTTGGTTAGTTAACAATAGAGAGAACACAACCAGAGAAGCTGGACTGGGAAGAAAGCAATAAGTTCATTTAGGGACACATTGCACTGAAGATAACAGTGGGACATCCAGAGATGGGTCCTATGGAGATATTAGAGACATGGGGCTACAGGGCAGAGAAGGGTCTGAGTTGGGTGGAGAGATTGGGAAGATTAGGGTTTGCTCGTGACTGAAGCCACAGGAAGGAATGAGACCCCTTAGGGAAAGCCAGAAGAGCGGCTGAGGACTAAAGACACACACTCTGCAGGCGCCTACATTCAAAGAGCAGGCAGGGTGGAGAAATCCACCACAGAGTGGCAAAGAGAACCAGGATAGTGCTGTGCATGGAAACCAGGAGGCAAAGGGTTCCAGAAAGGAAAATAAAATGTAGTCAACATAGTGCAATCTAAGAGAGAGGTCATAATTGAGAAGGATATTAGATCTGGACATAGAGTTCTTAATTTCCCTCCCCCTACAGCAATTGTTGTAAAACCTTGAGTATATCCCTCCTGAATTTAGAGAACATCTCAAGAATAGACTTGATGCACTGAACACTAACGACAAAAGAGTTGTGGAATGACATCAAACATGAACAAAGCGAAATGTCATTAAAAAGACAGGTAAGAAAAAAAAGACCAAAATGGATGTCAGAAGAGACTCTGATACTTGCTCTTGAACATACAGTAGCTAAAGTGAAAGGAATAAATGATGAAGTCAAAGAGCTGAACAAAAGATTTCAAAGGGCACTTGAGAAGACAAAGTATTATGATGAAATGTACAAAGACCTGGAGTTAGAAAACCAAAAGGGAAGAACACCCACAGTATTTTTCAAGATGAAAGAACGGAAGAAAAAATTCAAGTCTCGAGTTGCAATAGTGAAAGATTCTATGGGAAAAATATTAAATGACACAGGAAGCTTCAAAAGTGGTTGGAAGGAATACACAGAGTCACTATACCAAAAAGAATTCATCGACGTTCAGTCATTTCAGGAGGTAGCATATGATCAAGAACTGATGGTATTGAAGGAAGAAATCCAAGCTGCACTGAAGGCACTGGTGAAAAACAAGGCTCCAGGAATTGAGATATTTCTACAAACTGATGCAACACTGGAAGCTCACCCGTCTACGCCAAGAAATTTGGAAGACAGCTATCTGGCCAACCGACTGGAAGAGATACATATTTGTACCCATTCCAAAGAAAGTTGATGCAACAGAATACAGAAATTATTGAACAATATTATTAACATCACACGCAAGTAAAATTTTGCTGAAGATAATTCAAAAGCAGTCGCAGCAGGACATCAACAGGGAACTGCCAGAAATTCAAGCCGGATTCAGAAGAGGACATGGAACAAGGGATATCGTTACTGATGCCAGATGGATCTTGGCTAAAAGCAGAGAATATCAGACAGATGTTTACCTGTGTTTTATTGACTATGAAAAGGCATTTGACCATGTGATCATAACAAATTATGGATAACATTGAGAAGAATGGGAATTCCAGAACACTTAATAGTGCTGATGAGGAACCTGTACATAGACCAAGAGGCAGTTATTCAAACAGAACAAGGGGATACTGTGTGGTTTACAATCAGAAAAAGTGTGCATCAGAATTGTATTCTTTCACCACACTTATTCAATCTGTATGCCGAGCAAATAATCTGAGAAGCTGCACTATTTGAAGAAGAATGTGGCATCAGGATTGGAGGAAGACTCAGTAACAACCTGTGATATGCAGATGACACAACCTTGCTTACTGAAAGCAAACAGGACTTGAAGTACTTACTGATGAGAATCAAAGTCTACAGCCTTAATATGGATTACACCTCAACATAAAAAAACAAAAATCCTCACAACTGGACCAATAAGCAACATCATGATAAATGGAGAAAAAATTGAAGTTGTCAGAGATTTCATTTTACTTGGATCCACTATCAACGCCCATGGAAGCAGCAGTCAAAAGTCAAATGACACACTGCATTGGGCAAATCTGCTGCAGAAGACCTCTCTTTAAAGTGATAAAAAGCAAAGATGTCACCTTGAAGACTAAGGTGTGCCTGACCAAAGCCATGGTATTTTCAATCGCCTCATATGCATGCAAAGGCTGAACAATGAATAAGGAAGACTTAGGAAGAATTGATGCCTTTGAATTATGATGCTGGCGAAGAATATTGAATATACTATGGACTGCTAGAAGAATGAACAAATCTCTCTTGGAAAAAGTACAGCCAGAATGCTCTCTAGAAGCTAGGATGGTGAGACTTCGTCTCACATTCTTTGGACATTTTATCAGGAAGGACCAGTCCCTGGAGAAGGACATCATGCTTAGTAAAGTAGAGGATCAGTGAAAAAGAGGAAGACCCTCAATGAGATAGACTGACACAGTGGCTGCAACAATGGGCTTAAACACAGCAACGACTGTAAGGATGGCTCAGTGTTTTGTTCTCTTGTACACAGGGCCGCTATGAGTTGGAACCTACTCAACAGCACCTAACAACAACAACACAACAATTAAAGGAGTCCCTGAGTGGTACAGATAGTTAACAGGCTTGGCTGTTAACTGAAAGGTTGATGGTTCAAGTGAACCCAGAGGTGCCTTAAGGCCTGGTTATCTACTTCAAAAAATCAACCATTGAAAACCTTAAAGGGAAGAGTTCTACTTTGATACACAGGGGATCACTGTAAGTTGGAGTCAACTTGATGGCAACTGGTACAAACAAATCAAAGCCCTATTTCTCCACCAATATTCCCCATTTCAGTAAATGGAACCATCATTCACTCAGTTGTTTAGTTTAAAAACTTAAGAGTGATCTTTGATTCCTCTTTGAAAGCCTCACACTCACATCCTGTTGGGTCTGCCTTCAAAATATACCCTAAATCCATCCACGACTCTCCTTAGCCCCATCCTCCAGCCCCTCTTGCTTGGGCTGTGCAGTAGCCATGTCACTGGTGCCCCTCCTCCTTCTCATCCCTCCTCCACTATCAATCTTCCATGGAGCAGTTAGTGATTTTTTAAAAAAAATAAACCAAAAGGCTAGCAAGCACATAAAGAAATGCTCAAAATCATTAGTAATCAGAAAGCTCTCTGAAACAACGAGTTATCAGTTTATCCATTAGCTTGGCAAACATTAGAAAACCAGACATTGCCACACACTGGGAGGCTGAGACGTAGGACCTCATGCACAGCTGGAGGGGGCAGTCCTGGCAGCACCCTGGAAGCTCCTGGCAGAACGCCTGCCTCTAACCCAGCAGTTCTGCTCCTGACAACCACCCAAAGACATTCTCACGTGGCCTCTAAGGGGACCTGGAGGGGGAGGTTATGCCAGCACTATTTGTAGTGGTGAAGGACAGAAGGAACACCATGCACCGCAGCCCCACTAAGACTGTACTCCATGTGAATACACAACACAGCATCTGTGTGGCAGCGCCCTCTAGAGCATGGTGCAGCATCCAGTGAGAGGGGGGAGTGGAAGAAAGGGACCAGGCATACACACTTGCATCCAAACAGACACAATGACAATCTGCCATGAACTGAGAGGTGTGACAACTCAACCCCAATGCTTGCTTTGGGGCCAATCAATCAGAACCTGTCACTCTTATGGTTAAAACCCTCTAATATCCTGGTGGAGAAATGGTTAAGAGCTCAGACTGCAAACTAAAAGGTCAGCAGTTCGAATCCACCAGCCACTCCTTGGAAACCCTATGAGGCAGTTCTACTCTGTCCTATAGGGGTGCTGTGAGTCGGAATCAACTTGACAGCACACGACAACAACAACAGTGCCTCCTCATGCTAAGAAATCCAGTGGCTTCCCATCACACCCAAGCCAAAACCCCAAGTCCTGACTGTGGCCCGTAGGCCTTCCATAACCTGGCCCTGCCCACCTCTCCGCTTCATCGCCCATCACCCCCTTCACTCACTGGGCCTCACCAACTCTGCCTTTCTCATCTTTGAACAGCAGGCTTGTTCCCCGCTCAGGGTCTTTGTACCATTTCCTTTTCTCGGAAGGTTCTCACCTCAGATCCTCAAAGGGCAGGCTCCTTCTAGTCATTCAGTTCTCATCACAAATGTCACTCTTCAGTAAGATCTTTCCCTACCCCAATCTAAAGTATCCCCACCCCCATTCTCCATTACATCTTGCTGGTGTTTTATTCCCCTTACCTATATCTAAAATTATCATAATAATTTGTTTATCTGTCACCCCAATTCGGAAGAAAGCTCCAAAAGAATGGGGGCATGATTTTACTTATTCATGGTTGTATCCACAATCACAAAAAGAGTGGTCATTAAATGCCTCCTGAAAGAATGAATGAATAGTCCTACAGAGAATGGAGCTGTGATGGGATAGGAACAAGAGCAAGACTGCAATGGGTTGAGGATGAATGGAAGGTTAGAAATTTGAGGCAGGGAGAATCTACCATTCCCCAGATGGTCTTGGCTATGACTGTGGGGCAAGCGGTGGGACAGCAGCCAGAAGGAAAGGACACAGCCCCCATCCATCAGATTGTATCCTGGATGATCCCGGGAAGCTGAGTGGCAAGGGACCAGGCGCATCCATAGCTCGTTGCCTTACCTGCCCTGGAACTGGCCAGTGGCAGCAGCCCCTCAGGCCCCAAGCCCCACCATTACCTGGTGTCCTGATTGGAGTCCTGGGCCAACCTCACCAGGTTGTGCACCAGCATGTCTGTGCTGTCCCTGGTGCCTGAGAGAAGCTTCTCGGCACCAATGTGCTCCAGGACGGTCAAGAGGTGTTCAGCAGTACATTTCCGGACTGAAGGGTTTCGGTGGCTGAAGGAAAACACACCACAGCCAAGGGGTCACACTACCCCTCTGTAGATTGTGGTCCCCCCCGACCAACAACCGGCAGCATTAGCATCTGAATCAGAATCTGCATTTTAGCAAGATGGGAGGGTTCATGTGTCAGGATCCCCCCCCCACACACACACCTGACCCTGGTTCTTGGTGACAATGGTCAGCAGTGAGAATGCCCTCTGCGCCAGGCACTGAGCTGAGCACCCTTTACCCCTTACCTCTCATCAGCTTCATGAGCTACGACTAGCAACACCATTTTACTGATGAGGAAGCTGAGGCAAAGGAAGGAATCCAGGAAAAGATGCAATTAACTCCCCCAAGTTAATAGCAGCCACAGTACCACTCAACAAATGTTTGGGATCTCTAAGTGCTCCTTCATGAATCAATTCATTTACTCCTTGCAACACCATCGTTACCCCCACTGTACACATGAGGAAACGAGGCACAGAGAAATTAAGGGCCAATCCAGGACATGGACCCAGGCAATGTGGTCGTGGAGCACCCCTCGCCCTCCCCACCATGCCACGGTGCAATCAGCAAAGGTCTGCTGGGCTGTATCAGAGAAGCCTCATGCAGAAATGTGATGACTGGCTTACTAGGCTTGAGAGTTGTTTTGCCCTGTGGAAGAAAGGGCTTGGGAAACGCTTTTTGTTTTTTTTTTTTGTTTTTTTTTTTAGGAGGAAAGCAAATCTGGCTGCAAAAATGTCCCGACAGTAGCCAAGGACCCTCCTCCTACCCTCAGGCTGCGAAGCTGTGTGAGGTGCCAGATGAAGTGTTAGAATCCTGCCTTGCTCTCCTCACTGGCCCAGGTTTCATCAGAAAGGAACACCCTCCTCTGGGAGAAGGGCAAGCGCTCCCCAAGCGCCGCTGCAGGCAGGCCACCTAGGCAGTCCAGGAGTGGGGGTTTACCCCCGCTGTGTGCCCCCTACTCCCACCTTGAAGCAGAGCAGCACAGCACCTCTCCTCCAGCCTGAGCTCAGGCCTGCCCTGAGCTCACCAGCTTCCTCTCCTCTCCTCCTGGCCCAGGAAAGGTGAAGGAAGAAGCCCCCCAGGAAGCAGGGGTCTTCCTCCCCCAACTAAAGATGTGAGGCACTTGCTATGAAGCCTGAGGTGGGGTCCCTTCTTCACTCTGACTCACCACCTTTGCCTCTTCCCTCTCAACCAACCCTTCCATACCCTCTACCCTCACTTTCCTGTCTCCCTGCCGCCCCTTCCCTTCTCAGCCTTCCCTCCCCACCTCCAGCTTTCACGAACCTCTCTCCTCCTCTCCCTCCCCAGGAGCCCTGCCCACTTCATCCTCCCTGACCACCCTGCCCTCAAACAAGAGCAGCACTTACTATATGCCAGCTGCCATGAGGGCCACCAAGGAGCGGGCAGGGGTCACGTGTTCCACCATGGCCCCCAGGGACCGGTTGGCCTCTCTCTGGATGAACTCGCTGGTGTTGCCCATCTTCTGGAGCAAGCAGCGGGTGATCTCCTCGGCCTCCTGGTCCATGTTCTTCTTCAAGGCGCGGAAGAGGTCTCCCAGGGTGCTGATGGCCAGGCGGGACACCTTGGAGCGGAGGTTGGTGACCTCGGAGAAAGAGCAGAGAGGGTCCTCCAGGATTGCTGGGCCCTGCCAAGGGCTCAGGAAGATATGGAGCCTCCTCGCCCTCCGGCCACCTCCACCCTCACCCCAGGCCTCAGCCTCACCTAGGAAACTGGAAATGAAAACCCTGCAGCTCTTGGCAAAATAGCCTCATTTTTAAAAAATACTATTATTATCACCATCATCATTAATTCTATCATTTTATTACCTGAAATCTGAACAACAGTCGGTCGTCAAAATACTTTTACAAATAATATCCCATTTGACCTTCACAACTACTGTGAAAGTGGAAATATGACATCCATTTGGCAGAAGGAGAAACTGAGAGCTCAGGCCACCTACAGGAAGGGGCAGAGCGGAACAGCCCAGGCCTTTGCATGCCAAGGTGGAGTCCTCTGCAATCACAACCTCCTCTGCCCAGCAGCCTGTTCCCAGGGATGGGGCCCTGCCTCTATATGTGATAAAATGCATCTCACTGCTCCCCTGGGCCCATCCTAGACCAAGTCCCAGCCCCTGGGAGAATGTCCCTGGGGAATGTTACAAATGCCCTGAAACTGGGGATCCGGCCCAGAACACTGCACCTCTCCTCAGGCATTTTGAGTACAGAAGACAACACAGAGCTGTGACAACTGGGCATGCCAGATTCTGATTCCTTTAATACCCAAAAATTATAAATAAGGAGACCCCAGGCCTCAGTTTTCCAATCTGGAAAATGGGTGGCTACCTCCCACCTCAGTGGCTGCACCAAGGATGTGTAGCAGGAGTGGGGGAACAGTGCACAGCTGTCTGGGACGCCTCACCTCCCCAGTGATGGCCAAGGACACATCACGCAGCCTCCCAGCAAGGACCTCCGAGTGGCAGGCCGCCAGGTGCTGGATGCTCACCAGGCCCTTCTCCTTCTTCTGCCTGAGAAGCAAGTCCAGGCTCTGTCACAGGTGGGTAGAGAGGCACCCCATTCCCTCTGCAAACCAGGGGCAGCCCACATCACCACCTCACCCTCACCCATGGCGGGGTAAGATTAGATGCCCTCAAAGACAGGGGCTTCCTCTATAACACTCTGGCCTGGCTGAAGTCATGGTTGTTGTTGTTGTTGTGTGCCATCGAGTTGATTTGGTCTCATAGGGACCCCATGTGACAGAGAAAAACTGCCCCATAGGGTTTCCTAGGCTGTAATCTTTACAGAAGCAAATTGCCCCGTCTTTCTCCGGTGCAGTGGCTGGTAGGTTTGAACCACAGACCTTTTGTTTATCAGCTGAGCGCTAAAGCATTGCACCACCAGGGCTCCTGGCTGAAGTCATTAGAGTTCAGTAAAAGCCACTTCATGAGGCCCCTGGCTCACCCCTAACTTTCGTAGTGCGGGATTGGAGCCCACCCCCGGGACCTGGGCCCATGCTTAACGCAAACCAGCACCCACGTTGTCAAGCGTTCAAGAGCAGGGGCTGGCTTGAACAGTAAAGACTAAAGAGCAAGGAGGGCTTCCCACAAACATTCGGAACCCCATGCCACCAGCCCAGTGGGAGGAATGCTTAGAGCAGATTAACTTTGACTTAGAGAATAAAGGGCCGTGACCTTTCTTTGACCACTGCTGTGGAGTCAAATTCATACTTGCCATACCTGGCTCAGGTGTGCCACAGAGCAGTGCATAGGGCTGCTTGGAAGGACTCTGGGAAAACACAGGAAGCTAGAGACAAAACCCCATTCCAACCACCACACACACACACACACACACACACACACACGAGACAAACTCCCATTCCAACCACCACACACGCACACACGAGAGAAATTCCCATTCCAACCACCACACACACACGCACACACACACACAAGACAAACCCCCATTCCAACCACCACACACACACGCACACACACACACAAGACAAACCCCCATTCCAACCACCACACACACACAGACTAGAGACAAATCCCCATTCCTACCACCAAACACACACACACACACAGAGACAAACTCCCATTCCAACCACCACACACACACACGCACACATGCACACACACATGCACACACTCCCCAAGAACCAGAGCATGAGAGTAGGAAGTGGAGGGCAGCTGGGAGGCAGGAGCTATTGCGCATCTCTGCTCCTGGCCACAATGTGATGCATAGGGCACTGACGCATAGGGCACGGGGGAAGGTGTCTTCTCACCAGTCGCTGCTGTTGAGGCACTGTAGGGCATCCATCAACCCCAGTTCTGGGTTCGAGAAAGGCCTCAACTCTTTAAAGGCTCTAAGATCCATCTCCTCCTCCTCTTCTTCCCATTCAGTAGACCCCAAAGTGAGCACCGCAGGCAACGAGTTAGCTGCACTCATGAAAAAGAAAAGAAACACGGCAGGTCTCGCCCAGGGGGACCAACAAGAGCCCGGGGTTGCTGCCCCTCTGCAGCCTTAGCACTCAGGCCTGGCCTGCAGCACTTGAGCCCTCTAACCAGGGGAGCACACAGAGGGGAGGGGACAGGGATGGCTGTGAGGCCACTCCTTGGAGCCAAGGAGACCAAGTCTCTACCTTTTGGTCTCCTCCTGTTGTGGGACCTATCATGTGTAAGTTATTCTTCTTGAATAGTATCCCACATAACTCTTAGGCTTTATTAATTTTTCTTCATTCTTTTTTCTAAATGTTTCTCAAACAAATTAATATCAATGGATCTGTCCTCCATCTCGTTGATCCTGTCTCCCCTGTCCTTCCATTGAGTTATTATTTCTGAAATTTTTTTGTTAATCTTTTGCATTTCTATTTGCTGTTTCTGTATGGTTTCTAGTTGTCTATTTATCTTGTTGTTTTGTTCTTATATTGTTTTTCTGAATTCTTCTAGGGTTTTGGCTGTGTTTTCTGTGGTTTTCTCTGTGTTTTCCTTGATCTGTTTAACGACCTTATTTATAAGTCTTTTAAATTCCTTATCAGGTAATTCCATTACCGTTTCTGCCTCTTTATTTTGGTCACTTGCTTGAGCCATCTTGTCCTGTTTCTTTAAGTGACTTCATATTGTCTGCTGTCTCCAAGGCATTAAGGTGTTATTTATTTATGATTTTTTGTTTTGATATATCAGTGTGGGTGGGTCAGGTGTGATTTGCTGATTGTTCATCTGGCATCACAGGAGTATTCACCACCTGTCTCCGGGTGGGCGTGGCTGCGGTAGGCGGGGCGAGCCCATGTCACTGTTCACTGCATGTGAGCATCTGTGGGTGAGCTGGGCGGGTGCTGGCCACCGGCTGCCGTCTGCCTCCAGTGCAGCAGCAGTGCAGCGGCACCTGAACGCTCACAATCACAGAGGTACTCCCTCTGCCCGCTGGATGGGGCAGTGGGCAAGGGGCAGGAAGGGGTGGGCCATGCAGCCATGGAGTGCACAGGCACTCTCTCCTGTGAGGGAGGGGCTGAGCTGGCAGCCAGGAAGTGTGCAGGCAGGGGACAGGTGGGGCCGGTAGCTGGGGTGTGTGCAGGCTCCCTCTCTGGTTGGGGAGTGGCTGGCAGCTGGACAGAGAGGGCACAGGTGCTCGCTCCAGCAGCAGGAATGGTTGGGGCAAATAGCTGGGGAGTGTGGGCAGTGAGCAGGTGCTCTCTCCTGAGAGGGAAAGGTGGAGCAGGCATTTGGAGCATGCCCTCTCTCTCTGCCTCTGCCCATTAGGTATGGGGGAGGGGTGAGACTGGGTGTGGGAGGGGAAAAAGAAAAAGAGAAAAAATGGAGGGGCTCGTACCAAGATCCCCGATGATCAGTGCAGTAGGGATGTATGGGGGTTCATGCCACCAATCACCAAGAGGGACAGCATACTCCTATGGTCACAGGGTGGGGGTGTCTGTGCTCTTCCCACCGGGCACAGCCAGTAATCAGCACCTTGCTTCACTCAGGGTGCATCTACACAGTTTCTCTTTGTTGCTCTGTGATGTTGCCTTCCTGTGCTCCTCAGCTGGGATCACTGCTGCCTGTGTCTCAAGATGTCCACGCTGTGTCAGGCCAGCTGGCAGGGCACATCCTCCTTGTTTCTCTCCTTGTTTGCTGTTCTCATTCAGTTTCTTTTTCCAGTCTACATTTGATCTGATTCTGTATCCTTTCTGTTGATGTTCAGGATTCCAGTACTGTCATCCATATTTGTTTCACTTTGTTTCTCGGGTCTTTGCTGTAAGAGGGACGGCGTGGTGCGTCTGACTAGGCCACCATCTTAGGACTCCTCCAATTGGTTTGTTTTTTACTTACTACAATTCAGTCTACCTAAAGGTCTTATTTGTTTCAAATGCACGTACCCACCCACATACAAACATAAAAACCAGTTGCCATTGAGTTGATTCCAACTTATGGAAATCCCATGTGTGTCAGAGTAGAACTGTGCTCCGTAGGGTTTTTAATGACTGATTTTTCAGAAGTAGATCACCAGGCCTTTCTTCCCAAGTGCCTCTGGGTGAATTCTAACTGCCAACCTTTCGGTTAGCTGCCAAGCGCTTACATAGTTTAAATAATAAGAAATGACAATACACTATGCTACAGGTTCCCTGACTTTTACAACGTATTCGAGTTACGATGAACCGCACTTACATGACTGTTTGTTCTTGTTTTTGTACAGCTTACTGTTAGTAATATGTTGCAGCACGTAATTTGCTGATGTTATCATTCTCAGATGTTTACTCACAGATGTTTGATCTTAGCAGATGTTCGATCTTATGATTTACTGTTCAAAACACTGCCAGATTTACAAAGATACTGATAATAAAAGGCAATAATAATGAATACCAAAAAAAAAAAAGAAGTATTCAACTTATGTCAGAACCAACTTATGATGGAGTCATCAGAACAGAACCCTGTTGTAAATCAAGGACTACCTGTATATCAAGAGTCACTAGCTGAAGTTCTATACCCTATGGACCACAATCACCTTGAGTAAACTTACGTCTCTGGGTCTCAGTTTTGCACTCTATAAAATGGGTGAATTTGCGAAGATAAAGAAATATTTTCCAAGTGTCAAGCATTCAACTACCATTTGCATGATTTTTTGCCATATCTCTGAATTACCTGTACTTTTATTTAGACTGTACTTTTTCTCAAATCAACCCACTTTTCAAATTGTAAATAAATTTATTTTAAAGAGAAATTTATGTCACTACCATAATTGGCAGACTAATAATATTTGCTATAAATAAAATACGATAAATATTTACAATTTTATAAAAAGAAAACAATGTTATAAACCCTAGCTATAAAATTACAGCCAGCTTCTGATGTCTCTGAGCCTGAAGGAGGCTCTCTTTATTAAAAAAAGTAAGATTCCCAAGTCATAGAGAGGTGCTGAAAATTAGCAACAAGTTAAGACTTTCTACCTGATGAAATCAAAAGGATCTAAAGAGAACTTAAAAGGGAGATGAGTCAAAATTATCTATCTACAGCACCAAAATGATGCTCTAGTATGCCATCATTGTCCACATCCCCTACTTAAAGATACTCTGAACTAAGTTGATTGTTTTCAAATGTTTTTTAGTAGCAAAATTTTTTCAAATGGAATCTCACATGAATGCCCAGTATACAAAAAGTTTTGGTAAAATAGAAGTTCCTCTGGTGAAATGGGGACAGGGCCTCACCTCTGGTACCTCCCCCAGTGGAAATCTTTGGGCTCCTCTG
Source organism: Dugong dugon (assembly GCA_030035585.1). Taxonomy (NCBI): domain Eukaryota; kingdom Metazoa; phylum Chordata; class Mammalia; order Sirenia; family Dugongidae; genus Dugong; species Dugong dugon. Next base: position 70,705,026 of record CM057473.1, read on the forward strand.
ATCCCCACTTGTAACCAGCATAGTCCGGCCCTGACATTTTATGACTCAGCAGACAGGAAACCAACATCTCCCCCAAATCCTCTCCTCCTGAAGTCTCCAGCTACTTCCTTGGATGCTGTTTTCCAGCATCTTTGGGTCCTGGTGCTCTTGAGACTCCTCTAGGATGTGTCACACAGACTGGGCACACCTGCCTAGCCATTCATCACAGTTGTGATGTCCTGGATCCCCAGCCCAACCCAGAGATGCTTATAGGCATGGCTTCTCTCTCTCACAAGGTCATCACCACCCCAGGCTTCCCGCTAGTCTAACATGAGCAACAGGCAGAAGCAGAGCAGCCAAGGTCACCTTGCCATCCCCTAAGCATCCTCAGGCACAGCACAGGAAGGGGACATCTGCCCCAGCCAGTCAGGTCTGGGCCCCACCTGAAGCGTGGCGGACAAAGCTGGGCTCCTGCTTGCTGATGGGGATGCTGGGGAGTGAGGATCGGTTGGCCCGCTTCCTCGGGATGATGCTGATGTTGTTTCTGCATGGGCTGCTCAGCCCAGTGGGCACAGACTCGGTCCTGCTGCCCCGGAGAGGAAGGAGGCCTGTGAAGGCAGAGGAAATCCTAGGGCTGAGCTGATCCTGCCTGCTCCTGTCCCATGTTCTTCTCTGGAAAGGGCCCATCTGTGGGCTACGAGAGGGTAGGCAAGGTTTCCTGTACATCTCAGGATGGGGAAGGTGGGGGACTGTGGGAAGCCTCTCTTTTGGAGGGCTGAGAACCTGGGAGTTGGCCAATGTATTCCCCCAGCCTGCAAGAGTCTCGCCCCCAGGTGCCCAGTACCCTCCTTCATCACGGCTCTCCGGAAGCTCAGGCTCTGGCCAGCGAGCTCCCTCTCCCGCTCTGGCTCCTTTGCCCTCCAGCACAACTCCATCTCCTTCATCCGCTTCAGCCGCATCTTCTCCTGGGCAGACTTGGAGATGGTGACTTGGATCTGGCACAAGTTCAAGGCAAACTCCATTACCCTTGGGGACTCAACTCAACTCCTAGGGCCCAGAGCACACAAACCATTTCAGAAGGTAAACTGGCCAGAACAGGCCAGGCCATCTGGAGACACACTGTCCCAGCTTTGTCTCCAGGCTGACTGCCCAATGGCCCTCCTTTTCCATGGCTCCTGCTCTGTCGGAGGCTTGCAACAGTGGCCTTAAGGCCACTTCTAAGAAAATCCACCCAACTGTGACCATCTTTCAGAACACTATTCAGATGTCTCCTTCTCCCAGAAACCACCCCTGGTCCCCATGCCCAGGCAGTCATGCATTTCTTCTCTGTACCTTCATTCATTCAATCAGTGAATTCAACAGACAAAAACGTGAGTGACTCTTATGTGCCTGCTATCGGTGTTCTAGGAGTGAATGAAGGAAAAAGACAGAATCATCACTCCCAGAGAGCAAAACAATAAACAGACCAATCTGCAATGTCAGGCAATAAGTACTGAAAGAAAATCAAGGAGACAGAGGGTGACAGGGCTTCCTTTCAGCTAGGAAAGCCAAGAGGTATTCCCTGAGTGGGGGAGATTTAAGCAGACACACATGAGGTGAGGGTGCAGGCCATACAGCTTTCTAGGGCAGACTTGTCTTAAGCAGAAGGGCAGCAGCTGCAAAGGCCCCGAGCCTGGAGTGTGCTCGGTGTGGCTGCAGAACAGTGAGGAGGACATGGGCTAGAGCACTATAAGGCAGAGGGGGGATGTGGGGGTGGAGCGGGTGCAGAGCCCATATCACACTGGGCCCTGTAGTCCGTTGTAAGGACTTGGGCTTTTTCTCTGAGGGAGATGGGAATCCATTGGAGGTTTCAGGCAGAGGAGTGACATGATTTGAATTCTATTTTGAGAGGGTGGAGGTCCTCTGAGTTGTTTTTGTTTGTTTTTTAATAACTATTTATTTGGAAGTAGTTTGACTCACAAGAAGTTGTAAAAATAGAACCAAGAGTTCCCTGTACCCCACTGCTTTTGCTAATGTATGAAGTGTGGGGTAAGAGAGAAAGAGAGCAACCAAGGATGGGCCCAAGACTTTAACAGGAGCAAATGGAAGCCTTTTACCACCATTCACTGATGGGGAGGCACTGGAGAAGGAAGAAGTTTCAGGGAGTGAGGATTCAAGAGCTGAGTTTCAGACATGGTTAAGTGTGAAATATCAATTATATACCTAACTGGAGATATTGAGTAGCAGTTGAATACACGCATCTGGAGGTCAGAGGTCTGGGCTGGAGAGGGAAATTTGGCAGTCCTTAGCTTATAGATGGTAAGTAAAGCCATGGACCAGATTGGGTACCCAGGTTGGGGGTAAGTATAAATAGGGAAGAGGCCAGAGGACAATCCCTGGGGGACTCCAGCATCTAGAGGTCAGGAAGATGAGGAGGGGGCAGCAAAGGAGGGCTGAGCTGGCCTTTGATGTAGGCAGAGAGACAAGAAAGAAGCCATCTCCTTGCCTCCATCCCTAGATGGAGATTTTTGAGAGGAATGAGTGACAAGTTGTGTCAAAAGCAGCTGATGGGTCAAGTTAGAAGAGGACTGAGATGTGACTGTGTTTGGGAAGGTAGAGGTCAACATAGGCAGCTTCAGAGGGGAAGTGAGGACTAAAGCCCAATAGGAGTGGGCTCAGGAGAAAATGGGAAGAGAGATATGGCAATAGTTTGGGTTTGGTTTGGTTGTGTTGTGTTTTCTTAAGATGAAAGAGATAACAGAGAGCTAATATGCTAATCAGAATGATCCAGTGAAGAGGAGAATATTGTTGATGCAAGAGAGGGAACAAATGCTGGAATTGGGGTATTAGATGGATTGAGCTAGAGCAATCGGAGATGGTGGTAACAGAATGGGATGCTCAAAGTTTAGATAATGGTGAGGATGAAGTTACTGGCAACCCCAAGGTCTATGGTACAGCTATGGGAATAAGTGGAAGGTGGGGTGGAAGATGAAGTTATTTCATTGTACTGAATTTTCATATTTTGTTTCTTGTTCCGTTACCCTCACTGGAGTGGGAGGACTGTGGTGACTGGACCTTGTCATAGTCATCACTATATCCCAGTACCTAACATAATACATGCACATAGCAGGCTTTCAGGTTATGTTTGGGCACAAGCATGCCGTAACAATGACTCTTCAAGTTTTGTTAAATTTTCCCAGACCAGGAAGGAGAAACCACCTCCCCAAGGTCACCTTAGAAGTGCAAGGCATTTGTCAGCCTGTCAAGCACAGTGTTTGGCTGATCAGCCTCTGAGTCAGCTGTCTTTTGGTTGCTATTTTGGGTGCTGGCTCAAATTACTCAGTTTGGTTCACCTAAGCCCCTCTGTACTCTCCCCCACATCCTGCTTCCTTCCAAACTGTGTGTGACCTCCTCACGTCCTCCCTTCTTCCCTCATTCCTCCCCCGCAGCTCCCCACTGTCTCTTCCCTTCATCTAGCCCCCACCACATCCTTCTCTTCTCTCGTTTCTCTTCGTTTCTTCAGGCTTCACCCCAAACCAACCTACAGTTCTAAGATTCTAGCCTTGAGTACCAGGGGTTGTTGCCTGGGGGCTTTTCCTTGCTCTCCTCCATTTTCCATAAGCTGGTCCCACACTTGGATATTTAAGAAACATGCTGGCATTCAACCAGTGGTCCACTTGGACCCCACTTCCTCCTCTCCTTGCTTCAGATACCTTGGTGCTGCTTTCCTTATGGTCCTCTTCTTCTACGAAAGGGTGGGCTTCTTTGGCATGGCCAAAGGAGAAGGCTGTCAGTGTAGGAGCAGACTGAGATGAAGGCAGAGCAGGCTTCTCAGCAGCGGCAGACCTGTCTCTGACCACTGGGGCTGAAAGTCTTGGCTCTGAGGAGTCAAGAACAAAAATGGAGCTGAGGACACCCAGCACCCTGCAGCAGCAGCCATCCCTTTGGTCTACCCCTGGGGCTCTAGAATGCTACAGCTGGTATAAAGTTACTGCCTAAGCCCTCCACCCTCAATTCTTCTGCAAAACACTCCCTTGATGGAGAAAGACACAAGTTAAATTTAGTCTATAGAACAGCATCAGCAGGCATGGAAGTGGCTGCCTGAGGAGTAACATCCTTCCATTCCTTCATTCAACAATTACTCCACACCTATTCTAAGACAGGGAGGGATGGGAGGCTGAGCACGAAACAGATCTGTTGTCTAAGATACTTCCGAAGTTCAAGACACTTCCTGAGAATAGTTAAGTTTTATCTTCACTGGAAGGTATGTACCTCAGGAAGAGAAGAAATAAAATGAGCACGCTGAGTGTTTTGTATCACATGAGCTTGTCTGAATCTATGACACAAAGTTCAAGGCTAAAGCTGGAAGAGCCCAAGAACTAATGCTAGTCCAACCCTCTCATTTCACAGTTGGGAAAGCTGAGGCCCATTGACCATTGAATGCTCTTGTGATTGATAAAATACAAACTTATTTCCAAATGACATTAAGCCCATTGTATCTCTTTGTCAGTCTACATTTTTCGAATCAATGGATATTAAAAGTACATGTCTTATTATGAAGGCAAGGTGGGATAGGTTCATTAATTTCCCTTTTTATGTTAAACGGGTTCTCCTGCTCACAAAGTTTGTCCTCTAGTAAACCTGCAAATCAGGGGTCCTCTGGGTAGGGAGCCACCATCTGAGGTGCCTTGAGTCTGGAGCCTCTGGAAGACAGGCAGGTCACCCTGTCCTCTGCCCCGCCCATGCCTTCTGCTAAGGATCCCTCTGCTTGGTGCAGGAGGCACCAGACTTGAAAGAAGGACCAAGAACCCAGGGTGAAGAGGAGCTAGCGGAGTCTCCATCTGCCCAGAAGTAAGAGCCAGTGCGGCCAGCACACTGTCTGGTGCCAGGTGATGAGGGAAAGGGCTGTAACAATGCCACAAGATTCAAGGCAGTTCCCAGCTTCAGATAATACGATGTGAGTCCCTACTATGTGCTAAGCACGTTACATGTATTGGCTCACCAGTCCCATGGGGTGGGCAGGTTATCCACAGGTGACAGCTGGAGGGTCAGCCGGGGTTAACTCCACCCGCTTCTGCCACCAGCACAGCAATTGCGTTTAGGGATTGCTATTTTGTACCCCTCCTCCTCACCTACACCCTCCGAGAGACACCCTAGAAAGCCTGTTTGGAACTTGTTCTCAAGCAGCAAGTCTGGTGAGCCAGAGAAGGGGCTGTTTACTGACAGCACCTGGCCCAAACCTTCGGGCCAGCATTCTCAGCACAAGCTCAGGCACTTGGGGTGATGCAGCTCCCCGCCACAGCCCGGCCAGGGGGCGAGGCAGGGGCAGCTGCCACAGAGGTTTCTGGACCAGGCCTGCCTCACAGGCCCAACTTTGTGCCCTAATCCTGGGGGCCTCCTGGGCAACAGCCTCCCACTCTTGCCAAGTGACCCACCTGCTGAGCTCATTAGTAGAGTAACCTGCGGGGAAGCCAGTCGGGGTGACTCCACCCCCTTCTGCCACCAGTACAGCAACTGCCTCCAGCCTACCCAGGTCCTCACACCCACACCTGCCCTCCAGTCACCACGCCCCGCCACCCACACAGAATTAGAACATCCTCTAAAGAAGAACCCCTTCTGTCTCTTCAAAGCGCCTCTCCAACCCTCGGTCCCAGGCCCCGCCCCTTGCCGCACTTCCTTTCCAGTGCTGGCACCTCCCCTTGCCGCACTTCCATTCCAGGGCTGGCCCCGCCCCTCTCCTCTCTTCCGCTGAAGGGCTGGCCTCACCCCTTGCCTCGCTGCCATTCCAGGGCTGGCCCCAATCTCCTGACGTTTAAACCTTTAAACCTCCTCACAGGTCTCAGGGGTTTGTGGGATGTGGTTAATTTCTCACTCAGTCCAGTGAGGAACATTTTTCTGCCGGCTTAAAATGGGGCAAGAGGCAGCAGAACGATGAGTGTTGGCCCTTGGGCCCTCGGGGTGCCAGAGTCACTCACAGCAGCCTGGCCTCGGGAGCCAGGGTGAAGAGAAGATGGCGGAGTCTCCATCTGCCCAGAAGTAAGAGGCAGGGCGAAGGGCATACTGTCTGGTGCCAGATGACCAGGTAAGGACTGTAAGAATATCACAAGATTTAGGAAAGCCCCAGCTTCAGGTAATACCATGTGAGTCCCTACTATGTGTTAGGCACGTTACATTGTATCGGCTTACCACGTCCCATGGGTACACATCCTGGCAGGGCCACACTAAGCGCTGTGAGGCTGGGGCAGCTGTCCAGCTTGCTGAGCCCCAGTGTGTCTCCTGTAAAGCGGGAATAACCTCATCTCTATCAGGACTACATGAACTGGTGTAAGTGGGTACGCCTACGCAGAGCCAGCTTCATAAATGCTGCTTCTCCTCAGCTACCACATCCAGGCCTGCACTGGCCCTACAGTGAGGCCCCAGATGACTTAAGCTTTCCTGACCAGAAAATGAGAGGCTGGACACAAAGTCGATTAAGTCTCTGTCCAGGAACGCAGAGAGTCAAGTAACAAATGGGGGTGCACACGTTGAGTACGTACCCAGAGATTTAGGGGTCTTCTCCAGAGGCCCACTCTCCCGAACCAATCTTAAAAGAATGAGGAGGGAAAAAGCACCATGAGAGAAGGCAAGCTGGAGATGCTGCTGTGAGGAACCCGAGGTTGCTCCAGATTGGGATGGTGGCTGAGAAGGGGGACATGGGGAGGAGGTTCTGGGCATCCCTGTAAGGAGGCTCTTGGCCAGGGGTTCAAAGCCATGGGAGATGCAGACACCAGAGCAGGGTGGCCACAGCCAGACCAGGGCAGGCTGGACATCCAGACCAGCTCTCAGCGCCATTTCCTAGCTGTGTATCCCACTGATTCCCCAGAAAGCAGCATCTGCAGGGAAACTACACAGTCCTAAAGGAAGCTCTTCCCCTGCTGTGGCCCTTGGGCCTGGGGAGCAGGGGGACAGCAGCTGTAACAGACAAGGGTAATTACCTCCAGCTTGAGGAGGCTGACCTCAAGTTCCCAAAGTGCCCCCACCCCACAACAGCTCAGAAACAAAACTCGTTGGCATCTGGTCCATTCCAACTTACAGCAACCATATAGAACAGAGTAGAACTGCCCCGTAGGGTTTCCAAGGAGCCGCTGGTGGATTTGAACTGCCAACCTTCTGATTAGCAGCCAAACGCTTAACCACTTGGGCCACAGGGCCCCGGTGACCTCTAAACATCCCTCCTCCTCAGGATAGCAATCCCTACTCTCCCATGCCTTAGGGTCTAGGGGAATCGACCCCCTTTGCTGCTGACCATAAAGAATTGCTGTTTGTACTAGAGGCTCAATCCCTAAGTACTCACAGGAAGGGGAAATGGGCATTCATGCAGTGGTTTTAGCTGTAATTTGTAAATTGGGCAGCACCATTTACTCACTCAACAGATATTTATTGAAGGCCCACTATGTGCTGGGCACTGTTGTAGACACTGGGAGTCAAGCATTAATAAGACAGATGACAACCCCTGCCCTCTTGGAGTTTCCACTCCACGAAGACCAGTTCTGCACTGTCCACTGTGGATTTTCTCTGCTTAGCAGACGCCTCATCAGAACCCTCTGGGGCAGATAGAGTGACAAGTGCTACATCCCGTGCTCTGGCTCAGGGTGGGCCAAGGGGTGGCAGAGTCTGAGCCCATGTCAGTGCCTGCCCTGGTCCAGGGGCCCCTTCCTGGGGGACTGTGGAGGTCAGAGGGCCCTAGGTCCACTGAGGGCTGAGCTTCAAGATGGGCCTGGATGAGCCAGGATTTGGAGTTCTTCCTGGGAACAGATGGGAGCTCTGGGATCCAGACCCACATGGAGGGCTTGTTTGGACAAGAATAGCAGGTGGATGCCCCAGGGCACCTGGCCTAGAAAGCTCAGCAACCAAGGCTCTGCCACTGGAACCCACCACTGCCCAGACTGCACAAGCAGGGATTCTTTGGAGGAGAGGAGATGAGCAGAGGCAGGAGGGGTGGGGCTGAGAAGCCCCTGGGGTTGTCCCCGGCTCCTAAGATCTCATGAAGGCTTCAGCGGCATAGGACAGCAAAAACACTGATGCCACTTCCATCTCCCAGGCCTGGCCTCACCCTGCCCAGGGCCCACAGCTTCGAGCTGCAGGCTGCTGCTTTTCCTCCTTGTTGAGCAAGTGATTTGGCGACAGAGGACTTGGCTCTGCTTCCTTCAAGCTGTGGACCTTGGGAGACCTCTTCCTTCCCCCCTTCTCTAGAAACCCCACAGCAGAAAGGACCTGAGGTCAAGATAGACTCCCTGTCAGAGCCTCTGCCTTTCTCCAGGCAGCATCCTAGCCCCTCCTCCCTCTGCTGAAACCCCACCACCACCTGAGGGTCTACCCCAGACCCTGGGAAAGGGACTGGAGCAGCAAAGCTCTGTCTCCTGCAAGAGCCCTCTCCCTGCTCCAGGCTGGTATTTCTACACACCTCCTGATGGTTCAGGGCACTGCAAGTTCAACCCACCCAAAAACGGACTCACCACTGCCCTCAACCCATCTCTCCTCTGATTCCCTGTCTGCTAAAGCCGGGAGCGCCGGCATGGTCCCTAGCTCACCCTATCTTTCCCCACATCCTATCTGTCACCATGCCCACTCATTCCCCCTTCACCTGCCTAGCCCCCCTGCACCCTTTCCACCACAGACCCACTGCTCAGCCCTGCCCAGCTGCACGGCTTCTCTCCTGGATTCCTGCAACAACCCCCAACTCCTTTTGCACTCCGTTTGCCCCTGTCACTCTGTGGTTGCCAAAGTGGCCTTTCTAAATCAAAGCTGATTTATCACTCTACCCAAAAACCTTCTGATGGCACCTCATATTAAAAAAAAAAAAAAAAAAAAAAAACCGTTGCCATCTGTCACGGATTTAATTGTGTCCCCCCAAAATATCTGTCAACTTGGCTAGGTCGTGATTCACAGTATTGTATGATTGTCTACCATTTTGTAATCTGATGTGATTTCCTTATGTGTTGTAAACTTTATGATGTAATAAAATGGATTAGCGGCAGTTATACTGATGAGGTCTACAAGATTAGATAGTGTCTTAAGCCAATCTCTTTTGAGATATAAAAGAGAGAAGCAGGCAGGGGCACATGGGGACCTCATACCACCAAGAAAGCAGCGCCGAGAGCAAAGCGTATCCTTTGGACCTGAGGTTCCTGAGCTGAGACACTCCCAGACCAAGGGAAGATTGATGACACGGACCTTCCTCCAGAGCCGACAGAGAGAGCCTTTCCCTGGAGCGGATGCCCTGAATTTGGACTTGTAGCCTACTAGACTGTGAGAGAATAAATTTCTCTTTGTTAAAGCCATCCACTTGTGTATATCTGTTATAGGAGCACTCGATGACTAAGACACTATCAAATCGACTCCAACTCATAGCGACTCTATAGGACAGAGTAGAACTGCCCCATAGGGTGTCCAAGGAGTGGCTGGTGGATTCAAACTGCCGACATTTTGGTTTGCAGCCGAGCTCTTAATCACTGTACCACCAGGGCTCCAGCACCTCATTACTTCAGAATAAAAACTCTCACTCCTGAGTTTAACGCATGGGGCCCTTCAGCCCAGCTTACTTCACCTGCCTGTCTCACATAAATACAAGTGCAGCCGTGCAAACTCCTCTGGCTCTCTGGCTGCCTCACTCACTCCTCCTTCATGTCTCTCCCTCTGCTTGTCTTGCAAACTCCCCCTCAGCCTTCAAAGCTCAACTCAGGCCTCATCTCCTCCAAAAAGTCTTCACAGACTGATTTAGATCATTTTCTACTGGGCTCCCCACCATGGTGGACAGCCTCCTATCTTAGCACTTAACCTCACAGGACTTTGATTATTTTCTTATAAATCTCCCTTGTGAGTTGCTAGAGCACAGATGCTGTGTCTTATTCGATTTTGTTCCAGTAGCAGCAGCACTTGGCACACAGTAGGTGCTTGACAGTTTTTAAGTGAGTAATGGATGGATGTTATGGATTGAATCGGTCCCCCCAAAACTGTGTGTCAACTTGGCTAGGCTATGATTCCCAGTATTGTATGGTTGTCCTCCATTTTGTGATCTGATATAATTATCCTATGTGTTGTAAATCCTAACCTCTATGATGTTAATGAGGCAGGATTAGAGGCAGTTATGTTCACGAGGCAAGATTGAATCTATAAGATTAGGTTGTATGTTGAGTCGGTCTCTTTTGAGATCTAAAGGAGATAATCAAGCAGAGAGGAGAGGAACCTCATACCACCAAGAAAGAACAGCCAGGAGCAGAGTACATTCTTTGGACCTGGGGTCCTTGTGCTGAGAAGCTCGTAGACCAGAGGAAGATTGATGACAAGGACCTTCCCCCAGAGTAGACAGAGAAGCATTCCCCTGAATTCAGACTTCTAGCCTCCTAAAACTGTGAGGGAATAAATTCTGTTTGTTAAAGCCATCCACTTGTGGTGTTTCTGTTATAGCAGCACTAGATAACTAAGTGAATGAGTGAGTGAATAAATGAATGAATGAAATGGTGACAGGCCATCAGAGTCAACTGAGAGAAGTTGGCACCACAGCCTGACAGCAGGTGTTCAGATATTCACTGTGTAGCTAATCCAAGCCAGGCACCGTGCTTGGCACCAGGGAGCCACAGACACATCTCGATATAGCCCGTGCCTTCTAGTGCTCCAAGTTAAATAACAGAATAAGGTTTAAATAAAAGTGAAACAAAATAAACCAGGGCGGGGGTCAGGCAGTCCATGTGCTGGATGCTACATGGACAGAGCAAAGAAGGTCACTTTCTCTCTTTGTCACTCCAAGGAGAGCAACACTTTCAAGCAAGAGTAGATGTGAAATTGGGGCTCAGAAAATGCTAGAAACTGAACAGGTGGGGTAAGGATGGTGTAAGGGAGAGCCCCTCGGAGTGACGCTCCCAGGCAGAAGATTGCATCCCTGTGGATCTGGAGGGGAAGGAGGGCACCTGCAGAGCAGCAGAGGAGAAGTGAGTGGCAGGCTGGGGACGTGCCCTGAAGGTCAGACCCAGGAAACTTTTTAACTTCTTGGCAACAGGAAGTCAACAAAGGTGCAGTACACAGAAGGGTTAATTGGGGAGGTTAAAAAAAAAAAAAAAAACGATTCAAATGGAGAGGGAAGGGCTGCAAGTAGGCAGGCTAGGAGAATATTGTGGGAGGCCAAGAAGGCGCTGGGAAGTGCAAGCTGAGAGAAAAAGGCAGGGGCAAGAGAAGAGTGGGGGCTTTTTGTATTTTTGTGTGTTTAAGAAAGACTTGAAGGTATGTGGCAATCTGTTACAAACCACAGACAACACAGCAGGAGTCAAAGACGATGCCGAATTTTGAAGGCCAAGAAGAATGGCTGCACCTTGACAGACACAAGGAGGTCTTAGAAGGAAGGCAGGTCCCTGGGTGGTGCAAACGGTTTGTGCTCTGCTACTAAATGAAAGGTTGGCAATTCAAACGCACCCAGTGGCACTACAGAAGAAAGGCCTGGTGATCTACTTCCAAAAAATCACAACCACTGAAAACCCTATGGAGCATAGTTCTACTCTGACACACACATGGGGTCGCCATGAGTCAGGATCAGCTCAAATTTATGGCAATGGATTTGGGTTTTCATTTTTGTTTTTGTAAGGGAGATAGGCAGTTTGGGGAAACATGAGGAGCTCTGTGTTGGCTGTAATAATGGTATATTTTCCTTCCTGACCCTATAACACACATCTGCATCAGCCAGGAGAACACCAGAGACGACCAACAGGAGGATGGAAACATGCAGGGAGCCTCTGGGGAGACATCAGGGCTAAAGAAGAGCTTCAGAAGTCACCTGCACCCAGAGGATCTTGGAAGCCCCAGGCACAGATAAGGGCCCTAGGGAAGAATGAAGAGATGGAGCAAAGGGCCTTAGGAAGATTTTCTAGGATGACTCTATTTAAGAGCTGGATGAAGGAGAGCACACAGGAGACTGACCAGAAGGTCAAGGGTCAGGCAGAAGGTCAAGAAGGCAAGGAAGGGAAAAGTTCAAAGGCTCAACAACAGTTCAAACAATGCAAAGAAGTTGGGAATGAGATCAGAGGAAAGGCCACTGGTCTAGGGCCATAGGCTCACTATAACCATCTATCAGAAGGAGGAAGAGGTAAGTGTCTGAGCAGGAAGGGAGGAGGAGATGTCAGATAGGGAGGAAGGAGAGCAGAGCAAGCCATCTGCCTGAAGCTAATGGTGAAAATAAAGCAGAGAAACCAAAACCAGCAGTAGGTCCACAGATGGGGTCCTACTACCCCAGCAGGGCTGGAAATACATGGAAATGTGTGTGGGCAGAAAGGAAGATGGAGTGGGAGATGGAGTGAGTGAAGAAGCTTGAGAGAAATGGAAGGATTCAATACACAATGGCCCTAAAGAAATGGGAGAGAAGTCAGTGCCATCATGAACGCAATCATGACCCTGCCCTGCAGGTCGGGAACACAAAGACACACACACTTGCTCTGACAGTGGTGTGGATGGACCAGAGATTCTTCACTTTCTGGAGAGCACATAAACACAGAGATCCTCAACCCCACTGGTCCCTAGACTTTTTGGGTATAAAGACCCCTTTTCAGTCCAGAAGTTTTGTGGACTTCCTACCCACATGAAAATGATTGTATTTTTAGTATCCCTTAATCAAGAAATTGGAGGGGGGGGGGCAGTGGTGGTTCAGTGGTAGAAGTCTCACCTTCCATGCAGGAGACCCAGGTTGGATTCCCAACCAATGCACCTCATACGCAGCCACCACCCGTCTGTCAGTGGAGGCTTGCGTGTTGCTATGATGCTGAACAGGTTTCAGCGGAGCTTCCAAACTAAAAAAGACTAGGAAGAAAAGCCTGGAGATCTACTTCCAAAAATCAGCCAATGAAAACCCTATGGAGCACGACAGTCTGACATGCAGCCAATCATGGGGATGGCACAGGACCTGGCAGCATTTAGTTCCATTGTGTGAGGATGAGATTGCCATGAATCAGAGGCTGTATGGAAGGTAGCTAACAACAACAATCATGAAAATACATAACAAGAAGCCAACATGGCACTATAGACAGAAGCACTATGCTGTCTCTCTACAGCAAAGACCCGAAAAACTAAGTAAAACAGATACAAACATCAATCCTGGAACCCTAAGCATCAAATGAAGGGATAAAGGACTCTATCAAGCACCAAATGGAATAAGAAACTGACAGAACAGAGAACGAGGAGAGCTACAGAGTGAAAGTCTGCTACTAACTAACATGGCACAGATTCACCATCCTGGACCTCGACCACCAAGAATGGTGGATTGGGAGTATGGAAAGGCAACTTCATGGAGTTCCCAACAGGAGACAGAGCACCCTGTAACCAGGGATATACACTGTCCCACTCCCACCTTTCTTCCCTCTATGTGACCTCCGCTGGTTTCCAACGGGCCACAGTTGCTTGGTCAGAGAGACACCATCTCACTGCCGCCCAGGTCCACCCTACTCCCACCAGCCAGCTTCTTCAGCATCATTTTTGTTTGTTTTTGTTTTTGTTTTGTCTTTTTTCTTCTCTCTACCCCTTCCTTCCTTTCCTTTCTCCCACCCACCTAGTCCCATGTGCCATCCCTGCCCATTGTTGACAGGCTGTGCCACACTACTCAGCTACAGAGCCACCAGCACACAGCCTTCCCTGGGTCTGCACCACCCCCACTGGCAGGCTCCCTCAGTGCCGTTTCTTTTTCTTTCAGTTTCTTATCTCTCTCCCCCTTCCTTTCTTTCTCCCACCCACCTAGCACGCATGTGCCAGCCCTGCCCTTTCTTGATGGGCTGTGCCACATTACTCGGCTAGATAGCCACCAGCACACGGCCTCCCCAGGTCCATGCTGCCCCCACCTGCAGGCTTCTTCAGCACCATTTTTTTTTTCCTCTCAGTTTCCTCTGTCTCCCTTTCTTCCTTTCCTTTCTCCTGCCCAGCTAGCCCTGTGCGCTGTCCTTGCCCCTTCTTGATGGGCTGTGCCACACCACATGGCTAGAAAGTTACCAGCACAGCCTCCCGGGGTCTGCACACTCCCCCAAAAAACTTCCTCAGAGCCTTTTTTGTTCTTTTTCCTTTTTTTTTTTTTTCCTGTTTCTTCTCTCTCTTCCTTCTTTTCCTTTCTCCTGCCCAGCCAGCCCCATGTGCTGTCCCTTTCCCTTCTTGGTGGGCTGTGCCACACCACTCAGCTAGATAGCCACTGGCACATGGCCTCCCCAGGTCTGTGCCACCCCACAAGTAGGCTCCTTCTATGCCATTTTTGTTTTATTTTTTCTTTTGTTGTTGTTGTTTCTTCTCTTACTCTCCCTTCTTTCCTTTCCTTTCTCCCACCCACACAGCCCTGTGCACTGCCCACACCCCCCTTTTTAATGGGCTGTGCTATACCACTCAGCTAGAGAGCCTCTGGCACACAGCCTCCCCAGGTCTGCACCACCCCCACAAGTTGGCTCCCTCAGTGCCATATTTTTTATTTTTCTTTATCTTTCCCCTTCTCCCTTTTCCATCTACCTCCTATTTAGGCCCTGCACTGCCTCCGCCCCTTCCTGATGGGCTGTTCCGCACCACCCAGCAAGAAAGACATCAGTGCGCCACAGCCCTAATTCTGCCCTGCCCCCAACGGCCAGCTCCCCCAGCACCATATATTGTTGTTGTTGTTTGTTTTTTCTTTGTTTCTTCTCTCTCTTTCTCTTCTTTTCTTTCCTTTCTACTTCCAGCCTAGCACCGTGGACCACCCATGCCCCTTCTCAACAGGGCGAGCCACACCACTGAGCTAGAGTGCCACCGGCACACAGCCTCACTGACTCTGCCCCACTCCCACCCGCCAAATCCTACCATGCCGTTTTATTTTTTCTTTTTTTTACTTTTTCCTTTTTTCTTCATTTTTTTTTGCTTTTGTTTCTCTCTCTTCTTTCTCTCACCCACTTAGCTGCACACATCACATCCACTCCCTTCCCTCCTGCCTATCTGCACCACATGCCAAGCACCAGGCACCTGAGTGGCACAGGCGTGAACCAACAGACCCCACCTTGCACTGCACCCTGGCCCCATGCTGTTGGCTCCAGTATGTGCCGCAAATGACCCATCTCCACCTCTACTCCCCACCCCTGCTGGACCTGCCCTGCCACACCATAGCTGAGCAACCAGCCCTGCCCACCAGGACAAGATGGTGAGAAGAATCGTGCCCACAGATGAGCAGGCAAAAAACACAACCAGCCTGCCTGCCCAGACACAACCAAATAAAATAAAAAAGCAGGATGAAGCAAACAAATCTACAACCAATAAACAAAGAAAATAATTCCTGAATGTCCCAAAGACAGCAGACAATATCAAAGCATATATTTAAAAAAAAAAAAAAAAAAAAACAAAAACAGGATAGCCTAGGGGAACATCCAGCTCAATTGGCATAACATAGTTTATATAGAAAGTGTTCTACATTCTACTTTGGTGAGCAGCGTCTGGGGTCTTAAAAACCTGTGAGCAGCCACCTAAGACGCTCCACTGGTCTCAACCCTTCGGAAGCGAGGAAGAATGAAGAAAACTAAGGCTACAAGGGAAAGATGAGTCCAAAGCACTAATGGACCACATCTACCTTCGCCAGGCTGAGTCCAGTACAACTAGATGGTGCCCAACTACCACCACTAGCTGCTCTGACAGGGATCACAATAGAGGGCCCTGGACAGAGCTGGAGAAAAATGTAGAACAAAATTCTAACTCACAAAAAAGACTAGACTTACTGGTCTGACAGAGACTAGAGAAACCTCAAGAGTATGGCCCCTGGACATCCTTTTAGATCAGTAATTAAGTCACCCCCAAGGTACACCATTCAGCCAAAGATGAGACAGGCCCATAAAATGAAATGAGACTAAAAGGGCACAACAGCCCAGGGGCAAGAACTAGAAGGCAGGAGAGGACAGGAAAGCTGATAACAGGGAACCCAAGGTCAAAAAGGGACAGTGTTGATATGTCATGGGGCAGTTAACCAATGTCATACAACAATATGTATACTAACTGTTTAATGAGAAACTAGTTTGTTCTGTAAACCTTCATCTAAAGTACAATTAAAAAAAAAAAAAACAGGACAGGATGGCTCCAGAAAGCAGCCAAAATAAAACACCAGAAGACCTTCCAGTAGAAGAAAAGGCCCTGGAACTACCTGACTGGAAATTGAAAACTCTAATGTCAAGGCTCTCCAAGAGATGAAGGAAAACACAGACAAAAAATAGACAAAATCATGGAAAATATGGACAAAATCAGGGAAAACACAGAGCAATGGAAGATTCAGGAAAATAATGCAGGAACAAAATGTCAAAATAAACAAACAACTAGAAATCATACAAAAACAGCAATTAGAAATCCAAAACTTAACAAGATTTCAGAAATGAACAGTGCAATAGAAGGTTTTAGGAGCAAATTTGAAACAATGGAAGACAGGATCATCAAAATTAAATAAATAAATCCTTGATACCAGTTTGTCTGAGGGAAAAACAGAGAAAAGAATGAAGAAACCCTGAGAACAATGTGGTATAAAATCAAAAGCAAACATTTGCATGTAGTCAGAATTCCAGAACAGGGAGAGAAAATGGAAAACACAGAGAAAATCATTGAAGATTTACAGATAGAAAACTTCCCTAATATCATGAAAGATGAAAAGCTGACCATCTAAGAAGCTCAACAAACCCCATATAGGATAGACACCAAAAAAAAATCACCAAGATATATAACCACACTCGCTAAAACCAAAGACAAAGAAAGAATCCTGACAGCAGCTCAAGAAAAATGAAAAGCCACATACAAAGGAAAGCAATAAAACTAAGCTCTGATTACTCAAACTATGCAGGCAAGAAAGCAATGGGATGACATATATAAAACGTTGAGAGAAAAAAATTGCCAACCAAAAATAATACATCCTGCAAAACTCTCATTCAAATATGATGGCGAAATTAGGACATTTCCAGATAAACAGAAATTAAGGGAATATGTAAAAACCAAACCAAACTTAAAAGAAAAAAAAAGTTAGATAATCAACATCAGACAACAACCTGAATCTAGGACACAGGACAGCATCAGCAGGATACCAACCTAGATAATGAATTATCAAGGATAAAACAAAACTAAAAAACTTACAACAGGGAACCAGCGACATCAATCTGTAAATGACAACAATGTCAGAACAATAAAAGAGGGAATAAATGGTGTAAGTATAGACCTTTCAAATGGAGAGGAAGTCAAGGCAATATCAAGTAATAAAAGATTGGTTTAAACTTAGGAAGATAAGGGTAAATTTCAAGGTAACTAAAAGAAAGTTAACTAACCTACTCATCTAAATGAATAAAACCATAGAATCTCAGTAAATGCAAAATCTACAAAAACAAACAAAAAATTCCACAAACGAAAGGAATTCAGCACAGGAGAGTAAGAGGAACAAATAAGAAGTCAGCACCGCAAAAAAAAGCACTACAAAATGACAGCAATAAACTCACACCCATCAATAATCACATTGAATGCAAATGGCTTAAATGCACCCATAAAGAGACAGAGAGTGATAGAATGGGTTAAAAAAACAGCACTCATCAATATGCTGTCTACAGGAGAACATCTTAGACACAGAGACATAAATATATTAAAAATTAAAGAATGGAAGAAAAATACATCAAGCAAACTCCAACCAAAAAAAGAGCAGGAGTGGCAATACTAACCTCACATACAATAGACTTTAAAACAAAATCCCCCATAAAAGACGAGGAAGGACATTATATAATGATTAAAGGGACAATCCACCATGAGGACATAATCATAATACATATCTAGATACCAATAACAGGGCTCCAAAATACATAAAACAAACTCTAACAGCACTGAAAAGAAAAACTGACAGTTCTAAAACAGTAGTAGGAGACTTCAACACACACTCTTGGTAAAAGACAGAACACATCTAGAAAGAAACCCAACAAAGATACAAAAGATCTAAAGACCACAATCAACCAACTTAACCTCATAGGCATATATAGAACACTCCACCCAACAGCTGCAAAGCACACATTCTTTTCTAATGCATATGAAATGTTCTCCAGAATAGACCACAAAGCAACCCTCATGAAAATTCAAAAAATTGAGATAATACAAAGCATATTTTCTGATCACAATGATGTAAAAGTAGAAATTAATAACTGGAAGACCAAGGGAAAAAAATCAAATGCATATAAACTGAATAAAACCTTGCTTCAAAACACTGTGTAATAGACGAAATCAAAGATGGAATAAAAAAATTCCTAGAATCAAATGAGAATGAAAACGCATATACCAAAACTTTTTGGCAGTGCTCAGAGGTCAACTTACAGCAATAGATGCACGTATCAAAAAGGAAGAAAGGGACAAAATCAAAACATTAGCTATACAACTTGAACAAATAGAAAGAGAACAGCAGAAGAAGCCCACAGCCACCATAAGAAAGGAAATAATAAAGATCAGAGCAGAAATAAATGAAATAGAGAATAGAAAAACAATAGAAAGAATCAACAAAACCAAGAGTTGGTTCTTGGAAAGGATCAACAAAATTGACAAACCATTGGCCAAACTGACAAAAGAAAAACAGGAAAGAACACAAAAAAATCCCAATAAGAAATGCAGAATACTACAAAAAAACTGCACTCTAACAAATTTGAAAACCTAGAGGAAATGGACAAATTTCTAGAAACACACTACCTACCTAAACTAACACAAACTGAGGTCAAAAATATGAACAGACCCATAACAAGAGAAGAGATTAAAAAGATAATTTTAAAAATTCCCAACAAAAAAACAGCCCTGGGCCAGATGGCTTCACTGGAGAATTATACCAAATACTCAGAGAAGAGCTTGCACTAGTACTACTCAAACTATTTCAGAACACAGAAAAGGAAGGGATACTTCCAAATTCATTCTATGAAGCTAGCATGACAGTGGTACCAAAACAAGGCAAAGATACCACAAAAAAAGAAAATTACAGAACAAAATCTCTCATGAATATAGATTCAAAAATTTTCAACAAAATTCTATCCAAAAGAATTCAGCATCATATATAAAAAAATAATACACCCCAACCAAGTGGGATTCATACCAGGTATGCAAGGATAGTTCGACATTAGAAAATCAATCAACATAATCCATCCATAAATAAAACAGAAGAAAAGAATCACATGATCATTTCAGTCTACACAGAAAATGCATTCGATAAAGTCCAACACCCATTCCTGATAAAAACTCTCAATCAAATAGGTATAGAAGGGAAATTCCTCAACATAATAAAGGACAAAACCAACAAGCAACATCATTCTTAATGGAAAAAGGCTGAAAACATTCCCCTTGAGAACAAGAATAAGATAAGGATGCCCTTTTCACCACTCCTATGTAACATTGGGAGCCCTGGTGGCATAGTGGTTAAGAGCTCGACTGCTAATCAAAAGGTCAGCAATTCAAATTCACCAGCCATTCCTTGAAAACCCTATGGGGCAGTTCTATTCTGTCCTATAGGGGCACTATGATTCAGAACTGACTCGACAGCACACAACAACAACAATGTAACATTGTGCTGGAAGTCCCAGCTAGAGAAATAAGGCAAGAAAAAGAAATAAAGGGCATCCAAATTGGTAAGTGCCTTAGTTATCTAGTGCTGCTAAAACAGAAATTCCACAAGTGGCTGGCTTTAACAAACAGAAATTTATTCTCTCACAGTCTAGGAGGCTAGAAGTATGAATTCAGGGTGCCAGCTCCAGGGGAAGGATTTCTCCCTCTGTCAGCTCTGGAATAAGGTCCCTGTCATCAATCTCCCTTGTCAAGGAGATTCTCAGCACAGGAACCATGGGTCCAAAGGATGCACTATTCTCCTGGCTCTTGTTTCTTAGTGGTATGAGGTCCCCATGTCTCTCTGCTCACTTCTCTCTTTTATATCTCAAAAGTGATTGGCTTAAGACACAACCTAATCTTGTAGATTGAATCCAGCCTTATTAACGTAATTGCCTCTAATCTTGCCTCATTAACATCATAGAGATAGGATTTACAACACATAGGATCATCACATCAGATGACAAAATGATGGGCAAGCATACAATACTGGGAATCATGGCCTGGCCAGATTGACAGTTATTTTGGAGGGATGCAATTCAATCCATAACAGTAAAGAAGAAGTAACTGTCCCTATTTGCAGATGATATGATACTATACATAAAGAACTCAAAAGACTCCACAAAAAAACTACTGGAACTCATAGAAAGACTCAGCAGAGTAGCAGGATACAAGATAAACATACAAAAATCAATTGGATTCCTATACATCAATAAAGATAACAATGAAAGGAAATCAGGAAATCAATATCATTTATAATAGCCCCTAAAAAAAAAAAAAAAAAAAAAACAAAACTTAAGAGTAAATCTAGCCAGGGATGCAAAAGACCTCTACTAAGAAAACTACAAAATACTACTGTAAGAAACCAAAAGAGACCTACATAAATGGAAAAGCATACTATGCTCATGGATAGGTAGGCTCAGCATTGGGAAAATGTCAAAATTTCTACCCAAAGGAATCTACAAATATAATGCAATCCTGATCCAAATACCAACAACATTCTTTCACTAGTTGGAAAAACTAATCATTAACTTTATATGGAAAGGGAAGAGGCCCTGGATAAGTAAAGCACTACTGAAGAAGAAGAATAAAGTAGGAGGACTCACACTAGCTGACCTCAGAACCTATTATACAGCTACTGTAGTCAAAACAGCCTGGTAGTGGTAACGATGACAGATACATTGACCAATGGAACAGAACTGAGAACCCAGATGTAAATCCATCCACCTACAGTCACCTGATCTTCGACAAACGCCCTAAGTCCATTAAATGGGGAAAAGACAGTCTTTTTTAAAAATGGTGCTGGCAAAACGGAGTGTCCATCTGCAAAAAAAAAAAAAAAAAAAAATGAAACAGGACCCATACCTCACACCATACACAAAAACTAATTCAAAATGGATCAAAGACTTAAAACCAAAAACTATAAAGATCATAGAAGAAAAAATATGGTCAATGCTAGAGGCCCTAATACATGGCATAAATAGGATACAAACTATAACTAACAATACACAAACACTAGAAGATAAGCTAGATAACTAGGATCTTCTAAAAACTAAAACTTATGCTCATCAAAAGACTTCACCAAAAGAGTAAAAAGAGAACCTACAGACTGGGAACAATTTTTTGGCTATGACAAATCCAACAAAGGTCTAATCTCTAAAATCTATAGGAAAATCCAACACCTCTACAACAAAAAGACAACCCAATTTGAACATGGGCAAAGGATATGAACAGACACTACAGCAAAGAAGACATTCAGGCGGCTAATCGACACATGAGGAAATGCTCACAGTCACTAACCATTAGAGAAATGCAAATCAAAACCACAATGAGATACCATCTGTTTTAGGCTGGGTTCTCTAGAGAAGCAAAACCAGTGAAGTGTATAAATATATATATAAAGAGAGATTATATCAAGAAAACAGCTCATGCGATTGTAGAGGCTAGAATGTCCCAAGTCCATGGATCAGGGTAGAGAGCTCTTCCAAGTCACACAGCTGCAGAAGCTGGCAAGTCCAAGATCGGAAGGTCAGAGAGCAAGGCTCCCACTCACAGGCTGTGCAGATCAATGAATCCCAGGTTCGGCAGATAAGCTGCCAGCTCAAATCCCAAGAACGGGAGGTGAGATGACAGGAAGCAGCCACAGGATCCAGAGAGAGCAAAGAGCCAGAACGTCTTCTTATATACAGATGCGGGCCACACCCCCAAGGAGACTCCCTTTCATCTGATTGGCTACTCACAGTATATTCAATCATGGGAATGATTACATTAAAACACGGAGAATCATGGCCCAGCCAAGCTGACACACAATCTTAACCATCACACCATCTCACTCCAACATTACTGGCACAAATAAAAAAAACAAAATAACAAATGTTGGAGAGGCTGCAGGGAGATGGGAACTCTTATGCACTGCTGGCGGGAATGCTAAATGCTAGAATCATTTTGGAAAATGACATGGTGCTTCCTTAAAAAGCTAGAAATAGAAATACCATATGATCCAGCTATCCCACTCCTAGAAATATATCTAAGAGAAATAAGAGTCGTCACACGAATAGACAGATGCACACCTATGTTCATTGCAGCATTATTCACAATAGCAAAAAGATGGAAGCAACCTAAATTCCCATCAACAGAAGAATCGATAAACCATGATACATACACACAATGGAATACTACACAACGATAAAGAACAATGATGAATCTGCAAAACATCTCACAACATGGATGAATCCAGAGGGCATTATGCTGAGTGAAATAAGTCAATCACAAAAGGACAAATACTGTATGAGACCACTATTATAAAAACTCATGAAAACATTTACACACAGAAGGAAATAATCTTTGATGGTTATGAGGGAAGGGGAGGTGGGGAGGAAAAAACACTAAATAGACAACAGGCAAGTGGTAACATTGGTGAAGTGTAAGACAGTACACAATACTGGGGAAGTCGGCACAACTTGACCAAGGCAAGGTCATGGAAGCTTCATAGATACATCCAAACTCCCTGAGGGACCAAATTACTAGGCTGAGGGCTGGAGACCATGCTTTTGGGGGACATCGGCTCACCTCGACACTGCTGGCATGAATATAAACACAGCTTATAAAGAAGATGTTCTACATCCTACCTTGGTGAGTAGTTTCTGGGGTCTTAAAAGCTGTGAGTGGCCATCTAAGACACTCCACTAGTCCCACTCCATCTTGGAGCAAGGGAGAATGAAGAAAACCAAAGACACAAGGAAAAGATCAGTCCAAAGGACTAATGGACCACAACTACCACAGCCTCCACCTGACTGAGTCCAGCACAACTAGATGGTGCCCGGCTACCACCACCAACTGCTCTGACAGGGATCACAATAGACTGTCCCAGACAGAGCTGGGGGAAAATGTAGAACAAAATTCTATCTCACAAAAAAAGACCAGACTTACTGGTCTGACAGAGACTGGAGAAACCCCGAGAGTATGGCCTCCAGACACCCTTTTAACTCAGCAATTAAGTCACTCCTGAAATTCACCCTTCAGCCACAGATTAGACAAGTCCATAAAACAAAACTAGACTAAATGGGCACACCAGCCCAGGGGCAAGGACAAGAAGGCAGGAGGGGACAGGAAAGCTGGTAATCAGGAACCCAATTTCCAGAAGAGGAGAGTGTTGACATGTTGTGGGGCTGGCAACCAATGTCACAAAACAATATGTGTATTAATTGTTTAATGAGAAACTAATTTGCTATGAAAACCTTCGTCTAAAGCACAATAAAAAAAAAATGCTTAATAACAAAGAGCTACCATGAATTCAATAGTGCTTTAAAATAGTTTGTATTTAAGTCATCACTACAGTAACCGCATACACTTGGAAACCAGAAGAAGATAAAGGCTTGAGGCCTCGTTTATTGCACCTGAACAGTGGCTTCACTAGGGGGGTTCAGGGGGTGTGGACTGCACCAAGTGACACTGTCAGAGGAGGTGACACCAAAATGACTGTCTATAAAATTTTTGGGCAGTGTTTCAGCAGAAATTTGTTATTTTTTATAATAATATCCCTGTATACCTACTCCTCACTTATTGACTATCTCATTATCCGACATTGCACATTTACGAAAATATTAAAAAAATCTACTGTCCACGTATTTTGCACGTTAATGATGTACTTGCGGCAGTAAGGAACACCAAGGCACGAGGCGAGAGTAATGCTGGCTTTGATGGTTAAGGTTATGCATCAACTTGGCTGGGCCATGATTCTCAGTGGTTTGGCATTTATGTGATGATGTAATTTGGCAGTTACAGAATGATGTAATTTGGCAGTTACATAATGATGCAGTCATCCTCCATTTTGTGATCTGATGTGGTCATTCTCCATTTTCACATAATGCTGATTTTTGCATAATGACCAGGTCTCTGGAACCTAAACATGTCAATAAGTGAGGAGTGGGTGTAGTTAGTTACAACAACAACAAAAAATTTTATAGGCCCAGCTTACATGTATTAATATACCTACAAGGCTAAAACTGTGCTAATTTACTTTTTGAACTTTCTAATGTGCTCTGGTTAGAGCTGTCATTATTATCCAATTACAATGACGCTTCAAATCACATGGTTTCGTCTGCCCAGCACTACTAGCACATGCTGTTGTTTTTGTTGCTGCTGGTGTTTTTTAGTTGCGGATTCTTCAAATTTTCTGGTGTTTTAGCTACAATATTGTGGTAATTAGTATGGGGAGGGTAACACCATGAGTTACCACACTGGGTGACATGCACCCTAGTTATGCTACTGTACCCGCACCCCCAGCCTAGTGGAGTCAAGGATCAGAGAAACCTTGGCAATGATGCTGTCACCTCCCCAGGTCTGTGGCCCACAGGTTGGGGACCCCACCCTTCACACGCCTGGTCCTCCCAGAGCTCTGCCCTGGCATGGAGATTCAGACATGGGGAGCCAGGGAAATCCTAGGGGAATGAAGAGAGAGGGGACTACAAGGCAGGCTTGACTTCGAACCACTTACCCTGTGCGTGGGGCCCTCAGGCCCATGAGGATGTCCTGGCCTGGAGGCAAGGGGTTGGGAAGGGGGCAGGGCGCACTGGAGGAGGTCCCAGCAGGCAGCCTAGCCTTGAGAATAGGCGGGATCACAGTACCTCCCAGAGACTTCCGCATCTTGTCATCACTGCAATGCAGGTATTGTGGGGAGATCTGCACCTGGACAAGGGGAGGGTGTATGTATTGAAGTCCTGGGCCCTGTACCGATGGATGTGATTCTGTTTGGAAATAGGATTTTCTTTGTTATGCTAACTAGGCCAACCCCAAGTGTGGTGGCTCCTAAACCTAATCACTTCTGAGTTATAAAAAGAGCAGAATAAACACACAGACACACAGGGTAGGGGGTGCCGCATGAAGACAGACACACACGACTGATGCAGCTACAAACCCAGGAACACCAAGAATTGCCGCAGCTACTCGAAGCTGACATAGAGAAAGAAGGACCTCCCCGTGGAGTCATGCCCTGAATTTGGGCTTTTAGCCTCCAGAACTGTGAGAACATACATTTCGGTTCTTTAATGTACCCACTTGTGCTATCATTTGATACAGCAGCACTAGGAAACTAAGACAGAGTCAAGGGTCCTGGTTCATGGGAACATCCCATTCTGGCTGCTTGCCTCTCAGCACCCCACCCAGTGTGGTCCTTTCTATCGGGAGCTCCCTGGGGAAGGAGTGCTGGGAGGTGTCCTTTTCTCTGCACAACTGTTTCCCTCATCTCCACTCCACACCCTTTTCTTGTTGTCGCTGTTATTTGTTTTTCTGATCTTCTCATTTCAGAAAAATCCTAGACCATTGAAGCTGGAAGTGACCTGCAAGAATGTCTGGTGCAGCCCCCTCTTGCTATGGATGTGCAAACTGGGGTCCAGAGGGGAAGTGACCTGCCCAGGGTGACACAGCCAGTGAGGGAAGAGCCTGGCAGAACCCACCTCTCCTGAGTCCTAGCCCAGCATTCTTTCCCCTCTGCCATACTTCCTGGCTTAAAATGGAGTCAGAACACATAAGGAATTCTGAAACATTTAGACAGGAGAAGGCCTCGGGACCACCAAGTCTAGGACAAGTGGTCATGCAGCCTCTGCTTGAGTACTTCCAGGAACGGGGAGCTCACTACCTCCAGGGCAGCCACCAGAACTCCCAGGGTCCCAGCTAGAAAGGTTTTAGATGCTCTGGGGGAGGGCGAGGTGGAGGTCCTAATTCTCTCCAAAGGCCGCTCCCCCCATTCTTGACAGCGGCTCCTGAGACACCTCCAAAGAACCTCAGGGCCTCAGACCATAGTTTGCCAAGCACACATGACACAGTTCAATCCCTCACTTCACCACCCAAGAAAATGGGGGCAGGGAAGTGGCTTGCCCAAATTCACTGAGTGAGTTAGAGCTGTGCTGAGGCTAGATCACAGCTTCCTCCTCTCCATCCCTTTCCATGGTCCCGGTGGGTGGAAGGGAGGAGCTGCAGAGCACAGTCCAGAGTCAGAATTCCAGATCACTCCGCCCTGCCCTATCCACCTCACAGGAGGAGCCCACTACGAATCACCCATACCCTTCCCAGATCATCCCTGCCCTTCCCCGTGCAGGGGCTTTCTCTGAGGAGTACCCCAGGGTCAAAGTGGGCTTCCCCAGCCCCCACCCTGCCGGGCCCCATCTCTTCCTCTGCTGAACCTTTCTGTGGCCCTCACCAACCTCCAGGGGTTTGGTAAAAAATGAAGGAAAAACAGAAGCTGCAGGCAAGCCTCATCGTAACCGCTTTACCTCTTGGGCACCAGGTCTCCGCTCCTGGGGACCCTGGCTACTTCCGGGTGGGTCCAGGCCCTTCTCCTTGGCTCCGCCAGTCTCGGGGGTGGTGGGGATGCTCTGGATGGGCGGCATCGGCCTGGGCACCCTCAGCAGTCTCTGAGAGGTGGCGCGGGGGGCCGCGTTCCTCAGAGGCGCACCTTTGAGGCCTCCCGCAGGATCCAGAGAGGCTGTACGGGGTGAAGGGAAACAAGTTAGTCCCAGGAAACCAGGGAATGGGATCCATCCCCAGCTCAACACCCACACTAAGCTGAGCAAGCAGACAGTGCGCAGTGCCTTTTTCATTCCCGTAAAATTTGCCAATCAAACTCACCGATTTAAAATTCGGAGGCAGTGGGGCAGGAAGGGAACATCGGCTGTAGGTGAGGAGTGTAGACCAGCGGGTTCTAGTCCTGACCTGACATTAAGGAGCTCCGCGGCCTCCACAAGTCACTACTCTGAACCCCTATGTGCTCCCTGAAAATGAAAGTGACTGCAGCATGGAGTTGTCACACGGTTCTATGACAATGTTTCTAAAATGCCAAGCAAGAGCCTGGCCCATGACATAACACGTGACAATGAATTACTTCTACTCCGTTTTCAGCTAATAATGTGGGGATACAGCCGCTTTGACACAGGGGCACTCTGACGTAGTCTAAAAGACACACTTCCAGCTCTTTATAATTAACAGCCTGTGTGCCCAAAGAACATCCCATCCCACCTCGCACAGCAGCATCCCCCATGCCATCCCTAGGGCAAAGGCACAGAGCAAGAGGGACAGGCATGGGCTAAGAGTTCAGAATTATCTTTGCAAACATTGTTGGCGGTTTGGGGGGGAAACACGTAGTGCTTTAACTTCCAACGGCCATTTTGTTCCAGCTACATCAAAACGGCTGCATCAAAACCACTAAGGCAAAAGTATCTGCTCTGCTCCTCGCACACCCCAACCCTGCCCAGGGCAGGCTGCTGTTCCCTTGAGCACTGTGTGCCGCTGTCAGCTCTGCTTGCCCGTTGAAGGGACAGAGGTAAGGGGGGGGTCACAGGCCAGCAGTGTGCCTACCTTGGCCCCCACATGGACAACTGCACAGAGGAGCCAGCACAGCCCCAACGCAGGGGCTCAGAGATCCCGGTCCCCATGCATTTGCTGAGGGACCTGATGAGTCATAGATCACTTCCAGGGGTCTCAGTTTCCCCATCTGTACATTGGGTAGAGCAACGCCTGCTCTTTCTGTCCTCCACCAGAACTTTATAAAAATAATTTTAAAAAAAGAAAGAAAGAAAGAAAATGCCCAGAAAGACTTTAAACGTCTACAGGAAGGAGTTAACCCAGAAGTTGTGCCATCTGAAAATTCTCAGCAAACTTCTCTGGCACCCCAACCCCCCACCTTAATACCAGCTAGCCACAGGGTGACTCCTTAGTGGGGCTTCCCTGCATCCACCTGGGCTCACAGGGAGCAGAAGACACCCCTGTGGCTCCAGGGAAGCCTCGGAGCAAACTGCTAAATGGAGAGGGGAAGCAACCATTTACAACTGAAGGTTTGTCAGCAGCCTCTGAGTGGTTTCTCCCTTTCTTCATAAGACTTCCAGGCTTCTTATTCCTTTTGTCACGCAGGAGTTCATCGCACTAAGAAGGAACCAGTTACAGGATTTGCCAAGGGCAATAAGAGGGCCCGCTGCCATTGCCTGTGCCTGACCAGTCGATTCCAACTCATAGCGACCCTACAGGACAGAACAGAACTGCCTATAGGATTTCCGAGGCTGAAATCTTTATGCAAGCAGACTGCCACATCTTTCTCCCACAGAGCAACTGGTGGGTTTGAACCACTGACCTTTTGATTAGCAACTGAGTACTTAACCACTGTACCACCAGGGCTCCTCAATAAGAGGACAGAGAAGGAAATTAATTTATTTAAGTATTTCTCATGTGCCAGGTGCTAAAATGTCTTCACACAGTTTTTTAGTAAACCCTCATAGTAATAGGGAAGTATTATTTTCCCCATTACACAGAGCAGGAAATTGAGCTTGAAGGGGTTACTGACTTTCCCAAAGCCACAGAGTCAGAAAACATCAGGGCTTAGATGTGAACCTGGCCTGTTCACCTGGTTTGTCCATCACCCAGCCGAGAGAGAAATATGAAGTGCCCACTATTCAGTCCTTCGCTCCTCTATTCAACAAAAATTTCTTGAGAACCTCCAGTATGCCTAGCAACTGCACATAACACTGAGGACTGAGTCCTGCCCTCTTGGAACTCACAATCAAGTGCAAGATCCTGATTTTAATCAAACAATCACACAAATAAATATACCAATGTAAACTGTGAGAAGACCTAAGAGGAAAAACTATAGGGCATTCTTTGAGAATCACATGGACAAATGTAGATTGACAGTAAGGGGGGCTTCTCTGCAGAAGGCTTTCGGGTGGAGACCCAAGGACGAGTGGGGATTAGCCCAGTGGGGAAAGGAGAGAGGATGGGAGCAACAGGAGGCTCCAAAGCCCAAGGTGGCTGGGTGGGGGGGGCGGGGAGGGACCACCTGCTCAAGGAACTGGAAGACCAGTGTGTCTGACGTCCAGAGATCCAGGGGGCAGACTGGAACTGCAGAGGGCCTTGTGCACACGTGAATGCTAAAATCTCACTCTATGTGCATCGGAAAATCATTGCGTGGTTTTAAGTATAGATGGTGGGGAAGGAGGACATAACATGATCAGATTTGTGTTTAATAAGGATGCCTCTGGAGAAAATGCTAGAAGGAGGCAAGGGTGGAAATGGGGAAGCCAGCTGGGGGCTGCTGCAGAGGTCCAGGCAGGAGATGGTGCTCCAAGGAGGTAGCCCAAGATAGAGAGAGAGGATGCTTGGTGGACATCCCCTGGGCCATCCCCGAGTGGATCCCAGCATGCCACCTGTCCACCCACTAAGCCTACAGCCTGGGTGGCCTGGGGTCCCTGGTCTTAGGGTGGTGGGCAGTGGGGTGGGCAGGGCCCAGGGCTCACCTTGGAAAGACGCTGCCAAGCCCTTTGACAGCGTCCTCTTCTTGAGCTTGTCTTTGATCTGGGTGGTATCCCGGGCCACACTGCTGGCCTCCGACTCCAGCGAGGGGAGGGGCACGAGGGAGTGGGGCCCCAAAGGCAGGGCCCCGAGGCTTCTGTGATGGCCATTCCTGGCCTGCCAGCCCTTCAAAGGGGCGTCTAGCTTGAGGCTGCCAGGGTCCCTAGGTCCGCTCAGGAGCTGTGATGGCTTCTCCAGCAGGGCGTTCGGCACAGACTGGAGGGAGGCTGAGGGAGACAGAGGCATGAGTGGCTGGGCACACAGCACCCAGGTGGCACCAGGCACCAGCCAGCTCTTTGTCCTTGGAACAGTCAGCCACTTGGCTGGTGAACCACAGCACTCACTGTCTCAGCCACTCCTTCACCAATTCATTCACTCAGCAGTATCTATGAAGCACCTAATCTGAGCCAGGCCTGTGCCACGAGGTACTTTGGAGACAAAAGGAGATCAAATATGCAGTCCTCTGACAGCACAGACAACAGGCCAGACATGCTTAGGAACAGGTCTGCCCAGGGACCACCGTCCATCCACCTCTGCATTCCAACACCCGCATTCAATATGATTGAGCACCTGGCATGCACCAACCACAGATGGAAAAAAGTAGTCCAGGTGATTGCATGCTCACACGCAGACACAAACTCCTCCAATGGCTCACTCAGCAAACATTTAATAAGCGTCGACTGTGCCAAGCAGGAGTCCCTGGGTGTACAAACAGTTAATGCACTCAGCTGCTAACAGAAAAGTTGGAGGTTGAAGTTCACCCAGAAGTGCCTCAGAAGAAAGGCCTGGTGATCTACTTCAGAAAAATCAGCCATTGAAACCTCAATGGAGCACACTTCTACTCTGACACACATGGTGTCACCATGAGTCGAAGCCAACTCAACAGCAACTGTTTTCTTATGCACCGAGTGCCATCTGGACAGTGGGGATACGGATATAAGTGAGGCCTAGTCTTTGTCATTGAAGAATTTTCAATGTGTTAAGGAAATAAGACATGCCTGTAAATAGGAACATCACA
The DNA here is from genome assembly GCA_030035585.1 of Dugong dugon. Taxonomy (NCBI): domain Eukaryota; kingdom Metazoa; phylum Chordata; class Mammalia; order Sirenia; family Dugongidae; genus Dugong; species Dugong dugon. The sequence goes on from CM057473.1 coordinate 70,735,426, forward strand.
AGGTAAAGAGAGAGACATGAACAAAATGCTCTGTGCACTTGGCGGAGGGGGGTTGGGGAATGGTCTGGAAAAAGTGCATGAAGTGGTGGCCTTTGAACTGGGCAACATGGAGGCACAGGGGAAGCACAGACAGACAAAAAGACCAGCTTGCAGAGTCTCTGCCCCACCTACAGCCTCTTCTAGGAGGCCCCTGATGCCACCGACCGGCTGTCCAGCCCACAGATACTGGACGAGATCTGGGTCCCCAGACCAAGCACGGCCAGACTCTGAGCGGCCCTCTGGCATGTGGGGCTGGCCTGAAAGCTTTGCCCCATCACAGAAGAGGGCAATTAATCGGAGCAATCGCCTCTCCACCCAGACACTGGAACTGGAGCTGTGCGGAGAGGACAGCTCGCAGTTGGAAGCTACAGCCAGAAGTCATCGAGCGGAAGCAGCAGAGAAGCTTAGTTTCTCCTCATGAAAGTTACCACAGCAATAGCTGTCATGCTGGAGGCACCCACTTACCCGACTCCACCTGGAGTGCTGACCGCCTCCCAGTTCCTGAGGTGAGGGGCCTCACGAGGCGTCAGACCCCATGCCCAGTGCCTGCAGAGATCCCCATCTCCCTATTTCTACATGTCCCCCTCAATATACCTCCACCCGCTGAGGAACAGAACTGAAAGAACCTACCTGAAACAAAAGGGCATTTTCAGCAGGGACCACAGTAAAGCCAGCATCTGCCGGTCGCGTTGGAACACGGCCAGGCATCTAAACACACTCCTTTCCCTATCTCCAATCTACCTGTGGTCAGTGGCCCTGACTGGGCAGCTGCCAGGTGAGCCCCCCATTCCCTGCGCAAACTCGCCCAAGGCACTCCTGAGTCTGGCCAGACCAGCCCATCTCATCTTCTTCATAGGCCTGGAGGTTGGAGTCCATGCTGCCACTCAGGAGTGCATGTGGCCCGGCACTGGCCCGAGGGACACTCCCACAGTACACTGCCACCGGAACCAGAGCCTTGGCTGGGGACAGACCACAGGGAAGGCAGCATCTTAGAGTCCCCTTAGACCAGAGCGGGGAGCAAACAGACAGCTGGTGTCGTGCCCCTGAGCACCTGCAGCCGGGGGAAACTCCACCCCTCACAGCCCCTGCCCAAAAGACTAAGGGTATGCAACCCGTCCTCCCAACCAGACTGGCCCTCATAGGGGGACTGCCGCCTGACCCCAGGCAGCCCGGACATTGCCTGCACACTTGTTTTCCCGGTCCTCTTGGCCTAGCTGCTCCCTCTTTCCTCACACTCAGCTTGCCTTCGCCATCCTGGCTCTGCCCCAACCCTGTGACCATGCCTCCTCAGTCTCCTCCATGGACTCCCCACCTCCACCACCCAACCTCCTGAACTCTGGCATCCCGGCCTCCATCCACAGCACATCTCACACTAGCTGCTCTCACGGGCCACCTGCTCACTGCCATGCCTTCAATGATCACCCACACGTGGAACTCCCCCAAACCTGCATCTTCTGCCTGACCTCCCCCACCCCATCTGCAGAGAAGAGTGTCGGGTCACCTGCAAAGCTCCCCTCCCTTGGAAATCCTCAAGCACCACACGAGCAAGTCCTTCACTGACCTGTCCTCTTCTCACCTCAGCCTCCCCTAGCCGGCACCTGGCAGGCATTGACTGAGTGCTTGCTCTGCTCAGGGACGTGCTAAGCCCTGGTGACACCGCAGTGGCCAGGTCGACTTAGTTGTTTCCCACAGTGGGACTTGCAGTTGACTGTGGAAGGTGGTGATTATCAAGCACTAATGCTGGGGGAGGAAGGGCTGTGAGCCTACACATCAGAGCAGCTACCTGAGCCAAGGGCAGGGACAGGACAAGCTTCCCAGAGGAAGGACCACTGAGCCGAGACCTCAACAAGGAGCAGAGGTCGGCTGGGAACTGCAGAGGGCTCCCCGGAGGCATCCACTCCTTTCAGAAGCTTTCCCTTTCCTCCCTGCTCCCACAGCACCTCAGGCATCTTGTTTTACAACCCCAAACAGAGATGTCAGATGGAGGAGCCTGTTTTACACTCATAATCCATACATCTATCTCCTGTCCTGACCTGGCCTGTGGGATACTCAGAGCAGGGACCAACTCTTGTTCACTTTTGTATTATAGTCCCTGGGTAGTGCAAGTGGTTAATAACATACTCAGCTGCTAACTGAAAGGTGGGTGGTTAGAGTGTACCCAGAGGTGCCCCAGAAGAAAGTCTATTTCAAAAAAATCAGTCCTTGAAAACACTATGGAGCACAGCCCTACTCTGACACACATAGGGTCACCATGAGTCAGAGGCCACTCAATGGCAATTGATTACCTGACGCCCAGTAGGTGCTTGACAAAGGTGTGTGAGCTGAATCATTGGTTCTGCACCCTCTTGGCCTAGCCCCTCCTGAGCAAACCTCAGAACCTCTTACCCACCATGTGGAGAAGACCCCACACAAGTGGAAACACACAGCTCCCACCCCAAGGCTGAAAAGTCTCTGGGAGCCAAGAGTCTGGGCTCTGGACCTATTTCCGCCACCTGTGTGACCTTGAGGAAATAAGTTAATCTCTCTGAGTCTTTAAAACAAAGGAGCTGGACAAAGCCAGTGTTCACACACTGTGTCCCCTGGGAAGCATGAGCCTAAAGAATTGGAGGCTGTTTTCCAATGTTGAGAGAAAATCACATTAATGAATAAAATCTTCATTTTCTATCTAGATTTAAAGATTTTCCTTAAGCCTTCAGCACCTCCCTAATGTGAAGCATATCTGATCTAGCACTAAATTATGCAGTTGTTTTGTTTTCATATTAATATATCAAAGCCCAGAGGTTTCTGTCCTGGGCATCCTGACATTTTTTCCTGAAATACCCTGCTTTCAGGCATTCTCTGGTTCTCTACAGTCCTTCCAAATGGTCATCTGGCCTCTGCTTTAACTCTTCACAAGCAGCCCATTTCATCCAGGGCAGAACTGACCCCTCACTTTCCAGAAGTATATGGTCACACAGCCAGGCCTGGAACCTCGTCGCCTGATGCTAGTCTGCTTCACACTGTTCCCACTGTTCCGCTAAATAAAAGGGCTCATCTGGCCCTCCCTGAGGTCTCAGCCCCACATCCTCTACCCACGCACAGACTCCAACCACAGAAAGGTGTCAGCCCCTCAGCCACTGGAGGCCAAGCTCAGCACAAGTCCCTGGAACACTCTGGGCCCCTCCGCAGGCCAGGAAGCCACCCAGACACCACGCAGAGCAGGGAGGGCAACATCAGCACGTGGAGAGCTGGGCCAAGGTAGGAAGGCACAGCTGCCTGACAAAACTCCCAGACAGAGCATAGCCCCTGGGAACAGCTGAGAAGATCCTTGCCCCCATGGCCCACTCCACTCCCAGCCTGGGACATACCAGGAACAGGCCTCCCGAGGTGTCCCTTACCTGGAGGGACATCGTCGCGTGTGCCCATGCCCCGGGTGGAGAAGGTGCCTGGGAGGTTGGCCAGAGGTAGCAGCTCCTTACTGATCTGGGAGTACTGTCCTAGGGGGTCCAGAGGGGTCCATCCTGGAACATTCAGGGGCCTGTGGTGGAGCGGGGCAGAGAGACATCAGTAAAAACATATAAACTCTTTCTAAACTGCTTCACTGACAACCCTGGGTGGCGCAAATGATTGAGTACTCAACTGATAGCCAATAGGTTGGCGTGAGTCCACCCAAAGTCATCTCAGAAGAAGGGTTTGGTGACACACTTCCAAAAATCAGCCACTGAAAACCCTGTAGAGCACAGTTCTACTCTGACACACATGGGGTCGCCACGATGGGAGCCTACTCCACGGCAATTGGTTTTTTTTTTGGTTTATAAACTGCTTCACAGCACACCTGTCAGGAGTTAAACCATTCTTGTAATCTGCCACTGGGCCTAATGACACTTCTTTTTCTGACATTTTGACTCTCTCAAATGCTTCAGAATATCTAAATACCAGCTTGCTTGATTCTGTGGGAAGAGTTCATTAGAAAGCACGTCAAAGAAACCAAGCAACCTGCCCTCATGTGTCGTTTTCACATGGACACCTCTAGGGTCTCGGGGAAGGCCGAATTTTCCAAGGTGGAGTCTGACACTTTCTTTCTTCACCAGTTTCTGTTTTCTTCAAAGCCCATTACTCTCAGTTGAAATGCTTGTCAATAGCTGCATGTCCACACACACAGTGAAATACTACTCAGCCTTGGAGAGAAACGAAGTCCTGATGCACGTCATAACATGGATGAACCTTGTAAAGATCATGCTGAGTGAGATAAGTCAGTTGCAAAAGGGCAAATACTGTATGATCTCACTTATATGAAATGAGCAAATATATAGAAACCAAAGATTATTGGTGGTTATCAGGGGTTGGAGGGAGAGGGAAAGGGGGAGTTTTTGCTTAGGGTACATTAGGTTTATGTTAATGCTGGTGGAATAATTTGGAAAAGAATAGCGAGAATGGTTGGACAACATGAAAAACATAATCAACGTCACTGAATTGTACATGTAGAAGATGTTGAATTGGCAGATGTTTTATTGTGTATATTTATTTTCAAAACAAAATGATTATAATAATTTTAAAAAAAAAAGCATTACTCTTCCAGGCTCCCTGAAAGCTCATGATGAAGGTTGTACTTTGTGCTTCCACTCCTCACTTGGGTGTTCGCTGGGATCTCCCCAGAAACCAGCTTTCCAGCTTTCTTTCAGGGAGTGCCTGTCTCTGCCTGAAGTTCTTGGCCCTCATTCTCTCCGCACTGAACAAGCCAAGCCTCTGACCCTATCAGCATCTCACTGCCCTGTGGCTGGCCACTGGACCACTTTAGGCCTCTTCCCAGCCTCCTTTCAGCCTTGGGGGCCAGTTATTAGCTCTTGCCTTTGACCTAACTTCATTTTCTTTCCACATGACAAACTCTGTGACACCACACAATTTTATTAATTCTTTAATGAAATACTGGTCCATTTTCACCCTGACAGGCAAGGGAGGTGAACCACCAGAGCTGTTAAGTAATAAAATCAGTGTCAAAGCCCACATCTCCCCATTTCTACTCCAGAGAGTTGCTTCCTTGAGATATCATCTAGGGACATGGCAAGCTGCATTGCCAGGTCCCTTTTGCTGAACAAGTCCCAACCCAGGAATTGAGAAAACTTGCCCTCCATCTGGAAGCCAGCCTGCCACGGTCCCCACCCAGGCCCCAGGAGGCAGAGCAGCTCTTTGCAACCCCTCTGGCCAAACAGAGGTCCCAGTCCCGCCCAGCCACCCCAGCCCCAGCTCAGTCCTCTTCTGGTCTCACAGCTTAGGACTGCTGTCTGAGGAAAATTTTCCTCACAACCAGGGGAGAAGTCAACTCCCTGTCTAGTGAGTACTGAAATAAGAAGGGTTTGGCCACATGCTGGTGAAAAACAGCCACAAATGTCTGTGAGACACAACACTTCTCCCAAGCAAGGCAGGGGGAAGATTCCATTCCATGGGCACCAACACCCGACCCTGTGCCCCGGGGGCCTGGGAGAAGACTCAAGAGATAGGCAGAGCCCAGCAGGAGTGTTCCAGGCTGAGACAGACCTTCCACAGTTGAATTAAAACAAACAAACTGGAGTCCAGGGGGTTGGGGACAGAAAGAGTTGTAAGCCCCACAAACTCCTGCTAACCAGAGAACAGACTATCTATGCAAATTATATGTAGAGAAGAAATATTCAGCCACAGCCCTTGGTCTCAACCTTGGCTGTGGATCAGAATCACCTGGGAACTGATTAAAATGACAGATTCCAAGGCGCCAACCCAGACCTACTGAATTAGAGTCTTCTTGGGAGCAGGCTGGAGTCCTGGTGGCACAGTGGGTAAAAGATCAGCCGCTAACCAAAAGGTTGCAGTTCAAATCCACCAGCTGCTCTTTGGAAACCCTATAGGACAGTTCTCCTCTGTCAGAAGGAGAGTTGAGTCAGAATCAACTCGCTGGCAACAGGTTTGGTTTTTTTGTTTGTTTGTTTGTTTGGGGAGCAGGCCACAGAGTCCCTAAGTAGTGCAAACAGTTAACACATTCAGTTGCTAAGTGGAAGGTTGGCAGTTCAAGTCCACCCAGAGGCCTGGCAATCTATTTCCAAAAAACCCTGTGGAGGACAGTTGTACTCTGATGCACATGGGGTCATCACGAGTGTCAACTCCATAGCAACTGTTTACTGGTAGGGAGCAGGCCACAGGGATCCAGTCTGGTTTGTTTGTTTTTGACTCTTACATGATTTTGATGTTCAAACAAGACTGAGAAGCACTGAGGTATAGTTCAGATTCATGTTATAACAAGATCACAGCCCTAGGTCTCACTTTATGCTGTCAAAATGGTTATTGCTGCCTCAGTTTCCCCAAAGTGACCACTCTCTATGAGGCTAAAGAGAAGGCTTGGAGCTGCCTGAGTGTCTAGACAGCATAGGTTCAGCATCCACCTCTACTGCAAACGCCGTCTGAACAAGGCTGCCTCCCAGCCCCTTCAGCAGTCAGAACGGCAACAGGCCAAGCCAGCCCCTTCCTTCCATGTCCTGAGGGACACCAGCAATACACACAGGAAACCTAGTGGCCACTCCATAGCTTTACAAACAAAGAATATTGAATATACCATGGACTGCCAGAACGAACAATCTGTCTTGGAAGAAGTACAGCCAGAATGCTCCTTTGAAGCAAGGATGCTGAGACTCCGTCTCATGTACTTTGGACATGTTATCAGGAGGGATCAGTCCCTGGAGAAGGACATCATGCTTGGTAAAGTAGAAGGCCATCAAAAAAGAGGAAGACCCTCAACGAGATGGACTGACACAGTGGCTGCAACAATGGGCTCAACAATTGTGAGGATGGCACAGGACCAGGCAGTTCCGTTTTTTTTTATATAAGGTTGCCCTGAGTTGGAACCAACTCGATGGCATCTAACAACAACAACCCTCCATAGGTTGCCAAGGCATCCCATCAGGCAGATCGCCTTCAGGCCCACCCCTACCTGGGTCTGCACCTTTACCCTTCAGGCCCCTAAGGTCTGCAGTGCAGTGTCTGCAGTGCAGGATATCATAGGCGACTGCCCATGGAGAGGTGGCCAAAGCTGCTTATGGACAAACAACCAGGTTTTATAGAGAGCAACAGGTGGCATCTCTGCAGAAAATCACTTAAGCTCAGGGAAATTTAAAGACCCACATCCAAACTATAACATCATAGTCCCAAATTCGTGCACAAGTGTGGACAATGTGTTGGGATTTAGCATGAATACTAAATACTAAATACTACCCCATGGCACACTTCACGAAGCCCCAGTTGCACCCAGCACTGCACTGGGCACTGAGGGGTTACTCTATCAGAAGAGCCCTGACCTAAAAGCTCACCAAGCCAATAGACTCTGGGGACCAGAGTTCTGTCCTCACTCCCTGGTGCTCTGGATTGCCCAAGATGCTGAACCCTCCACCGTCAACCTCGGTTTTCAATTCAGCAAATGGGGTGGCCCAAGGTAAGTAACTGTTGTCCACTTCTTCCACCAGGAGCCATGGCTACAGAGGTTCCATGCTGACCAGCATCACAGGAATGAAGAAAGGCGAGGGAAGGGACTCAAGTGTCAAGTGGAAAGGAAACAAAATCTAGGACTGGCCCGGTAAAGACTGTCAGCCCCAAGGACAAAATTCTAACCATCCTGTAGCCTTGCACAGCCCGCAGGAAGCCAGTACCCACCTCCCTCTTAAGGGAGCTGGGCAGAGAATCTTTCCATAGAGAACAGCCCTCAGACAGGAGGGTAAGGGAAAGGCTTCAAGGAGAGAAGAGGGGTCAGAGAAGAGAGAGCAGGGAGGGGAAGAAGGAGATGAGCCCACCATCCTGAGATCTGGCCCCACCTGCCCACTTTCCCAGGGGCTGCCATACCCAAAGCCTCTCTTGATGTGCAATGACACTACCACTTCTTCTGGAGACCTCTGAGGAATATTGGTTCCAGGAAGTCAGCATTTTCTTCTCCTCAGACACATTTGGCAGGGATAATAGTGCCTATGCCAAGATAAATAGAGAAAGGGGCTCGCCCAGGTTGAACAGAAAGATGAGTTTACAAAACTAATTTGTGAACCCAAAAAATACGTCTCCTACTGAAATATTCATCCTCTGAAGACAGTCCTCTGATCTAGGCAACTTCTTGTCCCACAGCTCATGCCCCAGAATGTCCCTGAATGCCCAGCTTGCAACATCTAGAACTTGGGCTTTGGAATCAGACACAGCTAGGTTGGAATCCTGCCATTGTCCATCTTGGGAAATTGATTTAAGTCCTCTGAGCTTCAGCTTCTTCATCTAAAAAATGACTTTGCAAGGGTTTTATTTGGATTAAATGATGTAACATATTGAATTTAGTACCATTGTGATATAGAGTGGATGCTTAACAATGTCAAGATTGAATGCTTCCTCCTCTGTCTCTAGGAAGAAGTAGGCCCTGACCCATCCACCCACGTACATACATCCACATGCACGCACACACACCCACACTGTCTTTAATGTTAGGATGTTCCAACCTTCTATTCCTACAATACAGACCCAGGTGACACAGATGACCACTCATGTGGAGGAGACAGACATGTCTACAGAGAGAGGCTCAAACCAGACAGTCCCTTTGACCTCTTCCAGTTCTTACCCATGATCCTATGCTTCCCAGTGAATATTCCCTGTAATTCCAGGTAGAATAAAAAAACTCCTAACACAGAGGGGCCACCCACAGAAACCATCAGCACTGTCTGACCAGGACACCTGGAGATGCTCCGTAGAACAGGCAGCTGACTGAGCCTGGAAGGAAGAAGGAAAGCTTTCCAGGCTGAAGAAGCAATCCAAGCAAAGGCGTGGAGGAATGAACATATCTGTGACTTTGGGGCCTGGCAAGTGGGGCCAAGTTGGAAAGGTGGATGAAGACCATTTTGGAAGTCTAGAATGTTCTGTAAAGAGGCTGGGCTTGTGCTGTAGGCAAAAGGAACCCCAAAGACTTTTCAAGGCAGGGAATGGCATTATCTGACCTGTGTTTTCATGCAGACCTCTCAAGTGGGGTCTGGGAGGGACTTCCTAGGGAAAGAAGGCCCCTGACAGAATTTTAATGCCAAAACTTAGAAGCCACTAGCCCAACCTCTGGACTATGCACAAAGAAATAAGTGACTTAACCCAGATGTGCACTAGTTATTGGCAGAGTTGGATAGAACACTCCTTCCTGTACCCTGAGCTATCTCTCTGAGGGTGAAGAGTCAGCAACCCCCCTCTCTGCTCATCGTACAAACCCACCTCATCCCTCCACCCACCTCCACTCCCCGAATAAGAGGCAGTCTATCCCATAGAACTCCAGGGAAAACTCTGGATGTTCTCAGGTGATCTCTTGGACTCTGACCTCCAGGGTTCAGTCTGTCACTGAACGCCTGAGATTCACTCATTCATTGAACCAATTTATGTCAGCACCTACTATGTGCCAGGCTATGTTCTAGGTACCAGGATACAAAGGTGAATAAGATTAAATTCCAGCACCTGCTAGTTGGGTAACCACAGGTAAATTATGGTTTGGGGTTGTCTGACCTCCTCTAACTTCACAAGGGGGTGAGAATCATTATCAGCATCAACAGCCCAAGGCTGATTGCTGTGAGGTAGAGGTCAGACATACCCCCACCCTCCAACCTTTTTACCAATTCTGAAACCAGCTGTCCCTCCTACAGGACTCTCTACTTCTCTGCTGGGTTCCATAATTTGTTGCAATGGCCACACAACTCAGAGACCATACTCACAGTTACGGGGTGTATTAGGGAAATAACAGATTATGATTTAGGATGAGGAATGACTCAGGATACAGTTCTTTAATCAGGACAGCCTTTTCTCGGCCGTATCCACAGGCAGGCCTTTCTCTGGCCCTCAGCCCCTCGGCTCAACCTCCAATAAGTGCCTAGAGGCACCCTACTCTACCAGTAAGCCTCGTCCCGAAGGTACTCAGCAATCCCACTCCATAGGTCAGCAAGCCTAGCTCCACCAACAAGGGCCCAGAGGCAATCCACTCCTCCAAGAAGCCTCCTGCCCAAAGGCGTTCAGCTGTCTCACTCCTTGGGTTGGCATACCCACTCCAACTGCCTTCTCCATGGGCCAGGAAGCCCACTGCACTGTCTCACACTGGTCAACTGGTTCTACTACCACCATTTCTCTGCTGCTGCTACTTGCTGTCTTGCACTATCTCCGGTGTTACAGCTTTCTCTCTATATATATATCTCCTGGGTCTAGAAGGGTCTCAGCCCAGGGACCCCGGGTCCAAAGGACACGCTCCACTCCTGTCTCTTCTTGGTGGTAGTGAGGTCTCCCTCTGCTCTGGGATTGGCTCTCTTTTAAGCCTAGTAGGATGGCAAAACTGACTGGTCCCCTGGTTAGGGTTCCATACATCTTATTTGCATGGTTCCACCCCCACAGGGGTTCCATCTACCTTATTTGTATTATTAGCAAGCTGTCCAATCCCCTTGGTGTGCCACAAGCACCTTATTTGCACAGTCCCACACAATCATTTGGTGGAAGTTACAAGATCATGGTGAGAAAGGCCATATAAAAGCAATTCATTGCACCACAGTTACTAAGCTTCTCTGAACCTTGGTTTCTTTAACTGCAAAATGAAGATAATAATAAACTAACACACAATATTAACAGTGGCATTAGTATTATTGCAATTAACAAAGATCACAGCAGTTGCAGGCGGGGGATAGACTTGTAGAAGTAATTCAGGCAAAAGAAGATAAGAGTCTAATTTACAGCAGTGGTGGTTCAAATGGGAGGGAGGGCACAGATCTGAGAAATAGGAGGCCAGGTCAATAGGATTTGCAGACTGATTAGATAATGGAGATTAGGAGAAGGGGAGTCTAGATTGGCTTCTAGGTTCTGGCATGGAGGGCTGAAAGATCGGGTGCCTTTAACTGAGAGGGCAAACACAGAGAGACGCTGAGTCCTGGGTAGAGCAGGTTGGTCTGTGACTCCTCTGGAACACCCAGGTGGAGCTGTCCAGAGGCTCCAGGGAGGGAGGTATAGGCTAGAGTTACAGGCTTGGAAATCCAAATAGGATGGTCTTGGTGCTTTCAAATACTATGCCAATCCTCAGATGGCAGCTGAAACCATAAAAGTGAATGCTGTCAGCTAAGAAGACCTGGCCACGAGAGCAAGCCCAGAGCCAAGGAAGGCCCCAGAGAACAACAGCGTCAGACAGAAGTGGCAGAGGAATGGGTAGCCATGTGGGAGGCAGAGCCAGGACAGGCAGGGAGGCAAGGGAGAACCCAGGGATGTGGTGTCAGGAAAGCTAGGTGTGCAGAATCTCAACTCAGCAGAGGTCGATGTGGGTAAGGACTGAGGAAAACGCATTGGGTCTGTTAGGAAACCATTCAGGAGGTTGGAGGGAGCCATTTCTGTACAGTTGGGAGAGGGGTGGGCACACAGCAGGCTGCTGTGGGTCGAGGAATACTTGGAAGGTAAAAAAGTGCAAACAGTGCAGACAACTCTTTGGACATCTTGGTAAGAAAGGGAGGAGAGAGATGGGGTGGTGGCTGGAGGGAAATGAAGAGTAAATAAAACGTTGGTGTTTTGTTTTGTTTGTTCTTGTTTTTTCAAGGATAGGAACTATAGAGCATATTCATAGAAGGAAGAGAAAGAGCCGGCAGAAGGGAAAGGCTGGGGACATAGGGGGAGAAAGGACAGCTGATGGAAGAAGACCCCAGAGTACAGTGGAGAGGGAGAGAGCACAGGCTCAGGAAGGCATTCGCCCCGGGCAGGAGGGGCACCAGCCCTGGGAGACTGGAGAAAGGCCAAGGCAGTGTAAAGGGAGGAAACAAGGCCAGGCTGGAGGCCTGGATGTCGTCACTGAAGGGGAGGTAAGACTGCTGTGCATGAGCAGAGGGACTCAGGCGAGCAGTGATGTTCTGGAACAGTCTCAGAGGGTGCACTCGGATTCCAAAAAGCCAAATGAGTCTACCCTTTCCCCGCCCTACCCCCAGCCAGGTGCCTCCACCTTCTGTAGCCTGTGGCAGGCTGATTTCCACAGTGACCCTCGTCTCCCAGATAAAGGCTCGCCCACTCCTGGGACTGGTAGTCCCAAGAGCGATCTCCACCCACAGTGGATGCCCACACCCACCAGACCTTCTGCAGGGGGCATCCTAGGGGCCCAGCTCAGACTCCTGGCTCCAGCTGTGACAGGCACTGGGACCAGCAGGAGGGCAGTGTGGGGATGGGGTTCACAGAGGCGAAGCCACACCACTACAACTGTCCCTTTCCTGGGCCCCTTTCACCAGCTCTGCTGCCGCCCCCACTGGCTGCAGATGCTGTCTCCCCTGCCCTCAGGTGGAGTTCATGCTCCTGAAGTCCCTCTGCCTCAGACAGCATAAGGCACAGGTCAGTAGCAGCGCACAGGAATATAAAGAAATACAGACAAGAAAGACAGTACCTGGCACACAGTAATAACTCAATAAGTGTTTGTAGCATGAATGAATGAATGAATGATTTCAAAAGTACAACACATCTGTTATGGATTGAATTGTGTTCCCCAAAAATAGTTGTCAATTTGGCTAGGTCATGATTCCCAGCATTGTATGATTGTCTACCATTTTATCATCTGGTGTGATTTCCCTGTGTGTTGTGAACTCTATCACTATGGTGTAATGTGATGGATTGGCGACAGTTATGTTGATGAGGTCTGCAAGATTGGGTGGTGTCTTGGGTCAGTCTCTTTTGAGATATGGGAGAGAGAGGCAAGTGGAGGGACATGGGGACCTCATACCACCAAGAAAGCAGCTCCAGGAGCAGAGCATGTCCTTTGGACCTGAGTTTCCTGCGTTGAGATGCTCCTGAACTAAGGGAAGACTGATGACAAGGACCTTCCTCCAGAGCTGACAGAGAAGAGAAAGCCTTCCCCTGGAACTGACACCTAGAGTTTGGACTTGTAGCCCACTGGACTGTGCGAGAATAAATTTCTCTTTGTTGAAACCATCCATTTATGGTATTTCTATTATAGCAGCACTAGATGACCAAGACAACATCTTTACAGATAGTCTTGATAAGAAGAAACTGAGTGTTAGTTACAGGCTGCTATACGCCAGGCACTGGGCTAGGTATTTGAAAATATTACACCATTTAATTTTTGAAATAGGGCAACAAGATAGATAATGTCATTGTTATTGTGTGCTGCTGAGCCGATTTCAACTCATAGTGACCTGATAAGACAGAGGAGAACTACCCCATTGGGTTTCCTAGGTTGTAATCTTTGTGGAAACAGATTGCAGGGTCTTTCTCCCCTGGAGCCACTGGTGGGTTCAAACCTCAGCCTTTCAGTTAGCAAACAAGCACTTACCCAAAGCACCACCAGGGCTCCTTAGACAGATATTTTCCTCAATTTATATATAAGAAGGTTGAGGCTCAGAGAGGTTAAGTAACTAGCTCAAGGTCACAGAGCTACTAAGTGGAGAGTCAGAATTCACACTCAGAGCTGATGTTCTCTCTGCTGTTGGAGGCTGTAGAACATAATATTTCAGAGTGTACACTTAGAAGTCTACAGACGTGGATTAAATTCCATCACCTGATAGCTGTGTGACCTCAGAAACATTGCTAAACTTCTCTGAACCTCAGTTTAACTGCAAAACGGAGATCATAATATGTAATTCACAAGGTTATTGAGAGTATGCAATAAAATATGAAAAGCTTTTAATGTTGTGTCTAGCAAGTACTCAATAAACAGTGGCTACTAATATATTGCTTGTTTAATAACTGTTCTGCTGTATTCAGATGTGCAGGCTAGGAAGAATAATGTCCCTTTTGAACGTCTTTGGGGCAAGATGCTACACAGGTCTGGCTAAGGCTGGGGGGCAACATAGAGGTGCTGTCTGGTGGGGCAACGTGTTCCTCCGTTTCATAAGTTTTCTAGGGTGAGCAGAAGGCAGCGGGCAGGCTGGGGCAGCAGACTTAGAGCAGCAACCCAAGCACCAACTTTCTGGAAAATGCTCCAAGAGGTCCCTTCTTAACAGGACCGGCAGTCTGCTAAGGAGGTGGTTAACACTGCATCTTAATGACCTCCCAGGAAAGGGTGGGGCTTGTGGCCAAGGGCCCAAAGCTGTGCTCCTCAACCGATCTTATGCCCCACGCAGCTGCGGGATGTGGCCTTCCACCTGCATTAGCAGCTCAGTCTCTATGTCTAGGGCTGTGGCATTTGAAACAGCCGACTCCCCCCCGCCCCCGCCCTGAGAATGCTGACTAGAAGATATGCAAAAGTCTGTGTGTCAGAAAAAGTCTTGTTAAAGCTGTTTGAAAAACTATGAAGGTAGGTGACATGCAGGCCTGTCAGGTTTGATCATCCAGGTTGTGCACTGCACAAGGGGATCATAATTAAGGCAACGCCATTCACACGTTGTCCATTATTACAGCCATTTTATGATGACTAGAAGGAAAAGTGTCTTGAGAAAAAGGCACCATTTTCTATTTCACACAAAGGCACTGTACAAACAAGCGGTACCCCTAGTGAAAAAGGGTCGTAACTTATACATAAATTTATAATATTCAAAATTTTCTGATCCTGGCCCCACCTTTGTATATCATGTCAATGCAAATATAAATTAGAGATTAACCAACACACGTGCTAGTAATTTAACAAAGCTTCACATTGTGGAGATAGGAAGTGCCTGTACCCGCTTCTCTTATTACTCAATTTTGAGTTGGAAAGGATCTTGGAGGTCAGCTAGTCTCCTCGCTAGGAAACAAGGGGTTAGTCTGGGGCCTGGAGAGGCTGCATGACATGTCCAAGGCCACCTAGGAGCCAAGACCTATCCCAAGACCCTCACCCCACGGGAATCACACTGGCCACCAGCTTACAAGTACCTGACGGTCCTCAGCGTGACTAGGAGGAAGCTTCCTTCTCCAACCTCCCACCAACGCCTCCCTCAAACAGTCACTTCAGCACTGCAGTGCCAGGTGAGAGCTCGTTACAGGACATTCCAGAGGACTAAGGTTCTTGGTGGGGCTGGAAGCCATTGGGTCAAGTTGGGTGAAAGCCAGCTTGGGATTACCCAATCATTGGCCAGGACTTTGAAGCTTTCTGTCTACCTTGAGATTTCTACCATTGAGGTGTGAGTTATTCAGAGCTTGATCACACTCCTGGGGTCTTGAATCTAGCATCTAAATATCTGTCACATTCCAGAAAAGGGCTCTTGACAAAATCCTTCTGCAAGAAGCTCAAAAGACATCAGGACCACCATCTCTGTCCTTTTCACTGTGGCCCCAGGAGAAAGTGGCTCTCTTTCTTGAGTAGGAGCTAGAGTCTTGCAAATGACCTCTCCAGAGCATATGCCGGCTCTTGCCTGGAAACTTTAAATGGCTTCTTTGCAGGGTCATTTTTAATTCTGTTCTCATTTCACTGAAAGGAACCCTGAGGCCCAGGTGGGGATGTAATTTGGGCCAAGAATCCAAGGTTTTGAAGCAGAGCTGAAGTGGAAAACTTGACCCTCCAGACAGCTGCTCTGGAGCCTGGGTCTACAGCCCAAAGATCAACAAGAGAGAAATAACGTGAACTGAGAGTTGGTCTTCCAAGAAGAATGGGCAGGGGGACAGAGAGGCCAGGACGGCAGAGAGAAAAGTGAAGGTGTGAAGACTGAGCTCTATGAGAGGCTCAAGACACAAGAAAAGGGGCACCCAAAAGGAAGGAAAAGGTGTGGGGAGGAAGAAGGGCTGGGGGCAAGTGCTCAGCTTCCTGGTAAGCAGGGAAATGGGAATTGAAACTACAGTGAGATACCACCACCATCCTGCACAGATTGGCAAAAAATAAGATAAACGAACGTACAGAGATGTTGAAAGCACAGACGAACAGGACATCTCACACATGGCTAGTGAGCGTGTGAATGGGCACGACCACTTTGGGAAAGGAATTTGGTTATAACTAAGGAGGTTACCAGTACCAGTTGCTGTGGAGTCTACTTTGACTCATGGCAAGCCCACATGCATCAGAGTAGAACTGTGCTCCATAGGGTTGTCAATGGCTGATTTTTTTGGAAGTCGATCACCATGCCTTTCTTCAAGGCACCTGTGGATGGACTTGAACCTCCAACATTTTGGTTAGCAGCTGAGAACGTTAACCGGTTTGCACCACCCAAGACTCCCTAATAAAGTTAAAGACATGCAAACCCTGTGCTCAGCAATTCCACCTCTAGGTGTATGCCCTGGAGAAAATCTCGCACATGTGAGCCAGGAGAGAAGCACCAGAATGTTCACTGCAGCTCTGTGGATAACAACCAAAGTCTGAGGAAAAATCCAAATGTCCATCAACAGGAAAATGAAGACCAAAGTGTGGTGCATTCACACGGTGGAATATCACATGGCAGTGAAAATGAGCAAACTGCTCCTCTGCTCAACCATGGACGGTGCCCCAGCGCACTGTTCAGGGAAAAAAGCCAGACACACGAGACTCCACAATGTCTGACTGTATTTATATGAAGCTCAAAAGTGGACAAAATTAAATTGTAATGTTTAGAAATGTACACACAGATGGTAATACTTTGTAGAAAAGCAAGGAGAAATGAGGAGAGTGGCTAACCCAAGGGGGAAGCTGTGATAAGGAAAGGTCCTGGGGTGGGGGGCTCCACAGTGCTACCAACATTCTAAGTGCTGGCTATACACATACTCAATTTATAATTACTCTTTACACTGTTCATGTATTTTATACATTCTTCTCTCTGTAAAAGGTTGAATTTTAAAAAGAAAGACAAAACCAAAAACTTCAAATATCCATACTGATGAGCCGGGTCTGGCGCCTATGAGCCTGGCCCAGGGGTGATGGAAGGATACTACCACCTTCCAAGGCAGGCAGATCTCTCCACAGCTCAGCCGGACATCTCCCCCTGACTGCCCGCCACTACATTCTCCTTGCTTCAAACCTGCTACACCAAGATTCCAAGGTCCAAACCGGGCCAGTCCTGGAAGCCAGCTAGCAGTGCACGGAAGGCTGAGGGCCATCCTGTCAGGGCATGGTGCAGAGAGCGCCAACCTCCTCAGCCTAGTGCTGTGCACATCCCTGGGGCCAGCCGGCGCCAGCCTGCTCTGCAATCAGGTCTCAGTGATGCCCTGACCCAGCCAGCTCCTGGGGAGGGTAGGGGGAAGGATGAGAAACATCAGCCCTTCAAGGTCCCAGGGAATATATAGGCTCTTGTCCCAGAGAGGTGGTTTGCAAAACCCTTGTTTCAGGAGACCAAAGTCTGCACCAGAAAGGAACATGATAATCTAATCTCAACAACAAGAACAGCAATTTCAAAAGCAGCTTCTGCTCAGCATGTCAGGTAACACACAGTAGCTCTCCTTCCTGGCTCCGCTCCTCCCAAGCAGCCCCAAGAGAGGCATTATTTTGCCCCCACTCTACAGTTGAGGAAGCTGAGGTCCAGAGAGGTGAAGATCACAAACCCACACAGCCAGGAAGAGGAGCCAGAATTCACACCTGGAGCAGAGCCCCTCGACCGCCTGTGCCTTAACTGCTCACCCGCCCCCACCCCCGCCCTGTCCCCAGGCGAGGTGCCCTCCCGCGGTGCACGGTGTTCCCACCAGCATCAGCATCCTGGGCACTCCTGCGGAGCCACGCCAGGTGGGTGGCCACACTGCTCTGAGTTTACCCCCGCTTCAAAACAGAGAGCACCACCCACTGACAGTGGCTGCAGCCAGGAGAGGGTATCGCCCTGGCAGCCCCTCTTTCCCTGACTTGCAGCTGCTCAGAGAGCAGCAAGTTCAACCTCCTCCCTTGGAACCAACACCAGAAAGCTCAGAGAGGGGAAGGCATCGCCCCACCATCACACAGCCTCCACTACATGGAGCGATACCTTTCTTCACACCGCACCCATTCCACTTGCTCCAGGTCAGGTCCTTGTCCCTCCCTCCAAGGGCTTCAAGGGTCCTGACTCACCCATCCAGACCCCGTCCCACCACCGCCCTTCACAAACAGATTACTAGTCACATTACTCCTCACCTCTCTGTCCAGAGGCCAAACCCCTGCCACCAGAGGAATCCAGCCTCCTTGGTCTCTTTGGAGACGGTCCCACCTTGGGGTCCAGGGAGGCAAGGGCTAGGACAGCCCCACGCCTGGCCGCCTGGCCCCTGCCCTGCCTCACAGCCCTGGGCTGGGCCCTCCTGTTGGGGCAGGTGTGGGAGCTTTGGCTGCCCTGCTGCTGGCACAGTCCTCTCTCTGCAAGGCTGTCCTTGAATAAACAAGGCTGCATAGCAACCACTGCTCTGAAGGAGTCCACAGCTCCCTGCATGGCGTGTAGAGGGAATTGAGAGAGTTCTCCTCTATGGCTCGCCTGGGCCCTGGGCACTCCCAAGTGGCCCACCTGTCCCATGGCGCTATGGATGCCCGAGAGAGTGAGCCGGGCTTCACTGGGTGGTCACTGCAGCGAGGGACTGCATGGCAGGCTTGGGCCAGGGAAGTCGTTGTCAGTGGAACCCCTGATTTCCCTGCAGTTGGCCTCTGGGCCCACTTCTGGTTCCACTCACAAGCCTGCTTCAAAAAGCAAGAGGGCAGATGGGGTGAGCATGTGGACCTTGACAGCAGGCAGAGATGGGTTTGAATCCTGGCCCTGCTACTTCCTGCTGTGTGACCTCTGTCTGGCCAGTACTTAACCTTTCTCAGCCTCAGTTTCCTCAGATGTAAAATGGGGATGATGCTAGTACTGACTTGATGGGGTTGTTGTGCATGTAACAGGCTAGTGATGTGGTCGTGGCATGCAGTCGTCCCCCATCGCTGTCTGTTCCCTTCCCCAGAACAATGTCCACAGCAGGAAGCCTGTGGCCTCTCCCCAACCACATTTCTCTGCCTTTTTTGGAAAATTTGAACCCTAGCTGTCCTTTTGTTGTTGTTGTTTGCTTGTTTTTTGTTTTTATTGAGGTAAATATATAGGTAAAAAACATTTGCCATTTCTACAATCATCACACGTACAGCTCAGTGAGAGTAGATTATGTTCGTCATGTGGTTCAGCCATCACCATTAACTGTCACTGAATTTTTCCATCACCCTTAACAGAAGCTCAATATCCCTGAAGCATTTTCTTTCTTTCCCCCCCTCCCCCACCCCAACCACCTCTGGTAACCACCAATAACCTCTCGTCTCTGTACACTCATCTATTCTAGATATTTTATATTAGTGAGCCATACAATAATTGTCCTTTCGTGACTGACATATTTCACTCAGTGTGATGTTTTCAAGGTCCATTCATGTTGTGGCATGTATCAGGACTTCATTTCTCTTTATGGCTAAGACAATCCCCAGTGGTGCAGCAGTTAAGCGCCTGGCTGCTAATCAAAAGGTCAGAGGTTTGAGATGGTGCCCAGCTACCACCACTGACTGCTCTGACCAGGATCACAACAGAGGGTTCTGGACAGAGCTGGAGAAGGATGTAGAGCATAATTCTAACTCACAAAAAAAAGACCAGATTTACTGGCCTAAAGGAGACTGGAGAAACCTCAAGAGTATGGCCCCCAGACACCCTTTTAGCTCAGTGGTGAAGTTACCTCCAAGGTTCACCGTTCAGCCTGGGAGTGGACAGCCCCGTAAAACCAAATGAGACTAACGAGGTACAGGAGTCCAATGACAGGGGCCAGAAGGCAGAAGGGGACAAGGAAGCTGGTGATAGGGAACCCAAGATTGAGTAAGGATATTGTTGATGTGTTGTGAGATTGTTAACCATTGTCATAGGGCAACATTTGTAGTAACTGTTAAATGAGAAACTATTTTGTTCTGTAAGCCTTCATCTTAAGTGAGAATAACAGCACAATTGGAAGAGCATAGTCAATGTCATTGAACTGTGCATGTAGAAATTTTTGAAATGGTGTATCTTTGGCTATGTGTATTTTCACCAAAAAAAAAATGGGTTGAGAAGTTAGAGGGTTAATACGTTGTGGGGTTGTTAACCGATGTCATAAAACAACATGTGTACTACTGTTTCATAAGAAACTATTTGTTCTGTAAGCCTTCACCTGAAGTACAATAAAATATAAATAAATAAATAAAAAGGGGAAAAAAAAAAAAAAAAGGTCAGAGGTTTGAACTCACCAGCCACTCCAAGGAAGAAATCTGTGGCAGTCTACTTCTGTAAAGATTCCAAACAAAAAAACCCACTGCCGTCGAGTCAACTCCGACTCATAGCAACACTATAGGACTGAGTAGAACTACCCCATAGGGTTTCCAAGGCTGTAAATCTTTACAGAACCAGACTACTACGTCTTTCCAAGATTACAGCCTTGGAAACCCTATGGGGCAGTTCTGCTCTGTGCTAGAAGGTCGTTATGAGTCAGAATCAACTTGATGGCAAGAGGTTTTTTTAAATATTCCATTGTATATATATATACCACATTTTGTTTGTCCACTCACCTGTTGATGGACATTTCGGCTGTTTTGTCTATTGTGAATAGTGCTGCAATGAACATTGGCATACAGGCGTCTGTTTGTGTTCCTGCTTTTAATTCTTTTGGGTACTTACCTAGGAGCAGAATTTCTGTATCATATGGTAGTTCTAAGGAGCCCTGGTGGCACAATGGTTAACCGCTCAGCTGCTAACCGAAAGCTTAGCGGTTAGAACCCACCAGCAGCTCCATGGGAGAAAAGACCGGGCTATCTGCTCCCATACAGATTTACAGCTTAGGAAACCCTATGGGGAGGTTCTACTACGCCCTGTAGGGTCGCCATGAGTCAGAATTGACTCGACAGCAACGGGTTTGGTTTGATTATGGTAGTTCTGAGTTTAACTTTTTGAGGAATCCATGCTTGCTTCCTCATTGAACCCAGACCCTTGGGTAGAAATCCGCAGCTCTCTTCTTCCTCTCCAGTGACAACTGCTCCCACTCCTCACCCTACTCTCCCCCAACCCTCACAATCCAAGGGGCACAGAGAAGAAGCCAAAGGTCTCACTGATTTTATGCAGTCTTGCAGAGACACTTGCCCAAAGACACTAAGAATTTTTCCAGGTGGATCCTCCCATGCCTTTACAGAGGAATTAGAAGGTTTATGCACTATGGAGCAGAGGGAAGCGAGCTGGCGAGCATCGTTGGTTCAGGTGTGAGGTTGTTTTTGAATCCAGGAGACCTGGCCAACTGAACCACACTGCACCCAGGGTTTGCTGATGGAACCCAGTCCCGGGCCCTCCCAGCGCCTTTCTAGGGTTTTCTAGCAGCTTTCATTAACCACGTTCTGTGAGGGGCCAAGGCCTGGCCAATAAGGGCTAAGAACAAGATTTCCCCTGCCGAGGTGTTGGCCCTGAGCCAAAACAAGCCAGAACCTCAGGCTCTGGGCTCCACTGGGGAAGCCACTCCCCTCCAGAGGCCCGAAGGGGAAGGCAAGCTGACAAGCTGAACTGACTCCTGAGTTCCCTCCAGCAAGGGCCTCAGGAAGGAGACGCTTCCTCCAAACGACAGTGGCAGCAGTGAGGGGCAGGAAGACTTCCTAAGTGGCTTTCATTTTATAGACAGGGAAACTGAGGCATGACAAGGTTAAGCCCTTGCTCCAAGTTACACAGCTTGTAAGAGAGAGTGAGTCATCAGTGCGAGTGCCAGAAAGGGCAGAGATGGGACAAGGGGTCTTGGTGTGAGCACCAAGTATACACCTTCCTCCCGAAAACCCATCCTCACGCCCTCACCAAGAGTTATAGCTCCTACAACGCAGATCCCATAGTCACTTCAAGACAGAGCTCCCGCATCATCTCCTGGTACAGCCTCCCCACCCCAGCAGAAATGAGGACTTCTGCTCAGGTCCCAGTGCTGGTTACCTTGCTTGCCCCTCTACCTGCTCTGAGCCGGAGGCTGACCTCTATGGGTTCCATCAACTGGCCCTTCTGCCTCCTCTTGGCTTTGGCCAATGGAGGGAAAGAGGAGACTCTGGCTAGGGTCCTATTCCCCTTCCTCCCACAGGGTCCTGGTGGGTTGGCTCACCTGAAGGTCATGACCCTCACCTGAAGGTCACATCCTCACCTGAAATGTCACAGCTTAACAGACAGTCCTCTCCACACAGCTGTCTAGGTTTCTGTGGTCCGATAACCTCCCTCCCTTTGCCTCTGGAAACCTAGGGGTGATAAAGGTGCCCAGCATGACCTGCCCTGGGGGTTCTCTGCACCTTGCTCTCACCTGTATAAATACTCCTTTTTTAAATTCTCCTCCAGTCACCCCATTTCAGCATGCTTCCTGCCAGTCCCCACCCTTCCCTGTCATCCCACCTGACACACAGGAGTGTGCTCGATGGACCCTGTGTCTGTGTCCCAACTGTTCTGTGAGTTCCCTGAGAGCAATGACCATGAGTGACTCATTTCTGTGCAAATCCTGGCCCCTGGAAGTGTTCAACAGATTCCTGAAATGAATGCCTTAAACTGACTAATGGACCATGTGGAACCCTACCCCTAAACTTAGCTCATGCTGTTCCTTCCACCCAGGAAGGTTTTCCATATCCCTTCCTACTCCTTCACATATATACCCTTCCGTGGTCAACGCCCACTTATCCCCCTACTCCCCTGGGCTCTGGAGGACACCAAATAAGTCGTCCCTGCCCCACTCACCAGTTGCTGTCAGAGTCCCTAGGAAGTACAGTTAATGCACTCAGCTGCTAACTGAAAGGTTGGAGGTTTAAGTCCACCCAGTGGTGCCTCAGAAGGAAAGCCTGGCAACCTACTTCCAAAAAATCAGCCATTGAAAACCCTATGGATCAGTTCTACTCTGACACACACGTAGTCACCGTGAGTTGGAATCAATAGCAACTGGCCACATCTACACAGGACAGCCCTTCATCCAATTAGGAAATCTGAATACAGCATGGGCTTTAGTTAATGACAATGTATCAGTGTTGGTTCTTCAAGTGTAACAGATGTACCACACTAATGTAAGATGTTAATAGGGTAACTGGGTGTGGGGTATATGAGAACTTCCTGTACTATCTTCGCTATTTTTCTATAAATCTAAAACTGTTCTAAACTAAAAAGTTTATTTAAAAAAAAAAAAGGCACAGGGAACTAGAGACAAGGCCTTGCACCCAGGAAAAGGACTATAGATATGGGTTCTCAGGGGATTGAAGTGTAGACTTGAGGGAATCTACTCCCTGCAAAGGGGCCACATGGAACTTACTGGTCCAGCCTGGTCTCTGGGTGAGCAGAAAAATTGCTCTGAGAGTCTCACGTCCTCTATAAAACCAACTGGGCAAGAGATAACAAATAACAAAAGCAGCATTTAAATAAAAACTACTATAGTGCCTGTTTCTTCTTGCCAGTTCTCCCTTTAGGGCCACTCTGGACAAAGACGAGAGTCAGTGAAAGCCTGGGGCTCCCAGCAGCCACTCCTTACCAGCCTGGAGATACAGCCACACACCTGCCCTCCAACCCCGACCTTGGGGAAAACTGTCCCCAAGATCCACAGGACCCAATCACTCACACAGAACCTCTCTCTGCCGCCAGCCCACACCCTGAGCTCTAGCTTCTTGGGTGAATCAAAATCAAATAGTAGTCTTGGGCAACCTCAGCCCCTGACCCTTACACACCTGCCAGGCCTATCTTCTCAGGCTTCCCTGGTTTTGATGACCTTGGCAGTTTAGAGGAATACAGTTCAGGTGTTTTGTAAAATGCCCCTCTACAGGGATTTTCCTGATGTTTTTTCTCACAATTAGACTGACGTGATGGGTTTTTGGCAGGTAGGTGCCTGAAGTGAGGTCATCCCAAACAGGCCCAGGTAAGGGACACATTGTCCCAGTCATCCAGCCAGAACGGGGAGAGGGGGAAGAGACAGTAAGGATCACAGATCCTATGGTGGGACCTAGAGTTTGGCCACACTTGGTAAGGACTTCAGTGAGGGGACTTTTTCTCCACCTTGGATTCTGTGGTACAGTGGTCCTGCCCTTCCTAAACTCTGACGTTTGCTCATGCTGTTCCCTCCACCCAGAAAGCTTTTCCATACCCCTTCTTACTCCTTCACATATATACCCTTCCGTGGTCAATGCCCACTCATCCCTCTACTCCCCTGGGCTAAGAAGGGTGCCTCCCCTATTGGTCATGGCCCCTGCACTTCCCCATCCTGACGCCACCCATCACACAGCTGTGACCATCCACCACTGCTCCAGCCCCATGCAACCAGGCACACCCTGTGAACTCCTCGAGGGCAGGGACCGTGTCTTTGCAGCCCTAGAACCTAGCACCAGACAGGCACACAGTAGACACTCAATACATGTGGTGAGAGAAGGAGTAAGTGAGACAGTGACACAAATCCTGACAGAGTAAGGAGAAGGGACCTCTGTGGGTAAGAATTCCCTTTCCCTGCAATAGTCACTGATTTTCCCAGAACCACACCTTCTCCTCAAGCTACAGACCAGAGTCCAGGCACCACAGCTTTGTAGGGGGGTGAGGGTGGTTCTAACCCTCTTGACAGGTGTTGTACCACAAAAACCAGGACCAGCCTAGTCCCATGAAGCGTGTGAGGGGAGGCCCGCCTGGTGGCCCACAGAGAAGCGGAATGCCCAAGCAGGGCCCAGGGGGAAAGTGGGGAGGAAGGTTGGGCCTCCCTTAGTCTTAGCCTCAGGTTCCCCAGGTGAAGGGGTCCACATGGCAGGTTCAGGAGCTCCAGACAAGGAGGAGACCAGGGAGTTGGATTCCAGCCCTGGCTCTGTCACCAGTTTTACCATGTGATCTCCAGCATGTCCTGTCCTCCCTGTCATCTGTGAAACAAGGGGATCAGATGGTGGATGATCTCCAGGTCCTCTCGAGCTCTGACACCCTGCATTCTGGGTCATAACCCAAGCTGGGAGAAGGGCTGGAGTCCTCCCTCCCTTCCACTCCCCACACACCTCCAGGCAGAGAAATAGCACAATGGCGGCAAGCTGGCACTGTTTCTACACTGACTCTTGGACTGACTTATCCTCCCAAAATATCATTCACAAACCCTCTCATCCCACCACTGCCCCCTCAGCCCCGCCTGTGACAGCCTCAGAGGTGCTGACTATACTATAGGCTGGGGGTGCTCAAGATCAAGGGGTCTAAGGCCCAAACACCTCCAAGGGCACAGAGCAGGTTCCACCCAGTCCACATCCCCCTCTAGGCTGGCTTATTCCCTGGAAAGAAACTCCAAAATAATACACACAACCTAACAAGCTCAGAAAACATGAAGGGACAGAGAGAGAACCAAGTCAAATCTTTCATATTAGATGAGGGAAACTGAGGCCCAGAGGGCCACACAGGAAATCGGTGGTCGTGACAGGACATGGACTGAAGCCTCCTGATTATGCTGCTTCTGGCCGCAAATGCCCCTTACCCCACATGAAGTGTGCTCCTCCCTCTTTTCCCCCCAGAAAGGAGTGTCCGAGAAGGGCAGCTTGATACCCCACAGCCCTGGGCAGAGGCTTGAGGGAAGTTACCAGTTACTTAAACAATGGATAGATGGATGGATGGATGGATGGATGGACTGACAAACAGGCAGGGGGGTGGACAGGCAGATAGACTGGCAGAGGGGTGGAAGGACAGATGGTTGGATAGGAGAGAAGGAGGAAAAGAGGGAGGGAGGGAACTAATATGTGAATGAACGAATAATGGATAAATGCAATTAAAGAATGAATGTGAAGAAAGAGACAGAGGGCAGGGGAAAGGAAGAAGTCAATAGATGAGAATTATTCTGAGAATCAATGGAGAAAGAATCTGATACATTTTCCTTTTATAAGAATATGCAAATAAATAAGAAAATTCTTACAATGCTCTCTATTTCCAGTTTGTGAAAATTCATTGAGCTTATGATGCACATACTCATGACATGTGCACATTTATGCATGTATGTTTCAATGTTTTTTAAAAAGGCTCCACAACAGGGCCCAGTGGGGCATGGAACTTCCACCCCATCCATTGGCAACGAGGTAAGCCAGGGCATTGAGAGGCAATGCTTTGATTTTGCTTGGATGGTGTCAACAGAGCCTAGTAGGGAGCTGAACATCACCCCACTCAGACCTGCATGTTGTTGTTGTGTGCTGTCGAGTTGATTCCAACTCAAAATAACTCTATATGACAGAGTAGTACTGCCCCATAGGGTTTCCTTGGCTGTAATCCTTAAGGAAGTAGATCGCCAGGTCTTTTCTCCTTCGGAGCCTCTGGGTGGGTTCTAATTGCTGATCTTTCAGTGAGCAGCTGGCACTTAATCAGGGCTCCTTAAACAGAGTGATTATCTGCAACAAAAAAAAAGAAGAAGATTAAATAGGATCCCGAGCTGGGGAGAAGGGGGAAATCATTCTCCAAGTAGTAGTCACTTTTTGCTTGTGTTAATGGGAAAGGTGGCACCAAATGTAGGTGAAGTATGTTCAGCTTGACCAAGGTAACTGATGCCACCAAGTTGTACACAAGAAAAATGTGTTTTGGTAAATGCTATATTATATATAATTTCACAAAAATAACAACAACCAATATATATATATATGTAGATATATGTGTGTGTGTATATAAATATTAAAACAGAGGCCACAGATACTGATACTTCTTAGACATAACCAATTACCTCACAGGATTAGTTTTCTTAGTTTGAAGACTTAGGGTCATAGTCTCTTGAGATAATTTTGTCAATGGGCATAATATAGTTCATAAAGTTTATGTTCTATATCCTAGTTTGGTGAGTAGCATCTGGGATCTTAAAAGTTTATGAGTGACCATTTAAGATACAGCTATTTGTCTCTACTCATCTGGAGCAAAAAAAAGAAGGAAACTGAAGATTCAGAGAAGGAACCAATCTATAGGACTAATTGTCTACATGAACCATGACCTCCTCTACCCTGAGACCAGAAGAACTAGATGGTGCCTGGCCACCACCACCGAACATTTGGATCAGGACCACAGTAGATGAATCCTGATAGAAAGGAAGAAAAATGTGGAAGAGAACTTCAAATTCTCAAAAAAACAAATCCTGACTCACCGGACCCATTGAGACTAGAGGCATCCCAAAGGCTATTTGCCCTGAGATACTCTGTAAACTATCCCCTGAAGTCACCTTTTAGCTAATAGCAGGTCAACTCATAAATAATTAAAAAACCCTGAAAACTCATTGCCATCAAGTCAATTCTGACTAACAGTGACCCCATAGGACTGAGTAGAACTGCCCCATAGGGTTTCCAAGGAGTGGCTGGTGGGTTTGAACTGCTGACCTACTGGTTAGCAGCCAAACTCTTAACCACTGCACCACCAGGGCTCCTCGTAAAGAATAGCGTCCTTGCTATGGGGACTATGGTCTCAGGGAACATCTAGTTCAATTAGGATAACATAGTTTGTAAAGAAAATGTTCTACGTTCTACTCTGGTGAGTAGCCTCTGGGGTCTTAAAAGCTTGTGAGTGGCCATCTAAGATACTCCACTGGTCTCCTATCTGGAGCAAGGGAGAATGAAGAAAATCAAAGACACAAGGGAAAGATTAGTCCAAAGGACTAATGGACCACAACTACCACAGCCTCCACCAGATGGAGTCCAGCATAACTAGATGGTGCCTGGCTACCACCACCAACTGCTCTGACAGATATCACAATAGAGGGTCCAGAACAGAGCTGGAGAAAAATATAGAACAAAATTCTACTCACATAAAATACAGACCAGACTTACTGGTCTGACAGAGACTGGAGAAACCCTGACAGTATGGCCCCCAGACACCCTCATAGCTCAGTACTGAAGTCACTTCTGAGGTTCACCCTTCAGCCAAAGTTTAGACTGCCCATAAAACAAAACAAGACTAAATGGGCACACCAGCCCAGGGGCAAGGACGAGAAGCAGGAGGGGACAGGAAAGCTGGTAATGGGGAACCCAAGGTCGAGAAGGTGAGAGTGTTGACATGTCATAGGGTTGGCAACCAATGTCACGAAACAATATGTGTATTAATTGTTCAATGAGAAACTAGTTTGCTCTGTAAACCTTCATCTAAAGCACAATAAAAAAAATTTAAATAAATCAAATGATGTATTGCATTGGGAAAATTTGCTACAAAAGTCCTCTTTAAAGTGTTAAAAAGCGAAGATGTCACTTTAAGGACTAAGGTGCACCTGACCCAAGCCATGGTGTTTTCAATCACCTCATATGCATATGAAAGCTGGACAATGAATAAGCAAGACTGTCTTAGTTAACTAGTGCTGCTACAATAGAAATACCACAAGTGGATCACTTTAACAAAGAGAAATTTATTCTCTCACAGTCTAGGAGGCTAGAAGTCCAAATTTAGGGTGCCAGCTCCAGGGGAAGGCTTTTTCTCATCGTTGGTTCTGGGAGAAGGTCCTTGTTATCAATCTTCCCCCAGACTAGGAGCGTCTCCGCGCAGGAATCCCGGGTCCAAAGGAAGCACTCTAGTCCTAGCGTTGCATTCTTAGAGGTATGCTGTCCCCCTGTCTCTCTGCTTGCTTCTCTCTTTTATATCCCAAAAGAGACTGATTTAAGACACAACCTAATCTTATAGATTGAGTCCTGCATCATTAACATAACTGCCCCTAATCCTGACTCATTAACATCATAAAGGTAGCATTTACAACACATAGGAAAATCACATCAGATGACAAAATGGTGGACAATCACATAATACTGGGAATCAGCCTAGCCAAGTTGTCAGATATTTTGGGGGGACACAATCCAATCCATAACAAAGACCAAAGAAGAACTGATGCCTTTGAATTATGGTGTTGGCAAAGAATATTGAATATACCATGGACTGCCAAAAGAAGGAACTAATCTGTCTTGGAAGAAGTACAGCCAGAATGCTTCTTAGAAGTAAGGATGGCAAGACTTTGTCCCACATACTTTGAACATGTTATCAGGAGGACCAGTCCCTGGAGAAGGACATCATGCTTGATAAAGTAGAGGGTCCGCAAAAGAGAGGAAGACCCTCAAAGAGATGGATTGACACAGTGGCTGCAACAATGGGCTTAAGCATAACAATGATTATGGGGATGGTGCAGGACCGGTTAGTGTTTCATTCTGTGATACATAGGGCAGCTGAGTCGGAACCAACTCGACGGCACTTAACAACAACCACAATTTGTGGCACTTTGCTACAGCAGACCTTGGAAAATAATACAGTTAGCAACAGTGGAAATAGGGAGGCTAGTTATTGTGGGAGTCTAGACAAGACGTTCTGGTGCCTTGGACTAGATTGGTGGCTGTGTTAATGAGAGAAGTGACCAGATTTGAGATACATTTTAAAGGTAGAGACAACAGGGTTTAAAGAACGGGAAAAACTAGAGGGTCCCGAACACAGCAGGAGAAAAATGTGGAACAAAATTCAAATTAAAAAAAAAAAGACCAGGCTTGCTGGTCTGACAGAGACAGGAGCAGCCCTGAGAGTGTGGCCCCTGGACACCCTTTTAACTCAGTACTGAAGTCACTCCTGAGATTAACCCTTCATAAAGATTAGACAAGTCTATAGGGTTCAAGCACAATGATTGTAGGATGGTGCAGGACTGGGCAGTGTTTCATTGTGCTGTACATAGCAAATTGTTGAATGCTATGAGTAGGAACAGACACAATGGCACCTAACAGCAACAACAACATAGGGCCAACAATAACACATGTGGAGAACGTGCTTCATAGTTCAGTTCATGCATAGGAGACTAATGGGCACACCAGCCCAAAAGTAAAAACAAGAGGTCATGAAAGGACAGGAAAACTGGACGAATGGAAACAGGGAACACAGGGTGGCAAAGGGGAAAGTATTGGCAACCAATGTTACAAAACAATTTGTGTATTTACTGTTTAATGAGAAACTAATTTGTTCTGTAACCTTTCACCTAAAGCACAATTAAAAAAAAAAAAAGGAACAGGAGAAAAAAAAGAATAGTGCCTTTGAATACTGCACTCTTTTTAAAAAAATCATCTATATGAGACCAAACAGTCAACAAATAATCTAAAGCATAGATGAGAAGGTTGGGGGACAGTAAGACTAGGTTAATGGGAATGGAAATAATGAGAATGTTGGCACAATGTGAAAAATGTAACCAATGTCACTGAGCAATGTGTACAGAAATTGTTGAGTAAGAACCTGTTTTGCTACATACACTTTCATCAAAAAATACAATAAAACTTTATTTTAAAAAAAAGGATCCAGAGTCTCACAATGTAATACTCAAAATGTCCAAGATGCAATTGAAAATTACTCCTCATACCAAGAATGTGAAAAATTTCAACTTGAGTGAGAAAAGACAATCAATGAATACCAACACAAAGATGACACAGATGTAGGAATTTTCTAACAAGGATTTTAAAGCAGCCATCAGAGAAATACTTCAATGAGCAAACATGAAACAAATGAAAAAACAGAAAGTCTCAACAAAGAAATAAAAGATATAAAGACAAACCAAATGGAAATGTTAAGACAGAAAAATATAATAACATAAATTTTAAAAAATATGAATATGACTATGACAGAGGAAAGAATCAGTGAACAAGTTGCACAATAGAAATTACCCATTCTGCAGAACAGAGAGAAAATAGACTGAAAAGAAATGAACAGAGCCTCAGGGACCTGTGGGATAGTAACAAAAAATCCAGCATTTGTATTACTGGAGTCGCAGAAGGAAAGGAGAAAGAGTATGGGGCCGAAAAAGGATTCAAAGAAGTAATGACTGAAAGCTCCTCAAATGCGGCGAAATGCATAAACCTATAGAGTCAAGGAGCTGAGCAAAACCCGAACAGGATAAACTCAAAGAAATCCACACCAAGACACATTATAATCAAAGTTCAGGAAACTAAAGACAAAAACTCTTGAAAGCAGCTGGAGAAATGACACACTCGCTACAGAGAAACAGCAATTCAAATGATAGTATATTTCTCATTGGAAATCAGGGAGGCCAGAGGAAAGTGGCACATTTTTCAAATGTTAAAAGATTAAAACTGTCAACCCAGGGGGTGGGCCAAGATGGCGGTGTAGTTAGACGCTTCCTGTGGTCCCTCTTACAACAAAGACCTGAAAAACAAGTGAATCGATTACATATAACAATCTAGGGGCCCTGAACATCAAAGGCAAAGTTGAAGAATCAGAATGAGTGTCAGGGGGAGGGAGAGATGGTTCAGAAGCAGTGAGAAGTTGACAGACCAGAGCTAGCAAGAACCGGCGCCCTTCAGGCCAGATAGGCTCGCATGTGTGGTGAGGCAAGCAGGGGCGCTCAGGAGGCTTTTTCCACATCTGGGGAGACCCAGCGGCAGACAGTCTACTTGGGCATCCAGAATCAGTGAAAAGCAGCATTCAATCAGCAAAAGACAAATACTTGCTACTGGCCTACCGCATGGATCAAAAAACACCCCCTTTGGGAAAAACCTCTCTCCCATTTACTTCTCCTGTCCCCACTCTGCACCAGGTCCTGTGCCAGCTTCAGCAACTGCCAAGTCCCCTGGGCCGGAAGTAGGACACATCACACACTTTAAGCCATTCTCCAGCCTTTGGAGAGGAACACATTAACAAACAGGGAAAAAATAATCTGCCGGCTCCCCTAAGCCAGGAACTCAGGGTAGGCACATCTCCTTTGCCTAGGCACAGGCATAAGGGGTCCATGGACTTTGCATGCCTTTCACCCCTGCATAGACCTGTGAGGCCCCATTTCAACAGCATAGGCCCTCATTACCACAGTACAACAGGGTATATACCTGAACTCTAACTTCAACTGTTTCAGCTATATGGTGAAGTGGCAGGTTCATAACATTTGACACTAGTCTGCCCATTAAGCAGTGTCTTCACCTACCCACATCAGGGGCCTGAGGACTGGTGGGTCCACTCACACCAGCTAGCCATCAGCAACAGGGATCCAAAAATAAGTGGTACCACCCCGTCCTTGCAGACAACAGCATTGGGTGCTAATAGTCCAGTAGCAAAACCCACCCACCCATGCCCTCTAAGGAAAAGGGACACGCTTTCCTCCCAGACACTCAGGGGCAGACATCAGCACCCTGCCTTGCTCAGCATGTGACCCCTTACTGCATCCAGGTACACGTGCCTACACCAATCACTCATGCCTGTCTAGGACAGTAGGTGAGAGCCTGCACCACACACTTGGTGACCGACTACCTGGACACCTTAGCTGCATTGACACAAGAAAAGTAAACAGGCTTACGGGCTCACGTACCTAGTAACAGCTCTAAACACTTGGTGACAGGACATTAGAGCTTCAAAGTCGCCTATTTGGGCATATCAAAACTAAACTAAACAAGAAGCTAGGACACAGAAAGCAAACATAAAATAAATACATATAATAACTTAATTGATGGCTCAGAGACAACAGTCAATATCAAATCACATAAAGAGGCAAACCATGATGGCTTCAGCAAGCTCCCAAAATAAAGAATCAAGAAATTTTCCAGAGGAAGAGAATTTCTTGGAATTACCGGAGGTAGACTACAAAAGATTAATATACAGAACTCTTCAAGATATCCGGAAAGACATCAGTCAAAAAGCAGAACAAGCCAAAGAACACACAGACAAAGAAACAGAGGAACTTAAAAAGATTAGACAAGAGCATAATGACAAATTTAACAGGCTGCAAAAATCCATAGAGAGACAGCAATCAGAAATCCAGAAGATTGACAATAAAATTTCAGAATTAGACAACTCAATAGAAAGTCATAGGAGCAGAATTGAGGCAATGGAAGTCAGAATTAGTGAAATTGAAGATAAAGCACTTGACACCAACTTATTTGAGGAAAAATCAGATACAAGAATTTTAAAAAATGAAGAAGCCCTAAGAATTATGTGGGACTCTACCAAGAGTAATAACCTACGAGTGATTGGAGTACTAGAACAGTGGGAGGATAACAAAAAATACAGAGAGAATTGTTGATGATTTGTTGGCAGAAAACTTCCCTGATAGCATGAAAGATGAGAAGATTTCTATCCAAGATGCTCATCGAATCCAACATAACGTATATCCCAAAATAAAGTCACCAAGACATATTATAATCAAACTTTCCAACACCAGACATAAAGAGAATTTTAAGAGCAGCTAGGGATAAACAAAAAGTTATCTATAAAGGAGAGTCAATAAGACTAAGCTCTGACTACTCAGCAGAAACTATGCAGGCAAGAAGGCAATAGGACGACATATACAAAGCCTTAAAGGAAAACAATTGCAAGGCAAGAATTACATATCCAGCAAAACCGTTTCTCAAATATGATGGCGAAATTAGGGCATTTCCAGATAAACAGAAGTTTAGGGAATTTTCAAAAACCAAACCAAAATTACAAGAAATACTAAAAGGAGTCCTCCACTTAGAAAATCAATAACATCAGATAACAACTCAAGACTAGAACACAGGACAGAGTTCTTGTTGTCTCACCTCTGGTTCTTGGGACTTGAGCTAGCAGCTTACCTGTCAATCTTGGAATTCGTCAAACTTCACAAACTGTGAGGGAGAGTCCTATTCCCTGACCTGCTTATCTTGGGTTCACCAGCCCCTGCAGCTATGTGAATCAGGAGAAACCTTGTGGTATTATCTGCTGATCTTGGAATACGTCGAACTTCACAGTCTGTGAGCGGGAGCCCTACTCTCCGACCTGCTGACCTTGGGTTCACCAGCTTCTGTGGCTGCGTGAATTGGGAGAGACCTCTACCCTGATCTGGGATATCAACCCAGAAAGGGAAGTCATAAAAATAAATCAAAGCTAAAACACTGAAAATAGGGAAACAGAGATGTCAATATGTAAAAGATGACAACATTAAAACAAAAAATAGGAACTAAAAAATGTAGTCATAGATTTTTCATATGGAGAGGAAGTCAAGGCAATATAAAGAAATAAAAGACTGGTTTAAACTTAGAAAAAATAGGAGTAAATATTAAGGTACTTGCAAAGGAAACTAACAATCCTACGCATCAAAATAAAAAGCAATAAAAATATAAAGGCTCAGCAAACACAAAATCAACAAAAATGAAAAAGAAAATACATAAAGAAAAGCGACTCAGCACAGAAAATTAAGTGGAACAGACAAACTGTCAACAACACAAAAAAAAAAAAGACATCAAAATGAAAGCACTAAACTTATCCCTATTAATAATTACACTCAAAGTAAACAGGCTGAATGCACCAATAAAGAGACAGAGAGTGGTAGAATGGATAAAAAACACGATTCATCTATACGCTGCCTACAAGAGACACACCTTAGACTTAAAGACACAAACTAAAACTCAAAGGATGGAAAAAAAATATATCAAGCAAACAACACTCAAAAAAGAGCAGGACTGGCAATATTAATCTCTAGACTTTAAAATAAAAGCCACCACAAAAGATAAGAAAGGACACTAGATAATGATTAAAGGGTCAATACACCAGGAGGACATAACTATAATAAATATTCATGCACCCAATGACAGGGTTCCAAAATACATAAAAAAAAATCCCTAACAGCATTGAAAAGACAGATAGACAGCATCACAATAATAGTAGGAGACATCAACACACCA
The DNA here is from genome assembly GCA_030035585.1 of Dugong dugon. Taxonomy (NCBI): domain Eukaryota; kingdom Metazoa; phylum Chordata; class Mammalia; order Sirenia; family Dugongidae; genus Dugong; species Dugong dugon. The sequence continues at coordinate 70,769,825 of CM057473.1, forward strand.
CTTTCAGTGAAGGACAGAACATCCAGAAAGAAGCTCAATAAAGACATGGAAGATCTAAATGCCACAATCAACCAACTGATCTCATAGACAGACACAGAACACTCCACCCAACAGAAGCCAAGTATAATTTCTTTTCCAATGCACATGGAACATTCTCCCGAATAGATCACATATTAGGCCATAAAGCAAGACTTAACAGAATCCAAAGCATTGAAATACTACAAAGCATCTTTTCTGACCATAAAGCCATAAAGTAGAAATCAATAACAGAAAAAGCAAGGGGAAAAAATCAAACACATGGAATCTGAACAACAACTTGCTGAGAAGCTACTGGGTTATAGAAGAAATTAAGGATGGAATAAAGAATTCATAGAATCAAATGAGAATCTAAACACATCCTACCAAAACCTTTGGGACACAGCAAAAGCAGTGCTCAGAGATCAGTTTATAGCAATAAATGCACACATCCAAAAAGGAGAAAGGGCCAGACGTAAAACATTAACCCTACAACTTCAACAAGTAGAAAGAGAGCAGCAAAAGAAGCCCTCGGGAGTCAGAAGAAGGAAAATAATAAGAATTAGAGCAGAATTAAATGAAATAGAGAATAGAAAAACAATTGAAAGAGTTAACAAGACCAAAAGCTGGTTCTTTGAAAAGATCAACAAAATTGATAAACCACTGGAGAAACTGACAAAAGAAAAACTGTAAAGGGAGCAAATAACCTGTATAAGAAATGAGATGGGTGATATCACAACAGACCCAACTGAAATTAAAAGAATCATAACAGAATACTATGAAAAATTGTACTCTAACAAATTTGAAAACCTAGAAGAAATGGACAAATTTCTAGAAACATACTACCTACCTAAACTAACACAATTAGAGGTAGAACAACTAAATAAACCTATAACAAAAGAAGAGATTGAAAAGGTAATTTTAAAACTCCCAGCAAAAAAAAAAAAAAAAAACCCTGGCCCTGACAGTTTCACTGGAGAATTCTACCAAACTTTCAAAGAAGAGTTAACACCACTACTACTAAAGGTATTTCAGATCACAGAAAAGGATGGAGTATTCCCAATCTCATTCTACAAAGCCAGCATAACCCTGATACCAAAACCAGGTAAAGACACCACAAAAAAACAAAATTACAGACCAATATCCCTCATGAACATTGACACAGAAATCCTCAACAAAATTCTAGCCAATAGAATTCAACAACATATCAAAAAAAATAATTCACCATGATCAAGTGGGATTTATACCAGGTATGCAGCAATGGTTCAACATTAGAAAAACAATCAATGTAATCCATCACATAAATAAAGCAAAAGAACCGCATGATCTTATCAATTGATGCAGAAAAGCCATTTCACAAAGTCCAACACCCATTCATGATAAAAACTCTCAGAAAAATAGGAATAGAAGGGAAATTCCTCAACATAATTAAGGTCATTTATACAAAGCCAACAGCCAACATCATCCTAAATGGAGAGACTTTGAAAGCATTCCTCCTCAGAACGGGAACCAGACAAGGATGCCCTTTATCACCACTCTTATTCAACATTGTGCTGGAGGTCCTAGCCAGAGCAGTTAGGCTAGAAAAAGAAATAAAGGGGACTTCCGGGCAACATGGCACTATAGTCAGAAGTACCACGCCGTCCCTCCGCAGCAAAGATCAGAATAACTAAGTTAAACAGAGTCACACGTCAGTCCTGAAACCCTAACCATCAAATGAAGGGATAAAGAACTCAGCCAAGCACTGAATGGGATAAGAAACTGACCGAGAACATAGCACAAGGAGAGATACAAGCAGAGGTCCCCTATCAGATACTGCAGCACAGATCCGCCATCTTGGACTCCTATCGGAGATCAGTGAACAGGAGGTACGAGAAAGCAGCTTCACGGAGCTTCCAGCAGCAGACAGAACAACCAGTAACCCACGATATAGGCTTTCCCACCCCCCACCCTTCTTCACCTCCAATTAGTCTCCTCTGCTTCCTGCAGCCACAGTCTATTGGCTGGGAAGCACAAGCTTCCCCCTAGTGCCACTTGGATTCCACCCACCCGCACTGGCCAGCTCCCTGAGTGCCATTTGTTGGCTGCTGGTGTTGCTTTTTTCCACTTCTTTAGATTTCTTCCTTACCTCTCACCACCTTCCTCTCCTTTCTCTCAAATACCTGGCTTCATGTGCCATCTTTGCTTCTTCCTGAAAGGCTGTGAAACCCCTTCCTGGCCAGTGCCACCATGCCGGTGGGACCCCAGGGGTTTTTTTGTTTGTTTGCTCTGATTTGTTCTGTTTTGATTTGTTTGTTTTCTTTTTCTTTTCTCGGCTTGGGAGCCCCTTCTAGCCAGGCAGTACCATGTGGCTTGGAAGCTAGCCCCTTACTCTGCACAGACACACAGGGACACCCCGGGGGCATTTCTTTTTTCTTGTTTTTTTGTTCGTTTTTGGTTTTTATTTTTTTCATTTGTTTGTTTCATTTTCTTCTTTCTCTTATTCCCTTTTTGTCTTTCTTCATTTCCAGTTTCTTGGTTTATTCAATTTTTTCTTTTACCCTTTTTCTTTTTTTTTTTATTCTTGTTTTTCCCCATTTCTCAGTCTCTCATCTCTCCACTCTAACAGCAAACTCCCTTAGCACTCTTTTTTGTTTGTGTGCATGTCTTTGGCTCCTATTCCTCTCTCCTCTCCTCATCTTTCCCATCTTAGCTCTACACATCACAATCTACCCCCTCCTTCCTGCCTAACCGCACCATGTGCTGAACATCACACTCCCAAGCAACAGAGGCACGGCCTACTGGAATCTGCCCTGCACTGATACCCGGTCCACACTGTCAGCCCTGGTACGTGCCATGAAAAACCCATCCCAGCAACTCCCCTTCAACTGCACCTGCTCTGCTGCACCATACCTGAGTGACTGACTCTGCCCATTGGAAAAGGAGGTGAGAAGTATCATGCCCACAGATGAGCAAACGACAAAGAACGCACAGCCCACCTGCTCAAACATAATCAAATAAAACAAAAAAGCAGGACGAAACAAACAAATCTACAATCAATAAACGAGGAAAATAAACACTTAATGCCCCGAAGACAGCAGACAATATCAAAACATTTACAAAAACAAGACAGGATGGTTCCAGTAGGTGTCCGAAATAAAACACGAGATAACCATCCAGTAGAAGAAAAGGCACGAGACCTAACTGATAGGGAATTCAAATCTCTAATATTCAGAATTATCCGAAAGTTTAAGCAAAAAACAGATGAGACTGAGGAAAAAATAGACAAATTCATGGAAAAGGCAGACAAATTCATGGAAAATACAGACAAAAAAATGGAAGAATTCAAGAAAATAATACAGGAAAAAAATGCTAAAATAAATTCACAAATAGAAATCATACAAAAACAACAATTAGAAATCCAAAAGATAAACAACAAGATTTCAGAAATGGACAGTGTCATAGAAGTGCTGAGGAGCAGGTTTGAAAGGATGGAATATAAGATCAGTGAAATTGAAGACAAACACTTGTATACAACTCTGAGGAAAAATCAGAAAAAAGAATGAAGAAAAATGAAGAAACCCTGAGAATTATGTGGGATACAATCAAAAGCAAAAATCTTCCAGTGATCGGAGTTCCAGAACAGGGGGAGAAAACAGAAAACACAGCAAGGATCATTGAAGAATTGCTGACAGAAAACTCCCCAGTATCATGAAAGATGAAAAGCTGGCCATCCAAGAAGCTCAACAAACCCCATGGAGGATAGACCTCAAAAGAAAATCACCAAGGCATATCATAATCACACTCACTAAAACCAAAGACAAACAAAGAATCATGAGAGCAGCTCGAGAAAAACAAAAGTCACATACAGAGGAGAAACAATAAGACTAAGCTCGGATTATTTGGCAGAAACCATACAGGCAAGAAGGCAATGAGATGACATATATAAAACCTTGAAAAAAAAATTGCCAACCACGAATAATATATCCTGCAAAACTCTCATTCAAATATGACAGTGAAATTAGGTCATTTCCAGATAAACAGAAATTAAATACCTATGTAAAAACGATAAACAGAAATTAAAGGCCTATGTGAAAACCAGACTGAACTTACAAGACTTATAAAGGAAGTCCTTCGATCTGAGAACAAATAATATCAGAACCACAGGCTGAATATAGGACACAGGATTGCAATAGCCAGATATCAACCTAGGAAATGAACTCTTAAGGACTATACAAAACCAAAAGAATTATAAAAGGGAACCAGTGAGGTTAATCTGTAAATGACAACAGCATCAGAACAATAAAAGAGGGAATAAACTGTGTAGGTATAGAACCTTCTAGTGCAGAGGAAGTCAAGTGATACCAAGTAATAATAGACTGGTACAAATCCAGGAAGATAAGGGTAAATTTCAAGATAACCACAAAGAAAGTTAACAAACCTACTAATCAAAATAAAGAAGAAAAACATAAAGTCTCAGTAAAAACAAAACCTACAAAAAAAAAAAAGAAATGAAAAAAAAATCCACAAACAAAAGGAACTCAGCACAGTAGAGTAAGAGGAACAAAGAAACTGTCAGCACCACAAAAAAAAAAAGCTCTACAAAACACAATCCCACTCCTAGGAATATATCCTAGAGAAATAAGAGCCATCACACTAATAGACATATGCACACCCATATTCACTGAAGCACTGTTCACAATAGCAAAAGGATGGAAACAACCTAGATACCCATCAACGGACAAATGGATAAACAAACTATGGTACATACACACAATGGTGTATTATACAAAGATAAAGAACAATGATGAATCTGTGAAACATCTCATAACATGGATGAAACTGGAGGACATTATGCTGAGTGAAATAAGTCAATCACAAAAGGACAAATATTGTATGAGACCTCTATTGTAAAAACTCATGTAAAAGTTTACACACAAAAAGAAACAATCTTTGTTGGTTAGGAGGGATGGGAGGGGTGGAGGGGGAGAACTAAATAGATGATAGTTAAGTGGTAACTTTGGTGAAGGGTAAGACAGTACACAATACTGGGGAAGCCAGCACAACTTGTACAATGAAAGGTCATGGAAGCTCCATAGACACATCCAAAATCCCTGAGGGACTGAATTGCTGGGCGTAGGGCTGTGGCGACCTTGGTCTTGGGGAATATCTAGCTCAACTGGCATAACACAGTTTATAAAGACAATGTTCTACATTCTACCTTGGTGAGTAGCACCTGGTGTCTTAAAAGCCTGTGAGCATCCATCTAAGATACTCCACTGGTCTCACCCCTTCGGAAGCAAGGGAGCACGAAGAGAACAAGACACAAGAAAAAGATTAGTCCAAAGGACTAATGGACCACAGCTACCATAGCCTACACCAGACTGAATCCAGTACAGCTAGATGGTGCCTGGCTACCACCACTGACTGCTCTGACCGGGATCACAATAAAGAGTCCTGGACAGAGCTGGAAAAGGATGTAGAACAAAATTCTAACTCACAAAAAAAGACCAGATTTACTGGCCTGACAGACTGGAGAAACTCCGAGAGTATGGCCCCGGACACCCTTTTAGCTCAGGGATGAAGCCCCTCCCCAAGTTCGCCATTCAGCTGGGGATTGGACAGCCTCATAAAACAAAACAGGACTAACGAGGCACAGCAGTCCAGGTACAAGGACTAGAAGGCAGGAGGGGACAGGAAAGCTGGTGATAGGGAACCCAAGGTTGAGAAGGGACAGTGTTAACATGTCATGGGGTTGTTAACCATTGTCATAGGGCAATATGTGTACTGTTTAATGAGAAACTATTTGTTCTGCAAACCTTCATCTAAGGTACAAAAAAAAAAAAAGTTATCTATGTGAGATCAAATTGACAACAGCAGCTCAAAAGGTTTGATGGGAAGCCTAGGGGACAGTGAGTTGAAGATAATGGTGATGGAATAATTTGGAAAAGGATAGTGAGAATAGCAGCACAGCTGGAAGAATGTAATCTATGTCACTGAATTGTACATGTAGAAACTTTCGAAATGGTGTAATTTTCTCTACGTATATTTTCACCAAAAAAAAGTTCCTTAAGGTCAAGAAGGGAGAGTGTTGCCACGTCATGGGGTTCTTAACCAATGTCATAAAACAATATGTGTACTGACTGTTTAATGAGAAACTATTTGTTCTGTAAACCTTCATCTAAAGTACAATAAAAAAAATTTAAAAAAAAAAGAAAGCACATCCAAATTGGTAAGGAAGAAGTAAAAGTATCTTTATTTGCAGATAATATGATCTTATACACTGAAAATCCCAAAGAATCCACAAGAAAACTACTGGAACTAATAGAAGATTTCAGCAAAGTATCAGGATACAAGATAAACATAAAAAATCAATTGGATTCCTCTGCATCAACAAAGAGAACTTCCAAGAGGAAATCATGAAATCAATACCATTTAAAATAGCCTCCAAAAAGATAAAGTACTTAGGAATAAATCTAGCCAGAGACATAAAAGACCTATACAATGAAAACGACAAGACACTACTGCAAGAAAACAAAAGAGACCTGCATAAGTGGAAAAACATACCTTGCTCATAAATAGGAAGACTCAACATTGAGAAAATGTCAATTCTACCCAAAGTGATCAACAGATACAACGCAATCCTGATCCAAATTCCAACGGCATTTTTTAATGAGATGGAAAAACAAATCAGCAACTTCATATGGAAAAGGAAGAGGCCCTGGATAAGTAAAGCATTACTCAAGAAGAAAAACAAAGTGGGAGTCCTCACACTACTACCTGATTTTAGAACCTATTATACTGCCACGGTAGTCAAAACAGACTGATACTGGTACAACGACAACACATAGACCAGTGGAACAGAATTGAGAATCCAGACATAAGTTCATCCACCTAGGAGCAGCTGATACTTGACAAAGGGCCCAAGTCTGTTAATTGGGGAAAAGACAGTCTGTTTAACAAATGGTGCTGGCGTAACTGGATATCCATCTGCAAAAAACTGAAACAAGACTCATACGTCACACCACGCACAAAAACTAACTCAAAATGGATCAAAGACCTATCGAAAACAATAAAGATCATGGGAGAAAAAATAGAGACAACGCTAGGAGCCCTAATACACGGCATAAACAGAACACAAAACATAACTAACAATGCACAAACACCAGAAGAGAAACTAGATAACTGGGAGCTCCTAAAAATCAAACACTTATGCTCATCAAAAGACTTCACCAAAAGAGTAAAAATACAACCTACAGACTGGGAAAAAAATTTGGCTACGACAAATCGGATCAGCGTCTAATCTCTAAAATCTACAAGATACTGCAAAACCTCAACAACAAAAAGACAAATAACCCAATTAAAAAATGGGCAAAGCATATGAACAGGCACTTCACCAAAGAAGACATTCAGTCGGCTAACAGACACATGAGGAAATGCTCACGATAATTAGCCATTAGAGAAACGCAAATCAAAACTACAATGAGATACCATCTCACCCCAACGAGGCTAGCATTAATCCAAAAAACATAAAATAATAAATGTTAGAGAGGTTGTGGAGAGACTGGAAAACTTATACACTGTTGGTGGGAATGTAAAATGGTACAACCATCTTGGAAAACAATTTGTGGTTCCTTAAAAAGCTAGAAATAGAAGTATCATATGACCCAGCAATCCCCCTCCTTGGAATATATCCTAGGGAGAAATAAGACCCATCATACGAATAAATATATGCACACCCCTGTTCATTGCAGCACTGTTCACAATAGCAAAAAGATGGAAACAACCTAGGTGCCCATCAACGGACAAACGAATAAACAAATTATGTTATAGTCACTAAATGGAATACTACACAACAATAAAGAACCATGATGAATCCGTGAAATATAACATGAAGGAATCTGGAAGGCACTATGCTGAGTGAATTTAGTCAGTTGCAAAAGGACAAACATTGTATAAGACTACTATTATAAGAACTCAAGAACAGGTTTAAACACAGAAAAAAACATTCTTTGATGGTTATGAGGGTGGGGAGGGAGGGAGGGGGTATTCACTAGCTAGATAGTAGACAAGAATTATCTTAGGTGAAGGGAAGGACAACACACACTATGGGGGAAGTCAGCACAACTGGACTAAACCAAAGCTAAGAAGTTTCCTGAATACAACCAAACACTTTGAGGGACAGAGTAGCAGGGGCGGGGTTCTGGGGACCATGGTTTCAGGGGACATCTAAGTCAACTGGCATAACAAAGTTTATTAAGAAAATATTCTGCATCCCACTTTGGTGAGTGGCGTCTGGGGTCTTAAAAGCTAGCGAGTGGCCATCTAAGATGCATCAATTTGTCCCAACCCACCTGGAGTAAAGGAGAATGAAGAACACCAAAGACACAAGGAAAGTATTAGCCCAAGAGACAGAAAGGGCCAGAACCAGGGACTTCATCAGCCTAAGACCAGAAGAACTAGATGGTGCCCAGCTACCACTAATGACCACCCTGCAGGGAACACAACAGAGAGTCCCTGATGGAGCAGGAGAAAAGTGGGGTGCAGAACTCAAATTCTAGTAAAAAGACCAGATTTAATGGTTTGATTGAGACTGGAGGGACCCCAGAAGACATGGCTCCCAGACTCTCTGTTAGCCCAAAACTAAAACCATTCCTGAGGCCAGCTCTTCAGACAAAGATTAGACTGGACTATGGGACATAAAAGGATGCTCATGAAGACTGTGCTTCTTAGCTCAAGTAGATGCATGAGACTAAATGGGCAGCTCCTATCTGGAGGCAAGATGAGAAGGCAGAGAGCGTCAGGAGCTGGTTGAATGGACACAGGAAATCCAGGGTGGAAAGGAGGAGTATGCTGTCACAGTATAGGGAGAGAAGTAGGATCACACAACAATGTATGTATAAATTTTTGTATGAGAGACTAACCTGAATTGTAAACTTTCACTTAAAGCACAACAATTTAAAAAAAAAAAACTATCAACTCAGAATTCTATACCCAGTGAAAATATCCTTCAGGAATGAAGATGAAATCAAGATATCCTCAGATGAAGGAAACTAAGAATTTGTCATCACCAGACCTACCCCCAAAGAATGGCTAAAGGAAGGTCTTCAAATAGAAAGGAAATGATGAAGGAAATGTGAAACATCAGGATTGAGAAAAGAGTAAAACTATAGGTAAGTATACTAGGCTATTCATCTCCTCCCTGCTGCTGGGTTGGTACCTGCTGTAGCAAAGTGTCCCAAACACTTCGAAATCCCCAGGCACAGCTCACACAATTGGACACCAGCAACAGACAAAGTGAAGGAGCGTACTGAGGCATTTTGAGCTACTGGATCAAGTAACTGTTGAGCCCTCCTGCTGAATGCCTGTGAGTGCGCTTGTAAAGCCCCTTTATTGTTTAAGCCATTTTGATTGGGGGCAGGGGAAGGTTCTTTTACTTGAAGCTGAATGCCTTCTAACTGACAATGCAGCTTGCTTACAGAGGCTTTCTATGTAGTCAGTATCCTGCACTGAAGAGAATGTAATGACTAAAACCAAGTCTTGACACATTCTCCTCACTGGGATGATACCTAATTCAACCCATGTGAACACAAATTATGTTCTTGGAGTAGACTTGTGCGGCATGGACAAGCTATAAAAGAACCTTTCCCTAACACCTAAGAGGTACTACCCTAGGAGAGAGGCACACAGGTGAGGACAGGGTTGGCCCTTCTGGGCCAGAGACTGGGGGCAGGCGCTGCTCCAGGCGCTGAAGGGAAATGCCAAGTATGAGCTCAGATCTGGCCCCCCTACCACACTGTGGGAACCACAGCCCATCCAGAGGAAAGAGGACTGACAGTGAGAGGCTCTAGACCACATCACGTTAGCACCACTGAAGACATAGAGAAAGAAGACTCAGAGGGTAGCGTGAGGGGCCCATTCAGCCACTGAAGGAATAACAGGCTACACTGGATTGGGTTTACCTTCGTGGCTCCAGGGTCAGGACTATAATGGGTGTGCAGCAAGATGGCTTCTTTATACTCTAACAAAGGGCTTCCCCAGGAAGCAATGACTTCTCCATCTTTAACCGACCAAAAACACCCACTGCCATTGAGTCAGTTCCAACTCATAGCAACCCTGTAGGACAAAGTAGACTGCCCCGTAGGGTTTCCAAGGGTGTAAATCCTTACGAAAGCAGACTGCCACATCTTTCTCCCACTAATTGACTAGTGGGTACAAACTGCCCACCTTTTGATTAGAGATGAGCACTTTAACCACTGTGCAATCAGGGCCCCTGTCTCCATCCTTAGAAGTATTTAAGCAGAAGCCACACAGTAACTTTCCAAGACATTTAATAGGGACCCAGGCCACCCTCCCCCAAGGACCTGAACAGCCAGCAATTCTGAAATGAGAGAAATGGGATACAGTCCCCTGCCTTCCAGATGGATCCTATGCTCCATTCCAGCCACAGCCTTGACCACACCTGCCCCAGGGTCGGTGGGAATCCAGCCCAGCCACTCTCCGATTGCGTTTTGTGGAACAAATATGAATGAGAAAATTCTATTGTAAAGAAAGTTTGGGAAACATGGGCTTAAATAAAGTTGAATTAGTTTCTTCACTATACCACTTCTCAAAGCCTTTAATGTATTCTATGCATTGTGACACTTGGATAAGAGGTAGAATATGAAGCAATTTCCATATCTGTATGACCATAGACCCATTTGCTTATGAAATATTTCCTAGGACCAGAGTTTGAAAAGAACACACATTACAAAACACTGCTCTAATCTGTCTCAAAGTCCCCAAAGCAACACGCCCAGAACATGAGCCCAACAGGATAACAAATTTATATTTCAACTAAAATCATGTTTTAGCTCTTGGGACCATCAAAACAAAAAAATCAGAGCTCAAGAAATGTGTCCAAATCAGTCCAGGTATGCGTATCTTTCAACACCTGGTACAGGAACATCTTCATTACTTCCCTCCAGAAAGGTTATCAGAAGCAAAAGAGGAAGAAAACCCCTGCAGAGAAAAAATATCTCAGAGAAGATATAAAACCAGCATCAGGGGTCAGAAGAGGCAGAGAATACTCCTTTCCAACATCACAAAGTCAACCAAGGATCCTGTTTCTCCCAATTCTTTCCCTGGAAATTATAAACTACTACCAAACACGGCATTTCTGAGCACTTTCCCATCCCTTCCGAATGTGACTGACAAGCACTTCTCCAGCTCCTGGTTTTGTTACCTGAGGAGCCAGGCTTCCAGGGAGTTTTCTAAGGTGAGAAGTCCCAGTCCCCGTTCTGAGTCTCCAGGACACCTGCCTGTTGCTCCGTCAGCCAGGGCCCCCTGGGAGGGGAGGCGAGCAGGACAGGGCACACATCCTCTTCTGAGACAAAGCCAGTGACGGGGGGCAAGCCACCCAGTGGTATCCAGACTGTGACTCTGTCTGATGTGGACATAGAGAAAAGACTCTTCTTGTTCCTCACTGTTCCCCTGGGTGACAGTTACTGTGGATATAAAACAATTTTGGAGCTCATCAGTGACTTTCTCTAAGCCACATTCAAGCAGGGACACACACAGGGATGGAGGTCTGAGCAGTGAGAATGAGGCGGCGCCTGGCTCCCAAGGCCACCTGGGTTTCTAACACAGTGCACACCATGCACAAGGGCCCACACAGCACACACTTACCGTCAGTGAGGAGTAATTTAACAAGGTGAATATCGATTAACTTCCTTTTCCCCACATTAATATGCAAGACACCCAGAACTCTAAAGGGTACCTCCCTGGGACTTCCCAAAGCAAATATCCAAAACCAAGCCCCTGAGAGCAGGCCTTCTATTGCCTCATTTAATAAGAATTGAAGTTGCCATTGAGTCAACTCCAACTCATGACGACCCCATGTGTGTCAGAGTAGAACTGTGTTCCATAGGGTTTTCAATGGCTGATTTTTCTAAAGTACATCACCAGGCCTTTCTTCCAAGGCACCTTTCAGTTAGCAGTTGAGCCTGTTAACCATTTATACTATCCAGGGACTCCTTTAATAATAAGAGCTAACCAAACCCAAACCCACTGCCATAAAGTAGATTGCAACTCATAGTGACCCTATAGGACAGAGTAGAACTGCCACATTGGGTTTCCAAGGCTGTAAATCCTTACAGAAGCAGACTGCCACATCTTTCTCCCATGGAGTGGCTGGTGGGTTCAAACCAATGAGCTTTTGGTTACAGCTGAGCATTTTAACCACTGTGCCACCAGGGCTTCTAATAATAGCAGGCACAACTTATTATTTGCCAGTCTAAGCATTTAACAGATATTTTCTCATTTATCCTCACAATAACTCTTGGGAGATAGATCTTCTTCTTGCTCTCATTTTAAAGATGATGAAACTGAGGCTCAGAGAGGTTGCTGAGCTAGTGGTGGCAGGGCCAGGATTCAAACCCAGCTTATCTGGCTCTATAGCAGTTCCACTATCCTGTCAGGACATCTGGGCTCCAGACCCAGCTCTCCCCCTGTGTTGGTATTGTTCAGTGCCGTCCAGTCATTTTCAACTCATAGCCACCCCATGTGACAGAGTAGAACTGTCCCATAGGGTTTCCTGGGCTGAAATCTTTACTGAAGCAGGTCACCAGGTCTTTCCCCCAGGGAGCTGCTGGGTGGGTTCAAATCGCCAACCTTTTGGTTAACAGCTGAGCACTTAACAATTTGCACCACCAGGGCCATTCCTGTGGCCTCATGCAAATCATTAAACTTCCCTGAATCCAATTCTCTTATCTCTAAAATGGAGATTAAAAACAGTTTCCCTGCCCATGCCCTAGGACTGTTATAATAATCATGTCAAAGGTAACCCAAATTTAGGGAGGGGAAGAAAAAAGAAAGGAAATTAGCATTTATCAGGCACCTATGACTCATAGCAACCAGCCAAAGCTCTACGTCTCCAGCCCTTTAACCACTGTGCCACCAGGGCTCCTTTACACTCTTACCTACAATGGCTTGTTTGATTCTAATTATGTGACAAAGATGAGGGGCTTATGGGGAAAGTCATGTGTCAAAGACCTTACAGTCAGGAAGCCTAAAAGAACTGAGGTCAAACTGACTCCAAAACTCCTTTTTTTTTGGTACACCAAGATGTCATGTGTACAAAGACAATACATTAGTATTAATGACTCAAGTCCCCTTGGGACGCTTGTCTTCTGGAATTCTCCTCTGCCCCACCGGTGTGGGTACGTTCTGCCTCACTGGCCACAGAAAGGCTGCAGTTTCTGACTTCTGCATTTGGAAGGGTGCCCACCATGTACAAAAACCCCTAGCCCTGCATCTGCTCCAGCACTCACTACTGGTGCTCCGCATCCTGCCAGGCAGTTGCAGATGTGTGTCCATGGGCAAAACTCTTGACCTCGAAGAGCTCAGTGTCCTCATCTTTAAAAGGGGCTAAAACCATAACTGAAGATCATCATGGTAATTCTCATCCCCCTACTCCCAGATGTGACCTTAGGAGCAAACCTTGACAAGCCCCTGAAGACTGCTGGGACCCTCCTGGAACCTCTGTGCACAGGGAATCCTGATGCCTCATCATAAAACACAGGTGGGCATTTGTAATTCTCTCACTGCGTAGTGGATGATGCACTCTTGTGGTGACGTCAAAGAGCAAATGTCCTGGGTTCCTCCCATGCTGAGCTTCTCAGGGCTCATGGGGCTGCCTGGAGACGGCCTCATACATCCTAGAAGCTGGGTGGGGCCACTCGGGAGACCCTCTGAAATACTGCCTATGGCCACAGGAGAAGCAATGGATCTTCAAGGGCCCTGGGGCAAGCACAGGGGAGGGCTTCCCCCAGAAGACTGTTCAGCATGCCCACTTTCTAGGGTGCATACAGGTGGGAGAAGGAAGGTATAAAGGACCAGGATAGCCTCATCTCAACCAAATAAACACACTGAGGAAAAGGCAGACTCAGAGAGAGAGACTGCATCTCACGAGGACAGAGCACACCTGTGAGTCCAGAGGCCAACGCAGCCAAGTCTAGTCTTTTGCTGTGTTGTGGGAAGGAAAAATTTAACTGTCAGCCCCTGCAGCTAAGTGACTCAGGAGAAGCCTACAGCCTGACACCTGACCCATGGACTTGGGACTTGCCGGCCTCTACAACCACGTGAGCCATTTCCTTGAGATAAATCTCTCTCTCTCTAGAGAGAGTTTTGCTTCTCTAGAGAACCCAGCCTAACATTTGGTACTGAGAGTGGTTCTAGAGAAACAAAAGCTGGTTAGTCTTAAAGATGTTGATGATTCTGTTTCCAGTATAAAGAGAGCACTGCTAATCCATGGCATGAGGTGACAATAGAAATATGCAAAATATCACCACCAGTAGATCAAGTACTGGTGAGAGGTGAGGCTCTGTGTGATCACATGTTTGAGACTTTTCCACAATTTTGTCAGAATTAGAAGTATAAGGAAGCTGATTGGTTTGTCCTACTTTCACTAGACAAAGAAGTGAAAGAGATGAGCTCAGACGTTCAGAATCACAGCTCAAGCATCACATAAAAGACCTCAAAGCTGCAACTTGTGCCCTGAAAGAAAGCTTTATTTCTTGTAGCAACAGAACTGATACTGCCAAAAACCAAACCCAGAGTCTTATCATAAGAATGGCTGAATTACAAAGCCAGTTAAATTCCCAACCTCAAATGCTGTATGAAGTTAAAGTGAGGGTATTGATCGTGAAGAAATGGGATCCTGAAACTTGGGATGGGGATATACGGGCAGATAATAAGGAAGCTGGGGACACTGAGCCCCTAAATTCCATTGAATCACTCCTGCCAACAGAACAAGCCCCCTCACCCTCATCTGAAGAGATTACTCCGTCTTTGTCTGCTAAGCCACCCTCTCCAGTAAAACCATTAGCTCCTTCTGATGAGATTAACCCAGGTGTGTCTAAAGAGACTTTGTCTGAGATATTACCTGTGAAGGCATCTGAGTCATTGCCTGGGGCATTGCCTGAGGCAGATGCCTTACAGGACATTGCTGAATATTCTCAGAGCACATACCCACCACCCATTTTTGCTTCTAGACCTATAATAAGCCCCAAAAGGTGAAGGACAAAGTGTGACCCAGGAAGAGATAAGCTACAGTCCAAAAGAACTGCTTGACTTTTATAATATGTACAAACAGAAAACTGGGGAATATGTGTGGTAATGGCTGTTAAGGATATGGGATAATGTTACAAGGAACCCAAAGTTGGATCACTCAGAGTTTATTGATATGGGCCCACTAAGCACAGATTTTTCATTCAATGTTTCAGCTCTAGAGGTTAGGAAAGGACCTAATAGTTTATTTAGTTTGTTCCCTGAAGCATGGATTACACGGTAGCCTACACTAACTCAAGATGAGGTACCAGACCTGCCTTGGTATAATGTAGAAGAAGGTATCTAAACGCTTAGGGAAATTGGCATGTTAGAGTGGATTTATCAGGTTAGATCCACAGACCCAAACATGGAGTGCCCAGAGGACACACCTTTTACCACAACGGTGAGGAACAAATTTGTGAAAGGGGCCCCAGCATCCTTGAAGACTGCTGTGATTGCTGTTTTATGTAAGACAAATTTGACAATGGGAACTGCCCTAACTGAATTAAGACACCTAACTACAATGGACTTGGATCCCTGGTGGCTTAGTGGTTAAGTGTTTGGCTGTTAACCAAAAGGTTGGCAGTTCAAATCCACCAGTCACTCCCTGGAAACCCCATGGGGCAGTTCTACTCCATCCTACAGTGTCTCTATGAGTCGGAATCAACTTGATGGCAACAAGTTTGTTTTGGGTTTTTTTGTTTTTGTTTTTTATTTAACTATAATGGGGCTGATTGAACTCCGTGGTGGTAGGGTCCAAGTGGTGACACTCAAATCAACAAAGACAAGGTGGGTCTGATTACCATAATGGACAGTAATCAGAAAAGTCTGACTCATATGGACTTATGGCATTAGTTACTTAATCATGATATGTTGGGAGTGAAATAGATGGGAAATCTGCTAAATATTTACTTGATCTGTGCAAGCAGAAAAATTCTATGTCAAGTGCATGGCAATCTAACTTGAATAGCCAGAATAAGTCATGGCCCCTCACTCATTTCCCAGACTTGAGCCAGTTTACAGACCCACAACCCTCTCAATGAAGTGGAAGCCAGGTACCCTTGAGGAAGGAACCCATTACACTGCCAAAAATTTACACTGTTAAACTTTCCCTCAGCCTTTCCCCAAAGGGGTCTATGGCCTTTTACTAGAGTGACTGTTCACTGGGTGAAAGGAAATAATCAGACTTTTCAGGGATTACTGGGTGCTGGCTCTGAACTGACATTAATTCCGAGACCTAAAACATCACTGTGACCCATCAGTTAGAGTAGGGGTGTATGGAGGTCAAGTTATTAATGGAGTCTTAGCTCAGGTTCATCTCACAGTGGGTCCAGAGTGTCCCAGAACCCATCCTGTAGTGATTTCTTCAGTTCCAGAATGAATAATTGGAATAGATACACTCAGAAACAGGCAGAACTCCCACACTGGATCCCTGACAATTGGAGCAAAGGCTGTGATGGTAAGAAAATCCAAGTGGAAGCCATTAGAACTGTCCCTACCTAGGAAAATTGTAAACCAAAGCAATATTGCTTTCCTGGAGGAATTGCAGAGATTACTGCCACCATCAAGGACTTGAAGGATGCAGAGGTGGTGATTCTCACCACATCCCTGTTCAACTCACCTGTTTGGCCTGCAAAAAACAGATGGATGTTGGGGAATGACAGTGGATTATCAAAAACTTAACCAGGTGGTGATTCCAACTGCAACAGCTGTTCCAGATGTTGATTCATTGCTTGAGCAAATTAATAAATTTCCTGGTACTTGGTTCTGCTTCTGTAAAGATTTACAGCCTTGGAAAACCTATGGGGTCACTATGAGTCAGAATCAACTCAATGGCAGTTGGTAGTACCTGGTATGCAGCTATTGATCTGGCCAATGCCTTTTTCTTGATTCCAGTTTCAACAGAATACCAGAAGCAGTTTGCATTCAACTGGCAAGCCAACAATACACCTTCACTGTCCTATGTCAAGAATATACCAACACTCCATCCCTATGTCATAATTTAGTCCACAGTGAGCTTAACCACCTTTCCCTTCCACAAGATATCACAATGGTCCATCACACTGATGACATTATGCTGAAAGGACCTAGTAAGAAAGTAGTGTCAATAACTCTGGACTTATTTGTGTGCTAGAGGGTGGTAAATTAATCTGACAAAAATTCAGGTGCCCCCCACCTCAGTGAAATTTCTAGGAGTCCAGTGGTATGGGGCATGTCAAGATATTCCTTCTAAAGTGAAGGATAAGTTATTGCATCTGGACCCTCCCACAACTTAAAAGGAGGCACAATGCCTGGTGGGACTCTTTGGATTTTGGAGGCAATGCATCCCTCATATGTGTGTGCTGCTCCAGCCTATTTATCAAGTGACTTGAAAAGCTGCTAGTTAAGTGGGGCCCAGAACAAGAAAAGGCTCTGCAACAGGTTCGGGCTGCTGTGCAAACTGCTCTGCCACTTGGGCCATATTTCTCGGCTGATTCAATGGTGCTTGAAGTGTCAGTGGCAGATAGAGGTGCTGTTTGGAGTCTTTGATAGGCCCCTATTGGTGAATCACAGCGCAGTCCTTTAGGATTTGGGGGCAAGGCCCTGCCATCCCGTGCAGATAACTGCTCTCCTTTTGAGAAACAGTTTTTTGCTTGTTACTGGGTCTTAGTAGAGAATAAATACTTAACCATGGGCCACCAAGTCACCATGTGGCCTTAGCTGGCCATCTTGAACTGGGTGTTGTCTGACATACAGACCCATTAAGTCAGATGTGCACAGCACCACTCCATCATTAAATGGAATTGGTATATATGAGATCAGGCCCAAGCAGGACCTGAAGGTACAAGTAAGTTGCATGAAGAAGTGACCCAAATGCCCATGGTCTCCATTACCTGCCCTCTCCCAGCCTGCACCTATGGCCTCATGGGGAGTTCCTTATGATCAATTGACTGAGGAAAAGAAAACTCAGACCTGGTTTACAGATGGTTCTGCGCGATATGCAGGCACCACTCAAAAGTGGACAGTGGCAGCACTACAGCCCTTTTCTGGCAATTCCTTAAAGGACAGTGGTGAAGAGTAATCCTCCCAAGGGGCAGAATTTTGAGCAGTGCACCTGGTTGTTCACTTTGCTTGGAGGGAGAAATGCCCAGGTGTGCATTTGTATACTGAATCATGGGCTGTGGACAATGGTTTTTGGCTGGAAGGAACATGATTGGAAAATTGGTGACAAGTAGGTATAGGGAAGGTATGTGGATAGACCTCTCTGAATGCACCAAAGAAGTGAAGATATTTGTGTTTCGTGTGAATTCTCACCAAAGAGTGACCTCAGCAGAAGAGGATTTTAACAATCAAGTGGATAGGATGATGCATTCTGTGGAAACCAGTCATCCTCTTTCCCCAGCCACTCCTGACATTGCCCAATGTGCTCATGAACAAAGTGGCCATGGTGGCAGGAATGGAGGTTATGCATAGATTCAACAACATGGACTTCACCAAGGCTGACATGACTACAACCACTGCTGAGTGCCCAGTTTGTCAGCAGCGGAGACTGACATTGAGTCCTAGATATGGCACCATTCCTCATGGTGATCAGCAGCCAGCAACCTGGAGGCAGGTTGATTACATTGGACCACTTCCATCATGGAAAGGGCAGCATTTTGTTCTTACTGGAATAGACCCTTACTCTGGATATGGATTTGCCTTCCTTACATGCAACACTTCTGCTAAAACTACCATTCGTGAACTTACAGAATGACTCATCTACCATCATGGCATCCCACACAGCATCGCCTCAGACCAACAGACTCACTTCACAGCAAATGAAATGTGGCAATGGGCTTATGATCACGGAAGTCACTTGTCTTGCCATGTTCCCCATCATCTTGAAGCAGCTGGGTTGATAGAACGATGGAATGGCCTTCTGAAAACACAATTACAGCACCAGCTAGCTGGCAATACCTTGCAGGGTTGGGGCAATGTTCTCTAGGAGGCTGTATATGCTCTAAAACAGTGTCCAATATATGGTGCTGTTTCTCCCATAGCCAGGATTCATGGGTCCAGGAATCAAGAGGTGGGAATGGGAGTGGCACCACTCACTGTTACCCCTAGTGAACCACTTGAAAAATTTTTGCTTCCTGTTCCCACAACCCTATGCTTTGCAGGTCTAGAGGTCTTAGTTACAAAAGAAGAAATACTCCACCAGGAGACACAAGACTGATTCCACTGAACTGGAATTTAAGAATGCCACCTGGCCACTTTGGGCTCTTCATGCCTCTGGATCAACAGGCAAAGAAGGGAGTTACTGTATTGGTGATGTGATTGATCCTGATTACCAAGGGAAAATCAAATTGATATTACATAATGGAGGTAAAGAAGGGTATGTCTGGAATATGGGAGATCCCTTAGGGCGACTTTTAGTACTACCATGCCCTATAATTAAAGTCAATGGAAAACTACAGCAACCCAATTCCGACGTGACTACTAATGGCCTAGTCCCTTCAGAAATGAAGATTTGGGTCGCCCCACCAGGCAAAGAACCATGACCAGCTGAAGTGCTTGCTGAGGGCAAAGGGAATATGGAATGGGTAGTAGGAGAACGTAATTCTAAACACCAGTTACAATCAAGTGACCCATTGCAGAAATTAGGACTATAATTGTTATGAGTATTCCTTCCTTCTATGTGTTCACCAAATTTTTTTTTTTGTTTTCTTTGCTTATAAAATATTAGATATAAACAGGCTAGTGGGTTTTCGGTTGTACACGTTAGTTGTATCATGTTAGGTGCAAGTATCACTTTTTAATTGCTTTATTTAGCAATTATGTATGGTTTAAGGAGGTGTGTACAGGTGCCAAGTTGCAAGGGGTGGACTGTAATGGTTAAGGTTGTGTGTCAACTTGGCTGGGCCATGATTCTCAGTGGTTTGGCCTTTATGTAATGATGTAGTTATCCTCCATTTTGTGATATAATGTAATCACCTCCATAAAGTGATTTGATGTGACCAGCCAATCAGTTGTAAAGAGAGTTTCCTCAAGGGTGCAGCCTTCATCTAATATATATGGACATTCTGGCAAAGCTCATTGGCTTTTGCTCACTCTGGTTCTTGCATTCAGCTCGTCATCATCTGACCTCTGGTTCTTGGCACTTGAGCCAGTGGCCTGCAGTGTTACCTGTTGATCTTAGACTCATTGGCCTCTGCAGCCTGTGAGACTTAATAGAAAGCTACTGGGTGGTATTGGCATAAATAGAAATACAGATCAATGCAATAGAATAGAGAGTCTAAAAATAGACCTACACTTATATGGTCTGCTGATTTTCAAAACTGGGCTAAGGTAATTCAAGAGGGAAGTATAGTCTTTTCAACAAATTGTGCTGGAACAATTGGATATACAAGTGGAAAAAAAAATGATCCTCAATCCTTAGTTCATACCATACACAAAGAATTTATTCAAAATTGATCAGAGAGCTAAACATAAAAACCAAAGGTATAAAATTTATAAAAGAAAATATTTTAGAAATTCTTTATAACCTGGGATAGCAATGATTTCTTAAATAAGGCACAAAAAGCATGAATCATAAAAGAAAAATAATATGATAAACTTCATCAGAATTATTACTATTGTTTATCAAAAGACACTGTTAAGAAAATGAATAGGCCAGCCTCAGGTTGGAAAAAAATATTCACAATACAAATATCTGACAAAGGACTTTTATCCCAAATATATAAAATACTCTTATCACTCAATAATAAGAACAGAAACAGTCCACCAAAAAAACAGCAAAAGATTTTAGCACATACTTCACTAAAGACACCTAACTAGTCAATAAGCACATTAAAAACTGCTCCACATCATTAGTCATTAGGGAAATGCAAATTAAAATCACCATTAGATACCACTACAAACCCAGTGGAGTTTTCCCAGGTGGTGTAAACCGTTAACACGCTCAGCTGTTAACCAAAAGACTGAAGGTTTGAGTCCATCCAGAGACACCTTAGAAAAAAGGCCTGGTAATCTATTTCTGAAAAATCAGCCATTGGAAGCCCTATGAGGAAACTGTTCTACTGTGACACACATGGGGTTGCTATGAGTTGAATCAACTCAACAGCAACTGTTTTTTTACACACCCACCAGTATGGCTAAAATTAGAAAGATGACAGTATCAAGCATTAATGAGGATGTGGAGAAATAGAACTCTCATACTTTTCTGGTAGGGGTGTAAAATGGTACAACCACTTTGGAAACAGTTTGGCAGTTCCTCATAAACACCACTACTGTGTATTTTCCTGACAGAAATAAAAAATATACATCCACACAAAGACTTGTGCAAGAATGTTCACAGGAGCCTTAGTCATAATAGCCCCAAACTGGTAACAATGTAAGTATCTATCAACAGGAGAAAAAACAAATTCTGGCATATCCATACAATGGAATACCACTTGGCAATAAAAAGAAAAAACTATAGACACATGCAACAACATCAATGAATTTCAAAAATATGTTGAGTATTCTTCATCGGAAAGCCAAAAGAATACATTCATAAGAGCTCATTTATATTAAGTTCTAGGAAGGATACCTATTCCATAGTGATAGAAAGCATATCCGTTGCTGCCTCAGACTTGGGTCTGTGAGGAGGGTAAGGTAATTTGGGACTGACTGGGAAAGGGTACACGGAACTTTCTCGGGTGATGGAAATTTTCTATATCTGGATTGAAGTAGTGGTTATACAAATGTATGTATTTGTTGAAACTCATTGACCCGTACACTTAAAATGTGTACTTTTTATTGATTATAAATGATACCTCAATAAAGTTTATTTTTAAAAATATGGCATTCCTAGTAGTAGGATCATTAGTTATTACCTTGCCTCCTGATGTGTTGCAATTTGAAGTACACAGCATTACCTTTGATGTCTTGTCAAAACAGTTTAACCCAAATCTAATCAAGCCTTAAGATCTGTGCTGTCCTGTAGTCCATAGCCACTAACTACATGTGGCTATTTAAATGTAAATTAATTAAATTACATAAAATTTAAAATTCAGTTATTCAGTCACACCGACCACATTTTAAGTGCTCAGTGGCTATATGTGGTGGTGGTGGTTGTATGCAGTCGAGTTGATTCCAACTCATAGCGAACCTATAGGACAGAGTAGAACCACCCCGTAGGGTTTCCAAGCAGCAGCTGGTAGATTCAAACTGCAGACCTTTTGATATGTGGCTAGTGGCTACCATATTGGACAGTGTACAGAACATTTCCATCATCACAGAGAGTTCTATTGGATAGTGCTGTGATATTACTTCCAGTTTGTAGAAAATATAGGGGACAAAGAAACAAGTTAAACACAAAATAGGGAAGCAAATCCAGCATGTGGCTCATTCTACAGGACAACTGGCCTGATCTCTTCAATGTGTCGATCTCATAGGAAACACTAAAGGCAGGGGGAGGGGAGACAGGACTGCTTTAGAACAAAAGCAGCTAAAGACTTACCCAAATGTAATAAGTGAACCTTGACTGGATCCTGCTTTGAAAAAAGCCAGCCATAAAAGACATTCTGCAAAAAATTTTGAAATGTTGAGTATGACCTGGATATTAGATGATATTCAGGGACTACTGTTTGTTTTTTGATGTGATAATGGTAATGTAGTTATGTAGCAGAACATAAGTTTTAGGAACTTCACACTAAAGTATTTAGGGGTAAAGTGTCATAACATCTCCAATTTACTTTCAAATACTTTAGCAAAAATAAATATGTACATTTAAATATAGATGAAGCAAAATATAGCAAAACAATCGTTCAATCTAAGCAGTGTGCATAAAGATAACTGTATTATTCTTTCAACTTTTCTGTATATTTAAATTTTTCATAAGTTGGGAAAAGGAGTTAAATGAAAAGCAAAATTCTACCCTCACACTATCATTGCCATAATGTAAAATCATGGTTTCATGAACAAAACCTAAAAGGAAAATTAACACAGCTAGTATAAATTGTAGAGGATTATTCTCTCATTGTGGCTTTATTATTACTACTTCACTTTTTACGGAAATGAGGAGGAAAATATCAATGCAAGCTTCCCATGCTTAGCAAATGGTACCAACTAAGAGTCGTTGATGCTTTTTCTGTCAGCTGGGCATTTTGTCAGGTTAGTGTCTGTAGTCAGTCTGGGAGCATAGCCAGGTCCAGGCTGAGTTGGGATAAACTAGCTGCCTGCTCAGAAAGACTGCCCGAATCAGTGGAGCTGGAAGTGCCAGCCACTACCTGGAGACTAAGTTGCTGAAAGAGGATTCACCTCTAGGTCCCTCCAGTGATGCTGGAAGCACCTCGGAATTTTCTGGGCCAATGGCAGAAGGCTGGTGTACAGAAAACTCACAGCCCCCACCTCAGTGGGAGTTTACCCAGGATGAGGTCAGAATCAGCAGTTTTTCTGGAAGGTGCCCGAATTTAGATAGGAAGAAATTTGCACAAAGCAAGGCTGCCACCTTGTGGTTGATTTTTATATTGACGTTGTACTTCTGACCCGAGAAAGTAACCAGGACAATCTGAATAGATCTGGTGAGGAACACAGAAAATATAATTCTGGCGTCCTGGTCCTAAATGCAGCCAGCAAATACATCAAATTAAAGCAACAGCAATAAAAACATACACACACAGTAAAATTCAAATGCAGAATGTCTAGTGAAGGAGAAAGGCCCATTTTGGGACACCTGAGAAATTTCTGCCATAGGCTCTGCTCTCATCAGAACTAATTTCGGTTTCTTAAAACTAAATAATCTCCTCAACATGACTAAATCATGAACCCCAGTTTTAAGACAGTCAAGTTGCGAGTTTCTAGAACATGCCTAGTAACAATCTATTCACCGCTCACTTTCCTCATTCTTTCTTCCTAGGTTAAATGTACTCAGGTCCTAAAATCTCCTGACCCTTAGTTGGGAATGGATCAACCTCTCCTTTCTCCTGGCTTCTATAAGAGCTTCACTTACAGGAGTAAATGGCATTTACTGCATCCCATCTCGTATTCAAATTAGTTGCTTAACTGTATCTCCCTATTCATCCCCATCCCTAAGTTGTAAGTGCCACAGCCCCACACAGTGATATTCAAGTGCATGTGTGAAACGCAATCAACTGCGTGCAAAGCACGGAGTGTCCAGCAGCTGTGCGAGAAGAGTGGGCAAAAATACCCTTGCCATTGAAGAGCGTTCCACTTATGCAGATCCCTGGACCTAGTCTTTCCTCTATCCTATTGAACAGAAGTTCTAAACAAACACAAAATCATTAATTCATGAGGTAAGGGTTTGGTAAATACTTTATGTAAGAATCATACCTACTTTGCCTAAACTAGGATGCTAAAGGGGCAACCAGGTAATTTCTTCTAATGTAATTATCCCAGCCTGAGGAGGTAAAAGCAAGAATCACAATTTTCCTATTAGAAAAATAATAATATCATATATAATATTCCTATCTGATGAGAAATTTTCATACTGTAATATTCCATGATGAAATATATTCTCTTAATCTATTGGTTTATCACAATCTCAATAAAAATTCCCATAAAACACATTGCCGTCGATTTGATTCCAAATCATAGCGACCCTATAGGACAGAGTACTGTCCCATAGGGTCTCCAAGGCTGTAGTCTTACAGAAGCAGACTGCCACATCTTTCTCCCAAGGACTGGCTGGTGGGTTCAAACCACCCACCTTTCAGTTAGCAGCCAAGCACTTAACCACTGCACCACCAGGAATCCTAAAATTCCCATAGGATTTATTTTTAGCTTGGAAGAAAAATTATTTGAAAGTTCATCTGTAAATTGTTACAGTCACCCTGATAGGCAGTATGACAGTACCAATTAAAATTTAAAATACACATACCCTGTGCCCTAGAATTCCGCTTCTTGAGATTCATCCTAGAAAGACACTGGCATGCGTGCACAAGAAGCATGGACAAGGTCCTTGCAACATTCTTCATTTTACTGAGAAATTGAAAACCACCTTAGTGTCCATCAGTCAGAAGCAGTTCATCAATACAACACCACAGCAGTGGGTCTAGAAACTGTGGTCACAGCACCGGCAGCAGCAGCGGCACATGGAACTTGGTAGAAATGCAAACTCGGGCCCCTCCCCAGCCTACCAAATCAGAAACATCATGGTAGGCAAGGCAATCTGTGCTTTAACACGCCCTGCAGCTGATTCTAGGAAGCCCTGGTGGTACAGTGGTTAAAGCACTTGAGTGCTAACTGAAAGGTCAGCGGTTTGAAACCACCAGCAGCTCTGTGGGAGAAAGAAGTGGCAGTCTGCTTCCGTAGAGATTTACAGCCTTGGAAACCCTATGGGGTTGCTGTGAGTCAGAGTCGACTCGACAGCAGTGGGTTTGGTTTTTTGGGACAGCTGATTCTGATGCAGTTAAAAAAGAATGATGTAGGAATACTACTCAGCCAGTAGAAGAAGTCTTGATACATGCTGCAATATGGATGGAGCTTGAAGACATTACGCTGAGTGAAATAACTCAAGTCACAAAAGGACAAATATCGTATGACCTCACTTACATAAAAATGCAAGAAAGGCAAACGTGTAGAGATCAAAGTTTGTTAGCGGTCACCACAGGCGGGAAGGCGGGGATCAAATCACACTGATTAAGGGTAGGGTTGCACAGCCGATTACTGTAATTGCTGTCAATAAGTTGTACACCTATAAAAAGTTGAACTAGCACAGGTTGTGTGATAGATATATTTACAACAATGACCCCCACCCCTAAAAAAAAAAAGAGTAGTTGTTAAGGCTGCTTATGTACAACCAAAAACCTCATGGGATTTGGTTCCTTGGTTTGGAGGTTTAGTGTCATGGTTGCACAGCATATCTTAGTTAATTGGCCTAATAATGTGTTTAGTCTTCCTGTTCTACCTCCTAGTTTGTTTTGAATAGTGCCTGGGGTCTTAAAAGCTTGCAAGCAACCACGGAAGGCACCACAATTGGTCTCTATTTGCCTGGAGCAATAGAGGAAGGAGAGTCAGGAATAGGAGGAGGAAATGGAATGTGCATCTAACTGCCTCCATGAACAACTGCCTCCTTTGCCATGAGGCCAGAAGAACTGGATGGGGCCCAGCTACCACTACTGAACATTTTGACTAAAAATTCCATAGAAGAATTCTGATCAAAAGGGGAAAATGCAGAACAGAATTTCCAAATTCTCATGAACTCCAGACTTCCTGGAGCCATGAAGGTTGGATAAACCCCTGAAACTATTGCTCTGAGATAACCTTTAAATCTGACACCAAAATATCCCCTGAAGTCTTCTTAAAACCAAACAATAATTTAGCTAACTAGTAAAAATGTCTGCCTTGAGCATTATGCTCTTTTAAGAACTATTTATATGGGATCAAAGTGACAACGGTGACTTGAAAAATTAGATAGGAACCTCAGGGGGCAGTCAGTTTGTGTTAATGGGGGAGGAACAACTCAGAAAAGGAGGGTGAGAATGGCCGCACAACTCGAAAAATGTAATCCATGTCACTGAATTGTACACGTAGCAATGGTTGAATTTGTGCCTATTTTGCAGTGTATATTCTCAACAAAATAAAATTAAAAAACAGAACCCAATCTTATTTGATATTCATAAAAAGACTGAGGATAAACATACTGAGAGATCAAAAATACAATGCTCAAATATCACTGCGAAATTCCTGGTCATTGAAATAAAAATATAAAATAGATTTTTAAAAAAATGAAGTAGTTCTATATTATTAATGTGGGAAGTTTTCCAAGGTGTATTGAGTTAAAAAAGCAAATTCAAGTTGCAGAGTGATACACACAATATGATGCCATTTATGTGGGTAGATAAACTGCTTATTTTCTAAGAGCGCATCTTCACGTATGCAAATTAGTAGAAAATGATCTGGAGGAATACACACTGTAACAAATGGTCACCGCTGTAACACCATTGGACGAGGGAAGGAAGGAGGTGAGAGGTGTTGGGCAAAGTTAGTTTAGCCTTATCTGTAATGTTTCCATCCTTTTTTATAAGAATTTATTCCTATATTACTTGCCTAATTAATATTTATTTTTTTAAATTCTTAAGCTGTTGCCCAGTTCACAACGAAGCCAGTTTTTGGCAGAAGTTGCCCTCTAATTCACAGGGATGGGCTCCTGGAAGTCACCCTTGTTTGGGGGCCCCACCACAGCACAGTGATTTCAGTCATGGACATCTGAACCAAAATGTCACTGATCGACAGCCCCTCCCAGGAAGTGGGAGTTTGGACTGGCTTAGGCTCCCGGGAGGAAGCAGATGACACACTCAGAAAGGGCAAGTGAGGAAGAGTTTCATAAAGTAACTACTGACAAAGGTGTCGGTAGTGTTAATGGAATGAACAGGGCAGGGTGAGACATTCTGAGACAGGCAAGAAAGAAAAGTCGCCTTGAAACTTCTAGGCACAAAAGGGCAAAGAGAGGGAGCTGTTACTGGACCTCAGCGAGAGTTAAAGCATAGGTAGAGAAGACAGCAGCCCCCTCCAAACCTCAGCCTAACAGAGGAACAAATACTCTGACCTGGCCAGCCTCCTACCCTCCAATCTCTGGCCAGTACCACCCACAGGCTGGTCCCAACCAGACACCAGCAAGAGCTGGGCTGATGGCGGTTTGAAGAACTCAACCTCCCAGGGCACAGAGCAGACAGAGAAAGGTTGAGAGCAGATGTGGAGGGGGCAGAGAATACCCAGCTCTTCTGGGAACTGACAAGGGGCTGGATTACAGCATCCTAAACTCAGGGACTGTAAGGCAGCCAAAAAAAGAGAACTGGGCAAGAGAGGGTGGCAGCCAAGGGACCACAGGAAGGTCTTCACGGGTTTCCCTCTCGCACTCACAACCCCTTTCTGAGGCCCAGTTGTTTCCACCTGTGTTCTAAGAGGTTCTTTGAAATTGTAATCAATTTATTTTGCTTAAACTGCTTCCAGTTAGTTTTTGTTTCTTGTAACTAAAGCATCTTTACTCAATCACATGGAAGAATAAAAAGGAAAATATTTCAAAGATCCTGCACTGGAGAAGGGAGAATTTGCCTACATGCTTCCTGATCCTGGGCCTAAGTTGTACCCTGTTACTCCCCTAATAAACCCCATAACTGTGAGAAAAAAAAAATATTTCAAAGAATACAAACAATGAGCTTCATACACACATCCAAACTCCCTGAGGGACCGAATTACTGGGCTGAGAGAGGGGAAACACGGTCTGGGGGGACATCTAGCTCGACTGGCATAATATAGTTTATAAAGAAAATGTTCTACATCCTGCTTTGGTGAGTAGTGTCTGGGGTCTTAAAAGCCTTTGAGTAGCCATGTAAGATACTCCACTGGTCCCACCCCATCTGGAGCAAGGGAGAATGAAGAAAACCAAAGACTCAAAGGAAAGATTAGTCCAAAGGACTAATGGACCACAACTACCACGGCCTCCACCAGACGGAGTCCAGCACAACTAGATGGTGCCCGGCTACCACCATCGACTGCTCTAACAGGGTCCCAGACAGAGCTGCGGGAAAATATAGAACAAAATTCTAATTCACAAAAAAAGACCAGACTTACTGGTCTGACAGAGACTTGAAGAAACCTCGAGAGTATGGCCCACAGACACTTTTTTAACTCAGTACTGAAATCACTCCTGAAGTTCACCCTTCAGCCAAAGTTTAGACAGGCACGTAAAATAAAATGAGACTAAATGGACACACCAACCCAGGGGCAAGGACGAGAAGTCAGGCAGGAGGGGACAGGAAAGCTGGTAACGGGAAACCCAAGGTCGAGAAGGATAAAGTGTTGGCATGTCGTGGGGTTGGCAACCAATCTCAAAACAATATGTGTATTAATTGTTTAATGAGTAACTAATTTGCTTGCAAACCTTCATCTAAGGCACAATAAAAAAAAAAAAAACAATGAACTCAGGCCGCAGCTACAATAAATTTCAAAGTTTATAAATGATTCTTAATTCTCTTCTTAAATATTATCTTTCAAGAAAATTAATGTTTCTGTGGACTGGGAAGAACACTTAGCTCTTCTTGTTATTAGTTGCCATCAAAATTTGGAAGCTGATTGCCAGGCCTTTCTTCCTAGTCCATCTTACTCTGAAAGCTCCACTGAAACTTGTTCAGCAACATGGCAACACCCAAGCCTCCACAGACAGGTGGCTATGCTTGAGGTGCCTGACCAGGAATTGAACCAGGTCTCCAGCATGGAAGGCAAGAATCCCACCACTGAACCACCAATGCCTCCAGCTCTCCTGGGGCTGATAGTTTTAAATATGATCCTTTAAGAAGTAGCGACTCTCCTGGAGGGCTTTCCAGTGAATTACTGACTCCATCTGACTGCAACCTAACACAAGGGCGTAGGAACCTACCAATGCACACACCATATTCTTTATCAGAGAGGAAGAGATGAACTTCCTAATGAGAAGATCTCCGTTCCAAGTCCCGCATACAGTAGATGCAACCACAGCAAAAAGAAACAATTGTACGTTCGTCGGAATGAGTAAGATGGTCCTAAGAGGGATGGACAGAGCACACTCCTCACTAGGGAAAGTTCTTGGTGAAGAAGGAAATCAGGACTCCATGAAATAGTCCAGGAGGCACAGTGTTTCCAGGAGAAACTAACAGTAAGAAAACACCTGACATCTGGAGTCCAAAGAATTCAAAGTAGCCAAGGTCAGACAACCATGGATACTTAGGATGAAGGTTCAGTCAAAAGTCTTTCATCTTAAGCATCATATGTTTATATGCTTAAGATCGTACGTTGTAGATATTTGTGAAAAGGAACTTTAGAACAGGAACTACTGTTATTAGCTGCCATAGAGTCAGCCCCTGACTCATGGCGACCTATGTGTTCAGAGTAGAATTGCTCCATAGGGTTTTCAAGGCTGTGAACTTTCAGAAGCAGATCGCCAGACCTGTCTTCTGAGGCGCCTCTGGGAAGGTTGGAACTGCCCACTTTTCGGAGGCATAGTCAAGCGGTTACCCCTTTGCGCCACACAGGGACACCAAACAGGAAGTAGTTTAATATATTTAGTACAAAACACAGTATCTTAACTGCACCTAGTGATACTGTAAAATCCACGGAGCCCATCTAATAAATATTTGTATCATTACTAACAATATCTTTGCTGCCATCTATAGCAATAAATGGAGAGCTGTGACCTTTAAAAAAAACTACCAACAATAGGAATGAATTATCAAGCTACAATAATGAAAATAATGCTGCACGTGCAAGAGAGATCAGTGGAACAGAACGGACAGGGTGGGGACAGACTAGACATAGGAACCTACCAATGATAAAGCAAGCACAAATCTATGATAGAATATGAGTATTCAACAGCATGGAGAAAACTGGTTATTTGTGTGTGGATGATGCCCGAATTAGAGCCTCATCTCATAGATGCTCCAAAAAGAATTCCTTATGACCAGCATTCTAATGAGAATTCCATTCAAGCAGCAGCTTTCAAGTGTCTTACCTGCAGAAACACTTTACATTGCAACCTATATTACACACACCTCTCTAAAACAAGTTACCTTAACTACATGCAATGCACTAATACTTTCTATATTACTTTTTCATCTTTAAAAATATGGTGGTTGCAACTCACTTGATTTCACAATGCTCTGACAAATGACAACCAGTTATTACATAAGTATAAAAAGATATTAAACTACTAGAACCAAATACGAGGCATATTTGTATTTATAAAGGGGTACTTTTTTTTTACTGTACTTTAGGTGAAGGTTTACAGAACAAATAGTTTCTCATTAAAGTCAGTACACATATGGTTAACCCCACGACATGTCAACCCTCTCCCTTCCTGATACTTTTTTTTTTTTTTGGTGAAAGTATACATAGCCAAAGAGACACCATTTCAAAAATTTCTACACGCACAGTTCAGTGATATCAATTACGTTCTTCCAGCTGTGCCGCCATTCTCACTTTAGATGAAGGTTTACAGAGCAAAACAGTTTCTCATTAAACAGTTAGTACTCGTGTTGCCCTATGACAATGGTTAACAACCCCACTACCTGTCAACACTGTCCTTACTCAACCTGTCCCCTTCTGCCTTCTAGTCCTTGTCCCTGGACTGCTATGCCTCATCAGTCTCATTTTGTTTTATGGGGCTGTCCAGTCCCTGGCTGAACGGTGAACCTTGGAAGTGACTTCACCACTGAGCTAAAAGGGTGTCTGGGGCCATACTCTTGGGGTTTCTCCAGTCTCTTTCAGGCCAGTAAATCTGGTATTTTTTGTGTGTGTGTTAGAATTTTGTTCTACATCCTTCTCCAGCTCTGTCCAGGACCCTCTGTTGTGATCCTGGTGAGAGCAGTCAGTGGTGGTAGCCGGGCACCATCTAGCTGTACTGGACTCAGTCTGGTGGAGGTCATGGTAGCTGTGGTCCATTAGTCCTTTGAAGTAATCTTTTCCTTGTATCCTGCTCTCTTCATTCTCCCTTTTTCCCAAAGGGGCGAGACCAGTGGAGTATCTTAGATGGCCGCTCACAGGCTTTTAAGACCCCCTGATGCCACACACGAAGATAGAATGCAGAACATTGTCTTTATAAACTATGTCATGCCAATGGAGTTAGATGTTCCCCGAGACCATGGTCCCCACAGCCCTCTGACCAGCAATTCAGTCCCTCAGGGAGTTTGGATTTGTCTATGGAGCTCCCATGACCTTTCCTTGTACCAGTTGTGCTAGTTTCCCCAGTATTTTGTACTGTCTCATCCTTCACCAAAGATACCACTTACCTATTGCCTATTTAGTATTCCCCCCCACACCCTTCCCATCCCTTGTAACCAACAATGATTGTTCCTTTTTGTGTGTAAACTTTTTCATGAGTTTTTACAGTAGAGGTTTTATACAATATTTGTCCTTTTGTGATTGACTTATTTCACTCAGCATAAATGTCCTCCAGTTTCATCCATGTTATGAGATGCTTCACAGATTCGTCATTGTTCTTTATCACTGTGTAGTACTCCATTGTGTGTACGTATCATAGTTTGTTTACCCATTCATCTGTTGATGGGCATCTAGGTTGTTTTCCATCTTTCTGCTATTATGAACAATGCTGCCATGAACATGGGTGTGCATTTATGTCTATTCGAGTGACGGCTCTTATTTCTCTAGGATATATTCCTAGGAGTGGGATTGCTGGATCGTATGGTGTATCTATTTCTAGGTTTCTAAGGAAGCACCATATCGTTTTCCAAAATGGATGTATCATTTTACATTCCCACCAGCAGTGCATAAGAGTTCCAATCTCCCCGCAGTCTCTCCAACATTTGTTATTTCCAGTGTTTTTGTTTCATGCCAGTAACACCAGGGTAAGATGGTATCTCATTGTGGTTTTAATTTGCATTTCTCTAATGGCTAGTGATCGCGAGCATTTCCTCATGTGTCTGTTGGCCGCTTGAATGTCTTCTTTGGTGAAGTGTCTGTTCACTTCCTTTGCCCATTTTTTACTAGGATTATTTGTCTTTTTGTTGTAGAGGTATTGGATTTTCTTGTAGATTATGGAGATTAGACCTTTGTCTGACTTGTACTGTTCAAAATTTTTTTCCCAGTCTGTAGGTTCTCTTTTTGCTCTTTTGGTGAAGTCTTTTGAAGAGCATAGGTGTTCGATTTTTAGACGATCCCAGTTATCTAGCTTATCTTCTGGGGTTTGTGTGTTGATGGTTATGTTTTGTATCCTGTTAATGCCATGTATTAGGGCCTGTAGTGTTGGTCCTATTTTTTCTTCTATGAACTTTATAGTTTTTGGCTTTATATTTTGATCTTTGATCCATTTTGAATTAGTTTTTGTATATGGTGTGAGGTACGGGTCCTGTTTCATTTTTTTGCAGATGGATATCCAGTTTTGCCAGCACCATTTGTTAAAAAGACCGTCTTTTCCCCATTTGATGGACTTTGGGCCCTTGTCAAAGATCAGGTGACTGTAGGTGGATGGATCTACGTCTGGGTTCTCAATTCTGTTCCATTGGTCAATGTATCTGTCGTTGTACCAGTACCAGGTTGTTTAGACTACCGTAGTTGTATAGTAGGTTCTGAGGTCAGGTAGTGTGAGTCCTCCTACTTTATTCTTCTTCTTCAATAGTGCTTTACTTACTCGGGGCTTCTTCCCTTTCTATATAAAGTTAATGAGTAGTTTTTCCATCTCTTTGAATAATGCTGTTGGTATTTGAATCGTGATTGCATTGTATTTGTAAATTGCTTTGGGTAGAATTGTCATTTTCACAATGTTGAGTCTACCTATCCATGAGCATGGGATGTTTTTCCATTTATGTAGATCCCTTTAGGTTTCTTGCGGTAGTGTTTTGTAGTTTTCTTTGTACAGGTCTTTTACATCCCTGGTCAGATTTATTCCTAAGTATTTTATTTTTTTAGGGCTACTATAAATGGTATTGTTTTCCTGATTTCCTTTTCGTCGTTCTCCTTATTGTTGTATAGGAATCCAACTGATTTTTGTATGTTTATCTTGTATCCTGCTACTCTGCTGAATCTTTCTATTAGTTCCAGTAGATTTCTCGTATAGTATCATATCATCTGCAGACAGGGACAATTTAACTTCTTCATTACCAATTTGGATGCTCTTTACTTCTTTTTCTTGCCTTATTGCTCTAGCTAGAACTTCCAGCACAATGTAAAATAGGATAGGTGATAAAGGGCATCCTTGTCTTGTTCCTGTTTTCAGAGGTAATGTTTTCAGCCTCTCTCCATTAAGCACAATGTTGGCTGTTGGTTTTGCATAGATGCCCTTTATTATGTTGAGAAATTTCCCTTCTATACATATTTTATTGAGAGTGTTTATCAGGAATGGGTGTTGGACTATGTTGAATGCCTTTTCTGCGTCAATTGAGATGATCATGTGATTCTTTTCTTTCCTTTTATGTGGTGGATTACGTTGATTGATTTTCTAATGTTAAACCATCCTTGCATACGTGGTATGAATCCTACTTAGTCACGGTGTATTATTTTTTTGATATGATGCTGAATTCTATTGGCTAGAATTTTGTTGAGAATTTTTGCATCTATATTCATGAGCGATACTGGTCTGTAATTTTTTTTGTGCGTGTGGTGTCTTTGCCTGGTTTTGCTATCAGGGTTATGCTGGCTTCATAGAATGAATTTGGAAGTGTTGCTTCCTTTTCTATGTTCTGAAATAGTTTGAGTACTACTGGTACAAGTTCTTCTCTGAATGTTTTGTAGAATTCTCTAGTGAAGCCATCTGGGCCAGGGCTTTTTTTTGTTGGGAGTTTTTTATTACTAAAGGGGGACTTTTTTATGCTTAAAAACAAGGAAACCATAAAGGAAAATAGTATCTTGAAAACAAGGAAAAGGCAAGCTGGGGAAAATATTTGCAGTAATGATTGGCCAAGGATGAGTAGCTTTAATATATAAAGAACCTTTACAGGTAAATAAGACAAAATTCTTTTAAGCATGGACATTACCTGAACCCACAATAAACTAAAGAAATACAAATAGCAATGAACATGAATTTCACCAATATTATGTGGATAAGAATATGGTGAAATGGAAACACAAACATTGCGTGGGACTGAAAATTGATACCTTTCTGGAAAGGGATTTAGGCAATATTTCTTGAGTCTTAAGAGAATATTCATGTTGTTTTACTCGGTAATAATACTCCTAGGAATGTCTCATAATGATAAAATTTTTTTAAAAAATACAAAATGTGTTAGGAATATTCACGATAGCATTACTTACAACAAATTATAATAGAAGAACAGGTTGAAGTATAACATTGGGTGGAATATTAAGAACCACAAACATTATTTCAAAGGATAGTTAACAATATGATATGTGAAAAAGGGGATAAAGTTGATGTTTTATGATTACAATCTCATAAGTGTGTACACTCATGCAAAGAGAAAAAGAAATGGGATATGTCAAAACATTATAAATGGTTCTCTCTGTTTTGTGATTTTACTTTCCTTCTTTATACGTTTGGAATATTTTCCAAAATTTCTTCAATAAACATGTCATTACTCTGAAAACAAGGGATTTAAAAAATACATTTAAAGAAAAGGGAGAAGAATTTATTAAGTTCACTTTCTCACTTTTGAAAAAAGGGACTGTGTCGACCGATAAGGCTCTGTCTGAATTTCTTTTAAAATACCAGCATAAAAAGGACTTTCCTTTAGAACTTCCGCCCTATTCTCCCTTCCTGTCTTAGTCATCTAGTGCTGCTACAACAGAAATACCACAAGTGGATGGTTTTAATGAAGAGCAGTTTATTCCCTCATAGTCAAAGTAGGCTAAAAGTCCAAATTCAAGGTGTCAGCTTCAGGGGAAGGCTTTCTCTCTCTTGGCCTTCTCATCAGTGTTCCCCCAGACTAGGAGCTTCTCGGCGCAGGGACACTGGTCCAAAGGACGTGCTCTGCTCCCAGCACTGCTTTCTTGATGGTATAAGGTCCCCCTCTCTCTGCTCACTTCTGTCTTTTATATCTCAAGAGAGTGCCTCAGGACACAATCCAGTCTTGTAGATCAGGTCCTGCCTTACTAACACAACTGCCACCCATCCTCCCTCATTAACATCATAGTGGCAGGTTTACAACATACAGGGAAATCACACAGTACCAGGAATCATGCCCTAGCCAAACTGACACACACATTTTTGGGGGGACATAATTCAAACCATGACACTTCCCATAGTTGAAAAATGTCTCACATTTAATTGATCTGAAAATAATTCCTTAGCTAAGTGCTGCACTTTGGTGCTCAAAATGTTCCCTCGGATACTGTTCCATTTCTTTCTTGCAGCATTCTGGAGACAAATAGCACCATTACTACTCTCCTGTCACACACAGGATGGATGAAATTAAGTAGATTTATCACTGCGGTGTGGACCCACAGTTCGAGCTCAAGATTCTGCCCACAACTGAGTTGTATTCATGTTTGCCCCCCTGCTGACATTACCCCTTTCATCTCCTGTACCTGATTCTATGACAAAAAGCAACAATTAAAAAACTTCACTAGTGTTCATCAAAAGACTTCACCAAAAAAATGAAAAGACAAGCTACCAACTGCGAGAATATCTTTGGAAACTAAATATCCAACAAGAATCTCATAACCAAAATATATATAAAACTTTGACAACTTAACAATAAAAACACAAATAAACCAATCATAAAAGGGGCAAAGGACTTGAATAGACATTTCACCAAGAGGGCATTCAACTGGCCACCAAACACAGGACCAAAAAACAAAAAAAGACTAGCTGCTGAGGCTGCTTATTTACAACCAAACACCTCATAGGATTTGGTTCCTTGGTTTGGAGGTGCAGAGTCATAGTTTCATGGAACATCCCAGTTAATTGGCCTAATAACAAGTTTAATGCTTCTGTTCTACCTCCTAGTTTGTTGAGCCATGCTTGGGGTCTTAAGAGCTTGCAAGTGCTCATCCGAGGCACAACAATTGGTCTCTATTCACCTGGAGCAGCAGAGGAAGAAGAGTTAGGAATAGGAGGATATGGAATGTATGGCTAATTACCTCCATGAACAACCGACTCCTGTGCCATGAGACCAGAAGAACTGGATGGTGCTCGGCTACCATTACTGAACATTTTGATCAAAGATTCATAGAAGTATTCTGATCAAAAGGGGGAAAAAACAAAGCAGAATTTCATTCTCATGGACTCTAGACTTTCTGAAGCCATGAATGTTGGATGAACCACTGAAACTCTCTCCCTGAGATAATCTTTAAATCTTAAAACAAATAATCCCCTGAAGTCTTAAAACTGAACAATAGCTTAACTAGTAAAATATGTCTTCCTTGAGCAGTATACTCTTTTAAGAACTATCTATATGGTATCAAACTGTGACTTCAAAGATCATATAGGAATCTTAGGAGGAGTGAATTTATGTTAACAGAGAAGGAACAACTCAGAAAAGGAGGGTGAGAATGGTTGCACAACTCAAAGAATGTAATTGATGTCACTAAATGGTACAGTAGAAATGGTTGAATTAGTGTTTTGTTGTATATATTCTCAACAACAACAAAATATATTTAAAAAAAGACTTTGCAGGCAAAGAATAATTAATGAAGCCAATGTGTAGCTGAAAATATTGTTTCTTAGGTGGTGCCCATGGTCACCAGCAAGCTAATCATTAGGAGACCGCAACCTATCCAATAGTCTTAGGTGGATATCTGAGGAGCTCTGAAACAATTTCCAATCACAGTAACTGCCCTGTTAACAACAGGAGAACTGTCAGTATGAAGTTAGAGGACCTATAGCAACACAGGCTGCAGGGAAGCCAAGAATTCCAACCCCTTCTGTCCATCATGCTAGCTAGTAAAATTATCCAATTAATTTCTCTTACTCCAATTCCACATTCTGGTTCAAAAACAAAACAATTCTCCAATTATAAAACAGGTTTACTGTATGACTTTCCTGTGTAGAAAGAAGATACGTCACCACCCAATATGAACACTTACTCCACTTGAGGCATATTTCTCTTTGTAAACACACTGTGTACATATCAATTTCTCTTGTAAGCCTGGTTAATGATTCAACTATATGAAACTGCTTTAGCTCTAGGGACAAGGACAAAATTAAGTTCCTGAACCTGAGAAGCTTTGGCCCAGCTTTGGAACATCATAACCACACAAAACTTCAGGGTCAGCTAGGGTAGCAACTTCAGGGTCAGCTAGGGTAGCTGCCAAGTTGTCCCTCATTCGAGTGATTGCATGTGCCAGGCAACTATGCTTCCACTCTGCCCCACCAGCCTGAAGAATCTAACTAGAACAAATTAAACTACAACAGGGCCAAGGGCAAGTCTATCATAAAATGCATTCATGCTACTTATTTCCGTTAGAAAATGCTTTTTAAACTTTAGCATCCAAATAGTATCATATTTCCTCCCCCTTTTAACAGTGAGCCATTATTACCTAGAAATAACAGAGCAGGCAATTTCCAAAGTAGTGCTTTTCAACTTTTGGGTTTTTCACTTGACATTCCTCAGCTCCTGAAGTCCTATGTAACTTCATTTTGCACTGCCACGTACACACTAGTGGCGCAGTGGTTAAAGTGATGGATCAACTGCTGACCTAAAGGTTGATGGTTCTAAACCACCAGCAGCTCCACAGAAGAAAGATGTGGGAGTCTGCCTCTAGAGATGTACACCCTTGGAAACCCTATGGGGTCACTATGAGTCAGAATCGACTCCACGGCAGTGGGTACGTACACACTGATTTATTGCTGTTCTTCTCCGAGATATTTTTGTATTAAAAATTATCCACATATATGTAAAATCCATCACCTTGTTCTCTCATACCAAGTCAGTCAGACTATAGAGTGAGCACCACCCATCCTGTCCACTCTCCCAGTGTCCTCAGTCTGAATGACCCCTGCTCACCTGGTCACACTCCTGAGTTCGCATTCTACTAGTTTTGTGTTCCAGTGTACAATCTTGACCCATAATGGGTCAGCATGAACAACAGCACTGAGGTACCAGAGAAGTCATGACCACTATACTAGATTAAAAGCAAATGTTATGCCTGAGTTGCTGTCATGGATTGAATTACGTCCCCCCAAAAACGTGTGTATCAATTTGGCTGGGCCATGATTCCCAGTACTGTGTGGTTGCCTTCAATTTTGTGATTGTAATTTTATGTTAAAGAGGATTCAGGTGGGATTGTAACACACTTACAAAGGTCACATCCCTGATCCAATGTAAAGGGAGTTTCCCTGGGGTGTGGCCTGCATCACCTTTTGTCTTACAAGAGATAAAAGGGAAGCAAGCAGAGGTGGGGACCTCATACCACCAAGAAAGCAGTGCCAGGAGCAGAGCGCATCCTTTGGACCCGGGGTCCCTGTGCGGAGAAGCTCCTGGTTCAGAGGAAGACTGATGAGAAGGCCGACAGAGAGAGAAAGCCTTCCCCTGGAGAGGACGTCCTGAGTTTGGACTTTTAGCCTACTTTACTGTGAAGAAATAGACTTCTCTTTGCTAAAGCCATCCACTTGTGGTATTTCTGTTACAGCAGCACTAGATGACTAGGACAGTTGCCTTCAAAAAAAGGAACAACAAATGGTCATATGAAGGGATAGGACTGACCAATAATGCTACCAGTTACAGCTGAAAGAAACCACAACCGAAGTATGTCATAATTGAAGCTTACAGAAAAACAAATGTCATTTCCTCCTACCTCACATCCACCCGTTCTTGGCGTCCCTTGGGGTTTCTCCTCTCCTACTCCACTGCTGAAGTGCCAGGCTGAGACGCTTCCCTCTATTTCCATTCACTCCCTTGGGAATGTAAAGCCATCTTGTAGCTTTAATGTCACACAAATCAATGCCAAACCTCTCTATCCTGACCTCTCCCCCTTGTCCACTGTGTTCCAGGTTTCCCCTCCCAAACCTCCACCCACAGCACCGTCCAGGTGCTCTGACAAAAACACACTTGGAAGTCCTGCCTGCCTGTCTTTTTCCTATACCTCACATACAGTCTGGCAGGAAATCCCATTGGCTCTAACTTCTAAACAATCCCAGAAAGAAACCAACCAATTCTCACCAACTCCATTACTACCACCCTGGCCTAAATCACAACATCTCTCACTTGGATTACTGCCTGTTCTGCTTGTCCTTCCCTCAGCAGTTGGGAGTGATGCTTCAAAACCAGATCATGTCACTCCTCTGTTCAACCACTGCAACTGCCACCGATTCCACTCACAGCGTAAGCCCACAAGGCCCCATGCAACCTGGCTGCTCACAACCTCTGATCTGCTCTCCTGATACAATTTTCCCCTCCTCAACTTCCCAGTTGCACTGACCACCTTGCTGTTTCTTGGATACGCCGGGCACAGGCTGGTTTTCAGGCATTTGTTTAGGCTGCTGCTTCTGCCTAGAGCACTCTTCCCCAGACAGTCACGTAGCTAATTTCCTCACCTACTCCTAGTCTTATGTCCAAATCTCTCGTACTCAGTAAGACCTACCCTGATTATACATTTCATTCTGCAATCTGCACTCCCCTACACCAACTCCCAACCCCCTTACTCCACTTTTTCCCCCAACAGTTACCACCTTCTAACTTTCTACAGTGAAACCTGTGACAGCCAGAACTCCACAAGATTGTCTTGCTTTTCTGGGTCTCACAAGTTTCCGGCCTCTGACAGGGTGCAGTCTTAACACTTTTCTGTCGCTCTCTATTAGTGGAAATATGAGTTTTCCTTCTCTGACAGGTTTCTGCCTTACGCAGGTTCCAGCTTGCACAGGCTTTACCGTGTGTAGAATTTACCCATTACATGTTGTATATATTGTCCATATCCCCTGGGAGAATGTTAGCTCAAAGGCAGGGATCTTTCTTTGCTGTTGTTCAGAGATGTTTACCAAGCAACTAAAATAATCCCTGGCATAATATTTGTTACTTTAAATATCTGTTATATCTGTTAAATGATCAGTATCTGCTACATGAATGCATACAGATCATTAAATATTTGTTAATCAATAAATATTAAGTGAATGAATCCAGAAGGTTGGGAATCAACCTCTCTAGGAATTATGCTCTAACCACCTTACAGAACACCAACTCACCTCATGCTCCCACCTCCAAGATTCCATTTCAGACCCTCTGACACCTCTGCGCTAAAGCTTCACAACACCCCAACCTAAAGCCTTGACATCTACTCACATACCTGACATCTTCTAATATACTCATCCATACCCAAATTTACAAATTTTCAAATTAATCTCAAACATCGTCATCTATTTAGTATTCTTGCCAAAAACACTTAACCTGAATCTAATCATATGGAAACAATCAGACAAATCCAGACTGCAGGACACTCTGCAAGACACTCTATGTAGACTTATTATTTAATTATCAAAATCATGAAAGAAAAACACAAAGATGAGGGGAAATGCTGGAGATTAACACAGGTTAAAGCGCTGTGACAACCAAACATGTTTGATCCTTGATTTGATTATGGAGCTTTGAAATTTTTCAAAATAAAAATTTAGGAAAAGAATGAATCATAAGATAAAAAACAAAAAGCTCCCCGGCCACATACACACAAAACTTTGGCAACAAAATACCTTGAAGTTAGAAAATTACTTTTAATAAAGCCTCTGGATTTCACTCGACTTTTCTAAACCAAAAAACACTTAGTAAGTAATTACTTTGTATTTGTCATCATTTGCTTCTTTAAGTCTGGTCAGATGTAAGTGAACTGACTCAGAGCTCAGGTGTCAGCTGACCACAAGACAAGACCCAGCAGATTAGCACATGCCTCCTCCTTCCTGTCACTACAGCCTGGGGTTGCAGAGTCACAATTCAGCCAAGTGGGCCTGCATCAAGGAGGAACAACTAGCTTTCACCAGACACAAAATTCTAGGTTATCCTAAGGTCATCAACAAGCCTTGAAAGCATGTATCTAGATAAATCACTTTTTAGAAACCCTCATAACACAATCCCAAAAATGTCGCTGTATTCCTCTACATATACCACAGGACAAGGACAATCACTGGGTCAAGATGAGTATTTATTCACTTTACAAAGATAATGATATTAAATTGCCATAAACAGCTCCATTTATAGACAAATATAACTGTACATTATACCAGTAGCTGGCTCAAATTTGCTTTCCCGGATGCTTCTACGGCTCCAGCCCTTAGTTGAGCACAGAAATCTCTGTTCTGCCACTGATGTTAAAAACTCCCTAAAAGATAACGGTTTTGTGTTTTACATATTCACAGATGGGGTGGGGGGAGGGAACCCATCTACCCAGCCCTTCCTAGAGTTGAGCTGCCATCTGCATGTCCCCTAGTGAGCATTAAATACTGGTTCATTTGAAAAAAAAAAGAAAATTTACTGATAATTTGAAAAGACTTTAGTAGCACACCAAAATACTTGTTTATACACATAAAAAATCTTGAGTCAAATTTATTATTTTAAAGGTAAACAGATACCCTAACACTGCCAAGAGTGGGTAATGAAAAGGAAGGAAAACATTAAATTACTAAATTACAAAAATATTTTCTTTGGAAAAAAATTCTAAGAAGATTATCATTAATATCTAAAACTAAAGAGAAAAAATAAAGAATTGTTCTTTGATCCATTAGTATTTTAAATAAAAATGAAAACCTCTTCAAAAGCAGCTATAACTGAATTTTTTTTAAAAATTGCAGGTAATGTGCACTTCTAATCTATATACACTGATAAGTCTTTACCGGCAATTCGCAGTCAAGAAAAATTCTTAATATGGCTAATTCTTTAGTTTTTTAATTACCATAATTTTTTTGTTGTTGTTTTAAAAAAATATTTCACATGACAGTTTAAAAAATAAGTGGCTTACTGGGGAAGTTCTCCAAATATTCAATCTGACTCAAGTCAGATTACCACAGTTAATAGACAAGCTAGGGATAAA
The DNA here is from genome assembly GCA_030035585.1 of Dugong dugon. Lineage (NCBI taxonomy): Eukaryota > Metazoa > Chordata > Mammalia > Sirenia > Dugongidae > Dugong > Dugong dugon. Next base: position 70,812,266 of record CM057473.1, read on the forward strand.
CTGGGTTTTTTTTTTTCCAATCACAGTTATTTTTCACTCTAGTTTTTTTAGTTATCCCATTTTATGAAAATGTACCAAATTAAAAAAAAATTTTTCTTACTAGTGCTGTATCACATCTGGATTTGATGAAAGACACCAACCTGAGATAAGAGCTGACTCCTTCACAACAGTCCAGTTCTTGAACCCCACAGGAAATTTCTTTGATCTTCACTATGTCAATTCTTGATACAACCAATCATATACCAGGATATTATATTATAAAAATATACCATATATTGGACACTCATGTCAGTACATTGCAGAAAATGTGTCTATTTACTGTGTAAAGTTTATTAACATTTGAACGAAACACTCTTATTTACACAGTTAAGTCTGGGGTGGTCAGGACAGCAAAGTGGCATGGGAACCACCATTACAGGTTTGGAAATGTGCAACGGTTCTTGGCATCCTGTCACAGAGACAACCCTTCCCAGAAGAAGGTGGCAGCATTGGACAAGGTGAGCCAGAGTTTATACAGTTAGACTGGCTTCTTTTTCTGTCTTCTTTTTCTGTCTTCATTCTTCCTCACTTGCATTTTCAGAATCTAAATCGGAATCTCCATTTAATTCTTTTTCACTGGTCACATCTCTGTCCTCACCATTTTCCTCATCTTTTTCTTCAGCATCTTCCTCTTCATGCTCTTCATCAACATCTTCATCTTTATCACTTTCTTTCTCTTCCTCATCTTCATCCCAATTATCCTGGTAGAAATATTAAGGAAAGGAAAGTATTCATGAAGGCATCTTTCTTACAGAGGATGGGGATATAAAGACAGATTTTTGAACCAGGAAGAAAATTACTCAATTACTCACATCAGATTCCTTATCTGCTATTTCATCATCAGACTCCTCTTCAGAAGATTCTGTAAGGATGGAAAACAACACAGCCTTAATTTTGTGAACAAAGAAAGCAGAGGGTGCAGCCCTAAAAATTAAACAGAAGCAGACTCCTGAATTTTAGAAATATCATTTCCAGATATCAACAATCTAAGTAACATTAAGCTAATATTTTTATCTGCATAAAATCACATTTATTATATTAATTCTTCAAGATCTTATTGAGAGGGACTAAGCACCAAAACTCTTTAAAAAAAAAAAAAACCTCACTACAAAAACTCAGCCATTTCTGGGCCACCATACAGACCCAGCTGATGAAGAAAAAAATCTACGGAAAAATGCTGGCTTATAAAACGTAGAAGAAATAAGACTTGGCATCAATTTTTAACCCATAACGAAAGTACTGACTGTAGAAGATCAGCAGTTGGTACTGAAACTGTCAGATAAGTAGCTATGGGAAACAAAACATTCAAATAATACAGCAAGGTTACTTTCTGTGCACTAGGACAGAAATGTTCTACAGCGAGAGAAAAAGTCTGTCACCAATCCCAGCACCATAAATGGAGGAACAAGCAGAATGTGGCTCTTAGTGTGATGCAATATGAAAACGTAACAGCACTGATGCTTTTTTCCTTAAATGCTCAACTTAAAATCTAATCAAGCCATTAGACCTGATTTCCAGTTTAAAGAAACAAAAGGACACCAAGAGGAAGTAACTGGACAAACCCATAAGGTGGGGGTAGTGGATAGAACAAGCTGTCCAGTCTCTTCAGCAAGTCCGAGTCATGAAAAAAGGGGCTTTTTCAAGACTTTAGAGAGACCTAAGCGATACAGCAACCAAATTCAATACTATGGACCGAGACTGGATCCTAGTTTGGACAAACTAGCTTTAAAGAACATTCAGGGATAACTGGGGAAGCTGAAGCTGGCCTGGGCGCTGGATGAAATTAAGGAATTAATCTGTTAGGCGTGTTAATGTTCTCTATGTAGAATACTGTTCCTAATTTTTAAGAGACAGGATATATAGTGAATTACTCAAGGGTGAAATATCAGTGTCTTTTAAAATATAGCAAGCACCTGTGTCCCTGGCACCCACCTTTATCAGGTCTTAACATTCTTCCCATATTTACTTTTTCTTAATAAATCATTACATACAGATGAACCCCTCTTCTATGCATATCTCTCTAAGCCCATTTCCCCAAAAGAAAGCACCAAGCTTAATTTATCCCACATTTACTGTTAAACAATTGTAATCTGTATCTTTGAATTACATACACTTTGTTTTGTACATTTTCAAACTAGTTACTCAAACTTTTTAGTTTTAGAACCACTATACACGCTTAAAAAACTGAGGGCCCCAAAGAGCTTCCATTTATGTGGATAAATCTATCGATATTTATCGCATTAAAAATTAAAACTGAAGTTTTTAAGATTTTTTTCAAAATTAAATAATATTGTTTACAAGTAACAATACCAATCTGCTAACATAAGGGACATATTTTAATAAAAAATATTTTATAAAACAAAAAAAATTTTGCTGAAAGAGCAGCACTGCTTTATAGCTCTGCAAGCTTAAGTGTCTGATGTTAATTAGCTGGAAAAGGGAGGATGCCATGGAAGGGGCTCAGGGACCACAGGTCCTCAGATACACTCTGAGAACTCTTCAGGGAACACTTCGAAGTACCCCATGAAAGAAACGATATTCACATTTTTACCTTTTCTTAATACTACTAATTGCCTCTCTAAAAAGAAAGTACACATATATCCAGAAGCAGCAGGATTTCCCAGTTCTCCAAACCTTGCCAACATCTAAGTATTTTCATTGTCTTTTGTGTTTATCAAGAGTATGAAATATTATGTCACTGAGGTTGTAATTTGCATTTCCTTAGAGTGGTCATCATTATATATTTATCAGTCACTTGAGTTTCCTCCCCTGAGAAATCACTTATCTATCCTTTGCTCATTTTATTGTTACTTTTCTCTACTAATAACTTTCCTTTAACACACTCAGGTGCTAATAGAGATAGTGATGTGCAATGTAATAGATAATTTTTTTTCATATGAATTATCAGTTGTTCTAGCATTTACTGACGAGGCCAGTGTTCCCTCAATGGCATAAAACAGGCCTTCAATGTCAATACACCAAAACTTGCACAGAGATTCATGGGTTTTCAGGAATATCTGGTCTAATTGATTTGTCTGTTCTTGCACTTGAGCTTTCTAAGACTTGGCATCCGGTAGAGCAAGTTTCCCCACACTGTTCATCTAAATCACAGCTATTCTGGGTCCTCTGTGCTCTCAAAACAAACAAAATATTCAATTTATAAAATAATCTGGGGATAACTGGCAACTTTACAGTATGGAAACTTCATTTTGTGATTACTGGCCTATCAATAAACTTATTCAAGTGTTGCTTTATGTTCTTCAATTATGTTTTACAATTTTCCCTATACAGGTTTTGTTTCATTTTCTTAGATATATTCCTAGGAACCTCAGCTTTGATTGCTACTGTAAATAAGACCTTTTTCCCTAATAAATTTTCTGACTAGTTATTTCTTGCTGCTGTTGTTGTGTGCCATTGAGTCAATAGCAACCCTGACAGGAGAACTGCCCCATAGGTTTTCCTAAGCTGCAATCTTTACAGGAGTAGATCAGCAGGTCTCTCCTCCCATGGAGCCGCTGGTGGGTTTGAACCGCTCACCTTTTGGTTAACAGCCAAGTGCTTAACCATTGCTCCACCAGGGCACCTTGACTAGTTACTACTGGGATATAATTAAGCTACTGATTTCTTTTTGTTGCTCTTGGTATCCAAGAAAACTTGCTGACTTGGATAACTCTATTAGATGTAACTATAGATTCTCCTGTATTTTTATGTGCACAAGTATAATACCTGCAAAATTCAATGTTCTAAAACTCCTTTCTTTCACATAGCATTAAAGAAGGTATCCAGTACAATAAGGAATGGAAGCAATAAAAAGTACAGTATTGTCTTGTTACTGACTTCAGTAAGACTGCTTCTAAAGCTTTATAATGTCTGATAAAGGTTTATTAAATTAAGAAAATTCCCATAAACTCGTAGGTTGCTTAGATTATTTGTGATGAAGACCAAATGTTACTGAATTCTTTTTTTTGTATCTACTAACATAACAGTGTTCCCTGTTAACCTACTAAACTATATAATGGGTTCCTGATGCTAAATCATCTTATAATCTTTAGATACATCCTACTTGGAATGCTGGATTGTTTTATTTATTCACTGCTAGATTTAAGATGTTTGAGGATGACCTAAAATGTTCTTGACTGTCCTTGTCTGGTTTTGTTAACAAGGTTATATTTGACTCATAAAACGTCTAATTATTTGTATACAACAAAGATGATTTATTCTCTGAAGGCTCAATCAAATTCAATGATAAAACCTCCAGGCCTGGTAGTGTTTCTCCAGAGAAGTTTTAGATTGTATCAGTTTTCAAGCTATTGGTTTATTCAGGTTTCCCATTTCTTCTCTTTTCTAAGTCAATTTTGATAATTAAGGTTTCCTAAGAAATTATCTACCATATCTAGTTTTTTTAATGGATTTGCAAAAAGCCTCTTCACAATGTTCTATCTAAATCTCCTCTGTACCCAATGCTTTTTGATACTGTATTATATTTGTGCCTTCTCTTTTTATTTGATCACAAATTTTTGCCAATTCTGGCCACAAGTTTGTCTATTTAATTAGAGGTATGCCGAAGTATAATCTTAAACTCACATTGAAATTTTTACAAAATGAAGAAAACAGAACTGAGTGAATGTGAAAAACTCAATGTTCTAATTCTAGACCCAACCCTTACCTTCTTCATACACCAATTTTGCCTTCTGTCCAGGACAAGTCATTCCTTTTGTTTTTTCTGATGCTGTAACCTGAAAGATGATAAAATCCAATCATGAAGTACAGTATGCAAATTTATCCCAAGCATCACAACCACCACCAAACTCAACCTCCACCACTGTAATGGATGACCTTAATACATAATGTGGACCAAACACAGGACAAAAAAAAAAAAAACTTCAAATACGAGAATTTCTCTGTAACAGTCAGGAAACCCTTTGAAGTGATTACAATTCCTTTCTGTACCAAAATTTAACTATATAAATACCTTGTAACTTGTTTTTCAAGGAGCCCTGATGGTGCAGTGTTTAAAGTGCTCAGCTACTAACCGAAAGGTTGGGAGTTTGAACTCACTAGTCGCTCCACAGGAGAAAGATGTGGCAGTCTGCTTCCATAAGATTACAGCCTTGGAAACCCTATGGGGCAGTTCCACCCTGTCCTATAGGGTTGCTAAGAGTCGGAATCGACTCGACTGCAGTGGGTTTGGTTTGGGTTTTAACTTGTTTTTCACCGTAACTTAACCAATCCTAACTGTATTACAGCTGAAACACAGTGTGTTCAGAACCTCTGAATAAAAGGTAAAATAGGCACAGCTAAGTCTTCTCACTGTCAAATACATAACATCTCCAAGGTAAAGAATAAATCTGAAACAGGAAGCTCTGAAAGTCCAGGTAAAAGGCCCTTATTCCTCTCTCCATTCCTATCACATACAAAAGTTTTAGCACAAAACAATTTGATTATTCACTCACTTGTGTGATCAGAAGGATGAGTTTTCCATGAAGGTGGGAGAGTTTCTGGAAAGTTCGGACTCTGCTGTCCAGTAACTGGTAGAGTGTCCTCAGCTGGGATACCAGGTCAGGCAACTGGGGAAAAAGTGACCATTTGATACCATGAGCACGTTATACAGATATGCAGACACACAAACCATGATCTGTTCTGCCCAGGTATTTTGCCACTGTACAAGCATCTGTCTGCTCACAAACACTTCCTGTGGCAGCAGGTGGCTTAGAGCACAGCCTAGCAACATCTCAGGTGTTCCATGTCCTAACAGCAAAACACAGTATTGTTTTTAAAAATCACAGTGTGAGGTCGGGAGGGAGAAACTGCAGGGTGGGACTGTTTTGTATGGATCAAATTATTGCAGATAGGTAAAGACAAAGAGAACACTACACTAGAGGGGGTTCTTCTGAATCTAAGCCTAACGTGAGGCCCCAAGGAGCTAGGGGAAGGTTTTTACAATCTCTACCTTTAAAAGGCCAGAGACACAGTAGGATAAAATGCGAAGTTGAGATTAGAGAATTTTAAACATACTCTGTTAATGAACCCTCTGAATCATACTCAGAAATTAAAGCAGAAAATTCTTTTTTTTTTTTTTTTTTGTCCCTTCGGAGCTACAGAAAAAAAGGACCTCACTCTTTGTCCTTTAATTACCCTTTACTTGCCCTCCAGTCAGAAACGCTGGTGGTGTAGTGGTTAAGAGCTACAGCTGCTAACCAAAAGGTCAGCAGTTCGAATCCACCAGGCACTCCCTGGAAACTCTATGGGGCAGTTCTACTCTGTCCTATAGGGTCGCTATCAGTCAGAATCAACTCGACAGCAATGGGCTTAGTTTTTTTGGTTTTTGCCCTCCAGTCTCTGATAACTCAGGGTAAATAAGTACTTCATTCAAATGTTAATAAACTTTACACAGTAAACGGACACAAAAATGGACGATGATTACATTGCAGTCAATTTACGTCATCTCCTTGCGCTTGTCCCCATTGAGACAGTAAGCTCCAGTAAGATGGGGATCAGAGTGCCCTGAATATTGCTAAATCCCCTATGCCTAGCATTGTACCTGGCTCAGAGACGGTACTTAGCTATCTGTGTAAGGAAGGGAAAAATGAAGGAAGAGATGAAGGAAAATCACTGTTTTCTAAAGAGAGAGAAATTGTGGGCTGTGGGATCCTCCCTATACCATACTTCTTTGGTCTGTTTTACCATGACCTTGAATGTTACCCCACTACTGCTCTGGTAGTTATATCTGAGAAGTTGATTCCAAAAGGGATTTCACTGTAAGGCTTCTCAGACCTCTTTTCACTTCCAAGCAAGTAACTGAGGCCACAAAACGAGCTCCCCTATTCCCCAGCCAGAGTCCTAAGACTGGATGCATGCTGTGATCTTTCCACACCCGCCACCTTGCCACTCAGCCACTCCACTCACCTCTACCCTCAATCTTCATCTCCCAACATTCCTACAAGCTGGGAGACCCAACACACATTCTCACACTCTCCTGTCTCTTCCCCATCCTAACGTCTCTGATAGAGTTCTCTCCAGACACACAAACTGCTAACCTCAAAGCAGGTTACGCAGGAATTTTCCCCATTTCAAACCACTGACAGCAGAATGAGCCAGAGACAGAGAACAAGGGACAGTGACCAAGCAGGAGGGGGTGAGAGTGTGTTAAGAGAGGAAGCACTATAGGTTAAACAGTAATTACAGATTTTTTTAAACTATCCACTATAACCTTTTAACAAAACCTACTGTGAGTGCTAGACAAGCAAGTAAAAGAATAAACAAATTATGTAATTTTATATCTAGCTTAAAATGTAACTGATGTAATGATGTAACAAAGAACTCAACTCAGACTGTGACATATAAATGTTTTTTTTCCTGGTGTTGCTTTAAGATTTTAGGTTCCATACCTTCCATTTGCACAGATAATTGAGAGCTGACAGCACCTCCAACAAAATGCCAGATACTAAATATTTAATTTAGATCACTTACGTATCCTCACAAGATACCTTTTATCCTCTTAGAACAAGGTATGAACAAGACAGGCAGACATGTGAGCATATATAGAAATTTTTACACCTTGGTAAGTTTCTATGGATCCTTGCTGGCGCAGTGGTTAGGCACTCAGCTGCTAACCGCAATGTCGGCAGTTCAAACCCCCAAGGCGCTCCACAGGAGAAAGATGTGGCAGTCTGCTTCCATAAAGATTTACAGCCTTGGAAACCTATGGGGCAGTTCTACTCTGTCCACAGGGTCGCTTAAAGTTGGAATTGATTCGATAGCAGTAAGTAAACTTTTTAAAAGGAAGGCGAGGGATACATATAATGTAAAGGCAATTCTGCTGTAAAGGTTTTATGCATTAAAAAAATCTGAAGGGAAATACATCAATATATAACTTTTCTCCTTTCTACATTTTCTCAAAGCTCTCTATAGAATATATATTACTTTATATAACAGACCAATTTATAAAAGACAATAATGCGACATTATGAAAATGCTCAGGTTATTGTACCTGGGGAAAAACAAAATCTCTAAAGGAAGCATTTGATGGTTTTGTTTAGCCATCAGTATAATCAAAGTCAAACTATTCCTGCTCAGCAACTATAATGAAAAGACTTACTGTGGAGAGATATGATGCATGGACTGTTAACACACATTTTAGCCACTGAACCATTAAAACAGCACTGAAAAAAAAGAAAAAATCCAAGTGAACCAGTGTTCACATATTCAAAATTAAATATAACTCAATTACAAAATTAGAAAAACTCAGATAGGCAAAGTGAATATCTATAAATTGTAATCTGTGAAGATGACTATAATAAATTACTATGAACTTGAAAACTCCTTCATTCTTTCACTGAGTCTATTTGAGATCTGTGTTATAATAACCTCAGTGGGACGGGGGGCGGGGGCACAACAAGCAATGGAAACAGGACAAAAATCCTTTCCTCTAAAACAATTCAATTCAAGAGTAAAACCCATTCATTATGTCATAATATACTGATACCAAAGCAGTTATATTTATCTAAACTGGGCTCAATCAATTTCACGTTGTATTAAAGCCCATGTTTGAGCCTATCATCTAATCAACAATAGACACAAACAGTAAAGATTTCTACCCCAATGTTAAAAGGCAACTACAGACCAAAAATGTGTAAACCTGGCCTAATTCATGAATTCTTTAGCCTTCTTTCTTTGTGAGCTTCAAAGGCTACTTAATGAAGCCTATCAGGAAAAAAATTTTTAGAAAAGACAAACCTGTATATTGTAGACACTGGTAATACTATACTACAAACTTAGGATCTAAGCAAATTATTAAGAAAAAAGACCCCAAAATTTTTGTCTTTTAGCTAAAATACTTCCTTACGCTGTCTTAAGCAGATACCAGAGGTCAGCCACTTCTATGACAATTTTATACATCGTGGTTAAGACTAAATCACTAAATTCACTTGAATTAAATAATAAATCATAATAAAGTTGAAATATCTACATAGGAGTTTTCTAAAGGAAAAAAATTAATAATAAAATCTTAGGAATAAGAATCATTCCCCTTAAAAAAGGTGAGGGAACAAGTAATATTTGATATTTGAAGAGTGTTATTAGTTAGAATTGGGGCTACTCAATATTTAATTTCATGCTGCAGACACTTCAGTTTTTAACAATGGCCTCTAATAGATTTATAAATACAAATCAAGTGAAGTCGCCTAAACATCTTACCTATTAGGATGTCCTTGCAATCTCTTTGTCAGCTGAGGAGGAGAAAAGCACATTATCAACAGCACTTTAGAAGCAACCAGTCGCCATAAATTCCCATGGAACACACACCCATAACGACACAGGAAAACAATGATTTTGTTAGGAAATCATTATTCCATTTAGTAGTGTATTTTCAACCAGAATAATATATTCTAGGAATACATTTCTACAATAATTGCCTGGAAAAAAAATCTAGGCTAGGATTTATATGAAATGTCCAAAATAGGCAAATTCATAGATAGGAAACAAGTAGTGGTTGGACGAGAGGGGGGATGGGGAGTGACTGCTAATGCATAAGGGATTTCTTCTTGGGGTGGTGAATATACTAAAAAACAGTGAACCGTATGCTTTAAAAGGGTAATTTTATGGTATGTGAATTATATCTCAATTAAAAACATACACAGAAAATAATCTAAGCTAGGCAAAATTTGTTTGAGTAGACAATATTCTAAAAACATAACTAGGGCTCTCCTAATACACTCCTAACACATAATACTTCTTTAAATATTAAGGTTCCCTCTATTAATAATGGTACACCATCCACATTAATACCAAAACTATATTCACAAAACACTTTAGCATTTTAAACAAGTATAACCCAAGTATAATCTCTAATCACAAAGAATCCATTTTATCTTTAAGCCTGATTTTAACAACCTATACCCACTCTTTTAGGGTAGCTTCTGTCAAATTATGTATGCATTTAAAAGAGACAAAGGAAAAATTTTTTTTCTTAAGGTAAGTGGTGATTATAATACTCTTTGAATTCAACAGATGACACACCTCAGTAAACAGTCCCTTTACCAGCTCTCCAACGCCTCCTGAACCTGGGATTTGGTTTAGTGTGAGTTCTACGTTGGTGCCCTTACAGGCCACCAACGACTGCACATAGCCTTCCTGTGGCCCAGCACTCCCACTACCTTTTTCTTGTCTAGCTGCTACCCACCCCCTTTCATGTAACACCTTTAAACAGAGTTACTTAAGCAAAGTCAGTTCAACCATTTGTCAGAAAGAACGAAAGTTACCCTTCAAGACGCCAGAGATGATGCCACACTAGATAATCTCAATCTTAATCCCTCTCCAATTCCATGGACCCCTGGAGGCACTGGTTAAGAGCTTGGCTGCTAACCAAAAGGTCAGCAGTTCAAATTCACCAGCTGCTCCTTGGAAACCCTGTGGGGCAATTCTACCCTGTCCTGTGGGGTCACTACAAGTCAGAATCGACTCAACAGCAACGAGTTTTTTGGTACATGAAGATTAAGAGCACTTCTGGTTTAAAAAAAGAAAAATCAAAGCACATAAAAGATGTTTTCATGTTAGGTTAGGGTACTTTGCAGGACATAGTGAGGAAAACCAAAGTGAGAATTTGGGCTCTACACTGGGATTTCTGGAACAATCATCCTCAGGCAGACAACATCCTGCACATAAAGCACTCTATGGTTCACTTTAAAGTTCCAAATGCCTTTCAAGGAAACAAACACGTACTAGTGGAATAAAAATAAAATGCCAAAGACATGTATTTAAAATAAAAAATATGCCAATGATACTTCCTTTCATCACCTAAGGAATTCATCAACTTACTATTCTTTCTAAAGTACTTAAGAGTTCCTTTATTCATCTACTCTCTAAAGGCCATGCTCCTTACATATTATAAATCCAATTCTCTAAATACTGGATTTTAAAGTATTAGGACTTTAAAATGAAAAAAGCAGTTACCTCTTGCAACAATGGAATAACAGCATGCAAGGGCATCCTTAACACAGTCTTCTTTATTAGGTTTACATTCCTAGTTTGGAGTACTTTCTGAGGGAAAATAAAAGAAATATTAAGATGAGCATACTCAAAAGCTAATGACACTACAGAGGAAAATGTCTGTAAAAATGATTAAATAGATGAAGGCAATAAACTATCAACTCGATTTGAGCCAGCAAAGTCTGGAGGGACTGAATCTGAATAGACAATGCTATGTCTTGCGGTACAGCCTTCAGTTATCAAAAATTTACTTCAACCAACAGGTTTCTTCTCTATAAACTCTAATGTTTTATGAATCAAACTTTTATTTAAAATATCGAAGAGTATCTCTAGACATTTAAATACAGATACATACACTTTAGAAAATGGAAGTTCCCAAATCTTTGTTTTATGACATTAGAGATGTGTCTACACAAGTATGAACCAAACATAGCAAAATCATACTTAAAAAGTAACAAACCTTTTAAAATAAAACGTCAACTTTTTGACAAAATTTTAAACCAACCAAAAGATCATATAATGAAAGTCTGAACCAAAACTATTATGCCTTTCTGGGTCAATCTATGGGTGAAAACCAGCCTCGAGCCCAGGATATAGAAAGGAGGTAAAGCAGCTCAGTCCTGATCCTGACACTCAGAAGCTGCATCCTCCTGCACAGGCCACTCCACCTCTCCAAACCCCAACTGCTTCATCTGCAGAGGAAAGGGTATACAAGAAGACCCCCTTTAGGTCTCAAAAATCTTGATCCCCCATCACTTTCCTCTTAAATACTGTTAAATATTTATTCTTCCAAAAGGTTTTGCTCCTAGAGGAACTCCCCTAATAGTGAATGCTATATTTGGTTGCTGCTGTAAGACATGCACAGGATATGAGCACCAGAGTGCTGAAGCGCAAAAACATAGAACGTAAGTTTCTAACCTAGTTAACAGTTCCTCACATAACCTATCAGAATTCCCTACGGATTATATTTGCTTAAAAAATATCTTTACACTAACACCCTCCCAAAACATCAAGTACTATTTAAAAAGTTATCACTTAATTATAATTAAGAAGTACATAGCTTCTTAAGGAAAAAAAAAAAAAAACTTTTTATACACAATTACTGGGGAACTGAGGGATGAACTGTTGTAATTTGATAGCCTCAACTAACCTAAATTTGTCATTTTCAAATAATCAGAACACAAGACTCAACGCAAACTATGCTAATCATAACTTTAACAATGCAGAAGGTGCTTGAGGATATTGAATATTTCTCAAATCACCTCTTTATCAGTTATCACAAAGTTCCAATGATGGAGAAGCTATAGGAAATATTCCATCCAACTAGTCTACAGATTACTTTGAGATACAACACATTCACCCCATTACGAGTCTTCACTGTCTTACATGGTCAAGTAGAGTAGCGGCATTTCGGCTCAATGAATACAATCTTGAACTTGTTGCTTACCATTATTTATAAGAAAAGCTTGGTTAAAAAATATAAGGAGGACTGAAGGTTTAAAAGATGTGCAGTCTGTGAAATCTTCTAATACGCTACAAGTCATGATATAATTTTAAACGCTATATAAACTGGGTCACTTCTGAGAATGAATGTAATCCTATTAATAACTACACTACAGTGTAACAGGAGAGAAAAAGGACAGGCAAACAAGAATACATGTGGTCTAGCTATTGAGAAGTTATTCCAAACTGCAGGGCAGAAAAATTTTTAACAAGTTTTCAGTTAATTCTTATGCCCACTAAAGACTGAGGCTCTGTGGTAACAATGTTCAAATTTTAAAATAAAAACAAAGGTTATCCCAAACCAGCATCACTGCCTGACTTTTGTTGAGGACATATTTAAAGAAGTTATAACTACCAAGAAGATGATGATGAGAATGGGGTTTTTTTCTTTACAACTTTACTGCAGTATAATTTAAGCATTCTAAACAGCAGTTAAAGTGCACAATTTGACCTATATGGCATACATATATACCCATGAAACAAACACTATTGTAAAAATAAGCATTCCACTACCCTTAAGTCTCCTTAGTTGCCTTTACAATCCATGCCTCCTTCCACCCTCCATCCCCAGGCAACCACTAGCTTGCACAGGCTTGCATTTTCTAGAATTTTTAAATAAATGAAATCATACAGCATTTACTCAAACTGAGGGACATACAGGTTCTTTCCAGTTCTGGGCTATTACAAATAAAGCTGTTATAAACATTCATGTACAAATCTTTGAATGAACATGTTTTTTATTCTCTAGAATGGCTAGGTCTTATGGTAGGTATATGTTTAACTGGAAGGTACTCTGGTGGTGCAGTGGTTAAAGCACTCAGCTAATCGAAAGGTCAGGTTCAAACCCACTACCTGCTCTGCAGATGTGGCAGTCTGGTTTCCATAAAGATTTATTGCCTTTGGAAACCCTATGGGGCAGTTCTACTCTGTCTTACAGGGTCGCTATGACTTGGAATCGACTTGACAGCAGTGGGTTTTTTATGTTAACTTGAGAGTTCAAGTTGTTCCACACCTTCACCATTCTTTCATTTTAACCAATCTATAATGGGTATACAATTATCTCCCTGTGGTGATAATTTGCATTTCTGTGATGATTCATGATGTACAATGCCTTTACATGTGCTTATTAGCCATTCAAATTCTTATGTGAAGTGTCTGTTTCAAATCTTTCACATTTTTTAAAAATCTGTGCTGTTCATTTTATTACTGAGTTGTAAGAGTTCTTATATATTTTGGACACAAATCCTTTGTCTGGTATATGAGTTGCGAATATTTTTCCTCTGGTCTGGGGCTTGGCTTTTCATTCTCTGAACAGTGTGTTTCAAGAGCAGAGTTTTTTAATTTCGATGAAGTTCAACTGACCACCTTTTTTCTTTAATGTTTCATGCTCTTTGTGATATATCTAAGAAATCTTTCCCCACCCAAAGTCATGTAGATATTCTCCTGTTTTCTTCTAGAAGCTTTGTAGTTTTGGGTTTTATGTTTAGGTCTATAGTTTATTTTGCGTTGATTTCTGTATATGCTGTGAGGTAAGAGTTGAAATTCATTTTCCTCCATATGCATATTCAGGTGGTCCCGTACTAAGTCTTGAAAAGACTGCTTTCCCCCCACTGACCTGCCCTGGCATGGCATCATTGCTAAAAATCAATTATGTGCGGACTATTTCTGGATTCTGTTCTGGTCCCTCTACATGTATTTTTTCACCAGTATCAAACTACATTGATTACTACAGCTTTAATTCAAGATGAAGTAGGGTAAATCCTCTAACTTTGTTCTATTTTATAACCGCTTTGGTTATGTCCGGTCTTTTTGCATTTCCATACAAATTCTAGGGTCAGTTTGTCAATTTCTACTAAGAAGGCTGCCGGCATTTTTATTAGAAATGAGTTATATATAAATTAATTGGGGGAGAATTTCTCCTCTTAATAATACTGAACCTTCTAATCCATGAAAACACGGTTTTAGGTATTTAGGTCATTTAAGTTCTCTCAACATTGTTTTGTAGTTTTCAATAAAGAGGTATAGGCATCTTTTGTTAAGATTTATCCTAGGTGTTTTTTAGTACTATTGTAATTGGAATTTTTAAAAAAATGTAAGAATTTAAAAACTTTTAAAGATATTTTAAAATCATTTTGTCTTCTGTATAATAAGAATTACACAAATGACTAGGCTTCTCTTTTTGCATAAGCTACAGGATCAAAATTCCACCTTCCTAATGCCAGAAATTTTAATGTCAAGTTTTCTATGGTAGGCATTCTTAACCTCATTTCTGGTCCCATGCTGTACCCCTGCCATTGCTCAATTTATTCTTTTGTTCCTATTTTAAAGTCCTCTTATTATAGTTTACGTATCCTCATAAGGCACCTTTTGAGAATAAGGAGGACTATTTTAGGGGGAAAAAGTATTTAACATATTTTTTTACTGGCCTCTTTCTCTTTCAAGTGGAGTGCAGAATGTGTAGCTGCATAATCTCCTAGGTTACACACTATGGAAATATTTTCATACTTTCTTTCAAGGGCATTGTTTTAAGCCCTTCACTGTAACTTTTAGAGGTCTTTTAGAGCGCACAATTTTTTTAACATTCAACTAGTTTCCAATTACTTCCACCTAATTAACAACACACCACCTCAAACTCCTTAATAATGAATGACAATGTCTTAGATGTATAATGCTTTACAATTTAAGACGTGCTTTTGTGAACAGAATTTCATTTGTCCGTCCAAAAATACTATGATACCACTAGCATTATTATACTGAAATGAGAGAAACAATGCACAAAGACACAAAGGGATATGCATAAGGTCCCACAGTTATGAATGGTGAAACTGCGTTCAATTCCAAACCATGTGTTTTTTTCCCCAAAACGTGTGACTCTCAAAGAGTATACACTAAGCTGCAGCATAGCTACAGCATCCATAGTTCCCCTTTTGAACACAGTCAAGATTAGCTCTCCCAGGATCTCCTAGAGTAAGTATGGCCACTGGACTGACTTCTACTCAATGGAGTGAGTGTATGTGCTAAACTGGAATGTGCCACTTAATGGGCCTGATTCATAAAAACTTTCACAAAATCCTGCATACTCTTTCTTGCTCCAAGATAAACGAGATGGTAATACCCAGGATGATCTCAGAAAGCATAACATGAAAATGGCAGAACTGCCATTAATCTGGGTCCCTGACTCTGCACGAAAGAGCCCCCAGAGAGTACTCAATTATTTTAAGAAAGGAAAAATAAACTTTTGTGAAGCTATTCTATTTTGGGTTCACCATACCCTAACTGTACTTATTAACTGAAATGAATATATAAATTGATACTCTGCATTCGTAGAAAACTCTGGGACTGTGCAGTACATACTAATAAATATGTGCAATTAATTTCTAAGCACAGTGGATTTAACTCCACTTTCTTTCCTTTGCAATGCTCACCTACATCTAAAACATAAGGGGTTTTATTTTAAACTAAATGACTTTACATAATTTTTATTATGCTTAAAATCAATTGGTAATGATAAACTGAAAACGCATGAAATAAATGTTTAAATCCACATATTCATAATGACAGTCAGGAAAAAAAACTCATTGGCCTTCTTTGGTGGATGCTAAGGAACCAGTTCTTTGAAATCTTGGAAGTAAAGGGAAAGAATAAAGCATTTACTAATCTTGCATTTCCTAAACAAAGTGTACCGCAGGATAACATAAAAGATCATTTTGCACACTCAAATTATGAATCTAGGCAATGATCAACTGCCACTAATATCACAAAAAGAGAATGCCAGAGCTCCTGACAATAAGTGCACATCTATAAGCATTCTTGCCCAGAAGATTCCAACCTGAATTTCAAGCTTCTAGATCTAACTAACTATGTGGGCTCCTGTTTTGAAGAAAGCAAAAATAAAAACTTGAAAAGTTTATGAGACAATCAGGGAAACAGAAACACTAACTGGATACTTGATTATCTTAAGGAATTACTGTCTACTTTTTTAGGCGTGATAATGAATTCTCCTTATATTTTAAAAAGGAGTTGCTAACTTCAGAATTAAACAGGAATGTATTTATGGATGAAATGCAGGGCCAGATTAAGGCACATGAGGGCCCTAAGCACTGATAATCTGTCATGCCCCTTCCTCTGCTTACTCATGCATTCAAACAGATGTGTTATATATATATACATGTGTGCGTGTGTCTCTTAGCTATTCATGATATAACTTCTTTTTAAATGCAACTGTAATATTAGCAACTGAATGCAAACCTGGTGTATGCCATTTTAGTGGATGCAGGGTACTAATATTTTTACTATATACCATATTTTCTATAAAAAGAATATTCCACACCTACCTTGTTTATTAGAAAGAAATAGTATACTCCCAAGAAACCCACTGAGATAAGGTGTTTCAATTACACAGCAGGGGACCATAGGAGACAGAAGTCAACACAGGTGTTGAAGTGGCAGGGGGTCTCATAGCTTCAACAACTTTGCCCGTGGGTGCCCTCGTGACCCTGTGTGAACTTTATTTCTCGATGGCACATTCTCATGCACTGGAGCTGGTACCAATTTCATTTAGAGCCCTGCCAGTTCCCTTTCACCATGGCGCTTGCTTTTGTGTCCTGTTTGCTTGACATCTATGGGTCTTTGCTTTGGACAACTGGTGCCCCTGTTTTGTTGATGCCCTAATAAGCATGTGCTTACTTTGCTTATTGAGTAATCTGTCCCTGATGAAATAATATATCTGGGATTTGCTTCACCATAATCTGGGAGTGGTAAGGGGGGGGAAGTATGTGGGCAAATAAAACAAAATTGGCCAGTGCTGATAACTGGTGAATTTGGGTGACTGGTTCATGGGACCAGTGTACTAAATTTTGTTTTTAAATTTTTCTTAATAAAGTTAAAAAAAGAAAAAAATGATAATTAATGCACTTTCATCTACTAAGGAGGAAGGCTTCAAAAGCATAGTTCAATTGGCAATGATGACACATAGGTTATATCATATTTCAAAAACACTGTCAATTGTTTTCTATTGCTTCTTCATTTTTCACCAAATCCTCACCGAGGTTTCTAGTGCAATGGTAAACTAAAATCTACCGTCCAAAATACATAAAAATATTCCCATTTGGACCAAAATATAAATTAGAGAGACACTATTCATGGGTTCTGTATAATATTAAAGTCACATATATACTAAGTGGCGCAATAATAGTGCTACAAGTCACTAAAATAAGTGCACTTAACAAGTGTAAACTTTTTTACTCTTATCAGGCAGCGCTTAAACCCAACTGTTTTTTACACTTAAATTTGTTTTATGGACAACTGTCAAATTCTGGAATTTAAAAGAATAGAATTAAGTAACTACATACAAGCAGTCACCAACTTACAAACACAGAAATTATAAATGCCTCTCCTTATACAAAGTTTCTATTACTTTTACCTCTAATACGCCACAACAGTACCCCCAACCCTCTTGAACCTTTCCCCGAAACCTCCTACCCATTGCCAAGGTTCCACCTCACTGCCCCCTTCACGGCCAGGGGGAAATAAGTTTCTGGAATCCAGAGTAAAAACTCAGGAACGCATTTTCCTACAGAAAAAAATATAAATTGTGATCTAGAATGCTGAGAATTATAGTTCAGCTACACTACGTTTATTAAGGCTTTTGTGGATTAAGCCTAAGAACCTAATAACCATTAAGAACAATATTTCTATGAGAAAATGCATTCCAGGTTCAAAATAACCAAACACAATCCCTTTGTAGGTTGGTGACTGTCTGCATAGTGCCACCAAGTGATATATATTTGACTAAATTCATAAAATATGAAATTCAACAGTTATACAACATGACTATCCACTCTATGAATATGGTAACGTCAATTACTTTGTAACAAAAATTAATCATCTTTAATTTCTTAAAAAGCTACTATAATACTTACATTTAACATTTCAAAATCATTACTTTCTAAACCCTGTGTAAGAAGAACTGGAAAACTATTTGTCTGTGGAAAGTCATCTTTTCCTTTTTTGGAATCTATATCCATTGCTCCCAGGCGTTCTTCAATGCTAACCTACAGAACAGAAATGATTTGGTTAATGCTAACTGCATCCTATTATTCAGGTAGACTGATTACACAGACAAGGCCTAAAGCAGTTTGTTCAAATTACTTTGTGCCTATATCTCAGAGACAAAAAGCAATTGAGGAATAATTTAAGAACAGCAAGATTATCCCTGAGCTCCTCCACCCAAAAAGTGGGACTTTTAAAATCAGCTTTACAACATAACCATCTTTCTCTAATGACAAAACAGCTGAAATTCCAGATTTCTTAGACAAGAGTGGAGAACGTGAATGGGCGATTAAAGGAGGACTCTGCACAGACACGTACAGGGAAGTTCTGGGAGCTGAGAAGTCTATGAGCCCTTTAAGGGACTACAGTGACAACCACTTCTAAAGATCAACAAGCACTAAAGCAGCCAGGACTGCTCAGCTAGTCAAGAGAAAGGAGGCATCACTGGAACTCAGCGACATGCGAAACCCAGTGAGAGTCATCACGGCAAGTCCTGGCTTCACTCACTCACTTTTACATGCTATTCGGCTAACTATTAACAAATGGCCAAGAAAGTACCCTCTTCAGTTAATAAAAGTTCTGTCTTCTCCACTAAACAGTGGCCAAATCAAGTCTTACAAAGGTCACAATCTGGAATTTCAGAACCTACAATGCCGCAGATAAAAGAGGGTAGCAATAATCTCAGTTAAATTTCTAAAGTTTCAACTTTGGCTCTCTCCAATGTATTTGTTACAATCTCCCAGGTAATCTTACATTTGTGCATTACCTCATTTTCCCCTAATTTCCTCTTGCTCTCTAATTCCTCAGCTTGTGGAGTCACAGGCTTAACCACTGCACAATGGCCAGGAATCCCGGGCACCAGAACTTTGGCTTCAGAATTCATCACTGGTGTTCTCACCTGTCCAACAGGATGGCAGGGGTGTGCCAAAGGAAATTACAGCTTAGTCTTTCCAAGATTTATCTTCATTGAGAAAACTGACAACTGCTGAAAGCTTTTTCTATTGAAAAACTCAACATAATTAACAATACAACGTGAATTAAAAATAAATTTTAATTGACTCTGGCAAGTAAGTTTTAAAATGATAATCTGAAAATTCAGTTTTAAAGCTTAAAATACCATGTAAGAATAAAACCCAGGAGGGAGGGGGTCTACAATGATACAAGGACACTTTGGTCTGAACAATATCAGAGCCTGCAGCTGCACATTTTCCAGCTATCTCCCATAATCTCACTACCAGGAACACTCAGACAGCCAAGAGAAATGTGTCATCACTGACACTCAGCCAGAAGTGAAACCACATGGATGTCATCACAGCATGTCCTGGCTTTCCTTTTCTCAACAAACTTCCAAGCATACAAGATCTATATGTAGAGGCAAAGTTATATTCAAAATAGAGCACCATGATGCTCTTCTTACATGTGATACTAAATTCCGGGCCCATCGTGGTTTTATTTCACCCTGAAACACAGGATCCCCCTCCATCAAACTAAGTATTGAAATTGATTTAAAAAAAAAATCATTTCTTAAAAACAAACTTATTTGAATAAGTCCAAAGCATATTACTTGAATGAGTATATAAATATGATTCACAATTACAATGAGTCAGGGAATCCGGCAGGACTTTGTTCCTCACATACCTCCTGACATAACTCAGATTGTCCCAGTTATAAACACATTTCACATAACTCAATGTGAAGAATTCAAATCTCTTTTTTGTCAACTTCAAATCTGTAATGCACTTACCTTTGTTATGGCAGTTTCTACTTTTGGGGCCCAGCAGCTTGAAATATCTCTTACTAAACACACATGAGGTTCTTTGGAGTTTATAGCCTGGGAAAACATTTTTAAAAGGAGAGGGGTAGGAAAAAAAAGTGTGTCAAATAAAGCAATTGGGAATAAGAACAAAAGGAAAAACAAATGAACAATTGTGCATTTTTACAAAAAAAAAACAGACACACACACACACACAAAAATATATGGAACACTTCCACACAAAACTCTTGGCCACGATCACCAGTCAGACTGACAGCAGTTGAAGAGAACAAGTAAACCCTAAAGACACAGGGCACAACGTTTACTTTCTTCAGTTATGAACTGCTTAAATTTTTCATATTTATAGTTTTAAAAGATCTTTCAAATGTAACGGATTCTAGAAGAAATCACCCTTATAAAGAATAATCATTGCACAAAAAAAAAAAAAAAAATAGTCCTATCCTAAAACTTCCCACTGCTATCTTTTCCAGAAGCAATCCAAGACAGCAGTTCTGATTAACAAAACGCTCTGAGGTAGGTGCTGATAGGAATGCCCTCCAAGACATATTAAATGGGGGGAAAAAGCCAGACACAGCAAAGCATGTATATATCCACTTATGGTTTAAGGCTATATGTAATTCTGTATGCCCATATGAACAACCAACATCAAGCGAGGAACACAAAACAAATAGGTAACATACAGAACGGAGGCTTATGTTTCACAGCTTACACTTCTATCCTTTTTACATAAGTTTTTTAAAAATAAAATTTATTTTTTTAACTCAACTAGAGTTTGCTTGGACATGTGAGCATTCCACTTAGAGTCTCCCTGAGGGTTTTACTGAATGTAAATGCATGCCTAAGAAATCACCTGCCATCAGACATGCCCCTAATCTCACTGAAAGCCTTTAAACAAACATTTGCAATTAAAAATGTTAAATCATTGCACTGCCCATTATATTACCACTTAGAAAATTCAATGTGTGCTACTACTGAGGATTCTTTTATTAAGAGGTTTCCTTTTGTATAACTGGACAAAATTCACACAAGATATATGTATGCTGACCAAAATGGTAACTACTAGAGGCACATGTGGCTACTGAGCATTTGGAATGTGGCTAGTCCAAACCAAGACGGGCTGTAAGAGTAAAATAAACCAGATTTTGAGGACTTAATACCAAAAAAAAAAGGTGTAAAATTTCTCAAAGAATTTTTCTTTTATACTGACTAGGTATTAAAACGATTATTCTGGATATACCATGCTAAAGAAAATACAGAGTTCTCACAAATCAAAATAAACCACCCTATGAAAGGTCCTCTTATTAAAAAAGAATATATTATTTCTTTTTAAGTGTTCCACTAAGCAGATCAAATATCATTTTTAAATCATCCTTTTCCATGGATATTGTGATGCTATATTGTTTTACTTCAGAGTAGCATCTACGTACCACTCGTTCAATGGTAGGCTGAAACCAACTGCCATATACAAGCAACAATGACATTTTGTCTGAGCAAAAACCAGCTGCTAGAATAGGGATGGGTTTTGGTGTAGATTTCTTGCCTTTCCCAGATGTTGCTATCTGAATTGTGCAGTTTGAAGTCAAAGGTTTTTTACAGAATCTAGAAATGAAAAAAATTAGAGAATTTGAAATCAGAACATCTCATACTAATTCTGTGAAGCCAGCATCAAGTCATGAGATGGGACCCACCTCCTCCAGCCACTACCCTTCTTCAAGACTGACCAGGGTCCTCAGACCACTAGGGCCCCTGATCAAGCATTCCCTGCTCCCCACACCCACCAATACTCAAAACCTTACCACCAAAATCTGCCTGGAGATCCATCTACTCTTTTTCCCATTTTGTCAGACCTCTCAAGAAGCCTAGGTTCCCAAGTCACCCACCTCTCATGATCCTGAGCTTCAGACCCCATGTGGCTCTTACCTGCCCTATTCCAACCAGCCACCTCCAATTGCTCCCACCTCCCAAAGGCCTCACCATGACTTCTGGAATGCAGTCATCGTGCTCTTGCGCCATCCTGATTCACCCTGGTAGCCCTACCAAGTTGTAGCTGTTTTCTCCACCATATCCTTTGTGCCTGGGGCCTTGGACACATGTGCTCCTTGTTCTTCACTGACACTTCACGACAACAATCTCTCCCCTCTTTGTCTCTAAAACCTCTGAAATTCTTGTCACCAGATAAAAGCTACCCCTCCTTCTTCCATCTTTGGGTCACTCTGCACATTTCTTAAAAGATTTTTAAACTTTAAAGTGACTGTCATTCTTTCCAACACTAAACCCCAAAACCAAACCCACTGCTGTCGAGTCAATTCTGACTCATAACAACCCTACAGGACAGAGTAGCACCACCCCACAGGAGCAGCCGGTGGATTCAAACTGCCTGCCTTTTAGTTAGTAGCCGTGGCTCTTAACCATTGCGCCAGCAGCTCCCCTTTCCAACACTACTCCTATTAAATTCCTTTCTTAATGATTTTCATATCCAACATCCAGGCTGATGATCCTTCTAACACCTTGGCCTCTCAGATCCTTAAGTTTCCTACCTTTACTGTACCTCAGCTACTCCTCACATTCCAGACACCTTACTACACCTATGACCAATACACGCATGCTCTGGAATCTCAATTTGAAGCATCCCATTCTCCTGCTATCTTTCCAACTCACTCCTTCTAGTATACTGACTCTATAACCATCTATACCCAGGATTTTTGGTCTCTGCTTTGGCCTTTACCCCTCTATAGTCTATTCTCAATACAACATGTAAAATAATTGTCTTAAAACTTAGGTCAAATCCCATCATTCTGCCCTGCTTAAAACCTTTCGTGGCTTACCAATGCCCAAGAAGAAATGCCCAGGTCCTCAGCATGGCCCATTTCTGGGCCCCTACTTCTTCTGGGACCTCAATTATATATTCCACGTATACATATGACTATGTAAATGAAGGCCTAAAGTGTTACACACCAAAATGTTAATTAATCATTACCTCTAGGGAGTAGAATTCAATGTGGTAGAGACTCAGACTTTACAATCAATTCTTCTATCATCCTGAATGTTTTAAAATGAGTATATACTACTTTCATAATCAGTTTATATTTAAATAATGCTTATTCTAGGATTTTAAAAGGAAGGACACCAACTGACAATAAAAGTTGAAAGCATTTTAAAGTTTAAAATAATCTGCACATAATTCTGTCTCAGGCTGTGTTTATAATATATAGCTGCGGTTGGGACTTGCTTCTGTAAGGGACTAGATAATAAACACTTTAGGTTTTGCAAGCCATCTAAGGACTCTGTAGGAGGCCACAGTCTGCTGATTCCTGCTTTATGACTATACAACCTACAACAATACTCCCTTTCGATCCACCAAAACAACTCATTGCTATGCTTCCCTGATCCACATACATGCAGCAAAGGGAACCACAGCACTATCGAAGACAGAAATTAAGGCATTACCAAAGTTCATAAGTAAATCTCTTCAACTTAGCCACTTATTAGAGCTACCAATACTTACAAGGCACACATCGTAAGAAGCTACTCTCCTAATCACAAATATATGAAGAAATGGTCCATGCCTTAAGACTGCTTTCAAAAACAACCAAACTGAAAAGTAATATAATGCGAAGTATACTGAAGTAGGATTATAAAGAAATAACAGTTGAGAGGAAAGAGAAATAAATTTCCACTTGAAAAATTTCTTACTTACCCGTTTAATATGTGTTCAAAAAGATGAACTTGACCATCTCTGCAAACAACAACTAACCTGACAGGCTGAAAGAAAAATGTAATTAATTACTCTAAGACAAAACATTATGCCAGTCAAATCTAACCAGTCTCCAATCTAACTTAATGAAACCTCAATTTTCTTCCCCACGTCTCTAAATAACCAGAGAAAGAGTTAGAATAGCAAGAACATACAATCCTTGCAATTAGCTGTTATAATTCAGATTATAAGTAAATGTTTAGGCCAAGACGATAAGACAGCACAGTAAAGAAGAATGCAACACTGAAGTCAGATAAAGTTGCCACTAATCCACAGGCTTGCCATGTGGAACGGACATGGCCCACCCATCAGAGCAGTCAAGATTGGTGAAAATGCCCCTTTGTGTTGATGGGTGGGAAGGGGTGAGGCTGGGGGGTTACTAACCCCCAGGACTGTCGATGCTATTAGCCAGGCTGTCTGGACACTCCTCTGCACCACACTGTGCTGTCAGCCTTGCACCCCAGCAATCCCTACAACTCATTTTAAAAGTTCTGAAGCTTTTCTAAAGAAAGCTTACGTGAAAACTTAACACATCTTAGCACATCCAAAAAGCACTTCCAAAAAGTTGCTATCTCTATTCTAGTTATAAATGTGGGAGAATTTAGGGAGCAGTCAATATACTGGGAGAAATAGAATTATATAAAATACATTAAGGCTAACTTTGCATTGTGAAAGCACCTTAAGGAATTTACTGGTACATTTAAAGATTAAGAAATCTCAGAAAGGCAAGAAGTTATTAAAGAAATTTTTGTTTTCTTTTTGATGTTTAGCAGCAAATGAAAGTTATGAGGGAAGTTATTTTTCTCCATCAAGTTTTCTAGTTCCCCCTGCTGCATCCCCTAGTAACAGACACCAAATCCAAACCCACCAAAACATCTAGATAGGCTGATAACTTTTTAAGAAAACACAAGCAGAATCAGGGTTTTGTTTTAGAATTTTAAATGACTATAACTATAAATTTACATAACGTGCCAGAATTAGAACTTGGCTTCCTGAGAAGCAGGTTTCATCACTCCTACTTTAATATCTTAAAAATGTCTAAAAAGTTCTGATCAAGGGGTGGCGTCCCCCTTTATTTTATTATTGGTAATTTTAATGTACCATGTCAATATTATTCTAAGATCATTTAAATGTAAGATTAACATCAGAATTCACGGTCAAAAAAAAGAGAAAGCAACAACAAAGTCAATTCTCTAGACAGACTAGTGGCAAGTTTTTGCTTCCAAGGGAGGCAGATTCTTTATTATATAAATTACTTGCATGTGGGAGTTAAAAATCACACACACACAATAAAAATAATTTTTTAAGTCACTTGAACTTAAATAGTTATGGAGGCATTCCAACGTGTTAATGTTTTATTACAGTTTCCTATAATCCAAAAAAAAAAAAAAAAAAAAATACCACACCCACAGCTGTGGGTCAACTCCGACTCACAGCGATCTATATGACAGAGAACCGCCCCACAGGGTTTCCAAGGATCAACTGGTGGATTCGAACTGCCAACCTTCTGGTTAGCAGCCATAGCTCTTAACCACTGCGCCACCAGGGCCCCATTCCTATAATCAGAACTTCTAACAACTGTATCAGTGAACTGACCACACATGATTAAAATGTATAGTGCACTGTTGTGATAAAACATAGGATTTCTATTAGATTTCTCTAAAATACTGAAAATAATTCCTGGGTCCCATTACTCCCTGATTTTATCCCCTTAAGAGACAAAGGTCCTTAAAGGGAATCACTGATGTAAGCAACAGTGACACCACCATCCCCTACTCACCTTAGAAAGCTGAGATTCTTCAATTTTACTTGTCCTTAGATCACATTAGCAGCAGAATCAAGATTTAAATGAAAAATCTTCTGATTTTTAAACCAATACCCTTTCCACTATAACATTTTTAAAAACTACCAAACCACAATAAAAAACTACAAAATCATCTCTCCCTGTTAGAGGTTTACACAACATACGCATTTCAAAACCTAGATCATGTTAAAAGTGAAACGCTCTTAGCTTTCACTGAAAGACTAGGGAGTCTGCCCAAATCTAAACCTTAAGTAGCTTTTGTCAAATAGAAACATGAATACGAAGCACTTCAAAGACGTCAGGTTTGCTAAATGCTGAAGGTATACTGTAATCAAATCCCTAATTTTTATATGAAAAAACATAAAATATACTAATACACCTTAGTTAGGTACTACAAGATTTTATGACAAAAATAAAGCCTCTGCTAGAGGAATCACACATAAAACTCCTAGTAAAAAAAATTCATCCCAATAACTTTTATTAATCCACATAATAAATTCCAAAGTGTACTGCCTCTGCATATAAAATTTTCCCTTCCCCTCAAAAGCCTTTGAAAGAGATTTAATGATCATGTTGAACAGTTAAAAAAGATTTCTGTTCAGCCATCTAACATACAACTATTGGTCTCTACTCAACTGGAACAAAACTGAAATAAAGAAACCCCAGACTCAAAGAAGAAACTAGTCTATAGGACTAACAGTCTACACAAACCACTGCCTCATCTACCCCTAGACCAGAACTCTACAGTGCCCGGCTACCACTACTAACTATTCTGATCAGGGCCACAAAAGATGGACCCTGACAGAATGGGAGAAAAATGTAGAATAAAAAAAAGAAAACAGACTTACTGGGCCAATTGAGACTACAGGACTTCTCAAAGACTAGTGCCCTGAGATATTCCTTAAACCTTGAACCGAAACTAGCCCAAGGTTACCTTTTAGCTAAATAATAGACTGGCTCACAAAGAGTATCACCTGTGAGTACTACGCTTCTTTAAAAAATCATCTATATGAGACCAAACGGTCAATAATTAAGACAAAGATGAAAACGTAAGGGGGCAGGGAAACTAGATTAATGGAAATGGAACAACTGGAACAAAAATAATGACAATGTTTACCCATCGTGAAGAACGTAACCAATGTCACCGACCAAGTTGTGAAGAAACTGTTGAATGGGAACCTAAACTGCTATATAAACCTTCACCAAAAATACAATAAAATATTACTTTAGGAAAAAAAAAAAAAAAAAGATTTTTGCTGTTACCCCTCATGGCCCCTCTTTCCCAATGAGTCATTAAATCATCAAAACCTGGATTTTAAAAAACAACATTTGTAAAATCCAAAAACAAATCCTCAAAAATTGAGCCATTTACCTCTTCTTTGTTTTCTGACAAAGTCAGGTCAATACAGACAGGTTCATCTGTAACTGTGAAAGACATCACTGCATTCTTTTCTTTTTTCTCTGACCGGACCTGCCTAGATAACAAAACCAGCAATTAGATAATGAAACAGATTTTTAAAAAAAAACAAGCACCTAAAGGGATCACAGCATTAGATTCCTGTTGGGTTTTCATCTAAAAAAGATGTCAAAGATCAAAATAAGAGGTGTATTTATGTCACTACCATATGATAGTTACTTGGAAAAAGAGAAAGCATTAATCTGTGCCAGATTTAAAGAATGAATAACATTCTCTATTTTTACCATTGATCTATTTGTCTATCTTGATGCCAATACCACACTTGTCTGGATTACTGTAGCTTGAAAGTAAGTCCTGAAATCAGGCAATGTCAGTACTCAGCTTTGTTCTTCTTCAAAGTTGTTTTGGACAGCCTGTGCCCGTAGCATTTCCATTTGATTTTAGAATCAATTTGTCAATTTCTACAAAAAAGCCAGGTGAGACTTTGACCAGGACTGCACTGAATCTAGTCTTTTCAACAAATGGTACTGGGGCAATTGCATATCCAAACTGCAAAAACATGAACTTCAACCCATTCCTCACACTATATACAAAAACTAACCAAAACAGAACATAGAACTAAATGTAAACTAAAACTATAAAATCCACGAGAAAACCTTTGTAACCTTGGGTCAGACTAGGATTTCTAAACATGATCTAGACTTCATCAAAACTAAAAACCTCTGCTCTTTTTTAAAGACAAACCACTAAGAGAAAGTATTTGCAAAGCATATATCTGATAATTCAGAATATATACAAAACTCTCAAATCTCAAAAATAACCCAATTAAAAAACGTGCAAAAATATCTGAACCATTACTTCATCAAAGAACATACCCAGATGGCAAGTAAGCACATAAAAGATTCAAAACATCAGCCATTCCCAAACCAACCAAACCCACTGCTGTCGAGTCGATTCTGACGCATAGTGACCCTACAGGACAGAACAGAACTGCCCCAAAGGGTTTCCAAGGAGCAGGCAGCTAGTGGATTCAAACCGCCGACCTTTTGGTTAGCAGCCAGGTGCTTTAACCACTGGGCCACCAGGTCTCCTTACTAGCCATTAGGAAAATGAAATTAAAACACACCTTTTAGAAGGGCTAAAATTAAATGACCATACCAAGTGTTGGTGAAGATGTGGAGAAATTAGCAATCTCACCCACTGCTGGAGAGAATGTAAAATAGTACAACTACTTAGAAAAAAATCTAGCAATTTCTTCAAAAGTTAAATGTATACCATACCTATCACCTGATCCAGCCATTACACTCCTAAGATTGATCCAAGAGAAATGAAAAAATGCCCATACAAAGATCAGTACATAAATGTCCACAGTAACTTTATTTGTAACAACCCAGAATTATCAACAAGTCTGGAGACTGTGGTAAGAAGGAGGATTACGAAGAAGCAAGAGTAAACTCTTGGGAGCAATGAGTATATTTATTGTCTTGACTGTGGCGACGGTTTCAGTGGTATATATACATATATGTCAAAACTTATCAAACTGTACACTTTAAATATGTGTGGTTTATTATATGTCAATTATACCTCAACAGAGCTGTTAAAAAAACTAAGTACACAAAAACAGATGCAGTAATGGCAGCACGGGAGCATCAGACTTCCTCCTCTAACTTCACAAGGGGAAGGAGAATCATTATCAGTGTCAGCCCAAGGCTGAGTCCTATGAAGCGGAGGTCAGACATACCTCCATCCTCCAACCTTTGTACCA
The DNA here is from genome assembly GCA_030035585.1 of Dugong dugon. Classification (NCBI taxonomy): domain Eukaryota; kingdom Metazoa; phylum Chordata; class Mammalia; order Sirenia; family Dugongidae; genus Dugong; species Dugong dugon. Next base: position 70,841,359 of record CM057473.1, read on the forward strand.
ATTCTGACACCAGCCGTCCCTCCCACAGCATTCTCTACTTCTCTGCCGGGTTCAATAATTCACTGCAATGGCCACACAGAACTCAAAGACCATACTCACAGTTATGAGGTTTATTAGAGAAGTAACAGGTTACAATTCAGGATCAGGAACAACTCAGGATACAGTTCTTTGGTCAGAACAGCTTCTCAGCTGTGCCCAAAAGCAGGCCTCACTCTGCCCCTCGGTTCAGCCTCTGCCCTGCTCAGTCAAGTGTTACAAAGCTCTTTAGCCCTGCCATTAAGTGCCCAGGGGCACCCCACTCTGCCAGTAAGCTCTGGCCCGAAGGTGCTCAGCTCTCTCGCTCCATGGGTCTGTGAGCCAAGCTCCACTAACAAGTGTCTGGAGGTACCCCACTCCACCAGGAAGCCTTCTGGCCAAAGGCTCTCAGCTCTCTCACTCCATGGGTCGGCACTCTCACTGTAGCCACCTTGCTCCATGGGCCAGGAAGTCCACTGGCCATCTCAAGCTGGTCTCCTAGTTCTCCTGCTGCCATTTCTTCACTGTCACTTCTCGCCATCTAATGCCATCTCCAGTATTACAACTCTCTGTCTCCTGGGTCTAGGAGGTTCTCAGCACAGAGACCCTGGGTCCAAAGGACACACTCTGATCCCATCTCTTCTTCTGGGAGGTACTGAAGTCACCCCTTTCCACCTCTGGGATGGCTCATTTTAAGCCTAGCAGAATGGCAAAGCTGACCAATGCCCTTGTTAGGGTTCCGTATACCTTATTTGCATGGCCTCACCCCCACAAAGGTGTTATGAATCTTACTGCATTATTAATAAGCTGTCCAATTCCCTTGGTGGGCCACAAGTACCTTATATGCATAATCCCACTCAATCATTTGCTAGGAGTTAGAAGACCATGGCCAATAAGTCCATATAAAAGTGATTCACTGCACCACAGTATAAAAAGTAAAGAATGAATAACAACATAGCTTACAAGTATGATTCAAAATCAATCCTTTTTATCAACTTGTGAGACTTCATACATTTATCAGTAAATACTCTTTCAATATTTTCTGTCTGAAAGAAAATTATGAGAGCTGAACTGATCAATCTTCAATGTTTTCATCAGGAGCCCTGGTGGCGCAGTGGTTAAGCTCTTGGCTGCTAACCAAAAGGTCGGTGGTTTGAACCCACCAGCCAGTCTGTGGGAGAAAGATGTGGCAGTCTGCTTCTGTAAAGATTACAGCCTTGAAAACCCTATGCGGCAGTTTTACTCTGTCCTGTAGGGTTGCTATGAGTCAGAACTGACTCAACAGCAACAGGTTGAAATGTTTTCATGCACAGTACATTCCTAATAAAACACGATTCTTTCTAACATGAAGTCACACACTATCCATGTTCAAAATCACTGCCTTTAGACCACTATATACGGAAGAAACTGTTATCTTAGCCCGTCAATGGGAGATAGTGCTATCTCCTTACAGTAACATGAAAAGTCAGGCCACTATAGACAGGTTCATCTGTAACTATGAAACACATCATTGCATTCTTTTGTTTTCTGACCAGAACCTTCAAGTCAGAAGCAAGAAACCTTAAAACGCTATTTCCTTACAGAAATGTGTTCTTCAAAGGTGGTTATCAGGGAACCTTTGACGTGCTCTACCCACCAACACACTGAGTTTGTAGAGCTTCACAAATGGTCTTGTCAGGCAGCCTTACAATATGGGTTCTAAACCTGTTTGCTTTTTATATTTATTCCCAGGTTAACAGGAAGCCCCAGGCATAACAGATACTATTTTCAGGATTTTACAAAAACAGAAATCAAACTTTTCTTTTACAGAAAGGAATTTTGTAGCCAGAGACCCCTTCATACTAGGAAGACAAAGAGGTGAAGTATTTACAATGAAGCACCTCAGTAATGTTGGGAGATCTCAATGGCAAATTTTAACTTTTTGACATTACTAATGTCTTACGTTTAAGTGTTAAAGGCTCTAGAACTACAAGACGTGAAAGAAAAAAAAATCAATTCGATTAGGAGAACCATCACCAGAAACCATGGATTAGCTGGTGGTTTTGAAGGTGTACAGAGCTACACATTTTGCATTATGAACCTCTCCCCACACAACAATTTTTAATTGTTGTGCTGTAAGTGAAAATTTACAATTCAAGTTAGTCTCATACAACAATTTATACATACATTGTTTTATGACCCTAGTTGCTCTCCCTATACTGTGACAGCACACTCTTCCTTTCTACCCCGGATTCCCCGTGTCCGTTCAACCAGCTCCTGACCCTCTGCCTTCTCATCACGCCTCCGGACACAAGCAGCCCATTTAGTCTCATGTATCTACCTGAGCTAAGAAGTACACTCTTCACAAGTTTCATTTATGTCCCATAGTCCAGTCTAATCTTTGTCTGAAGAGCTGGCCTCAGGAATGGTTTTAGTTTTGGGCTAACAGAGAGTCCATGGGCCATGTCTTCCGGGGTCCCTCCAGTCTCAATCAAACCATTAAGTCTGGTCTTTTTACTGGAATTTGAGTTCTGCACCCCACCTTTCTCCTGCTCCATCAGGGACTCTCTGTTGTGTTCCCTGTCAGGGTGGTCACTGTGGTTGCCGGGCACCATCTAGTTCTTCTGGTCTCAGGCTGATGAAGTCTCTGGTTTATGTGGCCCTTTCTGTCTCTTGGGCTAATACTTTCCTTGTGTCCACAGTGTTCTTCATTCACCTTTGCGCCAGGTGGGTTGGGACCAACTGATGCATCTCAGATGGCCACTCACTAGCTCTTAAGACCCCAGATGCCACTCACCAAAGTGGGATGCAGAATATTTTCTTAAAAAACTTCCCACACATAAATTTCTCTTTGTAAAAGCCACTGACTTGTGGTATTTCTGTTAGAGCAGCACCAGATGACTAAGACAGAATTTGGTACCGAGAGACTAGGGTGCTACTCTAACAGATACCTAAAATGTGGAAGTGGTTTTGAAATTGTGAATGGATAGAGGAGCGGCAGTGGCAGAGAACCAACAGCAGCAGAACCAGGAGACCAGCATGAGACAGTGCTGGAGCCTACCCATGGAGAGAGCTAACTAACTGCCTGTGCACAAGAGGCTTCCTGGCAGAGTGGGGTGCCTCTGGGCACTTGTCGGTGGAACTAGGCTTGCCGACTCATGGAGCAAGGGAGCCAAGTGCCTGTGCGCAGGAGGCTTCCTGACGGAGTAGGGTGTCTCTGGGCACTTTACTGGTAGAGCTACAGAGCTTTGGAACACTTGCCCCAGAAGGGCAGATGCGGGGCCAGAGGGCCGAGAGGCCACTGGAAGCAGAAGCTGAAGAGACAAGGAACACAAGAAGTGGAGATGCCTCAGTCTCAAAAGGTATGGCATGATGTCAGGGGTTTCAAAGGGTAGAGCCAAGGCCTCTGGTGCTTCTAAGGGCGGAGTCGCCACTCAGATAGACTAGGAAAATGGTGCGCCTGAAGCAGAGGGACCAGAGTTGCTGTCCCAGTGGGCCTGGAAGACAGAGCTGAAGCCCAGGGCCAAGGGGCTTCCTCTCAGAATCTGGAGAATGTGGCCAATACTTAAGAGTCTGGAAGGCAGGGCCACTGTGTAAATTGTCTCAGAGAACAGAAGATTATTTTCAAAGCCTTCAGGGCTAATGTAATGTGTTCTGCTGACTTGCTTGGTGCCTGTTATCCCTTCTTTCCCACCAGTTTCTCCCACTGGTAATGGAAATGTCTAGCTTGTGCCTGTTCTGCCATTGTACCTTTGGAAGCAGATAACTTGTATTCTAGATTTCACAGATGAAAAGGAATTTTTGGATTTGGGACTTGGAGTTAAGTTAAGACTTCTGCTATGATATGATGGGGTGAATATGTTTTTCACGTTGCAAGGATGTGATTTTTGGGGGGCCAAAGGATGGAATGTCATGGTTTGAATTGTGTCCCCCAAAAACTGCGTGTATCAATTTTGCTGGGCCATGATTCCCAGAATTGTGTGGTTGGCCTCCATTTTGTGATTGTAATTTTATGTTAAAGAGGATTAGGGTGGGATTGTAACACCTCCGTTACCCAGGTCACATCCCTGATCCAACATAAAGGGAGTCTCCCTAGGGTGTGGACTGCACCACCTTTTACCTTACAGGAGATAAAATGAAAGGGAGGCAAGCAGAGAATGGGGGACCCACCTTTTACCTTACAGGAGATAAAAGGAAAGGGAGGCAAGCAGAGAATGGGGGACCTCATACCACCAAGAAGGAGCACCAAAAGCAGAGCGCGTCCTTTGGACCTGAGGTTCCTGCACAGAGAAGCTCCTAGTCCAGGGGAAGGCTGATGAGGACCTTCCTCCAGAACCAACAGAGAGAGAAAGCCTTCCCCTGGAGCTGATGCCCTGAAACTGGACTTCTAGGCTACTAGACTGTGAGAAGATAAATTTCTCTGTGTGAAAACCAAAAAAAAAAAAAAAACTTCCCACACAACAATTTCTTTAAGGAATGTTTTATGATTCCCACTTCTAAATGAGTATTATTTGGTGTAAATTCACAGTAACTTCATATAATCAAGAGCATGTTCAACTAATTATTAGTAGGATAAAAAACTACTTCTGTTTTCAAAATCTCTTCAAATACTTTACACACTTATTTTGTCCATGAACTGCAGGTTAAAATAAAAAAGTCAACTTCACCATCAGATGATGTCAAAAAACCCAAGAAAAATCTTCCTCTTAAATTTCATAGATTTAAAAACTTTTTGATGGTCCCTTAATACTCAAATTCATTTTTTACTTTTAAAAGTAGTTTAAAAGGGTATTCGTAATAGCAACTACTACAAGAAAGGGCTACTGGGAATTCTCAGGCACACCAAGGAATTTAACAACCAGGAAACGGACATCACTGCATTATATCCAAGGTGGCACTACCTATTTCTTGTCAACAAAATCAAATGTTTTCCTACTTAAACAAACAAAAAAAAAGCTATTTTTAAATTACCTATCCAAAAAAGATTCAGTCAATTGTACCTCTAAACAATCACAGAGTAGGCTACATTATGTAATGTCCTTCAAATTTTCTCATATAGATCTGTTTTCAGGCAGGCTCAATTGTTTATTACAAGTTAATGTAAATCCAACACTAAATATAGTAAAGCAAGTTTCATGCTTATATTTACAATAATCATGTAAAATAACCACGTAACCAAGTGACAGGGTCATCAAGGCAGAACTACCTCCCAAATCCAAAAGATTACGTACCAGATATTAAGTAACCGGTCATGTACAGCTCCAGATAAGAAATAAAGACCTGTAATTCCATCAAAGGGCTGGCTCTCATTAGGAGGTCTGATAGTAGTGAACATAAGTGATGAAACTGGCGTCGCATGTCCTGTGAAGTGCTAGAGAAAGTGAAATCTCATTTAGTCTTGAGAGGACGGATTCAAAGCCGTAACACTAAGAGTCCATATGTATCATAAACAAGATACATACGATACATAACTGAAAGCAGGACTCCAGACCAAAGGTAACACTTAAGTTTAATTCTAAACAACTGAGGTTACTTGATATGTTCCTCTTACTTTTTAAAAAACCCACCTGAAAATATTGAAAATTGGAAAAGTTTCTCTTACCTCCTATGACTATACCCCACAACCCCTATTTCTTTCAATTTTGAGTTAAAGAGTCACTTAATTCTATACATTTTAAAGGGATATTTTCAGTGCTGAGACACAGCCAAGGAATTACAGGTCTTCATTTTACTCTCAGTAAGTCAAAACCACAATTTTAAGGCCTCATCACAGCACCATAAGTTTAGTAACCCCTCAACAAAAATCTGTTTTCCTTCTCAAAAAATGTAATACTAAATCTGAGTGGCACAAATGGTTAAGTGCTCCACTACTAGCCAAAAGGTTGGCAGTTTAAACCCACCCAGAGTAAACATGGTGCCTTGAAAGACAGGCCTGGTGATCTGCTTCTGAAAGATCACAGCCTTGAAAATCCTATGGAGCAGTTCTACCCTGTACACATGGGGTCATGATGAGTTGGAACTGACTCTATGACAACAACAACAATAAAGCTTCACATTTCAATATGGTAAGTGGACAAAATGCTAGCTGCAAGATACTATAATCATAGCAGAGTGAAAGGTTTTTCATTTAAATTTTATTTATTCCATTCATTTTTCCAATGAATGTGGAACATGTTTAACATCAATAAAACAGACTTACAAGCTAAGTTTTGTGTATAAATTCTACTAATTGATATACTTAAAAATAAAGAAACTATATTCTTAAACAATATTCCATGACTCAGATTTGTACCTTTCATGTATTTACTCTACATGACTAAGATTTTACTATGCTTGCAACTAATCTGATTCACTCACTCTGTAGACTTCTTTGGTCTCCAAAACCCATAGCTTGATTGTTCGACCAGCAGAAAGTAACATCTTTCCATCTGGGCTGATACACAGGGAACTGACGCTGCTACTGTCACCTTTCCATTTGCTGTATTGTGAAGAAAAACAAAAATCTCAATGAGGGAAACCTTTATTCAGGACGAACAAAACAAATAAACAAACTAAGCCTTAAAAATACCACCTAAGGTTCTATGCCAAACTGCATTCCCTAAAAGCTTGTGCCATGTAACTAACCCTGGACAACACCAGAGTAAAGCTTCACTGATGGGCTTCTCTTCACCCAGAGGGATCACCCGTGAGCAGGAACAGGATAAAGATTCTCAAGGGATACCAGGCAACGGGTGGGTAAGAGTTATAAGAATGGAAAACGAGGACTTGGCGTATCCTGTGACCTGTAACATAGGCTGTGTGAATGCTCAGGAACTGCTACACTGGCTGGACCTTTGCAGGTCTATACTACCCGCAACACATTCCCTGCATTCTCTTGAAGGTTAGCAACATATAATTTGTCAAGGTGCAGTCCAAAAAGACTATTTCTAGCCCAGATCCACACAGATTAGTCCCCATCTGATAGGGTCAAGTTAATTAGGTACAGATGATCCCTTTTTAGTACCTCAAATATGATTAGACATACCTCTTTGCAGTTTGTTGCACATTTTTAATGCTGTTATGAGCAACAGAGAGCACAACTATCTCTTATAAAATCAAGAAATAACAGCAGAAAACTTATTACTAAAAGGCATTAATTCTAGAGTAGAAGAAAAGGTACTCTTCTGTCAGTCACACCGGAATATATAAAATTAATCATTTGGAAAAACAAAATTAGATTTCTACCTAACACTACACACAAAGAAAACTAATAATTGATTTAAAAGAACTAAAGTATCAGAAGAATATATAGGGGGATATATTTATAATCTTAGGGTAAGGCCTTCTAAAGCAATTAGAAACCAGAAATCATAAAGAGAAAAATGACCTAATTACATAAAACTTCTGTAACAAATCATAAAATTAAAGTACAAGTAAAACGCTAGGAAAAAATAAAAATATATATTACAGACAAAGCATTAATACTAAGAATACAGAAATTTTTAAAGAAAAATAACTCAAAAATAAAACCAAAGGATGTAAGTAGGCAATTCATTAGAAATACAAATTGTTAACAAACATGAAAATATTCAACATCACTAGTAATAAAGAATATGGAACAATAATGTATGAGAGAATGTATTTCCTTTACCCTCACCTGTTCCTAAATTTTTTGCCAATTTAGGGTCAAAAAAAAAAAAAAGCTTCTCACGTTGTATCTCATTGATTTACACAGCTTCAACTCTCACTTGTATTATTCAAAAAAAAAAAAAAATACGTACACACACACACACACACAAAAGACAGACATGGTCACCACCCAACCTTGAGAAGGCTGACAAGCTTCTGGAATCTACGTCCCCACTCAGCTCTGAGAACACCAGCAGACGCAACCCCACCACCACATCCTTTCCCCACCACCCAGATTAAGAGCGTTGCAACTCAAAAGTGCAGCCCTCCGCTCTGGGGACCATGGTCTCGGGAAACATCTAGCTCAACTGGCATGACACAGCTTATAAAGACAATGCTCTACATTCTACCTTGGTGAGTAGTGTCTGGGGTCTTAAAACCCTGTGAGCAGCCATCTAAGATACTCCACTGGTCTCATCCCTTCGGGAGCAAGGGAGAATGAAGAGAACAGGATACAAGGAAAAGATCAGTCTGAAGGACTAATTGTCCACAGCTACCAAGGCCTCCACTGGACTGAGTCCAGTACAGCTAGATGATGCCCGGCTACCACCGCTGACTGCTCTGACCAGGATCACAACAGAGGGTTCTGGACAGAGCTGGAGAAGGATGTAGAGTATAATTCTAACTCACAAAAAAAAGACCAGATTTACTGGCCTAAAGGAGACTGAAGAAACCCCAAGAGTATGGCCCCAGACACCCTTTTAGCTCAATGGTGAAGTTACCTCCGATGTTCACAGTTCAGCCTGGGAGTGGACAGCCCCGTAAAACCAAATGAGACTAACGAGGTACAGGAGTCCAGTGACAAGGGCCAGAAAGCAGAAGGGGACAAGCTGGTGATAGGGAACCCAAGGTTGAGTAAGGATATTGTTGATGTGCTGTGAGATTGTTAACCATTGTCATAGGGCAACGTGTAGTAACTGTTAAATGAAAAACTATTTTGTTCTGTAAGCCTTCATCTTAAGTGAGAATAACAGCACAGTTGGAAGAGCATAGTCAATGTCACTGAACTGTGAATGTAGAAATTTTTGAAACGGTGTATCTTTGGCTATCTGTATTTTCATCCAAAAAAAAAAAAAAAAAAAAGGTTGAGAATTTAGAGGCTTAATATGTTGTGGGGTTGTTAACCACTGTCATAGAACAACATGTGTACTACTATTTCATGAGAAACTATTTGCTATGTAAGCTTTCACCTGAAGTACAATAAAATATATAAAAAAAAAAAAAAGTGCCTGAAGTACAAAAAAAAAAAAAAGACACCACTGAGATTGGACTAGGATCCACCTACACAAGCATGACCTCATGTTAACTGAAGACATACTTCCAAACAAGATCACATTCACAGATGCAGGAGGTAGGACTTCAGTATATCTTTTGGAGGAACACAATGCAATCTATAATACGGTCCCTGGATGATAATGAAGACACTAAGGTGAGAATCAAAGGGAAGGAATCAAGATTGGGGTAGAGGGAGAAATGATGAGTGGAAGTGTTTGGGGGACCATATTTCATCACCTCTAGGATGCATCCTCTCCACATTTTAGCATCTCTGAAATTGGAATGCATCTTATAGTTGATGTGACCAGAAAGCGTATCATCGTTTATTTGACAGTATTTTCTCTTTCTTAGTGGAGCATCAAAAGTGTGTTTTCACAATCGACGGCCTCTTAGATTTTATGAAATGGAGCGATGAATTGGTGGAGATGGGCTAGGGAAGGCGTTAAGGCATAGAACACACTGCCCTCAGCTCTCTGCTGCTTTGTGTCACAAGGTCCTTTGTCTTCAGGACTCAGTGTTCTTATCTATAAAGAGGAGTTAATAGCTGTTGAGGGAGCATTCACTCAGAGACACAGGAGCTGTTGTGGACACCCTGCTTAACCTCAGAAGGTTTGGAATTACAGCTGCTCTAGGATTATGCCATTTTAAGTAGATAAGACAACTGTATGTACTGTCTTACCCATTAAAAACTTGTCCTAACAATTCAAATGTCCATCAATGGATGAATAGATAAACAAAAGGTGGTACAGCCAAACAATGGAATATTATTTGGCCAAGAAAGGAATGAAGTACTGATGTATGCTACATGGATGGACCTTGTAAGCATTATGCTAAGTGAAAGAAGTCAGATGCAAAAAGACAAATACTGAATGATTTCATTTATATGACATGCCCAGAATAGGCAAGCCTGTAGAGACAGAAAGTAGATTAGTGGTTGCCTGGGACTAGAGGAAGAGAGAAATTGGTGGGTGACAGCTAAGGGGTACGGGGTTTCTTTTTGAGGTAAAGAAATGTTCTAAACTTGACTGCGATTTTAGATGCACAACTCTGTGAATCTACTGAAAGCCATTGAATTGTACACTTCAGTGAGTTAATTTTGTACTGTGTAAACTATACCTCAGTAAAGCTGTTAAAAATAAAAAAAAAATTAATATTAAAAAAAAAAAAATGGCGTGGCAGGGGAGGCATCTGACCTCCTCTAAGGCAGAAGGAGAATCAAGATCAACAGCCGGATGACTGCTATGAGGCAGAGGTCAGACGCGCCTCCACTCTACAATTTTTTTTAACCAATTCTGACACCATCTTGTCCCTCCCACAGCAATCTCTACTTATCTGCTGGGTTTGATAATTGGTTGCAATGGCCACACAGAACTCACAGACTACACTGGGTTTACTACAGAAGTAACAGGTTACAACTCAGGTTCAGGAACGCTCAGGATACAGTTCTTTGATCAGCAGAATAGCCTCTTCTCAGCCATGCTGCAGGCAGGCCTCGCTCCGACCCTCAGCCCCCAGACCTCTTGGGCAGGCCTGGCCTCTGCCCTGCTCAGGCAAGTGTTACAAAGCTGTTTCAGCTCTGTTGATAAGCGTGTGGAAGCACTCCACACCACCAATAAGCCTCAGCATGAAGGCGCTCAGTTCTCTTGCTCCATGGGTCGGTGAGCTTAGCTGCACCAAGTGCTCAAAGGTACCCTACCCCGCCAGTAAGCCTCCTGCCCAAAGGTGCTCAGCTTTCTCACTCCATGGGCTGGGAAGCCCACTGCACCGTCTCCTGCCAGACAGTTTTGTTGCCTCTGCTGCTGTCCCTCTGCCGCTGCTTCTCGCTGTCTCTGGGATTACAGCTCTCACTCTATGTCTCCAGGACCTAGGAGGTCCTCCCTCAGTGCAGGGATCCCAGGTCCAAAGGACGCATTCTACTTCTGGCTCTTCTTTCTTGATGGTCATGAGGTCCCCTCTCTGATTTGGAATTGGCTCTCTTTTAAGCCTAGCGGGATTACAAAACTGACCAATCCCCTTGTTAGGGTTCTATATATTTTATTTGTATGGTCTCACCCCACAAGGGTGCCATGTACCTTATTTATATTATTAGTAAGTTATCCAACCTCCTTGGTGGGCTATAAGCACTTCCTCTGTATTGTCTCATCTAGTCATTTGATGGGAGTTACAAAGATTAATGGGTAGAAGGGCCATGTTAAGTAACTCACTGCACCACGCTAAGCAAACAAAAAATTGGGCAACGACAAATGCCAAGAAAAGCAAAAATTTGTACCAAAAAGAAAATATAAACCTAGTACAGGCCAAGGCTTAGCTGTAACCGTATTTAAGTAGTCATAATGTAAACAATAAACACTGCTTGGCCAAAAGCTGTGATATTAAGAGGACGGAGGGGGGCGGGGATAGTAGATATCAGTAGATAATACCTAAAATGGACAATAAAAATCAATTAACAGCAGAATAAGAATGTTATTTAGAAACATGGAGGCAAAGGTCCAAAGAAAAGCTAAAGGAATTACCAGTGGTTGCCACTAAGGACAAGGTACTGGAGACAGTAAGGTAGGATGGAAATCCTGTAGAGCTATTTGACTTTTTTAATTACAGTTTACTCTGACTGAAAAAAAAAGAGAGTAGCCACAGAAAGAAGGATATTTAAGGCAGGACAATATGGGAGCAGGTGGGGGGCGGGGTGGGGGGCAGAATCACAGAAGGGTGTGCATTTGAAGACCAGTGAAGACTATACTCTGGGAGGAGAAGCTAAGGATGAAACTGGAAAACATACTACAGTACTTTATGAGGTAGCATAGTTCAGTGGACAAGAGCTCAGGCTTTTACTTAACCTATTTCTCAACTGTAAAATATAGATCACACGTCACAGCATTATGATTAATAAAGTGAATAACGTGCTGAACATCATTAGTCCCTAGGTAAAGGACCTGACTTTGTGAACTCTCATCCAGACAACTTTTTCAAAATGCAGCTGCATGGGCACTACCCCAGCCCTACTGGATCAGAATCTACGGGTGTTTCTGACAGGCCATCAGAGTTGAAACTTTTGCTGCAAGTACAGGGAGGGTAAATGGAGATATTTTTATCTATGTCATTTAATGCCAGGCTCTTAAGATACTCATATCCTCTACCAGCCATTATCTCCAACTACACCCCTAGTCTAAATTCTCAGTTCCAAGCAAATCTTTCACTTCCCTGTCTCCTGGCCTATGCTCTTGCCATCTCCCCACTTTCCTTTCCCCACCCTTGAAAACATTCCCTGACCCTCTTCTATCCAAACCTCATCTATCCTGGAAGGCCCAACTGAAATCTCTTCTCTTCCACCAGGCCTTCTAGCACTACACTACTGGTAACCACATGCTATCTTACGGCATCTTTTGTACAATTATTGTACCCTTCTACCATTATTTACCTTTTATATATTAAAATCTTGCATGTCCAATTTGATTAAAAGTTCCTTGAAAACAGAGTCTATAACCTTATTCAAGCTTACATTCCCCACAATGTCCTACATCAAGTCTTACACACAGCAGGAATACAGTCATGATTGTTCAAACACTGTGTCACCCAATACCACAGAACCATCAGTGTTACTCACCACTTTACTTTGCATGTCTGTGCATTCCATTCCACAATATGTTTATCATCTGAACAACTATATAAACAGCCATTGTCTTGATGCCACTGTATGCAATTGACTTTGTTATCATGACCACCACTCTACAGATTTAAGGAGGAAAAAAAGGATTAAAGCAAAAAAAAAAGTATCCATATAATACAAACCCTGGAGTCATTACCAAACAGTTAATTAAGATGGCCTTCACCTACATCTATCCATTTTAGTTTTCCAACATGAAAAATAAGGGCTAGAACTTCATCAAAATGTTAACTTTCCATTCTTCCCTACTGGAAAAACCTACTTCACATCCTAAGTCAAAGTATATTAGTCCTAAACGCCATTTGCATTTGACAGGAATGCCAGCTCTAAATGCTTCATATACAATGGCAAAAAGTTTGTGACATTTGATGAACTAAGACAATAAAGTTAAAAAGTCAACACTTACGGTGAAAATCATGTCTAGTCAAAAATACCCTTGGAAATCCCTTTTTAAAGAGCAGCAAACTGTCTTTCAAGAAAGAAATCACTGTTTCTTCAAGTAGACATTAAACATTCCCTTGTGTGATGAATCGTGCCACATGAACAATACTTTAAACATGCTCAGAATAGCAAGATGCTCACCCACTAAGAGGCACATAGGAATGGAGACATCAACTGGGGAAGAGCAAATTCAAGTCTCCCATCTCACACTCATTCCAGAGCAAACCCTCTGAGGGAGATGCTGAATCACCTACACTGTAAGCAATTGTTATTTTTACTCTTTCTACCTTAATTCACATGGACTAAATACACATACAATGAATCACCACTATATGCGTATCTCAGCTAAGGATATTAGAGCCCTAGTGGCAGGGTGGTTAAGAGCTCAGCTTCTAACCAAAAGGTCACGCAGTTCAAATTCACTAGCCACTCCTTGGAAACCTTATGGGGCAGTTTTATCTGTTCTATAGGGTTGCTATGAGTTGAATCGACTTGACAGCAACAGGTTTAAGCTAAGGATAAAGTAAAGTTATAATTCAAAAATCAGTGATGCTATTTGAAATATTGTTCCCACTTTAAAAAAAATTTTTTAAATGTTACATTCAGTGAATGTAACATTCCCTCCCATCAGCTGTCTACTCAAAGAACACGCACACATGCACTGAACAAAGGATAAAAACAGATAAACTGCATTAAAAAAATTTGGTAAGAAAATACATTAAAATAGTCAACGTTGTGAGTAATCAAAGCAAAATATAGTAGCATTTTCAGTCTTTTCACCTAACAATTTGTTTAGTATTATAACACTCATGCTGGTGAAGTTACAGGAAAAATAGGACTATAATATATTCCTAGTTGTTAGGTGCTGTCGAGTTAGTTCCGACTCATAGTGCCCCATGTACAACAGAACGAAACACTGCTAGGAGCAGTGAAAATTAGTATACTTTTCTGTAAAGCAATTTGGCACGTTCACCCATTCATTAACATACTCATTCAACAAACTTTTACTAAGTATCAATTACATTCCAGGCACTGCACTAAGCACTTTCAATATATTACTTCTCAATCTCAATAGTCATGCCAGGAGGATTGTATAATATCCATTTAAGAGATAAGAAGTTAAATTACTTACCCATGATCACGTAACTAACAATTCAACCTCAGTACAGACTAGCCCCAAAGCCTACTCTCTTTCTACTTCACCACACCAGCCCAATACACCTCACCCTTACCCTCAGTGTTCCTTTTGATAAATTCATCCCTGTTAAAGATACATTTATAATCCAGTGAGGTACTGAAACAATTTGAAAAGAAGTTCTAGGCTCCGTAAGTATCCTGCCTGCAGCACAGAATGCCGGGTACCTGCTAACCCCATCAAAGGTCAAGCTCCAAACTACAGTGGGGTCAGAGGCCATGTGAGGGCCACACTCAACTTGGAGGAGAGAAGGGAGGAGGAAAGTAAAATTCCCTTCTTGCTGTACAAACCTCTGAATGCCTTAAATTTTGTTAAAGCTATATATTACTGTTATAATCTTTACAGTAAGAACAAAGAACATATTTTAAATGCATATTTAAAATCAGAAAAAAATTTTCATCTACCAAATTAGCTGAGTTTGTTGCTGTTGCTATTGTTTTAGGGAATATTTAATGGTGGCAATAATACTATTAGGATACAGGTACCTTTTTCAGAATCAACCTGATGACAACTAACACCACCACTCTCCTTCCATTGCTGATATAAGTACAAAGAAGGAAAACTCTTTGGGAAGTATTTTTATACTATGTATAAAGAACCTTATGCTCAAACCCTTTGACTCAGTAATCACAAGTTAGTGTTCTTGGAATTCACTTAAGAAAAACATTGTTTTATAATAACAAAAAAATTTGGAAGCCACCTAAATGATCAGTAAGTAACCAATGGACTATTCAATTCAGTGGAATTTTAGGCAGTCATTAAAAAATGCTTATAACTAGTTTTTGACAAATATGAGAATATACTGCATACTTTTAATGAAAAAAATCAGGATACAAAATCCATGAACAGACAGAACGCAACCGTATTTTTTAAACATGCACATAAAACAAAGAAATACACAAACTATGAACAGTGGCTCTCTTGGTGATTTAAATATAAGCTTTTTCCATTTTCAACTTTATGTAGTTCCAAATTTTCTATGAGAAGAATTGTTTTATTCATACATATGGTAAGTACTTCTATATACAGGACTCCAGTGAACAACAGAAACATGTCATGCGGTCTGAAACAAAGTGCGCCATTTAAGTGACTGGCTCTCAGTGCCAAATCCACCCTTCTATACCCTGCTCTGTAATGTTGGGGCTGAAACTCTGCAATCCGTATTTCTGCTTTGCTGGCTGGATCCCTAGTAAGCTCTACCTATAAACAGTGCAAGAGGGAGACTAGAAGGCTGGAGAAGGAACAAGAGACTTGATCCTTCCTGTCTGATTTATATCAACCCAACAATACTTTTTACCCCAGTACAACAATTGCCTCCAACTGCCGCTAAACCCAATCTGCAATTTTTCCAGCACTTGGAGAACCAGTCTCATCACCTCTCTTCAGAGATTTCAGTTCCAGGCAGCTGGAGCCTCCTCCTCAGAGGTCTGAACCCCAAACTCATATGAGGTCACTTCTCAACAGCAGCACCAACAGAGCACCACTTCCTCCTAAGAGATCTGAGTTTCAGCCCTACAGGGCTCCTCCTCTTAAGTTTCTAAGTTTTAATAATTCCAGCCTCTTCTTTTGTTCCCTTAGCCCTAGAAGTGAGGACCTGCTTCCTGTAGTTACTACTCCTGTGATACCTTAGAGTTTTTTACCCTTTCTTATTTGAAGGCTCATTAACAATTCTTCATGTTAAATTCTCTCTTCAAATAATTAAGGTGGTTTCTGCTACCACCTGGGCCCTGACAGTGGCATTCTCAGGCTATAAAATCAGCCTCAATATGGGAAGTTTAAACACAAGAAGGAATGAGGAAAGAAGGCATACAGCACAAACTGCTTTCAATCCTTTCTTCTTCCTAGAATCTACTTTTTTCTTTGGCTTTAGTAATCTAGGGTAGAGTTTAACAGGAGAAATCAGAAGACGTGGGAAAGATTTAAAAGCATGATGAGTAATTATCAGAAGATAAAACCCAGTTTTCTTCTTTTCTAGACTAAAAACTACTTAAATTTCCATAAGATTTACAGCTTAAAGAGTACTTGCAATGTTATTTCAGTTAGTCCTCACTGGAAGCTAGTGAGGTAGGTATTATCCCAACTTTACTGATGACTGAATGTCAACATCAAATGGGCTGCCCAAGGAGCAGTAGAGTTGTGCTGTCCAATACAATATTCACTAGCTGCATGTGGCTATGTAATCGAATTAGAATTAAATAGCATTAAAATTCAGTTCCTCAGTCACACCAGCCACATCTGAAGTGCTCAACAGCCACAAATGGCTAGTGGCTACTGCACTGGACAACAGAGATTCAGAACATTCAGAACTGGACAGCACTGCAATGGAAAGCACAGCCAGGAACCCAAAACTCGGGAACCAGACTCCCAGTTCAATGCCTTGTTCTACCAGTTAACAGCTGTGTAACCTTAGGACGGCACGGTACTTAACCCCTCAATTACTTTCCTGTAAACTGAAGATGATAACACCATCCCCCTATTAGTACTGTTGTGAAGATTAACTAAATTACTTATAACAGTGTTTGAGGAGGAGGACTATGTTACCTAGTATAGCTATTATCAAATGTTATTCTTCAGTACTTTACATGCAGAAGGGGCAGAAGGGTGCATCTCTAGCACAGATCCTGCAGCACACTCTGAAGGGCTTTGTTTTTACTCTAACTCTGATTTCCCTTTCACATTTTTATACATTTTATATATATATACACATATATACACACACACACACATATACTTACTATTAATTTACTGTGTAACTCTCCTTTCACTGTACTGTATAATAAAATGCTACCA
The DNA here is from genome assembly GCA_030035585.1 of Dugong dugon. Classification (NCBI taxonomy): domain Eukaryota; kingdom Metazoa; phylum Chordata; class Mammalia; order Sirenia; family Dugongidae; genus Dugong; species Dugong dugon. The sequence continues at coordinate 70,858,383 of CM057473.1, forward strand.
ACTGCAGTACCAAGAGCCAACAAGTCAATCTGGTCACTTGTTCCTATAGCTTCTGATTTCCGTTTTTTCCTCTGTGGACTCTCCTAGGAAAAAAGAACAAAGTTTTTGTATTTAGTATGTCAAACACTAAAACATCATTAATGCGTAAATATCATCTTCATTAGCCTATAAAAGAAATGAAACTGATACTCAGAAACACTTTTTTATGGGGCGGGGGGGCTACTCAGGTGATTTCTTTCTCACCATGTACAGGGGGAAAAAATAGCACTCCAACAGGAAAAGCAGGAACTCAAAAATCTGTCCTCTGTCTCCTGCCCCTCTGGAAGAAGGCAAACAGGACAGCCTGGTACAGTCTCATTTCTCTTAATAGGTCCAGCACCTCACTGCTGCCTCCCCTTCTCAGAAACCACCTGCTCCCCCTGACAGGTCCAAGTGAAGCCTCCAGCACCCAACTAAAGGGATCACACAGCCATACCAAAACAGACAATTCTTCCCTTTGAGTCCCCTAAATCTTTTCCTTCTTTCTAGCTTAAGAAACCCAGAAACGTGGGTCTTGACATTTATAAATAGGCATTTACTTCCATTTGAGTCAACAAATAGCTGTAACTAGCAGGGAAGCTCAGAGTAAGCATGTGAGAAGTTGCTCTAGTGACTGATCAAGGGCTGGTTTGGGAGTTCCATGCTGGCTTGGTGATTCTACGGCATAAGAGAAAGAAGTTTCAAAATACTGGCAAGTGCCACAAGACTTTTTTGATGTATTTCAAAAGTGATGCTAACAGATTATACCTTTCAAAAAGAAAATCAACGATCACAACTTAAGAGCACTACATCAGAGTTCACACGTACTAAAAAATTAGTTACAATTTCAGAACTTCTCTTCCACATTTTTGAGTTTTTTTAATTAAAGCACCCCAGACTATGTATCTTAGCATAAAGAAGTTCTGAAAAATCCATTCTCAAATGCAAAAACAGACCAATACCACAGAAAAGAGAACATTTTCTTAATAGTGCAGGATCATTACTCCACAGCACAAAAAAGAAGCCCAGGACACATAAAAATCTGCCCAACCCAGGAATCACCAACGAAAACCTACAATGTTATCAATGCACAAAGACCATCAGAACATATTTATAAATCATTTCTCTCTTTTTTTTCCTTTTAGTTACCTTATAGGAATGTTACATTTGAAGAATTTGGTGTATTGGACACAGACCAACAAAAAGTAAAAAGATTTAACAAAAAAACACGGTAACTTTTTGCATACAGGAAAAATAATCCTGAGAAATGTATCTAATTAAAAGATCCAGAGAAGTTACAATTAAAAGCCAGAGTATAAAAAAGTCTGCCAGTCTCATCAGTAACAATTAATTTGCTTGCAACATTGAAGCTTTAGCACAAAGAGTGTCCTAGGTGCCACTATCAGTTTACATGAATTTCTAAAAGCCGTCTCTGAATGACCCACTCCCCCCAACCCACGCCCACCCCGCGTAAGTGTGGTCGCTGCACAAACTCCTATTTCAGACAAGGAGAAGGAAAATATTCATGGGGAAGAGTATGTTAACCTCATCAGAAAACTCTTGTCTGAAAGAATCCAGAAAATATTTCTACTCTGTTTTTCAAAATCAAATAAAAATTATCTAAACCGAGGTTTCTCAATGTGTTAATAACAGTGTGACCCAAATGTTTGTTTTACTGCAGATTTGTGTTTGCATTAAAAAGCACAAAAACTGTGTTCAAATCAAACATCACCACAGTCAAAGCCACAATGCCCGACAGCAAAATCTCCATATTTTTTGGTAAACGCCAAGAAGGGGAAGGAAGGAGTATCCACAGGATCTATGCCCAACTTTTAGGCTTATTGGTTTAAATCTAAAATAACAATCCAATTAATTAATTTAATTTCAAACTACTGACCCACATATGTTTTCTCAGGGTTGAATGATCTCTTTTTTAAACAACTTCCCATTCAGCAAGATGAGCGTGTCTAAACAGGAAACACACCAGCCAGATCAAAAGTTTATATGGGCATTCGTGAAATCTGCTGTTCTAAATACTATCCCTTATGCAATGTTTCTGAAAACAAAAGTTTAGTGCTACTGATGATTAGAATATAGATTACAACAGACCTTGGTTGACATTCGCTATCTGAACCTGTTATTCCAATGACCAAAAAACTTCAATTGCTCCCCAAAGAGAAAATCAATATCAACTCCTCTACAGCATTCAAATGCATCCACAATTTGCCTCCAACCCACCTTTTCCAGCCATATCTCCAATTTCATCTTACATTACACTCCCCCAAACACACACACTTTCCACCTTGCTTTTCCCTCCACCTGGAGGGTCATTTTCCTACTCACTTCAATTTTCACTGGTTAAAAATCCTATCCTTGCTTAGAGATCCACCTCAATGCTATCTCCTCCAAAAAAGCCTCCTCTTTCTCACAAGGCATAAGTCGTATTCTACTCTGCATTACAGACACAGTGAGTCTGAACTGTCTTCATCTCTTCCAGGTCTTTGTCGTACTCGCTTTTGTTTCCGCCAAAGTGTCTAGCACAATGTCATGTATGCATTAATTATACACCTAATTATATTAATTAATGAAAAAGGTAAGCTAAAAACTTAGTTCACATATTGTGACTGTGTCTCAGCTCCTGAAGGCACCAGGACTGAAGGCCAAAAGGGTGTGACTTGGTAAGACTATGGAGTTTTTTCTGAAGTGAAGGGCAGAATGAGCTAAGCAATGAATACCAAAATACCTGTCTGAGGAAGCTTATCAGCATTTGATCCAGAAGGCAATCAGAAGGCTGAGTAGTCTGAATGGCACATGATTTATCAAAGCAGCTAGTACAGATGAGGTGAAGACACACAAGATAAAAAGCACATCCAGGTGATGAGAAGTCTGCACTTGATCAGTAACTATGTCTAGAAGAAAAAGTCGTTCTAGACTGAGACCCCATGGTAAGAAGAGTTTACACGGAGAGCCAGTACAAACACTCACAAAAACATACCCATGTGTAACTGAAACAAATTTCACAGAAAAATACTTATCCTTACCCATGTGTTAATATGCTGATATTTTCTATTTCATTTTTTCTAATGCCATCACAACCTACAACAGTATATCGATTTCACAACCCACTCATGTATCAAAACCTCCCTGTAAAAGATACTGACCTCTAGGGTCACTATGAGTCAGAATCGACTGGACAGCAACAAGTTTTTGACACTGAAAAATATGCCAGTTTTAAGTTTCACTCTGCAAACTCAAAAAAAAAAACAGTTGCCCTCAAGTCGATTCCAACTCACAGCAACTGCATGGGTGGCCTCTTACTGCCACTTAGTCTGGCATTTAAGTTTCATGGCTAACAGTAAACAAAATCTGTGCCTTTTACATATTACATACAAAATTTATATCAGAACCATTAAATTCTAATACACAGAAGCTTCTATTTCTGCCAATGGGATCGAATCTGCATACTTCACCTTCTTTTGAAGCTTCAATACTGGAGCGATCTCAAGGCAGAGCACTATACAGAAACCCATCTCTAAGGGATGAGAGTGGAAATACTCAGTTCAGACTTTACCAAAAACATCCTTAATTGCTAGCGTGCTCATCTAGTCCAATGTCTGAAAAGCCATGTGCTTCAACAAGTACCGAGCTGTGTGAGGTCATCTCAACTACAGTGACAGAAAAGCAGCACAGGTTCACTGTAGCAGCCCAGTAGACAAGCTGTGTTCCTCCAGGGCACCAGGAATGGGGGTGGGGGTTGAAAGACTTAGGCGGCAATGAAACAGGAGGATCAGTTCTTAGGTGGTTCAGTCACTTGCTGTGTTGCTTTGGCATGCCATTTATTATTTCAGCCTCAGTTTACACATATAAACCTGAGAAGCTCTACAAACAGCATCCATCTATAGTCTATCAATCTGTATCCTTGCACTTTCCTAGATTATTTTCTTGTCTTCACTAGAAGTCCCCCTCCCCCAAGCTCCATCAACCAATGGAATGCTCAGCTGGTTGTGCAAAAACCCTCTAAAACTACTGTGGCATAAGTGTAAAGTATTATAATCATTCTGTGACCAAGAACAAAAAACAGCAATCTAATTTTTCAAAACATTTATAAAACACTGCCTTAACTCCTTACCCAAGAAACCCAACGCTAACTCATTTTTCTCCACTGATAAGAATGCCTTCAGCACACTCTGTACTTGGGTGGCAAATTGTCAATTACTGACCCAGATGCAGGATTCACTTACTAACTGAATTACATTTAGAAATGCAGCATTAAATGATAAAATGAGTCCAGGGAGAACGTTTACTTATTCATCAATAACAACATTTATTGAGCACTTACTACATGCCAGGCCGTCCTCCACCATTCATAGGCACTGCCTCATTTAATCCTCCAAGGGCTCCGAACAGGGGTGGTATCATCTCCGTTTCAAGTCTGACTGTTAAATGCTAGGACCTTAACAAGATACTGGGCACATGGGTTTCAGAATAACATCCTTTTAATGCCTCATAGTCTGAGAGATTCAGTGATGTAAAAATAAAGGCAAGGGTTTAAATGAAATAAGGTCATCTAAAAACTTAAGTGGCAAGGAACATAACCCAGGGACCGGGAGGCAGAGCTTGAAGCAGTTGCTACGCGTGATTCATTTTCTATCTTTAAAAGTCATGTGACTTTAACTATATTCCATAATATAGTTTAATACAGGAAAAATACTTCTCTCCCTAATTTTCAAGTAAAATTGATGCTCCAAGAAGATACATTCCCCAGATGATGAGGACTGGGTGTCTCTATTTTCCTTTCAGCTCTCAATTCTGTGACTCACGATGCAAGATAACAATGTAAGGGCACTGGACAAGCAGTCAGAGTACCACGACACTCACTAGTGCCCACAGGTACTTTACTGATTATTAAGGCTTTGGTCAAGACATTTAATCTTTCTTAGTTCTGATTTTCAACTCTGAAAAAGACAATAACTTCAACACATTTCATGAGTTGCTGTGTGGCTAAAATGAGAAAGTGCAGGTAAAAGGATACTGCAATTTATAAAAACTTTTTAAATATGGCCCAACTCATTTTTCAAATGATACCCCAAATTAAAGTGACTAGCTCAATGTGAAAAAAGCAGTTTGAGTCAGAAGTCCTAGTTATGACACAAATCCAGTTATTTTTCTACTGTATCAATTCAAAAGAATAACTTTTAACAGGAAAGTTAGGATTAGGAAAAATTCCACTCCTGGGGCATACAATGTAATTGTAAGTCATCAGAAAAGCAAAGTGGGTGACATTTTGCCAACATAATATTAACTATTTGTTGCAGATAACCAAGACTTGACCTTTGAAGACCTGAGTGCTAGTCCTGGTTCCATTTTTGGGTTTAGGCAAGTTGCTTAGTTTTCCAAAGCCTCAGTTTCCTCTTCTCAAACAAGGCAAAAATCTTCCCAATTACTTTGTACAGTTCACCTTACAAATACAGGACTTTAACAACAACAGTAATTAACACTTATAGCACTTATGCATCAAGAGCTATCCCAAGCGCTTTATGAATTAATACGTTAACCTTACAACCACCCTATGAAGTGGGTACTATTATCCCCTTTTTACAGATGGGGAAATACAGGCACACTTACTACCATCAAGCAGAGCCTGGACTCAAACACAGGCAGTCTAGCTTGGGTCCACACACTTAACCATTACTCAGTATTTCTCCCTCAGCATTGTTTATTTCCACTTTAGAGGACTGTTAAAATACAAACATAGCAACCAACTTTGGGGGAAAAAAAAAAGCAGAGTGCTCTAATTTTAATGACAACTATGATTTAAGAAAAAAGTCCGTTTTGTGTGCTTGATTCAAGAGCCCTGATAGGTTTCTTCCATTACTCAACAAGTCACTTCCTCTAGAATCTACAAAAATCTAGCCTAAAATCTTAAAAGTATCTAAACACACTCAACGAAGTATAGCAAGTTAGATGTATCTTTAGTCCCAACCCAAAAAATTTAACAGAAGGTTCCCTGGCGTACTCAGATGGAGTAAGATCTATACTAAATACCAGTTTTTGAAGTTTTAAACATGGTTACTGCTGAACGCTACACACCCCACAATACCTGGTGCCTCCAAATCACTTTGGAGTGATTCAGTTGGGCTCTTATAAAGTTCAGTTACCACGTGCGTGAGTTAGAGCAGATGTAGTCCAGTGACTCAAAAGGGAATGGCATCTTACCTGAGATGGTCCCTAACAGTGTGAAAAGCCTTCCCTAACTTGGCAGTTATCCACCTACGGGAAACTTCACCTGGACTCACATTCAATAAGTCAAACTACTGCTTCATTTTACCCACATATCCTACACGCAAGAAGATTCAAAGGTTGAGAATAGAAAGGAGACTGGGATAGTCAAGAGTTTCAAGAGTGAGAGTCCCACGATCTGAACATGAAAGAGAACACGTGGTGAGCCGACACTCGCGGCGGGGGGAGGAGGGGTAGGGTGTTTGGCAGCAAGGAAACAGACGTTCATCCCAAATGCCCGGGTAAGGCCGACGAGCTAGGTCGGGGTCGGAAAAGAATAGAATAGCCCCAAGAGGGGGCTCTGTCAACAACCAGGAATCCGATGAGTTCATGCTGATAAGCGAGGCCGGCAAAAGGAAGCGGCGCTGGGGGGCCAGGGCCCTTGGCGAACATGGCGACATGTCCGGGCAACAGTGGGGCGCAAACCGCACGGGGCCCGTCCGATGAACTCCCGTCCAAGGCCCGCTGGATCGGGCCGCGCCCTCTCCCGCAGCACTCCCAACAGGCCGCACACCGAGCTGATGGCACGGGCCCAGTCTGCGCCGCCGCCGCGCTCCGTGCCTCCTCGTCCCGGGCCGCCAAGAGCCACGCGCGATGTCGGGTCACGCGCCGCCGAGCCACTGGGGCTCTGGGGCCGAGCCCCGGCGTGCGCCTGCCCCTCGCCGTCCTGCTCGCTTTACCTTGGCCTGCAGCCGCGCTGGCGCCCAGGCCAGGCAGGTGCAGGTACCGCTGAGGTGCGCGGAAGGCACGTACTCCTGGTGCAGCCGATTGTTGCCTGTCTCCCACACTCGCAGGTGACCGTCTGTAGAGGCCAAAGCAAAGTAGGCCTGGCTCTGCGGGGAGAAGGCACAAGGGACCCCCGCCGGGGACAGGGGATCGCCGCTACCTCCACCGCCCGCCGCCATTGCTGCTCTGGCGCCGCGGCAGCCACGTGTTCGTCTGTGCGCAGGCGCACCGGCGCGGGGCGGGGCCTGAAGGGAGGAAATGGGACGGAGAGAGCGCAGGGAGCCGAAGGAGTGGCTCTTCGCAACGCAGGCGAGCGTTGGGCGGGTTCACCCTGTGAACGGTGGCCTTGTGGGGCCGTTTGCTAACTCGTGCTCAGAGGAGTGGGAACGTGTGGACAAACGTGACTCCCGAATCAAGAGTAGAGCCCGTTCCTTAAAAACAAAGCAAGGGAGGAAAAAAAACTTTTTTCTATATCATGGTTGAAATAAATGTTTAAAAGAAATATTCACTTAAAATTCCATCATTGTAACAGCTGTTTCCATTTTTCCCTATTTTCTTCCGTGCTATGTACGCTTATACAGCCATGATAACAGTTTTTTCGATCGTAACAGCACTGTTGTCGAGTGGATACTGACTCGTCGCGACCCTATAGGACAGAATAGAACTGCCCCATAGGGTTTTCAAGGCTGTAAATCTTTACGAAAGGAGCCCTAGCGGCCACATCTTTCTTCCGGAGCGGCTGGTGGATCCTTTAGGTTAGCAGCCCAGCACTTTAACCACTGGGCCACCAGGGCTCCTACAATCATAATAGTGTAACAATAATAGGGGAATGGCTAATCCTAATTTCGTCAACATTTTTCTGTGTTACTGCTTCCAGTAAGCAGTCTAAATGTCCCCATAATATGTCACTAAAACTGTGCCTTCTAATTCAAAAAATGCCAGGTACAGTTTTGCCCACAAAGAGCTATTGCCCAGCAAGAAAGACAAGAAACACCATCCCGAGGGCTACGAAAACCCGTTACCGTTGAGTTGATTCCGACTCATAGCGACCTTGTAGGACAGAGTGGAGGTGCCAGATAGGGTTTCCAAGTAGCGCCTGGTGGATTCGAACTGCTAATCTTTTGATTAGCAGCCAAACTCTTAACTACTATACCACCAGTGCTCCTGAGGGTTATGGGGAGACTGTAATTTTCACAGCTAGGGAGTGGCATGGTAAGATTTGCATTTTAGAAAGATTATTTGAAGGCAGTGTGATGGATTAATTCAAAGGGAGGTAGGCTTGAGGTTTGAAGGCTCAGGCAGAGATGATGGTGACTTAATGGATTAGAGAAATGGTGGGGGATGAACAGTTTCAAGAGATGTTTAATAAGTACAGTGAACAGGATTTCAAATGGAAAGTAAGGAAGAGGAAAGGGCCAAAGATGAGTCGTTGAGCAAGGAGGGCTTGGTGACCCAATTCACTTAGGATCACAAACCTGGAAGAAGAGCATATTTCTGAAAGAGATGGTGTCTTCAGTCTGGGAATGTTAACTTGAGAAATGTAATTGCCACTTGTATTTATTTGGTAACTTAAACAAATTAAATGCCTGCTATGTGCCAGGCACTGTTCCGGGCACAAGGAATACATCAGGACCCTAAACACAAGATTCCTGTACTCATGAAGATTACATTCTAGACAGAGAGGCAGATAACAAATAAATAAATCTCTCTTTCAGGTAGTGCAAACTGCTGTGAAGAGAAATAAAGGCTGATGAAGGGAATATGTATTAGACGGAATAGATTTTTGTAAGGGAAGGCCTCTCTCAGGCCATGCAATGTCAGAAGGAAGAGAAGTCAATATACGAGAACTGCAAGTGCAAAGACTCTGAGGCAATAATGACCTTGACAGATTGAAGGAAAAGCCAGAATCCCAGGGTAGATAAAGCGGACTAAAAGACTCAAAGGTGATAAATGCATTTAGAAGGAACCAAGTAATATAGAACTTTATAAACCATAGTGAAGTGTTTTGGTTTTATTCTAAGCATGATTGAAATAAAGCACTAGAGAGTTTTGAGCATTAAAGGGACATAAACAGATTTACATGTTTAAAGGCCCTCCTGTTTGCTGGATGGAGACTGTAAAGGGGCAAGAATGAAAGCAAAGAGATAAGGTAGAAAGATGTAGACCAGTAGTCCAGACAAAGGACAATAATGGGTAGGACTCAGATGTAAGCACTGATGGTCAGAATCTAGGTGAAGAAAGCAATGAAGGTCAGCAGTGATCAGAATCCAGATATAATCTGAAGTTAAAGCCAACAGCACTTGCTAAATGGGTTGAATGTAAATGGTAAGGGAAAGAAATGAGTGAAGTACGAATCTAAGAGCTGAGAAATAAGTGAATGGTGATACCATTGAGTAACTAAATTGTAGAAACATGTTTGGGTGGAGTGGAAATCAAGAGTTCTATTTTGAGCAGTTAAGTTTGAGGGACCTGTTATACATCCAAATACAGTTATTCAGTAGGAAGTTGGATATATGAGTTGGAATCAAGGGAAAAGGTTGGAGCTAGAGATATAAATCTGGGATGTATTACTACACAGATGCTATTTGAAACTGTGGGACTGGATAAGATCATGAAAGGTGTGAGTGCAGATTGAGAAGAGAATGAGTCCCAAGCTGCACTAATCTTTAGAGGTAGGAAGAGAAAAAGGACCAAGCAAACGAGATTGAGAAGGGGTAACCAGCAAGGCAGGAAGAAAGCCCAGGAGAGTGTGTCGTGGAAGCCAAATTTTATAAGGATTTCAGAGGCAGAGCTAAGACAGCAGACTAGTCAGATGTACCAAGCCATCCCTGTGCAACAAAGACCTGAAAAACCAAATAGAATAGATAAAGACATTAATCCTGGAACCCTGAACTTTAAATGAAGGGATAAAGCACTGGATCAGAAAGCACTGGGAAGAAGAAACTGAATACAGTGAACAAGTAGAGACACAGAGTGGAAGTTCCCTGCCGACCAGCACAGCACAGTGCAGCCATCTTGAGATAAAGCCAAAAACCCCACACAAAGAGCACAGAAAGACACCATCATGGAACTCCTAACAGAAGACAGAGAAACAGCATGGACACACTCAGAGCAAAGTAAGGTCCCGTTTGCTGGCTGCAGCTCAAGGAAGTGCCCAGATGCTCTCACACAATAAGCAGAGTAGCAATTTCCTACAACCCCCACCATTCTGGTGAGTAGTGGCAAGAACTTTCCCACCCCAGCATCCTCAACTACCAGGGACACAGTACAAACCCATCCTATCCCCCTCAATCTAGACCACTTCACACTCCCTCCCACCTCTCTCTTCCTGCCAGACACACCCCGCTGCACTTTAGCTGACCAACCCAGGTATGCGTACCCCCTCCCTGCTAGCCATTCCAGCTGCGTCACAGCGGAGCAACCCAGGCTGCACCCCCTCCATCCCCACCAGCTCCACACTGCTGCACTGCAGCCAGGCAACACAGCATAGTACCCATGCCCCCTCCCTCCCCATCAGCTTCGCCCCGATGCACTGCAGTAGAGTGCCCCAGCCCATGTCTCTCCCTCCATGCTGACTCTGGCCCTTCTGTATTGTACACGGGCAACCCAGTGCACACCCCCTCCCTCCCTGCCTGCTCTGCACTGCTACACTGCAGCCAGGTGACCTGGCATAGAGCCTGCATGCGCTTTCTCCCTGCCAGCTCCACCCTGCTGCACCACAGCAGGGTAATCCAGCCCTGTGCCTCCTCCCTCCCTGCTGGCTGCGCCCCAGTGCCCCACAGCTAAACATCCCAGCCCATGACCCTCCCACCCCACCAGCTCCACTCTGTAGCTCCACAGCAAAGTGACCCAGCCTCATGCCCCTCCCTTCCCACTGGCTCTGTACACCTTCCCCGCAGCTGAGCATCCCAGCACGCTTCCCTCCCTACCTGTTGGCCCCACCCCACTGCATCACAGCTGAGCAACCTGCTTGCCCATCCAGACAAGGATAAGAGCTATCATGCCCACAGACAAGCAAGCAACAAAGCACACCCGGCCTGCCTGCCCAGACATATCAAAACAAAACAAAAAAGGAGAACAAAACAAACATACAATCAATAAATAAAGAAAATAATACCTTAATGCCTCAGAGACAGCAGACAATATCAAAACATATAAAAAAGCACGACAAGACGGCTCCAGCAAGTAACCAATAAAGAATCAGATGACCTTCTGGTAGAAGAAAAGGCAGTGGAACTACCTGATGTGCAATTCAAAAGACTAATAATTAGGGCTTGCCAAGAGATTAGGAAAGAGATCAAGGAAAACACATACAAATCAAAGGAAAAAATAGACAAAATGGAAAACACAGACAAAACTAACAAAAACATAGCCAAAATCAACAAAAACACAGACAAAACAATAAGAATTCACGAAAATAATACAAGAACAAAACTTCAAAATAAACAAGCAATTAGAAATCATAAAAAAAAAAAAACAGCAACTAGAAATCCAAAGATAACAGAAATTCAGAAATGGGCGACTCAATAGAAGGTTTTGCAAGCAAATTTGAAACAATGGAAGACAGAATCAGTGAGACTGAACGCAAATCCATGGATGCCAATTGGTTTGAGGAAAAATCAGAGAAAAGAATGAAGAAAACCTAAGAATTATTTAGGACACAATCAAGAACAAAAATTTAGGACACAATCAAGAACAAAAATTTGTGCGTGATCGGAGTTTCAGAACAGGGGAGAAAATGGAAATCACAGAGAGAATATATGCAGATTTGGTGGCACAAAACTTTCCTAATATCATGTAAGACAAAAAGCTGACCATCCATGAATCTCAACAAACCCCACTTAGAATAGACCCCAAAAGAGTGTCACCAAGACATATCATAATCACACTTGCCAAAACCATAGACAAAAAAAAGAATCCTTAGAGGAGCTCAAGAAAACAGAAAAGGAGAGACAGTTAAGACTAAGCTCTGATTACAAGGCAGAATCTATGCAGGCAAGAAGGCAACAGGATAACATATATAAAACAGTGAAAGAAAAAAAACTGCCAACCAAGAATAATGTATCCTGCAAAACACTCTCTCAGATAAGATGGAGAAACTAAGCTGTTTCCAGATAAACAGAAATTAAGGGAATACGTAAAAACCAAACCAAACTTACAAGAAAAATTAAAGGGAGTCCTTCAGGTAGAGAACAAACAACATGAGACAATAACCTGAATCTAGGGCACAGGACAGTGTCAGCCATACACAAACTTAGGTAAAGAACTCTAAATAATAAAACAAAACTAAAAGGAATAAAACAGGGAACCAGAGATGTCAATCTGTAAATGACGACAACATCAAAACAATAAAAGGGGGAATAAACAGTGTAGGTATAGAACTTTCAAAATGAAGAGCAAATCAAGGCAATATCAAGTAGCAAATGACTGATTTAAACTTACGAAGATGAATGTAATTTCAATGTAACCACAAAGATAGTTGACAAACCTACCCATCAAAATAAAAAAGAAGGAAAACATAAAGACTCATTAAACAGAAAATCTACAATAATGAAAGAAATTTCACAAAACAAAAGGAACTCAGCACAGGAAAGTGACAGGAACAAAGAAAAAGTGAGCACCACAAAAAAAAAAAAAAATGACAGCAATAAACTCACAGCTGTCAATAATCACACTGAATGTAAACAGCTTAAATGCACCCGTAAACAACAGAAAGTAACAGAATGGATTAAAAAACACAACCCATCAATATGCAGTCTATAAGAGACACACTTTAGACATAAAGACATAAATACATTAAAAATCAAAGGATGGAAAAATATATCAAGCAAACAGCAACCAAAAAAGAGCAGGAGTGGGAATACTAATCTCACATAAAATAGACTTTAAGATAAAAGACAAGGAAGAATATTATATAATGATAAAACGAACAACATACCAAGAAGATTTAAACTTAATAAATACGTATGAACCCAATGACAGGGCTCGAAAATACATAAAACAAACTCTAACAGCACCAAAAAGAGAAACAGACAGTTCCACAATAATAGTAGGAGACTTCAACACACCACTCTTGGTAGAGGTGAGAACATCTAGAAAGAAACTCAGCAAAGATACAGAAGATCTAAAGGCCACAATCAACCAACTTGAACTCAGAGACATATATAGAACACTCCACCCAACAGCTACAAAGTATACGTTCTTGTTCAAGGCACACTGAACATTCTCCAGAGTAGACCACATTTTAGGACCCAAAGCAAACTTCAATAAAATCCAAAATATCAAAATCATATAAACCATTTTCTCATTTTTCTCACAATGAAATAAAGGTAGAAATTAAAACAGGAAAAGCAAGTAAAAAAAACAATAAAAAAACTTGGAAACAGAATAACACCTTGCTTAAAAACCACTGGGTAATAGAAGAAATCATGAATGGAATAAAAAAAATTCTTGACTCAAATGAAAATAAAAACACATCATGCCAAAACCTCTGGGACACAGTAAAGGCAGTGTGCTTAAAGATCATTTATAGCAATAAACGCACACATCAAAAAAGAAGAAAGGGTTAAAATCAAAACGTTAGCCCCACAACTTGAACAAATAGAAGGAGAACAGTAAAAGAAGCCCACAATCACCAGAATAAAGGAAATAATAAAGATGAGAGCAGAAATAAACAAAAGAGAGAACTGGAAAACAATAGAAAGACTCAACAAGACCAAAACTTGGCTCTTTGAAAAGACCAGCAAAATCAACAAACCACTGGCCAAACTGAAAAAGAAAAACAGGAGAGGAAGCAAATAATCCAAATAAGAAATGAGATGGAGGACATTACAACAGACCCACTTGAAATAAAAAGGATCATAACAGAGTACTATGAAAAACTATAATCCAACAAATTTGAAAACCGAGAGGAAATGGATAGATTTCTAGAAACACACTACCTACCTAAACTAACACAAACTGAGACAGAAGATCTGAACTGACCCGTAACAAGGGAAGAGCTTGAAAAGGTAATTTAAAAAACTCCCAACAGGAAAAAATCCTGGCCCAGATGGCTTCACTGGATAATTCTACCAAACATTCAGAGAAGAGTTCACACCAGCAGTACTCAAACTATTTCAGAGCATAGAAAAGTGAGGGATACTCCTGAATTCATTCTATGAAGCCAGTATAACCCTAATACCAAAGCCATGCAAAGACACACACACGAAAATTAAAAAAAAATTACAGAATAGCTTTCATGAATATACATACAAAAATTCTCAGCAAAACACTAGCCAATAGAATTCAGCATCATAAAAAAAAATAATAATAATTCTCCACGACCAAGTGGGATTCATACCAGGTATGCAAGGATAGTTAAACATTAGAAAATCAATCAAAGTAATCCACTACATAAATAGAACAAAAGAAAATAATCACATAATCATCTAAATTCACCCAGAAAAGTCATTTAATAAAGTCCAACACCCATTCCCTGCCATGTGTCTGTCAGTTTGTCATACTATGGGGGCTTGCGTGTTGCTGCGATGCTGGAAGCTATGCCACCAGTACTCTGATGCCAGCAGGGTCACCCATGGCAGACAGGTTTCAGCTGAGCTTCCAGACTGAGACAGACTAGGAAGAAAGACCCAGCAGTCTACTTCTGAACAGAATTAGCCAGTGAAAACCTTATGAATAGCAGTGGATGTCAAAATGGATGTCAGAAGAGACTCTGAAACTTGCTCTTGAATGTCAAGTAGCCAAAGCAAAAGGAAGAAATGATGAAGTAAAAGAACTGAAGAGAAGATTTCAAAGTGGGGCTAGAGAGGACAAAGTGAAGTATTATAATGACTTATTCAAAGAGCTGGAGATAGAAAACCAAAAGAGAAGAACACGCTCAGCATTCCTCAAGCTGATGGAAACTGAAGAAAAAATTCAAGCCTAGAGTTGCAATAGTGAAGGATTCTGTGGGGAAAATATTAAATGATGCAGGAAGCCTCAAAAGAAGATGAAAGGAATACAGAGTCATTATACCAAAAATAATTGGTCAACATTCAACGATTTCAAGAGGTAGCATATGATCAGGAACCAATGGTACTAAAGGAAGAAGTCCAAGCTGCGCTGAAGGCATTGGCAAAAAACAAGGCTCCAGGAATTGACAGAATATCAATCGAGATGTTTCAACAAACAGATACAGCGCTGGAAGTGCTTACTCGTCTATGCCAAGAAGTTTGGAAGCTAGCTACCTGGCCAAATGACTGGAAAAGATCCATATTTATGTCTATTTCCAAGAAAGGTGACTCAACCAAATGTGGAAATTATTGAACAATGTCATTAATATTACACACAAGTAAAATTTTGCAAAGATCATTCAAAAGCGGCTGCAGCAGTATATGACAGGGAATTGCCAGAAATTCAGGCCAGATTCAGAAGAGGATGTGGAACCAGGGATATCATTGCTGATGGCAGATGGATCACGGCTGAAAGCAGAGAATACCAGAAAGATGTTTCCTTGTGTTTTCTTGACTATGCAAAGGCATTCGATTGTGTGGATCATAACAAATTATGGATAACATTGCGAAGAATGTGAATTCCAGAACACTTTATTGTGCTCATGAGGAACCTGTACACAGATCAAGAGGCAGTTGTTCGGACAGAACAAGGGGGTACTGTGTGGTTTAAAGTCAGGAAAGATGTGCATCAGGGTTGCATCCTTTCACCATACCTATTCCATCCACATGCTGAGCAAATAATCCGAGAAGCTGGACTATGTGAAGAAGAAAGGGGCATCAGGATTGGAGGAGGACTGATTAACAACCTGTGTTATGCAGATGACATAACTTTGCTTGCTGAAAGTGAAGAGGACTTGAAGTACTTACTGGTGAAGATCAAAGACTACAGACTTCGGTATGGATTATGACTCAACATAAAGAAGACAACAATCCTCACAACTGGACTAATAAGCAACATCATAATAAACAGAAAAAAGATTGAAGTTATCAAGGATTTCATTTTACTTGGATCCACAATCAACACCCGTGGAAGCAGCAATCAGGAAATCAAAAGACTCGTTGCATTGGGTAAATCTGCTGCAAAAGACCTCTTTAAAATGTTGAAAAGCAAAGATGTCTCCTTGAAGATTAAGATGCACCTCACCCAAGCCATGGTATGTTCAATCGCATCATATGCATGTGAAAGCTGAACAATGAATAAGGAAGACCAAAGAAGAATTGATACCTTTGAATTGTGGTGTTGGCGAAGAATATTGAATATACCATGGACTGCCAAAAGAACAAACAAATCTGTCTTGGAAGAAGTACAACCAGAATGTTCCTTAGAAGGAAGGATGGCGAGGCAACATCTTACATACCTTGGACATGTTGTCAAGAGGAATCAGTCCCTGGAGAAGGACATCATGGTTGGTAAAGTAGAGGGTCAGTGAAAAAGAGGAAGACCCTCAATAAGATGGATTGACACAGTGGCTGCAACAATGGACTCAAGCATAACAACTATTGTGAATATGACGCAGGACTGGGCAGTGTTTCGTTCTGTGGTGCATAGGGTCACTGCGAGTCAGAACCAACTTGATGGCACCTAACAACAACAATAACACCGATTCCTGATAAAAACTCTCAATAAAATAGGAATAGAAGAAATTTCCTCAACATAATAAAAGGCATCTATATGAAACCAACAGCTAACACATTCTCAATGGAGAGAGGCTGAAAACATCCCCCCTGAGAACGGGAACAAGAAAAGGATGCCTTCTAATACCACTCCTATTTAACATTGTGCTGAAGTCCTAGATAGAGCAATAAGACAAGAAAAAGTAATAAAGAGCATCCAAATTGGTAAGGAAGAAGTAAAACTATCCTTATTTTCAGACAATATGATACTATACGTACAGAACCCTAACGATTCTACAAGACAACTACTGGAACTAATAGAAAAAATTCAGCAGAGTAGCAGGATACAAGATAAACATACAAAAATCAGTTGGATTCCTGTATACCAACAAAGAGAACAACAAAAAGAAAGTCAGGAAAACAATACCATTTATAATAGAACCTAATAAAATGCTTAGGAATAAATCTAACCAGAGATATAAAAGACCTACACAAAGAAAACTACAAGACACTACTGCAAGAAACAAAAAGAGACCTACATAAATGGAAAAACATGCCATGCTCATGGATAGGTAGGCTCAACTTTGGGAAAATGTCAATTTTAACCAAAGTGATCTACAGATATAATGCAATCCTTGTCCAAATATCAATAGCATTCTTTAATGAGATGGAAAAAAACTCATCATTACCTTCATATAGAAAGGAAAGAGACCCCAGATAAGTAAAGCATTATTGAAGAAGAAGAAGAAATTAGGACTCACACTCCCTGGTCTCAGAATCTACTATATGGCTACGGTAGTCAAAACAGCCTCATACTGGTGCAAAGACAGACACATTGACCAATGGAACAGAATTGAGACCCAGATGTAAATCCGCCCACCTATGGTCAGCTGACTTTTGACAAAGGCTCAAAGTCCATTAAATGGGGAAGAGACAGTCTTTTTGGTGCTGGAAAAACTGGATGTCCATCTAAGACCCATACCTCACACTATACACAAAAACTAATTCAAAATGGATAAAGACCTAAATATAAAACCAAAAACTATAAAGATCATAGAAGAAAAAATAGGGTCAATGCTAGAGGCCCCAAGGCTATATGGCATAAATAGGATACAAACCAAAATCCAAAAAACAAAAAATGAATTTAAAAAAAAAAAACAGAAAATAACATATGTTGGAGAGGCTGCAGGGAGACTGGAACTCTTATACACTGCTGATGGGAATGTAAAATGGTACGACTATTCTGGAAAACAATATGGCGCTTCTTCAAAAAGCTAGAAATAGAAATACCATTCCTAGGAATATATCTTAGAGAAATAAGAGCCATCACATGAATAGACATACGCACACCCATGTTCATTGCAGCATTATTCACAATAGCAAAAAGATGGAAACAACCTAAAGGCCCATCAACAGATGAATGGATAAACAAACTATGGTACATACACACAATAGAATACTACACAACGATAAAGAACAATGATGAATCCGCGGAACATCTCACAACATGGATGAATCTTGAGGGTATTATGCTCAGTGAAATAAGTCAATCAAAAAAGGACAAGTACTGTACAAGACCACTATTATAAAAACTCATGAAAAGGTTTACACATAGAAAGAAACAATCGTTGATAGTTATGAGGGAGGGTGGAGTGGAGAAATCACTAATAGATAGTAGATAAGTGGTAACTTTGGTGAATGGAAGACAGTACACATTATAGAGGAAGTCAGCCCAAGATGACCAAGGCAAAGTCATAGAAACTTCATAGACACATCCAAACACCCTGATGGACTGAGTTACTGGGCTGAGGGCTGGGGACCATGGTCTCAGAGGGACATCTAGGTCAATTGGCATAACATAGTTCATAAAGACAATGTTCTACATCCAACTTTAGTGAGTAGTGTCTGGGGTTTTAAAAGCTTGAGAGTGGCCATCTAAGATACATCTACTGGTTCCATTCTGTCTAGAGCAAAGGAGAATGAAGAAAACAAAAGATACAAGGGAAAGATTAGTCCAAGGGACTAATGGACCACAAGTACCACAGCCTCCACTAGCAAGAGCCACAACAACTAGATGGTGCCCAGCTACCACCACAGACTGCTCTGACAGGGATCACAACAGATGGTCCCAGACAGAGTGGGAGCAAACTGTAGAACAAAATTCAAATTCACCAAAGACCAGACTTACTGGTCTGACAGAGACTGGACGAACCCTGAGTACGGCCCCGGACACCCTTTTAACTCAGAACTGAAGTCACTCCCAAAGTTCACCCTTCAGCCAAAGATTACACAGGTCTATAAAACAAACAGTTACACACGTGAAGAAAGAGATTCTTAGCTCAGCCATGTAAATGAGACCAAATGGGCAACACCTGCCCAAAAGCAAAGACGAGAAGCAGGAAGGGACAAGAAAAGAGGGAATTCAGGGTAGAGAAGGGGAGAGTGTTGACACATTGCGGCGATTTGCAATCAATGTTGCAGAAAAAATTGTGTATAAATAGTTGAATGAGAAACTAATTTGCTCTGTAAACTTTCACTTAAAGCACTATAAAAAAAAATTTTGTAGGGATTTCATAAGCAAGACATGATCAAAGCCATATCAAACGCTGTAAGATAAAGAGTGAGAATTGACCAGTGGATTTGGCAGAATCGAGGTCATTGATGACTTTTCAAAAGCATTTTTAGTAGCTGGGTAAAAAAGCTTAGTGGAGAAAAAAAGGTGAGGAAGTCAATAGAGGATCCCAGACACAGCTGGAGAAAAACGTAGAACAAAATTCAAACTCACAAAAAAAGACCAGACTTACTGGTCTGACAGAGACTGGAGAAACCCCGAGAGTATAGTCCCCAGATACCCTTTTAACTCAGTACTGAAGTCACTCCTGAGGTTCATCCTTCAGTCAAAGATTAGACAGGCCCATAAAACAAACAATAATACATGTAGCTTAACCATGTTTATGAGACTGAAGAGGCACATCAGCCCAGGGACAAGGACCAGAATATAGAGGCAGACAGGAAAGCTGGATGAATGGAAATAGGGAACCCAGGGTCAAGAAGGGGAGAGTGTTGACGTGTCACGGAGTTGGCAACCAATGTCACAAAACAATATGTGCATTAAATGTTTAATGAGAAACTAATTTGCTCTGTAAACCTTCATCTAAAGCACAATAGAAAAATATAATAAGAAGATCACTAAGAAAAAAGCTTATAATGTCTCTTAGGGAGACAGAACTTAAGCAAAGAATCATGCCTGTAGGTGAATAATTGTACTAAGTGCTAACAAGGAAAAGTGCAAGGTGTAAG
This sequence comes from Dugong dugon, assembly GCA_030035585.1. Classification (NCBI taxonomy): domain Eukaryota; kingdom Metazoa; phylum Chordata; class Mammalia; order Sirenia; family Dugongidae; genus Dugong; species Dugong dugon. The sequence goes on from CM057473.1 coordinate 70,878,314, forward strand.
AGAAGGTAAACAGGGAAGATAAGATATAGACTAGAGTGAAGGGAGGGGGTCAGGGAAGAGCTCTCTGAAGAAACAACACTGAAGACATTTTAAGGCATCATCTCTTGTACAAAGTGACACTATTTCTGTACATAGAATATCTCACAATTCTGTTTGCCACTTTGAGAAACAAATAACAAAACCAAAGATAATGGAATTCAACAATGTTTATTGCATGCTTTTTATGCATAAAGCTGAATATGATAAAAAGTGTAAGTATATTGTTACAGGGGTTCAGAGGATTAGAACATCTGATTCAGTTTTGGGGGATCTGATGAGATATCTTTAAAGTATAAGATTTCTTGAGAGGACATTCCAAGCAGAAGGTACTGTAAGAGCAAAGACATGCAAATAGAAAAGTATGGGGAACCTTTAAGGGATGGTATTATTGACTGAAACCAACAATCAATGTAAATGGAAGCAACAGTTAAATGTCGTATTACATTGGGCAAATCTGCTGCAAAAGACCTCTTTCAAGTTCTAAAAAGATGTCATCACTTTGATGACTACAGTGCAACAGACTCAAGCCATGGTGTTTTTAATCACTTAATATGTATAAAAAAGTTGAATAATGAATAAGGAAGACAGAAGAAGAATTGACGTGTTCAAATTGTGCTTTTGGCAAAGAATATTGACTATACTATCGACTGCCAAAAGAGCAAACAAATCATTCCTAGAAGAAACACTACTAGAATGGTCCTTAGAAGCAAGGGTCGTGAGTCCCAATTTCTGGAAGAGGATATCATGTTTGGTAAAGCAGAGGAGCCAATGAAAACAAACCAAATCCTCAATGAGATGGATTAACACAAAAGCTGCAACAACGGACTCAAACATACCAACAACCATGAAGATGGCTCAGGACTGGACAATTTTATTCTGTTATATATAAGGTCACCATGAGTTGGAGCCTATTCTAAGGCAACTAACAACAACTACAACATTGAGAGGAAATATAGTCTTGGACCATTTTTAAAAGGCTTGAATGCCAGTAGAAGGAGTAACAAGTCATTGAAAGTTTGGGGCAGATGAATGACTTAATTGGAGTGGCACTTTAGAAAAATTAGCCAAATATACGACTATCTATAAGGTATTTCCACATGGATAATTTACAGGCACCTTAAACTCAAATCCAAATGAAATTCTCCACTATTTCTTTTAAAACATATTGTGGCAGAGACAGTTAATTGTGCCCAAATTCTATTTTCCTCCTCTACATTAAAGAACCTTCTCTTTTTACCTGGGTATGTGATGTCTCAAAATAGAAACAAACAAACAAACCAGAGGCAGAGCCAAGATGATGAAGTAGTCCGACTCTTCCTGTGGTGCCTCTTACAACAACGACCCAAAAAAACAAGTGAATTGATTGTATATGACAACCTGGGAGGCCTGATCATCAAAGGCAAAGTTGAGGAATCCGACTGAGTGGCAGGGGGAGGAAGAGACTATTCGGAAGCAGCAACGATTTGCCAGACCGGACCTGGTGAGAACCAGAGTCCTTCAAGGCCAGATTGGCTTGCATGCATGGTGAGGCAAGCAGTGGCACTTGGAAGGCGTTTTCCACATCAGGAGAGACCCAGCAGCAGACAGTCTACTCGGACATCCAGAACCAGTGAAAAGCAGCACTCAATTGGTAAAAGATAAGTACTTGCATCTGGCCTACAGCACAGATCAAAACAACCCTTTTGGAAAAAACCTCGCTCCCATTTACCTCCCCCTTCCCTGTTCTGTACCAGGTCCCGGGCCAGCTTCAGTGATTGCCAAGTCTCCTGGGCTGGAAATAGGAACCGTCACATGCCCTGAGCCATTCTCCCAGCCTTGGAGAGGGAACAAATTAACAAACAGGGAAAAAATAATCTGCCAGCTCCCCTAAGCCAGGAACTCTGAGTAGGCACAGCTCCTTTGCCTAGGCACAGGCATAAAGGGGCCACAGACTTTGAATGCCTTTCACCCCTGCGTAGACCTGTATGGGCCCATTTCAACAGCGTAGGCCCTCACTACCACAGTAAAACAGGGTATATAACTGAAGGCTAACTGCAGCTATATCAGCTATATGGTGAAGTGGCAGGTTAGTGACATTTGACACTGCTCTGCCTATTAAGCAGGGTCCTCACCTACCCACATCAGGGGCCTGAGGACTGGTGGCTCCACCATGCCACCTAACCACCTGCTACAAAAGTCCAAGAATAAGTGGTACCCCCTAGTCCTTACAGCCAACAGCATTGGGTGCTCATAGTCTGGCTGCAAAACCCACCCACCTACCCGCTATAGGGAACAGGGACGTGCTTTCCTCCCAGACACTCAGGGGCAGCTATCAGCCCCCTGCCTTGCTCAGCACATGACTCCCTACTGCAGCCAGATACCTGTGCCTACACCAATCACCTATGCCTGCCTAGGACTGTAGGTGAGCACCTGCACAAAACACTTGGTGATTGACTACCTGGACACCTGAGCTGAATTCATACAAGAAAAGTAAACAGACTCCTGGGCTCACGTACCTAGTAACAGATCTAACCACCTGGTGACAGGACATTAGAGCTTCAAAAGCGACAATAATCGAACTAGCTCACACAAGTAGCCTACTTGGGAAAATCAAAACAAAACAAAACAAGAAACCAGGACACAGTAGGCAAACGTAAAATAAATAAATATAATAACTTATTGATGGCTCGGAGACAACAGTCAATATCAAATCACGTAAAGAGGCAGACCATGATGGCTTCAGCAAGTCCCTGAAATAAAGAATTAAGAAATTTTCCAGAGGAAGAGAATTACTTGGAATTACCAGAGGCAGAATACAAAAGATTAATATACAGAATTCTTCAAGAGATCAGGAAGGAGATAATTCAAAATGCAGAACAAGCTAAGGAACACACAGATAAAGCAATAGAGAATCTTAAGAAGGTTATTCAAGAGCATAATTACAAATTTAATAGACAGCAAGAATCTATAGAGAGACAGCAATCAGAAATCCAGAAGATTAACGATAAAATTTCAGAATCAGACAACTGAATAGAAAGCCACAGGAGGAGAACTGAGGCAATAGAAGTCAGAATTAGTGAGATTGGAGAGGGGCATGGCCAAGATTGTGGAGTAGTCGGAAGCTTCCTATATCCCTCTTACAAAAAAGACCTGTAAAAAGAAGTGATTGGATTGTATATGCATATCTAGGAGCCTTGAACAAGGCAAAGTTGAGGAATCGGACTGAGTGGCATGGGGAGAGGGAGACACTTTGGAAGAAGCAAAGAGGGCCAGAGCCACGGTGGCGAAACTGCAGCTCTGCAGCCTTGCCGGGTCCGCAGAGAAGCAGGCAAACAGCTCTGCTGTGTGTGCACTCAGGAAGCAGTTTCCACATTGAGAGAGACCCAGCAGCAGAGATTCTGTTTGGACACTCTGAACCAGTGAGAAGCAGCTCCCAAGTGGCTAAAGATAAGTACATACGTGTGGCCTTTCACTGGGATTTAAAAAAAAAAAAAAAAAAAAAAGCCCATTTGGGAAAAACCTCTCTCCCTTTTACCTCCTCCCTCCACACTCTGCACTGAGAGTCTGCTGGGCTGGAAGTAGATCCCAAAAGGCACCCTGACCCATTATCCTGGCCTTGGAGAGGTAAAAAATTAGCTACTGGTTCCCCTAAGCCAGGAACACAGGGTGGGCACAGCTCCTTTGCTAGGCACAGGCATAAGGGGTCCACAGACTCTGAGTGCCTTACACCCCTGTATAGACTTGTGGGGACCCATCTCAACAGCGTTAGCCCTCACTACCACAGTACAACAGGGCAAACATCTGAAGTTTAACTTCTACTGTTTCAGCTGGGAAGTGGCAGATTTTTTACCCTCGAAACAGCCCTGCCCATTAAGTAGGCACTTTTATCAGTTTGCAACAGGGGCTTGAGGTCTGGTCACATCACATAAACCTCCTAGTCACCTGTTACAGGAGTCCAAGAAAAACTGGTGCCCTCGAGTCTTTACAGCCAACCGAGTGGGGTGCTCATAGTCTGGCTGCAAAACTCACCTACCTACTCACCATAGAGAATAGGGACATGCCTTCCTTTCAGACCCTCAGGGGCAGCCATCAGCCGCCCCCTGCCTGTCTCAGTGCATGACCCCCTACCACAGCCAGAGTCCAATGCCTGCACCAAACACCCATGCCTCTCTAGGACTGGGGGTGAGAGCCTGCACCACACACTTTGTGACTGACTGCCTGGACACCTGGGCTGAACCCATATAGGAAAATTTAACAGACTCCTGTGTGCACATACTTAGTTACAGAACTAACTACCTGGGGAAAGGAGGTTAGAGATTCAAAGGTGTCAATAATCAAACTAGCGCACCCGAGCAGCCTATTGGTGCATATCAAAACAAAACAAAACAAGAAACTAGATCTCACTAAACAAATATAAAATAAAATTATAATAACTTATTGATGTCTCGGAGACAACAGTCAATATCAAATCACATAAAGAGGCAGTCCATGATGGCTTCAGGAAGCTCCCAAAATAAAGAATCAGTAAATTCTCTGGAGGAAGAGAATTCTTGGAATTACCAGAGGCAGAATACAAAAGATTAATATACAGAACTCTTCTAGAAATCAGAAAGGAAATTCTACAGAATACAGAAATTGTCAAGGAACACACAGACAAAGTAGTAGCAGAACTTAAAAAAGTTATTCAAGAACATAATGACAAATTTAATACGCTGCAAGAATCCATAGAGAGATGGCAATCAGAAATCCAGAAGATTAACAATAAAATTTCAGAATTAGACAACTCAATAGAAAGTCATAGGAGCAGAACTGAGGCAGTAGAAGTTAGAATTAGTGACACTGAAGATAAAGCTCTTGATGCCGACTTATTTGAGGAAAAATAAGATAAAAGAATTAAAAAGAATGAAGAAAGTCTAAGAGTCATGTGGGACTCCATCAAGAGAAATAACCTACGAGTGATTAGAGTGCCAGAACGGGGGGATAACAGAAAATACAGAGAAAATTGTTAAACATTTGTTGACAGAAAACTTCCCTGATATCATGAAAGATGAGACGGTATCTATCCAAGATGCTCATCGAATTCACATAAGGTAGATCCCAAAAGAAAGTCACCAGGGTATATTATAATCAAACTTACCAAAACCAAAGATAAAGAGAGAATTTTAAGAGCAGCTAGGGATGAAAGAAAAGTCATCTACAAAGGAGGGTCAATTAGAATAAGCTCGGACTACTCAGCAGAAACCATGCAAGCTAGAAAGAAATGGGATGACATATATAAAGCCTTGAAGGAAAATAACAGCCTGCCAAGAATTATATATCCAGCAAAATTGTCTCTCAAATATGATGGCAAAATTAGAGCATTTCCAGATAAACAGAAGTTCAGGGAATTTGCAAAAACCAAACCAAAATTACAAGAAATACTAAAGGGAGTCCTACAGTTAGATAATCAATAACATCAGACAACAACGCAAGACTAGAACACAGGACACAGCAACCAGATATTGACTCAGATAGGGAAATTGAAAATTCATCAAAGCTAAAACATTGAAAATAGGGAAACAGATATCAGTATGTAAAAAAGGACAACATTAAAATAAAAAAGAGTGACTTAAAAAATGAAGACATTGATTTTTCAGATGGAGGGGAAGTTAAGACGATATAAAGTAATAAAAGACTGGTATAAACTTAGAAATACAGGGGTAAATATAAAGGTAACCACAAAGGAAACTAACAATCCTACAAATCAAAATAAAAATGTAGAAAAATATAAAGACCCAGCAAACACAAAATCTACAACAATGAAAAAGATTAAAAAAAAAAAAGAAATACATAAAGAAAAACGACTCAGCACAGAAAATTGAGGGGAACAAAGAAACTGTGAACAACACACAAAAAGAGATATCAGGATGACAGCACTAAACTCATACCTGTCAATAATTATGCTGAATGTAAACCGACTTAATGTACCAATAAAGAGACAGACAGTGGCAGAGTGGATAAGAAAGCAAGATCCATCTACACGCTGCCTACAAGAGACGCACATTAGACTTAAAGACACAAACAGGCTAAAACTCAAAGGATGAAAAAAAATATATCAAGCAAACAACACTCAAAAAAGAGCAGGAGTGGCAATATTAATCTCTGACAAAATAGACTTTAACGTAAACTCTGCCACAAAGGATAAGGAAGGGTACTATACAATGATTAAAGGGTCAATACACCAGGAGGACATAACTATAATAAATATTTACGCACCCAATGACAGGGCTCCAAAATACATAAAACAAACTCTAACAGCTCTGAAGGGAGAGATAGACAGCTCCGCAATAGTAGCAGGAGACTTCAACACGCCTCTTTTGGTGAAGGACAGAACATCCAGAAAGAAGCTCAACAGAGACACAGAAAAGCTAAATGCTACAATCAGCCAACTTGATCTCATAGACATATACCGAACATTGCACCCAATAGCAGCCAAGTATACTTTCTTTTCCAACACACATGGAACATTTTCCAGAATAGACCACATATTAGGCCATAAAGCAAGCCTTAACAAAATCCAAAACATTGAAATATTACAAAGCATCTTTTCTGACCATAAAGCCATGAAAGTGGAAATCAACAACACAAAAAGCAAGGAAAAAAAATCAAACACATGGAATCTGAACACCACCTTGCTCAAAAACTACTAGGTTATAGAAGAAATTAAGAACGGAATAAAGAAATTCGTAGAATCAAATGAGAATGAAAACACATCCTACCAGAACCTTTGGGACACAGCAAAAGCAGTGCTCCGAGGTCAGTTTATAGCAATAAATGCACACATCCAAAAAAAAAGAAAGGGTCATAATAAAAGCATTAACCCTACAACTGGAACAAGTAGAAACAGAGCAGCAAAAGAAGCCCTCAGGTGCCGGAAGGAAGAAAATAATAAGAATTAGAGAAGAATTAAATGAAACAGAGAATAGAAAAACAATTGAAATAGTTAATAAGTCGAAAAGCTGGTTCTTTGAAAAGATCAACAAAATTGATAAACCATTGGCCAAACTGACAAAAGAAAAACTGGAGAGGAAGCAGATAACCCGTATAAGAAATGAGATGGGTGATATCACAACAGACCCAACTGAAATTAAAAGAATCAACAGATTACTATGAAAAATTGTACTCTGACAAATTTGAAAACCTAGAGGAAATGGACAAATTTCTAGAAACTCACTACCTAACTAATACAAACAGAGGTAGAACAACTAAATAAACCCATAAAAAAGAAGCGATTGAAAAGGTAATTAAAAAATTTCCAACAGAAAAAAGCCCTAGTCCTGGCAGTTTCACTGGAGAATTCTACCAAACTTGCAGAGAAGCATTAGCACCACTACTACTAAAAGTATTTCAGAGTGTAGAAAACAGTGGAATGCTCCCAAACTCATTCTATGAAGCCAGCATAACCCTGATGCCAAAACCAGGTAAAGAGACCACAAAAAAAGAAAATTACAGACCAATATCCCTCTTGAACACAGACAGAAAAATCCTCAACAAAATTCTAGCCAATAGAATTCAAAACCATATCAAAAAAAATAAATAAATCACCATAACCAAGTGGGATTTATACCACGTATGCAGGGATGGTTCAACATTAGAAACACAACCGATGTAATCCATCACATAAATAACACAAAAGAGAAGAACCACATGATCTTATCAATCAATGCAGAAAAGGCATTTGACAGAGTCCAACACCCATTCATGATAAAAACTCTCAGCAAAATAGGAATAGAAGGGAAATTCCTCAACATAATTAAGGACATTTATACAAAGTCAGCAGCCAACATTATCCTAAATGGAGAGAGGCTGAAGGCATTCCCCTTGAGAACGGGAACTAGACAAATATGTCCTTTATCACCACTCTTATTCATCGTTGTGCTGGAGGTCCTAGCCAGGGCAATTAGGCTAGAAAAAGAAATAAAGGGCATCCAAACTGGTAAGGAAGAAGTAAAAGTACCTCTACTTACAGATGATATGATCCTATACACAGAAAATCCCAAAGAATCCACAAGAAAACTACTGGAAGTAATAGAAGATTTCAGCAAAGTATCGGGATATGAGATCGACATGCAAAAAATCACTTGGATTCCTCTACACCAGCAAAGAGAACTTCGAAGAGGAAATCACCAAATCAATACCATTTACAATACCCCAAGATGATAAACACATAGCACTAAATCTAACCGGAGATGTAAAAGACTTATACAATGAAAACTACAAGACACTACTGCAGGAAACCAAAAGAGACCTGCAGAAGTGGAAAAACATACCTTGCTCATGGATAGGAAGACTCAACACTGTGAAAATGACAATTCCACCCAAAGCGATCTACAGGTACTATGAAATCCAAATCCAAATTCCAACGGCACTTTTTAATGAGATGGAGAAATAAATCATCAACGACACATGGAAAGGGAAGAGGCCCCAGATAAGTAAAGCTTTACTGACGAAGAAGAACGAAGTGGGAGGCCTCACACCACCTGATTTTAGAACCTATTATACCGCCACAGTAGTCAAAACAGCCTGGTACTGGTACAAGACCAGATACATAGACCAGTGGAACAGAATTGAGAATCCCGACATAAATTCATCCACCTATGAGCAGCTGATATTTGACAAAGGCCCAAAGTCCGTTAACTGGGGAAAAGGCAGTCTCTTTAACAAATGGTGCTGGCATAACTGGATATCCATCTGCAAAAAACTGAAACGAGACCCATACCTCACACCATGTACAAAGACTAACTCAAAATGGATCTAAGACTTAAATATAAAATGGAAAACGGTAAAGATCACAGAAGAAAAAATAGAGACAATGCTAGGAGCCCTAATACATGGCATACACAGAATACAAAACATAACTAACAATGCACAAACACCAGAAAAGAAACTAGATAACCAGGAGTTCCTAAAAATCAAAACTTATGCTCATCAAAAGGTTTCACCAAAAGAGTAAAAAGACAACCTACAGACTGGGAAAAAAAATTTTGGCTACGACAAATCCGATCAGCATCTAATCTATAAAGTCTACAACATACTGCAAAACCTCAACAACAAAAAGACAAATAACTCAGTTAAAGTATGGGCAAAGGATATGAACAGGCACTTCACCAAAGAAGACATTCAGGCGGCTAACAGACACGTGAGGAAATGCTCACGATCATTAGCCATTAGAAAAATGCAAATCAAAACTACAATGAGATTCCATCTCACCCCAACAAGGCTAGCATTAATCCAAAAAACACAGAATAATAAATGTTGGAGAGGCTGTGGAAAGACTGGAACACTTATACACTGTTGGTGGGAATGTAAAATGATACAACAACTTTGGAAATTGATTGGCGCTTCCTGAAAAACCTAGAAACAGAAGTACCGTATTATCCAGCAATCCCACTCCTTGGAATATATCCTAGAGAAATAAGAGCCATCACACAAATAAATATATGCCCATCCATGTTCATTGCAGCACTGTTCACAATAGCAAAACAATGGAAACAACCTAGGTGCCCTTCAATGGACGAATGGATAAACAAATTATGATATAGTCACTAAATGGACTACTATGCAGTGATAAAGAACAAGGATGAATCCGCGTAACAGCTTATAACATGGAGGAATCTGGAAGGCATTATGCTGAGTGAATTTATGCAGTCACGAAAGGACAAATATTGTGTAAGATCACTATTATAAGAACCCAAGAAAAGGTTTAAACACAGAAGAAAACATTCTTTGATGGTTACCAGGGTCTGGAAGTAGGGAGAGGGGTATTCACTAGCTAGACAGTAGACAAGAATTATCTTAGGTGAAGGGAAGCACAACATACACTACAGGGGAAGTCAGCACAACTGGACTAAATCAAAGCTAAGAAGTTGCCTGAATACAACCAAAACTCTTTGAGGGACAGAGTAGCAGGGGGCATGCGTCTGTGGACCATGCTTTCAGGGGACATCTAGGTCAACTGGCATAACAAAGTTTATTAAGAAAATGTTCTGCATCCCACTTTGGTGAGTGGCGTCTGAGGTCTTAAAAGCTAGTGAGAGGCCGTCTAAGACACATCAATTGCTCTGAACCCACCTGGAGCAAAGGAGAAGGAATAACACCAAAGACCCAGGGAAAGTATTAGCCCAAGAGGCAGAAAGGGCCACATAAACCAGAGACTTCATCAGCCTGAGAACAGAAGAACTAGAAGATGCCTGGATACCACAAATGACCGCCCTGACAGGGAACACAACAGAGAGTCCCTAATGGAGCAGGAGAAAAGTGGGGTGCAGAACTCAAATTCTAGTAAAAACACCAGACTTAATGGTTTGACTGAGACTGGAGGGACCCCAGAACACAGGGCCCCTGGACTCTCTGTTAACCCAAAACTAAAACCATTCCCGAGGCTAACGCTTCAGACAAAGATTAGACTGGACTATGGGACATAAAATGATAACTCTTGAAGAGTGTGCTTCTTAGCTCAAGTACCTACATGAGACTAAATGGGCAGCTGCTGTCCAGATGCAAGATGAGAAGGCAGAGAGAGTCAGAGGCTGGCAGAATGGACACGGGAAATCCAGGGTGTAAAGGAGGAGTGTGCCGTCACAGTATAGGGAGAGTAACTAGGGTTACATAACGAAGTATGTGTAAATTTTTGCATGAGAGACTAACTTGAATTGTAAAATTTCACTTAAAGCAGAACAATAAAATAGATAAATAAATAAATAAAGGCTGAGAAACTGTTCCAGATTAAAGAATAAAGAGACATGAATGTGTGATCCTAGACTGGAGCCTGAACTGGAAGAACCATAGCTATAAAGGACATTATTTGGCCATGTGATGAACTTTGAATATGGTCTGTAGATTAGATAATGGTATCATTTAAAAAAAAAAAAAAAAACCCTTGCTGTGGAGTCAATTCTGACTCATAGCAACCCTATAGGACAAAGTAGAACTGTCTCGGAGGGTCTCCAAGGAGCACCTGGTGGATTCAAACTGCCAACCTTTTGGTTAACAGCCATAGCACTTAACCACTACACCACCAGGGTTTCTCAATGATAAATTCCCTTAATGTGATAACAGTAGTATGATTAGGAAGGAGAATGTCCTTGTTCTTAGGAAACACTCGCTGAAGACTGAAGTATTAGGGATAAAGGGGCACAATGTCTCCAATCTACTTTCAAATGGTTCAGAAAAGTGTGAGCGTGTGTGTGTACAGGGAAAGAAAGAGAATTAAAAAAGCAAAAGGGGTAAAATGTAAAGAGTTGATTGTATAGGGAGACCTTTGTGCAAATTTTTTAAATTGTATAAATACAAAAGTTACCAAATAAGTAAATAAATAAGCCTTCCCTGCTTCCCAGCCTCACCCTTAGGCGATCCATGTCTGAGCTTTCCCTAGGACAATTTCTATCATTGCATTTACCACACTGTTCCAGGGTCAATCACCTCAGTGAGATACCTAGCATATTTGACACCCAGAGTGAAAGTTTTTTTTTTTTTTTTTATCATACTTTAGATGAAGGTTTACAGAGCAAATTAGTTTCCCATCAAACAATTTACGTATTGTTTTGTGACATTGGTTGCCAATCCCATGACATGTCAATGCTCTCCCGTTGTCAACCTTGGGTTCCCCATTACCAGCTTTCCTGTCCCCTCCTGCCTTCTTGTCGTTGCCCCTGGACTGGTGTGCCCATTTAGTCTCGTTTTGTTTTATGGACCTGTCTAATCTTTGGCTGAAGTGTGAACCTCAGGAGTGACTTCATTACAGAGCTATAAGGATGTCAGGGGGCCATAGTCTTGGATTATCTCCAGTCTCTGTCAGACCAGTAAGTCTGGTTTTTATTTGCTTTTGGTGAGTTAGAATTTTGTTCTACATTTTTCTCCTGCTCTGTCCAGGACCCTCTATTGTGATCCCTGTCAGAGTAGTTGGGGTGGTAGGCAGGCACGCTCTAGTTGTGCTGGACTCAGTCTGGTGGAGGCTGTGGTAGTTGTGGTTCATTAGTCCTTTCGACTAATCTTTCCCTCGTGTCTATGGTTTTCTTCATTCTTCCTTGCTCCAGACAGGGTGGGACCAGTGGTGTATCTTAGATGGTGTCACGGATTGAATTGTGTCTGCCAGAAGTGTCTGTCAGCTTGGCTAGGTCATGATTCCCAGTATTGTATGATTGATTTCCCTATGTGTTGTAAATCCTAACACTATGATGTAATAAGACGGATTATCAGCAGTTATGTTGATGGAGTCTACAAGATTAGATAGTGTCCTTAAGCCAATCTCTTTTGAGATATAAAAGAGAGAAGCAAACAGAGAGACCTGGGGAATCTCACACCACCAAGAAAGCAGTGCGGTAAGCAGAGTGTGTCCTTTGGATCTGAGGTTCCTGCACCGAGGTGCTCCAAGACCAAGGGAAGACTGACGCATCACATCACAAGGACCTTACTCCAGAGCCAACACAGACAGAAAGCATTCTCCTGGAGCCGGTTCCCTGAATTCGGACTTCTAGCCTACTGTCCTGTGAGAGAATAAACTTCTCTTTGTTAAAGCCATCCATTTGTTGTATTTCTGTTATAGCGGCACTAGATGACTAAGACAGATTGCAACTCACAAGCTTTTAAGACCCCAGACCCTACTCACCAAAGTAGAATGTAGAACATTTTCTTTATAAACTGTTATGCCAGTTGACTTAGATGTCCGCCAAGACCATGGTCTCCCGCCGTCAGCCCAGTAATTCAGTCCCTCAGTTTGGGATGTGTCTATGAAGCTTCCATGACCTTGCCTTGGTCAAGGTGTGAAGGCTTCCCCAGTATTGTGTCCTGTCTTACCTTTCACCAAAGTTACCTCTCAACTATTGTCTAGTTAGTATTTTTCCCTCCCCACCCCCCTCCTCTCCCTGGTAAACATCAAAAATTGTTTCTTTCTGTGTGGAAAACTTTTCTTGTTTTTTCATAATAGTGGTCTAATACAGTACTTGTCCTTTTGTGATTGACTTATTTCACTGAGCATAATGCTCTCAAGATTCATCCATGTTGTGAGATGTTTTGCGGATTCATCACTATTCTTTATCGTTGTGTAGTATTCCATTTTGGGTATGTACCATGGTATGTTTATCCATTCATCTGTTGATGGGCACTTAGGTTTATCTTTTTGCTATTGTGAATAATGCTGCAATGAACATGAGTGTGCATATGTCTATTCCTATGACAGCTCTTATTTCTAGCTTTTTAAGGAAGCACCATATCATTTTCCAAAATGGGTGTACCATTTTACATTCCACCAGCAGTACGTAGGAGTTCCAATCTCCCCATAGCCTCTCCAGCGTTTGTTATTTTCTCTTTTTTTGATTTGTGCCAGTAATGTTGGGGCGAGATGGTATCTCATTGTAGTTTTGATTTGCATTTTTCTAATGCCTAGTGATCTTGAGCTTTTCCTCATGTGTCTGTTAGATGCCTGAATATCTTCTTTGGTGAAGTGTCTGTTCATATCCATTGCCCATTTTTTAACTGGATTGTTTGTCTTTTGTTGTACAGATGTTGGATTTTCCTATAGATTTTAGAGATTAGACCTTTGTCGTATTTCTCATAGTCAAAAATATTTTCCCAGTCTGTAGGTTCTCTTTTTACTCTTTTGGTGAGCATAAAGGTTTAATTTTTACAAGATCCCAGTTATCTAGTTTATCTTCTGGTGTTTGTGTATTGTTACTTATGGTTTGCATTCTATTTATGCCATGAAATAGAGCCTCTAGCATTGACCATATTTTTTCTTCTATGATCATATAGTTTTGAGTTTTATATTTAGGACTTTGATCCATTTTAAATTAGTTTTTGTGTATGGTATGAGGTATGGGTCCGGTTTCATTTTTTACAGATGGACATCCTGTTTTGCCAGCACCATTTGTTAAAAAGACTGTCTTTTCACCATTTAATGGACTTTGGGCCTTTGTCGAGGATTAGGTGGCTGCAGGTGGAAGGATTTACATCTGGGTTCTTGATTCTGTTCCACTGGTCAATGTGTCTGTCATTGTACCAGTACCAGGCTGTTTTGACTACTGTAACCGTACAGTAGGTTCTGAAGTCAGGTAGTGTGAGTCTTACAACTTTATTCTTTTTCTTCAGTAGTGCTTTACTTATCTGCTGCCTCTTTCATTTCCATGTAAATTTAATGATTAGTTTTTCTATCTCGTTAAAGAATGCTGTTGGTATTCGGGTTGGGATTGCATTGTATTTGTAGATTGCTTTGTGTAGAACTGACATTTTCACAATGTTGAGTCTACCTACCTGTGAGCATGGTGTGTTTTTCCATTTATGTGGGTCTTTTCTGGTTTCTTCTGTAGCGTTTTGTAGTTTTCTTTGTACAGGTCTTTTACATCCCTGGTTAGATTTATTCATAAGTATTTTATTTTATTTTTTATTGTACTTTAGATGAAGGTTTACAAAACAGACTAGCTTCTAATTAAGCGGTACACATATTGTTTATGAAATTGGTTAACAATGCCATGACTTGTCAACACTCTCCCTTCTTGATCTTGGGTTCCCTATTACTAGCTTTCCTGTCCCCTCCTGCCTTCTAGTCCTTGCCTCTGGGGTAGTATGCCCCTTCAGTCTTGTTTTGTCTTAGAGGCCTATCTAATCTTTGTCTAAAGGGTGAACCTCAGGAATGACTGCATTACTGAGCTAAGAGGGTGTCTGGGCCATACTTTTGGGGTTTTCCAGTCTCTGTCAGGCCAGTAAGTCTGCTCTTTTGTGAGTTAGAATTTTGTTCTACATTTTTCTCCAGCTGTATCCAGGACCCCCTCTTGTGATCCCTGAGTATTGTATTTTTTTAGGGGCTATTATAAATGGTATTGCTTTCCTGATTTCCTTTTTGTAGTTCTCTTTATTGGTGTATAGGAATCCAACTGATTTTTGTATGTTTATCTTGTATCCTGCTACTCTGCTGAATCTTTCTATTAGTTCCAGTAGTTTTCTTGTGGAATCCTTTGGGTTGTCTCTGTATAGTATCATATCATCAACAAATAGGGAGAGTTTTACTTCTTCCTTACAAATTTGGATGTCCTTTATGTCTTTTTCTTGCCTTATTGCTCTAGCTAGAACTTCCAGCACAATGTTAAATAGAAGTGGTGATAAAGGGCATCCTTGTCTAATAGATAAGTGGTAACTTGGGTGAGAGGTGAGATAGTACACAGTACAGGGGAAACTAACACAACCTGCACAAGGAAAGGTCATGGAGGCCCTATAGACACATCCAAACCCCCCGAGGGACTGAGTTGTTGGACGGAGGGCTCTGGGGACCATGGTCTCAGGGAACATCTAGCTCAATTGGCATGACACTACTTATAAAGATAATGCTCTACATTCTACCTTGGTGAGTAGTGTCTGGGGTCTTAAAAGCCTATGAGCGGCCATCTAAGATACTCCACTGGTCTCATCCCTTCGGGAGCAAGGGAGAATGAAGAGAACAGGATTCAACGAAAAGATTAGTCCAAAGGACTAATTGTCCACAGCTACCAAGGCCTCCACCGGACTGAGTCCAGTACAGCTAGATGGTGCCCGGCTACCACCGCTGACTGCTCTGACCAGGATCACAACAGAGGGTTCTGGACAGAGCTGGAGAAGGATGTAGAGCATAATTTTAACTCCCCCCCAAAAAAAAAAGACCAGATATACTGGCCTAAAGAATACTGGAGAAACCTCAAGAGTGTGGCCCCCAGACACCCTTTCAGCTCAGAGGTGAAGTTACCTTCGAGGTTTGATGTTAAGCCTGGGAGTGGACAGCCCAGTAAAACTAAATGGGACTAACGAGGTACAGGAGTCCGGTGACAAAGGCCAGAAGGCAGAGGGGGAGTAGGAAACTGATGATAAGGAACACAAGGTGAGTAAGGACACTGTCGATGTGTTGTGAGATTGTTGACCACTGTTATAGGTCAACATTTGTAGTAACTGTTAAATGGGAGGCTGTTTTGTCCTGTAAGCCTTCATCTTGGGCGAGAATGGCAGCACAATTGGAAGAGCATAGTCAATATCACTTAAATGTGTAAGTAAAAAGTTTTGAAATGGTGTTAAAATAAAATAAAATAAAAATGAGACTAAAGAGGTACAGTAGTCCAGTAACAAGGGCCAGAAGACAAAAGGGGACAAGGAAGTCCCCCGGTGATAGGGAATACAAGGTGGAGTAGGGATATTCTTGATGTGCTGTGAGATTGTTAACCATTGTCATAGGGCAACATGTGTAGTAACTGTTAAATGAAAAACTATTTTGTTCTGTAAGCCTTCATCTTAAGTGAGAATAACAGCACAGTTGGAAGAGCATAGTCAATGTCACTGAACTGTGAATGTAGAAATTTTTGAAATGGTGTATCTTTGGCTATCTGTATTTTCATCAAAAAAAAAAAAAGGTTGAGAATTTAGAGGCTTAATATGTTGTGGGGTTGTTAACCAATTTCATAGAACAACATGTGTACTACTATTTCATGAGAAACTATTTGCTATGTAAGCTTTCACCTGAAGTACAATAAAATATTAAAAAAAAAAAAGGGCATCCTTGTCTTGTTCCTGTTCTCAGGGGAAATGTTTTATGCCTCTCTCCATTAAGAATGCTGTTGGGACTTCTGGGCAACATGGCTCTATAGACAGAAGCACCATGCCATCCTTCCATAGCAAAGATCCAAAAAACTAAGTGAAACAGAGACAAACATCAATCCTGAAACTCTAAGCATCAAATGAAGAGATAAAGAACTCAGCCAAGCATAGAATGAAATAAGAAACTGACAGAGAACAGAGAGTGAAGAGAGATACATGCAGAGGTGCCCTATCAGCTAATGCAGCATGGATCTACCATTTTGGACTCCTATCAGAGATCAGCAAACAGTGGGTACGGGAAAGCAGCTTCACGGAGCTTACAACAGGAGACAAAACAACCAGTAACCAGCAATACACGTTTTTCCACTCCCCACCCTTCTTCACCCCCACTCAGCACCCTCTGCTTCCTGCAGCCACAGTCTCTTGGCCAGGAAGCACCAGCTTCACCCTGGTGCTGTTTGGATTCCCTCCACCCACACTGGTCAGCTCCCTGAGTCCCATTTGTTGGCTGCTGGTGTTGTTTTTTTCACTTATTTTGATTTCTTCCATACCTCTCACCACCTCCCCCTCCTTTCTCTCAAATACCTGGATTCATGTGCTATCTTTGCTTCTTCCTGAAAGTCTGTGAAATGCTGCTCGACTATGAAACTGTTTCCTGACCCTGCCACCATTCTGGTGGTATACCCATGACTTTTTGTTTGTTTGTTTTGATTTGCTCTGTTTTGATTTGTTTGTTTGCCTTTTCTTTTCCTGGCTTGGAAGCCCCTTCTAGCCAGGCAGTACTGCGCAGCTTGGGAGCTATTCCCTCAGTCTGCACAGATGTGCAGTGGGATCCCTGGGGGCATTTATTTTTTCTTGTTTTCTTTTCTTTTCCCTTTTCTTTTTGTCTTTCTTCATTTCTGTTTCTCATCTCTCTATACTTCCCTTCTCTTCCTGTCTCCTGAATACCTGGCGCTGTGAGACACCTCTACCACTTCTAGCCAGGCTGTACTTCACAGCCTGGAAGCAATTTCCCCAGTCCTTTCAGCTGCACTAATGGGATCCCTGGGGGCTTTTTTTCCTAATTTTTATTTATTCATTTTTTTCTTTTACCTTTTTTCTGTTTGTTTTTCTCCATTTCTCAGTCTCTCATCTCTCCACTCCAAGTACAAGCTCCCTTAGCACTCTTTTCTGTTTGTTTGTTTGTATGTTTTTGGCTCCTGTTCCTCTCTCCTCTATCTCCTCTTTCCCATACCCATATTAGCTCCACACATCACAATCTCCCTCCTCCTTCCTGCCTACCTGCACTGTGCGCTGAACATCACACCACAAATCAGCACAGGCATGGCCTACCAGAACTTGCCCTGCACTTATTCCCGGCCCGCCCTGCCTGCCCAAGTACGTGCCACAAACAACCCATGCCAGCAACTCCCCTTCAGCCGGACTTGCCTGCTGTACCATACCTGAGCGACTGACTCTTCCAATTGGAGAAGGAGGCAAAAAGTATTGTGCCTACAGATGAGCAAACAACAAAGAATGCACAGCCTGCCTGCTCAGACATTATCAAATAAAACAAAAAGCAGGACAAAACAAACCTACAATCAATAAACGAAGAAAATAACTATTGAATGTCCTGAAGACAGCAGACAATATCAAAACATACACAAACAAAAAGTCTCATACAGAGGAGAAGCATAAGACTAAGCTCAGATTATTCTGCGAAAACCATGCAGGCAAGAAGGCAATGGGATGACATATATAAACAGGACAGGATGGTTCCAGTAGGTGTCCAAAATAAAACACCATATGACTTTCCAATAGAAGAAAAGACACTAGCACTAACTGATAGGGAATTCAAATCTCTATATTCAGAGCTATCCAAAAGTTGAAGCAAAAGGCAGACAAAAATGAGGAAAAAATAGATTCATTGAAAATGCACACATATTCATGGAAAATACAGACCCCAAAATGGAAGAGTTCAGGAAAATATTACAGGAACAAAATGCCAAAAATAAATTCACAACTAGAAATTATACAAAAACAACAATTAGAAATCCAAAAGACAAACAAGATTTCAGAAATGAACAGTGTCATAGAATGACTGAGGAGTAGGTTTGAAACGATGGAAGACAGGATCAGTGAAATTGAAGACAAACACTTGGATACAACCCTGTTTGAGGGAAAAATCAGAAAAAAGAACAAAGAAAAATGAAGAAAGCCAGAGAATTATGTGGGATACAATCAAAAGCAAACATTTGCGAGTGATCAGAGTTCCAGAACAGAGGGAGAAAACAGAAAACACAGAGAGGATCATTGAAGAACTGCTGACAGAAAACATCCCCAATACCATGAAAGATGAAAAGCTGGCCATCCAAGAAGCTCAACGAACCCCATATAGGATAAATCTCAAAAAAAAATCACCAAGGCATATCATAATCACATGCACTAAAACCAAAGACAAACAATTCTAAGAGCAGCTCGAGAAAAACTAAAAGTCACATACAGAGAAGAAAGAATAAGACTAAGCTCGAATTATTCAGCAGAAACCATGCAGAGAAGAAGGCAATGGGATGACATATATAAAACCTTGAAAGAAAAAAAGTGACAGCCAAGAATAATATATCCTACAAAACTCTCATTCAAATATCATGGTGAAATTAGGACATTTCCAGAAAAACAAAAACTAAGGAACTATGTGAAAACCAAACCAAACTTACAAGAATTATTAAAGGAAGTCCTTCAATCTGAGAACTAACTACATCAGACCACAGACTGAATCTAGGATGCAGGATCGTACCAGCAAGATACCAACCTAGGAAATGAACTCTCAAGGACTATACAAAACCAAAAGAATTACAACAGGGAATCAGAGACTTTAATGTGTACATGACAACAGCATTAGAACAATAAAAGAGGGAATAAATCGTGTAGGTACAGAAACTTCTAATGGAGAGGAAGGCAAGGCGATACCAAGTAATAATAGAGTGCTTCAAACCTAGGAAGATAAAGGTAAATTTCAAGGTAACCACAAAGAAAGTTAACAAACCTACTCATCAAAATAAAGAAGAAAAACATAAAATCTCAGTAAAAACAAAACCTATAAAAACAAAAGAAATAAAAATAATCCACAAACAAAATCAATTCAGTGCAGGAGAGTAAGAGGAACAAAGAAAACGTCAGCACCACAAAAAAAGCAATACAAAATGACAGCACTAAACTCACCTATCAATAATTACACTGAATGTAAATGGACTAAATGCACCCATAAAGAGACGGAGAATGACAGAACGGATTAAAAAACAGGATGCATCAATAAGGGACACACCTTAGAAACAAAGACATAAATTTATTAAAATTCAAAGGATGGAAAAATATATATCAAGCAAACAGCTACCAAAAAAGACCAGGAGTGGCAATACTAACCTCAGATAAAATAGGCTTTAAAACAAAATCCACCATAAAAGACAAAGAAGGACGCTATGTAATGATTAAGGAGACAAACCATCATGAAGTCGTAACCATAATAAACATCTACGCACCCAATGACAGGGCTCCAAAATACATAAAACAAACTCTAACAGCACTGAAAAGAGAAACTGACAGTCCCTCAATAATAGTAGGAGACTTCAACACACCACTATCAGTAAAGGACAGAACATCTAGAAAGAAATTCAACAAAGATACAGAAGACCTAAAGGGCACAATCAGCCAACTTTACCTCATAGACATATATAGAACATTCCACCCAACAGCTGCAAAGTACACATTCTTTTCCAATGTATGCGGAAGAGAATAGAACACATCTTAGGCCACAGAGCAGCCCTCAACAAGATGCAAAACGTTGAGATAATACAAAGTATCTTCTCTGACTACAATACCATCAAGGTAGAAATTAACAACAGGAAGAGCAAGGAAAAATAATAAATTACATGGAAACTGAATAACACCCTGCTTACAAACCACTGGGTAATAGAAGAAATTGGAGACGGAATCAAAAAAATTCCTAGAATTGAAGGAGAATAAAAACACATCATACAAAAACATTGGGACACAGCAAAGGCACCCCTCAAAGGACAATTTATAACAATAGATGCACACATCAAAAAATAAGAAAAGGACAAAATCAAAACATTAACTATAAAACTGGAACAAGTAGAAAGAGAACAGCAAAAACAGCCCACAGCCACTAGAAGAAAGGAAATAATAAAGATCAGAGCAGAAATAAATGAAATAGACATAGAAAAATAATAGAAAGAATAAACAAAACCAAAAGTTGGTTCTTTGAAAGAATCAACAAAATCGACAAACCACTGGCCAGATTAACAAAAGAAAAACAGGAGATGACACAAATAACCCAAATAAGATACAAAATGAGGGACATTACCACAGACCCAACTGAAATAAAAAGGATCATAACAAAGTATTATGAAAAACTATACTCCAATAAATTTGAAAACATAGAGGAAATAGATAAATTTCTAGAAACACCCTACCTACCCAAACTAACACAGTGATGTTAAAAATTTGAACAGACCCATAACAAGAGAAGAGATTGAAAAGGTAATTAAAAAAACAAAAAAAAAAAAACCTTCCAACAGAGAAAATCCCTGGCCTGGATCACTTTGCTGGAGAATTCTACAAAACATTCAGAGAAGAGCTTATACCAGTATTACTTAAACTATTTCAGAACATAGAAAAGGAAGCAACACTTCCGAATTCATTCTATGAAACCAGCATAACCCTGATACTGAAACCAGGCAAAGATTCCACAAAAAACAAAATTACAGACCAATATCTCTCATGACTATAGATGCAAAAATCCTCAACAAAATTCTAGCCAATATAATTCAGCATCATATAAAAAAAAAATCATACACCACGACCAAGTAGGATTCATACCAGGAGGGTGGTTCAACATTAGAAAATCAACCAATGTAATCCACCACATAAATAAAAAGAAAGAAAAGAATCACATGATCATCTCAATTGATGCAGAAAAGGCATTCGACAAAGTCCAACACCCATTCCTGATAAAAACTCTCAATAAAATAGGTATAGAAGGGACAGTTCTCAACATAATAAAGGGCATCTATGCAAAACCAACAGCCAACATCCTTCTTAATGGAGAGAGGCTGAAAACATTCCCTTTCAGAATAGGAACAAGAGAAAGATGCTCTTTATCACCACTCCTATTTAATATTGTGCTGGAAGTCCTAAGTAGAGCAATAAGGCAAGAAGAAGAAATAAAGGGTATCTAAATTGGTAATGAAGAAGTTGAACATCCCTGTCTCTGGCTGATATGATACTATATATAGAAAACCCTAAGGACTCCATGAGAAATCTACTGGAACTAATAGAACGATTCAGCAGAGTAGCAGGATACAAGATAAACATACAAAAATCAGTTGGATTCCTACACACCAATAAAGAGAACTACAAAAAGAAAATCAGGAAAACAATAACATTTATAATAGCCACCCCCCCCCCCCCAAAATAAAATACTTAGGAATAAATCTAACCAGGGATATAAAAGACCTATACAAAGAAAGCTACAAAACACTACTGCAAGGAACCCAAAGGGATCTACATAAATGGAAAAACATACCATGCTCATGGTTAGGTAGACTCAACATTGTGAAAATGACAATTCTATCCAAAGCAATTTACAAATACGATGCAATCCCGATCCAAACACCAACGACATTCTTTAAAGAGATGGGAAAACTAACCATTAACATTATTTGGAAAGGGAAGAAGCCCCGGATAAGTAAAGCACTACTGAAGAAGAATAAAGTAGGAGGACTTGCAGTACTTGACCTCAGAAGCTACTAGACAGCTACAGTAGTCAAAGCAGCCTGGTACTGGTACAAGGCAGACACACTGACCAATGAAACAGAATTGAGAACCCAGATGTAAATCCACCCACCTATAGTCACCTGATCTTTGACAAGGTCCCAAAGTCCATCAAATGAGGAAAAGACAGTCTATTTAACAAATGGTGCTGGCAAAACTGGTCTCAGGGAACATCTAGCTCAATTGACGTGACACAGTTTATGAATAAAATGTTCTACATTCTACCTTGGTGAGTAGCGTCTGGTGTCTTAAAAGCCTGTGAGCGGCCATCTAAGATATTTCACTGGTCTCATTCCCTCAAGAGGAAGAGAGAATGAAGAAAACAAGATACAAGGGAAAGATTAGTCCAAAGGACTAATGGACCACAACTACCACGGCCTCCACCAGACTGAGTCCAGTACAACTAGATGGTGCCAGCTACCACCACCTACTGCTCTGACGGATCACAACAGAGGGTCCTGGACAGAGCTGGAGAAAAACTCAAATTCACACACACACAAAAAAAGACCAGACTTACTGGCCTGACAGAGACTGGAGAAACCCCAAGAGTATTGTCCCTGGACACTCTTTCAACTCAGTAATGAAGTCACCCCCGGGATTCACTGTTCAGCCAAAGATTAAACAGCCCCATAAAACAAAACGAGACTAATGGGGCTCAACAGTCCAGGGACAAGGAGTAGAAGGCAGGAGGGAACAAGGAAGCTGGTAATAGGAAACCCTAGGTTGAGAAGGCACAGTGTTGACATGGTGTGGGGTTGTTAACCATTGTCCTAAAACAATATGTGTACTGTTTAATGAGAAATACTTGTTCTGTGAACCTTCATCTAAAGTACAATTGAAAAAAAAAAGAATGATGTTGGCTGTTGGTTTTGTATAGATGCCTTTTATTATGTTGAGGAATTTCCCTTCTATACCTATTTTATTGAGAGTTTTTATCAGGAATGGTGTTGGGCTTTATCAACTGCCCTTTCTGCATGCATTGAGATGATCACTTGATTCTTTTCTTTTGTTTTATTTATTTGGTGGATTACTTCCATTGGTTTTCTAATGTTGAACCGTCCTTACATAGCAGGTATGAATCCCACTTGGTCATGGTGTATTATTTTTTTATATGATGCTGAATTCTATTGGCTAGAATTTTGTTGAGAATTTTTGCATCTATATTCATGAGAGATATTGGTCTGTAATTTTCTTTTTTGGTGATATTTTTGCCTGGTTTTGGTATCAGGGTGATGTTGGCTTCATAGAATGAATTTGGGAGTACCCCTTACTTTTCTATGTTTTCTATGTCTGAAATAGTCCGAGTAGTACTGGTGGAAGCTCTTCTCTGAATGTTTGGTGAAGGCATCTGGGCCAGGGATTTTTTTATTGGGTTTTATTATTATTACCTTTTCAGTGTCTTCTCTTGTTATTGATTTGTTCAGATTTTCAAGCTCAGTTTGTGTTAGTTTAGGTAGGTAGCATGTTTCTAGAAAATTATCCATTGCCTCCAGGTTTTCAAATTTATCAGAGTATAGTTTTTCATAGTACTCTGATACAATTCTTTTTATTTCAGTTGGGTGTGTTGTGATGCCCCCCATTTCGTCTCTTATTTGGGTTATTTGTTTATCCTTTCAAAGAACCAACTTTTTGTTTTGTTGATTCTTTCTATTGTTTTTCTATTGTCTGTTTCATTTATTTCTGCTCTGATCTTTATTATTTTCTTTCTTCTGGTGGCTGTGGGCTTCTTTTGCTGTTCTCTTTCTATTTGTTCCAGTTGTATAGCTTATGTTTTGATTTTGTCTCTTTCTTCTTTTTTGATGTGTGTGTCTATTGCTATAAATTGATGTGGGATCACTGCCTTTGCTGTGTTCCAGAGGTTTTGATGTGATGTGTTTTCACTCTCATTTGATTCTAGGAATTTTTTTATTCCATCTTTGATTTCTTCTATTACCCAGTAGTTTTTAAGCAAGATGTTATTCAGTTTCCATGTTGTTTATTTACCCCCTACTCTTCCTGTTATTAAGTCCTATTTTTATGTTGTTGTGATCAGAGAAGATGCTTTGTATCATCTTAAAGTTTTGGATTTTGTTGAGGGTTGCTTTGTGGCCTAAAATGTGGTATGTTCTGTAGAACATTCGATGTGTGTTGGAAAAGAATGTGTACTTTGCTGCTGTTGGGTGAAGTGTTCTATATATGTCTTTGAGGTCAGGTTGGTTGATTGTGGCCTTTAGATCTTCTTTGTCTTTACTGAGTTTCTCTCTAGGTGTTCTGTCCTTTATCGAGAGCAGTGTGTTGAAGTCTCCTACTATTATTGTGGAACTTGTCAATTTCTCTTTTCAGTGCTGTTAGACTTCATTTTACGTATTTTGGAGCCCTGTCATTGGGCGCATAGATATAGTCTACAGTTATGTCCTCAGGGTGGATTGTCTCTTTAATCCTTCCTCATCTTTTGTGGTGGATTTTGTTTTAAAATCTATTTTGTCTTAGATTAGTACTGCCACTCCTGATCTTTTTTGGTTGCTGTTTGGTTGACATATATTTTTCCATCCTTTGATTTTTAATTTATTTATGTCTTTGTTTCTGAGGTATGTCTCTTGCAGACAGCATATTGATGATTCCTGTTCTTTTTTTTTTAATCCATTCTGTCACTCTCTGTCTCTTTATTGGGTGCATTTAAGCCATTTAGGTTCGGTGTGATTATTGATAGATGTTGAGCTTACTGATGTCATTTTGTAGTGGTTTTTTTTTTTTTTTGTGTGTGTGTGTGTGTGGTGCTGACAGTTTCTTTCTTCCTCTTACTCTCCTGTGCTGAATTCCTTTTGTTAGTGGATTGTTTTTAGTTTCTACATTTTTGTGGTTTTTGTGTTTAGTGAGACTTTATGTCTTCCTTCTTTATTTTAATGAATAGTTTGTTATGTTTCTTAGTGGTTATCTTGAAATTTACCCTTATTTTCCTAAGTTTAAAGCAGTCTTTTACTACGTGATTACAGCTTGACTTCCTCTCCATTTGAAATTTCTATACCTACAACATTTATTCCCTCTTTTATTATTCTGATGTTGTTGTCATTTACAGATAGACCTCTCTGGTTCCCTGTTGTAAACCTTTTAGTTCCGTTTTATCCTTGAAAGTTCATTACCTAGTTGGTATCTGGCTGATGCTGTCTTGGGTCCTAGATTTGGGTTGTTTTTTGATGTTGTTGGTTCTCTAGCCAAAGGTTTCCTTTAATAATCCTTTTCAGTTTGTTTTGGTTTTTACATATTCCCTTGATTTCTGTTTATCTGGAAATGTCCTAATTTTGCCATCATATTTGAACAAGAGTTTTGCAGGATATATTATTCTTGGTTGGCAACATTTTTCTTTCAAGGTTTTATATATGTCATCCCATTGTCTTCTTGCCTGTATGGTTTCTGCTGAATAATCAGAGCTTAGTCTTATTGTTTCCCCTTTGTGACTTTTCATTTTTTCAAGCTGCTCTCAGGATTCTTTCTTTGTCTTTGGTTTTAGCGAGTGTGCTTATGATATGCCTTGGTGATTTTCTTTTGTGGTATATTCTGTATGGGATTCGTTGAAATTCTTGGATGGTCAGTTTTTCATGTTTCAAGATATTGGGTAAGTTTTCTGTATGCAAATCTTCAATGATTTTCTCTGTGTTTTCCATTTTTTCCCCCTGTTCTGGAAGTCCAATCACATGCAAATTTTTGCTTTTGATTGTATCCCACATCATTCTCAGAGTTTCTTCATTTTTCTTCATTCTTTTCTCTGATTTTTCCTCAATCAAAGTCATATCCAAGGATTTGTTTTCAATTTTGCTCATCCTGCCTTCCATTGTTTCAAGTTTGCCCCTAAAACCTTCTATTGAGCTGTCCATTTCTAAAATCTTGTTGTTTATCTTTTGAATTTCTAATTGCTGTTTTTATATGATTTCTAGTTGTTTATTTATTTTGATATTTTGTTCTTGTATTAGTTTCCTGAATTCTTCCATTGCTTTGTCTGTATTTTCGCTGATTTTGTTGGTATTTTTCATGATTTTGTCTATTTTTTCCTTATTTTTGTTTGCATTTTCCTTCATCTCTTGAAAAGCTCTGAATATGAGAGTTTTGAATTCCCTATCAAGTAGTTACAGTGCATTTTCTTCCACCAGAACAACATCTGGTGTTTTATTTTGGTCACTTTCTGGAGCCATCCTGTCCTTTTTAAAAATATTTACTTTGATATTGTCTACTGTCTCCAGGACATTCAGGATTTTTTTTTTAATTGACTGTAGATGTGCTTGTTTCTTCCTGCTTTTTTTGTTTTATTTTGTTTTGTCTGGGTAGGCAGGCTTGGCATGTTTTATTGCTTGCTCACCTGTGGGCACAATACTTCCCATCACCTTGTCCTTGTGTACAGGGTCACTCTGCTATGGTGCAGCAGGGCATGTCCAGCGGGGGTAGACGGGAAGAGATGGTTATTTTGTGGTATAAACTTGGGACGATGGGGTGGGGTTGGGGGGACCCTGTTAGTTTCACTTGGGTGCACAGCACTCGGCACACTATGCAGATAGGCAGGAGGGAAGGGAGAGGATGTTTTGTGCAGAACTAAGTGGGTGAGTGAAAGAAGAGAGAGAAAAAAAGTTAAAAAAGGAAAAATGAATTAAAGAAAAAAATTAAAATGGCAGCATGGTAGTAATCAGTGGGGTGGGGGCATGGCAGACTGAGGAAGGCTGTGGGCCAGTGGCTCTCTAGCAGAGCAGTGTGGTTTGGCCTGTCAAGAATTGGCCTCAGCAGTGAATGGGGCTAGGTGGGCAGGACAGAAGAATGGAAATAGAGAGGAAACCAACAAGCAAACAAACAAAAATTAACAACAACAAAGAATGAATAAATAAATACGGTGATGGGGGAGCTGGTTTTGGGGGGGCAAGATGGAATTGGGGTGGCAGTGAGCTGAGGTCTTTCTCGCTGTATGGCACAGCACAGCCCATCAGCAAAGGGTGTGGCCCTGGTGGGAGGGAGAAGGAAAAGGGAGAATGGGAAAGATAAAGAAAAATAAAAAATATGGCACCGAGGGTTCTGGCCTGTGGGAGCAGCACAGTCCTGGAGAGGCCTTATGCCAGAAGCTCTCCAGCCAAGGGGTATAGCACAGCCAGCCAAGGGGAGAGTCAGTACATGGGGATAGGTGCGTTGGGGAAAGGAAAGGAACAAAGGGAGAGAGAGAGAAGAAACAACAACAGCAAGAAAAAACAAACAAACAATAAATAAAATGGCACAAGGGAGCTGGTCAGTGATGGTGGCACAGACCTGAGTAGGCCACACACAGTGACTCTGCAGCCAAGTGGTGCAGCACCGCTGGGTGGGTGGGAGAAAGGAAAGGAAGGAAAGGAGAGAGAGAGCAGAAACTAAAAAAAAAAAAAAACCAACAAAGCAAACAAACCAAAAAATCACAGCCAATCAAGAAGCAGAGGGGACAGCACGTGGAGCTAGCTGGGAGGCAGAAAGGAAAGGAAGGAAGGGAGATAGAGCGAAGCAACAAACCCCCCCTCCCCCCAAAAAAAAGAACAGTAATAAAAAACAAACAAACAAAATGGCACTGAAGGGGCTGGCCAGTGCGGGCAGGGAGGACCTGGGTGGCAGTAAGCTGGTGTCTCTCTGGCTGAGTGACCTTGGAAAGCTATGGAGACCTCATAGAGGGAAAAAGGGTGGGTGGTGGCAAAGTGTGTATCCCTGGTTACCGGATGCTCTGTCTCCTGTTGGGAGCTCCGTGAAGTTGCCTTCCTGTCCTCCCTGTCCACGTTCCCAGGTGGCTATAGTCCAAGATAGTGAATCCATGACGTGTTAGCTGGTAGGGGACCTCCAGCTCATAGCTATCCTTGTTCTCTGTTCTCTGTCAGTTTCCTATTTCATTAGGTGCCGGGTTGAGTTCTCTGTTCCCTCATTTGATGATTAGGGCTCCAGGAATGATGTTCGCATCTGTTTCACTTATTTTTTCTGGTCTTTGCTGCAGAGGGAGGGCAAGGTGCTTCCGTCTATAGAGCCATGTTGGCTCCAACTCCTCTTTTTTTTTTTAATGCCAACCTTGATCTCTATATGGCAAAATTATTTTTTTATGAATAATCATGAAATAAAACAAGTAACAATAAAGAAAAGCAATACACTGATAATTTTATTTTATTGAACTTCACATGTATAATCTTGCCAGTTAAAAAAGATAAATGATATAATATATAGTACAAAAGATGAAAAGAGAGAGGTCGGGGGCAAGATGGCGCTCTAGGCAGAAACACCACGCCGTCCCTCCACAGCAAAGATCCGAAAAACTAAGCCTAACAGAGAATCAACAATCCTGAAACCCTAGAACACCAAATGAAGAGATAAAGAACGCAGCCAAACACCAAACGGAGTGAGAATACTAAAAGAGAACGGAGAGCGAGGAGAGACTCAGGCAGAGATTCCTTACCAGCTAACGCAGCGCGGATCCACCATCTTGGATTCCTATCGGAGACCAGCAAACGGGAGAGCAGCCTTGCAGAGCATCTGGTCGGAGACAGAACGACCGGTAAACTGCGGTGCGCGCTCTCCCACCACCCACCCCTCTCCGCCTCAGCTGGGGATCCCCTGCTTTCCGTGGCCAGGGTCTCTGGGCTGGGGGGTGCTGGTGCTTGGATTCCGCGCGCCTGGGCTGGCGGCTTTCTGGGAGCCGTTTGCTGGCAGCTAGCGAACCTTTCTCTGCCGCCTCCCCCTCCTTTTGCCTGGGTGCCTGGTTCCGAGTGCCGTCTCTGCTCTCTCCTGTGGGGCTGTAGGGCTGCGTGCGGGCGTGTGGCTGTTTCTAGGTCTGGGCTCCCGCGTGGGTGGGATCCCGGGGCCTTTGTTCGTTCGCCCCTCTGCTTTCCGTGGCCGGAGTCCCTGAGCAGGGGGGCACCGGTGCTTGGATTCCGCGCGCCCGGGCTGGAGGCTTTCTGGGAGCCATTTGCTGGCACCTAGCGAACCTTTTTCTGCCGCCTCCCCCTCCTTTTGCCTGGGTGCCTGGTTCCGAGGGCCGTCTCTGCTCTCTCCTGCGGGGCTGTAGGGCTGCGTGCGGGCGTGTGGCTGTTTCTAGGTCTGGGCTCCCGCGTGGGTGGGATCCCGGGGCCTTTGTTTGTTCGCCCCTCTGCTTTCCGTGGCCGGAGTCCCTGAGCTGGGGGGCGCCGGTGCTTGGATTCCGCGCGCCTGGGCGGGGGGCTTTCTGGGAGCCGTTTGCCGGCCGCTAGCAAGCCTTTTTCTGCCGCCTCCCCCTCCTTTTGCCTGGGTGCCTGGTTCCGAGTGCCGTCTCTGCTCTCTCCTGCGGGGCTGTAGGGCTGCGTTCAGGCGTGTGGCTGTTTCCAGGTCTGGGCTACCACGCGGGTGGGATCCTGGGGCCTTTGTTCGTTGGCCCCTCTGCTTCCCGTGGCCACGGTCACTTAACCCCGAGACTACCGGCTTCTTGGAATTCGCGCCCCTGAGTGGGGGCTCTCTGGGTCCCATTTGTAGGCACTGACTGCTGGTGTTGCCTTTTTTTTTTTTTCTCTCAATTTTATTTTTCTTCCTTTTTTGATTAGTTTTGTCATCTTTTACCTCTTTTTCTCTTTTGTCTTTCTTCATTGCTTAATTTCTTGTCTCTCTATCTCTTCCTTCTCTTTCTGATCCCTGAATTCCAGGCGATGTATGCCTCTGTACCTTCTGGCCAGGCTGAGCTGTGAAAATTGAGACCGACTCCCCCAGACCTCATAGCTGCATCGGTGGGATCCCTGGGAACTTTGCAGTTCTTTAACTTTTCTGATTTTTATTTGGTCATTCTTTCCTTTTCTTTCTCTTCCCCCTTCTGGTTTCCTCCATCCCATAGTCTCTCATCTGTACATTCCAACGACAAGCTCCCCTAGCATTCTTTTATGTTTGTACACTTTTTGCTCCTCCTCCTCTCTCCTGTCTCCCATATCCAGCTTAGCTTCACACATAACCATCTTCCCGCTGCACCCTACCTACCTGCACCGTGCACTAGACATCACATCACCAAGCGGTGCAGGCACGTCCTGTTGGAACCTGCCCAGCACTGACTACCGACCGTCCTGGTGGCTGCGGTGAGTGCCACAAGCAACCCATCCCAGTGGCTCCTCCTCAACTAGATCTGCCCAGCTGTACCACAAGAACAAAAAAAAAAAAAATCTACAATCAATAAACGAGAGAAATATCTACTGAATGCCCCGAAAACAGCAAACAATATCAAAACATTTACAAAAACAAGACAAGATGGCTCCAATAGGCGTCCAAATTAAAACACCAGATAACTCTCCTGTGGAAGAAAATGCACTAGAAGTACCTGATACGGAACTCAAATCACTAATACTCGGAATTTTCCAAGAACTGAGGCAAAAAGCTGACAAACATGAGGAAAAAATAGACAAATTTATGGAAAATACAGACAAAAAATTGGAAGAATTCAGGAAGATGATGCAAGAACAAAATGCCAAAATAAATTCACAACTCGAAATTATACAAAAACAACAATTAGAAATCCAAAAGATAAACAACAAGATTTCAGAAATGGACGGTGTCATAGAAGGGCTGAGAAGTAGATTTGAAACCATGGAAGACAGGATCAGTGGAACTGAAGACAAACACTTGGATACAACTCTGTTTCAGGAAAACTCAGAAAAAAGAACAAAGAAAAATGAAGAGACCCTGAGAGTTATGTGGGACACAATTAAAAGCAAAAACTTACGAGTGATTGGCATACCAGAACAGGGGGAGAAAACAGAAAACACAGAGAGGATCATTGAGGAACTGCTGACAGAAAACTTTCCCAATATCATGAAAGATGAAAAGCTGGCCATCCAAGAAGCTCAACGAACCCCATATAGAAGAGACCCCAAAAGAAAATCACCAAGACATATCATATTCACACTCGCTAAAACTAAAGACAAACAAAGAATCCTGAGAGCGGCTCGTGAAAAACAAGAAGTCACATACAGAGGAGAAACAATAAGACTAAGCTCAGATTATTCAGCAGAAACCATGCAGGCAAGAAGGCAATGGGATGACATATATAAAATCTTGAAAGAAAAAAATTGTCAGCCAAGAATAATATATCCTGCAAAACTCTCATTCAGATTTGATGGTGAAATTAGGTCATTTCCAGATAAACAGAAACTAAAGGAATATGCAAAAGTCAAACCAAACTTACAAGAATTATTAAAGGGAGTTCTTCGATCTGAGGACAAACAGCTTAAGCCCTCAGGCAGGACCTAGGACCTAGGACGCAGGTTAACATGAACCAGATACCATTCTAGGAACTGAACTACAGACGACTTTCCAAAAACAAAAGATATACAACAGGGAATCAGAGAAATCAATCAAAGGATGACAACAACATCAAAACAATGAAAGAGGGAACAAACGGCATAGGTATAGAACCTTCTAAAGGAGAAGAAGGCAAGGCGATACCAAGTAACGGTAGACTGCTTCAAAATTATAAAGATAAGGGTAAAATTCATGGTAACCACAAAAAAAGTTAACAAACCAACTCATAAAAATAAAGACGAAAAACATAAAGTCTCAACAAAACCAAAACCTACAAAAACAAAAGAAATGAACACAAAATCCACAAACAAAAGGAACTCAGCACAAGAGAGTAAGACGAACAAAGAAAACTTCAGCATCACAAAAAAAAGCACTACAAAATGACAGCAACAAATTCACATCTATCAATAATTACACTGAACGTAAATGGACTCAATGCACCCATAAAGCGACGGAGAGTGGCAGAATGGATAAGAAAACAGGATCCATCTATTTGCTGTCTACAAGAGACACATCTTAGAAACAAAGATGTGAATTTATTAAAAATCAAAGGTTGGAAAAAAATATATCAAGCTAACAACTACCAAAAAAGAGCAGGAGTGGCAATTCTAATCTCAGATAAAATAGACTTTAAAACAAAATCTACCATAAAAGACAAAGAAGGACACTATATAATGATTAAGGGGATGATTCATCATGAAGACATAACCATAATAAATATCTATGCACCCAATGACAGGGCTCCAAAATACATAAAAAAAACTCTAACAGCACTGAAAAGAGAAATTGACAGTTCCACAATAATAGTAGGAGACTTCAACACACCACTCTCAGTAAAGGACAGAACAACTAAAAAGAAACTCAGCAAAGATACAGAAGACCTAAAGGACACAATCAGCCAACTGGACCTCATAGACATATATAGAACAATCCATCCAACCGCTGCAAAGTACACATTCTTTTCCAATGCACATGGAACGTTCTCCAGAATAGACCACATCTTAGGCCACAGAGCAATCCTCAACAAGATCCAAAATGCTGAGATAATTCACAGTATCTTCTCTGACCACAATGCCATCAAGGTAGAAATTAACACTAGAAAGAGCAAGGAAAAAAAATCAAACACATGGAAACTGAATAATAATCTGCTTACACATCAATGGGTAATAGAAGAAATCAGAGATGGAATTAAAAAATTCCTAGAATCAAATGAAAATGAAAACACATCATACCAAAACCTTTGGGACACAGCAAAGGCAGTCCTCAGAGGACAATTTATAGCAATAGATGCACATATCAAAAAAGAAGAAAGGGACAAAATCAAAACATTAACTACAGAACTCAAACAAATAGAAAGAGAACAACAGAAAAAGCCTACAACCACCGGAAGAAAGGAAATAGTAAAGATCAGAGCAGAAATCAATGAAATAGAGAACAGAAAAACAATAGAAAGAATCAACAAAACCAAAAGTTGGTTCTTTGAAAGAATCAACAAAATCGACAAACCACTGGCCAGACTGACAAAAGAAAAACAGCAGAGGGCACAAATAACCCAAATAAGAAATGAAATGGGGGACATTACAACAGACCCAACTGAAATAAAAAGGATTATAACAGAATATTATGAAAAACTATATTCCAACAAATTTGAAAACCTAGAGGAAATGGATAAATTTCTAGAAACATACGGCCTACCCAAACTACAACAAAGTGATATTGAAAATCTGAACAGACCCATAACAAGAGAAGAGATTGAAAAGGTAATAAAAAAACTCCCAACCAAAAAAAGCCCTGGCCCAGATGGCTTCACTGGAGAATTCTACAAAACATTTACAGAAGAGCTCGTACCAGTTCTACTCAAGTTATTTCAGAGCATAGAAGAGGAAGCAACACTTCCAAATTCATTCTATGAAGCCAGCATAACGCTGATACCAAAACCAGGCAAAGACATCACAAAAAAAGAAAATTACAGACCAATATCTCTCATGAATATAGATGCAAAAATTCTGAACAAAATTCTAGCCAATAGAATTCAGTATCATATCAAAAAAATAATACACCACGACCAAGTAGGATTCATACCAGGTATGCAAGGATGGTTTAACATTAGAAAATCCATCAACGTAATCCACCACATAAATAAAAGGAAAGAAAAAAATCACATGATTATCTCAATTGATGCAGAAAAGGCATTTGACAAAGTCCAACACCCATTCCTGATAAAAGCTCTCAATAAAATAGGTATAGAAGGGAAATTTCTCAACATAATAAAGGGCATCTATGCAAAACCAACAGCCAACATCATTCTTAATGGAGAAAGGCTGAAAACATTCCCCCTGAAAACAGGAACAAGACAAGGATGCCCTTTATCACCACTCCTATTTAACATTGTGCTGGAAGTTCTAGCTAGAGCAGTAAGGCAAGAGAAAGAAATAAAGGGCATCCAAATTGGTAATGAAGAAGTTAAACTCTCCCTGTTTGCAGATGATATGATACTATACATAGAAAACCCTAAAGACTCCACGAGAAATTTACTGGAAGTAATAGAAAGATTCAGCAGAGTAGCAGGATACAAGATAAACATTCAAAAATCAGTTGGATTCCTATACACCGGTAAAGAGAACGATGAAAAGGAGATCAGGAAATCAATACCATTTTCAATAGCCCCTAAAACGATAAAATACTTAGGAATAAATCTGACCAGGAATATAAAAGACCTATACAAAGAAAACTACAAAACACTGCTGCATGAAACCCAAAGGGATCTACATAAATGGAAAAACATACCATGCTCATGGATAGGCAGACTCAACATTGTGAAAATGGCAATTCTACCTAAAGCAATCTACAAATACAATGCAATTCCGATACAAATACCAACAACATTCTTCAAAGAGATGGAAAAACTAATTATTAACTTTATATGGAAAGGGAAGAAACCTCGAATAAGTAAAGCACTACTGAAGAAGAAGAATAAAGTTGGAGGACTCACACTACCTGACTTGAGAACCTACTATACAGCTACAGTAGTCAAAACAGCCTGGTACTGGTACAACAACAGAGACATTGACCAATGGAACAGAATTGAGAACTCAGAGGTAAATCCATCCACCTACGGTCACCTGATTTTTGACAAGGGCCCAAAATACATCAAATGGGGAAAAGACAGTCTTTTTAACAAATGGTGCTGGCAAAACTGGATATCCATTTGTAGAAAAATGAAACAGGACCCATACCTCACACCATATACAAAAACTACTTCAAAATGGATCAAAGACCTGAATATAAAGCCTCAAACTATAAAATTCATAGAAGAAAAAATAGGACCAACACTTCAGGCCTTAATACATGGCATTAACAGGATACAAACCATAAACATCAACACAAAAAACCCAACAGATAAACTAGATAATTGGGATCTTCTAAAAATCAAACATCTATGCTCTTCAAAAGATTTCACCAAAAGAGTTAAAAGAGAACCTACAGACTGGGAAAAAATTTTTGGACAGTACAAGTCAGACAAAGGTCTAATCTCCATAATCTACAAGAAAATCCAACACCTCTACAACAAAAAGACAACCAATCCTATCAAAAAATGGGCAAAGGAAATGAACAGGCACTTCACCAAGGAAGACATTCAAATGGCCAACAGACACATGAGGAAATGCTCGCGATCACTAGCCATTAGAGAAATGCAAATTAAAACCACAATGAGATACCATCTCACCCCGGCATTACTGGCACGAATCAAAAACACTGGAAATAACAAATGTTGGAGGGGCTGCAGGGAGACGGGAACTCTTATACACTGCTGGTGGGAATGCAAAATGATACAGCCATTTTGGAAAATGATATGGCGTTTCCTCAGAAAGCTAGAAATAGACGTACCATTCGATCCAGCAATCCCACTCCTAGGAATATATCCTAGAGAAATAAGAGTCATCACTCGAATAGACATATGCACACCTATGTTCATGGCAGCATTATTCACAATAGCAAAACGATGGAAACAACCTCGATGTCCATCAACAGACGAATGGATACACAAACTATGGTACATACACACAATGGAGTACTATGCAACGAGAAAGAACAATGAATCGGTGAACCATCTCATAACATGGATGAAACTGGAGGACATCATGCTGAGTGAAATAAGTCAATCACAAAAGGACAAATATTGTATGAGACCTCTATTGTAAAAACCCATGAAAAAATTCACATGCAAAATGTAACAATCCTTGTTGGTTACCAGGGATGGGAGGGGGGGGGGATACTAAATAGCTAATAGGTAAGTGGTAACTTGGGTGAGAGATGAGATAGTACATAGTACAGCGGAAACTAACACAACCTGCACAAGGAAAGGTCATGAAGGCCCTATAGACACATCCAAACCCCCCGAGGGACTGAGTTGTTGGACGGAGGGCTCTGGGGACCATGATCTCGGGGAACATCTAGCTCAATTGGCATAACACTACTTATAAAGATAATGCTCTACATTCTACCTTGGTGAGTAGTGTCTGGGGTCTTAAAAGCCTATGAGCGGCCATCTAAGATACTCCACTGATCTCATCCCTTCGGGAACAAGGGAGAATGAAGAGAACAGGATACAAGGAAAAGATTAGTCCGAAGGACTAATGGTCCACAGCTACCAAGGCCTCCACGGGACTGAGCCCAGTACAGCTGGATGGAGCCCGGCTACCACCAATGACTCCTTTGACCAGGATCACAACAGAGGGTTCTGGGCAGAGCTGGAGTAGGATGTAGAGCATAATTTTAACTCCCAAAAAAAAAAAAAAAAAAGAAGACCAGATATACTGGCCTAAAGAATACTAGAGAAACCTCGAGAGTGTGGCCCCCAGACACCCTTTCAGCTCAGAGGGGAAGTTACCTTCAAGGTTCGATGTTAAGCCTGGGAATGGACACCCCAGTAAAACTAAATGGGACTAACGATGTACAGGAGTCCGGTGACAAGGGCCAGAAGGCAGAGGGAGAGTAGGAAACTGATGATAAGGAACACAAATTGAATAAGGACACTGTCGATGTATTGTGAGATTGTTGACCACTGCTATAGGGCAACATTTGTAGTAACTATTAAATGGGAGGCTGTTTTGTCCTGTAAACCTTCATCTTGGGCGAGAATGGCAGCACAATTGGAAGAGCATAGTCAATATCACTTAAATGTGTAAGTAAAAAGTTTTGAAATGGTGTTTAAATAAAATAAAAATAAATAAATAAATAAACAAACAAAGGAGACTAAAGAGGTACAATAGTCCACTGACAAGGTCCAGAAGACAGAAGGGGACAAGGAAGCCCCCTGGTGATAGGGAACACAAGGTGGAGTAAGGATATTCTTGATGTGCTGTGAGATTGTTAACCATTGTCATAGGGCAACATGTGTAGTAACTGTTAAATGAAAAACTATTTTGTTCTGTAAGCCTTCATCTTAAGTGAGAATAACAGCACAGTTGGAAGAGCGTAGTCAATGTCACTGAACTGTGAATGTAGAAAACTTTGAAACGGTGTATCTTTGGCCATCTGTAATTTTCATCAAAAAAAAGGTTGAGAATTTAGAGGCTTAATACGTTGTGGGGTTGTTAACCAATGTCAAAAAAAACAACATGTGTACTACTATTTCATGAGAAACTATTTGCTCTGTAAGCTTTCACCTGAAGTACAATAAAATATATATTAAAAAAAAAAAAGATGAAAAGAGTTATAGATCAATATTTTAAGTACATTAATAATTTTTTAAAAGAGGAGACTTATATCCACAAGCTGGTCTGTTTCAGTATTGAATAATGACATTAGTTTTTATTTTCAAGACTTTAACACTGTAGGTTTGTCTATGACTTTGGCAAAACTGATTTTCATATACTCATGTTCAGTAAGTCAGTCCTGCTAGATCTATATTTGCACATAGTTGCTAGACAACACTTTGTTTTAATTTTGAGCCTTTTTTTTTTAAACAAAACCACCAGATATACAAATAGTTAGGAAAAGTCTTAAACAGAAGGATAAGTTTGGCAGAGATTCATAAAAATCTCATTTCAAAATAAATTATATCTTGTCCATGCCTTTGTTTCTTTGGGTAGCTAAGCAGCTTTCAGATGTCTCTACATTCAAAACATTTTAAACACAAACGAAAATTCAAAGCAGTCACACAGAATGACAGAATTGAAGTAACTCAAGTTCTGTTTCTTCATCTTTATAACCATTGTGCTATCATTGTTTATTTCAAATCTCCTGTTTAAACACAGGAATATGTAGTACCGCAGGGGTTGGAGACATGAATTGTGCTCACAGCAAGCTTAAACAATTCTGGAACTTTAGGAACTTAAAAAGAACACTTGTAACTGAGTCTACAAGTAGCCAACTATAAAACTAAGAGTTCTTGGAATTAACTTTCTTACAAAATACAATGTTTATCAAAGGATAATAAAAACGTGCTAATTTGAAGCATATATATATTCCATTGCCCTCAAGTCAAATCCAACACATGGCAACCCCATGTGTTACAGAGTAAACTGTTCCATAGGGTTTTCTTGGCTGTAATCTTTATGGAAGCTGATCTCCAAGCCTTTCTTTTGCAGCACCACTGGGTGGGTTCGAACCACCAACATTTAGGTTAGCAGTCCAGCACAAACTGTTCACACCACCAGGGACTCCATATATATACATGTACACATACCTTTATATATGTTGTTAGGTGCTGTCCAGTCGGTTCTGACTCATAGTGACTCTATAGGACAGAGTATAGCTGCCCCATAGGGTTTCCAAGGAGCGGCTGGTGGATTTGAACTGCTGACCTTTGGTTGGCAGCCGAGATCTTAACCACTACACCACCTGGGCTCCTCATATACATACACATACACATGCAATTAAAACTCAGTGGTAGCCACCTGACCTTGTTTAGAACTTAAACCAATAATTGGTTTTTGGGGAGAGGAGTATTTTACCACTGACATTATTTAGAATTGGTGGCACATGGTGATAATAAGGAGCAGACTGATGCTAAGATGGTTTTAGTATTGTTTTGAATTCTTCACAGACGGTGCTCCTTATTGCCTGGACCCTGGGCAGAGAGCTCCCATCTCTCTGCTCTTGGTATGTCATTGTATCTCCCCTAATAGATTATCAGTACTTTGAGGGCAAGAGCTATTCTCTCTCCTACCCATCCCTGCTCTAATCTTTGTATTGCAG
Source organism: Dugong dugon (assembly GCA_030035585.1). NCBI lineage: Eukaryota > Metazoa > Chordata > Mammalia > Sirenia > Dugongidae > Dugong > Dugong dugon. The sequence goes on from CM057473.1 coordinate 70,917,224, forward strand.
CCCAGGATAATGCCTGGAGTACAGTAGGTACTCAATACATGTTTATTGAATAAATGAATGAATGAATGTAGGATAGGAGTAGGGAGGTTATGGATGCAGGTCGTCAAAATTGGTGACTACTGAAATAGCCTATGTGGAAGATGACTTTGTCTAGGGTGGTGGTGAATGGAAATGGAAAGCAGACTGATTCAAAGGCATCTCAAAGATAAAATACACAGGACTTGACCATTGATAAGAGGGAGTGTGTGTGTGTGTGTGTATGTCCATCTGTGTGTGTTGAAAGAGGAGTTACAGAGAGAAGAAGCACGGATGACTTGTAAATTTCTAGCCTAGAAAAAACAGGAGCTGTGGTGGACCAGGGTTTCAGGAAACTGGAAGAATGGAGGAAAGGTGGAGTTGATGAGTTAGTATACTTTGGGCCATGCTGAGTCTGAGGTACCAGCAGAACTACCAGGTGATGATGTCTAGCAGACAGTTGAAAATATGGGTTTTATAGTTAATTTTTTTTAAAAGATACAAGTGGCTCTTTAGTAGTTTTCCATTGTCTTTTTCAAAAGTGAACACTGGTTCGGCTACCTTATTCCTAATTAGGTTTTTGAGCAGACCTGGAAATGTAACCACTATTTACAGCAGAATTCCAGATATCCTATTTACAACTAAGTTTTGGAAATACAATTCATTTATTAAATGAGGATTGCCTAAATTAGCTAGCATGAACCTGAGAGAGAAAATGCTAGCTGTCTTTCAAATCCATTTCACCCCTCAGTAGTAATAGAACTCCAGATTTTTAGCTAGGCATGTCTAGCTGTAATAAAGGCCAAATTTTTCAGCCTCCCTTGCAGCTAGATGTGGCTATGTGATTAAGTCCTGATCAATGAAATGTAAGCAGAAGTGATACTTGCATCCTTTTTAAAGGAAGAGGGCATGAACTTCTTCTCTTCCCCCTTCTTCCTGACTGCGATTGGGATGTGATGGTTGGAGCTTGAGCACCATGTCAAACTAAGAGGTGAGCTTGGGAATGGAGATTACACCCAGGAGTACTGACACTTCAGAGTGCCATCTTAGCTCTGAATTGCCTACCTTTACTTGCAGCAAACGGTATCCTATATACAACCTTACTAAATTGTTTGAACTTACAGAGCACATGCGAGTCCCTTAATTAGGCAGGATATCTTATACTATGAAAGCTCACAATGGTTAATACTTGTATATGGTCTTTCTAAGGTGTCACCCAAAGTATTTACTGCTGTTTATGCTTATTCATAATCTATAATAGAAAGATAAGTATGAAAAAAATGGAAGTATTACTACAATTTTGCAAAAAAAAACAATAAAAGCAATGCATAGAGGCAAGATTAGAACAGTATTTGCCTTGGGTGTTCAGGGAAGTCCTTTTGAGGTGAGATCTGCATAATTAGGAGCCAATTAAGCCAAGTAAATGAATTAATGAGTATATGAATGGATTTGCCCAAGGTTTTAAGACTTAAAGTTTAGAGTCTATTTTATGTACATTCATTATAAGCTTAGTGAACAAAGAGAGAGAACATAAGCACAAAGCTTAAATGCCTCACAATTAACATTAAAAATCAGAGGCCTGATTGTTGAATTCTGCAGGGTGAGATGGTGGCAGGTGAGAAAGAGATGGAGGGGGAATGGAGGGACACAGTGGGGTGGTTCTGTGAGGCCCAGACTGAGCTGGACCCTGACCAGCAGTATGAGTGGTACGGATGGAGGTGCAGAGCCAGTCCATTCTCCAAAACAAGGACCCTGAGAAGGAGAAAAGAGCTGCACATCTAAGATCCTCCTCAGGAGAGGAACCCCAAGAAGGACTGACCAGCTCCTGAAATTCTAAAAAAAAAAAAAAAGGTGAGAGTATTAGTACAATTTTGATGGCTCACAGTGTGCTAGCAAATGGATTCTGGATCGTCCTGCATACTATCCTCTAATTCAGGGACAAAACATTTAGTGAAGGGTGATGAGTGGTTATAAGTAAGAAGAGCCTCCAGTTGCATAAATATCATGTATTTTTTTTTAAACCTGAACACATATTTGCGTAGTGTTAGAAACTAGATCTGGATTCAGATTTGCATAATTTCTCGTTTGCTATTTTCTTCATTCATTTACTCAACAAATATTTACTGAGGGAATATTGTGTGCTACGCACTGGAATTATGATGACCAAGACACATCCTCTCCTTAACAATCTTATCCTTTAACCTGGGAAATGGTTAAATAAACAGCAATTTCCATACAGCGTGACATGGCCCTGACAGGTATAAAGATGGGGCACTTTGGGAGCACAAAGAAGAGGCACTTCTCTGAGTCTTTCTCAGTCAGTACTAGCCACCATCCTGGTGGTAATATGAGGTTGACTGCTGAAGGACAAGTGAAAGGCGTACAAAATAGAGGGAAGAAGCACGTGCCAAGAGCTAAAGGAGAACACTTGTGGAACTGTAAGTGGTCTAGTTTGAGTGGAGATTGAAAAATGTCAGTTGTCAGCCATAGTATTCTTGACGTCATTTGGACTGTGGATAATCGCTTGACTAAATGTCACTAGCCAGCAGTGTCCTCCTTGGCCTCATATCATAATGTAAACATGGTGAGTTGGTGGTGTCTCATATTTTCAGAGAATAGTCTCAGTGTAGTTTCACAGCTCCATAGGGAAGGCGGAAGGAAACAATGAGTAGCACCAGAAATAGAAAGGCATATATAGTGACTTTTTTTTGTTTTGAGATTTTAAAAGCTCTGAAAAACCATGAATAAATAAGAAATAATTATACTTTTAAAAATGCATTAATGTATTTCATTAGATGTGCATCTTAGTCATCTAGTGCTGCTATAACAGAAACACAAGTGGATGGTTTTAATGAAGAGAAGTTTATTTCCTCACAGTTAAAGTAGGCTAAAAGTCTAAATTCAGGGTGTCAGCTTCAGCGGAAGGCTTTCTCTCTCCTGGCCTTCTCATCAGCGTTCCCCCAGACGAGGAGCTTCTCCACGCAGGGACCCCGGTCCAAAGGACGCGCTCTGCTCCTGGCACTGCTTTCTTGATGGTATGAGGTCCCCCTGTCTCACTTCTGTCTTTTATATCTCAAGAGATTGCCTCAGGACACAATCCAGTCTTGTAGATCCAGTCTTGCCTTACTAACACAACTGCCACCCATCCTCCCTCATTAACATCATAGAGGCAAGATTTACAACATATATAGTAAAATCACAAGGTACCAGGAATCATGGCCCAACCAAACTGATATACACATTTTTTGGGGGACCTCATACCATCAAGAAAGCAGTGCTGGGAGCAGAGCACGTCCTTTGGACTGGGGTCGCTGTGCAGAGAAGCTCCTAGTCCAGGGGAACACTGAAGAGAAGAAGGCCGACAGAGAGAAAAAGCTTTTTCCTGGAGCTGATGCCCGGAATTTGGACTTTTACCCTACTTTAACTGTGAGGAAATAAACTTCTCTTCGTTAAAACTATCCACGTGTAGTGTTTCTGTTATAGCAGCAACTAGATGACTAAGACAATGTGTATGACAAAATATTAATAACATTGTATCTGTTATTCAAACAAAACAGGTACCATTTGTTGTTTAGTTTATTTCAGAAATCAAAGATATTTAAATCTACTTCACTTACTTCATATATTTGTCAATATACCATCTTTTTTTTCAATTCCTGCTCCTTCTGAAATAATAGTCAAACATTGTTTCATTCTGAAGAGATAATAAAGTAGGAATGATAAGTTTAAAAACCATCATAGGATTTGGAATTCAGGAGGTTCCATCTCAGACCCATACTTGGAAATGATATCTTCCTTAATTTCAAGAAATTTATATCCAATAATGACTTTTTCTCTAAGAAAGTCTACAATGAAAAGAGGCAGTGGGAAAAGCTCCATAATCTTGGAAAAGATTGGTCATAAAAACTTTTCTGAAAAAAAAAAACAAGAAGTGAGACACTGTAGCTGGGGGAGGAGGGTTTCTTGATCCATTTTTAACATTAAGAGAGAAATCCTGATGATGGTGTTTACGATGGTTGATGTCTTAGACTAAAAACAAGATTTTTTTAATCAAATTTAAACGCAATTCACACTGAATTTATAGCCTTTTGTACGGACTTTAACTTCGTATTTCATTGCACTCTTTTATCAATCTTTGAGAAGGCGTTACAGTATAAAGAGCATGGACTGCTTAACGAGATTGACCTAGATGGAAAAACCCTGTCTTGCCGCTTGTCAGCTGTGGGATCTTGGCTAAATCATTTAATTTCCCTGTGCCATCTTTTTTTTTCTTTTTTTTTTAATGCCTAAAACGGGAATACTAATTTCTAACACGGGGTTGTTGTACGTTTAAATGAAATAAGTATCTAAAGTGTCTGGTATTGCTAGACCTTCAAGTGAATTAAGATTAAGCAAACAGGTTAGTGATCTTTAATAGTAAATTAAACTTCGGACTCTACTGTAAGGGTAGATACCTTTTCCTGTTTTAAGACACATCTATTTAGTTTTTTTTGACTGGACAGGAGGGGTTTGGCTTTGGGTTATGTCATGGATTGAAATGTGTGCCCCAAAAATATGTGTATCAATTTGGCTTGGCCGTGATTCCCAGTATTGTGTGATTGTCCACCATTCTGTCATCTGATGTGATCTTCCTCTGTGCTGTGAATCCTATCACTGTGATGTTAATGAGATGGATTAGCAGCAGTTATGTTGATAAGATCTGCAAGATTAGAGTGTATCTTAAGCCAGTCTCTTTTGAGATATAAAAGAGAGAAGCGAGCAGAGAGGCAGGGGGACCTCATACCATCAAGAAAGCAACACCGGGAGCAGAGAACGTCCTTTGGACCTGGGGTTCCTGTGCAGAGAAGCTCCTCGACCAGTGGAAGATTGATGACAAGGGCCTTCCTCTAGAGGTACAGAGAAAGAAAGCCTTCCCCTGGGGCTGATGCCCTCAATTTGGACTTGTAGCCTACTGGACTGTCAGAGAATAAATTTCTCATTGTTGAAGCCACTCACTTGTGGTATTTCTGTTATAGCAGCACTAGACTACTAAGATAGCTTATTTACTTTTTTAGTTAACTAAATATTATAGTTTAATTATTTTTAAAAAGTCCATTAAATAGCCACATAGTGCCGTCACTTTACTCAACCTTGTCGAATTTTCTGGATCTTAAAAAAAAAAAAAAAAAAAACCCAAACCCGTCTATTCTGACTCATAGCAACTCTGTATGACAGAGTAGAACTGCCCCATAGGGTTTCCAAGGAGCAGCTGCTGGATTTGAACTGCCAACCATTTTGGTTAGCATCTGAGTTCCTAACCACTGGGCCACTCTGGGCCTCAGGTAACAACGCCAGGGCGGCTCGGGGCGGGGGCAGGGGAATCAGGCAGGTGGTCCCGGTAAGTTAAAAGGGATTTGTTAGATGTTAAGCGCACTTGCTAAGGCTAGGACGTCGCGGTCAGCTGGGAAAGGGGGGGGGCGGGTCAGTGGGTGGCACACCCAAATGCAGTCTGTCAACCACATCTGGGGCTAGTTTCACTTATACACCTTGGGGGGTGACCAGGTGGCGATCCTGTTGATGATTCCAGCGAGCTAACGCTGGTATACTTGTCAGTTTGTCTACTGCGATGATTTGCCGTGTTGCTGTGATGCTGGAAGCTGTGCCAGGAGTATTTCAAATACCAGCTGGGTCACCCATGGTGGACAGGTTTCAGCGGAGCTTCCAGGCTAAGACGGACTGGGAAGAAAATCAGCCAATGAAAACCGTATCGGTAGCAGCGGAACACTGTCTGATATATTGCTGGACTGGGCAGCATTTCGTTCTGTTGTACATAAGGTCCATAGGGTCTCAACCACTCTGGCTTTACGGTTTACACAGCGCTTTGACAAGTTTTGTCGCCATCCTCCTACCCGCCAGGCGAGGCTACCAGGGATTGGTAAACGGTACTCTGCCCTTACACTCCTGGGAGTAAGTAAGCCTCGCTCCTCCGAGAGTAACTGAACGCCGACGGCACGCCCGCGCCCCAGGCGGGGCCTCCGGGTGGCCTAACTCTGCGCGCAGCCACAGTTGGGGAGCACTTCCCACGTCGCTGCCAGTCCCTAACCGCCTGCGTCAGGACGTCGAACAGCGATGGCCGACGGAAAGAGGCACCGCCTCCACCGGCTCTACGTCATTTTCCTACGACGGCGTCTCCGCGGGATAGCATGCTAACGGCCGGGCGCAGCTGTCCACTCCTGCTGCGGCTGCAGCACCTTCGGAAGCCATCGGAGCTCGGGCATCTTTCAGTCCTGGGTGGCCTTGGGCGAGAACCTTTCGGAGGAGTCCAGTCACTATACTTTCAGTCCTCCTCTAGAGACGTGCGGAATGGAGAAGGAGAGCACGAGGTGGTGAGGAGGAATGCTCCGCGCGCAGAGTCGCCTCCAGCTCTTTCTCGGCGCCCGGGCATTGTGATCCGTTGTCTTTCGTCAGTGGAGAGTCTCAGACCGCTGGCGTCGCGGGAGGTGTCAGCCCGTCGGGAGCGCGAGGACTCAAACGGAGCCCAGGGCCAGTTCCATCCCGCACAGAGAGGACCCGGGGATCACTCCGAGCCCGCCCTGGACAGGTTCGCTACCGAGGTCGAAGAGTTTCCCGACTCCTCCTCCTGCTCAACTTCCAGGGAGGGCCCCTTTCGGGCTGGGGAGCTGATTTTAGCGGAGACTGGCAAGAGACAAACACAATTTAAAAAATTATTTAGATTGAGCAGCGTCGGACATTTAAATAGTAACTGGGGATTAGTCCCGTTCAGCGAGATCGTGGGGAAGTACCCCGGCCAGATGCTGAAGAGTTCCTCCGGTAAGCACTTCATGCTGAGGAGGCCGGCGTTGGAAGACTATGTATTATTGATGAAAAGAGGGCCTTCCATATCATATCCAAAGGTAATGCGACAGGGTTTAGGTGCGTATTGGTTCCAGAAGGAGCAAGGACAGAATAGGAAGGTCTGCTGTATTGGATACAGCCTTGGTGAAAACTGGCTCAGTCTTACAGTCCTGATGAAACTCAAAAAGCACGCCTCAGAACATTTATATTTTTTTCTTGTTTTAAGCCTGTTTTTTTGTTTTTACCAATGGATACCTTATGATGAAAGTTAACATGTTGCTAATTTTAGGAAGAAGCACTCAGATTTTAATTCAAAAAAGTTTACCCTAGTATTTAAGACTTACTTGGTATGACTGACATACTAACCTGTGGCTGTCGAGTCGATTCCGACTCATAGTGACCATATACGACAGGGTGGAACTGCCCCATAGGGTTTCCAAGGAGCTGCTGGTAGATTCCAACTGCTGACCTTAACCACTGCATCACCAGGGCTCCAGACTGACATACTACCTTGGCCTAATTTCATTTCTATTAATCCATGCTTCTTCCCATTTAATGCTTCTCACTTAAGTAATTCTTGATTATGTGACCTTGGGCAAATTACTGAGCCTCTTTGATTGCTCATCTTTAAAATAAGGGTAATGAAACCTATCTCACATTCTGATTAAACAAGATAATGTATGAAAGTAGTTGGCACAATTATGGAAGCATGGCACATAGAAGAGTTTCAATAAACAGCTCTTATTCTCATCCATGATATTTCTATTGAGTTAACAAGATAATTCTTCAGTTATAGCATTTGGCAAATGGATCCTCCTGTCTAGTCCTAGTATTTTAATTCTAAATTAGAAGTTCATCATTTCATTTTGAGATTATGTAATAACTTCCTAACTAGGCTTCCTGTTTCTAATTTTTCTCTACCCTAGTGCATTTTGTATTCCCCTGCCAAATTAATCTTCCTCAGATGCCATTTGTATCACCTCAGTGACATGGCCCAGATGCTTACCAGGTCAAGTTCAAATGCTTAGACTGGCATTCAGGTCTCTCCTTACCTCCCCTCCTGAGATGGGCAAACTGTATTTATTCTGTCTTTGCTTTGTTTAAAGTTGTTTCTACCTTGTGATTATTACCTTAAATTCTTCATGCCTTTAAGATAGGGCAGTCTGCTGAGCTCATCCTTCTCTGAGCTCCTATTGTACTTATTGTCTATCATTTCAGCATTGTATTGAAGTGCTGCCTTATTTGCTAATTGATTCTTGAATCTCTCTTATTTTATCAACCAAAATATAAACTTTTTGTAGGCAGGACCAAAGTCTGATCCTGTTTTTCACTCCCTTCCTGTGCATATCCAACATAGTATCAGGTACAGAGTAAGTGCTTAGTACATATTTATTGGTTACTGAGTCACCCATACTGTGTTTCAATCATAGGATATGAATATGATGCTGCTTATTATGAATATCAACCCAGGTGATACTGTTTTAGAAGTTGGTTCAGGCTCTGGTGGAATGAGCTTATTTTTATCCAAAGCAGGTAAGAGATTGGGATAAGTGAGCTGGATTTAGAGGGCAAAGAAAATACTCAATACGTTCCTAATAACAGAAAGTTAAAGTACATAAAAATATTTGGGAAAATATTCGTATAACTTTGTGATTGCCTTAAAACCAAATGTAAGCAACTATTTTTCCTCCCTTTCTGCACATTCGTTCCAGTTCCTCTCTTTCTATCCCTCACTCCATTTTCTTTGCTTTCTAATGCTCCCTCCACACTTTCTAATGCTTCTACCTTTTTTATTAAGTAAACTTTTTACTGAAGCATAACATACCTACAATAAATTACACAGATCATAAGTATATACCTCGATGAATTTTTATATAGTGAGCACACTCATGTGGTTATTACCCAGATCAAGATGGGGAATGGTGCCCCACAGAAGCCTAACCTCATGCTCCCTCCCAGTCCCTGTCCCCCACATAGGTAACCCCATCCTGATTTTTATTACCATTGATTAGGTTGCCCGTTGTAGAACCTCATATAAATGGAATCATACAGTACATACTCTTTTGATTCTGGCTACTTTCATTCAAGGAGGCCTGGTGGTGCAATGGTTAAGTGCTCGACTGCTAACAGAAAAGTCAGTGGTTTGAACCATTAGCAGCTCCTTGAGAGAGAAGACTTGGTGATCTGCTCCCATAAAGATTACAGCCTAGGAAACTCTGTGGGGCAGGTCTACTGTGTCATATAGGGTCGCTATGAGTCGGAATCGATTTGATGGTACACAACACACATGCACACTTTCATTCAACATTATGTTTGTGAGATTCATGTGTTGTATGCAGCAGTAGTTCTTTCATTTTAGTTGCTGTGTGGTATTTCAAGTAAATTCCATTCCAATCTATTTATCCATTCTACTGTTGGTGGACATTTGAGTTGAATATTATGATTAGTGCTCCTCTGAACATTCTTGTACTTTTGGTGCACACACGTGCTAGTTTTTGTGGAGTATATACCTAGGAATGAAATTGCTGGGCCATAAAACATATGTTTTCTCAGCTATAGTAGATACTGCTAAATAGTTTTCCAAAGAGATTATACCAATTTACACTTCCATTTGCAGTGTATAAGATTTCCACTTGTTCTGCATCCTCACCAACACTTGGTATCATCAGTTTGTATTATTTGTATTATTAATCTTGTTTTACTTTTTATTATGGAGAAATTCAGACTTACACAAAAGTATAGAGAATTGAATGAAGTCTCATGTTCCCATTACCCAGACCCAACAACCGTAACTCATAGCCATTTCTGCATCCCCCTGTGTAATTTAACATGTTCCTCTGTCCTTTCTATTGACTGTAAATTGGTGACTGAATCTAGAGCAGGTTTGGGAAAACTTTTTCAGTAAAGGGCCATATAGAAAAAATTTTAGGCTTTGCGGGCCAAATGATCTCTGTTGCAACTACTCAGCTCTGCTGTTACAGTGCAAAAGCAGCCATAGAAAATACATAAATGAATGAACTTGACCGTATCCAATAAACCTTCATTTACAAAAACAGACAGCGGGCCAGATTTGGCCTGCGGACCATAGTTTGATGACCCCTGATCTAAAAGTTAAATAAGGTTTAGGTTGTCTTTTTTTTTTCCCCAAGATTGCTTCATAGGAAATGTTGTGTTCTTCCAAAAAGAGGCACATGTTTGGTTGTTTCTCTTGGTGGTGTTAGATGTTTTAATTTTAGCCAGTCTGTGGTTGTATCTTTGTATGGTTTTAATTTGCATTTTCTTGATGACTGATAATGATGTTGAATACCCTTTTATTGGCCTTTTGATATCGTCTTCTATGAAGTGCCTGATCAGGTTTTTCTTGTTTTTCTTTTTTTTAAATTGTACATTAGGTGAGTTTACAGAACAAACTACTTTCCCGTTTGATAGTTTGTACATAAGGTGTTCCATGACATTGGTTTCTTTCCCCCACAATGTGTCAGCACTCTCACCTTTTCCGTCCTACATTCCCATTTCCTTTTGTCCTGGTTTTCTACCCCTTCCTGCCTTCTCATCTTTGCTTTTGGGCAGATGCTGCCCTTTAATCTCATGTAATTGATTGTTCTAAGGAGCATGTTCCTCTTGGGTGTTATGCTTATTTTTTCTCCAGGAATGGCTTTAGTTCCAGGTCAGAAGGGTGTCTTAGGGCCATAGTCTCGGGGTTCCTCCAGTCTCTGTCAGACCAATAGGTCTGGTCTTTTTTGAGAATTTGATTTTTTGTTCTGCAATTTTTCTCCCGCTCTGTCCGAGACCCTCTGTTGTGATCCCTGTCAGAGTGATTGGTAGTGGTAGCTGGGCATCATCTAGTTCTTCTGGTCTTGGGGTCATGTAGGCTGTAGTTCATGTGGTCCATTAGTCCTTTGGACTGATTGCTCCCTTGGGTCTTTGGTTTTCTTATTTCTTCTTTGCTTTGGATGTAAGAGACCAATAGTTGTATCTTAGAGCCTGTTGAGGTTTTTCACCCATTTTTTAAATTGATATGTAGTATTTCTTTATATATTCAGGTTATGAGTCATTTGTTAGAGATATGTGTACCTCTTTGTGGCTTGCCTTTTTACTGACTTAATGGTCTTTTGATGGTCATATGTTCTTAATTTTAATGAAGTCAATTTATCAATCTTTTCCTTTATGGTTAGTGCATTTTTTTTTTTTTTATTGTACTTTAAGTGAAGGTTTACAGAACAAATAGTTTCTCATTAAACAGTCAGTACACATATTGTTTTATGACATTGGTTAACAACCCTATGACATGTCAACACTCTCCCTTCTTGACTTTTTTTTTTTTTTGGTGAAAATATACATAGCCAAAGGTACACCATTTCAAAAATTTCTACATGCAGAATTCAGTGACATTGATTACGTTCTTCCAGTTGTGCTGCCAGTCGCGCTTTAGATGAAGGTTTACAGAACAAAATAGTTTCTCATTAAACAGTTAGTACATATGTTGCCCTATGACAATGGTTAACAACCCCACTACATGTCAACATGGTCCTTATTCAACCTTGTGTTCCCTGTCACTATCTTTCCTGTCCCTTTCTGCCTTCTAGTCCTTGTCCCTGGACTGCTGTGCCTCATTAGTCCCATTTTGTTTTATGGGGCTGACCAATCCCCAGCTGAACAGTGAACCTCAGAAGTGACTTCACCTCTGAGCTAAAAGGGTATCTGGGGGCCATACTCTCGGGGTTTCTCCAGTCTCTTTCAGGCCAGTAAATCTGGTCTTTTTTGTGTGTGTTAGAATTTTGTTCTACATCCTTCTCCAGCTCTGTCCAGAACCCGCTGTTGTGCTGCCAGTCGCGCTTTAGATGAAGGTTTACAGAACAAAATAGTTTCTCATTAAACAGTTAGTACATATGTTGCCCTATGACAATGGTTAACAACCCCACTACATGTCAACATGGTCCTTATTCAACCTTGTGTTCCCTGTCACTATCTTTCCTGTCCCTTTCTGCCTTCTAGTCCTTGTCCCTGGACTGCTGTGCCTCATTAGTCCCATTTTGTTTTATGGGGCTGACCAATCCCCAGCTGAACAGTGAACCTCAGAAGTGACTTCACCTCTGAGCTAAAAGGGTATCTGGGGGCCATACTCTCGGGGTTTCTCCAGTCTCTTTCAGGCCAGTAAATCTGGTCTTTTTTGTGTGTGTTAGAATTTTGTTCTACATCCTTCTCCAGCTCTGTCCAGAACCCGCTGTTGTGATCCTGGTCAGAGCAGTCAGTGGTGGTAGCAGGGTACCATCTAGCTTTACTGGACTCAGTCTGGTGTGGTTGGTGTATTTTGTGAACTAATTAAGAAATCTATCTACTCCAAGGTCATGAAGATATTTTCTTATATTATCTTCTAAAAAGTTTGCTTTACCTTTCACATTTAAGACTACAGGCCACCTGGAACTGATTTTGGCAAACAGGATGAGGTAGCAGTCACGATTTCATTTTTTCTTTATGACGAACCTGTTGACTCAGAACAATTTATTGCAAAAGCCATTCTTTTCTCACTGCACTCAGTGTCACTCTTGTCAAAAATCAAATGATCATATATGTATGGGTTTGTTTCTAGTCACTTGTTTTCTAATTGTGCAAATACCAATAAGTCTTGGCATCTGGTAATTTAATTTCCTCAACTTTGTTATTTTTCTTTAAGATTGTCATGCTATTCTTGACCCTTTGCATGTCCATATAAATTATTAATCCATAAAATTAAATTTACTGAGATTTTGTTTGGGATTACATTTAATCTGTAGCTCAATTTAGGTAAAATTGATACCTTAATATTACTGAGTTTTGAGATCCGTGAACATGGTATACCCCTCCACTTTGTGTAGGTCTTTCATTTCTCTCAATAATGTTTTGTAGTTTTCCATGTAGTAGTCTTGTACATTTTTTATTAGGTTTATTACTAGGTATTTGATGTTTTTCTGATGCTGTGGGAGATAGTATAATTTAAAACTTTCACTTTTTGTTTATTGCTGATATATAGAAATACAACTGGTTTTTTATATTGACCTATTATTATTAGTTTACTATAGATTCTTTTTAGGTTTTCTACAATCATGTCATCTGTAAATAATTACCATTTCCAGTTCCTAACCCCCCTCATTGTATAGTCTATAACTTCCAGCTCAGTGTTGAAGAGCATGGTGAGATAGAGGGCATCTGTGTCTGATTCCTTTCAGGGTGGGGGGAAAAGCTTTCAATATTTCACCATTAAGTGTAATATTTGCTTGTTCCCTGCTTCTACCAAATCCAATATGTGACCACAGTCAAATTCTGCCTATTAAATATCTTGCAAACCTATCTTTTCTCCATCCTCACTCTTAGGCCTTTTATCATCTTTACTATGTTGCATCCAGATACATAATAATAATAAGATGATAACAAAATTATTTAAGTACCAGACACTGTTTTAAGCAGCTCATTCAATCTCATAATAATCCTCAGATCAAAAACAAACAAACAAACAAAAAAACCAAGCCCATTGCTGTTGAGTTGATTCTGACTTGTACCATTATTATCCTGCTTGAACAGCTGAGGGAACAAGGCCTGAGTAGCTAAATGATTTGTCCATAGCCAACAGCTAGTAAGTGACAGAATCAGTGTTTGAACCCAGGAGCTGTGGCTCCAGAAGACATGCTCTTAACCCCTACACTGGACTATTTTTTAGTTTCCTTGCCTTTTGTGTTGCTCTTCTAGGTCATTCTCCAGAGAATGCTCTTTCTAAAATGTAACCTGATATGCTCTTTTGTTACAGCTCTGTAATTGGTCCCCCACTCTCCTTAGAATGAAATCCAGTATTTTTAGCAGGGTACATGGGCGGCTCACCATCTGACCCCAGTCTCATCTCTCATTATTCTTTAGCTCATATTTTATTCTTCACTGATATTGACCGGCTTTTAGTCCCCTAAATGCCCCAGGCTCTCTCTTGTTCCCCTGCCTTTGTGTGCCAGGTCTGGAATGCCCTTCCTCATCTCCTGCTTCCCAGCTAACTCCTCAGCCTTCATCTCCTGCCACACTCGAGGAGCTCCTTCCACCCCTCGTGTTCCTCTCCTACACGCATTACTGTGTCCTGTGCTTATTACTGTGACGCAGTTCTGGCACTGTCATGTGTGTTTGTTGACTTGTCCGTCTCACTACTGGCCTCTGCTGTGGGCCCCTAGAGGGCAGGGAATATGCTTTTGATCTCTCCAGTGTTTGGCAGAGTTACTAATTAATGTCTCTTGAATGAAGAGAATGAATCCAAATTTGGGTTTGTTGGATTTAAAAATCAGTCATAAATAAGTGATCTGAGCCACCTGTTTCTGTTCATGTTTGATGACCCACAGAGGGATGCAAACTGGCTGCAGCCTCTCCTCCCCTCTACAGGGGTCAGGGTTGCTTTGGCATGTCTGGCTGCCTGTGCCGTGTCCCCTTCTTCACCTAACAATAGACTGCCCAGCAGTCACAGCATTCTCTTTGGATAGATTTTATAAAGATTACAGAAAGAAATATAGTGAAATTAAACTTAAACCTTTTCCTCCTTGGCCTATTCCCATCACATATAAACATAATCCAGATTGTACTAGGTTAGTACACTCATTCTGACTCCACAGATCTTTTGCTTGACTCTTCTGTACATAAAGGCAGTCTTTCTTCACAATCTGTGACAAATTCATAAAGGCATGCTTTCACTTAACAATGTGAGTTTATAACAGATTGTGAGGCTAGTGTCAGAGGAGTGTCATGACATGAATAATCCCTGACTATGAGCGGTCAAGAAAGTATTGGTATTTAACTTTGGAATGGAGTCCTGGTGGTGCAGTGGTTGAGAGCTACCACTGCTAACCAAAAGGTTGGCAGTTCAAATCCAGCAGGCGCTCCTTGGAAACCCTGTAGGGCAGTTCTGCTCTGTCCTTTGAGGTTGGAATCGACTCAACAGCAACGGGTTTGGTTTTGGTTTTCACTTTGGAATGGATATTTTTTCCTCTGTATTTTTTTTTTCTCCAATTGTTTAGCTTATGCTACTATTGACATAATTTTTATCCCTTGAGAACATAATGACTTGCAGCTGGAGTTATGTTTCAAAAGACATTCTGGGATTTAAAGTTTTCATTAGTAAAATCAGACTGATTAAGGTGGGACAGCCTCCAAATAGTATCAAATTGCCTCCGATAGAAGAGGGTAGAAGATTAATTGCCTCAAGTTAAAATGCAGCATTCTTTTCTGGAACTGCAGTACTATGCTAAACAGTTTAAAAGTTCTTCTGACACATATAAAAATACAAATAGTTTTTAAATATGTGAAAGACTGAACTCATCCATTGCAAAAGAAATGTGATTAAAACTACGGTGAAACCTGTGAGAACCGGGAACTCGAAGGGGACTGCTGTGTTTTTCTGGGTCTTGCAAGTTTTTTGCCTTTGACAAGGTGCAGTCTTATCACTTTTCTATCATTTCTTTTAGCGGAAAATATTTTAGTTTTCCTTCTCTGACAGGTTGCCACCTTTCACAGGTTTACTGTATAATGATAAACTATTCATTTTGGAGTCCTCTGGTGGTGCAGTGGTGAAGAGTTCAACTGCTGACCAAAAGGTCGGCAGTTTGAATCTGCCAGGCACCCCATGGAAACCCTATGGGGCAGTTCTTTTCTAACCTATAGGGTCACTATGAGTCAGAATCGACTCAACGGCAAGGGGTTTGGGAATGGGTTTTGGTATCATTATTAGAGTGATACAGAAGTGTGAATTGGTACCACTTTTTTGGAGGACTATTTGGTAATAATTTTTAAAATAAAAATACTAATACCTCTTCAGCCAGCAATTCCATTTTTAGGACTTTATTCTGTAGATATACTGGCTCATGTGTACAAAAACTTACACATAAGAATTTTCATTATAGTCTTGTTTGTAAGACCATAAGACCGGAAACAAGCTAAACGTTCATTGGAAGGTGACTGGTAAATAAACTATAGCATAGTCATATAATGGAATATAATAACTGTTAAAAAGAATGAGGTAAGTCCATAATCACTGAAATGACATTGGTAAGTAAGAAAAGAAGGTACAAGACAATATGTATAATATGCCACAGTTTGTGTTAAGAACATAGGGAGATACTTGCACACTGGTATAGGCGTCTAGTATCTTGGGAAGGGTAAATAACTGGTAATATGGCTGCCTCTGAGGAGAGACATTGGTGTCAGGGATAGGATGGAGACTTTTGTAACCCTGAACTCTTTAAATTATTTTTTCATGTACATGTAATACCCTTGCAAAATGAATATTTGACACTCTCTTTATAAACTTAGTAATACTATGAAATGTCATAAGTTATTTTTTATTTAATTAAGTTGGATCAAAAGGGCAAGTCATAAGTTTTGAAATAAGAAAAGACCACCATGATCTGGCTAAGAAGAATTACAAACAATGGCGTGATTCGTGGAAAATAAGTCATGTAGAAGAGTGGCCAGACAATGTGGATTTTATTCATAAGGATATTTCAGGAGCAACCAACGACATGAAATCTTTCACATTTGATGCGGTAAGTTTTCTCACTCAGAGTGGGTCTTATGTTATTAATACTGAGGACACGAAAAACAGGATCAGGCTTCTTTTGTATGGGCAAGGGTCTTCTTTCCTTATTTGCCCCATTTCTATCTCTAGGGGTGGGAAGAATATTTTCCTTCAATGCCCCTTACTATCATGGTGGAATTTGGGGCAGAGAGAAGCACCTAGTCAGGAGTCAAAGTTGTCAATAAATGTGGGATAGTGACCAGAGACTAAAAGGAGTAGTTGGGCATGATGGACCTCAGTGTTTCCAGGATGGAGGGTTGATAATTTGGAAGCAGCATTGGGACCATGTTAAGCCTGACTTCATGTTGTGAGATTTAGGGGAATACATAGCTTCCATTTGAGAGGGAGCAGGAAGGAGGCATCTTTAGACAGTTAAAGTCAGGATGTAGAAGAGTGTTCTTTAAAGATGTTGAGGATAGAGGAGTTTATCATGAACAAAGTTCCAGAAAGTGGAGAGGAAGGATTTGTGAAGAAGAGGAGCAGTGGAAGGTTGAATTAGGGGAGAAGCAGCACACAGTAGTATGAAGATAAAAGTATAGATAACAAGAGAAGATGCTATTTTAACCAAAGATGGTGGAGATGTGGGACATGTAGGGACTAGCTGGCTTCAAAGTTTCAGATTCTAGTATAAATTGCCACATCCTTGCTGATGTCATGTACCAGTTCACAGCTTGACACTATAGACGAGGTTTGGGTAAGGAGTCTTTCTTTGCTTAATTGGCTGCTGGAAGGTTGGATTATTATAGGACCTTAATGAAGAAAATTAAGTGAGAAATGAAGCAAAGTTCACAGAAGAGAGAAATGATTTTATCAGGAGTGACTCCCATCTCTGATATAATTAAAGCCTATAGTTTTAGTTGCACCGCTTACTGGACACAAAGGCCACAACTCTTTCTCCTCATCCTTGTTTGGCTTCGTATTACAGCTCAGTAAGTGGAAATAGGAGTTGCTGTACTTAGGCAATCCACTGGAATGTCAAAAATACCTGGTGAACAACTACCGTAGCCTCCACCAGACTGAGTCCAGTACAACTAGATGGTGCCCATCTACCACCACTGACTGCTCTGACAGCGATCACAATAGAGGGTCCCGGACAGAGCTGGGGGAGAATGTTGAACAAAATTCTAACTCACAAAAAAAGACCAGACTTACTGGTCTGACAGAGACTGAAGAAACCCCGAGAGTATTGCTCATGGACACCATTTTAGCTCCTGAGGTTCGCCCTTCAGCCAAAGATTAGACAGGCCTATAAAACAAAATGAGACTAAAGGGGCACAACAGTCCAGGGACAAGGACTAGAAGGCAGAAGGGGACAGGAAAGCTGGTAATAGGGAACCCAAGGTCGAGAAGGGAGAGTGTTGACATGTTGTGGGGTTGTTAACCAGTGTCATAGAACAATATGTGTACTGTTTACTGAGAAACTAGTTTGTTCTGTAAACTTTCATCTAAAGTACAATAAATAAATAAATAAGAAAAAGATGTCCCCTCTCACAGCTCCTATTTAACATTTTACTCGAAGTCATAGCTAATGCAATTAGACAAGAAAAGGAAAAAAAACCTGGTGAGAGAATTCATATAAGGTACATAGAACAGTGCCTGGTACATAATGAGCATTAAATAAATGTTAGCTATTATTTTCATCATCATTATTTCTCTCCTTTTCATTTTTCTCCACCTGCTTAAATTCTTTTTCTTCAAAGCTTAGATCACAGGCCATCTCCTTCAAGGAATATCCCTTAATCATCTAGCTGGAGGATTATTATCTTCCTCTGAATTACTGAACCTCTTTGTTGCTTGATTCAACAAACATTAAGAACCTACACTATGTGCCACATACTATGCTAAGTCAGAAATGAATTATACATTTAAAGGAGCTTCCAACCAAGAAAAGAAGATCAGCACAGAAGTTTGGCATATAAGTAGTTATTAGAAAGACTCAGAATTATGAAACACCGTGGCCGTAGAACTGGGTGCAGTGAATAAGCATGAGATGAAGCTGGAAATAGTCATGAGGGACTAGATAGTGAAGAATGTTGTATTATATCAGGTTAGCATATATGAATATTGTAGATAATGGAAAACTATTGAAGAATTTTTAAGTAGGGGAGTAGAATGTCCAGATGCTTGTTTCAGAATAATTCTAGTGAAAGAGTGGAGGCTGGAAGTCTCCTTAGAAAGCTGTTGTAGTATTTCAACAAGATATTATGAGGTCCTGATCTAAGGCAGTGATGGTAGGATGAATCTGAGAAATACTTATGAGGTAGATTTGTGGGACTGGATCACTTTAATTCAAACAAGTATTAAAACCCCACAGATTCTCAAAAGAGAATGCAAGGTAAGCAAAATGATGACTCTGAGTTTCTAGTTTGAGCAACTGGATAAATGGTAATGCTGTTAATTGAGAATAGGGCATTGAGAATAGGGCATTAGCAGGTTTTTTGGTTATCTTTCTTTGGTCTTTGTCAACGACATAGTAAAACTGTTGTCTAAGAACCAGTTTATGTCTATCATGTTGGTTCTTTGAATCATTCAGCACATCCACTGCTATTTACTATTGCAAGCCAGCATCATCCTTCCTTGCCGTATGTATGTTGTTGTTGTTACTTGCTGTCAAGTCGACGCATGGTGACTCCATGTGTGCAGAGTAGAACTGCCGCATAGGGTTTTCAAGGCTGTGACTTCGGAAGCAGATCACCAGGCCTGTCTTCCAAGGCACCTCTGGGTGGGTTTGAACCACCCATCTTTCAGTTAGCAGTCCAGTGCTTAGCCATTTGTGCCACCCAGGGACTCCACTCTATGTATCCCATTGCCTTCGAGTCGATTCCGACTTATAACAACCCTATAGGATAGAGGAGAACTGCCCTGTAGGGTTTCCAAGGCTGTAAATTTTTACAGAAGCAGACTGCCATGTCTTTCTCCCACGGAGCAGATGGTGGGTTTGAACTGCTGACCTTTTGGTTAGCAGCCACGTGCTTAACCACTATGCCACCAGGGCTTCTTATTCTGTGTATCGACTTTGAAAATTAAGTCAGATCATGTCATTCTTTAAAACTCTCCAGTGGCTTTTCTCATTCTGAGTAAAGCTACCAACCACTTGCTGTCAAGTTAACTCCGACTCATGGTGATCCCATGTGTGTCATATTGAACTGTGATCCACAGGATTTTCAATGGGGGATTTTCTGTAAGTAGATCACCAGGCCTTTCTTCCGAGGTGCCTCTGGGTGGACTTGAACCTCCAGCTTTTCAGTTAGCAGCTGAGTGCATAAACCGTTGACACCACCCAGAGACTGTGATTAAAGCTAAAGCCCTTATAATGGCCTGCAAGGTTCTGTATAATCAGGCCCTCCCCAAGTCCTACCATATCCCCACCATTTGAGACCTCATCTCTTAACATTTTCTTCTTTTTTCTCCACTGCAGTGACAGTGGCCCCCTTACTTTCTCAGACTCATCAAATGTCCTATTGTCTCAGAGCATTTGTATTTGCATTCTTACCATCTAAATTCCTACAGGGTAAGCTTAATCATTTTCTTCAAGTCTCTTCACTGACCATCTTATGTATAAAACAGCACTTCCTCTCCCTGCCTGGTCACTCTCCATACCTCTTATTCTGCTTTATAGTTGTTTGTATCACTAATCACCCTCTGGCATATATATTTATTTTATTTTTGTTTAATGTCTTTCCCTTTATTAGAATATAAGTTTCCATGAAAAAAAAAATAGTATGTAAGCTCCCATTCATTGTACCCATACCACCTAGCAAAATGCTTGGCTCACAGAAGGTGCTCAATAAATATTTAGTGAATGATGTCTCTTGGTCCATTAAAAGTTTAAAAAAATCAAGAACAGAATAATTTATCATTTGGTAAATATATTGATGTGCTAACAACTCTCAGCCTTCTAGTGTTATCTACCAATAAAAGTGACTTTCCTTTATATTGACAAGATTTATTTTTGTTTTTAATTATTTGAAAGTTTCAGTCCTTCATTTACTCATTGTATTCATTGAGCATCTTTTGTGAGTACAGCCCTGCACTCTGCAATTGAACGAAGAATAAAGAATAAATAAGGGATGTGGTTCTTTCATTTTAGAGACCTCTAAAATTAATATTCAAGACTTTTCTTTTGAACATAAAAATTTTAAACGTATTTGAGATAATGTGAATTTCTATTGCCAAAAGTTGAGATAAAGCATTTAATCTTTATGTATGTATACAGCTTAAGAAAAATTCCTATATTATCAGTATTGCCAAGTGTAAGACATGCCATTATGATTTTTATGTATAGTTAAGTACTAAGACAGAATGTATAATAATAAACATACCCTTTTCTGAACAGTGAAATGACAGTTAGTGGTACTATATTCTTAAAAGAAATATTTTAACTGCATAGTTGCTTTCCAAAATTGTGCCATTTCACTATGGTAAGAAAAGAAAACCTATGCTTTATTTAAACGAAACTCAGCTGAGTTCTCTTTTGAACTCCCACAGGTAGCTTTGGATATGTTAAATCCTCAAGTTGCTCTGCCTGTTTTATACCCAAATCTTACACAAGGTGGTGTGTGTGCTGTGTATCTAGCAAAGTGAGTAATAAATAGTTGTTTTTCTTTGTACTGTGATTTTTAAACACACTTTTATTTAGTCTAAGTGCCAAACTAAAATTTTCATCTTGTAACTGAGTAGGTGTATGTCATAGTAAAACTGTTGTAAAATGACACGTCCCAAATTCAGTTATCCAAACCCACTGCCGTTGAGTCGATTCTGACTCATAGCGACCCTATAGGACAGAGTAGAACTGCCCCATAGGGCTTTCAAGGCTGTAATCTTTACAGAAGCAGACTGCCACATCTTTCTCCCACAGAGTGGCTGGTAGGTTTGAACTGCGGACCTCTGTTAGCAGCCAAGCACTTAACCACTGTGCCACCAGGGCTCCTTAATTCAATTATACTGCTGTTTAAATCATCCTTTACATAAATGATAATATAAGATGCATATTTGTTTGTAGAATTCGGAAGAAAAGTTTTAAAGTGTAATATGAACAGTAATGTTAAATTGTGGTCTTTAATTTTCTACTTTGTATTCTGTGAAGTTGCTTATGTGCCCTATCTTTCATTTTCACTTTTCTCACCCTTGATTTAATTATAGCATTTCAGTTTGGGTAAGAGGTATAATGAACTTGAAGTTATTACTTTAGTATAAACTTAAGTGTATCTTTCCCTTTTCTGAAAGCATCACACAGGTTATTGAACTTTTAAATGGAATCCACATCTGTGAACTTGCTCTCTCATGTGAAAAGATAAGTGAAGTCATTGTCAGAGATTGGTTGGTTTGCCTGGCAAAGCAGAACAGAATTTTATATTAAAAAGTAGAACCTAAAATCAACAAAGATTTACAATTACATTCTCAAAAGAAAATTGGAGTTGAAAGTGAGATGTTTCAAGAGGATGACCATGGTGAGTTTCAATTTTATGTTATGCATGTATTTGCAGTAAAAAATGGAGAATGGGTGTTTTGACCAATACATTTTAAAAATATTCCCTTGAAATGTAGTATTTATTCTGTTATATTAAAATGTGTAAGGGACAAAATAATGACTTTTCCTGCCTTTTATGTAAACTGATACCTCTGAAGAACTGAGCTTCTTATAATATTCATATTTTACTTGTTTCTAAGGAGGAGCTTAGATTGTGAAACACTTTAAATATTCTAAGGAATGTTTTAATTTAGATCAGTGAGTATTACTAAGGAAATGAATTTAATAGGACCTAATATGCAAACAGCTAATAGTTCAAAAAACAACTTCTAAGATATTGCTGGAATTCTTCAAAGAACTAAATTTATGTCTTTGTATGTACACATTATCTAGGCCATAAACAAGTTTTCAGATAGCCATTGATTTATGATATGGACTTATCTCTTTGATTATATTTATGTATAATTTTATTATGTAACATTAACAAATTGTTTATGTAAGATAACTGGCAGAGTAGCTCGAAAGCAAATGCTGGAAAAAGATGGGAGAAAAAACTTACAGTAGAGGCAGTAGTTTGTATTTTAACAGTTTTTGTGAACAAATTATAAAAATTTTATTTAACTTACAGTATATATTTTGTTTTACACCAGAAGAATCACATTCTGATTTTCCATATGGATCATTTCCCTATATTGCTAGACCTATACACTGGCAAACTGGTCACACAGGTGAGTAATGTTTTCAAGCATTATTAAATGATGTTTTTCTTCTAATTATTGTATTGACCTTACTTTTTCCCTTCTTAAATTAGCTTTTCTTGTCAAGTTGAGGAAGTTCAAACCACAACTTAACTGAATACTCCAGATGACAGCAACTGAATTGAAGACTGGAAAGTACCAAAATAGAACTTTATATTGCAAATCACTACTTTCATAGATTGATATTTTTAGCTATTACTATCATTTGCATAACTTTTACATATTATTTTGAAAACTAACCAAAGCTAAATAAAGATGTATGACATTGCAAAATTGCTTAAATGTCCCATTTTGACACTTGTCTTGCAGTTAGTTTGACATTTTGCAGTTACTGATTCCAAGTTTAGTTGAACCATCTCATTCTTCACTTCCTGTAAACCACTCCATGGATTTGTCTTTCTCCATGAAATTAGTTTTCTTTTCTTTGTTTGATTGATGATCATTGATTACTGAAAATAAAATATGCATTTTAAGATAAATTTTATGTATCTGTGTATTTTAAATACATATTTTATTGACGTATATATATTAAAAAGTAACAGTGAAATCTAGGTTATAGTAAAAAGTAGGGGGAAAGTGAGAAATAATGTATTAATCACCTTAAGAGTTGTAACAAAAGATGTAAAAGTTCTTGAATCTCTTACCCCTCTCAGAATCTTTTTAACCAGCTTGGAAAAACATCAGAATTGTTTAGTGTTATTATATAAATCAAATGTTTGGGGATATGTACTTCATAAACAAGAATTAATTAGGAATAGGGTTTATTATTCACAGGCCCTAGTTTTGAGCATTTACCATAAACCATACATTGTTTTAAGAACTTTATATATGTTATTTCATTTAATATGCACAGCTTCTCTTTAAGGTTTTCCATATTTTATAAATAAGCAAACAGGCTTAGAGTGGTTAAGTTGTTGTTTACATACAAATGTGTTAACAGGTTTTAAAGTAGTAGGGCCTGGGAGGATAAATGCTGCTATTCCTGGGTTTATTCCTTAGGCTAGAATTATTTTAAATAATATGTCTTCTAAAAACAGTTTACTTATTTCTCAGAATGTCGAAAATTTTCAGCTAAAACCCCTGCCTTTATAGACTTTACTGTTTATGGTAGAACTAGACATTAAATAATCACAAATATAAAACTAAAACTGTTTTAAGTGTTCAAAAGAAGTACAGGGTATTATGAGTGGCTATACAGGGGTTTTGCTCTAGTCAAGTAATAACCCAAGCAAGTGACAACTGAACTGAGACCTGAATGACAGGTAGGAGTTGACTGCAGCAGGGAAAATGAAGGGGAAAGGCCAGGGATGGTGGGGCTGAGTGAAAGAGGCAGACTGCAGAAGGGAGGCTGGAAAGACAGGTAGGGGCCAGGCCATGCAGGATCTTGTAGGCCTGTTAAGGAGTTTGCCTATTCTAAGAAAAATGGGGTACCACTGAATGATTTAATTAAGTAAAGGTAACAGATTTGTGTTGAAAAAAATCACTCTAGCTGCAGCTGGAGAACTGACTGAATTGGAGCAAGAGTATTCTTCTGGTGTCATATTTCTATATAACTATCTGAACATTCATTCAATAGTAATGCCTTTATAGTTTTTATAACATTTTCAGATATATAGAAGCTCTGAAGTACATTTTTAAGTTCTATCAAGGAATACTCCCCCTTCTGCTCTTCTGTTTAACTAGTAGCAAAATTCTGTCATTCAGTCATTATTTTGAATGCCTGTTATATGCCAGACCCTAATAGTACTACTTGGAGAAGGGGCTGGCTTAAGAGCAAAGAAAACTTCTGCCCTTCACTCCTATTTCATGTAGAATACTTCAGTTTCTGTTCAGCATACTGTGCTCAGTAGTTGACGAATTGAACAAGAGCTTTCCAGCAACAGTTCTTGACCTCTTTGGTCAGGTATTGAAGACCAAATTGCATAAGCATTTATCTGTATAGTTAATCAAAGTCCACCGTAAGCCCTTTCTCTATTCCTCTGAACACTAAGTATGTTTACAGTCTGGCTTATGGGACAGATACCTTCTTCTAATGTTAGCTTTCTATGTCCATGTCTGGCTCTCATCACCATATTGTGAACTCCTAGAGGTTTGGGACTGGCTCACATCTTCCCAATACTTTCCAGAGGCCCCACTTTTCCATGCAGTAAATGTTTAACAAAAGTTTGCTGATGGCTTTAAGCCTACACTGGCTAATATACTGTTGCATATATTACTTCCTCTGAAAAGCCTTCATCAAGTCTCCCACCCCCCAGAATTAATTCCACAGTCATTTGTGCTTCTGGATGTTGATCATACAATTAATCTAAAACTAACCAGCTGCCATCAAGTCAGCCCTGACCCATGGTGACTCCATCTGTGTCAGAGTACAACTGTGCTCCACAGGGTTTTCAATAGCTAATTTTTCTGAAGTAGATCACTAGCCTTTCTTCTGAGTATATAATTAGCGTAACCCTTATCACATTATTAATTTATACACCCTGATTTTGCCGTCATTAAGTATAAGGATTTCTAACCTGGATGACTAGAACAGTGGTGATGACAAAAATAAATAAGAAAGTTCAGAAAAGGATTTATTTTTGAGGAAAAAAATCTTTACTTTTAGATTGTAACAGATGGAATGACCCATGCCTGCTTATATGATCCAGGGCTGCTGCTGTTGTTGTTAGGTGCTGTCGAGTTTGTTCTGACTCATAGCGACCCTGTGTTCAACAGAACGAAACACTGCCCAGTCCTGCGCCATCCTCACAATCGTTGCTATGTTTGAGCCCAGTGTTGCAGCCACTGTGTCAATCCATCTCATTGAGGGTGTTCTTCTTTTTCACTGACCCAGGGCTAAGGCCTGGTATATGCCTCCCCATCCTTGCCTTCACTCTAAAATTGGAGAGGTCCTTATATAATACATAGTAATAAATACCCGCATCTCAAATGAACTAGCCTGAGCCTAGCCCTAGGTCATAAGGCTCAAGACAACATAAGGTAAGGAGAAATAATGGTAGTTTAGTTAGCATACAAATGTGCTGTGTATTCAAATAAAATTGGGTTCCCATCTTGCTGTTTTTGTTGTTGCTGCCGCTGTTGGTTTACCCGGTAACTGTAACTTTTCTGAGTTTCTTTCTTCATCAGTAAAGTGAGTATCATAATGCCATCTCACAGATTTCTTGGGGGTTGGGGAGTCAGGTGTTTAAACTTTCATAAAGTGTCTAGTGCACGACTGGTGATTTTGATGTATGTGAATTTGTAAAGAAGGCCTCATCTACTCCCCCAAAAATGTTTTAACCCCACCTTGTCAAAGTGAAAAACATTTTGTTCTTAATAAATGTCATAAACATCTTTTTGCAAAAACTTGTTTTTTGAACATGTTGCTTTTGAGAAAAAAAATCTTTTTAAAGTAGAAAAAAAGATGTTTTTACCTGAAAAGGGAGAAGCTGCTTGCTTGTGTTTGAAAGAAAGCCTGTGGAAGCATCTGTGAACCATCTGTGCTAAATTTTAGTATAAAAACCTGGAGAAGAGTATCCACTTTCCATGTCTGAATTGGGTTTTCTGCAACCACATACCAGTTCCCGTCTAGTCAGAATTGACTCATGGCGACCCTATGTGTGTCAGAGCAGAACTCCACAGAGTTTTCAATGGCTGATTTTTTGGAAATAGATCATCAGGACTTTCTTCTGAGGTGCCTCTGGATGGGCTCGAACCACCAACCTTCTAGTTAGTAGCTGGGCACATAAACTGTTTGTACCACCCAGGGACTCTGCAACCACATACTATCAGGCAATTTCAGCCACCTCATGTTTACTGGAGAAGGAAAAATTTGCTAGCAGAGGTCACTGATGCATCTACTGGGAAACTGCAGTTGCCAAGGCAGTGAGAGACTGACCACCGTGCCTATCACCTTTGCACCCCTTGCCCCCTCCCCTCTCATAAACTCACTCCCTAAGTTTATTTAAGGAAAATGAATGCAAATGTTGTACTGGCCAAGTGTGTGTGTGTGCCATCAGTAACAGGGTTTTTAATTTAACCTTGAGTAAATACACAGAATAAAGCAGTGATGAATAAATAGTTGTTCCTTCCAATATGTTGTTGTTAGGTGCCTTCGAGTCGCTTCCAACTCATAGCAAGCCTATGTACAATAGAACTAAACACTGCATGGTCCTGTGCCATTCCCACAACTGTTGTTCTGTTTGAGCCCATTGTTGCAGCCAATGTGTCAGTCCATCTCATTGAGGGTCTTCCTCTTTTTCACTGACCCTCTACCAAGCATGATGTCCTTCAAGGACTAGACCCTCCTGATAACATGTCCAAAGTATGTGAGATGAAAGTCTGGCCATCCTTGCTTCTAAGGAGCATTCTGACTGTACTTTTTCCAAGACGGATTTGTTTGTTCTTCTGCCCCCCCAAAAAAACAAACCCGCTGCTGTCAAGTCGATTCCAACTCATAGCGACCCTATAGGACAGAGCAGAACTGCCCTAAAGAGTTTCCAAGGAACACCTGGTGGATTCGAACTGCCAACATTTTGGTTAGCAGCCGTAGCTCTCTTAAACCACTATGCCACCAGGGTTTCTGTTCTTCTGGCATTCCATGGTATATTCAGTATTCTTCGCCAACACCATAATTCAAAGGCATCAATTCTTCTTCAATCGCCTTATTCACTGTCCAGCTTTCGCATGCATATGAGGCTACTGAAAATACCATGGCTTGGATCAGGCGCAACTTTTTTTTTTAAATTGTACTTTAGGTGGTTTACAGAACAAATAGTTTCTCATTAAACAGTTAGTACACATACTGTTTTATGACATTGGTAAACAACCCCACGACATGTCAACACTCTCCCTTCTTGACCTTGGGTTCCCTATTACCAGCTTTCTTGTCCCCTCCTGCCTTCTAGTCCTTGTCCCTGGGCTGTTGTGCCCCATTAGTCTCGTTTTGTTTTATGAGGCTGTCTAATCTTTGGCTGAATGGTGAACCTCGGGAGTGACTTCATTACTGAGCTAGGGGTGTCGGGGGGCCATACTCTCAGGGTTTCTCCAGTCTCTGTCAGGCCAGTAAGTCTGGTCTTTTTTTGTAAGTTAGAATTTTGTTCTACATTATTCTCCAGCTCTGTGTGGGACCCTCTGTTATGATCCCTGTCAAAACAGTCAGGGGTGGCACCCAGGCACTATCTAGTTGCACTGGACTCAGTCTGGTAGAGGCCATGGTAGTTGCGGTCTGGATCAGAAGCATCTTAGTCCTAAAAGTGACATCTTTGCTTTTTAACACTTTAAAGAGGTATTTTTGCAGCAGATTTGCTCAATGCAATACATTATTTGATTTCTTGACTGCTGCTTCCATGGGCATTGACAAAATGAAGTCATTTCACTTGAACCCTTCCTATATAGGACCTGTGAATCTAAACCTGAGTCCAGGGCTTTCATCCAGGGACAGGATGAAAGCATACAGCTCCTTACTCCCTAGATGTACTCGCATCTCCTGTTGAGATGTCAAGGCCTACAATATACTCTCTTGACATCTACAGGGGTTGGTCTGAATAATATATAATTGCTTCTGTTCTGCTTTTTGTAAATTCTTCAAATTGTCTTGTTGGAATTCTCTCTACCTCACTCTATATAGCCTTTCACTGGGGACTTGGTTCTTAATGCTTTCACCACCAAAGGGAGGATTTTATCGAAGGGAGCAGTAGAGCACTGTAGTTATGAGTTCAGGCGCTACTCTAGAGTCAGACGGACCTGGGTTCAAACATAGCTCCATCACCTTGGGCAAATAACCTCTCTAAGCCTCAGTTTCTTCATCTGCAAAGTGGAAATAATAGTATTTAGGGTTGGTCATGAATATTAAATGAGATTATGAATGTAAAACCTTCTGACTAGACTGCAACTGGTATGTGGTTGCGGAAAACCCAGTTCAGACAGACAGCTGATGCTCCGCTCCAGGCTTTTATGCTAAAACTCAGCATAGATGATTATTGAGTGCCTCCACTTAGTACATTGCCTGAAACATTTTAAACACCCAGTAAATATTACCTATGATAAGGATCAAAGAGTGTAGGTAAAAGGACCTGGAGAAGGAGAGGAGCAGTGCTGAAAGGCAATTCTTATTTTATAATTTAGCCTATCGTAAACCCTACTTGCCTTCAAATATGAGTGAACCGATAAAAATTTTGCTTGGAGATGCTGAAAAGGAAGACTTAACACGGTCATTCAAATCTCTTAAGTGACTACTGTGGATAGGGAACAGAACAATAACTGATCCCTACATTCAAGAGTCTTACAGTCTAGTTAGTTTCTCTTTTAGTAAAACTTCAGTAACCACTGTTAATCTCATAGTAGTAAAAATAAATAGGCGAGAATCTGAAATAATGCAGGTCTGTTCATTTCTCATCATAGAACTAGAAAGGATCATAAGAAATCTGTCAGCCTTCATATGGGTGAAGATCATATGGGTGAAGATCTGAAAGAAAGGCTTTGTAAAAAGTAAAAAGGATCACTGCTAGTGGAATATTATTGTACTATTTCAAATTTAGAAGAGAAATGCCAGAAAAATGCTGTATCTTTATAAAAATACTTTTGGTGAAAATTACAGTGTGATTGACTAAAAGTATTTCCAGTGTATATGATTATTTTCTAATTAAGATACCAGTATAAAAAGCCACTTAAATCCCAACAAAAGTGAAATATGCAACTAAATTATGGTACATATATCATACCATGTCATGATTAAAAACCAGATTTTAAAAGATTATTTAATAGCATGAGGAAATGCTTTTTGAGTGAAAAAAAGCAGGCCTAGATATAGTATGGTTCTAATTTTGTTAAAAATAGGAAACAGAAACAAAGTGTATAGAAGGAAACAATAATAGTTAACCAGTCAATAAGGCTGGATAATGAGATTACAAATAAATTTATTTTCTTCTTGCAACCTCTTTTGAATAAAATAAGCATTTCAAAGAAAATGGTTCAGGCTCTTAAAATACAGTTAAAATACTTGAGGCTTATGGTGTATTAAGTTTCATTTTAACATAAGTTACAATAAAAATCCTTTTAGGTAGGCTACCACTAAACAGGGATACAGGACAAAAAGTAACTACTGAAAGGGGGAAAACTTTCATTTAACTCATATTGCTCTAGTATATAAATTATGTATCTCTGCCTGTAAGGACTCACTAGTGCTCAATAAATAACATGCATAAATCTAATTCTGATATATCACTAAATCATACCTTGAGAATAGCTATCAGCTTGAGAAGGATTAACTGCTTTGTCCATTGAGAATAAGTTGTGTGATTCCTGAGAATGTTTTTCCATCACTTCCGCTGTACCACTGGATGAAGATGATGACGAAGACAATCCCAGTCTAACGTATCTTCCTTTTTTGCCACAGAGTGAACAATCTACTGGTGTGGCACTAGGGCCCCGGGGCAGTTGAACTTCGTCTCTGTTGTAGTTTCTCACAGCTCCACTGTGATGCACGGAGCGTTCTCGCTGCCATATATAATGGGTTGGTGCAATGGCCATAACCTATAGTGGAAAGCTTACTTTTAGAATTTTACAAAGATTTTATAATTTAGTAAAATTAAGAACAAACATTTTAACTCAAGAACAGCTACCTCTAACACTGACTTACCAATGTTAAAAATAATAATAATGTATTTCCAGATTAGGCAGTATTAACCATAAAGTGATCCATTGCTTGGATCCTTAAGACAATAATTGACAATGCATTTAAATTATTTCAAATAGGAGATAGGACTGAAGCAAACTTCCAGGTTGTCAGGGTATTTATTTTTCAATTCTCAATATTCTGAGTTTGGGAAAAATGAAGTTAACTCCAAACAATATATAATTCTTACCTTTGGAAGGTGCTGGGTTTTAAAAAAAACTTTGAGGTTCTAACTATGTATGTTAGGCTAATCTTAAAATGTTTCCAATTATGGCAAGAGATATGGTAAATAAGAACACAGGTAAGTTACTTAACCTTTCTGTTCCTCAGTTTCCTCATTTGTAATATGGAGATAATAATAGTTTCCGTCTTAGAGGGTTGTTGTGAGGACTGGATGAGGTATTATTTGTGAAGCACTTACAGTCCTCACTCCATGTCAGGCATTATTCTATAAGGTTTGTTAAATTAAAAAAATGGGCTTTGGAGTCAGGATAGACTTCGCTTCTTGTCCTGGCTCTGCCACTTGCTAGCTCTATGCTGGGAAAATTATTTAACCTTTCAGAGGTTCAGTTTCCACATACCTAAAATGAGGATACTATCTACATCACAGGACTGTTCTGAGGATTAGATGAAATGTGTATTAAGTCCTTATCACATAGCATCTAGCAAATACAAGCCATTTAAGAAGTGAGCAATATAGTCAGTCTGGGAAGTGTACCTATGTGCTGACCTCATGACTGAAGTCTAGAACTTCCAAGCATTCTAAGCAAAAATATTTAGTTGCATTTATCAACAACCCAAAGTAAATGAGAACTGTAGAATTTTAGAGCTAGATGGAGCCTTATTAATTACCTAGACTAGTGATATTCATACTGTCTTGAGCCCTAAGGTTTCACGGAGGTATATTAGGGACCCCAGGAAGGACTAAGGAAAGATTGAGCAGGCAGAGCAGCTCAATATTTATCTATTCTATGTGGGAACGTGTGTAAAATTTTGTTTGGGAAGAAAGGCTTTTGCAGTTAAAAAGAAAAAAAACTTAAAAACCCCAGATTTAGACCAGTCCCCTCAGAAAAAGGGGTTACTGTGTTCCCCCCGACCACCTGCATGAAGAATACTAGCTACGCTAATTTGAAAAAGAATAGTATATTTTAGGATTGAATTTATTTTATAATCCACTTCTTAAATCCTTCAAAAATTTTCAACCAAAGACATATAATAAAGTTACATAAATTTTAAAAGGTAGAAGCAAATAAAGACATTAACGACATTTCTATGACAATGTAAAACTAGGTTTAGAGCTTCTTAAGGTGAGCAAGTAGAATATTAGAATTTCTTATTCCTTCCATACTGATCTACTCATTTTCCTCAACACTTCTATATCTTTATTTCCCATGTCTTGAGTGTCCCCTCCCTTCATTTGTCTTAGTATTGCTTCAAGGCCTGGAACAAGTCCCAACTTTCTAGCAAGTCCAGCTTTCAGATTTTCTTGTCTCTTAGAGCTTTAAGCATATAACTGTCTAGTACGAGATATATCTTTTTATGTATGCAATCTATGTTAAGGAGCCCTAGTGGCACAGTGTTTAAGCACTCATCTGCTAACTGGAAGATCAGCAGTTTGAACCCACCAGTCGCTCAGAGGGAGAAAGATGTGCAGTCTGCTTCTGTAAAGATTTACAGCTTGGAAGTTCTAATCTGTCCTATAGGGTCACTATGAGTCAGAATTGACTCGACGGCAACGGATTTAGTTTGGTTTTTGGTTCAATCTACTTTACTGAAAGCCCCCCCAGGGCAGGAATTGTCTCTCATACACCTCTGTACCAAATACTCTCCACACAGTATTATGCAATCAGTAAGTATTTTTTAGTGATACATGAAAATAAGAATTGGAGGCCACCTTAACTAACATGATTTTTGTAGGGATCCTACAGCAAAATTTAGTGAGAAGAGCAGGGAAAATAGGAAGCGCACAAAATTCCAGGTTTGGTGAACTCAGGAATTCAGAAACCTGTTATTTCTGCAATAAGCTGGGCATCATGGTCTTTCCACATACTTGACCAGCTAGCTTGAAAAATATACACACACTTGTTTATTTTTTAACATACAGTAAAATCTGCAAAAGCCAGAACATATGTAAGGCAGAAACCTGTCAGAGAAGGAAAACTCAAATATTTTCCACTAAAACCAGCAACAGAAATGTGGTAAGACTGCACCTGTCAAAGGCAAAAAATTCTCGAGACCTGGAAAAACAAGGCAGTCCCGTTAAGTTCTGGCTTTCACAGGTTTCACTGTATATTTTATGAACATATTTTATACTGATATATATATAATAAGAATGTTATTGTGAAAACAACAGTGAATCACATAACTTTCTGGGCCACAGGGCATCTTTTTTATGAGAAAAACGAGGTCACTTTCAGTCCTCAAATTCCATGATTCTATGAAAGTGACTTCTCTGAAACACTGGTAGCAGCTGACCTACTAGAAATGTTACCCTTGTTTTTGCTTTATCTTACTCTTGTTATTTCCAGGTTTTTGCTGTTGTTGCCTTTGGTGGGTGTTCCTAAAATTTAATTCTTGACCCTCTGTTTTTCTCTATACACACTCTACCTCCCTGTCATCTCAAGAGGCAATGTAATGTAGGTGTTAACAGCATGAACTCTGGAGTCAGACGGCCTGGGTTTGAATACTGATGTGCTGCTTTTCTCCACTGGAATAGTCACCTAACTTCTCTATGCCTCAGTTTCCTCATCTGGGGTTACCTAGCTCTAAAAGTTGTTATGAGAGTTAATACTTAAAAGTGTCTGGTAAGTATTACCCAAAAAGTACTAGTATTACTTTGCAGTTCAGAAAGTAATAGTATTACTTTTACCTTGGATCTCTTATCTACTAGGCTTGAAACATCACCTATATATAGACTCATCTTACCATGTGTTGACTGTTCATTTTTCAGTTATCACTTTAAGTTCATTATGTCTAATACCAAATTCCTTATCTTCCCAATAAACCAGTTTCATTCTCTAGCCCTCCCTATTTCCATTATGAATCCATTATTCTCCTTGTTATATAGACCTTAAACTCTGACAGCTCCCTCTCCCATATGTCCTATATCCAACTGGTCACCAAGTATTGACAAGTATAATTTTCTGACATTTCTAGCATTGATTCCTTTTCTTCACCACTGCCATAAATGTAGTTTACACCCTTGCTTCCCTATATCGAGTCTCTTCTGCACACTGTCATTGGATTACCCTGTCCAAAACACTGCTTACGTCTCATCACTGCTTTCTAAATTCCTAATCTGGAATCAAGTAGTAGCTGTTGGAGAACTCAGCTCTGATGATTTGTGGGATCTAGGCCACAGAGAGTACGTAACTGGAGTAAAGCTTCCTCTTGATTAAACAGCTACCCTCCATGATGCATGAGATTCTCTTTCTCATCAGATAGGCATCCTCCATAATCTGTAAACTAGGCTACAAATTAAGCCATTACAAACCTAAGTAAATTCCACCTCTGAGGAGCTGATGTCAAAAAAGGTAACTGATCATAAGAAAATAAGATCAGAATAGGTAGGGAAACAGTCTTTACTCTTTTCTGGAGAAGCCCTACATACTTTTCTAGTTTGATCATAAACCATCTCTTTCCAAAAAAGGATTTGAGGTAGCTTACAAAAAGAGCAACTGCAAAAAAAAAAAAAAAAAAAAATCATTAAACTAGGACCCCAAAGGGAAAATTGGGCTAAGGGGAGGTAAAAGCAGATACGCCAGCAATAAAGGGTTACAGCTGACCACCTGCCATCAAGTCGACTCTGGCTCATGGTGACCCCATGTGTGTCAAGAGTAGAATGTGCTCCACAGGGCTTCCTTGCAGCCAAGGTTAAAAAAGGAAGAGACAAATTACAAACTCATTATCTGAAAGAATATGTTCTTTTTTTGATAGTTGGGTATAATGGAAAGAGTGCTGAGTTTAATGACAATGACAAGTTACAACCTTTCTAAGCCAAAGTTTCTTCATCTGTGAAATGGAAAGAACACTTATGCTATTTACATCCCAAGATAAAATGATAATATACATTTTTAAACTAACAAATAATTAAAATATTTATGAACTTGGAAAGTACTATACCCAAAACTCACTGCTATCGAGTCAATTCTGACTCACAGCAGCCCTACAGACAGAATAGAACGGCCCCATAGGGTTTCCAAGGCTGTAATCTTTATGGAAGCAGACTGCCATATCTTTCTACCGCAGAGTGGCTGATGGGTTCAAACTGCTGATCCTTTGGTTAGCAGCTGAGTACTTAACCACTGTGCCACCAGGCTCCTTAAAGTACTATACACATGTAAAATACTGTTGTAAGCCAGTTTGAAGCTACTATCCTAACATGGGTTTATTTTAGGATACAGGACCAAACAAATACGTGGCAGTATGCCAGAACAGGGCTCTCAATAACCAATGCAAATAGAATGCTTGCCTAAATTTGTAACAGCATGTCTTGCTACTTTAGTGCAGCAAACTGCATCCCTTCAGCAAACTTCAGGAATGATGTAATACTTATTGATAATAAATTTGGTGTCTTACTCATAAATGAGCTGTTGACTGAACACTTAAGAGTACAGGATAAAATCTATGAGGTAATTGCCTTTTCTGTACACCAACATGATTCCAAGCCTTTCTGAAAAAGACATCTTTATTGCTATAAAGGGTACCTGGTTGGAACAGCCAAAAACAAAGAAACAAAACAAAAAAGCAGCTTATCTATCTGCCACTGAAGTAAGCAGGGGGCGGTGGTGATAAGTGAGCTCAGCGAAGACTTGTTTTATAGTTTATTGTTTTTCTATTTCATGGATAAGAAGGTAAGTTTGAAAAATAACTGGAAGTCATTCCATTCATTCCATCAGTCAGTAAATATATATTGACTACTACCTACTATGTGCCAGGAACTGTTCTAGGCACTGGAGATAAAATAAAAACAAAATACCTTGTCTTCTTGGAATTTATATTCTGGTGGGGGGAAATAAGTATTAGCAAGATAAATAAGTAAAACTGTACATTATATGGTGACTAAATGTCATGAAGAAAACTGAAACTAGGAAAGGGAATACAGAGTAACAGCAGGAGATACTAGTTTTTATTTTAATAGCTTTATTGAGGTAAATTAAAACACCATACCAGTCACCATTTAAAGTGTAACGTGCAATGGCTTTTAGTATATTCACAGAGTTGTGCAATCATCACCATAAAAAGAAACCACCATCCCAAAAAGAAAGCAGTCACACTCCATTCCTCTCTCTTTCCAGCCCCTGGCAACCACTAATCTACTTTCTCTATGGATTTGTCCATTCTGGACATGTCATGTAAATGGAATCATAAAACATATAGTCCTTTGTGACTGGCTTCTTTCACTCAGCACATTTTCAAGGTTCATTCATGTTGTGGTATGTATCAGTACTTCATTTCTTTTTCTTGCCAAATAATATTCCAAAGTACAGATATGCCAAATTTTGTTTATCCATTTGTCAATTGGACATTTATGTTGTTTCCACTTTGGGCTATTATGAATAGTGCTGCTATGAACATTCATGTACAAGTTTTTGTGTGCACACAGGATTTTGTTTTTCTTGGGTATATACCTAGGAGTGGAATTCCTGGGTCATATGTTAACTCTATGTTTAGCCTTTTGAGAAACTGCCAGAGTGTTTTCCAAAGGAGCTATACCATTTTGCATTCCAAAAGTTTATGAGGGTTCCACCACATCCTCACGTCTTTATTATAGCCATCCTAGTGGGTGTGAAGGGGTAGCTCATTGTGGTTTTGATTTGCATTTCACCTGATGTCTAATGATGTTGAGCTTCTTTTCATGGGCTTATTGACCATTTGTATATCTTTTTTGGAGAAATGTCTATTCAGATCCATTGCTCGTTTTTTAATTGGTTTGTCTTTTATTACTGAGTTGTAAGGTTCCTTATTCTAGACACAAGTCCCTTACCGGACACATGACTTGCAAAAATTTTCTCCCATTGTGTGGATTCTCTTTTTCACTTTCTGGATGTTATCCTTTGAAGGACAAAAGTTTTTAATTTTGATGATGTCTAATTTATCTACGTTTTCTTCTGTTGCTTATGGTTTTGGTATCATATCTAGGAAACCTGTCATTAAGATTTACCCGAATGTTTTCTTCTAAGAATTTTATAGTTTTAGATCTTACATTTAGATCTTTGGTCCAGAGGTAGGGGTATAATTTCATTCTCTTGTTCGTAGATGTCCAGCTGTCACAGCACCATTTGTTGAAAAGACTATTCTTTACCCACTGGATTTTCTTGGCACCCTTGTCAAAAATCAGTTGAATATAAATATATTTATTTCTGGACTCTTCAATTCTATTCTATGGAAGGAGATACTTATTTACATAGGGTAGTAACAAAAGGTCTCTCTGAGGTAACATTTACGTAGAGAAGTGAATGAAGTGAGGGATGAAACATACTGATATCTGGGGTAAGAGCATTCCCAGCAACAAGAATGCCAAGTACAAAGATCCTGAGGCAGGAGTGTGCTTGGTGTGTCTGAGGAAGAGCAAGGAGGCCAGTGTGACCGGAGCAAAGTGAGCAAGGATAGATGAGGTCAAAGAGATAAGGGGGAAAGAGCTGGCAGACCATGTAGAGCCATTATAAGGCCTTTGCCTTTTACTCTGTGTAAAATGGGAAACCACTGGAGGCTTCTGAGTAGAGCAATCATGATATGACTTAACTTTTCAAAAGATTTACTCTGGCTGCTGTATGAAGAATAGACTACAGAGGAGAAAGACTGTAAGAGACTATTTTGAGGATTATGGCAATAACTGAGGCAAGAGGTGACAATCACTTTAAGTAGGGTGTTAGTGGTAGAGGTGGCGAGAAACAGTGGGATCTGGACACTTTTTTAAGCTATGCATATGAGAAAAAGAAGAGTCAAGGATGACATTTTAGATTTTTGGCCTGAGCAACTGGAAGGATGGAGTTGCCATTTATTAAGATGTAGAAGACTGCAGGAGGAGCAGGTTTGAAGGTCTGTGTGGGGGAATCTGGAGTTCAATGTCAGGCATGTTAAATTCATGTTATCTATTAAGCAATGAGGAAACCATGGTGGCATAGTGGTTAAGAGTTCCGCCGCTAACCAAAAGGCTGGCAGTTTGAATACATCAGGCACTCCTTGGAAACTCTTTGGGGCAGTTCTACTCTGTCCTATAGGGTCTCTATGAGTCAGAATCAACTCGACAGCAATGGGTTTGTTTTTTTTTTGTTTTTTGTTTTGGTTATTAGAGTAGGCAATTAGAAATGTAGGTTTGGAGTTATAGATCTGAAAGTTGAGTTGTCACTGGACAAGATCACCTAGTGAGCTGTTATCAGTAGAAAAGAGGTCCTAGGGCTGAACCCTGGGGCACTTTACAAGATAGGTGAGGTGAAAAGGAATTGGCAAAGTGAGTGGGAAGAAGCTAGTGGCCTGGAAACCAAGTGAAGACTGTTTCGGGAAGAAATGAGGGACAGTGTCAAATGTTGCTGCTAAACTGCATAATCTGAGGACTGAGAACTAACCTTTGGATTTAGCAATATAGAGATCTTTGGTGCCCGACAAGTTTCTATGGAGGGATGGGGAGAAGACAGTGTGAATAGGTTCAAGGAGAATGGAAGGAAAGGAAGTGGAGACAGAGTATAGATAACTCTTTTAAGGAGTTTAATTGTAAGGGACGTGGGGATTGAAATTTTGTTTTTTATTGATGCAGATCTCAGAGTAATTGTGTATTGTTGGCAGTGATCCAATAAAATCAGAAAATGTGAAAATGCTGGAAAGAGGCTATAGTTACTGGAGTGATGCTCTTTAAAGGCAAGAAAAGATAGATCTAGTGCACAAGTAGAGGGAATGGACTTGGGTAGAAGCAAAGATAGTTTTTTCATAGTAACAAAGGAAGGACAGATTTATGGGTATACATACAGGTAGGAGGGTAGGTAGGGTGGGAACATGTTAGTGTTCTTTTCTGGTTGTTTCTATTTTCCCGGTAAAAGAGAACAAAAGCATAATTCTTATCAATGGAGTGTGAGGATGGAAGTGGCAGGGAGATGTTAGAGGTGTACTATATTTTTTACTTTATTAAATTTAGTTTATACTTAAAGAGACAATAAGCAAGCAAATAAATAATTATAAATTCTGTTAAGTGCTATAAAAGGAAACAAACAGGGTACTGTGATAGAGGATAAAGGGATGAAACTCATTTAAATAAAGTGACCTTTTTGAGGAAGTAATGCTTAGGTTTCATTTATCTTTTTTTGTTTCATTCATCTTTAATAAAATGTTGATAAAGCATAAGGAATGCTTTATCCTTTTTTTAAAAAAGCATTCCTTATGCTTTATCCTTTAAAGATGGCATAGTGGTTAAAAGCTACAGCGAGCTACAGCTGCTAATCAAAAGGTTGGCAGTTTGAATCTACCAGCCACTCCCTGGAAACCCTATGGGGCAGGTTCTACTCTGTCCTATAGGGTCACTATGAGTTGGAATCAACTTGATGGCCATGGATTTTTTAAAGCATAAGGAATAGTATAACCAATATCCATATTCCTATCTCTCAGAATTAATAGCTGTTAATATTGCTATCTTTGCTTTAAGCCTTTTTAAATTAAAAGAAATGAAACCATTTAGTGTCTGGTAGATACTTACTAAGTCCTCATTAAATAAATATTTGCTGAATAAATGGATTCTACCAAATGTTAAGGAGCAGCTTAGCTTGCCCAGCAAGACTTTAGGTGGCAAATATTTATAAAATATAACTTTGCACTCTGAAAAATTTAGAGTTGGAAGAAACTTTAGTGCCCATCTAGTTTAACTGCTTACCTAAAATATGAATTCCCTCTATAACTGTCTACGTGTTTAAAAAAAAAAAATCATTAGTGACAGGAATCACTGCTTCAGAAGAGTCTTATCTCATTTTTTAAAAATATATACAACAAAACATATGCCAATTCAACAATTTCTACATGTATAATTCAGTGATATTGATTACATTCTTCAAGTTGTGCAACCATTCTCACTACCCTTTACCAAATTATTCCACTACCATTAATGTAAACTCAATGCCCCCTAAAGAAAAACTCCCTCTTTCCATGCTGGTAACCACTAATAATTTTTGGTTTCTATGTATTTGCATATTTCATATAAGTGAGATCATACAGTGTTTGTCCTTTTGCAACTGACTTATTTCACTTGGCATGTTTTCAAGGTTCATCCATGTTGTGGCATTCCTCAGGACTTCATTTTTCTTTGTGGCTGAGTAATATTCCATTGGATGTATATACCACATTTTGTTTATCCATTCATCTGTTGATGGGCATTCTGGTTGGTTCCACATTTTGGCTATCGTGAAAAGTGCTGCAATGAATATTGGTGTACAGGTTTCTGTTTGTGTTCCTGCTTTCACTTCTTGGTGTATACCCAAGATTGGGCTTGCTGGGTCATATGACAGTTCTATATACAACTTTTTGAGGAACTGCTGAACTGTTTTCCACAGCAGCTGTACCAGTTTACATTCTAACCAGCAATAAAGGAACATTCCAGTTTCTTAACAACCTTGCCAACACTTACTACTTTGCATTTTTTGATCACTGTCATTCTGATGGGGTGAGGTGGTATCTCATTGTGGTTTTGATTGACATCTCCCTAAGGGCTAATGAGAAGCCCTGGTGGTGCAGTGGTTAAGAGCATGGCTGCTAACCAGAAGGTCAGCAGTTCGAATCCACCAGCCACTCCTTGGAAACCCTATGGGGCAGTTCTACTCTGTCCTATAGGGTCGCTATTAGTCAGAATCGACTTGTTGGCAACAGGTTTAATGGCTAATGACACTAAGCATCTTTTCATATCCTCTTTGGTGAAATGTCTCATTCTCTGATAACTGTTGGGATGATATTCTTCACATTGAGCTACCTTCTTCTTTTAATTTTCCATCCACAGATCTTAGTTCTCTGCTTTATAGTAAAAAAAAATACAAATCAAATCTATTTCCTATCCAACCATGGCCCTTTAAATATTTGAAAGTAGGTTGCAAGCTTCCTGAATCCTCTCTTTTCATACCAGAAATAACTAATCCTTTCTATCATTCCACATATGACACTTTTGAGACTATGCTTTCCTCTGGAAGACAGCTGCTGGTCAATGTAATCAAATGCAATATGTTAGGTATGATCTGATTATCCTCCTTTTGTGGACACTAGAGTCCCTAGGTAGTACAAATGGCTAATGTGCTTGGCTGCTAATTGAAACACTGGAGGTTTGATTCCACCCGGAAGCACCTTAGAAGAAAGACCTGGAGATCTACTTCCAAAAAATCAGCCATTGACAAGCCTATTGAGCAGTCCTATTCTGACACACATTAATTATTAATGCAGCCAAAGTCTACATAAACCTTTCTGTAAGTCCGATTATAGAACCAAGTTTGTTAAGTGTCTAAAACTCTTAAGTCTTTTACACATACATCATTAAACCACATCATTCTCTTTTGCTCTGTAGCAGTCTAGTGTCAGTAGCCATGGGAAATCCAGCTCCAATAGTGTATATTAAAGTTGCTGCAGTTAAAATAATACTTGTTGTATCTTGGGAGCAAGTGGGTTGTCCACTGGGAGGAAGCCACTGCCTCTCCTCACCTCTTGCCTCTGGTGTTCCCTTCTTGTTCTTAGCTGAGTGTCTATCATGGATTGAATTGTGTCCCCTAAAAATACTAGTCAACTTGGCTAAGCCATGATTCCCAGTATTATGTGGTTGTCCTCCATTTTGTGATCTGATTATCCTCCATATTGTGATGTGTTGTAAATCCTAGCCTCTATGCCTGTGATTATGGTCCCATTTGGAAGTTAGCTGTCCATTATGTTAATGAGGCAGGATTAAGTCATGTTATGGTTGGCAGTTTGAATCTACCAGGCAGTCCTTGGAAACCCTATGGGGTACTTCTACTCTGTTCTATAGGGTCACTATGAGTCAGAATTGACTTGATGGCAATGGGGTTTTTAATGAGGATTAGGTTTTGTTTGTTATGTCACTGAGGTAGGATTAGGATGGGATGTATCCTGAGTCACCTCCCTTTACCGCCCTGCAAGAGAGAAAAGCAGAGAGAAGCAAGCAGAGAAAGAGGAGCCACTGCCACCAAGAAGAGCTAGGAGTGAAGCGTGTCCTTTGGACCTGGGATCCCTGTGCTGAGAAACTCCAGAATTTGGTACTGAGAGAGTGGGCTGCTGCTCTAACAGATACCTAAAATGTGGAAGCGGTTTTGAAGCTGTGAATGGATACAGAGAACCAGCAGCAGCAAAACCAGGAGACCAGTGTGAGAGGGCACTGAAGCCGACCCACAGAATGAGAGAACTGAGTGCCTGTGCGCAGGAGGCTTCCTGGCGGAGTGGGGTGCCTCTAGACACTTATCAGTGGAGCTAGGCTTGCCGACCTACGGAGCGACAGAGCTGAGTACCTGTGCGCAGGAGGCTTCCTGGTGGAGTGGAGTGCCTCCAGGCACTTACTGGTGGAGCTACAGAGCATTGGAACACTTGGCCCAGCAGG
Organism: Dugong dugon; assembly: GCA_030035585.1. Classification (NCBI taxonomy): domain Eukaryota; kingdom Metazoa; phylum Chordata; class Mammalia; order Sirenia; family Dugongidae; genus Dugong; species Dugong dugon. The sequence goes on from CM057473.1 coordinate 70,959,098, forward strand.
GCAGATGTGGGCGTGAGGCCAAGAAATGAGGAAGCAGAAGCTGAAGTGACAAGGAACACAAGAAGCCGAGCTGCCTCAGTTTCAAAAGGTATGGCCATGACCTCAGGGGTTTCAAAGGGTGAAGCCATGGCCTCTGGTGTTTCTAAGAGTGGAGTCGCCACTCAGATGGACTAGGAGAATGGTGCACCTAAAGCTGAGGGAGCAGAGTTGCTGTCCCAGTGGGCCTGGAAGGTGGAGCTGAAGCCCAGGGCCGAGAATCTGGAGAGTGTGGCCAATACGTAGAGTCTGGAGGGCAGGGCCATTTGTGTAAATTGTCTCAGAGAACACAGGATTATTTTCAAAACCTTGAGGGTTAATGTAATGTGTTCTGCTGACTTGCTTGGTGCCTGTTATCCCTGCTTTTCCTGCAATTTCTCCCATTTGTAATGGAAATGTCTAGCTTGTGCCTGTTCTGCCATTGTACCTTTGGAAGCAGATAACTTGTATTCTAGATTTCACAGATGAAGAGGAATTTTTGGATTTTGGGCTTGGACTTAAGACTTTTGCTATGATATGATGGGGTGAATATGTTTTGCATGTTGCAAGGATGTGATTTTTTGGGGGCCAAAGGGTGGAATGTTATGGATTAAATTATGTCCCCCCAAAAAATGTGTGTATCAGTTTGGTTGGGCCATGATTCCCTATATTGTGTGGTTGTCCTCCATTTTGTGATTGTAATTTTATGTTAAAGAGTATTAGGGTGGGACTGTATAACACCCTTACTAAGATCACATCCTGATCCAAAGTAAAGGGAGTTTCCCTAGGGTGTGGCCTGCACCACCCTTTATGTTACAAGAGATAAAAGAAAAGGGAAGCAAGCAGAGAGTTGGGGACCTCATCCACCAAGAAAGAAGCACCGGGAGCAGAGCGCGTCCTTTGGACCTGAGGTTCCTGTGCTGAGATGCTCTCAGACCAAGAGAAGACTGATTACAAGGACCCTCATCCAGAGCCGATGGAGACAGAAAGCTTTCCCCTGGAGCTGACACCCTGAATTTGGACTTCTAGCCTCCTGAACTGTGAGAGAATAGATTTCTGTTTGTTAAAGCCATCCACTTGTGGTATTTCTGTTACAGTAGCACTAAATAACTAAGACAGTGTCCCATGGGGCCTGAAGTATTTACTTTGAAAAAATTAGTGTTCAAATCAGGCCCATTACCATATTCAAGGATGGCAGCAGGGGTGCAAACTACCCACTCTTGACATGGGGAGGCAGTGACAAAAAAATATAACAATAAAGAACTCTTTCAAGGCCCTGTAACTGGAATGAATCTACATTAAATGTTTTCATGAGGATCCATTCATTTCAGGGGCCGTATATACCAATCTTGGCATCTTTTTCTATTAAATTTAATCTTGTACAGTCCTGCTGTACAGTCTTCTAAGTTATTTCTGAATCCTTGCATTTCCCTCAACATTTAAGAATCCTAATTTAATCCACAAATAGACATATTTGCCATGTCTTCATCTCACTAACAAATATAATTAACAAAGTTAGTTCTGGAAAGAGTTCAGTGACATACCACTAAAGTCTTCCCTCAGGTTTGATGTCAACCCCATTAACTGGCTCTTTGGGGCAAGAGTCATTTACTGGATATGACTCAATTACAAGATCATCTAGCCTACATTTATCAAATTTTTCTGAACTAATACTGGCTTACAGTGATTACTGATTTCCATTTAATTTTCTAGAATTTTTTTTTAGTTTGAAACATGAGCTTTCTTCTTTACTGAAAACCAGAACATTTGACAAAACAATTGATCTTTTAAATTTTAGTGTCCTGTCACTTTATCATAATAGAATCTGGCATCAAGAAAACTTACTTTATGTAGTCTATGTGAAAAGTGGTATGGTTACTAAACAAATTTAATTTTAAAAAAATTTTATACCATGTAGTTGGTATTTCAATCTTAGGAACTTGAAATTTCACACACTTTAATGTAAATTATTATTCAATTCCAGTGTTATTACCATTCTCAATAAGATATTTTGGTATGTTCATACCACCCTCTCCCAATACATTGGTGCTCTTTTAGATAGCAGGAACACACTAAAATAAAAATACTTGTTACAGAAATAGCCTGCTCTGAAACACAGAAATGACAATTTTTAATTATTATGATACAAAATTAAAATGGCAACATTGCAATACACAAGTTGCATTCATGATAATGATCAAGGATAATGGTGTATCCTTAAATACACAAAAAATGAAACATTAGCAGCACATTAAAAAATTAGACAAAGAAAATTACATGAACAGAAGATAGAGATAACATATATAAAATATTTTAAAATCCTTACCTCCTCACAGCATCGCCTGCTTACAATAGCCCTATAGTCAATTCTATCCCAGAGTTGGTCCCTTAACTTTAAGAAATCAGGGAACAATTTTCTCCAGTTTTTTCCTAAAGCCCATGGAAAAATTTCATACTTCGATTCTTCTTCATCTTCTTCAACTGTATTTGCGAGATACCTAACAAAGAAGACCAACAATCCAAAAAAGATATGGGTAAAGGACAGGAACAGATAGTTCACACACACATACACACACAAAGCTTATAAACACATAAAAGACAGTCAACCTTACTCATAATTAAAGAAATGCAAAGAATTCAAGATATCAGAAAATAGAAATACAGAGAATTTTACCTTGTTCGGTTCTGGATATTTTTGTATTCCTATAAATCTTCTTACGCTTTGTTCCGGGATGCAGTTAAGTTGCTTGGAAATAGTCTGATCCTTTCAGATCTTGTTTTTATGATTTGTTAGGTGGATCTGAGGCAATGTTCAGTGTAGAGCTCATATTTCCCACTACTGAGGCAAGACCTTCCTGAGTACTCTATTCAATGCCCCATAAATTGTGATGTTTTTTAGTCCGGCTAATGGGAACAAGCACTACTATCCAATGAATATTACTATGTGAATGTCAGGCTAATCCTTTATTATGACAGTTTTCCAGAATTAGGTAGTTTCCTTATTCACATAAGGAAATTAGTATTCTGCTTAATACTTGAGGGAGACAAGGCGCACACAGAAGCAGAATAACACGACCCATAATAAGAATAATAATAAACTGACCCAAAACTAATACACATGGTAGAAGTAACTGATATGGACATTAAAAGTTATAATTGTTCCAGATGTTGAAAAAGTTAAGTAGCTGCATTGAAGATGTAAAAAATACTTAAATTGAACTTCTAGAGATGAAAACTACAATGTGTATGATAAAAAAAATACACTGAATGGGATTAATGCAGATTAGACAATGCAGAAGAAAAATTTTGTGAACTTGAAGACATAGCAATAGTTGCTGTTAGGTGCTGTCAATTCCAACTCATAGTGACCCCATGAAAAACAATGAAACATCGCCGGGTCCTGCACCATCCTCACAATCATTGCTATATCATGGATTGAACTGCGTACCCCAAAAATTCCCAGTATTGTGTGGTTGTCCTCCATTTTGTGATCTGATGTAATTATCCTATGAGTTGTAAATCCTAGCCTCTATGCCTATAGTTATGATCTTATTTGGGAATAAGCTGTCCGTTATGTTAATGAGGCAGGACATAATTACAGGATTAGGTTGTATCTTAAGTCAACCTCTTTTAAGATACGAAAGAGAGAAGTAAGCAGAAAGCGACCTCCTACCACCAAGAAAGAAGAGTCAGGAGAGAAGTGCATCCTTTGGACCTGGGGTCCTTGAGCTGAGAAACTCCTAGACCTAGAGAAAGATTGATGACAAGGACCTTCTTCCAGAGCTGACAGAGACAGAAGGCCTTTCCCCGGAGCTGGCACCCTGAATTTGGACTTCTAGCCTCCTGAACTGTGAGAGAATAAATTTCTCTTTGTTAAAGCCATCCACTTGTGGTACTTCTGTTACAGCAGCACTAGATAACTAAGACACTATGTTTGAGCTCATTGTTGCAGCCACTGTGTCAATCCATCTCGTTGAGGGTCTTCACTGACCCTCTACTTTACCAAGTATGATGTCCTTCTCCAGAGACTGGTCCCTCTGATAACATATCCAAAATACATGAGATGAAGTCTCGCCATCCTTACTTCTAAGGAGCATTCTGGCTGTACTTCTTCCAAGACAGACTTGCTTGTTCTTCTGGAAGTCCATAGTATATTCAATATTCTTCACCAACACCATAATTCAAAGGCACCAGTTCTTCTGTCTTCCTTATTCATTGTTCAGCTTTCACATGTATATGAGGCGATTGAAAATATCATGGCTTAAGTCAGGCGCACCTTAGTCCTCAAAGTGACATGTTTGCTTTGACACTTAAAAAGAGGTCTTTTTGCAGCAGATTTGCCCAACGTATTATATCATTTGATTTCTTGACTGCTGCTTCCATGGGTGTTGATTGTGGATCCAAGTAAAATGAAATCCTTGACAACGCCAATCTTTTCTCCATTTGTCATGATGTTGCTTACTGGTTCAGTTGTGAGGATTTTTGTTTTTCTTTATGTTGAGGTGTAATCCATACTGAAGGCTATAGTCTTTGATCTTCATTAGTAAATGCTTCAAGTCCTCTTCACTTTCAGCAAGCAAGGTTGTATCTGCATACGGCAGGTTTTTAACAAGTCTTCCTCCAATCCTGATGCTGCATTCTTCTTCATATAGTCCAGCTTCTCAGATTATTTGCTCAGTACACAGACTGAATAAGTATTATGAAAGGATACAACCCTGACACACGCCTTTCCTGATTTTAAACCATGCAGTATCCCCTTGTTCTGTTCCAATGACTGCCTCCTGGTCTATATACAGGTTCCACATGAGCACAATTAAGTGTTCTGGAATTCCCATTCTTTGCAACATTATCCATAATTTGTTATGATCCATACAGTCAAATGCCTCTGCAGTCAATAAAACACAGATAAACATCTTTCTGGTATTCTCTGCTTTCAGCCAAGATCCATCTGATGTCAGCAATGATATCCCTCTTTCCACGTTCTCTTCTGATTCAGGCTTGACTTTCTGGCAGTTCCCTGTCCATGTACTGCTGCAACCATTTTTGAAATCATCTGCAGCAAAGGAGACTATCCAAAATGAAATACACAAAGAATAAGAAACAAAAGTACTGAACGGAGCATCAATGAGCTGTGGTACAACTTCAAGCAGCCTAATATAGGTGAAACTGGAGTCCCCAGGGGACCACGGGGGGCGAGGGGAGATGAACAGAAAAAACATTTCAGGAAATAATGGCTGAATATTTTTCCAAATTGATGAAAACTATAAACCTATGGATCTAAGAAGCCCAATGAACCCCAAAGCACAAGAAACATGAAAAATAAAATCAATGACATCATAATCAAATTGCTAAAAACCAGTAATAAAGGGAAAATCTTAAAAGCAGTCAGAGAACAAAAGACATGTTAGATAACAGAAACAAAGATAAAGATGAAGCAGATTTCTCATCAGAAATAATGCAAGCCAAAAGACAGTGTACTGCCTTACGTAAAGTACTGAAAGAAAACAAACCTGTCAGTCTAGAATTCTCTGCCTAGCAAAAACATCTTTCAAAAATGAAGACAAAATTATCGGAGGAGGAAATGGAATATGTAGCTAACTGCCTCCATGAACAACCGCCTCCTGTGCCATGAGACCAGAAGAACTGGATGCTGCCCAGCTACCATTACTGAACATTTACATCGAAGATTCTATAGAAGAAACCTGATCAAATAGGGAAAAATGTAGAACAGAATTTCAAATTCTCATGGACTCCAGACTTTCTGCACCCATGGAAGCAGGATGAACTCCTGAAACTATTGCCCTAAAATAATCTTTAAATCTTAAACCAAAAATATCCCCTGAAGTCTTCTCAAAACCAAACAATAGTTTAGCTTAACTAGTAAAAAATGTCTGCCTTGAGTATTATGCTCTCTAAAGAACTATCTATATACAATCAAAGTGACAACAGCAACTCAAAAGGTTAGATAGGAACTTTAGGGAGCAATGAGTTTATGTTAATAGGAGAGGAACAACTCAGAAAAGGAGGGTGAGAATGGTTGCACAACCCAAAAAACATAATCAGTGTCACTGAATTTTACATGTAAAAACTGTTGAATTGGTGTAAGCTTTGCTGTGTACATTCCCAACAACAACATAAATAAAATTAAAAAAAAAAAATGAAGGCGAAATAAAGATGTTTTCAGATACACAAAAGCTGAAAGAATCAATCACCAGCAGATCCACACTACAAGAAATGTTAAATGAAGTCCTCAGGCAGAATTAAAATTATAACAAATGAAAATACGGATTTACCTACAAAAACAAATAAAAAGCACCAAAAATGGTAAATATATGGGTAAATATATAAGACATTTAAAAAATCTCTTAAAAAAATAACTGCTAAACAATAGCATAAAGGCTTGAAGGGGAGAAACAGAAGTATTTATTGTAAAATTTTTAATACACGTGAAGTAGTATGACATCATTTGAAGATAGACTGGGATAAGTTAAAGATGTATATTATAAGTCCTACAGCAATCACAAACATAATAAAACAAAGAGTTATAGCGAATAAGTCAACAAAGGAACTGAGAGTATTTAATAAATAAAGATTCCATACAATGGATTCATAATAAATAATTCAAAAGTCAGAAAAAAGAAAACAAAGAACAGATGAGACAAATAGAAAGATGATACCCTAAAACCGAACCACATCAATAATCACATCAAATATAAATGGTCTAAACACTAGAGTTAAAAGGCAGAGTTCATCAGACTGGATAAAAAGCAAGACTCAACTATATGCTGCTTGTAAGAAATATAAAGACACACACAGGTTAAAATTAAAAGGATGGAAAACTAACATTCTAACAGTAGTCAAAAAAAAAAAAAAAGCTAGAGGGGCTGTATTAATACTAGAAAAAGCAGACTTCAAAGCAAAGAATATTACCAGGGATAAAGGATGTCATTTCCTAATGATAAAGGAGTCAATTAATTAAAAGGACAATAATCTTCAATATGTAAGCACCTAAAAACAGAGCTACAAAATATATGAAGTAAAATATGACAGAAGTGCAAGGAGAGATAGACAAATCCATAATTGTAGTCAGAAATTTCAATCCCTCTCTCAGTAATTGATATTACAGGCAGGCAGAAAATCAAGGATATAATAGACTTGGATAGCACTATCAACCAGCTGACCTAACTGAAATTTATAGAATATTCCACTTCAAAACAGCAGAATACACATTCCTCTCAAGTACACACAGAGCATTTACCAAGACAGACCATATTCCGGGCCATAAAACAAGTCTCAATAAATTTACAAGGATTCAAGTCACACAAAGTACATCCTTTGACCACAATGCAATTAAATTAGATATTAATAACAAAAAGATCTCTGGAAAATCATCAATTACCTATAAACTAAATAACATTATTTTTAAATAATCCATGAGTCAAAGAAGAACTCAAAAGGGAAATTAAAAATTATTTTGGTACTAAATGAAAATAAAAACACAGCATATCAGAATGTGTGGAATACCACTAAAGCACTACTCACAGGGAAACTTACAGCACTAAACACCTATATTATAAAAGAAAGGTCTCAAATCAATGACATCAGCTGCCACTTTAAGAAACGTAGAAAAAGAACAAATTAAATCCAAAGCAAGCAGAAGACAGGAAATAATAAAGATCAAAGAATAAATCAATGAAATAGAAAACAAAAACAACAGAGAAAAATCAATGAAACCAAAAGTTGCCTCTTTGAGAAGACCAATAAAATTGATAAACGTCTAGCCATACTGATCAGGAGAAACAAAAGAGAGAACACAAATTACCAATACTGTGAATGAGAGAGATGTTTTCAATATAGCTATTAAAAAGATAACAAGGGAATATCATGAAAAAATGAGATAATTTTTTTTTTTTAACCAAGCGATTGGTAGAGAAAAATCTGATAGTATATAGTGGTTGCGACAGTGTGGAGAAAAAGACCCTCTCATAAACTGTTGATGAGAATGTTGCCTCTCTGAAGGCAATCTGGGCATTTATTAATTACATACACAAAACTCTTTGATTCAACAATTTGAATTATAGAACTTTATCTGATAGGTAACTTAAAAATATCTTTTATTGTGCTTTAGGTGAAAGTTTATACAGCAAATTAGGTTCCCATTTAACAATTTTTATACAAATTGTTCCGTGGTATTGGTTACAATTTTCACGTGTCAGTATTCTCATTATTTCCATTTGTTCTGATTCCATTGATCTAGCTTCTCTTCCCTTCCTTGCCTTCTCATCTTTGCTTTTGGGTAAATGTTGACTGTTTGGTCTCATATAATTAAGTGTTTAAGGGAACATATTACTCATGGGTGATATGGTTTATTTTATAAGCCAATCTATTATTTGGTGAACACCAGGAGTGGATTCAGGGCCAAATTCAAAGGGTTTCTTAGGGTAATAGTCTCCGGGGTTCCTCTAACAGTCCAGTAGGTCCAGCCTTTTTTTAGGAATTTGAGTTTTGCTCTACATTATTCTCCCATTCTATCTGGGACCTTCTATAGTGTCCCTGGTCAGAAAGATTGGTAGTGGTAGCTGGGCACTATCTAGTTCTTCTGGTCTCAGGTTAGAAGAGGCCATGGTTTGTGTGGGTTATTAGTCCCATGGACTAGTTTCTTATTTGAGTCTTTAGTTTCCTTCATTCTCTTTTGCTCCAGATGAGTAGACACCTAGATATACTTTTACATGTGGGCAAAGATAGGTACAAGATATCTAATGCATTACTAAAAGATGGGAATTAATCTGATATCCATCAGCAATGCCCTGATTAAATGTATATGGCTAATTCCAGGTCTGGGACAGGAAATGTATAAAATGAGCCTGGAATATCATCTCACACTGGAAATTAAGGAAGCCTTCACAAGTCAGTGAGATCATGTCAAAAAGACTCAGGAGTCAACTTGAATTGGCTCTCACAGGCCAAAAGATGAGAAAATTTGAGCATGAATAAGAATAACTGCAATGAATTGAAATATACCACATATATTTAAATTCATGAGTTAATAATACTAAAAAAAAGTCACTTTAGGGGAATGTTAGGGAACCAATTCATTATTTTTAAAATTGGTAAATAAAGGAAAATAATCTAGTTATTTTTCTGCTTCCCATATATGAACTGGTATCTCTGGGTAACCAAAGAGTTGAGGAGGGGATGCTTCTTTTTTGAAATACACTAATAATAATAAATGAAGAAGAAATTGCTAAAGTTAGAATAACACCATTTTTAAGCCCCTACTGAAATAACAGATCCAGGTGATAATCATAAACTATTGCTAACATCTCAGAAAGACAGAAACAGACAATATGTGCTGCCTAACAAAAGTACAAAAAACCACCTATAAAGTATTTTGGGGGCTAGGGAGACGAAAAAGAGAAAGAACCTGAACATGATAGAGCCTTATTTACCTTTACACAGAACATACACGGGACAGAGGAACATTTTAAACAGTATAATATCACGGGTGATACAGTCAGCAACATCTAGACTGTGGGAAATTCCACAGGACAAATGACTTGCTTTCCCCCCCCCCCCCAAAAAAATAAACTGCAAGGAAAAACAGGAAGAAAGGGGGACCTATATATTAAAAGTGACTTAACGACATCTCAATCAATCACAATGTATGGGCCTTTCTGGGATGTTGATTTAAACACACCAGGAGACGGGAGTAGGGAGGTGGAATCTGAACACTGACCAGATTGTTAATGCTACTAAAGAATTAATGGATAATGAAATTATGGTTACGTTTGAAAGAAAAAGTCCTTATTTTTTGATATGTGTACTAAAATATTTATGGATGAAATTATAAGTGTGGGATATGTTTAGAAATAATGGATGGAGAGAAATGGGTGGGGTATTAGTGAAACAAGACTGGTCATGAGTTGATAATAGAAAGACATGAGGGCTTATTATATTATTCTATCTACTATGTATATCATGCAATTTGCCATGATAAAAATTTTTTTAAAACATGCAAAAATACTTCTATTGCTGACAATATGGCAGACTAGATATGCTGGATGATCACCTGATGAAAGCAACTAAAATGATAAAATATATATATATTTTAAATTAAATGTCATTGGGTTGACAGGAATGGAAACCAGAAAAAAAAAAAAAACTAAAGGCAACTGAGGAATCCTGGGAGGTAACTGAGTGTCAAAACTGGCTTTCATGATGAATTTTCTGCCGAATGCTGAAACCAGAGCTTTCACTTTGACGACTGAATGAAGTGTAGAAAGCAAACTTCATGAACCACCCAAGGTAGAGAATAAAAAAGGAGACTTCCTGTCTAAAGCTGGAACTCCAAAAGGCTATACCCACAGTGTAAAAGTGAATGATAAACCTTGCTGTGCATAAAAAGATAGTAAGAAAACACACCTGAATCAGCCTTGGCACTAGTTGGAGGGGGAGAAAAAGCATCTCCTGAGAATACATCATCAAAAAACAGTCCTTTCAAGTCAGCACAACAGGACTAAACCAAAGCTAAGACGTTTCCTGAATACAATCAAACACTTCAAGGGACAGAGTAGCAGGGGCAGGGGTCTGGGAACCATGCTTTCAGGGGACATAGGTCAACTGGCATAACAAAGTTTATTAAGAAAATGTTCGGCATCCTACTGTGGTGAGTGGCGTCTGGGATCTTAAAAGCTAGCAAGCAAGCAAGCAGTCATCTAAGATGCATCAATTGGTCCCAACCACCTGTAGTAAAGGAGAATGAAGAATACCAAAGACAAAAGGAAAGTATTAGCCCAAGAGACAAAAAGGGCCACAAAGACCAGAGACGTCATCAGCCTGAGACCAGAAGAACTAGATGGTGCCCGGCTACCACCAATGACTGCCCCGACAGGGAACACAACAGAGTCCTTGATGGAGTGGGGGAAGGGTGGGATGCAGAACTCAAATTCTAGTAAAAAGACCAGACTTAATGGTCTGACTGAGACCGGAGGAACCCCAGAAAGCATGGCCCCCAGACTGTCAACTCAGAACTAAAACAATTCCCGAGGCCAACTCTTCAGACAAAGATTAGACTGGACTGTGGGACATAAAATGATACTCGTGAAGAGTGTGCTTCTTAGCTCATGAGATTAAATGGGCATCTTCTGTCTAGAGGTAAGATAAGAAGACAGAGAGGGTTAGGAGCTGGTTGAATGGGCATGGGAAATCAGGGGTGGAAAGCAGGAGTGTGCTGTCACAGTGTGGGGAGAGCCATTAGGATCACATAACAATGTATCTACAAATTTTTGTATGAGAGACTAAAAAAAAAAATCATCTGAATTATATTGAAAAAAAAAAAAGAAAAACAAAAAAATAGTCCTTTCATGAGTTTTCCATACTGAATTCTGGTTCCCTGTATGGTCCAGAAAACTTCAGAGAAAGAATTGTGTTTAACATGATCCCAAGTAGGAAGCACCAGCCCTGGACAACTAGCACATGCAAACACAGATCCTCTCTGGAGAAACTCTGCTTCAGCCTAGGCTTCAGAAAAGCCCCACAGATGACTGTCCCACAAAAATGAGCAATTTACAATAAAAAATTACAAATCACATATGAAAACAAGGTACCAGGAGCAGAAACAGACCCTGATGTCTGAAGATAGTGGAATTAATAGACACTGAATAAAAAATTAACTATGTCTAACATATGCAAAAAAATTGACAGTACACTGAGAATGAGTAGGGGATAAGTACATTTGAAAAATAAATATAACTTCTATAAGTGAAAGACACTAGAGAAATTAATTTGCATATTAGACATAAGCTGAAGATCTAATTAATGAACTGGAAGATAGATCTAAAGAAATTATCCAAAATGCAGCCCAGAGAAACAAAGATAGAAAATGTCAAAGACAGGTTAAAAGATATGGAAGACAGAGTGAGATACTATATATGTTTAACTGGAATTCAAAAGGGAATAATAGAGAAAATGAAGAAGAGGAATATTTGATGAGATAGTGGCTAACATTTTTCCAAGAACGATTGAAAGACACCAATCTTCAAACCAGGAAGCCCTTCAAATCCCAAGCAGGTGCTAAAAAAGAAACCAATGTTTTAGTAACACACAGTGGAACTGCCAAACATCAAAGAAAAAGAGGTCTTAAAAGCAGCCAGAAAAACTATAAAACCCGTTAAACCCGTTGCCGTCCAGTTTGACTCATAGCGACCCTACAGGACAGACTAGAAGTGACCCATAGGGTTTCCAACTGGTGGATTCAAATTGCTAACCTCTTCATCAGCAGCTGTAGTTCTTAACCACTGCACCAACAGGGCTCCAAGAAAAACTATAGAGACAGTAAAAAAATCAGTGGTTGTCAGGGGTTCAGAAGGTGGGAAGGAAAGATGAACAGGTGGAGCACAGGGCATTTTTAGGACAGTGAAATTATTCTGTATGATACTGTAAGGGTGGACACATGACATTACACGTTTGTCAAAACCCATAGGACTATACAACACAAAGAGTGAACCCTAATGTAAACTATAAACTTTAATAATAATGTATCAATAAGGGTATATCGATATTGGTTCATCAATTGTAACAAATGTACCACATGAATGCAAGATGTTAACAACAGAGATGTACTTTGTAGTGGGGTGAGGAGTATATGGGAACTCTGCACTTTCTGCTCAATTCTTCTATAAACCTAAAACTGATCTAATAAATACCAAAACCAAACCAAACCTGTTGCCGTCGAGTCGATTCCGACTCACAGCAACCCTATAGGACAGAGAACTTCCCCATAGGGTTTCCAAGGAGCAGTCTGTGGATTCAAACTGAAGACTTTTTGGTTAGCAGCCGAGCTCTTAACCACTGCGCCGCCAGGGTTCTGGTCTAATAAACAGTCTATTAAAAAAAAAAAAAAAAGGCAGTCCAAAAGGAAGGAAAATAATCCAAAGCATAAGATTTCAGATGCAAGAAGGAATGCTAAGCAAATATATAAACATGTGGGTAAATTTAAACAAATATTAAACACATAAAATAGCAATGCCTAATTGAGGGGACATCAGGTAAAACTATAAAACTGCAAGATAAGAGATGATACATTGGGAAGGAGGTGATCAGCATTAAAGTGCATACGTTTCCTGTAATAAAAATAAGGGTAACTGCTAAAAAAAGAGATACAGACTGCATCATTTCCAAACAAGTAGAAGAAAAAAGGTGGCAAAAAGAAAAATAAAAAACCTCAATCAAAAAGAACACAAAATGGAGGGAAAAAAGAAATAGAAAAAAATGGGACAAATAGAAACTACATGACAAGATAGTAGAAAAAATCCAAATATATAAGCAACGATATTGTTCGGCACTGAAAATGAACTACATCTACTATACACATATCAATATAAATGAATCTCAAAATCATATTACAAAAGAAGGAAGTCACAGAAAAATAATACACAATGATTCTTTTATATAAGCCATAAAAACAGGAAAAATAAAATATTTTGCTTAGAAATATTTTGAAAGGGAGGAGGCTCTGGTTGGGAAAAGTTTTCTGGGAGCTTCTCTGGTTCTTGCAATGTCCTATTAAGCTGAGTCACAGGTACGCCAAGTATTCTTTTTACTTTGATTTCTCTCTCTCTCTCTCTCTCTCTCTCTCACACACACACACACACACAAGTTCATGTACAGAAAAGTATTTCTAGACAGATACACATAAAACTGTTAAGTGTTGTCCTTGAGGAAGGAGGTCAAGGTTCTGAGATGGCAGGAAAACTTATTTTTAACTGTATACTCTTTTTTAAATCTTTTAAAAAAAAATCACATGCACGTTCATAGTCAGTTACATTAATATAAAATGAACACCTACATATTATTTTATCCTCTCTCAACATAACTATACATATTTTAATATTACCTAATTATAAAGCACCTCTTTGTTAAATCCATTCAGGTACATAATACGGATCAAATCATGTCCTCTGTGAAATTACAAACAGTATTTTCTTTAGCATCCTTGATACCTCCTAGCAAAGGGCAGATAGAGCCTGAGGTTGGCCCCTAACATGTTTGCTCACGAAGTAAAATGTGGAAAATCTATAATGTACTATGCTACTATGATATCAGGACTATACCATGATTCCACTCTAGCTTAACAATGTTTCAGGATCCACGTGATGAAAGATTTGTATTGTATACATGCAGGTTGTCCTCTAATGTGAACTAGTCAGATTTCCTTGGAACAGAGTCCATTTCTTTTGTATAATAGTTAATTATAATTACTCAAAAAGAATTAAGAACCTCCTATATGTTAGCCATTAGACAATATGAAAAAGAATAAAATACACATTTCTTGACCTTAAGAAGCCTATAGTCAAGTAAAGAGGCAGGTTAAGTATGAAACAAATAACTATGAGACAGAATATGGAAGAAGGGTAATAAAAATTCAGAGTGTTATAAGAATATATAGAAATTTTATAAGAATACAGAGAAAGGAAACGAACTTGAGCTTTAGAACTGTGGCTAACTGAAAAAAATATTTAATGAGAAAAGAACTATTGAGTAAGGCTATACAAAAAGTACTATTAGATTATAAAAAAGAAATTACACTTCATGTTATTTTTAATAAGAAGCTTATAAAAATCCAACATGCAATGCAACTGTTATGGACTGAATTACGTTCCCCCAAAATGTGTGTCAGCTTGGCTATGCCATAATTCCCAGTACTGTGTGACTATACATCATTTTGTCATCTGATATGATTTTCCTATGTGTTGTAAAGCCTACCTCTATAATCTTAACGAGGCAGGATTAGAGGCAGTTATGTTAATGAGGCAGGACTCAAATCTACAAGATTAGGTTGTGTCTTGAGTCAATCTCTTTTGAGATATAAAAGAGAAAAGTGAGCAGAGAGACAGGGGGCCTCATACCACCAAGAAACCAGTGCCAGGAGCGTGTTCTTTGGAACCGGGATCACTGCCCTGGGAAGCTCTTAGACCAGGGGAAGACTGATGGCAAGGACCTTCCCCCACAGCTGACAGAGGCAGAAAGCCATCCTCTGGAGCTGGTGCCCTGAAATCAGATTTCTAGCCTCCTAAACTGTGAGAGAATAAACTTCTCTTTGTTAAAGCCACCCACTTGTGGTATTTCTGTTATAGCAGCACTCGATAACTAAGAAAGCAACCTTACAGACTACTATGCAGTGTAAGCTGACATAGTGCTTTACTAGTTATAACTTTATAAAACAAAGGAAACAAATCCAATATCAGGCATATGGCAAGATTTAAACTAAAGCTTCTTTTGGTTTGTTTTTAATTCTCAGGTGAGAAAAAACTACAATATAGATATTGCATACTCTAACCTAGCCCGTTGGTGTCGAGTTGATTCCAACTCATAGTGACCCTACAGGACAGAGTAGAACTGTCCCATAGTTTCCAAAGAGTGGCTGGTAGATTCAAACTGCCAACCTTTTGGTTAGGAGCCGAGCTCTTTAACCACTGTGTCAACAGGGCTCCAGATACTGCACAGACATATAGATACAATCCAAAACTATCAGACATGTAAGTAGCAATATAGCTTAGTGGTCAATGGCTAAGACTTTGGCTTCACACCAGAATTTGTGCCCCAGCTTTGCTGCTTACTAACTCTTGTGATCTTGAAAAGTACTTATCTTCCTAAGTCTCAGTTTCCTCTCTGTAAAATGGGGATAATAAAAAAAGTATTCATAGAGAAGATTAAATGAGTTAATATATTTAAAAATTTTTGTGGTGCCTTGCACATAACACTTAAACATAAGTTTGAGGGAATACCATTATGTCATTGTTGTTGTTAGGTGCTGTCTTGGTCATCTAGTGCTGCTATAACATAAATACCACAAGTGGATGGCTTTAACAAAGAGAAATTTATTTTCTCACAGTCCAGCAGGCTAGAAATCCGAACTGAGGGCGACAGCTCCAGGAATGGCTTTCTCTTTCTGTCGGCTCTGGAGGAAGGTCCTTGTCATCAGTCTTCCCTTGGTCTGGGAGCATCTCAGCACAGGAATCTCAGGTCCAAAGGACATGATCTGCTCCTGGCACTGGTTTCTTGGTGGTATGAGGTCCCCTGTCTCTCTGCTCACTTCCCTCTTTTATATCTCAAGAGACAGGCTTAAGACGCTATCTAATCTTGTAATCTCATCAATATAACTGCCATTAATTCATCTCATTACATCATAGTGATAGGATTTACAACACATAGGGAAATCACATCAGATGACAAAATGGTAGACAATCATACAATACTGGGGATCATGACTTAGCCAAGTTGACAGATATTTTTGGGGGACACAATTCAATCCATAATAGGTGCTGTCGAGTCAGTTCCGACTCATAGCAACCCAATGTAGAATAGAACGAAACACTGCCCGGACCTGCACCATCCTCACAATCGTTGCTATGTTTGAGTCTATTATTGCAGCCACTGCGTCAATCCATCTCATCGAGGGTCTTCCTCTTTTTCGCTGACCCTCTACTTTACCAAGCACGATGTACTTCTCCAGGGACCGATCCCTTCTGATAACATGTCCAAAGTATGTGAGATGTAGTCTCACCATGCTTGCTTCTAAGGAGCATCCTGGTACTTCTTCCAAGACTTGTTCATTCCATTATATATCTCCCCAGTTTTGCAATCACAAAATTTTATATCTGCCGACTGTTACTGAGTTCACTTTTCCCTATTCACTGGGAAATGTGTCCTCTGAATATAAGGAAGGGTCAGTTTCTTCTAGTCCTACTTGATAATGCTTTGATTCTGAATCAAATACACTTGAGTAAAAAATTATTCTTCAGGACTGACAGCTATTGTGGTATTCAACATAAATATTTTTATATGTAGTTCCCTAGTAAAGTACTTAGAACTCTAATCAGACATTACCAATTGTAGCATTACATCCAGGTATAGGGTAGAAGTGGAAATATATTCTCAAATTACATTGATTCTAGCAGAATTCTGACCTATTGATTAGAAAACCATGTCATTAAAACCATTTAACAGAACACAAAGCTAATATGAACTATCTAACATAAAGTCAACAGACGAATTGGAAAATAAACTGTATTCCTTTGTCACAGTCCAGTGTGTTCAGTAAGATAGTCAGTAAATATTAACTGTATCAGATACGAATACCTTATGTTATACACATAAATCCACAAAAAGTATGTCTAGAGCATTTTTCACAAGCTGTTCAATGTAAAAGCACAATGATGATGGATGATTTTTACTACACATTAACTAGAAATCTCAGAGAATACTCTAGCTTTAAAACAATACCTAAGTCCAAAAGAGACAAATCTGGGATAATTTTATGGGAACACTCTTAAAGGCATTAACAGGCATAATACAAACTCAACTGGAATACTGAACAATAAATCTTAGGCATACAGCAAAACAAGGTCAGTGAAAAGAACATAGAAAATACCTTATGAAGGTGAAAAATGTAAAGCTTTTATACAGGAAGACCTACTTAAAGATTATATAAGGCTTTAAAAAGCCTCTGTTTTAAATATGGTATCATATATACTATAACTAACTACCACAAAAAACACTTAGTAGAAAGTATACTTACAGAGCAATAAAGAAATTTAGCCTGGTGTGCTCATTTATAGTAAATTTAGCCCTCTTGAAATAAACAAAGGTCATAGCCAAAAGATACTATAGGGAAAAAAGTTAAAAATTAATATTAATGTTTTGTTTTAATAAGTGAAACTGCATTAAAATAGTTAATTTTTAAAATTTCTGATGAATAAGTGAAAACATTAATTATTTATCCTTATTATAGGATTACCTATTTATTTGAGTACTTATTTTTTGGCCTCCTGTAATCTATATGAACAATGAGAAACAGTTCTGGACCATCTATCACAATTAAAATTATAACCAGATGAACTCCTAAATTTTTATATTGCCAATATTTTTGACTAAAAACTCAATTTTTTTTCCTGACTTAAATTTCAAACCTACAGAGAAGTTGGAATACGAAAATGAATAACCATATATCCTTCGCCTAGAGTCACCAACTGTTAATATCTTGCCATGTTTGCTTGCTAGTTATGATGTTTGTATATACATGTACATATATATACATATTTCTTTCTAAACCTTTTGAGTTAGTTGCACACATGCATACTCGCTTTTTAAAATGACCTCTAATCAGAAATTAGAATAACATGGCTGTTTTCATGGGGGAAAGTCATTTAAATGCATTATTAAAAAGATGTCTAGTCTGACATTAGGATATTATGTCAGGTTCTGACTATTCAAATTAAAAACAAGTTATAATCTTGATGTATTAGATTTCCTATTTAAAATGCCTATGCATCTCATCTTCACAAGCTTGGCCATAAAGATGAGTCCCAGTTTTCCAGGTAACTTTCAGCAGCAAACCAAAACCAAACTTGGTGCTGTCGATTTCCACTCATAGCAACCCTGCAGCACAGAGTACAACCGCCCCATATAGTTTCCAAGGAGCAGCTGGTGGATTCGAATTGCTGACCTTTTGGTTAGCAGCCAAACACTTAACCACTGTTTCAGTAGAGGACTCCTGAAATAGTGTTAAGATATGGTACTCCTGGTTACTTATCAAACACTGCACCCTGCTGTCCAACAACTTTAATTATTGCAGTGTACTTCAACTCAAAACATTTAAAAAATAATCTAACTCCACATGAACTGGGTATTTGATGATATTAACATATTAGTATTAATTTTTAAAAGTATTAGTGACATTGTGATTGTTAAAAAGAACCCTAATCTTTTAAAGATACACCAGGAAATATTTATTGATAAAATGTTAGAATGTCTGGGATTTGCTTCAAAATAATCCAGTTTAGGGTAGAGAGGTTAGAAGAAACAGAATGGCCATGAGTTGGTGATTGTTGTAGCTGGATGATAGGCACGTGGAGGTTCTTTGTTCTATTCTCTCTTCTTCAAGTTTTAAATGTTTGAAATTTTCTAAAAATAAAAAATCTTCTCCGATTTTTTCTTTGTCATCTTAAGCTTGAAATAAAAATGTTCACATCAATACCAACTTAATTAGTATTTAATCACAAGCTAGCCTCTGTTCATTCTCTTTTCTGTAGGTTGCCACAGTATTGTGTTATGTGAAGTCATGCTGAATTTTCTAATATATCTAAAATGACATTTACAAAGCTGAAATCCTGACCATTCAGCTAACTCTTAAGAGTATAGAAACATCACTGTTCCTAGTATGTTAAGTTAGCAGCATGATTTTCTTTTATGAAACAATGATTTCTAAATAAAGAACATGTTAAACTAATTCTACCTTACAAGATTCTTGGGATTTGTAAACACTAATATGTATAACAAACTGTCTTAGTGGAGTGATTCTCAGAATATTCTTTTTTCGCAGCCCAATGAAAGATAATAATTCTAACAAAAATATATTAAGTCTGTACTGCTTCTAAGCTTTCAATTAAACAAACACGAACTATTTAGATCTAATCAACAATATTCTACAATTCCTTGAGTACAGAATGGATCTATGGTGTATGCTAATTTAAAAAGTTAATGTGTAAGGATTCCAGTTTGAAGGAACAACGCAGGTTAGTTCTTTTCCTAACTTTAATTAGTAAGAGAAAATTCTTGAAGGGTCTTGTTAAAGTTCTGATGGCTCAGTAACACAATGCTGGTTAATGATTTTGTTACCAAATTTACCTTGTCTGCAATTTTACAGCAGCAGTCCATCCATAAGAAATCTTGAATTAAATCGTCATCTACAACAAAAGATAGCTATGATTTGTCTTTTAAAAATGGAATGTTTCTTTTTAAAAATTAATTTCTACGTAAGCAGATTATAAATGATGCTTAGATATCAAACACAAATGAACATACAGTGTTATCTAAAGTGTAGTTTTCAGTTCTTTGGTGTATTTACCATTGCAAGCACTGGACAAAAAGCTACCACCTTATTCTTTGTCTTCTCATCTGATTTGCCCTAATATATACCTCAGATTGGAGGAGTGTTTAATTTTTTAACATCCAGAAGCACTTTGAGAAATGCATCTTGGGTAGCTCTAGACTAGCTCTTCATTCCTTTCCAAAATCAATCTTTACCAGGTGGAAATGGAATCTGATAAAAGAAAACTCAAGTCTCTGAGAAATAATGGCTTAATGAATACTCTGTTTTCTAAATATGTTTTACTTTTTCTACTCCTTTCTCCTTTTAGGCTCCAGGGTATTTTTAGTTTTAGATTCTTCTTCTCTCCTCCTATTTATCTCTGTTCCACTTATCTACTATTTGAATAAACATGAAATTATTTATGTAAAAAGTTTCACAATTCACTAACAATTTATAATTAACATTTAATTTTGGAAAACTGAGTTATCTGACAAAAATATCAACAAATAAAAATACTGGTAGAAAAAAGTATAACATCCAAAAAATTGGTCAAGACATTTACTGCAATTTTCAAGGGCTAAAATATATTGGTAGCTGTTAGAATATAATGTGGGAAAATTTGCTTTTTCCTCATCTCCTCTACTCACTTTAAGTAACAAAATGTAACTTCTTCATATTCATTTTTACACCCTAGAAAGTTCCAAGAATAGTACTGATTTTCTGAGAATAATCAATTTCTGCCACGTTAATTCCATTTCCATTTCTTAAGTGACCTAAAATAGCACAGCCAGGTATTTTCTCTTTATTTCTTATGATCACTTAGGGTACTAAAAAAGTTTATGGGTAACAATTTTGTTCTACCATTAATAATGATAGAGAAACTTGTATTAACAACATTCTAGATCCTAATAGGATCATCTTTATATCCCAATGTTTTTCTACATACATTTCTTACATAGGCTTTTCTTTTCTTTTTCTTCTAATCTTCTCATTTTGCTTTTCTTTAAACCTTAACAAGTTTGTCCCTCCTCTACTCTTTTTTTCTTTTTTTTTTTTAAGATTTATGTTCTCTCAGGAGTCCAAAAACTCTTGTCCCCAACTCGCTCCTCTTACATGCAGCACCTGGCCTTCCTCTACAAACAAGGAAGCCTGTTACGTGGATCTACCAGACTCTGTTTTCTACTTGACTGGATTCATTCCATTCCTACAGATATTTACCAAAATCCATAAATCCTATCCCTTACTCTCATTAATTCTACCACGGTCACTGTCTACTTTACTACCCTATCTAAACAACAACAACAAAAAACAAAACCCCTTCTCTTTCCTGGCCAGTAGGAGTACGTATAAAAAAGTTTCGTTTGGCTATTTGTAAAGAAATAGGAAAGTAGCATCATCTCATCATCTGAACAAATTCAAACTAAATTTCATTATGTGAGCATAATGACAAAGGATAGTTAATTTTTAAACAGTATTCCCAAGGTGTAATACTGAAACTTCTCTAGGTGGCCAACCTTCTCACTGACCCTATTTAACACTGACAGTCTCAGGAAACCCCTCAGGCCCAGTCAATCTGAGTTAGCCAGCTTACCCTAAGACATTATGCAGTAGTTTTACTTTAGGTCAAACAAAACTCATGCTATGAACCTGAACTGCCCAAAATTT
The DNA here is from genome assembly GCA_030035585.1 of Dugong dugon. Lineage (NCBI taxonomy): Eukaryota > Metazoa > Chordata > Mammalia > Sirenia > Dugongidae > Dugong > Dugong dugon. Next base: position 70,980,648 of record CM057473.1, read on the forward strand.
ACATTTGACATCTGGATTTAAGTAGTCTTAGAAGCTAGGTAAGTCTGAATTTTTAATCCAAAAGCAAACAAATAAAAACCCAACATTAAAAAAAAAAAAAAAGATAAAAACAAATATGGTCAAAGATGGGAAATCTGACATAGAAAATAATAGCAACTTCTTTAAATATTTTGAAAGTGTGGATAAAATAGATCTTCACATTCTAATTAAGTACTCTACAATTACTAGCATTACAATATTTTAAACCTACCAAATAATTTAAAGAAAGCAGTCATTTCCTGACGCTGTATAACTAGACAAGGTCCTTTGGGCCGTTTAGATTTGTAGTTATTATGTGCATTTTTTTCAGGTGCTTGCCAACTATCTTTAAAAATAGGACGCTTCAGATTAATGGGTTTTTTAGGCTGATGTGATCTATTTGACCCTGATTTTACATGAACAGTGACAGTAGGTGGTGTCTCACAACACATCTGATTGTGCCTCATTTTAGTTTCCCAAGATTCCTGTAAAAACAAAAAATACAATTATTTATCATACTCTTATTTATTTCTACATAAAAACAACTGGATGACACTACGAGATGCATTCATATAAAATGTTGCTGAACTTGCTATTAAAATGTTGTGACAGTGACTTAATGAGAAATTACTTTTAGAATTTATTGCTAGGAAAAGCTATGTTTCCTTTGGGTAACTCATACACTTCCTCTTCTCAAATACTAAGAATTATGTAACAGATTCTATATACCATTTTTCTTTGGCTACTAGGAAACTCAAAACCAAATATGAAAGCTAATTATAGAAATCATGCTGAGTTTATAATCTATTGGTGATGTTCTTTTTTTCTGATAGTTTTTTATTCTGCTTGTATAGTAATATAATTTTATTATATTTTATTGTTATTTATATTATATGCCACCTCAATTTTTTATAGAACAGGGCAAACTATTTCCAGAACTTAATTATTATCACTATCACATATTACATTTAAAAGTAACTCCCCCCAACAAAAACATATTTTCTTATTGGTAAATTCTTTGATACACTAAAAAAAATTCACTTATCCAACAAGTATTTACTGGTATTTATTGAAAAATTAAAAACAATTATAGCAAAGAAATGTGTGATACATGTGTTTTGAGGGATTCACATAAATTGGTCCCTCTAATTTTTAAAGTTATGAGAGTATGACCATGCTATGTGAGTGGCTGATTATAAATATATATGAATGTATAGTGTTATTATTGAATAAACCGGAAAGGAAGTTAATCCACCAATATTTAACAATATGCAAAAATATTACCATGTTTGATGGTAATTAATAAACATAATTACTATAGTTAGTATTGCTTTTGTAGTCATAGTATATCTAAGGTAATGAAGAAATGGAAGTATGAACAAAGCTGGAAACTACTCTAAGACCCTAACGAGAACCTCTGAATCCATAACTCACAGTGACCCTGGCAGCCATGCCTCCTTTGGTGTTCAAGGAGTTAGGTACAGATTCTCCTTCCTGACCCTCAGAAACTTCTCTGCTGAGGAAGGAAGGGAAAATAAGATTGGATGTAGTGGGGCCAGATGAGAGTTGTCCGATATAATGCAAGCCACATATGTAATTATAGGTATTTTAAAGCCACATTAAAAAAACTACAAATGAACAGGTGAAATAAATTTTAATAGTATATTTTATGTAACCCAGTAGATCCAAAATATCACTTCAACATGTAATCAGTATATAAATTAATAATGAGGTATTTTACATTCTTCTTCATAGTAAGTCTTTGAAATCTGGTCTTTTACATTTACAGCATATCTCAATTCGGAAGCTAAATTTTCAGCAGTTAAGGTAAAATATAGTCCTACCAAAACAATGAAGTAATGTTTATGGGAAAAATATTTTACACTTCTTAAGTTTTAAAATTTAAATTAAATAAATTAAAATTCAGTTCTTCAGTTGAACTAGCCACATTTCAAGCGCTCAACAGCCATATATGGCTAGTGGCTACTGTATTATACAGTACAGGGCTAGATTATGAAGAAACTATATTTAATCAATTCTATAATTGCTTCTCTTCCCTCTATTTTGCTTCCTTCCTCTTCCCATCTTTCTAGATCTTAAGGTCCAGCCAAATTGAAGACAATTATGGAGTTGTTGGTGGGGTGATACAAACTCCATAGAAAAAGAAATGGGTGGCTGAGGCTCAAATTGAGCCCTGAAACTTGTGTAAGAACTTTCTGCTCTTTCCTACCCATCTCATCTGGGAGATAGCTGGAGGTCTCATCTGTATCTTTTTTTCTGAAGTAAGAACAGGCTTACATCTATATGGAAAAAACTAAGTAGTAGTCAGGCTTCTGAAATTGGGGTGTTAGGGCTAGGTTGAGTGTACCAGAATACAGAATAACTGGGGTACATCTTCTGGGAAGTCAATTTTACTTAATGGTGGTTGTTGTTAGCTGCTGACAAGTAGGCCCCAGACCCCTTGCACAACAGGATCAGACCTTTGTGATTCATAGGGTTTTCACAGGCTGACTTTTTGGAAGTAGATTGCCAGGCTTCTCTTCCTAGTTTGTCTTAGTCTGAAAGCTCTACTGAAACCTGTTCAGCAGCATGTTGTTGTTAGTTGCTTGCGAGTCGGCTCTGACTCATGGTGACCTTATGTATATAACAGAATGAAACATTGCCTGGTCCTGTGCCATATTCATGATCATTGGTATGTTTAAGTCCATTGTTGTGGCTATTATGTCAACACATCTCATTGAGGGTTTCCCTCATTTTCTCTGACCTCAACTTTATGATGTCCTCTTCTAGCAATTAGTCTTTCCTGATGACATGCCTAAAGTGAGCTGAAGTTTCACCATCCTCACTTCTAAGGAGCTTCCAGACTAAGACAGACTAGGAAGAAAGGCCTGGTGGTCTACTTCCCAAAATCAGCCAGTGAAAACCTATGGATAACAAGTGAACATTCAGCATCATAGCACACTTAAAATAGTGTTTATATATTAAAACAACATAGATATGTCATCAAATAGCAAATTTTTCTATCAATCAAAATGATAAAACATAATAAACATCATACTCACAGTAGGACTTTCACACTATTCCACTAAACACTTACGTATACATCGGGATACTTCATATGAAATTTAAGAAAACAGAGAAGGGAATTTCTGAAATGTCCCAAATAGAGATTCACTGGGGTTAACAGGAAAATATTGGAGAGGATTTAAAGATAGAAGATCTCAATGGTCCATTTTTGGTCAAATTGCACCTCGAGGCAGCTTTTAATTTTGCTCTTAAGTTTAGACATACTAAGTGAATGAGAGTTCTGATGGCAAGCAAGAGGAAAAGAATGGATGGTAATCTGATACACAGGCCATTTGGGAAGGGCAGGAGACAGGAAAGGGGAACTAGGTGAAACTATGCTCATGTGACAAAATCCTTTAATGAGTTTAACATGGACTGTAGCAACAGTAAGAAAAATCATGCCAGAACTCATACCTGAATACCATGCCTGGGATTTTTTTTGTGTGTGTAAACAGACCACAGTTCATCTGTAGTCATCTGAAATAATTTCTTCTCTCTGGGGACTTCTCTCTGGCAGGGTGGTGGTTTACAGAATCATACAATGGAAGAAGCAGAAGTAGTTTGGAGAGTCATTTGACTATATGAAAAGCTAATAGTAATATCCATTGGCAACTCAGCCAGGGTAGACAGGTAAGCCTTAACTTCCTTAAAATTGCAGCCACACACTGAGCGCTTACTATGTGCCTGACACTGTGCTAAATGTTTTATATGCATTATCTCATTTAATTCTTAAAATATCTCTATGTGGTAGGTATTATTTTACCCTTAATTTTTTAGATGAGACATTTGAGGCTTAGAAAAGTTAAGAAATTTCCTCAAAGCCACATAATTAGTAAGTGATAGAGCTAGGACTTGAACCCAGGACTGTCTGACATCATAGCCCCATACTCTTTAACCACTAAAGAACTGTTTAAGAATTAAATGAAATCATATACAAAACATTTATAGTCCCCTTCCCAGGAAAACATAAACCCAGCTATAAGGCTATAGTTGATAAAAATTTAATTCTAGCATTAGCAATATATATATATGCACAATGCATTGCAACTTGGATGTTCGGCTGCTAACCAAAAGGTCAGCAGATCGAATCCACCAGGTGCTCCTAGGAAACCCTATGGGGCAGTTCTACTCTGTCCTATAGGGTCGCTATAAGTTGGAATCAACTCAACGACAATGGGCTTGTTTTTTTTTTTTTTTTGTTTGGTGGGGAAGAAAGACTGGCTTATGACCTTTTTGCTAAAATAAAATAACTCTTAAAAAAGAATCCTTATTGATATGTCTGTAGCATTTTTCTTCACCATAACCAGCAGAATCTAATTATTGACACACAATACAGTAAATTTAGAATATCCTGGACTGGGACTATTATCAAATCTCTACAGTTTTTGGTATTTTGAAGATCTTTTTTCTAACTTAATTAATCATCTAATCGTTACAGAACACTTTTGGCCTCAGCCCAGTGCTAGGTACTATGATGTCTGTAAAATAATGACAAGGCATGGCTGTTTCAATAAATTCAAATCTGACTGGAAATTCAACCCATTACTGAATAAAGCAGCATTACATACAATAATACACTTCAACAAAGTGGTGGTAATAAATGGAAATCAGATTGACTAGAATTAAATGAGTGATGTGCTAGAAAATAAGATAGAAGGTATGAACCCAATCACTCCCCCATCCCCTTTATAATGTGGCAATGATTAGAAGGAAGAAAATGAACAGCAGCTAGAAGGGACAACAGTCAAATGAGGTTTTTCGTTTTTTTTTTTAAAAAGACAGAGGCTACTTTTGTGCATCTGGTGGCAGAAGGGACAGAGTTAGTTGAGCTTATCTGTTAAAATATTGGAAAATGGACTTGTATTTAAGACCTCATTCTGTCTCTCATTCGCTGTGTGACCTTAGGCTACCTCTGGGAGCCTCAGTTTTCTCACTCACGATATCGAAATAATAAAAGTATCTATTTAGAACTTGGTACGTAGTAAGTACTCAATAAAGATTACCTGTCACTACGTATTATTAATAACACATATCTTGTAGAATTAATGAGGAAAGGAACTAGATGGATAATGCCTAGCACAGTGGTGAATGCATAGTCCCACTGCCACCCATTTCCACTGAGTTGATTCTGACTCTTAACGACCCTACAGGGCAGAGTAGAACTGCCCCATAGAGTTTCCAAGGAGCGGCTGGTGGATTTGAACTGCTGACCTTTTGGTTAGCAGCTGAACGCTTAACCACTGCACCACCAGGGCTCCGAATGCATAGTAAAAACTCAATATATAGCGGCCCTTATTGTATCATTAGCTCTTTTATAAGAAATGTCCTTCAAGGAAAAAATCTGAATACTAGAAATAGTCAAATTTCTCCTGAACTACTAAACATAATTTAAATGTTAAGAAAACTGTATTGGTAACAGAGATCATAGGTATTTTAAAACATGCTTGTTAGAGGAAAGGATCTGTAAAGAGACATTACCTCAATTTTAACATACTAATTTAGCATTTAGTCTCTAAATGCTAAATTATTTCAAAGGTTTTTATTTTTAAAGTTGACTTTATTTGGTCTCCAGTTGTACCGAAAATGCAAGAAAAAGAACATTTGTAAATTTGGAGAAATGAGCTAAGGGCATAACACTGGGATCCACCAGCTCGGATCTCAAGATTCTGATGAGGACACTGAGAAAGATATGTTTAATAAGGCACAAGTAAAAAGAGGGAGAAAAACAAAAACAAAAAACCCGTTGCTGTCGAGTCAATTCCAGCTCAGTGACAGAGCAGAACTGCCCCCTAGGATTTCCAAGGAGCGGCTAGTGGATTCGAACTGGCGATCTTTTGGTTAGCAGTCGAGCTCTTAACCACCGCGCCACCAGGGCTCCAAAAAAGAGGCAGGGCTTATTAAAATACCACCGTCCCCAAAGAATAAAGGAGGCAGGAGCTATTTCATAAGGCCCTTTCCTCCAGGCCATTCGGCCTGAGGAGCTCCGCGGTAGATCGCTTCTCGCACGCCACCTGACCTCAGCCCCCGTCGCGGGCTTCGGGCACAGTCAGGTCTCCTTCGGTCCCCTAGCCAGCACAGGCGGGCCCTTTCTCCTCCGGACCCACCATACGCTAAGCCGGGAGCACAAAATGACGGCGAAATCCCCTACAAACACCGCAAAGAAGGGGTGCCACCACTTGGCCTCCCTCCTTCTCCACAAACATAACGCGACCCTCCGCGTCTTCCCCCTCCACAGCCCTGCCCCCCTTGCCAGACCCCAGTCCCTGAGCTGGGAACGAGGTGCTCTCGGTGCAGCGAAGTCCCCATGGGGCATTCCCAGGTGGAAAGGTGTGGAGAAGAGGCTGGTGGCGCCAGCATGGGGTGAAGATGCCGCCACATTCTGACACAAGGAAAGCGGCGGGGCTGGGTGGAAGAGGGAATGGAGGGGCCAGGGGACACAGAAACTGGATTTTCGCTGGCGGGGCCCCACCCCGAGGTGTGAACGGAAGGTACCTTCGAAAACCTGGGGCTGGGTGAGCGGGGACCGACCAGTGGCGGGCAGCCTCGACCTGAGCGCTCCCAGCCCCTCAGACGGTTGCTCGCTGGCTGCTAGACCGCTGCACGATTCGACTGAGACCTCCCGCCAACCTGGCCGAGGCAGCGGAGGCCAATCAGAGTGCAGTGCCGGCCGCTGGGGGCGGGGCTGGCCTGGTCGGCGCGCCGGCGCCCTGTGCCTCTCTCGCCCACTCTCCCGGGAGCCTTGGCCTCCTAAGCAAACTGAAGAAACCAGTCTTAGACGCTGGTCTGATGGATTTGCTCTCTGGGCAAGGCCCTGGCGAAAGTCACGCGACCCTTCTAGATTTTTTTCTTGCTTCCTAACTTAACCTCTTTCCCTTGGGTGCTTATCAGAGTCAGTTTTGTATTGTTAGGTGCCGTGGAGTAGATTCCCACTCATAGCGACCACATGTGCAACTGGACAGCAGAAGGAAACACCGCCAGGTCCTGCACCATCCTCACAATTGTTGCTGTGTTTGAGCCCATCTTTGCAGCCACTGTGTCGGTCCATCTCGTTGAGGATCTTCTTCTTTCACTGACCCTCTGTTTTACCCGGCATGATGTCCTTCTCCAGGGACTAGTCCCTCCTGATAACATGTCCAGAGTACATGAAACGAAGTTTCCCTTCTAAGAGCATTCTGGCTGTCCTTCTTCCAAGGCAGATTTGTTCGTTCTTCTGACAGTCCATGATATATTCAGTATTCTTCGCCAACACCACAACTCAGAGACATCAGTTCTTCTCTGATCTTCCTTACTCATTGTCTATTCTTGTACTAGAGCCTTCTGTTTCCTCCAGCTAGACGATGAGACCCTGCGGATCTGGGATTTCAGGTCTCATCTCTATCCCCACAGCACCAAGCAGCACCTTGCATACACCCTGGCAGGGACCCCATAAATGGAGAATTCAATAACAGGAGAACAAAGATTTATAGGTGAACTTTGCAGAGGCAATTATATTGTACATACTATATTGTATAACTATGTAAAAATAATGATATAGAAAGAGGAAGAGACTACTTAAGAAAAAAAAGATGTGACCACTATGGCTTTTTGTGAGGAGGAGGGTGATGTTCTTCTATTGTAACTATTAAATCTACTGTTCTAAGCTGTCAATTTTTCTACAGCACAAACCCTTTATTGATTTATTGACTGATAGATTGATTTTGAACTAGCCCTTGGCCAGGTGCCTGGGATATGCCCATCACCATCAAGTTGACTTCAGCTCACAGTGAGAGAGAGCCCCCATAGTATTGTATTAAAAATCCTGTTTCCTTTGCTGGGCTTCCTCCCCCTCAGCTTTGCATTTTAATCCTGCTTTTACTTGGAGGAGTCTATGTAAACCCCATTGCACCTGCGTAGTATGATTAAGAATTTGCTGATGTAACTCGCATGAACTGTCTACTTGTAAACCCTTAAAAGTAACTTGACTGCCCACCCTTGGAGACCAATCTTGGCGGCAGCAGCTCTGACTGACTCCTTTTCCTTGTTTAATGAAATAAAGGTACCTTTCCTGTTCTTTCACCTCGGTCTCTCCTTTGTTGGCCGATACAAGTCTTGCAGAGCAAGAACCTGGGACTTCCACTTGGTAACAACAGCGACCCTATAGGACAGAATAGAACTGTACCATAGGGTTTCCAAGGTTGTAAATCGCTCTGGACCTGCTGCTGGCTTCTGTTCGTCTGACCTCAGGTTCGTGGGACTTGAGCTAGAAGCTTACCTGCGGTCTTGCCTGCCGGTCTTGGGATTTGTCTATCTTTGCAGCCTGTGATCAAGAGCCCTGCTCTCTGACCTGCTAATCTTGGGTTCGCCAGCTCCAGCAGCTACGTGAATTGGGAGAAGCCTCTATCCTGACCCATGGACTTGGGACATTCCAGCCTTTACAACCGAGTGTGCCATTTCCTTTATATAAATCTCTCTGTACATATATTTATAGGCTTTCCTGGTTTTGCTTCTCTAGAGAACTCAGCCTAAGACATTTGCAGACTGCCACCTCATTCTCCTACAGAGTGGCTGGTGGGTTTGAACCACCAACCTTTTGGTTAGCAGCTGAGCACTTAACTATGCACCATTAAGGCTCCTTGCCTGGGATATGTTGTTAGGTGCTGTGGAGTCATAACATAGTGACCTTGTGTAGGTCGGAACTCTATGTGCACACCATCCTCACAATCATTGCTGCTACTGCCTGGGGTATACCCCCCCAAAAAAAACCCTTTTCCGTCAAGTTGATTCCGACTCATACCAACCCTATAGGATAGAGCAGAACCACTCCATAGGGTTTCCAAGGAGCAGCTAGCTGGTGGATTCAAACTGCCAACCTTTTGGTTAGCAGCCATAACCCTTAACCACTGCACCACCAGGGCTCCGCATGGGGTATAGTCGGTGCTTAAACCAAAACCCAAACCCATTGCCATTGAGTCGATTTCAATTCATATTGACCCTATAGGACAGGGTAGAACTGCCCCATGGGGTTTCCAAGGCTGTAGTCTTTACAGAGACACCCTGATGGTGTAGTGGTTAAAAGCTACAGCTGCTAACCCTAAGGTCAGCAGTTTGAATTCACCAGTTTCCAAAGCCCTATGGGGCAGTTCTACTCTGTCCTATAGGGTTGATATGAGTCGGAATTAACTCCATGGCAACGTTTTTGTTTTTTTTAATTTTTACAGAAGCTGACTACTGCATCTTTTTCCTGTGGGGTGGCTAGTGGGTTCCAACCACTGACCTTTCTGTTAGCAGCCCAGCAATTAACCACTGCACCACCAGGGTTCCTTAGTAGGTGCTTAATACATGCTTACTGAATGTATAAATAAAAATAAGAGAGATTCTTCGTGGTTTTTTTGATTTTTTTCCTTTACACACTTCCCTCCTTATTTCTATGTAAAATTATAACCTGCTTTTTTCTGTTAACATATCACGAACTTTTCACATTGCTACAGTCTTTTTAAACATATTTTTAATTCTTGCATAATATTCCAGAGTGGATGGATCATATTTATTATTTGTTTTATAATATATATATTTTTATATATAGGTGAAAGTTTACACAGCAAATTAGTTTTCCCTTTAACAATTTTTATATAGATTGTTCCGTACTATTGGTTGTAGTTTTTACAATGTATCAGCATTCTCATTATTTCTATTCTGTTTGTTCTGTTTCCATTGCTCTAGCTTCCCTTCTCCTTGCCTTCTCATCTTTGCTTTTGGGTAACTGTTGAGTATTTGGTCTCAGATAGTTAATTGTTTAAGGGAGCACATTACTCACAGGTAATATTGTTTATTTTATAAGCCAATTTATTATTTGGCTGAAAGGTGACCTTCAGAAAATAGCTTCAATTCCCAGTTGAAAGGGTATCTTAGGCGATAGTTTCAAGGGTTCCTCTGGTCTCTATAGGTTCAGTAGGTTTGGTCTTTTTTAGGAATTTGACTTTTGTTCTACATTTTTCTCCCATTCTATCTGGGATCTTCTATTGTGTCAGTGGCCAGAATGGTTGGTAGTGGTAGCTGGGCACCATCTAATTCTTCTGGTCCAGGTTAGAAGAGACTGTGGTTCATGTGGGCTATTAGTCCCATGGACTAGTTTCTTCTTTGAGCCTTTGGTTTTCTTCATTCCCTTTTGCTCCATATGAGTAGAGGCCAATAGTTGTATCTTAAATGGCTACTCGCAAGCTTTTAAGACCCCAGATGCTACTCACCAAGCTAGGACACAGAACATTACCTTTGTGAACTATGTTATGCCAATTGACTAGGTTGTCACCCAAGATTGTGGTCACGAGCCTTTTTTTTTCCTAAACACAGCAAAACATGCACCAATTCAACAGTTCCTACATGTACAATTTCCATTGATGACATTCTTCGAGTTGTGCAACCATGGATGGACCATATTTAAATTGTTTTGGTATCTGGATTACTTTCAGATTTTTTAGCTACTACAATTATCACACTTGAAAATCAATTTGACTTTGCCTACTTGTTGTACATTCTGGCAATTAGTTCCTCAGCCAGCAACTCTGGAGAACGAATATATTAGTTCCCTCTCTCTTGAACTGTCCCATAGCAAAATAATGGCAAAATCACCTAAAAGTAAGAGGGTATGACCTGGGAACTAATTTTTCCTTGCAAATGCCTTGACATTTTCTCCATGACCCTTAAATGTGAGAATGGGCGAAGAAGCATCAACTGGTTGTGAAAATCTTCAATACTGATACCCTTAGGAAAATGGCTGCCTCAAGCTACATTCCTCTGGCTATCCTTCCCTGGTTATTCTCTTCCATTTCCCCCCTCCCCCCAAGGTATCAGGGTTTCCTGCGGTTACTTAGCTGTGAGTACAGAATATGTTTATCAAACACTACATGTCCACACATGGAAAGCACTGTTGTAAGTGGGAAGCAAAGAACAGTGCACAATGATGAACACAACATGGCTCTACCCTTCTAGAACTTTCTAGAGAGATACAGACACAAATAACCAAAATAAGAGGCACAATGAGTTGTGCCATGAGAGAGATATAAATATAATGCAATGGGAAAGTAAAGTTAGAGAGGGTATTCCTTGGGATGCCAATATCTTCATACAGGAATTTGTATTTACTTACGTAAAAGTTAAGGAGCTCTGGTGGCACAGTGATTAAGAGCTCACTGCTAACTGAAAGATCAGGTTCGAACCCACCAGCTGTTCTGTAGGAGAAAGATGTGGCAACTGCTTCTGTAAAGAAAATAGCCTTGGAAACCCTATGGAGCAGTTCTACTCTGTCCTTCGGAATAGACTCCATGGCATACAACAACAATGTAAAATTTGCCTACAAAAGTCAGAGAACACACATAAATGTTAATACAGCCATTGAGGAGGCAGCTTGGCACTTAAGTTTCGGCTTCCAGTTAGGCTCCCAGTGAGGGCTTCATGAGTGTCCTCATTCCTGGTTTATTCTACTATGTTGGACCTATGGTACGGAGGAAGGAGAATGTACTTTAAAATCACAGGCCGGTTTGAATTCAGGCACTGCCATTTTACTGTACAAATTTGAGAACTAACTTCTGTACCCCTTAGTAAATGTAAACATGGGATCCTCCTACTTTATAAGACTGTGTAGGATACATTTGATATTGTGGGTAAACCGTCTAGCAGTGGCCTGGCACATAGTAGGTGTTGTTAGTTTCCTTCTTGCCTCCTTCATTTGATCTGGAACTTGAAGGATGAGAATGATAACTCAATAAGCATTTATTTAACAGCCTTTATTTAACTATTGTCCTCAGTCCTTTCCCTCTTCTTATCCATCCAGTCCACCATCTCTGAAGCACGGCTTTGTTATCCGCTTCCTTAAGATCCATTGATTGCCCATAGTCTGATCATCTCCTGTGCTGTGTCTACATTGTCTCCAGTTTATCCCCATTCTACTTTCCTAAATGTATGTCCCTACTATTACCCAGTAATAATTCTTTAGTCTTACTGATAACTTTGCTTTCCTCTGGACATGTCATGAACATTTCCACTTCCTTGACCTTCTGCATAATGTGCTCTCTTCTTCACTCATTTAAACTTACCATCTAGTGTCCATCCTTCAAGACCCAACTTGTGTCTATTAGCTCATCACCATTTGAATGTTTAGTGAGTACAATACTCTGTGCTGCCCTTGAATTCCTGCAGCACTTTCTGAAGTTCTCATTTGTTGACATAATCTTATTAACCAGTTATTTTCTTTAAAGAATTGTTTTTATTATGTGTACATATAAGTACAATTTTACATACAATTGTATATATACTTTTAAAATATTTGATATGTACAAAAGAACATATGTAACATGTACATTAAGTTGAGGCATTATAGAAACAAAACTCATGAAGCTACTACCAAAATCTCAACCTAACATCCAAGAAATAGACTACCAACAATACTGTTGAGATTCTGTATACTCCTCCTCCTCCCATCCCATTATCTCTCCCTAGAGAGGACTTTTGTTTTTCCAGTTCTCTTGCTTTTCTTTATATTTACTGTTTCCTTAAACACAAGTTTTGACAGTTAACTTAATACCCTGTCTTTGTACTCTTCATAGTGTCGGAAGATTTAGCCATGCTAATGCATGGAGTCCTGGTGGTGTAGTGGTTAGGAGCTCGGCTGCTAACCAAAAAAGGTTGGCAGTTCAAACCCACCAGCCACTCCATGGGAGAAAGATGTGGCAGTCTGCTTCAGTGAAGATTAAAGCCTTGAAACCCAACAGGGCAGTTCTGCTCTTGTGCTATAGGGTTGCTATGAGTCAGAATTGACTCGACAGCAATGGGTTTGGTTTTTTTTTTAATTCATGACACCGTAAATCATTTCATTGCTGTATTCCATTCTGTGAATATCAGTGCTCCTGTCAATGGTCATTCAGGTCACTTTTTGCTACTATAAGGGTTATATTTTTGTACACAGACCTGGTCGTTGGCTGCCATGCCTCTGTTTATTTTCTCATTAGTTGGTGATTTGGTCAGTGCCCTTGTCTAATAGTGAAATATTTCACATACTGCCTCTGCATGTATGCCCACTGGTATACACATGTAGTTTTTCTATAAATGCATTAAAGTGAAACTGACAGGTTGTGGTTTCAACCTTACAAGATTATGAATGCTAACTTCACTTTCCAAATAGTTGTACCAATTTTACTTTTTATTATTGTAATTTAGGTGAAAGTTTACAGAGCAAATTAGTTTCTCATTAAACAGTTAATAAATTGTTTTGTGAGACTAGTGCCAACCCCGTGATGTGTCAACACTCTCCCCTTCTGCACGCCAGATTCTGTGTTTCCATTCATCCAGTTTTCCTGTCCCTGCCTTCTCGTCATTGATTTTGGGCTGGTGTGACCATTAGTCTCAATCATGTATACATGATGAACTACGAAGCATGACTTTCACATGTGTTAATATTGGCCCTATGTTATGAGTTGAATTGTGTCCCCCCAAAATACGTGTCAACTTGGTTAGGCCATGATTCCCAGTATTGTGTGGTTGTCCTCCATTTTGTGATTGATATAATTTTCCTGTGTTATAAATCCTTATCTCTGCCGACGGTTAATGAGGCAAGATTAGATTACGTTAAAGAGGATTAGGGTGGGATTTAACACCCTTGCTCAGGTCACATCCTTGATCCAATATAAAGAGAGTTTCCCTGAGGCGTGGCCTGCACCACCTTTTATCTTACAAGAGATAAATGGAAACGGAAGCGAGCAGAGAAGCGGGGATCTCGTACCACCAAGAAAGCAGCGCTGGGAGCAGAGCACGTCCTTTGGACCCAGGGTTTTCTGCGCAGAGAAGCTCCTAGTCCAAGGGAAGATTGGTGACAAGGACCTTCCTCCAGAGCCAACAGAGAAAGCCTTCCCCTGGCACTGACACCCTGAATTTGGACTTGTAGCCTACTAGACTGTGAGAGAATAAACTTCTGTTGTTAAAGCCATCCACTTGCGGTATTTCTGTTATAGCAGCACTAGATGACTAAAACACCCTATAAGGATATCATGCTTGGTAAAACAGAGGGTCAGCAAAACAGAGGAATACCCTCAATGAGATGGACTGACACAGTGGCAGCAACAATGGGCTCAAACATAACAATTGTGAGGATGGCGCAGGACCGGGCAGTGTTTCATTCTTTTGTACATGTGGTTGCAAAAAGTGGGAATCAACTCGAGGGCACCTAACAACCACAACATAGACCTCTCTAATCTTTGGCTGAAGGGTGAACCTCAGTAGTGATTTCAGTACTGAGTTAAAAGGGTGTCTGGAGCAGGGCGGCGGGGGGGGGGGGGGAGGGGGGGCGGTGTGCGGGGTGGCATACTCTTGTGGTTTCTCCAGTCTCTGTCAAACCAGCAAGACTGGTCTCTTGTGTGTGTGAATTTGCATTTTGTTCTACATTTTTCTCCCACTCTGTCCGGGACCCTCCATTGTGATCCCTGCCAGAGCAGTCAGTGGTGGTAACTGGACACCATCTAGTTGCTCTGGGCTCAATCTAGTGGAGGTTGTGGTAGTTGTGGTCCATTAGTCCTTTGGACTAATCTTTCCCTAGTGTCTTTGGTGGTCTTCATTTTCCTTTGCTCCAGCAAGGACGGGACCAATAGATGTATCTTAGATGGCCACTCGCAGGCTTTTAAGACCAGTCGCTACTCACCACAGTCGGATGTAGAACATTTTCTTTATAGACTTTATGCCAATTGAGCTAGATGTCCCCCTGAAACCATGGTCCCTAGCCCTCAGCCCAGCAGATCAGTCTCTCAGGGAGTTTGGACGTGTCTGTGAAGCTTCTATGACTTTGCCTTGGTCAAGTTGTGCTGATTTCCTCAGTGTAGTGTACTGTCTTACCCTTCACCAAAGTTACCACTTATGTACTATCCAGTTAGTGTTTGTCTCCCACTCATCCCCTCCCTTGTAACCATCAAAGATTGTTTCTGTGTGGAAACATTTTCATGTGCTTTTATAATAGTGGTCTCATACAATATTTTTCCTTTTTTGATTGCCTGATTTCATTTAGCATAATGCCCTCCAGATTCATCCATGTTGTGAGATGTTACAAGGATTCATCAATGTTCTTTATCATTGTGTAGTATTTCATTGTGTGTGTGTACCATAGTTTATCCATCTGTTGATGGGCAGTTAGGTTGTTTACATCTTTTTCCTATTGTGAATAATACTGCAAAGAACATGGGTGTGCATATGTCTATTTGTGTAACAGCTCTTATTTCTCTAGGATATATCCCTAGGAGTGGGATTGCTGGATCTTATTGTATTTCTATTTCTAGCTTTTTAAGGAAGTGTCATATTGTTTTCCAAAATGGTTGTATCATTTTACATTCCCATCAGCAGTCCATAAGACTTCCAATCTCCATGCAACCTCTCCAACATTTGTTATTTTCTGTTTTTTTTGATTCGTGCCAGTAATGTCAGGGTGAGATAGTATCTCATTGTAGTTTTGATTTGCATTTCTCTAACGGCTAATGATCTCGAGCATTTCCTCATTTGTCTGTTAGCCACCTGAATGTTTTCTTTGGTGAAGTGTCTGTTCATATTCTTTGCCCATTTTTAAATTGGATTGTCTTTTTGTTGTAGAGGTGTTGGATTTTCCTATAGGTTTTAGAGTTTAGACCTTTGTTGAATATGTCATAGCCAAAAAATTTTTCCCAGTCTGTAGGTTCTCTTTTTACACTTTTGGTGAAGTCTTTTGATGAGCATAAGTGTTTAATTTTTAGGAGATCCCATTTATGTAGCTTATCTTCTGGTGTTTGTGTATTGTTAGTTATGGTTTGTATGTTGTTTATGCTTTATATTAGGGCCCCTAGTGTTGACCCTACTTTTTATTCCATGATCTTTATAGTTTTTGGTTTTATATTTAGGTCTTTGATCCACTTTGAATTATTTTTTGTGTATGGTGTGAGGTATGGGTCCTGTTTCATTTTTTTACAGATGGATATCCAGTTTTGCCAGCACTATTTGTTAAAAAGATTGTCTTTTCCCCATTTAATGGACTTTGGGCCTTTGTCAAAGATCAGATGGCCGTGGGTAGATGGATTTACTTCTGAGTTCTCGATTCTGTTCCATTGGTCAATGTGTCTGTACCAGTACCAGGCTGTTTTGACTACTATAGCTGTACAGTAGGTTCTAAAGTCAGGTAGTATGAGGCCTCCTACTTTGTTCTTTTTCAATAATGTTTCTCTTATCCTGGGCCTCTTTCCATATAAAGTTAATTACCTTGTTAAAGAGTGCTGTTAGTATTTGGATTGGGATTGCATTGTATCTGTAGATTGCTTTGGGTAGAAATGACATTTTCACAATGTTGAGTCTTGTCGCAGCGGCAACGGTAATCAAGACGGCGAAGACAGTAACCAACTGCACAACTCTTACAGAGAAGTGGGGCCAGGAGGGTCACTCTGAGGAGTCGACCCCCACTTCAGTCCCAGGAGCTTATTTTATAGTCAATACAGCAATCAATAAGTCAATTAACAAAACAATGGGCTTTGAGTACGGGCAAGGAAGAAGTAACTCATGTAAACAAGCCAATCAGTAAAGGGACAATAGGTTTGGGAAAACACATCCGGATAAGTCTTGACATGTTGGAGACAAGTCTCAACATGC
The DNA here is from genome assembly GCA_030035585.1 of Dugong dugon. Classification (NCBI taxonomy): domain Eukaryota; kingdom Metazoa; phylum Chordata; class Mammalia; order Sirenia; family Dugongidae; genus Dugong; species Dugong dugon. The sequence goes on from CM057473.1 coordinate 70,997,352, forward strand.
TGTGCAGCATAGAGGCCTGTGGAGGCTGCAGTTGTCAATAGTGCAGCCATGTTTAAATGGCATATATCCCCACAGAGTCTGCCTATCCATGAGCATGGTATGTTTTTCCATTTAATGTAGGTCTCTTTTGGTTTTTTGTAGTAGTGTTTTGTAGTTTTCTTTGTATAGTTCTTTTATGTCCCTGTTTAGATTTATTCCTAAGTATTTCATTTTTTTTAGGGGCTCTTACAAATGATATTGCTTTCCTGATTTCCTTTTTGTAGTTCTCTTTACTGGTTTATAGGAATCCAGCTGCTTTTTATATGTTGATCTCGTATCCTGCTACTCTGCTAACCTATTAGTTCTAGTAGTTTTCTTGTAGAGTCTTTAGGGTTCTCTATGTATAGTATCATATCATTCATGAATAGGAATAGTTTTACTACTTCCTCACCAATTTGGATGCCGTTTTACTTGCCTTATTGCTCTAGCTAGGACTTCCAGCACAATGTTAAATAGGAGTGGTGATAAAAGACATCCTTGTCTTGTTCCCATTCTCAAGGGGAATGCTTTCACCCTCTCTCCATTGAGAATGATGTTGGCTGTTGGTTTTGTAGAGATGCCTTTTATTAGGCTGAGGAACTTCCCTTCTATGCCTATCTTGTTGAGAATTTCTATCAGGAATGGGTGTTGGAATTTTTCTAATGCCTTTTCTGCATCAATTGAGATGATCATGTGATTCTTTTATTTATGTGGTGGACTACATTGATGATTTTCTAATGTTGAATCATCCTTGCATACCTGGTATGAATCCCACCTGGTTGTGGTGTATTATTTTTTTGATATGATACTGAATTCTATTGGCTAGAATTTTGTTGAGAATTTTTGCATCTATGTTCATGAGAGATATTGGTCTGTAATTTTTTTGTGGTGTGCCTGGTTTTGGTATCAGGATTATGCTGGCTTCATAGAATGAATTTGGAAGTGCCTATCGTTTTCTATGTTCTGGAATAGTTTGAGCAGTACTGGTGCAAGCTCTTCTCTGAATGTTTGGTAAAATTCTCCAGGGAAGCCATCTGGGCCAGGACTTTTTTTATTATTATTTTTATTTTATTGTACTTCAGGTGAAGGCTTACAGAACCAATAGTTTCTCATGAAACAGTAGTACACATGTTGTTTTATGACATTGGTTAACAACCCCACAACATATTAAGCCCCTAAATTCTCAACCTTTTTTTTTTTTTTTGATGAAAATACAGATAGCCAAAGATACACCGTTTCAAAAATTTCTACATACACAGTTCAGTGACATTGACTACGCTCTTCCAACCGTGCTGTTATTCTCACTTAAGATGAACGCTTACATAACAAAATAGTTTCTCATTTAACAGTTACTACACATGTTGCCCTATGACAATGGTTAACAATCTCACAACACATCAAGAATATCCTTACTCCACCTTGTGTTGGGCCAGGATTTTTTTTTTAGGCAGGAGTTTTTTTTTTAACCTTTTCAAGCTCTTCACTTGTTATGGGTGTGTTCAGATTTTCTACAGCAGTTTGTGTTAGTTTAGGTAGGTAGTGAGTTTCTGGAAATTTGTCCAATTCCTCTAGGTTTTCAAATTTGTTTGAGTACAGTTTTTCATAGTACTCTGATATGATCCTTCTTATTTTGGTTGGGTCTGTTGTAATGTCCCCCATTTCATTTCTTATATGGGTTATTTGCTTCATCTCCTCCTTTGTTTTGTCAATTTGAATGGTTTGTTGATTTTATTGATCCTTTCAAAGAACCAACTTTTGGTTTTGGTGATTTTTTTATGTTTTTCTATTCTCTATTTCATTTATTTCTGCTCTCGTCTTTAATTATTTGCTTTCTTCTGTTGGCTGTGGGCCTCTTTTGCTGTTCTCTATTTGTTCGAGTTGTAGGGCTGATGTTGTGATTTTGTCCCTTTTTTCTTTTTTGATGTGTGCATATACTGCTGTAAATTGACCTCTGAGCACTGCCTTAGCTGTGTCACATAGGTTTTGGTATTATGTGCTTTTATTCTCATTTGATTCTACAAATTTTTTGATTCCATCTTTGATTTCTTCTATTACAGTGGTTTATAAGGAAGGTGTTATCTGTTTCCATGTATTTGATTTTTTTCCCTTGCTTTTCCTGTTATTAATTTCTACTTTTATGGTGTTGTGCTCAGAGAAGATGCTTTGTATTATCTCAGTGTTTTGGATTTTGTTGAGGGTTGCTCTGTGGCCTACAATGTGGTCTATTCTGGATAATGTTCCATGTGCGTTGAAAAAGAATGTATACTTGGCTGCTGTTGTGTGGAGTGTTCTTTATATGTCTATGAGGTCAAGATCGTTGATTGTCACCCTTAGATCTATATTTGCTGAGTTTCTTTCTAGATGTTCTGTCTTTTACTGAGAGTGGTGTGTTGAAGTCTCTTACTATTATTGTGGAACTGTCAGTTTCTCTTCAGTGCTATTAGAATTTGTTTTATGTATTTTGGAGCCTTGTCATTGGGTGCATAGATATTATGATTATGTCCCCAAGCTGGATTGTCCCTTTAATCCTTCCTTGTCTTTTATGGTGGATTTTGCCTAAAAGTCTATTTTATCTGAGATTAGTATTGCCACTCCTGTTTTTGATTGCTGTTTGCTTGATATATATTTTTTTCATGCTTTGGTTTTTAGTATATTTATGCCTTTGTGTCTAAGATGTATCTCCTATAGACAGCATATTGATGGGTCATGTATTTATATCCATTCTGTCACTCTCTCTTTTTACAGGTGCATTTAAGCCATTACATTCAGTGTGATTATTGATAAGTGTGACTTTATTGTTGTTATTTTGTAGTGCTTTTGTTTTCTGTGGTGCTTACATTTTCCTTGTTTCCCTTACTCTCCTGTGCTGACTTCCTTTTATATGTGAAATTTCACTTCTTTTGGTATTGTATTTTGTTTACTGAAACTTTTTCTTCATTATTTTGATGAGTAGGTTTGTTAACTTTCTTTGTGATTACCTTGAAATTTACTCTTAAGTTTGCCCAGTCTTTTATTACTTGATATTGCCTTGACTTCCTCTCCATTTGAAAGTTCTATATCTATCCCACGTATTCCCCCTTTATTGTCCTGACATTGTTGTCATTTACAGATTGATGTCTCTAGTTCCCGGTTTTGAATCTAACTTTGTTTTGTCCTTGAAAGTTCATTACCTCAGTTGGTATTGGCTGATACTGACCTGTGTCCTAGATTCAGGTTGTTGGTTCTCTAACCAAAGGACTCCCTTTAATAATTCTTGTAACGTTTGGTTTGGTTTTTACAAATTCCCTTAATTTCTGTTTATCTGGAAATGTTCTTATTTTGCCATAATATTTGAGAAAGGGTTTTGCACAATACATTATTCTTGGCTGGCAATTTTTTTCTTTCAAGGTTTTACATATACTCTCCCATTGCCTCCGTGCCTGAAGGGCTTCTGCTGAGTTTCCCTTTTGTATGTGACTTTTCATTTTTCTTGAGGTGCTGTCAGGATTCTTTGTCTTTGGTTTTGGCAAGTGTGATTATGGCATGTCTTGGTGAGTTTCTTTTGGAGTGTATCATATATGGGCTTCCCTGAGCTTCTTGGATGGTCAGCTTTTCATCTTATCGTTCTTAGGTTTTCTTCATTCTTTTCTCTGATTTTTCCTCATCAAAGTGGCACCCATGGCTTTGTCTTCAATTTCGCTTATTCTGTCCTCTATTGTTTCAAATTTGCTCCTAAAACTTTCCATTGAGTTGTCCATTTCTGAAATTTTTTTATCTTTGGATTTTTAATTGCTGTTTTTGTATGATTTCTAATTGTTTAACATTTTGTTCTTGTATTATTATCCTGAATTATTCTATTGCTTTGTGTTTCACTTGATTTGGCTATGTTTTAGTTGGTTTTGTCTGCGTTTTCCTTGATCTTATTGCTAATCTCTTGGAAAGCCCTAAATATTAGACTGTTGAATTCCCTATCAGGTAGTTCCAGTGCGTTTTCTTCAGTTGGAAGGTCAACTGGTGCTTTTTTTCTGGTCACTTACTGGAGCCATCTTGTCCTGTTTTTTTTTTTTTTTTTTTTTTTTTAATGTTTTGATATGTCTGCTGTCTCTGGAACATTCAGTTATTACTTATTGATTATAGGTTTGTTTTGTCCTGCTTTTTATGTCTGGGCAGGTGGGCTGGGCATGCTTTGTTATCCGTAGGCACGATATTTCTCACCACCCTGTCCTGGTGTGCAAGGCTGGTTGCTCAGCTATGGTGCAGGCCAGGTTCAGCAGGAAAGGAAGGGGTGGAGATGGGTCGCTTGTCTGCAGTGTGAACCAGCCAGGGCCTGGAATGGGGCTGCTGGTCTGCAGGGGGTTTCCAAGCTGGTCGGGAAGGGCCTGGGGTTGGGCCAGGTCTCCTCAGAGCTGTGGCAGGCAGCAGAAGGGGTCCGGTGTGGGGAGAAAGGAGCCTCGAGTCTGGGCCAGGTCCTCTTGGGGCTGTGGTAGGGTCCGGAGCTAGCAGGAATGGCCCTAGGGTCTAGCCAGGTCCCCTGGGGGCTACAGCAGGTGGTGGGAGAGGTCCAGAGCTGAAAGGGGCCCACATCCGGCAGGAAGGGACCTGGGATTCAGGCCTACTCCACTGGGGGTCACAGTGGGTGGCAGCAATAGGAGGGGTCTGGAGCTTGTGGGAAGAGGCCAGGGCTCCTGGCCGGGTTCCCTGGGTGCCAGGGCAGGCAGTGGGAGGGGTCTGGAGGTGGTAGGAAAAGGCCTGCCTGTGCCCGGGCTGGGTCCCCTGAGTGTCACAGCAGGTGGCAGGAAGGGTCTGGAGCCAGCAGGTAAGGTCCTGGGGTCAGGGCTGGGTCCCCTCAGGGCATTGGGCAGCAGGTAGAGGGGTCTGGAGCTGGTGGGAAGGCGTGAAAGCAGGGTCAGAGGGGGCTAGATGGAGGAGGACGGTAGGGTGGGTTGGTACTCTGGTTCCTGGCAGTTGGGATTGTTTCAATGGGGCAGTTATAGCTGCCATTCACCAGAGGGTTGGGGGTTGTAGGACCGTGCTCCTGCAGTTACCAGGTGAAACAGTCTAGGCTTCTCCTTGAGCTGCAGCCAGCAAACGTGGTCTTAGTCCTGGGTGTGTCTGTGCCGTACCTCTATCTCCTATTGGGAATTCCGTGGAGGTGCCCTTCTTCATGTGGGGCTGCTGGCTTTATTCCAAGATGGCAATGCTGAGTCATGCCATTTGATCACAACCTCCCTCTGTATCTCTATTCCTTCCCCGTTTTCTATCAGTTTCTTCTATTCAGTAACTTGCAACCTAATACTTTATCCTTTCATTTAAGGTTCAGGGTTCTAAGACTGACATCTGTATCTGTTTTACTTGGTTTCTCAGGTCTCTGATGCAGCAGGATAGCTTAGTGAATCTGACTAGTCTGTCACCTTAGCTCTGCCCTCCAGTTGTACCAATTTTAAGCAGGAGTTCCTATTACTCTACATCTTTGCCAGCTTTGTATTTTCAGACCTTTTGTGACTAGGTACTTTTTAAAGTGTATCGTAGAGGACACCTTTGGATTTTCTTTTCAGCACCTTATTTCTGGGAATTATGTTCCCTAGCCTCCCAAATCACTAGCTGCTATGTTCAGGAAGTATGCTCCTCCACTTCCTCACTTGATGGACTCATATAGGCCCTTGATCCAAGCTAGGTCAATCAAATCCCTTTCTTGGAATATTGCATTGGGACCAAGAATTCAGCCTGGCTAGTTGTGCTCCTGAATGAAAGATAAACAAGCTCTGAGAATTACCAGAACAGTAATGAATCTGAACAAGATGAAAAAACTGCTAAAATTCTGTCTAGAACTTTTTTCTCCACTGGACACCTCACTTCCTTCCTTTTTTGTTCCTTACTGAAAATGTCTTTTGTTGGTCTTTCTCCACACTTGCTTCTACAGCATAATGCTTAATTGTTAAATGAGGCATCAGCCTCTTCACTTTCGAATTTTGATTCCTGGTTTTAAGTGTTCATATTCACTGAGTGAACTTTGACACAAAATGTTACACAAACTATACCATTTCCCTAAAAAATATGTGAAGTAGTCACAGCAAAGGTGACTTGAAGATCCTAAAACAAAGAATCTACAAAAGATGTAGGCAAGAAAGTAATCACAAGAATCCCAGAATGTTTTGATTCTGAACAAAAGAGGCAACCTCCTTCCCAGGGTGCCTGTCAGGATGCTGGCTGTAAAATGTTGCTTCAAGCAACTGAACACATTAACTTCTTATATTTACCAATATTTCTCAAATAAAAATCATAACTTTGACATGGAACTATTTACTCTGATAGTACAGACCCAGACCAATTTTCTCCTGAGGCTACTCCATCATTCTTGTCATAAGAGACAAAAGCAGTCGGATGAGAATAAACAAAAATCAGTATTTTTGGCAAATTTCTCTAAAAGGTCAAGGTGTCAAAGTAGTAATTTGAGTAGACATTTCTGAAGCTCATTTGCCACTGAGTATTTGCATGCCCACTATGTACCAGGTACTCCAGGAGCTGGAGATAAATACATCAGTGAACAAGAGACAAAAAAACCTCTGCCCATACGAGCTTAGGTTCTATTCACATACAATTAAATTGATCTAGGTTTAAAGGCTTTTAGAACCAAATGTAACAAAGTTTTAAATTAGCATACTAATGGGTCTAAGGAATAACTGATGCTCCTTTAAAAATGGCACAGATCAGGGTTGCATTATGCTGAAAGCGACCATATCCAAAGAGTTTAGGGAACTCACTTGATATAAGATTAGGGTCTCCCAGTCAGGCATTACAGTATAATAAAAGAAAGATTTAACCTAGGTCTTTGGTATGATTGATCAATTAATTTCAGTGGAGTTGCCATGCCCCAGCTAGAGATGGGCTACAATCCCTAAGGTTCCCATTTAACAATTTCTACACAAATTAAGTGACTTTGGTTACATTTTTCACAATGTGTCAATGTTCTCATTAACTCTTTTCTGGTTGTTCCATTTGCAGTAATCTATTTTCCCTGCCCCTGTACCTTCTCATCTTTGCCTTAGGGTAATTGTTGATCGTTTGGTCTCATACAGATGTTTTTTTAAAGGAGTACAGTCAGGGACGGATTACCCAATAAACAGGTAAAAGTACGCATGGGCTTACTTACTAATCCATAGTGCACAATTTCAACTTTTTTTTTACCACAAACCCTTGTGAAATTGTTCACTAAAGATTATTAAGTAAACAAACCCATGCGTACTGCTTGCTTACTGTAACCTGGTGCACACTTTGCTTACTGAGCAAAGTACTCACGGTTTACATCCTTTATGTGCCACTGTTACTTAGCTACAAGTTAGTGTCTTTTAATAAACTGATGTAATAATCTGTGAGAGTTCTAAGTATTTAGTTGTGTATTACTTACTGATCTATTGAATTTTTCAGATTAGGCAGCTGCAAAAATCCACACACATCTTACTTGGTGACACCAGGTCAGGCTTGACTGAAAGCTTCCAGGCATAGATCCAAGGTTCCCACATTTCTGCATGCAATACTTGAAAGGAATGCTGAACCTGTAAGCCTCCAGCAGTTTTGTGTTCTCGCTCTCTCATACACACAAACTCATTGTGATCTCCAACCCTACAGATATCCAAAACAATCTGAGATACAAGTAAGATTTTATAACCACATTAACTGGCTAAGATCTCAAAGATCCTGAAAAGGAAAGAAGCAAAAGTTTACAGCCACTTCTGTTAAAAAAAAAAAAAAAAAAAAAAACCAAAAAGGATCCCTGGTGGAGTAGTGGATAAAGAGCTCAGCTGCTAACCAAAAGGTAGGCAGTTTGAATCCACCAGCCACTCCTTGCAAACCCTCTGGGGCAGTTCTATTCCCTCCCATAGGGTTGCTATGTGTCGGAGTCGACTGGATGGCAAGTGGGTTTGTTGTTGTTTTTTTTTTGTAAAAATAAGGTTTAATAAAACACTGGCAATCTGAATGAGAAAGAGAGTTACAAAAAGAAATTAAAGAAGCTTATGGTATGTCAAGCAATGTAAGGGGTGGTGGCCTAAGGAAACAAGCTTTCTTTTTTTAAATTAGGGGATTTGTTTAGAAATTCTGGCCCTCAAACATACAGGTAAAATTCTATTTTAACAGATCAGAATGTTACACTATGTCTAAGTTTCCCTTTTACTGAAGAAACATTAGAAAGCAAATTAATGTAAATAAAACTCTAGGTATATACTTACATAGAACCACTTTATTTCCTGTTCAATTACTGTTTATTTTGCAAAATTTATGCTGTCACTTAAAAATTCCCCTAATCACTTTTTAGCTGTTTTAAGAAATTATAAAACATGGAAATCTACTAAGACAAAGGAACAACGTATTTCTAAGTAGATGCCACTAGTATAGTCAGGCAATTAAGTGTCTCCTCAGGCAGAGCTGCGATTCAGGCATGGACTCCCAAGGAAGAGGCAACAGGAGCAGGGCAGGGTAGCAACAGCAAAGTCAGCCTGATCAAAACTAACCACCTTGTGAGCTGTAAAATTCTTCTTAGTGGTACTTTTTATTTTTAAAAAATAACATCAGGAGTGTTCCAGTACTCTTTTCAATCAAGGGGCATCACAGTGTGGATGCTAGGCAGTTGGCGAGGCTCAAGGTACCTGATTACTCAACACTTTGTTTGCATCAACAGTGTTGCTGATCATGGGATTAAAATATGTCTCTGTGCAAAACTGAAACAATAAATTTTAAAGCTTCAAATGCAAAGAGCTGTCCATTTGAACCTTTCCATTCAAAAACAGAAATCTATAGTGCATGTGATCCATCACATTTCCACAGAAATCTAAATGTGTTTAATAATAATTTTGAAATATCATGACATTTGGATTAAAGATAAATCTGTACACAGAAAACCATTAAAATGAAAACATTAGCAAGAGGAAGAAGAACATAAATTAGTGACATTGGAATCACAGGATACTGTTCTCCTAAGAAATGAAGTTTTATTTATTTCAAATAGCAATGCTGTCAAGTAAATAATATTTGTAACAAACACTCTATTTGTGTGTGACTAGTAGCTGCTAAAATGGTTTTTAAGAATGGTTTTTAAGCATGATAAATGCCCACCTTTTAAATTTAGTGACCAATATTAATTTGCTTAAGTCATGACTATCTTTCATAAATACTCGGTCTTGACCTGGATGAATTATTACAAAAACTCAGGAGGATCTGAATTAATGAGGTATGATAATACTGAGATTAATAAAGGCTGCCCAAGGGCTTGTTTTCTGGACCCACTTCAATATGACTACCAAGAGTTCCACACGTAAAATTTGATTAGAAATTGCTCACCTTACATTCCAATTAGGAAGATATTTGATCACAATAAAGGCCTGTGTGACTTAAACCTAATACATTATGGCATTCATGAGCACTTTTAGAAAAGAATCAATTCAATGTACTTTAGGGACATAATATCTATTTGAATAAAATGTGTTTTGCAAATTGTTTCATTGTAATAAAGAAAAAGATAAAATAACCAGTCAGGCTTCATATCAATTAGACAATTTTTACTAAATGAGAAAACTACATTTAAAATGTGCTTTAAAACAAAATGGAATTAGAAAAAAAGATGTACTCATTTTAAAGAACTTTGCACTGTGCTGAAAATCAAATATTTCTTGCAGTAAATACAATGCGCCAATTCATAAAATGTAAATTAACAGAATTCACAATTTAACATTTTCAAAGACAATATTAAGGTCAAGAATTTCACATCTATGGCAGCACATATAGAAGGGCATTATAAATCTGAAGTCCATCCCTATGACACAAATTTGACGGCGCTCAATAAAAGCTTACAGAATCACATCCAAAGAATCACAAATCTGTGTCCTGTAAGTTTTTGTTCTATTATAGACTATCTTTATGTTGACTTTTCTACTTGCCATTTGTTAATATTAACCCTTTAAAAAAAAACAGAGAACAGGAAAAGAAATGCTGCAATAAAGTCTTGATCATGTACAGAAATTATTGCTACCATACTTCACTACAAAGCATGTCTATACAACATTATATGAACTTTGATCATGAAAAATCAGAATAATAAAAATCTTTAGTGACAGAAGCCTTACAATCGTATACAACATTCAAGTGGCAATATTAGACAGTTAAGCACCCAATAACCAAAGTTGACAAAATGTCCCACTGACCAGCATTCACTTAAATATTAACATCCTTCTTATAGAAGGGGGGAAGAAAGAGATAGTGTCAGCTTCCCAAGGCTTGTCAAGAAAGGATTCTCATGTTCTGTGGATCTAAAAACAACAACAACAACAAAAACCCCAAAAATAAAAACAACGCAGGTGAGGGTGTTGCCAGAAAGCGAAGCATGCCAAAAGGTGTTTCGTGCGAATTGAAACCTAAAGCCAAGGTACCACATAATCACATTTCCAACTAGCTGGGCAATGCTACAAGAGCCTTATCTTCATGGTAAATGAAACGCTACTGCACAATAGAGCATCAATAAGTTAAAAATTAGAGTGCACAAATCCAAATCAGTGGCAATTTCTGTATAAAGCAAAGCATTCACTATCAGCTACAAAGTTCGCCCAGTCAAACTGATTAAATCACCGGATTGGACAGTTTGCGTATTTTTTAAACCATCAATCTCTAAAATTCATTTTTCTTGTATCGAGGCATCAATTTTCTTAAGAAGATCAAACAGGTACATAAGTAGATAAAAGCAAGGGGAAATAAGTCAGTGACCATCTTTAAAGCTCTTCCCACATTTCACTTTTAAAAATGTTTAGAGAAAGAAAATTAAAAATATTTACCATTATTCTAGCAAAACAAACAAAACAGAACAAGCCCAAAATAATTAAACAACCAAGCAACACTAAAACCACATTACACAGATGGATCATCATGCTTTCATCTGGTTTAACTATCACATCTAGTTTAGCTGGGATGCTTTTCAACTTTAGAAACTGTGATACGAGACAATGTAATTTTAATGGATAATTCTGAATTTGGATTTAACTTTGTTGAATGTTATAACAGAGTATACTTATTACAATAGAGTGTAGCACATCTTTCTATTAGAAAAAAATTTAAGATCCTTTACCCGTCTCCTTAAGTTAAAGGTGTGACATCATAAAGGGTGTCAAATGGCTGGATGGTTTTACAGTGCACACTTATATATTATGAAGTATGTCCTTAACAAATCTGACGGTTTCTTTACAGAGTCCCTTTCTTCACCTTTTCTTCGGTGGATTAGCTGTTCGAGGTGGAGTGACAGGACGTCCAGAATTCAGTCCACCATACTGGTACTTGGCTTTCTTTTCAGATGGTTTCAATATCTTAAAGTAAATAATTTATTAACAGTGTTATTCTCTCCAGTGCAAGTAAGTTACACAATTGGCTTTCAGAATCTTAAGAAAACAGTGTTAGGACATGGGTTCTTCAATAAATGGCCCAAGTTGTAAAAGTACAATAAAAATGTAAGACAAACTGGCCAAGTTCCATAAATATTTCTCACATTATATGTCTAAATAATATTGGATTATATACCAAAGTCAAATGTAATGCTACTGCACAATATTATTCTACGTGTCATTCCATTCATATTTCAGTCACAAACGCTCCAGTACACCAACCCTATCAACTACCTAATTCATAAGGATTTACATAAAATTTTTTTCAAATTAGTGTATCTCCACAGTGAGGGAGAAAACACTGGTTTAAGAATCAAAAGACATTGGTTCGAATCATAATTCTGGCACTATTTAGCAAGGTAATCGTCAGCAAGTTACAAACTTCAGATCTTAAATTTTTTACGTGTAAATAGGTCTTAAAAAAAAGTTTTATTAATATATAATTTACTTACCATAAAGTTCACTCATTTAAATTGTACACATAACTGGTTTTCAATGTGTTTACAGAGTTGTATAAGGGGCCCCGGTGGCACAATGCTTAAGCACTCAGCTGCTAACCAAAAGGGTGGTGGTTAGAACCCACCCAGTGGCTCTATGAGAAAAAGACCTGGCAATCTGCTTTCATAAAGATTACAGCCAAGAAAACACTATGGGGCAGTTCTTTCTACTGTCACGTGGGGTTGCTATTAGTCAGAATCGACTTGATGGCACACAACATAAGTCATACGATGACTACAATAAGCTAATCTTAGAATATTTCGTCACCCCAAAAAGAAACTTCATACCCATTAGCAGACACTCCTCATTCCTGCCCTTGCCCTCCCTGCAATCCCCAACCTTTTTTTTCCTACTGATTTGCCTAATCTACCCATTCATATCAACAGAACCACATATGGTCTTATAGTGAGTGATTGGTTTCTTTCATTTAGCATAATGTTTCTGAGGTTTATCAATGTTGTAGCATGTTATCAGTGTACTTCATTTGATTATGTTAATTATAGAGATATGCCATATTTTGTTTAATCATTCATCAGTTTATGGCCATTTAGGTTGTTTCCACTTTTTGGCTATGAAAAATAATGCTGCTAAGAATACTTGTATTTAGGTTTTTGTGTGGACGCAAAGTTTTCATTTCCCTTGGGTAGGTAACTAGAATTGCTGGATCATATGGTAATTTTATACTTAACATTTCAGGAACTACCAAACTGTTTTCCAAAGTTGCTGCACTATTTTACATTCCTACCAGCAATGTACGAGGGTCTCAATCTCTTCTAATCCTCACTAACACTTGTTATGGTCTGAGTTTTTTTATTACAGTAATTCTGGTGCGTGTACAGAGCTTTAACCTACATTTTAGATAAAAATTTTCATGATTTTACAAGAAAAATGTGTCCCAAATACAAAAGATCTATGACATATTTATTAGAACTATTCAGAGTCATCACAGTGCCTCAGTGAAAAGAATATATTAATCCAGCTCCATCTGGCAACTGTCAAAGGATAGGGCCTGGTGACCATCCTTAAATTGGCAATGAGAAGTCAACCACTTAACCATTCAATTGTACTAGTTGATGGAAATGGTATAACACAAAGTGAGAGGGGGATCACACAGCATCTCTACTTTTAAAAACAGAAATACAGTTGTATGCTTGTCAAGGACATAAAATAACCTTTGTAGAAACAAAGTATTTAAGTTTTTTTGGTCAATAAATAAAACTGATTTGTAAGCAGCACACTAAAGCTAGAGCTGGCCTCTTTTGAAAATGTAATTTTTTCTATGTTTATAAATTGGTACTTTAAGATTATATGTAAAGTTTTTTCTTATTCTACTTTATTTTCATCTGAGTTTGTTATTCTCCCTCTCCAATGTCTTTCCCACCCATTCACCCTGCAAACAAAAACAAAATACTAAGTTGTCAATTGTATTCACATTTTTAACATGTAAGCCACTATCCAACAGGTCATACCGGAATTTAACAATTTAAAACATCTGAATCAAAGATGAACTGATAATACTTAGATTTCCTAAAACTCTCATATTTGATATATTTCATAAAGACTGGAACTTCTGTGACTGAAAACAGAAATCTCTAATGCATCTGTAAGTGAGAATCACTTCTGAATAAAATCTACTTTCTATCCTCATTCAAAGAAAGATCATAAATCTAAAAGGAAAATTCTTCTGACAGTAGTTTTAATGAGACTGACAGTCGTTATAAATGTATATTTATATCATACCTGAAATGAACACATCAAAGTTTCATCCACACTCATCATTCCACCGGCATTATCAAACTCGCCACAGTAATTTGGGGCAGAAAACAGGGTTACCAATTGTCGTTTAGCAAAAAACTCATATCCATCTTCAACCACCTGTCACAAGAAATGTCAAAAGAAAAACACACTGAAACTTATTTATGGTAATTCTCAACCATCCGTATTAATGGAGATTAATGTGGCAAAGATCTTAAAAAAAAAAAAAAAAAGTTTTGGCAATTGTGTTTTTTTTTTAAAACTTTGCTTAGAATATTAAAATTGGTGTACCTTTTCTATAACTTTCTTTTCTACTTATTTCTATAAATTCAAGGAATTTAGCTTAAGTGAAATAATAATAAACTCATTATTACTGACAGGTTTAGAAATTATACCACTTTCAAGGCTCCCCGTGAAACAAAAACAAATATGCTAACAGGCATAGTGTCTGCAGGGAGCTAGGACACAATGTACTTCTTTACGATGCATCAATACTTCAGTCAATGCACAGTAACCAGACATTGAAAAACAAGACTTTTCCCAAAAGCTTTTTTCTTGTTCCATCTTCTAATTTTCTATATTAATAGTTAACACACTGAAAACATTACTAAATTTAGCTTAATTTACAGATGTTGCTCCTTAAAATTAGCTAATGATAGATTAAAGTTTTATATGTATAATTATTTTCCTTAATTACTTAATGTAATTTGTAGATTAGTTTTTGAAGTCTATTTTAGGTATCCTTTATAAGCAAACAGTTCCTGGGTGGTGAAAACAGTTAAAACATTTGACTACTAACCGAAAGGCTGGAGGTTCAAGTCCACCCATAGGCACCTCGGAAGAATGGCCTGGCGATCTACTTCACAAAAATCAGTCATCAAAACTCCTATGGAGCACAGTTCTACTCTGACACACATGGAGTCACCATGAGTCGGAATAAACTCCACAAGTGGTTCTGGTTGATAAGCAAAATTATCCTATGACACTTGTTAACACAAGAAAGCACCTCCAAAATAATTTACATTGTTGTATAACATCCATCCTCAGTAGCAGATATATGCTTCTGTTACAGTTAAACACATGGTACAGTTTAGATATTAACCTTTTCTGTTGGACTATGACCTATCTCTCCCCAGGTTCAGCACAGTGTGTGGCACCTGGTACATGTTTCTTAGTTTGTTCATTCTTTCACACATTTATTATATGAACTTTTTTTTAAATGGAAGTATTCATAGTTTGTGTTGTTTCCCACTACAAGCCTCTCAATATTAGAGATCACGTTTTGAAAATGAGCAGAATAGATTTTGGAGGTTTCTGGAAAAAAATTGTGCATGCTAATTTTTTTTTTTTTAATTTTTATTAGCCTCAACTTTTGAAAAGTCAAGTGAATAGAGATCTGTAGTTAAAAAAACCAACATCGGTGGGTATTTTAGCTAGGAAATTTAGCAACCCTGACCTGTTATGTAATAACAGGCTTATTTTAATTACTGAAGTCATAAAAACAAAGATCTACTGATTAAAAAGTCAAAGCAAAGGATCTGGAGACACGACTTCATTTCAACTAAATAACTAGGAAATTCTGCTAGGGAAGAGACATGTGATATGCAGCCTGTGCAGATAATGAGTCATTTTTATTACACAGGATCACACAAACAGGTAGAAGTAGTCCAGTGTCACAGGTAGTAAAGTCTCAGAGTAAAGGGAAATATTATGTAACAGCATATACTTAATGAATTTTGCTTTAACAGACAAATAACAAGGAATTTTAAAAAGTATTATAATTACAAATTTCAAATATTTTTAGTAGTCTCAAATTAAGTTACATGTCCCAAAAAGATTTTAAAGAATGCCTTTCATTCAATGCGTCTCATAAAAGTATGTTACTGCAAGCATGAGGACTTGATATATTGAAGATATTGAAGAACTGTTAAAATAAATTTTGGTTTATCCATTCATTTATTCAACAGTGAGTGAGTGCATACTGTAATACGTCAGTAACTGTCACTGGGTATTCAAATCAGCATCAATCCTCTCCTTAAAGACCACACAACCTCCTGGTGGAGGACATTTAAATAACTACCTAAACTGTACATACATGTTTTTAAAAAAAAAATTTCAACTATCGACAAAAGTTAAAGAGTTCAAAAAACTACCATTTACTACCATTCAAAAAACTCACCACCCTGATTCAGTAACTACCAGGATTTTGCTATATTTGTTTCATTTATCCTTCCAACTCCCCTCCCCCTTATTTTACTTTGCTGACATATTTTAAAGCAAATTCCAAACATGCTATTTTACCTCTACATACTTGAGTATGTATTTCTGAAAAAAATGTAGATATTCTTCTCACAAAACAATAATGCTATTATCACGGCTAGAACAATGATTCCTTGATATCTAATCCCCAGTTATAAACGAATTTCCTCAATTGTTGTAAAAATGTCTTTTTCGTTCTCATTAAAATCTAAACAAAGTCCACATAATTTTGTTATCTACACTATATACTTAAAGATCATATCAAAACGGACCAAATATTGTCTAGAAAGTTTCAGGAATGCACTGAAAAAATTTGTTAGGATTACAATGTATTGCAAAAACATGTTCTTTTGAAACGTTTCTTACAGTGTGAAAAAAGATGAACAAATCACTAGACTGTTAACTGTGAGATCTAGGTCCTGGCTCTGCCTTTCCTACTGCTTACCTTCTGGAAGTCATTTAACTTTCTTGGATCTGAGTTTCCTCAAAAATAAAATGAGAAGACTTGGTATGAAGAATTTAACAGATACTAAAATATCCAAGAGTTTTGTATTTCATACCTGATGAGCTCGACAAATCAAGTCCAAATCATGACGATTCAGAAATTTACTGACAACATCAGCTCCGAAAGTGAAGGAAACACCACGATCATTTTCTCCCCAGCCTTGCACATCCTTATCTGGGTCAGACCACAGCAAATCACAGAGCAAACCTTTGAAGAATAAAAATATAGCAATAAAAAACAAAACAAAACAAACCCAAATTTATAAAATAAAGTATATCTACATCACATCTCAATTATTTTCCTGCCCTCTTCCTCTTCCATTTATTTAACAACAACAATCACTTGCTCTCTAGTATCCCAAGCCTACTGAACTTCCCCACTCTTTGTTAAAGCAACCATACAAATGTAATTATGCCTGGCCTCTTAAGGAAGTACTTTCCATATATAGAAACTCTTTGTATGGCACAAGTTGAGCACAACAAAGCACATGAAAAACGCTGGTCCTCGTGTGTGTATAGTTTCTCCATATGGGTAAACAACCCATCAAGCAGCATTTCCTGAACTGGCTATCCTTTCCGTATAGCAATAGATAATGTTTCTGGGCTGTGTAATCCATTCCATTAGCCTATTTTATCTATCCCTGAGCCAATAACACAGTCTTCTACACTAGATTTTTTAAATAAGTCTTTATATATGGCCGGGCTAGTATCACCACTTCATTTTTTTCCTGCAGGACTATATTGGTTATTTTTGATCCTTTCCTTTTTCACATAAACTTCCAAATCAGCTTGTCTGTTTCTGTGGAAAACCCAGTTGAGATTTCACTGGAATCTGATCTACAGATTAATCTGAGGACAAAAAACATTTTCTACTGAGACCTGGAGGATTTTAAAAAACCACGAGGAATGACAGAATCAAATGAGATCCTTGGCTTTGGCAGTGCTTTGGGAAAATATTAAATCAAGGCTGAAAGTATTTATGAATTTCATCATACTAACTGCTATGGAAATTTTAGGAGGAACTTAGACCACCTTGGGAATATAAAGTGAGAAGACCAGTAAATGAACTCTGGGAAATCCAAACATTTAATGGGCAGGCAAGGGAGGAAGATGAACAAAAAATATTGAGAAGAAATGGTCAAAACAAAGGGAAGAAATAATAGAGGAGAAAGACTTTTCTAAAAGTAGGAAATTAATAGTTTCATGTGTCATAAACGAGTGGTGTAGGATGAGGACCAAAAACCTGCCGCTTATAAATAGATCATCAGCTTAATACAAGCAGCTTCTTGATGACTGAGGGGAAGACAGTGGGTAAAAGTCAAATTGTAGTGGGATTAAGAGGGAGTGGAAGTTGAGATAGCAGTATTAAGTACTTTTCTAAGAACCATGGTGCCAAGGGAAGGAAGGACAGTAAGAAATCAGTACCATATATTCTTTACAGAATGACACAACTTTAATATTTTTTTTGGTAACTAATAAACTTTATAATGTAGTTTAGCAGGAAAGGAGATCTTTGAGTCATAGTATAGCTTGTCTTTGTTTAAAACTCTTTGTAGAACTGGTAGCAAGATTAATTTCTATTACTGATATTTCTTAAAAACTTCTGCTGATTCTTTAAAACACACACACTATAATGCTCATAGTTTGTTTCCAGATTCCAGTGACAGAAAGCCACTGTGTGAAGAATATATAATTTCAGTGTGAAAATAAAACTGAGTACAATCAGAATGTAGTTGCTTTAGGAATCATCTGGGAAATATGACAGTCTAGAGGCATAGAAGGTCAAATACTGAGAGCAACAACAATCTAGAATTCTTCAATCTTAACGCATTCAAGGTAAGAACCTCAGAGTAATTTTAATTCCTAATGAACAGCCATTCAAAAATTAAGTTTTTGAAATATAGACACCACCAAAGCTCAAAATAATCATTTTAGCATCTCAGTAACTTCTCATTAAAACATGCTAAAATGAGAATAAAGTATCACATATAAAACTGAAGATTTATATATAAACTATAAACCTTAAAGATGTAATGACTTGAAATATGTATTTATATTGTACCTTACCTAAAAAATAAAATTTTAATAAAATATTAAACAATTTCCATTAAGTTAAGTCAAATATATTCTATAATTACAATCAAAATCTGTGGTAAAACTGCATGTTTTTCCCTTTTATAATCAATATAATAAGTTGTATTACACAAGTTGTGAGATACGCAGCATTTGAGAAGGCTTGCTGACATCAGAGGATCTGCACAACAGTTTATAATGGTTGATGTTTACTCATGAGTAGCACTTAAGAGTAATATCAACAGGTTTTCAGTACACTGTGCAAAACAATCCAATGACATCTGAAAACAAACCTCAAAAATGCATGTTCTTTACAGTCTAACTTAGAGGTTTAGCCAGGTTTTGCTCAGGTACTGGTCCATGAATAATTTTGATATTTTCTATGTTGTTGCAGACAGCCCTGGTGGCGCAGTGGTTAAGCACAGCTGCTCACCATTTCTGATCTGAACCCACTAGCGGCTCCATGAGAGAAAGATGTGACAGTCTGCTTCCGAAAAGATTACAGTCTTGGAAACCCTATGGGGGCAGTTCTACCTTGTCCTATAGGGTCATTATGAGTCGGAATCAACTCCATGGCACACAACAACATTGTTAGTTGCCATCGAGTGGATTCCAACTGATAGTGACCCCCCGTGTGCAGAGCAGAAATGCTTCACAGGGTTTTCATGTGACTTTGAAGCAGATCACCAGGCCTGTCTTCCGAGGTGCCTCTGGGTACGTTCAAACTGCCAACCTTTTGGCTAGTAGTTAAGTGTTTAAGTTTGTGTCACACAGGAACTGCTGACACTTTCTATAGAATCTTTAATTTTTTAAGACTGAGAAATAAACTCAGTGATTATCCAACTCAACCTCCATTTGATGAATGACTGATTTTCTTTTACATAATCACCAATAAACAATCCTGCTATTAGTAAGTTAAACAGTCTCTGGCTCTTTTCATATATAACATGTTATTAACATATAAAAAGATTTCTAGACTCTATATCACCGCAGGCAATTCCCATTTTAGACATATTCAAATTTATTGAGGACTGACGAATACAACACGCAAAGGGTGGGTCTGATCATACAGATAATATAGGGACCATTAGTCCAATAAGGTAGTTTTTTTAATAAAAATATTCACCAGAAATTGAGGGAAAGGTCAATTTTACCAATGTTAACACTTTTAAGAGTATGAAAGGTATTAATGTTTCAAACAGGTTGAACTAAGGAAGCAGAACAACTTAACTGCACTCAATTCAGTGTATCTTCATGGCTTTTTGTTATATGAACACCATGATTAGGTACCTTAGTACATTAAAAACAAACAAACAAAAAAAATCCCAAAAAACCAACCCACTGTTGTTGAGTCAATTCCAACTCATAGTGACCCTATAGGACAAAGCAGAGCTGCCCCCATAAGGTTTCCAAGGCTGCAATCTTTAGAGCATACCACCACATCTTTCTTCCGTGTAGCCATTGGTAGGTTTGAACCACTGACCTTTTGGTTACAGCTGAGTGCTTAGTCACTGCAACACCAGGGATTCTTTTAGTACATATACCGGTACTCAAATATGAGCAATTACAAACATTTTAAAGACAACAGAATGGGTAAGTGGCAACAGTGCCTATCATTTGTTTATAAATTACACTAGACCCATTTATTAAACAGTAGCATTTTATCCCAACTGGAATTTGCTTTTGAGTTGTTTTTTATCTAAGAATTATTCTCAATGTCCAAATATTCACTTGTAGACCCTTAAAAACTCTAATAAAATACTCCTAATACACAAAGTAACAGAAAACTACTAAAAACCCCAAAACCTACGGCCGTTGAGTTGATTCCAATCCATGGCGACCCTGTAAGACAGAGTAGAACTGCCCCATTGGGTTTCCAAGGCTGTAAATCTTTATGGAAGCAGTCGCCACATCTTTCTCCCACGCAAGCAGATGGTGGTTCGAACAGCTGACCTTTCAGTTAAGAGACGAGCATTTAACCACTGCACCTACCATTTAACCACTGTGCGGCCAGGGCTCTTCTCAGAAAACTACTAGATAATTTAAAAGATAAATATATCATCAACTAAGGAAGAAAGAATTATTTTAGCTAAAAAAACTTTTGATTAATTTAACCAATGCAGACTTAAATGAAGGAATTTAGAAATAGGGAGGTAAGAGGAATCAACAGCCCGGATCTTTTGTGATAAAACAACTCTGATACAACCATATTATGGTACTGAATATAAAATTTAAAAGTTCTGCACTTTGAGGAATGATTAGTTCAAAGTGAAATGTAATCTCTTGTTTATTGACTATAAAAAAAAGAGCTCTATTATTTATTACATAAACCAATCTTATTTTCACTAGATATAATTAGATTCAAAAGGTCAAATATGCCAGCATTTCACGAAAAACAATCCGACTTCTCTATACACTTACCTGTATCAGGGACATCAGTGGGTCTCATGATTCTCCGAATCTGTTCCATAGACTGCAGGTCTGGTGACAGTCCTATAAATAAGAAGAAAAAACATAGTGCTAACATCTAAAAAAAACTTTACAATTGGCCAATAAAAAAACATTTACTCAAAGTTGAATTAATTACTTGAAATTAAAATTACTTAAAACTTGTTGCTGTTGAGTCAATTCCAACTCAACGACCCTATAGGACAGAGTAGAAAGTGCCCCTTTTAATGTTATCTTAAAAGTCAGCACACTGAGTTATTATGAATCCCAGTTTGATATAACAGAGTATTATGATTAGGTTGTCTTCTCTACTTTTTCCTACCAGGAAAATGAAACGCCTATTTCAAAAGATCTCCCAAGTAAATAAATCCCACCATTCCTCTTTTCTCCCAACCATTCCCTGCCCTTCCTAAGAACATAATTCCAATCCTTCCTGTCACTTTTGCCACTCCTTCCTCACCACTTACTTTACAACTTTTTTATTTCCAAGTTACTCTGTCTCTAAGACCTCCTTCCCACATCCCACTCCAACATACTCATCATCTTCTTCATAAAGGATAAACTATCGATCAGGAGAAACAAGAAAAAGCACACAAAAATACTCTGCAATCTTTAAAGTGGTACATAAATACATGATAATGTTTAAATAATATTGTGTATTAATATATTTCTCTCTGGTAGGCAAACCAAGTATCAGCAGGAATGAGGCTCAACAGTCAATTCCATACTGCTACACTGCTATTCTTGGCTATACAAATGTGTAAGAGCTACAATTCCTTAAATATTTAGTGTCTACTGGAAAACATGCTTCCACTAATACAGTGAATTATGTTCTGTCAGAGAATAAACCACTTATTACCTAATGCCTAGACAAGTCCATCTATCTTAAGTGTTTTTCATCTTCAGTTCTTCTCGCATGGTAAAAAACAAAAAACTAATTTTCTTACACTACTTTCATAAATTATTTCCCTAAAAACCCAATGTGGTTATTAAACCATTCAACAAACTCCTCTGCACAGTATTCGTATTTCTCTATAATCTGATCCCATTAATCCTCAAGACGTATCTGACATTCTAGTCAGGTTAAGTCCCACACAGTCCCTGAACTAGACAACACAGAAAGACTGTCTCAAGTCCTTTTCATCTTTTCAAAGTCTGTTTATCCTCTAAAGTCCATGCTCTCCGCTAAAATGCTCTACCTTTCCCGACTGTCCCTGTAAGTACTTTAGCATAATTAAATCCCCTTTAATACTCAACATTCATTTCAAAAACATAAATTTTATCAATAGGTTTTTAAATTCTTCAAGACGACCAGGTCACACACTATCCATATATTTTCACAGCATCTAGTTAAGTGCTAGACACATGTCAATTTTTCAAATGAACTTTTCACATATTCGAACTATTTCACAGGTCTTATGGAATAGCACCATTCTATCAAAAAAATTATTTTTAGCCCATCAACAGATGAATAAACAAAATGTGGTACATACATACAATGGAATACTACTTAGCCAACAGAAGAACTAAAGTCTTGATACATGCTACAGTATGGATGGAGCCTGAAGACATTATGCTGAGTGAAATAAGCCAATCACGAATGGTCAAATATTGTTATGACCTCACTTATATAAAAAGACAAAAAAAGGCAAATGTATAGAGACCAGAGTTTAATGGTGTTACCAGGGGTGGGAGGGACAGGGTAAGGGGGTTCAATGGTGATGGAAAAATTACACTGATTAAGCGTAGGGTTGCACAGCCAATTATTGTAACTGCTGTCAACAAGCTGTACACGTGTTAAGAAGCTGAACTGGCAAAAGTTGTGTGACGTATTTACAACAACGATAAAAAAAAAGGTAGCTACTGAAGCTGTTTATGTATTAATACAACCAAAAACTTTGTGAGATTTGGTTCCTTGGTCTGCAAGTATAGGGTCATAGTTTCATGGAACATCCCAGTTAACTGGCCTAATAACGTGTTTAGTGCTTCTGTTCTACCTCCTAGTTCGCTGCATAGTGCCTAGGGTCTTAAAAGCTTGCAAGTGGACACCCAAGGCACAATAATTGGTCTTTACTCACGTGGAGCAACAGAGAAAGAAGGAAGGTCAAGAACAGGACAAGGATATGGAGCGTGTGGTTACTTGCCCCCATGAAAAACTGTCTGCTTTGCCATGAGACCAGAAGAACTGGATGGTGCCCGGCTACCATTACTAAACATTTTTTTTTTTTTTTAACTGTACTTTAGATGAAGGTTTTTAGAGCAAATTAGTTTCTCTACTAAACAATTAATACACATATTGTTTTCTGCTGGACTCAGTCTGGTGGCTAGTAGAATCCTCATCAAAAGGGGAAAAATGCAGAGCAGAATCTCAAATTCTCATGGACTACAGACTTTCTGGAGCCATGGAGGGTAGATGAGCCCTTGAAACTACTGCCCTGAGATAATCTTTAACTCTTAAACCAAAAATATCTCCTGAAGTCATTGTAAACCTGAACCATAGTTTAGCTTAGTTAAATAGTAAAAAAATGTCGCCTTGAGCATTACGTTCTTTTAAGAATTGTCTATATGGGATGAGATTGACAACAGCAACTCAAAAGATCAGATAGGAACCTAGATGGCAGTGAGCTTAAGTTAATGAGGGAGAAACAACTGAGAAAAGGTTAGAATGGTTGCACAACTTGAAGAACGTAATCAATGTCACTAAATTGTACCTTAGAAACTGTTGAATTGGTTTATGTTTTGCTATATATATTTTCAACAAAAACAAAATAAAATTTAGAGAAAAAAATTATTTTTAGGACCAAAGCAGAAATACAAAGCTTAGAATTCAGTATGTGTGAATATTAAGCTCAATTATATTTGAATTCCGATGAAAGTTATTTAACATAGGAAAATAATGATCCTCTCATCTATACTAATGGTGGGGGTATCTTTCTGTCAAGACTTGAGACAAAGAAGAAAAAGGAAAGACATTTTTCGAACAAAAGTCTAGTTATCCTTTTTATATGGGAAATTCTTTAAAGGTAAGTAAGTTTTCACATTTAGGAATAATCATAAACTTCTATTTACTAGAAGAGAGTTTAGTTACGTTTAAAATAATTTCAATAATTTGAGTTTTCACACAAGAACTACTTTTTCTCACAGAATCTTAGTTATTACAAATACTTTCTAAATAATGAACCAACAGTAGGAAAAATCCATAAAGCAAATTTACTAGTCTACCTCCATGACAGCAGAAGATCTTCTCATCCACAATGGCTGCTATAGGCAGACAGTTAAAACAATCTGTGAAGGTCTTCCACAATTTAATATTAAACCTTCGTTTGCCTGTAAAAAGAATAAGCAGGTAAAATAAATATGAAATAACTACCTATATATAAATATCCATATATTTATCTACCTATATATTATGGCATAACTAAATCTAAAAAATCTAAAACTGTTCTTAAGTTATTTGAAAGTCACCAGATTATGAATAATTTTAATATTGTTCTTTATGCTTACCTAGTACTGTTTTTTTCCCCCTATAATGAGTGTTATTTGTATACCCTTTAAAAGGTAATAAATATAATAAACATTCAGCATGTTCAGTAAAGTTTAAAGACTTTCAAAGATTGTACTAGGTGTTTTATGAAACCAAAGCATCAAACAATTTTGTCTTTTAAGATCACTACAACACAGCAATTTTTAAGTAGTTTAATAGACTATTATTTTTTCCTTTCAACACATGCACTAGGTAAATACCTGGCCAAATAAGTAGGCAAAAGTTAAAGGGGTGCCTCTGGAGACTATCCATCTGAGTGAGTGACACAGTGTAAACCTACTGCCAAGAAAGGAAAATTTCCAAGTGAATTACAGCTTGGCACTAGAGCAAGTATAAAGGAAACACGAAGGCTATAATTTTCCTATACTTTAGCATAAACAGGCACAAGGACAGCCTCAAGTGTACGTTCACCTTTTTTACAGTTGCTTGATTTTTCTTAAGTTGGCAATACGTTGCAGTAACTAACCCAGTGAAGGGTGAAAGACACAAGTACTAATTTTCTGTTTTTATGCCATAGCCTGCCTCTCAATAACTCAAAGGAGAGTTTACAAGCTGCTCTCACATACATGGTTTCATCTGATGTCAGTTTTACCCTCAAGGAAGCTGACTCTATTCAAGCCTATTTATTTCATCCTTTAAGAATGTATCTCTATTTCTGATGTAGCTTTAGGAAGATGATTATAATCCGACATACTACAACCCATTTCTTCTCGACTGGTCTGATACAAACACTACACATCAGAAATAAAAATGCAATATAGAATCATTCTCATTAGAGCATAAGCTGCGTAAGAACAGAGACCATCTTATCTGATACACTGTTGAAGTCCCAATGTTTAGAATAGTGTCTAGCATATACCACATCCTCAGTTGTCAAATAAATGATTATATGGACCAAGGAGATATTTTACAGTTTGAACAGGACTATACAACACATAAAGATGGAAAAAAGGCGGAAGCTTATTTTAACGGGGGAATTCAACACTAAAAAAGAAAAAAATTGCTGTAATTCAAATCATTGCAATTCATTCTAAGTGGTAATTAACCAAATACATGCTCACTCCCATATTCTACCTAGCAAGCCCAAAAGACCAAGGAAACACTATTGCTATACAACAGCAAATCACTGATTTCTTACTGGTGAAAAAGAGCACAATAAAATAAGGATACCCCAAAGTATGCAATATCCTAGTTTCTCTAGGTTTGTAGAGAATAATAAATTTCAACTTTATAAACAGTTTCACAGAACTTCTCCATAGTTTGTGTGGCACAGGGTTGATAAGGGTTCCTGTCATATCACAAGAATGCTGAGAGCTAAAACCTTAATGGATACTAGAAAACCAGAGGCCAGTGTCCTTACTGACCTCTGCTTCACCAGAATATTCTGCTACGTAAACTAATTAAAAGAGGGCCCTTTCAGCTGAATAAGCTGTAGTCAACCTGAAATATGACCAGAGATCCCAAGGAACTAATCAGTAACATGTTTCTCCAGTTTTAGGCTCCTTGTCCAAGAAAGGCTCTGTTCCTAGGCCTATGCCTAACAGATCATATACTGAAAAAACTCTGAATTGAAGAAACTCTTTTGAACTAGAAAATCATTAGGGAATTTTTCCATTAACTACTTTTCTGTTTTTATTTTTACTCACATTCATCATAGAATCCATAAATGCGATTGATGCTAGCACACTCATGGTTTCCTCTTAAGAGAAAGAAGTTCTCTGGGTATTTGATTTTATAAGCCAATAGCAAACAAATGGTTTCCAAAGATTGCTTTCCTCTGTCCACATAATCTCCTAAGAAAAGATAGTTGGCTTCTGGTGGGAAACCTCCATATTCAAATAACCGCAGTAAATCTGTATACTGTCCATGAATATCTCCTAAAAACAGAAAAAGTTACTTTTAGAAAATTTGGTTACTGTGGTAGGTAGCTTTTATGAAATGGTTCCCAATGTTCATGCCCTTGTGTAATTTCCTCCCCTTGAGTGTGGGATGGACTTAGTGACCTGCTTCTAGAATACAGCAAAACTGATGGATTGTCAATCCCAAAACAAGGTAACAAGACTGAGACTTCTGTACTGTTCACAGGCTTGCTCTGGTGAAGCCAGCTGCCATGCTGTCAGCTGCTCTATGGAGAAGTCCATGTGGCAAAGAACTGAATCCTTCCATAGAGGACCCAAGATGACCGCAGCCAGCTGACACTTTGATTGGAGCCTTGTGAGAGACCCCGAGGACCTAGCTAAGCTGCACCCAGATTCCTGATCCATAGAAACTGTGAGATAACAGACAACTGCTGTTTTAAGCCACAAAGTTCTGAGGTAATTTGCTATGCAACGATAGATAATACTGTTACTCTTATTCTCTAATAATTTGACTTAGGTCATCATCTCTGTTATACTGAATAGAAAGACAAATAACAAGAATTTAGAAAAATGTAGTATAAATAATTTCAAGTGCATTCAAGTTATTTCTGTATTAAAGTATTTTAAAGGGTACCCTGCCAAGACTTCGAATCATTTTATTTTTAAGATCACCTGTAAGTAACTACGTTTGCTACATTTAAATTCATAGAAGGGATTGATCATTTCCACAAAACTTCGAACTATTACCTCTTAAAGGTGATAATCTGAGCTAATTTATTCATTCATTCAACTGACATTTACTCAGCTAGTATCTCTTATTTGCTGGCCACTGTACTAAGGAGCACCAATTACATGCTTAATACACCACATGAAAAAAGAGAATAAAACGTATTCAAGGAGCACACTAAGCACCTGCAGGTTTCGTGGTGTGAACGTGCATCACCAAGAAACATGCAGTAGAATAAAAACCTTTGCAAATAATCCTTGACTGGGCAAAAGTTGCTTAAAAACCACGTCATAAACATTAATAGCCACTACAAAAAATACCTGCATTATCAAACCAAAAACCAGTATGATACAATATTTATACCACACTTTGTGCTGTTTTATGTGAACTTCAAAAAAAAGCTACTTTCTATACAACAATCCTCTGGCTGATTCCAAGGATCAATCAACTTAAGGTCGTAAATTTTTGCTTTTGGCCAAAAGTCACTGTTTAAGACTTAAAAGAACAAATATAAATTGTAAAGTAATATAAGTCTGAAAATAAATCAACATGATCACAACAAAGTTAGAAGAATGACCCCCAAAATTCTATACCTGTTTACAGTCTAATCAGTGTACCAGAAAGCCCATTTCCCCACATTCTCAACAATACTGCTTACCAATTCTTGACATTTTTTGCAATCTGATTTAGGTTGGGGGCTTGTTTTGAATTGTATCTGTCTGATTACTAGTAAGGCTGACAATCTTACATTTATTGGCAATTTCAATTTCTTTTAAGATCTGCCTCTTCCTATTTTTTTTTTTTTTTGTCAATTTTTATTTTTTGTCGTTTTCTTATTTATTTCTAAGAACTGTATATACTGTGAATAGCAATCTGGTGTATGTATAGCAAATATTTTCTTCTTGTCTGTAACTTGCCATTTGAATGAAAATTTCAACTTTTATATAATTTTATGTAATAAAACCTATCAATCTTCTCCTTTACACAAATTAAATTTTTTTTCCTCCAGATCATCCTCAATGTAAATATGGGAAGAAAAACCTAAGTGATTCAAAAGGGACTGTTTTCACCTTTACTCATTTTACATACCACAAATTTTCAGCGGTGCCTCTAATTCCAAAAGAATAGGCTGGCTGAGAAAGATCTCCCGAGACTTGATACATAAGCCCCGAACTTCTGCTTCGGTCATCTGCACAATCTTGCCTGGACGACATCCTCGTACTGAAAAACAATGAATAAAATGGTCAGTGTTATGGATTGAATTGTGTCTCCCCAAAATGTGTGTCAACTCAGCTAGACCATGATCGCCAGTACTGTGACTGTCCACCATTTGTCATCGGATGTGATTTTCCTACGTGTTGTAAAAAAAGAGCAGAGAGACACGGGAACCTCATACCACCAAGAAACAAGAGCTAGAACAGCACGTCCTTTGCACATGGGGATGCTACGCTGAGAAGCTCAACTGGGGAAGACTGATGACAAGGCCCTTCCCCCAGAACCGACAGAGAGAGAAAGCCTTCCCTTGGAGCTGGCACCCTGAATTTGGACCTCTAGCCTCCTAGACTGTGAGAAAATAAACTTGTTTGTTAAAGCCATCCACTTGTGGTATTTGTTATAGCAGCACTAGATAACTAAGACAGTCAGTCTTCTAAAATTTATCTGTAAAATAATAACCCTTAAAAAAGTCATATTTTGAAGATCAGAAAAGTCATACAGGCAGCAAACTATCAGATGCCTTGTGTCCTATGGCTAACAGTGTTCTTCTATGATCTTTGACTTCTCTCTTTCTCTACTACTGCTGGTTCCTGATGATACGTCTTAAGCCTGCTGCCACCAAAATGCAGCCCTCTTCTTTGTTCTCCAGTGGCCAACTCAAGGCCTAGGAGCCCAACAGACCTAAAATGTTTCCAAGGACAGCATCCTCAAGGGCCTGGTCTACTTTCTCAGCACAGCAAGTCCTGCATCTAGCAGAAGACCAGAACATCACTAAGAACCAGTGGCTACGAAGAAAGAGAGATTACTAAGTAGCTGTCAGTAAGTGACACTTGAAATAGTATGAGCAGTATCAAGAGCAACCATGACCTCCATTTTCTAATCAAAACAAATGTTAAAAAGGTGCTAGATGCTTTTATATCATATTTAAAGCATTGTTATGCTCACAACAGGGCACTGTATAAAAAACTCTATAGGGCTGCTGTGAGTCAGAATCAACTTGAGGGCAATGAGTTTTTTTAATAGGCTATTTAGATGGAATAAATCTTTTTTAAACATGAATGAGCTATAAAATCCATAAAATAATACGTTTCTTCAGTAACTTCTAGGGTAGAATGAGGTGGGGTGGAATGATGTATGGGAGGACAGTGTCTTATTTGCCCTATAGGACTGAACTTGTAATCATTTCCTCTTACATCTTTATCTTCTCCACTGGCTCTTTCCCTTTAATCTTCACATATACTGCTAGTTCCCATTTAATCTTAACTGCAAAGGCACTGAAAAAACCAAACAAATCAGAGACTGTATTTCTATATACCCTTAGTACCTCCCATGTCTAATTTTTACAATGAAGTCCATAAACTTCTTGCTTAAAAATTGTTACGATTTATCAGGTCAATCAGACAGGCTTTAAAAAAAATAAAAATAAAAAAAAGCCAGTCCCCCATATGCAGAAGTTAATCCATCTATACATTCCATTAATGTAAAGCAAATATTCAACACTGCTCCCTTACATCTAGAACAAAGTTATCTGCTTGTAGTAAGCAGATATGAACACAAATTCCCATAAAGTTATTTAAGAAAAATGAAAAGCATTAACTGAAGTTTCTTTAAAAACTAATGCCTGATTTGCCTTAGGTTTTGAATAATCACTAATTGGCATGACTATACTTATAACAAACGTTAACAAAGAGGAGACAGACAGTGTTCAAATAAATGTGCACTAGTTAACATACCAGTTAATAAAACTATCCTTGGAACTCAAAAGAATAATGATCAACAAAACTGCTTTTGTTATGAGAATTTAAACATCTCTTCTAAATTAGTTATTAGCTCTCAAACATCAATTACCTATTCCTGATGCACACTTAGATTTTCCTAAGACCAAAAAGGACACACACCCCTCCCCATCCCCAGATGCCTTTGAGTCAATTCAGATTCATGGTAACCCTGTGTCAGGTGCAACGGTGTTCCATGATTTTTCACAAGTACATTGCCAGGCCTTTCTTCTCAGGTGCCTCTAGGTCGACTAGAACCTCCAACCTTTCAGTTAGCACTCACGCATGTTAACCTTTTGCACCACCCAGGGACTCTATAAACTTTTGTCATTAAGTATCTGGAATGCTAACTTAGCTTGATTTCCCTGTAACAGGAACAATTCTTTTTTATTATTTTTTTTTATTGTACTTTAGATGAAGGTTTACAGAACTAGCTTCTGATTAAACTGTTAGTATGCATACTGTTTTATGACATAAGTAAACAACGCCATGACATGTCAACACTCTCCCTTCTTGACCTTGGGTTTTCCTGTCCACTTCTGCCTTCAAGTCCTTGTCCCTGGGCTGGTGTGCCCTTTGAGTCTCATTTTGTGTTATAGGCCTATCTTTATCTTTGTCTAAAGGGTGAACCTCAGGAGTGACTTCATTACTGAGCTAAAAGGGTGTCTGGGGGCCATACTTTCAGGGTTTCTCCAGTTAGGCCAGTATGTCCAGTCTTTTTGTGAGTTAGAATTTTGTTTTATATTTTTCTCCAGCTCTATTGTGATCCGGATCAGAGCAGCCAGTGGTAGCAGCTGGGCACCATCTAGTTGTACTGGACTCAGTCCAGTGAAGGCCGTGGTAGTTGTGGTGGAGTATCTTAGATAGTCGCTCACAGGCTTTTTAAGATCCCAGACACTACTCACCAAAGTAGAATGTAGAACTTTTTCTTTATAAACTATGTTATGTCAACTGAGCTAGATGTTCCCCGAGACCATGGTCCCCAAAGCCCTCAGCCCATTAATTCGGTCCCTCAGGGACTCTGGATGTGTCTATGGAGCTTTCATCACTTTGCCTCGTGCAGAATGTGCTGGCTTCCCCAGTATTGTGTACTGTCTTACCCTTCACCAAAGTTACCACTCACTTATCTACTGTCTAGTGTTTTTCCATCACCCCCTCCCCTCCTTCGTAACCATTTAAGACTGCATTTTTAATTGTACTTTAGATGGTTTATAGAACAAATAGTTTCTCATTAAACAGTTAGTACACATATTGTTTTATGACAATGGTTAATCACCCCATGAATGTCAACACTGTCCCTTCTCAACTTTGGGTTCCCTATTACCAGCTTTCTTGTCCCCTCCAGCCTTCTAGTCCTTTTCCCTGGACTGCAGTGCCCCATTAGTCTTGTTTTGTTTATGCGGCTGTCTAATCTTTGGCTGAATGGTGAACGCCGGGAGTGAGTTCATTACTGAGCTAAAAGGGTGTCCAGGGGCCATACTCTCAGGTTTCTCCAGTCTCTGTCAGGCCAGTAAGTCTGGTCTTTTTTGTGAGTTAGAATTTTGTTTTACATTTTTCTCCAGCTCTGTTGTGATCCTGGTCAGAGCAGTCAGTGGTACCAGCTGGGCACCATCTAGTTGTACTGGACTCAGTCTGGAAGAGGCCATGGTAGTTGTGGTCCGTGAGTCCTTTGGACTAACCTTTTCCTTGTATCGTTTTCTTGACTGTTTCTTTTTGTGTTTAAACTTTTCATGAGTTTTTATAGCAGTGGTCTCATACAATATTTGTCCTTTCATGATTGACTTATTTCACTCAGCATAATGCCCTCCAGATTCATTTATGTTATGAGATGCTTTGCAGATTCGTCCGTGTTCGTTATTGTTGTGTAGTACTCCACTGTGTGTACGTACCATAGTTTGTTTATCCGGTCTTCTGTTGACGGGCATCTAGGTTGTTTCCATCTTTTTGCTATTGTGAACAATGCTGCAATGAACATGGTTGTGCATATGTCTATTCAGGTGACGGCTCTTATTTCTCTAGGATATATTCCTAGCAGTGGGATTGCTGGATCATAGGGTACTTCTATTTCTAGCTTTCTAAGCAATTGCCGTATCATTTTCCAAAATGGTTGTACCATTTTGCATTCTCACCAGTAATGCATAAGAGTTCCCATCTCCCTGCAGCCTCTCCACTATTTGTTATTTTATGTTTTTTCAAATTCATGCCAGTAATGCCAGGGTGAGATGGTATCTCACTGTGGTTTTCATTTGCATTTCTCTCATTCCTAGTGATCCTGAGCATTTCCTCACGTGCCACTTAAGTCACTTGAATGTCTTCTTTGGTGAAGTGTCTGTTCATATTCTTTGCCCATTTTTTAATTGGATTGTCTTTTTGTTGTAGAGGTGTTGGATTTTCCTGTATATTTTAGAGCTTAGACCCTTGTCAGACTTGTAACAGCCAAAAAAGTTTTTCCCAGTCTGTAGGTTCTTTTTTTCCTTTTTTTGGTGAAGTCTTTTGATAAGCGTTAAGTGTTTTTTAGAAGATCCCAGTTATCTAGCTTATCTTCTGGAGTTTGTATGTTGTCAGTCACAGTTTGTATCCTGTTAATGCCGTGTTATTAGGGCCTCTAGCATTGCTCCTATTTTTTCTTCTATGATCTTTATAGCTTTTGGTTTTATATTTAAGTCTTTGATCCATTCTGAATTAGTTTTTGTATATGGTGTGAGGTATGGGTCTTGTTTCATTTTTTTTTTTTGCAGATGGACATCCAGTTTCGCCAGCACCATTTGTTAAAAAGACTGTCTTTTCCCCATCTGATGGACTTTGGGCGCTTGTCAAAGATCAATGACTGCAGGTGGATGGATTTACATCTGGGTTCTCAATTCTCTTCCGTTGGCCAATGTATCTGTCATTGTACCAGTACCAGGCTGTTTTGACTACTGTAGCTGTACAGTAGGTTCTGAGGTCAGGTAGTGCAAGTCCTCCTACTTTATTCTTCTTCAACAGTGCTTTACTTTACTTATCCTGGGCCTCTTCCCTTTCCATATAAAGTTAATGATTAGTTTTTCCATCTCTTTAAAGAATGTTGTTGGTATTTGGATCGAGATTGTGTTCTATTGGTAAATTGCTTTCTGCAGAATTGTCATTTTCACTATGCTGAGTCTGCCTATCCATGAGCATGGAATGTTTTTCCATTTACGTAGATCCCTTTGGGTTTCTTGCAGTAGTGTTTTGTAGTTTTCTCTGCATAGGTCTTTTACATCCCTGGTTAGATTTATTCCTAAGTATTTTATTTTTTTAGGGGCTACTGTAAACGGTATTGCTTTCCTGATTTCCTTTCCATCATTCTCTTTATTGGTATATAGGAATCCAACCAATTTTTGTACGTTTATCTTGTATCCTGCTACTCTGCTGAATATTTCTATTAGTTCCAGCAGTTTTCTCGTGGAGTCGTTAGGGTTTTCTATGTACAGTACCATATCATCCACCAACAGGGACAGTTTAACTTCTTTATTACCAATTTGGATGCCCTTTATTTCTTTTTCTTGCCTTACTGCTCTAGCTAGGACTTTCAGCACAATGTTAAATAGGAGTGGAGATGAAGAGCATCCTCATCTTGTTCCTGTTCTTCAGGGGAACATTTTCAGCCTCTCTCCATTACGAACGATGCTGCTGTTGGTTTTGCATACATACCCTTTATTGTGTTGAGAAATTTCCCTTCTATTCATATTTTATTGAGACTTTTTATCCGAAATGGGTGCTGGACTTTGTTGAATGCCTCTTCTGCACTGACTGAGATGATCATGTCATTCTTTTCTTTTTTCTACTTATGAGGTGGATTACGTTGATTGATTTTGTAATGGTGAACCATCCTTGCATACTTGGTATGAATCTCACTTGGTCGTGCTGTACTATTTTTTTTTAATATGATGCTGAATTCTACTGGTTAGAATTTTGTTGAGAATATTTCCACCTATATTCATGAGAAATACTGGCCTGTAGTTCTATTTTTTCGTGGTGTCTTTACCTGGTTTTGGTATCAGGGTTATCCTGGCTTCACAGAATGAATTCGGGAGCGTCCCTTCCTTTTCTGTGCTCTAAAATAGTGGGAGCTCTTCTCTTAATGCTGAGTAGAACTCTCCAGTGAAGCCATCTGGGCCAAGGCTTTTTTTTGTTGTGTGAGTTTTCTGTTGAAGAGATTTTTGATCTCTTCTTTTGTTATGGGTCTGTTCAGATTTTCTACATCGGTTTGTGTTAATTTAGGTAGGTAGTATGTTTCTAGAAATATGTCCATTTCCTCCAGGTTTTCAAATTTGCTGGAGTATAGTTTTTCATAATACTCTGTAAAGGAAACAATTGTGAATATTGGCATCAGTTTTAAACTTGGAAAATGATGACTAAAAAATACAGCTCTCTCCTCAATGAGTCAAAGGCCTATCTGTTTTAGTTTAAGGGAAAAAAGTATTCACTTTCAAGGATTAAAAATCTTTGATTTCTTTCAGATAACAAACACACAGCTTGAAGTGTTTATTCAGAAAATTTATTAATTCAACAAATATGAGACAAACCACTTTTGGCTCTCATAAAAATGTTCACAATTTGTTTGTGATCCTACAGAAATAAAACACTTTTTAGGTTACTAGAATTTAATTGTGATTTGATGGCAGTCATTTGTAAGTGTGGGTGACTTTAATGTGCGAATTTGAAGTGTTCAAAGTACAGTGACAAATATTTTACCTCATAATTGTTTTGTTTTCTCTGTAAATTATATGTCTAATTATGGCCTCCCAAGTGAATAATTTAGGTTACACTGAGGTACACTTTAACATTTTTACAGAGCTATAAAATGCTTCAACTGATGTCCTAATAAACCACAGAAACTAAAAATATACCAGAACAAAAAATAAAATCACACTGCAGAAAAACAGCTTGTATTTCATTGTTCTAAGATGCACATTTTTCCCCAATAAATATCTCTGAAACTAAGAAATAACTTGTAATCAGTATCTTCTTACAACTGTTAATTGGCAATATTTCTCCCCCTTAGTGGCACATAAAATAATGGTGCATTTCATAATCAATGACATTTTAACAGTTGATGAAATGCAGTCAGAGAAGCAAAAGGTTCCTCCAAAGTTTAAGCCTCTGGCAAATCTTAGGAAGGTAACAGCCAAATGTTTGGGAGAACAGGGTAGATGGCTCAGAGCATTTCCAGTTGTCTCCAAGAGTATTTCAAATTTCTCACAGTCAACTGAAAAAAGGAAGAGACTGGGGCAATTTGCTACAGATGGTAACTCAGTCATGATCACAATCTCTACAAGGATTCCAGTATTTGGGGATATACAAGTCTAGACATTAAGTGTCCCAATGGATTATGAAAATACTATAAATCTGCACACTTCACTAGGTACAAAGCATATTTTACATTGATCATGTCATTTAATCCTTTTGATAATCCCAGGAATTAGAAAGGGAAATTATTATCCCCACTATACGCTAATAGAAAGAGATTAAATAACTCGCACGAGATGACAAGTGCCCAGGTTTTATAAGACTGCAGGGAATGAAAAGCAGCAGCATACTTAGAACCAAAGTCTTCTAACCTGAGGGCCAACTTTCTTTACACTTCACCACATAAATTTTTTTGGCCAAAAGAAAAATATTTCAGCATATAATAATTTTAAGCTATCTATTCCTGATGCACATTTGGATTTCTGAGGCAAAGCTGAATGATACCATATGATTACTACTTAAAAAAAATTTTAGGCATTACATACATAAGTACATTAATCTTAAATGCATAACTTGATAACTTTTTAACTATGCATACACCTCAGTAACCACCACCCAGATCAGGACACAGAACACTTCCAGAAACGCAGAAGGCTTCCTTGTGCCCTAAGCACTCAACAGTTGTAATTATTCTTATTTCTTTTCACTACAAATTAAGAATAGTTAATTTTGAATTTTAGATAAATAATACAGTACATACTCTTTTGCTCATGGATCTGTGAAAGCCATCCATGTTAGTACACTTAGCAACCATTTGAACTATTGTACTGTACAAACATACCACAATATATTTATCCACTCTAATGTCGCTGACGGATATTTGGGTCATTTCTAGTTTGAGGCTATTATTCACGCACATTTCTCGAGTATTATCTTAGTCATCTAGTGCTGTTATAACAGAAATACCACATGTGGATGGCCTTAACAAAGAGAAATTTATTTCTTCACAGTAAAGTAGGCTAAAAGTCCAAATTTAGGGCATTAGCTCTAAAGGAAGGCTTTCTCTCTGTTGGCCTTGTCATCAATTTTCCCCTGAACTAGGAGCTTCTCTGCAAAGGGACCCCGGGTCCAAAGGACGCACTCTGCTCCCTGCACAGCTTTCTTGGTGGTATGAGGTCCCTAACTCTCTGCTTGCCTCCCTTTCATCTAAGATAAAAGGTGGTGCAGGCCACACCCCAGGGAAACTCCCTTTACACTGGCTCAGGAATGTAACCTTAGTAAGGGTGTTACAATCCCACCCTAATCCTATTGAACAAAAAATTACAATCACAAAATGGAGTACAACCAAACAATACTGAGAATCATGGCCCAGCCAAATTGATACACACATTGGCGGGGGGGGGGGGGGGGGGGGGGGGGGGCGGCATAATTCAATCCATGATAAGGATATACCTAGGAGTGGCATTGCTGAGTCACAGGGAAGACTTAGCTTTAAGTTTAGCTTTAGTAGATACTGTCAAACTATTTCCTAAAGTCGTTACATCAATTTATAACCCCATCAACAATGTTGCTTTGCATCTCTGCTAACAGTGGGTATTACCAGTCCTTTAACTTTAGCTATTAACAGTGTATGTATGTGACATTCACTGAAATTTTAATTTGCATTTCCTTGGTAAGTAATGTTGTTGGGTACCTTTTTATATGCTTAACAGGGCAT
Source organism: Dugong dugon (assembly GCA_030035585.1). Classification (NCBI taxonomy): domain Eukaryota; kingdom Metazoa; phylum Chordata; class Mammalia; order Sirenia; family Dugongidae; genus Dugong; species Dugong dugon. The sequence continues at coordinate 71,034,351 of CM057473.1, forward strand.
TCAGATATCCTTTTTTGACAAATTCCCTTTGTCCATTCTTTAAAACTGAATTGTCTTTTTCTTACTGACTTGTAGGAGTTCTTTATACTCATATTCCAGATGAATCCTTTGCTGGATACATGTTTTGCAAATATCTTCTCCCAGTTTTTGCCTTGCCTTTTCCCTCTTATTGCTGTCTTTTGATGAACAGAAGTTCTTTTAAGCAAAGTCCAATTTAATCAATTTTTTTTTCTTTTTTGGTAGTTGTTTTCTTGGATCTTGCTCAAGAAATCCTTGTCTTTCCTAAGGATTATTTCCTTATGTTTCCTTCTAGATGCTTTATAGTTTTAGCCCTCCTTTATTTCATTCTACAGTCCATCTTGAATTAAATTGTGTATGGTTTCAGGTAAAGGTTCATTTAAATCCACACAGATACACAGAATTAACTTGATGGCAACTGGTTTATCCAATTAATGCAGCATCATTTACTGTAAAGACCACTCTTTCCCTGCTACACTGCAGTGGCAGCGTTGTAGAAAATCTGATGACAATATACAAGTTGGTCTAAATCTGGACTCTCCATACACTCCCTTACTCTACTGGCCTATTTTTTACATCAATATCACACTGTCTTAATTGCTGTAGCTTTATATTAAGTCTTGGTACCTGGTAGTGTAAGCACTCCAATTTTGTTCTTTAAGATTGCCTCGGCTAATCTAGGCCCTTCGGATTTTCACGTTTTAAAACTGGCTATTTAAACACACACACACAGCTGGGATTTTAATGGTAACAGGATTTAAGTCTAGGGAGAACTGACATCTTAATTTTGAGTCTTCCAACTCATGATCTCTCTCTTTTTATTCAGGCTGTCATTAATATCTCTCAGCAATGTTTTATAGATTTTAGTATGGTACATTTCTCAGCAAATTGTTTTTTTTTTTTTGGGGGGGGGGGCCCTGCTATTATGGTTTCTTTTTAAGATTTTGGTTTCTAATTGTTTGATGTTAGTATCCAGAATTGTAACTGACTGTTGTATACCGACTTTGTGTCCTATTCAAATAGTCTGAAGATTCTTTGATTTTCTAAATGAACAATTTATCATCTGCAAAAAGACAGCTTATAAATATACACTTTTATTCTTCTTCCCCAGTGAATTCACTAAAACCTCCAGGACAATGTTGAATAAAAATGGAGCTAGTGAAATTTGTTGTCTCGTTCCTGAACTCTGGGAAAAAAAATTCACTATTTCACCCTTAAGTATAATATTTATAGTTTTGTACAAACATGTTGTCATCTTAAGGAGCCCTGATGGTGCAATGGTTAAGCACCTGGCTGCAAAAAGATGTGGCAGTCTACTTCTGTAAATATTACACAGGATCACTGAGTTGGAATCGACTCGATGGCAACCGGTTTGGTTTTTCGTTTTTATACCTATACAGTTTATTCCCCGCTTTCATTGTTTTGATGATGTCGTCATTTACAGACCGACATCTCTGGTTCCCTACTTAAATCTTTTGGTTTTATCATTGAGAGTACATTACCTAGATTTGTATCTGGCTGACACAGTCCTGTGTCCTCAACTCAGGTTGTTGTCTGATATTGTTGGTTCTCTAACTGAAGGATTCCGTTTGACATTTCTTGTAAATGTGATTTGGTTTTTACATATTCTCTTAATTTCTGTTTATCTGGAAATGGTCCAATTTCACCATCTCTTTTGAGAGAGAGTTTGTAAGATATATTATTCTTGGTTGGCAATTTTTTTTCCTCAAGGTTTTGTACATGTCCTTCTCTTGCCTTTTTGCCCATATGGTTTCGAGTAATTAAGAGTTTAGTCTTGTTTCCCCTTTGAAAGTGACTTTTTGCTTTTCTGGAGCTGCTCTCAGGATGCTTCGTATTTGGTTTTGGTGGGTGTGATTACGATGTTTTGGGGTCTATCCTATATGGCGTTCATTGAGCTTCTTGCATGGTCAGCTTTTTCTCTTTCACGGTATTAGAGAAGTGTTCTGCCCGCAAATCTTCAACAATCCTCTCTGTGTTTTCCGTTTTCTCCCCATTCTAGAACTCCAATCATGTGTAAATTTTTGCTCTTGATTGTATCCCACATAATTCTTGGGGTTTCTTCATTCTTTTCTCTTATTTTTCATCAAAGTGGCATCAATGGATTTGTCTTGAATTCTGCTGATTCTGTCTTCCACTCTTCAAATTCACTCCTAAAACGTTTTGAGTTGCCCATTTCTGAAATGTTAAATTTTTTAGATTTCTAATTGCTGTTTTGGTATGATTTCTAATCATTTATTTTTTCATTTTGTTCTTAAATATTATTTTCTTGGATTCTCTACTGCTTTGTCTGCATTTTCCTTGATTCTGGCTGGTTTTTTTTTTTTTTCCTTCTATTTTCCATTGTTTTGTCTTTTTTTTTTTTTTTTTTTTTTAGTTTTGTCTGTGTTTTTCTTGATCTCTTTCCTAATATCTTGGAAAGCTCTATTAAGACTTTTGAATTCCATATCATGTAGTTCTAGTGCTTTTTTCTTCTGCCAGAAGGTCATCTGGTGCTTTATTTTGGTCACTTGCTGGAACCATCTTGTCCTGCTTTTTCATATGTTTTGATATTGGACAGAGGCACGGGTCATTCTTCTGTGGTGCAGTGGGGGGGTAGAGCTGGTAGGGAGGGAGGTGGTGTGGGGCTGGTTCCACTTAGGGCTGTGGCACAGAGGGAGGTAGTGCGGGGCCAGTTCCGCTCAGGGCCACGATGCAGCAAGACACAGGAGAGAGGCAGAGAGGGGGGACGAAAGGAGAGCAGATGGGGTTAGGTTGGGGAAAGTAAAGAGGAGTTTGTACTTTGGTCTTTGGCAGTTGGGGCTGCCAGGATGGGGTGGTTCATGCCGCTATTCACCAGAAGGGTGGGTGTTGTAGGAGCGTGCTCCTCTGGTTTCCGTGTGAAAGTGTCTGGGCACTTTCTTGAGCAGCAAACAGGATCTTACTTTGCTCAGGGTGTGTCCCTGCTGTTTCTATATCTCCTATTGAGAATTCTGTGAAGATGCCTTTCTGCGTTCTTCACACAGGGTTGTTGGCTTTGGCCCAAGATGGCATGCTGTCCTGTGCTGGTTGGCAGGGAGCCTTCCATATGTATCTTCTCTACTCCTTCACTCTTTTCGATCAGTTTCTTCTTCTCAGTGGCTTCTAATTACTTTATCCCTTCGCTGAAAAATCAGGCTTCCAGGATCGACGACTATATCTGTTCTACTTGGTTTTTTGGGTCTTTGTTGCAGAGGAACGGCTCAGTGCATCTGACTAGTCTATCATCTTGGCTCTGCCCCCGAATCCTCTTTTCTGATGTTTCTAATTTGCTGCTAAACACAACAATCAAATTCTTAAATTTAGTTTTGCATTTTTTTCAATTTTAAAGTTTGCACTTGACTCTTTTTTCATGGCCTCCAGGTTTCTGATAAAACTCTCCATCTCTTCCTCTTTTATCTTGAACACATAAATCAAGTTATATAAAAATTTCTGTGTAATAACTTTAATATTTGAATCACCTGTAGATTTGTTTCCATGGTTTTTCTCTTGATTTTGGTCAATTAGTTCTATTAGTCCTGTTAATATTTCACTGCATGGAATATTGGGTTATGGATGAAAAATAGTAGAGGCTCTAGATGACATCTTCCTCTAAAGAGGGTTATTTCTTTTTGGCAGAAGATTAGAATACCAGTGATTCACCTAGATAATCTTGAGGGCTGGTCTATTCAGTTTTGCCCTCAATCTTAGTGAGCGGCACTAATGGGGTCCCAATGGAAAACTCAGGGTATAATAAGGCCATTCTAACTTGGCAGAATTTCAACTTCAACCTCTGCCTCCCAGGCACTAGGGTGATGCTGAACACTCTGCTCAGATCTTCAGCTTCTCAGCTGCCATTTACGCTGAGTTTCTTAGAACCTTCTCTTATACATGTACAGCTTATGAATCAATCAATGAACTTTGATGCTGGTGTCTATGTGGTTCCTTCCTTCTTCTCCTGGATTTTGTCACTTAATTTTCAACTTCTTTGGCATCCCCAAACTTCAACCTCTGTCTTGCTAGGCCAATAAGACTACCATTTTTTGACTGAGCTCTAGTCCCCTATGCCACGAACTAGGAAATGCCTCCAGGAAAAAAGCCAGGGTGACTGATAAGCTCATGTTGGGCTTCTCTTAAAGAACACAACCCCTCCAGAATTTCCTGTGTTGGTGGCTCTTCAACAACGAAATGTCTGCTCAAGTAAGAACAGAAGAGGCACGCAAAATATGGCCACTGGTTACACTCTAGAAATTCAAACAGTCATAAAAAAATTTGAGTATACCTTGCCAAGGACTAGACAACATGAGTCCTAACCTCATATTTTACCTGACAGAACCAGTCACACGACTCTTGACTCTTAGTAAGGTGACCTTTCTGCACTATCATGCTTACATGAGAAAGGAGAAAAAAAATACAACATCAGGGTTCAGAAAAGTATGGCCTGTAGGCCAAATCTGGCCCACTGCCTGCTTTTGCATGGCTTGTGGGCTAACAGTGATTTTTATTATTTTTTAAATGGTTTGAAAATAACAACACCACAAAGAATAATACTTTGTGACACACAAAACATATGAAATTCAAATTTCAGTGTCCATAAATAAAGTTTTACTGGAACACAACCACTCATTTAAGTACTATCTATGGGAGCTTCTGCACTACAATGACAACTGGATAGCTGCAATAGAGACTGTATATTGCACTCTTATTGCTTCACACTGTTCAGTGTACTATGAACTGAAGAGATGTACTTATAACTCTGACAAAATTTTGAATTCCATGCATACTGCCATACTATGACATTTTATTTTACTTTTAATACCAGTGCACACCCATTGTGTCAAAATAAGAAACATGGACTTTGAATGTTGCGCTTTTAGGGGATAGTGGAGTGTGGATTATACCATTATAAAATCACCTGGCAAAGCATTGTTATAATGACATCATAACTGTGCTAAAAGAATACAATTTGTGCCCAGGTTACCAGACTAAACATTCATCATGGAAAGCAATGATCAGAAAAATTAAGAAAATTTAAAGCAGAATACCTCATCACAGCAGAATTTCTACACAAAAAAAAATAAAGATGAAGTTGCTACCAAAATAAGTTTCCAACTGCCTAATTTGTTAGCCAAGTAAGTAAAGCCATTTAACTATGGTGTTAGTTAAATTGTGTCTGATTGGAGATGCTGAAAAAATGTCTCCTGAGAAAATAAACTTGTTTAAGACTATTAACTCTTGGCAAGAAGAGTGCTTAAAACAGTTGAGGACACTGGGGCAACATCAATAAACAATTTAAACAAAAAAACAAGACATGATTTCAAAGGTTTTTTCTTCGGTTCCTGATGAGCTGACAGATGTTACCGATACTGTTCAGCTGTTGTTTATTAGCGGAGTCAATGCTGAATTTGAAGTGGCTGAAGAGTTGGCCTCTATGAACAATCCATGTCGGATAGCTACAGGCAAGAATATTTTTAAAGAAGTTGAGAAACTAATTTAGAACAACTTGAAGGGGAATCTGCTAAGATGTGTTACAACTGATGGTGGTAAAAATATGAGTGGAGCCGAATAAAGCTTAAAAAAAAAAACAAAAAAAAAACACCTCATTCCCATCGAGTTGATTCCGACTCATAGCAACCCTATAGGACAGAGCACAACTGCCCCACAGGGTTACTAAGGAATGGCCGGTGGATGTGAACTGTCAACCTTTTGGTTAGCAGCCAAGCTCTTAACCACTGTGCAACCAGGGCTCCAAATACTGCTTAGATGGACAAATTTATAAAGTCTGTGAAAATGTAAGGCATTTAAAGTCTATGGTTAGTCATCAGCAGCTACTCTGTGGAAAAGCATTTTAATCTATCATGTGTTATCTGAACCAGCAGTATCAATGGTAAACTTCATTTGGTCTCATGGACTTAACCGTTTTAGTTCTGTAAACATTTGTCAGTAACAGAAAGTAATATTCTGACTTATCCTACCACACAGCAGTTCCATGGATTAGCAGTGGCTAAGTTTCATTAAGATTTTTTATTTTTTTTGGAGCTCACGGCCAAGTCTGAAATTTTTCTGAATGAGAAGAACTACCTTTAACCTCAATCACTATTATCAAGCATTGAATGGCTTTGGAATTAGCTTTTGCTGCAGATTTTGTATTTCTTAATGAATTCAACCTAAAATTACAAGGTAAAACAGTGCTTATATATGAAATTATACTGTAAGTCATTTTGACAACTAATGTTTGAGTCACAAGTAATATTAAACAATTTATACATTGCTTGTGCTATCAAAAGTTAAAACAAGAAGTGAGAGTAAGATCTTCATTCCCACACAAATTTGCAGCAAATTAATTTTCTGAGGTCAAACTCAATTCCAGCACTGCTTTTTGGACCTTGATGTAAGTCCAAAGGACATTTCCATGTATCAAAATCCATTTAATTGTACAGTTAAGGAGCTTCCACCTAACTTTGTATGGGAAGTGATTAATCTGCAATGTAGTAACATGTTAAAAAGAAAACATCAAGAAAAGAATCTAACAGAATTGTACAAATGCTTTCCATATGCTCAATCAAAATCATGTTTGTGGACTGACATCAGTATTTTGCAGTACCTGCAGTTGCCATCGAGTCAATCTCCATGAAAAGATCTTCCAAGATGAAATATGTAAAAATCTCATCACAGGTCAGCATTAACTGATTTGCAGTCAATTTTTATGATAGGAAACACCAACTTTCAATGCCATCTAAGTCATATGTTATTCTCTCCCAAAAGAACTCCACTCATCTCATTATTATAAAAAATTATACTCAACCACTGTATTTTGAATTTCACGTATTTATGTAAAAAATTTTCAATGCAGAACTGTCTTTAAATTACAAAAGGTGTATGTGTATATATATAAAACTATGCGCGTGTACACACACACACACAATTTATCTTTCAATAACCATCTGCTATTTTCTCCAGCAATTTCTTACTTAACCAAAACCAAAAAACCAAACCCGTTGCCATCGAGTCAATCCCTACTCACAGAGACCTTGTAAGACAGAGCAGAACCGCCCCCTAGAGCTTCCAAGGAACAGCTGGTAGATTCAAACTGCCTATCTTCTGTGCTCTTAACTGCTGTACCACTAGGGCTCCGATTTCTTACTAATAACTGCCTTTTCTAAAATGGAAAGGATGGTGATAAAGAGACTGATTTCACCATCGTTAAGCATGTCTGCCCCATGAAATCTTAGTAATCTTAATTAACCTTTGATATTTTAACTCCCACTTAACCGACCCCCACCAAAAAAAGAATTCACTTAAGGTTACATACTAATTAATGGAAAAGTTAATGCAAATTCAGATTTACTCACTTTTTTCCCATCAATTCCTCCATATTTAGCACAAACGTCTGCTTTATGAAATAGAAAGGAAGAAAAATAAAAATGTTTATAACTGGCTAAAATGTGGAATTTGGGTTTTAAATGAAAAGAATTAGGCCACTGCTGTAATTTCAATTCATCTTAAGAATATCTGGTACGAATAATTAATGTCGGTTTAGAGCCCACAGATGGCCTTCAGGAGCTCTGTATGACATCCCAAATTATTTGTAATATTATGTGTGTACATGAACATATATATTTTTCTGAAAAGGACCATGATGCTTATGAATTTTCACTAGAGTCTGTGAGTCACTGTAAGTTAAAAAAAAAAATCACTTCAGGTACACTGGTAAATAGCCACCATAATGAGAAATGAGTAGAGAAGAAAAGTGGTAAACAGATGGGGGAAGACTAATGTTTCAGAAATAGAGGAAGGAGTGCCCTAGCCCAATGGCTCTCAAAGCATGATCCCTTTTTTTCAATGTGTTGCAAATGAATTGATGGGACAAAAGCAATAGTGGGTAAAACTGCTGGCACTTCAACACAAATCAAATCAGTGGCACCAAAGTGTGCTGGTAGTCACTGTGTTTTGTTCCTCAGTGCCACACACTTGCAGTAAAAACAAATACAAGCCAGCTTCACTTAAGAATACCCTTGATGAAGGAGTACAAATTATCAATTTTATTAAATTTTGACTCGCGTACACATACATCTTTTTAATATTCTGTATGATGAAATGGAAAGTACTCATAAAGTACTTCAGCTGTGTAACAAAGTACAATGGTTGTCTCAAAGAAAAGCACTTGCGTGACTGTTTTAGTTCCAAGCTGATCTAGCCACTTTTTATTTTTTTAAACAGAATGTCTTTTTTACTGGAAAGCACAACTAACATACAAACTGATTATTCAGACCTAGGTATATAACAGATAGATATGATCAGTGAATCCTTAGGCATTTACTAGAAAAGCTCCAGCTTCCTCAACGCTATTTGCATTCAAACAGCAAAATCAAACACCTCCAGGCTACTTCTTCAAACTGTCAAAGTTCCCCTCACTTGCTAGAACTAATTAATGAAAAAAAATAAACAAACTTAATCTCCGAATCAGTTAAAAATTACACCACCACCTCTATGCCGCCTCTAACCTCTCATCCAAGAAGAGATAATAATCATTAAAGTATCCCTCAAATGACTGCCCCTACTCCCAGCCTACCCCTTTTCACCAGGTCTGGACTCAGATCTACCACAACATCCCCCTCCCCCTCAAGCTGAAGTTGAGGGCAGCAACTAGCACTTCCTTCAACCTGCCTAACCTTTTGACTGCTGGAGTGAAAATGAAACAATTTAATCAGAAAGGGACTTTAAACTTAAAGTCTGGCAGCTCCTCAAAAGATTAAACACAGCATATGACCCAGCCAATTCTACTCCTAGGCATATACCAAGGGAAATAAAAAAAAAACATGTCTACACTGAAGCTTGTATATGAAGGTTCACAGCATTAATCGCAATAGTCAAAAGGTGGAAACAATCCAATTGACCAGTGCCAGATAAATGGATAAATAAAATGTGGTATATCCATACAATGGAGTATTATTCAGACATAAAAAGGAATGAAGTAGTGATATATGCAACAACATGGTTGAACTTTGGAAATATTATGCTACGTGAAAGAAACCAGTCACAGAAGAGCACATATTACATGATTCTATTTATTGTAATGTCCAGAATAGGCAAATCTAGAGAGAGAAGGTAGATTAGTGATTGCCTGGGGCTGGGGGAAAAAGGGTAGTGACTAATGGGTCCAGGGTTTTTCTCTAGGGGGGGACAGGGGCAAAAATGTTCTAAAGTTGATTGTGGTGATGGTTGTATAACTCTGTAAACATACTAAAAACCATTTAATTGTACACTATAAATAGATGAACTATATGATGTGTGAATTATATCTCAATAAAGCTGTTATTAAAAAAACAAAAAGCGGCTTTAATTTAGTTTCATTAATCTATTCTGGTGTTCAAATACAGTCCTTTTTTTTTTTTTAACCTCCAAAAGGACACCTAAGTGGAAAACTTGCTACCTGTTTAGTCTGTCAGCTTAACTGAATTTTAAACAGCACATGATTCACAAGAAAGGGAGATACACATTAAATGATCATGTTGCTGTTAGTTACTGTTGAGTGGATTCAGACTCTTGGCGACCCCATGTGTGCAGAGTAGAACTGCTCCATAGGGTTTCTGAGGCTGTGACTATTTGGAAGCAGACTGCCAGGCCTGTATTCTGAGCTGCCTCTGGGAGGGTTTGAACCACCAACCTTTCAGCTGGTAGTTGAGTGCTTAACTGTGTCACCCAGGATTCCTAAATGATCCCAGTAGTTTCATAAAGTCAGACATCTGAAAAGTTGAGGTCAAGTGAAACATAGATTAGAAGACAAGAACACATACATCCCAAGACCTTCATAAAGCCACTAAACCAAACCCATTGCCATCGAGTGGATTTGGACACACAGCAACCCTACAGGACAGAGCACAACTGCCCCACAGGGTTTCCAAGGAGCAGCTGGTGGATTCAAACTGCCGCCCTGTTAGTTAGCAGCTGAATGCTTAACCATAAAGCCACTAAAACCAAAAAACCAAACCCACTGCCATCAAGTCAATGCCAACTGATAACAACCCTATAGGACAGAGTAGAATTGCCCTATAGGGTTTCCAAGGAGTGGCTGGTGATTTGAACTGTTGACCTTTTGGTTAGCAGCCTGAGCTCTTAACCACTGTCACCAGGGTTCCATAAAGCCACTAGTGGGTCAAAAATAGAAACAAAATCATATACTGCCATGGAAGCTTATACAATGTTAATATTCTACAACTTATGTTGTAATATTCAAGGTTCAGTTTTTTGGTAAAGTAATAAACACTTTGGGAAAACTTCTAAGACACAGCAAACAGCTTTTGAAATCTTCCCGAAGATATTTCAATGACAAGGAAAAATGTTCATGACATAGTGCTACATGAAAACTCATAAAACTGCATAAAGAATATTCTAATTATGTAAAGTATGTGAACACAAAAATATATTAAAATTTCAAAAGGAGTTATCTCTGCATTGTGGAAGTATGGGGGACTTCTTTCCCCCTCTATATTTCAGTAATTCTCAAGTTTTCTACAATAAACACACCTTACTTTTACAATCAGAAAAAAGTAAATCCCAGATACACATACATATATGCACACAGTTTTATATATATATACATATATGTATGTGTATGTATGTGTGTGTGTGTGCGCGCGCGCGCATATATTTTATATATATATATATATATATATATATATATATATATATATATGAGCCCTGATGGCACAGTGGTTAACTCAGCTGCTAACCAAAAGGCCGGCAGTTCAAATTCACCAGCCGCTCCTTGGAAATCCTATGGCGCAGTTCTACTCTGTCCTATAGGGTCACAATAAGTCAGAATCAACTTGATGGCAACAGGCTTTTTTTTTTTATATAGTGCCCTATATATCATAGGCATACATTAATTATTATCAACTGGGAGAGCCCAGTTTAACACTTGGATCAAGTCTAGCTTAGAAGTCAGTGGATGGGAACAGAAGTGGCACTATCTTAATCACTGGTTAAGTTTTTCACACTAACCTCCTCCCAAATACAGGCAGTCCTCAGGTTATGAACATTGGAGGACAACTGCACTTGCTCTTCATGTTATATAAACTTGCTCTCACTTTGAAAAGAATGAACTAATAATCGTCCTCACTTGCTGCACGTGCAGCTTTTAAATCACTGAAAAGGCTTTGAGCTTTTTCTTGCACTAACCTACTGGCATGGAGTCGGTTCCGACTCACAGTGACCCTACAGGGCAGAAGAAACTGCCCCGTAGGATTTCCAAGGCTGTAAATCTTTACAGCAGCAGACTGCCACATCTTTCTCCTGTGGGTCTGAACTGCCAACTTTTGGGTTAGTGGTTAGCAGCTGAACATTTAACCACTGCGCCATGAGGGCTCCTATTTCTTGCACCTAATTAAGGCTAAATAAGACCCATATGCACCTGTTCTGACTTACCTACAAATGCGACTTAAGACACAGTTAGGAACTGATCTTGTATGTAACTTGGGCACTGCCTGTACACCAGTTTCTACTCATCCCATTTCACCTGTTCCAAAATAAACCATTTACAGTTTGAAAAATATTCCTTAGGTGATTCTGCTACACTTCCGTCCTAATTCCTTTGAGAATCACTGATCTAAGTAAAAAGCTTTTACTGGTTTTTCCAGTATACTCATATGAAGTAGTTTCAATTTAAAGAATCAGCAGCAGCACTATGAAAAGCCACAAGAATGTGGTGGCAGGACCACTACAGGGGATAAAGTGGTATGGTGTATCTTTAGATTTTAGTTCTAAGTAAAACTTAACCCAAGAAAACATACTGAAGAAAAGTGTATATTGTTTTGCATAAATAACATAAACATTTTATTAAAATGTTCCAAATGCTCTTTGAAAATAGTACAGCAATGATAGATATAACGTATACCTACCTGAAATAGAAAAATACAAAGCAACTCACAAAATGTAGGTACTAAAAGTATATTATAGTTGACAGACAATTTGATATAGTAAAAAAGAACCAAGAATATCTGTAGAACTACAATCAGCATTTTAAAATGAGATCAAGTCCTGCTAATTTTTTCCCCCCTAACGTAGACAAATTCTGGCCAAATTTTAACTTGTACTTTTACTGAGACTTAAAAAACAAACAAATCCTGAACTGTGGATATTCTACTGGGCAGGTTTACAATTTGAATTTGAGTTAAATTTAGTCAGCATGTAACACCACTAAAAATCAAGGTGTTCAAAAAAAAACTTTATTTGAGGACTATAAACAATTACTAGAAAAGTTAAGTATGCTTTGGACTATATTTGAATGGATTGAGATGGCGGGGGGGGGGGGGGGCAGCAGCAAAGGAGGCCTGGGGAATTTGAGAATCTCAAGGAGGAGGCACTGTCAAACTAATCATGCTTCCTCAGAAATTAAGAACTAATGAAACTCTTGACAAATGGGAATGTGCTGAACATATGAACAGAGAGGAGGCTGGGAAAAAACCTGAGAATCACTTGTTTAGACTGAGGGCTCTTTGAGTAAAGAGACGGTGTTTTATCTTTAGATTCCTGGTGCCTGGCACAGAAGAGGTCAATAAATGCTATGTTAAGTTAAAAAGGGAAAATGTGACTGAACTAGAATTACACCCAAAAAAACAAAAAAAGACTGCCCCAAAAGAGACCGAAACATTTAATTTGCATACACACACACACAAAAAAAAAAAACAGAATCACTTGGGCTACTTTTCCCATCATCTTTTTTTCCAATAACCTTGGAAAATCCACTAGTGAAGTTTCATAAGTATCTGTAATCATAAAAAGTGGATCTGACTTAAAAGGTTCCAGTTCAAGCATTTTAAAATGCATATTCTATGCCTACAAAGTATATAAATATATACAAGTATTTAAGTAAATAAAATATATGAAAAGTTGAGATACAAACATAAGATTTTAAAAATATTTAAGTTTACAAGAAAAGTTTAAAAGGTATAAAAATGGTGATAGGCCTAAACTTCCCTAAAAGTTAACAAGATATTAAAATTCTAAAAAACTATTTTTCCCTCTTACGACAACGCGCAATTACAAAATCCCTACAATCGTTTTCAAAACAAATTTCTCACAAAGACCCAGCAAGATGTTCACATCTGTTAAAGGTCCACAAAGTCTGAAGTAGTGAACACTGACTGCAGGCACCAGAGGGCCTCTCAAGAATAACTCGATAGTAAAGGAAAAAGTTAAGTATGAGTTCCTGGGAAAACTCTGCTTCCCATTCAGCCTTGAGATTGTTAGAAAGTTTATACATCTGGTGCAAATACACTGGATTTGGTTACACAACGGGTACATACAGAACTGATGTTTTAGATACCTATACTAGTTGAAAAAAAGGAACTAGTACCCTCCCCAAATCACACAACCTTCTTCGGTGAATTTTCCAAATTTAAGTACATACAGCCTCACTGTGGTAAACAATTATCTCCAGATAATTGGAAAGCAAATAGCAGTTAATGTACATACAATTCTTTGACTGTACCTGACGAAGACTCTAAATTTATAAAAACGCTTAATTTCTCTTCTACACACTCACAAAGCAATTAGCGATGACGCAAATTTTAGGGTAAAGACAATCATCGGCAGAAGACTGCGATTAATTTTGAAAATTTTCCTTCAATAAATCATACGTTCAACTCCCTCTCCAATTCTTCTCTTTTCCCCCAAACTTCCCCCACCATCCTCCTACCAACATAAAACTATTCAATAAAAACTATCAGGGACCAGGAACTTAAAATGCTAATAAGACTGTAAAACCTTTCAAATAGAAGAAAAGCTTTACCATGGACCTTTACTAACTTTGTTCAGAAATTAAATTCTGCTTAAACTTGTTAAATTCTCAAACCCAAAAGCCAATCCCTTCAGCAAACGTAACTACTTTTCGGATTTCTTGCGTGACTCTTCAACCCGATCAAAGATTTTGTTTTACCTATTTTTAAAAAACTAAATAATAAATAGTAGGTATTCAGCTCCCGCTAGTTTTATCCTTTCCTTAAAGAATTCTTTCCATAGCATATAAAAATGCTGAACAGCAGATTAAACAATCACATTAAGGAGATTTTTGTAAAATTCACTTCCGGAACAATTTGAGACACCAAAGGCCAATGCAGAAAGAACAGAAAATACACATTTCACGGACAAACAACGCACACTAGCACGCATCGTCGCACCCTCCTTGGAAAGGTTCACCAGTGCCGAACACTACAGGGAGGAGAACCCAGGAACCCTTCTTAAAGGCTGTCTCCTGGCAGACCGGCTCCTCATAAACCAGATCAGCGCTCCTCCGTCCCGAAGAAAATCATTCCTCGGAGCCCGACGCGGCAGCCCGGTGGGCACAGCCTCCCTCAGCCCGAGTTCTCGGAGGCCGCTCTCGCGCCAACAAGCCTCTTCGCCCCCTCCTCCGCGGACGCCTCGGCTCGTTCGCCCCGCTTCCCTCTGGAAACGCTGCTCATGGGGCGGAAAGGAGGGTCCCTCCCCGGTTTCGGCGGTAGAAGGGGAAGCGGGGGGATGAAGGCGCTGCCCCCTCCCTCCAGCCCCGGCTCCGCACTCACCCTCCAGCAATCGGGTGATGAGACTGTCCACGTTCAGCTCCCCGTCCGCCATCTTGTCGGCACCAGACTCTCCTTCCCGGCAGCGGGAACAAGGGCTTCTTGGCGGCAGAGGCTGCGGCGACGGCGCGGCGTTCTCTCACCTACAAGTCACGCGGCGTTTCGACCCCGGTTCCGACTACCCCTTTGCCCGCGCCCTCCCCCCGCCCCTTCCCCACCAAGCAGTTAGAGCGCACGCACACGCAGAGGCACACAAATAAATAAATAAACAAACGGGACCCCACGAACCGGGTCGCGTCAGACCCAGCCACCACCTCCTCCTCGGCACCGCCCAACTCCGCAAAGCTCACCAGCGCCGCCACTGCCCCACCCGCAGCGCCACTCCACAAGGCCCTTCGCCGCCGCCGCGCCACGCAACCGTACGCGCAGGCGCGCCGCGCACCCCTTCGCGACTCCCCTTGCCGCCCCGGTCCTGGCGCAATCGCACTGCACTCTGCTCGCCCGCGGCCGCCGCCTTAGCGCAGGTGCGTTGCCCTTTCCCTCCACTTCCACTGCGCTGAATCCCCGCAGCGGCGCAGGCGCCCGAGAGAGTCTGGGGATTTGCTGCGCCGAGGAGGCTCCCATTACGCAGGGCGTGCGTAGACAGGGTTGCCCTTCCCCCGGTTTTTGCCGGCTGCTCAGCCCTGCGCCGTTCGGCAGTCGCAGTGGTTGTCCCTTCTCGCATCGCTTTTTTTTTTTGCTTGGTTTCACTCCCTGGTTTTGCAAGAAATTCCTCAGGTTTTCGTCAACCGGGAAGCGTAGACTGCAGTTACCCATGTTTGAAACCCAGGTTCGCGTGTGTCGAAAGAAAGGTGTTACTCTGCTGGAAAAGTTTAACATTGCAAATAAGGGGTTTTGTACACAACTGTTCCGCAAGGATAGTTCCCCAAGTGTCCCTGGATGAAGTAAATGTTAAAGTGGGCCCCGGAAAGGTCAACAATAAGAATATTTTCAATGAGTACCGCTCTCACATGGGGCTTTCACATACATTTTTATCACTCTGTGGATGCTATTTTTCCACAATGCTTTTTTGTTCACACCTCCATTAATTTGCTTAATCATCCTACGTCGTAATTGTTTATGCATTTATCTTCCACACTGGACGCTAAGCTCCTAGAGAGTAAAAACATTTATCTTTGTGTCTGGCACATAGAAGAGAGGGAGAAGGAGCAATACGGAGGCTCAGAAAGATTGGTTCTCCGGCTGTTCTTTTCCACCACATAAAACTGCCTCTAGAAAGGCAGGAGGAAGAGAGTTAAGCCAGAGTTTTTGGTCTGTTCTAGGAGTTGGCCAGACCATGTTTACTCATTCCTCAGGTGTTTTTTCCAAAATTCACACAGATGCTGCCCTAAGCTCAAGGCAGGGCTTCTCCCACTCACATATCACTAATAATAGCTAACATGGATTGAGATCCCTGTATGTGCTGACACTATTTTAAGTGTTATACACTTGTTATTTAATCTTTACACCCATATGAGGTAAGTACTATTTTTATCTTCACTTTGTGGATGAGATTAATTGAGGCACAGAAAGGTTAAATACCTAGCCCCAAATCATACAAATAAGGAAATAATTGGCAGCACTGGGATTCAAGCCCAGTCATGTAGAGCCACAACCTGCACACTTAATTGCTGTGATGTGTGTATGTGAGCTGTAGGTGAGCTGAGCTGCTTAAGCATGCTTGTGCTATGTCATAAGCTTTCGATAGTAGAAACCAAAAGTTTTAGAAAAAAGCATTGTCCAAGTATTTTGTGATGGTCCAGATGACTCACACAGAGCTAGCATTTCCTAATCTTTTTTTTCTTTCCTAGGTTTCTCTTCCTTCATTTTAGGATATAGCTTGTACATTGACAGTGATCATAGGAGAACAGGTAGCAAGCTGTAGTGGTGGTCCTGTCTGAAGTAGCTTTCACAGACTCACCACCAGCTCAGCTTGCAGCAGATGGAAATGAAGAAATGGCTCCTCATCGCTGTATCTTGTTTTGTTAAAGTACGTGTATTTATACCCTGTGTTATTCTAGAAGAAGGGATTTAAGGTAGCTTATATAAGTATATGCAGCAGGATAGATTAAAAATAAGTACAGACAAAAATAAGGAGCCCTGGTAGCACAGTGGTTAAGAGCTCAGCTGCTAACTGAAAGGTGGCAGTTCAAACCCACCAGCTGCCCTGCAGGAGAAAGATGTAGTAGTGTGCTCCCATAAAGATTTACAGCATTGGAAATCCTATGGCGGCAGTTCTACTCTGTCCTATAGGGTTGCTATGAGTCAGTCGACTGGATGGCAGTGGGTTTGGTTTGACTACAGAGAAAAACAGGACAAAAGGAAACTGGGAGTGGCAGTTTTGTATGCAAAATGTAAGATCCTATTGGTTTGCTAGAAAGAAGCCACAAATATGACCCTAAGCTCTCTAGCAACCAAAGAAAAGATCAGTTTTAAGTGGAGTAGCTATTTTAGCTGAGCTGGAAGTATGAATACACTTGTGGAGTTGGGTGCCACTTACCTGAATCTCTTCCATGAGCCTCTTTAAGAGTTACAGAATGCTTGGGAACAACTATTCTCCAATTTTCATGGGGCTGCTGAATTCCGTGAAAAAAAATTTTGAGCCTTGTCTACCAATTATGGTTTAAATATATGCAGACATATGTAAAGGACAAGGGATACCCAAAGTAAACTGGATTGCACCGAGAGGAATGTCACAGCGAGCGGCGGAGACAGTAACCATGCCACAACTCTTACAGAGAAGTGGGGCCAGGAGGGTCACTCTGAGGAGTCGACCCCCGCCTCAGTCCCAGGAGTTTATTTTATAGTCAATACAGCAAGCAATAAAGCAATTAACAGAACAGTGGGCTTTGGGTGCCGGCAAGGGAGAAGGAATTCAGGTAAACAAGCCAATCAGTAAAGGGACAGTAGGTTTGAGAAAACACATCGTGACAAGTCTCAACATGTTGGGGACAAGTCTCAACATGCTGTGCAGCATAGACGCCTGTGGGGGCTGCAGTTGTTAATAGTGCAGCCATGTTTAAATGGCATATATCCCCACAGAGGAAGTGAGATTCTGAGAGAAGAGAGGCCAGTCTCAGAGCAGAGTTCTGGGGTCAGAAGGGATTGGAGAGTGGTTCTGAGTACTGTCTGCAGATGTCCACTTCTCTACCCCCCCCCCCAGGTTTTCCACTGCCTTAGAATCCTGGGAAAGAAAAAGCAATTATAAAAATGAAAGAGCTATATCACTAGGGGCCCAATAAATTTTCTGTGGGATCTCTCTCCCAAAGAACTATATCAGAATTTAGAGCTCTTCAGATTTTTAAGGTAAACTGGTACATGTTCTGTATGTTACTTAATACCCCAGCAGCTTGAACAAAATCATATGAATATTAACAATCGAGTAAGATAAATACTACAATTAGCTTCAAATCAGTTCGGGTCATATTTGCCACCATAGTATCTTTCTTTTTTTCCAGAGTGAAATATGTTTATTGAAGGAAATTTGGAAAACGGGAAAAACAAAACAAAACAAAACTATAATCTCACCAGCCACAGACAACCATTTTCCAGTATTATTTCTGAATATATACAATATATATATCTGTCTTCCAAATTCTGTGTTCACTGACATCATATTGATTACTTGAAATTTGCCATGAGGGAAGTATTTACACCAATGAAATCAGTAAATGCTACAAATCATACCTTTTCCCTCTAGAGAGCCAAATGTTAAACATTTACCAGCATATCCTTGGGTGCAGGAAGACATTTGGGTCACACATGTCAGTATCCTTGGGTAGTTAAAGAAATGTTTGTGGAAGGAACCCCTTGATCTTTACTTGGACTTCCTAATGGTCAGGGGCTTGCAGCATCATGATTTGGGGATCTTACTAAAAATGTGATTTAATTTGTACTTACTAGCAGGTAATGCCTGGGACATGCTGGTGCTGATTTGATAAAGGCAGAGCAGTGCTTAGAGGAACCTAACCATCACTGTACTGAGACCAGAGAGATGTCCCTATGGAAGGTCCAGAAAGAAAGGACTATGGAACACAGTAGACAGCAGCCTCATAACTCCTTGTAGTAAAGACAGCGAAGACTTTCATAGGGGTATTTTTCTTATAATGCCTCTCAGTATTGGCCAACATGATATGGAAATGAGTAGGGTTACGTGGCAAAACGCAGAGGTTGTGTTTGCTGCCCTGGCTTAATCCAAGATAGCTTTTCAATGAATGAATGGGCATTCATTGGACTGTCCTCCCATAAATATGATTCCTCATAATCAAGTATTTAATAAGTCTTAAGTAGCAATATGTTCTAAAGTTTACTAGATGTACCTGGGGGGCAGCCGTCCAATATATCAAATGTCGTAGGCTTTTGTAGTTAGCTCAGCTAAAGAAAGTTGAGAACCCAGACCAGGACACATGCATCGGTAGGAGGCCACCATCTCATACAGAGGTGGGCTGAGGGAGTTTATCCGGCAGGGCCGAGATTTTTCCTTAAGATTTAGTTCTGGGTTCATTTTCAGTCAACAGATGAGAGTAATACAGTCCTAAATTCTCAGCTAAATCATGAGGAATGCCTTCAGTCATATTAGCCTGAAAAATTATAAATCGAGCATAACCTAATGCCTTTTCCCCTACCCTTGGTGGATAACCCCACCCCCAACATACACACACAAACCCTTAGTGGTAACTCTCTGGTATATCCTTCAAAATAAACTGATTGCAAAATAAATGTGTAGGTGATGGAAGGAGTTAACGTGCTATAGAGAACTGTTAATTGCAAGACCATTGAAGTTGGATGGACAGCCGCCACAAATGATGACTATTTAATTTATGAAAAGTTGATACGTGGCCCTTATTCTACTACTTCTTTTTTTTCCCCCCTTGTAATTAGATTACAGGGCCAGTTTTCTATTTAGGTCAGTCCTAGTGTGTTACAATAAAACCATGTCATCTACATATATGAGAATGTCTCTCAGTGTGCTCCCATCCTGCTCATTCAAATAAGACATGAGGAAATAAGTAAATGTGTTTGGTGATGAAGAAAAGTATACAAAATGTGAAAGCCTGTTTTGAATAAAACAATTTAAATATTTTGTTTCTAATGATGATACATTATGTCCAAAGCATATGTGATTCACCTTTTCAGTGGGAGAAGGTTTACTTCTAAAGAGTTTCATAGGCATGGTTCAGTTGGCTTTGCTAAATGAAACAAACAAAGCAGTAGTCAGTGTTCTAATGTAGTTATAAAAGCAATAGCACATTAAAATTAATAGCATGTATCTCCTTAAGCTAAAACTAAATGTGCCTGTGAACTGTGAAAACTATTCATCAGGGTTACACCAATAGGTCCTTTTATGTAGAAAACACTGGTTAAATAGAATATTTCTGAATTATTATTTAAATCTCGATTTGAATAAAATTCAGTCTATTATGAATAGATTACAATTGAAATGCCCGCTATGAGTCGGAATGGACTTGACGGCAACGAGTTTGGTTTTGGTTTTTAGTAGTACTTGTTATTCAAGGAAATCTTACAGTGAATAAACCTTAAAAACAAAATGAATAATGAACCAATTAAGCATTTGGTGTGTTTGATTCTGTGTTGAAGAAAGGCATGATCTTCCCAATTTTTAAGTCGTTTAGTGGCTGTCTGGGAAAATGGCCACCAAATGATTTGGAGAGTGGGAACAGCATTGGCTTGGAGGTGGAGACCAAAGTAGCTGAATAACCTCAGAGGAGTCACTCTGTCTTTCTGAACCTTGGTTCCATTATTTATAAAAGAAGTCCATTACTAAATGATCTCCACATTTTCTTCTAACTCTAATGAGTCTTCAATTCTAAGGCACACACATGAAGCTAAAAATGTAACATAATACTGTACAGGCTGTCCTCAACTTAAGAACTGGATCAATTCCAAAAGGTCAATTGTTCGGAACACAGAATGTATTTTCCCACAGAGATCTTGGTACAAATAGTGGTTAAATTCCCAGATCAGTCTGCAAAATCAATTTAATCCTTAATGTAACTGTGGAAGAGTATCCATGGCAATATGGACTCTAACCGCCAATTATAACAACGTTTATGGGGGAAAATCCATTGAGGATTCTAATTTGGCATGGCAGAAAACATCTATCAGTGTTTTCCACTACCCTGAGCAGTAAGTATAAACATAGTTCTAGTTCCAACTCAGAGCCGACCTGGACCCCGTATGGGAGACAAAGGCTTAACCGGCAGCTGGGAGAGAGAGAGAGGCTCTGATACCTGGGTCCGAAAAAACCAAAACCAAACCCTTTGCCATCCAATTGATTCTGACTCATAGCGACCTTATAAGGCAGAGTAGAACTGCCCCATAAGATTTCCAAGTAATGCCTGGTGGATTTGAATTGCTGTCATTTTGGTTAGCAGCTCAACGCTTAACCACTATGGCACGAGGGTTTCCGATACCTAGGTGGTGGGGGCTTTTTCCATAATCCGGGATGAGAGGAGATGGGGGGGGGTGAGGTTGGGGTGGGAACACGCACTAAGGACAGTTAATGGTGTCTGGGGATTTGGTTGTCAGGGTGGCGCTGGAATGAATGTAGAGGCAGAAGGAAGAAAGGGAGTGTGCTAGGAACTTTTTTTTAAAAGATACAATTACTTTAAATCTCACTCTGCAATTGAGGAAGTCAAAATCTAGGAAGGTTAAATTGCATTGATGTAATAGCAAAACTAGGACTTGAGTCTGGAACTTCAGTTGTTGCTGTCTCAGGTTTTTACTTGGAAGCCAGTTTGCACCGTGCAAGAAGGTACTCCTTTCTTCCCCTCTCCTTCCTGCACAGGAATCCCCTGCTGAGCTGCACTCATATGCCTGTCTGCATCCCTATTTTCCATTCTCTGCTCTTCCAGGGCAGCCTGGTCAGCAGTTAGCACAGCACTTTCCTATTTTTCCCCAGTGTGTTTGTAGGGTGTCACCAGGTCAAAGAACAAGTTTGTAATTGCTAAAAAGAGATTACTCTGGCCCCTTGTCTTCCAGTCCAAATTTGAACAAATCACCCAGACAATGTGGTTGAGTAATCCCAAACTCAAGTAATGTTAGGGTACATCTGGGATGCTCGCGTTAAGACAGAGCCCAACCTGACTGGGAGAGGCAATGCCCTGATGTCCAGATGATGGGCATTGCTCCTTTGGCAGAAGGAAGGCTGCTGGCTAGAGGTTCCTAAGTGTTCTATGTGCTAGGAAATTTTACTGGCATTATCACATTTAATCCCACTGAAAATCCTGTAAATGTTTTCTTATTTTATAGATGTGGAAATGAAGGCTCAGAGGCTTTAAGTGACTGGCCTCTAGTCACCAGGTTGGTCTGGTTTTAAAGCCCTGGCTGGAATAATTCTGGCAGTGTGACTTAGAGGTTAGAGCTAGTTAGGTGGACCAGCTGTGGTTCACTGTAGTGAGAAAAAGTGAGCAGAAAGCTGGGGTGGGCAGTGGATGTAATCTGCTTTGCTCACAGCAGGATGGAGGGGAGCAGAATGAGGGTGATTTTGGCTGTAGGGAAGAGTCTTCAGGATGATAGGGAAGAAGGGATCATCCTTAGCTGCAGCTAGGGGAAAGGTGGGGAATGCCTGTCTGGTACATCAGAGAGGGCACCCTGGCCAGACACACATGCCCACGTATGTCCACATTCTTATATCAGGCTGATATGACTAGTGCTCAGGGGTATTTTCAGAGTTCCAAAGATGGGGAGACGATGAGGTCAGGTAGGGCTTTTATAGCAGTGATGCAACTAGGGATTTGAACAAGGGCTTCCAGTTCCGTTTCAAATCCTTGCTGAGAATTTGCATTTCCACCCCAAATATACTGAATCAGAATCTACATTTTAACAAGATCCCCAGGTGATTCTTATGTATAACAAGTTTTGAGAATCACTGCTCTTCTAGTGGTTCTCAGAATTGGTCCCTAACCAGCAGCATTACCATCACTGGGGAACTTCTCAGCATGGGTTCTAACCAGAATGAACTAGTTCAAAGCCCTGAATTGAACTGGGTTGCAAAATATTGTAGGATTTAGATCAGTAACTTTTAAATAAAGTGTGTGTGTGTGTGTTTGTTATCAGAACCACTTGGGGAACTTTTTTCAAAATACCAATGTTTGAAAAGGTGGGGCCAAGATGGCAGAGTAGTCAGACGCTTCCAGTGGACCCTTTTACAGCAAAAACTAGAAAAGTGATTCGATTATATATGCCAGTCTGGGAGCCCTGAACATCAAAGACAGAGTTGAGGAACTGGACTAAGTGGCAGGGGGAGGGAGAGATGGTTCGGAAGCAACGAGGACTTGCCAGACCTGAACCGGTGAGAGCCTGAGCCCTTCAGGCCTGAGTGGCTCAAGGGTGAGCAGTGAGACAGGCAAGCAGCCCTGCTCGGGAGGCACGTTTTCCACACCGGGAGAGACTCAGCGCCAGAGAGTCTACACGGCCACCCAGAACCAGTGAGAAGCAGCCCTGTATGTGCGAAAGATAAGTAATTGCATACAGCCTACCATGAGGATAAGTACACAAAGGAAACTAACAATCCTACAACTTAAAATAAAAAAGTAGAAAAATATAAGGACTCAGCAAACACAAAATCAACAACAATGGAAAAGATGAAAAGAAAATACATAAAGAAAAACCACTCAGCGCAAAAATTAAGTGGAACAAAGCACTGTGAACAACACGCAAAAAAAGACATCAAAATGACAGCACTAAACTCATACCTATCAATAATTATGCTGAATGTAAATGGACTAAATGTACCAATAAAGAGACAGAGAGTGGCAGATTGGATTAAAAAACACAATCTGTATGCTGCTTACAAGAGACACACCTTAGACTTAAAGACACAAACAAACTAAAATTCAAAGGATTAGAAAAAATGTATCAAACAAACAACACTCAAAAAAGAGCAGGAGTGGCAATATTAATCTCTGAAAAAATAGACTTTAAAGTAAAAGCCACCACAAAGGATAAGGAAGGACACTATATAATGATTAAAGGGTCAATACACCAGGAGGACGTAACTATAATAGATATCTACCCACCCAATGACAAGGCTCCAAAATACATAAAACAAACTCTAACAGCACTGAAAAGAGCAACAGACAGCTCCACAATAGTAGTAAGAGACTTCAACGCACCCAACAGCAGCCAAGTATACTTTCTTTTCCAACGCACATGGAACATTCTCCAGAATAGATCACATATTAGGCCATAAAGCAAGCCTTAACAAAATCCAAAGCATGGAAATATTACAAAGCATCTTTTCTGACCATAAAACCATAAAAGTAGAAATCAACAACAGAAAAAGCAAGGGAAAAAAAATCAAACCCATGGAAACTGAACAACACCTTGTTCAAAAACTACTGGTTACAGAAGAAATTAAAGATGGAATAAAGAAATTCATAGAATCAAATGAGAATGAAAACACATGCTACCAGAACCTTTGGGACACAGCAAAAGCAGTGTTCCGAGGTCAGTTTATTGCAATAAATGCACACATCCAAAAAGAAGAAAGGGCCATAATCAAAACATCAACCCTACAATTGGAGCAAGTAGAAAGAGAGCAGCAAAAGAAACCCTCAGGCGCAAGAAGAAAGGAAATAATAAGAATAGAGCAGAATTAAATGAAATAAAGAATAGAAAAACAATTGAAAGAGTTGATAAGGACCAAAAGCTGGTTCTTTGAAAAGATCAACAAAGTTGATAAACCATTGGCCAAACTGACAAAAGAAAAACAGGAGAGGAAGCAAATAACCCGTATAAGAAACGAGATGGGTGATATCACAACAGACCCAACTGAAATTAAAAGAATCATAACAGAATACTATGAAAAACTGTACTCTAACAAATTAAAAACCTAGAGGAAATGGACAAATTTCTAGAAACTCACTGCCTACCTAAACTAACACAAACAGAGGTAGAACAACTAAATAAACCCATAACAAAAGAAGAGATTGAAAACATAATTAAAAAACTCCCAACAAAAAAAAGTCCTGGCCCGGATGGCTTCACTGGAGAATTCTACCAAACTTTCAGAAAAGAGTTAACACCACTACTACTAAAGGTATTTCAGAGCACAGAAAAGGATGGAATACTCCCAAACTCATTCTATGAAGCCAGCATAACCCTGATACCAAAACCAGATAAAGACACCACAAAAAAAGAAAATTACACTCATCAACACTGACACAAAATTCCTCAACAAAATTCTAGCCAATAGAACTCAGGAACATATCAAAAAAATAATTCACCATGATCAAGTGGGATTTATACCAGGTATGCAGGGATGGTTCAACACTAGAAAAGCAATCAATGTAATCCATCACATAAATAAAACAAAAGACAAGAACCACATGATCTTGTTCAATCGATGCAGAAAAGGCATTTGACAAAGTCCAACACCCATTCATGATAAAAACTCTCAACAAATAGGAATAGAAGGGAAATTCCTCAGCATAAATAAGGGTGTCTATACAAAGCCCAATAGCCAACATCATCCTAAATGGAGAGACTTTGAAAGCATTCCCCTTGAGAACGGGAACCAGACAAGGATGCCCTTTTTCACCACTCTTACTCAACATTGTGCTGGAGGTCATAGCCAGAGCAATTAGGCCAGAAAAAGAAAGAAAGGGCATCCAAATTAGTAGGGAAGAAGTCAAAGTATCTCTATTTGCAGATAATATGATCTATACACAGAAAACCCCAGAGAATCCACAGGAAAACTACTGGAAGTAATAGAAGATTTCAGCAAAGTTTCAGGATACCAGATAAACATACAAAAATCACTTGGATTCCTTTATACCAACAAAGAGAACCTCGAAGAGGAAGTCACCAAATCAATACCATTTACAACATTCCCCAAGAAGATAAAATACTTAGGGATCAACCTAACCAGAGACGTAAAAGATCTATACAATGAAAACTACAAGACACTACTGCAAGAAACCAAAAGAGACCTGCAGAAGTGGAAAAACATACCTTGCTCATGGACAGGTAGACTCAACATTGTGAAAACGTCAATTCCACCGAAAGCGATCTACAGATACAATGCAATCCCAATCCAAATTTCACCGGCATTTTTTAATGAGATGGAGAAACAAATCACCAACTTCATATGGAAAGGGAAGAGGCCCTAAATAAGTAAAACATTACTCAGGAAGAAGAACAAAGTGGGAGGCCTCATATTACCTGATTTTAGAACCTGTTATACAACCACGGTAGTCAATACAGCCTGGTACTGGTACAAGAACAGATACATAGACCAATGGAACAGAATTGAGAATCTAGACATAAATTCATCCACCTATGAGCAGCTGATATTTGACAAAGGACCAAAGTCTGTTAACTGGGGAAAAGACAGTCTCTTTAACAAATGGTGCTGGCATAACTGGATATCCATCTGCAAAAAACTGAAACAAGGCCCATACCTCACACCATGCACAAAAACTAACTCAAAATAGATCAAAGACTTAAATATAAAATGGAAAACGGTAAAGATCATGGAAGAAAAAACAGGGACAATGCTAGGAGCCCAAATAATGGCATAAACACAATAAGAACCGTAAGTAACAATGCACAAGCACCAGAAGAGAGACTAGATAAATGGGAGCTCCTGAAAATAAAACACTTATGCTCATCCAAAGACTTCACCAAAAGAGTAGAAAGACAACCTACAGACTGGGAAAGAATTTTTGGCTACGACAAATCCGATCAGCATCTACTCTCTAAAATCTACAAGCTACTGCAAAACCTCAACAACAAAAAGGCAAATAACCCAATTAAAAAATGGGCAAAGGATATGAACAGGCACTTTGCCAAAGAAGATAATCAGGTGGCTAACAGACACAAGAGAAATGCTCATGATCATTAGCCATTAGAGAAATGCAGATGAAAACTACAATGAGATATCCTCTCACCCGAACAAGGCTAGCATTAATGCAAAAAACACAAAATAATAAATGCTGGAGAGGTTGTGGAGAGACTGGAACACTTATACACTGTTGGTGGGAACATAAAATGGTACAACCACTTTGGAAATCAATTTGGTGCTTCCTTAAAAAGCTAGAAATAGAAGTACCATACGATCCAGGTATCCTTCTCCTTGGAATATATCCCAGAGAAATAAGAGCTGTCACACGAATAGATATATGCACACCCATGTTCATTGCAGCACTGTTCACAATAGCAAAAAGATGGAAACAACCTAGGTGCCCATCAATGGAAGAAAGGACAAACAAATTACGGTATATCCACAGAATGGAATACTACGCAATGATAAAGGACAATGAAGCTGTGAAATACGTTATAGCATGGAGGAAGCTGGTACTCATTATGCTGAGTGAATTTAGTCAGTCACAGAAGGACAAATATTCTATAAGGCCACTGTTATGAGAACTCAAGAAAAGGTTTAAACACAGAAGAAAACATTCTTTGGTGGTTACGAGGGTGGGGAGGGAGGGTGAGTGTTATTTACTAACTAAAGAATTATCTTAGGTGAAGGGAAGGACAGCACACACTACAGGGGAAGTCAGCACAACTGGGCTAAACCAAAGCTAGGAAGTTTCCTGAATACAATCAAACACTATGAGAGACAGAGTAGCAGGGGTAGGGGTCTGGGGACCATGCTTTCAGGGGACATGTAGGTCTACTGGCATAACAAAGCTTATTAAGAGAATGTTCTGCATCCTACTTTGGTGCGTGGCGTCTGGGGTCTTAAAAGCTTGCAAGCAGCCATCTAAGATGCATCAATTTGTCCCAACCACCTGGAGTAAAGAAGAATGAAGAACACCAAAGACACAAGGGAAATATTACCCCCAAGAGACAGAAAAGGCCACATAAATCAGAGACTTCATCAGCCTGAGACCAGAAGAACTAGATGGTGCCTGGCTACCAGCAGTGACCGCCCTGACAGGGAACACAACAGAGAGTCCTGGATGGAGCAGGAGAAAGGTGGGGTGCAGAACTCAAATTCTAGTAAGAAGACCAGACTTAATGGTTTGACTGAGCCTGGAGGAACCCCTGAAAGTATGGCCCCTGGATTCTCTATCAGCCCAGAGCTAAAACAGTACCCGAGGCCGACTCTTCAGACCAGGATTG
The DNA here is from genome assembly GCA_030035585.1 of Dugong dugon. NCBI lineage: Eukaryota > Metazoa > Chordata > Mammalia > Sirenia > Dugongidae > Dugong > Dugong dugon. Next base: position 71,062,076 of record CM057473.1, read on the forward strand.
GACTGGACTGTGGGTCATAAAGTGATACTCGTGAGGAGTGTGCCTCTCAGCTCAAGTAGATACAAGAGGCTAAACAGGCAGCTTCTGTCCGGAGGTGAGATGGGAAGGCAGAGAGGGTTAGGAGCTGGTTTAATGGACATGGGGAATCAGGGGTGGAAAGGAGGAGTGTGCTGTCACAGTATGGGGAGCGCAATTACAGTCACATAACAATGTATGTATAGATTTTTGTATGGGGAAAAAAAAAACAAAACCAACATTTGATTTCTCTTTCTCCTCCCAAGGAGATCATATTTAAATCTCAGTGTTGGGGTGGAGGAAAGTATATTTTCAGATTATGCTTGAGGGAATTCTGATAGTGACCCATGCATCCTTCCCCCTCTTTTCAGTGATATAAATCTCAAAAGATAAAATAAAACATGTCAAAGAGACTGACTGATGCATGCAGAAGATTCAGGGGAGGGCTCTTGATGTGAAGTACTTATTTCTAGTGAAGTTTGTAATGGAGTAAGGAAACTGGAATGGAGCAAAAGGGTGACTCAGAGGGAGCGCTGTAATAGGAAGTGTTGTTAGCTGCCATCGAATTGGCTCAGACTCATGGTGACACCGTGCACAACAGAAGAGAACATTACCCAGTCCTGTGCCATCCCCATGATCGGTTGCAGATCAAACCATTGTGATCTGAAGGGTTTTCATTGCTGATTTTTGGAAGTCAATCGCCATGAAATAGGGTGGGATAATTAAGATAACAGGGACAGATGAGGAGGAACAGGGATGCAGCATAGGAGAATTTAAACCAGATGTTGCTTGAAACAGGAAACTATTCCTGTATTCATTCGGTCAATAAATATTTATTGAGCACCTTGTCTATGCGAGGCACTGTGTTATGTGCTGGAGAAAGAGCAGAGACCAAAACAGGCAAAGTCCTCTCCCTCATCAAGCTTATGTTTGGATGGGGGAGGTGGAGAGTGATCAACTCATCCCAGTTTTCTGGGGGACTTTCCCAGTTTTAGTACTTATAAGTCTCTCAGCTTTGGAATGTCCTGATTCCTAGACAAATCAGGATGTTTGGTCTCCTCAGAGGTGTAGTGTGTGTGTGTGTGTGTGTGTGTGTGTGTGTGTGTGTGTGTGTGTGTCAGTAGTGATAAGTGCCATGGAGAAAAACAAAGCAGGGTAAGAGTTTGGGGCTAAAGAAGAATGCTATTTTAGATGGGATGGTCAGAGAAGGTCTCTCTATGCAAATGAACAGCAATCTGAATAAAGTGTCTGAGGGTGGGCTGGGGAGGGGGTGATTATTTGGTTATTTGAAGAACAGCAAGTTGGTTAGGCAGGCTGGAGTGGAGGAGGTCAGAAGTAAAGAAAGACTAGATCAGTGAACCATGATGAGGAAACTGGACTATATTGAGCGAGACGGGAGCCACTGAAGGGCTGAGAACAGGGGCATGACCTAATCACTCAGAGGTGGGGAAAACAAGAGTGGAAGAAGGGGGGACCACTCAGGAAGTGATTGCATTAGGAGGTCTTGAAGAGGTCCTTCTCAGAATGTTTGATCAGAGAAATAGCAGGATACAATGCCACTGAAGTAGATTAGCCTGATATCAGACCAGCCTGGGCAGGACTGGACTGACCGAGACTACACTCCATTGGAGGCATTGGGAACAGAGAGAAGGAAGCAACTAGAGGTGTCCTATTGTTTGTGTTGGGTGCTCTCAAGTCAATTCCAACTCATAGCAACTCCATGTGACAGTAGAACTGCCCCATAGGGTTTTCTTGGCTGTTGTCTTTACCGAAGCAGATCACCAGGTCTTTCTCCTACAGAATGGCTGGGTGGGTTTGAACAGCCAACCTTTCGGTTAGCAGCCGAGTGCTTAACTGTTGCACCACCAGGGCTCCTATATTGTCTTAGAGATGGAATTAACAGAAGTTGGTGAGAAGGATGAAGGAGACTGGGAGTCAAAGATGATTCCAAACTAATCCTCCCTGTATTCGTTTCCAAGTTTGAATTTCTCCCTCAATTATCATGATCCAAATTTCATAGAAGATGCACTTCTTCATAGGAGTATACTTTATGCAATATACTCTTTCACTAGAATGAGGGAAGTCCTATAATATTGTGGCAATAGCAGGGATTTGGGATCATACAGACTGGGGCTCACGTTCTAGCCCCACCACTTACAAGCCATGTCCCTCAGACAGCTCACTTCAATCCCAGGAATCTCAGTATTCTTGTCTGTAAAACAGGGATAATGATATCTGCCTGGCAGAGTTGTGAGGATTTAACGAGGTAGCACTTGTAAACAACCTAGTGCAGGACATGGCAAGCCCTCACTAAGGGTTCATTCTTTCCCCTTTTACCACATCAGAGTTCAGTGCGTATGCCTACACATTTTCAGAAGTGATCAGTATTATATGTGTCATTTGTGCTCTTTGCCCTCTGCCCACTTATTCCATAAAGAGATTTTGGTGTATCAGTGGGACCTACACTCTTGTCGTTTGGTCTCTCCTTCACACTCACTGTCACTGCCTCTGTTCACACCTGCCTTTCCTTTCACTTGGACAGCTACCGAAACCTCCCAACTCATCTCCCCACCTTCCTACCCTTGCTCCACCAGAATAACATGATTACACTATTTACCTGCTCACAATCCTTCAGGCAGTCCACATCATCTTCAGGATAAATCTAAACACCTTAGCTGGCTGTACAGGGCCTTGCACAATCCATGTTGCCTCTGAATATTGTCCATACAGTCTCCTCCCTGATTTTCCCTTCCTCCAATCCTGCCCTCCATCCTCCGTCTGTGCCAAGTTTGAAGTTTTATTCTGAATGCTCCCATGGTACTTTGTATCTACTGCTACTTAGCTCACCATTATTTCTATATAAAATGACCCAGGTATTTGGTGCAGGGGTTCAGAGCTCAGGCTCTGGAACTGCCCAGCCTGCATTCCAGTCCCAGCCCTGCTACTTATCAGCTGGGCCTAACGATTAGGGATTACTAGATAAACTATGATACTTTCATATACTGGAATACTATGGCTGTGAGCAAGTTATTTCATCACTGTTCTTTAGGGATGATAATAATAATACCCACTTTACAGGGTTGTTGTGAGTACTAAGAGTTAATACATGTAAAGCACTTAAATAGTAAATAGTACCTGGTACATAGAAAGCCGTCAAGAAATATTACCTGTTAGAAGGGAAAGGTACAGTGCTGGGAAGCAGACTGGACATAGAGGAACTCAGAGTAGCTAAACTCTGGCTAATCTCAGGATACACCTTCCTTTTCTCTTCACTAGGTTAGACTTCCATCTCCCAGAGTTAGAGTTGCTTGAAGGATAAGACTATGTCTAATTTTTTTTTTTTTAAATTCCCTGTCTTTTTCTAATAGACCTTCAAATGTTTGTTAAATGAAGACGAGTAAATCTTCTTTTAAAGACTGTGTGTCCTCCATTTGTGTAGCCATTTCTTGGCTCTGACATTTGGACTATATCCAAATTTAATAAAATAATGTTGTTGTTTTAGGTGCCATCTAGTTGGTTCCAACTTATAGTGACCCTATGTACAAAAGAATGAAACACTGCCCAGTCCTGAGCCATCCTCACAGTCATTGTTATGCCTGAACCCACTGTTGCAGCCACTGTGTCAATGCATCTCATTGAGGGTCTTCCTCTTTTTCACTGACCCTCTACTTTACCAAGCATGATGTCCTTCTCAAGGGACTGATCCCCCTGACAACATGTCCAAAGTATGTGCGATGAAGCCTCACCATCCTCGCTTTTAAGGAGCATTCTGGCTGTACTTCTTCCAAGACAGATTTGTTCATTCTTTTGTCAGTCCGTGGTATATTCAATATTCCTCGCCAACACTGTAATTCAAAGGTGTCAATTCTTCTTCGGTCTTCTTTATTCATTGCTCAGCTTTCGCATGCATGTGAGGCGATTGAAAACACCACGGCTTGGGTCAGGCTCACCTTAGTCCTTAAAGTGACATCTTTGCTTTTTAACACTGTAAAGAGGTCTTTTGCAGCAGATTTGCCCAATACAATGCATTGTCTCATTTCTTGACTGCTGCTTCCATGGCTGTTGATTGTGGATCCAAGTAAAATGAAGTCCACGACAACTTCAATCTTTTCTCTGTTTATCATGATGTTGCTTACTGGTTCAGTTGTGAGGATTTTTGTTTTCTTTATGTTGAGGTGTAATCCATACTGAAGGCTGTAGTCTTTGATCTTCATCAGTAAATGCTTCAAGTCCTCTTCGCTTTCAGCAAGCAAGGTTGTGTCATCTGCATATCACAGGTTGTTAATGAGTCTTCTCCAACCCTGATGCCTTGTTCTTCATATAGTCCAGCTTCTTGGATTATTTGCTTAACATACGGATTGAATAATATGGTGAAAGGATACCTATGCTTCTGTCAGTTCATCGTACTGTGGGGGTTGCGTGTTGCTGTGATGCTGGAAGCTATGCCACCAGTATTCAAATACCAGCAGGGTCACGCATGGCGGACAGGTTTCAGCTGAGCTTCTACACTAACATAGATTAGGAGGTTTGCTTCTGAAAAAAATTAGCCAGTGAAAACTTATGAGTAGCAGCGGAACATTGATATAGTGCTGGAAGATGAGCCCTCAGGTTGGAAGACACTCACAATACGACTCTCCTCAAAGTAGAGTTGACCTTAATGACATGGACGGACTCAAGCTTTCGGGACCTTCATTTACTGATGTGGCATGATTCAAAATGAGAAGAAACAGCTGAAAACATCTATTAATAATCAGAACATGGAATGTATGAAGTATGAATCTGGGAAAGTTGGAAATCATCAAAAATGAAATGGAATACGTAAACATTGACATGAGTACACAGGAATCAAATCAACTACATCTGTGGAAAGAGATGATGGAAAAGCTCAATATCATCAGTCAGAAGAAGGCCAGGGGCCGACTGTAGAAGAGACCATCAATTGCTCATATACAAGTTCAAGTTGAAGCTGAAGAAAATTAGAACAAGTCCAAGAGAACCAAAGTACAACCTTGAGTATATCCCGCCTGAATTTGATGCATTGAACACTAATGACTGAAAACCAGACGAGTTGTGGAAAAACATTAAGGACATCATACCAGAAGAAAGCAAGAGGTCATTAAAAAGATAGGACAGAAAGAAAAGACCAAAGTGGATGTCAGAGAAGACCCTGAAACTTGCTCTTGAACATTGAGTAGCTAAAGCTAACGGAAGAAATAATGAAGTAAAAGAGCTAAACAGAAGATTTTAAAGGGCAGCTCAAGAAGACAAAGTATTACAATGAAATGTGCAAAGACCTGGAGTTAGAAAACCAAAGGGGAAGAACACATTTGGCATTCCTCAAGCTGAAAAAACTGAAGAAAAACTCAAGCCTGGAGCTGCAATATTGAAGAATTCTATGGGGAAAATATTAAATGATGCAGGAAGCATCAAAAGAAGATGGAAGAAATACACCGAGTCAATGTACCAAAAATAATTGGTTGACGTTAAATCATTTCAGGAAGTACAATATGATCAAGAACTGATGGTACTCAAGGAAGGAGTCCAAACTGCACTGAAGGCATTGGTGAAACACAAGCCTCCAGGAATTGACAGAATACCAATTGAGATGTTTCAACAAATGGATGCAGTGCTGATAGTGCCCACTCGTCTATGCCAACAAGTTTGGAAGATAGCTCCCTGGCCAAATGACTGGAAGAGATCCATATTTATGTCTATTCCAAAGAAAGGTGCTGCAATAGAATGTGGAAATTACAGAACAATATCTTTAATATCACATGCCAGTAAAATTTTGTGAAGATATTTCAAAAGCCGCTGCAACAGTACAGTGACAGGGAACTGGCAGCAATTCAAGCTAGATTCAGAAAAGGACATGGAATGAGGGATATCATTGCTGATGTCAGATGGATCCTGGCTGAAAGCAGAGAATACCAGAAAGATGGTCACCTGTGTTTTATTTATACCTATGCAAAGGCATTCGGCTATGTGGATCATAACAAATTATGGATAATATTGTGAAGAGTGGGAATTCCAGAACACTTAATTGTGCTCATGAGGAAACTGTACATAGATCAAGAGGCAGTCATTAAAAAGAACAAGGGGATACTGTGTGGTTTGAAGTCAGAAATAAAATGATACTGTGATCAATATTTTTGTAAACTTTTTATTTTCATTTATATTATTTCCTTAGAGTATATTTCCTGAAGTGAATTTATCAGTGAATGATATGAACAATTTTATAGCTCTTTTATACATATTTACAGTTTTTTTTTCAGTAATATTGTCCAATGATAACCTAAATGCCCAAGGACAGAAAACTACTTAAATTTAAAAAATGATATTTTCTTATAGCAGGATGTTATACAGCCATTAAATATCATGTTTCTACATAGTTTAGCCATACTGGGTTTTTATAATTTCCATTTGTTTCTGCCAGTATAATAGGTGGATAATGATACATCAATGTCATTTTAAGTTGTGTTTTTAATGAGCCTCTCCATTTTTCCAGATGTTGATTTACTGCATTGCTAATCAAATATGTAAACTTTCTGTTCATTTTACTCGATAACTTATAGAATGTAATTGAATATTGACTTCAAATATTTGAATCAATGTACTTGTATCGATTTCTATCAATATATTTTGGATGGGAGAATCCTATAGTTTTTACTTAGCATGTGTATTTTTTCTTAACCTGTATTTTCCTTTAAATGTATATTTTAGGTTTTGATATACAACATTTTGTTTTTCTTTATTTGAATTCCTCTATTTTGTCTCTGCCAATAGCCTCCATTAATTAAAACGGTAGAATGTTAGAGCTTGGAGGGACTGCAGTGGCATGATCCTTATTCTTTTTATAGATGACGAAACTTAAGATCTGAGAAACTGACTTACTCAAAGCCACAAATTATTATTTTTTTAATAGTTAGAAACAAGTTTTCTCCTGTAGGTGAAGTGAATATAAATTTTTACTAGTTTTTTCTTTTTAATATTTGGGTTATCATGTATAGAATGGGATTCAGTTGGGCCATGAGACATGCATAATGTAATGTTTAAACGAACATTAAAAGAAATGATGTTACTTTGAATCAGCCCATCAATATTCGTTTAACACTTTTGGGTACTTGGTATTGTACTGTGTGTGTGTGTGTGTGTGTGTGTGTGTGAGTGTATGTGTATTGATGGATGTCTGTGAGTGGTAGGAAAGAAAGCAAAAGACACACACACACACACACACACACACACACACACACAGAGATTGATAGAGAGAGAACCCTTGACTGACTTTTCCTCATAAGTGCCTGGTATATTTTTCACAGCAGTCCATTTTTTCTGATGTGTATCTACAATGATGACTATCACAGGCTTGCTTATAACAGTGAAAAATTGGAAGTAGCTTAAATTCCTAATGATTAGGGATGAGTTAGATAAACTATGGTACTTTCCTGTAGTGGAATACTATGAAGTCATTAAAAATGATGTTGTAGAATAATATTTAATGACATATATAGATACACATGATATATTGTTACGTTTAAAAAAAGTAAGCTATAATTAAAGAAGACTAAATAAATGGAAAGATATAGCACGTTCATGTTGTTAGGTGCAGTCGAGTTGGTTCTGACTCATAGCAACCTTATGCACAACAGAACGAAACACTGCCCAGTCCTGAGCCATCCTCACAATCATTGTTATGCTTGAGCCTGTTGTTGCAGCCGCTGTGTCAGTCCATCTCATTGAAGGTCTTCCTCTTTTTCGCTGACCCTGTACTTTACCAAGCATGATGTCTTTCTCCAAGATCTGATCCCTCCTGATAATATGTCTGAAGTATTTGAGATGAAGTCTCGCCATCCTTGCTTCTAAGGAGCACTCTGGCTGTGCTTCTTCCAAGACAGATTTGTTCGTTCTTCTGGCAGTCCATGGTATATTCAGTATTCTTCACCAACACCATAATTCAAAGGCATAAATTCTTCTTTGGTCTTCCTTATTCATTGTCCAGCTTTCACGTGCATATGGGGCAATTGAAAATATCATGGCTTAGGTCAGGTGCACCTTAGACCTTTTTTGCTTTTTAACATTATAAAGAGGTCTTTTGCAGCAGATTTGCCCAATGCAATGCATTGTTTGATTTCTTTATTGCTGATTGTGGATCCAAGTAAAATGAAATCCTTGACAATTTCAATATTTTCTTCATTTATCATGATGTTGCTCATTGGTCCAGTGTGAGGACTTTTGTTTTCTTTATGTTGAGATGTAATCCATACTGAAGGATGTAGTCTTTGATCTTCATCAGTAAGTGCTTCAGGTCTTCTTCACTTTCAGCAAGCAAGGTTGTGTCACTGGCATATCGCAGGTCGTTAATGAGTCTTTCTCCAATCCTGATGCCCTGTTCTTCTTCATATAGTCCAGCTTCTTGTATTATTTGCTCAGCATACAGATTGAATAAGTGTAGTGAAAGCATACAACCCTGATGGATACCTTTCCTGATTTTAAACCATGCAGTATCCCCTTGTTCTGCTGGAACGACTACCTCTTTGTCTATGTACAGGTTCCTCATGAGCACAATTAAGTGTTCTGGAATTCCCATTCTTCGCAATGTTGTCCATATTTTGTTACGATCCACATAGTCAAATGCATTTGCATAGTCAATAAAACACAGGTAAACATCCTTCTGGTATTCTCTGCTTTCAGCCAATATCCACCTGACATTTCATGCTTCAATCCATGTTCATGGATTGGAAAATTATTAAGATGTCAGTCTTTTCCTAATTGATCTATAGTTTCGATGTAATCCTAACAAAAATCGCAACTGCTTTTTTCTTGGGGGAGGGAGTGTCAAAATTGACAAGGCCTCTCTAAAATGTATATGGAATTGCAAATGATCTTAAATTGTCAAGACAATCTTGAAGAGAAAGAACAAAATTGGTGAATTATGCTATCAGATTAAAGACTTAATATAGAATTAACAGTAGTTAAGGCAGTGTGATATTGGTGCAGGAATAGACAAATAAACCAAGAGAAGAGAATACAGAGTCCAGAAACAGACTCACACATATATGTGGGAGAAAAAGATGGTCTTTTCAATCAATGATTGTGGAACAATTGGATATCTGTACGAAAAAAATAATAATGAGCTTTGACCTCTACTTCATACCATACACGAAAGATTAATTTGAGATGGTTCATAGCCTTAAATAGTAAAACAATAAAGCATCTGAAGGAAACATGGGAGAATGTCTTCACGACCTTAGGGTAGACTAAGATTTCTTAAACAGGACACAAATAGCACTAATCATAAAAGGAAAGATTGATAAATTGGACTTCATTAAAATTAAGAACTTTTGTGAAAGGACAAATCACAGATGAACGAAGATATTTGAACAAAGAACTCAAATCCTATAAGCCAACAAGAATAGGATGAACAACCTAATTAAAAAATGGGCAAAAGACTTGAACACTTTACAGAAGATGTCCAAATGGCCAATAAGCCTCTGAAAAGGTGTTCAGCATCGTTAGCCACCAGGGAAATGCAAACGAAACCCACAAGAGACACCAACTCACACTCTATGACAGCTAAAATTAAAGAGTGAAAATCCCAAGTGTTGTGATAATACAGAGCAATTGGAACTCTCATACACTGCTGATGGAACTGTAAAATGGTACAATCATGTTGGAAAACTGACCACATCTACAAAAGCTAGATCTGAGCCTTCATATGACTTCACAGTTCCACTCCTAGGAATATGCAAAAGAGAAAGGAGTGCATATGACCACTAAAAGACATGGACAAACATTTATTGAGATTTTATTTGTAACAACCAGAATTGAGAAGTAAGCTAAATATCCTTAAACCGAGGAATTGATAAATAAATTGTGGTGTATTCATATGGTGGAATTTTACACAGTAAAATGAATAAGTAAAATAATCTACTACTACGTATAACAACATGGATAGTTCTTATAGACATTATATGAGTGAAAGAAGGCAGACACAAAAGTATATACTGTATGATTCCATTTATATGAAATTCAAAAACAGGTAAAATTAATATAAAGTGATAAAAATCAGAGTATTACCTCTGGGGCATAAGGATATTTTTGGGGAAGGAGCAAGTGAGAACTTCCTGGAATGCTCAAGTGTTCTTTATGTTGACCTAGGTGGTGGTTATACAAGTATATACTTCTATACAAGTGTATCAAAATGTGCACTTAACATTAATATGCTTTACTGTTATACCTCAGTAAAGAGTATTACATGAATTTCTTTCTTTTTCTTTTTTATTATGGTGAAAATAAACATAGTAAAGCACTCACCAACACAACTTCCACGTATACAATTCAATGACATTGATTACATTTTTCATGTTGTACCACCATTATTACTATCTTTTTCCAAAATATTCCACCATCATTAACATAAACTGAATGCCCCCCAAAGAAAAACTCTCCCTTTTCTCCTCCCTCACAGACCTGGTAACCATTAATCTTTGGTTTCTATATATATATGCTTATTTCATGTAAGTGAGTTCATACAGTATTTGTCCTTTTACAACTGACTTATTTCACTCAACATGTTTTCAAGTATCATCCATATTGTGGCATGCATCAGGACTTCATTTCTCTTTATGGGTGCATAATATTTCATTGTATGTATATACCACACTTCGTTTATCCACTCATCTGTTGATGGACATTTTGGTTGTTTTCACATTTTGGCTATTGTGAAAAGTGCTGCAATGAACATTGGTGTATAGGTTTCTGTTTGCATTCCTGCTTTCACTTCTGGGTATGTACCTAGGATCGGGATTGCTAAGTTGTCTGGTAATTCTATGTTCAACTTTTTGAGGAACCACCAAACTGTTTCCCACAGTAGCTGCACCAGCAATAGATGAGGGTTCTAATTTCTCCACAACCTTGCCAACACTTGTTTTACGTATTTTGATCATAGCCATTGTAACGGATGAGCTCGTATCTCATTGTGGTTTTGGTTTGCAGCTCCCTAATGGCTAATGAGGTTGAGCATATTTTCATGTGCTTATTGGCCATTTCAATATTCTCTTTGGTGAGGATATTGTCTGTGCAAACCCTTTGCTCAGTTTTTGATTGGGCTGTTTGTCTTTTTGTTGTTAAGTTGTAAAAGTTTTATATATATATTAGGTATTAATTAGGCCCTTATCTGATATATGGTTCCAGAAGATCTTCTCCTAATATGTGAGTTGTCTTTTCACTTTGCTGATAAAGACCTTTGATGTACAAAAGTATTTAATTTTTATGAGGTCCCGATAGGAAATTTTATTTTTCCTCTTTTTGTTATGTTTTCCAAATGTTCTCACCTTTGTCTTGGCTATGTTTGCCAAAAAATCTAAAATAAAGACATGATAAGTTGTAACAAAAGGAAAACAATAAATTTTATTTTTTTTTTAAAGCTAGAGCTGAATCTCAGTTACCTATCCATATTTATTGCTTAGAGCCCTGGGCGTAGCTAAAAATAGTTGAAAGCGCAGAGCTGGGCTATATTTAGTAGAAACCAGCAGACAGTGAAACGAGGTGGAGCTAACCAGGCCACAGTGGGTCTGGTAGTCATATTCTCTTACACCAGGCCATCTAGGTCACACTTACCATCAGTAACCCAGCTATTTCCCTCGCTGCAGGCCAATGGCAGAGAGTAGGCTCACAGTTTACTGGGAAGCAGAAATGAGAAGGGACAAAAATCCATAGTGATTAGAAGGGGGAGAGGTACAGCACTGGGAAGCTGACTGGACATAAAGGAACTCAGAGTAGTTAACCTCTGGCCAGGGGCCTATGTACAGAAAATAGTGCCTATGGCAACTAGTTTTAAATTGCCGAATGGTCTCTCACAGCTGGTGATGGAAACTATGATGGCCAACAGAAACTGCTCATTAGCGCCCCTCCTCAAGCAGCGCCCAGGCACGTGCGCTACCTGCCATCCCTTAGTTACACCTCTGCCTCTGGCTAATCCCAGCGTACACCCTCCTTTTCTCTTCACCAGGTTAGACCATTAATTTTTGTTTTTGTAAAAATGAATTCATTTTCCAACAACTCAGTTTTAAGTGTTTCACTTGAGTTTGGGGGAACCATGGGCAGAATTCTATACAGATTGCAGTGGTGAAAAGTTGCCCAGGTGGTTTTGCTGCTGAATCAACCTGACCTAGGGAGTTAACATCACTTAACCTCTTCCTCCTTTAGTGTGCCCATCTAAAATGCAGGAATAACTAGTGTAATTACCCACATCACAGGGATGTTTGGAGGTTTAATTAATGTTCATAGCCCACTTTGAAGTATTCAGATGAAGGGAGGATTGATAGGAATGGTGCTGTTCTAAGTTCTACTGAGAAGTTCCAACAAGTTGTAAAGCATGGTATGTGGTACTCCCTTCCCAACCTACCAGCATGGTAAGATTCCCGTCATTTAATTAGAATTGCTGTCACTTGACCAATATTAGTTGAGAGGACTGTATTTCTACATTTTGATCATGCTTTAAAAGAGTGTGTAAATATGAAGGTAATTTGTAACAAATGACAATATTTTTGGATGTGACATTAAACAAGCTAGTGTGTTGTGATTGTCAGCAGAGAACTTTTAGCCCCAAAGTCAGTGTAGCCCAACTTTCAAGACCGGGAAAGAATATGCCAAACTCTGAGATCAAAGATAAGCTTTAAGCCAAACAGTACGGATGGCATTACCTGCTTACAAGTAACCTTCCTATAAATAAGTCCATCCAGTTGCTTGATTTGGAAATGGATTAGGATACTATCTTTTCCATCCTTAAGAAGCAGAAACCCTGAAATAATCATCAATAAAAAAAATCTGGGAGATGCTACTAAGACCCTGCCAAGGGAGTGGTCTCCCTCACGGCAGTAACCAATAAACTTGGCTTTGCTTGTTAAAAAAAAAAAAAAAAAAAAAAATCTGTGAGCAAACAGGAATGTGATGGGCTGAATACTTACGATGATGATGACAATTGTGATCATAATAGTAATGGCAAACAAGTATTGGAGTGCTTCTAGGGGCCAGACATTGCTCTAAGAGCTTTACATGTTCTGACTCATTTGGTCCCCAAAATAACCCTACAAGATTGGAACTATTATTATCCTTGTTTTACAGACAAAGAAACTGAAGCTTGGAGAAGTTAAGTATGTTGCCTAAGGTTATATAGCTATCAGTGATTTCAAAACGTCAGTGTTTGTTGCAGTTACTCAGAAAGCTGGTTAAAATTCAGATTCCCAGGCCAAGGACTAGAGATTCTGCTTGAGAAGTCTGGGGTGGGGCCTAGAAAAACACACTATTAATAAATGCCCAAGGCAAATCTAATGTAGGTGGTCCTTTGGGAAACACTGCTACAGCCATAAAAAACCAAGAAGACTAGGAGTAAGAGTTTCTCGTACTGGCCTGCCCTGTCCGGCTGGCATAGTAGGTCATTTACCCAGCTGGGACTGTGTGTCCTTGTAGTGAAAAAATGCTGGATCAGGATGCCATTGCTTAATGAAAATAGCCCTTCAAAATATCCAACTTGATTTGTTCAGCTTCCATATTTAACGTTCAACCTTCTGGCTTTCATTTGGTTTCTTAAATTGATGTGCTGACCCTCAGACATGAATTTCAGCCTGGCAGTTATAACTCTCACAGTTAATGAATAAATGGCACTGTATTTTATTAATCAGTCTCTTATAATTCTGATTAATGTTAATCAATTCCCCCAGAGGCAGTGCTCTCTCATGTAAACTGAGAGCAATGAGTTTCTGAACCTGTAAACCTCAGGGCCAATGTTTTGAAGTCTGGTTTATATTTTCCTTACTGTGATAGTTAAGGTTGTACATCAGCTTGGTGGGGCCATGTTTCTCAGTGGTTTGTCAGTTATGTAATGATGTAATTATCCTCCGTTTTGTGATGTAATGTAATCACCTCCATGATGTGATCTGATGTGATCAGCCAATCAGTTATATGGGGAGTTTTCTCATGAGTGTGGCCTGCATCCAACATATATGGATGTTCTGGCAAAGCCCTCTGGCTTTTGATTGCTCTAAACCCTGCATCCAGCTCTTCATCATCTGACCTCCAGTTCTTGGGACTTGAGCCAACGGCCTGCCGTATTTCCTGCTGATCTTGAGATTCGTCAGCCTCCATAGCCTGTGAGCCAGCAGTCTGCCGTCTGACCTGTTGATCTTAGGTTCATCAGCTCCTGTAGCTACGTGAGTCAGGAGAAGCCTTGAGCCTGACACCTGACCCACAGACTTGGGACTTGCCAGCCTCTACAACCGCATGAGCCATTTCTTTGAGATCTCTCTCTCTCTCTCTCTCTCTATATATATATATATGTACGCTTCACTGGTTTTATTTCTCTAGAGAATCCAGTGTAAGACACGACACTTGCCATATACAAATTACTGAGCTGGAAAGCACATTGAGAGACCCAGAATCCTGACCCTTCCATCCCTCTAAAAGGGTAAGTTTATCAAGTTTAATAACACAATTCATGAAAAGCCACTCACCTAGGCCCTGCCTTTCCACCTTTAGCTTTCAAATACCTGTGACCCCTAATATACTGAAGGGCATGATGATGAATTTTTAACATCCTTGCCCTTTTGCTGTTCTCAAATGCCATTTGTCTGGTGTGGTACATGGTATAATCCAGTAAATCTGGAAAGGACACATAAGTGAACTTGGACAGAGATAATGCTGTAGAGATTGGACCAAACCATACTGCAAGCCTGCATTCCCTTATTACATATTTTTAAAGTAGAGCAAAGGAGTAAGACAGGGTAAAGCAGTTACAACTTCCAAGTTCTCTCTAAATGAGGAAATTATCAGAGGTATTTGCCACAACACACATTCCACATCCTATGCTCTTGGTAGAAGATTTATTTTAAAGTTATTTTTTAACTGTAGGATGTATTTTTACCTCCTCTAACAAACCTATTGACATTGAGTCTATTCTGGCTCATAGAAATCCTATAGGACAGAGTAGAACTGCCCCATCGGGCTTCCAAGGCTGTAATCTTTTTTTTTTTTCCTTATTTATCGTTGTACTTTAGATGAAGGTTTACAGAACAAACTAGCTTCTCATTTAACAATTAGTACACAAATTGTTTTGTGACATTGGTTACCAACCCCACGATATGTCAATACTCTCCCCTTCTCGACCTTGGGTTCCCCATTACCAGCTTTCCTGTCCCCTCCTGCCTTCTCGTCCTTGTCTCTGGACTGGTGTGCCCCTTTAGTCTCGTTTTGTTTTATGGGGCTGTCCAATCTTTGGCTGAAAGGTGAACCTCAGGAGTGACTTCATTACTGAGCTGAAAGGGTGTCTGGTGGCCATGCTCTCAGGGTTTCTCCAGTCTCTGTCAGGCCAGTAAGTCCAGTCTTTTTTTGTGAGTTAGAATTTTGTTCTACGTTTTTCTCCAGCTCTGTCTGGGACCCTCTGTTGTGATCCCTGTCAGAACAGTCAGTGGTGGTAGCCGGGCACTACCTAGTTGTACTGGACTCAGTCTGGTGGAGGCCAAAGCTGTAATCGTTACAGGAGCACGTTGCCACATCTTTCTCCCATGGAGTGGCTGGTGGATTTGAACTGCTGACCTTTAGGTTAGCAGCTGAGCACTTAACTACTGTGCCACCAAGACTCCATTTTCCTCTAACAAAGTGCCTCAAAATTAAAAAAAAAAAAAAAAAAAAGAAACACTTGCTGCCTTTCCAGTCTGTTCACACCAAAACCTCCTATATTTTCTTCTTTCCCCTGTTGTTCTACAATGATGCTCCAAATGACAGTCAGAACAATTCTAAGCCAGGCTATGGCCCTTTCCTGCTCAAAATCCTCCAGTCAGTTCCTATTTCGATTAGAGCAATATCCAGACCCTTGCCCAGGCTCACAGAGCTGTGCACCGTCTGGCCTTGCCTGCCTCTTTCCTCTCTTTGCTCCTCTTCTCTGTGCGGCACTCCTGCCATGTTAGTTTCTTTCTGTTCCCTGTACCTACCAAGCCTGTTGCTTGTTTTGGGCCTTTGCTCCAGGACTCCCTCTACCTGCAGTGTTCTTTACCCTCATTTTCCTGTGACTGGATCCTTCTTGCCATTCAAGCTTGAGTTTAAATGTAATCCTTCAGAAAGGTCTTCACTGACTCCAGCCTGTGATGGTTAATTTTATGTATCAACTTGGCTAAGCTATGGTGCCCAATTGTTTAGTCAAACACTAGTCTAGATGTTGCTATAAAGGTATTTACATGGGATTAACACTTAATTTAGTTGACCTTCAGTGAAGCAGATTGCACTCTACAATGTGGGTGGGCCTTATCTAATCAGTTGAAGGCCTTAAAAGCAAAAACTGAGGTTTCCTGAAGGAGAAGGATTTTGCCTTAAGACATAAACATAAATAGTTTGCATCCTGCCACCTGGCCTACCAATTTCGGATGCAAGACTGCTGATATTTCCAACTGTCACCTACAGATTTTGGACTTGCTAGCCCCCATGATTGTGTGAGCCAATTCCTTAAAATAAATCTCTCTCTCTCTTTTGTTGTGTGTGTGTATTTTTTTTAATCAGTTCTGTTTCTTTGGGAAGCCCTGGCCAATACACGGCCCCATCTACAGTAGTCACCCTACCACTCTCTATTACATTACCAGTTTTATTCTCTGTATAACACTTACCAATCACTGATCTTTTGTTTGTTTATAGTCTGTCTCCCCAACTAGAATGTAAGCCCCATTAGGGTAGGAATCTTCTATCTGTATTTTGGCTGCTACATTCCTTGTGCCAAAATTGTGTCTAACACAGGGAAGATGCTGTATACATGTCTGTGGAGAGAGAAAGGAAGTAAGGAGATGAGGAAGGAAGGAGGGAAGGAAAGATGAAAAGAAGGAAGGAATGGGGTAGAGAAAGATGCTTCTGATCTGGTATTAAAAATTTTTTGAGGCATCCAACTGGTTATTTCTTTGCTCTACAGTAAAATATTTTTGTCTGTCTCCTTTGGAAACAAATCAGAGATCTTAAATATGTTTTGAGTTTATGCATAAGGGTATTATTTAAGAGTGGTTAAAAAAACAGATGAGTTATACTCAGAGTTTTTATTATATATTTGTTATCATTAGCTCAGTCTCATAAGTTATTACAATATGAAATCAGGAAAAACCACTTAATTCTTGAATTCGTATTGCTAAGTTTCAAAGTATGATAAAAACAGTTATACTAAACATTTTCTTTCAAAAGAGTTCAGAAATACCTTGTTGGTGGTAGATGAGGTAACAGTAAAATGTTTTCCAAAAACTTAGAAATGAGGTTGCCTTCTGAGAATAAACCAATAAGACACACACACACACACATTGTGATGAATTGAAGGTGTAAACCAAGAGACAGTAGTGTGTTACTGAAGACTTTGGGAATACCCATGATTCAGCCTCATTGACCTAGAGGTAATCTCAGGAAGGCAAACACTGGAATGTGATTGTTAATTTAGCAAGTGGAAAACTCATCAAGTGTTTGGAGAAAGCCTGGGTGGACAAGGAGGTGGGCAGGGGTGTGGCCAACCTCTAGCATGAAACACATAAACCTAAGAAGCCAAAAGTTAGAAGTACCCTCCCAAGCACTGTGCAGGGGAGGGGTCTTCGTTCATGGACTGGAGCTCTCAGGTCTCTGTGGCAAGGGTATCCCTTTGAGAAACCCTCTGCCTAAATCTCCTTACTCAGATTTCCTGCTGTCATGCAGCATGGCCCCTGTATGTCTCACCTGTACACAGGGAGCAAACTCCATCTGCTGACGTGAGGGCCCATCTGCTGACGTGGGGGCCCATCTTCTGGCTGGTTGCATTTATTATTAAAAAGCAATCAGTTTGAATTCTAACTTACACAACAATTTCTGTGAGCTAGGGTTAGTGTGAGTCTGCCCCCTAAGACACAGTTCCATAGCAGAGTGTTGAGTGTGTTGGTGCCATTCTGCAGGGTGCGGGGTGGACCAGGATTTATACAGCCTGTGGTGGGCTGGCTCTGAGAAGATGGCCTCCGCTAAGGGCACACCTAAGCTCGTCTCCTTCTCTCAAGTATACCAATCATAGAAGTCACAAGATTTCCTGAGGGGATACTGAGTAAGGGACAAAACTCTGGCTGGACCCACCCTATAAAACCCATAAGGCCCCAACAGAGCAGTTATGGCAACTCTAGTCCATGGGTTGCTATGGATTAGAATTGACTCCATGTCAGTGGGTTGGGTTTTGGGTAGTCCACAGGTCAGCAAACTTTTTCAGTAAAGGGCCAGATAGTAGATATAATTAGGCTTTGTGGGCCACATACAGTCTCTATTACAGATTTGTCTTCATCATCATCATCATCTTCTTTTTTCCTACAACCCTTTAAAAATGTAAAAACCATTTTAGCTGCTGGTACAAAACAGGCTCCTGGCCAGATGTGGCTGAAGGGCCATAGTTTGTCGATCACTGCTCTAGTTCCAATCTGGCCACTCGTTAGTTGGGGGACCTCAGACAAGCCACTTTAACTTGTTTATTCATAAATACATAAATAAATAAATGAAGGACAACAACAAAAAGTGGTGAATTCATAATCTGCCTCAGTCCTCTCCTGGCTTATGACTATTAACATGTCAGTCTGTGAGGCCGGATAGTCAAATAAGAGTAGTAAATTGTGGTGGGAAGCTCTTGGAAGCTGAGGCTAGAAATGCCTTGTGCTGGCAGAGTAGGGAGAGCTAGCCAAGGAGACAGGTGAACCCAAGTAGAGAACAAGGATGGAGGAACTGGACAAGAGCTGATGCCTCCACAAACACTTGGGAGATGAGGGGTTGTCTGAGCTGAAGTAGGGGGTGGGGACAAGATGAGACTTCCTAGGGAGAGCTAAGGAGGAAAGTGCTTTTGGCCAGGAACAGAAGAGCTCAGGTAATTGGTGGAAAGTACCAAAGCCAAGGGATTCCTGAGACATCTGATAAGCTCCTCTAAGCTACACACTCACCCTCTGGGGGCCTGGGACTGCCTCGCTCGCTGAGGCCCTGTCAGCTCTCTACCAGCCATCTAGGTAAAAGAGCTGCCCCAGGAGTTTGGATAACACACCCAAACTGCACACCAGTGAACAGACATCACTTACCAACCTCTTATTTGTTTTTTTGGCTAGTATAGTTGACAGTCTAAATATTTTCATTATATACTTCATTCTTTGGAATTTAAATCACTTAAAATTTTTATTTATTTAAATTCAAATATGCAGATGAACAGTTTAGTGTAATTTACCACAAGATAAACCAAGATCACAGAAGAGTGGGTGAGTTGGTGACAGAAATGTAAATGGAGCCTTGGGCTCCAGGTTCTAGCCTCCTGTAATACTCTTTCTTCTCCCTACTGTAGTGATTCTTAAATGTTGCAGTGCATAGGGGTGGGGATGGGGGTGACCCTGAGTAGTTAGAAAAAGCACTTACCTCCTTTGATCCCCAGACGAAATTTAGTGATCTGTAATTCATCTCATTTTGCTTTGGTTCTTCTTGAAACCTTGTCAAAAAAGCAAAACAAAACCAAACCCACTAATTTTACAACTTAAGCTGGAGGATGGCTCTACTTATTTAGAAGTGGTCAACAGAGGAGCTGGAAAGAAAGCATGATTCCTGAATCATCAAAGCCTATGGACTTGGGTGATGCAAACTGAGAGGCTGTGGCTGGGATCACCATCACTCCCTGGCAAAGAAGCCGCCCAATAAACCACAAAATAGAACGATTTTAAAGCCTGTCTTCTGAAGTAGATGAGTGTGTCTCAGACTCATCGTATTCATTTCAAAAGGATCAAAGACAAGTACATTTTATAGGATTTGAATCTGTGGCAAGCAAGTGACTTGGATATAATGACTCAAAACTATTCTCCACCAAATAAGGGAGAATTAAAAGGGTACTTCATTCTCAAAAAATATCTGCATCAGCCCATACCCCATGGATAAATGTTGATGTGTGACTTTAAGTAGGTTAATGTTGTTGTTAGTTGCCTTTGAATCAATTCCAACTTATGGCTAATAGCATAAGGAAAACATTAAGAAGAGCCTGGAAGAGACTCCCGACTTATTCTGGCACCAGTGTAGAAGTACTGTAGCTGCGTATGGTATAGCTAGAACATATCTTACCCGAAATAATATGAATCCCTTTATCATCAACTAGAATCATATACATTTTAGAGTTTGAATGGATCCTAGACAAATCCCTCCTCTGGACTTAAAATCTGGGCTTAACTGGATTGGGAACCTTGTGCATGCCTCTAGCATGGCACATGTCACACAATATTCTTATTGTCTGAATCCTCGAGGCTTAGTTCTTAGACCGAAAGAGTGTATTACTTCTCTCTGAATTCCTAACATCTGGCATAGGGTCACTATGAGTGGGAATTAACTCCACGGCAACAGGTTTTATTTTTTAGTATAGTGTCTGGCACTTCAAAGGTGTCCAATAATGTTTGTTAAATCAGTCAAAAGAATCAAGAGTGTAAATCCTAGAACAACAGGAAAAAAAATTTTAGAGGAAATATCCTTCTCTGATCTCCCAGGACTCCCTGGGTAGTACCAGCAGTAAATGTGCTTGGCTGCTAAGCAAAAGTCTGGAAGTTCAAGTCCACCCAAAGGTATCTCTGAAAAAAGATCTGGTGATCTACTTCCAAAAAAGCGGCCATTGAAAACCTATGGAGCGCAGTTCGACTCTGATGTGTGGGGTTCCCATGAGTCAGAATTGACTCCATTGCAACTGGTTTTTGGCGGTATTAACCAGAAGACCAAAGGTGGTTTGACCTCAGTCTCTTTTGTTTTAGGTGAACAGCCCAAGTCACAGGTAAGTATTTGCTGGACTGCACAGAACTTCCATCACTGCTATTAATAGCATGGCTTATTGGAGTATTAGAATGAGTTCACTCAAATTAGTTCCCTGTTTTAATTACAGCAGAAATGAAACTTTAGGAAGACAAGTGACTTCATTCAAGTATTTCAGAAATGTTTTACTTTTGAAGTCTGAAGTATTAAGGGTAGGTAAAAACAACACATCTTATTTGGAGTTAAAAGCAGGGATATATCATCATGGGAAAGGATTAAATGTAATTATACCTACCTTGTGATTATAATGGTGCATCAGATTTAGCAGCTGTTGGGAAACAATCATATCTTTTCTGTATCTAAATTACTTGCTTCTTTTCTCTGAAAAGACTAAAAATACTGTGATCCCTTGATTTCAATAGTGCAAAGAATTGTAGGTTGCATATTTATAAACCAGCCACAGGACAAAGGAGGGAAGCAGTAAAGAATTAAACATTACATTCTTTTAAGAAATATTTTCTTTCAGTATTACATAGCTGTCTTTGTGCTTTTCTGTTTTGTTTTTGAAACCGAGTAACCCTATGACATTTCAAAGTGAAATAACCACACACACAATTTTTATACAGAGGCTAGGACAACTTTTTTTTTTAGAACCTAGTATAATTAACCACACATACAGCATGTTATTCATTGTCCTATGACCTTTCTTATTTAATTTCATATTCTGAAAATGTTTGTGTCTAAATTTAGGCAGGGAAATGAGGGAATGTCATGGTTGCTTTGCCGGCTATACTTTACAGTGTAGTACGCCTAGAATAGTTTCAAACACGGACGTTGAAAACAACGTTGTTTGTCTGCTTTAACTTGTGAGGGGTTTAATGAGGCCCAGCAATTTAGATTTACCAGAGAAATCCTCATCCAAGGTCCTGGAAAATTCGAAGTAATTGCAAAATACGGTGCCTGGTGGGGCAAAGGAGAGGAGGACACCCACTGGGATGGGAATGAAAACCAACAACCATCGCTGTCCCAGGAAGACTACCACCACTTCCTCCTCCTCTCCTGTTGCCTCTAGAGATTATGATGTGGCTACTATAGATCAGGAGTTTAAAAAGATTTTTTTTTTATTGTACCTCAGATGAAGGCTTACAGAACAAATAGTTTCTCACGAAACAGTAGTACACATATTGTTTTATGACATTGGTTAACAACCCCACAACTTGTCAACCCTCTCCCTTCTTGACCCTTTTTTTTTTGGTGAAAATACACATAGCCAAAGATACACCGTTTCAAAAATTTCTACATGCACAATTCAATGACATTGACTATGCTCTTGCAATTGTGCTGTTATTCTCACTTAACATGAAGGCTTACAGAACAAAATAGTTTCTCATTTAACAGTTACTGCAAATGTTGCCCTATGACAATGGTTAACAATCTCACAACACATCAACAATATCCTTACTCAACCTTGGGTTCCCTATCACCAGCTTCCTTGTCCCCTTCTGCCTTCTGGCCCTTGTCACTGCACTACTGTACCTCTTTAGTCTCATTTGGTTTTACGGGGCTGTCCACTCCCAGGCTGAACGGTGAACCTCGGAGATAACTTCACCACTGAGCTAAAAGAGTGTCTGGGGGCCATACTCTCGGGGTTTCTCCAGTCTCCTTTAGGCCAGTAAATCTAGTCTTTTTTTTGTGAATTAGAATTATGTTCTACATCCTTCTCCAGCTCTGTCCAGAACCCTCTGTTGTGATCCTGGTCAGAGCAGTCAGCGGTGGTAGCCGGGCACCATCTAGCTGTACTGGACTCAGTCCGGTGGAGGCCTTGGTAGCTGTGGACAATCAGTCCTTCAGACTAATCTTTTCCTTGTATCCTGTTCTCTTCATTCTCCCGTGCTCCCGAAGGGATGAGACCAGTGGAGTATCTTAGATGGCCGCTCACAGGCTTTTAAGACCCCAGGCACTACTCACCAAGGTAGAATGCAGTTAAAAAGATTTTCTTGCTTTTTATTTTATTTTTCCCATACAAAAATTTGTACATACATTGTTATGTGACTCTAATTGTTCTCCCCATACTGTGACAATACAACCCTGCTTTCCACCCCTGATTCCCCACATCCATTCAGCCAGCTCCTGACCCTCTCTGCCTTCCCATCTCACCTCCAGACAGAAGCTGCCCATTTAGTCTCTTGTATCTACTTGAGCTAAGAGGCATACTCCTCATGAGTATCACTTTATGTCCCACAGTATGCCTGAAGAATTGGTCTCGGGTATTGTTTTAGTTCTGGGCTGATAGAGAAACCAGGGGTCCTGCTCTCCAGGGTTCCTGCAGTCTCAGTCAGATCATTAAGTCTGGTCTTTTTTTTTACTAGATTTGAATTCTGCACCTCACATTTCTCCTGCTCCATCCGGGACTGCCTGTTGTGTTCCCTGTCAGGGCGGTCATTGGTGGTAGACGGGCATCTTCTAGTTCTTCTGTTCTCAGGCTGATGCTGTTTATGTGGCTCTTTCTGTCTCTTGGGTTAATACTTTCCTTGTGTCTTTGGTGTTCTTCATTCTTGTTTACTCCAGGTGGTTGGGACAAATTGATGCATCTTAGATGGCCGCTAGCAAGCTTTTAAGACCCCAGATGTCACTCATCAAAGTAGGATGCAAAACATTTTCTTAATAAGCTTTGTTAAGCCAATTGACCTAGATGCCCCCTGAAAGCATGGTCCCCAGACCCCTACCCCTGCTACTCTGTCCCTCAAAGTGTTTGATTGTCTTCGGAAACTTCCTAGCTTTGGTTCAGCCCAGTTGTGCTGACTTCCCCTGTAGTGTGTGCTGTCCTTCCCTTCACCTAAGATAATTCTTATCTACTATCTAGTTAGTAAATAACACTGACCCTCCCTCCCCACCCTCATAACGATCAAAGAATGTTTTCTTCTGTGGTTAAACCTTTTCTTGTGTTCTCATAATAGTGGTCTTATACAATATTTGTCTTTCTGTGACTGACTAAATTCACTCAGCATAATGACCTCCAGCTTCCTCCATGTTATGTTTCACAGCTTCATCATTGTTCTTTATCGTTGCCTAGTATTCCATTGTGTGGATATACCATAATTTGTTTATCCATTCTTCCGTTGATGGGCACTTAGGTTGTTTCCATCTTTTTGCTATTGTGAACAGTGCTGCAATGAACGTGGGGGTGCATGTATCTATTGGTGTGACGGCTCTTATTTCTCTAGGATATATTCCAAGGAGAAGGATACCTGGATCGTATGGTACTTCTATTTCTAGCTTTTAAGGAAGCACCAAATCGATTTCCAAAGTGATTGTACCATTTTATGTTCCCACCAACAGTGTATAAGTGTTCCAGTCTCTCCACAACCTCTCCAGCATTTATTATTTTGTGTTTTTTGCATTAATGCTAGCCTTGTTGGGGTGAGATGGTATCTCATTGTAGTTTTGATCTGCATTTCTCTAATGGCTAATGATCGTGAGCATTTCTTCATGTGTCTGTTAGCCACCTGAATATCTTCTTTGGTGAAGTGCCTGTTCATATCCCTTGCCCATTTTTTAATTGGGTTATTTGCCTTTTTGTTGTTGAGGTTTTGCAGTAGCTTGTAGATTTTAGAGAGTAGATGCTGATCGGATTTGTCGTAGCCAAAAATTCTTTCCCAGTCTGTAGGTTGTCTTTCTACTCTTTTGGTGAAGTCTTTGGATGAGCATAAGTGTTTTATTTTCAGGAGCTCCCATTTATCTAGTCTCTCTTCTGGTGCTTGTGCATTGTTACTTACGGTTCTTATTGTGTTTATGCCATTATTTGGGCTCCTAGCATTGTCCCTGTTTTTTCTTCCATGATCTTTACCGTTTTCCATTTTATATTTAAGTCTTTGATCTATTTTGAGTTAGTTTTTGTGCATGGTGTGAGGTATGGGCCTTGTTTCAGTTTTTTGCAGATGGATATCCAGTTATGCCAGCACCATTTGTTAAAGAGACTGTCTTTTCCCCAGTTAACAGACTTTGGTCCTTTGTCAAATATCAGCTGCTCATAGGTGGATGAATTTATGTCTAGATTCTCAATTCTGTTCCATTGGTCTATGTGTCTGTTCTTGTACCAGTACCAGGCTGTATTGACTACCGTGGTTGTATAACAGGTTCTAAAATCAGGTAATATGAGGCCTCCCACTTTGTTCTTCTTCCTGAGTAATGTTTTACTTATTTAGGGCCTCTTCCCTTTCCATATGAAGTTGGTGATTTGTTTCTCCATCTCATTAAAAAATGCCGGTGAAATTTGGATTGGGATTGCATTGTATCTGTAGATCGCTTTCGGTGGAATTGACGTTTTCACAATGTTGAGTCTACCTGTCCATGAGCAAGGTATGTTTTTCCACTTCTGCAGGTCTCTTTTGGTTTCTTGCAGTAGTGTCTTGTAGTTTTCATTGTATAGATCTTTTACGTCTCTGGTTAGGTTGATCCCTAAGTATTTTATCTTCTTGGGGAATGTTGTAAATGGTATTGATTTGGTGACTTCCTCTTCGAGGTTCTCTTTGTTGGTATAAAGGAATCCAAGTGATTTTTGTATGTTTATCTGGTATCCTGAAACTTTGCTGAAATCTTCTATTACTTCCAGTAGTTTTCCTGTGGATTCTCTGGGGTTTTCTGTGTATAGATCATATTATCTGCAAATAGAGATACTTTGACTTCTTCCCTACTAATTTGGATGCCCTTTCTTTCTTTTTCTGGCCTAATTGCTCTGGCTATGACCTCCAGCACAATGTTGAGTAAGAGTGGTGAAAAAGGGCATCCTTGTCTGGTTCCCGTTCTCAAGGGGAATGCTTTCAAAGTCTCTCCATTTAGGATGATGTTGGCTATTGGGCTTTGTATAGACACCCTTATTTATGCTGAGGAATTTCCCTTCTATTCCTATTTGTTGAGAGTTTTTATCATGAATGGGTGTTGGACTTTGTCAAATGCCTTTTCTGCATCGATTGAATAAGATCATGTGGTTCTTGTCTTTTGTTTTATTTATGTGATGGATTACATTGATTGTTTTTCTAGTGTTGAACTATCCCTGCATACCTGCTATAAATCCCACTTGATCATGGTGAATTATTTTTTTGATATGTTCCTGAGTTCTATTGGCTAGAATTTTGTTGAGGAATTTTGTGTCAGTGTTGATGAGTGTAATTTTCTTTTTTTGTGGTGTCTTTACCTGGTTTTGGTATCAGGGTTATACTGGCTTCATAGAATGAGTTTGGGAGTATTCCATCCTTTTCTGTGCTCTGAAATACCTTTAGCAGTAGTGGTGTTAACTGTTCTCTGAAAGTTTGGTAGAATTCTCCAGTGAAGCCATCCAGGCGAGGGCTTTTTTTTGTTGGGAGTTTTTAAATTACCTTTTCCATCTCTTCTTTTGTTATGGGTTTATTTAATTGTTCTACCTCTGTTTGTGTTAGTTTAGGTAGGTCATGAGTTTCTAGAAATTTGTCCATTTCCTCTAGGTTTTTTAATTTGTTAGAGTACAATTTTTCATAGTATTCTGTTATGATTCTTTTAATTTCAGTTGGGTCTGTTGTGATATCACCCATTTCATTTCTTATATGGATTATTTGCTTCCTCTCCTGTTTTTCTTTTGTCAGTTTGGCCAATGGTTTATCAACTTTGTTGATCTTTTCAAAGAACTAGCTGTTGGTCTTATTAACTCTTTCAATTGTTTTTCTATTCTCTATTTCATTTAATTCTTCTCTAATTCTTATTATTTCCTTTCTTCTGGCACATGAGGGCTTCTTTTGCTGCTCTCTTTCTACTTGTTACAGTTGCAGGGTTGATGTTTTGATTATGGCCCTTTCTTCTTTTTGGATGTGTGCATTTATTGCAATAAGCTGACCTCAGAACACTGCTTTTGCTGTGTCCCAAAGGTTCTGGTAGGATGTATTTTCATTCTCGTTTGATTCTATGAATTTCTTTATTCCATCTTTAATTTCTTCTATAACCAGTAGTTTTTGAGCAAGGTTTTGTTCAATTTCCATGTGTTTGATTTTTTTTCCCTTGCTTTTTCTGTTGTTGATTTCTACTTTTATGACTTTATGGTCAGAAAAGATGCTTTGTAATATTTCCCTGCTTTGGATTTTGTTAAGGTTTGCTTTATGGCCTAACATATGGTCTATTCTGGAGAATGTTCCATATGTGTTGGAAAAGAAAGCATACTTGGCTGCTGTTGGGTGGAGTGTTCGGTATATGTCTATGAGATCAAGTTGGTTGATTGTAGCATTTAGCTTTTCTGTGTCTTTGTTGAGCTTCTTTCTGGATGTTCTGTCCTTCACCGAAAGTGGTGTGTTGAAGTCTCTGACTACTATTGTGGACCTGTCTATGTTTCTTTTCAGTGCTGTTAGAGTTTGTTTTATGTATTTTGGAGCCCTGTCATTGGGTGCGTAAATATTTATTATAGTTATGTCCTCCTGGTGTACTGACCCTTTAATCATTATATAGTGTCCTTCCTTATCCTTTGTGGTGGCTTTTACTTTCAAGTCTATTTCGCAAGAGATTAATATTGCCACTCCAGCTCTTTTTTGAATGTTGTTTGCTTGATATATTTTTTTCCATCCTTTGAATTTTAGATTTTTTGTGTCTTTAAGTCTAAGGTGTGTCTCTTGTAAGCAGTGTATAGACGAATCGTGTTTTTTTTATCCAATCTGCCACTCTCTGTCTCTTTATTGGTTCATTTAGTTCATTTACATTCAGTGTAATTATTGATAGGAATGAGTTTAGTGCTGTCATTTTGATGTCTTTTTTTGTGTGTTGTTCACAGTTCTTTTTGCCACTAAATTTTCTGTGCTGAGTGGTTTTTCTTTATGTATTTTCTTTTCATCTTTTCCATTGTTGTTGATTTTGTGTTTGCTGAGCCTTTATACTTTTCTAGTTTTTTATTTTGACTTGTTGGGTTGTTAGTTTCCTTTATGTTTACCTTAATATTTACCCCTATTTTTCAAAGTTTCTACCAGTCTTTTATTTCTTTATATCGCCTTGACTTCCTCTCCATATGAAAAATCTATGTCTACATTTTTTATGTCCCCCTTTTTTCTTTTAATGTTGTCATCTTTTACATACTGCCATCTGTTTCCCGATTTTCGGTGTTTTAGCTTTGATTTACTTTTGTGACTTCCCTGTCTGGGTTGATATTTAGTTGCTCTGTCCTGTGTTCTAGTCTTGGGTTGTTATCTGCTGTTACTGATTTTCTAACCAGAGGACTCCCTTTAGTATTTCTTGTAATCTTGGCTTGGTTTTTGCAAATTCCCTAAACTTCTGTTTATCTGGAAATGCCCTAATTTTGCTATCATATTTGAGAGACAGTTTTGCTGGAGATATAATTCTTGGCTGGAAGTTTTTTTTCCTTCAAGGCTTTATGTATGTCATCCCATTGCCTTTTTGCCTGCATGGTTTCTGCTGAGTAGTCTAAGCTTATTCTTATTGACTGTCCTTTGTAGATGACTTTTCATTTTTCCCTAGCTGCTCTTAAAATTCTCTCTTTATCTTTGGTTTTGGCAAGTCTGATTATAATATGTCTTGGTGACTTTCTTTTGGGATCTACCTTATGTGGGGTTCGATCAGCATCTTGGATAGATATTGTCATCTTTCACGATATCAGGGAAGGTTTCTGCCTACAAATCTTCAGTAATTCTCTCTGTATTTTCTGTTATCTCCCCTGCTCTGGTACTCCAATCACTCGTAAGTTATTCCTCTTGATAGAGTCCCACATAATTCTAAGAGTTTCTTCATTTTTTAAATTCTTTTATCTGATTTTTCCTCAAATAAGTTGGTGTCAAGTGCTTTATCTTCAATCTCACTAATTCTGACTTCTGTTGCCTCAATTCTGCTCCTGTGACTTTCTACTGAGTTGTCTAATTCTGAAATTTTATTGTTAATCTTCTGGATTTCTGATTGCTGCCTCTCTGTGGATTCTTGCAGCATGTTAAATTTGTCATTATGCTCTTCTCTAATCTTTTTAATTTCCTCCATTGCATGTACTGCATTTTGTTTAATTTCCTTCCTAGTCTCTTGAAGAGTTCTGTGTATTAATCTTCCGTATTCCGCCTCCGGTAATTCCAAGAAATTTTTTTTTCTGGAAAATTTCTATATTTTTATTTTGGGAGCTTTCTGAAGCCATCATGGACTGCTTCTTTATGTGGTTTGATATTGACTGTTGTCTCTGAGCCATCAGTAAGTTATTATATTTATTTATTTTATGTTTGCTTACTGTGTCCTAGCTTCTTGTTTTGTTTTGATATGCCCAAATAGGCTGCTTGTATGAGCTAGTTTGATTATTGGCACTTGGAAGCTCTATTGTCCTGTCACCAAGTGGTTAGATCTGTTACTAGGTATGTGAGCTCAGGAGCCCACCCACTCGTCTTGTATGGATTCAGCTCAGGTGCCCAGGTAGATAGCCACCAAGTGTGTCGTGTAGGCTCTCACGGTCCTAGACAGGCATAGGTGATTGGTGTAGGCACGGGCATCTGGTTGCAGCAGGGGAACACACTTTGAGCAAGGGAGGGGGCTGATGGCCGCCCCCGAGTGTCCAGAGGAAGGCATGTCCCTGTTCCCGACAGCATATAGGTGGGTGGGTTTTGCAGATGGACTATGAGCACCTAATGCTGTTGGCTGTAAGGATGGGGGGCACCTCTTATTCGTGGGCCCTTATCGCAGGTGGCTAGGTGGTGTGGTGGAGCCACCAGTCCTCAGGCCCCTGATGTGGGTAGGTGAAGAACCCGCTTAATGGGCAGAGCAGTGTCAAATGTCAAGATCCTGCCACTTCACATCTGAAATAGATGAAGTTAGACTTCAGGTATATGCCCTGTTGTACTGTGGTAATGAGGGCCTAGGCTGTTGAAATGGGCTCACACAAGTCTATGCAGGGGGAAAGGCACTCAGAATCCTTGGATCCCTTATGCCTGTGCCTAGGCAAAGGAGCTGTGCATACCATGGGTTTCTGGCTTAGGGCAGCCGGCAGTTTATTTTTTCCTGTTTGTTAATTTGTTCACTCTCCAAGGCAGGGAGAATGGCCAGCCCAGGGGAGTCGGCAACTGCTGAAGCCGGTCTGGGACCCAGTGCAGAGCAGGGAGCAGGGAGCGGGGAAGTAAATGGGAGAGAGGTTTTTCCCTAAGGGGGTTGTTTTTGATCTGCTCGGTAGGCCATATGCAGGTACTTACCTTTCGCAGATACAGGGCTGCTTCTCACTGGTTCTGGGTGGCTGTGTGCACTCTATGGTGCTGGTCTCTCCTGGTGCAGAAAATGGGCCTCCCAAGCACAGCTGCTTGCCTGCCTCCCCTGAGCTGATCAGGCCTGAAGGGCTCAGGCTCTCACCAGGTCAAGTCTGGCAACTCCTTGCTGCTTCTGAACAATCTCTCCCTCAGCCTGCCCCTCAGTCCAGTTCCTCAACTCTGTCTTTGATGTTCAGGGCCCCCAGACTGCCATATATAATTGATTCCCTTGTATTTTTGGATCTTTGTTGTAAGAGGGTCCACTGGAAGCATCTGACTACTCTGCCACCTGGCCCCGCCTCTAAAAAGATTTTTTTGAAGCTGTGAAATCCCATCTTCAAAAAAATAAACAAAACAACACCCTACACTACACATCAGGCAAAAGGGAGCCACTGTAGTTAATGTGGAGTCCCTGAGTGGTGCAAATGGTTACGCTCAGTTACTAACTGAAAGGTTATCAGTCTGAACCCACCCAGAGGCACCTTGGAAAAAAGGCCTGGTGATCTACTTCTGAATGGTCACAGCCATTAAAACCCTATGGAGCACAGTTCTACTCTGCAACACATGGAGTCACCATGAGTCGGAACTGACTTGATGGCAACTGGGACTGGGCAGCTGACATGTGGCTGGGGATGGAGGCAGAGGCACCTCAGTGGAACCTAGGGTGACCTGAAATGGAATCTTGGAATCTCTGCTCTAGGTTGTTTGGACCATGACTGGGGCAGTTTGGCCTCTTCTCTGCTGTAGTGTGACCAGGGCCACCTGTATGGTGCCAGCCAAGAGGGCCACTGGGGGCTAAACTCCAGCCCTGGCTCTTCTTACCAAGCCCAGCTCCCTGGCCCCGGGCTGCTTCTGGCATGAGGAAGGGACACCTTTTGTGTTTAATCTGCCCAGAGGGGACGTGGTTTTCTTGAAGCAAAAGCCTTAGGAGCTAACAAGGCCCAGGTCCATGGCTGTGGATATTGCTGGAGAGCCTCTGCACCCACTCCTGCCACCATCTTCCTGGCCCACTGGTCTTACAGTGCTCTTGGCAGGGTGAGGATCGGTAGGATCAGTCATCACCCCACAGCACTGCGAGGATCTGCAGGATCAGCCACCTCCCCACAGCACTGAGAAGTTTAGTCTTGACGAGGAGGCTGTCTCTCAGCTCAGAAGCTTGGACTCTGGGGCTTCAGTAAGATTGGGCTAGAGGCTGTGGATGGCCTCCTCCATTCACACTGGAAAGTTAGTGCTGTGGGACACATTTGGTTTTGGTCTCCCAAAAACAAACAAACAAACAAACCTGTTGCAGTCAAGTCGATTCCGACTCATTTGGTCTCTACTGGGGGCAAAACCGGGAGGTGGACTGGGCTTGTCACTGGCATGCTCTCCCCCATCCCCACCTCTGTTCAACTCCTTCTCTCCTTCTCCAACTCCAAGGTCTTATGAGCTTGACTCATGTTCTCTCTTAGGCGAATTTGCATTTTAAGTGCCACAAAAGAAGACTAAGGAGCCCTGGTGGCCCAGTGGTTAAGCACTCAGCTGCTAACTAAAAGGCTGGTGGTTGGAACCCACCAGCTGCTTTGTGGGAGAAAGATGTGCCAGTCTGCTTCCATAAAGATTTACAACCTTGGAAACCCTATGGGGCAGTTCTGCTCTGTCCTATACAGTCACTGTGAGTCAGAATGACTTGACAGCACACAGTAACAAGAGAACGCCTGCTCAAAGGAATTCCTGGAATTTTTATTTTTATTTTTGGAGGGAAGAGTGAAGTTTAAGGGCCTTCCCAGAACTCCTCAAGGCATCCCTTATGCTTTACCTCCACGACCTGGGACTCCTCCGGAAGCAGGCCTGCGCCCTGCATTGCACAATGTAGCAGTGTGTTACAACATGAGAGCAAATAAGGCCCCCACATCCTACATCTACACATTCAAAAGTTATAAATCAAGGTGAAAACTGTTAAATAAAATATGTCTATCCTTTTATCTTGACAAATCAATAACAAAATAAAAAATATTTATAAAATCATAGTTTTTGTATGATGAAAGGTAGCAAAATATCAAAGATGACTGAATTTCATTACTATGGCATATGTTTGGATGTTCTGTTGATTCAGTATTTTATATAAGTAATATAAGACATCAATCACTCATAATTTATTTATTCACTCATTTATTTAAATATTTATTCTACAACACTGATTTTATTTTCATTTCAGCAAAATTGCTGATTACATTGTTACAATAAAGATTTCCATGTAATTTGTGTTTGATTGATAGTACTAATCTAGCAAATTTTTAAAAAGTATACTTGTATTCAAAACACTTAAAATGTAAATACATTTTCATCTAAATATAAGTTAATGTGGAGATAAAAATGGAAAATTAGAATTACTTTGTGTATTTTTTAAAAAGTTATTTTTCTAAAATATTCATATTACCTACTAGAATTAAATCAATTTTAGACTGCATAAGTTGGTAAAAATCTTTGATTTCTTCATTTTTGGCATTAGTGGTTGGCGTGTAAATTTGAATAATAATCATATTAACTGGTCTTCCTTGTAGGCGTATGGATTTTATCCTATCACTGACAGCATTGTACTTCAGGATGGATCTTGAAATATTCTTTTTGATGATGAATGCAATGCCATTCCTTTTCAATCTGTCATTCCTGGCATAGTAGACCATATGATTGTCCGATTCAAAATGGCCAATACCAGTCCATTTCAGCTCATTAATGCCTACGATATTGATCTTTATGTGTTCCATTTTTTTTTATTGTTATGCTTCAAATGAAAGTTTACAATTCAAGCTAGTCTCTCATACAAAAATTTATACATACATTGTTATGTGAACATACGTGGTTGCTCTCCCTATACTGTGACAGCACATTCCTTCTTTTGACCCTCAATTTCCCGTGTCCATTCAACCAGCTCCTGACCCTTTCTGCCTTCTTATCTTGCTTCTGGACAGCAACTGCCCATTTAGTCTCATGTATCTACCTGAGCTAAGAAGCACACTCTTCACAAGTATCATTTTATGTCCCATAGTCCAGTCTAATCTTTGTCTGAAGAGTTAGCCTTGGGAATGGTTTTAGTTTTGGGCTAACAGAGAGTCTGGGGGTCATGTCTTCCAAGGTCCCTCCAGTCTCAGTCAAACCATTAAGTCTGGTTTTTTTACTAGAATTTGAGTTCTGCACCCCACTTTTCTCCTGTTCCACCAGGGACTCTGTGTTGTGTTCCCTGTCAGGGTGGTCATTGGTGGTAGCCAGGCACCATCTAGTTCTTCTGTTCTCAGGCTGATGAAGTCTCTGGTTTACGTGGCCCTTTTTGTTTCTTGGGCTAATACTTTCCTTGTGTATTTGATGTTCTTCATTCTCCTTTACTCTAGGTGGGTTGGGACCAATTGATGCATCTTAGATGGCCGCTCACTAGCTTTTAAGACTCAGACGTCACTCACCAAAGTGGGATGCTGAACATTTTCTTAAAAAAATTTGTTATGCCAATTGACCTAGATGTCCCCTGAATGTTCCATTTCATTTTTGAGGACCTCCAGTTTTCCTAGATTCAAACTTTGTACATTCCACGTTCCAATTATTAATGGATGTTTGCAGTTGTTTTTTCTCATTTTGAGTCGTGCCACATCTTTTGTTTTTTTTCAGAACCAAGTATAATTAACCACACACGACATATTATTCATTGTCCTATGACCTTTCTTATTTAATTTCATATTCTGAAAATGTTTGTCTCTAAATTTAGCCAGGAAAAAGAGGGAACGTCATGATTGCATTGCTGGCTCTGCTTTACAGTGGAGTGTGCCTAGAATAGTTTCAAATGCAGACTTTAAAATTAATATCATTTGTCTCCATCACAGATGAAACCCCTGAAAACTTGACTCCATCCACGTCATTAAAGTCAACTCTACTTTAAGGGGAAACCCTGGTGGCGTAGTGGTTAAGAGCTGCCGCTGCAGCTCTTTCCCAGTTGTATCTTGAGTGCCTTTCAACCTGAGGGGCTCATCTTCTGACACTTTATCAAACAATGTTCCACTGCTGTTCAGAAGGTTTTCACTGGCCAATTTTTTCAGAAGTAGACTGCCACCAGGTCCTTTTTCCTAGTCTGTCTTAGTCTGGAAGCTTCGGTGAAACCTGTACACAATGGGTGGCCCTGCTGGTATTTGAAATACCAGTGGTATAACTTCCAGCATCATAGCAACATGCAAGCCGCCACAGTATGACAAATTGACAAGATGCATTGATAATTATTGGTGATTGGAATGCCAAAGTTGGAAACGAAGAAGAAGGAATGGTAGTTGGAAAATATGGCCTTGGAGATAGCTACAACAATGAAGCTCGCTAAAGGAGCCAGTGTTGCTCTTTGCAAGAGATTGCTAATTTGTTGTCCTGGCTAACCTCCATTTAGAGAAATGCACAGTGCTCACTTGTTCTTACATTTTGGGTAGTCTGCAGGATTTTCCTTCTTCTTCCTGCTCTAACGACATGAGGGACTGCAGTCTCATTTTCCTAATGGCTCATGCTTCAATTTTTTATTTGTAAATCAATTATACTGGGAACACATCCCCTCATAAGGAGACATGTTTAATGAGTTGGAACCAACTTGAAGGCACCTACCAACAACCTTAGAATTAAAAGCCAAAATGAAAAAGTAATATATATCTAAATACAGCTGAATTTTAAAATCTAACCTTTTGAAGATATGATTAAATCTTAATAAATATATTTATAAAAATTAATTTATTGCAATCCTAGTGTTTAATATCCATATAGTTGCCAATATAAAGTATCAGTATCATGTTGTATATTTTAAAAGTAATACGAACTGTTTACTATTTCCAAATGTCCTTAGCCACCACGTGCAACTGTTGCAAATACCATTGAATTCCCCTGGTATCCCCAGGACTATGAAAGAGAAGCAAGAAAAGGGATGCTCAGAACGCCTGGCTAATGATGCGTTGTTAGGCAGGAATCTATTGCATTCACCCTCTTTGAGAGGAAGAATTTACCAGCTTAATCTGTCTTTTCTTACCTAAGAGCTTCTACCACTCAAATCTTTCCAAAGCAGTTTTTATTTTGTTTTGTTTTGAAGACAGGGCAAGAGATGTGGAGAAGCGTTTCCCTGAGCCCTGGAGGGTGTTATGTCAAGGAGTGTTTAAGGTTAAGGGTTGCACTGTGTCTGCATGCAGTGCTGGGTCCTGAGGGCCAGAGGCACTCATATGTCCTTTATAGTCAATTCTGTGTGTGTGTGTGTGTGTGTGTGTGTGTGTGTGTGTGTGTGTGTGCAGGGCCCAGGCCAGGGATCTTTTTTGTTTAGGTCTCGGCAGTACTCCTTGGAAGTTTAGAAAATATAATTCCAAAGAGAACTCTGATGTCAGAGTTCATAGGCAGATATTTACATGTTAGAGACGGTACTTTAACTAGCAAAGCACAAGTAACCTGAATACTGAAATTTTATTTCTTAGTTTGTCATGAGTAGAATTTTCCTCTCTTCCTTTACCCTTGCCACATGCATTGCCACCATGACTCTAATGGGTCTGGGATCCTCAGGTTACATTCTGGCCTTGCTTCCAGGCTACTTTTTTTTTTTGGTAGCACTTTTATTGAGATATAATTCACATGCCATACAGTTCACCTATTTAAAGTGTACAATACAATGATTTTCAGTTGTGCAGCCATCACAATTTTTGTCACCCCCAAAAGAAACCCAGTACCTATTAGCAGCCATTCAATATTTCCTCCCAAACTTCTTCCCTTCTCCCTGCCCTAGGAAACACAAATCTACTTTTTGTCTCTATAGATTTATCTATTCTGGGCAGTTCATATAAATGAAATCATGCAATATATGGTCTTTTGTGACTGGCTTCTTTCACTTTCTTTCAAGGTTCACACATGTGGTAACGTGTATCACTATTCATTTCTTTTTACGGCTGGATAATTTTTCATTGTATGGATATATCACATTTTATTTATCTATTCATCTGTCAATGGACATTTGGCTTGTTTCCATTTTTTGGCTATCATGAATAATGCTGCTATGAACATTCAGGTACAGGTTTTTGTGTGGACATACGTTTTCACTTCTCCTGGGTATATACCTAGGAGTGAAATTGCTGGGTCATATGGTACCTCTATGTTTAACCTTTAGAGGAACTGACAGACTGTTTCCCAAAGCAGCTGCACCAGTTTACATTCCCAACAACAATACATGAGTGTTCCATCCTTGTCAACACTTGTTATAGTCTGTCTTTTTTTTTTTTTAATAGCCATCCTAACGGGGTATGAAGTGATACCTCATTGTGCTTTTAATTTTCATTTGCCTAATGGCTAATGATGTTGATAGTTCTTTTTAACTGGCTAGTCCTGGAGAGATAGAGGTAGAATTAGTTACTGGGTCTAGCCTTGCTCTCTGAAGCAAGGCAAAGCTTTCTCTTCAGTCGACTAAATTTGTTGACATATTTATAAAGACAAGCTTTGACAGCCCATTGGGTTGTTGAATTTTTCCTTTCTCTTTTGAGTTAACGAACCCAGCCAGAGGCTAGT
Source organism: Dugong dugon (assembly GCA_030035585.1). Classification (NCBI taxonomy): domain Eukaryota; kingdom Metazoa; phylum Chordata; class Mammalia; order Sirenia; family Dugongidae; genus Dugong; species Dugong dugon. The sequence continues at coordinate 71,098,633 of CM057473.1, forward strand.
ATGCAGATCTCGCCACACTTTCCGGCTGTGCAAGCTAATTTAGCAGGCAAACAACAGACCATTCTGGGCAGAGGGCACATGAATAACTTGAAGAAACAGTCTGAAATCACCTTGCTTTGATTCGTTTTTAGTCACTATGTTTATTTTGAAATTTCAAATAACTTTAAAAGGAAGCATGTGATTTTTATGTTTACTAAAAGAGAACAAAGGTTAAAAAGATGTTGAGAACTCGTCCATAAAAACAGAGGCTCTGCCCCTGTGCTTCCTATATAAAAAGGATGTTGAATTCATTTCCTTCAACCTGGCACCCATTTGTAGCACCCATTTGCAAAGGCATCTGCTATCGTTGGGTGAGTGTGTGACTGTATGTGTGAGGACTTTTTCTGTGATAGCTCCAGTCCATTCGCCTCCGCGGCGCTCTCAGTGAACCTGGTTTTCCGTCTCCGACTCACCGCATCCCAGTTCTTCCTCTTCAGACTTCTGAAGAGGATTCTTTCTCCTGCTGAAACCCTAAACCATCTCATTCCTCCTGCTGGCCTCACCTGTGTTCTCTCAAATCTTCCTCCTTCTAGTGGATCTAGAGGAATCCCTCCTGTACTGTGGATAAAATACCTTTTACGCTAAACTTATTTCTCCTATTTCATATTTCCAACCACCCATCCCTCTCACCAAAAGTGAATATTTTCTCCTGAAGATGTACCCCAGTCTCCCTTTCTTAGAGAGACCTCATCTTTCTTTCGTTCTCTGCCACCACCTTAGCTTGTACCTGGACTACTGCACTGATCTCCCCTTTCTGTGCTTCAGGCTCCAGTCTCTTTCTATTCTGTAGCATTGCCCGCATGGCTGCCAGACTGATTTTCTGAAAGCACAGGACACCACCCTCCAAAATATAGAGTGTCCCCAGATGCTAGCGGAATTTAGTCCAACCCATCTCCATAGCTTGGAATGGAATTGTGGGCCATTCATAACATAGACTTCTCAGCTTTGGCCTGGGGCACTTCTTTCTCTCTTGGCATGATTCCTGCTGAGTGACCTAGTAGCTGCTAGTGACCTCCACATGTGAATGGCTGGACTCCAGGAATGGCTCACCAAATTTGTTCCTGTTCCTGGAACGCACCAAGCTGATACCCCTCTCAAGCCTTCACTTTGGGCTGTTTCCTCTCACTGGAACACTTTGCCAGCTGTTTTCCCCTGGGCTTGCTCCTTTTCATTATTTGGATCCCAGGTCAGAGATCACTTCCTCTGTGAGGCTGTCCCTGATCTCAAAGGTAAGCTCAATGATAGCAGGGAATGCCGTCTGTTTTGTTCACGGTAGTATTCCCAGCCTAGGACAGAGCTGGCATATGGCAGGAACTCAACGCATGTTTGCTGAATTATTGTAATAGAGCAGCTTCTGTAAAAAGCACTAGACTGCACAATTTCTGCCATTTGGTATTGGGTAAGAAAGGGACGGAGGAATGAACAAAGGACAAAGTAGGAACAAACGAGAGAAGGGAGGACAAGAGGTCCTTGCTGGGCAGAGGACAGAGATGAGTAGGTGGGGAGGAAATGGGACTGGTGATGTGGAAAATATATTCTGTTGTGACTAAAGCAAACCCAAGCTTAACTTGCAGAAAAGGACATTTTTTAAGAAACCAGAAAGGGAACAATCTCCCAATCTCCTCTCTTGCCACTCCCATATCCCTCCAGCCTGTTTCCTCATGTTCTCCTGCCTCCCCTTCTTGTTTTCCAGTTTTCAGCACCACAATAAAATATGGGTAGATAGGTGTCAATTCCCACTCCATATCAGACAATTCCTTAGTGAAAAAAATTGGCATAAATGGCATCCAAATTCAAGGGACACAATTTTGTCTGAAAGAAAAAAATGCAGTCCCTTTTAAAGTACCCATGTATTTCCTAAGATTTTTTGGTTACCCTCTAAGGTGTTTTGTTCACAATTGAGCCAATTACCTGTTATGGTAGAAACCAACAATACATAAAGGACCTTCCCAACTCCAGAACCTCATTGTGCAACTATTCTTGGTTTCTTTTGTCAAACTGGATCTTCTGCTTCGTTTGCCAACTGAAATCAAATGGATGTGTTGGGTCATGGCACTAATATGAAGTAGTTTCCACACTTGGTTTTCTTTCTTCTTTCTTCTCTCTGTTTTATTGCATGTAACAAGTCAACTTGTAATTATGAAAGTGCGGAACTAAGGCAGCTTGCTAGCACCCTGAGGCTGAGCAACGCTGTGTGTATTGTGTACACCTCTCTGGGACAATCAAAGGGTATTAGTCACTTGATTGCTTGGGATGTGCAATCATCCGAGGCTAAATGACATCACCAGACTGAATTACTCTGGGACTTTGCAAATCTGGAATGCAGAATTTGCCAAAGAAAATGAAACGATAGGCTCTTTTTACTCCTCCCATCTCTCCATGTGACTAGTGTTATCTTTCTAGTGGCTTTGGTTTAATGCTGAAAAAGAACCTTGTCCAGTTCTTTCTGGTACATGAAAGGGTCATAAAAAACCAAGGCTTCATGGATGTGAAATTGTTATTGTTGAAGCTGTTTTAGTTTTTCTTTCTCAATGTAATTATCCAATGCTCTAGACCTCTGTACCTGCTCTACCTCCTCACCTCTCTGGCTTTGGTGTGTGATGTTCCCTGTCTGACATACCCTTCTCCCTGGCCCTCTCCCCTCTACCTCTTGCCTAGCTGGTGAACTCCTCCTACTCATCCTTCACACTCATCGCAAATGACTCTGCCGAAGTGAATTTTCCTCGACCCTCACCCTCTTGATTTAGATAATAATAACCCTTGTCTTCCACCACTGTATCTTGTATATCCCACTGTTATCACCTTTATCACATTATACATTTTTTTTATACGAAGTTTCATGAGAGCAGAAACTGTTTTTGCACCTTTGTTTCTCCATCCCTTGATGCAGCCTTGGCGAACAGTAAGCCCTCCGCATATGGGAGCTGCCTTCTCCTTCCTTCCTCGGTGTTCATCTCACCTCCCTGTAGGCTTTCAGTCTGGAGCATGATTGATGTTGTATGAATTTTAGAGTTATATACTTTGAAGGTATATCACTAAGTACATGTAATTTTAAAATTCTTATATGTCTCCCTGAGTAATTAAAACTTTTATCAAGATGTAGTGACTCATTTTGTCCAAATAATGCTTTTTCTCTTAAACATGTATGTCTCAAACTCATTTGTTCAATTAACAGCTGAAAATAACTGATGATAATAGCTACTTTTGCTTTCTTTTGTTTAGTTATTTGCTGGGTCTATCTTTTTTCGTTCTTCTGTTTTCTGTCCTTCTGAGTCCTTACAGTTTAGAAAGTCTCTTATAAAAAGCACATGTCTGGATTTCTAATTTTTTTCAACTTAATATTCTGTCTTTTAATAGATCAGCTTACTTCATTTACATTTACTGTGATTACTGGTATTTGGATTTACTTCTATAGCCTTCTTTATGCTTCCTGTTTGTACTGCTTTTTCTATACCTCCCTCCCCCACTTTCTCTGATGTTGTTATCAACTTAAACTTTGTGATTCTCTGTGAAGCAGCTTATAACATGGATGAAACTGGAGGACGTTATGCTCAGTGAAATAAGTCAATCACAAAAGGACAAATATTGTATGAGACCACTATTTTAAAAACTTATGAAAAGGTTTACACACAAAAATAAACAATCTTTGATGGTTATGAGGGATGGGAGGGATGGGGGGGAACTAAATAGACAATAGATAAGTGATAACTTTGGTGAAGGGCAAGACAGTACACAATACTGGGGAAGCCAGTACAACTTGTACAAGGTAAGGTCATGGAAGCTCCATAGACACTTCCAAACTCCCTGAGGGACTGAATTGCTGGGCGGATGGCTGTGGGGACCATGGTCTTGGGGAACACCTAGCTCAATTGGCATAACATAGTTTATGAAGAAAATGTTCTACATTCTACCTTGGTGAGTAGCGTCTGTGGTCTTAAAAGCCTGTGAGCAGCCATCTAAGATACTCCACTGGTCTCACCCCTTCAGGAGCAAGGGAGAATGAAGAAAACAAGATTCAAAGCAATGATTAGTCCAAAGGACTAATGGACCACAACAACTACTGCCTCCACCAGACTGAGCCCGGTACAACTAGATGGTGCCCGGCTACCACCACTGACTGTTCTCACAGAGATCACAACTGAAGGTCCCGGACAGAGCTGGAGAAAAATGTAGAACAAAATTCTAACTCACAAAAAAAGACCAGACTTACTGGCCTGACAGAGACTGGAGAAACCCTGAGAGTATAGCCCCTGGACACCCTTTTAGCTCAGTAATGAACTCACTCCTGAGTTTCAACCTTCAGCCAAAGATTAGACAGCCCAATAAAACAAAACAAAACAGGACTATGGAGCACAACAGCCCAGGGACAGAACCCAAGGCTGAGAAGGGACAGTGTTGATATGTCATGGGGTTGTTAACCATTGTCATAAAACAATATGTGTACTAACTGTTTAATGAGAAACTACTTGTTCTGTAAACCTTCATCTAAAGTACAGTAAAATAAAATAAAAAACTTTGTGATTCTGCTTTTTTTTCATAAACAAGTTTGACATGCTAATCATATGGGAGGATTAAAGCTTCTTCTTTTAACTAGGCAAATGAGAAGATTCTAGAGGCTATCAGAAAGAAGAAAAGCTAAGGGGAGACTTGGAGAGACACTTCATTGCTTAACAGTTCTCATTGAGGACTAAGGCAGTGTAACAGCCAAGGAGCTAGTTCTCCAATGATGAGTCAGCATGATGTGTAACACTGGGTACAGAAAGGCGGGATCTGTGTAATGCATCTATTCCCAGTGTGAAGGTGGTGCCTGAGGAGCAGGTCCCTTTGAACTTGGCATGCCTCTACTACCATGTGCTGTGTGGTTGCATTATGAAGTCCTTCTCCCATGATTTGGCTTTGTTCAAACTACTGCAAAATCCTCGCTTATTCAGTGTGCCATGATGATATTTGGCCTCGTCTGGGCTGGAAATAAATAATCATAAATAAGACAAAAGGGACCATTAAATTGTGTGGCAGGACTTGGTTGTATATTGGACTGCCTGATGATCCACATTATGCTTATATCAGTTTTTTAAGATTATCATTTAAATAAAAGTACATAATTTTAACATACTTATGGAGAACTTTGCTTGGCAGTTCCTTTCTTGGATGGTTATTTTATGGAAAAAGCAGTATAGCATCGCAGTTAGTAGCCTGTAATCTGCAGTTTCAGACAGACAGGAGGTTTTAATCCCGATTCTTCCATGTACTAGCTGTGCGATCTAAGCTAACTTAATTATGCTAAACCTCAGTTTCCTCATATTCTAAAGGCCAGGGACAAACCTGTTGTGGCATGCTGAGTAAGAATTGGGAATGCATTTTCCTAAACATGTATGCGATTATTTGTAGGTGACATGTACCATCAGACTCAGTACTATTAACAATGGGTAAAATAAAGCCTTTACAACCTCTTTGAATAACATGTTTCCTTATGGGGGGAATGTGTTCTCGGTTCCAAATAATTGATTTACAAATGAAAAACTGAAGCATAAGCTGTTAGGAAAATGGGACTGCAGTCCCTCACATCTTTAGTGCACGAAGAGGAAGTAAAATTTTGCAGACCACCCTAACTGTAGGAATAGTTGAGCACTGTGTATTTTTCTAAATGGAGGTTAGCCAGGACAACAAATGAGCAGTCTCTTGCAAAGAGCAACACTGGCTCTTAGTGACCACCAGTGATTTAAGTTTGGCCCCAAAGCCACCTCTGTGACTTTGCTATGCTTGGATGCCTCGTTAGTCCTCAGAATGTCCTCCTTAAAGGGCAGAAGGCCACCTTCCTGCCCAGGGCTTTCTGGAAGCTTCTGAATATTGCCTCTGTGCCCATACTCCCTTACCCTAAATCAGCCTGGCTCTAAGTAGCTCTCCAAATTCTCTTTGACAGTTCCCACTATAACTTTAGTCATCCTCATCTCTGGTGCTTGACTGCCATAAACATGGATCTCACATCAACTAGTGAGTTAACATGTGGATACTAAGAACTTACTATCGCTCAGGATTACTTAGCTTCTGTGAGAGTACAGAAAAGAAAAAGACAGGATATCAGCTTTCAAGGAATTTACAAAGTAGTTTGGGAAGCAGTATGTCCAGGGATGGATTACCCAATAAGCAAGGTAAGTATATAGTTAGGGCATCAACAAAACAGGGGCACCAGTTGTCCAAACCAAACACTCATAGATGCCAAGCAGACAGGACACAGGGAAAAGCAAGCACTGTGGTGGAAGGGAACTGGCAGAGAACTAAATGAAACTGATACCAGCTCCAGGGCATGAGAATGTGCCAGGCGGAAATAAAGTTCATGCAGGGTCATGAGGGCACCCACGCACAAGTTTGTTTAAGCTATGAAACCCCTACCACTTCAACACCTTCGTTGATATCTGTCTCCTCCAGTCACTTCTCGTGTAATTGAAATTCCTTATCTCAGCAGGTCTCTTGGGAGTATACTATTCCTTTCCAATAAACAAAAGGTAGGGGTGGCCTGTTGAGTCTAACTCTTGCTACTTTCACCCAATAAGCAACTGGATCCAACATGAGTGTACTGGGCAAGGACAGATTATATTAATAGATGATTGGCCTCTGATCCATTTTGAGAGAACCATCTTGTACATCCACATCTGCTGATCCAGCAACTCCAGCCTGGAGGGCCAGCTATATATATATTCCATTTGAATGTGTGGGTAAGCAGAGGAGGGGGCACCACAGATTATCAGTGTTTAGGGCCCTCTGATGCCTTAATCTGGGTTTGAGTATATCCTAGGCATTAAAACACAGAATTCAAGTTACTTAGCTCTGATTTGAATCCCAGGTCTACTGTTTCTTAGCTGTGTATTTTGATCTCAGTTTTTTCATCTGTAAAATGGAAATGATAAAAACAGCTATCTCACAGGGTTGCTATGAGGATTGTGGTACAGGATAAATCACTTAGCAATGCATGGCACATAGTAAGTGCTCAATAGATATTATCTATCATGATGATGTTGATGATGATGATGTCTAGGAGAGTCCAAGTTGTGGGATAGACCAGTCTGGACTGTGTAGGAACCAATAATGCTTCCCGCAAATCCTTCTTAGTCTTCTCAGACCTTGAGGAGGAAGGACCACTTTATGGGTCAGGAGTGGACTGGTGGAAGAAGAAGGGCTTTGTGGACACATTGAAGAGATACTGGTGACTTCCTGGAGAAGGCAGTCTGCCTGTCTTGGCTCAGTTCTGCACTGGGCACTGTGTTGGGCTTGGAAACAAGACAACTGGGACTTCCTCTGCCTTTGAAGAACTTGCCAGCTAGTTGGGGATTCAAGACATATTCACAACATGCAGCTTTAACATAATAATGAAGCGGTTTATTCAGTAACAACAACAAAATGATATGGTAAAAACTCAGTATACCTGTGATAAATGTTTAGGGGAAGAAATGCTTGTTGATAAATCTGAATTCTGGACTTCTGGATAAAATTTTCTGTATGTGTTACTACTCCCTGTAACTATGTGGCAATCACAGCAGAGAAGTCTTGTTCTTACCCCCAGAGCCCTGCCTCTCCATCTCCCATGTCTGGTTTCTCTCCGGAGACATACTGTGGCCTGGGCTGACCAGTGAAACAGAATTCTGAATCCTGCCATAGCCTTTGGTGATTTTGGATGAAAGTCTGGAGTGATTTTCTAGGGGAGCCACATATTTGTCTTCATGCTTTAAAGCAGGGAATGTTAGAATAATGAATGAGAAAAGCTTTCTCTTTAAAAGAACACAGTTGACTTTCGGTGACAGCTAATTTGGGCTTTTGCTGAGAACGGTGTTTACTTTGCAGGCTTAATGACAGGGCTGGCTTTCTGGGAGTGTTGCAATAAAAGAGATTCAGACAGAGGTCACCATGGCCTTCCTCCCCAGCAGGGCTGCTGCAGCTGGCATTGCAAGGGCAGTTCTACCGAGCTTGGGATTTGGGTGTGAGATGAGACACAGCTCTTGTTGGAAGATTTTTAACTGTCTATGTGATTTTGCCCTTTGAATAAATGGGTGCATTTAGCAGCAGCCTGAATCTCTTTGCCTCATTCTCCTATTTGATTATGAGAAGAAAAGCAAAAACAAAATGAAAAACATGGTCGTGATTCTATTTTAGTTAAAAACATCCTTTTGGAATTTACAGGCACCGTAGAAATCATCTGCAGATGGAAAAAACTGAAGCATAGGGAAGGAAAGAGCTTTGTCAACAGTCACACAGCAGATGAGTGGAAGACCTAGGCCTGAAACCCAGGTTTCTCAGTTCCTGGTCTCGTTTGTTCTCTTTTCATGATTCTACTTCTGTGGACAGCCATGGAGAATTATTTCTCTCTTTTGCTTGGGCTCCTCTTCCTTCCCAAAGATGATTCAGGAAATTCAGAAAATCTGAATTCAGTTTCAAAGACAGTTTGTTGTGTGTAGGCCATGCTGTTTCCATTAAAATTTTCACTGTTTCATATGAAAACATGCAAATTGCCATGGATTCTAGGCATTCAGGGTTTATAAATACAGAGAATCTCGCTTTTCCCTTCATTCTCTTTCCACCCTGGCTTTCTCCGCTCCACCTGCCTCCATTAAGACTTTACTTAGGAGACCTATTTTGGGGGAATCATTAACATTTTTCTTCCTTCCCAGTTTCATGTTATCATTGCTATAATGATCAATGTGATAATAACTTATATTGTGCAGGTATTTTTAGTATATTAATTTTGCAGTGTTTAACTCTCAAGTTTTCTGAGGAGGAGGATAGTACAGATAGGATTCGGCAGAGAGACTTTTGAAAATGTGGGCAGGGTGTTTGCGAATGTCTGGGCAGTGAATATTTTTGCGGAGTGGTGGGTGTTTTGAGCGCTCTGGAAGCTAACAAGCAAGCTCTACATATAAACTTGGTGGAAGTCTTCCAAACTTCAGACAGCACAGAGAGGCCTTTCAGAAGCCTGAACTGAGTCCAAGTCAAATTATGGCCCAATGTGCTGGCGCAAATGCCAGGCTGAGTAGATCAGAGGAAACGACACTGGTCCAGCACCAGGGGACCCAGGTGTTGCTTCTACCACTAGCAGTAGTTTCCTCATCTGAATAATGGGATAGTAATAGCTCCCACCTCATGGGGTTGTTGTGAGGATAAAAATAAAATAGTGTATGTAAAGTGCTGAGCACAATGCCTGGCATATAGTGAGCACTTATTATTTGTATAAGATGTCAATAGGCTTATGTAAACAGACACATGGGAACTGACAGTCAAATAGAGGAGGCAGTCATTGGGCAGTGAGGCCTGGGGATTATGGGTACAGGCTTTGAAGTTAGTCAGACTTGGGTTTTAGCTGGGTTTCTAGTGACTTAACTCCTTTCAGCCTCAATACCCATCTCACAGGGCGTTTGTATGCCTTACTAACATAGCACATGTGAAGGCCCTGGCTCAGTGCCTGCTGTGTAGTAGAAGAAAGGGGCTGTAAGAAACCGAAAGAGTGAGGCAGAGAAGACAGTTGTAAACTAGAGGTGAAGAAAGAAGCTAGGAGAGCAAGGTCAACCTCTTGGGGCCTGCGTTAGTTTCTTGTGGCTGCTGTAACAAATAACCACAAACTTGGCAACTTAAAAGAACAGAAATGTATTATCTTGCAGTTCCAGAGGCCAGAAGTCCGAAGTCAATATTAATAGGGGGAAGTCAAGCCACACTCCCTCCAGAGGCTCGAGGGGAGAATCCCTTCCTTGCTTCTTCCAGCTTCTGGTGACTGCCAGCATTCGTTGGCTTGTGGCTGCATCACTACCAGCTTTGCCTCCATCTTTACATTGTCTTCTCATGTGTGTGTGTGAAAGTCTCTCTCTACCTCTCTTTTACAAGGGCACTTGTGATTGCATTTAAGGCCCACCGAAATAATCCAGGATAATCTCCCCATTGCCAGATCCTTAAGTTAATCATATCTGCAAAGATCCGTTTTCCTTATAAGGTAACATTAACAGGTTCCAGCGATTAGTACCTGGTATCTTTGGGGGACAGTATCCTGCCTACTTCGGATGCCATTTGTCTTTCCTGGAGTGACTCGGCAGGGACAGGAGTGTGAAGAGAGGGAACGAGACAGTCACCAGAGCAGTGGCAATGCCAAGCCATGGCCAGCCATGTGGTTAGGGACAAAGCAGGGCATAGCAAGGGTGTGGGGGAAGCTGGCAGGGAACACATGGGTGATACCAGCGAGGCCATGGGGCAGAATGGAGCTCAGCACCAACATCTTGGCAGGGCCATGGTAATAGCTTCTAGGAGGAAGCCCAAGCTGCTTGGACACTGGCCAGGGGAAGGAAGAGACCAAGGCCTGTCTGATCGCACTGATGGGGTTCAGAGCCCAGGAGGACTGTACTGAGAGCCTCAGACTGGATATCCCTTGCCCAGCCTCCTAAGCTGGGCCCAGGTAGGACATGAAGTGTAGGCCGTGGTCTCTGTGAGTGAGGAGTTCACATCCTAGTGGGGGAGATAGGCATATTAGAAGTACTTTATCAGTAATACACATATGTACATGGGTCTGAGGGAACAGATAGAAAAGAATAATTACTCTATTTGGAGCAGGGGGTGGTGGATCTAGAAAGTTTCACCAAGATGACATTTAAGGTGGGTCTTCAAGATCAAGGAGTTTTCTAGGCAAAGGTGGACAAAGTCAGGCTTGGCGTTGAGGAGGCATGTGGGGTCAAGGAAACTAGCCATGAACTTTGCATGGTTCCCAATTTTGCCTTGCTATGAGACACCTGAATAGGCATTTGTGCATTGCCAGGGTTTTACGATAAATGTGGAACTGCAAGATAAAATGAGCCCTGGAATTGGAGTTAGGAGACACGAACTCAAATTATGGCTTTGCCACTTTCTACTGAGTGACCCTGGGCAAATCACAAGTGCCCTCTCAGGCCCATTGCCCTATCTGTAAAAAGAGTGTAGTAACACCTTCCTTCAATAATTATTTTGAGGATTATATAAAATAATGCAAGGGCAATAGTCTGAAAATCTACATGCTTAAATAAATGTTAGCTTCCTTCCTGAAAGGAAGGTTAGATGGTTGAATCTGACACAAGCAACAATCACTAGGGCAAATACTCTGCCTGTCAGGGCTGGAATAATAGTACTACCTAACACCTTTATGGATGTCAAAGGCATCCCACCCTTACCAGAAACCGCTAGACTTGTTTACTTTTTCAATTGTATTTTCTTCCTCATTCTTCCTTCCCCTTTGCTCACAGGAAGACACTGGGAGGGATTCTGCTCTGAGTTTTTGCATGTTTGCCCCTCTAAATTTGCCGATTTGAGACTGTGCACTCCTAAAAAGAAGGGGGTCTCTCAGTCATGGTGGGCACTAATAAGGATGCCAAGCATGAACCATCGCGTCCCCTCATCTTTGACTTTCTGGAAGCAGGGCCAGAGGCTTTCCATTGCTGCTCATTTGCTCCTGTAATTCTCCGTTGACCACTCCCATCATGCTTCTGACAGCCCAGTCCTGAGAGTATGGGGCTTGGAACGAGAGAGAACCTGGGTTCAAGTCCTGGCTCTGCCGCTTAACCTCCAAGCTGCAATTTTTTTCTCTGCCAAGTGCAATAATGATAGTACTCACCTCATCAGGAATGTTCCAAGGATTCAATAAGGTTCAGTAATTTAAGCTTGTAAATTATTTAGCACAGTGCAGGACTACTATGAGCTCGTCTGAAAGGAAAGGATTCGGAAAAGGAAGACTTGAAAGTTACTTAGAAAACCAAGAGGAGATGAAACGGTCAAATAGCACTCCCAGCTCGCTCATGATTTCCTATGATTGGGTCTGTGGTCTGATGTGAGGGCTGCTGAAAAAGGGCTTTTTTCCAAAGTTGTTTTTTTCACATACCTGAGTGGAGCGTGAAATTCCAGCTCCTAGAGATCCATCTATCAGAGCCCTGGTGGCACGGTGGTTACATGTTCGGCTGCTAACTGAAAGGTTGGTGGTTTGAACCCATCAGTCACTCCTCAGGAGAAAGATGTGGCAGTCTGCTTCAGTAAAGATTTCAGCCTTGGAAAACCTGTGGGGTACACTTCTACTCTGTCCTGTAGGTTTGCTACAAGTCAGAATTGACTAGACGGCAGCAGGTAGAGAGCCATGTTTTTGGCAAAGGTGTTGTGTCTCTTCGAGTTCTCTGATACAATAGAGGTAACACATTTAATCATTAACATCTTTACCTAAAATATCTCATCATCTTACTGGGACCTGAAGGAATGAAGCATACCAAAAACCAAACCAAACCAGTTGCCCTCGAGTCAATTCCAGCTCATAGCGACCCTGTAGGACAGGTAAATTTTGACAGAGGAGGTATAGTGAATTGAATGGTGACCCCCCTCAAAAGATATATTTGCATCCCAGATCCTGTGAAATGACTTTATTTGGGAAAAGGGTCTTTGCAGATGTAATCACGCAGCTCGAGATGAAGTCATCCTGGATTATCCAGGTGAAACCTAAATCCAGTGACAAGTGTCCTTGTAAGAGACAGAAAAGGAAAGAGACATGGAGAAGACAGAGAGGAGAAGACCTCTGTCAAGACAGAGCTAGAGACTGAAGTTATCCAGCCACAAGCCAAGAAACTCCTAGAACCACCAGAAGCTGGAAGAGGCAAGGAAGGATTGTCCCCTAGAGCTGCCAGAGGGAATGCAGCTCTTCTGGCCACCTGATTTGGTCCAGTGATACTGATTGAAGACTCCTAGCCTCTAGAACTGAGAGAATAAATTTCTATTATTTTGAGTCACCAAAGTTGTAGGCATTTATTATGGCAGTCACAGGCAACTAATATAGGAAGTAAGGAAAGAGAGAGGGGAAGGTCTGAGGTGTGTCAGACTAAAAACATTGAGTACCAGCATTTCCAGACAGGTAGGGACACTCACTGAGAAAGGCCCGCTTTTTGGATGTTACATACACAGTTAATCGGTCCCCCAGTTTCCCTCACCCTGTTCATTCATTGGCTTCTGTCAGTTTTGACAACTGCCAAAGACAGCTGGTATGTATGTAAACTGCCAAAGACAACTGGTATCTACGTAGTCCCTATCACATGCTGCCAAACACCACTCTCGGATCTGAGCACTCTGCAGGGAGCGAGGCCCATGGGCCTTGCCCTCATGGTGTTTCCCGCCTGGTGGAGCTGGACCACCCCCTCGGGCTGCCTCTCAGACTCTGTGTGTTGCAGACATGGAGCTCTGGCCTTAACCGGTTCTTCCTCCACTTGTTTTCAGCTCCGGTTATTTCCTGGTTTCTGCCTCTGCTTTCTGTTCCCCTGCCTTTCCAGGGTTGGCACTTGGCTCCTGCCTCTGCCTGGCCCAGCCTGGCATTTAGATCTGCTGACACGGACCACTCCATTCAGCCAGCACACCATGGTGGTAACCTATCAGTGATGTGCAATTCTATTTTCTGACCTGGTCTCCTAATATGCTGCTTCTCTTCCTGAATGTAGCTTCAGATTTGTTCTTTGGAGGGGATATAAGCCACTTCATTTTCAAAGACATACCCATATCCCAAGGAGCCCTGGTTGCACAGTGGTTAAGTGCTCAGCTGCTAACCAAAAGTTTGGTGGTTTGTGGCGGTTTACTTCCATAAAGATTACAGCCTTGGAAACCCTATGGGGCATATAGTTCTACAGAGTCACCATGAGTTGAATTGACCGGATGGCAATGGGTTTTTTTATTCTCCTGGTTCTGACCCTGGCTCCCATAGGCCATTAGTGATTTTCAGTATTGGCTTGCTCATCTACCAGGCTCTAGGACAATAAGATCACCCAGAACAGGTTAAAGAGGTACATAATGAGCTCCATAAGATTTCTATGTCATTGTCATCTTAAGATGAATGCCAACCACACCAACTGACAGTTAAATCACCGCAGTGCACTTTGCTGGTTTCTTTCTTATACATTGCAGCTTGGGTCAGGTTAATAATTGCCCTTTGTAGACTGTAAATAATCTTTTTTTGGAAGCAGCTTGTTTATTTTGGTGTGTCCAACACAACGATCCTCATTACATAGTCCTCACGTCTTTCTGCTCATCTTTTACTTTTGCTCTTCCATCGCTTTCCCAGTATAGAGTAGAAAAGAGTGAAATTGAACATTTGAAACGACTTTAAACAAAAGGTACTGTGCCAGTGGCTTTTAAAAATCAAACGTTATCTCCTTTTAGAACATAGAGTACTGGAGTGCAGTGCGTGTATTTTTCTGTTTATTTCTCCACAGTGCTATGTAGCAAAGGGGTGGGGATGTGGGGGAGGAAGCTGGAGGGCAATCAACTTTCACTGAGTGCCCTAAGCACCAGGCATTGAAGTAGGCAGTTCCACTAGAAAAAGACCTTAAGTCATGGAGGCCCCATGGACACATCCAAACTCCCCGAGGGACTGAGTTGCTGGACGGAGGGCTCTGGGGACCATGGTCTCGGGGAACATCTAGCTCAACTGGCATGACACTACTTATAAAGATAATGCTCTACATTCTACCTTGGTGAGTAGTGTCTGGGGTCTTAAAAGCCTTGAGCGGCCATCTAAGATACTGCACTGGTCTCATCCCTTCGGGAGCAAGGGAGAATGAAGAGAACAGGATACAACGAAAAGATTAGTCCAAAGGACTAATTGTCCACAGCTACCAAGACCTCCACCGGACTGAGTCCAGTACAGCTAGATGGTGCCCGGCTACCACCGCTGACTGCTCTGACCAGGATCACAACAGAGGGTTCTGGACAGAGCTGGAGAAGGATGTAGAGCATAATTCTAACTCACAAAAAAAATAAAAAAAGACCAGATTTACTGGCCTAAAGGAGACTGGAGAAACCTCAAGAGTATGGCCCCCAGACACCCTTTTAGCTCAGTGGTGAAGTTACCTTCAAGGTTCACTGTTCAGCCTGGGAGTGGACAGCCCAGTAAAACCAAATGAGACTAACGAGGTACAGGAGTCCAGCGACAAGGGCCAGAAGGCAGAAGGGGAGTAGGAAGCTGATGATAGGGAACACAAGGTTGAGTAAGGATACTGTTGATGTGTTGTGAGATTGTTAACCATTGTTACAGGGCAACATTTGTAGTAACTGTTAAATGGGAGGCTATTTTGTCCTGCAAGCCTTCATCTTAAGTGAGAATAACAGCACAATTAGAAGAGCGTAGTCAATGTCACTTAAATGTGTACGTAACAAGTTTTGAAATGGTGTATCTTTGGCTATGTGTATTTTCACCAAAAAAAAAAAAAGCTGAGAATTTAGAGGGTTAAAATGTTGTGGGGTTGTTAACCAAAGTCATAAAACAGCATGTGTACTACTGTTACATGAGAAACTGTTTGTTCTGTAAGCCTTCACCTGAAGTACAATAAAATATTAAAAAAAAAAAAAAAGACCTTAAAGATTCAACCATTGCCCTCTGAGTTGATTCTGACTCATAGCGACCCTATAGGACACAGTAGAAACCCCATAGGGCTTCCGAGGCTGTAATCTTAAAGGAAGCATGCTGCCACATCTTTCTCTCATGGAGCAGCTGGTGGATTCAAACTGCCGACCTTTCCCTTTCAGTTAACAGGTGAGCACTTAACTATTGTGCCACCAGGGCTCCTTCCATAAAAATTACAGCCTAGGCAACCTTATGGGGCAGTTCTACTCTGTCACATGGGGTCACTATGAGTCGAAATCGACTTGACGGCACAGAAGAAGGAGAACAAGAACAACAACATAGGTGGTGGTAGTCAAGTCATTTGACTGAAATGAAACAAAACAAAACAAAAAACCCTGGTTACATAGGGCAAACCTAGACTAGTACAGATCCAGAAAACCCACACCTCCATGGCCTAGAAACACATTAAA
Source organism: Dugong dugon (assembly GCA_030035585.1). Classification (NCBI taxonomy): domain Eukaryota; kingdom Metazoa; phylum Chordata; class Mammalia; order Sirenia; family Dugongidae; genus Dugong; species Dugong dugon. The sequence continues at coordinate 71,114,503 of CM057473.1, forward strand.
GGAGTGATTGGAACTTGCCCCGCTGAGCAGCAGAGCGCTGCTCTAGCCTGGAGGCATGGTGCTGAGCAGCGGGCAGCCTTGCAGGTCACAGTGGTATTATAATAGACAAGGTGCACACCAGGCTCGCTGAGCGGCTGGGGTGCACAGGCTGCCTGCCATCGCTGCTTTGAGCTGTGCATTCCATCCCGGCTCGCCACTTGGGTGTTTTAGCCTGCGCCTCAGTCACAGCCTTAGCCCTGAAGTCTCTGCTCCCCATTGCGATGCTGCCTGGTTTGAACCCCGGGTGGGCCTTTCCCGGAGGTGGAGCAGCCTGCGTCAGCCCCTGAGGGAGAGGCCTCTGCAGCTGGAGGAGGGCACTTCTTGACTGATTACACTCACTTCCCCCAAAGCTCCTTTCAGTGCCAGCTGTTCCACTTTTCCCTGTAGCCTAGCAACCCCAGCCCCTGACAACTGATTTATTGGAAAACGGCTCAACTTTTTTTCCAAGCAGGCTTTATTCCTTTCTTTTGCCTTTTATTCTTTCCTCCTTCTCTCCCTTCCTCTCTCCCTGTCTTCTTTCCTTCCTCCTTGCTCCTTCTGCAAATAATCAAACCTTGACTATAACAAGGTCCTTGTGAATTCCTCCCAGGGATGCTAATTTACCTTCTCTCAAATGGACTCTTGGAATAGCTTTCTCCGTGGTTTTCCAACCTCAGACTTTCTTGTTTCCAATCCTTCTCACCTCCAGTCCCTCCTCCAGACTGTAACCAGAATGATCTTTCGAAAGCTCACTTCTGATAAGCCCCTTCTCTTGCTTTAAAACCCTTCACTAGCTCCCAGGATAAATATCCTCGTCTGACCTTCCAACAACTAGCCCTGTCTAGCTATCTAATGCTACCCTGTCAGTTCCCATATCTTCACACCCTCTGCCCCACGGGATTATAATTCTCTTACTTGCTACAATGCCTTTGCATATGCTATTCCCTCCGGCTGGAATGCCTTACTTCTGCTTATGTAGCTGTGAAATGTTCTTCCAAATTTAGTTGAAACATCGTCTCCTGTGTGAAGCCTTTGTTGACCACCCTTCAGGCAGAACTGACCATTCCCTCCTCTGTGCTGCCAACTGCCCAGTACCCACATCTGTGGTTGTACAGGTGGACCTGCACTGCAAGTGCCTGTCTAAGTGATGTCCCTAGACTGTGAACTCCTCCAGGGCAGGGAGTGTTTCTCATTCTTCCGCATGTCCCTCCCTCACCCAGCGCAGTGCCTGACACATAGAAGGTGATCCATAAATGAGCAAGTGAATGAATGAGAGAATACCCCAAGGAAGGAAGGGAGGGAGGGAGGGGCGGGGAAAGGAAGAAATGAAGGAGGGGTGGAGAAAGGAAGAAAGAAAGGAGGCAGGGAATATGTGACAGAAACAAGCAAGTTTGAATATCCAGAAGCCAAAATTCAAGGGGAAAGTCCAGAATGACAACTGACCACCGGAATGAAAGTGGCCTCTCTGATTCCCAGGCCCCAAACTTGTGGATCAAAGGCAAAGCAGGGTGGGTTTCTGGAAGCCTGGCACAGGTACATGGGAAGAGAAAATGCAAAGCCAAACCAACTGAGGTCGTTTGCTCCCAGACCTGTCCCTTGCCCATCTCCTGCTCTCCTCTGAATCAACAGGGAGGCTGACCTCTGTTGGCTCTGAATCAGTGGCTTCTGGCTGGGTTTGGCCAATGGGAGGTGTTTGCTGGCAATTGGAAGATGAGAGAAAGAGAGAAACCAGGGTACTTCTCCTTGTCTCTCAGTTGTTTCTGAGTGACTATGTCTCTTTTTGGGGTTCTGGCTCCTGCTGGATTGACCCATATGATTCCAGCTTTTGGCATGTGACATTGGCTCCTGGCCTCGGCTAACACCGACTCTCCCTCTCTTTGTCCCTCCAGCCTTTGCTGGTGGTAGCTGCTTTCAGCTGCTCTGGGTTGCCTCACCATCCTCTGGTTGATTTTCTAGTTCTTCCGTCGGCAATGTAACCAATTTCCTGTATCACATCTCCTCTGTTGTAAATATTTGGAGTGGTTTGTTTTCCTGGTTAGTGCCTGACTAATATACCAGTTTAGTGATCCTAAACTAAAGGGGAAAGCCACTGATTATTTTTATCTTGGAAGAGGTGGTGTATTTCTTTTTGTCTTTTTCTAGGTTATTAGGGGGTGAGGTTCTGTGGTGTGTATGTTTTAAACCTGATAGGGAGGGGTGGGTGCATTTGTTTTGTTGGCTAGACCACATTGCTAATCAGTTTGAGCTCCTAGGGCCCACTTGTGAGTTCCGTATAGGTAACGTGCCCTCTGGGCTTCACTGACTCTGCCAGACTCCTGCCGCCCCTCTGCGCCCCATTGGAACATCAGCGTAAGGGAGAAGGTCTGGAAAGCAGGGACCTGGTGAAAGGTAAAGAGGCTGAGAGGCATGAAGAAGGGAGGAAAGGAAGAGAGAGAATGGAATAGATGTGCCCATGTTTAGTACAGTATCTGTACACAGTAAGAGCTCAATCAATGCTTGCTGAATGAATAAAAGAATAGAAGAAGTAGGAGGAGTGGGTGGAGTGAGTTAGTGGTATTAGCAAAGATCAAGTGAACCTTCATCTCCTGTCCCCTGAATCAGGGCTTCCCAGGGGCTCACCTATGACAACAGCATCCTAACTGGCTTCTGATCGCCAGTCTACCTGACCACCACAGCAGGTGACTTTTTCAAAATCTCAGTCTCAGTTACTTGAGCCAAAATGCTTTAGTGTAGGGATGAAATTCTATTTGTGTACTTTTGAGCCTCATCTTGGATTTTTTATACTGTTCCCCCCATCTTTACATCTTTAAAGCCTGGGATCCTATGGTGATTTGAGAGAGCAGGTGGTGAACAGGAAATTGGGTAGTGAGTCCCCACTGCTGTATGCAGATCTGCCCCTGAGCCTAGCTCCCACTATGCCTCCTCCCATAAATTCCCTTTGGCTCCTGCAACGCCTGGGGGAGCGGCCCCATTGCAGCAGCCTGGAGGTCACCCACAGCCATTCTCACTTTCTGGGCTCTTAAGTGAGAATGGGTGGGGGAAGCCAGTCTCTTACCACCAGGGCCTGTCTGGGCAATGCCCGGTGGGCAGCTGTAGGCCCAGTCCCCCAGGAAAGCTTTGTTCATGGTCAGAGAGGTCTCATGATGCCTGCTGCTGAGCTGTGTGCTCCAGAGCAGATGCGGGGACTGGCCCTGAGGAAGTGAGAAGACAAATGAGCCTGTCACACTGTGATTCCCCTGCCACCCAGCGGGATAGCCCACGACTATCCTGGAAGCCAGGCTGGGAATTTAAGATTCTTTTGCTGACTTTGCTGGGAGAGCTAGAAGTCACCTAGTTCAACCTTGTCACTCAGATTCAATCCAATGAACACATACAAGTACACAGAGCACGGCTTGGTGGGTCTGAATCCTTGCTCTGCTACCTACTAGCTATGCAGCTTGGGCAAAGTCTTAACCTCTCATTTTTGTCAAGCGTAAAATGGAATAATAGATGCCCACCTTATTTTCGAAGTTTTTTGCACGGTAAGGTTTCAATAAAAGGACACTATTATTATTACAACCTAGAAAACACTATGGGGCAGTTCTACTCTGTCACATGGGGTTGCTATGAGTCAGAATCCACTTGACGGTACCCAACAACAACAACAACATTATTATTTATTTATTTATGATTGGAGATCTCTTGAGGCTAAACTCTGTGGCAGGCCTCGGGAAGCTAAGTGCAGTACAGAGGTAAATGATGTCTTGTCAGTGCCACCGGGGAGCTTACAGCCTAGAGCAGAGGTGGGCAAAGGACAATCCATGGGTCAAATTTGGCCCAGTGCCTTTTTTATAAATAAAGTTTTATTAGAACGCAGCCATGCCTATTCATTTACATATTGTTTATGGCTCTTTTCATGCTATAGCAGTGGAATCGGGTAGTTGTAACAGACCATATGACCCACAAAATTTTTGGCCTGAAAGATTTATTACGTAGACCTTTATGGATAGTTTGCTGACCCCTTGGTCTAGAGGAGAAGATAGATGCAATCAGGATGAAGCCAGTTGCAGACGCAGTATCAGTTGCCTAAAATAATGGCCCAGAAGAAGAGAGAGTCAATTCTGACTTGAGTGGGTATCCGGAAGTACATTGAGGAGGTTTTTAAGCCAAGCTAGAAGGCTGAGAAAAAAATTGAGCTTGGGAGTAGGGAAGAGGTGTGAATGGGCATCTCATGTTGGATTATAGGATTTTAAAGGAATATAATACATATGAGGATGGAAGAGACTACAGACTGGTCAATCCAAAGTCACACAACTTTGGAGTCAAAACCTGAACCTGGCTCAGTCCCTTGTAGAATTTGTATTACCTTATATTGGGGCCCTGGAGGTGCAGTGGTCGGCAGCAAAAGGTTGGCAGTTCAAATCCACCAGCCGCTACTTGGAAACGCTATGGAGCAGTTCTCTGTCCTGTAGGGTCGCTATGAGTTATAATCGACTTGACGGCAATGGGTTTGGTTTTTGGGTTTGTATTGATATAACATTTTATAAAACACCTTAACACATAGTGTATTATTTAATCCTCACAATTACTCTGATAGGTATGCATTACCAGTCTTATTTTACAGATAAAGGACACTTAAAGAGATTAAGTATCACTCAGCCAAGAAGGAGCATTGGTGGTCCTTGAATTCAGGGAAGAAATCTGTGCCCCTGGCACAGCTGCAAAGCCCACATAGTTCCAAGCTCTGTCACAGGAACATGTCCTGGTTGGTTAGCTGGTACATGACATAAACGACAGGCCTAAAAACTCAGGTAGGTGACCACAAGCCTGCACACCCTGTGAGTTATGTAAAATTTAGTATGTTTTTCATGAAGGTCTGTTGTGTATATGCACAGCTAGACACTGGGAGAAAAACCCGGAGAAGCATAAGCCCAGACCACTCCTGCCTCCAGGGGCTGAGGGTTTAGTTGCGGACATAATCCTCAAAGTCTCATTATGGTATGAGGCAGTGTATCCCAAGTGACCGATGTGTGGTGCAGACAACAAGGCCGCAGGAGTTGGAGGCTGTAATCAGGAAGGCTCTATAAAGGGTGTGGGGCAGGACCTGGGGTTTAGCTGATCCTGTGCGATGGATCAATTCAGGCGGCCATCTCTTCACTCCCTGACTATTACCAAATCCTCATAAAACCATAGAACCTCAGAGCTGGAGGGAGGCCTAGCCCTTTCTATCAATTTTCAGATGGGAAAACTGAGTCCCCAAGAAAAGACTGAGTTACCTAATGAGTGCTGATACAAAACTCAAATGCAGGATTCCTTCTGAAGTCCAGGGCTCTTTCTATAGCATTATTTTATCCCTTTCCTCTGAATTAACCCTCTAGATCAGTTTTCCCTTTAACTTCCCTCGCCCTATAGGGTGCTCTTAGAAGAGTACTCCAAAAACTCCAGTAAAGTCACATTACTCTTCTTGCCCTCCTCTCACTACCCCCCATTTTTAATATCTCTTTCCTTCCTTTGGGATAAAGACCAAGTATTAGCCTAAGCAGATGTAGAGGATAATGGCTAAGAGTGTAGGCTCTGGCATCAAACTCTCTGGGTTTGAATCCCTCCTTTAGCACTTAATCACTGTGTGACCCTGGGAAAGCAATATCACCTTTTTGTGCCTCAGTTTCCTCATCTGTCAAATGAATATAAAGATAGCAATTGCCTCATAGAGTTGTAAGGAATAAATGAGACAATCCATGAACAAAATGTAGACTAGTATCTGGTATCTAGTAGGAGCCCTGGTGGCACAGTGGCACAGTGGTTCAGTGCTTGGCTGCTAACTGGAAGGTTGGCAGTTCAAACCCACCAACTGCTCCACAGGAGAAACATGTGGCAGCCTGCTTCCATAAAGATTAAAAATCAAACCAAACCCACTGCTGTCAAGTCAATTCTGACTCATAGCGACCCCATAAGGTTTCCAAGGCTGTGATCTTTATGGGGAGCCCTGGTGCTGTAGTGGTTAAGAGCTATGGCTGCTAACCAAAAAGGTCGGCAGTTCAAATCCACCAGCTGCTCCTTGGAAACCCTGTAGGGCAGTTCTAGCTCATCCTATAGGGTCACTATGAGTCAGAATCGACTTGATAGCAGTAGGGTAAATCACTGCTAGGGGGCATTGTAGTTCAGTGGTAAAACTCTCACCTTCAATAGGGGAGACCTGGATTCCATTTCCAGCCAATGCACCTCAAGTGCAGCCACTACCTCTATCAATGGAGGCTTATGATGCTGAACAGGTTTCAGTGGAACCTGCAGACTAACACAGACTATGAAGAAGGGCCCATTGAAAATCATCCAGTGAAAACACTATGGATCACAACAGTCCAATCTGCAACTGATCATGGGGATGGTGCAGGACTGGGCAGCGTTCTGTCCTGTTGTGCATGGGGTCACGATGAGTTGGGGCTGACTCGATGGCAGCTAACAACAACAACAATAAATCATTACTATTAGTCTGATATTCTATTCACCAACCTCTGCAATTGGACTCCATTCCATTTCTCCACCCCGGCCTCCCCGAATTGTCTCTTATTAACCATGCACCATTTTCTGTCTCTTGAACTCTCCTCTCTGTTCCCCTTCTCTTCCCTGAGTTAACCTCACATCCTCTCTACTTATCTAAGCCTACCTGTTTTATGAGTGCAGTTGAAGCCACATTCTCTGGGCACATCTTCTTTCTCAGAAGTCCTGCAGCACTCACAGTTTGGAGCTCTCCCTTATCATACTGCTGCCATTGTACAGCTTTTATGTCCATATCCAACCATTTCCAAAGGAGCAGGGACTCTGGGTTCACTTAACATCAAATTTTTCACAGGACAGGTGGGCAGGCAGGCACTCATCCACTATGACTTCATTTACTGAGCACTTACATGTAAAGGGCCTTTTGATTGACACTAGGGCTACAAGATCTATCCTGAAGTACAACACTGTCAGTGATAGGAAGCTATCCATACGCCTACAAGGAAGACCAGTTAATACAACTATTATTCACATTTATGCACCAACCACTAAAGCCAAAGATGAAGAAACTGAAGATTTTTACCAACTTCTGCAGTCTGAAATTGATTGAACATGCAATCAGGATGCATTGATAATTCCTGGTGACTGGAATGCTAAAGTTGGAAACAAAGAAGGAACGACAGTTGGAAAGCATGGCCTTGGTGATAAAAACAATGTCAGAGATCACGTGACAGAATTTTGCAAGACCAATGACTTCTTCATTGCAAATACGTTTCTTCAACAACATAAAGGGTGACTATACACGTGGACCTCGCCAGATGGAATACACAGGACTCAAATTGACTACATCTGTGGAAAGAGACGATGGAAAAGCTCAATATCATCAGTCAGAACAAGGCCAGGGGCTGACTGCGGAACAGACCATCAATTGCTCACATGCAAGTTCAAGTTGAAGCTGAAGAAAATTAAAATAAGTCCATGGGAGCCTAAGTATGACCTTGAGTGTATCCCACCTGAATTTAGGGACCAACTCAAGAATAGATTTGAGGCATTGAACACTAATGACTGAAGACCAGGTGAGTTGTGAAATGACATCAGGGAAACATAAATGAAGAAAGTAAGAGATCATTAAAAAGACAGGAAAGAAAGAAAAGACTAAAATGGATGTCAGAAGACTCTGAAACTTGCTCTTGAATGTTGAGTAGCTAAAGCAAAAGGAAGAAATGATGAAGTAAAAGATCTGAACAGAAGATTTTAAAGGGCAGCTCGAGAAGACAAAGTAAAGTATCACAATGACGTGTGCAAAGACCTGGAGATAGAAAACCAAAGGGGAAGAACACACTCAGCATTTCTCAAGCTAAAGAACTGAAGAAAAAATTCAAGCCTCTAGTTGCAATATTGAAGGATTCTATGGGGGAAAATATTAAATGACACAGGAATCATCAAAAGAAGACAGAAGGAATACAGAGTCATTATACCAAAAAGAATTGGTTGACATTCAACCATTTCAGGAGGTAGCATACCATCAGGAACCTATGGTACTGAAAGAAGAAGTCCAAGCTGCACTGAAGACCTTGGCAAAAAACAAGGCTCTAGGAATTGACAGAACACAAGTTGAGATGTTTCAACAAATGGATGCAGTGCTGGAAGTGCTCACTTATCTATCCCAAGAAATTTGGAAGACAGCTACCTGGCCAACTGACTGGAAGAGATCCATATTTATGCTAGTCCCAGGAAAGGTGAGCCAAAAGAATGCAGAAATTATTGAACAATATCATTAATATCACACAGAAGTAAAATTTTGCTGAAGCTCATTCAAAAGTGGTTGCAGCAGTACAGAGAACTGCCAGAAATTCAAGCCAGATTCAGAAGAGGATGTGGAACCAGGGATATCATTGCTGATGTCACATGGATCCTGGCTGAAAGCAGAGAATACCAAAAAGATGGTTACCTGTGTTTTATTGACTATGCAAAGGCATTAGACTGTGTGGATCATAACAAATTATGGATAACTTTTGTGAAGGATGGGAATTCCAGAACACTTAATTGTTCTCATGAGGAACCTGTACATAGATCAAGAGGCAGTCACTGTTCCAACAGAACAAGGGGATACTGCATTGTTTAAAGTCAGGAAAGGTGTGCATCAGGGTTGTATCCTTTCACCATACCTATTCAATCTGTATGCTGAGCAAATAATCCAAGAAACTGGACTATATGAAGAAGAATGGGGCATCAGGATTGGTGGAAGACTCATTAACAACCTGTGTTACACAGATGACACAACCTTGCTGAAAAATGAAGAGGACTTGAAGCACTTACTAATGAAGATCAAAGACCATAGACTTCAGTATGGATTACACCTCAACATAAAGAAAACAAAAATCCTCACAACTGGACCAATAAGCAACATCATTATAAATGGAGAAAAGATTGAAATTGTCAAGGATTTCATTTTACTTGGATTCACAATCAACACCCATGGAAGCAGCAGCCAAGAAATCAAATGATGCATTGCTTTGGGCAAATCTGCTGCAAAAGAGCTCTTTACAGTATCGAAAAGCAAAGATATCACCTTGAAGACTAGGGTGCACCTGACCCAAGCCACAGTGTTTTCAGTCACCTCATATGCATGCGAAAACTGGACAATGAATAAGGAAGACTGAGGAAGAATTGACACCTTTGAATTGTGTTGATGAAGAATATTGAATATACTGTGGACTGCCAAAAGAATGAACAAATCTGTCTTGGAAGAAGTACAACCAGAAGAATGCTCCTTAGAGGCAAGGATGGCGAAACTATGTCTCACATACTTTGGACATGTTATCAGGATGGATCAGCCCTTGGAGAAGGACATCATGCTTGGTAGGGTAGAGGGTCAGCAAAGGGGAGGAAGACCCTCAGTGAGATGGATTGACACAGTGGCTGCAACAATGGGCTCAAGTGTAGCAAAGACTGATAATGGTGCAGGACCAGGCAGTGTTTCGTTCTGTTGCACATAGGGTAGCTGTGAGTCAGAATTGACTCGAGGGCACCTAACAACAACAACAGGGCCACAGAAGTGATGAGCACCATCTCCATCCTCACACGGTGGTGGGAGACAGTGAGTAGGAGACATAAACTCACAAGGCAAGTGTTCAGCACTACAGTGGAAATAAGAGGGCAGCTGAGGAGAACCCCATGGAGGGAGTTAGCAACTGGTACATGATGAATGTTTAAGGTGATGACAAACAACGGTGATGGAACCCAAGAGGGAGATTCCAAAGTCATAATGCCAGAAGAGTGGATGTATCTGGACACTGAAGGAGAGGGGAGGATAGAGCTGACTCTGGGCTTTCCAGCCTGGAAAACTGATGGCGTCTGTCTGAGATGTGCCTGAGCTGGACAGGTCTGCCATGAGCAGGGAGCAGCGTGGGGACACAGGTGAGTAGGTGGTGGGAGAGCGAAATCCTGCTGAAAGAGGGTCTGCCAGTCCATCTTCTGCCTGGATACCTGCTTGCTAAAGGAGGAAACCCGCATCTGAGGCTGGGAAGCAGCAAGAAGTTTGTAAGCCAGGGAAGAAGGTCCATCTGTGCACGGCACTGGAGGGGGTGGCCCAAAAAAGAGGGATGGGCAGCAGTGGCCAGGCCAGAGGGGGCACAGGCATGGGTCAGATGAAAGGGCAGTTCAGGAGTGAATTCTGAGAGTGCCCATTTCACTGGTGACTCTGAGCATTTTGGGGGGTAGGGGTAGGGTTTCAATGACCCAACTTGCAGTGGGCAGTGTCATTGGTAGAAACAGGGAAATCCAGAAGGAGGAGGAGGAAAGAGCTTTCATTATGGGATTTAATTTTGCAAGGGAACTGAGGTACTTTGGAGACAGTAGCATGCTGACTCTGAGATGCTAACTGCATGTATCAGTGCCAATACCCAGAGGGCTGTTGGGAGATAGGAACTTGAGTTTTGGAGTTTGTTTTGGTCACCGACTTTGAAGACAGGATGGGAGCTGCGCCAGTGAGCCTGGCCTCTAAAGGAGCGACCCCGAAGGGGAGAGAGGGCCGAGGATTGAAGGGCCGGGGAGCGGGAGGAGAAGGCACCGGCAGGGAGTCAGAGAGGTAGGACAAGAACCAGAGGAGATGCCTCACAAGGTAACCCAGGGTGAGACAGGAGTGGGGCTGTTTCCTGTGGAAACTTCTATGTAAAAAGTCAATATTGAGGAAATGCCCACGGCTGTCTCTAGTCAGTTAGCTTTGCACCAAATGACAATGAAACTCTTCGAGGCAGGGAGGGGAGGGGCCAGTTAGGCCTCCATAGCAATGTAATTTTATATGATTACAGAAGCATAACAACAGTAACAATGAAAAAGAATCTTCCTAGAGGCGTCAAGCTGTCCTGGCCACTTGGTACTTGTGAGAGAGAGGGGTGCTGATAGGGGAATGGGGACAGAGACAGTGAGAGACACAAAGGGGATAAAGCACACTGAGTACTTCAGCTTGTGAGACTTGGGTGAAGGGAGCTAGAGAGGAGTAAGATGGACTCTGATCTCAGGGGCTTCTAAGTTAATGGAAGAAGAAGAGGAGCTCAATCCTAGATGGAGCGTGACAAGTGACACCAGACAGGCCTAAACTTTGGGGAAGTCGAAGGAGGCGGAGGTCGCTTCGGGAAGCAGGCGGGTGGGTGGGAAGGGGGAGGCCATGGGTGGGCTAGGGAAGGCTCCAGGAAGGCTGAGTTGAGGAGTGTGCGGTATTTCAACAGTGGAGTGAAAGGGAGGTGTTCTAGGTGAGGGACCCAGCATGAGAACTGGGGGTTATGCTGGAAGGGTAAACTGGAATGAAGAGGGGCGTTGGACACGTGGTCAGGAGTTTGAATAAGAGCTGGGCAGCGAGAAGCCCCTAAAGGTTTTAGGGCAGGGGACTGGCTGACACTGACATGATCCAAACTGGCTTTTAGAGAGGTCCAAATGGAAGGTCTAAGGAGCCCCGGTGATGCGATAGTTAAGTGCTTGGCTACTAACTGAAAAGTTGGCAGTTTGAACCAATCCAGTGGCTCTGGCTCCATGGGAGAAAGACCCAGCAATCAGCTCCCATAAAGATTACAGCCTAGAGAACCCTATGGGGCAATTCTACTGTGTCACATGCGGTCACTATGAGTCAGAATTGATTTGACGGCACCTAACAGCAAGTGGAAGGGCTTTATAGTGGATAATGAAGTAGAAGTGCCTGGCACTAGGGAAACCCTCCCAGAAGGCTGTTGCTATAGTTTAGTGCTCACCTGAGTGGCCACCCTCTTTCTGGGGCCCTTAAACTACCCTCTCAGCCTCCTTGCTTTGCTGACCCTCCCTTGCTGGGCAGGCAGGCAGGCCTCCTGATAAGGCAGACAGATTACACAAGCCAGTCGGCAGGTGGACGGCTGTGGCTCAGGTGTGTTACAGATAAAAGGGATCCTCTCACATATCCTGACCTTATCCAGGGTTCTGTGGGGGTGGCTGGGGATCAAATGGCAGACCCTGGCTCCTTCCCTTCCCAGTCGGGCCTTTGCTCCAAAAACTAAGGCTTTTATGAGAGCCTGAGTGTCTAGAGGCTCACTCTCCTTTCAGACTACCTGTTCCTTTTCACTCACAACTGTTTGTTTATTCTCTTGCCTTAAGGTCTATTTCAAAATCAAGAACTGCATCTTTGTCAACTTTGGATACCCTACACCATGCTTTGTGCCTTGTAGGTATGTGATATTTTTGTCAACCTCAAGCCTAACAAATCAAACTCTCCCTTCTCCCCTAAGAGTTATTCCACCCTGTCCTTGGGTGCTCAGATCAACCATCGCCATCATTAACTGGTCCTACAGGATTTATCCCGAGGATAAACCTCCCCTCGGCACCCGCACCCTCCAGGGACAGAGGAGGAATTATTCTCCCATGTGGTGATTTTGAAAGGCATGTAAAGAGTTAAATCCCAGCCCATGGGCCTTGGCCATATAAAGACTTTCCACCCAGAAGGAATGTGGGAGTTGTGCTGGGAAGTTAGTTTCTCTCCAGGCTCCAGCCTGGCCTGGAGTTCATTGAGCCAAGACTAATGTCTGGGGCTTCACAAGTCCCCAGGAGGACCCGGCACTGGGAGACCCTGGGGCCCAACTGGGATGCAGGGTGCCTTGGGTTCCTCTACCTGCACTGTGTGTTTAGCAGAGGTGCCCACAGGAATGGGGAAAACTCAAAATAGTGTAATCATTATAGCAGCTGCTGCTTGCTGAGTACTAACTGTGAGCAGGTGCTCTGCCATGAGCTCTCCATACATGACCTCATGTCCACCCTCATCCTGGGAGCCACTGGCTCTTGGGGACACTTGGCAACAAATGGCCTCCACTTGGAATGCAGGGCCTCACACAGGCATGACTAACACTCGTGAGGGTGACTTCCTGTGCACCAGGGCCAGCAAGTGCTTCCTGTCATTGAATCTCGCAACCACCTTTGGGTATGCTTGTCTCCTCTGGTGGCACAAATGTTAAGTGCTCAGCTACTAGCCGAAAGGTTGGCAGTTCGAACCCACCCAGCAGTGCTTCAAAAGGAAGGCCCGGCAATCTACTTCTGAAAGAGCTGGATTCAACTCAATGGCAACTTGTTTGGTTTTGTATTTGTCCCCATTTTGAAGTTTTGGAAATGGAGGCTCTGAGAGGTTAAGCAATTTGCTAAGATTACACAAGTTGTTAATGGTGGAACTGGGACTCAAGCCCAGACCATGGATGCCAAGGCTCTTAGCCACTTCACTGTGTGACCTCCTTCAGTGACCTAGGACACTCTGGTCCTTGGGCTCCATTTACAAGGAACCCAATGTGCCTTCCTTTGGGGTCCCCTAGCATGGGAAGAGTGTCCTACAAGGACTCTGATGTTACACAGGGTTGTGATCCTTCTCCCCATTCAATGCCAGAGTCACTGACCCTGTTTCATTTACCAGTCTAATCAACTTCTCAGGAATATGTGACACAGACACAACTCTCTCTCAAAATCTCGGTGTCTCTGCAGCTATCTTCTGTGGTACCTGCTTCATCTTAAGCCTGGTTCCCCTCAAGTTAGCAAAACGATCTCAGCCACTCACTCAAAACACACCCAGCCATGCACAGGAGAGAGAGATGGGGTTTCAGGGAATGCTTCCAGGAGGGCAAGGAAGCACTTTCACTGGGGTACCCAGCAAATCTCACCTGCTATTTCATGGTCCTGGGCTGGCTCATGAGATCATTGTTGAACTAGGACCTGTTGGCAGGGGCAAGACCCTGCTGATTGTCTTAGCCTGAGCCCCATCCTTAGAGTGAGGGGGGTGGGGCTGGCTTCTCCCACAGGCCTGAGCTGCACAGGAAGCTGGGTTTACTGGGAATGGATACTGGGGAGACAACAACAATGTCCTATTCCTACATCTTCTCATTTCTTGGGCTGTCACCAGTCCTAGACCTACTGCACACCTTCAGTGTCTGCGTTCCTTTTCCTGGACCTGAGCCCTGGGAAAGTAGCAAGACTTCCAACAAGGATGGCTATGTGCTGAGCCTGGGAGTTCGCGTCCTGACTCAGCCACTAACAGGTTGTGTGACATTGAAACACCCAAGTCACTGCTTTGTGACCACATTTCCTCATAATAAGGCCTCTTGGACAGCCTCACCGAATTTCCTAGGCTCAGCATGGCACAGAATAGAGGAGTGAGTTTCCTGCCCTGAGCATGGAGCACCCAGGCTGGAGGACAGGAACAAAGAACAGTTGAGGCAACCTGTGTGGGGCATCTGACCGAAGCTAAGATGGGTCAATGAGCCTCATGGCAGACTTGAGGATGAGGTACCACTTGGCACTTTGCAACCCCTCCTCCCACCCCCTAAACTTGGACACAACCTCAGAGAAAAAGGAAGAAGAGTCATGAAGTGACAGAACGCTGGTTTCTGCCTCTCCAGTGGAATGGGGACTTGGTATAGAAATGAAGATGCTGGAGAGGAAGAGTGCAGTGGTTAAGCACCAAGACTCTGGGCCCAAATCCTGTCTTTGTCACTTGCCAGCTGTGTGACCCTGGGCAAGTCACTTCAATTCTCTGTGCCTCAGTTTTTTTCATCTCTAATATACTGATAATAATAATAGTAACCAAGCTGGCCAAATCCATTGCCTTCAAGTCCATTCCAAATCATAGCGACCCTACAGGACAAAGTAGAACTGCCCCATAGGGTTTCCAAGGAGCAGCTGGTGGATTCAAATTGCTGGACTTTTGGTTAGCAGTCACAGCCCTTTAACCACTGTGCCACCAGGGCTCCAAATACCACATAGAGGTGTTATAAATATCAAATGAATTTATATTTTAAAGTGCTTAAAGCAATGCTGGAACAAAATAAGACCCATAAGCGTCTGGAGCACTCACTCCACTACTTTGTGACCAAGTTTCCTCATATAATCCCTACTCGGGGTCATTGTGAAGGTCATAGTAGAAGTATGGTCTTCCTTTGGTGGCACCTTGATTGGAATTGATTTCTCAATTATAGTGCATTTTATAAATAATACTGATGATTGTGATGATTCCTGTGACTTGTCATTAAATTGTAAAGAAATCGAGGGCAACACTGATTTTAAACTGTGCTAAGCGATGGTATGTGCCACGCCTATAGCTATGTCCCATCCTGGCCCGGTCCAGCTAGAGCCCCTATGACAGGGAGAACCCCATAAATGTCTACCATTAATGAGAATTCCTAAGGAGTAGGTGGAATTTTATCTACAAAGAAGCTGAAAACACATTTAGTGATGAGGATCAGGAGAAGTGGTCAAGTCAGGGATTGCTTGGTAGGGCCAACAGAATGTACAGATTTGACTTTGCTCAACTCTGTGACTAACCTTCAAGGGGAGTGGGGCAGCTAGGTGGGCCTGATCCTGGCAGTGGCCCCAGGCACAAATCGTCCTAGTCCTCATTTTCCAAAGCACAGCGGAAGCACATCAGTTTTAGATGCAGAATCTAAGTCTCAACCTGTACAAATAGTGTGATCTTGCTTAAGGTACCTAACTATTCCCCTTACATCTCAGTCCCCTCATCTATAAATGGTGGCCAGTACCACCAACTTTATAGGGCTCCCGAGGGGATTAAATTGGATTGCGCACACACAGAGCTTTTTCTAATGCTGGGCACAAGGAGATGCTTCATAGGTTACTTTTCATCTCTTTTCCTTCCTGACAGGGTCAATGTGTTTTGCACATGGGAAATACATGAGTTTTGGGGGGCCAAATGGTGGAATGTTATGGATTAAATTATGTTCCCCTAAAATATGTGTTGGAATCCTAACCCCCTATTCCTGTGGATATAATCCCATTTGGAAATAGAGTTTTCTTGTTATGTTAATGCACCATATCAAGGTAGGATGTGTCCTAAACCTAATCAGTTCTTTTTTAAAAAATTTTTTTATTGTGCTTTAAGTGGAGGTTTACAGCTCACGTTAATTTCTCATACAAAAATTTATACACATATTGTTATGTGATACAAGTTGCAATCCCTATAATGTAACAACGCACTCTCCCTTTCTACCCTGGGTTTCCTGTGTCCATCCAACCAGCTCCTGTCCCTTCCTGCCTTGCCACCCTGCCTCTGGAGAGGAGTTGCCCATTTGGTCTCATGTATCTGCTTGAACTAAGAAGCACACTCTTCACGAGTACTAGTTATGTTTTATAGTCCAGTCTTATCTTTTGTCTGAAGAGTGGGCTTCCGAAATGGTTTTAGTTCTGGGTTAATAGAACATCTGGGGGCCGTGGTTTTGGGGGTTCCTCCAGTCTCAGTCAGACCATCAAGTCTGGTCTCTTAATGTGAATTTGAGTTCTGCTCCTCACTTTTCTTCCACTCTATCAGGGACTCTTCTATTGTGTTCCCTGTCAGGGCAGTCTAAACCTAACCACTCCTGAGTTATAGGAGCAGCGTAGACACAGACGAGAAGCACAAACAAAGGAAGACAGAAGCACGTATGAGGATGGCCAAGGCACTGAGGAGTGCTGGGGCTACAGAAGCTGAGACAGGGATCTTCCCCCAGAGCCGACAGACAGAGACCCTTCCCCTAGAATTGTCCTATAGTTGGTGCCCTGAATTCAGACTTCTAGCCTTTTGAACTGTGAGAAAATAAATTTCTGTTTTTTAAAGCCACCCACTCATGGCTAGGAAACTAAGGCACTTCCCTTCTTGAAGAGCCGGGTTAGCAAGGATAAATCTAAACACAGACAGCTGGACCTTTCATCTTGCCATTAAGGGGAAGTTGGCCCTGAAACCAGGGGCAAGATTTACTAGGTCTAGAGCTGTCTAAGGGATATGAAAAGCGCTCACCCCGCTCTGGGGTCAGAGAACAGGATCTTGTCCGAGAAACAGCGGTATTGTGTTCAGAAGACATGATACACCGCATCAATATTTGATGAGCCCCCAGGGGTGTGGAATGGTTGACTGCCAACTCTTTGCTGCGTTATTGCAAGCTGTCCCGTGGCTGATGTCGTGACATGCCGAAGGCTGATATCCTCAGGGAAGAGTGGCAGATTTGTCCTCTAGGAAAGGCAGCAGGGTTGATCTGGCCCTCAAATGGTTGTTCTCTTTTCCTTTCTCTCCCATTTGAGAGGAAGATAACACGAATACCTACCAATTCCTGAAGGCTTTTTCTGTGCCACTTAACATATGTTACCTCATTTAGTCCTCAGAAGGCTCCTTTTACAGGTGAGAAAACTGAGGACGGGAGAATGAAAAAACTCACCCAAGGTCAAATCATGAGCTGTGGTTGTGGGTTGTACTGCCTCCATGCTCCTGGTGCTTCTTACTTGGTGGCATGAGGTCCCTCTCCTCTCTGCTTGATTCTCTCTTTTATATCTCAAAAGAAATTGACTCAAGATACAATGTAATACTGTAGATTGAGTCCTGCCTCATTAACATAACTGCCTCTAATCCAACCTCATTAACATCAGAGAGGTTAGGATTTACAACACATAGGATAATCACACCAGATCACAAAATGGTGGACAACTACACAATACTGGGAATCACAGCCTAGCCAAGTTGACATACATTTCTGGGGGACACAATTTAATCCATAACATTCCTGGCAGGGCCAAGATGGTGGAGTAGTCAGATGCTTCCAGTGGACCCTTTTACCGCAAAGCCCCTAAAAAGCAAGTGATTCGATTATACATGGAAATCTGGGAGCCCTGAACATCAAAGGCAGAGTTGAGGAACCGGACTGAGTGGCAGGGGAAGGGAGAGATGGTTCTGAAGCAGCGAGGAGTTGCCAGACCTGACCCAGCGAGAGCATGAGCCCTTCAGGTCTGATCAACTCGCAGGTGAGCGGCGAGGCAGGCAAGCAGCCAAGCTCGGGAGGAGCGTTTTCTGCGTTGGGTGAGACCCACGCCAGAGAGTCTACACAGCTGTGCAGAACCAGTGAGAAGCAGTCCTCCACAAAAGGTAAGTACTTGTGTATGGCTTACCGCATGGATCAAAAACACCTCCCTTAGGAAAAAACCTCTCTCCCATTTACCTCCCTGCTTCCTGCTCTGCACTCTGTCTCGGACCGGCTTCAGCAATAGCTGACTCCCCTGGGCAGGAAGTAGGATCTGTCACACACCCAGAACCATTCTCCCTGCCTTGGAGAGTGAACAAATTAACCAACAGGGGAAGAAATAAACTGCTGTCTCCCCTAAGCCAGGAACCCAGGATAGGCACAGCTCCTTTGCCTATGCACAGGCATAAGGGATCCACAGACTTTGAGTGCCTTTCTACCTACATAGACTTGTGTGGGCCCTTTAACAGCATAGGCCCTCACTACTGCAGTACAACAGAGTACATACTGGAAGTCTAACTTCAACTGTTTCAGCTGTGAAGTGGCAGGTTCTTGACATTTGACACTGCTCTGCCTATTAAGCAGGGTCTTCACTTACCCACATCAGGGGCCTGAGGACTGATGGCTCCACCCATGCCACCTAGCCGTCTGTGATAGGGGCCCATGAATAAGAGGTGCCCCCCAGTCCTTACAGCCAACAGCATGAGGTGCTCATAGTCCGGCTGCAAAACCCACCCACCTATGTGCTCTAAGGAACAGGGACATGCCTTCCTCCTGGACACTTGGTGGCAGCCGTCAGCCCCCTGCCTTGCTCGGAATGTGCCCTTGCTGCAGCCAGATGCCTGTGCCTACACCAATCACCCATGCCTGTCTAGGACTGTAAGTGACAGCCTACACCACACACTTGGTGGCTATCTACCTGGGCACCTGAGCTGAAGCCATACAGGAAGAGGGGACAGACTTCCGAGCTCACATACCTAGTAATAGATCTAACCACCTGGTGACAGGACATTATAGTCTCAAAGGTGCCAATAATCAAACTAGCTCATAAGAGCAGCCTATTTGGGCATATCAAAACAAAACCAAACTCCTGTAGTCCTGTCTCAGTCTTAATACACAAGAATTGTGGAGCTGACCTTCACTACTCCTTCAAGTTTATCTTCTGTTTTCCCATTATTGCTCACTGACTCAAGCTTTTTGTTTTAAGAGCAAATATAACAACTGGAGAGCTTTGAATCATCTTTGTGTGTGTATGTGCATGAGCATGGGATAATGTTTGAATTGCTGCCCTGAACAGCTCCCTCCCCACCCATAGATCAGGCTGGGAGGTCGCCAGTCCTCTCCTGGGGCCTATTGCAAAGTGTCCACCTCTCTGCCCAGCCCCTCATGACGGCTGCTTCTGGTGGACTGTGGTCGTGGCTGAACCCTGGATCCACCTGAACTTAGCATCGCATTGTGTTTTTGTGTGTCCATCCCTGTCTTTGGGACATTCAGGCTGGGCCCAGCACCCTAAAATTTCTAGCTAAGTACGGAGTGTAGTATAATGGAATCGTGGATTAAACACAATTGTATGTGTAAAAGCACCCACCACAGCGTCTTGCCTATTGTAGGTTATACATGTTATTTGAATTTAATTTAGAGGGAAACATAGGATTTTAGCTTGGCAAAGGCACTTAAAAATTCTTTGCTTAATCCTCACATTTTATAGATGAAGAAACTAGACCTCAGAGCACTGAAGTTGCTTGCCCAAAGTCCCATGGGGGGAGATTTAGGGGAGCACTCTGAGCTCTTGGCTTCATGACTTTACAGAAAATTGCCTTTAGGTCTACTCTCCCCCTGGGTTTTTGGGCTTTAGAGGACCCCACTCTGGACTTCCTTGAGCCACGCCTCTCCTTACTGGTAAGAAGTCTGCAGGCCGAGGTGATGTGCCCACCTGGAGCCCATGTGCTTTTTCTAGAACATTCTGTGGGTAACTTTGACCCTGGACTTTCCTGCCCAAATGACTCCAAGACTGCCTCTAGCCTCTTCAGACCTCTTTCATAGGTCCATCCTCCCAAGCATGGCTAGTCTGTGCACCTCTGGGCTTAAGAGGTGGCAAAGGGGTGGCTGTTAGGAGGGCATGTGGATGGAGCTTGGGCATGTGGGCTGCGATGTGTACAGTGGAGTGGGATGGTGGGAGAAGTCCAGGAACCCCGGCCTGAGGGTTTGGGGATGACTCTTCCTGGGTAGCACAATTCCAAAGAGAGTGAGAATTCTAAATTTGAACCTGGCTTCTAGGTCACTGTGGATATATATTTGTCAAGATAGGATGGTAGAGCAGATTTAAGTTTGTTAGTTTTATGTACGACCCTTAAATACTAGACCTCTGTATGTGGTCTCCAGATGCACTCTTGCCCTGGGCCCACAAACGGTAGGGATGGCCGGCATCATGGTGGCTGTTATGCGAGCCCTGAGAGAAAGTGAGATTATAAAGACAGAGAATTGCCTGTTGAGATGATTGTGATAGCATGGCTGAGCATCACTTTTTCTTTTTCTTGATGTCTGGTGAATGTTCAAACATATCAAAAAGAGAATATTATGAAAAATGTGAATGGGCTGTAAACGAGGGCTAAAAGAATCAACTATACTACTGTGATAACATAATACCCATTCTTGGAAAGAATCTTTGGCCTTCAGATCCATTTTGCATTAAAATTGAATGAACTGTTTGAAAGTGCTTTGGAGGGTTCATGTCCTCCAAATCAATACTCAGTAGCTTTGATTCCCCACTCCCCAAAACATGGGGTTCAGGGAGGGTGAGCAGTTTGCCCCAGATGTCTTCTTCCCTTTACTTCTCCCCATGGGTAAGTTCCACAGGCTCCAAAGGTGGAGGGGTAGATTCTAGGCTAGAGCCTTCATTCCACAGAGCCTTCATTTTTGTGGTGGTCAGCTGTGGTCCTTCTGCTTGTCGAGAAAGCTGGACAAGCTGCTCCACCAGACCCTGCCCTTTTGCTGCAGGGCGACCTGCCAAGGTTGTTCGGAAGCTACACCCATGAGCTATTGTGCTGCTCTCTCTGAAGGGAAGCCTCCTTCCCTTCCCACGAGTGGCACCGTTCTGCTGTTTCTATTTATTGTCTTTAGTTAAACCACCTGCCCAACATCCAGTTCCCAGAACTCCCTGGAGGCTTCTCAAGCCTCAGACAATGAGGTGTATCTTCTGGAGTAAAAGGAGGAGCACAGGCATTGCCAGGGACCACGTGGACACAATTCCACGAGTGACCTTGAAATGGTGTGGCTGATGGTTCCCATTTGACTGAAGCCAGGGAGTGCTGTGTGGGGTTCTGCCCATGTCGCCAGAATGAGGAGAGGGCCAGTAGTTCTCGGCAAGTGCTTTGGGGGAGGCCTGAGGGCTCATTTTAGAAGTCAGAGCATGGGAACTGTGATTTGTTCTGTGACCACGTAACATCATACACGCACTGTTGTAGTACAGTCCCACAATTCCCCATAGCCTAAACTGGAAGGACTGATGACCCTCAGCAAGATTATGAGGTCAGATAAGTTTGTGTTAAACCACCCTCTAAATCTCTTCCCCACAGGACTTAGATGAGTGCCTTGCTGCCCTGGTCTCTTATCCAGCATTTGCCCATGTTCCCAGCTCCCCAGGGTTAACCTTGGGCTTCCTGGGTGGGCTCCACCACACCCTCAAGGACTAAGGTTTATACACACACCCACACCACACCTCTCTCTCTCTTACACACACACACCACACATTTCTCTCTCTTACACACACACACCACATCTCTTTCTTACACTCACACACCTCTCTTACACACACACACACCTCTCTCTTATACACACACCACACACCTCTTTCTCATACACAAACACCACACATCTCTCTCACACATACACACAAACGTCTCTCTCTTACACAGGACACATCTCTCTCTCATACACACACACCTCTTTCTTATACACACACCTCTCTTACACACACACACACACACACACACACACACACAAGAAATTTCACTGGCTGGCATTTCATTTCCCCCAGAACTGGGTTCCATTTACAAATTGGAGTCGGAAGAAAAGGAGCCACCGGTTCCCGGTAACATTTATTCATTTCAACTCTGTTCACTTGTTTCCTAACCTCTAGGCAGGGATGGGCTAGTCCGTGTGGCAGGCCCTCTCTAAGAGTTAGAAAAAGACACCCTCCCCCCTGGGCAGGCACAGGCGTTGGTGGGCGGAGTTTGAGTTGGATTCCAGCCCCTACTTGCCCCTTTGCCTGGACACCCCTGTGCTGTGAGCTATCTCCCAAGTGAACCTGCTGCAGAAGAGTGACTAATGGGAAGGATTCCAGGCTGGAGAGGAGGGGAAGTCTGGGGGGCAGATGAAGCCCGTAGTTGCCTACAAATCACCCTTGTGTAGGTGTCCCATCTATTCCCTCTGCTCTGAGAGCTGGCTCGCAGGCTGGACCGTGCCTCACTGACTCAGCAGGATTAATTGCTGGGGGGGCTGCTAAGCGCCCCCCACTTTAAGGAGCACTGAAGCCCAACGTTTGTGTGGGCCACAGTTTTATAAACCTGACCTCATTCGATCCTGGTGACACCTTTGGGAAGGAGGCAGTGCAAGGAGCTTATTGACATTTTATAGATGAGAAAACAGACTCAGAGAGGTGAAGTGATGTGCACACGGTCACCCAGGTAGTAAACAGCAGAGTTGGAAATGTGATCCAGATTTTCTGACTCGTTTTACTGGTTCAACAGCTATACCATGTTGCCTTTTACCAGGCAGACTCTCAAAGTCCTGCTTTAAACTTAATTTTCTAGAATTCACAAATCTTTAAGAAGTTCTTTGTGCCTTCATATTATGGTCCATTTGCTCCACACATTCTCTCATGTCCTACCAGCCATTTTGACTGGATTCACCTTACGATATTACACATCTGTTTAGCACTTAATGTTTTGGAGAGGTCTTTTGTTTTTCCAACAGTCTTGGCAGATTGGCAGGGCAGGTATTATGTCCACTACAAATGAACAAATGGAGGCTTGTAGTTGTTTGCTGCCTTCGCGTAGGTTCCAACTCATGGTGACCTTGTACATAACAGAACGAAACGTTGCCTGGTCCTGTGCCATCTTCATGATCAGTGGTATATTGGAGTCCACTGTTGTGACTATTGTGTCAATCAATCTCACTGAGGGTTTCCCTTGTTTTTGCTGGCCCTCTACTTTACCAAACATGGTGCCCTTTTCTATTGATTGGTCTTCCTTGCTGACGCATCCAAAGTAAGTGAGTTGAAGTCTCACCATCCTTGCTTCTAAGGAGACCCACAGAGGGTGGGTTAATTGTCAAGCTCACAGGCCTGGTTTGGGGCCAGCATCCAGGACTTCTCATTTTTAAATCCAACGAGCTTTCAGCTTTGTCATGCTACCTCTTCCCCAGAGAGCTGAGGAAACGTAAACAACTTCCTACAGCAAATATGCTTCACCTTCCACCACAGACACAGAGTTCCAGGAGAACCAAACTCCATGGAAACAGAAAGGAGAGAGCATTTCTTCTAGACACCCTCCAGTTCTCATTAGAAGCTGATGAGCCACTGCATATTTTCATGGTGGGTCAATCCTAATCCATATTCTTTTCAAAAAAGACCAGAACAATGGAATCACAGAATATTAGAAAAGAAAGGGAACCACAGAGTATAATTTCTAGCCTAATGTCCTCATTTTACAGATGAGGAAATCGTGTGAGGCTATAATAGAGAGTCTCTAGGGGGTGCAAATGGTTAACTTGCTCTGCTGCTAACCAAAAGGTTGAAGGTTCCAGTCCACCAAGAGGTGCCTTGGAAGAAAGGACTGGTGATCTACTTCTGAAAAATCAGCTATTGAAAACCTTACAAAGCACAGTTCTACTCTGACACACATGGGTTGTCATGAGTCAAAATAGACTTGACAGCAATCCTTTTTTTTTTTTTTTAAATATATAAATATCTAGAGAGTAAAAGACTTGCCCAAGGCTGCCCCCCTAGTTAGAGGCAGAGGAAATATTCTACAGTCTTAGGTTGAAAGTGTTGGCATAGTTTCTACCTACATATCTTCCAAGTCTGGAGCTTAGGCCCTGGGAGAGCTGCATGGCTGTTGTCATCTCACCCTCTTCCCTACTCTTAAGGGGACTCAAGAGGGTGGCAGAGTGAGGGGTGTGGGATAGAAAGTTGGATCATCATGCCTGCACTCAGCATGAAATCTGGGCTTTGCTGGCTCACCTGGTTTCCTACAATCTGGGAGAAAAAAACCTGACCTCTGTATTGGCCTGTGAGGCCTCTCTGGAGGTCGTACACCTGTGCTCCATCCCCTGCGGATCCCCACCGTTCTCAGGGAGAAGTTGTTCCCTTGGCACTTATTTTCTGAGTGCCTATTTCATGCCAGGCCCTGTGCTAGGCTGGGGATTCCCAGTAAGTGAGACAGATGAGGTTCCAGTCCTTAGTCTAGCAGAAGCAGGAAGACTGCTTATGATGATGAATCCTGGAATTAATTATCTCTATGATTAATCCTCAGAATGCCCTGGAATCATCATTCACAACTTGGTTGGGCTGTTAGGTGGTTGCACCCACTAGTTCCAGATCCTAAGCTGCTATTCTGGGCCTGAGCACCATTCTCTGCTTGTTTCCTGAGATTCACCTTGAACCTTAAACCTTGATTTCTGGGTGTCTTCATGGATGACCACATGTCTGTGTTCTCCTGCCTGGATTGACCACCTGAATTTATCACTGAGCCAGGTACTGGAGATACCATGGCAGACAACCCAGACGTCGCCTGTTTTCAGGAATGGATGCTGGCTCCCAGCCTGCACTCTCTGGCTAGGGCTCTGCATGTTTTCCCTGTTTCCTTGGAACTGCTGAGCATTAGCCTTGGCTCTTACTCAGATTCTGAGCTTTATGTGTGTCTTCACTTAGACCTCATGTCAGTTTCTGCCCTTGGCTTTGTCCTTTGGTTCGTGATAACTGCACATCTCCCTCCCCAGTGAACTGGCCCCCAACTGCAGTCTTTGGTATGGCAACTTCCTACGCCTATGCCCACCAGCTTGGTCAGCTTCCTAGTGCTGCCCCTTCCTGGCCACTTCGTCTGAGGCAAACCATGGTCTGGAACTGACCCGTCATCCTAACAAGCCCTTGATAAATATTTATGAAGTTGAATCAACTCAGGAGTGGTTCAGAAATTCCAGGAGCCTCTAAAAGCACACAGATGAGTTGGCTATTGCCCAATGGTGTGTTCCAAGTTGAAAACACCTCTCCTTTCATCCTGTGCTTCCCTGTGCTCCAGAAGTTTAAAAGACAGCATAGAGTCTCATAGTGCGTTGGAGTGTGGGGGTGGGAAGGACTCAAATACCTAGGGGCAGCTGGCAGCCTTGAGCCCGGCCATGTGGGGGGCCTTGGCAGCCCCAGATATTGGAGGTGCTGGAAACAGGTCTTGTCTGTCACTGGTGGATCTGTGGAGTGTTTTCTTACCTCCACACCTCTGCATGACAGGCTCTGTCCACACAGAAAGCACCAGCAGAGCCCGCCTGTAAGGCCCTTTGTTTTCCTTGAATTCCTCTTTAGGTTTTTGCGTGGGCTGTTCACTCTGGAGTAGAAACCTTTTCTTAGCATTTATGAATTTGCTTTTTATTTTTTTTAATTTAGTTTAATTTTATTTTATTTTTGTTGTTGATAATATACACAGCAGAATATATACCAGTTCAACAGTTTCTATATGTACTATTGAGTGACATTGATTACATTCTTCAAGTTGTGTAACCATTCTCACTCTCCTTTTCTGAGTTGTTCCTCCCTCATTAACATAAATTCACTGCCATGGAGTTTCTTCATACACACCTAAGTAGATACAGAAAACTTGTTTGGGAGCACCCAAGCTAGAGCACTGTGAAGAAAATGATCAGGCCCTTGCTGAGGGGCTGCCAGTGGCCCTTATCTCTGCCATCGTGCTCAGCCCAGCCACCATGTCAGTAACTGGAAAGCACTTTGGTTCTTGTGCTTAAAGTGGGCTTAGATGTTCTCCCAAATTCTGTTTGTATTTTGGTGATTTCACCCTCAGTTGCCACCTGAAAGAGTGGTTGAGCCTTTATATCCTGTGGTATGCAGTGGCGTCACTAGGGTTAGTGTCACCCAGTGTGGTAACTCATGGTGTCACCCACCCATGAACCTCCTCCCATACCAGACCATACAGAATCCTTAGTAATGTATTTTGTACTAATATTATTCATAAATCATAATTCCTGAATATCATTCCTCTTTTCCTTTAATTACTACTTCATTCTCAAAAAAGTTATTGATATAGGTTCACAAATACTAATCACCACAATATTGTGGCTATAACACCAGAAAATTTGACAAAATCAGCAACTATAAAAACACTGGCAGCAATTAAAACAACAGCACATACTTACAGTGCATGCACACAAAACCACGTGATTCAAAGTGCCATTGTAATTGGGTAGTAATGACGGCTCTGACCAGAGTGCATTAGAAAGTTCATAAAGTAAATTAGCATAGAGTTTTAGCCTTGTGGGTATATTGATACATGTAAGCTGGGCTTATGAAAAATGCTTTTGTTGTTATAATCAACTACAGGGATATTTTTACAGACAGTCATTTTGGTGTTACCTTCTCTGACAGTGTCACCTGGTGTGGTCTGCACCCCCTGCACCTCCCTAGAGACGCCACTGGTTGTAGGCAGTCTCTAAGATGGGTCCAGTGATCCCCGCCTCCTGGTATTCACACTCTTGTGTAATCCCCTCCCCTTCAGTGTGGGATGGACTGATTGACCTGTTCTAAGGAATAGAATGCAACAAAAGGGATGGGATGCCACTTCCAAGATTAGGTTATAAAAAGACTGTGGCTTCTGTACTGGGCATCTTCTCTCCGCTCCCCTCCCATCCCTTCCTCTCCCCTCTCCTTTCTTCTCCTTTTCTTTCTCTCTCTTTCTTTTTTTTTTTTCTCTGTCTGATCACTCACAGTGGGGGAAGCAATCTTCCATGCATGCTGTGAGCCACTCTTGGAGAGGCCCACATGGTGTGGTGAGGAACTGAGACCCAGTCCAACAACCCTGGGAGAACTGAAGCCTGCCAACAACCACATGAGTAAGCTTGGAAGTGGGTCCTTCACCCACTCCCAGTCTAGTCTTGAGATGATGCAGCCCCAGCCAGCAGCTATGCTGCAGCCTCATGAAAGACCTTGAGCCCAAATCACTCAGCTAAACTGCTCCCAATCTCTGACCCACAGAACTATGAGATAATAAATGTTGGTTATTTTAAGCTGCTAAATTTTGGAGTAATTTTTTAGGCAGCAATAGATGACTAAAATATATTTCCATATGGGAGTTCCAAATACATAGCTTTCATTTCTTCACTAGCCACTCATTCGTAAGCTGCTTGCTATCTGCCTTCCATCCCCACCAGTGTTGCTTCTAGTCCATGAGGAGCCTTTGTGCCAATTAAGAAAAGGGACCCATACCTGAAGACACTTCTCTCCCTTTGGCTGGAAATTGTAAACAAATGTGTAATCCGTGATGGCTGGGGAGTGGGTAGTGCCTGTGGGTGGGCTACCTCTGTGCGGGGCACAGTCTGCACACAGCGGGCAGAGATCCAGCCCCGCGCCTGCTGAGCTCTCTTTCCAAGTCATCAGTGTCTTGCTGTTTGGGAAATCTAATGACCTTTCCTTAGTTTGCCTTTTCTTTGGTCTCTCAGATTCATTTGACATTGCAGACCATTCCTTTGTCCTAACAAACCTACTTGTCACGTAGGCTTGAAGGAGAAAGAGACAGAATAAGGACACAGTGGTATATTGCTGAAAAGACTGATTGGCTATTACAACAGCCCCGAGCCCCAGCACAGCTGTTTGTGAAGCTGGTTCTTTATGGTAATCTACCCCAGATGTTGCCTGGGGTCTTCTTCCTGCTGTCATTCTCATGGTCATCTCTGGTTCCAGCTTCCTGTCTCCAAGGAGTTCCTGTTCTCTGCTCTTGCCTTGGGCCTCTTCCTTATCCCTGCCCTGATGTTGTGCCCACATGGAATTCACACTTATTCCTTAATTTTTACCCAAATTTCGTTTAATAAAATTTGAGATGGGAGGAGTGCATTTTCATTACAAAGCCACAAATGATTGGAAAGTCTTGCTATTGTTAGTTGCCATCAAGTTGGCTTTGACTCATGGTGACCTTACGTATAACAGAATAAAATGCTGCCCGGTCCTGTGCCATTTTCACAATCATTGGCATGTTCGAGTCCATTGTTGTGGCTATTGTGTAGTGCCTTCCAACCTAGGGGGCTCATCTTCCAGTACTATATTGGAGCCATAGAGTTTTCATTGGCTAACTTCTGAAAGTAGACCTCGAGGCCTTTCTTCCTAGTCTAAGTCTGGAAGCTTTGCTCAAACCTGTCCACCATGGGTGACCCTGCTGGTATTTAAAATACTGGTGGCATAGCTTTAGCATCCAAGCAACATGCAAGCTATCACAGTACAACAAACCCACAGACGGGTGGTAGCATTGAATATTAGAGCCCTCCATTCTTGGAGGTTCTTTGGTAGCTCTGCAGTGTGGCTTGTCCTCCCCTCTCTGCTGCCCTCTAACTTACATTGATGCAGCTCAGTTTAAGGTTCTCTTTCGTTAGCTTGTCTCCTGTTAACTTCTGCTTTCAGTAGTGCCTTTCATTTCAAGGTTTATAAAAGTATTTTCCTTTGGGAAAACAATTCTTTCCCTAAGAGGAATTCTATCCCCAGGCATTAAGCTGAGGTTGTTTTTTTTCCTCGACTTGTCTTGGATAGTTCTTCAAGGGACCACAGATGGATCAAGTGTTAAAGGTCATCTCCCCAGGCTAACTTAAAGTGGAGTGAGCAGTTTTAAGAGAGTGAATCCCTTCTCTCTGGAACCATCTTTTAATTCCCTCTTCCTTGGCATTTTTCCTAGTGAGTGTAGGCACCTCTTTATTCTGCATTGCTGAGTTTCTCCTATAGCCCTGAGACTGTCTTCTGATTTGAGGGACCCTTCATTGTTCTTCAGGCAGGCAGGCTTTTACTTGGAAAATGTTTAAAATGGAACGGATGCCTGGGCTGTTCTTCATGCAGGCCCAGTCTTGCTGTACATGACCTTTTCTTCGACTGGCTTTGAAAAATCCAATTTAGATGGTCACCACCTGCAGTGTCAGTCTCGCACTCAGTGCTAACTCAGAGACTCCTTTATTATCAAAACAATTGGTCTAGAATTTGTTAAACAATCTCTCTCTTTCTCTTTAGCTGCTAATTTTAAAGTTTCCTAATCATGTCAAATTCTCTCCCTCTAGCTAAATAACAGATTGGCTCATAAAATAAAGAATATTACCAGTGAGTACTACACACCTTTACAAAATCATCGCTATGAGACCCATGGTCAACAATTACTCCAAAGCAAAGATGAGAGGGTAACGAGACAGGGAAACCAGATTACTGGAAGTGAAACATTCAGAAGGGAATTAATGAGAATGTTAACACATTGTGAAAAATTTAATCAATGTCTCTGAACAACATGTATAGTAAGTGTTAAATGGGAACCTAATTTGCTGTGTAAATTTTCACCAAAAAAACACAATAAAATATTATTAAAAAGAAAAAAAAGGGCAGAGGGGAAGTGAGAAAGAAAAGGTCTCAAAATGGGCAAAGACCAATAGAACCACTGAATTAGTAGATTAGGAAAAATTTCACTGGAATTTAGGAGGCAGAAGTCAATTAATGATTTTGTTGAATGGTTAAAACTGTCTTAACGTACACAGTTTTGTTTATCAAGTGTTACAATATTTTTAAACATTGATTTGTATCAAAGTACCTATATATATGCATATCAATATAAATAACTTTCATCTTAAAAAAATTGTCTCCCTCTTTGGCTTTTGTAACATAAGTAAAATCTTTCCTTCCTACCTCTCAAACCGTTGCTCTCTCTTACTTTGGATTGTCTTCTGCCTCCTGTCCCTCAGATGTACACTCTTCTGGCTCACTTTTCCCCTCTCCCAGGACACCTCATCTACTCTCGGGCTTTCAGTTATTAGTTTTCTATGTGAGTGATTTCAAATCTGTAGCTCTAGTCCTTGTCTCTCTGTTAAGATTCGCTTCTACATTTCCAGCTCTGTTTGTATTCTTTAACTTGCATTGAGTCGCTGTAAAGTCCACAGGTCTAAAACCATGCTCATCACCCTTCCCTCCAAATCAGATTTCCTCATTTCTATCCACAGAAATAAGCTTATGCATCTGTCTTAGGCTGGGTTCTTTAGAGAGGCAAAACAAGTAAAGTGTATAAATATCTGTATAGAGAGATTTATATCAACGAAATGGCTCACACAGTTGTAGAGGCTGGAACGTCCCAAATCCGTGGGCCAGGCTGGAGGCTTCTCCTGATTCAGGTAGACACAGGGGCTGGTGAACCCAAGATTGGCAGGTCAGACAACAGGGCTCTTACTCATCAGCTTTGAAGACTGATGAATCCTATGGTCAGCAGGCAAGGCAAGCTGCTACCTCAAGTCGCAAGAACCAGAGGTCAGATGAGCAGGAGCCAGCTTCAAGATCCAGAGCAAGCATAAGGCCACAAGCCTTGCCAGAAAGTCCACCTATATTGGATGCACTTCACACTCCCAAGGAAACTCTCTTTCAACTGATTGGCTACTCATGGCAGATCCCATCATGGTGGTGATCACATTATATCAAATCTGATCATGGAAGTGATCATATCATCATACAACTGCCAAACTACATCATAACTGCCAAACCACTGAGAATTGTGGCCCAGCCAAGCTGACACACAACCTTAACGATCACAGCATCTCTTTAAATCTTGGGTCATTCCAATTCCTTCTTCTCCTTTCTCTCCACACCAAGTTACCCCACAGCTTATAAACTTTCCATGGCTCCTTATTGCCTACAGAATGAAGTCCAAAATCCTCAGGCCATGCACAATTTGGCTTCGAATTAGTTGGGATTAGGTTCAGTTGCATGCGTCAGTAAGCCCAAAAATAATAGTGACTTAGATGAGATCAAAGTCTATTTTTCTCTTGTGTAAGTTAATTCTAATAGTAGGCAACCCAGGGCCGGCACTGAGGCTCCAACAAAGCTGTTAGGGATCCAGTCCTCTTCCAGTTCATGGCTCTGTCATCACAAGAACATTCCTTATCCTCATGGTTTTGGATGAAGTTGGAGCTCCAGCCATCACGTCTGCATTCCAGGCAAAGGGATGGAGGAAGAGGTAAGAGAGCTAAAATGGCACATTTTAGTAGCACACCATGTGAGATGGGCCTCTGCTGAGTGTCTTTTAAGGAGGTTTCCTAGAAGCAGCCCCACACCACTTCCAGTTACATCTCATTGGCTAGAATTCAGGCACATGATCACATCTAGCTGCTAGGGAGGATGGGAAAAATAATTTTTATTCTGGATGGCTCTGTATCAAACTAAAAATTGGAAATTCTGTTATTAAGGAAGAAGAGGGGAGTAGATATTGGGTAGGAGATAGCCGTCTCACCACAGGCTTCAGAGTGCTCTCTGCACACCCTCATATCAACACGTCCTGTTGGAATGGGATTATTGGCACTTACTATCACTCTCATTAGGCCAAGAGCTCTTTAAGGCTGACAGTCTTGTCTGCTTCATTTTTGGACAACAGTATTTGGTTCGGTGCTTGGCATGGAGAAGGGCTCAACAAGTGTTTGGTGAATAAACAGATACCATACAGGGAAAAATAGGATAGTGTCCCAGAACAGGGGGAAAGCTGCTTTTAGAGAAATAATCCTGTCCTAGGGAAAATAACAATGCTACTAACAAAAGTAAATAATGTCATATAGCAAACTGTCACACTGTGGTGGCTTATGTATTACTGTGATGCTGGAAGCTATGCCACCAGTATTTCAAACACCAGATGGGTCACCCATGGCAGACAGGTTTGAGCTGGACTTCCAGACTAAGACAAACTAGGAAGAAAGGCCTGGAGATCTACTTTCAGAAATTAGCCAATGAAAACCCTACGGAGCACAACATTGTCTGGTATAGTGCTAGAAGATGAACACCTTAGCTTGGAGGGCACTCCAAATACACAGTGGCCACAACAATGGAGCATACCAATGATCGTGAAGATGGCACAGGTCTGGGCAACAACGTTTTGCTCTGTTGTACATGGGGTATCCATCAGCTGGAGCTGACTAGATGGCAGCTAACAACAACAACAGCATCCTTCATGCCATTGTGATAACTCTATGAATCAGGACTGATTTTTTTCCTTGACAGAAGAGGCAGCAGATTCAGTGGTATTGACAGATGACTTAAGGTCTTACTTCCAGTTAGTGATGAGCAGGCCTAGAACTTGTATACCTTCACCCCATGCCCAGTGTTCTCTTGCCTAGAAAGTGGGAGGCCAGACATGCTGCTGAATCACTCTGTGTCCAGCACATGAAGCTCCACATTCCTCTTGCTTGGTGAACGAAAGGAGGCCTGCTTTAGGAGGCAACGGCAGCTCTGGGGAGGCCCAGAAAAGAACTTCAGAGCACGTTTTCCCCGGGTTAGGCTGTGCTGTCCCTCATGTGTCTGGTCTGACCATCAAGTCCCTGTCAACCACCAGCCTGGTAAATACAGGGGAGGCCAAGAACCTGAAATCTACAGATCTGTAGTTATATGAATTTCAGTAGGGAGTTTATCCTGGGGCCCATCTCACATGGTGTGTTGTTAAAAGTGCCATAAAGGTCTCATTTAATTGTCAACGTCCCAAAGCAGGAACTCAAGGCCAATACTATAGTCAGGCCTATCCTCAGGGTGAACGATGTCTTATATTGGATGACAGAGTGGGGCTGTTTTTGTGTTTTCTTGTCTAGTTCCTTCTTGGGTTCATAATGGTCAAATTATATAGGATAATGGAGTGTGGGCAGAGCCTTACATTGATTCAAAACACTCTCAGGCTTTCTCTAGCCCAGTGGTTCTCAAAGTGAGGTCCCGGGACCTGCAGTATCAGCATCACCTGGGTATCTGTTTGAAAAGCAAATTCTTAGACTCACTTCCCCTAGTTGCCAGTTGAGTTGATTCTGACTCATGGTAACTCTATGCATGTCCAAGTAGAACTGTGCTCCATAGGGTTTTCAGTGGCTGATTTTTTGGGAAGTGGATTGCCAGGCCTTTCTTCTCAGGCACCTCTGAGAACTGCCAACCTTTTGGTTAGTAGCCAAGTACACTAACTGTTTGCACTACTTAGGGACTCCCTAGATTCATTTCAGATCTACTAAATTAGAAATTCCGGTGATGGAGCCCAGCAATCCGTGTTTTGACAAGTTCTCCAGAGTACTTTGAGAAACACTGCTCTAGGAGGTGCCCAGGTGAAAGTTGAAGAGTAATAAGCAGGAAATTGCAGCCTGTCTGGGTAGGAATGGGATTGTGGGGGAGACTAGTGAGGTGTGTGTCCTGGCCTAGTTGGGACACTTTGAAGAAGCACTAAAGCATCTTTCTGCTGCACCCTGCTTACTGGGAGGAGAAATCCTATGCATGAGAAGGCACCCTGCACAGCCAGGGGCAACAGGTGGGGAAATTGGCGGGGGTCCACTGAGGAGGAGGCTGGTGCAACCTGCAGCTGGGACAGGCAGGCAGGATTTGGCATGTCAAGGCCTAGCGTGCAGGGCAAGCCAGAGCAGATGCTAGTCTCTTGACCAGCCTTCTCTTGTGCTTTTGAATACCAGCCAAAGATTCCAGAAGGCTCAGCTGCCAGTGAGTTATTGATTCCTGCCTATTTTTTGGTAATGCTCTTCCCAGCTGCCTTACGTGAGCAGACACTGCCAATGAGCAGTTAGGGCTCTCCATATTTCACAGTATACCTGGCACCTCTTCTCATTACGCACTTCCTGCCAGCTCTTGCTCCTGGCTGGGTGCTAATCAAATCCCTTAAAGGGGGTGCAGTTGGGTTTTATGCCACAGGCACGGTCGCTTTGATTTGGCTTTTAGGCTTTCATTTCACCTCTCTACTTCCCAGTGCTTTGTCATTCCAGTGACAGGAAGATGAATGCGATATCAACATTACATGTGTTCAGGGACTGGAGTGCCTGAGTTAGGTGTGTCACGTTAAAAATCAATAAATCATTCCATGAGAAGTTACTGGTGGTGAGAAATCATTAATTGTCCCAGTGCTGTGATTAAATTCTGTAGCTCCGTTCTTACTGTCGGGAAGAGGAAGTTATATTCTACATGTCTCTTTTGCACATTTATGCTAAGTCATTCATAAGCCCATTGCATCCAAGACAGTCGCCATGTCTGCACTTGGGAACAGTCATGGCTTGGATAGGCTGGGCTGTAAGGTGTACCAGGATCTTAGTGGTGGAGGGGGCATGAGGTTAGAAATAGAAGGGGAAGAAGTAGGTCTGGAGTGAATCTAGGGAGTCCCTGGGTGGTGCAAACAGTTAAAACGGTTAGTGTACTTGGCTGTTAACCAACAGGTTGGTGGTTTGAGTTTACTCAGAGGCACTTCAGTAGAAAGACCTGGCAATCTACTTCCAAAAAATCACTTGCACTGGGAACCCACTTATGGAGTTGGATTTTGAGGGAGGTGGCTGAAAAAATTAGCGGGTCCATGCCAGAGAATTATCTGGGTTTGTCAGCGCCCAGGTGTGGAACACATAAAGGGGAGTCTCTTAGCATTGGCAGGAAGTAGGGTTGGTGGGTAGACACCTGTAAGTGCATCAGATTTAGAGCTGGGTGAGGTAAGGGCAAAGCCTCATATAAAGCACCAGTCAAATGGGCAGGGCTCCAGGCCCAGGAACAGGAGCTAGGGTGAGGACTGGGGATGGTTGAAAGAAGGTTTATGGACACATGGGTGTCTGTTGCAACAGATGTATCACTGGTAAGGGTCACTCCAGCGCCCACGGCATGACTGCCCAGGGTTGCCTCAGGTCGAAGAAAGGTGTCAGGGCCTGCAGAAGGCAGGGCTGTTGATGCCAGAGCCCCAGTTCCACTGCTGGGAAACACCGAGGGATGAGTGACCTGTCAGATACTTTCCAAGGATATCAAGGATTTTCTGGACTTTAATTACAGGTCTACCTTCCACCTCTACAGCCCTGCTTCATGTCCCTGTCATGAGGTTGCTGGAGCTTCATTGGTTTCCTGAATACAATGGGGTGTAGAGGAAAGGACTTTGGAATCTGGCCAACTTGGCTTTGCAATGTGAAATTCAAGAGAATTTCTCTTCACCCTGCTGAGTCTCACTTGCCTCGTCTGTGAAATGGGATTCATCACACCTTCCTCACAAACACTACTGTAGTCATAAGGATGAAGGAGGTTGAGTAGCTACACCATCACATAGAAGGCACTGAATCCAGAATGGCTCCCTTTCCATCTTGTTCATCCCCTGCCCCCTCCTCCCAGTTCACCTTCATTACAGGGGACTTGAGCCCCTCCTGTAGTTTGAAAACCCAAGTGCCTGGCGGTGAAGGTGTGTTAGCCCGTCTGTGTCAGCTTTGTTGTAAACAGGGGCTTGAGGGGAGAGAGTCACCTCTATTTCTTTCACTTAAAAAGCCAAAGGCAATTTTCTTTCTTTCCTCTTATTTCCTTTTAGCAGGGAGAGAATCTATGCTGGATATTCTATCTTAGAGATCAAGTTCAGTCCTCCAGGCCCAGAGCGCGGTCAAGCAAGATCCATCACAGTTACAAGGAGAGTTTGGGGGCGGGCATCCACCACATTCATCATAGAAAAGGCAGTTAGCGCTGGTTTTGTGTTCCGGAGAGCCAGGGCGTGGCCTCGGGCCTGGGCCTGGCCCTCCACTCTGTCCCATGGTTTTGCACCACCTAGCAGATTTGCTCCCCTCTGTAGGAATGAATTTCTAAACGTCCTGCTTCACAGCCGGGATGTGAGTTTTTATCACACAGCTTCAAACAGCCCTGCTTGTTCTGTGCTCCCCTGTCCTTCTGGAATTTGAGCTGTGTTTGCTGTTAACAGAATCTGCCACAGAAGAGGAGGTCCCTTGGACCTTCAGAATATAACCCAGCTGCAAGGCCCCCTGGCACGTAAGAGCCTTACAGCTGCGATTAATCTTCCCTGCAAGGCTGGAGGTGTCCCAGCATCCCGGCGCCTGTGGGCAGATGATTGGATGGCCCCAACCATGCATTTGGGCTCAAGAGTATTCAAAAGGAAGAGTCATGTTACAAGCTATAGATGTTCATAAATGCTGTGCGTAAGTAGTATGTGATGTGCGTATGCCATTCTGGCCTATAATAGAAACTCCTCAGAGCTGTTGGATTCCCAGCTGTTTTTGCCACACAAACTGGCAGAATGAATGCACGTGGAGATTTTTGGAAGAAACAGGAAAAGAAAATGATAGGAAAGAATAAAGGAAGTCTCTTTGGGGTAGGATAATCCTAGAGGAGGAGAAAGAGGAAGAGGGGAAGAAGGGAAGAGGAGTAGGACATGAGGAAGGAGAAGCAGTTAGCCACAGTTGAGCAATTCACATCTACATACAGTGGGCCCCTACTGTATGCCAGGTACTGAAGATACAGAGATGAACAGGATTTTTATGGTTGGAGTTAGCATGTGCTGTATAATTAGATTACCTTTAGATGTCTGGCTCCCATGTGAGGCCTTAAAGTCCACTGGGTTAGGTGTGATGTCCTTTCATTTCTATATTGGGGCTTCTATCCTATACTCACCAAAAAAAAAAAAAAAAAAAAAAAAAACCAGTTGCTGTTGAGTCGATTCTAACTCATGGCAACCTCATGTATGTCAGAGTAGAACTGTGCTCCATAGGGTTTTCAATGGCTGATATTTTGGAAGTAGATTACCAGGCCTTTCTTCTGAGATATCTCTGGGTGGACTCAAACCTTCAGCCTTTCAGTTAGCAGCCAAGTGCTTAACTCTTTATGCCACCCAGGAACTCCAGAAACACAATAAATCCAAACATGTTGTCATTGATTCCAACACACAGCAACCCTATAGGACAGAGTAGAATTGCCCCATAGGGTTCCCAAGGTTGTAATCTTTATGGAATCACATTGCCACATCTTTCTCCCATGGAGTGGCTGGTGGGTTCAAACCATCAACCTTCTGGTTAGCAGCTAAATGCTTTAACCATTGTGCCACCAGGGCTCCTAGCAGCACAATAAACCAAATCAAACCCACTGCTGTTGAGTTGATTCTGACTCATAGGGACCCTATAGGACAGAGTAGAACTGCCCCATAATGTTTCCAAGGCTGTAATCTTTACGGGAGCAGACTGCCATGTCTTTCTCCTACAGAGTGGCTGGTGGGTTTAAACCACCGACCTTTCGGTTAGCATCCAAGCTCTTAACCACTGCGCTACCAGGGCTCCTTAGCAACACAGTAGGCAACCCAAAATACCTGGTGAGTGAAGGAATAAATGACTGATTTTGAGATTCCATAGTTCCACAAAATTGTCTCCGTTATACTCTAAAATTTTAACTTAAGACAGAGACTTCCTTTCTGCCTCAAGTCACCTTCCAGTGTCTTCTGTGTGAGCAGCTGGAAGTTTGGAAACCTACTGCTCAAAGTTTTGATTATCTTTGTTTCCTGAACACTGCAGCTGAGGCCAGTGGCCACTCTACTTCATGTGATTTCACTACACTGCTCTCCGCCATCACTTTGCCTGCCTGGCTGCTCATCTGACTTCAAGGGCTTTTTCCTTCTAAAAGCCTCTTTGGGCTAGTTCACTGCTCTTCAGCTGCTTCCCCTGGCTGACATCAACCCCTTTGTCAGTAATAACAACCCCTCACTTACATAAACACTGTTGAATAGATGATCCTACTCAATCTAAACCACCCTCCACAACAGTCCTGGAAAGAAGGTACCATTATCACCCCATTTTACTGATGAGGGAAGTAAGATCATACAGTGACCAGTCTTGAACTGGAACTCAAGTCCTCTCTGTCTAAGACCTAGTCATCATTAAGACTCGGGAGCAGCCCTGGTTCTCTTTCAGAGACTCCTTGCAAAAGCACACGTTGGGAGGCAGGACTAGAAGCCAGGACTGACTCCCTCAGTGCTTTCTTGCCTGGGACTTAGCCCTAGGAGCCAGCTGTGCCCCTGTGGACCTGCCAGCACTCCCTGAAGAATTGCCTCACCTGACACAAGCATTTTCTCCATATTGATGATGTTAAACCTAGTAACAGCTCATGTTTGTTGCAAGCTTATTCCTTTGCCGAGCCCTATGCCAAGCACTTTTCACATGTTATTTCATTTAATCTCTGCAACAACCCAGCGGGGAGGAACAGTGATCATCTACATGTTGCAGTCAAGGAACTTTAAGCTCAGAGTGTAAGTAACTTGCTCAAGGTCACACAGTGACCTAAGTTTCACCTAAATGGTGGAATTGGGATTGGAACTCAGCTCTGATTCCAGCACCAGCAGTCTTGACCACTCGCTGTGCTCTGCTGCTTCATGGCAGGGTGAGATGTCTACAGGAGAAGACATCTCAGAGAATGCCCAGTGCTCTGGACAGCTCTCTGCACGCAGCCAGGGAAATGCCTGCTCCGGAAGATTGGCTAAGACCATAGCCTTGCTTACCATTCTGTTTAAAGCCTTCACCGTAAGCTCTGCCAGGGCCTGGACTGTGGCAGCGTTGTTTCCTGCCCTACCTCCAGTGCTAAGCACAGAGCTTGGTACAAGGCAGGAGCACAGTAAGCAGCTGTTGAATTAACAGGAATGAACATTTAATTGAATACTGTGAAAAGAATACCAGAGACTGAAGAGGGTCTTTTTTAAAAAATTTTTTGAATTTATTTTTTTATATTTTTTATGGTACTTCAGATGAAGGTTTACAGAACAAATAGTTTCTCATTAAACAGTAGTACACATATTGTTTTATGACATAGGTTAACAACCCCACAACATGTCAACCCTCTCCCTTCTTGACCCTTTTTTTTTTGTGAAAATACACATAGCCAAAGATACACTATTTCAAAAATTTCTACATTTACAGTTCAGTGACATCGACTATGCTCTTCCAATTGTGCTGCTATTCTCATTTTAGATGAAGGTTTACAGAACAAAGTAGTTTCTCATTAAATAGTTAGTACACAGGTTTCCCTATGACAGTGGTTAACAACCTCACTACACATCAACACTGTCCATACTCAGCCTTGGGTTCCCTAACATCAGCTTTCCTGTCCCCTTCTGCCTTCTAGCCCTTGCCCCTGGGCTGCTGTGCCTCATTAGTCCCATTTTGTTTTATGGGGCTGTCCAATCCCCGGCTGAACAGTGATCCTCGGAAGTGACTTCACCACCGAGTTAAAAGGGTGGCTGGGGGCCATACTCTCGGGGTTTCTCCAGTCTCAGGCCAGTAAATCTGGTCTTTTTTTGTGTGTGTTAGAATTCTGTTCGACATCCTTTTCCAGCTCTGTTCAGAACCCTCTGTTGTGATCCCGGTCAGAGCAGTCAGTGGTGGTAGCCAGGCACCATCTAGCTGTACTGGACTCAGTATGGTGGAGGCTTTGGTAGCTGTGGACTATTAGTCTTTGGACTAATCTTTACCTTGTATCCTGTTCTCTTCATTCTCCCTTGATCCCGAAGGGATGAGACCAGCGGAGTATCTTAGATGGCTGCTCACGGGCTTTTAAGACCCCAGACGCTACTCACCAAGGTAGAATGTAGAACACTGTCTTTATAAACTGTGTTATGCCAATTGAGCTAGATGTTCCCCGAGACCATGGTCCCCACAGCCCTCCGAGGAGGATCTTTAAGTCCAGACACATAGTAGTTTATATTAGTGTCTCTTATATTTACACACTTTTTTTAATTTTTAATTTTTATTTTTTATTGTGGTAAGTATATACATAACGAACTGTTTGCCTTTACAACATTCTTTGAGCTTACAATTCAGTGACGTTTGTTATGCTTATCATGTTGTTCAGTCATTACCATTATCTGTTTCCAAATGTTCCCATCTCTCTTAACAGGGGCTCAGTGTCCCCTAAGCATTGAGTCCTCCTTTCTTCCTTCCTCCCTCCCACCCTTATAACCATTAATATACTTTGGTCTTTACATACTTGCCAACCACTCAGCATAATGCTTTCAAGATTCACCCATGTTGCAGCATGCATCAGGATTTCATTTTTCTTTACAGCTGAGTACTATTCCACTGTATGTATGCACCACATTTTATTTATCCATTCATTTGTTGATGGACATTTATGCTGTTTCAACCTTCTGGCTATTGTGAATAGTGCTGCAATGCATATAGGTGTAAAGTATCTGTATGCATTCCTGCTTTCAGTTCTTTTGGGTATATACTACCTAGGAGTGGAATTGCTGGATTGCATGGTAATTTCATGGCCTATTGAATTTTTTTTCTTTTCTTTTTTATTGTTGTACTTTAAGTGAAGTTTACAATTCAAGTTAGTCTCTCATACAAAAATTTATACATACATTGTTATGTGACCCTAACTGCTGTCCCTATACTGTGACAACACAGTCCTCCTTTCCACTCCTGATTTCCCATGTCCATTCAACCAGCTCCTGACCCTCGCTGCCTTCTCATCTTACCTCTGGACAGGAGATGCCCATTTAGCCTTATGTGTCTACTTGAGCTAAGAAGTACACTGCTCACGAGTATCACTTTATGACCCACAGTCCAGTCCAATTCCTGTCTGAAGAGTTGGCCTTGGGTATTGTTTTAGTTCTGGGCTGATAGAGAATCCAGGGGCCATACTTTCCGGGGTCCCTCCAGTCTCAGTCAGACCATTAAGTCTGGTCTTCTTACTAGAATTTGAGTTCTGAACCCCACCTTTCTCCTGCTCCATCCAGGACTCTCTGTTGTGTTCCCTGTCAGGGTGGTCATTGGTGGTAGCC
This sequence comes from Dugong dugon, assembly GCA_030035585.1. Lineage (NCBI taxonomy): Eukaryota > Metazoa > Chordata > Mammalia > Sirenia > Dugongidae > Dugong > Dugong dugon. The sequence goes on from CM057473.1 coordinate 71,155,082, forward strand.
AGGCACCATCTAGTTCTTCTGGTCCCAGGCTGATGAAGTCTCTGGTTCATGTGGCCCTTTCAGTCTCTTGGGCTAATACTTTCCTTGTGTATTTGGTGTTCTTCATTCTCCTTTACTCAGGTGGGTTGGGACCAATTGATGCATCTTAGACGACCACTCACTAGCTTTTAAGACCTCAGACACTACTCACCAAAGTAGGATGCAGAACGTTTTCTTAATAAACTTTGTTATGCCAGTTGACCTAGATGTCCACTGAAAGCATGGTCCCCAGACACCCACCCCAGCTACTCTGTCCCTAGAAGTGTTGGGTTGTATTCAGGAAACTTCTTAGCTTTGGTTTAGTCCGGTTGTGCTGACTTCCCTTGTAGTGTGTGCTTTCCTTCCCTTCACCTAAGATAATTCTTGTCTACTATCTAGTTGATGAATAACCCTCTCCCTCCCTCCCCACCCTTGTAACCATCAAAGAATGTTTTCTTCTATGTTTAAACCTTTTCTTGAGTTCTTATAATAGTGGTCGTATACAATATCTGTCCTTCTGTGACTGACTAAATTCACTCAGCACAATGCCCTCCAGATTCTTCCTTGTTATGTTTCACGGATTCATTGTTGTTCTTTATTGTTGCGTAATGTTCCATTGTGTGAATATACCATAATTTGTTTCTCCATTTATCCATTGATGGGCACCTAGGTTGTTTCCATCTTTTTGCTATCATGAATATTGCTGCAGTGAACATGAGTGTGCATATATCTATTCGTGTGATGGCTCTTATATGTCTAGGTTATGTTCCCAGGAGTGGGATTGCTGGATCTTATAGTACATCTATTTCTAGCTGTTTAAGGAAGTGCCAAATCGATTTCTAAAGTGGTGTACCATTTTACATTCCCACCAACAGTGTATAAATGTTCCAGTCTCTCCACAAACTCTCTAACATTTATTATTTTGTGTTCATGGCCTATTGAATTTTAATGTACATATTCATCTACTGAGGATCTTGTTAAAATGCAGATTCTGATTCAGAATGTTCAGGGTGGGCTTGAGATTCTGCATTTCTAACAAGGTAATGACCACCCATTGCTCCTCAGGCCACACTGTGAGAAGCGAGGCTCTTCATCTTCCCTAAGAGCCATTCAGACATCATCTACTGATCTGACCTCACATCTATGTGAGATCAGAAGTAATGCACCCTACACGGGCCTCACCTGAGAGGTTATTAGAAAGGCTGGAGGCTGCTTTACCACAAAGTGGAGGATTGTAGGTTGAACTCAAGAAGAGTTTAGTTCACGGTCTCGTCTGGAGACTGCTGTGTTGTGTGATTCAGTGACCCAGGACCAGAGACAAAGAGAAAGCCAGCATTTCCCTCCTCTCTCTGCTGACACCTTGGGATGACCCTATGGCAGAGAATTCATGCTCTGTAGCCTCCACTGAGCATCCCTGTGGCTAAAGCCTTCCTAGACTCCAGGGAGGTGGTCAGTAGGATCCCACGGACATGTGAGGCCAAGGACTACGTTGTTAAGGACCTTTGCTGTGGACTGGGCTTTTTGAGGTTCAAGGTACTCTTTTTATCCTGATGATTTTAGACAGACCCAATTATTCTCCCTTAAAATCTAGTCTCAGCCATACAAAACTACCATCACCTCCATCTCCATCAACCTTTCACTACTACTATTGCCTCTACCAAAGGAGGCCTGGCGGTGCGTGGTTAAAGCGTTCAGCTGCTAACTAAAATGTCGGTGGTTCAAACCCACCAGCTGCTCCGTGGGAAAAAGATGTGGCAGTCTGCTTCCGTAAAGATTTACAGCCTTAGAAACCTTATGGGGCAGTTCTACTCTGTCCTATAGGGTCACTATGAGTCAGAATTGACTTGATGGCAGTGGATATTGCCTCTATCAATACTGCCTGCTTCTCCACTACCAGCACCACTGGCACCACCTCCATCATCTCCACCAACTCCATCGCCTCCAGCTTGCACTTGTACAATGCTTTGGTAGTTTTTATGATGTTTTTATATCAGCCCTATAAAGGAGATACCATGGTCTCCATTTTAAAGAAGTATAAGAGCCAGAGAGTCCTATGTCTGAGGTCTCACAGCTAGTAATGACAGGGCTGGGATGCAAACAAGTATCATGTGATTCCAGAGACCCTGCTGTTACCCACTGTCTCCTCCAAGATGTCTTAAATTCCTTTTCCATTCCAATTCTCATCATTAGGTTTGTAGCTTTTACCCTGGCAGGGAGAGCTTGAAATGTCCTACCCTGGGCACAGTGCTTATCTCAGTCGGAGTGGGCAGCTCAAAACTCCCTGGGCCCAGTGGCTAACCCTATCTGCTTTATGGCTGTGTTCCTGTGCCAAAACGACAGGCTGAATGGGTCCATTCACTTAAACAAGCTTTCAGTTCACTAGGGGGATAAGAAGTGGTTAGTGACATCACTGTCACTTCATAATTTAAGTTTGTAGAGTCAAACTTTAAAAAATATTTGTATCTCAAAATAAACAAACAAAGAAATTAAAAGCAACAATCCCCTCCTCTGCCCCCATCCGGAGCCTGTGACATGGGCAGAAAGACGCTGTCATAAAGTACTGACAATAAATACATGACATTGTTATGGCAATGTACATATTCAAAGAACCCATAACACTGTATCACATCTTAGTCCTCCTAACACCTCCTTTGAAGGTAGGCAGGACAGGTATTATTCTCATTTCATAGACAGGAAGACTGAGGCTTAAAGAGGTTAAGGGACTTGCTCAAGGTCACAGATTATCTTAGGCTAGGTTCTCTAGAGCAGCAAAACCAGTAAAATGTATAAATATATATATAGAAAGAGATTTATATTAAGGAAATGGCTCATGTGATTTTTAGAGGTTATAATGTCCCAAGTCCATGGAGCAGGAAAGAAGCTTCTCTTGACTCACATAGCCGCAGGGGCTGGCGAACCCAAGATTGGCAGGCCAGAGAGCAGGGCTGTTGCTTATAGGCTGTGAAGATCAACGATTCTCAAGATCAGCAGGCAAGACCGCAGGTAAGCTTCTAGCTCGAGTCCCAAGAACTGAAGGTCAGACAACCAGGAGCCAGCTGCATGATCCAGAACAAACAAAAGCCCCAGCAAGGAGAGCAGGAAGAACTAGGTGGTGGAGGGCAGAGAGATGAAGGCTGAGGCGGTGATAAGCTGCCACAGACCCCACCTCTGCCAGTACCACTGCGAAGCCTATTGTGGGGGTGATCACGTATCAAATCTCAACAGGGAAGTGATCACAACATTATATGACTTCCAAAATGCTAAGAATCATAGCCTAGCCAAGCTGACACACAATCTTAACCATCACAGCCCACCCCTTGTCAACTTGGCACCTGAACACATCTCCCCAAACCATACATAATCTCTGAATAAAGACAATTACAAAGTCATACTTGGGCCAACATGATACAATGAACACATATACAACTGAAAATGCAATAACCCTGTTTACATCTTGTATTTTATAAGTGAAGAAAACAAAAATATTTGATGCACACATACAAAGCAGAAATACTCATAACAATTACAACCCTCATTTCTGCAACTGGTCACATGGCCATAACTGGTATTTAGAACTGCCTTCTTCCACCACCCATTCCTTATTCCCTTTGCCCTCAGCAAGCACCTCAGCTGGTCGTGGTTCTTTGCCTGGTGGGGTGACCTAAACCTTCATTCCTGAAGGGTGTGGCCCATATTAGTAGTCATGTTGGAACTGAGTTGCTGTAGTTGCACATTGACTTTAATCACAGGGCATGGTAGTGCTAAGAGACACCCTAAGGGATCTCCAGTATTCCAGACATACTCTTCTTTACCTCCCTTATGTAATATCAATTCGATTTCCTCTTGGTAATCAGGATCAGTCACGCCAGTCAGTATGGTAACTCCCTCCTTTGCCTGTTGATCCGGAGGCATTAGGAGCCCAAAGTGGCCAGGTGGCATTTTTATCTTCCGGTTCAATGGAATCAGTGATGTGTCTTCATGTGGTAGCATTCCTCACTTTGGAACTAAGATCTCTAGACCTGCAGAGCATAAGGTTGCAGGGACAGGAAGCAAAAATCTTGCGTATGGGTAACTAGGGGTAATAATGAGTGGTGCCATGCCCATTTCCACCCCTTGATTTCTGGACCCATGAATCCTGGCTATGGGAGATACAGCACCATATATTGGATGCTGGTTTAGAGCATAGACAGCCTCCTGGAGAACATTGTCCCAACCCTGCAAGGTATTTCCACCTAGCTGGCACCATTGTGTCTTTAGGAGGCCATTCCATTGTCCTATCAAGCCAGATCTTCAGAATGATGGGGAACATGGCAAGACCAGTGAATTCCATGAGCATGGGGCCACTGCCACACTTCATCTGCTGTGAAGCAAGTCCTTTGATCTGAGGCGATGCTGTGTGGGGTACCATAATGGTGGTTAAGGCATTCTGTAAGTCCACTGATGGTAGTTTTGGCAGAAGCACTGCATGCAGGGAAGGCAAATCCATATCCAGAGTAAGTGTCTATTTCAGTAAGAACAAAACGCTGCCCTTTCCATGATGGAAGTGGTTCAATGTAATCAACTTGGCACCAGGTTACTGGCTGATCACCTCGAGGGATGGTGCTGTACTGGGGACTCAGTGCTGGTCTCTGCTATTGGCAGATTGGGCACTCTGCAGTGGCTGTAGCCAAGTCGGCATTGGTGAGTGGAAGTCCATGTTGCTGGGCCCATGCATAATCTCCATCCCTGCCACCATGGCCACTTTGTTCATGAGCGCATTGAGCAATGATGGGAGTAGCTGGGGAAAGAGGATGAGTGGTTTCCACAGAACACATCATCTTATCTACTTGATTGTTAAAATCCTCCTCTGCTGAGGTCACCTTTTGGTGAGCATTCACATGAGACACAAATATCTTCCCTTCTTTGGCCCATTCAGAGAGGTCTATCCACATACCTCTTCCCCATACCTCCTTGTCTCCAATTTTCCAATCATGTTCCTTCTAAGTCCCTGGCCATCCAGCCAAACCATGGGCCACAGCCCATGAATCAGTATATAATTGCACATTTGGCCATTTCTCCTTCCCAGCAAAGTGAACAACCAGGTGCACTGCTGGAAGTTCTGCCCATTGGGAGAATTTCCCTTCACCACTGTCCTTCGGGAGGTCCCAGAATGGGGCTGTAGTGCTGCTGCTGTCCACTTTCGAGTGGTGCCTGCATGTCGCACAGAAACATCTGTAAACCAGTTTTCTATTCCTCAGTCAACTGATCATAAGGAATTCCCCATAAGCCATAGGTGAAGACTGGGAGATGGAAGGTAATGTGACAATAGTGGAGACCATGGTCATTTGGGCCACTTCCTCATGCAACTTACTTGGCCCGATCTTGTAATATACCATTTCCATTTAATGATGGAGTGCTGCTGTGCATGTCCAACTTTATGGCTGTGTGGGTCAGACAACACCAAGTTCATGACAGGCAGCTCAGGCCACATGGTGACCTGGTGTCCCATGGTTAATCATTCAGTCTCTACTAAGGCCCAGTAACAAGCCAAAAGCTATTTCTCAAAAGGAGAGTAGTTATCTGCAGAGGATGGCAGGGTTTTACTCCAAAATCCTGAGGGTCTGCGCTGTGATTCACCAATCGGGGCCTGTCAAAGACTCCAAACAGCATCTCTATCTGCCACGCACACTTCAAGCACCATTGGATCAGCCAGATCATATGGGCAAAGTGGCAGAGTGGTTTGCACGGCAGCCTGAACCTGTTGCAGTGCCTTCTCTTGTTCTGGACCCCACTCAAAAGTAGCAGCTCTTTGAGTCACTTGATAAATAGGCTGGAGTAACACACTCAAATGAGGAGTATGCTGCCTCCAAAATCAAAGAGGCCCACTAGGTGTTGTGCTTCCTTTTTAGTTGTGGGAGTCGCCAGATGCAATAACTTTTCCTTTGCTTTAGAAGGAATATCTCAACATGCCCCATACCACTGGATCCCTACAAATTTTACTGGGGTGAAAGGTGACAAAATTTTTGTGGGATTAATTTTCCACCCTCTAGCATGCAAATGTTTTACCAATAAGCCCAGAGTCATTGACACTTCTTCCTTACTAGGTCCAATCAGCATGATGTCATCAATGTAATGGACCAGTGTGATATCTTGTGGAAGGGAAAGGCGATCAAGTTCCCTGCAGACTAAATTATGACATAGGGCTGGAGAGTTGATGAAGGTCTGACGTAGACAACCAAAGGTGTACTGCTGGCCTTGCTAGCTAAACACCAACTGCTTCTGATGGTCCTTCGAAACAGGTATGGAGAAAAAGGCATTAACCAGAACAATAGCTGTATACCCGGTACCAGGAGGTGTATTAATTTGCTCAAGCAATGAGACTACATTTGGAACAGCAACTGCAATTGGAGTCACCACCTGGTTAAGTTTTTGATAATCCATTGCTGTTCCCCAAGATCCATCTGTTTTTTGCACAGAACAAATAGGTGAGTTGAATGGGGATATGGTGGGAATCACCACCCCTGCATCCTTCAAGTCCTTGATGGTGGCAGTAATCTCTGCCATCCCTTCAGGAATGTGGTATTGTTTTGGCTTACTATTCTCCTAGGTAGTGGCAGTTCTAATGGCTTCCACTTTGCTTTCCTTACCATAATAGCCCTTACTCCATTTGTCAGGGATCCAGTATGGGGGTTCTGCCAGTTGCTGAGAATATCTACTCCAATTATCCATTCTGGAACTGGGGAAATCACTACAGGATGGGTTCGGGGCACACTGGACCTACTGTGAGACTGACATGAGCTAAGACTCCATTAACAACTTGACCTCCATATGCCCCCATTTTAACTAGTGGGCCTCAGTGATATTTTGAGTCTTCTGGAATTAGTGTCAGTTCAGAGTCAGTATCCTGTAATCTCCAAAAAGTCTGATTATTTTCTTTTCTCCAATGAACAGTCACTCTCGTAAAAGGCCGTAGATCCCTTTGGTGAGGGCTGGGAGAAAAATGAACAGTAAAAGTTTTTGGCAGTGTATTGAAGTCCTTCCTCAAGGGGACCTGGCCTCCCCTTCATTCTAGGGGTTGTGGGTCTGTAAAATCGCTCAAGTCTGGGAATTGATTGAGGGGCTGTGACTCTATTCTGGTGATTCGAGTTAGGCTACTCTTCACCTGACCTAGAATTCATGCTCTTGTACAGATCAAGTAAATATTTAGTAGATTTCCTATTTTACTCCTAAGCACACCATGACTAAGTAGCCAAAACCATAAGTTCATATGAGTCAGACTTCTGATTACTGCTTTGACCCTGCTGTCCATTATGGTAACCACACATACCTTGTCTTTGTCAATTGAGTGCCCTCACTTGGCAGCTACAGCCATGGGCTCCAATCAGCCCCATTGTAGTTAGGTGTCTTAATTCAGTTAGGGAAGTTCACACTGTTAAATCTGACTTACATAAAATAGCAATGACAGTGGTCTTCATAGACGCTGGGGCTCCCTTTAAAAATTTGTTCCTTGCTGTTGTGGTAAAAGATGTGTCCTCTGGGCATTCTATGTGTGGGTCTGTGGGTCTAAACTGATAAATCCACCCTAGCATGCTAACTTTCCTAAGCTTTTGGATACTGTCATGGATTGAATTATATCCCCTCAAAAATGTGTGTATCAGTTTGGCTAGGTCATGATTCCCAGTATTGTGTAGTTGTCCTCCATTTTGTGATTGTAATTCTACATTAAAGAGGATTAGGGTGGGATTATAACACCCTTACTAAGGTCACATCTCTGATCCAATGTAAAGGGAGTTTCTGTGGGGTGTGGCCTGCACCACCTTTTATCTTACAAGAGATAAAAGAAAACAAAGCAAGCAGAAGGTTGGAAACCTCATACCACCAAGAAAGCAGTGCCAGGAGCAGAGTGTGTCCTTTGGACTTGAGGTCCCTCTGCAGAGGAGCTCTTATTCCGGAGGAACATTGATGAGAGAGCTGACAGAGAGAGAAAACCTTCCTCTGGATCTGACACCCTGAATTTGGATTTTTAGCCTATTTTACTGTGAGGAAATGAAGTTCTCTTTGTTAAAACTATCCACTTGTGGTATTTCTGTTATAGCAGCACTAGATAACTAAGACAGATACCTTCTTGTACAGTATACCAAGGCAGGGCTGGTACTTCAACTTGATTTAGTGTAGGCCACCATGCAATCTGTGCTTTAGCCACCCAACCAAATAACCTACTGATCCTTTCCTAACTTCTTGAGCTGGAACATTGAATGAAGAATCTGTGCTTAGTGAGCACATATCAATAAACTCAGACTGTTTTATCTTTATGTTCCTTGTACCATTATCCCACACCCTTAATTACCATCATCACATATATTCCCCAGGTTTCTGTTTGTACATATTAGAAAAGCCAAGCAGTTCTTTTGGAGTGTAGTGTACCTCCTCCTGGGTTATACTTTATACTTCACCTTTTGGGGCTCGCTAGGACTTAAGTCTAGTTATAGGTCTAGAAGCCAAAATTGGTGGGTAAATGTTTGAGAACATCCAGCATTGTCTTGTAAAAACATCTGCCTCAGGCAATGTCCCAGGCAAAGCTTTAGACAAAGGCGCTTTAGATGCAGCTATGTTAATCTCATTAGATGGGAGTGGAGGCCCTAAAGGTTCTGTTGGCAAGAGTGATTCAATGGAATTTAGGGGCTCAGTGCCTCAGCTTACTGATTATCTGCCCTTATGTCCCAATCCCACCTTTCAGGATCCCAGTTCTTCCCAATCAATGCCCTCACTTTAACTTCAGACACATCTTGAGGTTGGCAGTTGAGCTGGCGTTGTAATTCAACCAGTCTTACAATAAGACTCTGAGTCTGGCTTTCAGCAATATCAGCTCTGTTACTACAAGAAAAAAGACTTTCTTTCAAGGCACAAGTGGAAACTTTGAGGTCATTTTTGTAGTGCTTGAGCTTTGACTCTGAAGCCCTGAGCTCATCTTGTTCTTTCACCAGTTTGTCTAGAGAAAGTAGAACCAACCAACCAGTTTTCTTATGCTTCTCATTATGACAACATTGTAGAAAGGTATCATCCATGCAATCACCCATAGCCTCGTCTTTCACCAATAGCTCATCTAATGGTGATGATATTGTGTGTATTTGAATTGCCACCTTACGCCATGGATTAGCAGTGCCATCTTTACTACTGGAAGCAGAGTCATCAACATCTTTAAGACTAAACAGACCTTAGAATCAATTTAGAAAATTCATCCTTACAATTTTGTTTCTCTAGAACCACTCTTGGTACCAAATGTCTTAGGCTGGGTTCTCCAGAGAAGCAAAACATACACATACATATACATATACATATATATACACACATATATATATCAAGGAAATGACTCATGCGGTTTTTAGAGGCTGTAACATCCCAAGTCCATGAGGCAGGAAAGAGGCTTCTCCTGACACACATAGCTGCAGGGGCTGGCAAACCCAAGATTGGCAGACCAGAGAGCAGGAGTGTTGCTTACAGGCTGTGAAGACTGACGAATCTCAAGATCAGCAGGCAAGACCTCAGGTAAGCTGCTAGCTCAAGTCCTGAGAACCGGAGGTCAGACAACCAGGAGCCAGCTGTATGATCCAGAGCAAGCAAAAGCCCCAGCAAGGAGAGCAGGAAGGACTAGGTGGTGGAGGGCAGGGAGATGAAGGCTGAGGGGGCAGTGAGTTGCCACAGACCCCACCCCTGCCGGTACCACTCACCACAGAGCCCATCTGAGGGGTGATCATGTATCAAATCTCAACAGGGAAGTGATCACAGCATTATATGACTGCCAAAACACTGAGAATCATGACCCAGTCAAGTTGACACACAGTCTTAACCATCACACAGATCTAGTTCCAGGATGCAAATGTCTGCCCCAAGTCCAGGGCCCTTTGGACCACATTGCACACACTGGAGTGCCTATCTGCCTTGGACACTTAGCATCTCGTCCAGCAGGGATTTCAAATGGGGCACTTCATCCAAGCCCTGACAGATTTATTACTGGCAATTTGTCATTGCTTATTTTATTACCAAAAAATGTGACTCTTTAGAAAAACATCTGAAAATTAACCAACAAAGTGCCCAGAGAGCTGAGTTGGCATTCCTGTGAGAGCAGGACATGGTACACCGGGGGAGAGGCAGGAATGTTTCTAGATGGGAAGGGCACAAGTACTGGAAATCAGTGATCAGAGTTCATGTCCAGAGAGAGCTGGTACAGGGAAAAGTCTGCAGAGGTCTGCTACCTGGCAGGAAAGGGTCATGTCAGGAATAGCAGTCAAGACAGGGAGGAGGTGGGTCAGGCCCAGAGTATTGGATCCATACCTGGCAACAAAGTTTGTATCAAAAAAGGAGGAGGTCTAGGCAAAGACGTCGACACCAAGAAGGGAGCTTGACTAAGGGTTGCATAAAGTAGAGGCAGTGTTTAGACTCTTGTCCAAGACAGAACTAGGCTTGAGTGCTTAGGTGGTCTGAGTCCACAGAGGAGGGCTAGCAGGTTAGTGGTTTACTATGGGAAAACAAGGAGGTGGAGAGCAAGGAAGATCCCAATAGACACTATTTATAGAGCTGTGTTTCCCAAATTGACATTCCACAGGACTGTTCTATGGAATGAGTCTTAGTGTGTCAAGAAAAAAGAATCTGTGCGCTATAAAGATGGAAAGCACTGGATCAAATGAACTTAAACAGGTGCCTTTATTACAGGATTTCTCAACACCTTTTTTTTATAATCTATTTTATTTTTTGTTGTTGTTGAGAATATACACAGAAGAACATACACCAGTTCAACAATTTCTACATGTACAGTTCAGTGACATCGATTACGTTCTTCAAGTTGTGCAACAATTCTCACCTTTCTTTTCCAAATTGTTCCTCCACCTTTGTCTTAGGCTGGGTTCTCTAGAGCAGCAAAACCAGTGAAGAATATATATATATCTATACATCTATATAGATATAGATATACTATATATATATATATAGATATACATAAGTATATATATATAGTTGTGTGCCATCAAGTCAATTCCAACTCATAATGACCCTATAGGACAGAGTAGAACTGTCCCATAGGATTTCCAAGGAGCAGTTGGTTGATTTGAACCACTGACCTTTTGGTTAGCAGCCTGAGCTCTTAACCACTACACCTCTCTCTCTATATATATATAGAGAGAGAGACAGATTTATAACAAGGAAATGACTTATGTGATTGCAGAGGCTGGAAAGTCCCCTGTCCATGGGTCAGGCTGGGGGCTTCTCTTGACTTAGGTAGCTGCACGGGCTGAGGAACTCAAGATTGGCAGGTAAGCTGCTACCTCAAGTTCCAAGAACAGAGGTCAGATGAATAGGAGCCAGATGCAAGATCCAGAGTGAGCAAAAGCCCTCGAGCTTTGCCAGAAAGTCCACATATACTGGATTCAGGTCACAGCCCCAAGGAAAGTCTCTATCAACTGATTGGCTGCTCATAGCAGATCTCATCATAGAGGTGATTACATTATATCAGATCTCATTATGGAGGTGATTACATCATTACACAGCTGCCAAACTACATCATAACTGCCAAACTGCTCAGAATCATGGCCCAGCCAAGCTGACACAGAACCTTAAACCATCATGCCCATCAACATAAACTCACTGCCCCCTAAATTCCTTATCTAATCTTTCGAGTTGCTGTTGTCAATTTGATCCCATATAGATAGTTCTTAAAAGAGCATAATGCTCAAGGCACACGTTCTATCACTAGTTAAGCTAAACTGTTGTTTGGTTTTAGGAAGACTTTAGGGGATATTTTTGGTTTAAGGTTTAAAGTAATCTCAGGGCCTTAGCACCTTTAATATGCAAATATGCAATATGAATTTCCATGTAAGATCTATAGAAAGCAGAGTTTTCCAAATCTTCTTGACCACACTCCCTCCTGTCCTCCTGTTTTTCTTTTGCCTTGGTACACATGTTAACATCTCCTGGAGCAGGGCCAAAACCCAAGCCAAACCCATTGCTGTTGAGTAGATTTTGACTCCTGGTGACCCCATGTGTTACAGAGTAGAACTGCTCCATAGGGTCTTCTTGGCTGTAATCTTTATGGAAGCAGACTACCAGAACTTTTTTTTTGGTGCTGCTGGGTGGGTTTGGACTGCCAACCTTTAGGATGGTGATCGAGTGCAAACCAGCTGAGCCAAAGGCCATACCTAGAACTCTTTTGGGGTCCGGGCCTTTCCTCTCTGCATGACTGTGCTGGAAGGAGGAGTGGTCAGGATTAGAAAACTGATAATAACATTGTGATTTTAAGGTTAGCCCACCCTTTTGTTTCTAATCAATGTCTCTAATTTTGGTGTGTTTCCTTCCAGTCTTTTTTTTTAATATCTTTTTAAAACTTAGTTTTTATCACAATATAATACATTTTAAAATAGTGTTTTGGTGTTTTATATCTGGAGTTGGCAACCTTTTCCAACCAACGTGCCAAACTATACTGAAATTAAGAATAAAAGAGCAATGAAGCCTGGGATCTCAACATTTCTGTGACCGCCGGCATATAACATCATGTCCACCCTTTCACTCAAATGAGCATGAGGCAGTGTGGGGGGCAGCCAGACCCTGCTGTGCCTTGGCATTGATCATCCTTCTCTGTGTGACCACACCCATCTGGGCTGCACCAGGCTACACACCCTGATTTCTCTGCCTAGGATCTGCTTCCCTCATTTTGGCCTCAGCCCTTCTGTATTGGAAAGGCCACTGGTAGACTCCAGCAGTTCTCAAACTGAAGCATGCATCAGAATTGCCTGGAGGTCTTGTTGACACGTAGATTGACACGTAGAATTTCTGATTGAATAGGTCTGAGATGGGGTCTGAGGGTTTGCATTTCTAACAAGTTCTCATGTGATGCTGACATTGTTGGTTCAAGGACCACGCTTTGAGAACTACTGGTCTACTAGTTACCAAATCTGACTGTGTATCAGAATTAGCTTGGAAGCTTGGTAAAAAGGTAGATTCCTGACGCTCACCTCACCTCAGAGTGAATTGGAGATGAATTGGAATTGCCAGAGGTCAATCTCCTGTCGGCCGCTCCCTGGTCTCGCTCAGCTGAACTGTTTCCCTTTTTCCTGTGCCCAGTAGGGGTGCTGGGATATAGGCCTCTCCTGCAGCAAACTTCTTCAGCTCTCCATTGCTATAGGAAGCACAACATAATGTCCAACAAGTGATGAATGGGATAAATAAATAGTGGTATATCTGTCCAAGGGAATACTACCCAGGAATGAAAAAGAAGTAAGTACCGATCCTCACATCAACACAGATGAATTAAAAAAAAAAATTAAAGAAGCCAGACATAAAAGTGTATGTATTTCATGATTCCATTTATATGAAATTCTAGAAAAGGCAAAACAAATCTATAGTGACATTTGTGGAAGAGTTAGGGTATAAAACAGGTTCTGTTTATTTTATTTATTGTTGTGTTTTAAGTGAAAGTTTACAATTCAAGTCACTCTCTCATACAAAAATTTATACATACATTGTTATATGACCCTTGTTGCTCTCCTTATACTGTGGCAGCACACTCCTCTTTTCCACCCTGGATTTCCTGTGTCCATTCGACCAGCTCCTGACCTTCTCTACCTTCTTATCTCGCCTCTGGACAGGAGCTGCCCGTTTAGTCTCATGTACCTACTTGAGCTAAGAAGCACACTCTTCACAAGTATCATTTTATATCCCATAGTCCAGTCTAATCTTTGTCTGAAGAGTTGGCCTCGGGAATGGTTTTAGTTTCGTGCTAACAGAGAGTCTGGGAGCCATGGCTTCCAGGGTTCCTCCAGTCTCAGTCAGACCATTAAGTCTGGTCTTTTTACTAGAATTTGAGCTCTGCACCCCACTTTTCTCCTGCTCTGTCAGGGACTTTATGTTGTGTTCCCTGTCAGGGTAGTCTTTGGTGGTAGCCGGGCACCATCTAGTTCTTCTGGTCTCAGGATAATGAAGTCTCTGGTTTATGTGGCCCTTTCTGTCTCTTGGGCTAATACTTCCCTTGTGTCTATGGTATTCTTCATTCTCCTTTACTCCAGGTGGGTTGGGACCAATTGATGCATCTTAGGTGGTCACTGGCTAGCTTTTAAGACCTCAGACACCACTCACCAAAGTAAGATGCAGAACATTTTCTTAATAAACTTTGTTATGCCAATTGACCTAGATGTCCCCTGAAAGCATGGTCCTCAGACCCCTGCCCCTGCTACTCTGTCCTTCGAAGTGTTTGGCTGTATTTAGGAAACTTCTTAGCTTTGGTTTAGTCCAGTTGTGCTGACTTCTCCTGTAGTGTGTGCTGTCCTTCCCTTCACCTAAAATAATTCTTGTCTACTATCTAGTTGGTGAATACCCCTCTCCCACCCTCCCCACACTTGTAACCATCAAAGAATGTTTTCTTTTGTGTTTAAACCTTTTCCTGAGTTCTTATAATAGTGATCTCATACAATATTTGTCCTTTTGCGACTGACTAAATTCACTCAGCATAATGCCTTCCAGGTTCCTCCATGTTATGTTTCACGGATTCATTGTTGTTCTTCATTGTTGCGTAGTATTCCATTGTGTGGATATACCATAATTTGTTTATCCATTCTTCCGTTGATGGGCACCTACATTGTTTCTATCTTTTTGCTATTGTGAACAGTGCTACAGTGAACATGGGTGTGCATATATCTATTCGGGTGATGGCTCTTATTTCTCTAGGATATATTCCAAGGAGTGGGATTGCTGGATCATATTGTATTTCTATTTCTAGCTTTTTAAGGTAATGCTAAATTGATTTTCAACATGGTTGTACCGTTTTACATTCCTACCAACAGTGTATAAGTGTTCCAGTCTCTCCACAACCTCTCCAGCGTTTATTATTTTGTGTTTTATGGATTAATGCTAGCCTTGTTGGGATGAGATGGTTATCTCATTGCAGTTTTGATTTGCATTTTACTAATGGCTAATGATGGTGAGCATTTCTTCATGTGTCTGTTAGGTGCCTCAAAGTCTTCTTTGGCGAAGTGCCTGTTCATATCCTTTGCTCATTTTGTAATTGGGTTATTTGTCTTCTTGTTGTTGAGGTTTTGCAGTGTCTTGTAGATTTTAGACCCTGATCAGATTTGTTGTAGCCAAAACATTTTTCCCAATCTGTAGGTTGTCTTTTTACTCTTTTTTTTCTTTAAATTTTTTTATTGTACTTTAGATGAAGGTTTACAGAACAAATAGTTTCTCATTAAACGGTCAGAATACATATTGTTTTATGACTTTGGTTAACAACCCCATGACATGTCAACACTCTCCCTTCTCGACCTTGAGGACCTTTTTTTTTGGTGAAAATGTACGTAGCCAAAGTTACATCATTTTGAAAGTTTCTACATGTACAATTCAGTGACATCAACTACATTCTTCCAGTTGTGCTGCTATTCTCACTATCCTTTTCCAAGTTATTCCATCACCATTATCTTCAACTCACTGTCCCCTAGGCTTCCCATCAAACCTTTTGAGTTGCTGTTGTCAATTTGATCTCACATAGATAATTCTTTTTTTTTTTTTTTGTACCTTAGATAAAGGTTTGCAGAACAGATAGTTTCTCATTAAACAGTTAGTACACATATTGCCTTATGACAATGGTTAACAACCTCATGACATGTCAACACTGTCCCTTCTCAACCTTGGGTTCCCTATCACCTGCTTTCCTGTCCCCTCCTGCCATCTAGTTTTTGTCCCTGGACTGCTGTGCCTCATTAGTCCTGTTTTGTTTTATGAGGCTGTCCAATCCCCAGCTGAACGGTGAACTTCAGGAGGGGCTTCATCCCTGAGCTAAAAGGGTGTCCGAGTGCCATACTCTCGGGGTTTCTCCAGTCTGTCAGGCCAGTAAATCTGGTCTTTTTTTGTGAGTTAGAATTCTGTCTACCTCCTTTTCCAGCTGTGTCCAGGACCCTCTATTGTGATACCAGTCAGAGCAGTCAGTGGTGGTAGCCGGGCACCATCTACCTGTACTGGACTGAATCTGGTGGAGGCCTTGGTAGCTGTGGTCCATTAGTCCTTTGGAGTATCTTAGATGGCTGCTCACAGGCTTTTAAGACCCCAGATGCTACTCACCAAGGTAGAATGTAGAACATTGTCTTTATAAACTGTGTTATGCCAATTGAGCTAGATGTTCCCCAAGACCATGGTCCCCGCAGCCCTCCGCCCAGCACTTCAGTCCCTCAGGGAGTTTGGAAGTGTCTATAGAGCTTTCATGAGCTTTCCTTGTACAAGTCATGCTGGCTTCCCCAGTAATGTGTACTGTCTTACCCTTCACCAAAGTTACCACTTATTTATTTAGTCCCCCCCCCCTACTCCTTCCATCCCTCATAACCAACAAAGATTGTTTCTTTTCATGTGTAACTTTTACATGAGTTATACAGTAGAGGTCTCATATAATATTTGTCCTTTTGTGATTGACTTATTTCACTCAGCATAATGTCCTCCAGTTTTGTTCCTCTTACTCTCCTGTGCTAAGTTCCTTTTGTTTGTAGATTTTTTTTTCATCTCTTTTATTTTTGTAGGTTTTTTTTTTTACTGAGACTTTATGTTTTTCTTCTTTATTTTGATGAGTAGGTTTGTTAACTTTCTCTGTGCTTACCATGAAATTTACCCTTATCTTCCTAGATTTGAACCAGTCTATTATTACTCGGTATGGCTTGACTTCCTTGCCATTAGAAGGTTCTATATCTACACCATTTATTTCCTGTTTTATTGTTCTGATGCTGTTGTCATTTACAGATTTTGTAATTCTTTTGGTTTTGCATAGTCCTTAAGAGTTCATTTCCTAGGTTGGTATCTGGCTAGTACAATAGCGTGTCCTCTATTCAGCCTGTGGTCTGATATTGTTTGTTCTCAGATTGAAAGTCTTCCCTTAATAAGTCTCGTAACTTTGGTTTTTATGTAGTCCCTTAATTTTTGTTTATCTGGAAATGACCTACTTTCACCATCATATTTGAATGTGAATTTTGCAGAATATATTATTCTTGGCTGGCAATTTTTTTCTTTCAAGGTTTTATATATGTCAACCCATTGCCTTCTTGCCTGCATGGTTTCTGCCAAATAATCCGAGCTTAGTCTTATTGTTTCTCCTCTTTATGTGACTTTTTGTTTTTCTTGAGCTGCTCTCAGGATTCTTTGTTTGTCTTTGGTTTTAGCAAGTGTGATTATGATATGCCTTGGTGATTTTCTTTTGGAGTCTATCCTATATAGGGGTTTGTTGAGCTTCTTGGATAGTCAGCTTTTCATCTTCCATGATATTTGGGGAGTTTTCTGTCAGCAATTCTTCAATGATCCTCTCTGTGTCTTCTGTTTTCTCCCCCTGTTCTGGAACTCTCATCACTCGAAAATTTTTGCTTTTGATTGTATCCCACATAATTCTCAGGGTCTCTTCATTTTTCTTCATTCTTTTTTCTGAGTTTTCCTCACACAGAGTTGTACCCAAGTGTTTGTCTTCAATTCGGCTGATCTTGTCTTCCACCGTTTCAAATCTGCTCCTCAGCCCTTCTGTGACACTGTCCATTTCTGAAATCTTGTTGTTTATCTTTTTGATTTCTAACTGTTATTTTTGTATAATTTCTAGTTGTGAATTTATTTTGGCATTTTGTTCCTGTATTATTTTCCTGAATTCTTCCAATTTTTTGTCTGTGTTTTCCATGAATTTGTCTGCCCCTTCCATGAATTTGTCTATTTTTTCCCCATTGTTGTCTCCTTTTTGCTTCAATCTTGGATAATTCTGAGTATTAGAGATTTGAATTCTCTGTCAGGTAGTTCCAGTGCCTTTTCTTCTACTAGAAAGTCATCTGGTGTTTTATTTTGGATGCCTCCTGGAACCATCCTGTCCTGTTCTTGTAAATGTTTTGATACTGTCTGCTGTCTTCGGGGCATTCAGTAGTTATTTTTCTCATTTATTGATTGTAGATTTGTTTGTTTCATCTTTTTTTTTTAATTTGGCTATGTCTGAGCAGGTGGGCTGTGTGTTCTTTGTTGTTTGCTCATCTCTGGGCACAATACTTTTCACCTCCTTCTCCAATTGGCAGGGTCAGTCACTCGGATATGGTACAGCAGGGCAGGTCTAGCTGAAGAGGAGTTGCTGGGATGGGTTGTTTGTGGCACTTACTACAGCCACCAGGGCAGGTCGGTAATCAGTGCAGGGCAGTTTCCGGTAGGCCATGCCTGTGTTGCTTGGTGCTGTTAAGCGCACAGTGCAGGTAGGCAGGATGGAGGGGGGAGACTGATGTGTGAAACTATGATGGGTATGAGAGAGAGGAGAGAGGAACAGGATCTAAAAACATACAAACAAACAAAAAAGAGTGCTAGGGGAGCTTGCCGTTGGAGTGGAGAGATGAGAGAGTATGAACTGGAGAAAAAAAAATGGGAAGAAGAATAAAAAAGAAAAGAAAAGAATGAATAAATAAAAATTAGAAAGAAAAAAGAACAGCAAAGCTCCCAGGGATCCCACTGGTGTGGCTATGAGGTCTGGGGAAGTTGTTCCCAGGTGTTGAAGTACAGCCTGGGTAGGAGGCATAGAGGTATTCAGTGCCAGGAAGAGAAGGAAGGTATAGAGAGATGAGAAACTGAGTAATGAAGAAACACAAAATGGGAGCAAGAGGGAAAAGAAAACAAAACAAATTAAAAAATAAAAAACCAGAAAACTCCACAAAAAAAAACAGAAAAAAAAAAAAAAAAAAAACCATGAAGAAAGAAATGCTCTCAGTGATCCCTCTGCGCGTCTGCACAAGCTGAGGGGGTAGGTCCCAAGCTGTGCAGCACCTCCTGGCCAGAACAGGCTCCCATCTCAAGAAAAGAAAAAGATAACAAACAAACAATTGAAAACAAACAAACAAAAAGCCCCAGGATCCCACCAGCATGGCAGCACTGACTGGGAAGCAGTTCCACACTCAAGTGGAGCTCCACAGCCCCTCAAGAAGAAGCAAAGATGGTGCACGGAGCCAGGTATTTGAGCAAAAGGATGGGGAGGTGGTGAGAGGTAAGGAAGAAATCAAAAGAAGCAGAAAAAAGCAACACCAGCAGCCAACAAACGGCACTCAGGGAGTTGACCAGTGCAGGCGGGTGGAATCCAAGCAGCCGGTGTCTCCTGGCCAAGAGACTGTGGCTGCGGGAAACAGAGGAGCCCAAGTGGGGGTGAAGAAGGGTGGCGGGTAGGAAAGTGTATGTCTCTGTTTACTGGTTGTTCTGTCTCCTGCTGGAAGCTCCGTGAAGCTGCTTTCTCATACCCGCTATTTGCTGGTCTCTGATAGGAGTCCAAGATGGCAGATCTGCACTGCGTTAGCTGATAGGGGGCCTCTCCATACATGTCTCCTTGCTCTCTGTTCTCTGTCAGTTTCTTATTCCATTTCGTGCTTGGCTGAGTTCTTTATCTCTTCATTTGATGTTTGGGGTTTCAGGATTGCTGTTTTCTCTGTTTGGCTTGGTTTTTCAGATCTTTGCTGTGGAGGGATGGTGTGGTGCTTCTGCCTAGAGCACTGTGTTGCCAGAAGTCCTCTCTTTTTACACTTTTGATGAAGTCTTTTGATGAGCATAAGTGTTTGATTTTTAGGGGCTCCCAGTTATTTAGTTTTTCTTCTTGTGTTTGTGCATAGTTACTTATGGTTTGTATTTTGTTTATGCCATGTGTTAGGGTTCCTAGCATTGTCCTTATTTTTTCTTCCATGATCTTTATCATTTTAGATTTTATATTTAGGTCTTTGATCCATTTTGAGTTAGTGTTTGTGTATGGTGTGAGGTATGGGTCTTGTTTCAGTTTTCTGCAGATGGATATCCAGTTATGCCAGCACTGTTTGTTAAAGAGACTGTCTTTTCCCCAATTAACGGACTTTGGGCCTTCGTCAAATATCAGCTCCTCATAGGTGGATGAATTTACATTTGGATTCTCAGTTCTGTTCTACTGGTCTATGTATCTGTTGTTGTACAGTACCAAGCTGTTTTGACTACTGTGGTGGTATAATAGGTTCTAAAATCAGGTAGTGTGATGCCTCTCACTTTGTTTTAGTTTCTGTTTTTTAATCCCAATTTTACAACTGAGAAATAGAGGCTCAGGAAGTTTAATACTAGCCCAAGATCACACAGCCAGTAAGCAGTAACATCTGGGGCTGGAGTCTGTAAGCCTGATTCTGAGCTTGTCCACCTACTCTCCAAGGTCTACCACGTCTGGAGCTCAACCTTGTTCTTGATGTCAGGCCATCCTGTTTGACCTTATTCGTTTTTCTGGTTCCCCTCTTCTCTCTGGGAGAATGTCCACTGTGCTCAGTGCTAAGTCTGGGTTTACTGATTCTCTCTGCAGAGAACTTAGCCCTCTGTAAGGTCGGCATCACCTGTATTTTTCTGCCCTTGCTCTAATCTTTACTCTCACTTTATTTTCTTTCTTTTCCAAGTTTCCTGTTCTCTCTCCAATATCCTAATGCTCCTGCTTACGCTCCTCAAACCTTCTCCCTTTGCTTCCTTCTCTTCTCACTTTGTCTATGTCCACACTTTACTGCTTGAGTGGGAGCTTTCTGTCAGGGTGTGATTGTTACACAAACATTTTCTTTGGTGAGGAAATTTATTTTTCTGCCCTCCTAAGATTGTCAGATGCAGCAAATAAAAATATAAGATGCTCAGTTAAATTTGAATTTCAGATAAGCAGAGAAAAAATTTTCTTAGTATAGCTATGTTCTAAATTATTACATGGGATATACTCATACTAAAAAAAAAAAAATATTCATTGCTTATCTGAAATTAAAATTTAACTGAGCATCCTGCATTTGGCAACTCTAACCCATCCTGACATATCTTCACTTAGGTAAGAAAGGACAGGGTTTTTGCAGAACCTCCAAGAAGACAGTCTCCCTGAGAAGAAAAATGGGACTGGCTTTTCAGGTTTCTTCACTCATACATTTACCATGCATGATTTTCTTGTTTAAACCTCCATCCTGAACTGTTTTCTCTGGGTCCCCCTTGCTCTCTGCCTCTGCCCTTTCCTTTATCTCCTTAGCTCTGGACCCCTGCCTTGTCTCCTGCTCATCCAGTCACTGCTGCTGCTTGCCATGTTGTTTGACCCAGCTTCTCCAGCCTTATATTTGTTGTCTATTCTCAACTCCAACTTACCTTTGCTGTGGGTCCTCATCCTGCCCAATCTGGCCAGGCCCCAGAGACTGTACCCCAGGGTACATAGACATCACGTGTCTGTACATACGCCAGGATCAAAGCCACAATGCATTTAAGACCCCAGCAGGGGCCATAGTGACACACTAACTCAGAGTCTTCACTCTTACATCTATTTTTACCCACTGCATGTGGTTACATGAGCAGACCCAAATTCACTGCCCATTAAAACTGGGCAGGTCTCTCATTCACTACGCTTTTTTCATGTGGTCACTGGGCAGAAGGACTTAGAAATACAACCTCAGCAAAGAAAAAAAACAAAAAGGTCCACATTTAGGGTAAACCCGAAACCAAACCCGTTGCCGTCGAGTTGATTTCGACTCAAAGCGACCCTATAGGGCCAGGTAGAACTGACCCATAGAGTTTCCAAGGAGTGCCTGGTGGTTTTGAACCACGACCTTTTGGTTAGCAGCTGTAGCTCTTAACCACTGTGCCACCAGTGTTTCCACATTTAGTGTATGTCAATAAAATTCTGGTGACTGTCCCAGGCAAAGAACAAAGGAAATCTTATATTAAGCTACCTGGTGCGGTATTTTGCAATTCTTTCTATTCTTTTTGTTTTGTAGGCACAAGATACATGTAAGCTATTTGGTCTTTGGAAAGCTGAGTGAGCAGTCCTCCATGGGAGCAGTTGGTTGGTTTATGACTACATCATTTTAGAGGTGGCAAAGCATGCAAGTTTATTCTGGGCATTGATCCTGAAGTCAAGGTAGGATCAGTTAGTCAATCAGTCCATCAATATAGCACCACTGCCCTGTGAGAATAACAGTAGAAAACTATCTAGTTAGGGACATTAGGGAAGACACACAAAACACAGGACACAAGGTGAGATCATACGCAGCCTAATTAAACTGCTCACGTGCAGCCACAGTGATGAATGAATTTGGACGCTGGAAAGGGAGCAGTGGTCTTGGTCGGAGAAGTTGGAAAAGGCTTCATGGGAAAGGTGCTACTTGAAATGGGATCTAGATGGCTGAAGGCTGGGGATGGGGTGTGGGTGCAGGGGAAGTGGACAGGTGTGGGGCATATGCAGGGATGGATTACCTAATAAGCAAGGTACGCACGGGTTTATTTGTGTTTACTTATAAATCTGTAGTGCACAATTTCACGTCTGTGGTAAAACCCATGTGAAACTGTGCACTACAGATTAGTAAGTAAACACAAGTAAACTCATGCGTACGTTGCTTACTGATGAATCTGCTCCTGGGCAGACGAAGGTATGTAGATATGAGCAGCAATCCTAAAACCTAACTGGGGCAGAGCTTTCTGGGAAAGCCTATAATTCCACTGGTTTCCCATGGAAAAGGAGTCGATGGATCCCTGCTGTGTACAGGCTTCCTGGAAGAGGGGAGGGCGGTGTGGATGGGAGGGGCAGGTGGCAGGATGAGGGTGCGGGGAGAGAGAAGGTAAAACAGGAGGAGAGTGGAAGGAATGAAGAGGAGGGAGGTTAAACAAACCTGTTGCCATCCAGCCAATTCTGACTCATAGTTTAGCAGGCTGCAGAACCTGTCAGGCCAGTATTAGTCCAAAGAACTTACTAAGAGGCAGAAAGTGACATTTCTTAGCCAAGGAAGTTGCTTCATTCTAGACCCCCTCACTCAAAGCCCCTAAGATGGGAAGGCTGGCCCCAGGGGCCTCAGGCCTTGTCTCAGCCTTTCTTTCCTAGGAGGCTGCCTTTCACCTTTCCCTCAGTCCCTCACAGACACCTCCCCTTTCTACCACTTCCTTACAACTTGCCCTTTTTTCACTCCCTCCACCTCCCTCTTCCTTGTTTGGATGCTGTGTTTACCCACTAAAATGGGGTGCTGGGGCTGCCCCACCTGAAGTTTGCAGCCTTGCCCCCCTGAAGCTGCCCAAGGCCCAGGTGGTGTCACTGGATCCCAGAGCAATCAGCCTAAGCCCAGTCAGAAAGAAAATGGCTGTGTTTCCCCCCAAGGGGTTCTCAAGGCCCCCAAACCTTAGATTCAGAGGCCCCCTACCCACTCTGGGAGGTGCTTAGGAGAGGTCAAGGCGGGCTGAGCTCTGAGCGGCTTTGTCATTGTTCCTGGCTTAGATTCCTACTGAGATTCTCCCTTCCCTGGGGGGCTGTAGATGGAGAGGTGGCTACAGATGAACAAGGAAAGAAAGGCAACTGGAACCAGGTAGGGGGAGGAGAAGAGGAGAGGGCCAAACTATAATTCAAGCACAGTAAGGGAATGAAAAGGAGCCCTGGTGGTGCAGTGGCTAACCGGTTGACTACTAACCGAAAGGTAGGTGGTTTAAACCCACTAGCCACTCTTCGGGAGAAGATGTGGCAGTCTGCTTCTGTAAAGATTACAGCCTTGGAAACCCTATGGGGTAGTTCTACCCTGTCCTGTAGGGTCACTATGAGTCAGGACAGACTTGACAGCAATGGGTTTTTTGAAGGGAATGAAACTTGGGTCTGGCCAAGTGTGACTCTGGTGCCAGGTCCCGGGTGCAAGAGGGAATCCATCCCAGACCCCCATTTTTTTTTTATTTTTTTTTATTGTGCTTTAAGTGAAAGTTTACAATTCAAGTTATTCTCTCATACAAAAATTTGTACATACGTTGTTTTGTGACCCTATTGCTCTCCCTGTACAGTGACAGCACACTCTTCCTTTCCACCCTGGATTTCCCATGTCCATTCAACCAGCTCCTGACCCTTTCTGCCTTCTCATCTCACCTCCAGATGAGAGCTGCTCATTTAATCTCATGTATCTACTTGAGCTAAGAAGCACACTCTTCACAAGTATCATTTTCTGTCCCATAGTCCTGTCTAATCTTTGTCTGAAGAGTTGGCCTCAGGAATGGTTTTAGTTTTAGGCTAACAGAGAGCCTGGGGGCCATGTCTTCCAGGGTCCCTCCAGTCTCAATTAAACCATTAAGTCTTGTTTTTTTACTAGAATTTGAGTTCTGCACCCCACTTTTCTCCTGCTCTGTCAGGGACTCTCAGTTGTGTTCCCTGTCAGGGCGGTCATTGCAGGCCTCATTTTTAATGCCACAACACACCATCCCATTTACCTGGCCTGAATGTGGGCAGAGTGTGTAATTTAGGGTAGGATTGGGGAAAGAGAGGCAATGTGGTTTAGTGGAAAGAGAACAGTTTTTTTAAAAAATCAACTTTATTGAAGTATAACAAATATGATAAAATGTACCTATTTTCAGTGTACAGTTTAATGAGTTTTGATAGATGTAACCATCAGCACAATCAAGATATAAAAGAGTTCCATCATCTCCAAAGTTCCCGCATGCCCGTTTGCAGTCAATGCCCCACCCTCTTGCCCCAGGCAATCCACTGACCAGCTTTCTGTCACTATAGATTTGTTTTATTTTTTTTCTAGGATTTCATATAAATGGGATCACAGAGTATGCACTCTTAAGTCTTTTTTTTTTTTTTAAATGTTTCTGAGATCCATCCATGTTGTTGTGAGGATCAGTAGTTTATTCTTTACTGAGTAATATTCCATTATATGGATATACTGCAATTCGTTTATCCCATTCACCTCTTGTTGGGCATTTTGCAAGTTTCTAGTTTGGATTATGACGGACGAAATTGCTATCAACATTTGTGTACAAGTTTTTGTGTAGATGTATGTTTTCTTTCTTTTCTGGGCAAATACCTAAGAATGGAATTGCTAGATCATATGGGAAGAGTACATTTAACTTTAGGAAAAACTGCCAAACTCTTTTCCCAATTGGTTGTACCATTTTGCATGCCCACCAGCTGTGTATGAGGGTTCCAGTTCTTCCAGGTCCTTGCCAACATTTGGTATTACTAGACTTTTTAGTTTCAAGAGCATAGGTTTTGAAGTCAGGTAGATTTCAAATTCTAATTCTGCCACATGCAAACTCCGTAACCATGGATAAGTCGTCTGGTCTTACTGAGTTTAGTTTTCAGTCTCATTTTAAAAATGAGAACAATACCTTCTTCATGAGGTTATTTTGAGATATAAACATTAACAGGTATAGCATCAGGCCTTGACCATGTGATTTATGCAAAATCTGGGAACCAGGTAAAAGGGAGGGGTGGATGTTTGAGAGAAGGTAAGAAATAATATGGTTGGCTCTTGAGCTAGATGTTTAAAAACAATAATAGGCTTAAAGTTAAAAAAGGAATGAGCATAGAAATTTAAAGTTTGAACATAAGAATAGTTTAGGTAACTCAGGAATGTGGAGATAGAAACATAATTTGCTGATATATTCTGTCTTTCAAACCAAGCATGTGGTTGTTTCATAAAACCAATAATGCAGTTGTTCTCAAACTTTAACGTGCATCTGCGTCATTTGAGGTAGGATTGAGTGGTGGAAGAGACAGATAAATGCAGGAAAAAAGTTTGCTGGAGGGTTTGTTAAAATACACATTACTCTGTATGCACTCCCAGAAATTGTAATTCTGAAGGTCTGGGGTGGGGCCCAGTAACCTGCATTTGTAACAAACTCTCTAAGTGATTGTAATGTTAGTGGAACTTGGACTGTATTTGAGCATATCTTCAACAATGCTATGGAAGGCATTTAACCTCGTCACATCTCTGCTTAAAACAAATCCCTTTCTATTGCCTATAAGATATCGTCAAACTCATTCTGGACTAAATTCAACTCCTGAGCATGACTTTCAAGTTTCTTCACAATTTCCCAGACTCAGGTACTGAGGAGTATAATAAAGTAGGAGATATTTTCTCTCAAGGAAATAAAAAATCTCCATTTCCTTTGCAGAATGAACTGCACAACGTTAATGTGAGATTGTTCATCTAAAAAAACTAGTTGCTATGGAGTTGATCTGATTCATGGTGACTCTATGTGTGTCAGAGTGAAACTATGCTCCAGAGACTTTTCCTTCCTTCCTTCCTTCTTTCCTTCCTCCCTGTCTCCTTCCCACTTCCCTTCCTCCTCCCTCCCTCCCTTTCTTCCTTTTTTTTTCTTTTTTATTATTGTAAAAATATATATAAGACAACATTTGCCAATTCAACATTTTACAGGTGTAACTGATACGTTACATTAATCATGTTGTGCAACCATCACTCATAATTGTTACCAAATTCCCCATCACCCTAAACAAACACTAACTGCTTCCTAAACAAGGGCTCCCCCTTTCCTCCTCCCTCCCACTCCTGGTAACTACCAATAAACTTTGGTCTCTATACATTTGCCTATTCTTGTTATTCCATATAAGTGAGATCATATGATGTTTGTCCTTTTGTGATTAATTTATTTCACTGAGCATAAAGTATTTGAGGTTCATCCATGTTGTAGACTTTTCAATGGCTGGTTTTTCAGAAGTAGATCTGCAGGCCTTTTTTTCTGAGGTGCCTCTGGGTGGACTTGAACCTCCAACTTTTCCATTAGCAGCTGGACCTCCAACTTTTCCATTAGCAGCTGGTGTGTTAACCATTTACACCACCCAGGGATCCTGAGGCAGCGCATAGTAGGTCCTTTTCAGAAGTCAGTTTCACATCCTACTCCTTCCGATCAGGTTTGAATCTCTTAACGTTCCCTGAACTTTTCACCTGTTATCCCAAAGCTCTGTGTGTGACAGATGCTGTTACCTTCTGCCCGGATGCTCTTTGTCCCCCCCTTCGAAATCCCACCTCCTTTCAAATCTCCCATCACCCGCCATCCCCTCTGCTGTGAAGTCTGACTGCATTTCTCCCTACTCTGTCTCATGCAGGTCCTTGTATACACATTTATTATAGCATCTACAACACTTGTTTGTGTGTCTGCCTCTCCATCTAGTCCAGTAGCTCTGAACTGTGTGTGGCCACAACCCAGTACAGAAGACACACCCCTGGCACACTCTCATAGTCATGCCCAAGGTTCAGCAGGAGTCCAGAGACCAGCTTTAACTTCAGACCACTCTCTCCCACCCAAGAAAGCACAGTGGATGCTTAGGGTGATGTGGTTGCAGTGACAACTGTGGGACTTTGATACATCACTCTCTGGGACACAGCTCACAATACATTTTAGCTGAGAACCCATCCCCAAACTTGAGTATTTGGATGTGGGAGGAAAATATTAAATTTTGTATTTGTGTGTATTTTTAATCTAAAAATATGGAAGACGTTAGCCTTCCTAATATTATATTTGAATTGACCCTGGCTTTCTCACTTAAGTGTCACATGTCACAGATTGTATGGGTGGTTTCCTGAAGGAGGACAAGGTGGACCCAGCACAGAGGGTTGAAAGTGGCCCTTGGCTCACTCATTTGCTTTTTTTTTAATTAAAAAAAAAAATTTTTGGTGAAAATATACACAACCAAAGTTACACCATTTCAACAATTTCTACATGGACAGTTTAGTAACATTAGTTGCCTTCTTCAAGTTGTGCTACCTTTATCACTATCCTTTTCCAAATTAGTCCACCATCATTATCTTAAACTCACTGCCCCCTAAGTTTCCCGTCCAACCTTTCAGTTGCCTTTGTCAATTAGACCTCACCTAGATCATTCTTTAAAAGAGTACAACGCTCAAAGCAAATGCACTTTCCTAACTAAAGTAAGTTATTTTTTGTTTCAAAGAAGACTTCAGGGGATAGTTTTTGGTTTAAGGTTTAAAGTTGAAAGATTATCTCAAGGCAGTAGTTTCAGAGACTCATCCAGCCTCAATGGCTCCAGAAAGTTCCACTGAGAATTTGAAACACTCATTCACTTTTAACGCATTGAGATGATTGTCCTCCAAGGTCATGGCTATGGAGAGTAATGGAACCAGAATTTTTTATTTTTTTGCTTTTTTTATTTTTGTAGTTAAATGAAGTTTACATAGCAAGTTAGTCTCCCATACAAAATATTATACATACATTGTTATGTGACCCGAACTGCTCACCCCATTCTGTGACAGCACACTCCTCCTTTCCGCCCTTGATTAGCCATGAGCATTCAACCAGCTCCTGACCCTCTCTGCCTTCCCATCTCACTTCTGGACAGAAGCTGCCCCTTTGGTCTCTTGTATATACTTGACTAAGAGGCACACTCTTCACGAGTATCACTTTATGTCCCACAGTCCAGTCCAGTCTCTGTCTGAAGAGTTGGCCTCGGAAATTGTTTTAGTTCTGGGCTGATATAGAGTCCAGGGGCCATGCTTTCCGGGGTACCTCCAGTCTCAGTCAGACCATTAAGTCTGGTCTTCTTACTAGAATTTGAGTTCTGCTGCTCCACTGGGGACTCTCTATCGTGTTCCCTGTCAGGACATTCATTGGTGGTAGCCGGGCACCATCTAGTTCTTCAGGTCTCAGACTGATGAAGTCTCTGGTTTATGTGGCCTATTCTGTCTCTTGGGCTGATACTTTCCTTGTGTCTTTGGTGTTCTTTGTTCTCCTTTACTGTAGGTGGTTGGGACCAATTGATGCATCTTAGATGGCTGCTTGCAAGCTTTTAAGACCCCAGACGCCACTCACCAAAGTAGGACGCAGAACATTTTCTTAAAAAGCTTCATTATGCCAATTGACCTAGATGTCCCCTGAAAGCATGGTCCCCAGACCTCTACCCCTGCTACTCTGTCTCTCAAAGTATTTGATTGTATTCAGGAAACTTCTTAGCTTTGGTTTAGTCCAGTTATGCTGACTTCCCCTGTAGTGTGTGCCGTCCTTCCCTTCGCCTAAGATGATTCTTATCTACTATCTAGTTAGTAAATAACCCTCACCCTCCCTCCCCACCCCCGTAACCATCAAAGAATGTTTTCTTCTGTGTTTAAACCTTTTCTTGAGTTCTTATAATAGTGGTCTTATACAGTATGGAACCAGAATTTGAACTGTGTCTAACAAGTTGTTGGACAAATTAAAGCAATAAGAGAAATGGCAGAGAGGACAGTCCTCTGACATTAAGAACTCTTCACAGTCACATTACGAAATAAAAACAAGGATGACCTAATCAGAGCTGACAAGAAGACAAAAATGGAAATTATCAAGAAGTCTATATTAAATATGGATTTATATGCATTCTTCTCTCATAATAATAATCCCCTCCCTAAATACCTATGGTGCATTTAGATATAAACAAGCCATGTAAAGGCATAGGATTAACAAGACCTTTAAAAACTAAGCATTCAGTACCTGTCAACATACCATCGCACTTTTTAAAAGCAATGTTTGAAGTCATAGGGTGTTCAATTCAACACATCACAAAATATCACTAAATTTAGTGATAGATGTTTGGAACCTTTTTTAGGTTTCTTACTAGCAAAGGCAAAGAGCCACACGCCATCATGACTAAAATAAAACAAGGAAAACCACACGTCAACAAAAAAAATGTACTTTTCTGTATATACTGTTGGAAGATGCATAGAAAACACTGCCAAGTATTAAAATATATTATGAAGCATTGGGCAACTGGATAAAATATAGATTTAAACAAACCCCAGGTTGATAACAGAATAATGATGTTGTTTTTGTTGAGTTGGCTATGACTCATGGTGACCCCATGTGTGTCAGAGTAGAACTGTGCTTCATAGGGTTTTCAATGGCTGATTTTTCACAAGTAGATCTCCAGGCCTTTCTTCCAAGGCACTTCTTGGTGGGTTTGAACTGCCAGCCTTTCAGTTAGTATCTGAGCACTTAACTATTTGCGCCACTCAAAATAATGATAGCCAAATGTTAATAACAAGCTTGCATAATTCATGGATTGGATTATTTTATAATACTTTTTTACTGAGAAGGTTTTTATTATGTTAATAAAATACATTACTAAAAAAATTTGACATCTTAATTTATGGTATTTGTTGGATTGTTTCAGTTATGAAAGATACGTAAAGCTGCTTTGTGTGTATGTATGTGTGTGTACCATTAAAGAGAGAAAAATGTACCAGTGAAGATATCTTCTCAACAGAAAATTACTTCTTTAATAAAAATAATGCTTTGGAAAAGCCATGGAAATATTTTTCGTGGAAAACCGTGGAAGCAGTAGAGTTACTACTTTGACTAGAATAAAAAGATTCCCTTGCAAAAATACAAATACAGCACCACAGGTGAAATTCTTTCACTATATCATTTATTGGTGATCGAGTGCAGCAAAACCAGAAGTGTACAAAATGTGATAGCATATCATCAGTGTAGTAATTGTTTTAAAAGCAGTACTTTTAAGTATAATGGAATTCTGATAGTGTTTTGTAATGAGATGGGAAGTCACCATGAACGTATTTTGTCAATAGTGTCTGTAAGAGCTGTCAAAATTAAAGGTGAATTATGCATTTGTTTTATCAATGGATAACTGTTTCAAACTTGCTGACCTTTTCTGTGATGACTACTGGTTGTCAGTAATATGCTACCTAGCAGATATTTTAGAAAAAAGACATTCACCTCATGGTGAAGGAGAGAAACCAAAATAAAACCAAAAAGAAACCCAACCAACAAACAAAACCAAATCCATTTTCATCAAGCTGATTCCGACTCATGGCGACCCCATGTGTAACAGAGTAGAACTGAACTCCATAGTTTTTCTTGGCTGTAATCTTTATGGAAGCAGATCACCAGGACTTTCTTCCTTGGTGTGGCTGGGTAGGTTCAAACCTCCAACCTTTTGGCTAGTAGCCGAGAGCAAACCATTTGACGCATCCAGGGACGTTCAATGGAGAGGAAGTAATTGCTTTCTGACAGTGACTTGTGTAGCATGGGATATGAAGCTGATCTTTAAAACAAAGGTGTGGGGGTTGATTTTGTAAACAGATATTTGGAGATGTTGCTACTGTTATGTGATTTTTTAGCTGAAAATGATGAGCTTCATTTATAAACTTTCTCATATCTGCGCACATTAAAAAAACTTGGAAGTAGACTTTTCTAACTTGTTTAGAAATTTTCAACATGGAGAGTATCAGTGGGGCTTGAACCCATTTGCTAAAAATAAAAAAAAGTGGAGTAGCTTCCAATTACCTTGCCAAAAAACAAAAATAAAAAAAAAGATTTACACCAGGGACAAGGGACATAAACTTGTCAGTGACATTTCCACAAAAAGCTGTGTATAATTGGAGGAGAGTCATAATTCAGTTAACACAGTCCACAAGGCTTGTGGTCCACTTGGAGCCACCCATCTTTGTGAGGAGTCTTTTTTCATTTGTGACAACCTTCTAAATCAAGCTTCAAATAAACTTAACCTAAGACCAGACCTTTGAATAGTGTATTTCAAATCTTTAAATCAAGATTTTAAAAAGTAGTGAAACATCTTCAGTCAAAATGCTCTTCCCCCAAATATTAATGCTATTTTGACAAGAGAAAAATGCTTATTTTGCCTTTATCTTGGTCTTTAAACTTTTCTATTTTTGTGAATTTTGCTATTTTTTTTTTTCTTATTTTAGTAAACCAGTTGCTGTGTTGAGTCTACTCCAACTCATGGCGATCCCATGTGTGTCAGAGTAGAACTACATGCCATAGGATTTTCAATGGCTGATTTTTTTGAAGTATATCACCAGGCCTTTCTTCTGAGGCATCTCTGGGTAGACTCAAACTGCCAACCTTTTGGTTAGCAGCCCAGGTTGTTAACCATTTGCACTACCCAAGGACTCCCCTGATGTTTGTACGTTATCAAAAAGTGTATGGACCTCGGCAGCAGACTTGAATTCCCTCAGGACAAATTACTGACGTTTACTCAGGGCCTACCACAGCACAGGGCACATGATAAACAGCTCAGCTACATTGGCTGACTGATTGACTGAAGAATGAATGAATGGAGGCACATACTGGTAAAGGCGTTTTTGTCACAGAAACATCATAAATATCACCTCAGAAAAACAAGCACTGGATAAATAAATGAGCATTTAGTAGAGTAACAACAGCAATCAAATAAAATCTGAAAACCAATGAACCTTGTGTGACTAGGACTAGTAATAGCTGTACTGAGTGCTCACAAGCAGTGCTCTGTGCTTTACACAGGATGTCCCTGAATTCTCACAACAGGGTTAGTCGGGTTAGGATGCCAGCCCCAGGCACCCAGTGACGCCTTAGAGAAGGGTGCCCGCTCTGGGGACAAGTCAGGAAGCTGTTTATGTTCACTTGTCTCCCCAGGGGATTTCAAACCCAAAGAGATCCCCATCATGTGCCCTGCTGTGTAAACTGTGTGACAAAACTAGAACTGGAAAAGAAAGGTCATGATTGAGCCTCCATATATAATGACATTAGCATCGATCCGTGGGTCACAGGAGGTGTTGCTCTGAGCTGTTTTTCTAGCAAGCAGAAAAAACCAAGCTGCCTGTCATTCTCCCTTCAGGGCAGGGCTTCCTAGGCTCTGCCGCGTGGCTTGGGGCACCTTCTTCTTCAAATGACTTACATTCCTGGGCCTCCTCCTTTTTCTCTCCCCAGAGACAGACGGGGTGGGTGATTGGCCTGACACTCTGGCTTCGTGGCCATATAACCTGTGCAGTTGGGACCTATGCTTGGTGGAATGCTCTGCTGTCACTATTTTTAATAACTGTTAAACAAGGGACCCCATATTTTCATTTTTGCGCTGGGCCCACAAATTGTGTAGCCAGTCCTGGGTCCAAGTCCAGGAAGTTGGTTCCAGGGAAGCAGCGTGTGCTAGGGCTGCTTGGGGGCTTGGAGACATCCTAGCTTTGCTTCTGCTGCAGTTGCAATGGGCCGTGGAGCCCCAGGCTCTGTGGGGACTTGCTCCCTGCCCTGGCAGAGTGGGTGGAGAAGGCAGCTGCCTTCTTGGGGGATGTGGCGGGGCTAGGTGGTGAGAGCCTGCTCTCTCTCATATCCTGGGCCCTGAGGTGATCCCCAAATTTAGGGCTCACCAAGTCTAAGGCACTTAAAATGATGGTGCACCACCAGCTTCTTTGATAGGCCTTTTGGGGTACCATTAAAGATAGACAATTCCAAACTGAATTTTAAGAATGCTCAGAAGAGAAGTGTCAGAGGCATGCCCTGTGGCTGCCCTGCCCAGTCCTGAGTATGGGGGCCAGGGCTGTTCGCCTCAGTTGTTTCACCCCAGGTAGGAGCCCTAAGCTTCTTCTGAAAATGCAGAAGGCTGACCGTTTTATTTTAAACTTATGCTGAAAACTTATGGAAAACCAGGTTAGGCAATCCTCTGCGGCTTCCAGCCAGGCTGACACACAGGGGTGATCCTATGTACAGCTCCCATTCCTCAAGCACATACTCCGTGGCAGACCCTTTCACAGGTTTTCCACTTTAATCTGCAAAGAGCCTTTTTAGGTAGACATTATCCCGGTTTTATTACCATTGAAGAAATAGAGTCATTCCTAATAATTCTGGATGAGAATTCCTTTTCATTCATGTCTGATCCTAACTACCTACGCCCTGGTCTGTGTGAACTCCTCAGTCATTGGGACTGATTGTGCTTGAGGCCTTAATTGTTCTGGAAGAATGAAATCTGAATATATTCCATCCATGTGGAATAATTTAGGAAAAGCCTTCATACCTTCTCCTCCTTCCTTTCTATCTGGCCCTGGCTGCTTCAGCCAGAGACAAGCATGGCCCAATAGGGGTGGACTTGGGCTCTCCAGGAGGCAAAGAGGCCCTTGGTGTGTTGTGGTGCCAGCTACTAGAACAGTCCGGGAGCAGTGGGGGTGGACCTGGAGGGACTTGAGGACAAGTTTGTAGTGACAAGTTTTCATCTTCAGAACATTGCACAGAAATCCAGGAGCTGCACACAGGTGGCCTCCTTTTGCTGAACGCTGGTGAGCCCTTGCTGCTACCTGGCGGCCCCTTGTTGCTAAGGAGCTAGACCCAAACTGTCCTGCTTCCGGGAGGCTGAGTGCTGGGCCCAGCTGGATCTTTGCCCATGTCTACCTTGACTTTTATGTATTTTGATTGGTGACTGTCTTAGTTACCTAGTGCTGCTGTTAACACAAATACCACAAGTAGGTTACATATAGAACAGAAATTTATTTTCTCACAGTTCTGGAGGTGAAAAATTCAAAGCAGGGTCTCAGCCACCTGGGTACCTTCCTCGTTGGTAGCTCTGGGGTTCCTTAGTGCCTTGGCTTATAGATGATCCTCACATGGCGTCTGTCTTCTCCAGTTTGTGTACTTGCTTCTGTGTCTAATCTCTTCTTATAACTCAGCACTGACTAGGTTTAGGACACTCCCTACACTAATTTGGCCTCACGAATATAACAAAGAAAACCCTATTCCCAACAGGGATTACATCCACAAGTATAGGAGTTAGGATTCCAACACAATATTTAGAGGGACACAATTCAATCCATGACAGAGACTTTATAATGAAACTCACCAAGGTTCTGTATATGGCTCTTGGGAACAGCTTTGCCACCTTTCCAGTGAAGTGGAGGTTTTCCTGGACATTGTCCTCAGGCTTTGGAGCCTAAAAGAGCCCCCTCCAACTGGCCACTGAAGCTGAGGGGTACCTCCTTATGGTTTTTTACATAAGCAATTTAACTTAGCTTGTATAAATGCCTTGTATAAAACACCTTCCTCCTTAATTCTTTTTAATGTAAAAAATATAATGAAATATACATACAGAAAAAACCCTGAAATGTATTACATTTAATTTAAAGAATAGTTATCAAGCAAAATTTTGTGTAACTAGGTTAAGAAATCACAATTTTAGTATCAGAGAAGCCCTCCATGTATCCCTCCTGTATCACAACCCCCTCCTTCTCTCAAGGATACTTATCCTGATTTTTATAATTGTTATCTTGATTTCCTTTTTTATTGTCAAAAAGAACATTTCAAGATCCATCCTGAAGTACAGTGCTGTCAGTGATAGGATAATATCTATATGCTTACAAGGAAGACCAGTTAATGGGACTATTATTCAAATTATGCACCAACCACTAATGACAAATATGAGGAAATTGAAGATTGTTACCAATTTCTGCAGTCTGAAATTGATCAAACATGCAATCAAGATGCACTGATAATTACTGGTGATTGGAATGTGAAAGCTGGAAGCAAAGGAGAAGGATCTGTAGTTGGAAAATATGGCCTTGGTGATAGAAATGATGCCAGAGATCACGTGACAGAATTTTGCAAGACCACTGACTTATTCACTGCAAATACATTTTTTCAACAACATAAATGGTGATTATACACGTGGACCTCACCAGATGGAAAACACAGGAATCAAATCGACTACATCTGTGGAAAGAGACTATGGAAAAGCTCAATATCTTCAGTCAGAACAAGGCGAGAGGCTGACTGTGAAATAGACCATCAGTTGCTCATATGCAAGTTTAAGTTCAAGCTGAAGAAACTTACAATAAGTCCATAAGAACCAAAATATGACCTTGAGTATATCACACCTGAATTGGGAGACCATCTCAAGAACAGATGGCATGCATTGAAAGGTAATGACCAAAGTCCAGATGACTTGTGGAATAACATCAAGGACATCATACATGAAGAAAGCAAAAGGTCATTAAAAAGAAGAAAAGAAAGAAAAGACTAAAACAGATTTCAGAAGAGACTCTTAAACTTGTTCTTGAATGTTGAGTACCTAAGTGAATGGCAGAAATGATGAAGTAAAAGAGCTGAACAGAAGATTTCAAAGGCTCAAGAAGACAAAGTACTATAATGAACTGTGCGAAGAGATGGAGATAGAAAACCAAAAGGGAAAAACATGCTCAGCACTTCTCAAGCTGTAAGAACTGAGGAAAAAATTCAAGCCTTGAGTTGCAATATTGAAGGATTCTATGGGTAAGATATTGAATAACGCAGGAAGCATCAAAAGAAGATGGAAGGGATACACAGAGTCACTATACCAAAAAGAATTGGTTGATGTTCAACCATTTCAGGAGGTAGCATATGATCAAGAACCGATGGTACTGAAGGAAGAGGTCCAAGTTGCACTGAAAGCATTGGTGAAAAACAACTCTCCAGGAATTGATGGAATACCAACTGAGATGTTTCAACAAATGGGTGCAGTGCTGGAAGTGCTCACTCATCTATGCCAAGAAATTTGGAAGACGGCTACCTGGCCAACTGACTGGAAAGATCTATATTTGTACCCATTCCAAAGAAAGGTGATCCAACAGAATGCAGAAATTATCGAACAATATCGTTAATATCACACCCAAGTAGAATTTTGTGAAGATATTTCAGAAGCGGTTGCAACAGTACGTCAACAGGGAACTGCCAGAAATTCAACCGGATTTAGAAGAAAACGTGAAATGAGGGATATCATTGCTGATGTCAGATGGATCCTGGCTTAAAGCAGAGAATACCGGAAATATGTTTACCTGTGTTTTATTGACTATGCAAAGGCATTCGACTGTGTGGAGCATAACAAATTATAGATAACATCGCGAAGAATGGGAATTCCAGAACACTTCATCGTGCTCATGAGGAACCTGTATACAAACCAAGAGGCAGTCATTCGAACAGAACAAGGGGATACTGCCTGGTTTAAAATCAGGAAAAGTATGTGTTTACGTTGTATCTATTCACCATACTTATTCAATCTGTACACTGAGCAAATAGTCTGAAAAGCTGGACTATACGAAAAAGAAGGTGGCATCAGGATTGGAGGAAGACTCATCAACAACCTGCAATATGCAGATGATGCAACGTTGCCTGCTGAAAACAAAGAGAATTTGAAGCACTTACTAATGAAGATCAAAGACCACAGCCTTCAGTATAGATTACACATCAACATAAAGAAAACAAAAATCCTGACAACTGGACCAACAAGAAACATCAAGATAAACAGAGAAAAGGTTGAAGCTGTCAAGGATTTAATTTTACTTGGATCCACTATCAATGCCCATGGAAGCAGCATTCAAGAAATCAAGCTATGTATTGCATTGGGCAAATCTGCTGCAAAAGACCTCTTTAAAGTGTTGAAAAACAAAGATGTCACTCTGAGGACTAAAGCAGGCCTGACTGAATCCATGGTATTTTCAATTGCCTCATATGCATGTAAAAACTGAACAATGAATAAGGAAGACCAAAGCAGAATTGATGCCTTTGGATTATGGTGTTGGTGAAGAATGTGGACTATACCATGGAATTCCAGAAGAATGAACAAATCAGTCTTGGAATGAACAAGAATGAACAAAAACAGCCAGAATGCTCCTTAGAAGTGAGGATGGTGAGATTTCGTCTCAGGTACTTTGGACATGTTATCAGGAGGGACCAGTCCCTGGAGAAGGACATCACGCTTGGTAAAGTAGATGGTCAGTGAAAAAGAGGAAGACCCTCAACAAGATGGATTGACACAGTGGCTGCAACAATGGGCTCAAGCATAGCAAAGATTGTGAGGATGACGCAGGACCAGGCATTGTTTCCTTCTGTTGTACACAGGGTTGCTAGGCATCTGAACTGACTTGACGGCACCTAACAACAACAACTGAAGTTTTATTTTTCTTTAATGACAACATGTTTCATTTCTTGAAGTTCTATTTGGTCCTTAGTTCTTTCACAAGTCTGCCTTTATTTTTCCAACAATGCCTTGTTCTTACCTCATGTTTTAAACTCTTTTATTTGTTTTTTGGTCTTTAATTTTCTAAACATATTTATTTTACAGTGTTTCTGCAATACCACTGTCACATAAAATGTTGCAGGCCTAATTCTGTCATTTGCTGTATCTACTGATTAAAGGTGTGGTTTCTTTACTTTTTTCCCAATTAAAAGATTTATTAACTTCTGTAATTCCACATACTCGTATACTCTAGCACAATAAACCTTAATCTCTATAATTAATATTTAAAATTATAGCTTATTAAATAGAAATGGCTGAGTCTTTCAGATTGACTGGAAGCAGAGGAACTCATGGTGTTGTGATTACCTCTCCTGGATTCTTGCAATTTGGCCCCATTCACTGTTGGTATCATCTGCTCTTTGTTTTTATTTTTTTGGAGGGGAGGTAGTTATTCCCACATCCTGAACACTAGTGTTCATTTTGATAAATGTCTCATTAAATAATGAGTGTAAAACTTTGGGCCAGTTACCTACTCTCTGCATCTTGGTTTCCTCCTCTTTAAAAAACGGGATGATAATAGGGATGTGTGACATTTAATGATTGTGCCCTTCAGTGCCCGTCACAGAGGAAGCACTCTTATGGTATTAGTATTAGTACCATTTTTCTTTGCACTAACCTTTTTACTAATAACTTTTATATTCCCAAATAAAATGTATCCCAATATTACAACCACCATTACAATATAGTCACTATTAAGCCCTTGTCCTTTGCATGCCCACCAGCATGTTCCCATAACCTGGCTGTACTCGACTCATCCTCAGGTTTTCTTGGTGTCCCTATACACACGGTGCTCATTCCTTCTCCACCTCCATGACATTTTCCTAGTCTCAATGACATATTCCTTTTGGCCTGTCACCAAGTCTGTCCTTCAGAGCCCACTCAGTTGTAGTTCCATGTCCTTTATGCAGATATTTGACCAAGTTCAATCCACACCAATCTCTCTTCTTTCAATGCCAGGTCCCACTATGGAGAGTATCACAGAGTGTAGCTTTCTCAGGATTTGGTGGCTTGTTCACAGTGTGGCTGTGGGTGTCGTCCTAACTAAACCGAGCATTCCTAGAGGAAAAGAACATGACACATATCCAGCGTGTATTATACCACTAGGTTCAAGCATATGCTGCTCATATATTTTTATATTTTGGCTTTTTAGCATATATTTGGTAGGAATTTGGGACCTGGTTTGTGGTTATGTCCCTGCAGAGAGAATTTTTATTTGTTTCTGCCACGTGTTCCTTGGTTACCAGCCTGGGACCATGGTTTTTGATAATTTCTCGGCCTGGGTTCCAGGATTACTCAGGTTGTGTAAATTTGAACCACCAACTCAAGTGAAGGTGAACAGTTGCTGTCGCGTTGACTCCAACTCATCATGACCCCATGTATGTCAGAGTAGAACTGTGCTTCATAGGGTAATCAATGGTTGATTTTTCAGAAGTCGATCACTAGATCTTTTTTCTGAGGGTCCTCTGGGTGGACTTGAAACTCCTCAGAAGAACACCAGGGCTGCACCTAGGTCCTCTGGGGTCTCTATTGTTTTGCCAAAAAGAGGTAAGATGATGGACCGTAATGAGAGAAAGGAAGGCAGTCAGGCCACACACTACAGCCCCAGTTCCCAAATCCACCACTGGACTGCTCCGTTTCCTGAGAAATCTGGGCTCTATCCTGATTCCTCACAGAGGAACAAATAACCCACATCATTTGTGCAGTATTTTAGAGTTACAAAAAGGAGCCCTGGTGGTGCAGTGGTTAATGTGCTTGGCTGCTAATTGAAAGATTGATGGTTCAAACCCACCAGCCGCTCTGTGGGAGAAAGATGTGTCAGTCTGCTTCCATAAAGATTACAGCCTTGGAAACCCTGTGGGGCAGTTCTATTCTGTCCTATAGGGTTGCTATGAGCTGGAATTGACTTGATAGCAGTGGGTTTGGGTTTTTAGAGTTACAAAGAATTTTTATATGCAGTTTCTTATTTATATATGCAGATAGACAAAATGGGTACTATTATTCCAATTTTATAGGCGGGAAATCTGAGAAATTGGGGCTCAAGTTGAGGAAGGGGTTTGCTTCAAAAGTCACACAATTTAAGTGGTCTGTCTGGGATTCTGGCACAATGGCTTGGCAGCTAACCCAGAAGTTGGTGGTTTGAACCCACCAGCCACTCCACGGGATAAAGGACGAAGCATGTGCTCCCGTAAAGATTACAGCCTAGGAAACCCTATAAGGCAGTTCTACTCTGCTGTGTAGGGTCGCTATGAGTCAGAACTGACTCAACGCACACAACAACCTCTGGGGTTCTTTCTCAGATTCTTTGACACTCATCATGGGCTTGGGGATCAGAGATTCACTTACAATGCAGATGATAATGTCTTCCTCCCAGAGTTATTGAGAGGAATAAAAGAGCTAATCTGTGTAAGACATCCAGCTCAGGGCCTTGTCCCTAGTCAGTGCTAAATGAATGGCAGCCTGTATTATGACATCAGGCGCTCTAGCTTTCTCTCAGAAACCTGGTATTGTAGAAATAGGAATTCTTTCCTCAGGTTAGCACCTTGGGAAAATTGGGTGGAGAATATGTGAGGCATTCATGACCAATCCTTTTGTTTTCTTAAAATGTCATTTCAAAATTGCTCTCTTCCAGGAAACTTTTCCCAAGAACCCCTCCTATTCTCTAAAGCTATCACACACGTTTACTGGCACTTAATGATACGCTGTCATGCAGCTCCTTGAGCTTTGAAGGTGTTTGTCTTCCCAGCCAGGCCACGGCAGGCACCGCCTCTAAGGTAGCACAATGCCCGTCATTGTCCTGGTGTGAAACAGGTGCTTAACAAGTATTTGTTGCATCGAATTGAAAGGTGGCTAGCCAACTCCAAAATTCAGTCGCCACCTGGTGACCAGTGTTTTTCCTACTTTTGAAATAGTGGGTTTGGTAACTTAGGATAAGCTCATCCTGCTGCTTAGGTGAAGCCTGACTGGTGCAGTCCACAGACTCACCATCATTCAGGTAGTGCTGGCTGAGACAGGCGCCCAGCTCCCATACCTGAGCCGCACAACACATGGAAAGCAAGTGCTTCGAGCAGGCTAACCCAAGAATAGAACAGCTTTTAGCCTTTATTTAAATGTGTCAGTTTCAGGAGTGTAGTTCCCAGGCCCCAGGGAGTCATGCCTGTCCCCTTTGGCTTCCTGTGGTTACCAGGTGTTAAAGGCAGTGATCTCCAGTGAGGAGAGTGGCTGGGGAATTTAGAAGGAGAAGCCTAGAAGCCCATAGTGGTCAGGCTCACTGGAGGCTCTTCCTGGAGCGGCATCTCACGGCTTTCCACACCATCACCACGCCGACTCCAGCCACAAGGCCAAGTACTGCTGCCACTGGCACGGCCCAGCTGAGCACGCTGGAGGGTTCTTGAGCCTGGTCTGGAAGTAGCTGACTGTTCCTCAGGGTGTAGAAGTAGGGGTGCTCCTGCGGAGGAGGAAAGGGAGAGTCAGAGGTTAAGGGCCCTGAAAGTCATCTGTCACCTGCCTGAGGCTTGTTTAGTCCCCACCCCCAAGAGAGTATAAGGGTCTTGCACATTTTCACAGCTCTTTCTCTGTGTAAATCTCCTTCATTTATACTGTGCCCAAACCTGCTGAGTGAGGGTGGGTATCCAGAGGGGGCAACACCCTTCTTTTTGTTTCTCGCCAGCATCTCCTTTCCTGTCCACCCAATTTTGAAAGATTGGATTCCACACTGGAGGATTGATAGAGGCCCACAGAAAAGGGCCCTGGGCAGCCAGATAGAGCCCCTACCTCTGTTTCCTCTCAGTTACCCCTGGACAACTACTCTCATCCCAGGAGTACTCAGGGATCAGGCAAGGTAGACATGGAAGGACAGTTGGTTTTGGAGTAGATTAAAGGACCAAAAGTGAGAAGGGCTGGGCGAAGAGGCATGGGGATCTCCTTCCTGGGTTCTTTTCTTCCTCCCACCTCTCTGCTTTTCTTACTCTTGTGAACATTAATCAGGTGCCTGCTACATTGAGCTCTGTGCTAGGAGTGATGACGAGTATCTGAGGGCTAAGATGGGACATCTCTCGTTGTCCAGGAAGATAAGTCATGTACAGAAACAATCACATCACAAAGGAGAATGAATCAGTGTCTTATGAGAGGTACAAACAGAAGAGAGAAGTCAACACAGGTGTGTGTCTGGGGGTGGGAATGGTAAGGGAAGATAAGGTGGATCCCAGAGAGAGAAACATTGGACCTTGGAGAATGTGAACATTTTCCATAGGCAGAGATGGGAGATGATCCTCCAAGAGGAGAAAATGGCAGCAGTCAAAGCACAGACAATTGTGGGGCTTGTCTGGGAAACTGGTCCACTTGCCAGGAGCATAGAGTGTGAGAAAGGCAATGGGGGAAGAGACCTCCCCTCTGGACTCTACTCAACAGGCAGTAGGGACCAGGGAAGAATTTTAAACAGCTGTGATAAGACGAGTTACTTTCTAGCAGCAAGCATAGGATGGATGGAGAAGGGAGAGAGGACAGCAGGTTGAGGAGATGATCCAGGTAAGGTAAGTCAGGGCCCGGATTAGGGGTATGGCAGTGGGGTCGGAAGGGAGGAAGAGGATTGTAAGCTCTGAGAACAGATGGTGTTCTTATTTATCTTTGCTTCTCAACCCTTTTCTTCTAGTATAGTGCCTGGCACGGGAAAGCTACTCCACATGTGTTTAAGGCAGAAAATGTGTCAGATCCCTGAGAAGTGATGGTGACTTGAGATGTTTGACCGGTGCTTGTTAGTCAGCCTCCCTGAACGACTCTTCTCACTTCATTTGGAGCTGTTGGATTCTCCTTCCCCTCACTCCATGGCTGCCCACATTCTGAGGAATGGCAACATTTCATGGCATGGAAGAGACATGAGGTTTGATAATGGTGGCAGAGAATGAAGGTGCACATTGACAAAGCCTCCCAGAAGACTCCACTGTGTATCCATGTGGCGGCACCCCAGCAAAAGATGAGTGGGCAGGGCCGTTTACTCACAGGAGAGGGGCACTTGAGTTTGGTTCGGCTGTGGGTGAAGTTGTTGGAGGTTGTCTTATGGCCCACTGGTTCCAGCTGAAGAGAGAAAAAGAACACATGATTCTCTCCAAAGCTGGGAGAGACTTCCCTGACATGGGAAGTACCTCACACCAGATTCTCTCCCTTCGGAAGGAGGGGTGAAGCCAGCAGAGCAGCAGTACCCACGGCAGAGACCAGCAGCCCCGGTGTTGGAGCTGGAGCTGACTTCTGACTCAGAGAGCCCCAGGTTAGAGTTCATCAGAGTAGGGCGGGGCCCTGAGTCTGTCCCTGGGTTTACCAATGATGAAACTAAGGCCCAGAGAAAGGGATGCCCAGTTCCGAGTCCACAGCCAGTTTGTGGAAGGGCTGGAACCAGAACCTTCACCTCCTCGCCCCCATCGTGGGTGACTGTGATGGCACATACTCCGTATTTTCAATTTTATTAAATGGTGATGCTCATATTTACCAACTTCTTGAAGCGGGTGGGGCTAGTCACTTTCAGGAAAACTTTGATAGGATGTTGGTTGCCATGACATTATTGCTACACTTGGTTCGTCAACCTTAAGAAATTAGAGTTTTCTCACATGAACTGCTTTGTGTTTTCCACATAGTTGGAAAAGTTTGCTTGAAACACCCCTGGGAGTAACTGTGGTTTAGAGGGGTTCTACTTACTACTTTTTATCCAGGGACACTCTGAGAATAAGCCTGAAGCTGCTTCACCTGCTCCCAGCATGATGTTTGATACAGCATCTTTAGCCAGCAAGCCTGCCTCCTGATGTGTGGCCAGCATTGAGAAGAATGGACCCTCAGGCTTCCACCTACTCACAGACTGTCCAGAACTTCTAGCCTCCATCCATCCTATAATCTGCTTCCCTGCCTGTTCCTGACCTCAACCACTCCTGACCTCCAGGTACTGCCAATGAGGGAAATGACAGTACTTTATCAGAGCAAATTTCATGTCTGGCCCATGATCTCATTTTTTTGTCTTAAAGCGTTTTATACCTGTTCCTTAGAACACAAGAGACCCGGGGGGCTGCTCTGGTCCTGGAGGAGGCACCATGGTGATGGACTGGGCGTAGTGGGTATGGAGGCAGGGCAGGTGGCTGTGGTCCTGGCTTTGCCAGTATGAGTTGTGTGGTGCTAGGCAGACTACCTCTCTAAGGTCCAAGGGGCAGTGCACTCAGTCCTGTCCAGAGTACTCCACGTAGGATTTTGTGAGCATCAAATGAGAAGATGAAATGAAAGCATGTGTGAAGGGGAGGAGGCTTACCCATGTAAGATAGTATTATTTCTACTTTCTGAGAGCTGAGGAAATGCAAACCTGGTGTAACTCAGCTGGCTAGTCACAGAATGGATGCTAAAGGTCAAGTTGCCTGGTTCCCAGTGATATTCCAGAAACCCAGGAACTAACTGAGGCAGAGGAAGATAATGATCACAGGAG
Source organism: Dugong dugon (assembly GCA_030035585.1). Taxonomy (NCBI): domain Eukaryota; kingdom Metazoa; phylum Chordata; class Mammalia; order Sirenia; family Dugongidae; genus Dugong; species Dugong dugon. Next base: position 71,199,091 of record CM057473.1, read on the forward strand.
TTTGATGATAGCATCAGTTTCTCCCCTTCTACGCATTCTTTCCCATCAGCACACAAACCTGGTACCTCTCATCTTTTAACCCTGTTTCCTCAATCCCAGAGGAGCCCTGGTGGCACAGTGGTTAAAGTCCTTGACTGCTAACTGAAAGGTCAGTCGTTTGAACCCACCAGCCACTCCAAGGGAGAAAGATTATGTAAAAAGCTTCTGTAACAATTACAGCCTTGGAAATCCTATAGGACAGTTCTACTCTGTCTTATAGGGTTGCTGTGAGTTGGTATCGACTTGATAGCAATGAGCTTGGCTTGGTTTTGGTTCTCAATCCCACATTCCCTCCATCCACCTTCGCCATTACTCTTCATAACTCCTTGAAAGAGTTTTTTGTAGTCATTGACTTCCCAATCTCCCATTCTTTCTATTACCCATTCCAATTAGTCTTCCCTCTCCATCACTTGACTGAAACTCTGATCAAGGTCAGCAAATGACCTCCATATTGCCAAATCCAATAGTCATTTTTTTTGTCTTCATCTTGCTTGAGTTCTCAGCAGCATTTGTCAAAGTTGATGCCTTCCTGTTGAAATACTCACTTCTCTTGGCTTCATAAACACGGCACTCTTCTCATTATCCTCCTCCTCACCACTCTCTCCTCATCTTTTACTGGTATCAAAGGTTGGGATGAATGCCCTAGGGTTTGGTAGTTGGTATAGGTTGACCCTTTTCTACCTATTTTTTCTCTAGGAGCCCTCAGTTAACTGCATGCTTTTGAATGCCACCTCTATGCTAATGACACCACCCCACCCCGGCAATTTTCCACCACCTTCTTCTCTCACCTGGACTACAGCATCCTCCTAATGGTCTTCCTAATTCCACTTTTGCTTCCTTACAGATCATTCTGCACACAGCAGCCAGAGAGTAAACCAGGTCATATCACTCCCCTGCATAAGATCATCCAGCGACCTGGCCCCTGACTACCTCTCTGACCTTGCTCACTTTCTTCTGGCCACACTGGCCGTTACGTCCCTCAAAGACTTCAAGCTCATTTCTGACTCCTGGCCTGCGCAGGCCATGTTTCCTCTGCCTGGAACACTCTGGCCCAGACCTTTGCATGCCTGGCAACCTCTTGACATTCAGTTCTCAGTTCATGCGTCACTTCTTCAGTGAGGCCTCCCTCCCTGCAACTGTTACTCTCTGTCACATTGCCCTGCTTATTTGCTTATATTTGAGCTCTGAATATGGTCAGAAATGACCTGATTGATTATTTGCTACTTGTTTATTGTCGTTCTTTGCCCCACGAGACTGTCAGCTCAGTGAGAACAGGATTGTCCTTTTCTTTTTCACCGCTGTATCCCCAGCACCTGGGACAGTACATGCCACACAGTGGTGCTCAATAAATAGCTGTTGAATGAATGGGTGGATGCACTAAAGTCACGAAGGCCTGAGTGGAGAAGCTCAAGAGGAGAAGGCCTGGGGCTCGCCACAGGAAATGGAGTTGTTTTTCCTAGAATCATCCTTGCCTAAGCCAGGCACTGCTGATACCGATGAAGTGGTAAACGATAGGACCAGGACTGGGAGGGTGTGGTGGAGGGGGATTCAGAGAATTTTCCTGCAAGAGCTGGCACGTGAGTTGAGTGTAGAGGCAGGCAGGAGTTAGCCAGGAGAAAACGCTGGGAAGGTCAATCCAAGAGAAGGGGATGGGCCAGAGCAAACACCCAGAGGTGTGAACCGCACGGTTCAGTGTTACCAGATTGCAAAGCAAGGCAGAGGATGATGGGAGTGGCAGCTGGACAGGTTAATTGGGGCCAAGTCCCAGAAGGTCTTGTGTGCTGTGCCAAGGAACCTGGCCTTCCTCCTTTGGTGGCGGAAAGCAGGGGCGTGACTTGGTCAGATTTTCATTTATTCAGACTACTGTGGTTGCCCCACAGAGAATAGATCTAAGGCAGTGGTTCGCATATCCTGCACGTTAAAATCACCCGGGTAGCTTTTAAAAGCTACTGAGCCCAGCTCCCACCCGAGACCAAGTAACCAACTAAATCATAACCTCTGGGGATAAGGCCCAGGCACTGTTTTTTTTTCCTAAGTAAACCTTTTTATTGAAGCTAACATACGTACAGAAACAAGCACAAATCCTAAGTGAGCAGTCTATAAATTTTGATAAAGTGAACACACCTAGCATCTAGATCAAGAAACAGAACACTGCCAGCACCCAGAAGGCCTCTCCCCGCCCTCTTCAAGTACTATATCCATCCCCCCATAAGGGTAACCATCATACTGACTTCTAACACCATAGGTTAATTTTGCTTATTTTTGAAATTTATATATATTGTTGCACTTGCTGAAGTTTATTCCCGTTGCTGCACAATTTATTTATTTATTTATCAATTCCACTGTTAGGGACATTAGGGGAGTTTCCAGTTTGGGGCTATTATGAACAGTGCTGCTATGAAATGCTTGCATGTCTCTTTTGGTGAACACGTGTGTACCTTTCTGTTGTGGAAGTACCAGGAGCAAAATTGTCGGTCATAAGGAATACACATGCTCAGCTGTAGGAGATAATGCCAAAGAGTTTTCCAATGTGGTTGTAGACACTCATTGTTTTCAAAAGTGTCCAGATGATTCTGTTATGCAGACAGACCTGAAAAAGGCTGTTCTAAGGGCGGTTGGCCTGGAAACAGGGAGGCAAGTTAGGAAGCTGGAGCTGTCACCTAGAGCCTGGGGAGACGCAAATGTCAGCTGAGAGTGGGATTTAGACAGAAAAGAGAGCAAGAAGCAATGGAAGAACAGGCATCAGGAATAAGAAAGAGAAACTCTTTATACAAAGGCAAGGAGGACAAGGAAGAGGAAAACATCCCCTGGTACCGCTGGTGTTTCTGGCTTTGGTTTTGCAAAGGTCTCAGGAGAAGGAGGCATGAGGTATTAAGGGAGGAGAAGCCAGAGATGGAACAGCTTAAAGTGTTTCTGTTGCCACAGTAGGCTTCCCTGGACACAGCAGCCAAGCCTGCAGATGCTATGTCATGGGACTCTGATTATGAGGCATGAACTCACTGGTTGTACATGTGCTGATCGCAGTAGGAGCAGGGAGGCTGTGTGCTGCTGTGGCCAGGGCACTAGCGGAGGACGTGGAAACCTGGGTTCTAATGCCGGCCTGGCCACCAGCTGGCTGTGTGCCTCATCTCTCCGTATTTTAGTTATGTAGGTTACTGGCTTGATGACCTTTAAATCCTTTCCAGCTTTAATGGCTTATTATTTATTTTATGTCACTCTAGGGGTGACATTTCAACAAGATGTTCTGAAAAGTGGCATGATGCTAGTATTTGAGACGGTTTTGGATGAAAACATTGGACTGTGTAATTATTTCCCCAAATTGCATAGCATAGGATAAGGCACTCTTAGATGATTTTAGTTTTGTTTTGCTTTGTTGTCATTTTTTAAATTCGGGGTATGGCTAAGGGAATACGGCTGGGAGTCAGGAACAGTCTTGTGTTGTCACCCATATGGCTCCATGGCAGTGCTCACCTTGTGTCTCCATATCTAGACCCCTCCCACTGGCCTTAATGAAATAAAAGCTTCTCCCCTGGGTAAATGGGAAGACCCACCAAGCTTTTTGGAAGAGAAGGCCAGAACAACACTGTCAATTCACACAGAAACAGACCCACGGACGCCACCATGTCTGAGTCATCATAAGGCCATTGAGCCCCAGGAGACTCTGGGAACATCCTGGGTGTAAAAAGGCTAAGGATATGCTGAGGGCAGGCAGGCCGTTCCCTGACAGAAAAGCTGAGAGGGAAAGAAGAAAGGCTAAATGTTCCTGGCCCTTCTTGGAATTTGTGGATTCCCTGAGGTCTTACGGGGGGGAAATGGGACAGGGAATAGATATCTGTTCTTTAGGGGGACTTTAAAAAGAACGAAGTTGCATGACTAAACCATTAAAGGACAACTGACCTGCAAAACAAAATCTACCAGAGAGACATAGCTGCTCTTAGCAATTATATTGTACAAACTTTGATTCAAAAAAATTACTGTTGGTCTCGGGTGGGTGGGAGGGAACTCAAAGAGATTGTGATTGCAATTCAGAGTCCTGGGCTGAAGGAGTATGATGGTAGTTTCAGGAGTGGGCAGATATGTGATGTCACCAGGAGGAAAACAAAAGTACAGGAAGGCTGAGTCTGCAATTAAAGACTCAAAGATAAAGCCTACTTACATGCGATTCTGAAAAGAAGAGGTTGCTAGAGAGGAGGAGGTGGTGTAACTAAGGAGAAAGTCAATATTGTGAGTCAGCCAAGGAAGCTAGTGGACACAGAGGATGAGTTGACAGGTGTGGTAATATTTTCACAGTGGTGGTTGCAGAGCCACTACAGCCTGAAACTGCAATAAAAGGAGCTGGAGTGCCGAGAGTTTAGTCACTGGGGGAGAAATGAGAGAACGTGCAGGTCAGGTGGGGATTGGGTTATCCACTGAGCGTAGATCAGAAGTCACTGGGTGGGCAAGGTGTTTCATTTGCTTTGCACAAGAGGATACAGTTATCAGGGTTACCAGGCAAGCTCTGTGCAAACCAGCTGATTGTCCAGTAGCGAGTGGCCAGCCATTAAGGGCAGAGGTAAGGCACAAGGCCAGGTGTCCCTGTGGTCCCTAGGCTGCATGTCCATACCTTAAGGTCCCCTTCTCCCTCATCAGAAAGTGTCCTGGACTAGATGGTAGGCTGGGAAATGAGGCTGTAGTGGCTCTTTAGTTTTTGATGCTTCAGGAAATAATAGTTGGGAATAGTTGAGACTGGAGTTCAAGAAGGGTAGTGGGGCTGACATTTGTTGAATACTAATTATGGTGTTGTGCACACATTACCTCCATTCATTTTCTATGTGATCTGTGTCAATTTCATTTTTTTATAGATGTTGATACAGAGGCCAGAGAGCTCATTTGCCCAAGGTCATATAGCAAGGGGTTGATATTTTCATCCAGTCTGTTTGATTACAAAGTTATACCCCTACAGCACCTAGGCATTGCTGAAAGAATAGAATGTGTATATATGCATGCCTTTTGAAAATCATCTGTCAGGACAAATAAGGTGTGCTGCTATTTTGAGGATAAAGGAGCTATGCCAGCTAGTAGATTTGTCATTGTGCGAATTAGAGTCAACTTCTGTGGGTTGCCCTTTGACATAAGCCCGCCAGGCCCTCAGCCACTCACCATGTTATTCCAGAGCGCGATGGCCATCTCAGCATGACCACGTTCTGAGAAGTATAAACAGTCCTCTGAGAAGAAGGTGAGGTCAGTGTCCCCTCTCTGATAAAAGGCAAGAGGGGATTATTTCCTAGGAAGACTGCTCTCTTCCCCATCCCCCATCTCTTCACCCTCCAACAGGCACCCTAGGCATTTCTCCTTCAGTCTTTCAACTCTGCTGCCAAGTGGCTCAGATTCTGTAGAGAAACTCCCAGATTTTTAAAAAAATGGATATTAATTTCCAGCTCCTCTGCTCTAATAGTTGAAAAAGAAAAAGAATATTTTAAGGAAGTTTTCCATTCTATTCCAATTCAGCAATCCCTATCCCTGGGATTTTCTCCTTTTTATCTCAAGTATACCCAAGTTTCAATCATACAGGAAAAAAAAAAAAAAAAAAAGAGGAAAGGCAGAAAAAGCAAACCCTTGGGAGCCCTCTCAGAGAGTTATGGTCAGAAAAAGCCCACAAAACTCATTTACAGAAGGAAATACCTGCCTAAGATAAGACCTCTACACAAGAGCAGCCCAGCAATACCCGTAGCTTACGTCATTCAGTGGGACGAGAGTGTTTTGGAAGAAGGGCTGCACGACAACCACAAAGTCCTCCCGCTGCATGTACTGATGCCAGTAGGAGAACTTGGAGACACCACTCTGGGAATGGAAAGAGAGGCTGCTCAACACTCCTAGCAGGGCTGGACACACACATCCTGTTCCTGCTGCTTTGGTTGGTTGAGACAGGTCAAGCTCCCCTAGGCAAAGTTCTCAGAGAGGCTACTCTAGTGTGCATGCGAGCATTCCTTTAGTCTGCACCATTTGCAAGCCCCTATGCCACAAGGCCCTGTGCTGGCTTAGGATCAGAGATGAGTTGGAGCCCCTGCTTGGAGAAGTTCACCATCTGGGTGGCTCCACCCAGTTCCATTCTGAAGCCTCTGCAAGATGGGTCTTAGCCACCGACCAGATTGCCTGGGCCAAACACCTCCCCTGCTCTCACTGCATGAAGAGGTAAATTAGAGCACTTGGCTCCAGTTCAGATTCAGCTCAAGCAAGGACTGTCTTAACACTAGCTCCCCAAAATGCTTATAAATTTTGAGGGATAAGTGTCCATGGTCATTAGATTTATTAAGTGCCAAAATATGGAATGTAAAAGGGGTAGACTAGATGTACTTATCCTCAAGGAGCTTATCTTTTGGCTGGGAAAATGAGATAAGATGTAAAAACAATAGAGAACCAGATAAGGCTTTAGGGTCAGTTGAGTGCAGACTGAATTTGATATGAGGAGATATTAGAGGGTGAAGTTTAGTCAGGGGAAGCTTCTTAGATGAGGTAAGACATGCCCTGTTCATGGAGATGGATACGTTTTCAGAAAGACTCAGATGTGAAGAGCAGGAACAGAGGGGGACATGAGGATTGTGGTGAGGGAGCAGACAGGAGGAGGGTAGGTAAAGGTGAGAAGAATTTGGGGTGGAGCTTAGGTAGTAAGTAGGGTGGGGCTAAGCTTTATGTTTCTAAGAGAGGAGAGGGAGAGGAAGTGGAGAGGAGGTAGGAGGCAAGGAGACCAACAACATTGAACACTGCCCCTCCTCTCCTCTGGGTGAGAGATGGCACCTACGACCCACGGTTCTGGGTAGGCAATGGATCCCACCCCATGGAGTCTATTCTGGGAGCCAAGTGCTGCTTACCTGCTCCGGGCTGACCCAGGGCTTGGAGGAGGGGATTCTCCCAGCTTCCTCTTGGGTTTTCTTGCTCCCCTTCCCTCCCCTGGCCTTGGTGTCTAATTCACCTGGATAAATATTTCAGGGGCTGTGATCTGCCTTTAGGGAGGGCCTTTGCTCTCAGCAAACCCTGTTTGAACACTCACTCGATTTCTGAGTCCTTGCTCTGGAAGTCAAGGGGAGCACCCACCTGGGACAGGAAGAGGATGAATGCAGGGGCTCACCTGGAAGTTCCAGTTCACTTGCTTCAGTTCCTGCATCTCCAGGGAGTTCTCCAGGGAGTGTCTGAGGCAAGTGCAGTTACTCCTGTGAGGCAAAGAGTCTTGAGGCAGAGGCTCCCCTGGGAAAACCTGGCTCTGTCAGTCCAGGAGGCTGACTCTGACACACAAAGGATACTGCTACCCACAGGGGCCTGAACCCTGTACTGCTTTACACAGAGGGTGAAGGGTTGGAGACGGTGACATATAAGTACCTCTACAACACACCCTTACTGACTCTCAGGCCCAGATCATAGGACTGTAACTCAGGGGGCATGAGGACCAGCAGGTGCTCGGTTAGAGAGAAGGTAGAAGATTTGGCATCTGATATCCACGTCTCCTTTTGGAGAGGTTCCAATCTCTTGTAGAAGAGGCTGCACATTCCCCTTGCCCCATGACTTGGCTCCTTCCCAAGCCTTGGCTCCTGGAGTTTCCTCAGAAGGAACTGGGTAGGGACAGGACTGGAGTTGTGGGAAGACAGCCATGATGGCCCTATCTTTTGCTATGGAATTATTCTTCATGTTCCTCTAGCTGCTTAAGGCTTTCCCTCAGATCTCCAGATTGGAGAGTCTGTTGGGAAGCTGGGAGGGGTCAAGCAATCTGAGACACACTGACAAGGTAGAACGCAATACCAGCAGACCCTGGAGGAGTCATTGGGACCCCTGAGTCCATTGGCCACTCCCCCTGGGGGCCAGGTTCCAGCAAGAATGGGAACCAACTGGTCACCTTTACAGAAAATCCATTCCACCCCAGAGAGGACTCTTCAGCCCCATGCAGAATCTCCTCCCTCTACCAGGAGTCACAAGAACTCTGGGTGACCCTTTGGTCTCAGAAGATGACAACTTCCTGCCACGGTACAGTTGAGCTGTAATGAATTCTAGCCTCCAATGGGAATGCTTGTTTTGTGCATCAATACTTACCTGCAAGCTTGGATTCCAAGGATAGTCCTATCAAGGGTGTAATAAAAGCTACTATTTATCAAGAACTGGGCTCACACATACCAGCTACTTTACGTGCATTTTCTCTAGACTTCGCATCTACCTTGCGAGGAAAGTGTTATCACTCCCATTTTACAGATGAGTGTAAGAGGCCCAGAGAGGTTATGTGGTTTGTTCAAAACCCCACAGCTTTTAATGTCAGAGCCAGGACCTGAGACCAGATGTAGCTGTCTTGAAAGCTCATTGTCCTATGCTGCCTTTCAACAAGGAGCAACTTACTAAGGATGGACTTCGGAATCACAGACAAAGTCAAGGGGCCTTAAGGATCATTCGGTTTGTCTCACTCACTTTATCGAAAAGCACACTGAAAAAGCACACTGAGTCCAGAGAAATGAAGTGACTTGCATACAGTAGGTACTGAATAATGCAGAGGCATTTCCAGATGATTTTCCAAGGGTCTGCTAAATGCAATGCCAGCCCTCTGGACAGGGTTGTCTGGCTCTGCTCTCTCCAAATGCTCTCGCCCTAGGACCAGGACCTGATCACTTACTGAGCTGCCATCGGTATGGCACATTTCCCATCCTGGCCCTGGTGCAGGCCAGCCAGCTCCATGACTTCTACCATGTTGATGAAAGCCCTTGGAAGCTGCAAGGAGTAGAGGTAGGCTTCATCAGTTACTAGGCAGTTAGAGGGGAGGGGACACTGGTTACTACAGGAGGGGGCTCCCCTACAATCCAAATTCTCCCTTCCCAATTTACCAATGAGGAAACTGAGGCCAAGAGAGGGGATGTGACTTATATGATCTCACAGAATCTTCTTTATTGCCCTCACTTTGTAGATTGGGAAGATAAGACATAGAATTAACTTGCTCAAAGTCACATTGCTAGTAGCCATAGCTCCTGGCTGCAAACCCAGGCCAGTTGGCTCCAGGGGCAAGTTCTTTGCCACTACACAATACAGTCTCTGATCCTCAGCGGAGGGGCTCGCAGCTCCCTCCCTCCCAGACCATCCAGGTGCACACTGATGGTGGGCCTCTGCCCCGTGTGCATCTTGTTGATCAAAACTTGCCTGGATTCACCCAGTGAGGAACAGACAGGCAGTGTGCTGGCAGTAAGGGGACCCAGGAAAGTACAGCCACTACTTCCTACCTCTTCATAGAGGATATCCAGGGTTTGTTGGAGGTGCCGAACATACTCCTGGGCTGAGTGGGCCTCCTGTGAAGAAAAAAAGGGGCTCTCCTCAACCCCTGGACTCCATTCTGAAGGGAGGAAAAGGGCAGTCAGCACCCAGCACAGGAGTGCCCTAGGGGCCTGGGCTGCTGGCAGAGTGGGTGCAGAGGGGCTTCTGTGGCACTGGCCAGGCTGGGAGGCCTAGCTCTTGTCACTGGTTGGACACAGGGTCATTTCTTGATCTCTACTGGACCCCATGGACAATCCCCACCCCCTACCCACTGTACATTATCTCAAGCCCAAAGGTAGATTCTATGAGGATGCTGGGCCCTGCCAGTTCTTCAGTGCATCTCTCAGCAGTCCCAACCCATCATCCTACCTCAGCTTTATGAAGCTGTGTGTGTGGGCCCAAGGACCCACCCATAGACATCCAGTTCATGATGGGCTGCATGGTGACTTGGTGGCCCATGGCTAAGTGTTCATCATCTACTAAGACCCAGTAACAAGCCAAAAGCTGTTTCTCAAAAGGACAATAGATATCTACAGAGTTTGGCAGGGCTTTACTCCAAAATTCTAAGGGTCTGTGCTGTGATTCACCAATAGGAGCCTCAAAAATGCTCCAAACAGCATCTCTATCTGCCACTGCCACTTCAAACACATTTGATCACGCACTCTTTCCTCTGGGCTTTGGGCCATGCTGGTCCCATTGCCTGGAACCCTTTGCTCTCCATACACCCCTAACTTCACCTATCCCTTGTGACTCAGCTCCAGTGTCTCCTCCTATGACCCATCTCCCCACTGGAGTCTGATTTAGATGTGCCCTCATAGCGTCCCGGGTGCTATGTGGGTACACAGTCGGTGCTCAGTAAATGCTCACTGACTAACCTTGGGCTGTGCTTTATAGCAAGAGAAAGATAGTCATAAGAAGGTGTCAGAAGGAGACTGATGCCAGAGGGTGGGTGACGACTTGAAGCTCTCATATGCCAATGGAAGAATCCGTGTCTGTAGGAGGTGGGATCAGAGGAGCAGCAGGAGATGAGAGCTCAGATGGTCCATTATTTTTTTTAAGACAAATTGCTGAGGTGAGGCTACGTGCTTCAGGACGCAGAAAAAGTGCTCTGTGCACACCCGTCCCCAGCCACCAAAAGCAGGGGTGTTGGGTGTTCAGAGGGTGAGGGAGGAATGGGCAAGAAGACAGTCTAGGCTGAGGAGTTCAGAGAAGCTCTCAGGAGGAAAGGGACTTTGTGTATCCACCTGTTTCTGCCCCTCTTCCTTGCCAGGGTGATTAGGGCCTGGGCACCAGCTTTATAACTTTCTCGGCTCTCTATGGTGGAGAGAAAGCAGATAAAAGATGGATGGAAGTGAGTGGCTTTCTCTCATAGACAGATGTAAAGATTTTAGACTCCTTATAAGTGATTCCTTCCCATTATTCTGGCCTCTCCCAGTACGTAAACTCCAAGAGTCTAAGCAATTGCTGATCCAACCAGATTAACTCTTCATCTGATGTTGGGCCCAGTGCCCAGCTGCTGTGTGTGGTCTTTCCTTCACCTGGTTGTCTAGAGAGCACAGCCAAGAGCCCCACCCCCACCCCCACCCCCCGCCCCGCAGCCATATGTGGACCCAGCCAAGGGCTGGGGAGACAAATGCGAGCTTGAAGAGCCTGACTCCAATCAGTGTTTATATAGCATGGTGGACTTGGAACTCTCCTCAAACTTGGCTGAGTTAATCCTGGTCATGGCCTTCAGGCACTTTTCACAAAACGATGCTCTCAGGAATATAAACCTGATCATTTGCCCGAAGGGCATATATTTGTGTGCTGTTGTTGTCATTGTTAGCTGCCATCGAGTCAGCTCTGACTCATGGTGACCCCATGTACAACAGAAATAAACACTGCCTGGTCCTGTGTCATCCTCAAGATTGCCGGCATGCTTGAGTCCGTTGTTGCCTTCCAACCTAGGAGCTCATCTTCTAGCACTATATTGAACAATGTTCTGTTGTGATCCACAGGGTTTTTATTGGCTAAATTTTGGAAGTAGATTTCCAGACCTTTCTTTCTAGTCTGTTTTAGTTTGGAAGCCTAAAGCCATGGGTGACCCTAATGGGATTTGAAATACTGGTGGCATAGCTTCCAGCATCAAAGTGACATGCAAGCCACCACAGTATGACAAACTGACAGATGGGTGGTGGATTTGGAGGCTAGTAGAGGACATTTCCCTACACCAAGTGTCCACAGGTGGCTTGTCTTAGGCTAGGTTCTCTAAGGAAGCAAAACCACTGAAATATATATATATACATATATATATGTTTATATATATGTATATATATATATATATGTATATGTGTATATATATATATATATATATGAGAGTGAGAGATTTACCCCAAGGAAATGGCTCATGTGGTTATAGAGGCTGGCAAGTCCCAAGTCCGTAAGTCTGTGGGTCAGGCATCAGGCTGTAGGATTCTCCTGACTCACATAGCTGCAGGGGCTGATGAACCCAAGACTGGCAGGTCAGATAGCAGGCTGCTGGCTCACAGGCTGTGGAGGCTGACGAATCCCAAGACTGGCACACAGTATGGCCGGCAGCTGGCTCAAGTCCCAAGTACTAGAGGTTAGATGATGATGAGCTGGATACAGAATCCAGAGTATGCAAATGAGCCTTTCCAGAACATCCATATATATATTGGATGCAGGCCACATCCCTGAGGAAAGTCCCCTTACAACTGATTGGCTGATCACATCAGATCACATCACGGAGGAGGACTACATCACTACATAACTGCCCAGCTACATCATTACATAACTGCCAAACCACGGAGAATCATGGCCCAGTCAAGTTGATGCACAACCTTAATGACCACAGCCTACCTCTTGTCAATTTGGCACCTGTACACTTCTACTTAAACCATCTCTAAATAAAGACAATTACAAACTCATACTTGTGCCTAACATGATACAACTAACACGTATACAACTGAAAATGCACTAGCTCTGTTTACATCTTATATTTTGTAAGTTAAGAAAAAAAATATTTGATGCTCTCGTACAAGGAAGAAATACTCATAACAATTACAGTCCTCATTTCTGCAAATGGGTCATGTGGTTGTAACTAGTATTTAGAACTACCTTCTTCCACCACCCATTCTGTATTCTCTTTACCCTCAGCAAGCACCTCAGCTGGTCGTGGTTCTTTGCCTAGTGAGGTGGCCAAAACTTTCATTCCTGAAGGGTCTGGGCCATTAGTAGTCATGTTGGAATTGGGTTACTGTAGTTTTCCATTGACATTAATCACAGGGCATAGTAGTAATAAGAGACACCCTAAGGGATCACCTATATTCCAGACATACTTTTTTTTAACCTTCATTGTGCAACATCAATCCAATTTCCCCTTGGTAGTCAGGGTCAGTCACACCAGGTAATATGGGAACTCCCTTCTTTGCCTGTTGATCCAGAGGCATGAGGAGCCCAAAGTGTCTGGGTGGCCTTCTTAACTTCCAGTTCAATGGAATCTGTGTTGTGTCTCCAGGTGGGAGCATTCTTCCCTTTGGAACTAAGACCTCTAGAGCCACAGAGCATAGGGTTGTGGGGACAGGAAACAAAAAGTTTGTGAGATGGTCACTAGGGGTAATAGTGACTGGTGCCACTCCCATCTCTACCCTTGATTCCTGGAACTGTGAATCCTGGCTATGGGAGAAGCAGCACCATATACTAGATACTGGTTTAGAGCATATACAGCCTCATGTAGAACATTGCCCCAACCCTACAAAGTGTTGCCACCTAGCTGGCATCATAATTGATCTTTAGAAGGCCATTCCATTGTTCTACCAAGCCAGCTGCTTCAGGATGATGGGGAACATGGTAAAACCAGTGAATTCCATGAGCATGGGCCCATTGTCGTACTTCATTTGCTGTGAAGTAAGTCTCTTGGTCCGAGGCGATGCTGTGTGAGATACCACGATGGAGGGTAGGCATTCTGTGAGTCCATGGACGGTAGTTTTAGCAGAGTCATTGCATGCAATAAAGGCAAATACATATTCAGAGTAAGTGTCTATCCAAGCAAGAATGAAATGCTGCCCTTTCCATGATGGAAGCAGTCCAATGTAACCAACATACCCAATGTAATCAACCTGCCACCAGGTTGCTGGTTGACCTCTTCAAGGAATGGTGCCATATCAGGGACTCAGTTTTGGGCTCTGCTGCTGGCAGATAGGGCGCTTAGCAGTGGCTGTAGCCAAGTTGGCCTTGGTGAGTGGAAGTCCATGTTGCTGAGCCCATGCATAACCTCCATCCCTGCCACCATGGCCACTGTGTTCAATGACAAGAGTGGCTGGCAAAAGGGGATAACTGGTTTCCATAGAATGTGTCATCCTATTCACTTGATTGTTAAAATCCTCCTCTGCTGAGGTAACCGTTTGGATAGCATTCATATGAAACACAAATATCTTCACTTCTTTGACGCATTCAGAGAAGTCTATCCATATACCTCTTCCCCATACCTCCTTGTCACCAATTTTCCAATCATGTTCCTTCCAAGTCTCTGACCATCCAGCCAAACCATTGCTGCAACCCACAAATCAGTATACAATCACACATCTAGCCATTTTCTCCTTCCAAGCAAAGTGAAAAACCAAGTGCACTGGTGGGAGTTCTGCTCACTGGGAGCAGTTTCCTTTACCACTGTACTTCAGGCAGGTCCTAGAAAGGGGCTGCAGTGCTGCTGCTGTCCACTTTCGAGTGGTGCCTGAATATCAGACAGAACCACCAGTAAACCAGGCATGAGTTTTCTCTTCCTCAGACAACTGATCACAAGGAACTCTCATCGCGGCCATAGGTAAAGACTGGGAGAGGGTAGGTAATGTGACAGGAGTGAGACCATGGCATTTGGGCCACTTCTTCATGCAATTTACTTGTGCCTTCAGGTACTGCTTGACCCCAAGATTGTATATTTTATTTAATGATGGAGTGCTGTTGTGAATGTCTAACTTTATGGCCCTGTGGGTCAGACAACATCCAGTTCATGATGGGCAGCTCAGGCTGCATGGTGACTTGGTGGCCCATGGTTAAGTGTTCAGTATCTACTAAGACCCAGTAACAAGCCAAAAGCTGTTTCTCAAAAGGACAGTAGATATCTATAGAGTTTGGCAGGGCTTTACTCCAAAATCCTAAGTTTCTGTGCTGTGATTCACCAATAGGGGCCTCAAAATTGCTCCAAACAGCATCTCTATCTGCCACTGACACTTCAAGCACATTTAATCAGCTGTATCATATGGCTCAAGTGACAGAGCAACTTGCAAAGCAGCCTGAACCTATTGCAGTTTTCTCTTAGTCTGGGCTCCACTCAAAACTAGCAGTTTTTCAAGTCATTTGAAAAATCGGCCAGAGTAGCACACCCAAATGAGGATATGTTGCCTCTGAAATCCAAAGAGGCCCACCAGGTGTTGTGCCTCCTTTTTAGTTGTAGGAGAGGCCAGATATAACAACTTATCCTTCACTTTAGAAGGAATATCTCAGCATGCTCCACACCACTGGACGCCTAGAAATTTCACTGAGGCAGAAGGAGCCTGAATTTTTGTAGGATTAATTTCCCACACTCTAGCACTCAAATGTTTTACCAATAAGCCCAGAGTCATTGACATTTCTTCTTTACTAGATCCAATCAGCATGATGTCATCAATGTAATGGACCAGTGTGTCATCTTGTGGAAGGGAAAGGCGATGAAGCTCCTTGCAAACTAAATTATGACATAGGGCTGGAGAGTTGATATACTTCTGGGGTAGGACAGTGAGGGTATATTGCTGCCCTTGCCAGAGGAAGGCAAACTGCTTCTGGTGTTCCTTCAAAACAGGTATGGAGAAAAAGGCATCAGCCAGATCAATAGCTGCATACCAGGTACCAGGAGATGTATTAAATTGCTGAAGCAGTAAAACCACATCTGGAGCAGCAGCTGCAATTGGAGTCACCACCTGGTTTAGTTTACAATAATCCACTGTTATTCTCCAAGATCCATCTTTTTTTGTGCAGGTCAGATAGGTGAGTTGAATGGGGATGTTGTGGGAATCGCCAACAGTGCATCCTTCAAGTCCTTAATGGGGGCATTAGTCTCTGCAATCCCTCCAGGAATCCAGTATTGCTTTTGGTTTACTATTTTCTTAGGTACGGCAGTTCTAAAGGCTTCCCTTTGGCTTTTCGTACCAAAATAGCCCTTATTCCACTTGTCTGGGATCCAATGTGGAGGTTCTGCCAGCTGCTGAGTATATATATTCCAATTATGCAGTCTGGAACTGGTGAAATCAGTACAGGATTGGTTCAGGGACCCAGAGGACCCAGGAGATGAACCTTAGCTAAGACTCTATTAATACCTTGACCTCTATATGCCCCCACTCTGACTGGTGGGCCACAGTGACATTTTGGGTCTCCTGGAATTAGTGTCAGTTCAGAGCCAGTATCCAGTAATCCCCATAAAGTCTGATTATTTCCTTTTTCCCAATGAACAATCACTCTTGTAAAAGGCCTGAGATCCCTTTGGGTAAGGCTGGGAGAAAGATTAACAGTATAAATTTTTGGCAATGCAGTGGGGTCATTCCTCAAGGGGTCCTGGCCTCTTCTTCGTTCAGTGGGTTGTGGTTCTGTAAGCTGGGTCAAGCCTGGGAATTGATTGAGAGGCTGTGATTCTCTATTCTGGTGATTCAAGTTAGAATGCCATTCACTTAACCTAGAATTCTGCTTGCACAGATCTAGTAAATATTTAGCAGCTTTCCTATCTATTTCACTCCTAGGGACACCATGACTAAGTAGCCAACGCCATAAGTCCATATGAATCAGACTATTCTGATTAATGATTTAACTCTGCTGTCCATTACAGTGACCATGCTTATCTTGTCTTTGTCAATCTGAGTGCTATCACTTGCCCCTACACCACAGGGTCCAATCAGCTCCATTGTAGTTAGTTGACTTAATTCAGTTAGTTCCCATTGTCAAATTTGACTTACGTAAAATAGCAATCACAGCAGTCTTCAAGGGTGCTTGGTCTTCCCCTTCACAAATTTTTTCCTCATTGTTGAGGTAAAACGTGTCTCCTCTGGGCACTCCATGTGTGGGTCTGTGGTTCTAACCTGATAAATCACTCTAACGTGCCAATTTCCCTAAGCCTTTGGATTCCTTCTTCTACAGTATACCAAGGCAAGTCTGGTACTTCAACTTGATTTAGTGTAGGCCATTGCATAATCCCTGCTTCAGTGAATCAACCAAATAAACTATTAGATTCTTTCCTAACTTCTCTAGCTAAAACACTGAAAGAAGAATCTGTGCTTAGTGGGCCCATATCGATAAACTCAGAGTGATCCAACTTTATGTTCCTTGCACCACACCCTTAATAGCCATTTCCACACATATTTCTCAGGTTCCTGTTTGTACATATTAGAAAAGCCAAGCGGTTCTTTTGGAGTGTAGAGTACCTCTTCCTGGGTCACACTTTGTACTTCACCTTTTGGGGCTTGCTGGGACTTACATCTAGTTTTAGGTCTAGAAGAAAAATCAGTGGTGGGGATGGGTCCTGGGAACATTCAGCAATGTCTTGTAAGGTCTTTACCTCAGGCAATGCCCCAGGCACCACCCCAGTTGTTATCTCAGACAAAGACTCTTCAGGCACAGTTAATCTCATCAGATAGGGGTGGAAGGGATAATGGTTTTACTGGGGAGGGTGGCTTAGCAAACAAAGATGAAGTGATCTCTTCAAATGGGAGTAAGTGGATGGTTCTGTTGACAGGAGTGATTCAAGGAAATTTAGGGGCTCAATGTCCCCAGCTTCCTGATTATCTGCCCATATGTCCCCATCCCAAGTTTCAGGATCCCATTTCTTCCCAGTCAGTGCCCTCACTTTACCTTTAAACACCATTCAAGGTTGGGAATTCAACTGGTGTTGTCATTCAGCCACTCTTATGATGAGATTCTGGGTTTGGTTTTTGGCAATATCAGCTCTGTTACTACAAGAAATAAGGCTTTCTTTCAGGGCACAAGTGGCAACTTTCAGGTTGTTTTTGTGGTGCTTGAGCTGTGACTGTGAAGCCCTGAGCTCATCTCTTTCTTTCACCACTTCGTCTAGCAAAAGTAGGACCAACCAACCAGCTTCTCTATACTTCTCATTCTGACAAAATTGTAGCAAAGTATCAAACATGTGATTGCCAGAGCCTCACTTCTCACCAATACTTAATCTATTTGTCGTTATATTTTGCTATTAATAGTGCCACATTACACCATGGGTTATCAGTGCCCTCTTTACTACTGGAGGCAGAGTCATCAGCACCTTAAAGACTAGTCACACTTGAGAACCAACTTAGAAAACTCATCCTTAAGATTTTGCTTCTCTAAAACCACTCTTGATACCAAATGTCTTGGGCTGAGTTCTCTACAGAAGCAAAACCAGTGAAGTGTATATACATATACAGAGAGATTTATCTCATGGAAATGGCTCACACAGTTGTAGAGGTTGACAAGTCTCAAGTTCATGTGTCAGGTGTCAGGCTGGAGGCTTCTCATGAATCACGTAGCTGCAGGGGTTGAAGAGTCCAAGATGAGCAGGTTAGAGAGCAGGCTGCTGGCTTACGGGCTGTGGAGACTGATGAATCCAAGATTGGTAAGCAGTATGGCAGGTAGCTGGCTCAAGTCCCAAAAACCAGAGGTCAAATGATGATGAGCCAGATGCAGGATCCAGAGCAAGCAAGTAAACCTTGCCAGAACATCCATATATATATTGGATGCAGACCCACCCCTGAGGAAACTCGGCTTACAACTGATTGGCTGATCATATCAGATCACATCATGAAGGATGACTACATCATTATATAACTGCCAAACTACTTCATTACACAACTGCCAAACCACTAAGAATCATGGCCCAGCCAAGGCGACACACAACCTTAACCATCACATGGCTCCAGTGTCATTTTTGGCTTCTAGGAACTCCTGGAGTCCAGGGCACAATGACATTTAACTCCCCATGGTGTTGGATTACTTCTGCCTGTAGAGTCTGGGCCATGAAGGAGAGAACAGAGGTGAAGTGGCTTGAAAGAGCTAAACCTGTGTGTGGGAGGAGAATTCTTTGGACTTGGCCTCTTCAAGCCTCAAGGAGTGATAAATGCCTCCCCCCCAACCCCCTACCTGTGACTGTCAAACAGTTCATTGCAAACTTTGAGTCAGGGCAGCTGACTTTTTCTGGCCAAATAAAATACAGGCTGTCTCCACCTTAGAACAAGATGTATTCCTAGAGTTACAGCTTCCAAATTTTTTAAGTCTGGACATGTTTCCCCATAGAAACAACATTAGGAATGGGAGTGGGTTCCCAGGCCAGCCCACTGAGGTTGGTTAATTCATGATGTCTCTGAAGGTAGCAAGCCATAATATGAGGACTGGCTCATCTTATCCAACCTCTTTTTATAACATTGTTTTGGTCTCCCCCTCCCCATGACCCCCCTAAAAAACAAAACAAAACAGGAGCAGGGACTGCAAATGGGCATGGGGTGGGGAAGCTCTAGCCATCTATCTGTCTGGATACCATGGAATGGTATTTGTGTCGTAGAAAGGCTGCCTCCTCAGCCATGCCCAAAGAGCATGGCTAGATACTTCTGGACTTGGAGCACCAATGTAGCCGCTCTCCCAGGGGCCACTCAGGCAGTGGGAAAGGCCAGGCCTCACCTGGCATTTGTGAGCCAGAGGCCACCTGAGCAGACTCAGGTGCCTGGAGATTAGGCAAGGGTGATTCCCATGAGAGAGGACGGTGGGAAGGGCCAGGGCCCTGGGCAAGGATAGTGATGGAGGTCAGCAGCTCTACTCCTCAGGTCCCCGATGAGGTTAGCCAGAGCATACCGGATTCTCACAGTAATGACACAAGTCGTTGCCCCCGACGAAGAGTGTGATCAACTTCCAGTCTTTCTCCAGGTTGATTTCCTAAGTGGACAAAAGATCCTGAGTTTAGGTCTGGGGAGGGCCACATGCAGGTAAAGCTCACCATGCCAGACAGCTCCTGAGTGCTTCTATACTCCTTAGATCACAGTGGAGAGAGGATGCTATGTGAGACCTCCCCAACCCCACCTGGTGCCTGGATAAGGAGCTCCACAGATAAAACTGGGCAGCATGTGTGTGCACATGTGCATGCATGTGTGTTGAATGCATGTGTGTGTGCACATGCATGTGTGAATTTGTGTGTGTCTGCTTACACAGTGATAAAGGGCTCTTTTAACTTTGAAATTCTCTTCAGAAGGCTGCAGTCCATGGTACAGGCATGTGTTCCACACTTCCTTGAGTCCATGAAAGGCCAAGTGGATTAAAACGCCCCTGAAATGTGATCTTAAGGCCTTCAAAGGAAGCAAGGGCAAAAAAATGCCTCTAGAAGCAAAGGCCCAGAGCTGCTTCTTGGAAGAGTTCTTTGGGTGTGAGTCTGGGGAGAAGGAAACATAGCAAGAGCTGTGCATGGACTGAGAGGTGGTAGGGAGGGCTTCCTAGCAGTCTGGTCAAGCAGGGAGCCTGCTTTCCTCCCAGCCACCACCATAATAGGAGTCCTGCCAGGAGCAGAATTCCAAGGCATAAGCAGAGAGCATTAACAAAAAGTGCTAGTGAGAAGTTTCAAGGGGCTGGGGTGAGCTGAGCGGGAAGGAGGAAGAATTGGAATGAGGAGCCCATTTTTAGGACCCAGCGTTTACTAATAGGACTCCATAAGCCAACTCTCAGGTAAAGTGGGAAGATGCAAAAAGCTAAGGCCGCAATTTCCGCCAACTCTCAGCAGCACCACTCCCCACCGCAGCCAGCTCTTGGGAGTGGTGGTAGGGAGCTTGGGTCAGGGAGGGCAGGCAAAGTGGGAGCCTTTGGGATAAGGTCTGCTTCCTGTGGGTGCAGCTGGCCTCTTGTAAAGACAAGCCTAGAATAGGAGTGCTGTGGTGCAGAGGGGCTCTTTTAGGGCAGTGACACCCTTCCCAGTCAACTGGAGACCCAGCCCTTTGGAGGGATGGCCTGGGCCCTGTACTCACTGGGCTCTTCTTCATTTGCTCCACCAAGTCCCGGGCCTGGGCCGGCATGTCTCTAGCAGTGGGAAGAGAAGGGGAGGTTAGAGCTGGCTCAGGAGCAAGGGCTCGTGCTGTGGGATTTTGGCCTGGGAAGAGAGGTGCTTCAGGAAAAGGAAAAGCTGTAAAGAATGTACTGAAAGGCTTTTGATTCTCAAGAAATCTCAGCCTAGTAATATTCTAAGAGCTGCCAGGTGACTTGGAGCCACACTGATGCAGCCCCTGTCACAGGGTCTCTGTAACCAAACCACCTCTTCTGCAGGGGCACCTGGTCCTTTTGGACCACTTGGGTTGGGATTTAGTCAACCTTCCTGTCATG
The DNA here is from genome assembly GCA_030035585.1 of Dugong dugon. NCBI lineage: Eukaryota > Metazoa > Chordata > Mammalia > Sirenia > Dugongidae > Dugong > Dugong dugon. Next base: position 71,219,746 of record CM057473.1, read on the forward strand.
CGCCTGAATTATGTCTCCCAAAAAATGTGTGTATCAATTTGGCTAGGCCATGATTCCCTGTATTGTGTGATGTTCCTATATGTTGTAAAGCCTGCCTCTATGATGTTAATGAGGGAGGATGGGCAGCAGTTGTGTTAGTAAGGTAGGACTCAGTCTACAAGATTGGATTGTATCCTGAGGCAATCTCTTGAGGTACAAAAGGGAAAAGCGAGCAGAGAGACATGGGGACCTCATACCACCAAGAAAGCAGTGCCAGGAGCAGAGCGTGTCCTTTGGACCTGGGGTCCCTGCGCGGAGAAGCTTCTAGTCCGGGGGAACACTGATGAGAAAGCTGACAGAGAGAGAAAGCCTTCCCCTGGAGCTGACGCCCTGAATTTGGACTTTTAGCCTACTTTACTGTGAAGAAATAAATTTCTCTTTGTTAAAGCCATCCATTCGTGGTATTTCTGTTGTAGCAGCACTAGATGACTAATACACTTCCTATCAGAGATTTTTCCTTATATTTTATCAAGCTCTTTCATTGCAAGCTGAACCTGTTCATTTTGTGTTCTGCTGCCTGTTTTAAAAACAACCTTTCGTATATTTGAGAAAGTCACAGCCCTAAATTATCCCTCACCTCTCTCTCTTTCAGGCTTAATGATTCTTTTAACCTTTACTTCTAGGCCCCACTTTCTGCTCCTTAAGTCTTTGGGTTACCCTTCTCTTTAGTTGCCTCAGATTTTCCCACCATTCTCTAATTGTTTCACTTTTTTTGTCTTCCTAACAAAACTGGATGGGGAAGATAAATATGAACAGGATTAGTTCAGTGGTAGAATTCTTGCCTTCCATGTGGGAAACCTGGGTTCGATTCCCAGCCAATGTATGTCATGTGCCACCACCACCCATCTATCAGTGGAGGACCACATGTTGCCATGATGCTGGACAGGTTTCAGTGGAACTTCCAGACTAAGATGGACTAGGAAGAAAGGCCTGGAGATCTACTTCTGATAATCAGCCAATGGAAACCCTATGGTTCACAATGGTCCAATCTGCAATCAAACATGGGGATGGCACAGGACAGAGAAGTGTTTTGTTCTGTTGTGCCTGGGGTCACCATGAGACAGGGTGGACTCAATGGCAGCTAACAACAAAGTTCTCCCTTCATCCCTCAGATGTCTTCCATAAGTAAATCAGTGCCACTTGGTGTTCTGGATAAGAGATATTGTATGTCAATGGAATACTACTCAGCATCAAAGAGGAATGAGCTATTAATACACACAACAAAATGGATGAAATTCAAAATAATTTTGCTGGGTGAAAGAAGCCAGACAAAAAAGAGTACATACTCTACGGTTTCATTTATCTATAACTCTGGAAAATGCAAGCTAATCTATAGTGACAGAAAGCAGATCAGTGGTGAGACAGGGACGGGGATGGGCAGGAGGGAAGATTATAAAGGGCCATGGGGAAAATTTTAGGGGTGACAGATATGTTTATCATCTTGATTGCATTGATGGCTTCACAAGTGTATAATATATCAAAACTTATCAGGTTGTACGCTTTTAATTTGTACAGTTATTGTATGCCAATTATACTTCAATAAAGCTGGTTTTTTTTTAAAGATATGTACATGAAAAGTTATGTCAGCAAAGGGGATACAGCCAGTGGAAGCTGCTGTAGAAGTCATAAAAGCAGCAACAGGTGAAGGATGGGCATTTTACATCTCTGTATGCCCACAGTGAGCTGGCACAGAGCCAAGCACACATGGTACCATCTTGTTTCTCATTAAGAAAAAGTCATACATGTAGGATCGTATCCCATACATGATTGTTATTGATGGTTACATCAGAGAGCTCCAAAGAAAGCCTGCCCTAGTCAAAGGTGACCACGGAACTGCCTATAACCTTTTAATATGTTCAAGACATGATCAAGGGAATGCATGAGTGATAAGCTCTCATAAGCCCTAGGGGAGGTTAGGAATGCTTTCTTCCTCCTTTCCTCCTAGCTATGTTCTTCTCATCCTTCAGGCTCAGATCAAGTCCTGCTTCCTCTGTGAGCCCTTCTCTGCTTGTTCAGCTATCCATGCCTCCTGCATTTCCTTTTCCTTTACTCCTGGTGGGAAGAGCCGTGGATGGGAATCACCATACCTGGCTTCTACGTTCCGCTCTGCCGCTAACTTGCTAGGTGGCTTTCCACAAGTTACTGAATCCTGCTAGGGCTGATTTTTTTCATCTTTTAATGGAAAAAGTTGGACTAGGTGATGTCTGGGGTCCCTTCCAGGTCTACATCTATATTTAGTCTGCCCAGTTCATACTTTATACTTCTCTGTTCTCTTAATTGTACTTGACGATTAAGTGTCAGATTATTTCAGTCTGCAGTGTTGCCATACACAAAGCTGACTTTTCCCAAAAGTTATTTTCTATTTGTCTAGTCTCCTTAACTAGATTGCAAGCTCTTTGTGGGCAGGGAGTTTGCCTTTTGATTCTTTTGTACTTTTTAGCAACCACCATAGGGCTGAGTCCTTGGCAGGTATTCAATAAATTCTTGCTTATTGATTCATCAAGGAAGATTAGATGTTGAATAAAACTTTGAACTAAATGTCCTAATAATGGCAAACATTTTTTTGTATGTTTACTATGTATTATGTACTGTACTAAGTGCTTTCCATGGATTATATATCTCATCTAACCCTTCCAATAAGCCCTTGAGAGGTAGGCATTATCATTATCCCCATTTAGAGATGAGGGCTACCACCCATCAGTTAGTTTGCCATACTGTGGTGACTTGTGTCTTGCTGTGATCTGGAAGCAGTGTCACTGGTATTTCAAATCCAGTGGGGTTACCCATGATGGATAGGTTTCAAAGTAGTTTCTAGACTAACACAGACTAGGAAGAAAGGCCTGGTGATCTACTTCCAAAAATTAGCCAAAGAAAACCTTATGGATAGCAACAAAGGCAAGAGAGGCCCTCAGTGAGATGGACCGACAGTGGCCGAAACAATGGACTCAAACACAGCAAGAATCATGAGATGGTGCAAGACTGGGGAACATTTTGTTCTGTTATACATAAGGTCACCATGAGTCAGAGATGACTGAATGGCAAGTAACAACAACCTAGATGAGGCAACTAAGACTCAGAGATGCTGAGTGACTTGCCTAAAGTCACACAGTTATCAAGTCTCAGAGCTGGGACTTGGACACAGAGCTCATTTTAGTTGCTTTCTATGGTATTTATCTTTCTCTTTAGGTGAACTCATCCTTATCCAAGCTAATAAACAACAGAGTTCAGACAAAGGAAAGTCATAGAATGATTCTCCAATCTTACTTACTTAAGTCAACACTTCCCTCTCCTGTCCCCTAACACTGGACACCAGACACTGATGAGAAGCTACAGGTTTCAGCTTCTCCCCCTGCCACCAACTCCACGCTAGTGGAGGCCTGAGAAGCAGTAAAAAGAAAAGGCAGCAAGAGAAGCGAAAAAAGAAAAGGAAAAGGGGTTTGAATGTCAACAGACTGAGGAATCAACCCCGATAATGATGCTTGGGCTGTATAATAATAATAAGATGATGACAATGATAATAATAATAGTAATAACAGTAATTAGGTGTTGATATAATGGCTCCAGAAAGCCCAGTATTTTGCAGAAAAATAACTTCCTCCTGCTTATGAAGTTGAAGAACTGACATTGCTGCCTGTGGCTGGAAGGCGCAAACTGCGTGTGGGGCCCACATTACCGCCTCTGAAAGGAACGCTCCCTGTAAACAGAGTGAGTCAGGCTGGTGCCGTTTCCCTGGTGACCTGAGCGTAGCAATGCTTCTACAAAGCAAATACGCAGCACGTTCTGTGCGGAAAATCAATGAACTCTGTCAAGCATTTTAGCTTTAATTATCTGGCTTGTTGTTGACAACAGAAATCCAAGAGAAAACAAACAGCCACCATGCTGTTTGGGGGGCCCTAACATCTAACTCCCTTGTGTGAAAACACAGAATCTTCTTCAGATCAAAGACTCACCCCCCACGCCTGACCTGTGCCTTGTGGGGCAGAGAGGGTAAGCTGAATCAACCAAGCCTCCGTGACTGCTCAGGGACAGCGCCTGGGGCCGAGCAGGACATGTGTCCACTCAAGCCACCTCCTAGCACTCTCTCCTGCAGCACCGGGCAGGCATGACAGCACAGTGGTCAGAGGGAAGGTCTGCACTCAGGTGTGGCCAGATCCTGGCTCCTCTGATAACATGCTGAGTGAACTTGTGCCGTTAAAGACACTTTCTAAGCCTCAGTGTCCTTACCTTAGTGCCTACCTGGAAGGGTGTGAGGACTACTTGAGGGTAGGTATGGACCCCTTGCAGTGGGTAATTGGGCCTTTTGGTCCTGGTTCTGAGAGTAGGACTACATCTGAGGCCCATGAGTGGGGGCCAATGCTGCCTAAGCCTTGGGAGGCCATGTAGTGAGGCTGATAAAGGCCTAGGAAGCCGGGGACTTGGTGGAGGTCCTGGACTGGAGAATGCAAACTCGGCTCTTGGAGGCGAATGTCCCTTGGGGACATGGGAGCTCCATGCTGAAGAACACACCTCCTGCACCCCGACATGAGCCTGGGGGATAAGAGACTGAACATTCATCAGAAGGCACTGGCACCAGAAGCCGCAGAAACCCTGGGGCTGGTAGAAGGCAGAGCCAGGAGAAACAGCAGCAGAGGCCAGGGGAAGCTGAAGCCAGCACCTGCTGAGCAGAGAAGTGGCAGCAGACAGGTCTGAGAGCAGTGAGCTGAGAACTAGTAAATGCTTTGGGCTGTGACAGCAGCCATGAGCAGACCCAGGCAGTGGCAAAACCCCATCTGAAGGTACACGGGAGCCTGTCCAGGGCCTGAGGGGGCCTGTCCACCAAGCCTGGGTACACCCCGTGTAGGGGTTGCCCTCAGCATTTCTGCTTTGAGAGATGCTGGTCCATGAGTGTCCTGAGGCTGCTGGTTGAGAGCAGCGAATGTGGCAGAGCCAGCCCAGATGTGCCAGCCCAGTGATGTAAGAGTGAACATCGATTTCTCCCCATGAAGCTGCTATATAGAGTGAACATTGATTTCTCTGTGTCGCTTGCTGTCTACTTTCCTTGTGCTAATGCTCTGGGAGTGTCTTGTGTGTTCTAGCTCTGAGCAGATGGATGTGATATTATTAGTGAACATCCTGTGTGTACACCACAATAATAAATTTGCATTATTTAAGATAACCTGTGGTTAGTGCATCACAGACATAGTGTGTGCACACTGCAACAAGATAACCCACGTGCAAGCTTCAGCACCAGGCTGGCACAAAGGAAATGCTCTGCACACAACCAGCCTCCCAGACACCACTCCTCTCTCCTCCTCCTGTTTCCTGCCCTGACATACCAACTATGCCCTCCATTCTCCCTCCTGTCTCTCCCTCCTGTGCCCATGTCTACTCACCGAGCTCTGGCCCCATCCACTGCTACATTCAGCCCCGCTGTCTCCTCTTGGGTACCGGTAGAGAACCCAATGATGTGAGGGTTGAACTTCTTCAGAATGTCTTTAAAGAGGGAAGAGGCAGAGAGCACAGATGAGAGGCAGCAGGAGCCCCAGGGAACTGAGGTGGGTATGCAGTGTTGGGACACAGGTGTGGGCATGAGGATTCTAGGTTTTTACAGTGCTGGCTGCCCTTCCTACTTTCAGATAACCTTCTTGTCCTTTCTTCCAAGGAGAAGGCCTGGCCTCACTAAGGGGCTGTAATGGCTATAGTGATGGTTCTCATCAGTGTTGCTACTTACTGGGCAGCGTGGTGTGGGTCTCCAACACCCCATCCCCTCCAATGCTGGGGAAAAGAAAGCAAACTTGTTGAAACTACCCCTACCTGCTGTGGCCCTGGCGCATCATTCCCATCACCCCTAGGACTAACATGAGCATCAAGGTGTCTCCATGTCTCTCAGCATGGGCCTTTGGAACCCCACCTCCTCTCTGGAGGGGTGAGTGGGGAAACACCACCTTTGTGTGTTCTTTGGGGAGCACCGTCAATAGAAAACGAGTCAGGAACATCCTCACCTCCAGGAGAGTCCCCTCCAGGGCGTGAGTAGCTCACTGGAGTTGCTTGGTCGGGCTCCCACAGCTGTCTGTGAAAGGCAAAGAGAAGGTTCTGGGCCTGAGGTACAGGTTGAGGTGCTAGGAAAGGCCTCTCTTGCCCTGAAATAGGGCCTGGATTTTCCTTTTGCACTGGCTTTTCTGCAGGCCACCAGACCCTTAAACTCTGAGTCATCTTGACACATTCTTCTCAATCCCCTACACAACCAGTAGTCAAGTCCTGTTGACTCTTCCCTCCTAACACCTACAGCCTTCTTTTTCTCCCTTTGCCATTTTCCTAGCAGGCCCTCACCTCCTCACCATGGATGACACTCTGGCCTCCTACTTGACCTCAGGGTCTCCAGTCTCTGTTCTATTCTCACCAACAGGGCTACCAACCTGCTCTTCTGAGCACACCTCTTTCTTCATGCCTCCCCCCCTATTCTGGGTCCCTTCAATGGGTCTCCTTTGCCTATAGGGTCAAAGCTAAGCTGCTTCACCGATGTCTGGGAGCACCAGAATCTGGCTTCCACTTTCCTTGCCTTCGTTTCCTTCCTCATTCCCTGTTCACACAAACCCTCAGCTCCAAGTGGATGGAGCTGATCACCATTTATGGAGCACAAAGACCTTGGGCTGGCCTATCTCCACTATCACCCACTCCATCTCTTCCTGCAATGCTGAGTGCCCTCTTTTCCAGTCCCTTAGATCTCTGATTCATTTTCTAAGACCCTTGTCAGTTCTTACTTCTGCTATAAAACTTTCTCTAAATACCCTGCCTTTAAAAAAAAAAGAGAAAATTCTTCTTGGACATTTATAAAAGTAGCATGTTCACCATAACCAGTGAAGCAATACAAAGATTTTCAAAAAATTGATCATCTATTCACCTTAAAAATCTTGCCCCGACTACTGATTCTATATCCCATTGTTGTCTCTCACACACATATACACACCACCAGTGCTAATCAAAGGCTAACAGTCTGGTGTGGATCCTGCCACAGCTTTCTTCATGCTCATTCCAAAACAAAAACACATTTATACACATATGGGAGTCTTGTTTGTTTTCACAGAAATGAATACCCTATTTTGAAAGACCTGTATGTCACCTATACGATAATGTATCTCTCTCTGTTCAAGCTTTTTGTTTTCTTAGCTGGACACATTTCTTGTGGGCCATGACTGTGTCTCATACTTCCTTTCCCTCAGAATTGCTTGCAAGGTGTCTTGAACACAGCAATAGCTAAATAGTTGGCTAATTCAATTCGTTTAGTGAGGTTGTGCTATATGCCAGGAATTGCGCTACCTCTGCCTCAAAGATGCATCCTTAAATGGAGGGAGGGGTGTTGGCAGTGTATGGGTAAGACCTACACCCTATCAGTCTGGGTAGATGGAGATGAATTCCCAGATAAAGGCACGCGGACTTGGATAGGTGCTACAACACACACATGGAGTGCCCGGGAACAGTGAAGAAGGTGGAATTGTTTCTATCTAGGGATTGAGGAGGCCTCATGGAAGAGGTAGTGTTTGAGCTGGACTGTGGAAGGATGGAGCGACAAGGTGTTCTAGGTTGCCTGGTGGTGTCTCGTGGCTGCCTGGCTGTATTTTAGTGGCTGCCTGACACCAGTAAGTCCTCTGTAAATGTTGGCTTAATGTTGAATGTGGGGCCAATGGTCCAGAAGAGCTGATTCTGTACGGGGCCTGACTGTGTTCCGAGGGGCCATCCTTGGCTTATGACTTAGTACTCACAGTTAGCGAGTCACCCAGGGCTGCCACCACTTTGATGTCTGCTGGTTGGAGCTTGTGAACTAGGGGAGACAAGAAGATAAGTGGTTAGGGGGCCTTCATTTTAAAGCATAAAACTTACCAAGAGTCTCTGACTCTGCTGTAGTCCCCAGGTCTCCATTTCACTTATTTCCTGCCTAAAGCTTTAGCAAATTTGCCTCTTCCAAACTCATTTGGAGCAACCAAGGCGCTGATGGTAATGGGCTTAGTGACTACTGTCTATCCTGAGAGGAGCCCAGTTCATACTGGAGTGGTCCAGGAAAGTTCTAGCTGCAGGTGTTGTACAGAAAGGGAGCTAGGACCCCAATCACTGACTGTACCCATCTCACTGGGCAAGGAGGCCTCAGGGACAAGATTAAGACTACATGGAAATGAGAAGTGTGATTTGGAGGACAGACCTGGGCCCCTTGGCATGGGAGCCCAGCCATGGCTGAAGGCCATCTTCTTGTGGGCTGTCCAGGATCAAGTGAATCAGCAAGTCTGCTTGAAGCTCCAGGGTGTGTTTGTAAGGTCTCCCTTTGACCTGATACTCAGTAAGGCCCTTGATTGAAGGGGATGATGATGTTTCCACTCACCCGAAGTGGGAACAATGTTGGAAGGACTCCAGTCCATACACAGGAAGTCACTGCCCCAGTTCTAAATCAAGAAGGAAAGATATAATGCCCAGTACTCAGTGTGCAGGGAGATAAGCTTCAGCCTGAGTACTATCTAAGGAATTTTTGGTGGAATCTAGAATATGCCACTTAGGGGTGCATGTGAGGCTGATAACTGTTAGTTGGAGGTGGACTGAGAGCCTTTCCAATCCCAAGTTATCTACACTCTTACATGGAGCCAGCAGCTACCCTAAAGTAGGGGAGAAAACAGGTCACACTGCAGGTGCTCTCCTAAAGGAGCACAGGATTTGGAGCTTCCAGGTGGTTTGGTGGTTGTGTTTAACAGTAAGCTAATTGACACTAATTACAAGGTTAGGGCCCAAACCATAATTAGTTAAAATATTTTTAGGAAAGCAACATGAAATTTTGACAATTGCAAAGCTCCTGGTTTCTGCATATCTTTTGCATATTTAACTTTAGAGGTACCGATTCCTTGGTATCGATAAATTATGTAATGTCTGCAACACTGGATAACTTCTAATTCTCTAGTATCTGCAATATGCAGCACAGAAATGGTTAGTAGCAGAGAGCTGAGGGGGAGAGAATCTCTTCCCCAAAGTCCCAAATATCTGCACATTCCCAGGAGGGCCTGAGGGACAAAGCCCAGTGCAGAGCATACAGTCCAAACCAAACCAAACCCATTGCCATTGAGTAGATTCTGGCTTATAGTAACCCTATAGGACAGAGTAGAACTGCCCCAAAGGGTTTCCAAGGCTGTAATCTTTATGGAAACAGACTGCCACAGCTTTCTCCTGTGGAGTGGTTGGTGGGTTCAAACCCTCAACCTTTTGGTTAGCAGCCAAACCATTTAACCACTGCACCACAAGGCCTCCTTCAAGCACACAGTAAACCAAAACCAAAACCAAAACCAAAACCAAACCAAACTCGTTGCCATAGAGTCGATTCTCACTCATAGTGACCCTATAGACCAGAGTAGAACTGCCCCATAGGGTTTCCAAGGAGTGGCTGGTGAATTTGAACTCCTGACCTTTTGGTTAGCAGCCGAGCTCTAAACAACTGCAGCACCAGGGCTTCGAGCACACAGTAGGGCTCAACAAATAGGTGTTGACTGTTTCACTGATCCCTCAGGACTTTAATTGCCAGAAGCCTTTGAAAGCTCATCTCATCTGCTCAGTTAGATAACCATTAAGACAAGCATTGTTAGAGGGCAGGAAGCAGGGCCAAGATGACAGAGTAGTCAGACACTTCCAGTGTTCCCTCTTACAACAAAGACCCAGAAAAACAAGTGAATCAATTATATATGACAATCTAGGAGCCCTCAACATCAAAGGCAAAGTTCAGGAACAGGAATGAGTGGCAGGGGGAGGGAGAGACAGTTCAGAAGCAGTGAGGAGTTGCAAGACCTGACCTGGTGAGAGCCTGAGCCCTTCAGCTTGGATCAGCTTGGGGGTGGGTGGTGAGGCAGGCAAGCAGTGGTGCTTGGGAGGCATTTTCCACACCATGAGAGACCGAGTGACAGACAGACTATTCAGCCATCCAGAACCAGAGAGAAGCAGCCCTTGAGCGGCGAAAGATAAGTACTTGCATCTGGCCTACTGCACGGATCAAAAACACCCTCCTTAGGAAAAAACCTCTCTCCCATTTACATCCCTGCTCCCTGCTCTGCAATGGGTCCCAGACTGGCTTCAGCAATTGCCGAGTCCCCTGGGCTGCAAGTAGGACCCTTCACAAACCCTGAGCCATTCACCCAGCCTTGGAGAGTGAACTAATCAACAAACGGGAAAAAATAATCTGCCAGCTCCCCTAAGCCCGGAACTCAAGGTAGGCACAGGTCCTTTGCCTAGGCACAGGCATAAGGGATCCATGGACTTTGAGTGCCTTTCCACCTGCATAGACTTGTGTAGGCCCATTTCAACAGCGTAGGCTCTCATTACCGCAGTACAACAGGGTATATACCCAAAGTCTAACTTCAACTGTTTGACACTGCTCTGCCCATAAGCAGGGTCTTCCCCTATCCACATCAGAGGCCTGAGGACTGGTGGCTCCACCCACATGACCAAGCCACCTGCTACAGGGGCCCAAGAGTAAGAGGTGCTCCCCAGTCCTTACAGCCAACAGCTCTGGCTGCTTATAGTCTGGCTGCAAAACCCACCCATCTACATGCTCTAGGGAACAGGGACACGTTTTCCTCCTGGTCACTCAGGGGTGGCCGTCGGCCCCCTGCCTTGCTCAGCCTATGTCCCCCTGATGCAGCCAGATGCCTGTGCCTACACCAATCACCCATGCCTATCTAGAATTGTAGGTGAGAGCACCACACACTTGGTGGCTGACTACCTGGACACCTGAGCTGAATCCATATAGGAGGAGTGGGCAGACTCCTGGGCTCACATACTTAGTGGCAGATCTGGCCACCCGGGGGCAGGACATTGGAGCTTCAAGGGTGCAGGTGACTGGGCTAGCTCACATGAGCAGCCTATTTTGGCATATCAAAACAAAACAAAACAAAACAAGAAGCTAGGACACAGTAAGCAAACATAAAATAAATAAATATAATAACTTATTGATGGCTCGGAGATAACAGTCAATATCAAATCACAAAAGAGGCAGTCCATGATGGCTTCAGCAAGCTCCCAAAATAAAGAATCTAGAAATTTTCCAGAAAAAAAATTTCTTGGAATTACTGGAGGTGGGATACAAAAGAATAATACACAGAACTCTTCAATAGATTAGGAAGGAAGTTAATCAAAATGCAGTACATGCAATGGAGGAAATTAAAAAGATTAGAGAAGAGCATAATGACGAATTTAACAGGCTGCAAGAATCCATAGAGAGACAGCAATCAGAAATCCAGAAGATTAACAATAAAATTTCAGAATAGACAACTCAATAGAAAGTCAAAGGAGCAGAATTGAGGCAATGGAAGTCAGAATTAGTGAGATTGAAGATAAAGCACTTGACACCAACTTATCTGAGGAAAAATCAGATAAAAGGATTTTAAAAAATGAAGAAACCCTAAGAATTATGTGGGATTCTATCAAAAGGAATAACCTACGAGTGATTGGAGTACCAGAACAGGGGGGATAATAGAAAATACAGAGAGAATTGTTGAAGACTTGTTGGCAGAAAACTTCCCTGATATCATGATATATGAGAAGATATCTATCCAAGATGCTCATCAAACCCCACATAAGGTAGATCCCAAAAGAAAGTCACCAAGACATATTATAATCAGACTTGCCAAAACCAAAGATAAAGAGAGAATTTTAAGAGCAGCTAGGGATAAACAAAAAGTCATCTACAAACGATAGTCAATAAGAACAAGCTCAGACTACTCAACAGAAATCGTGCAAGCAAGAAGGCAATGGGATGACCTATATAAAGCCTTGAAGGAAAAACAACTTCCAGCCAAGAATTATATATCCAGCAAAACTGTCTCTCAAATATGATGGTGAAATTAGGGCATTTCCAGATAATCAGAAGTTTAGGGAATTTGCAAAAACCAAACAAAAATTACAAGAAATACTAAAGGGAGTCCTCTGGTTAGAAAATCAGTAACATCAGATAACAACCCAAGACTAGAACACAGGACAGAGCAACCAGATATCAACCCAGATAGGGAAGTCACAAAAATAAATCAAAGATGAAACACTGAAAATAGGGAAACAGATGTCAGTATGTAAAAGATGACAACATTAAAACAAAAAAGAGGGACTAAAAAATATATTGATTTTTCACGTGGAAAGGAAGTCAAGGTGATATTAAGAAATAAAAGACTGGTATAAACTCAGAAAAATAGGGGTAAATATTAAGATAACCACAAAGGAAACTAACAATCCTACAACCCAAAATAAAAAAATGAGAAAAATACAAAGACTCAGCAAATACAAAATCAACAACAATGAAAAAGATGAAAAGAAAATACACAAAGAAAAACAACTCAGTACAGAAAATTAAGTGGAACAAAGAAACTGTAAGCAACACACACAAAAAGACATCAAAACGACAGCACTAAACTCATACCTATCAATAATTACACTAAATGTAAATGGACTAAATGCACCAATAAAGAGACAGAAAGTGGCAGATTGGATTAAAAAACACAATCCGTCTCTATGCTGCTTACAAGAGACACACTTTAGACTTAAAGACACAGACAAACTAAAATTCGAAGGATGGAAAAAAATATATCAAGCGAACAACACTTAAAAAAGAGCAGGAGTGGCAATATTAATTTCTGACAAAATAGACTTTAAAGTAAAAGCCATCACAAAGGATAAGGGAGGACACTATACAGTGATTAAAGTGGCAGTACACCAGGAGGACATAACTATAATAAATATTTACACACCCAATGACAGTGCTCCAAAATACATAAAACAAACTCTAACAGCACTGAAAAGAGAGATAGACAGCTCCACAATAGTAGTAGGAGACTTCAACACGCCACTTTCAGTGAAGGACAGAACATCCAGAAGGAAGCTTAACAAAGACATGGAAGAGCTAAATACTACAATCAACCATCTCGATCTCATAGACATATACCAAACACTCCACCCAACAGCAGCCAAGTATACTTTCTTTTCCAACACATATAGAACATTCTCCAGAATAGACCACATATTAGGCCATAAAGCAAGCATTAACAAAATCCAAAGTATCAAAATATTGCAAAGCATTTTTCTGACCATAAAGCCACAAAAGTATAAATCAACAATAGAAAAAGCAAGGAAAAAAAATCAAACACATGGAAACTGAACAGCCCTTGCTCAAAAACTACTGGGTTAAAGAAAAAATTAAGGATGGAATAAAGAAACTCATAGAATCAAACGATAATGAAAACACGTCCTACCAGAACCTTTGGGACACAGCAAAAGCAGTGCTCAGAGGTCAGTTTATAGCAATAAATGCACACATCCAAAAAGAAGAAAGGTCCATAATCAAAACATCAACCCTACAACTGGAACAAGTAGAAAGAGAGAAGCAAAAGAAGCCCTTGGGTGCCATAAGAAAGGAAATAATAAGAGTTAGAGTAGACTTCTGGCAACATGGCAATCTAGGCAGAAACACCGAGCTGTCCCTCCACAGCAAAGATCTGAAAAACTAAGCCAAACAGAGAAAACAGCAATCCTGAAATCCTAAACATCAAATGAAGAGATAAAGAACTCAGCCAAGCACAAAATGGAATAAGAAACTGACAGAGAACAGAGAGCAAAGAGACATACATGGAGAGGTCCCCTATCAGCTAATGCAGCATGGATCTGCTATCTTGGACTCCTATCAGAGACCAGCAAATAGGGAGTATGAGAAAGCAGCTTCATGGAGCTTCCAGCAGGAGACAGAACAACCGGTAAACAGTGATATACTTTTTCCCACCCCCCACCCTTCTTCACCCCAACTCGGCCTCCTCTGCTTCCCGCAGCCACAGTCTGTTGGCTGGGAAACACTGGCTGCTTGGATTCCACCTGCCCACACTGGCTGACTCCCTGAGTGCCATTTTGTTGGCTGCTGGTGTTGCTTTTTTCTGCTTCTTTTGATTTCTTCCTTACCTCTAACCACCTCCCCCTCCTTTTGCTAAATACCTGGCTCCATGTGCCATCTTTGCTTCTTCCTGAGGGGCTGTGGAGCTCTGTTTGAGTGTGGAACTCCTTCCCGGTCCATGCTGCCACATTGGTGGGATCCTGGGGCTTTTTGTTTGTTTGTTTTTGATTGTTTGTTTTCTTTTTCTTTTCTTGAGTTGGGAGCCCATTCTGGCTGGGCGGTGCTGTGCGGCTTGGGACCTACCTCCTCAGCTTGTGCAGATGCACAGAGGGATCACTGAGAGCATTTCTTTTTTTGTGTTTTTTTTTTTTTCCTCTGTTTTTTTGGGGGTTTTTCTTGTTTTTTTTTTTAAAGTTTTTTTGTTTTATTTTCCCTCTTTTTCCCTTTTGGTCTTTCTTCATTACTCAGATTCTCATCTCTCTATACCTTCCTTCTCTTCCTGTCCCCTGGATGCCTCCTAGCCAGGCTGTACTTCAACATCTGGGAACAACTTCCCCAGACTTTGTAGCTGCACTGGTGGGATCCCTGGGAGCTTTGCTGTTCTTTTTTCTTTCTAATTTTTATTTATTCATTCTTTTCTTTTCTTTTTTACAATTCTTCTTCCCCTTCTTCTTTTTCTCCAGTTCATACTCTCTCATCTCTCCACTCCAATGGCAAGCTCCCCTAGCACTCTTTTTTGTTTGTTTGTATGTTTTTGGATCCTGTTCCTCTCTCCTCTCTCCCATACCCATCATAGTTCCACACATCAGTCTCCGCCCTCCATCCTGCCTACCTGCACTGTGCACTTAACTTCACAGCACCAAGCAGCACAGGCATGGCCTACCAGAAACTGCCCTGCACTGATTACTGACCTGCCCTGGTGGCTGTAGTAAGTGCCACAAACAACCCATCCCAGCAACTCCTCTTCAGCTAGACCTGCCCTGCTGTACCATATCCGAGTGACTGACCCTGAACACACAGCCCACCTGCTCAGACATAGCTTAATTTAAAAAAAAAGATGAAACAAACAAATCTACAATCAATAAATGAGAAAAATAACTACTGAATGCCCCGAAGACAGCAGACAGTATCAAAACATTTACAAAAACAGGACAGGATGGTTCCAGTAGGCATCCAAAATAAAACACCAGATGACTTTCTAGTAGAAGAAAAGGCACTAGAACTACCTGACAGAGAATTCAAATCTCTAATACTCAGAATTATCCAAGACTGAAGCAAAAAGGAGACAACAATGGGGAAAAAATAGACAAATTCATGGAAGGGGCAGACAAATTCATGGAAAACACAGACAAAAAATTGGAAGAATTCAGGAAAATAATACAGGAACAAAATGCCAAAATAAATTCACAACTAGAAATTATACAAAAACAACAATTAGAAATCAAAAAGATAAACAACAAGATTTCAGAAATGGACAGTGTCACAGAAGGGCTGAGGAGCAGATTTGAAATGGTGGAAGACAAGATCAGCCGAATTGAAGACAAACACTTGGATACAACTCTGTGTGAGGAAAACTCAGAAAAAAGAATGAAGAAAAATGAAGAGACCCTGAGAATTATGTGGGATACAATCAAAAGCAAAAATTTTCGAGTGATGAGAGTTCCAGAACAGGGGGAGAAAACAGAAGACACAGAGAGGATCATTGAAGAATTGCTGATAGAAAACTCCCCAAATATCATGGAAGATGAAAAGCTGACTATCCAAGAAGCTCAACAAACCCCTATATAGGATAGACTCCAAAAGAAAATCACCAAGGCATACCATAATCACACTTGCTAAAACCAAAGACAAACAAAGAATCCTGAGAGCAGCTCAAGAAAAACAAAAAGTCACATACAGAGGAGAAACAATAAGACTAAGCTCGGATTATTTGGCAGAAACCATGCAGGCAAGAAGGCAATGGGTTGACATATATAAAACCTTGAAAGAAAAAAATTGCCAGCCAAGAATAATATATCCTGTAAAATTCACATTCAAATTGATGGTGAAATTAGGTCATTTCCAGATAAACAGAAATTAAGGGACTACATAAAAACCAAACCAAAGTTACGAGACTTATTAAGGGAAGACTTTCAATCTGAGAACAAACAATATCAGACCACAGGCTGAATAGAGGACATGGGATTGTACTAGCCAGATACAAACCTAGGAAATGAACTTTTAAGGACTATGCAAAACCAAAAGAATTACAAAATCTGTAAATGACAACAGCATCAGAACAATAAAACAGGAAATAAATGGTGTAGATATAGAACCTTCTAATGGCGAGGAAGTCAAGCCATACTGAGTAATAATAGACAGGTTCAAATCTAGGAAGATAAGGGTAAATTTCATGGTAAGCACAGAGAAAGTTAACAAACCTACTCATCAAAATAAAGAAGAAAAACATAAAGTCTCAGTAAAAACAAAACCTACAAAAATAAAAGAAATGAAAAAATATCCACAAACAAAAGGAACTTAGCACAGGAGAGTAAGAGGAACAAAACTGGAGGACATTATGCTGAGTGAAATAAGTCAATCACAAAAGGACAAATATTGTATGAGACCTCTATTGTATAACTCATGTAAAAGTTTACACATGAAAAAAAAACAATCTTTGTTGGTTATGAGGGATGGGAGGAGTGGAGGGGAACTAAATAGATAAGTGGTAACTTTGGTGAAGGGTAAGACAGTACACATTACTGGGGAAGCCAGCATGACTTGTACAAGGAAAGCTCATGAAAGCTCTATAGACACTTCCAAACTCCCTGAGGGACTGAAGTGCTGGGAAGAGGGCTGCGGGGACCAAGGTCTCGGGGAACATCTAGCTCAATTGGCATAACACAGTTTATAAAGACAATGTTCTACATTCTACCTTGGTGAGTAGCATCTGGGGTCTTAAAAGCCTGTGAGCAGCCATCTAAGATACTCCACTGCTCTCACCCCTTCGGGAGCAAGGGAGAATGAAGAGAACAAGAAACAAGGAAAAGATTAGTCCAAAGGACTAATGGACCATAGCTACGAAAGCCTCCACCAGACTGAGTCCAGTACAGCTAGATGGTGTCCGGCTACCACCACTGACGGCTCTGACCGGCATCACAATAGAGGGTCCTGGACAGAGCTGGAAAAGGAGGTAGAACAAAATTCTAACTCACAAAAAAAAAAAGACCAGATTTACTGGCCTGACAGACTGGAGAAGCCCTGAGAGTATGGCCTCCAGACATCCTTTTAGCCCGGGGATGAAGCCCCTCCTGAAGTTTACCGTTCAGCCGGGGATTGGACAGCCTCATAAAACAAAACAGGACTAATGAGGCACCGTAGTCCAGGGACAAGGACTAGAAGGCAGGAGGGGACAGGAAATCTGGTGATAGGGAACCCAAGGTTGATAAGGGACAGTGTTGATATGTCATGGGGTTGTTAACCATTGTCATAAGGCAATATGTGTACTAACTGTTTAATGAGAAACTATTTGTTCTGCAAATCTTCATCTAAGGTAAAAAAAAAAAAAAAGAATTATCTATGTGATATCAAATTGACAATAGCATCTCAACAGGTTTGATGGGAAGCCTAGGGGACAGTGAGTTGAAGATAATGGTGATGGAATAATTTGGAAAAGGATAGTGAGAATAGCAGCACAGCTGGAAGAATGTATTCGATGTCAATGAAATGTACATGTAGAAACTTTCGAAATGGTGAAACTTTGGTGATGTATATTCTCACCAAAAAAAAGGTCCTCAAGGTCGAGAAGGGAGAGTGTTGACACGTCGTCGGGTTGTTAACCAATATCATAAAACAATATGTGTACTGACTGTTTAATGAGAAACTGTTTGTTCTGTAAACCTTCCTCTAAAGTACAATAAAAAAATTAAAAAAAAAAAAGAATTAGAGCAGAATTAAATGAAATAGAGAATAGAAAAACATTGAAAACGTTAACAAGACCAAAAGCTGGCTCTTTGAAAAAATCAACAAAATTGATAAATCATTGGCCAAACTGATGAAAGAAAAACAGGAGAGGAAGCAAACAACCCGTATAAGAAATGAGATGGGTGATATCACAACAGACCCAACTGAAATTAAAAGAATCATAATAGAATACTACGAATAATTGTACTCTAACAAACTGGAAAACCTAGAGGAAATGGACAAATTTCTAGAAACTCACTGCCTACCTAAACCAACACAAACAGAGGTAGAACAACCAAATAAAATAAAAGAAGAGATTGAAACGGTAATTAAAAAACTCCCAACAACAACAACAAAAAGCCTGGATAGCTTCACTGGAGAATTCTACCAAAATTTCAGAGAAGAGTTAACACCAGTACTACTAAAGGTATTTCAGAGTATAGAAAACGATGGAATACTCCCAAACTCATTCTATGAAGCCAGAATAACCCTGATACCAAAACCAGGTAAAGACACCACAAAAAAAGAAAATTACAGACCAATATCCCTCATGAATACTCATGCAAAAATCCTCAACAAAATTCTAGCCAATAGAATTCAGCAACATATCAAAAAAACAATTCACCGTAATCAAGTGGGATTTATACCAAGTATACAGGGATGGTTCAACAATAGAAAAACAATCAATGTAATCCATCACATAAATAAAACAAAAGACAAGAACCACATGATCTTATCAATCAATGAAGAAAAAGCATTTGACAAAGTCCAACACCCATTCATGATAAAAACTCTCAACAAAATAGGAATAGAAGTGAAATTCCGCAATATAGTTAAGGGCATTTATACAAAGCCAACAGCCAGCATCATCCTAAAAAGAGAGACTTTGAAAGCATTCCACTTGAGAACAGAACAAGACAAGGATGCCCTTTTTCACCACTCTCACTCAACATTGTGTTGGAGGTCCTAGCCAGAGCAATTAGGGTAGAAAAAGAAATAAAGGGCATCCAAATTGGTAGGGAAGAAGTCAAAGTATCTCTATTTGCAGATGATATGATCTTATATACAGAAAACTCCAAAGAATCCACAAGAAAACTACTGGAATTAATAGAAGATTTGAGCATATTATCAGGATTCAAGATAAACATATAAAAATCAGTTAGATCCTTTACACCAACAAAGAGAACTTCCAAGAGGAAATCATCAAATCAATACCATTTACAATAGCCCCCAAGAAGATAGAATACTTAGAAATAAATCTAACCAGAGACGTAAAAGACCTATACAAAGAAAACTACAAGACACTACTGCAAGAAACCAAAAGAGACCTGCATAAATGGAAAAACATACCTTGCTCATGGATAGGAAGACTCAACATTGTGAAAGCGTCAATTCTACCCAAAATGATCTACAGATACAATGAAATCCTGATCCAAATTCCACCGGCATTTTTTAATGAGATGGAGAAACAAATCACCAACTTCATATGGAAAGGGAAGAGGCCCTGGATGAGTAAAGCATTACTCAAGAAGAAGAACAAAGTGGGAGGCCTCACACTACCTGATTTTAGAACCTATTATACCACTACGGTAGTCAAAACAGCCTGGTACTGGTACAACAACAGATACATAGACCAATGGAACAGAATTGAGAATCCAGATATAAATTCATCCACCTACAAGCAGCTGTTATTTGACAAAGGCTCAAAGTCCATTAACTGGGGAAAAGACAGTCTCTTTAACAAATGGTGCTGGCATAATTGGATATCCATCTGCAAAAAACTGAAACAAGACCCATACCTCATACCATGCACAAAAACTAACTCAAAATGGATCAAAGATTTACATACAGAATTGAAAATGGCAAAGATCATGGAAGAAAAAATAGGGACAACACTAGGAGCCCTAATATATGGCATAAATAGAATACGAACCGTAAGTAACAATGCACAAGCACCAGAAGAGAGACTAGATAACTGGGAGCCCCTAAAAATCAAACACTTATGCTCATCAAAAGACTTCACCAAAAGAGTAAAAGGACAACCTACAGACTGGGAAAAAATTTTTGACTATGACAAATCCGGTCAGTGATTAATCTCTACAATCTACAAGATACTGCAAAATGTCAACAACAAAAAGATAAATAATCCAATTAAAAAATGGGCAAAGGATATGAACGGGCACTTCACCAAAGAAGATAATCAGGTGGCTAACAGACACAAGAAGAAATGCTTACAATCATTAGCCATTACAGAACTGCAGATCAAAACTACAATGAGATATGATCTCACCCCAACAAGGCTAGCATTAATGCAAAAAACACAAAATAATAAATGCTGGAGAGGTTGTGGAGAGACTGGAACACTTATACACTGTTGGTAGGAATGTAAAATGGTACAACCATGTTAGAAATCGATTTGGTGCTTCCTTAAAAAGCTAGAAATAGAAGTACCATACGATCCAGTTATCCCGCTCCTTGAAATATATCCTAGCGAAATAAGAGCCATCACACGAATAGGAATATGCACACCCATGTTCATTACAGCACTGTTCATAATAGCAAAAAGATGGAAACAATGTAGGTACCCATTAATCGTAGAATGGATAAACAAATTATGGAATATCCACACAATGGAATATTATGCAATGATAAAGAACATCGATGAAGCTGTGAAACATAACATGGAAGAATCTGGAGGGCATTATGTTGAGTGAATTTAGTCAGTCATAGAAGGACAAATATTGTATAATACCACTATTATAAGAACCTAAGAAAAGGCTTAAACACAGAAGAAAACGTTCTTTGATGGTTACTGTCATGGATTGAATTATGTCCCCCCAAAAAACGTGTGTATCAAGTTGCCTGGGCCATGATTCCTGGTATTGTGTGATGTTCCTATATGTTGTAAATCTTGCCTCTATGATGTTAATGAGGGAGGATGGGCGGCAGTTGTGTTAGTGAGGCAGGACTCAATTTACAAGATACTGTGTGCTGAGGCAATCTGTTAAGATATAAAAGAGAGAAGTGAGCAGAGAAGCAGGGGGACCTCATACCACCAAGAAAGCAGTGGCAGGAGCAGAGCGCATCCTTTGGACCTGGGGTCCCTGCACGGACAAGCTCCTAGTTTAGGGGAACACTGATGAGAAGAAGGCTGACAGAGAGAGAAAACCTTCCCCTGGAGCTGACCCCTTGAATATGGACTTTTAGCCTACTTTACTGTGAAAAAATAAATTTCTCTTTGTTAAAGCCATAAACTTGTGGTATTTCTGTTGTAGCAGCACTAGATGACTAAGACAGTTACCAGGGTGGGGAGGGAGGGTGAGGGTTATTCACTAACTAGATAGTAGATAAGAATTATCTTAGGTGAAGGGAAGGACAGCACAGACTAAATGGGAATTCAGCACAACTGGACTAACCAAAGCCAAGAAGTTTCATGAATACAATCAAACACTTCGAGGGAAAGAGTAGCAGGGGTGGGGGTCTGGAGATCATGCTTTCAGGGGACATCTAGGTCAACTGGTGTAACAAAGTTTATTAAGAAAATTTTCTGCATCCTACTTTGGTGAGTGGCATCTGGGGTCTTAAAAGCTTGCAAGCAGCCATCTAAGATGCATCAATTTGTCCCAACCACTTGGAGTAAAGGAGAATGAAGAACACCAAAGATGCAAGGAAAGTGTTAGCCCAAGAGACAGAATGGGCCACATAAACCAGAGACTTCATCAGCCTGAGACCAGAAGAACTAGACGGTGCCCGGCTACCACCAATGATCGCCCTGACAGGGGACACATCAGAGAGGCCCTGATGGAGCAGGAGAGGGGTGGGGCGCAGAACTGTGGACTGTGGAACATAAAATGATATTCATGGAGAGTGTGCTTCTTAGCTCAAGGGGATACATGAGACTAAACAGGTTGCTTCTGTCTGGAGGTGAGATGGGAGGGTGGAGAGGGTTAGAAGCTCGTTGAATGGACATGGGAAATTAGGGGTGGAAAGGAGGAGTGTGCTGTCACACTGTGGGGAGAGCAATTGGGGTCACATAACAGTGTGTGTATAAGTTTTTGTATAAGAGACTGGCTTGAAATGAAAACTTTCACTTAAACTACAGCAATAAACAACAACAACAAAAAAAGGCAAGCCTTGTTAAAATATCCATATCAGGAGGAACCAAAAATGAAACTCATTTTAAATATAACTTGCTTGTTCAATACAATTTAGTTTATTCCAAGGGATTGTTCAATTTATCACACTGATGGACTCCTTCTTCTGTTTGGAAGGCTACTGAAATCAAGAACACAGTTGTGTGCAGATGACAAATATCCTGGGTAAGTGCGCTTTTTAAACAAGTGGTATAGCCCCGAGCACTTTAGAAATATCTCAAGTAGTCGGTCAGCAGGGGCAAGCACTTTCCACACAAATTAACATACACAGGTTAGAACTTGAACACCATCTGTCACAAGGGAATAAATGTATCCAAATTCCTTGGGGATCTTGTTAAATTGCAGATTCTGATTCAGTAGGGCTGGGGTGGTGCCCAGGACTTTGCATTTCTAACAAGCTCCTGTCTGTGTCTACTTTAAGTTGTAAGATATTAAAAAACCTCCTAACCAGTTGCCATTCAGTTGGCCCTGACTCATAGGGACCCCACGTGTGTCAGACTAGAACACTGCTCTATAGGGTTTCCAATGGCTGCTATTTTTTTTCCTGAAGTAGATCACTAAGCCTTTCTTCCGATGCCCCTCTGGGTGGATTCAAACCTCCAACTTTTCATTTAGTAGCCGAGTGCATTAACTGTTTGTACCACCCAGGGACTCCAAAAAACTTCCTAGGTCTGAGTTTTTAATCCATCTAGCAGCAGAAGCAAAGATACTTGAGACTCTTAGGAAGCAGAAGAGCAGACCAAGACCCATTTTCCTCACCATTGTATACCCAGTACTTAGCACAGCCCCTGCTCCATTTTGGCATCCAATAAATAATTGTGCAATAAATAAGTACATATGTACATGCATACATAGGAGTCCCTGGTAGTGCATATGGTTAAGTCTACAGCTATTAGCCTAAAGATTGCCAGTTTGAATGTAGACACACACACAACTGTCAGAACATATCTGACATTTCAATTATAATGGCTTTCTGAGAGAGTCCAGAGAGGCTGGACGACTGCATAACTCCAGCTATGAAGCTGCCTTCTCACCAGCTCTCCTGTACACTGCTGCTAGCCCATTCTGTCCCAAACATGGTTTTTATCATGACTTTTCTTCAGTTGTTTGATTTTTTTTTTTTTTTTTTTACTCACGTTCTTGTTAGTTGCTGTTGAGTCAGTTCCTACTCCTGGCAACCCCATGTTTGCAGAGTAGCATTGCTCTACGTGGTTTTCAAGGCTATGACCTTTCAGAAGAAGATCTTCAGGCTTGTCTTCTGAGGGTTTGAACCACCAATCTTTCAGCTAATAGTTGCGTGCTTAACCATTTGTGCCACCCAGGGACTCCATGACTTCCTTTTCATTGCTCAAGAACACACCATGGGTTCCGGCAAAATGGTGCTATAGGCAGAAGCACCACGCCATCCCTCCACAGCAAAGATCTGAAAAACTAAGCCGAACAGAGAATACAACAATCCTGAAACCCTAAAACATCAAATGAAGAGATAAAGAACTCAGCCAAGCACCAAATGGAGTGAGAAAACTGACAGAGAATGAAGAGCGAGGAGAGATTCATGCAGAGGTCCCCTACCAGCTAATGCAGCACAGATCCACCATCTTGGACTCCTACCAGAGACCAGCAAATGGGGGTACGAGAAAGCAGCCTCACGGAGTGTCCAGCGGGAGACAAAACAACCGGTAATTTGTGGTGTGCGTGGATTCCATACACCCAAGCAGGCAGCTCTCTGGGTGCCATTTGTTGGCTGTTGGTGTTGCTTGTTTCCACTTCTTTTGATTTCTTCCTTGCCTCTCGCCATCTCCCCCGCCTTTCACTTGAGCACCTCGCTCCGTGTGCCATCTTTGCTTCTTCCTGAGGGGCTGCAGAGCACTGACAATTTGTGATATATGCTTTCTCACTCTCTACCCTTCTTCACCCATACTGGGCCCCCTCTGCTTCCCACAGACACAGTCTCTTGTCTAGAAACACCAGCCCTCATTAGCTGGCTCTCTGAGTGCCATTTGTTGGCTGCTGGTGTTGCTTTTTTTTTTTTTTTGCTTCTTTTGATTTCTTGCTTGCCTCTCGCTGCCTCCCCCTCCTTTCGCTCGAGTGCCTGGCTCCATGCACCATCTTTGCTTCTTCCTGAGGGGCTGTGGAGCTCCATTTGAGTGTGGAGCTGTTTCCTGGTCTGGGCTACCGTGCTGGTGGGATCCCAGGGCTTTTGTTCATTTTGAATTGTTTGTTTGTTTTCTTTTCCTTTTCTTGAGTTGAGAGCCCTTTCTGTCCAGGCGGAGCTGCGTGGCAAGGAACCCCCCTTCAGCTTCCACAGACGTGCAGAGGGATCCCTGAGCGCATTTCTTTTCCTGTTTTTTTGGGAGGGCCTTCCTTGTTTTTGTTTTTGTTTTTAAATTTGTTTTCTTTTCCCTCTTTTTCCCTTTTTGTCTTCCTTCATTGCTCAGTTCCTCGTCCCTCTGTATCTTCCTTCTCTTTCTGATCCCTGAATACCAGGCATTGTATACCTCTACGCCTTCTAGCCAGGCTGTATTGCAACACCTGAGAGCAACTTCCCCAGACCTCATAGCTGCACCAGTGGGATCCCTGGGAACTTTGTGGTTCTTTAAACTTTCTGATTTTTATTTATTCATTCCTTTCTTTTCTTCCTCTTCCCCTTCTGTTTCTCCATTTCATAGTCTCTCATCTCTCCATTCCAATGGCAAGCTCACCTAGCATTCTTTTTTGTTTGTTTGTATGTTTTTGGCTCCTGTTCCTCTCTCCTCTCTCCCATATCTATCTTAGCTCCACACATAACAATCTCCCCACTGCATCCTGCCTACATGCACTGTGCACTTGACATCACACCACCAAGCAGCACAGGCACGGCCTACTGGAATCTGCCCTGCACTGATTACCAACCCATTGTGGTAGCTGTAGTAAGTGCCACAAACAAACCGTCCCAGTAACTCCTCTTCAGCTAGACCTGCACTGCTATACCATATCTGAGTGACTGACCCTGCCAGTTGGAGAAGGAAGCGAAAAGTATTGAGTGCACAGATGAGCAAACAACAAACAACACACAGTCTGCCTGCTCAGACATAGTCAAATTTTTTTTTAAAAAGGGATGAAACAAACAAATCTACAATAAATAAATGAGAAAAATAACTACTGAATGCCCTGAAAACAGCAGACAATATCAAAACATTTACAAAAACAGGACAGGATGGTTCCAGTAGGCGTCCAAAATAAAACGCCAAATGACTCTCTTGTGGAAGAAAATACACTAGAACTACCTGATGGGGAATTCAAATCTCTAATACTCGGAATTCTCCAAGAGCTGAGGCAAAAGGCTGACAAACATGAGGAAAACACAGACAAATTCATGGAAAATACAGACAAAAAATTGGAAGAATTCAGGAAGATGATGCAGGAACAAAATGCCAAAATAAATTCACAACTAGAAATTATACAAAAACAACAATTAGAAATCAAAAAGATAAACAACAAGGTTTCAGAAATGGATGATGTCATAGAAGGGCTGAGAAACAGATTTGAAACGGTGGAAGACAAGATCAGTGGAATTGAAGACAAACACTTGGATACAACTCTGTTTGAGGAAAACTCAGAAAAAAGAATAAAAAAAAATGAAGAGACCCTGAGAGTTTTGTGGGGCACAATTAAAAGCAAAAATTTACGAGTGATTGGAATTCCAGCACAGGGGGAGAAAACAGAACACACAGAGAGGATCATTGAGGAACTGCTGACAGAAAACGTCCCCAATATCATGAAATATGAAAAGCTGGACATCCAAGGAGCTCAATGAAGCCCATATAGAAGAGACCCCAAAAGAAACTCACCAAGGCATATCATATTCACACTCGCCAAAACCAAAGACAAACAAAGAATCCTGAGAGCAGCTTGTGAAAAACAAGAAGTCACATACAGAGAAGAAACAATAAGACTAAGCTCAGATTATTCAGCAGAAACCATGCAGGCAAGAAGGGAATGGGATGACATATATAAAATCTTGAAAGAAAAAAAATTGTCAGCCAAGAATAATATACCCTGCAAAACTCTCGTTCAAATATGATGGTGAAATTAGGTCATTTCCAGATAAACAGAAATTAAGGGAATATGTCCAAGTCAAACCTAACTTACAAGAATTATTAAAGGGAGTTCTTCAATCTGAGGACAAACAGCTTAGGCTCACAGGCAGAACTTAGGATGCAGGATCGTACGAGCCAGATACCAATCTAGGGAATGAACTCTCGAGGACTATCCAAAACCAAAAGAAATACAACAGGGAATCAGAGCAGTTAATCAATAAATGACAACAACATCAAAACAATAAAAGAGGGAATAAATAGCATAGGTATAGAACCTTCTAATGAAGAGGAAGGCAAGGCGATACCAAGTAATGCTAGACTGCTTCAAACTTAGAAAGATAAGGGTAAAACTTATGGTAATCACAAAGAAAGTTAACAAACCAACTCTTAAAAATAAAGACGAAAAACATAAAGTCTCAGCAAAAAACAAAACCTACAAAAAACAAAGAAATGAAAAAAAAAAATCCACAAGCAAAAGTAACTCAGCACAAGAGAGTAAGAAGAACAAAGAAAACTTCAGCACCACAAAAACAAAGCACTACAAAATGACAGCAACAAACTCACATCCATCAATAATTACACTGAATGTAAATGGACTCAATGCACCCATAAAGAGACGGAGAGTGACAGAATGGATAAGAAAACAGGCTCCATCAATATGCTGTCTACAAGAGACACACCTTAGAAACAAAGACGTGAATTTATTAAAAGTCAAAGGTTGGAAAAAATATATCAAGCTAACAACAACCAAAAAAAAAGCAGGAGTGGCAACTCTAATCTCAGATAAAATAGACTTTAAAACGAAATCTACAATAAAAGACAAAGAAGGACACTATATAATGATTAAGGGGACGATCCATCATGAAGACATAACCATAATAAACATCTATGCACCCAATGACAGGGCTCCAAAATACATAAAACAAACTCTAACAACACTGAAAAGAGAAATTGACAGTTCCACAGTAATAGTAGGAGACTTCAACACACCACTCTCAGTAAAGGACAGAACAACTAAGAAGAAACTCAGCAAAGATACAGAAGACCTAAAGGGCACAATCAGCCAACTTGACCTCATAGACATATATAGAACACTCTATCCAACCACTGCAAAGTACACATTCTTTTCCAATGCACATGGAATGTTCTCCAGAATAGACCACATCTTAGGCCACAGAGCAATCCTCAACAAGATCCAAAACATTGAGACAATTCAGAGTATCTTTTCTGACCACAATTCCATCAAGGTAGAAATTAACAATAGAAAGAGTAAGGAAAAAAAATCAACTACATGGAAACTGAATAATACCCTGCTTACACATCAGTGGGTAATAGAAGAAATCAGAGATGGAATCAAAAAATTCCTAGAATCAAATGAGAATGAAAACACATCATACCAAAACCTTTGGGACACAGCAAAGGCAGTCCTCAGAGGACAATTTATAGCAATAGATGCACATATCAAAAAAGAAGAGAGGTACAAAATCAAAACATTAACTACAGAACTCAAACGAATAGCAAGAGAACAGCAAAAAAAGCACACAACCACTGGAAGAAAGGAAATAGTAAAGGTCAGAGCAGAAATAAATGAAATAGAGAACAGAAAAACAATAGAAAGAATCAACAAAACCAAAAGTTGGTTCTTTGAAAGAATCAACAAAATTGACAAACCACTGGCCAGACTGACAAAAGAAAAACAGGAGAGGACACAAATAACCCAAATAAGAAATGAAATGGGGGACATTACACCAGACCCAACTGAAATAAAAAGGATTATAACAGAATATTATGAAAAACTATACTCCAACAACTTTGAAAACCTAGAGGAAATGGATAAATTTCTAGAAACACTCGGCCTACCCAAACTACAATGAAGTGATGTTGAAAATCTGAACAGACCCATAACAAGAGACGAGATTGAAAAGGTAATACAAAAACTCCCAACCAAAAAAAGCCCTGGCCCAGATGGCTTCACTGGAGAATTCTACAAAACATTTACAGAAGAGCTTGTACCAGTATTACTCAAGCTATTTCAGAGCATAGAAGAGGAAGCAACACTTCCAAATTCATTCTATGAAGCCACCATAACGCTGATGCCAAAACCAGGCAAAGTCATCACAAAAAAAGAAAACTACAGACCAATATCTCTCATGAATATAGATGTAAAACTTCTGAACAAAATTCTAGCCAATAGAATTCAGCATCATATAAAAAAAATAATATACCACGACCAAGTAGGATTCATTCCAGGTATGCAAGGATGGTTCAACATTAGAAAATCAATCAACGTAATCCACCACATAAATAAAAGGAAAGAAAAGAATCACACGATCATCTCAATTGACTCAGAAAAGGCATTTGACAAAGTCCAACACCCATTCCTGATAAAAACTCTCAATAAAATAGATATAGAAGGGAAATTTCTCAACATAATAAAGGGCATCTATGCAAAACCAATGGCCAATATCATTTTTAATGGAGAGAGGCTGAAAACATTCCCCTTGAAAACAGGAACAAGACAAGGATGCCCTTTATCACCACTCCTACTTAACATTGTGCTGGAAGTTCTAGCTAAAGCAATAAGGCAAGAAAAAGAAATAAAGGGCATCCAAATTGGTAATGAAGACGTTAAACTGTCCCTGTTTGCAGATGATATGATACTATACATAGAAAACCCTAAAGACTCCACAAGAAATCTACTGGAACTAATAGAAAGATTCAGCAGAGTAGTAGGATACAGGATAAACATTCAAAAATCAGTTGGATTCCTATACACCAGTAAGGAGAACGACGAAAAGGAAATCAGGAAAACAATACCATTTTCAATAGCCCCTAAAAAGATAAAATACTTAGGAATAAATCTGACCAGGGATGTAAAAGACCTATACAAAGAAAACTACAAAACAGTACTGCATGAAACCCAAAGGGAACTACATAAATGGAAAAACATACCATGCTCATGGATAGGCAGACTCAATATTGTGAAAATGTCAATTCTACCCAAAGCAATTTACAAATACAACTCAATCCCTATCCAAATACCAACAACATTCTTCAAAGAGATGGAAAAACTAATCATTAACTTTATATGGAAAGGGAAGAAGCCCCGAATAAGTAAAGCACTACTGAAGAAGAAGCATAAAGTTGGAGGACTCACACTACCTGACTTCAGAACCTACTATACAGCTACAGTAGTCAAAACAGCCTGGTACTGGTACAACGACAGACACATTGACCAATGGAACAGAATTGAGAACCCAGATGTAAATCCATCCACCTACGGTCACCTGATCTTCGACAAGGGCCCAAAGTCCATCAAAAGGGGAAAAGACAGTCTTTTTAACAAATGGTGCTGGCAAAACTGGATGTCCCTCTGCAAAAAAATGAAACAGGACCGATACCTCACACCGTATACAAAAACTACTTCAAAATGGATCAGAGACCTGAATATAAAGCCTAAAACTATAAAGTTCATAGAAGAAAAAATAGGACCAACACTTCAGGCCTTAATACATGGCATTAACAGGACACAAACCATAATCATCAACGCACAGACCCCAAAAGATAAGCTAGATAACTTGGATCTTCTAAAAATCAAACACCTATGCTCTTCAAACGACTTCACCAAAAGAGTAAAAAGAAAACCTACAGACTGGGAAAAAATTTTTGGACAGTACAAGTCAGACAAAGGTCTAATCTCCATAATCTACAAGAAAATACAACACCTCTACAACAAAAAGACAAATAATCCTATTAAAAAATGGGCAAAGAAATGAACAGACACTTCACCAAAGAAGACATTCAAATGGCCAACAGACACATGAGGAAATGCTCGTGATCACTAGCCATTAGAGAAATGCATATTAAAACCACAATGAGATACCATCTCACCCCGGCATTACTGGCACTAATCAAAAACACTGGAAATAACAAACGTTGGAAGGGCTGCAGGGAGATTGGAACTCTTATGCACTGCTGGTGGGAATGCAAAATGATACAACCATTTTGGAAAATGATATCGTGCTTCCTCAGAAAGCTAGAAATAGACATATCATTCGATCCAGCAATCCCACCCCTAGGAATATATCCTAGAGAAATAAGAGTCATCACTCAAATAGACATATGCACACCTATGTTCATGGCAGCATTGTTCACAATAGCAATAGACACATCCAAAAATAGCAATAGACACATCCAAACCCCCCGAGGGACTGAGTTGTTGGACGGAGGGCTCTGGGGACCATGATCTCGGGGAACATCTAGCTCAATTGGCATGACACTACTTATAAAGATAATGCTCTACATTCTACCTTGGTGAGTAGTGTCTGGGGTCTTAAAAGCCTATGAGCGGCCATCTAAGATACTCCACTGATCTCATCCCTTCGGGAACAAGGGAGAATGAAGAGAACAGGATACAAGGAAAAGATTAGTCCGAAGGACTAATGGTCCACAGCTACCAAGGCCTCCACGGGACTGAGCCCAGTACAGCTGGATGGTGCCCGGCTACCACCAATGACTCCTTTGACCAGGATCACAACAGAGGGTTCTGGGCAGAGCTGGAGTAGGATGTAGAGCATAATTTTAACTCCCAAAAAAAAAAAAAAAGAAGACCAGATATACTGGCCTAAAGAATACTAGAGAAACCTCGAGAGTGTGGCCCCCAGACACCCTTTCAGCTCAGAGGGGAAGTTACCTTCAAGGTTCGATGTTAAGCCTGGGAATGGACACCCCAGTAAAACTAAATGGGACTAACGATGTACAGGAGTCCGGTGACAAGGGCCAGAAGGCAGAGGGAGAGTAGGAAACTGATGATAAGGAACACAAATTGAATAAGGACACTGTCGATGTATTGTGAGATTGTTGACCACTGCTATAGGGCAACATTTGTAGTAACTATTAAATGGGAGGCTGTTTTGTCCTGTAAGCCTTCATCTTGGGCGAGAATGGCAGCACAATTGGAAGAGCATAGTCAATATCACTTAAATGTGTAAGTAAAAAGTTTTGAAATGGTGTTTAAATAAAATAAGAATAAATAAATAAATAAATAAATAAATAAATAAACAAATGAGACTAAAGAGGTACAATAGTCCACTGACAAGGTCCAGAAGACAGAAGGGGACAAGGAAGCCCCCTGGTGATAGGGAACACAAGGTGGAGTAAGGATATTCTTGATGTGCTGTGAGATTGTTAACCATTGTCATAGGGCAACATGTGTAGTAACTGTTAAATGAATAACTATTTTTTCTGTAAGCCTTCATCTTAAGTGAGAATAACAGCACAGTTGGAAGAGCGTAGTCAATGTCACTGAACTGTGAATGTAGAAATTTTTGAAACGGTGTATCTTTGGCCATCTGTAATTTTCATCAAAAAAAAAGGTTGAGAATTTAGAGGCTTAATACATTGTGGGGTTGTTAACCAATGTCAAAAAACAACATGTGTACTACTATTTCATGAGAAACTATTTGCTCTGTAAGCTTTCACCTGAAGTACAATAAAATATATATTAAAAAAAAAAAAAAAAAAAAAAAAAAAAAAAAGATGGAAACAACCTAGATGCCCATCAACAGATGAATGGATAAACAAACTATGGTACATACACACAATGGAGTAGTATGCAACGAGAAAGAACAACAATGAATCTGTGAAGCATCTCATAACATGGATGAAACTGGAGGACATTATGCTGAGTGAAATAAGTTAATCACAAAAGGACAAATATTATATGAGACCTCTATTGTCAAAACCCATGAAAAAGTTCACACACAAAATGTGACAATCTTTGTTGGTTACCAGGGATGGGAGGGGTGGTGGTGGGGAAATACTAAATAGGCAATAGATAAGTGGTATCTTGGGTGAAGGGTGAGACAGTACACAGTACAGGGGAAACTAGCACAACTTGTACAAGGAAAGGTCATGGAAGCCCCATAGACACATCCAAACTCCCTGAGGGACTGAATTGCTTGGTGGAGGGCTGTGGGGACCATGGTCTTGGGGAACATCTAGCTCCATTGGCATGACACAGCTTATAAAGAAAATGCTCTACATTCTACCTTGGTGAGTAGTGTCTGGGATCTTAAAAGCCTGTGAGCGGCCATCTAAGATACTCCACTGGTCTCATCCCTTCGGGAGCAAGGGAGAATGAAGACAACAGGATACAAGGAAAAGATTAGTCCAAAGGACTAATTGTCCACAGCTACCAAGGCCTCCACCGGACTGAGTCCAGTACAGCTAGATGGTGCCCAGTTACCACCACTGACTGCTCTGACCGGGATCACAACAGAGGGTTCTGGACAGAGCTGGAGAAGGATGTACAACATAATTCTAACTCACAAAAAAAAAAAAAAAGACAAGATTTACTGGCCTAAAGGAGACTGGAGAATCCTTGAGAGTATGGCCCACAGACACCCTTTTACCTCAGTGGTGAAGCTACCTCTGAGGTTCACTGTTCAGCCTGGGAGTGGACAGCCTCGTAAAACCAAATGAGACTAATGAGGTACAGGAGTCCAGTGACAAGGGCCAGAAGGCAGATGGGGACAAGGAAGCTGGTGATAGGGAACCCAAGGTTGAGTAAGGATATTGTTGATGTGTTGTGAGATTGTTAACCATTGTCATAGGGCAATATTTGTAGTAACTGTTAAATGAGAAACTATTTTATTCTGTAAGCCTTCATCTTAAGTGAGAATAACAGCACAATTGGAAGAGCGTAGTCAATGTCACTGAACTGTGTATGTAGAAATTTTTGAAATGGTGTATCTTTGGCTATGTGTATTTTCACCAAAAAAAAAAAAAAAAGTTTGAGAAGTTAGAGGGTTAAAATGTTGTGGGGTTGTTAACCAATGTCATAAAACAACATGTGTACTACTGTTTCTTGAGAAACTGTTTGTTCTGTAAGCCTTCACCTGAAGTACAATAAAATATTAAAAAAAAGAAGAAAAAAAAAGAACACACCATGACTCCCCAGTGCTAGAAGGCCACGCACCTCTCTTGGGTTTTGAGGCCCTTCAACATCTGGCCCTTCATTACCCATTCAGCTCTGTCCCGACTCCAGTTCCCAATAAACACCTTTCACTCCCTTACATAACCGACCTTCTTCTAGTGTGCCCTGCTACCCTCAGAGCCATGACTTTTTCCTGCCTCTGTGCCTATACTCATGCTGGTTCCCCTTACTCAGTCCCATTCATCTACATCCTCTAATTCTATAGTCCAGTCATACCTCCTTTCTGACTACATCTGTGTGCTCTCACTTTCACCACCAACGAACTCGTTATTACTCACACCCCATAGCTCAGCATCAGTTCTCCATTAACCAGTCTCAGCTCTTGAGCTGGATTATAAAAGGCCTTTCCTTAGTCACTCCTGCCACTCTCCAATCCCTTTGCCACACAGCAGTCAGGGAGGTCATCCCCTCCAGTGGCTTCCTACCTCTCTTGACGTGAAATCCAACCTTCTTATTGAGGGACTCAGGCTTTGAGTGATCTGGCCCTGTCCACCCCTCTGGTCTCATCTCCCCTACTCTCCACCTCATTCACATGCCTAACCACTCTGACCTTCTTTCTCTTCCTCAAATATACATAACAGCCCCCACTTCTGGGCCTTTGGGCTCCCTGACTCTTCTGTCTGGGACTCTGCCCTCAGGCTATGCAGGTAGCCAGTATCTTTTCATCAGGCATGTCTCAGCTCAAAGCTCACCTCCTCCGAGACGCCTGGCCTGCACAACTAATGTGAATTCACCACCCCTTCCCTTGTCACTCTCTCTTATCACTCTCCTCAGAGCTATCCTCACTATCTGAAGTGATCTTGTTTCTTCATTTGTTTAACTACTTATTCATGTCTCTCCCCACTAGACTGTAAGCTCCAGGAGTGCTGGGACCCATCTGTGTGGTTTATTGCTCTATCCCTGTGGAACAATACCTCGGACATAGTAGGTGCTCAATAAGGGAAGGCCTATGCCTGATACTTCTCTGAATCCCCTCCAGCCCCTGGCACAAGACTGGATACACCATAGGTGCTCAACTGACACTAGTGATTGAGCTCCTGTCCTGGTGGCCAGTAGACCTCGTCAGGACCAGGACCATTCTGCAAAGCCTGGTGTAGTCCAGTATCCTTCTGGCCATCTTTGGAGTAGTCAATAGTCCCCTGAAGCCCCTAAAGCCATGGACTCTGGATCCTTTGGGGTTCCCCAAAGCTGGAATGATTGATTTGAACTAAACAAGCCCTGGAGGCTCATCCAGATATGTGTCAGCTTCCCACTGGGCCCAGCCCCTGGGATTGAGGTTCCTTCCCACTTGGCTTCCACCTTATGGGAAGTTGATGGTGCATCATATTCACTGCCTCCCCCTCACCCCTTCTCAAAAGGCTGAGCTACCTCATCAGAAGCGATGAGCACGTGACTGCAAAGGTCAAAGAAAACTGATCCATAGGCATTTCCTCTGTTTGGTTGCTGACATCAGGTAAGCATTTGTGGACATGTTAAGACAATCTTGGGGCTTTGTGGTTTGGGAAACTTTTTTGTACATTCCAACTCACGTATGTAAGAAGGGTACGTTTCTGCTTAAGCTAACACTCTGAAACCTGTGCTGCCGCCCAAGTCATCAGCAGGTGGAAATGGTTTGTGCCTGAGAGAGGCAAATCTGGGCCCGAGGCTATTACCTCAGTGGCTGGCTTGGCAGGGTATGTGTAGTTACTGTTCCTGGAGGTTCTCAGGAAGGGATCATTCTAAGAGAGAAAAGAAATCATAGGGTTATCTGACAGCATCGAAGATGGCTTAGGGAAGATAAGAACTAACACTTCTGTCCCCTAGGTTCATTTAACACAATTCTTCTGTATTTAGATAGAAATCACTGTATAAACATAATTTCATTATTCCCCAGAGGATTTTACATAAAAGCTTTGGCTAGGGCTGCACAAGAAAGACCCTAAAAAGGATTCAGTACATGTTCTAAGCAGAGCTTCATGCTTTTGTTTTTGCCTGAGCAACTGACCATCTCCCTAATCCTCAGAATTATCCATTTTCTTTCCTTTGTAATTTCTCTGGCAATGGATCATGTTTCAGCATTTCTCTCTTTTCCAAAAAGTATTATGATTATCAATGTATTTTAACATCTGTTATTTCTTTCCTTTTACCTCCTTTGAACAGTAAGTCAGATCCCCTTCAGGTTGGCTTCATACATTTTGGCCATTTTTTCTCATGAAACATCCTCTTCATTCCCTACTCACCTATTTCACAATTAACTTTTCACACAAGCCCTATCAAGAATCCAAGTTCATCCAGTTTCAGGTAATGGGTTAGTCAAAAAAAGGAAGAAGGAAGTAGACAAAGGGGAGATGAGGGGAAAGCCAGCTAATGAGAAGGTGTGAAAATGATAGTAAAGGAAGAATAAGTTAATAAGACTGAGATCAGGAAATACCAAAGTGGGCCCAGGGCTGTGAACACTTTCACAAAATGTTTTCAGTGGAGTAGAAGGGCTATGATCTAAAAATTTGGAGATAAAATGGGAATATGAAGGAAGAAGCAGAATGTTGGAAAAGGGGTCCTTAGAGATCAATTCCAAGGGTTGAAAACGGACTGCTCCAGGCTGAAGCTGGCCAAGAGGTGTTTTGTTTTGTTTTGCTTTGCTTTATTTTAGCCAGGATGATGTTTAAAAAAGAAGAAGAATCCCAATGCATTCAGAAGGGGAACTTGCTTCAGTTCTGGCCCCACCACTTCCTCTTGTCTTACACCTGACCCCATTCACACAACCATGTTCCTGCCTGGCACTGGAGCCATCTGACTTTGTAGTGCATGCCCACCTCCATTTTATACATGAGGAACAACTGGGGCCTAGAGTGGGGCAGGGACCTATTCCTGAGAGCAAACAGTGCATACAGAGCTGGACCAGGATCTGGCCCAACAAGCCTCTTGCCTGTTTCTGCTCCTCACACCAGGGTCAGGCCAACAAAAAATCCTGTTGGTGACAAAAAGAGGGAGAGGAAGAGAGGAACTCAGCAGTCACCTTGAAAAAGTCTACGTGTGCCGCAAAGCTCTCAGCCCCCAACACAGACCCTGGCTCCCTAAGACACCGGACAAAGTCTCTCCTCTTCCCTCTGAGTGTCAGTGTTCCTATCTGAAACGTGGTCAGGAGAACATCCTTTCACTGAAAAGCACTCAGGCCCAAAGTAAGAAAGTCCATCCTGGACCATCCTCAACAGTGCAAGGCAGAAGAGGGCTGACAGTGGCACGTCTGCTTGTCTAATTAGGCTTGTCTGAGGTTAGTGTCGCTTAGCGTCCCTGAACATTCACCTTCCTATATTCTATAAATAACTGACCGGTGTTTGTTAGGCATCTCATGTGTCCAGAGCTTTGTTCTGGGTGCTAGGAAGAGGGGATGATACAAAGAAGTTAACAGCCAAGTTGGGCAGATAGATAGACGTGAGCAGCTATAAGGCAATGAAACACCAGAGAATAGCATGTACAGTAAGTGCAATAATTGCTGAGGAATGGCTGCAAGATCCCTCAAAGACAAGACTCAATCGTGTGTGTGTGTCTACACGCTAGTTCTTGTTCTCCTCCCACTTCAAGGGAGCCCTGACTGAGATTAGGGTCTCGGGGCTGGAGCTAGTCCAGTGATTACCCAGAGTGAACTGCTGTGGAAGAACCAGAGGCAAAGGCAACCTCCGTCCTTCTGGGAGTGCTGAGAGTCACACTGGAGAGTCTGTTTGGTCATAGATCCAAGGGCTGTGGAGGGGCCGGGGAGGGGAGACAGAGCCAGAGGGGTCAGAGGTCAGGTAGATGCTGGAATGCCATGGGGAGTGAGACAAAAACAAGAACAATGAGAACAGGTCTAGGAGAGCGACAGGGAGGCCGACTGGGGTGCCCAGCGCTTGTTTTTAGTGACCATTGACTGCATAATGAATGCGTGAGTCAGAGTAGTTTGAAGGCCTGGAGTCAAGCAGATTATGTGGAAGAGGGATTCTGTTTAGTCTTACTGGCTCTCGAGGGCTAGGCTTGTATCAGTGAGTAGAAATGGATGCAGGTTGAATGCCAGCACAGGGAAGTTGTTCTAACAGTCACAGCTGTGCAAAGGCAGTGTGGCTCCCCTTGGGAGGCAGAGCCCGGACCGCCACCTGATGTGAGTCAGCAACATGAGTTGTTGGCTGTTGGGAAAAGGTCACGTAAATCTTGGCAGCATTGCTGGGTGTAAAGTTCCACAATGAAGGAGTGGTAATTTTCTTCTGTGCTGGCCGGAGCAAACCAGAAGTATACAGTCAGGCCTGGGCACCAATGAAAAGGGGACAACATTCACAGAGAAATACCTATATGAGACATTGGAAACCATGACTGTGATACATGGCTGAGGTGACTACAGCTGTTTGGCCTGGAGAGTAGTCGACTCTGGGTGGGGTGTTGGTGGTAGGAGGGAGGAGGACACGATAGTCACTACACAGATGCCCTCTGATGTTTTCTGATTCCTTTCCATTCCATTGAAAACTTAGGGTTCATAACCTACGACATTGATTTCACAGCCTGTTAATGGGTTTCCACTTGGCAGTTGAACAGCAGAGCCTTAAGAGAGAGCAGAAGCTTAGGCAGAGGCTAAAGTGATGCCTTGGGAGGGAAGGTATGAGAAATTCAGTAATAATGAGATCCCTGGGTGGCACAAATGATTGGTGCTTGACTACTAACTGAAAGGTGGCACCACGGAAAAAAGGCTTGGCAATCTGCTTTTGTAAAGATTATAGCCAAGAAAACCCTATGGAGTTCAGTTCTACTCTGTAACACGTGGGGTCGCTGTGAGTTGGAATCAACTCCCCAGCAGTGGGTATTGCATCAACAGAACTCCAAAGCCTCTCCTGGCTGAGATTCTATGGTTAAACAATTCTTTGTTGTTTTATGATGGGAAAGTAGAACTAGATAACCTTTAACCTATGAAGTGCTGAGGATCTGAATGGGGTGGTGGCAGTGCAAATGGAAAGACAGGCAGGTGGGAGGAGCATTAGGAAGAATCCTATCAGATGGGGCACCAGAAGTTTCAGCCTGTGTAACAGTGAAAATCCCAATAACATTGAAGATATAAGGAAGTCCTAAGGGGCAGAGAATTTAGGAAGACAAATATTTAGCTCCCATTTAGACATTCTTTGCTCAAAAAATAACTTTTTGAATGAATGTTTGTTGAGTTTGAGGTGATGATGGGGTCAGGGCAGTATTAGGAGATTTAGAGGAGCCCTGGTGGCACAGTGGTTGAGAGCTCAGCTGCTAACCAAAAGGTTGGCAGTTCAAATCCACCAGCTGCTCCTTGGAAACTCTATGGGGCCATTCTACTGTGTCCCATTGGGTCGCTATGAGTCGGAATTGACTCCAAAGCAGTGGGTTTGGTTTTTTTGTTCTTTAAGCATTAAAAAGGTAATAGTGTTTCCACCACAAGTAATTCAAAGTAGAAACACTGCTAAGCAATAAACTAAGTGTAAGAGGCGGAAGCAAAGTGGGGAAATCTTGGAACTTGACTTCAGGGGGTTTGTCTTCCCCTTTTGCTTTTTCTCATGATAAAAATCTGGGTGAAATATTATATGAAATTATCTCAGTCTCTCTCTCTCTCATCTTTGTCTCTATCTCTCTGGTCCTCCTGCCTTGTTGATACATACATTTAATCTGCCTTTGGTCTAGAGTTTGGGAAAGAAGAAATGAAGATGCAGATTGAGGAGTCGTGTGAAGAAGTTTAACAGGAAACCCTGGAAATGGATGAATCTTAGAGTGAGGAGATGTGGAGAGACAGAAAAGAGAAGATGGCTAAGACATGAACGCTGGAAAATGTCCACATTTTAGAGGTTGGGAGAAGGAAGGAGAAGGGTCATTAAAAGAGACAAGAAGGGGCAACAGAGAGTTCTTCAAAGCCTAAGGAGTCACAGCCAGACTCTCCAGGTTAGGGAAGGAGTAGGCAGAGAGGTGATTAAGGCAGTGAGGGAAGAACAGTCACAGTCCACAGAGTGGCTAGTGAAACGTTAGCTGTACAATATTTTGCCCAACCTTCAAGCGCGACAGAAATCTCTGGAGTGGTATTATGAGGCCCTACCTGGCACAGCAGAATGTAACTGTAATTTGACTGGGGTTGGGGTAGAAGGGAGGAGGCTAGGAAAACTCCTCACTGCTTCACATCCGCCGTGGCCACCTCCTCCCCTACTGGGTCCTGCCTGTTGCTTCTTGCTTCTATGTTTAGACACAACTAGGATTAAAATACATGCTTCCTGGACCCTGTTAGCTCACACTGAGATGCTGGTGGCTTTTATATAGCTCCAAGGCACATGCGAGTGAGCAGATGGGATCTGCAGAATGCAGAATTCCTGGTGCAGTGAACATGGACTGGCCAACAGTTGGACCCTTTTGGAATGGGCTCCAGGGTTGCCTAGCAACCACACTCCCAGGCTCTTCTACCAGTTCCAGGAGGCTGGATGTGCTCCCCTGTGCTCATCAATGGCTCGACTGGGCTATGTCCAGGAGGGAGGAGCTAAGCCCACTGGGCTTAAGATGTTGGGTGGAAGATCACCCTTTCTGGACTTCCCACCTGGTCTGGGACAGAGTGGCAGAGGCTACCTTGAGGACCATGGTGACAGGGCTTTCCCTGACCCAGTGCCTAGGCTCCAGCTTGGTGCTTAATAAATGCTTTTTGGGAGAAAGAGCAAATGATAGCTCTCTGGTATGGGTAGTTATTACCTCCACTATTTAAGAGAAGGGGGTTGGTGGTTTGGAGAGGGTCTTCCATGGCTGATAATTAGTATGGCTATATAGGCTGCTGACGTATTGAAATGCTGACCTACAGTATGGTTTGTAGCCACTTCCCTGAGTCCTCAAATGCCCCCACTACCTAGGTGCCCCAACCTCTCCCCCAGGACTCCCTGAATATCCCTAGGATCCAGCAATTAAAGGGTTTACACCTGGCACAGTAGGGGCCCCTAGGGCCTTGCCCCAGCACTTTGTCCAGCACCTGATCATGTTGCCCTAACTGTAACATAATTTGAATATACACCTACTCAGAGCACTACAACAGCAACTGAGCCCTCTGCTACCACTACTTTCCCATACCTCCTACATCCTTCTTCTGCCGCTCTTGCTCCCCGATGAGGTTGATGATCCACAAGACTGGACCCAAGACTGAGGTGGGAAGGCAGTAGACAGGGAGCATGGGCCAGGGGAAGGGGTGCCTACTCTCTCAGGAGCCCCACAGACACTCAGGGGAGCTGCAGGTCTATTCTGCAGCCACTGCCGAGCCAGGCGGGTGAAAGAAGTGATGCAGCCGGCTGGCTGCAGGAGGGAAACCCAGCCTCCTAGACTGGGTCAGGCCCCTCTGCTTTTATTGCTGCTCAGGGCTCTGTGAGCTCTGCCTTATTTGGTTAAAAAGCCACAGAGAGGGCCGAGACAAGGAAGCTAAAGGCGATGGGAACATAAACTTGCCCCCACTCCTAGGCCTGAAATCAAGTTTAACAACCACACATGTATTCCTCCTTAAAAGGAGCCCAATCAGAGTCCTCAATCCAGTTTCTACCAGGCCAACCCTACTGGCTCCTCCTCCACAAAGCTCTTGGGCTCTCCCTTTTGCTGCTTCCATCTTTGATCCTCCCCCTGCTGGAAACCCCAGGCCAGGCCCTCAATCTCTAACCACCGCTTCTGGGCCCAGCTCGTTCCTCATTATCCTACAACCTGCAGTCAGACTTCTCCCATCTGCCCAAATGCTGCAGCTAAAAGGAGCCTTCTTGCCGTTCTTATGGCTTCTCATCCCCTTCTCAAGAATCTCTCTCTCTCACCCCATCCTCTCCCTTTGCTTGGGTGCAGGCCTCTTCTCCCAGATGCTTCTTCCATTCCCAGAGATGTAACTGCTTCTGTGCCCTCTTCCCACCCCTCCAAAGCCCATCTCCCACACCTCCATCACTGGCTCCCAGATCGGGGGAAGGTGGGCCATGCAGAAGCTTGGTGGAGGTTGCAGGGAGGGGGGCGAGACCTGTGCTCTGCTGTCTGGAGAGGGCACAACAGGTCCCCCCTTATTACCTGAGTGGGGCAGGAGAGGGGTATGGCTGCTTTCAGGTCAAGGGTATCTGTTTTCCCTCCTAGTGGCTGAAGCTGATGGGGAAGAAAAGAAAGAGAGGGTGCAGTAATTTGTTTTGGCTGAAATGAATATCGCTGGCAGCCTACTGCAGTGGGGAGAGCTCAGGACTTGATTTCAGGGAGCCTGGCTTCCACTCCTGGCTCTGCCAGTTGCCAGCTGTGGGACACTGGGCAGGTCCCTGAGCTTCTCTAGGATTCAGCTTCCTCATAAACTCTGAATACTTCCCTTGCAGGCCTGTTGAGAGGCTTAAATGAGGTAACCATGGATTAAATTGCCTCGCACAGTTGTTGGCACTAGGAAATGTGGAGTAAATGCAAGGTTCTGCCTCGAATGCATATGGAGAGAGTCCATTGTCACAGTTCCAAATTCAGAGGATAAGAAGGAGGTGAACCCAGGCTGAGCAAAATCTGAAGGACTCCATATTTAAAATTCTACAGACTTCTGCAGCTCTGCCAGGCTTGCTTGCAAAAGGAGGACCAGAACCAGGCTCCATTCTGCAGGGAGGGGAGGGGCTGGTGCTTTGCCCTAGGTGACAACCCAGTGAACCAGGGATGACTGCTCATTTTACCATATTGACCCAAAGGGCCCTGGAGAGCTGGGAGTGGAATTTCTGACTTGGGTGGATGCAGTCTGGGGCGAAGAAGGATGTATCCGGGCGACCATCCTGAAGGAGAGAAACACACTTCCTCAAGACCCTGTTGGTCCAGGGACTGACCATTTAATGCCCTCCTCCCCCTGGAAGTGCTTGGAGTCATTGGCCCTCCACAGGGCCTGCTTACCTTAAGACAGAGATCAGAGTAATCCCACAGCAGGTAGACTCACGGGGTCCTAAACCCCCGCCCTCTTACTTGTTCTACAATTTCC
The DNA here is from genome assembly GCA_030035585.1 of Dugong dugon. Taxonomy (NCBI): domain Eukaryota; kingdom Metazoa; phylum Chordata; class Mammalia; order Sirenia; family Dugongidae; genus Dugong; species Dugong dugon. The sequence goes on from CM057473.1 coordinate 71,261,762, forward strand.
CCTTATTTAATCAAAAAACACCATATTTATATTTAGACACATTCATATAATGCCCAAAGAAACAAACACACGCATTGCCATTGAGCTTATTCCAACTCATGGCGACACCGAGCATTGCAGAGTAGAACAGCTCCATGGGGTTTTCTTGGCTGTAATCTTTACGTAAGCAGATTATCAGGTCTTTCTTCTGTGGTGCCAGTGGGTGGGTTTGAACTGCCAACCTTTAGGTTAGTAGCTAAGCACAAGCCATTTGCACCACCCAGGGCCCTATTGTCCTAGCTTATGCCATAGGAGAGGGAATGAGATCCTTGGCTCTGAGGAAGCCTAGACAGCCAGCTGGGAAAAGCCACTTCACAGTGCTCATCCAGCTGGTCCTTGTGGTCTTGAGGGCAATGGTGAGAATCTGGGCCAAGCCTTGGGGCAGGCCTGGGTACAGCCGATACCAGGGCAGCATGCCACCAGACTCTGGGCTTCTCTCCTGATATACTCAGGTGCACAAAGCTTCTCTCCTTCCAACTACCCTCCAGTTAGAAGAGGCCCTTAGGACAGAGGCCCTGGAAGACAGAATCCAGTCCTCACCCTGGTCCACTCAGAGATCTCTTCTGTTCAGAGTGGACGCATCAGGCAAAGAGCACGGCCAGCTTGCAAACAGATAATGCACTGAACCCTCCTTCATAACTGCAGAGTCATGCGCAGAGGGAGAGTGTGTATGGGGCAGAAAGCTAATCATCTGGAGCTATATTATTATGTTATCAGTTGCTGTTGCATTGGCTCCAACTCACAGTGACCTCATGTATACAGAACAAAATGTTGCCTGGCCCTGCACCATCTTCATGATTGTTGGTGTGTTTGAGTACATTGTTGTGGCTAGTAGGTCAGTCCATCTCATTGAGGGATTCTCTCATTTTCATTGACCCTCTACTTTACCAAACATGCTGCCTCTCCATCCCTTACTACCTATATGGCTTCAGGAGAGATATGTCACATCTCTGAGCCTCTGTTAGAGGAGGTGATTCTGAAGATTTAGTGTATGGGAATCACATAGTAAGTGCTCAATAAAATGGAAGCTGTCCTCAGTCGTAATGGAACTTCCCACATCAGGCTGTCTCTGAGGATTGAGCCCAGATGTTCATGGAGGCTGCACCCCCAGAACAGCGTCTGGAGAGCAACTCTCACCTGTCTGCATCTTTCCCTTTTTGTCTCCACCCTCATGAAGCACTTGGCATTTCTGCCTTGGAGTCCCTCCTCGAAGGGAGCCATGGAAGCCTCTCCCCCAGGAGCCCCGTGGGTGTGGGCAGGGATTGTACCTCCAGGACTGGGAGCCGGATATTGCGGAAGAAGGGCTGCAGAACCACGGAGAAGTCCTCCCGTGTGTCATAGCGACCAGACTCAACCAACTCACGCATGCTGTTCTGGGGACACACAAGACACCTTCAGCATAGGCCCTGGATGGGCCGAGCCCCCAGGGGCAGGGACAGGGGTGGTGGGCAGCATGGTGACAGCCCTGCCCCTATCTCCCTGGACAGGGGCTGGGCTGACCCCACCCTTCCCTTGAGAACACAAATACTAAGCCAAAAAACCCCAAACCCATTTCCACTGAGTCAATTTCGACTCATAGCGACCCTACAGGACAGGGTAGAACTGCTCCATAGGGTTTTCAAGGAGTGGCTGGTGGATTCTAACTGCTGACTTTTGGTTAACAGGCGAACGCTTAACCACTGCGCCACCAGGGCTCCAACACAAACACATTTGACTGCAAATCTCTTTCCAGAGAGTTGGAAGCAGGTTGGGTTCCTTTTTTGTTCTGGTTTTTAGTGGACTGCAAGCTCCGAAGGGCCAGCCAGGAGGTCCAGCAAGGAACAAAGACCTGGCAGAGTCTCCAGAGGGGTCCTAGCAAGCAGTGCTGCACCGTCCTTCCTGGTGGCCTGCCTGTGGAGGCGTGGGGCCGGAGAGGGTATGGGTATGGAGAGAGTTGGTTGGGACAGGGGTGGTGGCTAGACTTCCATAGTGTAGGGAGAGAGAAAGGTACGTCCCGTGCTGCTGCCCTCTTCAGGCCAAACGTTGGGTTAAGTTGCCAAGGGCAGCTAGGCCTTGGGGGCTTTGCCACCTGGATTCCATTGGGATGACTCCAACCTGGGCTGTGAGGCAACTCAGTGGGGTGGGGCAGTGGAAAGGGCCCAGGTTGGTGGGTGGGTGTCTTCCCTCAGGCTCCCTGAGCAGTTCTCCCCTCCCCTGTGGGGCTCCCCCAGGGGGGTTCTGGGCTGTGTGCTGAGTGAGTGGTGCGGAGAGGTCCCTTCGTGCTCTCACCTGGTAGGCTCGGGTGACGACCTCCAAACTGGCCAGTTCTTGGGAGCTCTCCCGCGGGCTCAGAACACAGTTACACAGAACACTGCATAAAGGGAGAGGCAGGAGAACCCAGAGCTGAAGCCCCTGATGCCCTGAGGCCTGACCTCTGGTGGGGGACTCGCTTTTGATGCATGGAGGGCAGCTCCCTGGAGCCCTGGCCCAGCCTGGCTTAGAAGCATGTGTGCTGTGCCTTTGGACACAATGCTAAGAACAGGTTTTCAGCCTGACATGTGTACAGGATAAAGCCCCACGGGAGGAACCTGGGGTTTGAGGGAGCACTCTCTCCTATGAACAGAGTATAAGCAGTGGGCTGCAGGCGCTAGGCCTGCCACAACTTACACTTATCAAATGAATTCAGGCAGTGAAATCCAACTTTTAATTAAAATAAAAATGCATCCTCTGGCATTGCAGCTGGTATTTTGGGGCCTTTGACACTCATGCCCTCAGATACTTCCTCATTTCACACCAGTGTCCCCCTTCCTCATTAACATCTGTGTTTTGTTTTTATTATGAAATATTTCCTACCTATAAAATATACTTCATATATTAAAGAGATAAAAGAGAGTTAAAGCACTCAGAGCAGTGTCTGGTGCACAGTACGTGCTGTAAAAGTCTTTGGTAAATAAACGTATGTATAAAGTATAAGGAAACCCTGGTGGCATAGTGGTTAAGAGCCACGGCCGCTAACCAAAAGGTCGGCAGTTCGAATCCACCAGGCGCTCCTTAGAAACTCTATGGGGCAGTTCTACTCTGTCCCATAGGGTCGCTATGAGTCGGAATCAACTCAATGGCAACTGGTTATAAGGTATAAAGAATAATATAAATATTATAAATAATAACACCCAGGTACCTACCACCCTGCTGAAGAAACAGAACATTCCCCATTTGAAGTTCCCTTGTAGCCAGCCCCCCAATTCTCTTTTTCCACGTAAAGGCAACTACTGGTACTATTTTGAATCATATGTTTTGTTTCCAGGTACATTTTCTTGCTTTCTGATACATTTTGACCACACTTGTGTGTACCCGTGTATGTTGCCCCTTGTCACAGTCTGGGCTACATTCTTTCTCAGATACCAGCCTTTGTCCCAGCCTGGCTTCACTCCTGTGGCTCCCCCAGGACCACACATGTTCCTGCCTGCCACCTTGAGGTTGGGTAAGGGGAAGGTCATGGCTCCGACCCCCAGAAAAGGGGTGGTCCTGGCACAGGTCCCCCTCTACACACTTGGACACGTGGATGGACAAGACACAAAGACCCGGAGGATTCACCGCTGCGTATGAGCCAGACCAGGGGTAAGCACCTGTCCCCCTGGGGCAGCCAGCACCTGCCTACCTGGCCTGCTGCACTGGGCACTTGTCTGGGTTTCCCAGGAACACCTGCCGTATGACACTGGGGCTCATGAAGTCCACGAGGTTGACCAGGGCTCTGGGCACCTAAGAGCAAGGCCGCAGATGAGAGAGGGTCTCCAGAGGCTGCTTTCTCAAGCTGCCTCAGTGCCCTGAGATGTGGGAATTGGCTGGAGGGTCCCTTTAGAACTCCAGCTCAGCACCCCTGAGTGGAGTTGTGAGGAGGGATCTACATGGGGCTCCCATGGAGGGCCCTGCCGGCTGTGCACCACACAACTCCACAGGTACCACCCACATGGGCTGCAGTGTGAATGGCGCCTCCTGGAGTGAGACAACGTGGCTGACCCAGTCTAAATGCTGGAAGTTCAGCTCCATTCAGCATCATTTAGTGAGCTCCAACATGTTCACTTTAAATTTGGTGAGATGGGTAACCCGTCCATTAGCTTGGACATTAGCCCTTGACCATTTCCTTCCAGTCCAATCCAGCCTACCCACTGAGTAGGCGTGGGGACTGGCAGTCAGCACTCCCTCTGGGGCAGCTGAGCAGTGTGTCCTTGCCAGAGGATGGGGAGAGGACACACTGCTGGGTGCAGGACCAGAGAGGGCCTTGCTGTAGGCATACCCTATGGCTTGGAAAGCAGTGCCTAGCCTGGGGCCAACAGAGAAGAACTCCCAACCAGCTGCCATCACCAGGTAATGTACGGTGAGGGTGGGGTGCCTTTTAGAGGCCACACTGCCTCCCTTCTGCAAGCCTGAGATCCCTCTGGGCTATAATTCCTCAGGGCAGGTACAGCCTCTGGAAGGGGAAGGAGCCCTTGCCCTTGGCTCTCTCCTTCAGGGGAGGAGGTACTTCCACCATTGTTCCCCCACCCCCTGCCATGCTTGAGCTATGCCAGGTTGTGGAAGCCTCCAACCCACCTCTCTGTGTAAGACATCCAAGGCATTGCGGACATGGTCAAAAAAGTTGGCTGCAGAATACAGATTCTGGAAGAGACAGGAGGGAGAGGAGAGTAACTGGTCAGGGTAGGCAGGCAGTGGGGCAGCTGCAGGCTTCCCTTCTGACTCCAGCCTGGAAGACTTGTTCTCCCTCTGGCCTCCAGCTGTGAACAGCTGTCGGAATCTGAGATGAACCATCAACTACTCCATGTTGTCAAAACTGGGCCAGTCAGAAGACTAGACCCTCTGGCCAGAGCTTTAGTTCAGGAGCAGAAAGTGGAAGGTCCTCCTTCCAATTGATTGGGGTCTATAGTTTCTTCTCTTTCTGGATTCTCAGGAGTTGTAAGAGTGGGGTATAGAAGCACCATATACCTGCCACCTCATACCACCTGGAACACGAAAAGGGAACCGAAATTCAGGATCCTGGCATAAGGCGCCTGTGCGTACATGTATGTGCACATACATAGGTGCAGTTGGACAATCCTAGGTGGACAATCCTAGGGTCGATCTAGGGACTATTCTCAAGAGAGGGTCTCTGAGGCCTACAGTGTAAAGTCAGGAGCAAGGAATAGGCACGGCCCCACCCCCTTTACCGAATCCGTGCAGTAGTCACAGAGATCACTGCCACCAATCAGCACAGTGATGACCTTCCAGTCTTCATAGAAGTTTACTCTCTACACAGAGGGAGGAGAATGCTTGATGATTTCCAAAAACAAATAAACAAAACCTCACAGCTCTAGTCCATTCAACCCTCCAAAACTTCCTTGCCTACTTGGAATACTAGGATCAGAACCTCAGAGTTGAAGGAATTTTAGAGGTTTATTTATAGACCACAGAATCTTAGCATCAGGAGGGACTTTCAAGGTCACTGTGACCAGCAACAACCCTCCCCCCAGTGACATCATCTCCTCCACAGAGCCTCTGACAAGGGGCTATGTGTCTCTGCTAGACTACCTCTACTGACAGGGAGCTCACTGCTTCTCGAGGCAGACCATTCCATTTGGGGACAAGCCTAATGGGTGAGAAAGTTAATTTTTATAAACAAACATAAATCTGACTCACATGGTCCGTTTTCATCCTTTGCACCAGGGTCTGGACTTGGTGCGCGAGTTCCCTGAGAAGGGGAGGAAATCAGTGCCTTTGGTGAGGAATCACCACGGCCAGAGCTTTCCTCCCAGAGATCTGGACTAGCGGCTTCCTGGCAGCATCTTTGCTGCGTGAGCTGGCAGAGACCCTGAGGCTCAGAGATGAGGAGGAGCCACAAGCTGGTGCTTGCCTCCTCTGGAGAGTTAGTACAACAAATAACCATTTGAAAAGCCAGTTGCATGTTGGTTCGAAAGGTGTAATCAGGGTGCTGCACTTAGGTTTGCTGCTCATGGCCTCCTTTCTAGGACTCAACGTGCACTTTCTTTTAGTATCCCATGCCAGGAAGCTGTCAGTCTCTTTTGAAGGACTTGCATATATCCTCAAATCAGATCTATGAAAGTTTTAGCATGCTTTTTTTTTTTAACCTTAGCTGCCAGGAAGCTGAGAGGCTGATGCTCCAGCACAGTGACTGTAAAAGCGCTCATACTGGTATAGTTGCTTCCTCTTTTTTTTCCCCTAATGGTTGTGGTTTTTCCCTCTTATGTATACGTTAATTTTTGTGAACTTATCTAAATGCTTCTTTTAGAAAGAGATGGGAAATAGACAGACACTGTACACACACCTAGGTCGATAACTCATGAAAGGAATAGATTTTGGGCACCCCGACTCCCCACCAGCTCAGGCCCTGTTATGGGCCTGGGGTGTGATGGATTGCCAGCACGGTGATCATGGGGACATGGTGGTGGGATCATCTGTCCCCCACTGTTTCCATTACCCAGGCCTGTCGACTACAAGGGTGTGGGTCTGAGCAAGAAGATGGCATGTAACAGAGCAAGGAGACCCAGGCTGGAGGGCCTCTTGGGGCAGGGTGAGGGGCCACCACTGGAGCTCGTCCAGGGAGGCTGGGTAGTTCTGGGTTTCTCTACTTCATTTGTTGCTAGTTCCATTGCAGGGTGAGGGACAGGATATACTGCCCCTGAGTCCTCTAAGGCTGGAGATTCTGGGCCACCGTCCATTTGGATGTCCTCCTTGATCTCTTTGGGGAATTGTCACTTGGGAGTCTCTGGGGAGAGTGGATCTCTCTAGCATTGTTATGTCATGGTAAGTTTTAAAAAATTAGACAAGGTTGGTTGGTGAGCCCAATTATTAGATCATACGGCACATGAAAGCAAGGCCAGAAGTTCAGCCTCTAGGGGCCTTGCTCCTTCCCATGGCCATAGTCTCTCTAGCTTCAGTCACAGAGGAGGCCAGGTAAGAAGGCAGACCGAGATCCTCTCAAGTCATTTCTGCTAATGGGTAAACATCCCCTTTGCACACAGAGATCAGTTTAATGATTGTAAAGGGAGCTACGTACCTTCTTCTCCCCATCCCAGAGCCCCCTCCCCAAATGCCGTACTCAGCCTTTGCTCCAGGAACAGCCTGATTGAGGAAAGCATTTATGCTATTGGCGTCGCCTGTGCCCACCGCGTAGCCTGTGAGATTTCTGTTAAACTCCTGAAGGATATCTGGAAGGGAAGGGGGTGAGGAGGCCACAGAGAGCTCAGACCAGGGGGCCAGGGTGTCTTCTCTGGTCCTGTGGGGTTCAGGGTTCCCAAAGTGAGCTGCGTTCTCACCCTCATGCAGCCTGGGGAGGGGTCGGACAGGAGAGGCAGGTAGGGGAGCTGGAGTCTTCCTGAGTTGAGAATTGGCTGTCCAAGGGTGGACTGGGCCAAGGCAGCAAGAGTCCCCCCAACCCCCTTCCTTGCTTTTTTCTTTTTTTTCACACTTTACAATTCACAGTGAAGTGAATACTACCTTAATTTGATTGTCTCAGCAATTCCCTGGGCCAGCTGAGGAAACATTTTATAGTTGAGGAAACCTGGGGCTTAGAACTTTAGGTAACTTGTCCTAGTCATCTGGTAAGCATGTAGAAGGGCCAGGGCTTAAACCTGGGCTCCCTAGTTCAAAATCCAGTATTTATTCCACTCCCCCCCTTTTCACCTTAGGCTGCCTGTCCATAGGCCTCTCTTCCTACTTCAACAGCAGCTCCTAAAAGAGATGCTACTTGCTCATTTCTCAGCTAGGAGGGACTCCCAAGAAGCCTAGGGGTTGGACTGAGCTAGTGGACAGACTCAAGTGCCTGTGGTTACTTACTAGGTAATGTGGTCACATTCTTCAGGGAGTCGTCCCCTCCTGAACTGCAGGGAGGGAGTGAGAGAGAGAGAGCGAATGAGAGAGATTGAATCAATACATTCTCTTTACAAAAAGAGGCCCCATCTTTCTTAGTGTCCATGTCAAGAAGATGTGCCAGATCCATCTGTTTGTCTTTTGAGGAATCCTGAGAAAAAAAGTACATTCCCCCATGGATTGGGACCCCCACAAATCCAGGATTTGAAAACAAATGGGAGCCATTTCCTTGCCCACTAAATCAGGTGGGAGAGCCCCTAGCTGACTATGTACTGTGTGCCCAGCCCTGAATTAGATGCTCTTCACTGGCTATCTCCTGTCCCCCAACCATATGACTATTTCCGACTACAGAGTAGGAAACCGAGGTGCATGGGGGTCAATCACCTTGCTAAAGGACACTAAAAACCACAGTTCTTGAACTGGAAACCTTTAGAAAATGGGTAAACTCTCCTCTGCCCAGTGGTCAGGTACAATTCCACTAGAAGCTTCAGGAAATGGCCTCTCATTGCCCAATCTAATTTCATCTAATCTAACCCAGTTTTATGGTACTCAGTCTAACCTCAAGACATACTCTAAAGATTTCATTTCCTTTCATACATTGAAATTGTACGCCATGCAGGAGGTAGGGAAAGAAATATTTCCATTTTGACAAATTCCAATATTCGGGACACACTGTATTCATGTTTTTCTTCTGCACCTCCCTCCTCAATCCAAGCATATTCTTTCAGGCCCCTAGATTTTGAGAACAGAGTCTTGGCATCTAGCCCACCAGCAGAGACTTCTCAAAGGGCAGGCCATCAGCCAGAGTCAGGGTTGTTCTTCATTCGAGGAATGCTTGGAATGAAGTTGACTGTATTTCATACAGGATGATCAAGGGCTTAAGTCAAAGGCTCAGCAAGCAGCCTCCAGGTGGCGGAGGGAAAGAAGCTCCAGTAAGCACTGCCCTTCTACCTCATTCACTTGCCTCGTCCGGACTTCCCATCAAATGCCTGAAATGGCCAATGGCTGGTCATTTGTTTGAGCTTCCAATTCTTCTCCAACTCTGCACAAAGCTGCTGCTTTATCTACTCCCTGCTCCTTCTTTCTCTGGACTAAAGGTACTGTCTTAGGCTGGATTCTCTAGAGAAGCAAAGCCAGTGAAGTATATCTATATATATAGAGAGAGACAGAGACAGAGAGAGATTTATCTCAAGGAAATGGCTCCTGTGGTTGTAGACACTTGCAAGTCCCAAGTCTGTGGCTTAGGCATCAGGCTGGAGGTTTCTCCTGACTCACATAGCTGCAGGAGCTGACGAACCCAAGAACAGCAGGTCAGATGGCAGGCCACCAGCTCACAGACTGCAGAAGCTGATGAATCCAAGATCAGCAGGTAAAATGGCAGGCTGCTGGCTTACAGGCTGCAGAGGCTGATGAATCCCAAGATTGTCAGGCAATACAGCAGGCAGCTGGCTCAAGTCCCAATAAATGGAGGTCAGATGATGATGAGCCAGATGCAGGATCCAGAGCAAGCAAGCGATCTTTGTCAGAACATCCATATATGTATTGGATGCAGGCCACACCCCCAAGGAAACTCCCCTTTCAACTAATTGACTGATCATATCAGATTGCATCATGGAGGATGACTACATCATTACACAAGTGCCAAATTACATCATTACATAACTGCCAAACCACTGAGAACCATGGCCCAGCCAAGCAGACACACGACTTTAACCATCACAGGCACTTAAACAGGACACTTTACACTTGAGAGCAAGTTATAAATCCATATGCCTCCTCCGATTGCTGTATTCTAACTCTACCTGCTTATCCTCTTCAATAAGCATAGAGACATATATAAACACACATACATCAAGTACTTTCTATTCTAATTTCTTGTCTAAAAGCGTTTTTGCTCTAAAATAAGGGTGGTGGCCGAAAAAGACCAACATGCCATCAAAATCTCTCCCTAATCCCATTTAAAGTGAAAATTTTGGGGAGAAATAAGAGGAATATACCCAAAAAATGGAGGAGCAAAAATATTTACGCTTCCATTTTAATCAGAACTATGTGAAACATGAAAGAAAACCATACCAAACAGCTAGTCTACACTAGGCCCTTCAGATTAATATACTTATATTACTCTAAGAGCTCAATGGCTGGGCCTTGTTTATTCGTTGTCACCCATAGTGCACAGAGACACATTTCTCAATAGATGCACAATAAACATTTGTTGAAGCAGTTTCAGTAATGTGAGATTGAACTCCTAATTAAAAGACAAAGACAGAATTTAGCAAAGTTGCAAGGTACAAGGTCAAAAAAAAAAATCAGTTGGGTTTCTGTATACTAGCAAAGAGAAATCTGAAAGGGAAATTAGGGAAACAATTCCATTTACTATAACATCTAAGAGAATAAAATACCTAGGAATAAGTCTAACCAGGGACGTGAAGGACTTATGCAATGAAAACTATAAAACACTGCTGAAAGAGATTAAAGAAGACTTAAATGGAAAGATATTCCATATTCATAGATTGGAAGACTTAATATTGTTAAGATGTCAATACTACCTAAAATGATCCATAGATTCAATGCAATCCTGATCAAAATTCCAACAGCCTTCTTTACAGAAATAGAAAAACCAATCCTCAACTTTATATGGAATGGCAAGATTCCCCGAATAACTAAAGTAATGTTGAAAGAGGAGAACAAAGTAGGGGGACTAACACTTCCGGATTTTAAAACATACTATACATCTAAAGTAATCAAAACAGCCTGGTACTGGTATAAATTGTTATTGTCTATTGAGACACACACACCAATGGACTAGAATTGAGAGTCCGAAAATAAAACCACACATCTGTAGTCAACTGATTTTTGACAAAGGTGCTAAGTCCATTCGATGGGGAAGGAAGAGTTTCTTCAGTGAATGGTTCTGGGAAAATTGAATTTCCAGATGCAAAAAAATGAAACAGGACCCATGCCTCACACCATACACAAAAACAAATTAAAAATGGATTAAGGACCTAAATGTGTAAACTAAAACCATAAAATCTTAGAAGAACAAGCAGGGACAACGCCGTCAGGCCTAGCTTTCAACAGTGGATTATCTAATATAATAACAAAAGCACAAACAGCAAAAGACAAATTAAATAAATGAGACCTCATAAAAATTAAAAACTTTTGTTCATCAAACGACTACCTAAACACTGAAGGCAAGCTACTGAGTGGGAGAATATCTTCAGAAAACATGTATCCGACAAGAGGCTAATAATCAAAATATATATAAAATGTAGACAACTTAACAACACAAAGACAACCCAATCATAAAATGGACAAAGGACTTGAATAGACATTTCATCAAAGAGGACATTCAAATGGTCACCAAACACATGAAAAGATGCTCAGTGTCATTAGCCATCAGAGAGATGTGAGTCAAAATCACAATGAGATATCATTTCACTCCCACTAGGATTGTTGTTGTTGTTGTTGTTAGGTGCCATCAAATCAGTTCCTACTCATAGTGACCCTATGTACAACAGAACGAAACACTGCCTGGTCCTGAGCCATCTTTACAATTGTTGCTATACTTGAGCTCATTGTTGCAGCCACTGTGTCAGGAAGACCCTCATCTCCTTGAGGGTCTTCCTCTTTTTCACTGATCCTCTACTTTATCAAACATGACGTCCTTCTCCAGGGACTGGTTCCTCCTGATAACATGTCCAAAGTATGTAAGATGAAGTCTCACCATCCTTGCTTTCAAGGAGCATTCTGGCTATACTTCTTCCAAGACAGATTTGTTCATTCTTCTGGCAGTCCATGGTATATTCAATATTCTTCACCAACACTGTAATTCGAAGGCATAAATTCTTCCATCTTCCTTATTCATCGTCCAGCTTTCACATGCATATGAGGTGATTGAAAATACCACGGCTTGGGTCAGGCGCACCTTAGTCCTTAAAGTGACATCTTTGCTTTTTAACACTTTAAAGAGGTCTTTTGCGGTAGATTTGCCCAACACAATGTGTTGTTTGATTTCTTGCCAGCTGCTTCCATGGTCGTTGATTGTGGATCCAAGTAAAATGAAATCCTGGACAACTTCAATATTTTCTCCATTTCTCATGATGTTGCTTATTGGTCCAGTTGTGAGGATTTTCGTTTTCTTTATGTTGAGATGTAATCCATACTGAAGGCTGTATGTAGTCTTTGATCTTCATCAGTAAGAGCTTCAAGTCCTCTTCACATCGCAAGTTGTTAATGAGTCTTCCTCCAATCCTGATGCCGAGTTCTTCTTCACATAGTCCAGCTTCTTGGATTATTTGCTCAGCATACAGATTGAATAAATATGGTGAAAGGATACAACTCTGACACACAGCTTAAACCACACAGTATCCCTTTGTCTAGTTCAAACAACTGCCTCTTGGTCTAAGCACAGGTTCCTCATGAGCATACTTAAGTGTTCTGGAATTCCCATTCTTTGCAATGTTATTCACAATTTGTTATGATCCACACAGTCGAATGCCTTTGCATAGTCAATAAAACACAGGTAAACATATTTCTGGTATTCTCTGCTTTCAGCCAGGATCCATCTGGCATCAGCAATGATATCCCTTATTCCACATCCTCTTCTGAATCTGGCTTGAATTTCTGTCTATGTACTGCTGCAACTGCTTTTGAATGATCTTCAGCAAAATTTTACTTTTGTGTGATATTAAAGATAACTGGTAATTTCCACATTCTGTTGGATCACCTTTCTTTGGAATGGGTACATATATGGATCTCTTCTAGTCAGTTGGCCATGTAGCTGTCTTCCAAATTTCTGGCATAGATGAGTGAGTGCTTCCAGCACTGCATCCGTTTGTTGCAACATCTCAATTCGTATTGCATCAATTCCTGGAGCCTTGTTTTTCACCAACGCCTTCAGTGCAACTTGGACCTCTTCCTTCAGTACCATCGGTTCTTGATCATATGCTACCTCCTGAAATGGTTGAATGTCAACTCTATGTATTCTTTCCATCTGCTTTTGATGTTTCCTGAGTCATTTACTATTTTCTCCATAGAAACCTTCAATATTGCAACTTGAGGCTTGAATTTTTTCTTTAGTTCTTTCAGCTTGAGAAATGCCGAGTATGTTCTTCCCTATAGGTTTTCTATCTCCAGGTCTTTGCACATTTCACTGTAATACTTTACTGTCTTCCCAAGCTGCAATTTGAAATCTTCTGTTCAGATCTTTTACTTCATCATTTCTTCCTTTCACTTTAGCTGCTTGACATTCGCGAGCAAGTTTCAGAGTCTTTTCTGACATCCATTTTGGTCTTTTCTTTCTTTCCTGCCTTTTTAACAGCCTCTTGCTTCTTTCATGTATGATGTCCTTGATATCATTCCACAACTTGTCTGGTCTTCAGTCATTAGCGTTCAGTGCATCAAATCTATTCTTGAGATGGTCTCTAAATTCAGGTGGGATATACTCAAGGTCATATTTTCACTCTGGTGGACTTGTTTTAGTTTTCTTCAACTTCGATTGAACTTCTATAAGAGTAATTGATGGTCTGTTCTACAGTTGACCGCTGGCCTTGTTCTGACTGATGAGATTGAGCTTTTCCATGGTCTCTTTCCACAGATGTAGTCGACTTGATTCCTTCATAGTCCATCTGGCGAGGTTCATGTGTATAGTCGCCGTTTATGTTGTTGAAAAAGGTATTTGCAATGAAGAAGTCGTTGGTCTTGCAAAATTCTACCATGTGATCTCCAGCATGGTTTCTGTCACTAAGGCCATATTTTCCAACTACCAATCCTTCTTTGTTTCCAACTTTTGCATTCCACTCACCAGTAATTATCAATGCACCTTGATTGCATATTTGATCCATTTTAGACTGCAGAAGTTGGTAAAAATCTTCAGTTTCTTCATCTTTAGCTTTAGTGGTTGGTGAGTAAATTTGAATAGTAGTTGTATTACCTGGTCTTCCTTGTAGGTGTATGGATATTATCCATCACAGACAGTGCTATACTTCAGGATAGATCTTGAAATGTTCTTTTTGACGATGAATGCCATGGCATTCCTCTTCAATTTGTCATTCCCAGCATAGTAGACTATATGATTGTCTGATTCAAAATGGCCAGTACCAGTCCATTTCAGCTCACTAACGCATATCATTGTTTATGCATTCCATTTCATTTTTTACAACTGCTAATTTTCCTGGATTCATACTTTGTACATTCCACATTCTGATTATTAATGGATGTTTGCAGCTATTTCTTTTCATTATGAGTCATGCCACATCAGCAAATGAAGATCCCAAAGCTTGACTCCATCCATGTCATTAAGGTCAACTCTACTCTGAGGAGGCAGCTCTTCCCCAGTGATATCCTGAGTGCTTGCTAACCTGAGGGCCTCATCTTCTGGCACTGTATCAGACAATGTTCCACTGCTATTTATAAAGTTTTCACTGGCCGATTTTTTCAGAAGTAGACTGCCATGTCCTTCTTCCTAGTCTTTGGAAGCTCAGCTGAACCTTGTCCACCAAGAGTGACCCTGCTGGTATTTGAAATACCAGTATCACAGCAACATGCAAGCCACCACAGTACAACAGCTAACAGACACGTGGTGGCTAAAATAATACAACAACAACAAAGAAAATAACAAATGCTGGTGAGGATGTGGGGAAATTGGAACACTTTTCCATTGTTGTTGGGAATTCAAAATGGTATAGCCATTGTAGAAAACTATGTGGCAATTCCTCAAAAAACTAAAAATAGAACTACCATATGACCCAGCAATTCCACTCCTAGGTATATACTCAAAAGACTTGAAAGCAGAGACTCAAAAAGAGACTTGTACACCCAATGTTCACTGCAGTACTATTCACGATAGCCAAAAGGTGGAAACAACCCTTTGTTGATCTGCCCATCAACAGATGAATGGATAAACAAAATGTGGTACATAAATACAGTGGAATACTACTCAGCCAGTAGGAGAAATGAACTCTTAATACATGCTACAGTATGGACAGAGCGAGCTTGAAGACATTATGCTAAGTGAAATAAGCCAATCACAAAAGGACAAATATTGTATGACCTCACTTATATAAAAAGACAAGAAAAGGTAAATGTATAGAGACCAAAGTTTTTTAGTGGTTACCAGGAGCAATAGAGAGGGGAAAAAGGGGAGTTAACGGTGATGGAAAAATCACATTGGTTAAAGGTAGGGTTGCACAGCTTATTACTGTAATTGCTGTCAGTAAGTTGTACACCTGTAAAAAATTGAATTGTCAGAAGTTGTTTGATAGATATACTTACAACAATGTCAAAAGAAAAAAAAAAAGTAGCTGCTAAGGCTGCTTATGTACAACCAAACACCTCATGGGATTTGGTTCCTTGGTTTGGAGGTAAAGGGTCATGGTTTCATGAGACATCCCAGTTAGTTGGCCTAATAATGTGTTTAGTGCTTGTGTTCTACCTCCTAGTTTGTTATGTAGAGCCCGGGGTCTTAAAAGCTTGCAAGTGGACATCTGAGGCACAATTGGTCTCTATTCACTTGGAGCAATAGAGGAAAAAGGAGAGTCAGGAATAGGAGGAGGATATGGAATGTGTCACTAATTGCCTCCATGAACAACTGCCTCTTTTGCCATGAGACCAGAAGAACTGGATGGTGCCCAGCTACCATTACTGAACATTTTCATCAAAGATTCCATAAGAGACTCCTGATCAAAAGGGGGAAAATTCAGAACAGAATTTTAAATTTTAATGGACTAGACTTCCTGGGGCCATGAAAAGCAGATGAACCCCTGAAACTATTGCCCTGAGATAATCTTTAAACCTTGGACCAAAAATATGCCTTGAAGTCATCTTAAAACAAAACAATAGTTTAGCTTAACTAGTGAAAAAGGTCTGCCTTGTGCATTATGCTCTTTTAACAACTATCTATATGGGATCAGGTTGACAGCAGCAACTAGAAAGATTGGGTGGGAACCTTAGGGGGCAGTGGGTTTATGTTAATGAGGGAGGAACTCAGAAAAGGAGGGTGAGAATGGTTGCATAACTCGAAGAATGTAATCAACGTCACTAAATTGTACATGCAGAAACTGTTGAAAAAAAAAAAAACAAAGAAAGGCATTTTTTGGTAAGTAAATTTTATTTTGGTCCTTTGAATGGTCTCAAACAAGTAAACTTATTTCAATGGAAGAAAACACAATGGTCTAAAGACCTGCCACAGTGTTAAGTTAGTCGAAGCTGTGACCTTTCACTGGTTTAGGATTCTCATACAGCAAGGGCCTTGGAAATATTCACAACCAAGCCTCCCTGGGCAGGTCCTGCCCACAAGCTCCCCCACTCCCCCAAGAATTCTCCCCTGTCCAACTCTGTAAGGTCCACTCACTCCACTTTCCTTGGGGGAAGAGTCTCAAATGCCATTCTTTTTTTTTTTTTAATTGTTTAGATGAAGATTTACAGAACAAATAGTTTCTCATTAAACAGTTAGTACACATATTGTTTTATGACAATGGTTAACAACACCATGACATGTCAACACTGTCCCTTCTCAACCTTGGGTTCCCTATTACTAGCTTTCCTTTCCCTTCCTGCCTTCTAGTCCTTGTCCCTGGACTGTTGTGCCCCATTAGTCTCGTTTTCTCTTATGGGGCTGTCTAATCTTTGGCTGAACGGTGAACCTTGGGAGTGACTTCATTACTGAGCTAACAGGGTGTCCAGGGGCCATACTCTTGGGGTTTCTCCAGTCTCTGTCAGGCCAGTAAGTCTGGTCTTCTTTTTGTGAGTTAGAATTTTGTTCTACATTTTTCTCCAGCTCTGTCCGAGACCCTCTGTTGTGATCCCCCTCAGAGCAATCAGTGGTGGTAGCCGGGCACCATCTAGTTGTACTGGACCCAGTCTGGTGGAGGCTGTGGTAGTTGTGGTTGTCAAATACCATTCTTAACACTATTCTTTCACCTGGAGTCATTAATTGCCTGGTATTTCCAATCTAGAAGCTTTAATGGCTTCAGAAAATCTCTATTCTCAGGTTAAGTCTACTACATGGCTATTCTCAGGGAATGTTAATAGGTATTGTACAAAAAGAAAGAGTTCTGGAATTACAGGAAATGCTAGATTAAATAAATTTAAATAGATTTCTTCATTGCAGGGCTTCTCAGAGTCTTTGCAATGCTAATATGCATTGTGAATTCCCCAGAAGGGGAATATAATTGATGGTGTTTCCCAAACAAATACAAAGGATTTTCCCCTCCTCAGGAACATGGATGGGGCTAGTGTTCCATGGAACACACTTTGGGAAATGTTAATCTATATACTCTACCAAGTGTCAAAAGTCCTCTCAGACACTGATCTGGAGCTTTCATCTGTAACACGCATAGGTCTTGGGGCAGGTAGTTGTAACACTGAGGACAAACAAAGTGTTTAAACGGACAGCAGCTGTTGAACATTAGGCCCTGGAGTTAGAACTAGAAGATTCAAACACAGACTTTATTTGTAGAAGGAAACAGAGCAATAGGATTTTTCAGTTGTTGCAGAGTGAAACTTTTAGCAGAAGACTGCCTATTTGTACCTGGATCCCAGGAACCCATTAGTTGCACTGTGTGCAAAGTTGGGCATATCTTACTTCCCCAGACGGCGCCACCATTTGAAGCTTATCAGTCATCTGCTGTGTGGTTTGTCTACTTTCTTTTCTATTTTCTCACGCTATGATGTGAGATCATTTTGCTTTTGTTGCTGAGATGAAATGCAGCTGCCGTGCAACCTCATTTTTTTTTTTTTTAATTGTAATAAGCTCTGGTTTCTTTCTCTTCCTCTGATTTTTCTTTTTTCTTGCAGCCTCAGTAACATTTCGGCCAGAGTGGCCTACAGCGAGGCTTTGTTCTGTTCCAAGGCAGCCTGTTAGAGACCACCTACGTGGCTGAGGATAACCTAGCTGAGGATACCCTGGCTGAGGATAGTGGAGGCTGGAGGAGGCACTTACTCAGCACTCAGAGGGAAGACGACCTAATGCCAAGGATCCCTTGGACTCTCTGACTGCTACACGCTGAGTGATGTCGCCTCTTTTCTGCCCAGCAAAACTTCCTCTGTGTGACTGTCCTTGGGTTTGGTCCGAGAATTATCACAGTCTTGAGCATCCCACACTGCCCCCTCTCACTTCTTGGGGGATAATATTTTATCTGAATTAACTTTAAAGAAAAGGGAGGAAGCAAGCACTCAGCCTCTCATTAGTACTGTGCCCTCTTGTGGTTGGCTTTCTTCTGGTTGTTTTCCTAGGTAACATGGATTCAGAGCCAACCACCTGTTACTTTGAGGCATGCATAAACATGAATCTTTATTAGGAAAGAAAGAAATTCAGGAATAGCCACACCCAAGCCCCTCACCTCACACATCCTGAGGTTTTCCACTTCTGTCTGTAATGCCCTCTCATTCTTTCTAACCTATCTGATTGCTAGTCTTTCAAGACATAACCTGGGTACCACCTTCTCTGTGAAGCCTTCCGTCTCTGCTGGTAGGGTTGGTTATTCCCTCTTCTATATTCCTGTAGCACTCAGGTATCTTTTGTTCTTAAACAGGACTTGCTAATTGAGTGCCAGGATTTGCCTGTGCTTTCCACATATTCCCCTCACCTACCCACCTCAATCCTTAGCATTGTACCAGCAGCTAAGATGGGCTCAGCAATGCTGGTTGATTGTGACTTTATTTTCTCCTGAAGTGTGTAGTGGGTTTCAGAGGTTCTCTGGACAGGTGTGTATGTGTATGTAAAGGCAGAGTTGTGAGTACAGAACGACATGAATAAGTACATCTAGACAGTAAACAGAACAGTGAGGTTATCTCCATGTGCACATACACATGCAAGTAGACAGCTGAAGGCTCAGAGATTTGGTGCTTTTCTGGCACATTTTGTGTTGCATTTGTTGACCCAAAAGTCTGATAAGAACCCTGGTTTACCTTCTCTGCATAATTAAAAAAAAAAAGATTATCAGCAGTAAAATATCCCTCTTCCCCAACTAAATTTCATGTCTTACAGAAGTATGTAGGATTTTCTTCTGGAAGCCCCTTCCAGACCTAGTCCTTGCTCTCTGGTATTCATGCATTTACAGGGGACAAGCCCTCCCCTCCAATCTCTGCAGGTGAGCATGGCGGGGGGACACAGAGGAACATCAAAGGTTAACATTACCTAAATGACAGTCCCCGATACTGTGTGGCAACATCAAGAAGGTCTTCTGGTTTAGAGCCAATTCCATTGCCAGCCTTTAAAAACATACCAAAATCCATTGGAAAATCATCAAGTCAGAGAAGAGGGAGGATATTAATGTGCAGGGCTTCCCAAGAAGAGGGGTGGTTACCAATGCACTCATTGTGGTGTGACCAAGCACTGGTCCAGAGTCAGAGGGCCAGGTTTGCATGCTGTGGATAACCCTCCCCAGCCATGGGCCTTTGAGCCAAACCCTTCACTTGCCTCAGTCTCAGCTGCCTCCTTACTGAATGCAGGACAACCCCAGGCCAGGTAATTATTGAGCTTGCCTAATAGTTACTTTCCTTAGCTGTAAAACGAGACTAGTGGTATCCACCTTACAGTGCTTTTTGGGTTTTTAAGGAGACTAGGAGAGATAAAAAAAACATTTGGTTGCTAACCAAAAAGTCTGCAGTTTGAATCCATCAGCCGCTCCTTGGAAATCCTATGGGGCAGTTCTATTCTGTCCTATAGGGTCGCTGAGAGTCAGGATCGACTGACTCCACGGCAACAGGTTTGTTTTGTTTTTTTGTTTTTTAGGAGAGATAATACATGCACATTTTCTTAGCACTGTTCCCAGCACCTCGAAAGCCCCCCCACCAAAGGATTAGTTGCTATTAATTTTGAAAAATCACTTTATACTATACTTTAAAAAAAAAAAAAACTATGCTGGAGAGATGACATCCTTAGGCACTTGCCTCTTAAGAATTCATCAATAACTGCAAAGGACAGTGATGGTAGGGAAGTTACTTAGCTTTAGCTTCTCCCCATTTTATATGTCTGACCAAAAGATTAATATTTTAAAGAACAATTTGGCTTAAAAAGTAAAGCAAAAAGGTGGCAGGAGAGATTGCCCTTTCTCAGTGGCAGAAGGCAATCTAGAAGACCTACCCATAAACTTTAGAGAGGTGGACCAGGCCTTAGAGGCCATTCAGAGGGGGCTGCCTGTCTACCGGCATCTTGTTCATTCCCCGCATCAGAACAGGTGCAGCACGGGATCTAGCCCAGCCACCCACCCGGACCAGAGCCCAAGAGTCCTTACAGTCAGAGAATCCCCCAGGGCAGCCACAACCTGAATGTCCGCGGGTCTCAGGGCATGTACTAGAAAGACAAGAGGACACCTTTGAGTCGTGGGAAGGAAGCTGCAGCCAGAGGCGAGTGCTTCTTGCTGGAGCAAAAACAGAAACACGGCCCGCATATGTGCTGGGTCATGCAGGAGTGAGCATCCACGGTGCTGTGCCAGGAGCCAGTGGTTGTATGAAGACAGTTTCCCAATCAGCTGATCCCAGGCCTCCGGAGGGAGGAGAGGGCCATGAAAAGCGTTGGGGGCGGGAGGGATGTCAAAAGAGTGAGAAGGGGAGAGGGCTAGGGAGACAGATAACTAGAGAGAAAGAAAGGGGAGCTGGGGCAGGGCTTCCCCTCAGTAGAGAGGGCAGAATGGGGTCCCACAGCTTTGGTGCCTAGCAGTGATGCTGGACGCCAGCTGTGGCCTGAGTATGGGAGCTAGATGGGCACTGGACCTGCTGAGGTGAAGTGCAGGGCCTGGTGTGCAGCCAGTCAGAGCCGGATTCTGGATACCACCAAGAATCTGAGGGATAATCATGTTGTGCCTTCCCCTGCCCCCAAGTTTCTTCTGAAGAGTCCAGGGGATTTCCAGGCCCTGCTGGCAGGTGTGGGTCCAGAACTGTGACTGCAGAGCCTGGGCCACAAAAGCAGCTCACAGAGCTAGCTTCCTCTTGCGACCTCTGGGGCTCAGTAACGCCACACTGCAGGGCTCCATCACCAATGAGGGGGGCTCCTGAGGTGCCTCCAGCTAACAGGCGGAAGTCGGAGGGCAGCGCACAGCTCCTGATGCTGACCACCTGGGGGCCTGCCGGGCATGGTACCGCCACAGGGCAGAGCGGAGTGTGTCCCAGGCCACCACCCCAGACAGGAAGCAAGTACATAAAAGTATTATATAATTTGCATATTGAAAGTCTTGCCAAAGAACTGATTAGTGTGTAAACCTTCGTGAAAGGGGTCCTGGGACCTGGTGTGTCATAGGCGGCTTACCTGAGGTGGGGGATGAGGCAGAAGGAGCTCTGTCCCTGCACAGCAGCCAGCTCCCATGGCCCTAAGGGTGTGGAATCAAACTCAGACTCTCAGGGTTGAAAGGGACCAGAGAGGCTGGCTGGGCATCAGACTTACCCAGGGAGCTTGAAAAAATACATATTCCTGGGCCCTGCCCCTGGGGAGGGGCCTAGAAAGTACATTTTCAGAAAGCTCCCTAGGTGATTTTGGTATCAGCCAGGTTGAAGTTGGATCTACTTCAGACTCCTCTATCATTCAATGCAAGAATCAGGACACTGACAATATCAGCCCCTGTTTCTTCACCAACACTCCCAGCTTTATAAAGGGGATAGTTATCTTCACTTATGTCCTTGATGAAGCTGTGATTTGACTGGCTGGGTCCCTATCCAGGCTGCTATCAATGGAGTTTACTCGACTGTTTCTCCAGTAGCCCAAGCCATCATAGGCCTTTACAAAAGAGCGGGAAGCCCCCTACAGCTGGCCCATCAGGAGCTCTTGCCCACTTTCCCCCCCTGCCTGCTGGGCCATTCCCACCCTACTGGGCCATTCCCACCCTGCTGGGCCATTCCCACCCTGCTGGGCCATTCCCACCCTACTGGGCCATTCCCATCTTGCTAGGCCATTCCTGCCCTGCTGGGCCATTCCCACCCTGCTGGGCCATTCCCACCCAGGGCTGGCCACTGCATTCTCTGGTGAGTCCAAAGGAAGTCACATGTAATACCTGCACATTCTTGTTTGTGCCCAGAAACGGCCAGACCTGTGAGAAGAGGGAGGTTAGCCAATGGCAGCAAATCCAGTTTGCTTCCTGCACTGCTCTCCTGCTCACTGGCCTTCAATAAGTGCTGACCTTGGCCTGAACACTCTGGTCCTCCCCTGCCCTGCATCCCCAGGCCTGGCCTCTCCTGCCAGGCTGCTCAAGCTGACAGCTGTGGGCTCCCTCCAGGATGCACTCTGGACTCCCTGGCAAGCGGAGCCCAGCAGGGGCTCCCCAGGAATAAGCATGCCTTCCCTTTGCTCCCATCCTGCTGACTGGGGACAACCGTGTCACCTCCCATTCTCCACCCAGCTTCATCCACCAGTGCACCTCTTTCTGCTGATGAAGTCCACGGCCCCACTGCCCAGCCTGGTCTCTCACTTCCCTTTTCCCCCAGCAGCGTGGGCCCCTTCTTGCCCAGGCTAGAGGGGTCAGGCCCCAGCACAGTGGTTAGCAGTGTTGGGCCTGGGGTCCTTCTGCAAATACAGAGGCATTTATAGAGGTAAGGGCAGCAGCTTCAGAGCTCCAAGAACCTGAAAATTCGTGAGTGATAATGAAAATGGTGATCTTGTTCTGCTTCACCTTCCTGGTTAATGTCTGCATTCCTAGCTCCAGCTTCCACCTTACCACTTCCAGTTCCTCCTCCTCCGTACTGCTCCCTCCTACCCTGCCCCACACGCAACTAGATATTATTCTAGGTCTTTGTCCCTTGCTCTTTCCATACCGCTAGGGAGGCAGTGGCTATAAGAAGACAGGGTATCCTTCAGTCTCATCTAGCCTTCAAACCGGAGATGGATGTTGCTGCCACTTTCCCCTCCCTGGCCTGAAAGAGCTACGTCCAGCCCAGACGTGTGCCAGGGCTCCTTGTGATGCAGAGAGTGAGGAGCACTCCACAGCCTCCTGGCCACTGGGGCCGTCATGCCTCGCAGACCAACACGACAGTGTAGGTGGGTGGTCAGAGCTGGGGTGGGGGTGAGAACCTGGGGTGAAATGAACTGAGGAGCCTTAAAGAGAGCCGAAACCTGGAAAAGCTGTTTCAGATGGGTGTGTCCCAAAAACATGTTTTTCACCCTACCTGGTCTGGACATGTGATACTGATCTCATTTTCAAAATTATGCTCTGCTGTCTTCTGGCCAACAGGTTCCAGCTAAACCAAGAAACAGGAAGTTGGGGAGTGAGAAAGAGGCAGCAGGAACTGAAAGGTCAGGATGCAGGCTGGGGTGGGTCAGGGAGTGGGGGTCAAAGGAAATGGGGCTTATTGTCACTGCTGAGAGGGCACCTTCAGGCACACAGGCCCTTGGTCCCCCAGGGCTCTCCAGCCTCAGCCATCTCACCATGTTGTTCCACAGGCCACTGGCTGCACGGGCGTGAGACTTGCTGCTGAAGTGGAAGCAGTCAGGAGCGAAGAAAGAGCTGTCAGGCAACCCCTCCTAGTCACAAGGCAGAAAAAGGGGTGGTTTGTGGAGACGTCAGACAACACAAGTGACCTTCAGAAACAACTGTGGACTCTGCGGATTCCACTCATCCACGACGTTTTCTTTCTTTACCGGGGTCTTTGGCATGTCCACTTTTTCAAAGAACGGCTGCACAACCACCGTAAAATCTTCCCTCGTGTCATATCGCCCGCTGTCAACCAGCTGGTGGGTCCCCTCCTGAGGGAGGAAGAGGGACAGGGTCAGGGAGCAGATGCAAAGACGGGAATGTAGAGGAATTCACAGAGGCCAGGGCAGCAGCTACGGAGCTGCAAGAATCTGACAATTTGTGAGTGACAGTTGCAGTCTTGTCCTGCTTTGCCATCGGGTACTCTCTTCCTCAACCGTGGAATTAAATAGAGTCTGACTTTGATGAGATTAATCTTCAGCAAAACCTCAACCAGCTAATTATTTTTTTAGATCAGCCTTTATCTAGACTCTTGCCCCAACCCCTGCTTCAGTTACATGTATTTAACACAGGCTGTGTAAACAGGAAGGTAAGGACAAGCTTTAATCTATTAGCTCATCCTCTTTTAAAGCTATTCTGACTAAAGACTTGGTGAGGGGGATTATTTGGTTAAATGACATTCTGGATAACTGTTATGAATTGAATTGGGTGCCCAAAAAATATGTGTTGTAAATCCTAACCCCTATGCTTGTGGTTATAATTCCATTTGGGAATGAGTTTTCTTTGTTAACATGTCTTAAATTAATCTCTTTTAAGATACACAAGAGCAGGTTAAACAAGGTAGCAAGCATGCAGAGATGGGGAAACAGATGCCATGCCACATGAGCATCACCATGATCACCAAGGAACAGAAGCTGAAAAGAGACAAGGACCCTTCCCCCAGAGCCCACGGAGAGAGAAAGCCTTCCTGTATAGCCAGCACCCTGAATTCGGATTTCTAGCCTTACAAACTGTGATGGAGCCGTGGTGGTGCAGTGGTTAAGAACTCGACTGCTAACCGAAAGGTCAGCAGCTCGAATCCACCAGCCGCTCCTTGGAAACCCTGTGGGGCGGTTCTACCCTGTCCTGTATGGTCCCTTATGAGTCGGAATCGACTTGACGGCAAGAGTTGTTTTTTTTTTTTTTTGCTAAACTGTGAGAAAATAAATTTCTGTTCATTCAAACCACCCACTTGTGGTATTTCTGTTACTGATGCACTAAATTACTAAGGCAATAATCCTCACATTTATTTCTGTCCTCTAATTGCTTAATCAAAGGTGAATCAACAATATGTGGATGAATGCATGTTTATACTGCTTGTGCATGGTGTGCATGTAGGTGCATGGTGTGTGTGTAGGTGCGTGTGTGCGTGTAGGTGCATGTGTGTGTGCAGGTGCGTGTGTGTGTGCACCTGCACGTGTGTGCATACGTGTGTGAGCTCACATGCGTGCACATGCATGCGCCTCTTGGAGCCCCTCAGATGTCTCCAGGAGGTAACAGAGCTGTTGTCGTCACAACTTCCCTTTGGGCTTAGGTCCAAAAGGATGTTACCCCAGTTCTGGCTCCGGCCCCTGCCAGCCTCTGCTATTTCACTGCTCACCAGGGTTTCCAACATCTGGGGCCAGGAGCCTGACAGGAGAGGGAAGTCAGGCTCATGCACCCTGGAACATCAGTGTGGTCACTTCACGGGACACCGCACTCTCTCTTTCCCAGGGCCATGCAGCAAGAAAGCCCCTATGCCAGAGAGCCCTCACCTCCAAGCTCTCAGGCAGTTGTCTCCGGGCACAGAGAGTCTGAGTAAGGTATTAAGCTTGATAGGGGAAGGAGAGAGACTGATCTCAGGAGGGAGAAAGCTATGATACCTACTAACTAGCTGGGTGACTTCCAGCAAGCCACTTTCCCTCTCCGACCCCTGTCCCCTCATCTCTAAGTGAGGATGGTGGACAATGCCAGGACCATCTCTTGAGCTCCTTCCAATGCTACTGGTTACTTTGGGGATCACCCATGGCTCACAGTGGGTGGAACCACACACCTTTTGAGAATTAAAAGAAATGGTGTGTTGAGTGCCTAGCACATGGTGAGTACTCAATGACCGTGGTTATTAATAGCAATGATCATCATCATGGAGAGCGATGAGAACCATGGTGCTTGCAGGAGGTAGGGAATGAGATGATCCTGAGAGAGGGCATGATGACCAAACATGGCTGAGCTGTGAGCATCTCCAGGACACTAGACAGGGTCTCCATGGTGACGAAGATCAGACCTGACAACAGCTGGCCAATCTAGAAAGGCCAGTGAAGGCAGTTTTGGTGACTATTTCTCATTCTCTTTGGCTGCCTAGAACCTGAACCCACTTTCTATGTTTAAAAACTCCAGTGTATGAGAGGAAGAGCCTGTTTCCCACTGTGTTGTTGTTGTTAGGTGCCATCGAGTCAATTCTGACTCAGAGCAACCCCATGTGACAGAGTAGAGCTGCCCCATAGAGTTTTCTAGGCTGTAATCTTTACGGGAGCAGATCGCTGGTCTTTCCTCCCACAAATCCTCTGGGTGGGTTTGAACTGCCGACCTTTTGGTTAGCAGCTGAGTGTTTAACTGTTGCTTCATCAGGGTTCCTTGCTTCTCACTACAGAAGCTGAAAAAGACGAATGCTTACTTTCCCAGCCTCCTCACAGCTAGGGCATGGGCACACGGCTGAGGCTCTCCCAAATTGCCGCCCCAGTCTCAGGCTTTGGGGTTGGAAGCTAGTGATAGAAAGATGGAGGGGCAGCATAGAGTCCATTTTGCTGAGGTGGCAGCTACCTCCAGTTCCTAGAAGCAGCAGCGACAGTGAAGTGTCGCTGGGTGCCCAGGGCCGGCAATCTGAAGCATCAGTGATGTCTTCACTGGACTAGTTCTTTGGCATGATTTTGATTCCTACCAGCCTGCCTGCGAGAATTCCATGGTAGCTTGGCCTCTGACCCTAGTTTTCTACCTTTCCAGAGATCCTACAGGCTATCTAATAAATAAACCTGCTTAAGTTAGCTAGAAACTGCATAAGCTCTTACTGTTTGCACCTAAGAATCCCAGCTGAAATGGGTGCTCTTGTGGCCATAACCTCAGCTGCCTTTTCTCTTCGGGTGCAGGCATGGACTACCTCATCAGAGACACAGATGCCTGCTCACAGAAGAAAGAAGTACAGTTGGAGAGGCAGCCAGAGGGTTGGGCGATGGTGTCAGAGATTGATATATAGAAGTTCATTTCTCTGAGCTCCAGATCTACCAGGCAGGTGTGGCTGTCACCGAAAGAGTTTGCAGGGAAGTGGCTCTATTTCCAAGAGTCCATGGGCTTGAAGAATAAGTCCAACTCTGGAAGCTGTTTTCAGACCACTCTGGAAGGGTTGGAAGACCTACCACTGTCCTCCCAAATGACTGGGTAATCATTTGGGGGCAAAGCCAAGATACTTAAGGGAGTCAACTGTTCTGGTAAACGATCTGATGAGACTAAAATGGACGACCACGAGATGTTTGGAGACCATCTGCTGACCCTCTCTCCCCCCGTGCTCCTGCGACATCTGTTCCCATGGAGGGGAGGGCATCCTCTGTGTGCCAGGTGCTGTGTGCAGGTTACCTCACTGCATCAAGCGACTCCCTTGGGAGGGTACTGTCTCACCCTCCATCTCACATCCAGAAGGCTGAAGCTCAGAGAGCTTTCTTAGCTTACTTGTCTAAGTCATACCACCAGTCAGGGTGTGGATCTGGTCAGACCCACTCTGAAATTCCTTCCCAGGACAGCACATTTCTCCACGGACAATTGAAAACACTTGTTTTCATGTGGCAGCCAGGGCTCTGAGTTCAGTGAGCTGTTTAGTCACTTGTCTCTGTAGGTTGAATGTTTGACCACAGCCCCTGCCACCTCAAAGGTTCCTGTATCAGCTCAGTAGTCAGCAGTAATCGCACACCCAGCCAGTCAAAATTACCTGAGCATTTACTCATTTTCTGAATAGAGCAATCAAATCACACCTCAGCTTCTATGTACATCTCAGCTTACCTGATACTTTTTATTCACTTCAACGAGGGTGGCGATTTCTGTTGAGTTGTCATCAAACTTCAGGACACAGGGACACAGAGACCTGCAGACCAAACCAGAGATGCCACACCCCACCAAAATCACGGTTCCAAATGTGTAACACAAAAGTGTTAGCTTGAGACTCAGGATATACTTCTTTTCACTTGGAGGAGTCAGGAGTCTGTGCTAATGGGGCACCTGGCTGGCTAATCTGTAGACTGGACTGATAAAGATGAAGAACATTTCCCAGACCTGGATTTGCTCTTGAAAATGAAGTAGTTATTTCTTCTGTAATCTGCAGGAGTGACTTTCATGGACCTGAGTTACCTTATGGCTGTGTGAGGACAGTGCTGTGCAGATGAGGTACACCTCCTTTTAAGTAACCATCTTGATGACAGTAACAACAATGAAGGCTAACGTATATAGAATGTTTACTATGCCAAGCACTGTGCTAAGAGCTTTATAGGCATTAACCCGTTTAGTCCTCACAGCCATTCTTCCATTTTATAGAGGAGAAAACTGGGGCTCATGATGGTTAAGTAACTTTCTCAAGGCCACATGAACGCTGAGTGTGGAAGCCAGGACTTGAATTCAAGTCTGTCTGGCTCTGCACCTAAGTTGTTGTTAGTTGCTGTTGAGCCGATTCTCACTCACAGCAACCCCATGTGTTACAGAGTAGAACTACTCATGGGGTTTTCTTGGCTGTGATCTTTATGGAAGCAGGTCGCCAGGGCTTTTCTTCCACAGCACCCTTGGGTGGGTTTGAACCACCAACCTTTAGGTTTGCAATTAAGCACAAGCCTTTTGTGCTGCTTAGGGACCTTCCTGAGTTCTTAACCTCTATATGAAATTTCTTCTGTCCAGTCTGCAACTCTGACTGTAGGCAATCATTTGGCAAATCTAGGCTAGATCCTGGGGGACTAGGCTACAGTGTGCATGGCTCGCTGTAGATTCCGCACCGTGGAGGGAAGCACAGCCCCTGAGACATAGAACACACAGTAGGTAAGGGAGGGCAGGCACAGGAGAGATGGCAGGCTGGGGTGGCCCTGAGTCTGCCTCACCCTGACATTCAGTGGTTTGGCCATTTCAGTTCTGAGAACAACCTGGCAAATGTTGACCCTGAACCTTTAGTTTCAATGGTCTAAAAAGCTCTGTAGGGCTCGGTGGTAACAGACTTCTTCCATGAGCAGCTCTGAAATTGAAAGAGCACGCTGAGCCCCCCGTGTGGCCAGTGACTGTGGTAAGTGGAAGCCGGGGTATGAATCAGCAGCTGAAAACAGTAGCCTGACACCAGCTGCGGTAATAGACACGTATCATCCAGGCTGTCCTCCCTCTGCTCTGGCCTCCTGAGGCCTTCCCCAGGGAGCCTGTGCAGCCTGGGCCCCCAGGTGAACTTTGGCATGTATCTGCAGGGGAGCAGCCAAGGTACTCCTTAATTTCCAAGAGCAAATCTGGCCTTTGTGAATTATTCATTCAGTCATTCAGCAACCAGCTTCCAAGCCCTTACACTGTGCTGGCAGTGACTCAGACCCCAGGTTCACAGGCTGTGGGGGAGAGAGGCTCATGAGCAATGACCACGAGATGTGCTCAGGGCTATGGTGGAGGCCCCACAGAGCTGGGTGGAGAGCATGAGGGCAGAACACCACTAACTCAGGGACACAGGACCAGGACCTGAGCTAAAGGTCCAGAGGAGGACCTGCAGGAAGGCACATGGGAAATGTTCATGCCTAGGTTAGAAGGATGTCTTATTTCTGAGGGTGATAGAGACGTGTAACACTCAGGGGAAGCCGTCTTTGTTTGGCTCCGAAGGCTGAGGAATGAAGAAGACCTGGGTCTTCCCAGGACCAGGGCTCCCTCTTCTCTGGGGAAGACACTGTCCTCTGGGCCCTACTGATTCTGATTTGACCACATACTCCTCTAGTAGGTGGCTATGACTCTAGCTTTGTGAATGCCCAGCCTGAGCACTCATAGCAGTCAGAGGTCCCTCTGTCCTGGAAGTGGCTGCCCAGAAGGGGTGAGGAAGCTCCAGGCACACTGAAAAGCAGGTCCTAGCAGAGAGGCCTGGGCACTCCCTGAGGCTTGCCCACACTGGCTGGCTCCATTCCTTCCTCTCTGGAGATTCAAAGGTATCAGGGGGCTGTCAGAACAATGAAATCAGGGTTGGGGTTGTAAACACACACCCCGAGGGCAGGTAGCTGAGGTCCATCTTGGGGTCACAAAACCATGGGATGCTGTCTCCGTTAGACTTTCTCAGGTTAGAAAACGGGGTGGTCCCAGCCCTTCTCACACTCTGCCCTAGGGTTTTCTCACTAATCAGAGCCACTTTCTGCTAAGGACCCCATAGGCCTTTGGGAACCAGGTAGAGAAGCTCCCATCTCACCTGAGGATCAGCTTTGGGCAGCTGACTTTCTCCTCTTGGTACAGCTCCCTCAGGGTGACGATCTCCATCACTGACACCAGGTTCACAAAAGTCCGAGGAACCTGAGGAAAGACAAATTCAGTCCCTGAGAGGACCCAGGCTGTGCAGCTCCAGCCTCTTACCTGGGTCTGGGGCTTTCTCCTCCTACTGGTCTATCAGGTCAGTCTGGCCCCATCCACTTCCTTTATCTCCACCACCCCCACCCCTCCATTGATTCTATGATGGGCAGTCTGCGCTCTGGTCTCCAGGTAAGGGTGCCCTGCCAGGAGGTCTCAGCAGGAAGTCAGAGCTGCCTCCAGGCTAGGTCTGGGGCCCAAGATGAGGCTGTGACTAAGCTACTTAGAGGCTGTGCAGCTCAGGCTGTGTACCTCAGCGTGGAGGATGTCCAGAGCCTTCCCAATGTTGTCCGTGAAGTTCTGGGGAGAATAACGGACCTATAGGAAGAGGAAGGGTCTCTTTAACACATTTATCATCAGATCTCCCTACAGACCAGGGTCACATCATTTCTTGGGTCCCCAGCTTTCTGTATTTCAGTCAGAGTGGGCAACAATGAGACACAGGGGTGTCTTTGGAGGCCCCAGCCTCCTTATCACCCCACAGCCCTGGGGCTTGTCATGGTTGTGATCCTCAGGGATCCACGCATCTTCTGAACAGAGTTACGGAAAGCTCTGGATCCACTCCATGGCAACTAGCCTTAGGGCCTTAGCTAAGTCACATCACCTCTCTGGGTCCCTCTAAAATAGGGGTGTTGGACCAGATGACCTCAAGGTCCCTTGCAGTTTGAGCAGTCTCTGGTCCCCTGGCCTGCCCTCTTCTCCTTAGGGCCTCAAACCTCTGGGGATACACACTCTAAACAAATCGCCTAAGGAGATAATGGGAAGGGAGGTGGGTCCCGTGACCTCGCCCTCCCAAGTAGCATAAACACATTTTAACTGTTATTTCTCCTGATCTCAATACTTGTTCTTTCTCTGAATGAAATCTAACCCAGACACTGATATACTAAACAGATCAAAGCTGCAGCAGTCACAACTTGAAAACTCCTGACCCTGGTGGCTCTGAGCCTGGGAAAGTGGCCACAAGGGAGCGGGGGACAGGGTCATCCCTCTGGGCAGGTGCCCACAGGTCACAGCAGACTCACCACTTCCTAAACTTGGCTCTGCTGGTTCCCTTTCTGCATGACACATGTATTCATCCTCAAGTTCTAGTTGGAAAGCCTCCTGCTGTCTGATGGCACCCCCTAAATTCCCATGGCAATTTTAACGTTTGATCTCTCTTCCGAGTGCATCACTAGAACCACACTGATGTTTTTCCTGCTGTGTTATGGTGAATTGTCTGTGTTTCACTCCCCTGACAGTGGGCGGTCCTTGAAGACAGGGCACCTGTGTTTCACCTGTCACCACTTGGCTTCCAGCACAGTGCCTGGCATATGTGACATGCCCAGCAAATGGTACTAGAAATGAAAAATGATCTGTTTATCAGAAAACACTATAAACAAACTTAAAAAGTAGACAAGATAGGCAACATATTTGACAAAGATGCTTAAGATAGAGGTTTTAAAAAAGCAATAGGAAAAAGATGACTGTCTCAACAGAAACTGGCCAATAGCCATGATAGAGAATTTAATAAAAGGAGAAATTCAAATGAGTATCAAGCAGAGGGAAATCAAAGTTTATTCCTACCTAGTAATCAAATAAATGCAAATTCTGAAAATGAGATGCAGTTCTTCATCTGTCAGATTAAACCCAAAACCAAAACCAAATCCGTTGCCATTGACTCTGACTCATAGCGACCCTATAGGACAGAGTAGAACTGCCCTATAGAGTTTCTAAGGAGTGGCTGGTGGATTCGAACTGCTGACCTTTTTGGTTAGCTGCCAAGACTAACAGCTATTAAAAAGAAAGACAGCATACATTATCAGTTGGGGTGTGGGGAAGCAGGAGTACCAGTACAAACTTTCAGAGAGCATTTGAAAATACGTATCCAAAGAATTAAATTGTGTATACTCACCGAAACATAAGATGGATGAATAGATAGGTATGTGTTAAAGTTCATATAGCAAAATATTAACAATTACAGAATCTAGGTAGGGGGTATATAGGTATTTACTATACAGTTCATTCCATTTCTCCATATGCTTAGAAATTTCCACAATAAAATGTTAGGGTAAATACGCATATATTTTTGTCTAAAAATCTTACTTCTTAGAATCTATTCTAAGGAAACAATTATGGATGTACACAAAGATGGATATTAATCACAGTGTTATTTAAAATAGGCAAAATTAGAAGTACTGTAAGCTAAGTTTTCAACAATGAGGAATAGTTAAGTAAATTATGGCCTATGTATATTATAAACTTTGATACAGTCTTTAAGAATTATTCCATAGAAAAATATATATTGATCATGGGATATCTTCTCAATGTATTACTAATCAAAAAAACCAGGTTACCAAACAATGTTTTCAGAATGATACTATTTTTAGAAAATAAAGCAATTTATCTGTATCCACAGAAAATGTTAAACACTCATTTACCAAAACGGTAACAATGGCTATTAGAGATTTTTTTTCTCTGTACTTTGATGTGTTTCTTGTATATATTGCATATAATGTTTTTTATTTAAAATTATAATACATTTATTACTTATTTTATTTAAAATAATAATAAAACTATTATTTTTAAATTCAATTGAATTGAATGTAAAAGAGGGTATAGGCTTGCCCAGCACAGGTAGAAGAGGTAGAGTTAGGGAGGCAGATTTGGGCTCAACACAAGGTAACACTAAAAGAGCAAACTAAAGATCTGCCCATCACTGGGGATATTAAGCAGGTAGATTCTATGGAAGGGATTCCTTCCATGGTGAGAGATTGGTTAGAAAGGCCTGTGGGTGTCTTCTAGCTCAGAGATTCTGGGGTTCCAGGAAGAAGAGCCACACCCACAGCAACAGCTTCGATCATGGGCTTCCCATCAGCCCAGCACGACCTCTTTCAGAACCTTGCCTCATGCTTGTGCCTAGAAGTGACAGCACAAAGTTGGCAATGGAGAGGCTGTTGAACACTGGAGAAAGGAGCTGACTTATATGGTGGCACAGTGGTTAAGCGTTTGGCCGCTAACCAAAAGGTTGGCAGTTCAAACCTACCAGCTGCTCCTTGGAAACCCTATGGGGCCATTCTACTCTGTCCTATAGGCAACAGGTTTGTTTGTTTTTTATGAAAATATGCAAGATTTTTCTAGATCATTGGAATGCTATCTTGGTTTCTAGAATGATACCAAGCTCCCTTGATAGGAAACCTAATAAGGATCAATCTCAAAACTAGTTTTGCTTGTCCTGTTGAACCTCTCCCTGGAGGTGAATGCCCTGTCAGTCTCAGGGTTCATCCAAGGCTGGGTCTAGGCCAAACCATGAGTCCTAGTCCCAGCTCAGCTGCTCTGCTCCATGATCCAGCAACCTGGGGCTGTTGGAGATCCTTCCCTGGGAGTGAGTCTTGAGTTAAGGGCCTTGGAGACTTACCGGGTCATTGCAGAAACCACAGAGGTCATTGCTACCTATAAACACGGTTATTATCTTCCAATCTTCCTGAAAATTTATCCTCTGAAACAAATAGGAAACAGACAAGTAAGCACCTTGTCCCAGAGTCAAGTAAATGAAGATACAAAGTGCTGAACACTAGGAGAGATTGGTCCCCAATGGAGGATTTAGCAGACATTCATATTTTTTCTCTTTGGTTTTGGGGTCTCAAGGTCATAGGGATTTGGTAGGTGCTAAATGGTTCAATTTTTCCCCCATGGGTCACTGGACTTCCCTGTGGCTGTACCCGCTCGTAGGTAGTATGTAGGTCAGTTCCCAAATGTCCTCTTGGGAGTGGACACTGATGCTCACCAAGCTTCATCCCTCTCATCTCTAGCATAGCAAGGAAAGAGGGGGAGGATAGGGAAGGCTGGTTCTGGCTATGGGAATGGAGGCCATTTGTTCTGGGATCTTCTGGAAATCTTCTATCTTAATTTTGCCTTCAGGGAGAAAGAACCATCTTCCCTTAAGAAGAAGCTCTCCTAACTTATGTTATGCACGTAAGTTAAAACTGCTCATGAGCAAATCAAGCTGGAGAGGCTCGGAAGAGGAAGGCGGAAGCTCCAACTGTGTGCTCTGAAAGGATTTTGCTGCCTTTGGGATCTGCCTACTCCAGGGGGGACATAGAGAAGTATTTGAAGGCACCAGGCTGGGTGGAAGGGGGAGTAGCCATACCCATGCACCACACTGTGGCCTAAGGGCAGCTGTGGCTCTCACAGCCTCTTATGCTGCACAGCTTGGCCTTCCCTGAACTACATTTCCAAAGAGGATAGTAGGAGAAAGATGAAAAAAACAAAACAAAAAATCCAAAATTTTCTGACATTAAGGGTACGAAGAGTCCATTAAACTACATACAAAATAATTAATCCCATCTCTTGCCCTGTGCACACCCCTTTAATTATTTTATCCACTTTGCAGCTCCAAGAAAAGTCTGAATCGAGAACCCTGCTTTCATCTGCGGGAGAACCTCATATTCACCCTTCAGAACCCAGCTTAAACCTGCCTGGCCTTCGCAAGCAGGGGGGCCTGTCCTTTTCTCTGTGCTACCAATCCACCTTATACATAGCACTGTTTATAGCACATGTCAACTGTTTTGTAACTCGCGTTCTTCATGCTGGCCTCCCCTATGAGCTCCTTGAGGGCAGGCACTGTGTAATATTTTCTGTGACTCTCCAGCACCTGGCCCAATGCCTGAGGCATGATGTTTAATGTAAATTGCCGACTGAATGAAAGAATGAATGACTGAACAAATGAATGAGAACCCCTTTACCAGAGGAGTCGAGTTTCAGACTTCAGATATGTCTGCTAGAAGCCTGGCCTGGCTCCCAGTACCCCCTCCTCCATAGCTGACCCCCCTGCCTCCATGGATCTCCCCTGCCTGCTCCCTTCTCCAGGAAGTCCCACCCTGCGTGGTCCCAGGCAGCACCTCCTATACTTACCGTGTCATTCTTCATCAGGTCCACCAGCCTCCTGGCCTGGGTGGCTAAATCCCTGCAGACACACACAGGAAGAGGTCGTGTGAGGAGTGGCGACTACGGGGGGGCTGGGGCAGGGAGGGGAGCTAGCAGACAAAGCAGGAATCAGGTATGCAGCAGGAGAGTCCAGGTCGGCCTCTCGCAGGAAAATTGGACTGAAGGTCATGCCCCACAGAGATCCGTCCCCTCGGCTCCCTGGGGTGGGGTGCATGAAGGTGCTCTGGGAAAGGCAGAGCACTGTACACAGAGGGAGCAACTGTTTGTTCCATCACCTTCTGGCTGGTGTAGGTGATTACATACTTTCCCCTCTCTGCCGAGCCAGGCTTGTTCAGGGCAAACAGAAGGCCTGTGTGTAAGTACTTCATGTTTTATGTCACGCACGGCTCGGCATGTGACCATTTCCATAGGTGCCATGACTTCAGCCCCCTCACCCTCAAGGTGACTTGGTTGAGTCAGACACACCTGGATTTGGTGCTTAGGTGCCTCTTGTTAACTAGGAAAGTGGCTTAAGTTCTTAGTTTAAAAAGATTGCAGAAATGGAGGTAACCCCCACCCCATCTTAGAGGGTCAGCAGGGGAGTACATGAGATGGGTAAAGCAGCTCCATGTAGCCAGCAAGAACCACTACTGGCTGCAGACAGTATGGGTTTGAATCCTGGTCCCACCACTGGCCAGCTCTGAGATCTTGGCAGAGGGCTTCACCTTGTAAACCTATTTTCTCTTTTGTAAAATGGGGGGGGGGGGGGGGGGGGAGGGGTAAACATCCCTCTGTGTAGAATTGTTGGGAGGATTAAATGAGGTGCCATGTAAAGAACTTAGAACAGTGCTTGGCCCATGTGAGCACCCATTGAATTAGTTCTATCATCACCACCACCACCATCATCATCATCAATAAAGTCCCTGACATAGTGCCTAGCAGGAGACATTTGTGGTCATCCTGTACCCTTTTAACTGTTAGTCCAGCTGGCCTGGTCATGGTTAGACTAGGTATCAAATAACCTGGATAGAGAATCTGGGTAAGCACTGAATGTCTTTGAGCCTCAGTTTCCTCATCGGTAAATACGGAGTTATCAGGGCAGCTGCTCTTTCTATGAACTAGAGTTTTGTGATGATTATGCAACCTCTCTGAATCTTAATTTCATCATTAATAAGAAATGGGAAGGCCGCCCTCTGCTCTGTCCATCTCAGAGTTATTGCATGAAACACATGGGGTGAAAACACGATGGTCCTGTATAAATTGTGCACTGCTGTGCATGTATAATAAGAGTTATCATCTGACATGGAATAAAACCTACAGTGCACAAGGACAGACCATGTGGTCGAGTCAATGCATGTGTTCTGGACATTTAGCTTCTTTGTGCTACGGTTTCCTCATCTGTAATACAGGAATAATAATGCCCAACTCTCCCCTACCACCTAGGGGTGTGCTTGGACAAATGGATTATTTGCATGAAAGAACTCCAGGGCTGGGGGAAAGCAGGGACATATGAACTGTACTCAGCTGTGGTAGCTTTTGTGCTGTAGACCCTAAGGTTCCAATCTTGGATGGCTTCCTGAACTAATCATGCTTAGAACTACCTCCCTCTTATACCATCAGCCAACATATGCTTGGAGAAAACAAAATTACGGTCATATTAAAGTAAGTCAAAATTTCAAGCTGTAAATTGATAAACTTCCAATCCCAGTCCTGCCAAAAGGACGGGGAGAAAAAAAAAAAAAAACCCACAGAATTCATTGTAAACCCTATTTTTAGGTTTTGTATGATCTGTGCTTTGGATAATCTATGTCACTGTGTCACCTCCCCTGTCTTAGGTAAATGAGAAATCTGTTCAGGTGGCTCATAGCCTCAGGACGGCATTGAGAGCCAGGAGAATCGTGTCAGGGAAGGTACGGGCCACACAAGGAGTCCCTAGGAACTGTATGGTGGATTTACACCCAGCCAACTGGTGCAGGAGCTCCACATTTTCCAGCAGTAAAACGAGGTTTGTAATTCTTCTGAAAGAAAAATAGAATCAAAGGACGAAAAGGGTCTTTTCATTTATTTTTCCTAGACTGCGTATGGAATTTACATATTCTCTAACCATGTAGCAGACCCAAAGCAGCACTCAAGGCTTTGGGATCTTGGAGAGAAGTGGAGCTGAGCAGCCTGCTCTCAGGCCCATGTGACAAGGCACACTGGTCCCCGGGCTTACTCAGAGTCTTATGCAGGGGGTGAGGGAGTTCTGCAGCGCTGCTGGATTGTTGCTGTGACCACAACGTATGCATACTGCTGACCCAACACGTGGACACTGTCTACAGCTCGCCAGAACGTTCACGTCCGAGATGGCAGCTGAGCCTCCCAACCAGCCCCACTCACAGGCTGAGGCTTAGAGGGCTGGGGGTGGGGGAGAGGATGCAAACTCGGGGCTACCCCTTCCAGGACTGATTCTCTTCCCATGATGCAGGAAGGAGGCAAAGTCTGGAGCCTGAAAAGGCTGCCCGAAAAGCATGTCTGAGAAAGGCAGGGAGAACACGACTCTAAGACGGGGGCGCTGACACAGTGTAAAAACTGGGAGTCAGCTGTGATCTACAAAGTCACATCTTACGTTGGCGTCCCAGTCAGTTGTGACTAGTTCTCTGGGGGAAGCGTTGGGGGCTAGCAGGTTTCTGTGTCTGACAGCAAGGGACGTCCCTGGGAGAGCCCTTTGACCCTCAGACCCTCCCCTGGGCCTGCCCCACTAGTCCTGCACCATACACCCCAGTTTAGGCCAAGCCCCTCCAGGCCCCCGAGGCCCTTGCTGTCCACCCCCAAGGCTCCCTTCCTCACTCAGCTCGTTCCCCTGCCACGGCCTGGTTGAGGAAGGCTCCTGCACTGCTTTCTGTCCCGGTGCCAACAGAGAAGCCCTTCAGGGAAGGGTTGAATTCCCGGAGGATGTCTGCAAATACAAGGGAGAGACGTGCTTGGTAACTTCCCCAAAGCAATCTTCAAGTCCCTTTGATCAGCTCCAGTGGGTACTGGGGACAGAGCAGAGCCCCCAGCCCCCAGCCCTCATCTAAGAAGTTTCACTCAACACTGGAACAAAATGTTCAGCAGGTAGATGCTTAACCACGTCAGCAGCATACAAACCATTCGCCTTTGCATTGATTCCGACTCATGACAATCCCATGTGTTTCAGAGCAGAACTGAACTCCATAGCGTTTTCGTGGCTGTGTCCTTTTGGAAGTAGATCACCAAACTACTTTTGGGTGGGTTCGAACCACCAACCTTTCAGTTAGTAGCTGAGCGCTTAACCATTTGCACTACTTTCAGCCGCACACAAAGCCCGTTGACATCAAGTCGATTCCAACTCATGGTGACCCCATGTGACAGAGTAGAACTACGTCGTAGGGTTTTCTTGGCTGTGATCTCTATGAAGCAGATCACCAGGCCTTTCTTCCATGGTGCTGCTGGGTAGATTCGAATCACCAACCTTCAGGTTAGTAATCAAGTGCAAGGTGCTTAATTGTTGAATAAATGTGAGACTGAGTACTGTACTTCTCTCATGACTTTTTCTTTTTTTCCAAATATATAATAGCTTTATCGAGTTCTAATTCACGTACCATAAAATTCACCAAAGTGTACAGTTCAGTGGTTTTTAATATATTCCGAGTTGTACACTTTCATCACTCTCCCCCCCACAAAGACGTGTACCTATTAGTAGTCACTCCTCATTTTCTCTCAACCCTCCCAGCCCATGGCAACCCAAAACCTACTTTCTATCTCAATAGATTTGCCTCTTCTGGTAGATAGCAATGTCCTCTCTCTTTCATCGCTGATACTAGTAATTTGAGTCTTCTCTGTCTCTCTGTCTCTCTGTCTCTCTCTCTCTTCTTGGTCTAGCTAATGGTTTGTCAATTTTGTTGACCTTTCAATCTCATGCATATCTAAAGCCTACCACACTTAATCTACATTTGAATGTTTACTTTCAAAATTAGGCTGAGATCCTCACATAATGCTCAATAAATATTTATAGGCTGAATTAGGAATAAATCAAAGTCCAAACAGGCTAGGAGGATTGTTCAAAGTCACAAAGCTACTGCGAATGGCATCCCAGACTAGAACCCTGGTTCATTTCTGACACAGGGCACTTGCCCCTGACCCACAACCTGCTAGGATATGGGACAGGAACCGGCTGGGCATCAGGCATTGGCCAGAGCTTCAGGGCCCCATGTTATCCATCTTATGTTCTCTAGAAGCAGGCACTACTGCAGGACTACACAACACAGATGGATTGAACACACTCCTTGTGGCTTTCGTGGACATTGTACCAATGGATGGAAATTCCTCTGATTTCTACTCAATAGAAGGAAGAACCGAAACCACCAGAGCTATCTGAAAATGGAGTGGATTGTCCTAGGAGGTTGGTAGGCTCCCCACTGATAGAGGAATCCAGCACAGGCTAGCTACTTACCAGGAATCTCATAGACTAGGACTACACATCGGATAGGGCAATAACTTGCCGGTACGTGCAGTTATCTGTGCCAGGAATGTTCCATCCCTTTTCCTTCGCTGCTAAAGTCTAGCTCTTCAAGCCCCTTTTCAGAAGACACTGTTAGCAGCCTTTTTATTTTTTCCGAAACATTGTACATGGCTGTAATTATCGGTTCATGTCTTTGGAGAGACATGTCCCCAAAGAGACTTTGCAGACGGCATCAGGGCAGGGTCTTTGCCTCACTCCCCTGTTTCCCCAGCACCCAGCACTGGAGAATTTGCTGGGTTAAACTGAATAGGGGTTGAGCTGAGGCTCTGTTCTGACCCTATGTCCTTGTAGTTTTTCTAATGCATCTCCAGGTAGTTACTGTCCCCTAGTTTATCCAGCCCTTCATATCTCTTCAGCAAGGAGAAGCCTGAATAGGCTATCTTCATTGCTGGGCCAAGTGTATCAGGGGAGTCCCTCTGAGGAGTGACACTGTCCCTGAGGAGTGATATTATCCCAATCCTCTGCAGATCACTTTGGTGATCATCTTCCTCGATAATAGCAGGGGAAATAGCACAGCAAGCTGTTGTATATGTTGGCCGCCTCACAGCCCAGTGAATCACACTCACAAAGCATCACAAAACCATCTCCTAGTAATAGAGGAGCTTATTTATAGACCCTGTGTGTAGACCTAGAAGTGAAGAAGACAGGGAGTACTCGTGGCATAGAACTGTACCTGCTTAAATTCAACAGAATTTGCAAAAAGCAAAAACAGAGCAAATGTGGTTACAAATATGAAGTCTGATCAGCTCTGCTGATGTGAAGATTCAGCCTGCCCTGTTGCACAAACCGTTTGCACTCAGCTACTAACCTAAAGGTTGGCGGTTCGAACCCACCCAGTGGTGCCATGGAAGAAAGTCCTGGCAAGCTGCTTCCATAAAGATTACAGCCAAGAAAACCATACGAAGCAGTTCTAGTCTGTAACACATGGGGTTGCCATGAGTTGAAAGTGACTCAACAGCAACAGGTTTGTTTCTTGGATCATCATAGTCTTGGTGACTTTAAATAATTTCTTCACTTCTAAAGACATATTACAAAAGCATTGGCACAAGAAAAGTAACCGAGAACTGGACCAAGTAAACTCCTCTCAGGCAAAATTATTACCCAGAATATTTTAAGGGAAAATAGTTAAATTTAAACATTTATCGCATGTGTACTTTAAGAACAAGTGCTATGGCATAGATTAAGGAGAAGAGAAAAATGAATAAGACAAGATCCTTCAGAGAATGTAGTCAGACTTTAAAAAAGATCATTCCACACAGGTTGTGGGTGAAGTAATTTAAGAAAAATGTTCAGTCCCAAATATGGCTAGTCTTGTACAGCCTGAA
Organism: Dugong dugon; assembly: GCA_030035585.1. Lineage (NCBI taxonomy): Eukaryota > Metazoa > Chordata > Mammalia > Sirenia > Dugongidae > Dugong > Dugong dugon. The sequence continues at coordinate 71,302,405 of CM057473.1, forward strand.
CAAGGTAACCTCATCTCTTACTGCTGCAGTAGCAGCGCTTCATAAAGCAACACGCACGAATTTAAGGTCTTTGTACAATGTAGTGTCCAACGCAGCCCACCCTAGCTCAGCGCCTCCTGCGCCTGAGAGGTGCTCTGCTCAGGATGATAGGCAAAGCAGAAAAGGTTTCCTTTCCTTCTTTCCTGAACCATTTCTTAATATTTGTATTAAAATTTGATCTGAGCTCTCTTTTCCTTTTCCTCTCTTTCTTACTCTCTTCCTTCCTTGGACAAATATAATTCCTCTTTAAAAAAAAAAAAGCTCCAAGGCTTTAATCACTCTCAAGAAGCAGAGCAAGGGCGGCAGCCTTGGGGAAGCAGCGCCCCCTACTGAGCCTGGCGGTTCCTGCCGTCAGTGGCCCCATCCCAAATCGGCGTCTGCCTCCAGGGGGAGCAGTTGAAACGCGCAGATTAAGCTCCTTCAGCCGCCCCTAAACCATCCAGGGAGCAAGTACTCACTTGCCAAGGTAGTGACTGTGCTTATGTTCTGATCTCCGCCAACACTGTTTTTTGGAAAGAAAAATAGTGAAGGTTAAAATGCCAGACAGGCTGAAACATTTCAAACACTACCAAGAAGAACGGCTTTTCTTTTTCTGAAAACAAACAAAAACGCTGTAGGCTTGGAACTTGCCTTTTCCTCATTATTCCAGAAGAAAACTGGAAAAACAAGCCAGAATACTGTAACTCCTCTCCCCACACATCTGAAATCCTGATTTAAACTGTAATCACTGATTTAAAAAAAGAAACTTTTAACTTTGAGCTCTGGCATTGGGGCAGGGAAATCAAGTGGGCCCTTTCACTTGCATCTTCCAAAGACAAGATGGCCCCTCTTTGGATACAGAGCCCAGCCCTACCCTGACTAGCCACTGCAGTGTGCATCATCATCATCATTATTGATGATGAACAGTTATTGAACACAGTTCAAGGTTTGCTCCACTCTTTCTCTTCTGTTTGGCTTGGGGAAGCCTGTTTTTAGAGTGTCATCTAGATACAAACCATCTTCCAAGACAATAATTCTAAAATACAAGGGAGATCAAAGTTCCATGGGTTTCTAGGCATGAAAAGATGCAGCTTTCCAGAGTTGACTGGATTCCAAGCTTTCCCAACTCCCCTCGATCTGTGCCAAGCACGTCTGGGAACATTTAAAAGGCTTTCAAAATGTTTGGGGTTTAGCTCTGTGCAGCAACATGGGGAGGACACCAGAGCTTCAGTACTCAGGTAAAAGCTGATGCCAGACAGAGATGCCAAATTCTAGGCTAAGGAAACACCACACCTGCCCGGCCGTGATTGGTGAGGCTTTCAAAGCAGAGGTAAAGCTGAGGTCCTGCTCGTGCAGCTGTGGCAGCCTGGGTTCGACCACAGCCAGAGCAAACAAGCCAGCATGGAGCGAACCATCTGTTCTACTTCTTGCTCTTCTACCATCTGGTTATGTGATCTTGGACAGGTTACTGACCCTCTCTGAGCTTTGTTTCCTCCTCTGTGAAGTGAAGGCTCTTTAATAATGATGCCAGCTATCCTTCATACCTACTCTGTCATGCCCTGTGCTGGGTATTTAAATTCTCTCTAATCCTCACCATAGAGTCCCTGGGTGGTACAAACAGTTAATGTGCTTGGCTGCTAACTGAAAGGTTGGAGGTTCAAGTCCACCCAGAGGTGCCTCAGAAGAAAGGCCTGTGGCTACTTCTGAAAAATCAGCCATTGAAAACCATGTGGAGCACATTTCTACTCTGACACATCTGGGGTCGCCATGAGTCAGACTTGACTCCAGGGCAACTGGTGCTGGTGATACTCCTCACTACAGTGCTATTGGGCAGGATGATTCTCCGTGCATCTGTGGAGACAAGCTCAGAGAGGTTAAGTAACTTGACCAAGGTCACATAAAGCTGGACAGCTGGGGCTCAGACACAGCTCTGGTTCCACAGACCGTAATCTGTGCATCACTTAAACCCCTGCCTCTCTCTGATATTCCACGTCACAAAGGGAGGAAGGGAAGCTGGAGAAGCTTTCCCAACCTTAATGCTTCCACAGTTTCTCCCCCAAACTCCTCCTGCTCAGCCTCAGCTCCTGTTTTTGGGAAGGTTGTGGCCTGAGGAAGCTGATCAACATCTGCTTCAAATTAAACCTAGGAGTTTGTCACAGAAAAGCACTAACTAGGTTGTGACTCATTCCTCTGCTGGAGGAATTGTTTTCTAAAATGCTGGAGGGCTTCCTCTTCCCTGCAGTGAAGCGAGTCTTCAGGGCCTTGCCACACCCTCACTCACCTCCAGGACAGGCCTCGGTACTGAGTAAGGACATCCAAGATGTTCCAAGACTTGGATCCGGCTCCATTACCTGCCTGAGAGGGAGCAACAAGGGAGTAAGTTTCCTCGGCTTATCCTGTGGCCCCACCTTTGCCCACCCGCCAGAAGGCCACGTTCTGGTCCTGGCCAGGAATGCCAGGGCACGCTCCAAAATCTGGAGTCTAGACAGCAGTAAGTCTTGTGTGCATCCTGCCTCTTCAGTGGTGAGTGACCACTGTCACTGGGGATGCCTGGCTCTGTTCATGGCTCTGTTCACAGCTCTGCCTCATTCAAGAATGCCTGGACCAACATCAAGTGAAACCAGGCTAGCAAAATTAAGCGGACAATTATACCATGGTGTGTACTTTTCAGAGTCCTGCTTTCCTCATGTTTTAAAGTTGTAAAACATTTCATAAAAGAAAGCATATCATAATCCTTTCATATAAACATACCTCACATATGTACAGCTTAAAAAATAGTAATAGAATGAAATCCCATGTACCCACCACTCAACTCAGAAATAGCATCTTTTTTAAACCACAGTATAGACCACTTGGAAACCCTGGTGGTGGAGTGGTTAAGTGCTATGGCTGCTAACCAAAAGGTCAGCAGTTTGAATCCACCAGGCGCTCCTTGGAAACTCTATGAGGCAGTTCTACTGTGTCCTATAGGGTCGCTATGAGTCGGAATTGACTCGATGGCAACAGGTTTTTGTTTTTAGGGACTACTTTACAGGTTTATGACCATTGTCCAAAGCCTGTTATTTCTAGCAGGGCTGTTCCAAAGGTTAACTGAACACTGGCCTCCCAGGCAGCCTGGGGGTGAAGGCTGACTACAAGCAGCGGGCCCCCAGGGAGTGATCCCTATTCTGTACCCTGTTTCTTTGCCACCTGCCAGCTGTGTCACACTCAGAGAGCTGCTTCCCCAGGCACGCCTGCACAGCTGTGCTGATTCCTGATGGTCCTCATCCTGAGAGCATCTTTAAGGAGACCATGAAGCTGGGGGAAGGTGGAGGAGAGAAGCAGTATGGAAGGTCCAGCCACCAGGCTGCCTGTCCTTACTCCCTGAAGGTTGTGAGCAGTAGGGCCTTTAGGGTCAGGAGATGCGGAGGGGTCATGGAGGAGGCAGCTACATTGCAGGGATAGAACTCTGGACTTAGTGTCAGGATCCCTGAGTTCTGGTCCAGGCCCAGCACTTATAAGCTATGTGGCCTTCTAAATTTAACCAAAGTCATACTTTGCAGGATTTTTTTGGGAGGCGATTGAGTGAGGTAATATAAATGTGAACAGGCCACAGGTGTCAGGTGGCTGGGGAGGATTCAGCTGTAGGCCCTGCGTTCTACTGACCCAGAGAACAATAGCTAGATTCGTCGGTAACGAATTGCTACTGAGTGGGAAGCTTGTGCCTGGGAACCTCTGGGACCCAACATGCAGGCTGCTTGTGGAGCCTGAGGTGTCAGTGTGGGGCAGCTGCAGAGGCGGGCTTGTATCATCTTTACCTCTGCCTCTTCCACTGACCCTCTTTCTCACCGTGACCCTCTCCACCCCCATTACCACCTGTCCCTGTATCACCATCTTTGTTCCTCTCCTTGGTACCATTCATTTGATTCCTACGTGGATAAACTAAGCACCAGAGGTTTGAAGGACCCTATACTGTGGTCATGAGACCTAGTCTAATCCTGCCCCCACCACTGACAAGCTGTGTAATTTGGGGTGCTCCCTCTGGGGTCCCTCCACTTCTGGCAGGCATGGCCTGCTCTCTCCTTCATCCCGGTATTAGAAGAGGAATGAGGAAGTGAGATTGGAGGTGGGCAAGGAATGCTACTGGGTTCCAGGGTGGGAAGTGGGTTGAGAGAAATGGAGATCAGGACCACGGATAGCAATGTTTACGAGCAAGGAGTGAGAATTTTCTCTCTCCATTTTCCTCTCCAGGTTCTCATATCAATCAAGGTCTTCTCCACTCCCACCTCCCCTTCTACATTCAGAGTAACTCACCGTGAGAGAGTCGCCCATGGCTCCAATTACCTTGATATCAGCTGGCTTCAACCTGTGAACTGAGAACACAAGCAGGAGTGAATGGAAGATCCGGGTTCCAGGAAAGCACTGGGCCCATCGCCTCTGGAAACAAATAAAGATCTTCCAGACAAACTGAGGGGAAGACAGTTTTTAATAGCAAATCAGTGTGGACAAGAGAGATTAAAAGTCCATCTTTACCAATCAGGTTCAGCAATGCCAGTCATGGCGCCTGGTTGTTGGTCTCCACCCTCAGGCAACTGGAGGATGTCAATGATGCAAGGGGGCTGCTGAAAGGCAGGCCCAGCTTTAAGAGGAGCTGTGTCCGCTAGCATTGGGTGAGACCTGACAGGCACCAGATGAGCAATCACTCTCAGGGCATGAGCTAGCCCTTGCCAGTGTGGTTGGGGAGTAAGAAAGGACTGCGATGAAGATGCAACCAATGTCTAATCTATCCCAGGATCTGATGATGTTTGGGATAGAGTATTACATCATCCTATAACAATCAGCTCAGTTGCTTTAAAGTAAAAAGGAAAACGGTTTTGTACCACTGACTCTATTTTTTTTATTTTATTTTATCATGTTTTAGGTGAAAGTTTACAGAACCAGAGAGTTTTTCATTCAAAAATTTATACACAAATTGTCTTGTGATATTGGTTGTAATCCCTGCAATGTGTCAGCACTCTCCCCCTTTCCCTTCCCACCCTGAGTTCTCCATGTTCATTTGCTGACTGTATTTTTTATCCCTTGGGTTTAAGCATGTACTGTGTTGTGGATGAAAGGCTATTTACCCATATGACAAACATATTGAACACCAAGCTGCGGGCTGGGTGTTCTGGGAAATGCACAGTAATCAGAAATGGGGAATGCACTCAAGAAACTCACAGGCTAAGGGGGAATAAGAAATATCCATAGTTAAAATGGAGCCCTGGTGGTGCAGTGGCTAAGAACTACGGCGAGCTATGGCTGCTAACCAAAAGGCCAGCAGTTCAAATCCACCAGTCGCTCCTTGGAAACCCTGTGGGGCAGTTCGACTCTGTCCTATAGGGTTGCTATGAGTGGGAATAGACTTGACGGCAACAGGTAATAGTTAAAACAGAGACTATAGAGTGATACACACTATGAGAGGTATAAAGTGACCTGAAGTTTTGGAGCTGGGGAGATGCCCTCCCCTGGGGGAATGGGCAGAGGTTGTTCAGAGCAGGCTTCATGGAGAAGGTAGCATTTGAACTAGGTCTCAGGATACAATGAGATGAGGGTAAGGGAAAGTGAAATAGGCTTATTGCAGAGCAGGAAATGATGGAGAAAAAGCATAAAGGCAAGCTGGGGCATAGTAAAGTCTATATGGAACAGATAGTCATACAGTATGGTTTAAGTGGCACGTATATAGGGAGAATAACAGAAAATAATACTGGAAAGGTCGGTTAGTGCCACAGGCCTTTTATATCTGGCTAACAAGTTAGGAGATTAACATCAATATTGCTATATATGTAAATACTTATTTAAATACACCTGTACTATATCTATCTACCCCTTTACCTTATGCATCCAAGTGCATTTTGGGGACCACATCTACAATTCCTTTATCACAAGTAGCTTGTTCCCCTCAAATCACAGGCTCCCTCGCACTTCCAATGCCTCACTCCCATAGCCTCCCTGACTTTTCCATGGTGCCATCTTCCCTCTCCAGTGGGACTTCCATGGTCTCTAGTGGTGCAGTGCAGTGCTAAATTGTCAAAACAACATCTGTGACTTCGAAGAAGCCTAATATAGAGCTTATACCAGGGAGTGGCCCAGCCCCCAGAGCCTGAAAACTTTAAAATGTCCTCTTCTCAAAGAAATTGGGCTGTGGGCAAAAAAAGGCAACAGAATGAAAAACAGGACTCATCCCCCTCAACTCTGGAGTGGTTTATTTTAGCTGCCGGTGATGACAGGCAACCACTATGCTATCTATCCACTATGCTATCATTCATAATACGTAATACAGTGAATCCTGTGAACACTAGCTAGTATGCAAAACAACAACAACAACAACAAAAAAAAAAAACCCAAACCCTTTGTCATGGAGTCGACTCCGACTCATAGCAACCTCATAGGACAGAGTAGACCTACACCATAGGGTTTCCGAGGAGCAACTGGTAGATTCGAACTGTCAACATTTTGGTTAGCAGCCGTAGCTCTTAATTACTATGCCACCAGGGCTTCCAGTATGCAACGATTAGGGGAAACTTTTGGGACTGGTAAAACATGGATGAGATGGATAGATTTACTTAAAAGCACATTACAGTTTGTTGAAGAGGCAGCTGAAACTGGCCGTCCCTGTCCCCTAAGTTTGTATCAGACAGAAAGGAAACACATACAAACACACACACAGACACATCCATACGTCAATGTCTATGTGTGTGTATGTATGTGTATGTATATATGTGCAGGTGCATAGAATGATTGATTGATTTTTCAGGAGGGGGTGGATTTCCTGCAAAAGATAATAAGCCAAATGAAGCAATTGGAGGTGGGAGAGATTTGACTTATTTGGGATTTTATTGTTAAGGTAGAGCGTGACACAATTCATTGGTTTAATATCCTGTAGACCTTGATTTGAGGTTTGTTAATGTCATCATATATGACAAAAGACACACCCTGGAAATACAGCAAAGCACTTTAGCAATTGCTCTCCTTGAAAGAAAAAAAAAACATTTCATGATAAGATTAAATTTGTGTGGGCTGATTAGCTAAACATTATCTGGTACAAACTGTCCACCACCTTGAACGAAGGTTGATAAACACATCATTAACTCATCAAGATTTCTACAGAAGGGGCCTCTAAATCAGAAGGCCATCTAAGCTGTGGTGAAATACTATGAACCGCAAGGAAACTGTATAGTAGAGGGTAGAATGGGGAAACTGCCCACTATATGGACGGTTACATCCAGAAGGAAGACTTGGCACGGTGCTTTTTTGTTTTTGTGTAACCCAACAACTTAAACCACATGGGGCTGGAATCTGAAAAAAACAACTTTCTCTCAATTGTCAGTTAGGGTTACCCAACACATTTGTTCTCTGATTTTAGGGACCTGCTTAAAGACTTCCATGATCATAATGAACTGTTAGCACAGGTTGAGACTTTATTTCTGTCTTTGGAAGGCTTTGGTGTGAATTTTTCTGAAGAAATGTGTGCCTTGTACATAGCTCAATAAATGTGCTTAAGTTCAATTGAAAGTTAAATAGGTGGCTCTGTGACAGGAACTTTCCAGCTTTCACAGTTTTAAATGGTGGAGCCCTCAGGGCGGGGAAACACTTACTCATCCAAGTGTCTTAAAGATGAGTTTCAACTTGCTCAGTAGGCTGGTTTCTCCTAGAGACCAGCAGGCTGTTATTCCCTGCAGGGCATCATTCCTTCCTGATCAAAGGCTAGGTCAAGTCACAGATCCTTGAACAGGCAATGATCATAGAAACAGCTCCAGGGCCTGGGCTGGAAATTAGATTTCTGGCTCAGAATGAAGTGAAACCCCTTATACATGATGACCACCTAGTGCTGTAACCTGCACATTTTTCATATCAGCTTTTGAATAACTCATTTTGGCCAAATGGGTCAAAGAAATGACATCGGGGACTTAGAAAGGAGTCAATGGCTCACAATAAATGAAGTCACTGTGCTGGTTTATATTACTGGTGACAGCATATAGTTAGCTTTGTACATCTCTATTTTCAAATGTTATGAATTTTGTCTTCTGTATGAAATTGACAGCTTGGCTTCAGGAGAGATACAAAACCAGTGAGCCACATCCACTCTGGCTTCTTATTGCCACTCCTTTAAGTACAAAAACTACTCCTTTTCTCACATCAAAAAACTTATGTCAGTTACCAGGTCCAATATATTTTTCTTAGCGGTCCCAACCATGTTAAGGAGAGGACCATCTAGTAATATAAGACAAGTATTTAAGAACTATAAAGCCCACAACATGTAGCACTCGACAAAATGCACGTGTGCATTGATTGGGGGAAAAACTTAAAGGTCTTTATTCTTTGTCTATCAAATGCCACTTGGTTATAAAAATTGCTTCCATCTACCTACACTCTAGATCTCATCCCAAAGGCCCCATGGATCAGTGAAGAGGTTCGCTTCCCACGGACTCTGGAGTGGAATAAGAGGGACAGACCCAGGCCACCAGGGCCGTGGCCTGTTTATGGCAGGCAATGTTTTATTTTGAAACATCATTTTTGGCTAGATCTTTGTTATCTGTGGATTAGTTTGAGAGAGGGAGTATAAAGATTTTTGAAAATAACTGTTTTTCATTATTGTCCAGTTGGTTGTAGTCATTTTTCTAAATGAGACTTTTCAGGTGAAGCAGGACTCCGAAGTGCAGGCCCATCATTCATCTCTGAGGCGTGCATCTAGCCGGTTGGCAAGAGCATATGTTTTGGCCCCATGTCCACTTGATTAGAGGCCTAAACCTGTCCATCTGTGTATTAAAACGGCTCCTATCACCAGAGCATCCCAGATCTCAAGGTCTTGAGATTTCTTGCTGTTATACATTGAAGTGTGACTAAACAAAATAACCTCCAGGGTTAGGGAATAAGAAAGAATTTCATATACATATTTTTTAATTGTACTTCAGTGAAGGCTTACAGAACAAATAGTTTCCCAGGAAACAGTAGTACACATATTGTTTTATGACATTGGTTAACAATCCCACAACATGCAACCCTCTCCCTTCTCGACCTTTTTTTTTTTTTTTGGTGAAAATATACATAGCCAAAGATACACCATTTCAAAAATTTCTACATGCACAGTTCAGTGACATTGACTATGCTCTTCCAATTGCGCTGCTATTCTCACTTTAGATGAAGGCTCACAGGACAAAATAGTTTCTCATTTAACAGTTAGTACACATGTTGCCCTATGACAATGGTTAACAACCTCACAACACATCAACACTATCCTTACTCAACCTTGGGTTCGCTATCACCAGCTTTCCTGTCCCCTTCTGCCTTCTGGCCCTTGTCCCTGGACTGCTATGCCTCATTAGTCCCATTTGGTTTTATGGGGCTGTCCACTCCCCAGCTGAACGGTGAATCTCAGAAATGACTTCACCACTGAGCTAAAAGGGTGTCTGGGGGCCATACTCTTGGGGTTTCTCCAGTCTCCTTTAGGCCAGTGAATCTGGTCTTTTTTTTGTGAGTTAGAATTTTATTCTACATCCTTCTCCAGCTTTGTCCAGAACCCTCTGTTGTGATCCCAGTCAGAGTCAGTGATGGTAGCCGGGCACCATCTAGCTGTACTGGACTCAGTCCGGTGGAGGCCTTGGTAGCTGTGGTCCATTAGTCCTTTGGACTAATCTTTTCCTTGTATCCTGTTCTCTTCATTCTCCCTTGCTCCCGAAGGGATGAGACCAGTGGAGTATCTTAGATGGCCGCTCACAGGCTTTTAAGACCCCAGACGCTACTCACCAAGGTAGAATGTAGAACGTTGTCTTTATAAACTGTGCTATGCCAATTGAGCTAGATGTTCCCTGAGACCATGGTCCCCACAGCCCTCCACCAAGCAATTCAGTCCCTCAGGGAGTTTGGATGTGTCTGTAGAGCTTCCACAACCTTTCCTTGTACAAGTTGTGCTGGTTTCCCCTGTACTGTGCACTGTCTCACCCTTCACCCAAGATACCACTTATCTATTGCCTATTTAGTATCTCCCCCCCAAGCCTCCCATCCCTGATAACCAACAAAGATTGTCATATTTTGTGTGTGAACTTTTTCATGGGTTTTGACAATAGAGGTCTCATACGATATTTGTCCTTTTGTGATTGACTTACTTCACTCAGCATAATGTCCTCCAGTTTCATCCATGTTATGAGATGCTTCACAGATTCATCGTAGTTCTTTCTCGTTGCATAGTACTCCATTGTGTGTAGGTACCATAGTTTACTTATCCATTCATCTGTTGATGGGCATCTAGGTTGCTTCCATTGTTTTGCTATTGTGAACAATGCTGCCATGAACGTAGGTGTGCATATGTCTATTCGAGTGACGACTCTTATTTCTCTAGGATATATTCGTAGGAGTGGGATTGCTGGATCGAATGGTATGTTTATTTCTAGCTTTCTGAGGAAGCACCATATCATTTTCCAAAATGGTTGTATCATTTTGCATTCCCACCAGCAGTGCATAAGAGTTCCAGTCTCCCTGCAGCCCTTCCAACATTTGTTATTTCCAGTGTTTTTGATTCGTGCCAGTAATGCCAGGGAGAGATGGTATCTCATTGTGGTTTTAGTTTGCATTTCTCTAATGGCTAGTGATCACGAGCATTTCTTCATATGTCTGTTGGCCATTTGAATGTCTTCTTTGATGAAGTGTCTGTCATTTCCTTTGCCCATTTTTTAATAGGATTATTTGTCTTTTTGTTGTAGAGGTGTTGGATTTTCTTGTAGATTATGGAGATTAGACCTTTGTCTGACTTGTACTGTCCAAAAATTTTTTCCCAGTCTGTAGGTTTTCTTTTTACTCTTTTGGTGAAGTCGTTTGAAGAGCATAGGTGTTTGATTTTTAGAAGATCCAAGTTATCTAGCTTATCTTTTGGGGTCTGTGCGTTGATGATTATGGTTTGTGTCCTGTTAATGCCATGTATTAAGGCCTGAAGTGTTGGTCCTATTTTTTCTTCTATGAACTTTATAGTTTTAGGCTTTATATTCAGGTCTCTGATCCATTTTGAAGTAGTTTTTGTATACGGTGTGAGGTATCGGTCCTGTTTCATTTTTTTGCAGAGGGACATCCAGTTTTGCCAGCACCATTTGTTAAAAAGACTGTCTTTTCCCCTTTTGATGGACTTTGGGCCCTTGTCGAAGATCAGGTGACTGTAGGTGGATGGATTTACATCTGGGTTCTCAATTCTGTTCCATTGGTCAATGTGTCTGTCGTTGTACCAGTACCAGGCTGTTTTGACTACTGTAGCTGTATAGTAGGTTCTGAAGTCAGGTAGTGTGAGTCCTCCAACTTTATGCTTCTTCTTCAGTAGTGCTTTACTTATTCGGGGCTTCTTCCCTTTCCATATAAAGTTAATGATTAGTTTTTCCATCTCTTTGAAGAATGTTGTTGGTATTTGGATAGGGATTGAGTTGTATTTGTAAATTGCTTTGGGTAGAATTGACATTTTCACAATATTGAGTCTGCCTATCCATGAGCATGGTATGTTTTTCCATTTATGTAGTTCCCTTTGGGTTTCATGCAGTACTGTTTTGTAGTTTTCTTTGTATAGGTCTGTTACATCCCTGGTTAGATTTATTCCTAAGTATTTTATCTTTTTAGGGGCTATTATAAATGGTATTGTTTTCCTGATTTCCTTTTCACCATTCTCCTTATTGGTGTATAGGAATCCAACTGATTTTTGAATGTGTATCTTGTAGCCTGCTACTCTGCTGAATCTTTCTATTAGTTCCAGTAGTTATCTCGTGGAGTCCTTAGGGTTTTCTATGTATAGTATCATATCATCTGCAAACAGGGACAGTTTAACTTCTTTATTACCAATTTGGATGCCCTTTATTTCTTTTTCTTGCCTTATTACTCTAGCTAGAACTTCCAGCACAATGTTAAATAGGAATGGTGATAAAGGGCATCCTTGTCTTGTTCCTGTTTTCAAGGGGAATGTTTTCAGCCTCTCTCCATTAAGAATGATGTTGGCCATTGGTTTTGCATAGATGCCCTTTATTATGTTGAGAAATTTCCCTTCTATACCTATTTGATTGAGAGTTTTTATCAGGAATGGGTGCTGGACTTTGTCAAATGCCTTTTCTGTGTCAATTGAGATGATCATGTGACTCTTTTCTTTCCTTTCATTTATGTGGTGGATTACGTTGATTGATTTTCTAATGTTGAACCATCCTTGCATACCTGGTATGAATCCTACTTGGTTGTGGTGTATTATTTTTTTGATATGATGCTTAATTCTATTGGCTAGAATTTTGCTGAGAATTTTTGCATCTATATTCATGAGAGATATTGGTCTGTAATTTTCTTTTTTTGTGACGTCTTTGCCTGGATTTGGTATCAGCATTATGCTGGCTTCATAGAATGAATTTGGAAGTGTTGCTTCCTTTTCTATGCTCTGAAATAGCTTGAGGAGAACTGGTACAAGCTCTTCTGTAAATGTTCTGTAGAATTCTCCAGTGAAACCATCTGGGCCAGGGCTTTTTCTGGTTGGGAGGTTTTTTTTATTACCTTTCCAATTTCTTCTCTTGTTATGGGTCTGTTCAGATTTTCAACATCACTTTGTTGTAGTTTGGGTAGGTACTGTGTTTCTAAAAATTTATCCATTTCCTCTAGGTTTTCAAAGTTGTTGGAGTATAGTTTTTCATAATATTCTGTTATAATCCTTTTTATTTCAGTTGGGTCTGTTGTAATGTCCCCCATTTCATTTCTTATTTGGGTTATTTGTGTCCTCTCCTGTTTTTCTTTTGTCAGTCTGGCCAGTGGTTTGTCAATTTTGTTGATTCTTTCAAAGAACCAACTTTTGGTTTTGTTCATTCTTTTTATTGATTTTCTGTTCTCTATTTAATTTATTTCTGCTCTGATCTTTACTCTTTCCTTTCTTCTGGTGGCTGTGGGCTTTTTTTTCTGTTCTCTTTCTATTTGTTTGAGTTCTGTAGTTTATGTTTTGATTTTGTCCCTTTCTTCTTTTTTTGATGTGTGCATCTATTGCTATAAGTTGTCCTCTGAGGGCTGCCTTTGCTGTGTCCCAAAGGTTTTGCTATGATGTGTTTTCATTCTCATTTGATTGTAGGAATTTTTTGATTCCATCTCTGATTTCTTCTGTTACCCACTGATGTGTAAGCAGGGTATTATTCAGTTTCCATGTAATTGATTTTTTTCTTTCCTCTTCCTGTTGTTAATTTCTACCTTGATGGCATTGTGGTCTGAGAAGATACTTTGAATTATCTCAACGTTTTGGATCTTGTTGAGGATTGCTCTGTGGCTTAAGATGTGGTCTATTCTGGAGAACATTCCATGTGCATTGGAAAAGAGTGTGCACTTTGCAGTGGTTGGATGGAGTGTTCTATATATATGTTTATGAGGTCAGGTTGGCTGATTGTGCCCTTTAGGTCTTCTGTATCTTTGATGAGTTTCTTCTTAGTTGTTCTGTCCTTTACTGAGAGTGGTGTGTTGAAGTCTTCTACTATTACTGTGGAACTGTCAATTTCTCTTTTCAGTGTTGTTAGTTTGTTTTATGTATTTTGGAGCCCTGTCATTGGGTGCATAGATGTTTATTATGGTTATGTCTTCATGATGGATTGTCCCCTTAATCATTATATAGTGTCCATCTTTGTCTTTTATGGTGGATTTTGTTTTAAAGTCTATTTTATCTGAGATTAGTATTGCTACTCCTGCTCTTTTTTGGTTGTTGTTAGATTGATATATTTTTTTCCCAACCTTTGACTTTTAATAAATTCACGTCTTTGTTTCTAAGGTGTGTCTCTTGTGGACAGCATATTGATGGATCCTGTTTTCTTATCCATTCTGTCACTCTCCGTCTCTTTATGGGTGTGTTGAGTCCATTTACATTCAGTGTAATTATTGATAGATGTGAGTTTGTTCTGTCATTTTGTAGTGCTTTTTTCTGTGGTGCTGACATTTTCTTTGTCCTTCTTACTCTCCTGTGCTGAGTTACTTTTGTTTGTGGATTTATTTTTCATTTCTTTTGTTTTTGTAGGTTTTGTTTTTGCTGAGACTTTATGTTTTTCCTCTTTATTTTTATGAGTATGTTTGTTAACTTTTTTTGTGGTTACCATGAGTTTTACCCTTATCTTTCTAAGTTTAAAGCAGTCTACCATTATTTGGTATCACCTTGCCTTCTTCTCCATTAGAAGGTTCTATACCTATGCCGTTTATTCCCTTTTTTATTGTTTTGATGTTGTTGTCATTTACTGATTAACTGCTCTGATTCCCTGTTGTATTTCTTTTGGTTTTGGATAGTCCTTGAGAGTTCATTTACTAGATTGGTATCTGGCTGGAAGAATTTCATATTTTATCTGGCTTTTAAGTGTTGAGATATGCTGTAATGGACTGGTTGGTTATCACTGCCGTAGTAGCAACATAATCTGCAAAGATTGCAAAATGCTTTACAGATCATCCTTTCAGAGTGGTAAGATTAAAAAGAGGATGGCTTTTATTTCATTGTAAAGAATATGGCTATTAAAACACTCAGATGCTTTGTATATACCTTTGAGTAAGGGGTTTTGTTATAAGAGGACCTAGATATGAAGCTGCTAATTTATTTCTGCTGCTAAAATTCTTGGAAACCTATGGGGCAGTTCTACTCTGTCCTATAGGGTTGCTGTGAGTTGGAATCGACTTGACGGCAACAGGTTTGGTTGTTGTTGTTGTTGTTGTTTTGATTATAGATATGTATGTAGTATAAGATCTATATAACTTATTCCATTATTCAGCAACTTAGAACAAGAGTCAGTTATATACCAAAGTTTTGGTGAGAATATTTTTAACTTACCTTCCAGTCATTTGACTTAAGCTGAGTGTGTAAAGATGGTAAGGGAAGGCTGAGCCGGGCATTTATTGCTCTACTAATATTCAGCATAAGAAAAAGGAAATATTGTCCTCAGACAATCTGGCTAGACAGGTCCCATCCCTGAAAGATTCCTTCTACTCACTGTGACATCACTAAACTTAATTCTCTATGAGAGCAATAGATCAACTAGATTATAAACTCCTGAAGGCACGTAGGAGAAACTGAACAATTATCTAATAAATGAATGGACAAATGAGTCACCCTCCAGGACTAAGCATGGCAACCTGCAGCACCATTGCAAAAAATGCCCCTGGACTGGTTTTTGAGTCACGTCGGTCACCATGTATCCTTCCCGTGACTCCCCATGGTCGCATGCCCTGTGTGACCTTGCACATAGCCATGGCTCCCAATGCTGGTTCAGAAAGGCTTAGCCCTTCAGCAGCTTCTCTTGGGAAAGTTGCTGACCTCTGCCTAAAACAAGACACGAGTCCCGATCAGTGCCCACTTGCTCATTTTAGAAACCCTGAGAGGCAGTGAAGATGGCATGTTTATAATAGAATGTGTTTTCCTGATCTGTGTGGTGTTTGAGTGCATTCTGCAAATGAGGCTGTCAGGGATTGCAGACTGTCTATTTTTGTTTTCTGCTGAAAGGCAGTTTTGCTTATTGGAGAACAAATTATCCTTCTCAAGGCTTAAAGGCAGGGACAGTGACATCAACTCACTCAACTAAATTGGTCTCTTTGTAGAACATGGCCTGGCAAGTGGTTAGTGCTCGATAAATGCTTTCTGATAGTGATGCTGCTATCATATTTTAGTTAAAGAATAACTCAAACACAGGCATGAACTGACAAGTATACATACAAAGTTATTCCTGTTGTTCCTATAAAACCTCTCAGGAGTATTTCAGATCATGTGGAAAGTCCTTGTCATATTACAGTGGCTCTTACTTTGATGACTTCAGACCTCAAATGCATTTAAAAATCACTCAGCTCAAGCTGTGTACCTGAGGTAGGAATCGAGTCCGATGGATCCTTGTCAGGACATCTGACTTCCGTTCCTTCTCTCACCTGCAATGAGACACACACAGAAATAACATGAATTTCCATGAAATTCATGATGGCAGCATGAAATAGAGCTAGCAGTCTAGGAAATTGGGTGAGATGTAGGGCCTCTATTTTGGAAAATATCACCTAAGGTAAGATAAAAACCTACCTATCTTTTTCGATTTCTCTGTCTCCTTCAACATTCACGTCCACTTGTCCACAATGTCCTTTGTTAGCCCTTCTCCTCCTCTCCAGTCCCTTGACCTCAGCCTAACTTTAGGCCTTTGTTATTTCTCACCTGGAATGCTGCAGTATTCACCAGGATCACCATCGTCAGTCCCGTGTACTTCCTCCCTGGCCCTCTGAATTCATTCAGAGTGGTTTTTTTTAAATCAACATAAATATGTCACTCCCCTGTCCACATTCTCAGTGAGGGCAGGGAATTTTGTCTGTTTCATTCATTGTTGTATTCCCAGAGCCTAGAACAGTGCCTGGCACACAGTAGATGCTCAATAAGTATTTGTTGGTTGAACAAATAAATTACTACTCCGTGTTAACATCAGTGCATTCTCCCTAGCATGCCCGAAGAGGCCTCCAGACATTTTAAGCTACCAGCCCCTGATCAAACTCACTGTGCTGTCCCACACCTCCATGCCTTTGCCCAAGCAGTTAACTCTACTTTTAATTTTCTTACACTCCTGTCCACCTGGCTCAAGCTTAGTCATCCTTCAAGGCTGAGGTCATGAGTACTTTTTGGGAAGGCTTCTTCAACTTTCTCTCGTCTGAGTTAGTTTCTTTTCCTCTGTGTTCCCAGAATATACCATAAAATTTTAATTATGGTACTTATTACATTGTGTTGCAATGCTGGTTAACTTATATATTTCTCTACCATACTGTGTTCCTTAGGACAAGGAATATATTTTATTTATGTTTTTATCTCCTATGCCTGGTAATCATCCATCCATCCATCCAATAGTTATTAGGTTCCTACTCTGAGTCCCTACTTTCACTGAGCTTACATTCTAGTGGTACATAGTAGGTATTCAATACATATATCCTGAAGGAATGTATTGCTTCCTCTTATTAGATGACAATAATAGCAACACTAATATATGGTATGCCAGATATTACTCTCAGTGCTTAATACTTATTAACTTATTCCAATTTAATATGAGGTAAGCCTATTACTATCACCATTTCCCAGAGGAAAAAAACCAAGGCTCAGGAAGGCTAAGTACGTTGCCAGTTCTCTTAACTCACTGTGTCTTACTACCTCTCAGATGTATCCTCATTGTTATGATATTGTTAGAAAGTGTGGGGCAAGTTTATGGATCAAGAGTCTTCCACACAGTATCTCTTTGGCTTCATAGTGGAGGCTCAGGCCATAAACTTTGTGTCCACCACTTAGAGTAAATCCTACCCTCTTTTACACAACAGGGAGGCAGGGACATCACCAGGACTGAGTTTGTCTTGACCCATGTGGGTGCCCAATTCTCTGAGAACAAAGACATCCACCTTCAGGCATTCCTCCGTTCCTCAGAGGAGCCCACGGTGCCCTATCTGATATTGACAGGAAGTATCTTAAAGATGCTCATGAGATAAGCAACAAGCAAGATGTGAGTAAGTGTGAAGTGCTCCTATGGGTGTGGACCAACTGCTGAGGCCTTTTTGTCTCCGTACCTTCTGGTTTCAGACTTCACCACATTGCTCTGCCTTTTCTTAAACTTCTCTTCGGATTAATGCCTCCAATGAGATTAAAAGGATCTGACAGAGATCTGGGAAGGGTCTGGTGTCCGACATCACAACAGACAGAGAGCAGGCAGTGCTGAGCAACCCCAACATGCCCTCTGAAGCCACAGGATGTTGTTGTAAGGCTGTTCTAAAGATAAGACCTTTAGGGTAGACCTACTTCAAGGTACCAGAGGACAGGCACACACGTCATCTTCCACCCTTCCCCGGCCTGGATTTCAGATATTCGTCATAGCTGCTATTACCTCTGTAGCCTACAGCAACCCCAGAGACAGTGAGATTCCAGGACATAAGAAACAACTTGGGAAGGTTCCAAAGACTCACAAGGCACACAGCCCATAGTTCATTTGCATGTTTTTTAATTACAGAAAGTCTTTCCATACCTCAGGCATCTTTTGGGGTTTTGATGAGCTGGGCAGGTAGTTGCTATTCGTGTAGGTAAACAGATAGGGCTCTTCCTGCAGAAGAAGGTAATGTATCCCTTAATTATCAGGCTTTATTATCCCGCAATACCCCTGGCCAGTTTGGAACAATCATATCATACTTTAAATGATGACCAGACCATTCTCTGGCTCTTCTTCTCTGTGCTTCCCATCTGTTCCCTGAAGGAGCTCATTAGTGCTTTGAAATGTCCCCTTTGCAATAGTTATCTCTTGCTATCCTGGAGGTTCACGCACCTGGCTAAGTATATATATTTCAATGAGCAGAGCACTTAATTTTAAGCTCCTTGGCAGCCAAAGCAAAGAGGGAAACAGGACAAATTATATTGTTCTTGTTGTCTAGTAGCAAAAAACACCAATTCAACACGAAAGCTAAGACTTTCACTAGCACTAAATGATAAAAGGAGTTGTATTCATTTATGTCCAGTTAGGGCAGTTTTACTCTGTCCTGTAGGGTCGCTATAAGTCAGAATTGACTCGATGGCCATGGGTTTCTGTTTGATTTTCTCATCTGTTTATCGAGAAACATTGATTATATGCATATTACATACTACAGTTATTTAAGACTCAGCAAAATGACCCATATTTAAGACTACTTAGATACTCAGACACCCTGCCTCCTTCTCCACACAAAGATAGAGGAAGGTCTGGAAAAGACATCTGGGGCAGGGGCTCGGGACATAGAGAAGATGGGGGTGCAGCATTTGGGTCCTGGTGAGCTATGGCTTTGTTTCTATAACCTCCTCACTCCAGGTGTGGAGGGGGCTTCAGTTCTACTAAAACTGCTCTTGTGGCCCAGAAGTATAACCCAAGAGAGCAAAGCCATGCCCAGACCTGGAAGAACAGACCCAAGACTCCAATGGGCCTGATGTCCCAGCCAGGTAAGACCCCTCACTTCACAGCAAAGCCCCACTTGGTAACCCTATCTCTCCCCCGGGCCCAATTCAGTTTGAGATGGCTTCCCTGCCCAGTCCCTGCCCACCTGACTGGGACATTTCATTGGCTTCCTCTCTTCTGCACTGAATGGCTCATCCTTCTGTCCTGCTGGCTCCATCTAGAAAATAAGGTGATGAGACATCCTTAGAAGAGAAAAGTGTTGTATAGGTAGCAGCATTCCAGGGTACCATTGAGCAAGACTCTAGACCACTGGTTATCAGTTTGATTCCTGCACCAGCAACATCAGCACCTGGGAACTAATTAGAAATGCAAGTTTCTAGGCCCTGCCCCAGGCCTGTGGAATCTCCAGAAACTCTGGAGGTGGGGCCCAGCAATCTATGTTTAGCAAGTCTTCCAGGTGATTCTGATGCAGGCTCATGTTGGATAACCACCATATGAGAACAATCACTGATTTTTAGACTGTGAAGGGACTTCCTAGTCTACCCATCATGATACTACAGGAGAGGAAACTGAGCATTAGCGAGGTCAAGATGGGGCCCTTAGCCAGGGCAGAGCTGGAACTAGGACACTGGTGTTCTGTATCAAACAAAGTGTCTCTAAGTGGTCATGCAGCTTTCTGAGATTCCAAGCTAACTATCCTGCTTGGGTCCTCCTCCTCTCCCTGTTGCCCATCTTCTGGCCAGTTCAGTAGTCGCAGTTCCTTAAGAGAGGAGAGTAGGTAAGGGAAGTCATGGAAAGCATGTGGCTCTTTCCCCAGGGCTCCCTTCCTTGTGTACACACGTCTGAGTCTAGTAGACAATGGAAACCCTATTACCTGAGAACTGCTTATACAAGCTGTGAGTGAAGCAAGTTATGGGTCCTGGGTCTGGTCCCCACAGCCTGTCTTTACTTAGGACACAGAGGTACAGTGACATGGAACCCAGCACAGCCCACACACTCCCCAACAATTAGAATGGTAGCGATTCAGGAATGAAGATAGTGGTATCAGCTCTGATACAGGCAGCTACTTAAATGATAACCATGAAGGCTATTAACAACGTAGAAAAAAAGTTTATGGTATGCCAGCAGGGGAAACTAGCAGATTATAAGCTTACGTAAAAGGGTTGAAGAATTAGATGTGGGAGGGATCTTTTTGTTATTTTTAAATGTTCATTATAAATATATAAACATTTTTTAAAAGACAACGGATTTGAGAGACTACATATTTTCTTTTTCAAGTGCTATTATGTACTGCGTGGGACCCTCATGGTCTGCTGTCAGCCCAGCTGCCCACAAGCACTGTGCTCAGATGGCACCTTTGTCCCTCACCTCGCCTTCCAAGGACAGACAGGGGACACAGAAGCAGGAAGCTACAGGATGGGGCTCAGTCACTGACTCTGCCATCCTCCATGAGGATTTCAAATTCTTCATCAATATCTTATTCCAGTATCTGTGCCCCAGTAAACAAGAAGACAAGGAAAGAACTTTACCCTTCTTGAGATTAGTTCTTAACCCAAATGAAAGGAAAGTCAGATAAGAGGGTGTAATTAGCTTAACCTTTTGGAAAAGGAGTGGCAACCTGTCTTAGTTATCTAGTGCTTCTATAACAGAAATACCACAAGTGGATGGCTTTAACAAACAGAAAAGAAGTCTGAATTCAGGGTGCCAGCTCCAGAGGAAACCTTTCTCTCTCTGTCGGCTCTCGGTGAATGTCCTTGTCATCAATCTTCCCTTGAGTCTAGGAGTTTCTCAGCACAGGGATCCTGGAGCCAAAGGATCAGTGATTGCTCTCATATGGTGGTTATCCAACATGAGTCTGCATCAGAATCATCTGGAAGCCTTGCTGAACACAGATTACCCTTATCTTTTCCTAGCTCTTCTTTCTTGGTCCCTCTCTTCTCTGCTCAAGTTTCTCTTTTATATCTCAAAAGAGATTTATTCAAGATACAACCTAATAACCCTGTAAATTGGGTCTGGGCTCATTAACATGTGTTGTTAGGTGCCCTCGAGTTGTTCTGACTCATAGTGACCCTATCTACAACACAATGAAGCAGCTTCTGGTCCTGCGCCTTCCTCACAATCATTGTTATACTCGAACCCATTGTTGCAGCCACTGTGTCAGGAAGACAGTCATCTCCTTGAGGGTCGTCCTCTTTTTCGCTGACCCTCTACTTTACCAAGCATGATGTCCTTCTTCAGGGACTGATCCCTCCTGATAACATGTCCAAAATATGTGAAATGTAGTCTCGCCATCCTTGCTTCCAAGGAGCATTCCAGTTATACTTCTTTCAAGACAGGCTTGCTCGTTCTTTTGGCAGTCCATGGTGTATTCAATACTCCTCTCCAGCACCACAATTGAAGGGCGTCAATTCTTCTTTGGTATTCCTTATTCATCGTTCAGCTTTTGTATGCATTTGAAGTGACCGAAAATACCATGGCTTGGGTCAGGTGCACCTTAGTCTTCAAGGTGACGTCTTTGCTTTTCAACACTTTAAAGAGGTCTTTTGCAGCAGATTTGCCCAATGCAATGCATCTTTTGATTTCTTGACTGCTGCTTCCATGGGTGTTGACTGTGGACCCAAGTAAAATGAAATCCTTAACAACGTCAATCTTTTCTCTGTTTATCATGATGTTGTTTGTTGGTTCAGTTGTGAGGATTTTTGTTTTCTTTATGTTGAGGTGTAATCCATACTGAAGGCTATAGTCTTTGATCTTCATCAGTAAGTGCTTCAAGTCCTTTTCACTTTCAGTAAGCAAAGTTGTGTCATCTGCATAACGCAGGTTGTTAATGCATCTTCCTCCAATCTTGATGCCCCATTCTTCTTCATAGAGTCCAGCTTCTTGGAGTATTTGCTCAGCATACAGATTGAATAGGTATGGTGAAAGGATACAACCTCGATGCACACTTTTCCTGACTTTAAACCCTTTTGTCCCTTTAATTCTCATATAATATCCTTTCTTGTCTTTTATGGTTGATTTTGCCTTAAATTCTATTTTATCTGAGGCTAGTATTGCCACTTCTGCTCTTTTTTAATTGCTGTTTGCTTGATATATTTTTTCCATCCTTTGATTTTTAATAAATTTTTGTCTTTGTGTCTAAGGTGTGTCTCTTGCAGACAGCATATTGATGGGTCCTGTTTTTTTATCCATTCTGTCACTCTTGGTCTCTTTACAGGTGTATTTACACCATTTACATTCAGTGTGATTATCAATAGCTGTGAGTTTATTGCTGTCATTTTGTTGTGCTTTTTTCTGTGGTGCAGACATTTTCTCTTACTTTCCTGTGCTGAGTTCCTTTTGTTTGTGAATTTCTTTCAGTATTATAGATTTTGTGTTTATTGAGTCTTTATGTTTTTCTTTTTTATTTTGATGAGTAGGTTTGTTAACTTTCTTTGCAGTTAATTTGAAATGCACCCTTATCTTCCTAAGTTTGAACCAGTCTTTTATTACTTGATATCACCTTGACTTCCTCTCCATTTGAAAGTTCCATGCATACATTGTTTATACCATCTTTTATCATTTTGATTTCATCATTTACAGATTGACGTCTCTGATTCCTTATTTTAAATCTTCTGGTTTTGTTTTATCATTGAG
Organism: Dugong dugon; assembly: GCA_030035585.1. Lineage (NCBI taxonomy): Eukaryota > Metazoa > Chordata > Mammalia > Sirenia > Dugongidae > Dugong > Dugong dugon. The sequence goes on from CM057473.1 coordinate 71,324,946, forward strand.
AGTTCATTACCTAGGTTCTTATCTGGCTGATGCTGTCCTGTGTCCTGGATTCATGTTGTTGTCTGATATTTCTGGTTCTCTAACTGAAGGACTCTCTTTAATATATCTCTTAAATTTGGTTTGGTTTTTACAAATTCCTTTAATTTCTGTTTATCTGGAAATGTCCTAATGTAACCATCATATTTGAGAGAGAGTTTTGCAGGATATATTATTCTTGGTTGGCAATTTTTTTCTTTCAAACTTTTACATATATCATCCCCTTGCCTTCTTGCCTGCATAGTTTCTGCCAAGTAATCAGAGCTCAGTCTTATTTTTTCCCCTTTGTAAGTGACTTTTCATTTTTCTTGAGCTGTTCTCTGGATTCCTTTTTTTGGTTTTGGTGAGTGTGATTATGATATGTCTTGATGACTTTCTTTTGGGATCTATCCTATACAGAGTGTTTTGAGTTTCTTGAATGGTCAGCTTTTTGTCTTTCATAATATTAGGGAAGATTTCTGCCAGCAAATCTTCAACAATCCTTTCTTTGTTTTCCATTTTCTCCCCCTGTTCTGGAAGTCTGATGACTGGCACATTTTTTTCTCTTGATTGTTTCCCACTTAATTCTTAGGTTTTCTTTATTCTTTTCTCTGATTTTTTCTCAAAGTAGCATCAATGGATTTGTCTTCAATTTTGCTGATTCTGTCTTCCATTTTTCAAATTTGCCCCTAAAACTTTCTATTGAGTTGTCCTTTTCTAAAATTTTGTTGTTTATCTTTTGGATTTCTAATTGCTGTTTTCTGTATGATTTCTGTTTATTTATTTTAATGTTTTGTTCTTGTATTATTTTCCTGAATTCTTCTATTGCTTTGTCTGTGTTTGCTTTTATTTTGGCTATGTTTTGGTTGGTTTTGTCTGTGTTTTCCATTATTTTGTCTATTTTTTCCTTAGTTTTGCGTGTGTTTTCCTTAATCTCTTTCCTAATCTCTTGGCAAGTCCTAATCATTAGTCTTTTGAATTCCATGTCAGGTAGTTCCACTGCCTTTTCTTCTACTGAAGGTCATTTGATTCTTTATTTTAGTAACTTGCTGGAGCCATCTTGTCCTGCTTTTTTATATGTTTTGATATTGTCTGCTGTTTCTGAGACATTCAAGTATTATTTTCTTTATTTATTGATTGTAAGTTTGTTTCGTTTTGCTTTTTTGTTTTGATATGTCTGGGCAGGCATGCGAGGCATGCTTTGTTGCTTTCTTGTCTATGGGCATGAAATTTTACACACCTTGTCTGGATAAGCAGGGCTGGTGGATCAGCTATGATGCAGTGAGGCAGGTCCAGTAGGGGTGCATGGGTCAGGTCCTTTGTCAGTGGTGCAGCAGGGCAGAGCTGGCAGTGTGGGGGGTGGCACAGGGCCAGCTCAGCTCAAGGCCACAGTGTTGGGGGGGGGTGCCAATGGGGAGGGAGATTGTGTAGGGTCAGTTCCACTCAGGGCCATGGTGTGGTGAGGCAGAACCAGTGGGGAAGGAGATGGCAAGGGGCTGGTTCCACTCAGGGCTGTGGCATGGCAGGGCAGAGGCAAGAGGCAGGGCGGGGGAGAGAAGGGAGGGGCATATGGGGCTAGATGGAGGAGGGGAATAGGGGTGTTCCTACTGTGGTCCCTAGCAGTCGGGGCAGCCAAGATAGGGTGGTTTCTGTTGCTATTCACCAGAAGGGTGGTGATTGTAGAAGTGTGCTCCTCTGGTTACTGTATGAGAGTGTCTGGGCAATTCCTTGAGCCGCAGCCAGCAAATGGGGTCTTACTTTGCTCTGGGTGTGTCTGCACCATTCCTCTATCTCCTATTGGGAATTCCGTGAAGGTGCCTTTCTGTGCTCTCCATGTGGGGTTTTCGGCTTTATCCCAAGATGGCCATGCTGTGTCGTGCCGGTTGGTAGGGAACCTCCACTCTGTATCTCTACTTGCTTGCTGTTTCCAACCAATTTCTTCTCAGTGGCTTCCAGTTTAATACTTTATCCCTTCATTTAAGGTTCAGGGTACCAGGATTATTGCCTGTGTCTGTTCTACTTGGTTTTTCAGGTCTTTGTTGCAGAAAGATGACTTGGCATGTCTGATGAGTCTGCCATGTTGGCTCCACTCCCCTGTCTAATCTTTCAAGTTGCTATTGTCAGTTTGATCCCATATGGATAGTTCTTAAAAAAGCATAATCATCAAAGCAGAAGTTCTTTACTAGTTAAGCTAAACTATTGTTTGGGATTTGTGTGTGTGTGTGTGCTTTAGGTGAAAGTTTACAGAGCTCATTAGTTTCTCACTCAAAAATTTATGCATAAATTGTTTTGTGACATTGGTTGCAATCCTCACAATGTATCAGCACTCTCCCCCTTTCACCCTGGCTTGCCATTTTCATTTGACCAGTTCCCTTCCTGCCTTCTTGTCTTTGCTTTTGGTCAGGGGTTGCCTATTTGGTCTTGTATAGTTAATTGATCTAAGAAGCAAGTTCCTCAAGTGTGTTATTGTTTGTTTTATAGTCTATCTAATCTTTGGCTGAAAGGTGAACTTTGGGAGTGGCTTCAGTTCTGAGTTAGAGGGGTGTCCAGGGGCCATAGTCTAAGGGGTTCCTCCAGTCTCTGTCAGACCAGTAAGTCTGGTCTTTTTTGTGAAATTCTTAACTTCTTATGGATTTATTCATGCCTGCAGGTGTTGCAGGTGTGTTCTAAACAGGGCTTCAAACTGGTTCATACCAGAATGAACTGGTTTGAAGCACTGGTTCTAAAAGCTGTGCTTGCTGTGCAAGCTGTGGGATGGCTTGGTATCTCACTCATGGAGAAGCTAGGAAACAGGCATACATGGGGAAACTCATATCTCACTTCCTCCCTCCTCACTGACCTGGGATATGGGAGCCTTAAGGAACTCTTACTGGGAAACTGTGGACCTTGTAGCTAATTGAGCAGGATCGGAAAGAGTAAGGGTAAAATCCCACCTTTGAAAGCCTCCTCCTCCTCTGAACCCCTGTGACACTTTCTGTGCCCCAATCCTTTGGTTATTAGTGTGAGACCTGCATTCCTCTCTGTGTGCCTGCTCATCTATCCCTCAACTAGGTTGTGAGACACTGTGCATGTTGTGCACCTATCTGCATGCACAGGGGACAATACCTAGGAGGTTCAATAAATGGTGATTATCATCACTGCTGCCACTGACACCAATGACAATAAATAACAAGATAAAAGGAGAAAGAGAGGAGGGAATCTAGCCCTCTCACCCTGGATCTGCTTTCATCAGCTTCTGTCTAATGTCCCAGGCACTTCATTCATTCTCTGGGCCTCTGTTATCTCCGCATTTCCTCTCTATCAGAGCAACTCCTGACTGCCCCTTCCTGACGCATGTGGTGCATTCTTTTCTCCATGCTCACAAAGACCCTCTTACCTGGGAATGCTTTCCCTTACCCCCTCTGACACATCCTACAAAGCTAATTCAAGTCCTGCCTTCACAGGGCTCCCCTGACCACATCATGCATATCACGTTTGGCACAGCCCAGCACGCTACTACTGGCCGAGTTCCTGTTGACTCTTGTTCCTCTGGGTTCCTGACCCTTCCCAGCTATTCCTTAAGTTCATCGAGGGCAGAGGCCATGTTTGGTTGTATCCTCCTTGGCACCCAGCATAGGGCAGGGTGCATGGTATATGGCCTTTAATTGGTTGGGAGAAAGGAGGAGAGAGGTTTGGCTGAGCTGAAATAATGGACTTTTCTTCCTCAGAGATGGGGGGAAAGAGGGCAGCGCCCACTGGGGGTCTTGGTTTCCTTCCTTTGCCCCTCATAAGAAACCAGCAGCAAGGTGGTGTTCTGAAAGAGAACCCTACCTAAGGGTCAGGTCCACTAACAAGGGTCCCTGTTCAAAGAAATCATACGCCTGCTCCAAAGGACAGCGTGCTTCCATTAGTGTGGGATGGCTGGGGGCTGCTCCCTGCCCCTCCACTCCCCGCTCTCTGTCTTGCACTAGTTAATACAGCTGAAATGCAGCTGCTCATGATATCCAGCAGACACATCAACTGGGAAGATGTAGAGAAATCTTTCTAATCCAAAGAAGAAGAAAAACAAAATTCTGTCACTGGAATTCTAACACTTGGATGGAGAAAACATAAATGGGAGAATCAGGTCTCTGGTGCCCTGGAGAAGCTAAAGCAATAAGGGAGAGCCTTTGACATTGCATGCTGGTTACTGACTCATTCCAGATGGCCCTAGGGGACCTTTGGAGCCTGGGAAAGTCTGTCATAGATCTGGTAAAAAGGACCAACTCACCCTGAGTGCTTACTATGGGCCAGGACCATGCTACATACTTGACATGTGTTGTGCCAGGGATTATGATTTAGGTTATGCAGAAAGGCCCTGAAGTCACACCACTTATGAGGAGTGAAGCCAGGATTTGAACCCAGGTCTTCATGACTCTAAAGTCCATGCTTGTCCCAGGCACCGCCCTGGGCTTTTAAAACTGTGGATGCCATACAAACGTAAAATGAAGGAAAGCTGGACAGGAGTTGGTATGTGAGCCCACTCCCCTCCCAAGTGAAGACTTCCATACAGACTGAGGAAATTGCACTGCCCCTGGAAAGAGTAGGCCTGAGGCCCCATTGAGAGCTGCCTCCCCAGCAGGCTGTGGCCCAGCCTCTGGGATGAGGTGGTCAAACCCCCAGTGGTCAGAGCTGGCCATTCCTAGGGTGTGAGAAAGTTCATTAGTGGCCCAGACACATGGTTTCAGGACCCCGTGGGCGTCCTGCAGCCCCTCTCATCAGAGCAGTGGGCACAGTGGGAGTGGCAGTGGAGACCCTGTCCCTCCTCCTGGAGGCCCATATCCCAACTCACTGCCTTGGGCTCACTCACCATGCTGTTCCAGAGATTCAAGGCAAGTGCGGTGGGATCCTGGAGTGATGGTTCTCCCTGAAAAAGAACCAAGTAAGAAAGGAACCCCTCTGTGCCCCAAAAGCAGATGTGATAGGCCTGCCTCCAACACACACTTTTCCCTGGTGTGGAGATGGCGGTCCCTGAACCTTCCGTACTCTCCCCTCAGTGCCCCCATCAACAACTATAAGTGTTTACAGGATTGCCATCTAGGGTCAGGGCTCAGAGATAAGGGGCCTATAGGAGCAGGTCAAGCCTCTGATTGCTCTGTGTTCATGGGCTTATACTGAACTGAACAGAAGGAGCCAATCACAGGGAAGTGGTTCAGGCATGGTCTGAGCAGGAGGGGAATGGAGGTGATGGGAAGCTAATGTTCCTCCTCCTCCTCTTAAAGAATTACTTTAAACTTCTTGTCCTGGAGGGGGCGCGGTGACTCCAACAGGCAGGAGCCAGGCTCTGGAGGCTCCATGGCTTCACCTGTGTACCCACCCACAGTGCTACATGGTCTGGGTTTGCCCAGTGACCCAGTGGCCCACTCAAATCTGCTGTACCTTGCAGGGATGGGTGTAGCAGAGAGTGCAGAAGAGGGAGCATGACTGGTGCTCCCGGAAATCCTGCCCTGAGTGATCACATTATAGCTAAGAGGTATCGAGTGCTTCCCAAGTGCCAGGGCTGGCCCCAGTTCTGTGTATGTATCACTTTATGTGACCCTTACAACCACCCTAGAGGTAAGAGTATTAATAACAATCCTGATTTTACAGATGAGGAACCGAGGCACAGAGAGTTCAAACAACTTGCCCAAGGTCACACAGCTGGCCCATTCCAAGGCCAGGATTAGAAGTCATGAATCTGAAGAGCCTATGCTCTTGAGCTCTGGGCTGCCCTGCTTCTAAGAATCTGCCTCTGGGGGCTATCCAACCCTGTAGGGACTAACACAAGAAAGTATAAGAATATCACAGCATTTCCCCTGAGACAATGTCTCCTGGGTTCAGTGAAGCTGACTGAGTTAGGGCTTCTGCAGAGGTGAGGGGCGGGAGAGAGGAGGGGGGGAGCAGACCTATGACCAAAGGACCCTCCTCGATCTGTGCCTGTGTGCCTCACCTGTAGCCCTCACTCACCAAGACGGGCGACAGGGCTGTCTCAGACAAGAGAGGCTGGAATACAACTGTGAAGGACTCCGGCTCGTTGTACTTGCTGGAGGCCAGGAGCTTCTCCCAGGTTTCCTGAAGGAGGGAAGCAGAGAGGCAGACAGTCAGAAGCATGAGCAAGGCAGAGCCTGGCCCACCCTTGACCAATTCTGAAGGTCCCTCTTGTCTCACACTTCCTGGCTGTCTGAAGAACTAAGTTGGGGTTTTTTCTCCTCTGAAGCCCTAGCAGTCAGGTGATATCAGAGATAGACCTGAAATACGTTATCTGGAAGCTCAGGAAATATAAGCCTGCCCAGCATTTGGCTAGGGACCCCACTGTCTCCTCAAGGGCTAAGTTCTGTAGAGGGATGTGCCATTATCCATGTAAAATAATGTGGTCATTTCCGGAGTGAGAGAAGCACCTCACAACTTCAAATATAACTTTCTTCTTAAACAAAACCATCGTGTTAAACATGGCAGTAGGAATTGTGCTTTGAGCTGTTTGCGATGATGGTTTTCATGAGCCATCACACTCTCCTGGGGTCTCTTCTGGAAACTAGAAAGCCCTGACTCTCCCCTTGGGCTGTGGTCTAGGGTGCAGGTGCAGCCTGGGCAAAACCAGCTCACTGGCCACAGATAGAGCAGGATACACAGCAATGATTACCAGGAGCCTTTCTGAATGAATCTGCAGAGTTCTTCACTACATTTTATCTGAAGCACCCCTCCCTCGTCACTCTACCCTGTCCCGTAGTAGGATTATTGAACGGTCATTAGGAAGCTCTCTTTGGTTCCTAACTCTCAGTCCCAAATCCAGTTGAAGCAGTCCTACATTAGCAAACTTAGCATTGGTTGAGCTGTACCCTAATTCTGTTCTCCTCCATGGCCACCCTGCCCCCTGTGAGCCAGCAGTCCAGTCTCCCCAGGTGGGCTCACCTGATAGGACCACTGCATCACAACCCTGGACAGCTTTGAAGTCTCCACTAAGCATCTGCAGGGCTCTGCTGTGGGGCTGCAGGTAGAACAAGAGGAAATCAGAGAGCTGAGTGTAGTGCTGGGGTGCCATCCATCTACCCCCTGAGGGAGGAAGAGGGGATGGGACCTGGGAGTTGCTTAGGGAGTGGGGAAGAAGAACTTAGAAGTCTTAGAGGGGGCATGAGAAGGAAGGAATCAAATGTTGAGGAGAATAAAGTATAGGGTGGGAAGGTACATTGTGGAGCTCTTATTCCCCACCCACCCCTCCCATGGGGGTGGGATGTGAAGATGGACTCCATCTCCTGGTATACCGCTCCCCTCATTTGCTCCTCACACTTGAAGCTCACACCCTATCCTTCCTTCACCTACTCTGTATTCTTTTCACCTTCCTCCCTCCTCAAACGCCTCCTTTCCTGCTTAGTATTGTCTTTCTCTCCTTCTTCCTGTCGCCATCATCTCTAGTTGCCTCTGCCCTGACTTTTACCATGTGAACTTCTTTTCTAGGTGCAGAACCAGAAATTGTAGGGTTTGGGTCCAAAGAACTTAAATTCTGTGAAAATTTGTAGAAATGTATGGGAATCACGCTCTGTGAATGTGAAATACATTTAGGCTAAATTGTTTTCTTTCCACTTTCCAGAAGAAATGATTCTTGGTCTAGAGATGATTTGCCAAACTCATTGTTTAAGTCTCAAATCATTCTGGCAGGGGTAGGTCATCTGGCACTACATTAGCCAGGCCAAAGATTTCATTCTTTAAACTCAGTCCCCAAACCATACTCGGCAGGGGACTTCCCCTCCTCCCATCCTGACTCTGCCACTGACTAGCTCTGTGGTCTACACACATTACTAACCTCTCTCAACTTCCACTTGTTTAAATTCCCTCATAGGATTAATGTACACAAGTGCCCTACTCAGTGCCTGGCACATGATGGCCACTCAACAGATGTTGGTTGCATTCCATTCCCTGTTTACCTGAGCTGAGTGTCCTGATGCCAGCGAGAGACTTCCATAGCTTCAGAGAGATCCACCAGGTTCACAAACACTTTGGGGACCTAGCAGGACATGAGAAAGAAGAAGGTGAGCATTTGCCAAGTCACCATTACTGCCCAGAGGCCTCTCCAGAAGCCCTGGTTGGAGCCCAGTCTGGGCTCTGGTCAAGCGTGATAGGCCTCTCCTTTGTTAAACAGGCAAGCTCCTTTGGGAGGTGTTCAGTTGGGCTCCATCCAAAGTTTCCAGCTATGCCATTCCAGAAAGGCCTCACTCACCCTCCCTTATGGAGGCAGGGCACCTCCCCACCTTGGTGCCAACAGGGAGCAAGCCCACAGTGGCAAGATCTGCAGATCTTTCTCCCGCGGGGGAAGATGGGAAGGTGAAAGCCATATTGTTCCCCTTGGATCCCCAGAACCTTCAGTATTCATCATGGTCACTCCAAAAGAGAAGCCTTGAAGGCTCTCAGGCACCCTCCAGGCTGTCATCACCCCAGGTTCAGTCAGAGAGGCCTCAGGAAAGAGCAGGTCTACCAAGTCCTTTGTGAAGAACCACGCTTTATTTCTCTTCCTCCTCAGAAGTCTCTTTCAGAAATATCCCTTGCAAGAGTGGAAAGCTCTATGCCTGACCCGTGTTTTCATTTAAAAGGGTGAAAAGACTGGCCTCTCCAGAGCTTTCTGTTTCCCTAGGGACAGATCTCCCTTGAAGGAGTTCATTTCCCCTGTCCTGCGGGAGGCCATTCAAGAAGAAAACCCAGAACTCGCCCTCCCACCCTTGGAAGGGCCACTTTCTCCTGGCTGCAAAGGCCTCGGGGTTTTGGTGCCACAGAGCTGTGGAAGCTTCGAGCCTCACCTCCTCGTGCAGGTAGTCTAGCATTCGAGTCAGTTTGTCCATGCTACCCATCACGTGGCTTTCCTGTGAGCAAGAAACATGCTGAGTGATGGTGGGGCAGGGAGAACCACGCCCACAAGGCTGAGTATGCCCAGACTCACGTAGGCCTGACCCCCTTCCCTGGCTGAGACGACAGTGGCAAAGACAAATCTAGACCCCCATTTCCCACCAAGTGTAGCATTCCCAGCGCTTCCTGGATTTTGTCCAGGCTCTGGCTTCCCCAACCCATTATCCACCTGGGGAAAAATCAACCCCACTGAGAGGACGTTCCATGTTAGGGCAAGGTAAAACACCCCTGGTGCAATTGTGACGTTCGTGTTGAGGGACAGGAGAATGGATTTGTTCATAAAGGCTGCTGGGCTCGCTTTTACCTGAGGAAAATTTGATCCAAAGGGATCCAAATTAATCCTGGTTTTAAGGCTCCGGGATTTAAGGCCTCTGAACTTCTTGGTGCTATTTTATCAGACCCCACCCCTGCCACATTTGCCCTGAGTAAGAAAAGGATTCCCAGAGAAAGAGACTGAGTAGGCTCCTGCCACCTGGGTATTTAAACCAATCCCCTAGTGGCTAAGAGCTCAGTTGCTAACCAAAAGGTCAGCAGTTTGAATCCACCAGTCACTTCTTGGAAACCCTATGGTGCAGTTCTACTCTGTCCTATAGGGTCACTATGAGTCAGAATTGAGTCACTCAACACATACACACACACACACACACACACACACACACACACACACAGAGCTGTTCCTCCCTTGCAAGTAATAAAAATAAATAAACAAATGAGATCACCTCCAAATTCAACCCTGGCTTATCTTTTCAGTGTAAAAATAACCAAATAAAAATAAAATTAACAGCAAGACTAACTGCTAAGCTACCTGCACACTGGTTGTCCCCTGAGGCAACTTGGCTCAGACAGGAGACAGAGGAGGCCCAAGTTGCTCTTCTGTTTCCTGGGGGAAGACAGGCAGTGACTCTGGAGACAGCTGCCAATCACCCGGGCCCACAGCACCAGAGAAAACACCGCAAAGTCCCTTTTCTTTCCACTCCCCACGTTTGTACTTCAGTGGGAGGCAGCCTTTGGGAGGCAGTTGAGTTGCAAGAGCTGTGATAAAGCTTGCTACTAGTTTTCTCCTGTCTAAGTGAGTCTGTCCCTGAGCATGGCGTTAAGCATCACACTTTCCCTTCTGGAGACCCTTGAGAACTCTGTCTAGAAACATCCTCTCTGCCCATCTGTCCTGCATTCAGGGCATTTACTTTCCCTAATGCAGCAGGGTTAACCCTAGTGCAGAGAGTTAACATGCCTGGCTGCTAACCAAAAGGCTGGAGGCTTAAGCCCACCAGCGGTGCCTCAGAAGAAAGGCCTGGTGATCTACTCCTGAACAACCAGTCATTGAGAACTCTGTGGGCCACAGTTCTACTCTGACACACATGGGGTAACCCTGGGTCAGAGCTGACTCAATGGCAACTGGTGGTGCAGCAGGGGACACCCCGCCTGACTTCTCCCAGTGTGAACCTGGCTTTAGATCCTCCCAGTGGAGGTGCTTCTTCCCAGCTGCTGAGTGAATGGGGCCACCCGGCCCTTTCAGGCCTGAATGGTGGTCACTTGGGGCCCCCACTGTCCTTGTTCCTTAGTGGAAGACATTACTCTCACGCGTAATGTCTCTCTTCTATAAGGTCGCACACCATAAACTCCTCCTTGAACCCAATGCCAGGAAAACATTTATTTCTCCAAATAAAGTTGTATGTTTCTACTTAGCTATTTTGGCCCCAGATCCTAAAGAATGCTCTAGTATCAAACACATGCCTGAGACCAGACTTAACTTTCTCTGATAAATTGTTTCCTTGGAATTTGTTCCAGGGAGTTAGAGTACTCAGCAGAAGGTAGGGACACCTTCAGGTTTCCTGGACCACATTGCCAGTGTGTCTTCCCAGATGCTAACATCTACTGACGCATCTGCTGTGAGTAAGCATGTATACTTTCTTGCGGTATCAGCAGCTTTGAGGTCTTTTTCCTTCATTTTTTTTCTTTCTTCTAACCAATTTTTGATATTACTCATTAACAAAACTAGAGAATAAGTAGAAAGCAGCAAAGAAGAGCCCAAACCCTAAAAGCACCCCATATCACTGCCATGTCCCAGGCTGCCATTATCTTGTAAAGCACCTGTCCTTGGAATCACCGGACCCGCCAGGGAAGCCCTGGAGGGTTGTCGTCACTGCCTAGCCGATAGGTTCTGATCTACTCCTTATGGCTTTGGTCTTAAGAAACCCAAAAAGAGCCTTTATCTATTGCCCTCTACAGGAGCCCAATTTGTCAGTGTTGTTGGCAACCCCACGTGTGCAGAGCAGAATTGCCCCATAGGATTTTCAATGGCTGTGACCTTTCGGAAGCAGATTACCAGCCTTTCTTCTGCGGTGCCTCTGGGTGGGTTCTAACCATCAACCTTTCAGTTAGTGGCTGAGCACTTAACTGTTTGCACCACTCAGGGACTCCAAGGCCCCCCTGTTGTTGTGTGCCCTCAAGTCGGTTCTGACTTATAGTGACCCTATAGGATAGAGTAGAACTGCCCCATAAAGTTTCCTAGGCTGTAATCTTTACGGGAGCAGATCAGCAGGTCTTTTCTCCCATGGAGCTACTGGTAGGTTCCAACCGCCAACCTTTTGGTTAGCAGCCAGGTGCTTAAACCATTGTGCCACCAAAGCTCCTTCCAAGGCTTCCCCCAACCACCAAAAAAAAAAAAAAAACCACTGCCACTGAGTCAATTTCAACTCACAGCAACCCTATAGGACAGAGTAGAACTGCCCCACGGAAGTTTCCAAGGCTGTAATCTTTACGGAAGGAGCCCTGGTGCTTAACCACTGTGCCACCAGGACTCCCTCAGGCCTTCCTAGGGGAAGAGAATTCCAAGTCCTAAGATAGGGCAGGACAGTAGTTTAACATTTCTTTTTAGCAGTAAAACACTTTTTCTCCCCCATATGAACTATTTTGGGAAACCCTGGACATATGACAAAGATAAACAAAGCTGCTCTGTGAAGTCAGGTAGAGACCTGGGGCTCATCTTCTCTGACTTGACTTTTGTCCTCAGAGGCACCTCCAATGGCCTCTGGGACTCTGCAGAGCACGTTTTGACAACCACTGAGGGAGAGATTGTGCCTGGGGTGCATTTTGAGGAATATAAAAAAAGGTTGTGTAAGAACTTTCCAAAGGGGGATGTTGAACTATGCCACAGGGTTAGTTTGAAGATGGAGCTGTGCTGTGGCCAGAGGCGATCCCAGAAGACTAGGGGGTGAGTGGTGCATCTTAGCTACAGAAGCTTAGAGAGGTGGAGGGAAGAGCCTGCAGACCTAGGCCAAGGTGGCCAAGTGAGGCAGACTTAGGCACCACAAAGTCCTTCAAGGAAAATGGAAATGGAGGTGAGACTTATTCTTGGCTCAAAGATTTGGTGGTCTTTGTGCAAAAGGAAAAGTAAAGACGGAAGAAAAAAATGTGATAAAAAGGGGATTTGAGTAGATGCTAGTGAGCATTGCTACAATGAGCTGAGTTTGTGGAGGTCCAAGTCAATGGTTTACTGCTGTTTAAAATTTTAAAAGCTAGAGTGAAGCAGGATTACTCTCGTCATATGTTTACAGCCAATTAAAATATGAGGCACTATGTGTGGATAAACTCAGTCCTATGTATCAAGGGGCCTACAGATCGAGGGAATTTCACCAGAGGTGCCTCAAAAGAAAGGCCGGGCAATCTACTTCCAAAAAATCAGTCATTGAAAACCCTCACCATGAGTCGGAATCAGCTCAACAACAACTTATTTTTTAAATTGTTTTCTTATTTGGTGTTTTATTTAAAATTAAATTGCACGTACTTGATGACCAGCAGTTCTACGTCTAAGAATCTACTCTAAGCACTTTTCTTCAAACTATTTTGAACATGATCCAGAGTATAAGTTTCACATTGCAACCCATACACACATCCACGTAGAAATAAATCCAAAGTTTCACGAATCAACACTTACCCTGCTACAATGTAATGAACTCCAATATTTTATGGATTATTCTATTTCTATTTTTTACAATTTTGGTTGCAATCTTTCAAACTTTTTTTTTACCCATTAATTTGAATCCACAGTTTAAAAACATTTGCTCATGTTCAAGTAAGTGAACAAGATTGTTTATTGTAGCATTGCTTATAATAGTGAAAAAGTGGAACTATCCAAATGGCTATCAAAAGGGAAATAGCAAAATAAAATGCAGTAAATTTACACTACTCCATTGTGTGACTAGATCTCAAAAAAAAAATTGATGAGTGAAAAAAACCTGCTCAATGATACATAAAATGTAACACTATTTATGTAATCTTTCTCTCTCTTTTACACACACACACACACACACACACACACACACACATAAAATAGTGAGGTTCACAGATATGTAGAAGATTTGGAAAGATACACAGAAATTCATAGAATTCCCTATCTTTAGAAGCGAGGGAGAGGAACAGGATTGGGGTGCTGGCCAAAGGGTGTTTCAGCTTTGACTGTAGTATTTTAATTTTACAAAAGGAGAAAGCATTTGTGTACCACTTGCATAACTAACATTTAATGAAAGTAAACGCTGAATAAATGAATACATGCACACAGAAACACGTTATATATTCAAGAATACTTGAAGACACAAATACATGAAGAATGCAAGAATTCACATAGGAGCATATGAATGCAGGATGAAATGTATGGAAGAAATCATTAATGAGTAGAAGCATCTATGAATGCATTCATACATGAAAAGTATAAAGAAACTCATAGCATGAACAAACTCATCATAAATACAATAGCATATGTCTGCATGCAAGAAGAGAAAATGAAGTTATTTAACAGAGGTGTATCTAAGATGTGGCAGGTATGGCACATGCCCTGGGTGCCACTTGAAGGTGGAAAGGTGTCACCAAGCAGTTTCTACTAACCTGGTGCAGCTCAGTGTCCTTCCTCAAGCATGGTAGACGCAGAGGCATAGCAAGGGGGGCAGAGGGACACTTGCCCCCAGGCACAAGTCCAGAAGGGCACCAGACAAGGCAAGAAATGACATTCCGAGGCGCCACAAATTTGAAAGGTGCCTGAATAAGGCAGCTGGACAACAGGGGAGAAGGCACTTCTGCTGACACATTGCTTCTATCAACACCTATTCATCTTGAAATTTGGCGGGGGGGTGGAGGGTGCAACTTAGAGACGGCCCCTCGTGCTCGTTACCCTAACAAACCTCTGGTTATGCAGGAATATCATAACTTGTGGATGGATGGGCACATGGGTAGATGGATGAGTGGATACATAGAGGAATACAGCAATGCCTAAATGCTTGTTTGAATACTTGAAGGCATTAATGTATAAATTCATGAATAAATGTTGGTGCGCATGTGACAAACAGAGGGGAGGGGCAGAAAATAAGTAGGGCATGTAACTTTCTCTTGGCATTGGAGAAAATAGTCAATCAACAGAGGGTGAATAGGAACAATATTATCTGTATGCTACAAGCCCAGGAGATTTGCAGGAATGTGGACTTACAAGAGCTGGCTGGGGAAAGTTGGTTTCCATTAGCATCCCCCAGGGTCCAACATCCCTTTAAAAAGGGAAATTTTGATGGAGGGGCAGAAGTCAGTGGGGGCATGGGGCATTATGAGGAAGGTAAGAGCGTATGCTGAGGGAGAGAAATTCTACCCATGCCTGTGCCGTGGCCTAGCAGAGGTCTGGAAGGGCGGCTGGGAGGACGGGGACAGGCAATTGGACTGTCACAGGTGGCAGGGAAGCTTGGTGGCAGCCAGGCCAGAGGCTCCTGAGGAACACGTATGCCACCATGGCCTAGGTTTCTGAGCCACCTCTTACACTTCTCTAACCTGGAGGATTTTAAGTAAGGACTTAAGTCATAGACAGTCACCTATATAAATAATAAGTGAAGTCACATGTGTCACCCTCTGTTGCCCAGGAAAAGCCAAAGAGCCTAGAAGAAGCCGTCTACCTAGATAACACACAACAGCTCTCCCAAGTTAAACAATGGCGAGAGCTCATGGCACCAAGGGGTGACGACAGAGTACACACCCCACCTCCTCCTAAACTCAGTACTCACATGAAACCAAAATTAAAACAGGCACAGTAATGTTTAACTAGCTGGGAAGCTGATTTTTCTCAGTTGCCGGATGACCATTGGCTCAGCTTATCTGCACTTCAACTTCCTTCTCCTGATCTGCAGAATGGTACGTTAGAACATCTATTCCTATATACGGTTCTTTGGGTTTCTACAGGTGGAGATCAGGCAGGTTAAGTTCCCCCTCCGCCACTCCCCACCCCGGCATTTACAGCCCCCGGCTGCCTAGCCTGCGGCTCACCTGGTGGGCTGAGGAACACAGGTGGCACTGACTTGCGTGGTGGAAGAACACATTGATGAGCTTCCAGTCATTCTGAAAGCTGAGTTGCTGAGGAAAAAGGCAGGAGCATCAGAGAGAAACAGCAGTGAGATTTTGCACCAAAAAATGTCCTTCCTGCATGTCTTTCAAGTTCATACACCCATCCCCATAAATCATATTTATGGGTTCTTTTTTTCCCAAAAGATGAAGTATATGGTGGGAATCTGAAGGGGTACAACTGTTCTAGAAGGCAATTTGGCAAAATATATCAAAAACTTTTTTTAAAGGGGCATACGCTTTGATCCAACAATTTCATTTCCCAAAATATATCTTACGGAAACAAAGATGCATGCAAACATTTAGCTACAATTATATTCATCAGAACATTGTTCATAAGAGTGAAAAACTAGAAACACAAATTTCTAAAATAGAAAATCGGTTGTGTAAACTGTGGATGCTCATAAGATGAACCAGTATGTAACTATTAAAATGATGCTTGGAATGATAATTATTGTCATGGGGATGTTAATATATTGAGAAAAGCAGGTTATAAAAAGTATCTATATACAGTAGCATCCCTGTTTTATAAAACACATACAGACATATGTGCTAAGAAAAAAACCCACCAAAGAAATATACACTAAGAAATTGACAGTAATTCTCTCTTGTGTTAGGTTTAAGGATGATTTTAATAATATTTTTGGATAACTTATTTTAATTTTGCTGTTGAAAATATACACAGCAGAACATATACCAATTTAATAATTTCTACGCCTGCAATTCAGTGACATTGATTACATTCTTCGAGTTGTGCAACCATTCTGCCCTCCTCTTCCAAATTCCTCAGTCACATGAATTCCCTGCCCCCTAAGCTTCCTATCTAACTTTTTGAGTTTCCGCTGTCAATTTGATCGCATTAATACTCTTTGTGCTTATCTATTTTCTGGTTTTCCTACTGTGAACATTAATACTTGTGAAATAAATGTTTTATTTGTGCTTTAAGAGGAGTATAATTGAGGAACACTGGACTGTGAATTGAGCTCCAATTAGTTGTGTGGCCTTGGACAGGTCACATGAATTCTTGGAACATCAGTTTCCTCATCTGTGAAATTAAGGGTGTGGATTAGGGATCTCCAAACTGGCTTCCAGAATAATTATATGGTTTTATGACTTGGCTAGGAATTCTGGAATCCTCCTGTTAGGGTGAACTCAACTCTTTCTGGCCTATTTCCTGCATTTGTTACTGCCCCACATGACCTGGAATGAGTTCCTCGTTAATGCCCAAACTCTTTGATGCATGCACTGCTGCTTGAGACAGAAGTTTCCCTGGGTTCTAGCCATCCAGGCTCAGTGCTTAGTTAGATATTTGCCCCTAAGGAAAGCACAAAATATCTGCTTATTACAAATTTATATGACTTACTAGGTAAAGAGTAAACTGTTGGGAGAGTGGGTCCCAGGGCATATATATATTACAGGCCTCCATCTAAGACCTACAGTTAATATGGTAATTAATAACAGCAGTAATCCCCACTACAGTGACAGCTGCAGTCTTTTATCAAGCACTGACTTTTTGCCAGGCACCAAGGTAAAGAGTATACAACCACTACTTCATTTAATCTTTCCTAAACACTGTGAAGGAGCCCTGGTGGCACAGTGCTTAAGTGCTCAGCAGCTAACTGAAAGGTTGGCAGTCCAAACCCACCAGCTGCTCCGTGGGAGAAAGATGTGGTAGTCTGCTTCTGTAAAGATTTACAGCCTTGGAAATCTTATGGGGGCAGGTCTCTGTCCTAGAGGGTTGCTATCAGTCAGAACCGACTCAATGGCAATGGGTTTGGTTTGGGTTTTTAAGCACTGTGATTCAGGTACTTTTATTATATCCATGTCATAAGTGTGAAAACTGAGACTTAGAGAGGTTAAGTCCCTTACTCAATGTCACACAGCTAATAGGTAGAGAATTCAGGATTCATACTCAAGCTGGCCCTTCTCTGGAACCCAAGCTCTCAACTACCTCAGTATGTAAGAGGTCATTTGTCCCTCTGTTACTTTTGGCAGGACCTCACAGAAAACCATTTTGAATATAAGAACTAGTCCTGTGTTTAATAACTCTAGAGAATTGCCTGGAAAGGACATTTTTGAAGAGCTCAGGCCACCCTAGTGACTGAATGCAGGGCAAGATGGTACCGGGCCCTCATCGCTTGGTGTGTTTGGTCCAGCTGCCTAACAGCAAATGTGGGCAGCCCCAACCATGCCGGAAGTCCCATGGATTCTTACCAGGTTCTCTTTCATGCTTCTCACCAGTTCTTTGGCCTGAATCCACAGGTCTCTGTGCATAGGGAGGGAAGCAGAGAGAAAAACCAGCTAAATATTATTTAGGACATGGGCACAGCCATGGCTGTGGGCTGGAAGCTTGCCTCTCACCCCTGCCCAGGAGCCAGTGGGTGAGCTGAGGCCATATGGGACCAGCCCTGGCTTCTGAAAGGCAGACATAGACCTGATTGTTACAATTAGGCCTGTGAGCCACACTGAAGTCAGCAAGGGAGAGGCATCTTAGTCTGGCTTGATAAAGACTCTATTTTTAAGCCTCTTTGACTTTGGTGGAAACCTTGGTGGCATACTGGTTAATAGCTATGGCTGCTAACCAAAAGGTCGGCAGTTCAAATCCACCAGTGCTCCTTGGAAACTCTATGGGGTGGTTCTACTCTGTCCGATAGGGTCGCTATGTGTCAGAATCGACTTGACGGCAATGGGTTTGGTTTGTTGTTTTTTTTTTTCGGGGGTGGGGGGGCGTTGACTTTGGCAGTCCAGCCCAGATCCTCCGGCCTACACGCCAGAGACCAGCAGGAATACACAACCCTGGAGGGAGGCAGACAGGTAACTTAGGTAACTTACTCAGCGTCGTTGTGGGGCACAACACTCTTCCCAGGAGAGCACATGGGCCTCAGAACAGAAGGATTGAAATGACTGATGACATCTGAGAGGACTAGAGAGAGAGGACTGGTTTGAGGTCCTGGCCTTGAGCCCTGGAGGTCATCTTTAAGGACTGACCCCTCAAGGGTGAAGGGCTGGGGTGGCTGCTCCCATTCCAAGGCACAGTCTTCACACTCTGCCTTGGGCTGTGAGGTCAGCCTCATTGCAGGCTCCTGGAAGAGCATGGAGCGGAAACTGACACCTGTCAAGTGCCAGGCCCGGCACTAAACACTTGTCAAGTCTTCTCAGTTCAATCCTCTCCACAAACCCAAGGCAAATTGCTCCAATTTAGTGACGGGGAAACTGAGGCTTAGAGAAGCTAAGCAACTTAGACAACTGGGGTTGCTGGGCCTTAAACCAGAGCTTGCTTGCGGATACCAAAGCTTTCGACTGCCACAAGCTACCGCCTCATTAGAGAAAGCAATGCAGGGCCAGGGAACAGGCTGCCTCCCGGCCCCCTTCCTCCTCCCAAGAGTGACAGTGGGGTGGGAAAGCTCCAGGGAACACACAGAGAACATGTCCCAGTGCTGACAGCCAAAAGACTGCTAAAAATAGCGCTGTCAGGAGCACTTACGTCTTGCTCCCAAGAGAGGAGAGGGCAGAGCTGGGAGAGAGAGTGGGGGGAGGAAGACGCCTCCAACCCCATCACAGTCCCTTTTTCTTTTTTCTCCCATCCAGCAGCCACTGGGGGCTCTATGGGAGCAGAAGGCAGCTTTAGAGGGGCTCCCTTCAGTGTGGAACTAAGCTTTTGGGAGCATCCCAGGCATCAGATGGGGGGTGGGGGGCAGGAGAGCTGGGCTGGAGGCAAGAGAATTCATCACTTGGCTTTGTGATCTTCAGTAGCCACCTCACTCATTTGCGGCTGGGTTTCTTCATCCTTAAACTAATGAGCTTCGCTTTCTAATTCCTGACGAGGTTTACAGAAGTAGCTAATTCCCACACGTGGAGAGGAAACTGAGAGCTCTGAGCCCAGTTCAAGACTGTAGGGGTGATGCGTGCATGCGTGCATATGTGTGTGCGGGGGAGGTAGATGGAGAGAGAGATAATGAGAGAGAGAAAGAGAGAGGGAGGGAGAGGACTTTCTTACAGGATGGGTGATAAAACATTAAAATCAGACAAAGCAGCAGCTGCATCTGTGGCTTCCCAGATGCCCCCAATACACCACACATTCATTTCTCTCTTCCTACCATTTAAAGGTGAACAGGGCCAGGCCTAGGCACGGGAGTGAAGACCACCACGTCAATGTAGGGCTTCCTCTTTTAGAGTCCTTGACTGTCTGCTTGGGGACCTTCCCACCATTTTGACCACCAAAAACCCCTTACTTGTCAATCAGATCACGAGAGGACTGGATACCAGGCTTCAACCTCCCCTGCTGAACCGTGAACGCCTGAGGGCAGGGCCAGCATCTTCTTCATCCCTCCTCCCTCCAGGGCGTCTAATAACTCCCTGGCCCTCTGTGCAAATTCCCCAGTGGAATTGACAGCACTGGCTCCTTCCCTCCCCTGCTGATCACACTCCCCAGGAGGGTCAGCTCAGCCGAGCATCTGCCTTGTGGTCTACATCTTCTGACTCTAATTATGGAGTGAACAGTGGTTTCTCTTGTTCCTGATTTATGAGCCCCAAGCATAGGAGACTCTGATGTTGCACTAGGCTAATTCAGCTGGAGCTAAGGGATTTAGGGGTTTCAAGATGACTTAATACAGAAAGTCATAAGGGACCTCTGATATGAACGAAAAAAAAACAGATTACAGATAGTATATTATGAGCACATTCTTATTTAAAAAGGTCAGCATGTTAACAATGATTATCACTGGATAGTGAGATTATAGTCGATTTTTATTTTCTCTGTTTCACTTTCCTGAACCCAACTGATATATTTATTTTACAAGCCAGGGAGTTATTACAAAATGAAATAGACTGAAAATTAGCCACAGGTACTCTCCCTGAGGAGTGAACCGTGGACAGTTTTCTGGCTGCAGTGCTACAAGTCCAGGCCTGCAGAAGAAAAAGCCTAAGGGTTTTGCCAGCACCTTAGTCCAGCCCTCCCACCAGCTCCTAACCCCTCTCCCATATTCCCTAAGGTCAACCCAAAGCCTGCTCACTTCTCTTTGCCCAGAGACCCTTGAACACAGTTCTCCTGTCTTCCACTGAGGAGCTGTGACTTTCATGCCCTGGCCCCCTTATCTGACCTGGCCTGTAGGACTGTCTCTCTTTCCCTCAGGCTCTGGTAATGAAGTGGCCAATAGGGTACATCCTCATTAACCAAAATACTGCTGGGTGGGCATCTGGAATCCAGATGCGGACACACAGAACTCACCTGTCACTAGCATGCACGCCTGCTCTGGTCTTTCTTCAGTCCTGTAAGTAGATGCAATCACACAAGTGTCAGGCTGTATTTGCCTCCTACAAACAACTCTTTCCCTTGACTGTTGTGGTCTGTTCCTAACAGGCTTTGGGTCAGCCTGGCACTGGTTCTGGGGTTATCCTTCCTGGACTCAGAGACACACCTTGAATAGAAATGGAGTCACCAAAAAGGGGGGAGCAGCACCATCTGGATCCTCCTCCTCCTTCCCACTGCTCTAGTCTGGCCTCAACACTGGAAGGAGCTGTTCACCCCAGGGTAGACTGACTGACTGACCCTGGCACAAATCCCACTATTCTCCAAGAGTAGAGTAAGGAGACCAGGTGGTGGGAAGCAAGAATTCCAGCATTTTGCCCTACCCACATCTCCCTTTTCATTCAGAGAGGCTGTGGTGATTCACTGGTACTGGGAGTGTTGGCCCGGGAGGCTGGGTCTGGCCCCACTCTGCCACCTGCTTCTGTGGTAGCCTTGAGTACAGCATCTAGCTTCTCTGGCCCTCAGATTTCCTCTCATCAGTAAAGTAAGGTGACTAGATCAGAGAGACTCTGAGTCTCCTTTCTGCTCTATCATTCTGGGGTTCCAGGACAGTTACCAGTTTTGCTTCTTCAGGTTCACCGTCCCCAAGTCTGGAGGCTGGAAAAGATATGAGATGTTAATAGCCCTGCCAGGGAAGGTGGTGGAATCTTTCCTTATGAGACCCCAAGCTGCCTGTCAGAAAACCCCCTCCCACAAAGAAAGGGGAACCTGTGGACCCGGAGAAAGACCACATCCACCCCATGGTAGTTTTATAGTGAAGGAAGAATGTTAGGCTTCCCTCAGCAGCATAATTGTCAGACTTCAGAGCAATTGAAGGTCTGAATGTTTTCCTCAAAACAGAAAACAGGAGTAGGAGAGCTCAGATCAAACGCATCATAAAATACTAACACTCTACATAGAAACAAAATAGATTATTTTATTGTGACCTTCCACAATCTAAAATTTATTGTATTTATTGTCTATCCACAATTTAAAATTTATTTTGTTTCTTGTTTATCTCCCCTGAATAGAATGTAAGCACCATGAGGGCAGGGATTTTTGTCTGTTTTGCTCTTGACGATATTCCTTGGGCCTAGAGCAGTGCCTGACATGTCATAAGTCTTCAGTAAATATTTGTTGAATGAGTATGTTTTGGACGAACAAAGCAAGTTTCTGATTCCCCCCTTGGTAACATGCTGAACAACACAGGACTCTCTCTAGTGGGAAGTTGTTCAGTTGAAAGGCTGGAGGTGGTTAGGCCATGGCAACCCTCCCACCCCGGGGCTTCTGTCCTTTGCAAGCTCATGGGGATGCTTAGGATCATGCCTAGTACATAGAAAGTGCTCAGTAAATATTGGTTGTTGTTATAGTATTATTTTCAGTTTCTTACATAAATAATCTCTCTCGATATTCCTAGAAGAGAATGTCTTAAGGCCTGGTGGTGATGGGCAGAGAGCTTTACCCACATTACCTACACCCAACCTGCTCTGGCTTCATGCTAAAGAGCTCATCTATCCTTAACTTTTGTCCCTGGGGGGTGCAAATGGTTAACACACTCAGCTGCTATCCAAAAGTTTGGAGGTTTGAGTCCACCCAGAGGCACCTTAGAAGAAAGACCTGGTGATCTACTGAAAAATCAGGCATTGAAAACCTTGTGGAGCACAGTTATACTCTGAAACCCATGGGGTCGCCGTGATTTATCCTTAACTACCCAGCACTTAAACAATCAAAAAAAAACCCCATTGCCCTGGAGTCAATTCCTACTCACGGCATGACTTGGGACCACCAGTTTGCTTCTTCAGAACAAGCCTGATGGGAGACGGTGAAGAGAGGTGGGGAGGGAGAGGAGGAGAGAACAAGAGGAACAATGGTGGAACTGGGGGGAGTTGCGTGACCTGAGAAGAAAGGGAAAGCTGGGACAAATGCTGCAAACTCCTACGTCTAAAATTTGCCTGCTGCTACCTATTTTTTCTCCACACTGCTCATTTGTTGAACGTATGCCTGTGGCAGGTACTAGGGCACTAGGGACACAAAGCTAAATAAGACACGGCCTTGCCCTCAAGGAATTCGATAGAGTAGGCTGTAAAATGTCTATGACACTTCATTAAGTGAAAAAAATAAGTCACAGACAGTATACTACCATATGAGTCTACTTAGGTGTTTAGAAAAAGTATCTATACCCTACAAATGAGAGAACACAAGAAAGCGTAAGCTCCAAGCATGAGCACACGAGTGTGAGTGGGTGTTGAGGCAGAGAAGTAGGGAATGTGAGTGACATCTTCTATTTTTTATTCTATACACATCTGAATTTAAAAATGTTTTCTTATACTGAACATGCATCACAAGCGTTATTTTGAAAATCACTTTTACAAATCTGATCTTTTAAGTGCTAAGAAGAAAATGTGGCCCATAGCAGTCAAATAAATGCTAGCTACAGTCACAAAAAAGTGAGTATGTCTTGGTTACAGAAAGCTCCAGGAACCCACAGCAGAAGTGTCAGCATTAAGAATTTTCTTTTAAATAATTAGATGTCTTCCTTTATTTTTCCTTGGCCTTATCTTTTTTTTTTTTTTTTTTTAAACAAACCAGGCTGTTTATGATGACCATCTCTTTGGGCAGACAGAGGAGGAAGGCCTCTGAAGAACTGTACTTTTGGGTTACATCCTAGAGGCAGAGGCACCCTTGGTGTGATGGTGATGACCCTGGTGCTAAGGACCACCCTGGACTGAAGCTGCATTGAGTGGTGTCGGCCTCTGGCTCACGAGAGGAGAAAGGGTGACTGAGTGACAGGCAGGTGCTGTCAGACCTGAATAATTCACGCATGAGAGAAGCTTCCAGAGACAGGATACAGGGTGGAAGTCCTTGCACTGGTTTAACTTTCAAAATCTGACTTTGGGTGAGGGTTTCCCCACAATAAATGTCCCTGCCCCAGCTGGAAGAATGTGAAGCCCTGCAGGAAGGCAGGCGTTAGGAATTCGGGCTCTGGAATATAAGTATCAGCATGCAGAGACACAGGCTTAGCAAAGCCAGCCTCCTATCTGTGGCCTGACACCGCTTTCCTCGTTTATTTCCATCTCTCCTTTCACATCTTTTTCAGGAGTAAAACTTCCCCCTCACCCCACCAATGCATAGAGACAGTAAGGCCTGCAGTTTAAAACCACTGGCACAAATAGAATAAAACTTCCTTTGGGTCCGTGGTCAGTTTTCTGATATTAAGTCTCGTGCTCCACATACCAGCACCTCCACACCCTTCTTCCCTTTACCCCACTACCCCCATTCACAGCTTTCATACTTGTAGTCAACAAGTAGATTTGTGTTCAGGCCTAAAAGATACAAAGGACCTCGGGGTGGGCATCTTCACCCAGCGTTCAAGGAGAGGTGGTGTTCATAAACACGGGGGAGCAGACATCCACTGGGCAGAGTGTCCCAGGCTCGTTCCAGACAGGAGGGACTTGGTTATCCATGAAGAGGCCAAAACCGAAAAAACCAAAACCTGTTGTCATCGATTCCAACTCATAGTGACCCTATAGGACAGAGTAGAACTGCTCCATAGGGTTTCCAAGGAGCAGCTGATGGATTCGAACTGCCGATCTTTTGGTTTGCAGCCATAGCTCTTAACCACTGCACCACCAGGACATGAAGAGGAGAAGAGGGGAAATGGGCCCAGGTGCTCTGGGAGCACCAGGTCTGCAGGCACTGTGCATGGAGTAGTGGGTTGGGGTTTCCAGCTAGGCAGGCAGGGTCGGGACGGTGGGGCAGGGACTGAGGCTGAGGTGGCAGGAGTACAGGCCACAGTGAGGACAGGAAAGCGGTGCTGGGAAGGAAACGCGGTTGTCAGAGTTGGGAAGAAGACACCAGGAGAGGCAAGGGAATGTCCCAGGTTCAAGTGTGGGAGGTACAAGTAGGGCTTTGGGCAGAGCAGAGACCTGACAAAGAAGAATTCTCTGAGGCTGGCGTTGCTAGGGCCTGAGCAGCAGCGGGCTGTGGCAGCTTTGCTAAGACCAGGGCAGGTGGGATAGTGGGAAGTAAAGACTGATTGGGAAAACACATTGACATTCTCTGCTTTCCAGCCCTCTTCTCCCCCAGATACCTCTCTCTGCTCATCCCTTTCTCTCCTCCCTTCCTATCTTTCCCTTCTTACCTCTTGTCTTCTCCCTTACCAGTCATATAAAATTAACAAAGATTGATTTCGTTTCATTTTTAATTTATAAAGCAAGTAAGGAAACATTGCTTTTCTTTATCACAGAAATAGAAGCTTAAAATGATTACTTTTAAAAATCTTGTGTGAGCATTCATTTATCAATGGGTGGTGACCTCCCCAAGAAAAACAAGTTTTCTCACCCCGATGTAAAGGGAGGCATTCAATTGATTTACAAAGAAAGATTCAGTACCCCTTGCATTGTTAGGATTTCTCCAACTCATATAATGTTCTTCTCTCCCAAAATGAGACATTCCACCTGGTTACCAGGAGCTCATGCAGAGGGTCACCAGTGTCAAACCCTGCCTCCTAACCCCAGCTGCTTTAAATACTCACAATTTTGAGATTCCCAATGGCTGCCACGACTTTAATATCAGAAGCCCTCAGAGAGTGAACTGCAAAGACAAGAACCCGTGTAGGAAGGTCAGATCTACATTCTCCAAGATGTAGGCCACAGGAGGGTCAGGCCCACATCTGTCCCCCAGCCCTTGGGTAACTGAGGTTGACTGTCAGATGTGGGAATGGAAGGCCAGGCAGTCACTGGAAGGCCTGGGGATCTCACTGACTAGAGGCTCAGTCCTCTCTGGAGGCCATACTGTCAGCTAGACTCAGGCTCCCCAACAGGTATCCCATGAAAGGTCACTCATGTCCCCATTTTCCCTCTCATCTGGACCTCTGTCTGCCTCTTACTTCCCTCTATATACCATGGCTCTGCATTTCTGGGCTATAAATAAGTAAGAAGTCAAAAAATTAAAATGAAAACCACCTGGATGCAAAAAAGGAGAACTTTAGCTTAAGATTGTCTGAAAATAGCATCCAAAGCCTTTGAACACACATACACATTAGCTGCAGTCACATACAAAGGTACGTGTGACAGCCTTCTCTACCTGCCTGCCTTACTTTACCTCACCAGTTGCTGTGGAGTCAGTTTCAACTCATGGGGACCTCATGTGTGTCAGAGTAAAACTGTGCTACATGGGGTTTTCAATGTCTGATCTTTTGGAAGTAGATCACCAGGGCTTTCTTCTGAGGTGCCTCTGGGTTGACTCAAACTGCCAACCTTTTGGTTAATAGCTGAGAACATTAACCGTTTGCACTACCCAGGGACTTTTTACCTACCTGAGTCACTAGCATTTTAGAAATTAAGTCTCCCTAGAAACCACTGACATATCCCTGGTCATGTTACAGGATAGTTTAAAGAAAACTTCCTAAAGAAGTCATTTCCTAAGAAGTGCATCTATTTATTTTTCTACCTAAAGTTCTTATATAATAGTAAGTGGCACAATGGTCAAGCGCTCAGCTGCTAACCAAAAAGTTGGTCTTCGAATCCACCAGTGGCTCCACAGGAGAAAAGACCTGGCGATCTACTGCCATAAAGATTACAGCTGGTGGGGAAATTCTATTCTGTCCTATAGGGTCACTGAGTCAGAATCGACTAAATGGCACACAACAACAAGAATAGCATGTTTAGCTGGAAACCCTGATTAAGTCCGTGTAATGCAACCATAAGTAAAGCCATTAAATACAGTCTATAATGCAGCCACTTAATATGATAAAGCTAGGAAGAAGACCAGCTCAAGAATGATACTCATAGCATCCAGGTGTTAGACAACTCAGCCATTAAAGGGAAAAAAATGTCTCGAGAAGCTACTGTGGCTACATTACAGGAATGGGAAGGCATATGAGTGATTACACTTCCATGGCACTGACACCCACAGGGAGAAGACTTCCTGAAAGTCACCCTCACCCAGGTAAGCCACTGTGGGACCATGTTGGTTTCTGTCTTTGAGTGGTATGTGTGGGCTATGGCCTAGCATTAAAATGACTAACAGGGGAAGAGAGGTGGTGTGAGGAACTTAACATGGGGAAGATGGAAGACTTGAACTCCTCAAAGGTTCAGGAGGAGTGCAAGATGTGCTGGCCAAAGCAGAGAGAAGTCACCGACCTTCCCTGCTCATGGTCAGTGGTCACATACCTGACTCAGAAGACACTTTGGATCCCGGCTTCTCTAGCTGGCATGGAAAATAAAAATTCCTCAGGGACTGCAACTGAAACCAAACATCAGAAACATCAATTGCCTTGTATGGAAATATTGCAAGTCCTGAAAACTTGGTCCAGAAATGACCATGTACTTGTTCTAGACTCAAAATCCAGAAGCAACAATAGTCCATAGTCATGCTCTCCAAGCCCCATGGAAAAAGGGGACATATGTCTATTGACAGTGATTTGGTAGGTGACACTTAAAGACGTCTCAGAACAGTGGGATGGTGAGGGAGGGAGAATGATAAAGAATAAAAACCAATTCTATGTTATTATACTTATTTGTATGATCTACTCTCCCTTTTTAATTTGATTATTTACCCAAAAGCAGGCATATAAGCCATTGTTTATTTGCTGCTGTAAAGTGGATAAACTTGAAACTGAGGGAATCTTGTGTCCCCACCAGATTTGAGTGTCCGCAGCCCAGAGGGGCTTCAGGAGTCTTTCTGAGAGCAGAGGAGGAAACTGTGACCAGTGCTCGGGTCCTCAATGCCACTCGGACCTCCTTGGATGCTTGTGCCAAGATCCCAGTGTGACTTCCACTTCTGTGGATAACATGAATGTCTTTAGGAAAGGGATCATAAATGTGCAAGTGAAAGAGGTACTTGGCCACAGCAGGCTCTTACCAGAAGACACTACTTAATTTCTCTTGAATTACTGATTACAGTAAGAGATACAGCGTTTACTCTCAACTCTTATCTTGTGTATGTTCTGGGAAGACCTCACCCAGATGCCTTCAGATAACTCATAACATCTGCTTCAAGGTTCACAGAGATAACAAGCCCATTTATACCTCTTTCTAGACATTTCTGGGAACCTCCCACTGAGTCTGCAGGGAGATAAGTCCCAAATTCCAGGAGGTATGGTTATGCCTTCTTTACTCTATCAGGCAGCCCAATTATTGCTGGTGGAAGCAGCTCATTCAGCCCTTTCCTTCAAGGCCTCAGGGAGGGACCTGCCAATTGTATCAAGGCTTGGATTGCCTACCACACCCTTGAGTTGATTCCAACTCATAGCAACCCTATAGGACAGAGTAGAACTGCCCCATAGGGTTTGCAAGGAGTGACTGGTTAGCAGCCGAGCTCTTAACTACTGTGCCATCAGGAGAGAAAAATCTCCTTAACTCCCCTCACCAGTGCAAAGCCCTCACCTCTGGCCATAGCTGCTCTTCCAGTGTGTTCCTTTCAAGACCACCAAGGGCCTGGATGGTCCCTAAAAAAAAAAAAAAGAAAAAAAAGCTCAGATTATTTAACCAGAATTAACCCACTTCCCAATTTACTGTGTTTTCTCAGTCAGTCCTCTTCCCAGACCCCACTTACATGCCCAGCTCAGTAATTTCCCTTGTGCCAAGAAAGCCCAGATTCCATTTCACCAACCATCTCCTCCATTATTTGGGACACTGTGCTTTCATTGATGAAACCAATTAGGGCAAAATCTCCAGGTCAAAAAGCAAAGTGTTATCTGGAACCAGTTAGCAATAACCTCATATGATGCATTGGTACATTATCAGCGATTCCTTTATTGGGTCCTTAGCAAAGTGCAGAACCCTCAGGAAGGTAATGTTGGATGAATAGCTGCGATTGTTTGGGGGTCCAGTACGAAGCAGGGAAGGCAAAGGACATTCAAGGACAGACTGAAGGTGATGTGAGCTTAGGAGAAGAGCAATTCCTGAGACTCCTAGCACCCACTGTGCTGAGGGGTGTCATGAACTGAATTGTGTCCCCCCAAAATATATGTCAACTTGGCTAGGCCATGATTCCCAGTATTGTGTGGCTGTCTTCCATTTTGTGATTTGATGTAATTTTCCTATTTATTGTAAATCCTCATCTCTGTGGTTAATGAGGCAAGATTAGGTTATGTTAAAGAGGATTAGGACGGGATGCAACACCCTTACTCAGGTCATAGTCCTCATCTGATATAAGCGGAGTTTCCCTGGGGTGTGGCCTGTGTCACCTTTTATTCTACAAGAGATAGAAGGAGAGAATAACTAGCAGAGAGAAAGCTACCATCAAGAAAGGAGTGCCAGGAGTGGAGTGTGTCCTTTGAACCCAGGGTTACTGTGTTGAGAAGCTCCTAGACCAAGGGAGGATTGATGACAAGGACCTTCCCACAGAACCAACAGAGAGAGAAAGCCTTCCCTGTGAGCTGGCACCCTGAATTCAGACTTCTAGCCTCCTAAACTGTAAGCGAGTAAACTTCTGTTTGTTAAAGCCATCCACTTGTGGTATTTCTGTTATAGCAGCATCAGATAACTAAGACAAGGAGTTTGTTGATTTCTGGGTTAAAGGGAAGAAGTGGCAGATGGGGAGACTCAAAGACACTCCATCCTCATCTCAGCTTACCTCTGGGCAGTATTTGAAAATATTTCGTTTTTTTTTTTTTTTTTACTTTTTAAGAGTCTAATTTACATATGATAAAATGCATGTATTTTAAGTGTGCAAGTTGACAAGTTTTTGCATAAAACACTTAATTTTTCAATTACACAAATACTGTAGTAAAATTAACAGTACTGTAAATAAAGGAAGGATAAGATCATCTACAATGCTACTATTCCTACAATCAAAAGTGATTTCACTCATTCACAGTCTCACGTCCACATTTAGACCTACTTTTCATCCCACTGTATTCAATGTGGATGCAATTTTATATCCTGTGTGCTTCCAAAATGCTGTATTGTGATCATTTTTTACATTGCTCCATAATCTTGATGCTGATTTTAACGGCTACATGATACATTTGTGACACTGATATTTAATCAGAGATCCAGGTCCCTTGCTTCTTCTGACTTTTGCCCACCCAGTTCTCTGCCCAGACCATACATTACTTTTAAGAGTGTGCCATGTAAGAGCCCCCAATCAGTATTAGACAATGCCAAGGAAAGCCTGACATATAGGGGAGAGGGCTTGGTGTCTTCTTCCCAGCTTTCCTCTATAGCTTCAATTTGTGTGTGTGTGATAAATATATACGTAACGAATCATTTGCCTTTTCAACATTCTTCACATGTACAATTCAGTAACATGAGTTATATTTATCATGTTGTTCAAAGGTTGCTATTACCTATCTCCAAATTTTCACATCACCCTTAACAGAAGCTCAGTGTCCCTTAAATAGTGAGTCCTCCTTTCCCCCTCCCTCCCACCTGTCCCTGGTAACCACTAATAAACTTTGGTCTCTGTACTCTTGCCTATCCTAGATATTTCATATGAATGGAAAATATGATATTTGTCCTTTTGAACAGCTTCATTTTTTGACCCTGAAAATAATTTATCATGAATTTCATGAGGCGCAACAGTATTATTTCCATTTCACACGCCAGTGGGACATCAGGCACTGATTTCCATGCTGAAGTTTGTACCAGAAATAAAAGCTGTAACCCCCCTCCAAATCTCAGTGACCCTTTTGGAATTCCCAGAAGAAAGCATTCTAGAGATGAAGAGCCATATGATGGGAAGTGCAGAGGGGTGGACAAGCACAGAGTGCTGGAAAAGTCAAGAGCACAGGGTTTATCACTGGAGGGGAAGGAGGAGTGGGCAAGGTAAATGAAGTTTCAAAGGCAGACAGTGGCTAGGCCAGGGAGCTGCCAATGGCAGCCTAGTCCATGAGCAACAAGGAGCCTTGGCTGGTCATTGAAGAGATGCATTTTAAGACAATCATCACTCTGAGAGTAGTGGGGGTAAATCAGTTAGTGGGACAGAGATTTGAGATTATTTTGTTAAAATTCTTTTTAAGCCAGGATAAAAATATAAATGGTAGCCAGCTTCTATGTGCCAGGTACTGCTCTACGCACTTACATGAATTAATTCATTTAATACTTATAACAACTCTACAAGGTAGATAGTATCATCCCCACTTTACAGAAAGGAAACTGAGGTTCAGAAAGGTTAAGTGTTGTTTAAATAGTAACACAGCTGGCAAATGGTGATGCCAGGATTTGACAATGGACAGTTGGGCTCCATGGTCTGTGCTCTTAACCAGCAAGCCAAGTGTAAGTCACATGTCCAAAGTCTAGAGCAGGAGCTGGATAACTTTTCTCTGTAAAATGCCAGATAGTAAATATTTCAGTCCTCGCACACTGTACGGTTTCTGTTGCAACTACTCAGCTCTGCTGTTGTAGTGGGAAAGCAGCCATAGACAATATGTAAACAAATGAACTTTATTTACGGGGAATGAAATTTGAATTTCATGAGTTTCATGTGTCATGAAATATTCTTTCTATTTTTTCAACCTTTAAAAGTGTAAATGCCATTCTTAGCTCATGGGTTGTATGAAAACAAATGGCAGTTTGGATTTGGCCCATTGGCCATAGTTTGCAAAACAACTCCCAGTCTAGACTGGTACTGTAAAGAGGTCATCAGGGTGAAATAGGAGGATGGGATCTCTGGTGATTAGCAATACCTCTTACCCCAGCAAATCCTTAGCAAGAGGCAAATCAATCCAAAATTTAATGGGGGCAATCCAGAAAATGATGAGGGTTGAAAATATGCTCTCCATATATCTCTGGCTGATTAAAAAATCTACAGATGTGCTATGAAGACCTGAAATAGCCCCATGTAAAATTAAAGCCAGGAAAAGCTTGAGAGTTGGCTGCAATTTTGTATGCATTCCTTAACCTACACACAGATCAGTCAACAGCATGAAAGCCTTATGGGCTCAAGGTGATTGAGCACAACCTCTGATCAAATCATTGACTGACCACTAAACCATGCAAATCCAGGGGTGATCCCCAGAGTGTTAGGTTAAAAAGTAAAAATAAGAATAAAAAGCTGAGCAGACACCAGTAGCTGCACACGATGGGGGAGACAGTTTCCACAGTTTCCACAGTTTCCACAGTTTAAGTTCAGGCAAGTTACTAAAAGACAAACCAACAATCCTCAGAAAAATAAAACAGGATACAGAGTTGTTACATTATTTTATTGAAAATATCCAGTTTTCAACCAAGTGTTACTAGACACAACAATAAACTGAAAAGTGTATCCCATATTCAAGGAAAAAAGTAGTCAACAGAAAACGGCTCTGAGTAGACCCAGATGTTGGATTTTTGCAAGCAAATACTTCAAAGCAGCATACATTTTTTCCTAAAGAATTTTTGTTCAAAAAAATTAAAGGAAAATATGAATACTATGACTCAGCAAATAGAAACTATAAAAAAGAACCAAGTAGAAATTCTAGAGATGAAAAGTACAATAACCAAAATGAAAGATTCACTAGATAAATTGTGGGGTATAAAATATACCTGGATACATTACTGGTGGGAATGTAAAATGGTACAATCCATATTGAGAGGAAATTGACAATATGTAACAAAACTACATATGCTTTTTTCTGTGACACAGCAATCCCACTTCTAGGAATTTTTCCCAAAGTTACACTTTCAACAAAACAAAAATACATAACCATGGTTATTCATTGTATCATTATTTATCATTTCAAAATATTGGAAACTATAGAAGATTGTTTTAATAAACTATTATACATACACATAATGAAGTATCATGCAACTGTAAAAACGAATAAGGAAGATTTCTATGAGCTGACATGGAGTGATTTCCAGAAGATATTACTGAGTGATAAAAGCAAAGCACAGAAGTAAATAGCATTCTAACTTTTGTGTGAGAAAGAAGGAATTGGAAGGAAGAATTTCCAACTAATCCTGAACTCTTTTTAGTAAGATTGGTAGTAGAATTCAGCAATTCTGAAACTATTTTAGATGTATTATAGGACTGAGGAAAGGAGTAAATGTTGACGTTTTGGGAACCAGAGTTCTCACTGTGGAAGAAGGAGCATACAAATACAAAAAGGAAAGGCTAGAAAGAACCCTGTGGGAATGGATTGGAGTTATCATGATTTCTAAAATGATAGCTGATGTCATAAAGGCAGAGGAACCAGATTGGAGGGACTCCCACCAGCCATATCTAGAACAATTTGAGCACCAAAATAGTTAAGTACAGGTAGTCCCCAACTTAGGACAGGATTCCAGTCCAGTGACTCCATTGTAAGTTGGTTCTGACTTAAGCTGGTAACTCATTTTTTTCAGTTTTCATTTCAAAACACAGCAGTGTTTTGAATAGTAAATCATAAAATTGAACATCTGTGAATGAACATCTGATAATGATAACATCAGCAATCTAGGTGCTGCAACATTGTATGTTGTACATATTATTAATGATAAGATGTACCAAACAAACAAAAACGGATAGTCATAAGTGCAGTTGTCACAACTAGACTACGTTGTAAGTTGGGGACTAGGTGTATAGTAATGAATTATAAACCACTGAAAAAATAAGAATGAGTGAAATAAATAAACGAGAGAGAAAGGAGGACTCCTGCTTACATTAAATTCCAAGGGCCAGCTGATAAGTATGAAGGGAGTGATAGAGCTGAAAATCATCATCTTGCAACTATCATGGTAAAGATTAAATCAGGTAAAAATAATCAGTGGATTCCAAATTGATGGTGGAAATTTTTATCAGAAGCAGAATATTTAAATTAAAGTGTCTCTCCATAGATTACTTATTAGTTGCTAAGGAGATTAAAAAATAAACCAATAATTATAGTAGGAAATCAGGCAAAACCTTGACCAGTTGATTAAATATAACATCATCCATGAACATTGCAGATGCACATCATGTGCCCACAGAGGTAATACCCAGGGAAGATTGCAACATCACCTATGCAGTTTTTCAGCCAGGAATGCATAACCTCAAGGAAGCATCAGGCAAACACAAAATGAGAAACTTCAAAAAAAAAATTACTAAAAGGAGAAGAACTGTATTCTTTAAAAATATCAGTGTCATAAACTGCAAAGAAAGATGAAATGTTCCAAATTAAGAGTGGCTGAAGACACATCACAACTAAAAGCAATAACTGATTCTAGTCTGGATCCTGTATTAGAGGGGGAAAATACTGTAGATGATATTATTAGGTCAACTGATAAAATTGGAATATGGATGCTAGATTATAAGAAAGTATTATCAATGTAAATTTATAAAGTTGATAACTATACTGTGGTTATGTGAGAGAATATGCTTATTCTCAGGGAAATGCACATTGAAGTGTTTCAGAATAAAGGATTGTGATGTATGAAATTTACCCTCCAACAGTTTTAGTGGAAAAAGTTGTGTGTGTGTATGTGTAGATAGAGAAAGAGGGAGAGAGTTAATAATAAAGCAAATGGGATAAAACGTTAATAATAGTTCGATGAATCTGGTAAAAGTATAGAGGTGCTTCATACTATTTTTGCTTTTTTGTAAATTTGATGAAGTCTCTAAAAAGTTATTAAAATAAAATATATGTAAAATTTAAATTCATGATAACAATAGCGTAAAAGGCAGAAGGTGGGGTAGTAAATAAACTATCTTTTCTATTATCTAGGAAGTGGTAAAAGTACTAATTTGTACTAGATTTTAACAAGTCAGGGATGCATGTTGTAATCTTAAACATCAAACTAATAATAGAAAATACATAATTGGCAAGCTAATGTTAAACAGAGGGGGGTGGTGGAACTGAATTAATAAAAGCACTTAATCCAAAAGAAGGGAAGGAGGAAGGGGGAAATAACACAGAACAGGTAGGACAACTTGAAACAGAATTTAAAGAGAGCTGGGAAGACCAGAAAAGAGAAGCTGAAGATAGTATATGAGAACTTCCTTCACTATCTTAACGACTGGATCTCAAGGGGGGTTGGTCTTGTTCTTTGTGGCCCTCAAACCAGGACTGGACCAGTGGAGGCAGGCTGCCCTTGGTAGAACAGCTGGAGTTGCCTGAATGAGAACAGGCTGCCCAGGGCACTGGCCCCAGCAGAGACTGGGTTCATGGATGGGCATAGGGCAGACAACACTGAGCAGAGGTAAGGCACTTGGACACCCTTGATGTGGCCAACCTCTCTAAGCCTCAATTTCCTCACCTATAAAATGAGATTGGTAATGCCTGCCTTGTGGAGTTGCTGCAAGGATTACATGTGTGTAGACACATAACACAGTGCCTGACATTGTAAGGGTACTATAATTGGTAGTTATGATTACTAATTATATAAAGAAGAATTGATGCATTCAAACTGGTGTCGGTGAAGAATATAAAATATACTGTGGACTATCAGAAGAATGAACAAACCAGTTTTACAAGAAATACAACCAGGAGCCAACGTGGTGCCCTAGACAGACACTCCATGCCATCCCTCTGCAGCAAAGACCTGAAAAACTAAGTAAAATGGGCACAAATGCCAATCCTGGAATCCTGAGCATCAAACAAAGGGATAAAGAACTAGATCAAACACAGAATGGAAGAAGTAATTGACAGAAAACAGAGAACAAGGAGAGATATGGAGTGGAGGTCCCCTGCCAACCAACACGGCATAGTGTGTTCATCTTGAAACATAGCCAGCAATGAATCCAGACAGCGAGTACAAAAAGGCAACTTCACGGAGGTCCCAGCAGGAAATAGTAACCAGAGAAACACACTTTCCTACCACTTACTCTTCTGTCTGTACACTACCTCCTCCACTTCCCACTGGTCTTGGGTTCACCTGGCCCCCACCCACCAGTTCCAGCCCTGCTGCCCTTTTTAAACATTATTTCTCTCTCTTTTTCTCTTTCTCCCTCCCATCTAGCCACATGTCTTAGTCATCTAGTGCTGCTATAACAGAAATACCACAAGCGGATGGTTTTAACAAAGAGAAGTTTATTTCCTCATAGTTAAAGTAGGCTAAAGTCCAAATTCAGGGCACCAGCTCCAGGGGAAGGCTTTTTCTCTCTGTCAGCCTTCTTCTCTTCAGTGTTCCCCTGGACTAGGAGCTTCTCTGTGCAGGGACCCCAGTCCAAAGGACGCCCTCTGCTCCCAGAACTGCTTTCTTGATGGTATGAGGTCCCCAACTCTCTGCCTGTTTCCCTTTCCTTTTATCTCTTGAGAGATAAAAGGTGGTGCAGGCCACACCCCAGGGAAATTCCCTTTACAATGGATGTGACCTGGGTAAAGGTGGTGTTACAATTCCATCCTAATCCTCCTTAACATAAAATTACAGTCACAAAATGGAGGCCAACCACACAATTCTGGGAATCATGGCCCAGCCAAATTGATACACACATTTTCTGGGGGACATAATTCAAACCATGACACCACATATGCCATCTCCTCTCCCTTCCTGTTGGCCTCTGCTGTGCCACGGTAGCTAGAGTGCCCAGGTGCTCAGGCCCACTTTTGCATGAAGCCTACACTGCCCCTTCCCTCTTGCCACTAGGGAAGTAAGCCTATACCACTCCCCTTCTGACAGCCTCACCCACCTGGCTAGGAGCTGTGAATGCTCCCACATCACTGGACCAACATTAAGAGGCAGACAGCACCTGCCCAGCCCACCCTCAGCCACCTTGCCAAACCAGTGTACAGCAAAATGGGTTTCCCCTGCGTGCTGCTGCCCTGCCCGCTGCTGCCCTGCCCACCCAGATAAGGTGGTGAAAGCTATTGTGCCAACAGATAAGCAAGCAGCTAAGCACGCCTGGTCCATCCACTCTGACACACCAAAACAAAACAAAAAAGCAGGACAAAAAAAAACGAATGTACAATCAATAAATAAAGAAAATAATACCTGACTGTCTCGGAGACAATGGACAATATCAAAATATATAAAAAAGCAGGAAAAGATGGCTCTAGCAAGTGGCCAAAATAAAGAATTAGATAACCTTCCATTAGAAGAAAAGGCATTGTGTGATATGGAATTCAAAAGAGTAATATTTAGAGCTCTCCAAAAGATTAGGAAAGAGATCAAGGAAAACAAAGACAAAATCAAGGAAAAAATACACAAAAACCATGGAAAACACAGACAAAACCAACCAAAACGTGGTCAAAATAAAGGAAAACACAGACAAAGCAATCAAAGAATTCAGGAAAATAATACAATAACAAAAAGTCAAAATATATAAACAGAAATCATACAAAATAGCAACTGGAAATCCAAAAGATAAACAACAAAATTTAAGAAATGGAAAACTCAATAGAAGGTTTCGGGAGCAAATTTGAAACAAGGGAAGATGGAGTCAACAAGACTGAACAAATCCATGGACATCACTTTGTCTGAGGAAAAACCAAAGAATGAAGAAAACCTAAGAATTATGTGGGAAACAATCAAGAGCAAAAATTTGCTGGTCATCAGAGTTCCGGAACAGGGGGAGAAAATGGAAAACATAGAGAAGATTGTGAAGAGTTCCTGGCAAAAAACTTCCTAAATACCATGAAATATAAAAAGTTGACCATCCAAGAGGTTCAACAAACCCTACATAGGATAGAATCCAAAAGAAAGTCACCAATACATATCATGATCACACTTGCCAAAATCAATGACAAAAAATCCTGAGAGCAGCTAGAGAAAAATGAAAAGTCACTTACAAAGGAGAAACAATAACACTAACTTCTGATTACTTGGCAGAAACTATGCAGGCAAGAAGGCAATGGGACGATATATATAAAACCTTGAAAGTAAAAAACTGTCAACCAAGAATAATATATCCTGCAAAACTGTCTCTCAAATATACTGGCAAAATTAGGACATTTCCAGATTAATTAAGGGAAATTTGTAAAAGCCAAACCAAACTTACAAGAAATATTGAAGAAAGTCCTTTGGATAGAGAACTAACAACATCAGGCAACAACCAGAATCTCTTTATAGCAATAAATGCACACACCAAAAAAGAATGGACCAAAATCAAAATGTTAGCCCTATAAATCATACAAACAGAAAGAGAACTTACAGACTGGGAAAAAAATTTTGGCTACAACATATCCAACAAGGGTCTAATTTCTAAAATCTATAAAGTACTTCAACACTTCAACAATAAAAAGACAAATAATCCAATTAAAAAATGAACATGTTTTGTTTTATTAATAGATACTTCACCAAAGAAGACATTCAGGCAGCTAACAGACACATGAGGAAATGCTTGAGATCATTAGTCATTAGAGAAATGCAAATCAAAACTACAATGAGATACCATCTCATCCCGACATTATTGGCAAGGATCAAAAAAACAGAAGATAACAAAAATTGGAGAGGTTGTGGGGAGATTGGAACACTTATGCACTGCTGGTGGGAATGTAAAATGGTACAACCACTATGGAAAATGATATGTCACCTCCTTAAAAAGTTAGAAATAGAAATACATACGATCCAGCAATCCCATTCATAGGACTATATCCTAGAGAAATAAGAGCCGTCACACTAATAGACATATGTACACCCATGTTCATTGCAGCATTATTCACAATAGCAAAAATATGGAAACAACCTAAGTGCCCATCAACAGATGAATGGATAAACAAACTATGGCATATACACACAATGGCATACTACACAATGATAAAGAACAATGACAAATCTGTGAAACATCTCACAACATGGATGAATCTGGAGAGCATTATGCTACGTGAAATAAGTCAATCAAAAAAGGACAAACATTGTATGAGACCACTATTATAAAAACTCAAGAAATGGCTTACACAGAGAAACAATCTTTGATGGTTACGAGTAAGAGGAGGAGTGGGGAGGGGAAACCACTAACTTCACAGTAGACAAGTGTTAACTTTGGTGAAGGGAAAGACAATACACAATATAGGGGAAGTCAGCACAATTTGGCCAAGGCAAAGTCATAGAAGCTTCATAGACACATCTAAACACCTTGAGGGACTGACTTACTGAGGCTAAGGACTGGGGACCATTGTCTTGGGAGACATTAGGTCAATTGGCATAACATAGTCCATACTTTGGTGAGTAGTATGTGGGATCTTGAAACCTGCGAGTGACCATCTAAGATACATCTATTTGTCCCGTCCTGTCTGGAGCAAAGGAAAATGAAGAAAAGCAAAAACACAAGGGAAATAATAGCCCAAAGGACTAAAGGACAACATGATCCACAGCCTCCACCAGCCTGAGCCCAAAAGAACTAGACAGTATCTGGCTACCACCACTGACAGCTCTGACAGGGATCACAATAGAGGGTCTTGGATAGAGCGGGAGAAAAATGTAGAACAAAATTCAAATTCACAAAAAAGACCACCATGCTTGCTAGTCTGACAGAGACTGGAGGAACCCCTGAGCTGTGGATGCAGGACATACTGTTAAATCAGAACTGAAGCCACTTCCAAAGTCCACCTTTCAGCCAAACATTAGACAGCCCAAAAAACAAAGGGAAAACAAGTGAGGAACATGCTTCTTAGTTCTGTCGAGTATACGATACCAACTGGGCAACACCTATCCAAAAGCAAACATGAAAAGGCAGGAAGGGACAGCAAAACCGGATGAATGGACATGGGGAATCCAGGGGTGGAAAAGGGGAGAGTGCTGACACATTGCGGGGATTGTAATCAACATCACAAAACAATTGATGTATAAATTATGTATAAATTTGCACTGTGAACTTTCACCTATAAGCACAATAAAATAAAATAAGAAAAAGAAATACAACCAGAATGCTTCTTAGAAGCGAGGAGAGAGAAACTTCAGCCCTGTTACTTTGGACATGTCATCAGTGAAGACCAATAGCTAGAAAAGGACATCATGGTTGATAGAGGATCAGTAAAAATGAAGAAAACTCTCAATAGGATAGATTGACATAATAGCCGCAACTATCAGCTCAGACATACCAATGATTATGAAAATAGTGCAGCACGAGGCAACTTCCCATTCTGTTTTACTTAAGGTTGCTATGAGTCGGAAATGACTCAACAATGACAACTAACAATGGTTATTACAATTTCAGCATCAGAGAAGTGATTGGCTTGTTGTTGTTGTTAGGTGCCTTCAAGTCAGTTCTGACATATAGCCACCCTACATACAACAGAACAAAACACGGCCCAGTCCTGCGCCATCCTCACAATCATTGTTATACTTGATCCCCTTGTTGCAGCCACTGAGTCAATCCATCTTGTTGAGGGTCTTCCTCTTTTTCACTGACCTTCTACTTTACCAGGCATGATGTCCTTCTCCAGGGACTAGTCCCTCCTGATAACGTGTTGAAAGTATGCTAGACAAAGTCTCGCCATCCTTGCTTCTAAGGAACATTCTGGCTGTACTTCTTCCAAGACAGATTGTTCGTTCTTCTGCCAGTCCGTGGTATAGTCAATATTCTTCACCAACACCGTAATTCAAAGGCATCAATTCTTCTTCGGTCTTCCTTATTTATTGTCCAAATTTCACACGCATGAGAGGATTGAAAACACCATGGCTTGGGTCAAGGGTACATTAGTCCTTAAACTGACATCTTTATTTTTTAACACTGTAAGGAGGGCTTTTGCAGCAGATTTGCCCAGTGCAATGCATTGTATTATTTCTTGATTGCTGTTTCCATGATCATTGATTATGGATCCAAGTAAAAGAAATCCTTGACAACTTTAATCTTTTCTCTGTTTATCATGATGTTGCTTATTGGTCCAGGTGTAAGGATTTTTGTTTTCTTTATGTTGAGGGGTAATCCATATTGAAGGCTGTGGTCTTTGATCTTCATCAGTAAGTGCTTCAAGTCTTCACTTTCAGCAAGCAAGGTTGTGTCATCTGCATATTGCAAGCTGTTAATGAGTCTTCCTCCAATCCTGATGCTGTGTTCTTCTTCATATAATCCAGTTTCTCAGATGATTTTCTCAGCATACAGATTGAATAAGTATGGTAAAAACATACAACCCTGACACACAATTTCTTGACTTTAAGCCATGCAGTATCCCCTTGTTCTGTTCTAACAACTGCCTTTTGATCTATACACAGGTTCCACATGAGCACAATTATGTGTTCTGGAATTCCCATTCTTCTCAACGTTATCCATAGTTTGTTATGATCTACATAGTCGAATGCATCTGCATAGTCAGCAAAACACAGACAAACATCCTTCTGGTATTCTCTGCTCTCAGCCAAGATCCATCTTACATCAGCAATGATATTCCTTATTCCATGTCCTCCTCTGAATCTGGCTTGAGTTTCTGGCAGTTCCCTGTAAATGTATGGCTGCAACCACTTTTGAATGATCTTCAGCAACATTTTACTTGTGTATGATATTAATGATATTGTTTTATAACTTCTGCATTCTGTTGGATCACCTTTCTTTGGCATGGGTACAAATACGGATATCTTTCAGTTGGTAGGCCTGGTAGCTGTCTTCCAAATTTCTTGGCATAGTTGAATGAGCACTTCCAGTGCTTCATCCATTTGTTGAAACATTTTAATTGGTATTCTGTCAATTCCTGGAGCCCTGTTTTTTGACAATGCCTTCTGTGCAGCTTGGACCTCTTCCTTCAGTACCGTCAGTTCTTGATCATATTCTACCTCCTGAAATGGTTGGACATCAACCAATTATTTTTGGTACAGTAACTCTGTGTATTCCTTCCATCTTCTTTTGATACTTCCTGTGTCATTTAATACTTTCCCCATAGTATCCTTCAATATTGCAACTCAAAGCTTGAATGTTTTCTTCAGTTCTTTCAGCTTGAGAAATGCTGAGCATGTTTTTCCTTTTTAGTTTTCTATCTCCAGGTCTTTGCACATTTCATTATAATAGTTTACTTTGTCTTATTGAGCTGCCATTTGGTTGACATAGAGCATCTTTAAGATCTTCCCAACCTCAGTATTTTGTGATTTCTTCTTATAACTAAATGGTCAGGAGTTCATGTTTTTTACTTGATGTGAGTCATTCATGATAGGTGCCCCAGGGTGTCACAAAGAGGCTGAGTGTTAGTTTTTTAGGGCTCCCATAACAGAACGAAAATTGGGGGCTTATAAGAACAGAAATTTAGTATCTCACAGTTCTGGAGGCTAGTAGTTCAAATTTTAGGTGTCAACGAGGCCATACTCTCTCAAATGCCCTAAGGGAAGAGCCTTTCTTGTCTCTCCCAGCTTCTGGTAGCTCCAGGTGTTCCTCGACTTGTAACCGCAGCATCATTCCCAGGTCACAGGACTGTCTTCCCT
Source organism: Dugong dugon (assembly GCA_030035585.1). Lineage (NCBI taxonomy): Eukaryota > Metazoa > Chordata > Mammalia > Sirenia > Dugongidae > Dugong > Dugong dugon. The sequence goes on from CM057473.1 coordinate 71,366,679, forward strand.
CTGTCTCTCTGCTCCTTCTTTATAGGAACCTACTCAGATTGGATTAGGACTCACTGTACTCTGGTATGACCTCATGTTATCTTTGCAGACAACATCTTCAAAGACCCTATTTCAAAACAGGGTAATTCACAGGTACCAGGGGTTAGGATTTCAAGAAAAATTTTTTCTGTGAGACACAATTCAACCCATAACAGGCTGTGTCTGGAAATGACAAGGTAAGTGTTCACACCTGAAGACCCACATGAAAACTCAGAACCCCTTGGTCCTATCTCTGTAACTGACAGGATTAAACTATTCCCCCTCCTCCCATCACACCCAGGCTCTATGAATTCCTGATAAGGCATTTCTGTGTAACAACCCAAGGTTGTCTTCCTGCTTCTCTGCTCAAGGCCGCTTTGCTACTCACCAACCACCCACTCCCTCCATTTGGACATGAGCAATAAGCCGCAAAGCTGTCCTTAGATAAACTTCATGCGTCATACCCCCCAAGAAGCACACGCCCCCAGTTGCCATATTGCACCCCCCACTGCACTCCCATACATGTTAATTAGTTCCTGAAATTGCCAGCCTATTCCCTGAGACTTCATAAATTATGCATAAATTCCCTATCCCAAACCCTAAAACTGCCCTAGAACCCCCAACCTCATGAGCTTCATTTGAGACTTAGTCTCCGAGCTCCTTGCTTGTCCGGCATATAATAAAGTCCACCTTCTCTTTCCCAAAGGCCCGATGTCTCTCAATTGACTCAAGAGGTGGCACCAGGCAGGACCCACCCTCATCGGGTTACATCTCCACTGACTCCTGGAGAGACTTGGGCCCTTAGTCCATTTCTTTGTACTTCTTGTCCGGTAAATGGGAAGAAAAATTCTCACCTATTCCCATAGCACCCAAAGGCTTTGTGGAAGAAATTGTCAAAGCACTTTGTTTGGCTTCAGAGAACCCCAACCGGTGACTTGATGACTGAATTTTTCCCTTTTGTAGAAAGTTGCTCTGGCATCAAGCTCATGAATCTATGAAAGGCTTGGAGCTGCCTGTAGAGCTCCCACTTCGTTAAGGTCAGTAATGGAAAAAAACACCAATTTTTCCACCCCAACGGGAATGAAAGAGAATGACATCTGTGACCTCTGAGAAACTGGTTTGTCTGAGATCAGCCATCCAAGTTGGTCAGAGCTGTGACACCTGGGGTCCTGGAACCCCCAGAGTCCCATCAGAGCATCGGGCCTTGGCTGGGTAAAGACATACCTGATTCTCCCTTAGAGAAGCACCTTCTAAGCAGGGGTCTCAACCCATCACCATGGGAACTTTTAAAAAATACCAATGCCTAGCCCCCAAACACAGAGATTCAGGGTTACTTGGCTGGGGTGGGGCCTGGGGCATCAGCAGGTTTGAAAATCCCCTCTAGTCAGGTTCATGCACTTCCAAGACTGACAGACCATCTCTCTAAGGAAGCCAGATTGTGTCAACACAACAGCTGGCCAGGGTAGGTGGGGTTATTTCAAAAGCAAAAATCAAGGCATCATGTACTCTCTTAATTTATAGATTTCCTTGATGTTTGTCCATATATACTGAGTCCTGAACATAATTTTCCACTTGCCTCTCCCTTATTGAGGAAAGACAGCTATTTTATGACCTTGATGGAGCATTTAATCTCTCTGAACCTCAACTTCCTCATCTATAAAATGGGGGTAAGAATAGCTTCCCTGCCTTCTTCACGGGGTTGTCATGAGGATCAGACAGAATAGGAAGGTGCTGTGTAAACAGACGAGGGCTGTACACACTGAGGGCTAACCTGCCTCCTTGGATGAAAGGAAGGAGCTGGCCCTGGGCAGCAGGGAGGGCTGTAGAGGCCACCATATGTGGAACAGAGGCTGCTGGTCCATGCACATTACATTCTTTGCTCTCTGAAAGGTGTAATGCCCTTACAGCAACCCTAAAAGGTAAATAGGGGCAGAATTTATGAACCTATTGCACTTTGACAGATTCAGAGTGGCTCAATGATTCCACAGTTCATACAGACCACACTAGCATGGTCAGGGCAGGCTCAGGCCAGCACTGCCATCCACTAAGTGGTGAGCTGTGCTGATGAGCTGGGGACGAGAGGGCCCAGCTGGACAGTGTTTGGCCCCTGTGCTGCTTTGGGCTGTGAGCAGGTCCTACGGGTGGCAGTCCTTTGGGCTGTCACCCATGTAGTGCCTCATTCCTATTCACACACAGGGCCCATGGGATGCTGCAGCCAACCTGTGAGCTCACCCTGCATGTGATTAGCTGTGGGCACTGAGTCAGAAACCATGAGTCACACCTGGCTGCTGCTCTAACATCAGAATGCTGGGGCCCTGAGGAGCACAGGATGTTTGCATCACGTTCTCTGTCAGCGTGGTGCCTGGGAAGCCACATGCCACAGTCAGGGAAAGGTGACTCCAGGGCCAGAGAAGCTTTCTAGGGTAGCTGGGTTACCCTCTGAATGCTCATCTTAGAATGTTAGAATGGCTGAGGTGGGCAGGCTTTGAGATCATCTCGTCTACTTCCTTAGGAAACTGAGCTCCAGAGAGGTTAGCAAACTCACCAAAGGCCACTCAGCAAGGTAGTAGCAGGGCCAGGTGTGGAACTCTACTCTCCTAACCTAGTCTGGTACGCTTTCCTTGAGACCAAAGTCTTTTTGGAAGAAAGTTATAAAAAAGGCTTACTACCATTGTCCTAGACACTGAGTTCCCAGTATATGGAAATTTATTCTTTGCCATGTCTACAAGATCAGTATTTTCAGCTGCCCTTGCTAGATTTATCATCAGGACTGCCAAGAAATGATACAAGATTAACAATGTCACAATCTTTGCATAGACACAACCTCTACTCTGATGAGATACAAAATCCAGTCGAGATGGTTTGAAAAGCCCCAAACCACCATTCTCTAAACTGTTAGTGGCTTTGTTGAGGATCACAGGGAGATACCACCAGCCATTACAGACCCCATTCCAGGCTGAGACTAATGCATTCTCCTGTCTCTATCTCCCAGTGCTCACCCAATACCCAATATCATACACTCTGTCCCAAGAGGGGGAAGAAGTCTCCAGGAGCAGTCCTAACAGAAGACAGCATATCCAAAGCTGACTTGCAGTTTTGACCTAGGCCCATTGTACAGCCTTGGACAGGGAATGCTTCAGTTTCAGTTGCTTTTTCCTCACCTTCATGGGGACAACTGAGGCAGATTCAGAGCCAGGAAGGAGTTGTCCACAGAAGAGGCCCCCATGGTGAAGATGAGCAAGGATTTATTGGCAGCGGCAGATCCCAGAACCCTGACTCCTATACTAACATTCTCCATAATCACCCAGGGTACCAGCTTTGCTTCAGCCACCATGGGCTAGAACTTTCAAGGGAACAAGACCCTCCCCCGACCCAAAGCTGGATGAGGACAGTAGCAATGATCAGTAAGACACAACAAGAAAGGGAATCTCAGGGAACTGTGGTGGGGGGGCCTCTCAGTCTTATCCATCAAGAGGGTCTCCTCTCAGAGACAACCAGAGGGTTTGGTGTGAAGAAGAGAGCATTGCCTTAGGATTCCAGTTTCTCAGAGATGCAGGAATGCGAGAAGAAATGGCTTCATAAAAAACCAGTTGTCCTGGAGTCAACTCCGACTCATGGTGACCTCACCTGTGTCAGAGTAGAATTGTGCTCTGTAGGGTTTTCAAAGGCTGATTTTCAGAAGTAGATTGCCAGGCCTTTCTTCCAAGACACCTCTGGGCAGACATGAACTGCCAACCTTTCAGTTAGGTTTGTACCACCTAGCGACTTCAATGTGCACAAAGCACAAGAAAAGCACTTGCCATTCCCAGATTACAGCAAACTCTCTGCTGGGTCTCTAGCTAGGAACCAGGGCTCTACTCACCAGTGTGTTGCCTCTTGTGACTCATGAGCTTTCATGTCTGAAGCTGGCACACTCATCTTGTTCAAAATACCACTTATATCATGCCGCACTCCCCTGCTTGTTCTTGTTGGGCGCTGCTGAGTCTATTCTGACTCATAGCAACCCCATGTGATGGAGTGGAATTGCCTCATAGGGTTTTCTAGGCTGTAATTTTTGCAGAAGCAGATTTCCAGGCCTTTCTCCAGTGGAGCCACTGGGCAGATTCAAACTGCTAACCTTTTGGTTAGCAGCCCAGCACCTAATCATTGCACCACCAAGTCTCCTCACTCCCCTGCTGAAGAACCTTTAATAGCTCCCTATTTCTGCCTGCAGCAAATCCAAATTCCAGGCTTGCCATATGACCTTGGGCAGGTCACTCAACCTCTCTAGGGTTTAGTTTTTGTAAATGTAAGATAAATGATTTGAATTAAATCATTTTAGAAGTCCTTTAAGCCAAAAGGCACTATTGTTTTCCTGTACTGGGATTTCAAAGGCCCACTTCATCTATGTGTCACCTCCTCCCAACACCAAACCTGCCACTCCAGCCCAGCAGGCCTGTTCCCAGCTCCTCAAACCCATCTTATTGAGACCCCACTTTGCCTTTGGGTCTGCCATTCACTCTCCTTGGATGCCCTCCCTGTTCCTCTGTGTTTAACTTAGTCCCACTCATCCTTCAGTGCTCCATTGCGGCTCACCTCCCACATGAACCTTCTCTAGCCCACATTCATCTTTCAGTTCTCTGAATCCCGTTGCTTTTATTACAGCTCGTTCCACCTATTTTAGGGCTTAATTCTTCTCCAGTGGTTTTTGTGCAGATCAGCTCTCTCTCCCCAGAGGTTTCCTTATTATCTGCCAGCCAGGCTTAGCCCAACTTGGGTTCTTAGAGGGTGCTCAGACAGTTAACTGACAGTAGCAAATGTGCAACTTGATGAAAATGATGATGGACAATAAAGCCCTAAAAATCAAAAGGCATAGATGACATCTTGGGAAAATACAACTCCTGAGCTCCCAGAGAAAATCCCATTCCTGTGCTTGCTGCTCAGAGGGTGGGGACTGAGGCTTCATGATGTAGAGGACAGACTCTGACCCAGAGGTCCAAGTGTGGCTCTGCCACCAACCAGCCGGGTGACCCAAGCAGATCCCCCCACCCAAGCCTCATCAATTACTTGAAGGAGTTGAGCCTCCAGAAGTTCTCTGAGTTTCCTTTCCTCTTATTTTGAAAGAAATTATTTCTAGAAGGCTGGCCCAACAATCTCCAGAAAGGACTCTGGGCCCTTGTAAAACAAATGTTGGCTACCTTATTTTCCAGTGAAAGCAGTATTTCTTTACACAGCAGACTCACCAAGGGCCCACCTTTGGCTTTGCATTGACAGACCTGTCTTGGCTGCATTACCAAGGCAACGAGTATTTAATCACAGGCATGACATTCTCTTGGGGAACTTTTGAACCATTTGAGGAAAATGACATTCTAGGAAAAATTATATTTTATTAGATACAGTGATTTTTGGCCAACTTGCTTTTGCCAATTGCAGTTTTGAGGTAATAAAGTTGCAGTCTTATAAATACAAATTTTCAAAGCAGGAGTCTGCTTTCTTATGTGTTGTTTGTTGAATCCATTTTAAAAGCTTAAACAAAAGCCCAATTTTGAGTCTTTCCTCCCTTGGGCTTTATTGTAATGCAGGATGGTGGTGAAAGACCCTGCTCTAGACTCAGACTCAGGACTGAATTCACGCTCCTGTACTTATTAGCGTGTGACCTTGGGCAAGTTACTTAACTTCTCTGAGTTTTGATTTTGTCATCTGTAAGATGAGAATAATAGTAAATCCCATCTTCAAGTGAATCGATTATATATGTACAGTGCTTAGCACAGGGTTTGGCTGTTCTACGGAACCTCACACCAAGAATCTAGCTTGAACTGGTGCTTGTTATGGATTAAATTGTGTCCCCCCAAAATATGTGTCAACTTGGCAAGGCTATGATTCCCAGTACTGTGGGGTTGTCCACCATTTTGTGATCTGATGTGATTTTTCTTATGTGTTGTAAATCCTAATCTCTGCCCGTGGTTAATGAGGCAAGATTAGATTATGTTAAAGAGGATTAGGGTGGGATGCAACACCCTTACTCAGGTCACAGCCCTGACCTTATATAAGGGGAGTTTCCCTGGGGTGTGGCCTGCATCAGCCTTTTATCTTACAAGAGATAAAAGGAGAGAGAAGCAAGCAGAGAGATGGGACCTCATGCAACAGAAAAAGAAGTGCCATGTCCTTTGGATCCTGGGTCCTTACACTGAGAAGCTCCTAGATCAGAGAAATATTGATGACGAGGACCTTCCCACAGAACTAAGAGAGAGAGAAAGATTTCTCCTAGAGCTGGTGCCCTGAATTTGGACTTCTATCCTCCTAAATTGTGAGAAAATAAACCTCTGTTTTTTAAAGCCATCCACTTTTGGTATTTATGTTATAGCAGTACTAGGTAACTATGACAGCCTTCAAATGGTGATGTCCCCATGCCTGACAGAACAAAAATTTACATCTTCTCTGATGAAAGGTACTTTTTTCTTAGGCCTCAGAGAATCTCATAGATGATTTTTCAAGGACTCTGAGCAGCACACGATAAAAAAACAGTGTGTTTGGGATACTGAAATTATCAGACAAGATTATAAAACTTCTATGTTTAAAATAATAAAAGACAAGCTTGAGACTATTGTTATCGTTGTTAGCTGCTGTCAAGTCAATTCTGCCTCATGGTTTGAACCACCAAACTTTTGGTGAGTAGTCAGCGTTTAACCATTTGTGCCACTCAGGGACTCCTGAGGCTATTTATAGGAGCTCAAAAATTAAAAAGTAGCAATGTAATTTTTTTTAAAAAAGACTAAATTAAAAAAATTTTTTTTAACTAAATAAAAATTAAATATGAGAAATAAAAAATAAAATCACCAATTTTTAAAAGCTTCAATAATCAGGTTTAACAGCAAATTATACACAACTGAAAGTGAGTAACAAGCTACAAGATATGGCATAATAAGTTACTTCAAATGCTGTATATAAAGACAAAAAGATGGTAAAGTTGGAAGAGAGGCTAAGAGACATGTTCCATAGAGTGAGAAAGTCAAACAAACATTTAATTGGTATTCCAGAAGGAAAATACAGAAATAATGGGGTAGAGGCAGCATGTGAAGAGTTACTGGTTGATAATTTTCAAAGCTGATGAAAGATATCAAGCCGCAGATTCAAGATAGACTACAAATGCCAAGCCAAATAAATTCAAAGAAAAGTATGTCTAGATGCATCATAATAAAACTACTGAAAAATCTAACACAAAAAAATAAATTCTTAAAAGCAACCATAGATTTAATAAGAGATCACTTTTAAAGGAGCAATAAACTAACAGACGACTTCTCAAAAGCAACAATGGAAACCAGAACACAGTGGAATAATACATTGAATATGTTGGAAAAAAAAAAATCCTGCCAATCTAGAATTCTATACCTAGCAATAATATCTTTCAAGAATAAGGGTGAAATAAAAACATTTTTAGACTAACAGAATATGAGAGGGTTTGCCACCAACAGACCTAACTCCGTAGGTTATCCTAAAGGATATCCTTTGAATAAAAGAAAAATGATACTAGAGGAAAGTCAGAGATACAAGAAAAAATGAAGAGAAAAGAAAGTAGTAAATATGTGAATAAATTAAAATGAACATTGACTACATGAAATAGTAATGATAACGGTGTCCAATGGAGTTTAAAAATACATAGAATTAAAAATACACGACAGTAATTATATGTAAATCGTACATAGAATTAAGTGTTTTAATGTTCTTTTTTTTTTCTTTTAATCATTTTGGTGGTAGATGAAAATATTGATTTAATGAGTTAAGGATGCATATTATAATTTCTATGGCAATCCTTAAAAGATTAGACAGAGTATATAAGATGACAATTAGTAAAAAAGCAGAAAATAGAATGATGGGGGAAAAAGTCAAACTGAAAGAAGGCATGAAGGGGGAAGAAAAACAGAGGTGGTAAATAGAACAAAATAAGAGCGAAGATTTAAATCCCAATATATTCATCATTACATTCAATGTAAATGGGTCAATTGCTCCAGTTAAAAGAAAAAAGTTGTCAAATGGATTTTAAAAATTCAATAATATGTTGTTAGCAAAGACAAATCTAATACAAAACATATTCAATAACATAAAGGTTGAAATTAAAACCTAAGCAAACACTTAGAAAATGAAAGCTGTTCTAGGTATATTAGTATCAGACAAGATAGACTTTAAGACAAGAGCACTGTCCTTCATAATTATAAAAGTTTCAATCTACCAAGAAAATTAAAAGCTGTAGAACTTGTACATGCCAAATCACATGGTAAAAAATATAAAATAAATATTGACAACTACAAGGAGAAATACATATACAATCCTAGAGGGAGAGTATAATATATCTCTTTCCTTATTTATTATTTAACAGAAATTTTAAAAATTAGAACTTTTAACAACACAACTAAAATATCTGACCTAATAAATGTCTACAGAACATTACAGCCAACTTCAGATTAAACATTCCTTTCAAACACACATGAAATATTTATAAAAATGGGCCATATAATTGTCCATAAAGCAATTGTATCAGAAAGCAGGTCTTAAATTTCAAAGATGAAATTATACTGAGGATATTCTACAAAACCAGTGCAATCGTGCCAGAGCACAATAATAAAAAGATAACCGTAAAATAACAATATAAGAAATATACTTAAAAAAATGAATTAATGCGGTGGCATCACTAGGGTTGGTGTCACCCAGTACGGTAACTTGTGGTGTCACCCCCCCCCATGCTAATTACCACAATATTGTAGCTAAAACACCAGAAAATTTGACAAAATCAGCAACTATAAAAACATCATCAGCAATGAAAACAACAGCATGTGCTTGTAGCACCTGCAGACAAAACCACGTGATTTGAAGCATCATTGCACTTGGGTAAATAATGACAGCTCCAACTGGAGTGCATTAGAAAGTTCAAACAGTGAATTAGCATAGAGTTTTAGCCTTGCAGATATATTGATACAAGTAAGCTGGACTAAGAAAAAAAAAATTTCTTTTGTTGTTATAACTAACTACCGGGATGTTTTTATTAAAAAATAATAAATTTCTGCTGAAACACTGCACAAAAATTTTATAGACAGTCATTTTGGTGTCACCCCCTCTGACAGTGTCACCCAGTGTGGTCTGCACCCCCCAGTGATGCCACTGAATCAATAAAAGAAATTACAGTGAAAATTAAAAAATACTTTGAACTAAATAACAAAAATAACAATATATAAAGGCTTTTAAGATGTAGCTAAAGCCTACTCAAGAAAATTTATAACCATAACATATATAATAGAAGATAGACTGGAAATTAAAGAACTAAGCATCTATTACAAAAGGTAACAAAATGAATAATAACATAAACCTAAATAAAGGAAAAAGGAGAAATTTTTTTTTTTAAATTAATGAGCTAGGAAACAAGCATACAACATAGAATGTGATATATTTTTCAAAGTCGACCACAGCATTTCTTCCCATCTAGTGTTCCCTTTTGCAATGTGACTTTCTCATTCCTCCTATCATGAAGTGAAGTCTCTTTTTCTTTCCCTTAAACCTAGGCTGGTCCTATAACTTTCGTTTACCAATAGATGCAGCAAAAATGACTTTTGGGCCTAGGCATTAAAGCTCTTGTAGCTTTTATTTTTGTTCTTTTGGGGTTGAGAATCACCATGTAAAGAAGTCTAGACTGTCCTTAGAGAAAGGCCATGTGGAGGAGCACCAAGATATACCAGTTAACATTACTAAGTCACCAGACATGTGAGTGAGGCTAGTTTGGATCCTCCAAGCTAATCCCAAATGAAGCTTTGTGGAACAGAGACAAGATGTCCCTGCTGCTGTCTGCCCAAATTGCAGATCCACTGAATGCTGAGTAAATAAAATGGTTGCTGTTGTAAATCACTAAGATTTGGAGAAATTTGGTATGCAGCAATCAATAATTGTGACATAAAGGATCAATAAAACCAAAAATTAGTCCTTTGAAAAGATTAATAAAATGGACAAACTTCTGGCAAGATGAATCAAACAAAGAGAAGTAAGAAATAATTAGTATTGGAAACAAAAAAGGGGCATGATTGCAGAACCTTCAGATGTTGAAGAGATAACAGAAAACATATACAAATCTCCACAAAAATATATGACAATTTACTGGAAATGGACACATTCTTAGAAAAATAAAACTTTACAAAACTGACTTAAGAAGAAATAGAAAATATGAATAATTCTATAATCCTTAAAGACATTGAATCAATAGTCAAAAATCCACCAAAAAAAAAAAAAAAATCCAGGCCCAGATAGCTTTATTGATGAGTTCTGCCATACAAAGGAAAAAAATAATTCTAGTCTTATTACAAATTATTCCAGAAAACAGAAAAGTAGGAACAATCCTAAATTCATTTTATGATAGCATATAACATTGGTACCAAAATCCATCAAGCACAGTGGGAGAAAAGAAAATTACAATTTCAATCACATTTATGAGCACATGAGAAAAAGAAATCCTAAACAAAACAAACTAAGTCCAGTAATATGTAAAAACAATAATACATCATGACCAAGTTGGTTATATCCCAGGAGTGCATGGATGTTTCAATATTAGCAAATATATTAATGTAATCAACATAATAATAGATCTAAAGGGGAAAAACATGATTTTCATAGCTGCTGAAAAGACCTTCAACAAAATTTAATATTCATTTGATAAAAATAAAAGCAATCAAGAAAATAGAAAATTTATAGATATCCCCTTAATGTGTGTATGTATGTCTATGTACATGTGCGTATGTGTGTGTATGTGTGTGTATCAGCCCCACAGGCCATCATCCAAATGAATATGAAAATATTCAGTTTCCCACTAAGGTCAGGAACAGGTGAAGAATGCCCACTATCTCCGCCGCTATTTAATATTGTATTGGAGTATAAGCCAATGCAATTAGAAAAGAAAAAATAAAGATAGAGTTAGAAGAGAAGGAAAACTATTGCTACTTGTTGATGATATGGCAGTATACTTGGAAAATCCTAGAGAGTTAATGATAAAACTACTTCAAACAATAGAATGATTTCATAAGATAGAAGGTATAAAACTATCACACAAAAAGCAATGGGCTTCATATACACAAATATATAAGCTGGCCCAGTTAGAAGCTATAGTAGAAGAGAAAGCCACATTTATAATAAAAATAAGGATAAAATACATAGGAATAAACTTAGTTTCCCTTAACTTAGTTTATACATTTAAGATTATTCCAATAAAAATACTAACACTTTTTTTTTCTAAAGCTAGACATATGATCTAAAGTTCATATACATAAATGAACTTAGAAGAGATTTCTGGGAAAATGACAGCATGACCAGGTCTGAGACTTTGACCTTCTTGCACCACAAAAAGCAGCTAGAAATCTGTAATCTCAACTCTAAGAATTCTGAAAAAGTAAGCAGATAATTGCAAAAGTTAACCACAAAATAAAACAAGAAAAAGGAGACTTTTAACTTGTAGTAAAACCTCTTTTTCTACTGCCCCTGCCCCTCCTTCTCCTGGTGTGGCAGCCAAACAGCTGCAGTGGAAGTGGACCATGGCTCTTGTGTTCACAAAAGAGGGGCCCCAGTCTCTGTCTCTGGAGTGAATGGGGCAGATTTTGCTAGCAGAATGTTCAATGGTATCTGCTCTGGGAGATGCCTGAAGGATGCCCTTAGTCTGTCTTGAATTAGAGTTCTCACAGGGCAGGGGAGGGAGTGATGAGCAAAAACTAAAGGCTGTGCCTGCTAGAAGAGTTTCTTGCAGAAATTACAACCTTCAAGAGCACCAGCCTAAAAGCAATTTCTGGATCTGAAAACCTAGGCTATATAGGAATCTTGGTCAAATTTAGAGATGTACTGATCTGGATTGAGTACATACTTTCATTCCAAAACCTACTGTGCTTAACTGGTGGTAACTGATTGTATAAAGTAAGCCTAAGATAAAAACTCAACCCTAAGTAACTGTATGAGGTCCTGGGGTGGTGCACATAGTTTGTGTTCGACTACTAATCTAAAATTTGGCAATTTGAACTCACCCAATGACACTTCAGAAGAAAGGCCTGGCAATGTGCTTCCATAAAGATTACAGCCAAGAAAACCCTATGGAAAAGTTCTGTAACACAGGGGGTTGCCATGAGTCAGAATTGACTCAACGGCAATGAGTTTTTTCTTTCTTTCTTTTTTTTAATTTTATAGACCAACACCTAAGAGACGTATATAGAGTACTCCACCCAACGGCAGTACTGGATTATAACACACTGATTAATAAAAGAATACATATGTCCATTTTCCATTAAAAAGACAAAATGTAAGAGAGTAGAGGAGAGAAAGAAATCTCTTTTTTATGGAGAAATGGTAGCTAACAATAGTAGAAGGAATGATAGAAATAGAAAAATCACGATTTTACACTCACCACGGCAATAATCAGTTGAGGCAGGAAAACAACAATGGGTGCTAAAACCACCACAGTAAAGCAAGAAAAAGAAATGCAAGGTACATGGATTGAAAAGGAAGGAACAAATCTGTCATTATTGGCAGAATTTGTATAGAGAAATTGGAAAGAATATACAAATAAATTATTAATTTATAAAAGGGTTCAAAAATTTATACAGAAAAAGCAATTTTATTTCAATATGCCAGTAATAAACATTTCCAAAATGAAATTTAAAAATCCTTCTATCAGAAATTAAACAACCAATGGGTCAAAGAAGAAATCATAAAAGAATCAGAAAATGAAAACACAACTTGCCAAAACTTATGAGATGCAGTTAAGACAGCACTCAAAGTGAAATCTGTAGCTATAAATAGCTACCTTAAAAAAGAAAGCTGATATATTTACAACAATGACAAAAAAAAGAGTAGCTGCTGAGGCTACTTATGTAAACCAAACACCTCAGAGGATTTGGTTCCTTGGTTTGAAGGTTTAGGGTCATGGTTTCATGGGACATCCCAGTTAATTAATTGGCCTAATAATGTGTTTAGTCCTTCTATTCTACCTCTTAGTTTGTTGCACAGTGCCTGGGGTCTTAAAAGCTTGCAAGCGGCCATCCAAGGCACAACAGTTGGTCTCTATGCATCTGAACCAAAAGACGAAGAAAGAGACTCAGGAATAGGAGAAGGTTATGGAATGTGTAGCTAATTACCTCCATGAACAACTGTCTCTTTTGTCATGAGACCAGAAGAATTGGATGGTGCCCTACTACCATGACTGAACATTTTGATCAAAAATTCTGTAGCAGAATCCTGATCAAAAGGGGGAAAATGCAGAACAGAATTTAAAATTCTAATGGACTCTAGACTTTCTGGAGCCATGAAGGGTGGATGAACCCCTGAAACTATTGCCCTGAAATAATCTTTAAACCTTAAACCAAAAATATCTCCTGAAGTCATCTTAAAACTGAACAATAGCTAAGCTTAACTAGTAAAAAATCTCTGCCTTGAGCATTATGCTTTTTTAAGAACTATCTATATGGGATCCAATTGACTACAGTAACTTGAAAGATTAAATAGGAACCTTAGGGGACAGTAAGTTTATGTTAATGAGAGAGGAACAACTCAGAAAAGGAGGATGAGAGTGGTTACACAACTCCAAGAATGCAATCAATGTCACTAAACTGTACACGTAGAAACATTGAATTGGTGTATGTTCTGCCGTGTATATTCTTAACAATGACTACAAAATAAATAAAATTTAGGGGAAAAAAGCTTTCAAATACATAACTTGTTCCTACACCTTGAGGAACTAGAAAAGAGTAAATTAATGCCAAAGCTATCAGAAGGAAGGAAATAATAAAGATTAGAGCAGATATATATGAATTAGGAAATAGAAAAAAAATAGAATCAATGAAACCAAAACTTGGTTCTTTGAAAAGATCAATAAAATTGACACTCCTTTACTAGACTTCTACTCTGTCATGAGTTGGAATTGACTCGATGGCAATGGGTTTGGTATTTTTTCGGTTTTAGCTAGTCTGACAAACGGAAAAAGGAGAAAAAATACAAATAGCTAAAATCAGAAATGAATGTGGAACATTATTACAACACATACATACATAAAAAGGATTAAAGAGAATACAATAAACAATTGTACATCAACAAATTAGATAATCTAGATGAAACAAATTCTTAGAAGCACACAAATCACTCAATTACCTAAATTAACTCAAGAAGAAATAGAAAATTTCAACAGACTCAAACAAGAAAGAGGTTGAATTAGTAATCAAAAACCTCCCAACAAAGAAAAGTCTAGAGCCAGATGGCTTCACTAATGAGTTCTACAAATATTTAAAGAATTAAACGCAATCCTTTTCAAATTCTTTTAAAAAAAGAAAGAAAGAAAAGGAGAAGAAGAGAAGGGAACACTTCGTAACTCATTCTGTTATACCAGCATTACCCTGGATACCAAAGCCCAGAAAAAGACACCACAAGGAAAGAAAATTACAGACTAACATCCCTTGTAAATATAGCTGCAAAATTCCTCAACAAAATACTAGCAAATTAAAGGGATTATACACCATGACAAAGTGGGACTTATCCCAGGAATGCAAAAGTGGTTCAACATAAAACAAAACAATGTAATACGCCACATTAACAGAACAAAGAAACAAAACAATATGATCATCTCAATTAACCCAAAAAAGGCATTTGACAAAATCCAACACCTTTTCATTATAAAAGCACTCAAAATTGGAATAGAAGAGTAATTCCTCAACTTGATAAAGAGCATGTATGAAACACCCCACAGCTAACATTGCACTCAATGACTTAAGAGTTTTCCTTCCAAGATCAGAAACATGACAAGGATGCCCACTTTCATCACTGCTATTCAAGATTGTACTGAAAGTTCTAGCCAGAATAATTAAGAAAGAAAAAGAAATAAAAGTTATCCAAATCAGGAAGGAAGAAGTAAAACTATCCCTTTTCACAGATGACAAGATCCTATATATAGAAAATCCCAAATAATCTATAAGAAAGCTACTAAAGCTAATAAATGATTTCAGCAAAATTGGAACAGGCTGCATAAACTCAATTACCACCTTTGCTTCCCACCATTACTAGCCCCCGCTTTTCCTCATGATATTTTCTTCTTTCTCCCTCCTCCTATTCCAGTAAGATTAACTAAAGTTTCTCCTTGGAGGGTAGCAGAACAAATAGATAACCGTCAAGGACTAGCATTAACTCATCTGTGACGTGAAAATCGTGACTAACAGTGCCAGATAAACTTCAAGGATTGCCAGTAAGAAGTTAGATCATCTGGGACGTGCAAAACGTAACCACCACAAAGAGAAACTATAATCCTGTCCATATAAAACCTTCAGCCAGTGTCCAGTCGGGGAGATAGGTCTTTTGGAGGAGCTCATTCCCCTACGTCTGCTGTAATCGATCTACAATAAAACCTTCTTGCTGCTCACCTCACCCACCTCAGTACTGGCTTTTGCAGCAGGCGGCTCAGATCTGCAATTTGCAGTAACAAAGTCACAAGGTACAAGGTCAACACACAAAAATCATTTGTGCTTCTATACATTAGCAATGAGCAATCTGAAAAGGAAATTAAGAAAGCAATGCCATTTAAAACAGCTTCTAAAAGAATAAAATACCTAGGAATAAATTTAACAAGGGAGGTGAAACACTTGTACTCAGAAAACTGTAAAACATTGCTGAAAGAAATTCAAGAAGACCTAAATAAATGGAAAAACATCTATATTTATAGATTGGAAGACAATACTGTTATGATGCCAATACGATCCAAAGTGATCTACAGAATGAACACGATCCCTGTCAAAATTTCAACAGCCTTTTTTTTTTTTAAAAAAAAATGGAAAAGCAAATCCTCACATTCATATGGAATTTCAAGGTACACTGAATAGCCAAAACTATCTTGAAAAACAACTAAGTAGGAGGACTCACACTCCCTGAGTTAAAAACATACTATAAAGATACAATAATCAAAACAGTCTGGTACTGGTATGATAGACAAATAGACCAATGGAATAAAATTGAGTCCAGAAATAAACCCATACATCTACGGCCAATAGATTTTCAACAATGGTGCCACGTCCATTCAATGGGGAAAGAATAATCTCTTCAACAAATGGTGCTGCAACTACTGGATCTCCAAATGCAAAAGAATAAAATTGGATCCATACTACACTTCATATTTGAAATTTAACTCCAAATGGATCAATGACCTAAATATAAGCAGTAAAACCACAAAAGTCTTATAAGAAAACATAAGGGTAATCTTTCAGGACCTTGTTTTTGACAATGGATTCTTGAATATGACACCAAAAGCATGAGCAACAAGAGAAAAATATAGAAATACTGGAGGTCATCAAAATTAAAAATTTTTAGGCAAAGGACTTTATCAGCAAAGTAAAAAGACAACCTACAGAATGGAAAAAAAATTTGGAAATCACGTATCAGGTAAGGATTTAATATTCAGAATATATAAAGGATTCTTACAGTTCAAGAAAAAGACAAAATTCAATTAAATTGTCTTAATTGATATACCTTTTAATAAGTTTTGTTATTTGGGAAATCAAGTCCTCCCGATTTTCTTTTTCATTAGAAATGTCTTGTTTTTTAATTTACATACAAATTTTACTACCAGCTTGTCAATTTTCCACCAAAAAAAAAAAAAATCAGCTGGGGTTTTGATAGAAATTACTGTGAATTCTATGACTCAGTATAGGAAAATTGACATCTTTACAATGTTGAGTCTTCCAAATCATGAGCATATATTTATATCTTTTTTTTTTTTTTTTTTTGGGCATTTTATTGTGGTTTAGGTGAAAATTTACAGAGCAAATTAGTTTCCCAGTCAGCAGTTTATAGACAGCTTGTTTTGTGTTGGTTGCAAATCCCTGGATGTGTCAGCACTCTCCCCACTTCCTCTCTGGGTTCCCCATGTCCATTCGCCCAGCTTTCCTGCCCTTACCTTCCTTCTGAATTTTATTTTGGGCAAATGCTGCCCTTTAGATCTCATATAGTTGATTGTTCTGAGGTACACTTTCCTCACTGGTGTTGTTCATTTTATAGGTCTGTCTGTTGTATGGCTATAATATGATCTGTGGGAAAGATTTCAGTTCCAAGTCTGAAGGGTGTCTAAGGGCTATAGTCTCACAGTTTCCATCAGTCTCTATCAGACCAGTAAGTCTGGTCTTGTTTATGAGTTTGAATTTTGTTCTGTATTTTTCTCCCACTCTTTCCATGACCTACTGTTGTGGTCTTGGTTAGAGCAGTTGGTAGTGGTAGCCAAGCACCATCTAGTTCTTCTGGCCTCAGTCTATGGAGGCCGTGGTTCATGTGGTCCATTAGTCCTTTGGACTAATTTTTTCCTTGAGTCTTTGGTTTTCTTCACTCTTCTTTGCTCTGGACAAGAAGAGACAAATTGTTGTATCTTAGATGGCTGCTCACAAGCTTTTAAGAACCCAGGTGCTACTCACCAAGGTAGTATGTACAACACTGTCTATATGGATTATGATATGCCAGTTGATCTAGATGTCCTGCAAGACTATGGTCCCTAGCCCTCAAGCCCAGTATCTCAGACCCAGGAGGTATATAGTTATGGCTAAGAAGTTTTCATGACTGTGTCCCTTGTGTACACTATTGCATACATGGGTATATTTGCAGCATGTGCACATATATATGTACGGGGGTGTACTTTCACATTCCCTCCCACTCCTGTTAAGCTTACACATCTATGTATCCACTTGTACATTATTGTTTGTTATTACTATTGTTGCAGGATTGTATACTTATTAGTACTTACTTTTGTTGCTTTTTACTCTTGTGTGCCTTTCAGTGTCTTCTTTTACCTTCATTATGTTGTGCTGACTTCTCCTATATTGTGTATTATCTCTCCCTTCACTGAAGTTAGTACATATCTACTATCTAGTTAGTGGAAGCCCCCTCCCAATCCCTGGGAAACATCAGAGAATGTTTCTGTCTGTGTGAAAACCCTTTTTGAAATAATATAATAGTGGTCTCATACAATAATTGTTCTTTTGTGATTGTGGTTTCATACAATATTTGTTCTTTTGTGATTGACTTATTTCACTCTGCTAATGTCCTCCAGGTTCATCCATGTTGTGAGATGTTTCTTGGATTTGTTGTTATTATTTAACATTGCATTTAGTATTCCATTGTGTATGTACCAGTTTATCCATTCATCCATTGATGGGCACTTAGGCTGTTTCCATCTTTTTGCTATTGTAAATAATGCTGCAATGAACACGAGTGTGCGTACGTCTATTCATGTGAGGGCTCTTATTTCTCTAGAATATATACCTAGGAGTGGGATTGCTGGATCATATGGTATTTCTATTTCTAGCTTTTTGAGGAATGCCATAGAGTTTTACATAGTGGTTGTACCATTTTGCATTCCCACCAGCAGTGGATGAGAGTTCCAATCTCCCACAGCCTCTCCAGCATTTGCTGCTTTCTGTTTTTTGATCAGTGCCATTATTACTGGTGTGAGATGGTATCTCATTGTAGTTTTGATTTGCATCTCTCTAATGGCTAATGATCATGAGCATCTCTTCATGTATTTGTTGGCTGCCTGGATGTCTTCTTTGGTGAAGTGTCTGTTCATGTCCTTTGCCCATTTTTTAATTGGGTTGTTTGTCTTTTTGTTGTTGAGTTGTTGGAGTTTTTTATAAACTTTAGAGATTATACCCTTGTCAGATGTGTGATAGCCAAAATTTTTTTCCCTAGTCTGTGAGTTCTCTTTTTACTTTTTTGGAAAAGTCTTTTTATAAGCATAAGTATTTATTTTTTAGGTGGTCCTGATCATTTGGTTTATCTTATGGTGTTTGTGCTTTTTTAGTTATGTTTGATAGTCTATGCCATAACTTAGAGCTCCTAGGTTTGCCCTTTTTTTCTTCTATGATCTTTATGGTTTTAGGTTTTACATTCAGGTCTTTGATCCATCTTGAGTTCATTTTTGTGTATGGTGGGAGGTATTGTGGCACGATGGATCGCTTTCGTGTGACATTTCTCACCATGGTCTTGTAACTTCCACCCAAGTGATTCGGTGGGACTATATAAATAAGGTAATTGTGGTCCACCAAGGGGACTGGATAGCTTGCTAATAATGCAAATAAAGTTCATGGCACTATGTGGGGGTGGGACCATGCAAATAAGGCCTATGGAACCCTAACAAATGGATTGGTCAGTTTTGCCATCCCACTAGGCTTAAAATGAGCCATCCCAGAGGTGGGAGGAGAGGATCTCACTATCACCAAGAAAGAAAAGTCAGGAGAGGAAAGTGTCCTTTGGACAGGGGCACTGAGAAGCTCCTGGAAGCAGGTGACCGAGAGAGAGAGCCATAACACTGAAGATAGTGAAAAGCAGTGGCAGAGAAACTGCAACAAGAGAGATCAGCAGGAGACAGTGCAGTGGACTTCCCAACCCATGGAGCGAGAAAGCTACACATATATGTAACAAATAAATATGTTCAAAATTTCTGTTTTTCCTACCAAAAATTCAGACACCTCATACAATACCCTGTAAAAACTGCAATTTGTGGCACATGTCCATTTCTTTGGTTTCAAAGAGTCATAAAGGCCCCTGCTTTGCGATAGCTCACGTTGTCAGTGGTACAGCAGCTTCTCAATAAACACCACAGGCTGAAAAAGTTCATGGTCACTGTTCTAGTCATCTAGTGCTGCTATAACAGAAATACTACAAGTGGATGGCTTTAGCAAACAGAAATTTATTCTCTCACAGTCTAGGAGGCTGAAAGTCCAAACTCAGGGTGCCGGCTCCAGGGGAAGGCTTTCTTTTTCTATCAGCTCTGGGTAAAGGTCCTTGTCATCAATCTTCCCCTGGTCTAGGAGCTTCTCAGTGCAGGGCCCCAGGTCCAAAGGACACTCTCCACTCCTGGCCCTTCTCACTTGGTGGTAATGAGGTCCCTCTCCTCTCTGCTCACTTCTCTCTTTTATATCTCAAAAGAGATTGACTCAAGATACAACCTAAGAGGTGGAGCCAACATGGTGCTATAGACAGAAGCACCATACCGTCCTTCTACAGCAAAGACCCAAAAAACTAAGTAAAACAGATACAGTTGTCAATCCTGGAACCCTAAGTTTCAAATGAAGGGATAAAGAATTCAGTGAAGTACTGAATGGAATAAGAAACTGACAGAGAACAGAGAGTGAAGAGAGCTATGGAGTGGAGGTCTCCTACCAGCTAATGTGGCACAGACACACCATCTTGAACCCCTCAGCCACCAAGAACAGCAGACAGGGAGTATAGGAAGGCAAATTCATGTAACTCCCAGGAGGAGACGGAGCACCTGGTAACCAGGGATGCAAGCTTTCCCACTTTTCACGTTTCTTTCCTCTGTGCAGCCTCTGCTGCTTTCCGGCAGGCCAAGGTCACTCAGTCAGAGAGATGCCAGCTCCTTGCCACTTGGATTTGCCCCACCCCCACTGTCCAGTTCCTTCAGTGCCATTTTTTTTTTTTTTTTTGGCTGTTGTTGTTTTCTGGCTTCTTTTTGTTTCTTCTGTCTCTTTCTCGCCCCTGTCCTTTCCTTTCTCCTGCCTAGCTGGTGCCATATGCCATCTCTGCTCCTTCTTGACAGGATGTGCCACTTCCCTGGTCCATACCACCGTGTCAGTGGGCTCCTTTGGGGCATTTTTTTTTCTTGGTTTCTTGACCCTCTCTACCTTCCTTCCTTTCTTTTCTCCAGGTGCTGTCTCCACTACTTTTTGACATGCTGTGCCACATTACTTGGCTGGGGAACCACCAGCACACATCTTCCCCAGTCCATGCCACCATGCTGATGGGTGTCCTTGGGACATTTTTTCCCTTGGTTTCTTGTCTCTCTCTCCTTTCCTTCCTTTCCTTTCTCCTGTCCACCCAGCTACATGTGCCGTATCCGGCCCTTCTTGACAGGCTATGCCACCCCACCCAGCTAGAAAGTCACCAGCACATGACTTCCTTTGATCCATGCCACTCTATCAGTAGGCTTCCTCAGCATCATTTGTTGTTGCTGCTGTTGTTTTTTGGTTTTGGCATCTGTTTCTCTCTTTTTTCCGAAATTCACTTAGCTCCACATGTCACATCCTCCCCCTTCCCTCTTGCATAACTGCATCATATTCTGAGTTCTGCACCCCTAAGTGGCACAGGCACAGACCACCAGAACCCACCCTGCACTGCCCAAGGCCCTACCCTGTCAGCCCCAGTATGTGCTGCAAAAGACCTATCCCCACTCCTCCCCCTCAGCTGGGCCTGCCCTGCTGTACCATAGCTGAGCAACTGGCCCTGCTCACCTGGATAAGGTGGTGAGAAGTATTGTGCCCACAGAAAAACAAACAACAAAGAATGCCCAGACCACCTGCCCAGACGTGACCAAATAAAACAAAAAAGCAGGATGAAACAAATCTACAATCAATAAATGAAGAAAATAATTCCTGAATGTCCTGAAGACAGCAGACAATATCAAAACATTAAAAAAGAGGACAAGATGGCTCCAGAAAGCATACAAAATAAAATACCAGATGACCTTCCGGTAGAAGAAAAGACACTGGGACTACCTGAAAGGAAATTCAAAACTCTAATATTCAGGGCTGTCCAAGAGAAGAAGGAAAACACAGACAAAAATAAGGAAAAAAATAGGTAAAGTCATGGGAAATATAGACAAAATCATGGAAAAGATAGACAAAACAATGGAAGAATTCAAAAAAATAATACAAAAACAAAATGTCAAAATAAACAAACAACTAGAAATCATACAAAAACAGCAATTAGAAATCCAAAAGATAAACAATAAAATTTCATAAATGGACAGTGCAATAGAAGGTTTTAGGAGCAAATTGGAAACAATGAAAGACAGGATCAGCAAAATTGAAGACAAATCCTTCAATACCATTTTTTTTTTTTTCCAGGAAAAATCAGAGAAAAGAAGGAAGAAAAATGAAGAAACCCTGAGAACGATGTAGGATACAATCAAAAGCAAAAATTTGTCTGTGATTGGAGTTCCAGAACAGGGGGAGAAAACAGAAAACACAGAGAGGATCATTGAAGACTTTCTGGCAGAAAACTTCCCTAATATCATTAAAGATGAAAAGCTGATCATCCAAGAAGCTCAACAAACCTCAAATAGGAAAGATCTCAAAATAAAATCACCAAGACAAATCATAATCACACTTCCTAAAACCAAAGACAAAGAAAAAATCCTGAGAGCAGCTTGAGAAAAACAAAAAGTCACATAAAGAGGGGAAACAATAAGACTAAGTTCTAATGACTCAGCAAGAACCATGCAGGCAAGCAGGCAATGGATGACATATATAAAATATTGAAAGGAAAATATTGCCAACCAAGAATAATATACCCTGCAAAACTCTTGCTCAAATATGATGACAAAATTAGGATATTTCCAGATAAACAGAAAGTAAGGGAATATGTAAAAACCAAATCAAACTTACAAGAATTACTAAAGGGAGTCCTTTGGGTTAGAGAACAAACAATATTAGACAACAGCTTGAATCTAAGATGCAAGATCACATCAGCCAGATACAAACCTAGGTAATGAACTCTCAAGAATAAAACAAAACTAAGAAGTTTAAAACAGGGAACTAGAGAGGTCAATCTGTAAACAGCAGCAATATCAGAACAATAAAAGAGGAAATAAATGGTGTAGGTATAGAACTTTTAAATGGAGAGAAAGTAAAGGCAATATAAAGCAATAAAAGACTGGTCTGAACTTAGGAAGATAGGGGTAAATTTTAAGGTAACCACAACGAAAGTTAATAAACCTACTCATCAAAATAAAGAAGAAAAACATAAAGTCTCAGTAAACACAAAATCTACAAAAACAAGAAAAACAAAAAAATCCACAAACAAAAGGAATTCAGCACAGGAGAGTAAGAGGAACAAAGAAAACATCAGCACCACAAAATAAAGCACTATAAAATGATAGCAATAAACTCACACCTATCAATAACCACACTGAACATAAATGGCTTAAATGCACCCATAAAGAGACAGAATGGATAAAAAACAGAACCCATCAATATGCTGTCTACCAGAGACACATCTTAGAAAAAAAGACATAAATATATTAAAAATAAAAGGATGGAAAAAATATATCAAGCTAACAGCTACCAAAAAAGAGCAGGAATGGCAATATTAATCTCAGATAAAATAGACTTTAAAACAAAATCCACCACAAAAGACAAAGAAGGACATTATATAATGACTAAAGGGATGACCCATTAAAGATATAACCATAATAAATATCTACACACCCAATGACAGGGCTTCAAAGTACGTGAAACAAATTCTAACAGCACTGAAAAGAGAAACTGACAGTTCCACAATAGTAGGATACTTCGACACACCACTCTCAGTAAAGGATAGAACATCTAGAAAGAAAGTCAACAAAGATACAGAAGATCTAAAGGCCAAAATCAAACAAATTGACCTCATAGATATATGTAGAACACTCCACCCAACAGCAGCAAAGTGCACATTCTTTTCCAACACACATGGAACATTTTACAGAATAGACCACATCTTAGGCCATAAAGCAACCCTCAACAAAATCCAAAACATTGAGATAATATGAAGTATCTTCTCTGACCACAATGCCATAAAAGTAGAAATTAATAACAGGAAGAACAAGGAAAAAAAATCAAATACATGGAAAGTGAATAACACCCTGCTTAAAAACCACTGGGTAATAGAAGGAATCAAAAATTCCTGGACTCAAATGAGAATGAAAACACATCATATTAAAACCTTTGGGACACAGCAAAGGCAGTGCTCAAAGGTCAATTTATAGCAATAGATGCACGCATCAAAAAAGAAGAAAGGGATAAAATCAAAACATTAGCTACACACCTCGAAAAAATAGAGAACAGCAAAAGAAGTCAACAGCCATCAGAAGATCAGAGTAGAAATAAATGAAACAGAGAACAGAAAAACAGTAGAAAGAATCAACAAAACCAAAAGTTGGTTCTTTGAAAGGATCAACAAAATCAACAAATCATTGGCCAAATTGACAAAAAAAAAAAAAAAGGAGAGGATGCACATAACCCAAATAAAAAATGAAATGCGGAACATTACAACAGACCCAGCTGAAATAAAAGGGATCATAACAGAGTACTATGAAAAGCTATACTCCAACAAATTTGAAAACTTAGAGGAAATGGACAAATTTCTAGAAACACAGCATCTACCCAAACTAACACAAGCTGAAGTTGAAAATCTGAACAGACCCATAACAAGAAAAGAAATTGAAAAGGTAATTTAAAAACAAAAAAAACAAAAAAACCTCCTAACAACAACAAAAAAAGCCCCGGCCCAGATGGCTTCAATGGAGAATTCTACAAAACATGCAGAAAAGAGCTTACACCATACTAGTGAAACTATTTCAGAACATAGAAAAAGAAGGGACACTTCCGAATTCATTCTATGAACCCAGCATAATCCTGATACCAAAATCAGGCAAAGACAACACAAATAAAGAAAATTACAGACCAGTACCTGTCATGAATATAGATGCAAAAATTGTCAATAAAATTATAACCAATAGAATTCAGCATCATATCAAAAAAATAATACACTATGACCAAGTGGGATTCAAGGATGATTCAACATTAGAAAATCAATCAACGTAATTCACCACATAAATAAAAGAAAAGAATCACTTAACCATCTCAATCAACGGAGAAAAAGCATTCTACAAAGTCCAACACCCATTCCTGATGAAAACTCTCAATAAAATAGGTATAGAAGGGAAATTCCTCAACATAATAAAGAGCATCTATACAAAACCAACAACCAACATCATTCCTAATGGAGGGAGGCTGAAAAAATTCTCTCTGAGAACAGGAACAAGACAAGGTTGCTCTTTATCATCACTCCTATTTAACATTGTGCTGGAAGTCCTAGCTAGAGCAATAAGGCAAGAAAAAGAAATAAAGTGCATCCAAATTGGTAAGGAAGAAGTAAAACTGTCCCTATTTGCAGATGATATGATACTAGACATAGAAAACCCAAAAGACTCCACAAGAAAACTGCTGGAACTAATAGAAAGTTTCACCAGAGTAGCAGGATACAAGATCAACATACAAAAATCAGTTGGATTCCTATACACCAATAAAGACAACTATGAAAAGGAAATCAGGAAAACAATACCATTTATAATAGCCCCTAAAAAAATAAAATACTTAGGAATAAATCTAACCAGGGATGTAAAAGATCTATACAAAGAAAACTACAAAACACTACTGCAAGAAACCAAAAGAGACCTACCTAAATGGAAAAACATACCATGCTCATGGATAGGTAGACTCAACATTGTGAAAATGTTGATTCTGCCCAAAGTAATGTACAAATATAATGCAATCCTGATCCCAATACCAACAGCATTCCTAAAAGAGATGGAAAAACTAATCATTAACTTTATATGGAAAGGGAAGAGGCCCCAAATAAGTAAAGCACTGTTGAAGATGAAGAATAAAGCAGGAGGACTCGCACTACCTGAGCTCAGAACCTACTATACAGCTACAGTAGTCAAAATAGCCTGGTACTGGTACAACAACAGACACATTGACCAATGGAATAGAGTTGAGAACCCAGATGTAAATCCATCCACCTATGGTCACCTGATCTTCAACAATGACCCAAAGTCCATCAAATGGGGAAAAGACAATTTTTTTAACAAATGGTGCTGGCAAAACTGGGTGTCCATCTGCTAAAAAATGAAACAAGACCCATGCTTCACACCATACATAAAAACTAATTCAAAATGGATCAAAGACCTAAGTATAAAACAGAAACAATACAGATCATAGAAGAAAAAATAGACTCAACACTAGAGGCCCTAATACACAGTATAAACAGGATACAAACCATGACTAACTATATACTAACACTGGAAGATAAGCTAGATAACTGGAATCTTCTAAAAACTAAACACTTATGCTCATCAAAAGACTTCACCAAAAGAGTAAAAAGAGAGCCTACAGACTGGGAAAAAAATTTTGGCTGTGACAAATCCAACAAAGTTCTAATCTCTAAAATCTACAGGAAAATCCAAAACCTCTACAACAAAAAGACAAATAATCCAATTAAAAAATGGGCAAAAGATATGAACAGAGACTTCACAAAGAAGACTTTCAGATGGCTAACAGACACATAAGGAAATACTCAGGATCACTAACCATTAGAGAAATACAAATCAAAACCACAATGAGATACCATCTCACCCTGGCATTACTGGCATGAATCAAAAAAAAAAAAAAAAAACAGAAAAGAACAAATGTTGGAGAGGCTGCGGGGAGATCGGAACTCTTAATGCACTGCTGGTGGGAATGCAAAATGGTAAAACCATTTTGGAAAATGATATGGTGCTTCCTTAAAAAGCTAGAAATAGAAATACCATAAGATCTAGCAATCCCACTCCTATGAATATATCCTAGAGAAATAAGATCCGCCACATGAATAGACATATGTACACCCATGTTCATTGCAGCATTATTCACAATAGCAAAATATGGAAACAACCTAAGTGCTCATCAACAGATGAATGGATAAACAAACTATGGTACATACACAATGGAATACTACCCAACGATGAAGAACAGTGATGAATCTGCAAAACATCTCACAACTTGGATGAATCTGTAGGGCATTATGCTGAGTGAAATAAGTCAATCACAGAAGGACAAATATTGTATGAGACCACTATTATAAAAACTCATGAAAAGGTTTACACACAAAAAGAAACAATCTTTGATAGTTACAAGGGAGGGAAGGGGAGTGGAAGGAAAAACACTAAATAGACAATAGATAAATGGTGACTTTGGTGAAGGGGAAGACAGTACACAATACTGGGGAAACCAGCACAACTTTACCAAGGCAAGGTCATGGAAGCTCCATAGACACATCCAAACTCCCTGAGGGACTGAATTACTGGGCTGAGGGCTGGGGATTATGTCTCAGGGAACATCTAGCTCAATTGGCATAACATAGTTTATAAAGAAAATGTTCTACCACCTACTTTGGTGAGTAGTGTCTGCAGTCTTAAAAGCTTGCAAGCGGCCATCTAAGATACTCCACTGATCTCATCCTGTATGGAGAAAGGACTAATTTATCACAAATACCACATCCTCCACCGGACTGAGTCCAGCCCAGCTAGATGGTGCCGGGCTATCACCACCAACTGCTCTGAGAGGGATCACAATAGAGGGTCCCAGACAGAGATGGAGAAAAATGTAGAACAAAGTTCTAACTCACAGAAGAAGAGAAAAAAAAACAAACAGACTTACTGGTCTGACAGAGACTGGAGAAACCCTGAGAGTATGGCTCCCGGACTCCCTTTTAATTCAGTACTGAAGTCACTCCTGAGGTTCACCCTTCAGCGAAAGATTAGATAGGCCCATAAAACAAAATGAGACTAAATGGGCACTTCAGCCCAGGGACAAGGATGAAAAGGCAGGAGGGAACAGGAAAGCTGGTAACAGGGAACCCAAGGTCAAGAAGGGGATAGTGTTGACATGTGGTGGGGGTGGCAACCAAAGTCACAAAACAATATGTGTATTGATTGTTTAATGAGAAACTAATTTGCTCTGTAAACCCTCATCTAAAATACAATAAAAAAAAAAAAGATACAAGCTAATCCTGTAGATTGTACCCTGCCTCATTAATGTAACTGTCTCTAATTCTGCCTCATTAACATCATAGAGGTTAGGATTTACAACACATAGGAAAATGACATCAGATCACAAAACGGAGGACAACCACATGATACTGGGAATCATGGACTAGCCAAGTTGACACACATTTTTGGGGGGACACAATTCAATCCATAACAGTTGCTATATGTGCCACTGGGCAAAAAAGGTTTAAGCTTTCCTATCCATGAGTATGGTATATTTTTCCATTTATGCAGGTCTCTTTTGGTTTCTTGCAGTAGTGTTTTGTAGTTTTCTTTGTATAAGTCTTTTACGTCCCTAGTTAGGCTTTTTCCTAAGTATTTTATCTTTTGAGGGGCTATTGTAAATAGTATTGTTTTCCTGATTTCCTTTTTAGAATTTTCTTGGTTGGTGTAGAGTAAATTCAAATGATTTTTGTATGTTAATCTTGTACCCTGCCACTTTGCTAAATTCTTCTATTAGTTCCAGTAGCTTTCCTTTGGAGTCTCTGGGATTTTCTATGTATAGGATCATGTCATCTGCAGATAGAGATAGCTTTACTTCTTCTTTACCAGTTTGGGTGCATTTTATTTCACTATCTTGCCTTATTGCTCTAGCTTGGACTTCCAATACAATATTAGATAAAATGGTGATAAAGGGCATCCTTGTCTAATTCTTGTTCTCAAGGGGAATGCTTTCAGTCTCTCTCCACTGAGAATAACATTGACTGCTGGCTTTGTATATATGCCCTTAATTATGTTTAGGAAAGCGCCTTCTATTCCTATTTTGCTGAGAGTTTTTATCAGGAATATGTGTTGGACTTCATCGAATGCCTTTTCTGCAACAATTGAGATTATCATGTGATTCTTATCCTTTGTTTTATTTATGTGGTGAATTAGATTGATTGATTTTCTAATGTTAAACCATCCTTGCAAAGCCGGTATGAATCCAACTTGGTCACGTTGTATTATTTTTTTGATATACCATTGAATTCTATTGGTTAATATTATGTGAATTTTTGCATCTGTATTCTTGAGGGATATTGTTCTATAATTTTCCTTTTTAGTGGTATCTTTGCCTGCCTTTGGTATCAGAGTTATGCTGATTTCATAGAATGAATTCAGTACTATTCCTTCCTTTTCTATGTTCTGGAATAGTTTGAGTAGGATTGGTGTCAACCCTCTCTGAATGTTTGGCAGAATTCTCCAGTGAAGCCATCTGGGTTGTGGCTTTTATTTTCGCTGGGAATTTTATTTATTTTTTTAATGATTTCTTCAATTTCTTCTTTTGTTATGGGTTTGTTTAAATTATCTACTTCAGTCTGTGTTTGTTTAGGTAGGTAACGTGTTTCTAGAAATTTGTTCATTTCTTCTAGGTTTTCAAATTTGTTGGAGTACAGTTTTTCATAGTATTCTGTTATAATCCTTTTTATCTCAATTGGTTCTGTTATAAAGTCACCCATCTCATTTGTTATTTTGGTTATTTGCATCTTCTCATTCTTTTCTTTTGTTGCTTTGGCCAGTGTTTTATTTATCCTCTCAAAGAACCAACTTCCAGTCTTGTTGATTCTTTCTATTGTTTTTCTGTTTTCTATTTCATTTATTTCTGCTCTAATATTTGTTACTTCCTTTCTCTGGTGACTGTGGGCTCCTTTTGCTGCCCTTTTTCTATTTTTTCGAGTTCTAGGGTTAAGCTGTTGATTTTGGCCCTTTCTTCCTTTTTGATGTGTGTGTTTATTGTTATGAATTCTCCTCTGAGCACTGTTTTTGTGGTGTCCCATGAGTTTTGGTATGTTTTGTTTCCATTATCATTTGATTCCAGGATTTTTTAAATTTCTTTTATTACCCAGTGGTTTTTAAGCAAGGTGATATTCAGTTTCCATGTGTTTTTTTCCCCTGTTCTTCCATTTATTGATTTCTAGTTTTATAGTGTTGTGATCAGAGAAGATGCTTTGTATTATTTTGATGTTTCTGAAATTATTGAGGCTTGTTTGTGGCCTAAAATATGGTCTATTATGGTCTATTCTGGAGAATGATTCATGTACATTGGAGAAGAATGTGTACTGTGCTGCTGTTGGGTGGAATGTTCTGTATGTCTATGAAGCTGTCTTAGGCATCTAGTGCCGCTGTAACAGAAATACCACAAGTGGATGGCTTTAACATAGAAAAATGTGTTCTCTCACAGTTTAGGCTAGAGGTTGAAATTCAGGGTGCCAGCTCCAGGGGAAGGCTTTCTCTCTGTTGGCTCTGGGGGAAGGTCCTTGTCATCAATCTTCCCCTGGTCTAGGAGCTTCTCAGTTCAGGGACCCTGAGTCCAAAGGACATGCTCTGCTCCTGGCTCTTCTTGCTTGGTGATAATGATGTCCCTTTCCTCTCTGCTTGCTTCTCTCTTTTATATCTCAAAAGAGATAGACTCAAGATATAACCTACTCCTGTAGATTGTATCCTGCCTCATTAACATAACTGCCTCTAATCTTGCTTCATTAGCATCATGGAGGTTAGTGTTTACAACGCATAGGAAAATCATGTCAGACCACAGAATGGAGGATGACCACACAATACTTGGAATCATGGCCTAGCCAAGCTGACACACATTTTGGGGGGACACAATTCAATCTATAACAGAGGTCAAGTTGGTTAGTTGTGTTATTTAGATCTTCTCTATCTTTGTTTAGTTTCTTTCCGTTTGTCTTGTCTTTCATCACAAGTAGTGTGTTAAAGTTTCCTACTATTATTGTGGAGCCCTGGTGGTGAAGTGGTTAAGACCTATGGCGTGCTATGGCTGCTAACCAGCTTGTTATAGTGGAACTGTCAATTTCTCTTTTCGATGTTGCTGTTACAGTTTGTTTTATGTATTTTGGAGTTCTGTCATGATGCATAGATATTTATTATGATTACATCTTCTTGGTAGATTATCCCTTTAATCATTATAGGATGCCCTTCCTTGTCTCTTACAACGGATTTTGATTTAAAGTCTATTTTATCAGAGATCAATATTGCCATTCCTGCTCTTTTTTGGTTACTGTTTGCATTTTTTTAATGTACATATTTTTTTCCATCCTTTGATTTTTAACCTATTTATGTCTTTGTGTCTAAGATATGTCTCTTGTAAGCAACATATTGATGGGTCATGTTTTTTAATCCATTCTGCCACTGTCTCTTGACTGGTGCATTTAAACCATTTACACTCATTGTGATTATCGATAGGTATGAATTTACTGTTGTCCTTTTGTTATGCTTTTTGTTGTGGTGTTGACATTTTCTTTGTCCTGCTTAATTTTCTGTGCTGAGTTTTTTGTTTGTTTGTTTGTTTATGGATTTTCTTTTCATCTCCTTCATTGTTGTTGATTTTATGTTTACTGAGTCTTTACAGTTTTTTTCTTTGTTTTGGTGAGTAGATTTATTAACTTTCTTTATGGTTACTCCTTTACTTTTATCTTCTTAAGTTTAAAAGAGTTTGTTATTTCTTGATACTGCCATGACTTCTTCTCCATATGGAAGTTCCATGTCTACACCATTTATTTTCTCTTTCTGTTTTGAAGTCATCGTTGCTTACAGATTGACACCTCTGATTCTCTGTTTTT
The DNA here is from genome assembly GCA_030035585.1 of Dugong dugon. Taxonomy (NCBI): domain Eukaryota; kingdom Metazoa; phylum Chordata; class Mammalia; order Sirenia; family Dugongidae; genus Dugong; species Dugong dugon. Next base: position 71,397,912 of record CM057473.1, read on the forward strand.
GATTCTGTAGCTTTATTTTCCTTTTGAGATTTCTCTATCTAGGTTGGCTTCTTGATGATGTCAACAAGAGGCTTATTCTTAGGTAAGTCTGATGTCTTTGGTTCTCTATCTGAAGGACTCCCTTTAATATTTCTTGTAAGGATGGTCTGGTTTTTACAAATTCCCTTAATTTCTGTTTATCTGAGAATGTCCTAATTTTACTGTCATATTTGAGAGACAATTTTGTTGCATATATGATTCTTGGTTAGCAATTCTTTTCTTTCAGGGTTTTATGTACGTCATCTCATTGCTTTCTTGCCTGCATGGTTTCTACCGAGAAATCAGAGTTTAGTCTTACTGGAGTCCCTACTTAGGTAATATTTCATTTTTGCCGAGCTGCTCTCAGAATTCTTTCTTTACCTTTGGGCTTGAAAAGTTTGATTTTGATATGTCCTGGTGACTTTCTTTTGGGGTCTATCTTGTATGGGGTTTGTTGAGCTTCTTGGTTGGAAATCTTCTCATTTTTCATGATATTGGGGAAGTTTTCTTCTCGCAGATGTTCAAAAATTCTCTCTGTGCTTTTTTTTTTTTTTTTTTTTTTTTTTCCCCTTGGTCTCCTCCTGTTGTGGGATTCCAATCAGGTGTAAATTACTCTTCATAGTGTCCCACATAACTCTTAGGCTTTCTTCATTTTTCTTGATTCTTTTTTCTGATTATTTCTCAAACAGATTCATATCAAGGGATTTGTCCTTTATGTCACTAATTCTTCCTTCCATTGTTTCAATTCTACATCTATGTCCTTTGGTTGAGTTATCTATTTCTGATATGTTAGCGTTAATCTTCTGGATTCTAGTTGCTATTTTTGTATGATTTCTAATTTTCTAATTTCTTATTATTTCTTATATTGTTTTCCTGAATTATTTTAGGGTTTTATCTATGTTTTCCTTGATCTACTTGAGACCCTATATATAAGCCTTTTGAATTCCTTATCAGGCAGTTCCATTACCATCTCTTCATCAGGAAAGTTTTCTGCCCTTTTATTTTGGTCACTTAGTTGAGCCATCTTGTCTTGTTTCTTTATATGATTTGATACAGTCTGCTGTCTCTGAGGTATTAAGGTGTTATGTTATTTACTTATGATTTTGTTTTGTTTTGATACATCAGGGTAGGTGAGTTGGGCATGTTTTGGTGATTGCTCATCTGGCAGCATGGGGGCGTTCTCCACTTGCCTCTGGGTGGATGGAGCAGCAATGAGCAGGGTGAGCCCTTGTCACTGTTCACTGTACGTATGAGACAGCTGAGGGTGTGCAGGATCACCACTAGCCAGTGGTATCAGAATGCTCACAGTCACTTGCTGGTGGCCAGCGGTGGGCAAAGAGCAGGGCAGATGGCCTGGAGTCATGGAGGCACTCTCTCTGGAAGGGGTGGGTGGCCAGGGATCACGCAGGTGCTTTCTCTAGTGGGGAAGGCATGGGATGGACAACCAGGGGTCACACAAGCACTCCCTCTGGCAGCGGAGAGGTGAGGCAGATGGCCAGGGGGTTGTACAGGCGCTCTCTAGTAGGGGAGAGGTGGGACTGGTGGCTGGGGTGGGGAGAAGAAGAAGAAAATAAAGGGGGGTTCATCTATTGCCCTGTGTTCACCACCTGTCCTATCATTCAGGTACTGCTGCTGGAGAGTTGCCCTGTCTCTAGGTCTTGATTTCCTCCCTGCTGTGTGTATGCTGGGATCCTGGAAGCTCTCGTCCTCCTTCCTGTGCTTTCCCACTCCTTAGCTCCAGTTTATGTCCTGTTTCATGTCACTTCCAGTTCATGACAGTCCGGTTATGTCTACGCAGTTTTTTGTTGTTGTTTTTTTTTTTAATCTCCTGTTGGGAGTTCTGTGATGTTGTTTCCTATGCTCCTCACTCAGGGTTGCTGCTGGCTTTGTCTCAAAATGGCCCTGCTGTGCTGGACTGACTGGCAGGGCACCTCCATTCTGTATTTGTCCGCATTTGCTTTGCTGCTGTCGTTCGGTTTCTTTTTCCAATCAGTGTTTGATCTAATTCGACATCCTTTCATTTGATGCTCAGGGTTCCAGGGTTGTCATCTGCGTCTGTTACACTTTGTTTCTCGGGCCTTTGCTTTAGAGGGATGGCATGGTGCACCTGACTAGGCTGTCATCTTGAACTGGTCTCTGTATTTTTTAAAATGCCTCTCAAAATACCTGATATTCTTGTTATGTCAAATGATTTTTTGGATGCAAATTAGATATATTTATATGGTCCCTAATTCATATACAGGAGCCATGGTGGTGCACTAGTTAAGTGCTCAGCTGCTAACCAAAAGGTCAGCAGCTCAAACCCACCAGCCACTCTGCAGGAGAAGATGTGGCAATCTGCTTCTGTAAAGATTTACAGCCTAGGAAACCCTATGAGGCAGTTCTACTGTTTCCTATAGAGTCACTATGAGTCAGAATTGACTCAAGGGCAATGGGTTTGGGTTTGGGATAGAATTCATATACAAATTCTTATTTGGGTATCAAAAAGATGAATACAGGGAGAAAATATAAAAGATTAATGCACAAAACATTATTGTGGGCATACACTATTGAGAATATACAGTATATGTGTTTAGAATTTAATTTTTTTTTAAATCATCACCACTATCCATTTGCAAAATTTTTTCATCACCCCAAACAGAAACCCAGTACCCTTTAGCTAATAACTCTCCATTTCCCTCTCCCCTTGGGCCCTGGTAACCATTAATTAAATTTTGTCTCTATGCATTTGCCTATTCTAGATATTTCATGTAAGTAGAGCATACAATATTTGTCCTTTCATGTCTGACATTTCACTTAGCATAATGTTTTCAAGGTACATCCATGTTGTAGCATGTATCAGAACTTCATTTTATGGCTGAATATTATTATATCATATGTATATATGTACCAGAAACCCCGGTGGCAAATGGTTAAGAGTTTGGCTGCTAACCAAAAGGTTGGCAGTTCGAATCCACTAAGTGCTCCTTGGAAACCCTATGAGGTAGTTCTTCTCTGTCCTATAGGGTTGCTACGAGTCAGAATCGACTCGACGACAATGGGTTTGGGTTTTTTGGTATACATCCATTCATCTGTTAAGGGACACTTGGATTATTTCCGCATTTAAGCTATTATGAATAATGCTGCAATGACATTGGTGTATAGGTATCTGTTTGAGTCCCTGCTTTGAAGTCTTTTGAGCATATACCTAGGATGGAGTTGTGGGGTCATGTGGTAATTCTAAGGAGCCCTGGTGGTGCAGTGGTCAAGTGCTCAGCTGCTAACTGAAAGATCAGCTGTTTGAACCCACCATCAAATCCATGAGAGAGAAGACCTGGCGATCTGCTCCCATAAAGATTACAGCTTCGGAAACCCTATGTGGCAGTTCGACTCTATGAGGGTCACTATGAATCAGAATTGACTTGACAGCAATGGTTTCTAAATTGGTGGTAATTCTATGTTTATCTTTTCTGAGGAACCACCAAACTGCTTTCCACAATAGTTGCATCATTTTTCACTTCCACCAGCAATGCATGAGAGTTGCAATTTCTGCATATCCTCTCCAGTACTTATTTTTCATTTTCCTGATAATAGCGTTCCTAGTAGGTTAGAAGTGGTCTCTCATTGTTGTATGTACCCTTATTACAATCCTCATTCTTGTGCCTCTTTCTCTAAATGGCATTACTTCACCAAGGATGATTTAGGCCAAAACGCTACCCAAGAAAGACATTTCCAGTAAAAACTGATCGGACCATAATTAAATCATACAAATGGAGAGTAGATGAAACCATAGAAGATTTTCAGGAAAGACTAGACAATACCTCTAAACAACATTCCAGTGCTGATGAAACAGTAGCCCTTTCATCTCGTTTTGGTAGTGGAGTTCAACCCAAAACTGGAGGCTTAATATGAAATCAGAAATCAGCATGGGAAATAGCTCCTTCACCTAAACTACAACATCTGGCAGAACATTTTGAAAGAGCTTTAGAACAAAATGAGACAGGGCCCAAAATAAACGTATAGTCTAGCACATCAAACAGTTAGGTGGCCCACTTCTCAACCAACTACCTACTGACATTTTTAGATATTTTAAACAGAAGGGAAACTGGAAAAAGATTATCCCGTCTTACAAAAGAAAAACAAAACAATGAAAATTCCCTCAATTCAGATCACTGAGGTGCTCTGAGGAAGGATAAAGCACCCAATAACTTATGTTGCCCTTAAATACTCAAAGTGAATTAATTATTAATCTAGATGGTAAAGTTCATCAATTTCTGGTAGATACAGGTTGCACTCTTTCTACATTAAAACCTGCCACCTTAGCTCAACCTCTCTCTTCCTTGGAGTAAACAATACCATATAGATGAGAAGTATTTCAAATAACCTACAAATCTTCCCTATTTCCCAGTCCTTAACCATAACCCTTGGGCCCTTGACTGAAAAAAATTCCTTCCTGCAAATTTAATAGAGAGAGAGTTATTTTAGAAACAGAATTGTTCTAGTAGACAGGAGGGGACAAGAAAGCTGGTGATAGACAACCCAAGGTTGAGAAGGGACGGTGTTAACATGTCGTGGGGTTGTTAACCTTTGTCATAAGGCAGTATGTGTACTAACTGTTTAATGAAAAATTATTTGTTCTGCAAACCTTCATCAAAGGTACAAAAAAAAAAAAAAGAATTATCTATGTGAGATCAAATTGACAACAGCAACTCAAAAGGTTTCGTGGGAAGCCTAGGGGGCAGTGAGTTGAAGATAATGGTGATGCAATAATTTGGAAAAGGATAGTCAGAATAGCAGCACAACTGGAAGAATGTAATCGATGTCACTGAATTGTACACGCAGAAACTTTTGAAATGATGTAACTTTGGCTATGTATATTTTCACCAAAAAACAAACAAAAAAGGGTCCCCCAAGGTCGAGAAGGGAGAGTGTTGACACGTTGCGGGGTTGCTAATCAATGTCATAAAACAATATGTGTACTGACTGTTTAATGAGAAACTATTTGTTCTGTAAACCTTCATCTAAAGTACAATAAATATATATCTATATATTTAAAAAACCAAATTGTTACAGTAAATGCACACCAGAAGGACTATTTCTTGAAGTTCCAGAGGACTCCTCTATTTATAATCAAGTTGTGTCTGCTCTGGATATACCTCTGACTTCTCCATTATATATTTGATACAAGCACCCAGATAAAGATCTTGATGCTGTATCTGATAGTCTATGGGCTAAAAATTCCACTGACATAGGAAAAATAATTGGAGTAGAACCTATTAAAGTTCAGATAGATCCTACTAAACTTTTACCCACACATCTTCAATATTGCTTGAAGCCAGGAGCAAAGAAAGCTATAGTTGTAAGCCTTATATGCAAAGGCTGCTTATACCCTGTACTAGCCCTTGTCTACCTCTTCTGTCCTGCCAGTAAAGAAACCAAACACTTAGGGGGCAGTAGGTTTATGTTAGTAGTGGAGGAATAATTTGGAAAAGGAGGATGAGAATGGTTGCACAAATTGAAAATGATTGCACAGTAATATAATCAATGTCACTGAATTATACATGTAGAAATTGTTGAGTTGGTGTATGCTTTGCTGTGTATGTTTTCAACAACAACAAAAAATAAAATACTTAAAAAAAGAAAGAAAGAAACCAAACATGTGATAATATCAATTTGTTCAAGACCTCATGTTTTTTTTTTTCCACCATGACACTGCCAATCTATACTTCTTGTCTATCTCAACACCTGCCTCTTGCCCCAGAGTCTTTGGGACACTTGAATCTCAATCACTCTGTTGGCATTCCCTGCATACCATTCAACAAGAGACAAACCAGCCTTCACATGTTCAAATTGTGCATTTTGTGCTTTATCTCCTATACCTCACCAAAAGGACACATTCTACTCCCAAACTCCTTGCCTAAGCAATATGGAACACCAGCAGGGATGGACTACTGGTTGTCCTCTGCGCAAAAGGCACACTTACCTTGCCCCAGAAGCAGCAGCAGCAGTCCCAGAAGGAAAATGCTTGGCTGCAGCCCCATGCCAGAATCTTCCTGGAGTCTCTGGCTTCTGGATGAAGGAATTTGGTAGATGGAAGGCCTAGCACACTTCTTCTGGCTTTTATAAGCTCCTCTGTGGTCTGATAGTACACCTGTCATAAACTTTTATTGTTTTCACCTTTGAAAGGGGCAATGGTCAGCTGTAAATGATAACTATTAACATTTAGGCAGAAGATTGCTTGAAGCAGATGGGTCATAGATGGGTAGAATGTTCTAGTCATAGACACTAAAAGTCCAGGACCACACAGCCCCTTTCATCTGTCCTGCCACGATGGTGAGTGCCTAGAAATTGCCAGTGCCAAGGGACTGGTCAGCTGAGAACTGCACAAGCCTGGGAGCCCCAGGTCCTGGCTGGAATTCTACCTTGGCCACAGCTACGGGAACTTGAGCAAGGTAAAGTGGCCTCAACTTTCTCAGCTGTAGCTGTGGAGATAAAAGTCACGGAGGGAGTGAAAATGCTTGGTAAACCATAAACCACCTCCAAATACGAGATCTCTTCTTTCTAGTCAGAAACGTGTCCCCACCATGTCTTAGGAGCACCACTGGGATCACTGGTCTGCACCATCCAGAGAGGCTTGTTTCTATCCCATCCCCCACCCCCAAATTCATCATGGGGGAGTGTTGGACGATATGCACACAACACTTATATTGTCTACATGTTGAGTTGAGAGGTGCAGGCCACAGTGGTGAGCTGTGGAGGTGGGTTTGACAGAATCAGCAGTTTCCTTTGGGCAAATTCAGTCGGGAATGCTGCGCTAGGTCTAAATGGCACAAGCTGAGCTAGAACTTAAAGCCTCCTGTGTAACAAAATGAGTCAGAATCGACTTGATGACAGCAGGTTTGGTTTGGTTTGGCATAACAAAATGCCCTTGAGGGTGAAATTTGGGATTTTTTCCCCACAAATACCAAGGTACGATTGCCTTTGGTTAATATTAACAAACATATTTAAATCATCTTTGCATTTTGGCCGCCCTTGAGACCCCTGATTTCCAAGACCTTAGCTAGGAGTCTTGTGCTGATTTCTGTTACTCAATCTCAGATCTTGATCAGCTGGCTGATCCGGACATTTTTCTCATATTTTAAAAATCACAGTTATAGCTCTGTTGTGTTGAATATAAAGTGAAGACTAAGTGGGAGGCCCATTGTTCCTGGTTCCCTGAGTTTAGGACGTTGTCTTCCTTTCTCATCTGCTCAGAAAGATGTGGTTGACCGCTGACATAGTCATGCCAAAGGGCTCAACCTCAGCTCTGCACTGGCATCTGTAGGCACTGACACACCCAGCCCAGCTGGCTGTTGGGCTGGTCCCAGGGCCAGGCAGAGAGTGGCACAGAGAGAGATGGAAGAAGCAAATACACCCAAGGCCAAGGTCTGCGGGGATCACTTGGGCATAGATACCCCTGCAAACCTACACACTTGTAATCTTCATTAAACTGCTCACAAGTTCAATGACAGACACAAGGCTGATGTCTCACCAGTAAGGCTGTTAGGAGTCCACCCAGCTCTGCGCCGCCAACAACTTTGAGGAGTATCACGGAACCTGCATAGACTGAGTGTTCCCAGGTCCCTGCTATGCTTAGACCAGAGGGAGGCATGATAGGAAATGGGCAGAAATAACCTGGCTGTACAGCCCATGTATTCACTCCCATCTCTTACTACTTCTCCACATGACCACCATGGCCCAACTAGGCTGGTCCACACATCATCCTCTAGCTTCTTTAACACTCAGAAAAACTGAGAAATTACTTTAAAACATGTTTAACCTATACGAAGCCTTTTGGTATAAGATAGACTGAACTTCCTCTTAGATATAAGAAATCTTTGCGTTCCATTAATGCCTCAAGGAATCCTCATTGACTAAGAAGCAATGAGGGAGGTAACACTTCTTGGGCACTCTTACCAGGAACTGTTGGTGGGATCCTTTCATATGTTAGCTTAATTAATACTTACTATTTATCTGGCACAAATACTCTGCTCTGGACTACTAACCTAAAGTTTGGTGGTTTGAACTCACCCAGTGTAATCTGGAAGACTACAGCCAAGAACCTATGGAACAGTTCTACTCTGTAACACGCGGGGTCGCCATGAGTTGGAATCGACCTGACAGCAATGGGTTTTTTTTTAATCTATGTGGTCTGCTAGCAGCTGTGAAAACAAGAAAAAATGTAATCATCAGCAGCCAGACAAGAGCTCGATCACTTGTCTATAAACTTTTGTTCTCTGATTTTTGGGGCTAAAGTGAACATGTTTTGCCCCAGAGGAGGAACAAGGCTCCATTTCAGAGTTTTAGCAACAGATGATCTTTTTGGGAAAGGAACAGGCCCATGAATTCACATCTTTTAGAGATGGGGGCCTGTGTCCTACTCTGAAGGTTTCTTCCAAACAACCAAACCAAACCCGTTGCCGTTGAGTCGATTCCAACTCATAGTGACCCTGTAGGACAGAGTAGAACTGCCCCATAGGGTTTCCAAAGAGCACCTGGTGGATTTGGACTGTCGACCTTTTGGTTAGCAGCAGAACTCTTAATCACTATGCCACCAGGGTTTCCGAAGGTTTTCTTCGCGACATAAAAAAGCTGAGTATTTGCTTTTGTCCAAGAATCCACAAGAGGATGCTAGACCAAGCTTCAACCACAAGGTCACAGGGATTAAAGCAGTACAGACTTTGAAGGGTGTTTTTCAAACCGGAGGTTGCAACCAATGGTTATGCCAAGAATTTAATTTGGTAAATGATCGGCCAATTTATTAAAAATTAAATAGAATAGAAAATGTTTGGGGGCATTGCATATGGTAAGCGTAAGTAATGTTTCAGGAAACTTGTCTCGGCTGCATGTAGTGATGTAAAATGCATTTTTTAATGTAGGTCATGGTCAGAAAACTGTGAAAACCACTACCTTACAGCGGAGTAGATTCAGAATGCCCTACATGTTAAAAAATTCTACTGTGTTGGATTAGGGAAGAGTGGCCTAATGCAGGCATCAGCAGGCAAAGCAAAATCCTAGTGAGAGAATTTTCACTAAGAAATCCCTAGACTTTGATAAAAAAAAAAAAAAAAAAAAAAAAAACAGAAGTTTGTTTTTCTGTCTGGATAAACAGGAAGCTAGACCCAATTCACTTGTGCTAGAGCAGAAGCAAAGCCTGCAAATGGCTCTGGGCCTTGGGAAGAAAGATAGGTACAAGTCAAGCTTTTTAATGGTTGTGAGCAGAGAATAAGTTAAATTATCCTGTTTTTTTTAAAGGGAAATCCTTGTCCCTGGCACCTGGGTGAGCTCTGACCATGAGATGGGACATGGGCCCCTGTAGCTGTCATCTTCACAAGTACTCATTGGGTACCTATTTTATGGAAGACACCCAGCTAAAAGAGGGAAGGCATATGTAAAATTGTGGGAGGGGTGGGACCAGCCAGAGTACTATCTACCTCAGAATAATCCACACCTATTTCAGAAAGGCCTGGGATCTTAAACTGCCCCAACTTTCAGCTTTCCTGCAAAGTGCTTTAACTCAACTAGATTTAAAGATTATTTCAATCAGTCATACTGCTCCTTTTGTCAGTTATGTATGCTTAGGGAAAAGTGTCTCCACATATAAATATAAAACAGAGGAGCTCAAACCATCAAAAATCCAGAGAGTTTCAAAGTTAAAAGGAGCCTATGTAGTCAACTAACCAGACCAGCAAATTGATCCTTGGACCCTTGCTACAATTTTCCTGCGGTCAGTTGCCCAGCCACTTCTTGACTGCCACTAACTCCAGTGGAAAGTTCTTCTCTGACAGACAGAATGCTCTACTTTTTAGAAGATTCTGATGTGTCAGGTTAGGGAAGAGTGGTCAGATGTGGGCACCAGCAGGCAGGCAAAGTACTAGTGAGAGAATTTAGAACTCCTCAGCACTCATCCCACCCACCCCGCCCTGCTCAGGCTGTCAGTTAAGGCCTTCCATAATTTCAGTCTTGATTTGGGGAGATGGCTGAAGTCAAGGATAGGCTGAGGGGCTTCCTAGAATCCTCTGTTGATTTGAATTCTAGCCAATTAACAGCTTTTGTCTATCTTTTGAGCCTGTAGTGCCTGTGCAATAGAGGAAAGTGCAGGGGACCGCTGAACTGAGAAATACTGTAACAAGCGTGAGGCCACATGAGCCCCCGACAGCAGCCGTGGGCCCTCACCTGGTTGGTCTGCCTGCCCTGGCTCCACCTATCTGGACCTCTAAAGCTCTTTGAGGTAGGCTGTACCAGGGGGCCCTACTCTGGACTCCCAGGGAAAGCACCTACTGGTCCTCACTACAGACAGCCTGTATAGCTCATTCCTTCTCCATGGAAATAGTCTTATGTTCCTGGTGGGCTCCCTGAGGTAGAGGTTGGGCCTTTCCCTTTCTGCCATCTTGGCACACACCCCAGAAGCACCTATCCCAGTGTGCTGCACATACTAGGCCCTCAATAAATCTTTATTCATTGGTTGAATATTCTCCAGGGACAAAAAGACAATTGGCCCAACCAAGCTGGTGTTCTACAAGATGCTCGAAGTAAAAGGAAGCCTGGATTAGAGATCTCCAGACCTGTATACTACCCAGGTCCTTGTGTTCCTGTGTATACACAAGACCTGGGTACACATACACATGCAAAACATTGTCCTGTGCAAGTAACTGGGTTGGCTTTGCTTCCCTTGGGCACAGACTTTGCTTATACTCAAGATACTAAAGACAAAGAAAGCTTACTTCAGCAGTGAAAATGTAAGGGACAAAATGAAGAAAGGACCAGTGGTGCATTTCTAGAAAAAAAAAATACAATTTTCAAATATCCCAGTATTATTAATAAAAGGAGAAAGAATGGTGAGGCAAATCGCAGTGGAATGTACACTCCATGAAAGTAGGGGCCTGGACTGTCTTCTTTGATGTATCCCCAGCACCCAGCACAGTGCCTATCATAGCAGGCACCCATTAAATGCTGGATGAATAAATAAGTGAATGAAAGAAGTCAGGATGAAAGGAAAGAGACCAAGACAGGTATAAAAAGATCAGCTCAGCAGAACAGAAAAGACAAAAGGAATAAAATTCACATATTTAGGTTAGAGATCTGGGGAAAGGGAGAGAGGCACATTGCCTCAACACCAGAAAGCATCTTGGGGAAGATAATGGAGACGCAGCTTTGAGGCTTCCAAGGTTATGACTCTTCCCCAGGGTCATACCGCTGTTCTCCCAAGTAGGGGTTCTCAGTCCTGGCTGCACATTGGAACCACCTGGGAAAGTTTTGTTTAAAAGAAAACTATGCTTGGGCTTTACCCTCAGAGGTTCTGATTTAATTATGCTGGGGTGGGACTTGGATGTCCATGCCTAATTTTTAAAGTTCACTGGTTAATTCTGATATGCAGCCAAGCTGAGGGCTGTTGCTCCAGTGGGTACAAGTCTGCCAAGGACCCACCAGGCACCCAACACTCAGGGCTGAAGAGTCTCCGTTTCTGTTGCCGGGACAAGTCAGAAGCTCACCGGACACGGCCTGACACCAGAACAGACTATTGACAGCTGACATAGTCAGGCTAACCTTACCAGAGAGAAAGCCAATGGGAATACATTGGGTAAGATGCTGGACTTATCTCTCAGAGGTCAGGGAGTAGATGGGGAAAGGGCCAGATTCTGGCACCTAGAAAGACCCAGTTGCTGAGGACCAGGATCTGCGGGCTGAAGTTCCAGATCAACCATGATGCCCTTTAGAACATGAAGTCATCTCCTCTTCCTCAAGCCTTGATTTCCTTATCTGTGAGACTGACAGCATGAGTTCCACTGTCTGACTTGCAGAGTAAAGAACAGGCTCATGGTAGCCGTGGAAGGGGTAAGACTAGCTGCTCCCTTCAAGTATACAGGATATTCCTCCCCTTCTCACAGCCATTAGCACAGAGAAGCACACCAGCACTGGCTGAACACCATTTTACAGATGAGGGGTATACTAGATTGAATAGAGTCCCCCCAAAATTCATGTGTACCCAGAACCTGTAAGTATGACCTTATTTGGAAATAAGGTCTTTGTAGATGCACTCAAGTTAAGATGAGGTCATACTGGATTAGGGTGGGCCTGTATCCAACAACTGGTTTCCTTATAAGAAGAGAGAAATTTGGACACAGAGACACACAGATAGAACTGCGTGTGACAACAGGGGCAGAGACTGGAGGAATGCATCTACAAGCCAAGGAAGGCAAGGATTGCCAGCGACCACTACAAACTAGAAGAGGCAAGAAAGGACCCTCCCTTAGAGCCATCAGAGAGGGCATGGTCCTGCCAGCACCTTGATTTTGGACTTCTAGTATATAGAACTGTGAAAGAATAGATTTCTGTTGTTTTAAACCATCCATTTTGTGTCATGAAGCCCCAGAAGTCTAATACAGGGGGAGTGTGAGGCCCCCACAGCACAAGCCCTGACTTTCTCTGTGTCACACTGCTATTCCACCTGGTAGTCCCTCTCTGCTCTCCCTCCCACCACCCCCAGATTCTGAGGTCCCACAGGTTCACACGTGTCCTTTTAGCACTGATTAGAATTTTCTTAGTGCAGTGCTGCCCAACCTTGTTGCCTCCAGTACACATGGCAGATGGGACCAGTCATGCAGCACACAGGGTCAACAGACAAGGCTACTGTGGCCTGAGACTATCAGCCAGGAATCTTGACAGCCCAGGCCCCTTCTGCAGTCCCACAGTGCTGGAGGATCAGCGTCTCTGCCTATCTGTAACCCATTCACACACTTACAACCAGGTTCAGATGTAAATAATATTTGTTGAGCATGTACTATGTGCCAGGCATCTTGCTAACCAAACTCATAAGTGTTATCTCATTTAAAACTAGCTGCATTCCTGAGGTGGGGCTGGAGGGAAGCCAAGTTAAAAGTCTTGACAAAGCACATCCATCTAGTAACTTGTATAAAGGGGGTTCTGATCCAAGCCTTCTGCCTTCATATCAGTTTGTTTCTCTTCGGCACCACTGAGGGATGTGCCTGGTGAAATGGCCTTAAACACCCTTCAGAAGGAAAACCTGGGCAGGTCTTTGCTCACGCACTGAGTCAGGAGGAGAATCTGGCAATGCAACCCTCCCCTCCTGGGTGTTGAGCCTGAGTAGACCATCCAGCCTGACCAACATAGTCTGGCTCCGGGCACTTGTTAATCTGTGAAGGAAACGTGACTTCTGGCAGAAGCACCAGAAGAGTTCTCCTCCCCTCCTTGTCCTTCCTTGGTGTTACCTCAGAAGAACCAGAGAACTGAACAAGGATGATCTTCTCCATCAGAATCCCTCCCAGTGGCAGGAAAGTAACAGGGACTAGGTCAGAACTGGTTAGAGAGCACCCAGACATTAGCAACCATCTAGTCCAGCCCCCTTCACCCCCATTGTACACACAACCAGACTGACGCAAAGAAAGAGGAAGGGCCTGTCTGAGACCAAGGGCCTGGACTAGGTTTTGGATTCCCTGATTCAAGTTCAGTGCTCTTCCCTACTCATTGTGTAGGGCTGAATCAACATGACCAATTGCAGTAATGGTATTTTTAGTCCAATTTTACAGATAAAAAACTTGAAACCCAGAGAGAATTAGTAACTTGCCCAAGGTTGCTCAGCTACTAAGGGTAGAGCCCAGGGATGGCCAAGTTCAAGCTATGGAGACACAGCACAGAACCTAGATGAACAGATATGAGCATAAAGCCCAGTATCCACACCATCTCTGTTTTGGGGAGGGGGCCCATGGAGACAGGCTGACGTGGCCAGTGGGCATTGGCACACAGGAAGCTCTCCCCTGGTTCTTCTAGAGCTGAGATGCCCGCACCGGGCTCCCAGGCCATCCCTGTCCCATGTGGCAGGCTCAGTAGAGTGCTCTGGGGAAGAGGTGGTGTGAAATGTGATGCTCTTCCCACCAGAGGCAGCCCATGGAAACTCATGCTCTTGGCTAATCTTTCCTGCACTAAATTCCCTTTGCAACCTGTCTGCTCTTCAAATCCAAAGGGAATGACCAAAGTCTGCCAATCTTTCCCTAGGAGTCTCACCTGTGAAACTCCTCACTCCCACAGTCCCCAAATCATCTTCTCTGACCTCACATGCCTCTCCGGGCTGGATTCAGAGCAGAGCACCTGCCAGGGAAGGCTTCTGCTGGACTAGGCTCCATGGAGGGAAGAGCCCCTCTCTACCGGCCAGTGCAGCTTTCCAGCTGCGACGTCCCTCCATCCACACTGCCACTCTGGAATGAGGCCTCGAGACTTTGGCTATGGGGCAGGAGATTGCTGGTCATGGCATCACCAATTCCTACCAGGGCTGGGCTGTCAGCCCCACCAGCCACAGGCATGTGGGTGTCTATAGCTTTAGTAGTCATGCTCAAGTGTGTTTGCTTTGCCAGCTCCCTTGGCAGGCCCACTGTTTACCTTTGACTGCACCACCTGGGGAGAGGCTGGGTTGTGGTGTGAGGGTGGGCAGGGAGAGGGTGAAGTGAGGCTGGGTGGCGCTCTGACCCCAGGGCCCTGATGCAGATGGGTCCGTGTACTGGGCAGATTCACAATGAGCTCCCACCATTGGGACAGCCAAGCTGGATTGGGTGCAGTGTGAGAAGCCTTGTCACTTCAGGCTGCTTCCCAGACATCTCCATCCTGTAGATACTGCCGAAGGCCGAGAGGGGGCAGCTTATTGTTCCTTCTTCCTTCACTGATTCAGAAAGGTTCTTGTTCATAACTGAGGGATGAGGGTGGTTCAATGGTAGAATTCTCACCTTTCATACAAGAGACCTGTGTTCAATTCAGGCAGAAAGGCCTGGTGATCTAGTTCCAAAAATCAGCCAGTGAAAACCAATCAGGGGGATGACACAGGACCGGGCAGCGTTTCTTTCTGTTGTGCATGGGTCATCACAAGTCGGGGCCCAACCTGACAGCAGCTAACAACAATAAGCACTGAGAATAGAAAACTTGAGGAAACTGAATTTTCAAATTTCATATTTTCTCCATTCTAATCCATACGCATTTTCGTACTATAACATTTCCAGAAACAGGATCTTTTTTATAATCCATAGAAATGCTTAGAAACTTGCCCCAGCTCACACAGATAGAAGGTGGTCAAGCCAGATTCTTAAATCCTGCTTTTCTCATCCAGAAGCCAGTTCTCTTAATCCAATACACAACATATCCTCACTTTTGTTCATGTGAGTTTTATCCCTTAATTCACCCTCAGAGACCTCCTAGGAGCATGCGGCAACAGGTACAGGCAGGGACATGGGCCTTAATCGCAGGTTCTCGAGAGAGTGGCTGGAATCTCAGTAAGGTCTCTTCAGGAATCCTGGCTGGCTCCTTCTACCTCCTCTCACTTTCTTCTTTGCTTCTGGGACAGAGCCAGCTTGAGCCAAGTTTCCAATTGTTCCTCTCTGTTAACATTGAAATTCATGTTTTCTTAATTAGCATGAAGCTCAGAGGTCTTGACCTCTAGCATCTCTTACCTGGATCCCTATAGCAATCTCTGCAGGCTACCACCCCAGTCAACCCTCCACCTATAACCAGCTGGTCTTTCCCATGTAGCTTCTGCTCCCACCACTCTACCAGACTTGTTCTAAGGTCAACAATCTGCTCAGTCCCATGAACAATGAGGTCCTCAGACCTGATCTTGCCTGACATCTCAGCAGCATTTGACACAGCTGACCTCTGCCCACATTCCTTTTTTCTTTCTGTGGTAATTAACATACGTATAACAAAACGTTTGCCATTTCAACAATCTTTACATGAACAGTTCAGTGACATTAATTATGTTCATTGTGTTGTTTAACCATCACCCTTATCTGTTCCCTAATTTTTCCATCACCGTTAAGAGAAGCTCAGTGTTCCCCAAGCATTGAGTCCTCCTTTCCCGTCTCTCCTTCCCACCCCTGGTAACCGCTAATAAACTTTGGTCTCTATACCCTTGCCTGTTCTAGATATTTCATTTAAGTGGGATCATGTAATACTTGTCTTTTTGTGACTGACTTATTTCACTCAGCATGTTTTTCAAGGTTCATCCAGAAACTTCATTCCTCTATATGGCTGAGTAATATTCCATTGTATGGATATACCACATTCTGTTTATCCATTCATCTGTTGACAGACATTTCAGCTGTTTCCCCCTTTTGGCTATTGTGAATAGTGCTGCAATTATTCCTATTCTCGAAAAACTCTTCCACGCTTGCAGTTTCCTGGTTCCCTTCACTCTCCGGCTGTTCCTTCTCAGCCTCCTTTGCCAGCTCCGCCTCTGCTGCTGGAGTTCTTGAAGGACTCTGGCCTGGACTCTCTTCTCTTTCTCAATCTTTCAAGGTGATCTCACCCCCTCCCCCTGGCTTCATTTAAAATTTTTCTATCAATGATTCCTACATTTCTATTTCCAGCCAGATCTCTCTTCTGAGCTTCAAACCCCAAACACTCATTCATCAACTCCATATCTCCACTTTGATGTTTCATAGGCACCTCATACTCAAGGAGTGAAGAACTGAGCACATGATCTTCCTCCATGAATTTACACTCCTACAGGAAATAGCAACAGTGGCTGTAGACAGGACCCAGGAGTAATCTTTGAAAACTTCCTCTCCTCAGCCCCAACAGATTGTTGAGTCTTATCATTCCATATTCCAGATCACTTCATGAAACCATTCACTGTTCTCCATCTTCACTGCCCTAACCTGGGCTTATGCCACCATCACTACTCACCTTTGTTGTTGTTGTATGCCATTGAGTCGATTCTGACTCATTGCGACTCCACGTGACAGAGTAGAACAGCCCACAGGGTTTTCTTGGCTGTAGTCTTTACAGACGCCAGGTCTTTCTCCTGCTGAGCCACTGGGTGGGTTCGAACTGCCAACTTCTCGGTTAGCAGCCAAGTGCTTAACCATTGTGCCACCAGGGGGAATGTTTGAAATAGCTGCTCCCATGTCTACTCTTGCTTGTTCCAATCTTTTTTATTCTCTACACAGCAGTCTGAATGATCTTTTCAAAGTGCAAACTTGATGCCACACCCTTGTATAGAACGCTTCATCAGCTTCCCACTGCCCTTAGGACAAAGTCCAACCATCTTACTATGGTTTATGCTATGGATTGACTTACGTCCCTCAAAAATATGTGTTGTAAATCCTAATCCTTATACCTGTGGTTATAATCCTATTTAGGAATGGATTTTCTTTGTTATGCTAATGAGGTAGTATTAGTGTACTCTGTGTCTTGAGTCAATCTCCTTTGAGATATAAAAGGAGTAAATTAAGAGAGAGAGATGGGGGAAGGTAGATGCCCTACCACATGAAGATCGCCAAGAAACCAAGGAACAAGGACCTTCCGCCAGAGCTGACAGAGACAGAAAACCTGTTCCTAGAGCCAGTGCCCTGAATTCAGACTTCTAGCCTCCTAAACTGTGAGAAAATAAATTTCCGTTTGTTAAAGCCACCCACTTGTGGTATTTCTGTTACAGGAGCACTAGATAACTAAGATAGCATGCCCTCCTCCTTCTTCTCTGACCCCAGGCTCAGTGGACTCCTTTCTCTTCCATGAATGTCATCCTTTTGCCCCCTCTGAGCCTTGAAACATGCTGTTCCCTCTGCTGAGAATTTTTGTGCCGTGTCAATCCCCCTCCCACCTTTTGGCCTCACTAACTCCCCTTCAGGTCTCAGTTTCAATATTTCTTCCTAAAATGCCTTCTCTGGCCCAGTCAAGGGCAGGCCCCTGTCTCTGTGTGTGTTCTCCCCTTTTATAGAACAGCACTCAGAAGGGATTAGAACCCACCTGTTGTGGATTGAATTGTGTCTCCAAAAAATATGTGTTATAAATCCTCACCCCTATACTTCCGCATGTAATCCCATTTGGGAATAGGGTTTTCTTTGCTATGTTAATGAAGCCTATCAGTGTAGGGTGTTCTCAAACTAATCACTTTGAGATACAAAAAAAAAAGTTGATTAGGCGCAGAAGCAAGGAAACATGAATGTGGAAAGATAGATGCTACATGGAGATCTCCAAGGAAGGCCAAGGAGAATGCCGGAGAAGCTGAGACAAGGATTTTCCTCCAGAGCAGACAGAGAAAGCTTTCCCCTAGAGCAGATGCCCTGAATTCAGACTTCTAGCCTCTTCAACTGTAAGAAAATGAATTTCTGTTCATTAAAGCAACCCACTTGTGGTATTTCTTTCATAGCAGCACTAAGAAACCAAGAGGAAACACTGGTGGCGTAGTGGTTAAGATCTACAGCTGCTAACCCAAAGGTCGGCAGTTGGAATCCAATAGGTGTTCCTTAGAAACTCTATGGGCAGTTCCACTCTGTCCTATAGGGTCGCTATGAGTCGGAATCAACTCAATGGCAATGAGTGTGTGTGTGTGTAAAGAAACCAAGATACCATCCTACTCTGGTATGATGTTGTTAATTTAACTGACAACACCTGCAAAGAAAAACCCTATTTCCCAAACAAGATCACATTCACAGGTACAGAGGTTAAAGCTTCCACATATCTTTTGGGGGGACACAATTCAATCTATAACACAACGGATTAACTACTCATACCCTCTATGGCAGTTTGCTTACAGCTCCATCACTTACTTGAGCTTGTCGAGTATCAAAAAATTGGTTGATTGGGCTGTCTCCTTTGCTGAAAAAGTTAGGGGCTGTATCTCATTCATCTTTGTAACCCCCTGCACAGTCCCTAAGGAGTCCTGGTGGTGCAGTCATTAAAGCGCTTGGCTGCTAACCTAAAGGTTGGCAGTTCAAACCCACCAGCTGCTCCACAGAAGAAAGATGTGGCAGTCTGCTTCTGTTAAGATTACAGCTTTGGAAATTGTATGGGGCAGTTCTACTCCATCCTGTAGGGTCTCTATAAGTTGGAATTGACTTGATGGCGGTGGATTTTGGGCACAATTCCTAATACAGCAGATTTTCATACAGTAGGAAACTGTGTCCTGAGGAATTGCACTCTTGGGACTAAGATCACACAATCCTGCGCAAATGAAGGGAGTCCTGCCTGGCCCAAGTATCCTCCTCTGCCCCCCAGAGTTAAGAAATCTCTTAAAATAGTCCTAAAAAAAATAGGAAAACCTGAAAATTTCCCAGTCGTGTTAAAAATGGATAGTGAACAAACAAGGATTGCAACATGTACTTGAAGGTCAATGAGAGTCTCCCCTACTTCCAAAAAACCCCACCCTAATAGAATACTTGCCAATCAGAAACTGCCTCATGATTTCCTCTTTTTTCCCTATAAAAAATATTTTCCTTTCAGACACCTTTGAACCCCTGCTGAAACAAAAGTGATTGCAACTGGTCCCCTTGCGGCTGCAAGTTTATAAATAGTCTTTGCTAATTTTGACTTGAGTTTGGTTTTATTTTTGACAGTAATCTTGGTGCCCTGACTCGGACCCAGCCTGACCTGCTTGTCACCATGGACCTTGGCTCTTGACCGGTGTGGTACCCACGAAGTCCCTGTCATGGGACATCCTTCCCCTTCAACAGACCAGTCTGTACTGGGCTCAGACTCCACCCTCTTTGCATTGAGTTCCTTGGCTGGCTTATTCACTTGTCAAATCCTAGGCATTTATATTTGGTTAATGTTCTCATTTTGGGCTCCATCCTTGGCGATTTGCTTCTGCCTGACCCATTGTTTTGTCCTGGGTCCTTAAGTGCTGTTTTGTCATGAGGAAGAGGAGCATAGAGTAGAATGCAGCAGGGTCCCTGCAAGTCAGCTGTTCGAGCTGGCCTCACAGACTGAGCGCTTGCAGTTCTCTCCCAACAGGCATCCTCTGAGGACAAACTTTGCTGTGGGTCACCAATAACCCAGGTGAGAATCTCCGCTCCTGCTATTTGTCCTGAGAGCTTGGTTTTGATTCAGAGAAAGCAATCTCGATAATATATTCTGCCTGCTGGGGGTCTCCGATTGTTGGGTCTGTGTTTGGAGGTAGCTGACCATTAGGTCAGGGGCCTGAGGCATTGAAGCTGTATGGGCACCACTTTCAACTGACTGGCACCAGGGTGTTCTCAATCTCACCTGTCTCTCCCTCTGCAAAAAACTCCTGCTCCTAATGATTACTCTCATTACCATCATAACTCCTATCTCTCTCTAAAGGGATGAATTCACCAAGGATAATTTGGGCCTTCAATGGGCACTTTGGGGAACACTTAACTGGAACTGCTCATCGGAAATGTGATTTAGAATGAAAAAGGAATAAAATTTCTCAGGCCTAGTGAGCACAATATTTTGACTGGTGTGCTAGAGCTTCTTCTAAACAGAATTCTAAAATTGCTTCTTTAAAGATCTCTTTGGCCAAGGCTAACAAGGAACTTGATAACTTTAAGTGTAAAACTATCTTGGATAAAAATGCCTCCTTTATTAAGCCTCCACCCTCTAGCACTTCTTACTCAACATTATGCCCTGCTCTACCACTTCTTTCATATGATCTGACCCCAATCCTTCAGCCCCTCAACCTCCTCCTTCTGCTTGTCTGGATCCCTTGCTTTTTTCTTAACAGGCACCCTGATACCCCAAAATATCAGTTGTCTTTAAAAATACAGCCTGCTCAAGAATCTGACATGTCTTCTGTTATGGATTGAACTGAGTTCCCCCAAAGCCCCTATACCTGTGGATGTAATCCCATTTGGGAATAGGTTCTTCTTTGTTGTATTGAGGTCATATCAAGTGTAGGTTGTGTCCTAAACCTAATCACTTCTGAGTTATCAAAACAGCAGATTAGACACAGGAGCAGTCACAAAAGGGAGAAGACAGATGCCTTGTGAAGACTGCCAAGGAACCAAAGAATGCTGGAAGAGATAACACTCTTCCTCCAGAGCTGACAGAGAGAGAGAAAGTCTTCCTCTAGAGCCCATGCCCTGAATTCAGACTTCTAGCCTCCTAAACTGTGAGAAATTTCTGTCCTTTAAAGCCACACACTTGTGGTTTTTCTGCTACAGAAGCACTAAGAAACTAAGACACCTTCTATCATAGAATTTAAACCCTGGTCTCAGGCAGAACTAAGAGCTATTATCAAAGCTTTCCCCAAGCCCTGACAAGACAGATACCTCTTTCCGAAGAAATCAGAATCTCCAGGCTTGCCGGGTCTCTGCTAACTAATTCATATGTTGGTAAAAACATCAGATGTTAAATTATCAATGGAAAAAGAAGACTGGACTAACCCAGAGTCAGAAGTAAGGGATTCAATGTACATGCTAAGCCTAAAGGCTTGAAGAGCCCATAAAATAGGTCAGAATTTACAAAAAACAATTTCAGAGACATTCACTATAAAAATTGATGGAACTTTGATTCAGTCTTGTAAGCAGAGAAAGAACGAACTAATAGGAGGTTTTAAGGAGAGACTAAAAATTACCTCCTACAAGAGTCAGGAATCAGTCCCAAAACAGGTAACAGCCTGCTCATCTCATTTTGTCAATGTGGTTAAACTTGAAATCAGAGTCCTGGTTCACAATCAAAAAGTAGAATGGGAGACATCACCACTACCTGAACATCAAGCCAAACACTTTGAAAGAACTTTGGAACAGAAATGATATAAAACTCAAAATAAGTAGTGTCTGGGGCCTTAAAAGCCTGTGAGCAGCCATCTGAGATACTCCACTGGTCTCACCCCTTCAGGAGCAAGGGAGAATGAAGAAAATAAGATACAAGGGAAAGATTAGTCCAAAGGACTAATGGACCACAACTACCATGGCCTCCACCAGACTAAGTCCAGTACACGTAGATGGTGCCCAGCTACCACCACAGACTGCTCTGACCAGGATCACAACAGAGGGTCCCGGACAGAGCTGGAGAAAAATGTAGAACAAAATTCTAACTTACAAAAAAAGGCCAGATTTACTGGTTTGACAGAGACTGGAGAAACCCCGAGAGTATGGCCCCTGGACACCCTTTTAGCTCAGTAATAAAGTCACTCCTTAGGTTCACTGTTCAGCCAGAGATTAGACAGCCCCACCCATAAAAGAAAACAAGACTAATGGGCACAGTCCAGGGACAAGCACTAGAAGGCAGGAGGGGACAGGAAAACCGGTAATAGGGAACCCAAGGTTGAGAAGGGACAGTGTTGACATGTCATGGGGTTGTTAAACACTGTCATAAAACCATAAGTGTACTGTTTAATGAGAAACTATTTGTTCTGTAAAGCTTCATCTAAAGTACAATTTAAAAAAACTCAAAATAAAGATATGGCCTTGCAGATAAAAGTTAGGTGGTCTGAATTCTAACCAACCCCTATTGATAAAGATGCTGTAAATCTTGTAAACAGTAGGGACACTGTGGGGGGAATGGGCTTATGGTACCCTGTCTTGTTTTGGGTGGAACCTCCTTCCTGGTAGCAAAGGTAGTTGCCTATAGGCTGACCTCCTCCTAGGTGATGCTTCCTGCCCTGGACTCCCTAAAGCTGAGCTCAGGTGCCTAATTGGAACTAGCCACCAATGCTTGGAAGCCCCTGGGCCAACGTTGCCTAAATTATGCAGGACCTTATTATGGGCTGGCCTCACCAGCGCTGTCATCCTCCTACAGCAATCTTCTGGGCGTGGTACGTCCGTTGCTGGGCCTACTTGCTGTGAATCTCCAGCTACCCTGCACTGTCCTGAGGAATCATCCGGTCCAGCACTTGAGTCCTCAGACCCACTCCATTAATCAGCCTTCAGCCCAGCATTAGTTTGCTGAAGGTCAGTACTGAAAATTCCTGTTGTTGTTCATTGCCATCCAGTCAGCTTCGACTCACAGTGACCCCATGAACAACAAAATGAAACAATGACCAGTTTTGTGCTATTGTGGAAATTGCTGGCGTGTTCGAGTCCATTGTTGCAGCCAATGTGTATTTTGAGTGCCTTCCAACCTGGAGAGCTCATCTTCCAGCACTATTTCAGACAGTATTCTGTCATGATCCTTAGGGTTTTCAATGGCTAATTTTTGGAAGTAGACTGCCAGGTCCTTCTTCCTAGCCTGTCTTAGTCTGGAAGCTCTACTGAAACCTGTCCACCATGGGTGACCCTGCTGATATTTGAAATACCGGTGGCATAGCTTCCAGCATCACAGCAACACACAATCCACCACAGTACAACAAACAACAGATAGATGGTGGTATTAACATAAGCCCTGCTATACCAGTCTTTTTTACATGTTGCTGTAAAAAAATTAGTGTGGCACACTTTAAAAATACCTCATGGTGGGAGGGTGCAGTTGGTAAACAAATGTAGAAGCTGTGTGTGTTATTTGAGTAAAAATATGGTACTCTTCTTACACACTGGACTCTCTCCCTGCACTTGCCTGACTCTCCTGGCCCAATCATTTTGCACATCTTTGCCTTTTATGAGAATGAGGGTGACTCTTCTTGTTGTCTTTTGGGCAGAGCCCCCAAAGGCCAAGAGCAATTCAATAAGGGCCAACACTGCTGCATTCTGGAGCCCCTGTGCTGCCTGAGTAAAATCTGCAATATCAGTCATGCCACTGTCAGCCTGTCACCCACTCCAGTTACTTGGGAGACTGAAGAGGCAGGTGATGAAGCTTTCTCAAACGGATGTTATCAGAGGCTTTGCATACCCCTCACCTCAAGTCAAGGGTTGTTGCTGTTGTTAGGCACCATTGAGTAGTTTCCAACTCATAGTGACCCAATGTACAACAGAACAAACATTGCCCAGTCCTGCACTACCCCCACAATCTTTGCTGTTTGAGCCCATTGTTGCAACCACTGTGTCAGTCCATCTCATTGAGGGTCTTCCTCTTCTTTGCTGGCCCTCCACCTTACCAAGCATGATATCCTCCTCCAGGGACTTGTCCCTCCTGATAACATGTCCAAAGTACCTGAGACAAAGTCTCACCATCTTTGCTTCCAAGGAATACTTTGGCTGGAATTCTTCCAAGACAGACTTGTTCATTCTTCTGACAGTCCATAGAATATTCAATATTTCCCCAACATCATAATTCAAAGGCATCAATTCTTCTTTGGTCTTCTGTACTCATTGTCTAGATTTTACATGCATATGAGGTGATTAAAAATACCATGACTTGGGTCAGGCATACCTTAGTCTTCAAAGTGACTTCTTTGCATTTTAACACTTTAAAGAGGTCTTTTGCAGCAGATTTGGTCAATGAAATATGTCATTTGATTTCTTGACTGCTGCATCCACCAGTGTCAATTGTGAATTCAAGTAAAATGAAATCCTTGACAACTTCAGTCTTTCCATTCAACCATCTCCTGACCCTCTCTGCCTTCTCATCTCGCCTCTGGACAGGAGCTGCCCATTTAGTCTCATGTATCTACTTGAGCTAAGAAGCACACTCTTCAAGAGTATAATTTTATGTCCCATAGTCCAGTCTAATCTTTGTCTGAAGAGTTGGCCTGGGGAATGGTTTTAGTTTTGGGCTAACAGAGAGTCCGGGGGCCATGTCTTCCAAGGTCCCTCCAGTCTCAATCAAACCATTAAGTCTGGTCTTTTTACTAGAATTTGAGTTCTGCACCCCACTTTTCTCCTGCTCCATCAGGGACTCTCTGCTGGGTTCCCTGTAAGGGTGGTCATTGGTGGTAGCCAGGCACCACCTAGTTTTTCTGGTCTCAGACTGATGAAGTCTCTGGTTTATGTGGCCTTTTCTACCTCTTGAGCTAGTACTTTCCTTGTGTCTTTGGTGTTCTTCATTCTCTTTTGCTCCAAGATGGCTGCTCACTAGCTTTTAAGACCCCAGAAGCCACCCACCAGAGTGGGATGCAGAATATTTTCTTAATAAACTTCGTTATGCCAACTGACCCAGATGTCCCCTGAAAGCATGGTCCCCAGACCCCCTCTCCTGCTACTCTGTCCCTCAAAGTGTTTGGTTGTATTCAGGAAATGTCTCAGCTTTTTGTTTAGTCCAGTTGTGCTGACTTCCCCTGTAGTGTGTGCTGCCCTTCCCTTCTCCTAAGATAATTCTTGTCTACTATCTGGTTAGTGAATACCCCTCTCCCTCCCTCCCCACCCTCATAACCATCAAAGAATGTTTTCTTCTGTGTTTAAACCTTTTCTGGTGTTCCTGTAATAGTGGTCTTATACAATATTTGTCCTTTAGTGACTGACTAAATTCTCTCAGCCTTCCAGATTCCTTCATGTTTCACGGATTCATTGTTGTTCTTTATTGCTGCGTAGTATTCCGTTGTGTGAATATACCATAATTTGTTTATCCATTTGTCCATTGATGGGCACCTACGTTATTTCCATCTTTTTGCTGTCGTGAACAGTGCTGCAACGAACATGGGTGTGCATATATCTCTAGGGTATATTCTTATATTTCTCTAGGATATATTCTTATATTTCTCTAGGATATATTCCAAACAGCGGGATTGCTGGGTCATATGGTGCTTCTATTTCTAGCTTTTTAAGGAAGCACCAAATCGATTTCCAAGGTGGTTGTATGATGTTAATGAGGGATGGGCGGCAGTTGTGTTAGTGAGGCAGGACTCAATTTACAAGATACTGTGTGCTGAGGCAATCTGTTAAGATATAAAAGAGAGAAGTGAGCAGAGAAACATATCCAGTTATGCCAGCACCATTTGTTAACGAGACTATCTTTTCCCCAATTAATGGACTTTGGGCCTTTGTCAAATATCAGCTGCTCATAGGGGGGTGAATTTATGTCTGGATTCTCAGTTCTGTTCTATTGGTCTACATATCTGTTGTTGTACCAGTACCAGGCTGTTTGGACTACCGTGGTGGTGTAATAGGTATTAAAATCAGGTAATGTGAGGCCTCCCACTTTGTTCTTCTTCTTCACTAATGTTTTACTTCTCTGGGACCTCTACCTTTTCCATATGAAGTTGGTGATTTGTTTCTCCATCTCATTAGAAAATGCCAGTGGAATTTGGATCCAGATTGTATTGTATCTGTAGATTGCTTTGGGTAGAACTGACATTTTCACAATGTTGAGTCTTCCTATCCATGAGCAAGGTATGTGTTTCCACCTATGCAGGTCTCTTTTGGTTTCTTGCAGTAGTGTCTTGTAGTTTTCACTGTATAGATCTTTGATGTCTCTGGTTAGATATATCCCTAAGTATTTTATCTTCCTGGGGACTATTGTAAATGGTGTTGATTTGGTGATTTCCTCCTCGGAGCTCCCTTTGTTGGTGTAGAGGAATCCAGCTGGTTTTTGTATGTTTATCTTGTATCCTGATACTTCGCTGAAATCTTTTATTAGTTCCAGTAGTTTTCGTGTGGATTCTTGGGATTTTCTGTGTATAAGATCATATCATCTGCAAATAGAGACACTTTTACTCCTTCCTTACTAATTTGGATGCCCTTTATTTCTTTTCCTAGCCTAATTGCTCTGGTTAGGACCTCCAGCACAATGTTGAATAAGACTGGTGATAAAGGGTATCCTTGCCTGGTTACCCTTCTCAAGGGAAATGCTTTCGAACTGTCTCCACTTAGGATGATGTTGGCTGTTGGCTTTGTATAAATGCCCTTAATTACGTTGAGGAATTTCCTTTCTATTCCTGTTTTGCTGAGAGTTTTTATCATGAATGGGTGCTGGACTTTGTCAAATGCCTTTTCTGCATGGATTGATAAGATCATGTGGTTCTTGTCTTTTGTTTTATTTATGTGATGGACTATGTTGATTGTTTTTCTAGTGTTGAACCATCCCTGCATACCTGGTATAAATCCCACTTGATCATGGTGAATTATTTTTTTGTTATGTTGTTGAATTCTACTGGCTAGAATTTTGTAGAGAATTTTTGTGTAAATGTTCATGAGGGATATTGATCTGTAATTTTCTTTTCTTGTGGTGTCTTTACCTGGTTTTGGTATCAGGGTTATGCTGGCTTCGTAGAATGAGTTTGGGAGTATTCCATCATTTTCTATGCTCTGAAATATCTTTAGTAGTAGTGGTGTTAGCTCTTCTCTGATAATTTGGTAGAATTATCCAGTGAAACCATCCGGGCCAGGCCTTTTTTGTTGTTGTGAGGAGTTTTTTAACTACTTTTTCAATCTCTTCGTTTGTTATAGGTTTATTAGTTGTTCTACCTCTGTTTGTGTTAGTTTAGGTAGGTAGTGAGTTTCTAGAAATTTGTCCATTTCCTCTATGTTGTCAAATTTGTTAGAGTACGGTTTTTCATAGTATTCTGTTATGATTCTTTTAATTTCAGTTGGGTCTGTTGTAATATCACTCATCTCATCTCTTACAGGGGTTATTTGCTTCCTGTCCTGTTTTTCTTTTGTCAGTTTGGCCAATGGTTTGTCGATTTTGTTGACCTTTGCAAAGAACCAGTTTTTGGTCTTGTTAACTCTTTCAATTGTTTTTCTATTCTCTATTTCATTTAATTCTGCTCTAATTCTTATTATTTCCTTTCTTCAGGCACTCGAGGGCTTCTTTTGCTGCTCTCTTTCTACTTGTTCAAGTTGTAGGGTTAATGTTTTGATTTTGGCCCTTTCTTCTTTTTGGATGTGTGCATTTATTGCTATAAACTGACCTCTGAGCCCTGCTTTTGCTGTGTCCCAAAGATTCTGGTAAGGTAGGTTTTCATTCCTGTTTGATTCTATGAATTTATTTATTCCATCCTTAATTTATTCTATAACCCAGCAGTTTTTGAGCAAGGTGTTATTCAGTTTCCAAGTATTTGATTTTTTTCCTTACTTTTTCTGTTACTGGTTTCTACTGTTATGGCTTTATGGTCGGAAAAGAAGCTTTGTAATATTCCAGGTTTTGGATTCTGTTAAGGCTTGCTTTATGGCCTAATATGTAGTATATTCTGGAGAATGTTCCATGTGTGTTGGAAATGAAAGTATACTTGGCTGCTGTTGGGTGCAGTGTTCCGTATATGTCCATGAGATCAAGTTGGTTGATCGTAGCATTTAGATCTTCCATGTCTTTACGGAGCTTCTGTCTGGATGTTCTGTCCTTTACTGAAAGTGGTGTGTTGAAAACTAAAATGCTGTTAGAGTTTGTTTTATGTATTTTGGAGCCCCGTCATTGGGGCATAAATATTTATTATAGTTATGTCCTCCTGGTGTATTGATCCTTTAATCATTATATAGTGTCCTTCCTTATCCTTTGTGATGCATTTTACTTTAAAGTCGATTTTATCAGAGATTAATATTGCCACTCCTACTCTTTTTTGAGTGTTGTTTGCTTGATGTATTTTTTCCATCCTTTGAGTTTTAGTTTGTTTGTGTCTTTAAGTCTAAAGTATGTCTCTTGGAGGCAGCATATAGATGGATTGTGGTTTTTTAAATCCATTCTGCCACTCTCTGTCTCTTTATTGGTGCATTTAGTCCATTTACATTCCACATAATTATTGATAGGTATGAGTTTAGTGCTGTCATTTCGATGTCTTTTTTTGTGTGTTGTTCACAGTTTCTTCCACTTAATTTTCTGTGCTGAATCATTTTTCTTTATGTATTTTCTTTTCATCTTTTTCATTGTTGTTGATTTTGTATTTGCTGAGTCTTTGTATTTTTCTAGTTTTTTGTTTTGACTTGTAGGATTGTTAGTTTCCTTTGTGGCTACCTTAATATTTACCCCTATTTTTCTAAGTTTATACTAGTCTTTTTTTCCTTTATATCGCCTTGACTTCCTCTTCACATGAAAAATCTATGTCTGCAGTTTTTAGTCTCTCTTTTTTGTTTTAATGTTGTCATCTTTTACATATTGACGCCTCTGTTTCCCTATTTTCAGTCTTTTAGCTTTGATTTATTTTTGTGACTTCCCTATCTGGGTTGATATCTAGTTGCTCTATCCTGTGTTCTAGTCTTGGGTTGTTATCTGATGTTACTTATTTTCTAACCGGAGGACTCCCTTTAGTATTTCTTGTAATTTTGGTTTGGTTTTTACAAATTCCCTAAACTTCTGTTTATCTGGAAATGCCCTAATTTCACCATCATATTTAAGAGACAGTTTTGCTGGATATATAATTCTTGGCTGGCAATTGTTTTTCCTTCAAGGCTTTATATATGTCATCTCATTGCCTTTCTCCTCACGTGGTTTCTGCCGAGTAGTCTGATCTTAGTCTTATTGACTCTCTTTTGTAGGCGACTTTTCGTTTATCCCTAGCTGCTCTTAAAATTCTGTATCTTTGGTTTTGGCAAGCTTGATTATAATATGTCTTGGTGACTTTCTTTTGGGATCTACCTTATGTGGTGTTTGATGAGCATCTTGGAGAGATAGCTTATCATCTTCCAATTCTCTCTGTATTTTCTGTTATCTCCCCCACCCCCGTTCTGGTACTCCAATCACTCGAAGGTTATTCCTCTTGATAGAATCCCATATAATTCTTAGTTTCTGAATTTTTTAAAATTCTTTTATCTGATTTTTCCTCAGATAAGTTGGTATCAAGTGCTTTATCTTCAATCTCACTTATTCTGACTTCTACTGCCTCAATTCTGCTCCTTTGACTTTCTATTGAGTTGTCTAATTCTGAAATTTTACTGTTAATCTTCTGGATTTCTGATTGCTGTCTCTCTATGGATTCTTGCAGCCTATTAAATTTGTCATTATGCTCTTGAATAACCTTCTTAAACCCTCTATTGCTTTGTCTGTATGTTCCTTAGCTTGTCTTTTGCTTTGTCTGTATGTTCCTTAGCTTGTACCGTGTTTTGCATGATCTCCTTCCTGATCTCTTGAAGAGTTCTGTATATTAATCTTTTGTATTCTGTCTCCAGTAATTCCAAGAAATTCTCTTCCTCCAGAAAATTTCTTGATTCTTTATTTTGGGAGCTTGCTGAAGCCATCATGGTCTGCCTGTTTATGTGATTTGATGTTGACTGTTGTCTCCAAGCCATCAGTAAGTTATTATATTTATTTATTGTATGTTTGCTTACTGTGTCCTAGCTTCTTGTTTTGTTTTAATATGCCCAAATAGGCTACTCGTGTGAGCTAGTTTGATTGTTGGTGCTTTTGAAGTGCTAACATTCTGTCACCAGATGGTTAGATCTGTTACTAAGTACGTGAGCCCAGGAGTCTGTTTACATTTCTTGTATGGATTCAGCTCAGCCGTCCAGGTAGGCTCTCGCCTACAGTCCTAGACAGGCATGGGTGATTGGTGTAGGCACAGGTATCTGGCTGCAGTAGGGGGTCACGTGCTGAGCAATGCAGGGGGCTGACGGCTGCCCCTGAGTGTCTTGGGAGGAAAGTGTGTCCTTGTTTCCTAGAGCACGTAGGTGGGTAAGTTTTGCAGTTGGACTATGAGCACTCAGTGATGTTGTCTGTAAGGACTAGAGAGCACCACTTACTCTTGGACCCCTATTGTGGGTGGCTAGGTAGCATGGGTGGAGCCACTAGTCCTCAGGCCCCCGATATGGGTAGGTGAGGACCCTGCTTAATGGGCAGAGCAGTGTCAAATGTCACGAACCTGCCACTTCACAGCTGAAACAGTTGAAGTTAGACTTCAGGTATATACCCTGTTGTACTGTGGTAATGAGGGCCTATGCTGTTGAAATGGGCCCACACAGGTCTGTGCAGGGGTGAAAGGCATTCCAAGTCTGTGGACCCCTTATGCCTGTGCCTAGGCAAAGGAGCTGTGGCTACCCTGAGTTCCTGGTTTAGGGGAGCTGGCAGATTATTTTATCCCTGTTTGTTAATTTGTTCCCTCTCCAAGGCCGGGAGAATGGCTCAGGGCATGTGATGGGTCCTACTTCTGGCCCAGGTGACTCGGCAGTAGCTGAAGCCATCCCAGGACCTGGTGCAGAGCAGGGAACGGGGAGGTAAAGGGGAGAGAGATTTTTCCCAAAGGGGGGTGTTTTTCGATCCACCTGGTAGGCCAGATGCAAGTACTTATCTTTTACCAATTGAGCACTGCTTTACACTGGTTCTGGATGCCTGAGTAGACTCTGCCACTGGGTCTCTCCCGATGTGGAAAACACCTCCCGAGTGCCACTGCTTGCCTCACCACACACGCGAGCGGATCTGGCCTGAAGGGTGCCAGCACCTGCCAGGTCAGGTCTGGCAACTCCTCGCTGCTTCCAAACCATCTCTCCCACCCCTGCCACTCACTCTGATTCCTCAACTTTACCTTTAATGTTCAGGGCTCCTAGATTTTCATATATAATTGATTCACTTGGTTTTTCAGGTCTCTGTTGTAAGAGGGACCACAGGAAGCATCTGAATACTCTGCCATCTTGGTCCTACCTCGACAACTTCAATTTTTCCCCATTTATCATGATGTTGTGAGGATTTTTGTTTTCTTTATGGTGAGGTGTAATCCATACTGAAGGCGGTAATCTTTGATCTTCATCAGTAAGTGCTTCAAGTCTTCTTTGCTTTCAGCAAGCAAGGTTGTGTCATCTGCATATCTCAGGATGTTAATGAGTCTTCCTCCAATCCTGATGCTACCTTCTTCTTCATATAGTCCAGCTTCTCTGATTATTTGCTCAGCATATAGATTCAATAAGTGGTGAAATGATACAACCTGATGTACATTTTTTCTGATTTTAAACCATGCAGTATCCCCTTGTTCTGCTGAAATGACTGCCTCTTGGTATATGTACATGTTCTACATGAGCACAATTAAGTGTTCTGGAATTCCCATTCTTCACAATGTTATCAATAATTTGTTATGATCCACACAGACAAATGCCTTTGTGTAGTCAATAAAACAGGTAAACATTTTTCTGGTATTCTCTGCCCTCAGCCAAGATACATCTGACATCAGCAATGATATCCCTCATTCCATGTCCTCTTCTGTATCCAGCTTGACTTTCTGGCAGTTCCCTGTCAATGTATTGCTGCAACTGTTTTTTAATTATCTTCCACAAAATTTTGCTTGTGTGTGATATTAAAGATATTGTTTGATAATTTCCGCATTCTGTTGGATCACCTTTCTTTGGAATGGGCACAAATATGGATCTCTTCCAATCAGTTGGCAAGGTAGCTGTCTTCCAAATTTCTTGGTATAGATAAGTGAGCATATCCAGTGCTGCATCTATTTGCTGAAACATCTCAGTTGGTATTCTGTCAATTCCTGGAGCCTTGTTTTTCACCAACGCCTTCAGTGCAGCTTGGATTTTTACCTTCAGTAATATCAGTTCTTGATTATATGTTACATCCTGAAATAGTTGAACATCGACTATGGATGTTAAGGTTGTGTGTCAACTTGGCTGGAACACGATTCTCAGTGTTTGGCAGTTATGATGTAGTTTGGCAGTCATATGATGATGTGATCACCTCCATGAAGAGATATGATATAATGTGATCACCTTGATGATGGGATCTGCTGTGAGTAGCCAATAGTTGAAATGGTGTTTCCTTGGGGGTGTGGCCTGCATCCAATATAGGTGGACTTTCTGGGAAGTCTTTTGCTCGCTCTGGATCCTGCAGCTGGCTGCTGTTCATCTGACCTACAATTCTGGGGACTTGAGGTAGCAGCTTACTTTCTGTCTGGCCTGCTGATCTTGGGATTAGTCAGTCTTCACAGCCTATGAGCAAGAGCTCTCCTCTCTGACCTGCCAATCTTTGGTTTGCCAGCCCCTATAGCCAGGTTAATCAGAAGCCTCCAGCTTGACCCATGGACTTGGGACATTCCAGCCTCTACAACTGCATGAGCCATACTGTACTGGTTTTGCTTCTCTAGAGAACCCAGCCTAGTGCATTTGGTACTGAGACTGGTCCTAGAGAAACAATATTCTAAGGATGAGTTTTTTTTAATTGGTTCTCAAGTCTGGTTAGTCTTAAAGATGTTGATAACTCTGCTTCCTGTACTAAAGAGGACACTGTTAATCCATGGCGTGAGGTAGCAATAAAAATATGCAAAATATCACCATCAATAGAGCAGGTATTGGTGTAAGGTGAGACTCTGGGTGATTGCATCTTTGATAGCTTTCTACAATTTTGTCATAACAAGAAGTACAAGGAAGCTGGTTGGTTGGTCCTACTTTCACTAGACAAACTGGTGAAAGAAAGAGATGAGTTCAGGGCTTCAGAGTCAAAGCTCAGGCACCACATAAATCACCTCAAAGTTTCCACTTGTGTCTTGAAAGAAAGCATTATTTCTTGTAGTAACAGAACTGATATTGCCAAAAACCAAACCCAGAGTCTTATTGTAAGAGTGGCTGAATTACAACACCTACTTAATTCCCAACCTCAAGTGGTGTCTGAAGTTAAAGTGAGGGCATTTATTGGGAAGAAATGGGGTCCTGAAACTTGGGATGGGGACATATGAGCACATAATCAGAAAGCTGGGAACACTGAGTCCCTAAATTTCCTTGAATCACTCCTGCCAACAGAACCAGCACTGTCACTCCCATCTGAAGAAATTACTCCATCTTTGTCTGCTAAGCCACCCTCCCCAGTAAAACCATTAGCCCTTCCACCCTCATCTGATGGGATTAACCCAGCTGTGTCTAAAGAGACTTTGAGTCATTGCCTGGAGCATCACCTGAGGCAGACGTCTTACAAGACAATGCCGAATGTTCTAAAAACACATCCCCAACATCAATTTTGACTTCTAGACCTATAACTATAACCTAGGACCTCTGGTGGCAAAGTGGTTAAGAGCTCAGGCTGCTAACAAAAAGGTCGG
This sequence comes from Dugong dugon, assembly GCA_030035585.1. Lineage (NCBI taxonomy): Eukaryota > Metazoa > Chordata > Mammalia > Sirenia > Dugongidae > Dugong > Dugong dugon. Next base: position 71,431,396 of record CM057473.1, read on the forward strand.
CAGTTCGAATCTGCTAGCCACTCCCTGGAAACCCTATGGGGCAGTTCTTCCTTGTAGGCATATGGATATGAAGTCGACTGGACGGCACACAACAACAGTCCTATAACTAGACTTAAGTTCCAGTGAGCCCCAAAAGGTGAAGTACAAAGTGTGACCCAAGAGGAGGTATGCTACATTCCAAAGAACTGCTTGACTTTTCTAATATGTATAAACAGAAACCTAGGGAATATGTGTGGGAATGGCTATTAAGGGGTAGGATAATGGTGCAAGAAACATAAAGATGGATCAGTCTGAGTTTATTAATATATGGACCCACTAAGCACAGATTCTTATTCAATGTTTCAGCTTGAGAGGTTAGGAAAGGATCTAATAGTTTATTTGGTTGGGGTCACTGAATCGTGGGTTACATGGTGGCCTACACTAAATCAAGTTAAAGTACCAGACCTGCCTTGGTATACTGTAGAAGAAGGTATCCAAAGGCTTAGGGAAATTGGCATGTTATCAGCTTAGACCCACAGACCCACACATGGAGTACCCAGAGGACACGCCTTTTGCCACAACGGTAAAGAACAAATTTGTGAAGGGAGCCCCAGCATCCTTACAGACTGTTGTGATTGCTATTTTATGTAAGTCAGATTTGACTGTGGGAACTGCCCTAGCTGAATTAAGACATCTAACTACAGTGGGGCTGATTGGATGCAGTGGCAGTAGGCGCCAAGTGGTGGCACTCAATTGATGAAGACAAGGTGGGCGTGGTTACCATAATGGAGATCGAAGTCAAAGCAGTAATCAGAATAGTCTGACTCGTGTGGACATATGGTGTTGGTTACTTAGTCATGGTGTCCCTAGGAGTGAAATAGATAGGAAAACTGCTAAATATTTATTTGATCTGTACAAGCAGAAGAATTCTAGGTCAAGTGAATGACAGTCTAACTGGAATTGCCAGAATAGAGAGTCACAGCCTCTCAATAAATTTCCAGACTTGACCCAGTTTACAGATCCACAACTCCTTGAATGAAGGGGAGGCCAGGTTCCCTTGAAGAAGGATTTCACTACACTGCCAAAAATTTATACTGTTAATCTTTCTCCCGGCCTTCCCCAAAGAGATCTACGGCCTTTTACGAGAGTGACTGTTCATTGGGGAAAAGGAAATAATCAGACTTTTCAGAGATTACTGGATACTGGCTCTGAACTGACACTAATTCCAGGAGACCCAAAAATCACTGTGGCCCACTACTCAGAGTGGGGGGGTAGGGAGGTCAGATTATTAATGGACTATTAGCTCATGTCCATCTCACAGTAGGTCTAATGGGTCCCCGAGCCCATCCTGCAGTGATTTCCATGTTTCAAAATGCATAATAGAAATAGATATACTCAGCAACTGGTGGAACCGCCACATTGGATCCCTGACAAGTGGAGTAAAGGCTACTGTGATGGTTAAGATTATGTGTCAACTTGGCTGGGCCATGATTCTCAGTGTTTTAATGTAATCACTCCCATGATTGAATATACTGTGAATAGCCAATCAGATGAAAGGAAGTCTCCTTGGTGGTGTGGCCAGCATCTGAATATAAGCAGATGTTCTGGCTTTTTGCTCTCTCTGGATCTTGCAGCTGCCTCCTGTCACCTCATCTCCAGTTCTTGGGACTTGAGCTGTCAGCTTATCTCCTGAACTCAGGATTCGTCAATCTGCACAGCCTGTGAGCGGAAGTCCTGCTCTCTGACCTGCCGATCTTGGGCTTGCCAGCTTCTGCAGCTGTGTGACTTGGGAGAGGACTCTACCCTGATCCATGGACTTGGGACATTCTAGCCTCTATGGTCGCATGAGCTGTTTCCTTGATATAAATCTCTCTCTCTCTCTCTCTCTCTCTCTATATATATATATATATATATATATATATGTATATATATATATATATATATATATTTGTACACTTTGCTGGTTTTTCTTCTCTAGAGAACCCAGCCTAAGACAGCTATTATGGTAGGAAAAGCTAAGTGGAAGCCATTAGAACTGCCCCTACCTAAGAAAATAGTAAACCAAAAGCAATACCGCATTCCTGGAGGGATTGCAGAGATTACTGCCACCATCAAGGACTTGAGGGATACAAGGGAGGTGATTCCCACCACATCCCCATTCAACTTGCTTATCTGACCTGTGCAAAAAACAGATGGATCTTGGAGAATGACAGTGGATTATTGAAAACTTAACCAGGTGATGACTCCAACTGCAGCTGCTATTCCAGATGTGGTTTCATTGTTTGAGCAATTAATACATCTCTTGGTACCTGGAATGCAGCTATTGATCTGCCTTTTTATCTGTACCTGTTTTGAAGGACAACCAGAAGCAGTTTGCCTTCAGCTGGCAAACTGCCTTACCTCAGGGCTATATCAACTCTCCAATTCTATGTCATAATTCAGTCTGCAGGGAACTTGATCACCTTTCCCTTCCACAAGAAGTCACACTGGTCCATTACATTGATGATATTATGCTGATTGGACCTAGTAAGGAAGAAATGTCAATGACTCTGGACTTATTGGTAAGACATTTGCGTGCTCCAAAAAGCCTTTGCCGTCAAGTCGATTCCGAAGCATAGTGACCCTATAGGGTAAAGTAGAACTTCACCATAGGGTTTCCAAGGAGAAGCTGGTGGATTCAAACTGCTGACCTTCTTGGTTAGCAACCATAGCATGCCATAGCGCCTAACCACTGTGCCACCAGGGTTCCATTTGTGTGCTTGTTGTTGTTAAGTTGTTATGTGCCATCGAGTTGTTTCTAATTCATAGCAACCCTATAGGACAGAGTAGAACTGCCCCACATGGTTTCCAAGGAGCAGTTGGTGGATTTGAACTGCCGACCTTTTGGTCAGCAGCAGAGTTCTTAACCACTACGCCACCGGGGCTCCAATTTGCATGCTAAAGGGTGGGAAATTCATCTGACAAAAATTCAGGCACCTTCCATCTCAGTGAAATTTCTAGGGGGGCAGAGGTGTGGGTTATGTTGAAATATTCCTTCTAAAGTGAAAGATAAGTTATTGCACCTGGTCCTTCCTACAACTAAAAAGGAAGTACAATACCTAGTGGGCCTCTTTGGATTTTGGAGGCAATATATTCCTCATTTGGGTGTGCTTCTCCAGTCTATTTATAAACTGACTTTAAAAGTTGCTGGTTTTGAGTGGGGCCCAGAACAAGAGAAGGGTCTACGACAGGTTCAGGCTGCTGTGCAAGCTGCTGTGCCACTTGGGCCACAAGATCCGGCTGATCCAATGGTGCTTGAAGTGTCAGTGGCAGATAGAGATGTTGTTTGGATAATTTGGCAGGCCCCTATTGATGAATCACAGGGCAGACCCTTAGGATTTTGGAGCAAAGCCCTGCCATCCTCTGTAGATAACTACTCTCCTTTTGAGAAACAGCGTTTGGTTTATTATTGGGCCTTAGTAGAGATCGAATGCTTAACCATGGGACACCAAGCCACCATGGGGCCTGAGCTGCCCATTATGCACTGGGTGTTGTCTGACCCACAATGCCATAAAGTTGGACGTGCACAGGAGCACCCCATCATAAAATGGAAGAGGTGTATTACAAGATCGGGCCTGAGCAGGACCTGAAGGCACAAGTAAGTTGCATGAGGAAGTGGCCCAAATGCCCATGATCACCACTCCTGTCACATTACGTTCCATCTCCCAGTCCGTACCTATAGCCTCATGGGAAGTTCCTTATGATCAGTTGACTGAGGAGGAGAAAACTCGTGCCTGGTTTATAGATGGTTCTGCTCCATATGCAGGCACCACTTGAAAGTGGACAGTGGCAGCACTACAGCCCCTTTATGGGACCTCCCCAAAGGACAGTAGTGAGGGGAAATCCTCCCAACAGGCAGAACTCTGAGCAGTGCACCTGGTTGTTCACTTTGCTTGGAAGGAGAAATGGCCAGATGTGCGATTGTATACTGATTCATGGGCTGTGGACAATGGTTTGGCTGGATGGTCAGGGACTTGCAAGGAACACAATTGGAAAATAGGAGACAAGGATATATGGAGAAGAGATATGTGGCTAGATCTCTCTGAATGGGCCAAAGAAGTGAAGATATTTGTGTCTCATGGGAATGCCCACCAAAATGTGACCCAGCACAGGAGGATTTTAACAATCAAGTGGATAGGTGGTGCATTCTCTTTCCCTAGCCATTCCTGTCATTGTCCAATGGGCTCATGAACAAAGTGGTCATGGTTGCAGGGTGGAGGTTATGCATGGGCTCAGCAACATGGACTTCCACTCACCAAGGCTAACTTGGCTACAGTCACTGTTGAGTGCCCAATCTGCCAGCAGCAGAGACCAACACTGAGTCCTCAATATGGCACCATTCCTCAAGGTAATCAGCCAGCAACCTGGTGGCAGGTTGATTACATTAGACCACTTCCATCATGGAAAGAGCAGTGTTTTGTTCTTACTGGAATAGACACTTACTCTGGATATGGATTTGCCTTTCCTGAATGCAATGCTTCTGCCAAAACTACCATCCCCCACAGCATTGCCTTGGATCAAGGAACTCACTTCACAGCAAATGAAGTGTGGCAATGGGCCCATGTTCATGGAATTCATTGGCCTTACGATGTTCCACATCATCCTGAAGCAGCTGGCTTGATAGAACAATGGAATGGCCTTCTAAAAACACAATTACAGTGCCAGTTAGGTGGCAATACCTTGCAAGTTTAGAGCAATGTTCTGTAGGATGCTGTATATGCTCTAAACCAGCGTCCAATATAGTGCCATATGGTGCTATTTCTCCCATAGTCAAGATTCCTGGGTCCAGAAATCAAGGGGTAGAAATGGAAGTGGCACTACTCACTCTTACCCCTAGTGACTCACTTGCAAAATTTATGTTTCCTGTCCCTGTGACCTTATGCTCTGCAGGTCTAGAGGTCTTAGTTCCAAAAACAGGAAGGCTTCCACCTGGAGACACATCAATGATTCTGTTGAACTGGAAGTTAAGAATGCCACCTGGCTACTTTGGGCTCCTTATGCCTAATTGTCTTTATTCAGAGATTATGTATGGTTTAAGGAGATGCGTACAGGTGCCAAGTTGACAAGCGGTGGACTATGATCGTTAAGGTTGTGTGTCAACTTGGCTGGGACATGACTCTCAGTGGTTTGGTACTTATGAAGTAGTTTGGCAGTTGTATGATTATGTCATCACCTCCATGATGAGATTTGATATAATGTCATCACCTCCATGATGGGATCTGCTGTGAACAGCCAATAAATTGAAAGAGAGTTACCTTGGAGGTGGGTCCTGCATCCAATATGGGTGGACTTTCTAGCAAGGCTTGTGAGCTTTTGCTCACTCTGGATCCTGCAACTGGCTCCTTCTTGTCTGACCTCTGATTCTTGGGACTTGAGGTAGCAGCTTACCTGCCATCTTGCCAGCTGATCTTGGGATTCTTTGGTCTTTGCAGCCTGTGAGCAGGAGCCCTGCTGTCTGACCTGCTGATCTTGGGTTTGCCAGCCCCTGTGGCTATGTGAGTCAGGAGAAGCCTCCAGCCTGACCCATGGACTTGGGAGATTTCAGCCCCTACAACCACGTGAGCCATTTCCTTGATATAAATCTCTCTATATATGTATGTATATGCTTTATTGGTTTTGCTTCTCTACAGAACTCAGCCTAAAACATTGACCAAATCTTTTTGGTACAATGACTCTGTGTATTCCTTCCATCTTCTTTTGTTGCTTCCTGAGTCATTCAATATTTTGCCCATAGAATCTTTCAAAATTGCACCTCAAAGCTTGAATTATTTTTCAGTTATTTCTGCTTAAGAAATGCCGAGTGTGTTCTTTCCTTTTGGTTTTCTAACTCCAGATCTTTGCACAGTTCATTATAATACTTTACTTTGTCTTCTGGAGCTGCCCTTTGAAATCTTCTGTTAGTTCTTTTACTTTATCATTTCTTGTATTCACTTTAGCTACTCTAAATTCAAGATGAAGTTTCAGAGTCTGTTCTGAAATCCATTTTGGTCTTTTCTTTCTTTCTTGTCTTTTTAATGACTTTTGCTTTCTTCATGTCATCCCACAACTCATCTGGTCTTCAGTCATTAGTGTTCAATGCATCAAATCTATTCTTGAGATGGTCTCCAAATTCAGGTGACATTTATCAAGGTTGTATTTTGGCTCTCAATGACTTGTTTTAATTTTCTTCAGCTTCAACTTGAACTTGCATATGAGCCATTGATGGTCTGTTCTGCAGTCGGCCCCTAGCCTTGCTCTGACTGATGATACTGAGTTTTTCCATTGTCTCTTTCCACAGATGTAGTCGATTTGATTCCTGTGTATTCTGTTCAGTGAAGTCCAAGTGTATAGTCACCATTTATGTTGTTGAAAAAAGGTATTTGCAATGAATAAGTTGTTGGTGTTGCAAAATTCTATCATGCAATCTCCAGCATCATTTCTATCACCAATGCTATATTTTCCAACTACGATCCTTCTTTGTTTCCAACTTTCACATTCCGATTACCAGTAATTATCAATGCATTTTGATTGCATGTTTGATCAATTTCAGATTGCAGAAGTTGGTAAAAATCTTCAGTTTCTTCATCTTTGGCATTATTGGTTGGTGCATAAATTTGAATAATAATAATAGTTGGATTAACTGGTCTTCCTTGTAGGCATATGGATATTATTCTATCTCTGACAGCATTGTACTTCAGGACAGATTTTGAAATGTTCTTTATGATGATGAATTCAATGCCATTCCTCTTCATTTTGTCATTCCCAGCATAGTAGACCATATGATTGTTCAATTTCAGCTCACTAATTTGTAGGACATCTATACCTATGCATTCCATTTCATTTTTAACATCTTCCAATTTTCTTAGACTCATACTTCTTATACATTCCATGTTCCAATTATTAATGGATGTTTACAGCTATTTCTTCTCATTTGGAGTCATGCCACATCAGGAAATGAAGGTCCCGAGAATTGGACTCCATCCATGTCATTAACGTTGACACTACTTTGAGGAGGCAGCTCCTCAGTTGTATTTTGGGTGCCTTCCAACCTAAGGGACTCATTTTCTGGCACTATATTAGACAATGCTCTGCTGCTATTCATAAGGTTTTTCTCTGCCCAATTTTTTCAGAAGTAGACTGCCAGGCCCTTCTTCCTAGTCTATCTTAGTCTGGAAGCTCCACTGAAACCTGTCCGCCATGGGTGACCCTGCAGGTATTTGAAATACCAGTGGCAAAGCTTCCAGCATCACAGTAACATCCAAATCATTGCAGAAGATAAACTGACAGAGGAGTGGTGGAAGCCAAGGGTAGAGGGCCTCAAAGACTTTGGCAAGTGTCCCCTGGAATTTGAGGGGCACAAGAACTACTGTCTGGCTGACTCCTGAAAAGTCACAATGTGCAAGGGAGCAGCTGGGTGAAGAGGAGGGCTTGCCTTGAAGGATCTGTGTTTCCAGGGTTTGGTGAAGCAAGGACAAGTTTGTCAGCCAGACGGACCCACAGAAAAGGACACTAAATGGACAAAGTGAGGATTGGTGGAAGCCAGAGGGCTAGGAAAGGAGTCTTATGCTGCTAGGCTGAGAAGGCATCTCCTGTGCTAGAGAACCATAAATAAAAGAACCTCAAGGATATGAAAGGCTACAAAGTAACCATAAAATCCCACAAGGGAGAATCTAGCTCTGCAATCTGCCACACCCTGAGGGCACTAATGCCATATTTTTTTAGCTGCCATCAAGTCAACTTCCAGTTCTATACTATCCCCATGATTGGTTGCAGGTTGGACCTTTGTGATTCATAGGGTTTTCACTGACTGATTTTCAGAAATAGATCTCCAGGCCTTTCTTTTTAGTCTATCTTAATCTAGAAGGCCCACTGAAACCTGTCCAGCATCATAGTAAAACACAAGCCTCCAATGAGAGATGGGTGGTATCTGTGTATGAGGTGCATGGGTAGGAATCAAGCCCAGGTCTCCCGCATAGAAGGTGAAAATTCTACCACTGAACCCCCACTGCCCCATACAGCTGTAAAAAGTCAAGCAAGCTATTTCCCGCACCTCCCTCTCCTTTCTCTCCTGCCTCTTCCAATCCTGGAGCAGCCTAACTCTCCCAGCCAAGGGGAGAGGATGTAAAGAGAGGAGTAGACCATTTTCCTCTCCCACTGTTCCCCCTCGCATCTGAACTGGCCAGGGGGAGACATTTTCAGGGGAATAGAGCTTACATTTTGATATTGCACTGGGCTGGATATTTTGTCACATGAGAGTGGCCAGAAAAGCTATAAGACCTGCGTAGGGTTTCCCTGCAGAGAAGAATGGATCCAAAGAGAAGCTGTTGAGAGAGAATAAAGGTGCTTTGCTTTCTGCTTATGCCCCTGTCCAGCTCATGTAGTAAGTCGATCACCTGTGTTCTCACCTGCTCACCTGGGTTTGTCTCCTACACTTCAACAGACATGAGGCATGGGGCTTCTATCAGTATCTTCTGGTTTCACGCTGCAGCCCAACTAGTCTGAAGCTTCTCTTTGTTCCATTTGGAGATTTGAGAACGCAAGTGTCAGGAAAGCTCTTCTCTGGAGACGCATATCTTCCAGGTACCAGACCTGTGTGCCCATGTGGGCACCACCTAGGAGCCCAGCCAGCTGAGGGCCTCTGGAAGAGCAGCACCGGTAACACACTGCTTCTTCCTTGGTTCAGAGACCCTGCCGCAGCCATGCTGAGCCCCAGCCGGAAGGAGGAGGAGCCTTCTCCTCTCCCCTGGCCCCTCCCAGCTTCTTTGGCCAGTAAGATCCCACCTGCTAAAAGGCTTCAGGGCTTCCTGTAATCATCCCACTGTCTTGAAAGAGGATGTGACTGAGCCCCAACTGTGTGGCAGTGATTTAAGTGAACACAAAGGCCGCTGATTTTGTGATAAATCTAGGCTCAAAGTGGATTCCCCCTTCCTCTTTCTCATATTGCCAGGAAATAAAACAATTCTTCCCCAATTCAAGGCCAAGTCCCTTTGCCAGTATCTCTTCTCTTCCCTGTTACGGCCATCACCCTGGAGCCTTGTGCTCCAGCCCTCTGGGCCCCACTCCTACCACTCTCTGATGCTGGGTTCCAGGTGCTCGAAACTTGCTCAGCACCCAGACAACACACTTCAGTCCTGCATGGGTTGTGACCTGAGCCCAGAGGTACCATCACTGTGAGAGGCCTAAGGGGCAGCACATGTTAACTGAACTACTTCTAAGTGCCGAGCATGGCCCCTGGCTTCATGGAGCTTATACTCTAGGCCACAACCCATCTGTCAGTTTGTCATACTGTAGTGGCTCACGTGTTGCAATGATGCTGGAAGCTATGCCACTAATATTTCAAATACCGGCAGAGTCACTCATGGTGCACAGGTTTCAGTGGAGCTTCCAGACTAAGATAGACTAGGAAGACTGGCAATCTACTTCTGAAAATCAGCTAATGAAAACTCTATGGATCACGGAATATTGTCCAAGACTTCAGCTTGCTTACTTTGGAGCCATCATCAGGAGGGACTGATCGCTGGAGAAGGACATCATGTTTAGTAAAGTGGAGGGCTAGTGAAGGTGATGGAAACCCTCAAACAGATGAATTGACACAATGGCCACAGTAATGGGCTCAAACACACTAATGATCATGAAGATGGTGCAGGACTTGACAAGGTTTTGTTCTGTTCTACATGGGATCACCATTAGTTGGAGCTGACTCAATGGCAACTAGCAACAAGGTGCTCTAGACAGGGGAGAGAGAGAGACTTCAACTAAATTGTTTCACAAATGAGTGTAAAATTACAATATGGAAACATACAACCAGGAGACCTCTCCTAGTTTCGCTTGAAGGCTCTGTGATTAGCAGGATCTTGGGGAATAGAAAAGAGTGTTTCCAAAATGGGGAATGCTTCTGAGAAGTCAAGAAACTCTGGTGGTGTGGTGGTTAAAGTGCTCTGCTGCTAACCAAAAGGTCAGTGGTTCAAACCTACCGACTGCTTCATGGGAGAAAGATGTGCAGATTGCTTCCATAAAGATTTACAGCCTTGGAAACTCTATGGGGCAGTTCTACTCTGTCCTACAGGGTAGCTATGAGTTGGGATTGACTCGACGGCAACGGGTTCTAAGAAGTCAAGAATCTGAGATCTAGAAAATTGGATTTTAGCAAACAGGGCCTTAGTAGTACTCCTCAGAGCCTGGGAAGCCAGGGGCTCAGCTCAGTTCTGCTCCCCGGGGTGCCTATTCCTCACGTAGGACTTCAGTTTTGCCATCAGTAGAGTAAGAAGATTGGATCATCACCAAGGTCCCTCATTCCAAAGAGCCATCATGGTGGAAGCATGCTTCAGCTCCTCCCTGCCCTGGCCTGGATCTCACCACCTCCTCTGGGTATGTTTTGAGGTCATGTTCCCAGAGCTACAGGACCCCTTGGGGGTGGAAGGGAATTCCCAATCATTTAGCATTCTGTGAGTATTGGTCTCCTTTTGTGTGCCAAACCCATCTTAGGGTTATGGGGGAGAAAAAAAGACATAAGATGCAGTTCCTACCCTCAAAGGCCTTATCATCTCTTTGGGGAGGTCATAGTTACCTAGTTGCTGCTGTAATATAAATACCACAAGTGGGTGCCTTTAAAGAACAGACATTTATTTTTTCAAGGTTCAGAAAAATAAAGTCTAGAGACCATAGGTAAGATGAAAAGAGGAAAGGGCATATAAATGTACGCAATACTAACCGGTGCAAAGTGAGGCAGGTGCCACTGAGGGAAAGCTTCTCAGTGTAGGTGAACCTGGAGGCAGGTCTTGAAGAAGTGATGAGTTGGGATTGGAAGAGGGGATCCCAGGCAGTAGGAAGCTTGAACAAAGGCACAGAGCCTTTGAGCATGCCAGGTAAGGGCTGGCCTGGCAGTCTGACTGGGTGGGGCGGGGATGTCCCAGAGACGGGACAGTGCACATGTTGCTACTCTAGCCTGGGCACAGAGCTCAGACCCTGGCCCAGTGCATAGCCAGTGCCACAGGTCTAATGCCATATGGGAAAACTGAAAACAGGTACTGTCTGTTATGAACTGAATTGTGTTCCCCAAAAATTTATGTTGAAGGTCTAACCCCTGGTATCTGTAAACATGACCTTGTTTGGAAATAGGGTCTTTGAGGATGTTATCAGGTAAGCTAACATGAAGTGATATCCAAGTAAATACCAGTTGCCATGGAGTTGATTCTATGTGTGTCAGAGTAGAACTGTGCTCCTTTGGGTTTTCAGTTGCTGATTTTTCAGAAGTAGATCACAGGCCTTTCTTCCAAGGTGCCTCTGGATGGACTCGAAGCTCCAACCTTTCAGTTAGCAGCCAAGCATGTTAACAATTTGCACCATCCTGTACTTTAGGGATGCTGAAAACAGATTCACAGGTAATCTGCCATTATCTGTTAGAGGAAAGGCAGGACTGTTTAACTGATAAAATGAGGTCTCACAGCTGGAAAGTTAATTTTGAAATATTTTCTGACCTGCACCTTGGGTCATTTTATACTACCTGAAGACCTCCAGAAAGTCACATCCATTGAAAACCCTATGAGGTGCAGTTCTACTCTGAAACAGATGGGGTCGCCATGAGTTGGAGTTGAGTCAATGGCAACTGGCTTGGTTTTTGATTTTAAGGACTCCCCATACCCAAGTAAGGTAGATCCTACCCACTCTGAGCAGTGTCCTTATAAAAGAGGAGAAGAGACATGGACAGAGAAAAGAAGGCCCTGTGACAAAGAGCTATGCTGCAGCTGCAAGCCATGGAATGCCTGGCACTGGCAGCAACTGGAAGAGACAAGAAAGGATCTTCCCCTAGAGCCTTCAGAGAGAACATGGCCCTGCTGGCACCCTGAATGCAAACTCTTAGCCTCCAAAACTGTGAGACAATAAGTTGTTGTTCTTTATAAGCCACACAATTTGTGGTACCTTGCTACAGTGGCCTTAGAAAGCTAAGATATCATCCCCTAGGATCGTGTTCCCCCAAGAATCAGCTTTGGCCTGACCAAGATACATGGACACACAGACTCACAGCACACCATAGCCCAAGCTGGGCCTGAGGAAAAGATGTGACACTGGTTCTCACCAGACCCTGTCCCTTCTTCATCCACCAACCAAATCAACAGAGGGTTGTTTCTTGCCTTGACCAGCTACAAGCGCCTTTCTTCCTCCACCCATCAGCCACCCCAGCCTCTCGCTCTCCTCCCAGGGTGGTGGGTGCTGCTGGGCTCCTCCCTGGAGTCAGCCTGCTGCATCTTCAGCCCAGGACCAGCTTCTCTGGGCAGCTGTTCCCAAGCACACTCCAGGCCCACACGAGGGATAAAACTCATCACATTTCCTCTGCCTCCAGCTCATGTCTCCAGTGTGCCCCACCTCCTCCACAGTCTTTGGTGGCTTCTTTCCTTCTCTGTCTTCACTTCCTCTCTTCACAATTGAGCTTTTCCTCAGTGCTGCCAGATTGGGCCACTGCCTTCCCTCAGTGATTCCTGTGGCCTTCAAGAAGGGGTACAAGCCCCTCACCCAGGCCCTCAAGCCCTTCCACAAGCAGCCTAACTTCCTTCCTGACGTTATTGCAAGTCTATTTTTGAGCTACCACGTGGTTCCCTGCCTCCAGCTCTTTGTTCAGGCCATACCTTCAGCCTGGATTGCCTCCCTCCCATCTTCATCTGACAAGTTCCTTCCCACTTCCAGGTTTATCTTAAACCTCATCTGTCTCACACAGCCACAGAGAAAAACGCGTATGAGTCAACACTTTGCAGTCAGGGACATCTGACCTTCACCCTTGTTCTGCCACTTTCCAGCTGTGTGGCCCTGGGCAAGTCACTGCATGTCTTCGAAGCCTGTTTCCCAATCTATACAATTAGGGTGATGATACCTACCTTGGAGGGGTATGGGTTAAATGAGAACAGGTGTGTGAAATGCTCAGGGTAGTACCTGGCTCCTGCAGGTACTCAGGAATGCTTGTTATTAGGATGTTGTTTCCAGCCTTCTACCACCAGCTGTGATCACGCCTTCCTTTGAAGCTCTAGAACACCTTGGATCTCTCTGGCAGCACCCAAATTGGCCCTCTTTAGATTTAGGAAAAGTCCCCAGGTGGCACAAGCCCTTTGTGATGAGCTGCTAACCTAAAGGTTGGCAGTTCGAGCATACCCAGTGGTGCTGCAAAAGAAAGGACTGGCAATCTGCTTCCATAAAGGTTACAGCCAAGAAAACCCTATGGAGAGGTTCTACTCTATAACACATGGGAATGCCATGAGTCAGAATCAACTATCCCACAGTGGGTTTGGGTTTTTTTGGGTTTTTTTTTTTTTTTTAAATAAGTGAGAAACTCCTCTAAAGCAGGAATTCCTCTGTGAGCCCTTTTTGGTCTTACACAAAAGGTATTTGTTGAATGGGGATGAGAATGGGCCTGCAATGACCTGTCTTAGTAAGAACAAACATGTCCCTGTGGCTGGAGATGCCCCAAAGCCAACCAAGGCCTCGATGCATGCACCTGTGTTCTGACCCTGTGGGCAGCTCAGCATCTGATCTCACTCCTAGTCCGAGTATACTGGGCCACTTTGGCCTCTCCTCAGTTCCTCTTGTCCCTCCAGCACAATGACCACAGTGAGGGGGCAGCTCTGAGGTATTGGGACCCTCCTTTGGCAGCATGGGTCTGGCTGAGCAGACCTGACCGCCAACAATGGCCAAAGAAGGAGCTGGGCCTGTGAAACCGATGGGTGCTTCCTCACCAGCATGGACCCTACCCACAGCACAACCCCTTTGTGCCGTGCAAATGGAGTGGTGGGGTGAGGTGGATCTATGCATACTGCTATAGTAGGAGGCCTAAGACAACATTATTGAGATTTTCTATAAGGCAAGATTTAGAACTGTCTAGAAAAGTCAAACAAAAACAAGTGACATACATGTTTTTGTATGTGCAGAGCAAAAACTTTGAGTGGATGCCCCTCCCACTTCTAACTGTGGCTATTCCAAGAAAACACAAGTGGAGGAGATCTATAACGGAGAAGAGAAAAAAAAATTTTTTTTCTTTATATATTTGTTATTTAAATTTTCTCTCTTAAAATTCTTTTAAAAAAAAAAGAATGAATGATTAGCTTGAGCCCACACTCTATTTTCCAGGAATTTGCCCTTTTCTAAGCCCAGCCTCCCCGAGGGATTACTCACTAGAGGAGGTCAGCAGTCCCCAGACTAGTCCCTTTGAGAGAAGAAGCTGGATAGTAGATGTCCCAGGAGATGGCTATTGGAATCCCTGTCCCTTGCCATGGTCGTGACTAAGGCAATACCTGCAGTCAGTCTGGCCAGAATCCCTCTAGCACTGGGGAGAAAAAGGAAGGCCTCTCCTTGTAGCATACTCAGAGTCACCCCTAAATACCTGGTCCTGGCTGGGCCTGGGGCACTGGGTCAGCCTCTCCTGTTCTCAGGGGATTTCCTTCCCAGAGACCCTGGTTTCCTCTCCCACAGGTTGACCCCAGATGGGGCCACCTCTACCAACTAGAGGTATTGGCATTGATGGTCCCCAAAAAGCAGGAGGCCAGCTCCTAGGCTGCTCAGGCCCACTGCATGACTGCCCACCTCCTTCCCAGATACCTGTGAGCTCTGCCTCCACAGGAATATGTGAGGGGGATGGGCCTGAACTGCCCTGTCACACCTGTCCTTCTCCCAGGACAATAAACCAAAAAACAACCAGTTGCTGTGAAGTTGATGCCTCGTGGTGACCCCATATGTGCAGAGTAGAGCTGCTCCACTGGGTTTTCAAGGCTGTAAACTTTTAGAAGCAGATCGCCAGACCTCTTTCCCAGGGTGCCTCTGGGTGGATTTGAACCTCCAACCTTTCAGCTAGTAGACAAGTGCTTAACTATCTGTGCCACCCAGGGACTCCTTCAGGTACAGAACAGAGGTCTAAATGGAGACCCGAGGGTCACAGTGTTGTTTAGCTTAGATACTCTTAGCTCAGTCAGTATTATAAAATGATTTGGAATTTGTTGACATTTTAAAATGGGGTGACTTTATATTTTAAAGCTCTAATTTCTGGCTTCTCTTGAAAATTTGGATGATCTAGAAACATTGAAGCCCCTGCGTGGCAATAATTGGCATGAACAGAGTAAATGCTTCCTCCCTTAGATGGGGCGTGTACTCCCCAAGCTTGCCCCAGTCCTCACCACTCCCTCTTGTCTCCCTGACAGAGATGTTGAGGACCAGCTTCCAGGCATCATCTTATCAGGCCCCTGTAGCTATCTGAGTCTGAGAAACTCGGTTCGGCCTGAATGTTTTAGCTCTCTCTGGATGAGCTATCAACACTCCTGCAGGCCTGATTCTTTCCAAAGTGCTAGATTATTAATTTACGCCCCCCCGCCCCGCATTAACCCCATTGCCATCCAGTCAATTCTATTTCATAGTGACCCTACAGGATAGAGTATAATCTCCCCATAATATTTCTAAGGCTGTAATCTTTATGGAAATAGCCCTGGTGGCACAGTGGTTAAGAGCCATGGCTGCTAACGAAAAGATCGGCAGTTCGAATCCACCAGTGGCTCCTTGAAAACCCTATGGGGCAGTTCTGCTCTGTCCTATAGGATCTCTATGAGTTGGCATCAACTCGATAGCAACAGGTTTGGAATCTGTACAGAGGCAGGCTGCCACATCTTTCTCCCATGGAGCAGCTGGTGGGTTCAAACTGTCGACTTTCTAGTTAGCAGCCAAGCACTTAAGAGTTCCAATTTCTCCCAAGGAGTATTAATTAATACCTCTGGAGGGAGGGATGCCACCCCCCCACCACCTTGCTTCTTCATGGTTTGGGCTTGCATGGCTCTGTCTGTGGGCTGTTACTAATCCTGGGCCACATTGCTAGCCACCAAGCACCCATCCTGGTCCCTCACACGGGGCATCTGGTGTCCAATTCTAAAGGGCCACTTTTTCAGAGCATATCAACTGATTAGAAACCAGTCTGCATCAGGAGGAAGGTCAGGAAACCACACTACATGAGGAAGGATGGATGGCAATGGGGATGTTTAACATAAAAAAGAGAAGAGCCAGGGCAACTGTCTTAGGCTGGGTTGTCCAGAGAAGCAAAACCAGTAAAGCATATAAATATATAAAGAGAGAGAGATTTATATCAAGGAAATAGCTCACGCTGTCACAGAGGCTGGAACGTCCCAAGTCCGTGGGTCAGATTGGAGGCTTCTCCTGATTAATGTAGCCTCAGGGGCTGGAAAACCCAAGACTGGCAAGTGAGACAGCAGGGCTCTGGCTCACAGGCTTCAAAGACTGATGAATCCCAAGACCAGCAGGCAAAATGGCAGGTAAGCTGCTAGTTCAAGTCTCAAGAACCAGGGGTCCAATGAACAGGAGTCAGCTGCAGGATCCAGAGAAAGCAAAAGCCCCTGAGCCTTGCCAGGAAGTCCACGTATATTGGACACAGGCCATACCCCCAAGGAAACTCCCCTTCAACTGATTGGCTACTCACAGCAGATCACATCATGGAGGTGATCACATTATATTAAATCTTATCATGGAGGTGATTGCATCATTATACAACTGCCAGCTTACATCATAACTGCCAAACCACTGAGAATCATGGCCCAACCAAGTTGACACACTACCTAAGTGATCACAGCAACGTTATTCCTTTCACTGAATATGGGAAGGGCAGTCATGTAGGAAAGGGTTAGATTAGGTACTACTGTCAATAGCACTGATGCAATAACTACTAATAATACTAGTATTTATCTAGTGTTTTACTACGTGTCAGGCACAAACACAAAAAAACCTAAACCCAACTCGATCCTGACTCATGGTGACCCCACATATTACAGAGTAGAACTGCCCCATAGGGTTTTCTTGACTGTAATCTTTATGGAAGCAGATTTCCAGGCCTGTCTTCCACAGCACTGCTGAGTGGGTTCGAACTGCCAACCTTTTGGTTAGTAATTGAGCACAAACCGTTTGCACTAGCACACGTATTGACTCATTAATTATAACATAAAAACTTACAAATGGAAGGCCCAGGAAGCTAGATTTTGGCTTAGTCATTGTTGTCCAAGATGGAAGAGGCTGCCCCAGAGAGTAGGGAGCTCTCTGTCTCTGGAAGAAAGCAAACTGACTAGAGACCACTGAGAAACATCAAAAGTGATTGCATTCAATGACTCTCAAAGGTCTTTTTCACCCCTGACCTGCTATGATTGAAATATTTTAACTTCAGGGTCTCCCACAAGGTTGAGTGGGGAAAGACAGAGTGCTGGGAGCCACATATCAAATTAGGAGAGAGCTGAGGCCAGGAAGTGGCAAGGTCTGCACTGTGCCCTGAGTGCGTGGAAAAAGGAGTTTGTTTGAGGTCTCTGAAGTACTCTAGAGTACGCGTATGCACATCTGTGGGAATGGATAGATACACCATGATAATAAATTGTGTGCGAGACTTCTTGGGGCCCTTGTGCTGTTCACCACCATGTGAAAATCGGACAGACCCGAACTGATTAGCATATGTAGTTAGAGTGGCGTTTTCCAAACTACAGGTTAGAACCTGTTAGTGGGTTTTAAAGTCAGTTTGGTTGGTTGTAACTAGCATTAGAAAGAAAACAAGAAAGATGGAGGGAAGGAGGGAGCAAGGAAGGAAGAAAATATCAAAGTACATTACAAGTAATTAAAGTACAAATGATTTCATTACACTTTGTTTCAATTATGTATGAGTATGATACATGAGTGTGTGTGTGTGTGTATACATATATATGTATATATACGTATATATGTATATACATATACATATATACGTACATATACATATACATAAGAAGCCCTGATGGTACAATGGTTAAGCACTTGGCTGCTAACCGAAAGGTTGGTTGTTCAAACCCACCCAGCGACTCCTCGGGAGAAAGACCTGGTGATCTGCTTCCTTAAAGATTACAGCCTAGAAAACCATATGGGGCAGTTCTGAGTTGGATTCGACTCAAGGGTACCTAACAACAACAGCATATATATACATATATCTATATCATATATGTGTATGTACTGAATCATGATGCAAAATCAGTGAAAAGAAGTTTGGAAGCTACTAGATTAGAGACAGGATGGGAGCTGCTCCATGGGCCAAATCCAGTCTCAGGTTAATCTTAGCTGGTCGAACTTGGATCAAGATGGCAGCCAAGCCCACCTCTGACTGGAGCAAGGTGACAGTGCAGTCCAGGACTGACCTCTGATGGGCTCCATCCTAGGTAGAGGAGGGAGCAGCAGCTCAGAGCCCGCAGGAAGATCTGTCTATCTTCTAGAATGGGCCAAAAGGTGCTCAGCTGACTTCCCACAGGCCTGCCCCCAAGACCTGAGAGACAGAGCCCCACCTGCATTACCAAAGAAGCCTCATGTGCCTCCTAGAAACTATTTCACCTAAAGCTATGATGTGAAGTGTCAAGAGGAGCCATCAGGCTCTCAGAGCAGATCTCTCAGCCCAGCCTGGAGTCCCTGTGTGGTGCAAATAGTTAATGTGCTCAGCTGCTGCAGGTCTGAGTCTACATGGGGATTCAATTCCAAAAAAATCAGCCATTGAAAACCCTATGTAGCACAGTTTTACTATGAAAGACCTGGAGCTGCCATGAATTGGAATCAGCTCGGAGGCAACTGGTTTTTCCAGCCTACGCCAGGCTCTGAGCTATCCCATTTGAGACAGGGGTTCATTCACTGCCTCTATCTGCCTCTCTACCTTGGGGCTTAGAAGTAGGTCACCCCTCAATCCAGCAGGCTAGTAAGTCCCTTAGCCTGTGGCTTACATCCCCCTCTGCCTGCTTCTACCCCAAGTCCCACTGCAGGCAGGGGAGGTCTGGAGGCCAGGGTAGCCCCCTATCTCCTGCTATTGGTTAGATCAGGACACAGGCTGCCCCAGTCTGGGTTTCCCCCCCAACCGAGATCAGTGGCTGTGCCTCCACTACAGTCCTTTGTGTGGGGCTGGGCCTTGCTCGATCCCTTGAGTGTCCTGCCACTGTAGACATACCTCCCATGATGACAACTGCCATTTTGACACTTTCACATTGACCACACTTCTCTCCCAACCCCCGGATCATGCCAGAGGCTTCTGTACCTGCTGGGTCTCTGGAGTCTGCCCCATAACCAGGTCTGTCCCTTGGCTCTTCCAGCTCACGTGCTCAGCCCTTGATGCCTCTCACCCAAGACTGCCTGAGGTATGGCAATAAGATAGCTGCATAATTTATCCCCACCCGCACCCCAGATTCCTGAATTACTTAACTTGTTGAATAGAATGATTTCATATTTTCCATCTGCAGACTAAAGGAACTGACAAAAAACGATGATGTGGCTTTTGGCGTAGCTGTGCTAAGCTGTTCTTCCCAGCAGCAACTGGCCACCAGCAGTTCCCTAAGAGCCCTCCTGGAAGGTAAGTGGGCCACCAGCATTTGCCATGGCAGAAGTGTCCTGTTGCAGCTCACCTAAGTGCTCTAGCAGGTTGTTGGGTGTAATTTTAGAAAGAGCTAGAGTAGAGTCATGCCTTCTGCCTCTTGCTCGGTCAAAAGCCCGTCTCTCCCTGCTCTGATTCATGGAGAGACCCCTGAATGGGCATTAAAAACCTGTATGCTGTATGGGGCTTGTCACGGATTGAATTGTGTCCCCCAAAAATATCTGTCAACTTGGCTAAGTCATGACTCCCAGTATTGTATGATTGTATAATCTGATGTGATTTCCTTATGTATAGTAAACTCTATCACTGTGATGAGGTTATATGTGATCTCCTTATGTGTTGTAAACTCTATCACTATGATGAGGTTATACTGATGAGGTATACAAGATTGGATTGTGTCTTAATCCAATCTCGTTTGAGATATAAAAGAAAGAAGTGAACAAACAGAGACACATGGGAACCTCATACCACCGAGAAAGCAGTGCCGGGAACAGAGCATGTCCTTTGGACCTGAGGTTCCTGCACAGAGAAGCTCCCAGACCAAAGGAAGATTGATGACACGGACCTTCCCCCAGAGCCGATGGAGAAAGCATTCCCCTGGAGCTGAAGCCTTGAATTTGGACTTGTAGCCTACTGGACTACTACTTGTCTTTGCTAAAGCCATTCACTTGTACTATTTCTGTTAGAGCAGCACTAGATGATTAAGACAGGGCTCATGCAGTCTGACCCCCAGAGTGGGTTTGTTTTGAAATAAAATGCCTATGAAGTATCTGTAAATGCTTCAATTAAATCTTAAAATTTTATGCACATTTTTTAATAGGTAAAATTGGAAGTACATTTTGCTCAAAGGAATAAAAGAATGTATACCCTTCTCACTGCAGAGTGAAACACAAGTCTCCCTCCTCTTCCCTACTCAACCAACCTCTCCTCCCCACACCATTGGAAACCACTGTCAGTTTCTTGCATATCCTTCCATACATATATATATAGTTTAGGGGCCTGGTGGCTCAACGGCTAAGCACTTGGCTGCTAACTGAAAGGTTGGCAGTTTGAACCCACCGGATGGCTCTACCGGAGAAAGACCTGGTGATCTGCTTCCATAAAGATTCCAATAACCAAACCCACTGCTGTCAAGTCAATTCCAACACATAGCAGCCCTATAGAACAGAGTAGAACTGTCCCATAGAGTTTCCAAGGAGCAGCTGGTGAATTTGAACAGCCAACATTTTAGTTAGCAGCCAAGATCTTAACCACAGTGCCATCAGGGCTCCAGGGACTATATACTTAAGATATATATTATATATTTTAAATCGTTTAGTATAGTTTTCTTAAAGTTAAGTGAAACGAAGGGCAGCAATGGCCCACAGTAGACTAGACAGTTGCGTCTAAAGATATTGAGATATCTAAATGATATTGAGATAAGAAACTCAGATCTACATTGTGCTGTGGGAAAACCTGGGTCCGTAGCACATGGAAGGAGAGAGAATGGATTACATTCTGGACCATTCTGAATGGAGAAACACATACATCTCAGTCATCCAGCATGTGCTAAACATAACCACGGCTAACATTTATGGAACACTTATTGAGCTCCTTTTATGTTTATCTCATTTGATCCTCATGATGACTTGGCAGTGTGTACGTATGGATTGGCTTCCTCTGTCTTCATCCCACCCTCCTTCTAGCTGCCTTCCTACTGCAGAGGCCAGAAAGCAGCTTGCAGCTGGGGTTCTGGATGTGAAATAGGCCCTACCAATTACAGATGCTTGCTTGAAATTTGGAAAATGGGAGGAAGGCAGAGGCTACTTCTCTGCCTGCAGGTAAGATTGTAGAAACATTAAGTTTTTCTGCATCATCATTCCATGTTCTATTCTCTAGATTTCAGGGTGTTAATGGTTCTCTGGGAAGCATTCCTGGAGACCCATCCTGAAGCTCACGCTTCTAGACCTTCCACTGATTTTGTATCAAATAACTTGGGGTTTAAGGTACCTGAAGTGGTTTCTGTTTTCTGCACTAAACCCTGATTGACACAAAACATGTGAGGTAGCTACTATTATTATCTCCATTTTACACAGAAATTGAAGCACAGCGTGGTTAAGTAACTTATCTGACGCCACAAAGCTAGTAAGTAGTAAAGCTAGAATTTGAACCTCAACAAGATGATTCCTTTACCGTATACCACTAACGCATTTTCATAAACCTTTCCCCTCTTAATCTTGTTGGGTAAAATATTAATTATCATTAATTGTACTTGAGGAAATTGAGGCTCAAATAAGTTTCTTGTCCAAGGTTACATGGATAATAAATGGAAGAGCCAAGACTGAGTCCACTTTCTCTGGCCCCTAGTCCTCATTCCATGCTTCCAAACACTGCCTTAGTAGTTTCTTCAGAAGAACTCAACTTTCACAAAGTTTTCAGGGAAATTTGCTGTAAAAATGCCTGCCGATCACTTCAGTTTAGCTAAGGATGCAGATCTGTGAAAGAAAAGTGAGCAGAGGGGGTACTTCCATGGCTCTCTTGCCTCAAACATGTTTGAGTGACCATTAGTGTCCCTAAAAAACAAAAAACAAAGCAAATCCATTGCCATCGAGTTGATTCATAGTGACCCTATAGAACAGAGTAGAACTGTCCCATAGGGTTTCTAAGGAGCAGCTGGTGGATTTGAACTGCTGACCATTTGGTTAGCAGCGTAGCTCTTAACCACTACACCACCAGGGGTCAATTAGTGTCTCTAGAGACCTTGAAATATAGCCTCTAAGTAGAAATTTTAACTTCCCCAGGAACCTGTACGTCAGAAGTGAAGTCCATGTTGACTGTTTTCCTTGACATCATCAGCATGGTTTATGCTGAAAATATTCCACAAGGTCAAATGGTCAGGCTTACCAAAGGAATCCAACAGACAGCTTTCTACCCAAAAGGACAAACTCTGGACACTGACTGGTTTCTTTTCCATAATGTTCTGGATTATACTGGGCTTTCTGTGGAACAGATTTTGACCCAAAAAGTTATTTACCAGACTCAGCTCCAACTAGTTCTTGTCTATTCCCAACACCAAATCTACCAACAAAAAAATTTGTAATGTTTAAGGGTATTGAAGCATGTACAGGCGTCCCCGGGTTACGAACAAGATTCGTTCCAAAGTGTCTTTAAGTCGGAACAGGTGCATATGGTTCTTATTTAGCCTTACTTTAGTGCAAGAACAGGCTCAAAGCCTTTTCAATGATTTAAAATCTGCACATGCAGCAAGTGAATGTGAATGTGATGAAGAATTGTTGGAAGTTTGCTGGTTCGATCATTTCAAAGTGAGACCAAATTTACATAACATTAAAGGGCAAGTACGAGTTGCCTGTAAGTTGGACATTCCTAACCCGGGGACTTACTGTAACTCAGATTTAAAGGCAATTTTTTAAAAGAGTCTAAAGATATTTTGAGGTATGGCAATATTCTTTGGAATAGTCTCCCAGAAGTACTTGAAAGAATGACAATATCCATTTGGACTCAGAACTTCTGGTCTGTCTATTTAAATGTAGCATTTCTTATAAATAATAAAGCTCTGACCTATGAAAATTGATTTTTGAAAGATTTATAACAACTGTATTTATTATTTAAGATTATTTTGATTCTAAGCGACAGAAAACCCAACACAAGCAGGTTTAATCAATAGAAGAGAATTCTTCACTTACAGAATGAGTGAAAGTTCAGAGGTGGGGTTGGCCCCAGACAAGTTTTGATCCAGAGTCTGTGCTGCCATGAGGGCTGTAGCTCTGCCTCTGTAATTTTCTTGGCTCTTCCCTCTGCCTCTTTTGATTTTCCCCCAGGCTAGTTTCTCTCATGATAGTCCCTCTCTCCCTCCCCCACCCCCTCTGCAATCACATCTAATACCCAGTAGCTTTTCTGCCCTTCCCTCCAGCTGCTATGAATGAACAACCCATAATTCTAAGACCAGCTGTTCCACTTGTGCACAGGATACTGCCTCCTCTCTCGACACATTAGTTATTCCCTCTCAATTACCTCCTACTTTAGCATAACAATGTGATGCAATCTTTTCCAATGTCAAAAATCAAAACAAAACTTCTCTTGACTTCATATCCCCCTCCAGCTTCTATCCCATCTTTCTGCTCTTTTTGATGGTAAAATTCTTTGAATGATTTCTTCATACTTCTGGACTCCAATTCTGCACTTCATCTCAGTGAGTTGTGACTCCAGCACTTGAACAAAGCAGTTCTCAGGCTCACCAAGGTTTATGCTCCTAAATCCAATTGTTGTTGCTGTTGTTATGTGCCATCAAGTCAATTCCAACTCACAGCAACCCTGTAGGACAGAGTAGAACTGTTCCATACAGTTTCCAAGGAGCGGCTGGTATATTCGAACTGCCAACCTTTTGGTTAGCAACCAAGCTCTTAACCACTGTGCCACCAGGGCTCCATCCTAAATCCAATAGTCATCTTTTAATCTTTATATTACTTAATCTATCAGTAGTAGCATGTCCCTACTATTTTTGTTTTTTTTTAAGTAATTTCTTCATGTGGATTTCAAGACACTACACTCTCTTGGTTTTTCTCCTCCCCCATTAGCTGCTCCTTCTTTGTCTGCTTTGCTGATTCTTCTTCATCATACTGACCTTTGAACACTGGAGTGCACCAGGGCTTTGTTCTGGGCCTGTTTCTCTTCTATATCTACACTGACATCCTAGGTCATTTTATCCACTCCCATGTCAAGTGTTAAATGATTTCTCTCCTGAACTCTAGGTGTATATATCCAACTGCCTGCTGAACATCTCCACTTGGATGTCTAATGAATATCTCAGACTTAATATTTCCAGAATGAAACTCTTGACCGTTCTGTTTCTAAAATAGTTGAGTAAGTTCCTGCTACACAAACCTCTGCAGATAACAACTATAAACTCTGAACAAAATATGAAAAATAGCTATGTAAAGGCACTGGAGAATAAATAAAAGCAGTTTCTGGAGAAGAGTCAACACTTGGAAGAAAAGAATGCATGGGATGAGCATTCCATTTTTTAATAACTTTCAGCCCGATGGCAAGCAACAGTAGGGGTCATACATGGCTGATAAAACTGTGATAGAAAACCTGCAGTCCTTCTGGCCTGAAGCACCAAAAAACAGACTTTGAGACAACCACAGCCATTGGAAAATAAGGAGAGGAGGAATACAGGAAAAGAGAGACCCAAAGAGACAGAGCCACAGATTTTGTGTATAAAGTCTGCCCAAATCTTTGGCCAATTCCTGAACCCTGCATGCATGAAGCAGACTGGAGCAGCCCAGATAAAAATAAAAGAATCAAACTGAGATTTGAGCTGTGGCCCAAGAAACACATTACAGTTTGATCCAATGTAATTGCCAGCTAAAACAAATAAGTAAACAAAAATCTACATGTTTTTGGAGCTGTACAACAAAATTCAGAGTCTCCACAGCTTAATAATCACAATGTCCAGAACACTATCCAAAATTAATCAACATATAAAGAAAACGGAAAGCTATTACCCATTCTTAGGAGAAAAGACAATTAACAGAGACTGATCCTGAGATGGCCCAGATGTTGAAATTAGCAGATCATGATTTTTAAAGTAACTGTTATAATTATGCTTCATGACGTAAGGGATTATGTTTGTGACAAATGAAAAGAAACCTCAGCAGAAAAATAAATCTATTTTTAAAAACTAAATGGAAATTCTAGAGCTGAAAAATATAATATTTGAAATGAAATATTCACTGGAGTAGGCTTAACGACAGAATGGAGATAATATAGGAAAGAATCAATAACTTGGAAGTTATATAGCAGAAAGAATCTAATCTAAAAAATAAACAGAAAAAAGATTGGGGGAAAAAAAAACAAGTCTCAGAGGCCTGAATAACAATATCAAAATTTCTAATAACATATGTGTGTAATTGGACCCCCCAGAAGGAAAGGAGAGATATTATGTTACAGAAAAAATATATATTTATTTGAAGAAATAACTGGCCAAAAATTCCTCAAATTTGATGAAAGACATACATTTACAGATTAAAGACACTCAGTAAACCCCAAGAAGAAATAAAATACAAAGAAAACCTCCTTTAGACACATCATAGGCAAACTGCTAAGAATCAAAGATAAAGAGAAAATCTTGAATGTGGCCAGAGACAGAAGACATATTACATACAGAGGGGAAAAAAACTTCAAATTACTACTGACTTCTCATCAGACACAATAGAGGCCAGAAGCCAGTGGACCAATATCTTTAAAGGTGGAAATTAAATCTTTCAAGCCAGAATTCTATATCCAGCAAAAATATCTTTCAAAAATGGACGTAAAATAAAGATGTTTTCTGATAAAAGAAAACTAAAAGAATTCTCCATTAGCAAATCTTCACTATAAGAAAATGCTAAAGAAAGTTCACAGGTTGAAGGGAAGCAATACCAGAGAGAAATCTGGATCTTTTGGAACAAATGAAGAGCGTGGAAAACGGTAAATACGTAGCTAAATACAAAACCAGATTTCTATTTCCACTCTGCCCCACACAAACCTGCTTTTCCCATAGATTTGCCTATCTGTGATGGGAACTCCATCTTAACAATTCCTCAGGCACAAACTTTGGCATTTGCTGTTTCTTACTCACTCCAGCAAGTACTCTTGCTCTACTTTGGAATCAAACTATATTCAGAATCTGGCCATTTCCTTCTAACTCCATTTGTCTTCCTAGTCCAAGCCACCATTGCCTTTTGCCTAGGTGATTACAACAGCTTACTAATCAATCTCCCTTTACAGTTGATTCTCCGTACAGCAGCCAAAGGGATCTTTTAAAAACCTGCCAATCCTTCACCTTTTCTGCTCAACTCTCCATTGACTTTCTACCTCACCAAAAAAAACAAAAAAGTCCTTACAATGGTCTACAAAGGCTCCATGTCATGTGGTCCCTCTACTTCCCTTATCTCAGCCCCTTTATACTTCTTCCTCCCTCTCTTGCTCACTCTGGCCTCATTGGCTTCTTTGCTGTTCTTCAAACACAGTGGGCATGTTCCTGCCTCGGGGACTTTGCATTTGCTCCCTATACTCTTCTCTGATATCTACATGGTTCACTCCCTCAGTTCTCTGCTCAAATGTCACCTTATCAGTGAGGTCTTTCCTGAGACTCTACATAAAATAACGACACAAGACACATACACCTTCCCTTCCTCTCTTAACTTGCTTTAGTTTTCTTCATAACACTTGTTGCCTTCATATTAAGTAAATGTTTGTTGTATGAATGACTGGCTCAAATATTTGTAATGCAAGACTGAAAGTTCAGGTAACGGGCTATGAGAGTTCAAAGGAAGGAGGCTATTATTTATTGAACATCCTACATGTTCTAGCACTGTTTGTTGTATCATTTAATCATCACTATCATCATTATCATCCTTTTAAATAATTTATTGTCATTAATTTATAGGGAGATGTTGAGGCCTAGGGAGATTAAGTATTTTGTCCAGGTCACAGGAATAATAAATGTTGGCGTTGTTGTTAGGTGGCGTTGAGTGGGTTCTGACTCATAGCGACCCTATGTACAACAGAATGATACACTGCCCCATCTGCTCCATCCTCCCAATTGTTGCTATGTTTGAGCCCATTGTTGCAGCCACTGTGTCAATCCAGCTCCTTGAGGGTCTTCCTCTTTTTCACTGACCCTCTACTTTATCAAGGGACAGGTCCTTCCTTATAACAGGTCCAAATTACCTGAGCGGAAATCTCACCATCCTTGCTTCTGGCTGTACTTCTTCCAAGACAGATTCGTTCATTCTTCTGCCAGTCCATGGTATATTCTATATTCTTTGCCAACACCATAATTCATAGACATCAATTCTTCGGTCTTTCTTACTCATTGTCCAGCTTTCATATGCATATGAGGCGACTGAAAATACCACGGATTGGGTCAGGCTAACCTTAGTTCTCAATGTAACATCTTTGCTTTTTAACACTTTAAAGAGGTCTTTTGCAGCAAATTTGGCCAGCGCAATAATACATCATTTTATTTCTTGACCACTGCTTCCGTGAGCGTTAATTGTGGATCCAAGTAAAATGAAATCCTTGACAACTTCAATATTTTTTTTGTTTATCATGATGTTATTTATTGGTCCAGTTGTGAAAATTTTTGTTTTCTTTATGTCAATCCATACTGAAGGCTGTAGTCTTTGATCTTCATCAGTAAATGCTTCAAATCCTCTTCACTTTCAGCAAGCAGGGTTATGTCATCTGCATATCACAGGTTGTTAATGAGTCTTTCTCCAATCTGGATGGCGCATTCTTCTTCATATAGCCCAGCTTCTCATATTATTTGCGCAGCATATGGATTGAATAAGAATGGTGAAAGGATACAACCCAGACACACACCTTTCCTGACTTTAAACCATGCAGTATCCCCTTGTCCTGTTCAAATGACTGCCTCTTGGTCTATGTACAAGCTCCACATGAGCACAATTAAGTGTTCTGGAATTCCCGTTCTTCACAATGTTATCCATAATTTGTTACGATCCACACAGATGAATGCATTTGCGTAGTCAGTAAAACGCAGGTAAACATCTTTCTAGTATTATCTGCTTTCAATTGAGATCCATCTGACATCAGCAATGATACCCCTCGTTCCATGTCTTCTTCTGAATCCAGCTTGAGTTTCTGGCAGTTCCCAGTCGATGTACTGCTGCAATCATTTTTTAACTACCTTAAGAAAAATTTTACTTGTGTATATATTAATGATGTTGTTCTACAATTTCTGCATTCTGTTGGATCACCTTTCTTTGGAATAGGTACAAATATGGATCTCTTCTAATCAGTTGGCCAGGTAGCTGTCTTCAAAATTTTTTGGCATAGATGAGTGAGCACTTCCAGCACTGTATCCATTTGCTGAAACATCTCAATTGGTATTCTATCAATTCCTGAAGCCTTGTTTTTAGCCAATGCCTTCAGTGCAGCTTGAACTTCTTCCTTCAGTACCATTGGTTCTTGATCATATGCTACTTCCGGAAATGGTTGAATGTCGACCAATTCTTTTTGGTACAGTGACTCTGTGTATTCCTTCCATCTTCTTTTCAGGTTTCCTGCATTGTTCAATTTTTTGCTCATGTCCTGACCTGTCCGAATCCAACTCATAGCGGCCCTATAGGACAGAGTAGAACTGTCTCATAGAGTTTTCAAGGAGTGGCTGGTGTATTCAAACTGCGGACCTTTTGCTTAGCAGCTG
Organism: Dugong dugon; assembly: GCA_030035585.1. Taxonomy (NCBI): domain Eukaryota; kingdom Metazoa; phylum Chordata; class Mammalia; order Sirenia; family Dugongidae; genus Dugong; species Dugong dugon. Next base: position 71,459,997 of record CM057473.1, read on the forward strand.
TAGCTCACCGTAGCTGTTGACCACTGTGCAACCAGGCCTCCTTTTGCCCATAGAATCCTTCAATATTGCAACTAAAGACTTCAACTTTTTATGCAGTTCTTTCGGCTTGAGAAATGTTGAGCATGTTCTTCTCTTTTGGTTTTCTAACTCCAGGTCTTTGCACATTTCATCATAACACTTTACTTTGTCTTCTCGAGCAGCCCTTTGAAATCTGTTCAGCTCTTTTACGTGATCATTTCTTCCATTAGCTTTAGCTACATCTACATTCAAGAGCAAGTTTCAAAGTTTCTTCTGACATCCATGTTAGTCTTCTCTTTCTTCCTTTTTTTAAAATGATTTTTTGCTTTCTTCATGTATGATGTCCTTGACATCATCCCACAACTCATCTGTTCTTTGATCATTAGTATTCAATGTGTCAAATCTATTCTTGAGATGGTCTCTAAATTCAGGTGGGATATACTCAGGGTCGTATATGGCTTTCATGAGCTTGTTTTAATTTTCTTCAGCTTCAACTTGAACTTGCATATGAGCTATTGATGGTCTGTTCTGCAGTCGGCCCCTGGCCTTGTGTCTTAGTCATCTAGTGCTGCTATAACAGAAATACCACAAGTGGATGACTTGAACAAAGAGAAATTTATTCTCTCACAGTCTAGTAGGCTTCAAGTCAGCTCTAGGGGAAGGCTTTCTCTTTCAGTTCTGGAGAAAGGTCCATGTCATCAATCTTCCCTTGGTCTAGGAACTTCTCTGAGCAGGAATCCCAGGTCCAAAGGACACACTCCACTTCCAGCACTACTTTCTTGGTGGTATGATGTTTCCCACTCTCTTCTTGTTTCTGTTTTATCTCTTGTTAGATAAAAGGTGGTGCAGGCCACACCCCAGGGAAACTCCCTTTACATTGGATCAAGGATGTGACCTGAGCAAGGGTATTATGCCCCACCCTAATCCTCTTTAACCACAGGCAGAGATTATGATTTATAACACAGGAAAATCACAAAATGGAGGACAACTACACAATACTGGGAATCATGGCCTAACCAAGTTGACACATATTTTGGGGGGACATAATTCAATCCATGACACCTTCTTTTGACTGATGATATTGAGCTTTTCCGTCATCTTTTTCCACAGATGTAGTCAATTTGATTCCTGGGTATTCCATGTGGCGAGATCCATGTCTATAGTCTCTGTTTATGTTGTTGAAAAAAGGTATTTGCAATGAATAAGTCATTGGTGTTGCACAGTTCTATCACACAATCTCTGGCGTCATTTCTATCACCAAGGCCATATTTTCCAACTACTGATGCTTCTTCTTTGTACCCAACTTTTGTATTCCTATTGCCAGTAATTATCGATGCACCTTGATTGCATGTTTGATCAATTTCAGACTGCAGAAGTTGGTAAAAATCTTCAGTTTCTTCATCTTTGGCATTAGTGGTTGGTGCGTAAATTTGAATAATAGTCGTTATGGATGGTGCCTGACTACCACCACTGACTGCTCTGACAGGGATCACAGACAGAGCTGGAGAAAAATATAGAACAAAATTCAAACTCGTGAAAAAGGACCAGACATAGTGGTCCAACAGAGACTGGAGAAATCCTGAGAGTATGGCCCCCAGACACCCTTTTAACTCAGTATTGAAGTCACTCAAGAGGTTCACCCTTCAGCCAAAGATCAGACAGGCCCACAAAACAAGCAATAATACACATAGCTCAACCATGTATACGAGACTAAATGGGCATACCAGCCCAGTGACAAGGACAAGAAGGCAGGAGGAGACAGGAAAGCTGGACAAATGGAAATGGGGAAGCCAAGGTCAAAAAGGGGAGAGTGTTGACATGTTGCAGGGTTGGCAACCAATGTTACAAAATAATATGTGTATTGGTGTTTAAAGAGAAACCAATTTGCTCTGTAAGCCTTTATCTAAAGCACAATAACAAATAAAGGAAGAAAATACCATGACTTTGGTCAGGTGCATCTTAGTCCTCAAAGTGACATCTTTGCTTTTTAACACTTTAAAGAGGTCTTTTGTGGCAGATTTGCCCAATGCAATATGTCATTTGATTTTTTGACTGCTGCTTCCATGAGCATGGATTGTGGATCCAAGTAAAATGAAACCCTTGACAATTTCAATCTTTCCTCTGTTTATCATGATATTGCTTATTGGTCCAGTCATGAGGACTTTTTCTTTATGTTGAGGTGTAATCCATACTGAAGACTGTGGCCTTTAATCTTCATCAGTAAGTGCTTCAAGTCCTCTTGTGTCATCTACATATCACGATGACACAGGGAGGCAATAAAAATGATAATGTGAATAAGCCCTTATCTGTATAGAGTACTTCAGAGTTTGCAAAGTACATTCACAGATATTACTTCACTGATCCTCACAACAACTCTGTAAAGTAGATGAGGGCAGGTATTCCCCCTCCCCCATTTTATATATGAGGAAGCTAAGGCTCAGCAATTAGGTGCCAACGCAGGTGTTTTCACTTGAGGTTCAATGTTCTTTCAAGATAGAAAGATATCTGTCCTTGAAATGTCCAGTGGAAGCTACAGGACTCCATGTCAGGTTGTTGTAGAGGGGTTGTGTGTACAATGATGACAGAACAAGATGGGCTCTGTGGACTTTCTGACCCTGTTGTTCAATCTTGCTAACAAAAGGCAACAGCCCTTCACTAAAAATGTTCCCTTTAGGCTGCCAGCTCCAAGAACAACCATTTCAGCATTCTTTCTCCTCACCATAGAGTGCCTCTCCTCATGCAAATGGAACTATTTGCACAGGGAACCACCTTCTGGGGTCAGATCCCAATGTGTACTACACTTCCCGGAAGTAGCTAGTCTTCTAGGAGACAGTATTATGTGAGGGCAAGGCATTCCTCTTTCCTTAAGAACAGAAATAGCAAAATGCTCCAGGTCCTCTCCCTTCCCCAAACCAAGAAACGCTAGCTCAGCTGCCCAGATTGCCTGGGGGAAAGTGAGAGAGAGAAGGGCTGTGGGGAACAGCCACCGTTTCTATCGTGTTCCCTCACACAATCCTCCAAGGATGCCCTGTCCCACACAGTCATTGCCAGCTAGACACCACCAGAGCAGGGTAGTGTGGCCACCTGTTGGTCACTGGGGGTGGTGCAGCCTTGGGTCCCAGAAAGGACTGATTCTTCCGAGCTGGGTGAACTGGAAGTACCATGCAACATGTCCCACCTCCACTCCCATCACTAGGAAGAAAAGGGATTGCAGGCTGGAATTGCTGCATAAAAAGCTAGATAAAAACCAATAAAAAACAAAAACAAAACAAAAGTAGCCCCAGATGCCCTAAGCACTGTGTAACCAGGGATGGCCATTTCACCCTTCAAGCACAGTTGTTAAGCTCCTGTGGTTGGAAACTCTTGCTCTCCCCAGATTCTTGCTCAAAGCCCCATTTTCTCTTCTGATGACTGTTTTCCACTGGGATCAGGGAGTTGAGGCATTCCTCTGCCTTTTAAGTGAGGTGTAAGGAGGGGCTCTCCGGAGTCCTTCAGATCTCCTACTTGGGTCACCATTTAGGACAGCTTCCACAGAACGAGTCCTCTGCTCAGTTCCTTTACCTTGATGCCACCAAGCTTTTACCTGCATCTATTCTCACATGCCCTATCTCCTTCCTGAGACAATGATAGAGGTATTTCCTTGGGTTCTGGACACCATCACCTCTCACCCTCTCAAGGATACATGTCCTATAATTATCCTCTTTTGCCTATATTAACAATTTCTCCTTCACTGTTGGACCTCTTCTATAAGCACACAGCCATGCTTTAATATTATGCCATCCACCTCCTCTAATACCACATCCCCATCTCATCTCTCACAGCAGAACTTGGAGGAGTTGTCCAGTTTCTGTCTCTACTCTCCACTTCCCACTCTCTCCTCACCCGTTCCAACTGGGCTTCTATACTCCCACTCCACAGAAACAGGGTCGCCAGTGACCTCCACGCCCAATCTAGCACTCACTCTTTAGTTCTCATCTAACTCAAACTGCCAGAAGTGTTTGACACAACTGACTACTCCCTCCTTTTGGAGACACTGACTTGTTCGAGATTTTGGTGGAGTAGCCACAGCATCCTTATGCACTGATGGCTCCCAAATTCCTACCTCAATCCTGACCTCTTCCCTGAGTTCCAGACTCATATGCCCAATACCCAATAAGCACCTCAAGTTCAGCGTGTCTGAAGCAGATCCCTTGATTCTCACCATCACTCAGACAACCTTCTCTCGACTCTGTCATCTCAGTAAACGACACCACAATTCTAATTGCTGGGGCCAAGATCCAAGGGTCGAGAATCCTCCATTCTCCACCTTTCAGCAAATTGTGTGAGCTGTGCCTTCAAATTAAATATCAGATCTGATCACCTCCCACTGCTTCCACCTAGTCCTTGACAGCATAACCAATATCTCTAGCCTAGATTCCTGCAATAGCCTCCTTACTGGTCTCCCTGCATCCACCTTTGTTCCCTCTGGCCATTTTTTACAGGAAGCCACTGCAGCTGGATTGACCTGTTAAAGAGCAGAACCAAATCACATCACCCTCCTACTTAAAACCTGGCATGTTGTTGTTGTTGTTAGGTGCTGTCGAGTCGATTCCAACTCATAGCAACCCCACGTAACAGAGTAGAACTGCACCATAGAGTTTTCTTGGCTGTGATCTTTATAGAAGCAGATCCCCAGGTCTTTGTCCTGCAGAGCCTCTTGGTAGGTCCAAACTGCCAACCTTTCGGTTAGTAGCTCAGCAATTAACCATTGCACCACCAGGGCACCATCATACTCCTCCCCTCACCCACCAGGCCTTGGCCCCTCTACACCTTGCTTATCTGATCTCCTACTCCCTCCCTGCTTGTTAACCACACTCCAGCCACACTGGCCTTCTTTCTGACCTTCCAGCACTTAAGTACCCTTCAAAGTTGCTGTTGCCTGTTTGCAGCGTCCTCCCAGATTTTAAAATCAGTAGTCCATCTCATCATTCAGGACTCAGTTTAAATGTCCCCTCCTCGAGAGGCCTTCCATGACCTCTCCAGCTGAGGTAGCCCCGAGGTCACCTTCATCCCATGATCCTGTATGACTTTCTGCCTAACACTCATGAAATTAGCTTATTTGTTTACACATTTCTCTTAAGTCTCCTTCTACTAGAAGGCAAGACTTTATCCCAATGTCCGCACCAGTGGGTGGCACAGAGCAGGAGTTCAGTAAATATTTGTTGAATGAAAGGTTTTGTTACTGACCGGCTGTGTAACCTAGGGCAAGGCAGTTAAGCCTTCCTGGGCCCTGATTTCCTCACCTGTAAAACGGGCAATTAGACTTAATGATTGTGCTGTCTTCTTGCTACAACACTCTGAGTTTCTACAGTGTCAGAATGACTTTGTTTTTCCACTCAAGGGCCTTGGCCAGGCCATTCCAGTGATGGTGAGATACTTAGGAAGAGAATTCCTAGCATCCTGATATTGCCTAACATTTCGGGCTAGGGTTTGCAGGTGCAGGACAGAGGCCAGAAGGTGTGCTGGGTAAATTGGGGTATGTGAGAGTTCTACCTCTAGAATGTAAGCTGCAAGAGAGCAGGGGTCTTTGTCCATTTTATATTTATAGCCCACGTGCCTAGAACAGTGCCAGGCACTCATGTAGCTCTCGACACGTGTGTTTCCATTCTCAGGCGAGTGTGCTGTTGGGTCATGTGTGGTATGAAAACAGCAAAAACAATCCCTTCCATTGGTGTAGCCCTTTGCAAAGTGTTTTCACATGCATCATCTCATTTGATCCTCATGACAATCCCATGAGATAAGTACCATTAAGTGTTATTATCCCCAATTTACAGATGAGATAGCTGAGAAACAAAGAGTTCAACTTGCCCAAGACCACATAGCTGGTAAATGGCAGAGCCTGGTTTTAAACCCAGGTTTTTTGCTCCAGACCCCAGTGCGTGTGTGAGTGTGTGCATATGAGCATATGTATGCATGTGTGTGTGAGGTCATGCAAAGCTCTGAGTAGAAGCAGAAACAGGAAGCCTCACATTTTTCATATTAGAGCCAGGGCCCTGAGGAGAGAAAAGGTGGAGCCGAGAGAAGAGTTGCCTCACTGGATGGGACTGAGCCCACAGCCTGCCATTGGGAACAGTGACGGCCGCTCTGCAGGCTGGTGGTGGGGGCCGGGTGGAGGTGCAGAAGGACAGCGGGCAGAGCCTGGCCCTCCCTGCGCTCTTACAGCGGCCAGGTAAGCCCATAGGTGGGAGCTGGCAGAAAGACTATGCAGCCTCACATAGGCACAACGCCCCTCAGGCCCAGACATGCACGGCCCCAAACAGGTCCTTCACAGGACACAGATGCCAAGGATGTGGGCAAACTGGTCTGAAGAATGCAAACACATCTTTCTCCCCTTTGCTGGACAAGGGGCCAGACCTGCCCCTTCACCCCTACTCCAAGGAGAACTCTGAAAAATGGCATTAACCTACTCCCCAAATCTTCCCAACTTCACCAGTCATTTAAATCACACCTACACACACACAAGCACGCACGCACTCGTGTACACACTCACACACATACACATGCACACACGCACACACACACACTCTCTCTCTCATACACACACACAGACACACACACACACACGTGCTGTGCCGAGCCAGTGGTATTCTACCTGCACCTTTGGAAATCCTTCATTCCCATCCTCCAGGGTCTTCTATACACTTTCCAGTTAGAAGAAACCTTCCCTTTCTGTGCTCCCCTGCCCTCAGCTCTGACCGCCTGGGGCCTTCCACTACAGCAACCTGGGTGCATGACTGCTTCTCTGGCAACGGCAGCTCCTGGCGAGCAGGATGAAAGCCCCATGCAGGGCCCCACCTGGCACAGGGACCACAGACGAAGGCCGCCTTGCGTCAACCCATGTCAGGGAGCCTTGGGGAATCTGAAGTTTAGCAAACCTCCTGAGGCTTTCCCCCAGAAAACACAAGGCAGTGATGAGTAAGCGGAGGGATGAGGCCGGGGTGGCGGCCGGGGCAGGTGGTGCCCACACAATTGCCCGTGTTAGTCACTAAGGGCACCCAGCAGAGCAGAGGTCATCTCTAAAGCTGGTGCAAGGGCCAGGGTGGGGAGAGGGGGCCCATCTGCAAAACCAGTGAGAAAAGGAGTCACTTCCAAACGCCCTCCCTCACTGAGCTTCTGTTAATGGTAATGGGAAAATTTGGAAACGGATAATGTTAATGGTTGAACAACATGATAAACATAACTAATGTAACTGAATTGTATATGTGAAGAATGTTGAAAAGGCAAATGATTTGTTACAAATGTTTACCACAATTTTAAAAAATGATTAAAAAACAAACAAGCAAAACAAAAATGTCCTCCTCTTGCTGGTGCAGCAGTCTGCCTTCCAGACTCCCCAGCAAGACCCAAGACAGCAAGAGCAGGGAGGTCGTGATTAATCAATCACAGGCTGGTGCTTTGGGTTTGTGGCGCAGTGGTTAAGCACTTGGCTGCTAACCGAAAAGTCGACAGTTTGAACCCACCAACCGCTCTGTGAGAGAAGGACCTTAAAGCCCTATTCCCACTTTCACTAGGAGCTTTGGAGTGCAGCTCCTCCCACCTAGAAACACCCCAAGCTAGACTAAACAGACGATATAACTAGCTGTTGTTCATTGATCAAATATTCATTGATCACCTACCCTGCCAGGCAGGAGCAGGTTGACCAGTAAGCACAGGATGCTCCAGCTTACAGTAACCAAGGTACGCCAGGTTTCACCACATCAGTGGTGAAAACCAGGTGAAATTGTGCGCTACAGATTAGTAGGTAATCACAATTAAGTCCATGCGTACCTTGCTTATTGGGTAATCCGTCCCTGCTCCCAGGTCCCGTGCTAAGCACTTCATAGGCGTTATTTCATTGACTTACACCAGAGACGGTTCTGATGTCTACAGTGGGGAGAAAGCTTCTGACCTGCGAGGGTGACTAGATGCCCTGGCTTGCCTGGGATGGTCCCATTTTATGTCTATTGTTCCAGAATTATTATCAGCAGAGCCCCCTCTCACTCTCAGAAGTGTCCCTTTGAAAAATAAATTATAGGTCTGGAGACTCTTCCCCGGCCTGTCTCAAAGAGCTGTGTGTGAAGCCCTATTCCCAGAAGGGGCAACTGGGCCTGTAAGTGGCAGACACTAGAGGGTGCCAGTTAGCTGTCCTTGGCCGGCAGCGCCTCCTGGATGGTAAGAGAGGGGGAGGTCACTCTGAGGAGAACAGGAGGCAAGCAGGTGCAGGGTGAACTGGGGAGGGGGCCACAAGGGTTCCCTGACAAAGCCTTGGCTGAACCCTTTCCTGGCCTAGACCCAGCTCCTTGCTCACCTCCTGAGCCTGCCCAGGTGGAGGCCCCCACCCTGAACCTGGAAGTCCTACACAGGAAGAGGGGGCCTGGCATTCACCTCCCCTCTCCTGCATTACAGCCTGACCCAGCCCTTGCCAGCTGCCCCTCTGGCTCTCAGGTGGGGCACGGCCCACCCTGGAATGGAGTCCTCAGACCACCAGGCCTGCTCTTCTGACAGGCTGGGACTGGCCTGCACATAAGCCAAATTCTGGAAAAATAGCCAGGCCAGGCCAGAAACACCTCTATGACATGTAAGAAAGTGGGGAGATCTTACAGCAAAGGAAAGGAGGGGCCAAAGAAGAGAAAGTGGTTTGAAAGAGGCAGTGATGTCCCACAGGGTTGACTGGGACTCGCAGCTAGAGATGTCACCTTTAGGGCCTGAAAATCTCCTGTCTGAACATCTGAGCTTGGTTGGGGGAAAATGACTGCCCTCCCCAAGAGCAATCCCTTTGCCCATTTTATGATTGGGTTGTCTTTTTATTGTTATGTTATCGAGGTTGTATATATATTTTGATTATCAGATTCTTATCAGATGTATGGTTTCTGAAGATGAACAAAAGTTTTTTTTATTTTTATGAGGTCCCATTTATTTATTTCATCTTTGCTGTTTGTGCTTTTGTTATTTGTTATATTAGATAATCCATTGTTGGAAGCTAGGCCTGACAGCATTGCCCCTGCTTGTGCTTGTTTTCCTAAGAATTTTATGGTTTTAGGTTGCACATTTAGGTCGTTATTCCATTTTGAATTTGTTTTTATATATGGTGTGAGTTATGGATCTTGTTTCATTTTTCTTCTTGTGGAAATCCAATTTTCCCAACACCATTTATTGAAAAGACTCTTCTTTCCCCATTGGCTGGACTTAGCACCCTTGTTAAAAATCAGTTGACCATAGATGTATGGCTTTATTTCTGGGGTCTCATTTCTATTCCATTGGTCGATGTATAATCCCAAAGGAAACTCCACAGCCCTCAAAGGAAGTAGGAGGGTGTGAAGGCCTGATAGAGCACTTGGTCAGGAGCAGGGACATGCCTTCTCCTCTTTAACCCACTCACTTGCAGTGAGGACTCATCCCAGTGTTCAGGTCTTATGTCCTCACCCGTGAAAGGAGGATTAGTGCCCCACCCTGTATACTCCAGGGGCCAGAGGGCCTGTAACCCACCAAGAGCCCACTTCTCACTCTCCCCTGTGCCCAAAGGCTCTGAGTGTGCCCTGCCCTGCCCAAGGCTCACACAGCAATCGAACACAGGGTTGGCCTTCAGAAGGTCAAACTTCCTGTTTCCATCCAGACAAGGCTTCTGTCCTAGCTCCTGCTGACTCCTCTCCAGCTAATGAACCTGAGATTACCAAGGTACGTGAGGCATGCAGCAAGTGAGAGTGTCCTTAATCTGGACCCACTTGGGCTCTGTTCTAAGTCCTCTCCCAGGGGCAAGGATGCCCAACAGGCAGGGTTATGGAGTATTAAAAGCACAAACTTTGGTGTCTATCAAACTGAGCATGGATTGCAGCTCTGTTTTTGGTTATCTGTGTGATGGTGGGCATGTTATTTGTCTTCTCCGAGCCTCAGTTGATTCACCTGTTAAAAGCAATGAGAGTATCTACTTCACAGGGCTGGTGTGAGGATTACATGTGATAAAGAACACTGTGACTGACACAGAGTAAGCTCAGCACCCAAGTGAGTAGTTCTCCTGGTAGAGAAGACTGAACAGCCCCAGTGGGACCCTACAGCCTCAGCCCAGCTTTTCCCTCCAGAGGGAGTCCTTGTCTGCAACATAAGAACAAAGATGGACTTTAAAACGCAACAGTGGCTTCACCCATGGTACACACACTTCTATCTGAAAGTGACATCAGTGGTTATGGGAAGACATGGATGCCTCGGTGCCAGCAGCCTTAACCTTTTATGGAATCATTCATTCATTCAACAGGCACCTATTCATAGGATAGAGAAAAGACACTGGTTTGCCCAGGATAGTCCCCGACTAGAACTGTTGTCCCCCTTTCACTCTTGAGGTATTCCAGTTTGAATGATAAATTATATGATCATCCTACCTGTTGAGCACCTACTATGTACCAGGTGCTGTTCTAAGCACTGGAGATCGACAGAGAGATGGAATACACAGCCCCTGCCCTCAGGGGCCCACAATGCAGTACAGAGTTAGACAAGGAGATGATTGAAACAGTGTGAGAAGGTGGGGCTGGAGAGGCTCTGTGGTTGACAAGTGCCCCTCTGCCCCTTAAGAACCTGCCAAGAAACATCTTTTGATTTGTCGCCCTTCTTCGGTTTTTGACTAACATCGGTTAGTCAAATCTTTGTCCCAGAATATAGTATATAGTGCACCTTTTATGCATAAAAAAATTTAAGAAACACCTCCAGGTACACTAAAACATCTTTAACATAACAACACAGCAATAATGATAATAATGTTCTGATGCACATGTGTTATTACAAACCATTGTAAGTACCTCAAATTTTTAATATAATAGGCTTTACAGGTGTTGGTTCATAACTACAGTTTGTAGGTAAGTCAGATATTCATAACCCCGGGACTGCCTGTAGGCCTTTTATTCATTCTAATATTATTTTTCTCCATCTTCAGAGGCTGCCTTCTATTCAGGTATTTGTGATATCTTTGAGAGAACCATGAATATACAGACATTGACTTTCCAGAAGAAGGCCCTAATTTATTTTTTCAGTCTCATGGAAAAGTATATCACATGAAAGTGGCAGTGACCTAGAGGCATAGTCTGAATGGCCACCTTCTCATAACATAAGCCAGAAACATCTCCATGACAGGCAGTGAAATGGGCAGAGTCTTAGGGGAAAGGAAAAGAGGGATACAAACAAAGTGAAACCAGTTGCCGTCGAGTTGATTCCAACTCATGGTGACCCCACGTATGTTAGAGTAGAACTGTGCTCCATAGGGTTTTCCATAGCTAATTTTTTCTAAAGCAGATTGTGAAGCCTGTTTTCTGAGGTGCCTCTGGGTGGGTTCTAAATGCCAACCTTTTGGTTAGTAGCCAAATATTTACCCATTTGCACCAGCCAGGTGCTCCAAAGGAGGGGTCAAGGAGAGAAAACAGGATGAAAGAGGCAATGATGTCCCCCGGGGTTGACTGGGGCTCATGGCTGGAAATGTCGCCCTTGGGGCTCCTGCCTAAACATCTGAGTTCAGCTGGGGGAGGATGACTGTCCCCTCAAAGGAGGGCAGCCAAGTGTGAGTGTACAGGGGAGGGCGGTGCCCCTCCCCTTCCATGCCAGAACCAGGGATGCCTTGGGATATGGAGGCTTTAAGAGGCCAAAGCCTTCTGCCAGGTTTCCACACCCCACGCCATTCTCCTTGGCTGAGACCCTGTCAGTAAAACACCCTCCTCCTCCCGGCACCTGTGTCGTTCCAGTTTCCTACTCAGTTAGCTTGAAAGCACCAGGGACCCATATTTGCAGCAGAGCCTCCTTGTCCAAACCGAAGTGTCCCACAGGAATCTTACCCACCTCTCATTTGGGGCTCGGGCTCATGATTCTATCTCACAATTACCCAAGAGCCTTCTAATTGATGAAAACCATGACAACACTCCACGAGCGTCTGGACCAGCACTGCCTTATTTAGATGTGCCGCCCCCGGAGGAGAAAAAAAAGGAAGGAGGAGGAGGGTGTGAGAAGCCGATAGGAGCAAAAGGAGAAGAAAGAAGGCATGGGTGATTCTGAGAATTAAGGGTAACTAGTGATGTCATCACAGGGAGCGTTTCTCCCAGGTCAGTGGGTGGGGGCAAGACACGGTGACTCGGGCTCTGTGACTCATTCATAAGATTAAGCCCCCAGGACCCAGGAGAAGTCATTCTTGTAGTAATTCGTTCATTCTTTCAACACGTCTACTGAGCTGTTGTTACGTTTCAAATACTAGACCAGGCGGTGGGGTGGAGAGATAACTGACAGGACTGGGAACTGATGACCTAGAGGGGAAGGTCATTCTGAAGCAGAGTGTAGGTGTGCAAGAAAGAAACGGAGCTATACAGGGGACAGGGGCATGGCGGACAGGGTCAGGAGATACTTCCCAGAGAGGGGAGGGCATGTCTGAGATAAATTGTGTAGGAAGAGTAGGCGAGAGCCAGACAAAGGGAGGGGAAGGGAGTTTCAGGCAGAGGGAGGAGCAACGTGGTTGAAGGTACAGAGTTGGGGGTGGGGTGGGGAACTGTAGTAGTTCCTAAGAGTGTAAAGGGAGAGGTGGTGGGAGAGGAGATTGAAGAGGTCAGGTAAGCCGGACCCTAAAGGAGTTGAGATGCTGTTCTACAGGCAGTAAGGACCCCTACAGGTGTGATCAGATTCCCTCTTCAGAGAGGGGACCTCACGTCCAGAAGAGGCAAGTACGACTTCCATAGATTAATGACTGACTCTCTCAGTTAACATGCTTGCCTGCTAACCAAAAGGTTGGCGGTTCAAGTCCACCCAGAGATGCCTTGGAATAAAAGATCTGGTGATCTACTTTTGAAAAATCAGCTGTTGGAAACCCTGTGGAACACAGTTCTCTGACACACATGGGGTCACCATGAGTTGGAGTTCATTCAGTGGCAACTGGTTTGGCTCTCTCAGTGAGGGGGCACCAGGGTGGGGCCTGTGCTGGAGGCCTTAGCACACATCACTCACATGATCGTGCATTGATCCTTGGCAGTAGACACGATGTACCTCAGCTGACAGATGAAGAGGCCAAACTTCAGTGCATGATGTGACTTGCCAAGGTCCCCAGCCAATAGGTATGTAGCAGAACCAGAATCAGAAGTCATGGCCATCTGAGCTCTTTACCACCTCCAAACCAATCCCCACCACCACCAGGCCTCCTAGGACCCCCTGCTTGAGCTCCATCTTCCACCATTTTTTACAGCTCCTTCCTGGCCACTGCCAGTAACATGAATGCACTTAAAACCGGCCAGGCTTCACTGGGACATGTTGTCCACCCAGCCTGACCCTTCACCCATGCCCTGCCTGATCCCACTGCAGGACCAGGGGCCCTGGTTTCCTGAGTCAGGGCCTGGGGGCTCCTAGCTGTGTAGATTCCCACTGTCTCTCCCTGGCTCACACCACCATGTCTTCTGGGAAGCCACCAAGGCTTTCTTCTGGGGGGAGATGGAGCCAGGTCCTCCTCTAGGCCACAGCAGTGACCAAGATGACAAAGGCTCCCAGGAGGGACCCTCATCCCTAGAATTCTCTTTTTGAGATAAGAAATCCAAATACAAAGATAGGCCCCTGGATGCCAAAAGGTTGCTTCAGTGTGAGCAACAATAGTATCGGGCATTGCTCAGGCCCACGATGGCTCCTGTTCCAACTCAGAAAGAAGGAAAGACCATGTCAACCTGGTCCTGGGCACTGACATGGCTAGTATTTCCTTGCTGGTAATAAATTCCCAGACATATTTTTGCTTCTCCCTCTAATGTTTAATCTTGGGTGTATTTCAAGGGAAACGCAACTCTGCCTGCTTCTGATTCATACCCACTGAGCTCATCAAAACCAGAACTATTTGGTAATCGCTGCTGGGTTTACTGGATGACCTCTGGGATCTGTAAAAATCTCTGTTTTTCAGAAACAGGAAGTGTCACAGGAGGCTGATTGCAAAGATCAAAATTTGAATTCTCTCTGCCTATTGGAAAGGAACTGTGTTGGTAGCACTTCCTTCCCTCAGTCAATAGACAAACGTGTGTTCCGTGCCTACTGTGTGCAGGTGTGGGGAAGGCAGCCATGATGTTTGTAAAGGGGCTGTGATCTCAAGGAGTCATTTTCCCACAACCAAGGCTTTCTCTTCGGGCACGATCTAAGCATAGCGTCCAAGATGAGGTGGTTTACGGAGTGTTTCCTGAGCTGTTGGGGACTTGCAAAGGCAAGATGATTCACGGGACAAACACTGGAGCCATCAGATCTGGATTCAAATTCTGCCTCCTTCACTTACTAGTGGGGTGGCATAGCAGAAGTTACGTGACCTCACAAGCCTCAGTTTCCCCACCAGTATAATGAGGATAATAATGCTGGTCTCACAGGGGATTTTTGTGAAGATTCAAACAGATAACACATATAAAACATAGCACCATGCCCGGGAACATAGCTGGTGCTCACGAAGTGGTAGTTCTCTTCCCAGGTATGTTTCCTGCAGGGTTTCTTCTTCCAGGGAACTAAGGATGCATTCCAGCCGTTCTCTGGGAAGGAGTGTACTGGGAAACATAAGAAACTGAGGTACAGGGTTAAGATGCCGGCACCTCAGCCAATCCAGAGCTGAAATGCCTGACCGCTTGGTTTTCACTCCTTAGGCTTGGGCCACGCACCCTGGGCCACCTCTCACAGTCTTAGCCAACCCACTCACCAACTCTTCATCCTACGTGTGGTTTCCTTGGAAAAGGTTCTTCTCTGAAGGCAGTCACATCTTCTGGGTCAAGCCTCAGAGCAGGAGGAGGGCAGAACCATCTGGAGTTGAACCTCACCTAGAAGCACCCACTGCCTGGAGCATGAGCGGGTGGGTGCTGGTCATCGGACAGGGTCCTGGGGCCCCAGCACTCACCCATGTCAGTCCAGACTGAGCCAAGCTGGGGAAAGCTGATCTTGGAAAGCAAACAAGTCCAAAGCCTGGCAGAGTCCTCTGCGTAGGGGAGGCCCTCAGAGTCCAGAGGTGTAGGTGCTGTCACGAAGGAACCTGGGTTCTAATCCCAGGTCCAGTATTTCCCGACAGCAGAACACTAGCAGTTCATATGGCCACTCTGAGCTGCCGTTCCTTGGCTATAAAGTGGAGATGACCATGGCGTTCTGCTCCCCTCGCAGGGCCTAACAGGATAAAGAACTGGGTAATTGTGAGTCCAGACTTTATTAGTAAGTCAAAATGGAGCCCTCCTGTCTGGCATCCCTCCTCTGGGCTACCACGCCTTTCTCAGCTGCCTAGGAATGGAGATGGCCTTGTTGCCTTGGTTTCCAGTTTCCTTACGGTGCCCACATTCCACACACACCACTCTTGTGAGCAGGTTAAGGGTCCGTCCCTTCTCAGTAAGAGCAGCATTTCTAGCTTTGGAGTAAGAGACATGAGGCCACTTGCTGTGTCCTGGCTCATTCTGGACCACATCGCCTCTCTCAACATGGTGTCACTCCCACCCGGAGTGCTCGCCTCCTCCCCCATCCTCACCGAATGACTCAGACTCCTGGAAACAGGACTGATGACATCTGCATGAGTAAGAGGCCCATGCGCGTCACAGCCGCCGAGAGGGCGAACAAGTTTAGAGCTCCCTCAGGGCCACTCTGTGGGGCACAGACATGCACCAGGAGCCCATGCCCACAGGAAGAGGGTCCCAGGACCCCAGAGAGGAGCCAGGCTTTACCCAGCAACGAACCAGAACCTGACCCATCTCCCCTCTGCTACACCCCCAGTGATGATGGCTTCTCAGCATGGAGTGACAGCCCCCGCACCTTCCTGGCTGCCCGGGCAGTTGGCACAGGGATTTGCACTGAGCCCCAGGAGACTGTGCTGCCCTGGCCCAAGGCACTCCGGCCTCAGCCCACATAGCTAGGTCCAGGGGCAGTCCTGAAATTGACAACCCAGCTATGCTGCCTTGAAAGGGCCCTAATCCGGGGCCCAACCTTCAGGGTGTGTGTGTACAGTGGGTGTGTGTGTGTTTACGTTCTTGTACACACCCTGGTCCAGAAAGTCAGCCGAGCAAATATTTTTGTCTGTTTTCTATTTTCCATGTGTCCCACTTTTGAAAATTTGGTTGAAATGGCATTACAACAAAGGAATTCAATGAGGTTTTAGAATTTCTATTTTATGTTCTTGGAGTTAAGGTGCAAGCCTTGGCGTTAAGGTGCAAGACGAACATGTTAATATCAGCAAAACAACATGCAAACTAGACTGTCCTGGTATTTAATAAACAGGGCTGAAGCATCAGTTTCCCCATACCTCAAATGGGCGTAGTAAGGACATGAATGGTGTGGAGAATAACGTCAGAGCACGAGGCAGCCCCACCCCAGTGTTTTCTGCAACCAGGACACGATGGTGTCCTCGCTCTGAGCCTCGGCTCCCCAAATGGTCACTCCCATATGGGCAAAGGGGATCACCTCCAAGCTTTTCTCCACGCAGATCCTGAAGGGTATTCCTTGGAACACACAGCAATGTCCTTTGACTTGCTCAAGATGAGAGCAATGTTCTTGCCGTAGTTGCTATCAAGTCAGCTCTAACTCATGGTGACCCCACATACAACAGAACGAAGAAATATTGCCCTGTCCTGCACCATCTTCACGATCGCTGGTATGCTCAAGCCCATTGCTGCAGACACTGTGTATTTTGGGTGCCTTCCAACCTAGGGGGCTCATCTTCCAGCACTGTATCAGACGATGTTCTGTTACCCATGGGGTGGTTCACTGGCTGATTTTTAGAAGTAGATTGCCAATCCTTCTTCCAAGTCTGTCTTAGTCTGGAAGCTCCACTGAAACCTGTCACCATGGGTGACCCTGCTGGTATTTGAAATACTGGTGGCATAGCTTCCAGCATGACAGTAACACGCAAGCCCCCAATGTACACAAACCGACAGATGGGTGGTGAAATGCATTAAATAGAGGGACTTTATTAATACATTTCAGGACAGAGGAGCTGGGACTCAGAACATGTTATGAGGATGAATTGTTTGATGGACCTTTGACATCCTAAATGCAAGGGCTGGAACACAGGTGAGGTGGGTGCACACTGGTCAGAACTGCCCCTGGTTCCTCCCCACCAGCTCCTCTCCATCAGAACAGATGGGTCCTGTCCCCCATTATCACTCTCTTAGCCTTAGTCATTTAAATGTAGCTTGCTAGAAGTTTCATCTAAAGCCAGAATAAACATTAAGCATCAAATTCAGGTGTCTAAAAGATATTGCTTTCTTTCCTATCCTGTAGCTCAGCTGAGACACCTCTTCACCGGAGTGGCAGAAAATTAACTGCAGCCAATTCAGGATTCTCTCCCCTTTCCTTAGTGTCAGAAGTGATTTTCTAGGTGGCTCACAGAGAGCCAAGGCATGAGAGTGACTTTGTTTAGGACTTCCTGTCCACGCTGGCCTCTGCTGGAATGGCCACTGTCCTTGGCCCCACAGGCCTTCAGGCCACAGCTGGCCACACTGAGGGTCCTGGACTCATTATGCGGCTCCTGGGCCATCCAGGGACAGGATGTAAAGCCGCCCTGAGGTCTTGCTGGCTCCCTGGGGCCCTCACCCAAGGTGTAGGGGTGTATAGCTGCTCTTTCTCTAATTCTCTCAGTTCTTCCCTCTTCACCCACTCAAGCTGACTTTTCTCTAGTCTTAGAAGGGCTGTTGGCCAGAAGTGGGGAGGAGAGCTGCTCCCTATCACGCTGTTTTCCCCAAACTTTGTGTCTCTGTTCCCCTAAGAATTTGCACTTTGAAAACCAAAGCCAGGCAGTCCCCTTTTTCTCTCCTCTGCATCCTATTGTGTCCACCTCGCCTTGGCAGTCAGCACAGTACTGCTTGAGTGGTGAAAAAGGAAAAGGACAAATACTGGGACGGTGCTTGGAATTTCAAAAATATACCACCTCATGGAGGATTTTCACTATCCAATTTAGGACTCACTGGAAAGGTACAGTAATCAAGACAGTGTGGTATTGGCATAAGGATTGATGAGATCATCTGAACAGCAGAGAGTCCAGAAGTAGACTCACACATACATGGTCAAGCAATTGTCAACAAAGGTGAGAAGACAACTCAATGGGGAAAGGAAAGGTTTCTTTAAATTTTAAACAGTGCTAGACCAACTGGATATCTGTATGGAAAAAGAAATGAACATTGACCCTTAACTCACATCAGACTCAAAAACTATTCTGAGATGGATCACAGACCTAAACCTAAAACTATAAAACTTCTAGAAGAGAATAGAAGAGAAAAATCTTCATGCCCCTGCAAAGGCAAAGATTTCTTAAGCAGGTCACAAAAATCACAAAACAGAGAATATCAATAAGTCAATTAAAAAAAAAAAAAAAAAACCAATACATAAAAGATAGCAAAAGACTCAGCCATGTCCTAAAAGAAGATTACAAATGATGGCTAAGCACAAGAAAAAATGTTCAATGTCATAATTAATCAGGAAATACAAATTAAAACCACAGTGCAGTACCATTCCACACCCTCTAGAATAGTTAAACTTAAAAAGGCCAACAATACCAAATGTTGGCGACAACATGGAACAACTGGAACTCTCATAACTCTTGATGGGGGCATAAAACAGTATAACCATTTTGGAAAGCTGTTTGGCAGTTTCTTACAAAATTAAACATATACATAGAGTACGACGCAGCAATTCCACTTCTAAGTATTTACCCAAGAGAAATGAAAACATGTTCACAAAAGACCTTGTACAAAAACCTTAATAACCGTTTTATCCATAATAACCAAAAACTGGAAATAGGTGGATGAGGAAACAAATTGTGGTAACTTCATACAATGAAAGATTACTCAGCAATAAAAATGAACAAACTACTGATAGATGGTAACGGCATGGATGAATCTCAACAACATTGTGTTTAAAGAAGTCAGCACAAAAGAGTACATACCATATGATTCCATTTATATAAAGTTCTAGAACAGGCAAAACTAATCTCTGGTGATAGAAATCAGAACAGGGGTTGCCTCAGGGTGAGGGTGGAGACTGACAGGAAAGCAACACAAGGGAACTTTCTGGAGTGATGGAAATATACCATAACTGAGTGCAGTCATGGTGACACAGGTATGTACATCTCTCAAAAGTTATATACTTGTACAAGGAAGATCTGTGCATCTCACATCCATGTAGAGTATAACTCAATTAAAGAACAAAATATGCTACCACATAAAACCTAGCAAACTTTATTCATGAGGATTCAAAACACAAACAACTTAATTTCTTAATGCAATATTTAAGTTGTCTCTAAAATAAAACTGGCAAGTATGGCCGCGTTTCTGCTCTGGCGGCACCCAAGCCCCAACCCTGCCCTGTTTCTGTCTCACAGCAGTGTGGTAACTCTCTATATCACCACGCAGTGTGTTTTGAAGGGGAGAAGTTCTCCAGTGCTGTTCTGCTCATGCTACTGTGAGAAAGATGTTCTAGAACTACTTTCTGATTCATTCCTCCCAAAAGAACTTGGTTTTTTGTGTCTCCATATTGTTCTCCTCCATTTCCATCCCACTCCTGGGGCCTAGACACCACCTTGTGCATTCAGCAAGTGCTTGTTAAGGTGACTGTGACCCTCCTACATCCTATCCACTCGGCCCTATAGGGATGGGTTAGTGAAGGGGCTGACCTGTAGGGATGATCAGCTCAGACTAGTGGTCTGTGCTTGCCCTGTGAACCCCGTGACAAGGATGCTGGGTCTAGCCCTCCCTCCCCTCTGTCCCAGGCCGAGGCAAGGTGGTTCCCCATATCTGACTACAAGTCCTAACATCTTGCATATTTTGCAGATGATTCAAGAGAAAGCGGCTTTGGGGCAGGAGGTTGTGGGGAAGGGAAGCTTGAATTTTCAAGAGGGTTGAACTTGCTCTCTACGTAAATTGCTGCTGGACCTGTGCGCTCAGTTTGCATCTTCTCCACTCCACTCCACCCTAGCCCAGTCTTTAGTCTAGAGCCACCACCTTGTTGTGGGTCTAGATGATGGCAGTGGAGAAGTGAATGAGGGCAATGTGGACGTGAGGGTAGAACCCTGGCCTCCGTAAGATTACCTGGTACTCAGGCTGAAGAACACTGTGAACCCTTTAAATCTTAAGCAGTATCTGCCCACCCTGGCTTCCCAGAAAGACAGAGAGGGATGAAAGCTGGAAGGTTCAGGAGATCTCATTCATAAGCCCATGCTCTGAGAACCTGGCCCTGCACAAGCTCAGCAAGTCCCTTACAGGTTTGGAGGAGAAAGGAGAAGGCCCCAGCATTCCTGGGCTCAGCCTTGCCCTCAACCCTGCCCCTTCACCAAGGCCTGAGGAGGCACAGGTGTTTTCCAGAAGAAAATGAGTGAGAGTCCCAAGCTGGAATCTGAGTGTTTTCAGTAACAGCCTGAGATAAGCATCAGAAGTGCTGTTGGGGCTGGGATGATGGTATCCTCACAAGATTGACCGCAGGCATGGCTTGAGGGGATGCCTGAGCCCTGCGGGGTGTGCTGTGCTGTGTGGGGCAGAGGGAAGAATGTAGGTGAGAAGAGTGTGGTGAGCGGACTCCCGATCCCCTGAACTGGAGCCCACAGCCCTTTAGACTGGACTCCACCACTCACACCCTGTGTGGCCAAGTCCACCATCTGTAAAAAAAAAAAAAAATGAGGGGTCAACTAGCCCAGGGTTTCCTACACAGAGTTCCTCCGTACCCCCTCAGGTAAAAATCTCTGGCTGCGGACTCTGGGATATCCCCTCCGGGTCTGCTGGTCCAAGAACTGAGACTGGGGGAGGGGTAGGCAGTGGGGAGAGGGGGGAGATGGAGGGAGAGTTGGGGGGTGGGGGAGCCAGGCAAGTCCCAGGGACTGAGGAGAACGTACTCAGGGCAGGCAGCCAGGCCTCCCAGTCAGCCCACCCCATCCACACGAGGGCTGATGTGGATGGTGGGATAGGGTGGCAGCCGCTATAAGCCCAAGTGGAAGGAAGGCAAACAGAAAGGGAACCCATAAGAAGCAGGGCATCATGAAGCATTCTGTTCCTTAATTCAGGCTAATTAAGAGACAATATGGTGGGCACAGTCCCCATCACCCCTGCTGACTAGGCCCCTCTACATCCCCCTGGTTCCTAAAAGTGCCCCTGGGACAAGAAAATGCTTCTTGGTGATTCACAGAACTTCAAGGCCTTTGGAATGGACTGCTGCCTGTGGGAAAGGGCAGGAGAACTGACATTAAGCATCTCCTACGTGTCTGATCCGTGTTGACAGCTTTCATAGGGGTTATAATACCACTTGGTCCTCACAATATACCTTATCGGTGGAATGCATCATTCCCTTTTTGTAGATGGGGGAATTGAGGCTCTAAAATTGAGGGGTAGCCTAGAAAAAATTAATCTCTGCCCCCTTATCTCACTATCTTCATCATAATATGTAATTGTCTCACTTGCAAGACAGAAAATACTTTTAGATTTTCTACTCTGATCCTGCTTTATGGCTGCTCCCTACCCTAGCAATATAACCTCCAGTTCCTTCCAACAGCCCTCTTCCCTCATTAGGGGTGTCAACCCCCTCCACTGGGTCAGACTGTAAGCATATGACTGAAGAGTACTCTCCCAGAAGGGGGAAGGTAGGTTTTAATTTTTCTGAAACAAAAATTAGAAAAATAATGACAAGAAGAGAAATTACAGGGTGATGCACTTTTCGGCTTATTAAGCAGCTATGTCCTCTCTAATCTTCACATTGACCCTAATGGTTGAGTATTAAGAACCCACTCTTATAGATGAAGGACCTGGGGCTCCAAGAAGTGAAGTGAGTTGGCCATAGCTGTTCAGCCAGTGCAAGGGTCTCAACACTGGGTATCTTGACTGCAGATCAGAGAAATTGAGATGACAGTAATTTGCCTGAGCAGCAACCAGGTCCTAACCCCAGAGCCTCCATCCAGGATGTGACAGTAGAAACCAGAGATAGATCTGGGGAAAAATCCAAAGTAGAGTGGGCTTTTGCCCGACTTCCCTATTGAATCTCTGGGGAGAAAAGTCCATAAAGGGTGCTTTGCTCCAACGCTGGGTGGCCAAAGCAGAACTGGCAGGTGTGTCTAGATAGAAAAGGCACCCAGAGCCTCTATGGTCTGGTGGCTGAGATCTAGAGGTTTCTGTAAAAACAAGTGGTATATGCAGAAGGTAGGAGTATAGGCAAGAGGGCTTTGTAGTGGACATTGGACAGCCCAAAGCCAGGGACTAGACAGAGGGTGTAATTGCAAGAGCTGAGGTGTGAGAGCTGAGTTTCCAGGGAGCCATCCTTGTTCATTGCCTGGACCAAGAAACCAGACTGTGAGTTTCACTAACTCAGCAGGAGAGGCTGTATGGACAGCACCAACACCAGTGCCAAGGTGAGATGCTACCCTTCGGCTGGAGCCTGCAGGGAAAGATAGCTTCACAACTGCACATTCTTCCCCACCTCCACTACGTTACATGAACCTGTGCTCAGGTGCTGCTGAGAGAGCGAGGCAGGAGAAGGGGGAGGGCAGACACCTGAAAGCCTCAGCGTTTACCCCAAAGAGAGGCATCTGCCTGAAAAAAACTTTAAAATCAGAAGAGGCCGTTGTCTTGAATACACAAGGTTAATTAAGATTTTTTCCTCTGATACTGAATGAGAACAGGTGTTCCGGCAAGGTGAGGTCAGGTATAGAAAATAAAGAAGCACATCTGAGTTACAGGTTTTGACACGCCCCTCCCCAAACACACACACACACACAAACACGTGGAGGCGTGGGAGGCTAGGGAAATTGCTTTAGATTGATGGGTTCAGGGAAGGTGTTCTGGTCTGGAGTAATATTTAGGATAAAGATATAAGAATAACAGTCAAGAGAGAGCATCCCAGATAGAACAGCATGCACAGTCCCCTGTTGGAAAAAGGAGCTTGGCATGCTCCGACCTTGGAAGAGTGTGTGTCTGGAGCCTAGGGAGAGCTGGGCAGAGGCATGAAGGCAGTGGCTACACTAAGAAGTTTGCCTTTTATTCCAAGGACAATGACAACATTGACGTGTTTTCAGCAGAGCAGATGGTAAGCACCTGCTGCCCTGTGGAGACTGGATTAGTGATGTCAGGAGGGCAGCTCCACAGAGTCTGGGGCTCAGAGGGGAGACCTGGGCTGGAGATAGATGGGAAGTTGTGTTGACAAGAGATCTCCCAAGGATTACTGTTCTTTTGGTATCCCCAAGGCCTACCACCAGGAGCTGCAAAATTGTTTGATGAAAGAAATAACTAAATGAATGAATTTAGCAGATGCCCTCGCTGTAGCCTGCATGATTACATTAGAAATAGATTATAGAAGAACAGTGTCCATCCCGGGCCCCAGCCCACTCTGCAGTCTGATGTTTCCAGATCACCCCTCTATGTTGCTAGACCTCAGGAGCATTCAGCATGACTCAGAAACCAATTTCTAGAACCTCAGTTTTCTTCCCAGGCCCACTTGCCCTTGTTCATAGAGAGCTTTAACTCCCATAATCCAATGTTTCCAAACTGGAAAAACCTCCCAACTAGCAGCAAATCCAGATGCAAGACTCCAGGTGCTCACACGGGTACGGAAGCTATGGGTAATGACAGACCCACACCTGGGTACCAGCCAAGCTAAACCCTCTGAAAGGCAAGAGACCGGCTTCTCCAACAGGCAAACAGTCCACCACGACACACAGTGGTCAACAGCCGTTACCTGGAGGACTGTCTCAGTCCAAAACTGCGTGAGCCATCAGAGATCTTAGTTAACAGCCCTGTCCATGAAAAACAAGCAGGTCCAGGAACCCCACCCTTCCATCAGCAAGCCCTGCCAACAGTTTTTCAACCTAGGAAATGAAAACAGGCTGCTGAGCTGCAGTTACTTTTGCCCGCAGCGAGCCAGAGAGTAGGAGGTTCATCCTCAACAGAGGGGAGGCCTGCAGAAGGCTAAGATGTGAGTCCCACCACGTGTAGACAGTTCCCGCGTGACTTCACAAGGCTCCTGCTATTGAAGCTGGTTGGACAGGTGGTAAGAGGGCAAAAATAAGAAGGCACTTTTCCTTTGGCATTCTACCCTCTTCCTAACTGGTGGAAATCCTACAAGCTTGCATCATCTTTCCCAGTACAATAGGGTCGAAGGTTTAAAAGGGTTGGCATGACGTCTTTGAAATGCTTAGAAATAACACCCCCCCCCCCCCACACACACACACATACATACGTACCAAGTTGAGCATTTGTTTTTTAAAGCAAACCCGCAGCGAGAAGGCCGTGAGGCGCGCGGTAGGCAGGGAAGTCATGCGCAAGCCCGCCGCCCACCTGCGTGGGTGGGACCTGCCCCGCGATGTCTCCCCCGCGCCTAACAACAACTCGGGGCACACCCTGCTCATTAGGCCCCGCCACGCCTGGCTGCCCAGGCTCTTTGTTTAACCAGAATGCCAGGAGAGGGTGGCGCCTCCTTGAACTCTGAACAATGGGCTGTGAAGGAGTTAACCCAGGCCTGGCCTTGGGCTCCGTAGAGCTGGCTGGCCGCGGGATCCTCCCACTGCCGTGCAGGGGCCTGAGGGTCCTGCAAGCGCCTACTCATGTGTCCTGTGGGGGCCGGAGAGCAGCCGGGGACCCCCAAGGAAGCCGGGCTGAGCTCTGGGCGGTAAAAATAATAGGCTGTTAAGAGGCTGTGTCCCTCAGTAGAGGACCAGCAGGGCAGACGTTAGCCGACTTCTGTTCACTGTCCCCGCAGGCAGGTAAGGGATGGGACTTGTACCTGCTTTATGGCAGGGAGGACGGCCAGGCGGAGCCTGGGCACAGAGAGGCACCTGCCCTGTATCTGGCCCCCAGCTGGGCAAACATTCCTGCCAGGTTGTGCTGCTGCCCCCTGGGAATCAGCGCTGCCGCCTCTGGGTGGTACCGCACCCCAATCAAACAGGCTGCCTGTGCCCCCTCCTCGGTTTACACGCGCCCCAGAAAGGCCAGCCCATTTCTCTTCCTCCTTAAGGGCTGCCACCACCTGCCTTGCACGAGGCCCTTTGGGCAGGGCCCGAGGCCCTCGCCGTCGCGCTGCCGCCCTCCCGCGCTCCTGGCCTGTGTGGCATGAGGAAGGATGGGGCTGCCCAGCCCCACCAGGGAAGTACATCCACAGGTGTCTGCTAACTCAGGATAAACCGGATCAGGGTTAGGCAGGTGGGGACATGCTGCTATTTGTGACGGATTCTGGCCTTTCTGCTCCCGTGACAACAGTAGGGTAAGGGCGGCAGCCACCTCTGTCCAGTCATAGGACTCTCTGGGGCCTGCCCAGATGCCAAGATGGCGTCACAGTCCGCTGGCGCGGGGGTACAGAGCCAAGGAGGGGGCAAGCTGCTGGCAGAGAGCTCTGGCCTGGGAAGCAAGAGACACCGATGCTTCGGATCCCAGCCTGGTCACTAACCAGGGCAGCCTGCCTCTCCTGGGCCTCACCTGTTCAATGAGGGGGTTCTGTTCAATGAGATCTTCTCACTTCTTAGTTCCTCCACTATCGCTAGGCTGGTTCCCCACTCTCAATCCCTTCAGTGCTTCTCTCAATAAAACCCAGCCTAATTTGGAGGATCAGAATTAACCTGTAAATTAAAAACTAGGCAGGGAGGGATGGTGGCGGTGATGAGCAGAGGCTGTGTGGGTGCACCTCCCCCAGCAGAGGGATGAAAGCTGACACCCAGCCTGGAGCCCCCAACCCAAAGCCAGACCTCACTGAACACGCCCTATTCTGGTGGTCTCCAGGGCCAGGGCAGAGCCAGGGTCTGGGGCTCTTGGGCCCAGAGTTCTACCCTGGAGATGTGGGCAGAGAGGCTGTACGGAAGCCATGGAAGGGGGACTGTGAGCCCACAATGGGGAGCCCCTCGGGGTCCCAGGATCAACTACAGGGCTTGAGAAGGAGTCCAAAGTCCTCTTGAAACCAATTCCAATATTATTCAACCGGAAAGAGAAATGAAGTCCTGATACATGCTAGGACATGGGTGAACCTTGAAAACATCATCCTGAGTGAAATAAGTCAGACACCAAAGGACAAATTTATGTGATCCCACTTATGTGAAATAGCTACAGTACACAAATGAATAGACACAGAAGTTTATTGGAGGTCACCAGGGGCTGAGGGGAGAAAGAATGGGAAGGTATTGCTTAAGGGGTACTGAGTTTCAGTTGGGGGGATGAAAAACGTTTTGAAATGGATAGTGGTGATGATAGCAAGACATAGTGAATGTAATTAACGTCACTGAAGTGTACACTTAAAAATGGTTAAAATGACAATTTTTTGTTTTATATGTATATAATCACAATAAAACAACTCTGTTGCAGACTTTCACCCACTAACTAGGAAGGCCCAGGACAAAGCAGTTCAAGCTCCACAGCTTCTTTACTTACCGTTTGAATCGGTTAATCATTTGCAGAGTGTGTATTGGTTTACAAAGTATTTTCCATTAGTGATGTCATTTCATCTCATAACAACATAGTAAGATATTTCCTCATTTTATGGATGAGAAAACTAAAGCTCAGAGCCTTTAAGCAACTTGCTCGAGGGATCCCAGTCAACAGGTGGTAAGCCAGGGCTGGAAGCTGGTGGACAAATGATAGGACACTGCTCTCTCCAGGACACTGTGTCCCTCTCTGCACACCCTAGGGACCCAGAAACATGCCACCAGGACTCAGCCAGTGGGCAGAGGTCCTCCCAGCCAGCTATGCTGTGTGTTGTGCTGCTCTGGGCTCATGTGAGGGTCTGTGAAGAAGGATATAACGCAAAGCCCCTTCGTGTGGTGGGCCTGAATCTCAAGGCAAACCTTCCCTGAGGTTGTAAAAGGGCTGGCTTTCTTTCTGTTGCTAAGCCCCACAATGTTCTGTTTCAGTGGAAAGGACTCATTAGCTGCCTTCAAATATCTGAAGAGCCATGAGGAACAGGGAGTGGTCATCTTCAGGGGGTCTAAGAAGGAAGAGTGCAGGGAAGTAGATGGATATAAAGTAAGGAAGGACTGTGTAAGGATGAGGCTAGGCTGCTTTGGAAGGTAGTAAGTTCCCCATCACTGGAGAAGTTCAAGCAGAGACTGGGTAACCATTCTTCCCTGGGAATATCATAGAGGAAATTCAACTAGTGGATTACCAGTGGGAAGAGTGGACAACATTATATTTAGACTTTTTCCAGCACCAAGAGCCTATGATCTGAGGTGGGAGCGATGTTCTCAGCTTCTATTCAGGCTCCTGATTCCCCTCTGTTGGTGTCATTTTGGGTCAAGATAGAGTTTTTGCTTAGTGTCTGTGTCTCCTGCTGTTACAGACTAAAAGAGTTAAGGAAAGTGGACAGAAAGACCCATGGCAAGCTGAGGGTCTGACATGGGAAGGTTTGTCTGGAGCTCTGTGCTCTGAGCGCTGAGTGTTTTGAGCCTGTCATTATCTACCCTCCCTGAGAGGTAGCTAGAGCACTGCCATTGATTTGGGCTGCCAGTCATAAGAGCTGCCTGGGCCCCGTAGGCAGCTGTCCCCTTTGTCACGGTGACCAAATAAATCATCAGGCTGGGTCAAGGCGAACCTCACCTTAGTGCATAGGCGTTGGCCAGCCACCTGCACCCAGGAGACAGCTGGCCAAGTCACCGCTGTCCCTCCTGTGCACTGCAGCTGGCCTGGCCAGACCTTTCACCACATGAAGGGGCTCTCTTGGGACATCTGAGTGTCCGGAATTGGAATCTAGAATTTCAGGGGGAGGGATTTGACACTAGCATCCCAGCACGGTCAGTGGAACACCCCAAGCTCCAAAATCGTCTGCCACACTTGCCTGAGGGTTAGGAGAAAATGGACCAGATCATCCTCCCCTCCAGAAAATCTCCAGGACTTGTGATCAGTTGGTAAATAGAGGAGGCACCTTACCTCCTTCCCACCCCTCCTGCCTGCCCTACCTCCTGTTTGGTGTCTGGTTTTCCTCTGGGACATTTACTGCCAACCTGGGTTAAGTGGGCATGACCGGACTCCATGGTTGGCCCAGCCTAGCCCATGTTCTTCTAAGGGTCCCAGGAGCTGCTGCCACTCATTCCTTCAGTCAGTAAATGTGTACTGAGCACCCATGGACAGTGAAAACCAAAAAGAACAGCCACCT
Organism: Dugong dugon; assembly: GCA_030035585.1. Classification (NCBI taxonomy): domain Eukaryota; kingdom Metazoa; phylum Chordata; class Mammalia; order Sirenia; family Dugongidae; genus Dugong; species Dugong dugon. Next base: position 71,488,065 of record CM057473.1, read on the forward strand.
CATAGAAAAAATGGGCAAAAGGTATGAACAGGCAATTCCCAGATCTGGTTCTGCCACTTACTTGCTATGTGAATTTGGGCAAGTTACTTAACCACTCTGTGCCTCAGTTTCCTCATCTGTTAAATTATGGTAATAATGGCTTTAATTCACTGGGCTACTGTGGAGACTGAATGAGATAATCCACATAATGGTTTATGTTATGCTAGAACAGTGTCTGGCATATAGTACACACTCAATAAATGCTAATTACTACCATTGATAAGGAGCCCTGGTAGCTCAATAGTTAAGTGCTCAGCTTCAAACTGAAAGGTCAGCAGTTTGAACCCACTAGCCACTCACTCTGTAGGAGAAAGATGTGGCAGTCTGCTTCCAAAAAGATTACAGCCTTGGAAACCCTATGAGACAGTTCTACTCTGTCCTATAGGGTCGCTATGACTCAAAACCAACTCAATGGCAACAAGTTTGGTTTTTTTTTTGGTTTACTGCCATTAATATTATTTTTTATTTCATCTGTGTACCCATTGTATCAGTTTTCTATTGCTGCTGTAACAAATTACCACAAATCTATTGGCTTAAATCAACATAAAGTTATAATACTGTAGGTCAGAAGTCTGAAATCGGTTTCACTGGGCTAAAGTGAAAGGTGCCAGCAGGGCTGATTCTTTCAGGAGGCTCGGATGGGTGAATCTGTTTCCTTGGTTTTTCTATCTTCTAGAATTGTCTCCATTCCTTGGCTTATGGCCCCTCCCTTTGTCTTCGAAGCCAACAGTGTAGCATCCTCAATCTCTCTCTTTTTCTCTCCTTCTCTCTGACCCTCCTGCCTTCCTCTTATGAAGGCCCTTATGATTACAGTGGGCCCACCCAGATAATCCAGGGTAACCTTCCCATCAGAAGATCTTAACTTAATCTCTTCTGCAAAGTCACTTTTGCCCTGTAAAATCACATATTCGAAGGTTTTGGAGATTAGGACATGGGCGTCTTTGGGGGGCCATTATTCTGCCTACCACACTACAATCTATTATTAACGGAAAAAAGCAAGCCATAAGACAATGCATATAGATGAACCCCATTTATGTTATAAAAAGAAGAAAGCCCTACTAAATAAGTTTATCCAAAGAGAAAATAAATACAAGGACAAAGAAACTCACAAACTATTAACCGTGGTATTCTCTAGGGAGGGGATTAGGCTTACGCTTATCTGTGTATTGTTTTAATATTTTACAATATGCAAGTTTTCATGAATTTTATGTGTAATTAAAAATGATCCAAAAGAAAAAAGAAGAGACATGTACCCATCTTGTGGCGCTCAGTCTAGGGACATCAAACAAATCAACAACCTTAAAACCTCTTGGTAACTATCCTTAGAGTTTGAGCAGAGCACTGTAGAAGCTGGGGTGGGAGCCTCTCGCCGCCTGAGGGATCCTGAAAGCTTTGGAGGAGGTAACACCTATGCTGAGTTGTTAAGGATAAGAAGGAGTTTCCCGGGTAGAGAGGAGGGAGAAGAGGATTGCAGATGACAGCGGGCCACAAGGAGTCTGCCCTTGACCCTGTCGTGTAGGCGATGTGGAGCCTGGAGTCCTCTGTCAGGACCGTGGGAGAGAGGGTGGACTAAAGGAAGGGCAGCTTGCCTTGCTGAGCCCCTACAGGCCAGGCACTGTGCTCAGCAGGTTTGGTAGGCATGACCTCAGTAGCTATGAACTGAGGCTGTGCATTTTGATGGAAAAAGAGAGGGTCTGCATGGATGAGAAAGAGCCTGAAAGAAGCTGACATGGGTTCGGGGCAGGGTCTGTTCCTAGGGCAACTTGTGCAGACAGGGGAAGGGTGATGAAGGAAGCAGAAGACTGGGCCAGAGCCCCATTCAATACCCTCTCCTGTCCCACCACTCTGGGCCCGTCACTGCCCCATTCACCAGTTCATCCCAAGGCAGGTCCAAGGTGCAGGTAGAAAGGCTCAGGCAGCCTCGTGGGGCTCAGTGCTGAGGGAGCTTCTCGGGCAGCCTGACCCTGGACCAGGTGCCTCAGGCTGACTACCAGGTCTCCAAGTGGTGCTGAGGCAGCTGGCCACAGACCTGACCCCTGTTGTCCTGGCACCTGGATGGCTCCGCATTAAACCCTTGGAGGGTCCCCAAGCTGGGGTGGGGCTGGGTCTGCTGGTGAGGAAAGCAAGCAGAGGGACTTGGACCTGTGACCATCCACCGAATGTGGCTGTCCTGACTTGAAGACAGCACACAGCCATGTCTTGAGGATCTAGCTGCAGACTTTGTGGCAGTCACCTATCAGGGGCAGAAGGGAAGAATTGGTGGGGTCAGCGGGGGTGCTGGCCAACTCTAGTGTTCCCATGGCATGCTGGCCCAGATAATGGGCTCAGATCCCTGCTCTGTCATTTTCAAGCTGTCTGGGCTTGGACAAGTTACTTAGCCTCTCTGTGTCTTGGTTTCCTCATCTTTAAAATGGAGCGAGGATAATACTACCTCATAGGCTACGCGTGTTAAGTGCTTAAAGCAGTGTCTGGAGCATTGTGAGGCCTGTTTAAGTGTTGGTGCTCATTCCTTACAGACCCTGCATGGACCTCCCAGCTGGTCCAGGGGACAGGGAAGGGCCCCTTTGGTGTCTCCATCCCACCATATTCCTATCCTCAACCTGTCACCTGCTCACACCTACATTCCCAAGGCACACACCTGGCCCCAGCACCTGGACTTGTGGCACAGGGAAGAGAAGGGGTGATGGCTATGGAAGCGGCGGTGGTTAGGGGGGTGGAGCACTAAAATGGCAGTAGCCATGGCCTTTGGGGCAGAAGGAGGGGACAGGAGGAAGTGGGGGTTCCAGAGTGGCAAGACCCTAGTGGGGGATTCTGCCCAGGGCTAAGACTGCTGGGCACATCTGTGGGTCATCAAATGCCCGGCTTAGGGCATCAGAGACGGCTTCACAGGAGCCAAAGCTCCTTGGCTCTGTTTCACAATGTCAGGTCATCTGTCATTACAGGCTATTGTGCAGTTTTCCAAATGGAATTACTTTTATTTCACTTTAAATGGACACAAGATCTGTATGTCAGGCAGCACATTTGAGGAGGGTGTCTTAGTTTCTTAGTGCTGCTGTAACAGAAGTACCACAAGTGAATGGCTTTAACAAACAGAAATTTATTTTCCCATAGTTCAGGAAGCTAGAAGTCTGAATTCAGTCTGGCTCTAGGAGAAGGCTTTCTGTGTCCACTCAGGGGAAGATCCTTGTCTCAGCTTCTCTGGCGTTCTTAGCATTCTTTGGAAATCTCCACGTGGCATCTGTCTTTCCCCATTAGTGCTCGCTTGTCTCTGTGCCTGATCTGTTCCTGTTATATCTCAAAAGTGATTGGCTTGGCTTAAAACACACCCTGCACTGATATGGCCTCATTAACATAACAAAGAAAACCCTACTCCCAAATGGGATTACCCAGGCAGGTATAGGGGTTAGGATTTACAAGACATATTTTTGGAGGATACAATTCAATCCATAACAGCGGGGATATGTATCACAAGGGATATGTGTCATGATGAGCCTGGTTCTGCTCTGGAGAAGCAGGTGAACAGGGTGGGGGGAGCATCTGGAGATGGAATCTGGCTGCAGGACAGACAGGCCAGGAGCTTTGGAATCATAAAATCTCTCGTGGAGAGGGAGCAGCCATGTTGATCAGTTCAGGAACACAGTTGTCTCCCACAGGGCGGCCCCTCTCCCATGAGGAGGGCAGAGCAGGGGAAGCTGAACCAAATCCTCCCAGTTTACCTGGCAGATTAGAGGCAGAGCTGGGAAATAGCAGCAGCCTGTGGCTTTCTAATGTTGCCAAATAGGGGTGAGGGTGTGACATACAAGGCTGTCCTTTCATCTGATCTGTTAGGGATTCTTTGACCAAGAGAAGGGTTGAAATGATTGCCCCAGAGGAAGCTCAGCCTGCAGCCTGGATATGCTTCGACTCCCTGGGTTCCACCTCCCTGACATTACAATAAGGAAGGGTGACTAAATAATGATAGCTTTAATCATTAGGCAGTGTTTACTGTGTGTGAGTCACTTTAAGTACATTATCTCACGTAATCCTTACAACAACCCTATGAAGTAGGTATTATAACCCTCATTTTGCAAATGAGAAAATGGGAGTTCAGGAAGGTTTAGTAACTTGCCCAGGGTCTCTCAGCTAAAAATGAACAAGCAGGGATTTAAGCCCTTGAGTGGCCAAATCCTGCTGGGATCCCTACAGGTCAATGCTGAGTTCCACCCTCGGCAGGGACTCAGGAGGGGCTGCTTGTGCTCCTTTGCGCTCCATCCCACTGCTATTGTAGGTCCGGCTCCGGGCTAGATATGCAGGGGACAGGCGAGGAGGGCCTGGCTGTGAACCAGCAGCCTGCAGCATGTGGAGATGAGACAAAAGCCCTAACGGCCCCACAAGAAACCCAGCTGAAAAAAGGCTATAACCAAACCCACTGCCGTCCAGTCTACTCCAACTTATAGCCACCCTGTAGAACAGAGTAGAACTGCCCCATAGGGTTACTGTTCTCACATGTCAACCACAACACACTGTCTTGAGTTGCTCGTTGCCTTGAACCCTTCTTCCCAAGAGTTTAACACATAGGTTCTTTACACAGCAACTTTCTAATCTTCCACTTAATGAAATAATAACATTTAGGAAAGCCTCTTCAAAGGGCATTTTCATGCTTACAACCAGGCAGGGGGTGTTATCATTATCATCAACTTGACAGTCAGCTGAGGCAGAAAGGTGACCAAGGGCAGGTGTTCTGGCATCATTTGTGCTCCATGAACAGCTGGGTGGCCTTGGACAAGCCACCCATCCCTTGGAGCACACGTTTCCTCAGCTCTCAGATAGGGACAGCTGAGACTCAAGGGGAGAGAGCAGATGTGTAACAGCACTGGCTGCTGCAGGGTAAGTGCCCAAAAATGACTGCTTTCATTTTCAATCAGAGAAGAAAAGTGACTTGCTTACAGAGCCATTAATTGACAGGGCAGGGACGCAAACCCAGTACTTCTGGTTCCATAATTTGGGTGGCTTCCATCTGTCCACACTGCTTCTCAGCGAGACCAGCCAGTCTCTCACAAACTTTCATGAACACATTCACACCTACTCACCACTGCTCTCAGAGACCTCAGTCTTGGCAAGGGGTATCCTAGGCATTCCCCTCCTGCCCTATCAAGGAGAGCCCGCCTGCCATCTAGTCCCTGTGTCTGAGGCACTTGTGATGCTCTTGCACAACACGCTGCACATCCAGGGCCCGTGCCCAGGTGTTCAAAGCTTATCTGTACCTGGAGAAGAACCAGGTCCTCTAGGAGGCCCTTTCTCCTGTCAGAGCGGACCCAGCCCCGGCCCAGAGCCCAAGGAGCCACTGCCACTCCACCAGGGAACAGCAGAGGAAGATAGAAGGCTCCATAGCCCTCCCCTCCAGCTCCAAGTGCATTTCTTTTAAAGAACTTTTTTAAAGCAGAGACTCAAATATAGACTTGTACATCTATGTTCACTGTAGCACTATTCACAATAGTCAAAAGGTAGAAACAACCTAAGTGCCCATCAACAGGTGAATGGATGAACAAAATGTGATACATACATACAATAAAATACTACTCAGCCAGTAGGAGAAATGAAGTCTAAATATATGCTACAATATGGATGGAGCTGGAAGACGTTATGCTGAGTGAAATAAGTCAATCACAAAAGGACAAATATTGTATGACCTCACTTATATAAAAAAAACAAGAAAAGGCAAAAATATACGGACCAGAGTTTATCAGTGGTCACCAGGGGTGGGAAGAGGGAGAAAGGGGGGAGGTGGTTAATGGTGATGAAAAAAATCACATTGATTAAGGGTAGGGTTGCACAGCTGACTATTGTAATTGCTGTCAACAAGTTGTATACCTGTAAAACATTGAATTGGCAAAAGTTGTCTGTTAGATATATTTGCAATGGCTCCCAAGAAAAAAAAGTAGTTACTAAGGCTGCTTATATATTAATACAACCAAAAACCTTGTGGGATTTGGTTTCTTGCTTTGGAGATTTAGGGTCATGGTTTCATGGGACATCCCAGATAATTGGTCAAATAACAAGTTTAATGCTTCAGTTCTACCTCCTAATTTGTTATGTAGTGCCTAGGTATTAAAAGCTTGCAAGTGACCCCAAACGTATGGCCCCCAGACACCCTTTTAGCTCAGTGGTGAAGTCACTTCTGAGGTTCACTGTTCAGTCGGGGAGTGGACAGCCCCATAAAACCAAATGGGACTAATGAGGCACAGCAGTCCAGGGACAAGGACTAGAACGCAGAAGGGGACAGGAAAGCTGGTGATAGGGAACCTAAGGTTGAGTAAGGATAGTGTTGATGTGTTGTGAGGTTGTTAACCATTGTCATAGGGCAACATGTGTACTAACTGTTTAATGAGAAACTATTTTGTTCTGTAAACCTTCATCTAAAGTGAGAATAGCAGCACAATTGGAAGAGCGTAGTCAATGTCACTGAACTGTGCATGTAGAAATTTTTGAAATGGTGTATCTTTGGCTATGTATATTTTCACCAAAAAAAAAAGGTCAAGAAGGGAGAGGGTTGACATGTCGTGGGGTTGTTAACCAATGTCATAAAACAATATGTGTACTACTGTTTCGTGAGAAACTATTTGTTCTGTAGATCTTAACCTGAAGTACAATAAAAAAATTTTAAAAAAAGCTTGCAAGTGGCCATCCAAGGCACAATAATTGGTCTCTATTTGCCTGGAGCAACATAGGAAGAAAAGGAGAATCAGGAGTAGAAGGAGGATATGGAATGTATGACTAATTGCCTCCATGAACAGCTGCCTCCTTTGCCATGAGACCAGAAAAACTGGATGGTGCCTGGCTACCATTACTGAACATTTTGATCAAAGAATATAGACGAATCTTTGATCAAAAGGGGGAAAATGAGAACAGAATTTCAAGATCTCATTGTCTTAGTTATCTAGTATTGCTATAACAGAAACGCCACAAGTGGATGGCTTTAACAAACAGAAATTTATTCTCTGACAGTCTAGGAGGCTAGAAGTCCGAATTCAGGGTGCCAGCTCCAAGGGAAGCCTTTCTCTCTCTGTTGGCTCTGGGAGAAGGTCCTTGTCATCAATCTTCCCCTGATCTAGGAGCTTCTCAGTGCAAGGACCCCGCGTCCAAATGATGCGCTCCACTCCTGGCTCTTCTTGCTCAATGATAAAGAGGTCCCTCTCCTCTCTGCTCCATTCTCTCTTTTATATCTCAAAAGAAATTGACTCAAGATACAACCTAATCCTATAGATTGAGTCCTGTCTCATTAACGTAACTGCCTCTAATCCTGCTTCATTACCTTCCTAGAGGTTAGGATTTACAACACATAGGATAATCACATCAGATCACAAAATGGTGGACAAACACACAGTACTGGGAATCACGGCCTAGCCAAGGTGACACACATTTTCGGGGGACACTATTCAATCCATAACACTCATGGACTCCAGACTCCCTGGAGCCATAAAGGTTGGACGAACCCCTGAAACTATTGCCCTGAGATAATCTTTAAACCCTAAACCAAAAATGCCCCCTGAAGTCTTCTTAAAACCAAGCAATAGTTTAGCTTAACTAGTAAAAAATGTCTGCCTAGAGCATTATGCTCTTTTAAGAACTAGCTACATGGGATCAAACTGACAACAGCAACTTGAAAGATTAGATAGGAACCTTAGGGGGCAGTGAATTTATGTTAATGGAGGAGGAACAACTCAGAAAAAGTGGGTGAGAATGATTGCACAACTCAAAGAATGTAATCAGTGCCACAAAATGGTACAGGTAGAAACTGTAGAATTGGTGTGCGTTAGCTGTGTATAGTCTCAACAACAACAACAAAATAAAAAAATTTAAAAAAAATTTTTTTAAATTGAGGTGCAACTCACCTAGCATAAAATGAATCATTTTAAAGTGTAAAGTTCAGTGGCAATTAATACATTCACAGTATTATGCAAACACTACCTCTATCTAGTTTCAGAATATTTTCTTCACCCCAAAAGAAAACCCTATACCCATTAAGCAATAAGTTCCCATTCCCGCCTCTTCCCATCCCCTGGAAACCACTCATCTACTTTCCATCTCTATAGGCTTACCTATTCTGAAGATTTCCTATACATGGAGTCATACTATAATGACCTTGTATGTCTGGCTCCAAGTGCATTTCTTGGACTACACCTTCTGTAATTCCCTAACGAAGGATGAGGAACAGGAGCCCAACAGCCTTTGCTTTTCTTCCCCACCCCCCAAACCCCTAAAACCCCCATCCCCCACCCTCTGACCCCTGCCTTTTCCAGTTTGCCCTGTGCGCACCATCCACAGTGCCTCTGGGCCAGCTCCTCCATTCTATGCCATTTCTGATTTTTTTATTTTTTTTACTACCCCTGGCAGAGTACTTTAAAATTCATGGATTCATTTAACAACTAGCTCACAGGGTAGCAGGAGAGACAGGGAGATAAACAGTCATTATGTCAGTGATAAGGCAATGCTTCAGGGGCCAGGGGAGCCCAGAAGAGAGGCACCTAGCCCAGACTTGGGGTGAGGGTGGTCAGAGAAGGTAACATGGAGATGACTAGAGGCTGGTCTGTCTTCACTCTGTTTCCTCAGCACTTGGCAGAGTTCCTAGTCCTAGAACAGGGATGAATGAACAAGTCAATCAATCAATCAGTCTCTCAACTAAGAGCTGAAGTATGAAAAGTTGTTGTCAACTGTGTTTTTTATGCAAATAATGCATGTGTTATAAGATTTTTGCTAACTGCTTGTCTTAGTCATCTAGTGCTGCTAAAACAGAAATACCACAAGTGGATGGCTTTAATAAAGAGAAGTTTATTCTCTCAGTCCAGTAGGCTCCAAGTCCAAATTCAGGGCATCATCTCCAGGGGAAGGCTTTCTTTCTCTGTTGGCTCTGGAGGAAGTTCCTTGTGATGCATCAGTCTTCCTTTGGTCTGGGAGCATCTCAGCGCAAGAACCTCAGGTCCAAAGGACACGCTCTGCTCCCGGCGCCACTTTCTTGGTGGTATAAGGTTCCCATCTGTCTCTGCTCACTTCTCTCTTTTATATCTCAAAAGAGATTGGCTTAAGACACTATCCAATCTTGTATACCTCATCAGTATAACTGCCGCTAATCCATCTTATTAGATCATAGTGATTGAATTTACAACACATAAGGAAATCACATCAGATTACAAAATGTTACACAATTATACAATACTAGGAATCATGACCCAGCCAAATTGACAGATACTTTTGGGGGACATAATTCAATCCATGACACCACTCAACCCCCCTGTGCATTATCTCCCTAGGTGTGTGCATTATATGTGTTGGCATGTTATTTACATGGGTACATTAGTTGCAAAAAAATCTGGCATACAGAAAGCAGCAATAGCATATCTGAAGACTTGTGGGCAAGAGGTTCAGCCCCTTTAATACACTAAATACACTTCAGTGTAGATGAAGATTGAAGGGGGCAGGAAGGCAGGTGGGGCAAGATGGGGCCAGGTCATGCAGGACCTTGGAAACCATGTGAAGGATTTGACTTTGACTTGAGTGCAAAAGAGAAGAACTGGAGAGGTCTAAGCAGGTTTGCATTTTAGAAATTCCTCTTCCTAATGGAGGTGAGAGATGATAATGACCTGAACTAGGGTGGTGATGATGAGGATGCGCCAGGCAAACAGAACTGACATCGTTCTTGCCCTCCTGTAGCTTATTTTCCAATGGGGAACACAGTTACTTACCACATCATTGAAATAATAAAATAACCACACGAGTGCAAGATTCTCTGAGGGAGAAGGATACTGTGGGTCAGAGAAATCCTCCCCAAGGCCAAAAAAAAAATCAAACGAACCAAACCTTTGCCATTGAGTCAAAGGCAGTGACCTTTAAATCAAAACCTGAGAGATGAACGAGAGTTAGTCAATTAAAAGAGAGAGGCAAAGAGCTTTCCAGCCTAGACTAAAACTTTTATGAAAGTTCTGAGCAAACTGTATTGAAGGAACTGAGAAAAGTTCCTTCATTGTGGTTGTTGTGAAAAGTGTGAGGCTGGCGTTTGATCAGATGAGACTGGAGAGTTAAGTAGGGGTCAGAACTGGAAGGACCCTCTTAACACATTTTGGACTTACCCTAAGCAAGATAGAAAGTGCTTAATGATGTAATCAGGATTCTATTTTGAAAAGTATTAATTGAGTTTCTCTTTTGCATTTCTGTGCATGTGACCTTCTTCCTGGTCAGCTCAGTTATCCACTTGCCTTGGAAATGGTTTTAGGATTATCAGAGGAAAAAAATGCAGAGGAAGAGATAATTAATATTTAGCTTCTGAATCCCAAAATAGGATTTTTCAGCCAGAAAACAGTCTTGAGAAAGAGGATGTTCTGGATGTCTTTAACTTGCTCTTTAAGATATCAAGAAGCAGGCCTGATAGAAATTGATCGTAGAACTTCACTTAAGGAAAAGAACTGGGAAGAGAGAAAGCCCTGTCAGGTCCAGAGGTGGCAAGAGAGGAAGCCTGTGCAGAAGAAAGTCACGTGTGCATCAAATCTTCCATCTCCCAGCTGAAGTCCCAGAGAGCTAAGGTGTGTTAGATGAAGGAGGAAGGGGTGGCCCTTTTAGGGCCTTGGGGGGAGATTTTCTCACATATCTATCTAGGAGTCTTCACATCAAAGTAAACCTGGTAGTTTCTGCGATTAGACACGCCTTTCAAGCCACCCTGAGCTCCTATATGACTTTAAAATGTCTACACTAGATCTTTAGCTGTGGTTTTTGCACAAGAAACTAACCAGAAGCAGATGGATTGGAAGACTGCTAAGTTTTTAAGGAAAATGCATTGAATAAAAACAATTCATTGACTATGGTCTGCCAGTCTTAATAGTCAAATCTTAAAGCAATGCCTGGGCCCCAGAATCTGTAGTAGCAGGAAGTAGACTGTGAATACTCCAAAGCCCCCAGGTGGGCTTACCCACCAATGCCCATTTCAAGGGTGGCCATAGGTACCAGGCCATAGGAACAGGCCATAGGACCAGGAAGAACCTTCCAGATGGAAAAGCCCAGAGACACAGACAACAAACAAGGAAATTCTTCCCAGAGAGCAGAATAGGGATCACTAGATAGGCTAACTAAGAATTATACCCCACAGCCAAGGAAGGCAGTCTTCGCTTCTCTAGCCTATTAGTATTTGATAATTGCTCTGAGCTGACACCTGGTGTGTTTCTCATGTTTCCCTTTTCTGAATGGTGGTTTTACTGTGGTTATTCTGTTCCTATTCCAGTGGTATATTGAGTATGGGTGGAGTCTTTTAGTTTATATGTTGTCAGATCATGAGGAACTACATCTGAAGCCCACTGAGAGGACGGCACATCTGGATGAGATTTTGGGATTGTATCCCCTGGGAGGGAAGGATTAAAATTAAATGTATGGGAAGAGGAAAAAATATAAATTTTGGGGTGGCCAAAGGAGTGGACTGTGGCAGAAACTGCTAATTGCTTACCCCAGTACCCATTCTTCCTCAATAATACAACCCCCAATTGAATTTATAAGGCTGTAATAAAGATTATATTTCTCAGACTCCCTTGAAGCTAGCTCTGACCTTATAAGCAAGTTCTAGCTGACAGAAATATAAAGAGATGTGTCATAAGGTTTTTCAGGAAAGTCTCCATAAAAGGGAAAGGGTCAAAATAAAGCAGGGAGAAGGAGCCCTTTACCTCCCATTCCTCCATACTGCTTCTTCAAAAGAGCTTGCTAGAAATTGGGTCATGAAAACTAGGGCCACCCCTTGGGAATGGCAGAGAGAAAAGCTGGAGAACTTCAGTCCCTGACAACTTCATGAAACCACCAGACCAGCCTTCAACTCCTGCCTCCAAACTTTTATATGAGAGAATAAAACCGTGTATTTCAAGTTTCTGTTTACTGAGGTTTTCTGTCACAGGCAGCTGAATGAAGTCCTAACTGATATACATCTACAGCAGGTTTTGAGCAGGGGGATTACATAATCAGTCCGGTGTTTCAAAAGACCTGTCTGGCTGCAGAGTAGGGAGTGGTTTGGGGGTGATAGTAGTTGTCCAGGGAAGAGATAGCAGGGAAGGACGGTAGCAGTGGGGCAGATTTGAAACAGCCAGAGCGTGGTGGTGGAGTGCATTGATATGGGGGAGGGGGTGTCTTAGTTTTCTAGTGCTGCTATAACACAACTACCACAAGTGGGTGGCTTTAAAGAACAAAAATTTATTTTCTCACAAATCTGGAGGCTAAAAGTTCAAATCAAGATCTCAGCTATATTGATTCGGTGAGCCTCTCTCCTAATTTCTGGTGTCTGCCAGTGATCCTTGGTGTTCCTTTGCTTGTATATGATCCTCACATGTCGTCTCTCTTCCCCTGTATGTGCACATGTCTCTGTGTCTAATCTGCTCTCTTTATAACTCAGAAATTTAGGACTCATCCCACGTGAGTATGATCTAATCATCACAACAAAGAAAACCCTATTTCCAAACAAAATTCTATCCACAGGTACAGGGGTTAGGATTCCAACACATTTTGTCCGGGGGGGGGGGAGGTTAGGGGGGCAGGGGGACACAATTCAATCCACACCAGGGAGTGAGAGAGAAATGAGAGTCAAGGGCAGGAAGAGGGAATCCAAAGAAAATGGCATCTCAAAGGAGTGGTTAACAGTGTGGACTTTGTGTAGTGGTCATGTAAGAGAAAGGCTGAGGTGTCTGTAGGATTTAGTCACCAGGAAGTACAGAGTCGCGGGGCAGTGGGCGTGTAAGCCAGACCTCAGTGGGTTGAGGGAAGAGTGGGAGGGGAGGAAGTGGAGACAAGTTTAGATAACTTTAAGACTCTAGGCTGAAAAGCTGAAATGGGAGGTGGAGTCAAGGGAAGATTTTTGTCATTTTTAAGATGGGTGAGACTTGATCTCATTTAATGCCAATGGGAAGGGGCTGTGGGAGAGGTGGAGGTCAATGACACAAGAAGAAGAGGGGACACTGAATGAAGAAGATCCCTGAGACAAAGGAACATGGTGGGCCCTGGAGCTTGGAGGAGAAATGAGCCTTGGGGAGCAGGAGGGATCCTTCTCTGTTGTGGCAGGTGAAGGAGGTAAGACAGAAGACATGCAATATGTCTGTAGATGATGGGAAGTTGAGATCTTCTTCTGATGGCCTCCATTTTCTGTGACGTGAGAGGAGACGTCATCTGTGGAAAGTGAGGGGGCTGGGGAGTAAGATTTAAGCAAAGAAGAGGCAGTTTGAATCAGCCCCTCTGGGGAACAGGAGAGAGAGCTGTCTAGGAAAACACAGAAGGGCTCCTAGGCACACTGAGGCCCAGGGCAGGTCAGAAACATGAATTGATGATGGCACCAACCTGCAAGGGTGTGTGATTTTCTCCAGAAGAAAATAATTAGCCTGGGTCTCCTGTCCAGCCTTTCCACCACAGCTGAATATTGACACCTGCAAATCCTGCAAGTTCCTCCATTAATGTTTCTAAAACTGAATTCAGGACCTAGGCCTCTCATCCCCCAAACAGCTCCTGCTCTTAGCCCTCAGCATCTATTCCTGGAAGGAGACATCTTGGGCTCCAGCCTCTCTGGGACACCTCCTTCCTGTCCTGGCTCTCTCCTCGGCTATTGACAGAGCCTCTTTCCCTTCCCGCTCCCCACCTGCACACGGCTGGATCAATCTTCCTAATGTAGGACTGTGGTTGTGTCACTCCCCTATTCATAAGCCCTTTGCAGCTCCCAATACATAGAAAAAAAGCTTGCATTTCTGCTCACTATAGGGGACCCAGCTTAAACACTACTTGTTCTGAGAAGCCCTCCCTGAACACCCCCAGACTAGGGAAAAGTTCCAGTGGTATCTGCACTCACAGCACCTTGTACACCTTCGTTGAGACAGTCAGTGAACTTGTAATTCACTGCAAGTACACCTGGGGAAAGTCTAGATCCTGCCCCATTAGGCGATAGGTCAGGGGTAGGGGCAGGGGTGGGGCACTAGGGCTTCCTTGTCCCCTCTGCCTCCCCAGCACCGAAGACAGTGCTTGGCACAACTAGGCACTCAGTACATTGTGTTGATTGACCGACTGACAAAAATATTCAAGCTTGTCATTCAAGGCCCTCAAGATCTCAGCTTACATTCCCATCATCCCCTAAATCAGCCCATGCTCCAGACATGCAGGGCTCCTCCATGATCCCTAAACCCATGCCACGCTTTCTTCCACCCGTGTCTTTGCTCAGATTCTCCCCTCTGCCAGGATGCTTTGCTCTCCACTCCATCTTGTCTACAGATGTCTGCTCATCCTTCAAGGCTCCAGCTCAGTGAACTTCCTCCATGAAATCTTCTTAATTCCCCCTCCTGCCACCCTTCATGCTGCAGCTACCATTACCGAAGGCCAAATCCCACTGTGCCTTCTACCCTAAACGTCTGTGTCCCCTGCTTTCACTTCTACCAGATTGCAGCCACCTCAAGGGCAGCTTCTAGCTTGTGGTTATTTTATATTTCAATTGAAAACATTTGACCATAAAGCAAAGAGACGCCTTATATTTGTATAAATAGTGTCTTATACAACTCTTTGTGTCCCAAATAGTGCCTTTGTATGGTCATGTACTTAATAGGAACAAAAAAATAATAATACTTTTTGAATGAAAGAGATAGTCTCTCCCTCATACCAATAAGAATGTGATGGTGACTGTCTCTGTTTGCCCACTAATTTTTTAAATGCTGTTCTCTTATGTTTGCAGCATGAAAAAGGTGTCTGTTTTCATCAATGAACAAAGTTTTATCTTTTCAGGTTTATTCCATCTTTACTTGAGAAACAAACGCATGCCTTATGCACTGGAGTACCAGACACACCACTACGTAAGGGAAAAGGAATTTCTCCTGGAACTGAGATTTTTCAACATGTTCAGCAATGCTTCTCTCTTGGGCTACTGAACGAGACCGTGTATAGGAAAAGGTGTGAAGTTCAAAAATGAAGAAACAATATCACTATTGATGGCTATTAGTTAATTTTCATGTTAGTGTTTCATGATTGTTTTCTAGTTCAGAAAATAGAGTCATTGGGATTCTCAAAAATATTACCTAAATAATATGGAAGACTTTCTAAATGTCCTAAGGGACAAGGCAGTGCTATATTCTAGAATAGTACCAGACCTAAAGGTCCCACAACCCCCTGTACTCCTCCTTTGGGTAAGGAAAGGGGTTTCCCACGTATAAGCCCGGCCATGTCCTCAGACACATCATTATGAACACCATTACAAATCAGGACACTGCTCAGTATTTATATTTTTGGGTTGTTTTCTCCTTTGTCTTACATAAGGATTTGTTAAGGTGTTCAGTTTAAGGACTTTCTAGTTCCAAAGATGAAGCCTGAATCAGGGTTGTTTTTTTTTTTTTTTTTTTTTTTCCCTTTAAATGAGTGGAACTTTTCAGTAACAACAACTGACAGAATATGGATGGAGCTTCACTGTGGCCATCTGTCCACCAGGAACCCCATGGAGAGGAGAGAGGAGGCTCCTGCCTAAAGGGCAGAGTCATGGGTTACAGTTTCTCTCTGCTCCAGGCGGGTTTTGCAAAGGCAAAGGTGGACTGTAAAGAAGGGTGGGTGGACTTGCCCCAGCAGCTCACAGCTTCTCTGGGAACAGTGTTTTTGTTGTCTGGCCAGAGGAGCAGCAGAGTTTCTGTCAGCGAGAGCAAGGGCAGGTGCAGTAGCAGGGTCCCTGGTCAGGTGCACAGCCCTGCCTTGGGCTGGCCCAGGGAGGTGGCCATCAGCCCTCCTCCTCATGGCAGCCTGCTGGGTGTAGGCCGGCGCTGCAGTGAGCCGGAGCTGGGCTGCCCATGGACAAGTACCCCATCTACCCTCTAAACACATAAAGCCAAAAGGAAAATCACAGCCTCGCATTTCAAACAGCACTGGAGCCCAGATCCCCACAGCTGTACTATAATCAAGCTGCACCCATCAGTTTTATAACCAAGGTCTATGGGTTTTAACTGCCATGGGGGATCGTCTAATGAACAAAGAAAGCCTGATGACCAAGCTGTGTTCACTTGGGGAGCTCTGGGTCCAGCAAAAGGGGCTCGTCCCATGACATCTTTCCTAAGAGGAGCATCCTGCTTAATCCTTGAAACTCCAAGTTTGTTGGAAATGTAATCAGTAGTGGTTACCATCCACCCAGGTCAGTGAACTGGACCAAGACAGCCTAGAATTAGAGGTGACTGCACAATTGTCCCGACAGACCCCATCAGGAGTGAGAACCTAGGGGAGGGTGCCCCTGCTTGTTTTTCCCAATCAAAGACTGCAACGCTGTCTGAATGCTTCTAAGGCATTTACAGCTGCACAATGCAGCAGGACTCTTACAACTCCACCTATCAGGGCCTGGCAATCACCGACTTCTCTAATTGTCACATGTCATATTAAAGGTGGACATTTAAACAGACCAAGTGGATGTGGAAGTGTTACTGGGAGACGAGAAATGTTATGGGTGTGCCAAGGCGTGAGAGACAAGCATAGAAACATAAGCACATGCTTTTCTCTGGGCAGCATAATCCCAAAAGCCTACAGGGGCCGAATGGGAACATTCCAATTCCCTGCCTCCTTGGTGTTTATACCACAAGGAAACACATCAGTTGATCAAGGAAGTACAGGCACTGTTGAAACACCCCGGACTCCTTCTGTTTCCCAGTCCACTCGGACAGAAGAGGTCAATGGGAGGTCTGGTGCTGACATTTCTGACTGGCCCCCTTCCCTAATACTCTGGGCCCACTGGGAAGGAAAAGGAAGAGATGTTGTTATTCCTCCTAGGTGGGTGCTCTTTCATTATCACTAGCCTCCCCTTTACAGGTGAGGAAGAAAGGCCTGGTGACCTACTTCCAAAAACCAGCCAATGAAAACGTTATGGATCACCACAGAACATTGTCCAACTTGCTTGCTTTGGACACATCATCAGGAGGGAACAATCAATAGAGGACATCATGTTTGGTGAAGTAGAGGGCGAGCCAGGGCATGGGGGACCCTTGGTGAGAGAGATGGCACAATTGCCGAAATGATGTACTGAAACATTCCGGCAACTCTGAGGATGATACAGGACCAGGCAACATTTCGTTCTGTTGTACACAAGGTCACCATGAGTCAGAGTCGACTGGATGGCCAGTATCTCTCTATCTTACAGATGAGAAAATGAAAGCTCAGAAAGGTTAAATAGCTTTCTCAAGGCCTTGACAGCCAATGAGTGGTGGAGACGAGTCTAAGACTGTCTCCTCAGACTCCCAGTCCAGTGCTCTGGGGTTCTCCAGAGAATAAGGCCTGCACGCTGAGCTTGTCGGCTTGGAGCAAGTGGCGTAATTTCTTAGAGGTTAATTCTCAGCCAGCTTCCAACCACTACGGGCATTAACTAATGAAAGGTGTGCCTCCCTACCATTTACCCTGCAAGCAAGGAGCACACCAGAAAGGATGTTGCCCCATCGCCCGGGACTTCCTGGTCTACGTGACGATGGGGCCTGTACTGACGGTTCTGAGTGTTTCAAACCTGACCACCTGTGTCTATTCAAAAAGGAAGTCTTGAGATGTGGCCATTCCACTCATTTGCAGGCCTCAGTCATTCTCAGAGCCTGTCTTGAACATTATCGCATTTGACCAGGAACACAACTTTCAAAGAAAAACCAAACACATTGTCATCGAGTCGATTCCAATTCATGGTGGCCCCATGTGTTACAGAGTAGAACTGCTCCACAGGATTTTCTTGGCTAAAATCTCTGCAGAAGCAGATTGCCAGGCCTTTCTTCAGTGGTAACACCGGGTGGGTTCGAACTGCCAACCTTTAGGTTAGGAGTCAAGCACAAACCATTTGCGCCACCCAGGGACCTATGTGGCAACTTTAGTGATACCTCTAATTGGGTTTTTTTGAAGATTTCTGGGCTTCCAGTGTTAACCTGTTGGAACTAAACACTCCCAGGAAGGCACAGCAAGTTGAGCTTTTATTGGCTAACACCTTGGCAGTAGTTGGCAGATGGCTGAGAATTGGGCCCTGAGAAGTAGGGAACAGATTGGGAGGAGTTGGGAGAAGGGTCAGAGAGAAAGAGGCATGGCAAGGGAAGGCAGGGAGGCCCTAATGCCCCTCCCAGCAGCCCACCTCACAGTCTTCCCAAAAGAGATTCCAGGAGAGCCATTCCCTGACCACCCTGGCCAGAGGCACCAACTCTAACCACAAGGGCCAAAGGTGGAGGGGAAGAGGAGAAAAAGAGAAGCAACAGGAGACAAAGGGAAAAAAGACGGAACAAACCAACCATCAGAGGCTCTTCAATCTTAATCCATTTTATTCTACAAAATGCTACTCAATTGAAAGTGGAAAAGCTAACCAAAAAAGAAAAAAAAGTGCCGGGGGGAGAAGTTTTAATATGTTCTTTCTTCCATAGCAGCAACCTTTTTCTAACAAGCTTTCTTTAGTGCAAATACTGTAGGCTTGTATTACAGTAAAATTACAAAATAAACAACAACTACAAAAAATACCACCAGAGATGCTTCCGAGCAGAGATACTCCTCAATTTTCAAAACTATACAAAGACTTTTGTGCTCACGGTCCTGCCTTGAGAGGCCTATTCAAGGAGCCTCTCCACTGGGACGGTTTCACTGTTACTTTAAAAAAAAATGGTACTCAGAAAGGTAATTAAATTCCCCATAGAGCCATATGAATCTTGCACAACTCGCTTACCTCCAGAGTCTTACAGCAGACTGCAGTCCACATCACTGACATACCTCAGGTACAGATACACAAGGTATATGATTTTCCACTATATACCAAAATACTATATATACATCTCCCACCACAGAAAACAACACCCTGATACCTATTGTCTACACAAAGTCAAATATTTTCTTCCTCAACATCAAGTAACCACAAACTAAAATAAATGGAATAAACTTTTAATCATACAGAGAAAATGATTTTTGGAGGAACAGGGCAGGGTCTTGCGCTGTGTTCTCTCACCAAGCAGACTTCTCTGTGACCACTGTCCCCAGAGGAATGACAATCCATCTTTAAAAACAGAACCTTTTGATAGTTTATACAGCACAAGTCACAAATCATTTTAGAAACAAAAAAGCATCATTAGCCACAATTTTAAAAAACAAAGAAAGAAGAGGGGGAGAGAGGAACTGAGTGTTTTAATGCTGTTTCTATTCAGGCTTGGTATAACACAAAGAAGATGTAAACATTTAAAATAAATAATAAAATAAATGTCAATTTCTTCTCCCGCACCCTACCCATGCCCCCCTCAAAATCTGACCCAGCCCCTCCTGAACATGTCAGCATTGGAAAATGAGAACCCTTTGTTGATGTATGGCCAAAACACTAGAAGCATGAGAAGATGTCAAATTAGTAGAGGCATGGGTGGGTTTCCTTTTAAAAAGCTGTAGGACAGGGACATGCCTGAAAATGTACACACACATACATACACACACACACCTCAGTCTATCAATAAATAGTGAGATGCTGGCTTTTAAGATGGAGGCCAAGAAGACTTAACAAGCAGAAAGTAGCAAGACTTCTCTACTTCAGTTTTAAAAACAAAGTTCTACACACCACATATCCTACTGGTCCACGAATTCTCTAAGGACTCATGTTACTCCTCCCACCATCTATGGAGTGAGGAAATCAGAGAGGTGGAAGGAGAAGAGTGAGAAGTTTGGAGGTGGGAGGGTATTGTAGGGGACAGATCTTTGAGAACAAACCTCAGACTGAAGGCAGTCTTGCCTCAGAGAAGAGAGTTTGAGAAAGACCTTCTCACCTCCAAGTGTTTTGTATTGTCCCTCAATTACTTGGGGACCTTTCATAAGGGGTGCCCTCATCCCTTAGTCTCTTCCTAAGGAGGGTCTATGAAAGTGCCTAACACAGTGCCTGACACGTAGTAGGTGCTTATTCTTTTCCTTCCTCAAGTGGCAACGCGGATGTCTGATCAGGGAAGGAAAACCTGAAAGGTAAATGGGGAGACTGCAAAGAGTGCTGTTGGTCCATCAAGAAAAGGGGAGAAAGGTCTCAGTGCTCCA
Source organism: Dugong dugon (assembly GCA_030035585.1). Lineage (NCBI taxonomy): Eukaryota > Metazoa > Chordata > Mammalia > Sirenia > Dugongidae > Dugong > Dugong dugon. Next base: position 71,508,105 of record CM057473.1, read on the forward strand.
GAGAGTCCAGCCCACCTTCCACGTGCAGCCCAGTGGGAGCAGAGATAAGACTCCTTTCTCTGAGGCCTGCGTAACAGCAGCAGCAGCCTCTGATGGCTCTTAGCTCTGAGATGCTTGTGTGATGGGCACTGGCGACACACCTGGCCTTCTGCACAGGCAGAGCAATATCTGACTGTTTCTGAAAACCTCCCCAGTGAATTCTCTCCTTGGAGTTGGCTCTAGCAATTTCTAAAGCTTCACCTGGGATCTCCTTCCTTTCCTGTGTCGGCAGCTGTCCCCACCCACCCAGATGAGAGAGGACTGTTCCCAGAGAGGCCAGCCAGGTGGCCCATCCAGGAGTGCCTCCCCTGTGCCGTCCCAGAGCTGCCTGCAGCCCAGCCGGAGTCCACACCAGCTGCCTTGCGGCTGGGGCACATGGGGAGCACAGCAGTCCAAGCTCAGATGCACCCCCACTCCAGCTGCTCCCTTAGGTGGAGCCACAAAGGAGGAAGCAGGCCTGGTGTCTGGTGATTCTGGAGCAAGAGTGCAGGTGTATGAGAACTTGGAGAGCTTGCCAGAAGGAAGTAAGCTGAGGATATGCTCATGACTTAGGTGCAAATTCAATCTTCCCCAAATAACCTCTAGCTTTGAGAAATCCCTCCCAGAACACAGCTAGAGAGCACCGAATGGGAACGCAGCTCAGAGGCCTCTGGCAGCCCTGTGGGTTGGCTGAGTTTTGCCTTCTGTTGGTCCCAAAGCCAACACAGCTTGAGACATGAACTAAAGCCAAACTCTGTCTCGGGGAAGTCCAGTCTGGCCCCAAGTCACAGACCATGACCAAGCTTAGCATCAGTGCTGTGCAAAGTGGGGAATAAGAGACCTTTAGAAATAAAAGACCAGAAAGCAGCTTCATTTAAGAAACATACACATATGTATGCACAAAGACGCAAATAGCTCCCACTTGGCCACAAACACTTGCAATGACAAAGCCTCTCAGAGTTGAGGGCAGCCAGTTTTCTCTGTCTCCTCCTACTCCTGACTGACTCCTGCTTCTTTGATTAATCTGAAGCCAGACACCCAACTGCCCAGTCTCATTAGGAGCTCCCCTCCCAGAGTCTCTAAGAAACCAGGAAGGCAGCACCACAGCCAAGGAAATGTGGGAAATACATTTTTTAAACTTTTTGAACAAAATTCTTTATCAAAAGTTCTTCCCTCAGCCAGGTCTGTCCTTCCACATGCCTCGCTCGGGTCTCCTGAGATGTGTGTTTAAGTCCTCGGGCTGTCCCATCTCAGTGTTTAATGCACATTAAACAACGAGCATGCACGAGGCTCCCTGCATGAGGGGAGCAGCTGAGGGTCTTACTGCTCACTCCAGAGTCTAATTTTATAATTTAACCCACACTGGGTTTGATTTAAATAATATACATAGTTTTAAACTATCATACAATCACCTCTAGAGCTGAATCACCAATAGCAGAGTCTCCCTCAGAGCACTAGCCCACAGAGCCAGCTCTGAAGAGAAGCTTCTTCTCAGGACATCGTGGACAGGAAGGTCAGCAGGACCTGTGCCCTGCAGAGAAAAGGGCTCAGAGGCGGAGGCAGGGCCACGCCAAGCTGTGTTCGTGCTGAGGGCCAGGGGGAGCCCTTCCCCTCTGACCCCTGCTGTGGGAAGGGGCAGCTCTCCTGCAGTGGGTAGCAACACATCTCTCAGATTTCAGCAGCTGGGGATGTTTCCCACCAACAACCAGGAATTGGGCATAAGCCATAGCAACAGCTCTGGGCCAGCTGTTCACAGGTCACTGACTGGACCAGAAAGACTGGTGGGGGGGAGGGGGCGGGGGGGGGGGAGTGAAAAAGAGAAAGCACTCAACCCATCAGGTTATCAGACGACCACAGAGGGCAGAAAGGCCCAGCACCTCACTGAGACCAATGACCAGCCAGGGCTGGAGAGCCAGGTACTGGCGGTGCTGCTGCACACCAAACGCCACCCCAGACACCTGCCTCCCAGCTTCCTCCCTGCTTTTCCATCCACAGCCAATAATCTTTTGGGGTTTAGGGAGGGGCCACCTGGCAGCAATCTGAGGAGGGTCTAGGCCCACGCTCATTAAGTCTCCTGTGGGTGATGTCACCTGAGCCAGGGAGGGGAAGGGTAGGGACTTGGACTGACATGTGGCTCCTAAGGAGGGACACCCTGCCCAGTCTGGCAAGAAGGGTCCAGGGGCAGAATGGCGAGGCAGTAATTACAGGAGACGCCCTCTCAGCTCAAGACACTGGGTAAAGGGAAGCTGGTTAGCACACCATGTAGCTTTGTTGGCACTATTCCTGGCCTGGTAATTAAGCGTTTGGCAAACCCAACCGTGCCCTGGCTATCTCACTCACACCCTGTCTTCTGGCCAAGCCACTCCACCAAGAGCCGTCTCCAAGGATGGGGAAGAAGGGTCCGCGGAGTTCCCCGCGATGGCAGCATCTCGGTGCGCGCTCAGGGAGCCCTGCTGTGGTTCTGGAGATGGTGGTGGGCTGGGGAGCGTTAGGGTAGGGAAGGTTCTGTATTGCACACTGATAGTCCCCTCTGGACAAGCCAGCCCCCGCAGAAGAGTCATCTGCTGCCCCATCTCCAGAAATGAAGAGCTTTAATATTCAGACCACCCAGATGAAATGTCATGGCAAATTTGATAAAAACCAAGAAGGAATGAAACTGACACTGGAGGGAGGAGGGGGCCAGTAGAAAGAAGGTGAAACCAAAAGGCACTGAGCATGCTGGGTAGGGGTGGGGCAGGACACCATCACTCCAGAGAAAATGTTGTAACAAAGGGACAGGAATGGTCCAGGCCAGCTTTAGGCTCTTCAGAAGCCAGAGGCGTCTCAGTTTACCAAACCAAGTTCTCCAAGGCTTTTCAAGAAACAGGATTTGCTTGCAAGATGAATGGGGGAGGAGGTCCCATGACTTCCAAGAGATCATTCCAAGGTCCTCCAATGCCTTACCGCCAAATCCCACCTGGGTCTCCCCAGAGCCAGGAAGCTCTCTGGCAGGCTCCCCTGTTGCCCTCATGGCCCTGGAGTGCTTGAAGGTGCTGGTCCCTGGGAAGGAGGCAGTGACGAGGCTCCCCTCCAGAGCTGGGAGGAGAGATCCACTGGTTACAGAGCCAGCAGAGTTGGGGAGTTCAAGGAGTCTGATGACTGGTCCCCACTGCTACTGCTTCTGCGATGAGCCTTGGAGCAGGACTCGGAGGGTGACGCGGGCGACTCCTGCTCCAGGACACTGGGGTAGGTGAAGACGAGGTTTGAGGTGCCTGGAGTGATAGCGGGTGTGGAGGTCACCACGATGGGAGTGTGGAGAGGCTCCTCCCCGTAGAAGCCCCCTGCAATGCTGATGGGCTTGATGACAGAGCGCTGGGCCTTGTCCAGCCCTGCTGACGAGGACGAGGGGCTGTCCTCTTCCAGGGGCTCCTGCTTCACCACCACAGCACCCACTCCACCACCCCCACTGCGCAAGGGCTGCAGCCCAGAGGCCAGGGGGGATCGGCGCTCCTCGGGGCTGATCTTGCACACGGGTCCATGGGCCACCAGCATGAACTCCAGCTTCTCCTTCTCCTTCTGCAGCTCAGCAATCTCCTTCTGCAGGCCTGACTTCTCCTCCTCCAGCTCCTCTGTCTCCTATGGGGGAAAAGGGGAGTGTGAGGGAGAGCAACATGCCAGGGACCTGCTGGTGAAAGCTCAAAGCCAGACACAGAAGGGAAGGCTGCTGGCTCACACAGCTGGCCTCAGACTCCACAGGTTCTGAGTCATCTGGAGGCCGGAGATTCCTTGTATTTCCAGGCTTCAGGATTTAGAAAGGAGGAAAGTCAGCTTGGAGGGGGTGAATAACAATTGTAGTTGCCGTGACTGGGCACTTACTTAGTGCCAGGTACTGTGTTAAACACTTCAATCGGCGTTATTCAATCCCCATCTTGCAGATGAGGAAATGGAAGTTTTGAGAGGTTTAGTAATATTGCCCTAAGTTACAGAGCAAGCAGGCAGGGCAGTCTAGATTTCAGCCCCAAAGTCACAGAGCAAGCAGGCAGGGCAGTCTAGACTTCAGCCCCACAGTCACACAGTAAGCAGGCAGGGCAGTCTAGAGTTCAGCCCCAAAGTGTCTGGCTCCAGAGTCCGCTCTCTGCTGCGCTCTACTGCCTTGGCCCCAGAACTGCCCCCCAGGTGCCCCTAAGGGGTGATTAATAGGAAGATTTGAATGGAGAAGGGAGCACAGCCTATGGCTCCACCCCTCCTTCTCTCTGCTACCTCCTCAGCCCCATGCCAGCGCCTGTGGATGCATAAACACCACACTGTAAGCTCCATGAGAGTGGAGACTTGGTCATACACACTGCTATGCCCCCAGTGCCTAGAACAGTGCCCAGCATGGAATAAGTGCTCGGTCAATACTTGTTGGATCATCACACATGCTCCCTTCCCTTTTTGGCTCCAATATCTGAAGACTGTGTTTCAGGACTAACAGGATCCTTGAAGAACATTCAGTTCAGCCCCCTTGCTTGACAGATGAGGAAACTGTCAGCCTGCAAGAGCACATGAGGATGGTAGGACCACAGCCAGCTCCACAGCCCCCTTCTTTGACACAAAGCCAGAGAGGCGACACGTGGAGCGAGTGGTATGGAAGAGGAAAAGGTGTGCGTCAACAGCCCTCCCCGCTTTTTCCTCAACACGGAATCCTGTTCAGGAACGAGGAGCTATGGGGCAAGAGCTTCACCGAGCAGAGTATACCATATTGCACAGTAAAAAAAAGTTTCCATCTGTCTCAAGGGTCTGATGAACGTCATGAGCTTGTGAGAGGTTTCCTGTGGAGGATGTGGCTCAGGGGCCTGGGCGGCTGGGACTGGGCGGGGGAGGTGGGGGAGTAGGGTGTGAGGTTTCTGGGAGGAGGGGAGGAAAGCAGAGGACCTTGGAGGTGGGGAGGAGTGGGGGCTATTCTGGGGCTGGTGGAAAGGAGCACAGGAGTATACCCTGAGGGCACGGCTGAGAGAGTTCCCTGTGCAGTGCTGATCACTAATGGGCCCTGGTGCCAACACCTCCAGGGGGCATTACAGAATCCACCCAGCATCCATCCAATACCCAAGTGTGAGGGTTCCAGGATGGACAAAGGGAGCTTAAGCAGGGGGGTGGTACCTGTGAGGATTAAATAAAATGACGGGAGGTGCAAGGCACTCTGTGACATCCACAGCCTCATCCTGGCTGGTCTTCATAAGGACCACTGACAGTCTGCTTCATCTCCTCATTTTGAAAACATTCTGCCCAGGAGAATCAGCCTGGCTCTGGGCTTCCTCCACATGGCACTCGGCCCTTCCTGCTGGGCTAGACTCTGGCGGGAGTTACGTGCCATTGGTCAGGTCCAGCTCTCAAGAGGGAAGGGCAGGGCCATGGGCCCCCAGGTCAGGGCAATTAGGCAGCATGAGAGTGTGACTCACAAGGGCGGCATGGAGGTACCAAAGTCACAGCTCCAGGCTCACAGCAGACAAGGGAACCCTCCTGCCATGTAGGATACCAGAAAACCCCAAGAAAATAAGCCTCGGTTGGCGCATGGCCCATCTCCATCAGGACCAGGGAGCATCCAGACCTCTGCAGAGATGAAGAAGCTGAGAGGGCAGATCTCCCCTGAGCCCAGGCCACAGCTCTTAAGCCAGGCTGGAGCCCTCCTGTTGGAGGTAGGATGGGGGTCGCTGCAACCTTGGAAGTAGCCCTGGAGGGGGGCAAGTCTGGGCCTCCCCTGGCTCTTGGGGACCAGGGATGCCAACACCCTCTGCCACCCCTCACCTGGAATCCCTACAGATCTGAAAGCAGGGAAGGCTTGGACACTGAGTGTAAACAGGTGCCAGGCCCAAGAAAGCTGTCTAGTTCTTCTCTCTCTGGGTCAGGCTGGTGCCACAGGCCAGCGCCTTCTCTCTCGTTTTAGTCAGCACAAGCTAAGCCATGTGCTAACAGGAGGGAATATCTGACTCCACTGACTCATCCAGGGTATGAGTGAACAAGGAGGCGGGAGGGCCAGGAGCCCTGAGGCCCTCGCTCCAGCCCACCCAGAAGTGCCCCAGCCCCACACAAGCTCCTCACCGCCTGCAGCTTCTCTGTCAGCTCCCGGCGGCGGTTCCGGCACTTGGCAGCGGCCAGCTTGTTCCTCTCCCTCCGGATTCGACGCTTCTCTTCCTCTTCAGGAGACAGCTAGAGGCCAAGGTTGAGGAGCACAATCAGGTTGGGGCAAAGCATCCACAAGCATTTGTTTAACAACTGTCTTTCAAGTAGGGCAAGAAGCCCTCCTGGGACCGGGGAGGGGAAGGCAGGGGGGCAAGAAGAGTGTGGCCTGGGTCTGGGGGCCCAGAACATGCAGCCCACAGCTGTCTTGCTGCCTGGGAGGGCACTGTGAGCTGAATTTGCCCCAGCGGGTGATGGCCCTGTTTTAAGGGAGAAAAGGGCAGCAGTGGGTCAGGGATGACCAGCCCAGGCATGATGGCATCATGTTATGTCAGCCCTGATTCAGTGCCAAGGTCAGCAAGCTTGAGCTGGGAGCATTTTCCCAAGAGTCCCCTCGTGCCAGCCAGACTAGCCCCACCCACGTAAGCAGCTGCTTCCAAACCCTAGCTAATCACTCCTCCCCATCACTCTGCCTCCTCTGCAAGCCTCATTATCCCCACCTGGAGAAGGAGCTGTGTGTCCCATGTCCCCCCCAACCCCAGTCTCACAAGCAAGAACCGCCAGGGGGAATGTTCCACTGCCAGTGGGAGGCCAAAGGTGTCACCTCACTCCTGATTTCCTCTGCCAGTCCTGGAGCACCCACTGCTCACAGTCCATCCAGAGGACTCCCCCCAGATGCCTGGCACAGTGCTAGGCTGGGCAGGAGGTGCAGGAGGAGGACCCTCAGGCACATTAAATCCTGCTGCCACCATACCCATTCACTCATTCAACAAACGAGAGCCTCCTATGTGCCAGGCAGTTCGAGGGGCTTGGGATTTATCTGTGAACCAAACAAAGATCTCTCCTGCAAAGAGCTTACAACCTAGCTCCTTCCAATGATGATGGTTAGGTACCTGCCAGGCTCACCCCCAGCTCAGACCAGAGGGCAAGGACTGGTGCTGTGCCAACATACAGCCCTTTCAGAGCTGTGACCCCAGTGCCCTCCCCGGCAGAGGGGATGCAGGAGGTGGCTGTGGGCCAAAGCAGAAAGCAGTTCAAAAGGAAGAACTATCCTATTCAGTTATCAGACATTGACTGTGTACCCACTATGTGTTGAGTGAAGTACTGGGACCTTAGAAGGGACCAAGGAGAATAAGACCTCGGACCTGCCCTCAGGAACACACAGGGAAAATAGCCAAAGCCACTTTGAGAGGGCAGGAAGCTGCTCTGTCAGCCCCCCAGGAGGGAGGAAGCCCCTCTCCTGGCTGGCCAGGCCAGAGTCCCCAGGACTCTCCCTGCAGCCCTGGAGGTCTGTCCCTGTGATATCCCGAACAGCAAAGCAGTGCCCAGTGTCAGAGAGGACAGCCCCATGCCTGTTTACACTGAGGTGACCCCACGGCCCCAGGGTGCAAGAGCCCCTGCACCTAATTCTCAGGAAAATGTGCCAGCCTCAGGCCAGCTGAGCACAGAGAAGCTCATCACACCCTCCTCCATCAAATCCTCAACAGCCCCGGAGCATGGCCCAGAGGGAAGCAGGCAGCCTGACAGGCTGAAGAGATATCCACAGCCTCCCGGTACCATAGGTCCTGCCTCCCAGGGCTTCGGCTGAGCTGTGTCTCCACCCATCTGTGTTGGCCCCTGGATCTTCTCCACCCCAAGATGGTTTTTACCACACTTTGCCCTCCTCTGCCTCCCCCACCTCACTGTGAAGAAGCAGGCCTAGCTGCCCTATCCCTCACTGTCTCGTACCTCACTGTGTCACTCAACCCCCTACAGAGTCCTCCAGGTAAGATGAGACAAGGCCACTCAGCTGGTAACATCCCTGCTAGCCTTCAGGTCCCTTCCAAAGAGCTTTCCAAGGGCACTGGTCTTAAGAGTCCCGCATCCAAGTCCCAGCTCCACTTCCCTCTCAAGGACCCGTCCTCAGTCCAGGGCTCTGAAACCCTCAGTCTCCCTCGGAAGGCCAAAGGCTCCACATTCTCTGAGAGGTATCGAAGTAGAAAGGAAAGAGATCACACAGAATGGGCGCAAACCACACATATGTCATTTCGTGTGGCCACGGACAAGCCACTTAACCTTCCTGAGCCTGGGATTTCCCATGTGTAAAATGGGATTCATGATATCTGCGCTAACTTTCACATAAAGTTTCTGCTATGCTCAAATGAGACAGAGTGTGGAAGCTCTCTAACCTAGAAAGTGCTAAAAAGACAGAAGATGCTAGAAAGTGCTAGAAAGACAAGAGATTTCCTCTCTGATGGTCTGAGTCCTGCAAGTATCTAAATAGACTTGAGACCCACAGTCTACAGACTCATGCACTATGCTCCATGCAGGGGCAGGCTGCCCAGCCGGGGTCATGAGGCCACTTAGCAAAGGCCTTGAATATTTGCTGCTCTTAAATTTGTCTGAACCTGTGCCCAACAGAGTTACCAAGAGAGCCTTATGCCCCTGCTGCAGGGCTCACCACTAAAAGGGCCACCAGGGCTCCCTGAGCCCCAGAAAGCACCCCAGGTCTCAGTGTGAGGGCAGAAAAGAGGGAGGGCAGGTCTTGATCCACTTCAGCCTCCCTTCCCCCTTGGCCTCCTAGCTAGCCTCGAAGCCTTTCCTTCCCCCTACCCCACTGCCAGCTGATAAGGTGTGGGGCAATTTGTGGAGCTGTCAACATAGGAAGTGTTCAGGGGCGGTGAGATCAACACAGCTACGGCCTGAGTGTGTCAGCACGCCAGGTACACACCCACAAGCCACACTCACCCTCCCCTCCTTGCCTCCTCAGCCACCACTACTGGCCTCAGAAGGAGCCTCCTGGCAGGCTCAGGAGGGCAGTTACGGCACCAGGCTGGCTCCCCATAAAAGGCTCCTCCCCCATGTGAGGGTGTGGGGTGCAGAAGTAGGCTCCAGAGTAAAGATCCCAAATAGCCAAAGCTCTAGACTGCTATGCCCAGGCTTCCTCAAAGCTATCAGATGATCATCTGAACTAACTGATGTGCGGTGGGACAAAATGCTCTGTGCTTTCTCCCTCTGTCTCAAAAAAAGGAAGGAAATTCTCCAGACAGATTGTCTTAAGGCACGCCCAGGTGAAGTGGCGGGAAACCCACATAGCTGAGGGTCAAAGGAGGTGGATTCCAGGCCTGGCTCTGCTACCAACTTACTATGTGGCCCTGCACAGGGCACTTCTCCTTTCTGGCCTCAGTCTCCTCATCTGTAAAATGGGTGCAGAGGGAAAATTAGAAAAGATGTCTCCAAAGTCCCTTCCACATATAAGCGTTTAAATTTGGTGTGAGTTGGCCCAGAAGATAGTGAAGCATGTTGAGCAGATCTTGCTTTGTTGTCCTCTAGCCCAAAAGAGTCCCTCAAAGACCTGGCTCTCACTCAGAGGTAACTTACATCCTGGGAGAATCCAGCTCATCAGTGACTAATCAGCTTTGTACTTTGGACTCCCTGGAGGAAGCACATTTGTAAATGACATTCTGATCACTACTACTGCAGTATTTATAACTGCAGTTACAGAAAGCAACAGTGAGGTGGATATCAGCCACTTGGCCAGGCAACAGAGGCCAAGACATGACTGTGAGCTATATCTCCCACAGTACCTGTTACACACATCTCCCCCTGTCCCTGCACTGTGGGCCCAGCATTAGCAGAACAAACCAACAGGGGGTGGACACAGGCCCAGGTTTGTCCTCAGAGGAGTACAACTCCTGAGAAAGCATCCAATTCCTTGGAGCAATGATACAGGTGACTCTAAGTATCCTGAAAACAAACAGCACTGGATCCATGACTGCCCAGTGGGGAACACATGGTCACCTATTGGAACACTGTGGACCCAGGGGATCCCAGAGTGAAGGTGGACAGGCGCTAAAACGGGAAGGAGTTCCAATGCTGTCACTGAGTAGTTCTCCGTGTTAACCCTTCACTTAAAAAGGGGATTCTACTGCTAAAGTATGTCCCCTCCCTGGGCTCCAGGTGGCATGGTGTCGTATGACAAGCACTACACAGGGAGTCCAGAGGGCTGGGCTCTAGTCCAGACTTTCCTACTCACTGGTAAGTGACCCTGGCAGGCGTGTCTCGGCCTTGGCTGTACCATTTTTGAAGAGACGGAGTGGCTCTCTGAAAACCACGTTGCCTTCTTGCTAGAATTATGCGTAATTGTGATCTCTCTTTCTGGGACTGGGGGCTCATCGCTACCCTGACTCACTGCTGATACTGCCAGTGGGCCTTCTGAGTGCTGGGGAGATGCTGCCTAAATGCAGAGCCCCCCCACCCCATGTCCTGGCTTCCCTCCCAGCCAGGCCGACTCCCTCTCAAAGCTGAGCCCCTTGGGGGAAAAAAGGCCACCCTCATCCCATCAGCTAAAGCAGGTGACCAGACTCCTAAGAGTCCAGAGTCACTGTACTTCTGGAACGTGCAATCCAAGCACCAGAAACCAGCACCTGCTACAAGATGGAGCTTGGGACACTGAGGAGGAAGGGAAAGTAATTTGGGCAGCACCGGCTTACAGTCTGACCCTTTGGGTCGGCTGGGTGTCTGCCTGCACTGGATACTGGGAGAAGCTAAGGGTGAATCAAACAAGTCTACAGCCAAGGCTCCATGGCTACTTGACCCAGGTCCCAAAGGCCACTGCTGCAGACAGGTTATAACAGTCCTTCCCATGTGTTGACATCTGACCACTTAAACATGCTTTCACACACACAATCTCATTTGAACAGCAACAAGTCTGCCTGGCAGGTGCTATTATTGCCCTTTTACAAAGGAGGAAACTGAGTCTCAGAGATTCTAAGAAACACGGGTGAGATGACAGAGCTAGGCCTGACTCCTGGGTCTCCAGCTCTGCCTCCAATGATGAGGACAATGTGTCCTCTGGCTCCCCTCTCCCTAGTCCCCCCAGAACGTTAACCTGTTCCCACCAGTCTGACAGCCCCGGTGCAGTCCATCTTCACTGGTCTCAGCTGTACCTGCTCGTCTCTCCTCCTGCGGCCCACCGTGGTGCCAATGGTCTTGATCACGCCAGGTCTTGGGAGAGCCATGTGTCCGGGGACGGAAGCCAGGCCCGGCAGAGGACTGTAGGGGTGTGAGCGGGGGTAGGGGTTAGACATGGAGGTGATCACTGTGGGCTGCACCATCCACTGCAGGTCCTGGCTGGTCGTGATGGCGTTGATCGTGGGGATGAAGGCACTGCCTGAACCAGGCATGTCTACCCGGAATTTCTGAAATGAGGAGAAAAACACATTTGAGCTGATAAATACTGAGCAGAACAGGACAAGTAGATCCAAGAGGTGAAAACCAGCAGAGAAAGCAGGGTCAGCGCTTGGAGAGCAAGGTCAGGACACCAGGTGGGCTTTCCAGAACAAGTCCCGGGCAAGTCCTGCATATCCAAGACACAGGGCGAACTTCATGTTCCTGGGGCCTCATTCAGCTCTGCTCCCTGACTGGGGTCCCGGGAGCTCCACCCCAAAGGGGCACAGGAGGATGCTGTCGCATCCCAAACAACCTCCAAGACAGATGCAGCTCCTATCCAGTGGCACTCAGCAAGCCCTCTCTGCAGCCCTCCAGGCTAGCTATGCCTACATGTGCAGGAGGCAGGCGTCCCACCTGGACCCCTCGGAGCCTCTGAGTCACCTGCCAATTACTCCCCAGTGGATGAGCTCAGGGCCTCTTGAGAAGACTCGCACACCAGTGGCTCTGAGCAATGAAGATCACCAGGAAGCTTCTGTGCCTGCATTTGTCACTTTCCAGTTTCAAGATAGGACTGTGACCCCATGAGGGTGACACCAGGTCCCTGAAAAAGTATCCTTCAACTCATGAGACTGAAAAGTGGTGGCACTTGTGGCCAGACTTCCTCTTGCTGTTCTTGTCCCTCTTCCTCTTCCCCCACCCCCATCTTGCCTGGGGTAGGCACTGGGTCTCTCTACCTATCTCCATATCTAGTTATCTGTGTTTGCAGATGCGTCTGTGGGAGACTCTGGTGTGGGAGACTCTGGTGTCGCTACCTCAGAGCTTTCTCCCTGTCTCAATTTATGCCCAGACCATGCTGCACAGCTCCCTGGGACTTGCTGCAAGAGACATTCTATTTAAAATATAAGATGATGACAGAGTACAAAAACTAAAATGGGCCATGCTCCTCAACAGTTGGGTTGACTTTTCTTCAAGGCAACTACTGGAAAATGGGAGAAGGAGCAAGAAGAGAAGCATCCCCCACTTCTAGCTTCTCAGGGGAAGGCCCGCCTAATGGAACCCAGGTGAACTCTCATCCTCAGATGATTCCTGTTTCCACAAAAAGGTTATCCAAACACTTTCTTCCCTAACCTAGTTGGGTAAATGACACCAACAATAGCTAGCACTTAGTGACTGCCTTACATAGATTACCTCTCATTAACTCTCCCTCTGGGGAAAGAACTATCATCTCCGATTTAGAGGCAGAAATTTAGGCTTAGAGAGATTAAGTAACTTATTCAAGGCCATATTGCTAATAAGCACTGGGGTCAGTGTTCAAGCCCAGTTCAACCTGACAATGAAGCTAGAGCTCTTAAACAAGGTGCCACACAAGCTGCTTTAGCACTGCTTCCTTCTTCCTGAAAATCCAGACCCAGGCCCATCTGGTCAGCCCTGCCATGGGTCCCTGCAGACCTTCCCTCTCACCAAGGAGGCCACAAAGGTCTGTTTGGCCCCAAATGAAATCCCATTATTATTATCATAGGACCTCCCTGGGCCCAATTATAGCATCCCCTCACCCATTCGAACCAATCAGACCAACCAGGATTAGAAGAATCAACAGCAATGGCAGCTGCCACCACCACTGTCTTTGCCCCTGGGGGCACGTGGGTTCCTACTGTGTAAGTAAAGTGATGCTTAGGGTACCTTACTCTAATTGAGGAAGCTAGGGACCCTCCCTCACTCACTGCACTGCCACCTGCCTACCATCAGTCTGGGTGGTGGAATGTGGCTGCTTCACCTTGCAGACCACCCAGGGCCCCAGGCCAAGGGCATTCAGCGAAGAGAGCTACGCAGCACAATGGCTCCTGGGATTCCATGAGGAGAGCTGCCCAGTGCAATGGATTCTGGGATTCCATGAGGAGAGCTGCCCAGTGCAATGGATTCTGGGATTCCGTGAGGAGAGCTGCCCAGTGCAGTGGATTCTGGGTTTCTTTGAGGAATGCTAACCAGTGCAATAGATTCTAACCTCGGACCTCTGAAGGCAAAGGCGACTGAGCTTTATCAGGAACTGACTGAAAAGGGGTGGATGGGTGGGTGGGTGGGTGTATGAAGGAAGGAAGGAAGGGTGTAGTGGACAAGGAAGGACCCAAGTGGGAAATGGTCTTCAAAGAGAAAAGAAAAGACACTGGGGCTGGGCTGTGAGGAGGCAGAGTATGTGAGAACACATGGGCATGGATGAGTATGTGCAGAAGCACCAAGTCCCAGAAGATAGTTTTTTTTTCTCTTCGACTGCTGAACGGGAGGGGCAGGGGAGGAGCGCAGCACTACACTTGATAGTGTCCTGGGTTTGAGGGCTACCTCAGCCACTAAGTGCTCTGCCCTTGGCAAATCACTGAGGACTCAGTTTCCCTGTCTATAAAGGGGAATACTAGCACCAAACCCACTGCACTGTCACGAGGATTAAATAAGTAGCTACAAGAAGAGGTAATCACAGGCTGTGAAGCATACACCAGTGGTTCTCAACCTTGGCTACACATTAGAATATTCTGCGGAGCTTTTAACAAACACCAAAGCCGAGCCTCACCATTAGAGTTCTGAAATAATTGGTCTGGAGTGGAGTACTGATGATATTTTTTTAAAAGCTCCTAAGGAGATTCTAACGTACAGCCAGGGTTGAGAACCCTGCTCCAAACAAATGGAAGGTGGTACCATCATCATCATCATCATATCATCATTGTAAGTGTCTCTGTGCTCTGCATGCAGTGGCTCCTGGTAGAATTGCCATCTTCCCACTCTAGGGAAGCACCCAACACTTTTATTCTGTTTCTCTTCCCAAGTCAGGATCTGTCTCAGCAGGCCAGCCTGGGGCTGAAGTGCACCCAAGCCATCCAGTACAACGGTTTGATATGATTCCACCTCTGTGGGGACTGTCAGCTTTCTTCTTAGGAAAGCACCCACGAAATTCACTCTCTATTCAAACCAACAAAATTGCTCCCTGTTTAAGTTTGAGGAAGCCAGCAAAAAATCTGAAGCAACACTTGGAGACTAAAATCCCTTAGGGAGTAAGTGGATGGTCCTCAGCCCCTTTCGGGCCCTCCAGCCCACTTGCTGTGTGGACAGCAGAGCTACAGAATATGCTCCCAGCTCACTTCAGCCAGATCCCTTGCAGCCATCGGCTTGGTCTAGACAAAACAAGACAGCAATAAAAACAAGGCAGTAGGTAATGACTGCCTCTGAAGTGCAAGTACACCTTGTTTCAGACGGGAGGTAGAGCCATCTGGATAACACACTGGCTCTAAACTGCTGGGAAAACAATGTCCCATCCCCAGAGGGGATGGGGCCCTGATAAAGAATGCTTTTGTCTTCAAGAGACGCCTCTCTGGGAGACACACAGAAGTTTAAATTAGATCTGGCGGATGTGTCTGGCCTCAGCTCTGAATGTATTACTCAGAAAGTGATACCGGGGTGGGAGAGAAGCAGTGAGGATAGCAGTTTGCCGCCCCAGAAGTTAGCCTGGCATTCTTTTATGCCAACAGAACCCCGGAATCAGCCAAATGTCACGTTGGGGATAAGTCATGGGTCTCTGTGACTGTGTTAACACTGAACAGAAACTAAGACAGCATTGCACAGCTATGGGCATCAGGGCAGTTTATCCCTACTGCTGCAGTACTGGCTGTGTGTTGTTGTAGTACTGGGTGTGAGTTGCTGCAGTACTGGGAGTGAGCTGCTGCAGTACTGGGAGTGAGCTGCAGGTGGGGAGTTGGAGGGGGTTACCCAGGATCTAACTTGGCTCCCCCCTGGGGTGCTCCAGCCCCCTTGGAAGCTTCTCTGGGGAGCAGAACGAAGATGCTAGATGGCTGTGTGACATTCCAGCCTGGGAAAGCCTCCAAATGCCCTATTGCCCTGTGTCACCCTGTCGATGTCTGGGTGGGCAAGAATGCCTATAAAAGGACAAAGTGGCCACCACCAGCCTCCGACAGCAGAGTTTGGCCAACTCTTGCTGTAAAGGACCAGACAGTAAATATTTTAGGCTTTGTGGGACATACAGTCTGTCGCCACCACTTAGCCCTGCCATTGTCACGTGAAAGTAGCCACAGACAATACGCAAACACACAGGCGTGGCTGTGTTCCATTAAACTTTATTTACAAAAACACTTGGGCATAGTCTGCCGACCCCTGTCCTAGAGGACCATTCTCATCTCTTATGCTCAGGTTGGAGGGGAAAGAAGAGAAGAAAGCAGAAAATCAGAGCTGAGGGATTCCCCTCACCTAGGAGACAGGCTCGCACTCAGCTTGACTCTCCAGACCTCGAGGCTGAAGCTGGAGGCTCGTTCAGGCCTTGCTGCTGGTTTGGGGCACGAGAACCTGCTGTACCCCGTGGCACCCTGAATGGAAGGGTACCGATGGGCTGCTCAGTAAACGTGTGTGTACTCTTCCCACTGCCTGTCAGAAAGACGCTCAACACATACAGCCTCCTCACCAGCTCTGGGGCCCAGCACTTGCTGGTTTGGGAAAACGGCCTTTCTGGACTCTACTGCAGGGCCTTGGACTCAGAAAGGAGGGTCACAACCACAGCCCCTCGCTGAAGGATCCCGTCACTAGGGTTTGGGCCTCATTTCCCACAGGCGTGGAGAAGGAACAGGGCTTATCCCAGAGAGTCCTGAGCTGGGCAGAACTGGAAGTCAAGGTGGATGTTCTTGGCCTGTCCCCTCAGCTGGGCCACCAAACACTCAAGCCATGACCTCTGTGGGCTCTGTGGCCTGTATCACCAAGCAAGGGTATGACTGTGCGTGTCTGGTAAGGAACTGGGTTTTTTTTCTCTGATGTTGTTAGGAGCTATAGAGTTGGTTCCAACTCATAGCAACCCTCTGTACAACCGAACAAAACACTGCCCAGTCCTGCGCCATCCTCACAACCGTTGGCTATGCTTGAGCCCATCATCGCAGCCACTGTGTCAATACACCTTGTTGAGGGTCTTCCTCTCTTTCGCTGACCCTCTACTTCTTCTCTTAAGAACCCTTTTTTTAGGTTTCCAACACAGGCAAGGCAAATTCTGGCAACCCAGGAGATTGGTTCATGCGGAGAAGAAAGGGAAAGGACAAATGTCGCCTCATGCTTCCCATAATAACCCTGTTAATGTCCAGTTTGACTCAACTGCTCTACATTTTTACTGAACTTGGGATGTTCTCAAAAGTCTTCTCTATGGAACTGAACCATACTTCATAGATTCTGCATTGGACTTCACAGAATCCCCATTATACTTTGGGCCTTCATTTGGCCCCACAAACAGTTAAGTGCTTGGCTGCTAACTGAAAGGTTGTGTGTAGGTTTGAGTCCACCCAGAGGCACCTGGGAAGAAAGACCTGGCAATCCACTTCTGAAAAATCAGCCATTGAAAACCCTATAGAGCACAGTTTTACTCTGACACATATGGAGTTGTCATGAGTCAGACTGACTCAACGGTAACTTTTTTTTTTAAATCTGACAAAATGCCATTTATGTCACAATGAAAACTGATGCTAAAAAGTCATAATATCCCTAAGTTTTACAGGATACAAACACTGCCTCAGGTGGCCTGCCTGGGTCAGCCTCTTCTCTTCTCCAGGTTCACTTGAAAGAACCACCCTATCTTCCTTCTCCTAACTACCAGGGTAAAGCAGAGGAAAGAATAAAGTGCTGAAATGGAGCCATCCTCCAGGTGGAAGGAAACTGCAGCAAGGCCCTTCTGGCCAGAAGCCTCACCCCAAAGCCCTGGAGAACTCACTCTGCCATTCTGTGGCCCTCTCTTGCACCCCATCAGTCCTCGACAGCTATGTACTCAATGGGAAGGGCATGTCATTTCCTCTTCCCTTAGAACCACAGCATGGCTAGAGCCAAGTGACAGAGATAAGAGACAGTGGTGGGCCAAGAGCAATCTTACCTTCCCTCTTGGCCCAGTGAGTTAATGGAGGATAAAGTTAACAAGTGGGGTTGGAACAGTAACAGATATATTTGCCTCAATCAGGGCAGATGCCATCATTTTGAAATGCTGTGGCCACCAGATGATACCACACGCACATGGATGAGAAATGTCCACAAAGTAATGAAGCCATTTTGTCTCTTTCTTTCAGCAAATTGATCAGAAAGTTAGCTTCCTTAGTTCTCAAAAACAATATCTTTGTTCCTGGTTAACAGAGGGAAAAATCCAAATCATGGATGGCAAGTGTACTGTCATTAAAGGTGCCTGCTCTGGTGTGCTTGGCCTTGGGGAATGCTTCCCTAGTCAGACTCCCTAGACTCAGACCAATAGTACTCAGGGTCACATCTGGACCCAGCCTGATCACATGGTAGACTTGGTTCCAAAGATCTTTTGGTAATTTGCAAAATTCTAATTGACCCTCAAAGGACAAAGATTTGTTAGCAGGGAGGATTTTCAGAAGAATGTGCTACAGGCAATTCCAAAAAGGGGGGCATTGCAAAACCTTCCTGAGTCATTCCGTCCCCTCAAGGAACAATTACAAAGGGGACAGCGGTGATTTGGATGTACAAGGCTCTGGTGTGCTTGATTAAGATAGAAAATGTAAAAATGAATCTCCTAACTTTACACTAGCTGTGAATAATAAGGCAGGCAGAAATAAAGACATGGAAATGCATTCAGGGTTTGGATAGAAAAATTTGACTGCCACTCAGACAATACATGACTGCTACTTCACCCCATTCACTCTGATGAAAAAGTGACGCTGACTTCCACCATCAAGAAACAGCATAACAGACAAATTCCTGGGATAACATTTTCTTTGATCCTAATCTACAACATCTGTAAGATCAAGGCCAAAAAAAAAAAAAATCACATCAGAACCTTAACGTATATCTCCCATCTTCCCACCAACTCTACACCTTCCACTACCCTTCTCCTCCCCCCACCAGAAATTCCCAGGGTCCTAATAAAAACACATCAAGAGATTAGGCCTTGGTTATTCATTCATAAGGAGAAATGAAGCTCTGATACATGCTACGACATGGATGAACCTAGAAAACATTACGCTGAGTGAAAGTCAGACACAAAAGGACAAATACTGTATGTTTCCACTTACGTTATCTAGAACAGGCAAATGCATGGAGACCAAAGTGATTCCCAGGAACTGCGGGGAGGAAGGGGTGGGGAGTTATTGCTTAAGGGGCACCCAGTTTCTGTTTGGATGATGAAAAAGTTTTGGAAATGGATAGTGGTGATGGTCGCACAACCTGGTGAATGTAATTAATGTCAGTGAATTATACACTTAAAAATGGTGAAAATGGCAAGTGTTTGTTAAATGTATTTTACCAGAAAAAGAAAGAAAAAAAAGAGAGCAAGCCTTGAGAATTTGAAGACATGGTGCTGGCACCCGAAGGAACAGACAGACATCAAAATAGGGAAAGAGAAAAGCACTTTCTTCAACCAGACTTTATTTGTTGTTGTGTCTAAATACTTTATTTAGAACAAAATAAAATAGAAATAAAAGAAGAAACTGCACTTTGAAGTTATAGCAGTTCCTAGTTAACTCTTGTTAAATATATGGCACTTATTTGTCCCTAATTAAAAGGAAAAAAATCCTAAGAATTACAAAAACTATCGTAGTTAACACTTCCGGGGCTGGAAAAATACGTTCCCAACATGGTTCTTCTACTAACGTCCTGTAGGGGGCACTAGAGAGGTATGATTGGGGCTGACTTGGGAATCACAGTCATTTCTGGTAAAAGTTCTTTGATGTGAGGAATGTCCCAGCCTGGTACAGTTGGCAAAAGTTCACTCTGGGGAATTCTGTGTGTGTGTGTGTGTGTGTGTGTGTGTGTGCGTGTGTGTGCGCGTGCGTGCGTGTGCGTGTGCGTGTGTGTGTGTGTGTGTGTGTGTGCATGCGCATGTGTCTTGGGAGAGAGTGGTTGCTTAAGAAAAGAAGAGAGCTAGTCTGGTATTCCTTGATTCCAAAAAGGAAATAGCCCTCTTGATTTATTTTCAAAAGTTATCTCAGAAATGACAAATGGCAGCCTTGGAAAAGTTCTGGGTCTTGTTTTTGCTGTGTTTTTTATAAAAAGGGGGCCCAGCTGATGAAAACAAGTTATGAAATGACCTATGTTTGTGTAACTGGCGGGATTGCGTAATGCTCAGGCCCTGAAACCGTAATAGTCCACCAGCCAGGCAGGGCATACATCTGGGAGGTGCTTTCCTCGGAAAGTTAGGAGAGACAAAACGACCAAAAAAAAAAAAAACATCCAGGAGGGGGAGATATGTGGTACAGCAACTAGTACTGACAAAACAAAATCACCCGTGACCAACCTTTGAGATTAAAACTATAACTGGAACAGGAAATATTTTTCATGCTTCAAGTTCCAGTCATATTCAAGAACAGAAGCTTTAGAAAAGTTATCTGCACCTCCCCAAAGTCACTCGAACTGATGGCCATGTGTTAAGCTCAAACTTTAAGACGCTAGAGAGGAGAGGAAAGCTCCAGGGTGAGTAAACAGTCTTCTCAGGAATATTGGATCCCATGAAGAACGAGATCAGGGAAAAAGAATATTCACTTGCCCAAGGGAAAACCAGGAAACCATCTTACACAGACTAGTCCACTGAGATGCCTCAAGGAGGAAGGCCCATCCACTAACTGCCCTGAAAGACTCCCAGTAAAGGAAGCTGAGGGAAACAGAGTGATTATGAGTTTTATCTGGTATGTAATAAAGTTACCTTAAGCCCCAGATTGGGCAGAGTCATAGCACAGACTTGTGAAGTAACAAAAGCCTCTCAGGTCCTTACAACCTCAGAACAGCTCTGCTCAAGGTTGGAGACAGGATGGAAAAACCCTCCCCTGCCCCCAAGGAGTGGGCCAGCTGTGAAACTTGTCTAAAGTGGCACTACCTTGCCAATCCCTCTGGTTCGAAAGGAGCCTCACTCCCATTGTTGGGCCGAAGAGGCAAGCTTGTATGCGTGCACTGGTGCACTGGTTATTACTAATTACAAAATCTTCATGTGTTACAGCATGCTAGGAATTAGCCAACAGCTGCTTTTTGCTTTGGTAATGAGTCCCCATTACAGTCTGCTGGACTCAGTCCTCTTCCTTCTTCCTAGAACTGGTTTCCTGTCTGATTTTCTTCCAAAACAGGGAATTGCCTCCACTCACATCCTGGGCTCAAAGCCCTAGTGACACAGATTATTCAGTAGGGGCACTGATGTCCGGTCTAACTTCCCACACGGGCCCCAGGGTCTGAATGAGGCCAGGCAGCGAGGTTGTAATACTGAAACGCTCACCACCACAGGAACAGCAGCTAAAACAACAGGGAAGAAATCAAAGGATCCCTTCCTGATGATACGGGGAGAAGAGAAGCGTTTGGCGGCTCGTTGCATTGGCGACTGAGGGAATGGGTATAAATGACTTCAACCCATTGCCTAATGATGTTTGAATCCAATACAAACCACCAACATGACTAGAAAGCAAACATAACGAACTCCTTTTAGGATAAGATTTTAAACCTATCACTTTGCTACACTTTATTAAGGGCGCAGTGACTACCCTTAACGCACAGACCCCGAACTGGCTTTCTTCAACGAGTGATTACGGAGGTACCAGGGAAGGTAGAACGAGCCCCAGTGGCCCAACGGTTAAGTGCAGTCAGCTGCTAACCAAAAGGTAAGCAGTTCGAACTCATCCAGCGACTCCATGAGAGAAAAACCTGGAGATCTGCTCCCATAAAGAGTACAGCCTAGAAAACCCTGTAGGTCAGTTCTACTCTGTCACATGGGGTCGCTGTGAGTCTAAAAATTGACTCCACATCACCTAACAACAGGGGGAGGTAGAAGGAAGACACTATTTGGAAACTCACCAGGGACAGGGAATCACCCTGGAACAAGGTACCCTTTTTCAGGTCCAAAAGTGGCCACGTTTCCATTTTATTCCCCAACTCAGTCTACCCCTCCCTGGAGCCCACCCCAGCCCCTCCTATCTGGCTGGCTTCTAGGGGCCAAAGCCACCGCCTCACCAGAGCAACTTTTGCTTCAGAAGTTGTCTGGCCAGAGACTCCACAGATCCTGCCCAAGAAGGGCAGCACACTGTGGTGGACCTTCTGTGTTAACCCAACCCCCTCATACGCCTGGGAACAGGGATCTGCTGCAGAGAACAGGCAGCTAGCCCCACCCCGCAGGCAGGCACCCAACCACCACCATCAGCACCTTCCTGGTATTTATAGACACACGGAGAGCACACACAATCCCTCCAGTGCAAACCAGTCCGGCTGCTTTAGAAACAAGTTGTTTTTCCGCTTCCAGAATCACCCAGGAGCCCAAGTGATGTCTCTTTCCCCCACTTATCTCCGCTGGGCCTCTTTGCCCTGGGTAATCCCAGACCCTCAAGGCGCCCCTGCCGTACGTAGGCAGTGCAGGCTCCTGTCCCTGACCATTCCAGAGGATGGGCGCGGGTCACACAGGTGGCCACCGGAGCCAATCAAGGTTGGCCTCTTCCTTCCTGACCTTCGCACCTGATTCCCAGAGGGGCAACCCTCCCCCTCACTCTGGATTACCTGAATGAGCCCAATCGTGTTTTCAAGTCCCAAACCTCTTTCAGAAATGAACTAAGCCACGGAGAACAGAAGAAGGGAGGGAGAGGGCTTTCCCACAGGAATGGGGTCCCTGGATCTTGGAAGGGGCCAGTGGGCGCAAAGATTTTCTGATTTTCTTGTCTCTCCACCACGGCGGTTGGGGCGGGGGGAGAGCAAGAAGAGAGGTGGGGGGAACTGCTCCTGGGAGAGGAGGTATCAGGTTCCGGGAAGGGTTTATGCAATTCCAGAACAGGAGCTAGTCTGGATAAAATGTAGTGAAAAGGGAAGGATCTGTTGGCTCTTCAAACCTCCTCCCCTCTCCAGCTTAAAAAAAAAAAAAAAAAGTGGGGGAAGGGGCGGGGGGCACAGGGCGAAAATCCAAAATTTACAACCGTGGACTATAGGTACTTTCTCGCAAAATCAAGAAAAGGAAAAGAAAGAAAAATAAGCAGTGGCGGCGAGAGGAGGGCGAGGGTTCGCCCGCGCAGCCAGGTGCTTCAGGGGCCGGCACCTACCTGCTGGCCGCCGCCGCCGCTGGAGTAGGACTCGGCGTGCGCAGGAGAGCCGCTGCTGCCCCGGGACGAGGTGTCAAAGTTCCCGGGATAATCGTGGTACATGATCCGCGGTGGGAGCCGGAGAGGAAACAGGGTGTTTTTCTTCCCCCGCCCTCGTTGCGGCCGCGCACAGGCTTCTGCGCCCTCCTCGCCCGCGGGCCGCGCCTCGAGTCTAGCCTTCCCGCTCGGGCTTCTCCCCGGAGGCGCCGGGCGCCGAGCGGAAGGCAGCGACGACAGCCTCGGGAACAGTGCCCCCCGAGCGCCTCTCGCAGAACAACTTTGCTGCTCTAGAAGCCCCGCGGGACCAGTTGTCCACCCGGTCCCTCCCTCTAAAAAAGTCCGTGCGTCCCTGGGTCCCTCCTGCGCGCGCGCCCTCCCACCCCTGCCCGCAGCCGGAGCTCAGCCGGCACAGACGTCCAAACCAAAAACTGGCAGTTGAAAAAGATTAGGGGCCCAACGAGCCCTGCCGGCCAGGTGGGGGGCCCCCAAATTTCAGAGAGAGCAAAAAAACAAAATGAAAGAGAGAGAAAAGCAAGGCTGTCCGCTTTGAAAAACTTCTGCTATTTCCTCCTTTTAGAAAAGGAGCCCGAGAATAAACTTCCTGTGGCTAGACTCGCCGCCCGAGTTGCGAAGCTACTCAGACTAGGAGCAGAACAGCAGCCAGCGCCTGTCCTGAAGCCCCGACGCGCCAGCGGAGAGCTGGCCGGTGGAATGCAAACTGAGCCGCCCGTGCGCGCTGAGAGGGGGACCTTGTCCCGGCTTCCCGCGCCGCGGCTCCGGCGCCCCGGCCCCACACTGCTTCCCTGGCGCCCGCTCCCGGAGGGGCCCGCCTCGTCCGTCAGCCCGGGCCCTGCCTCTGCCCGTCTGCGTCTCTCTCTCGCTCTCCCCGCGGAGCGCCGCTCGCTTGGAGCCCCTCCGCTCTGCCCGAGATGAGTCACTACAATGGCACGAGTTCAACTCCACACTCTTTATTATCCACCCCTGTACCATGTGGATTCACTCACGTCAACCCCAGACTCCACCTTGCAGGGAGGAGCGCGCGAGGGGAGGCGGGGGAGGAGGATCAGAAGGAGGAAGAGAAACGGGAGGAGGCGGGCGGAGTGCTCCCCTCCCTGCCCGGGCTCCTGGCCGCGCTGACGCCAACCGCACACCCCGACGTGAGGAAGGAAAGACTGGCGAGGGGTTGGGAGCGGGAAGGCGGCGCGGTTCGGGGAGTTCAAGCAGCCCTGCCCCTTCTCCACTCCCTGCCCACCCCCCAGGCCCAGCACCCTTGGTCTGTCCCACTGGCGCACGATGCCAAAGATGGTCATTTGCCTTAGAGGACGTGAGTGCGGGTTTCCTCGCTTTCGGGTGACGTGGAGGGAGAGGGATTCCCTCGCCAGCTCCCGAGCGTGCGGCTCCTGTCCTCACCCTCCAGGAAGGGGCGCGGGGCGGGGGCCTGGAGAGCGGCCGCGCAGACCTCGGCTGAGTGTTATAAAAAATAATCACAGTCCTGAAGAGCGAGACGGGCGGTTAGTGAGGCGCCACCGCGAGGTCGGGAGCCGGGCTCACACAGCCGCTCGCAGGGAGGGCGCGGCCGCGCGCGGTCCTTCGGCGCCCTTCGCGGCGCCGCCCGGTGCAGCGGGCGCCCCAGGCGCGCAGGGCACACGCGCCGCCCTGCGGCAGGACCTTTGCGGGGCGCGGCGCCGCCGGGCGGGGCTGGGCTGCGTATTTTTTCCTCTGTGGTGGGCTGCCCACTGCTTCCTTTTTTTTTTTTTCATTTTTGTTAGGAGTAGCCTTGTAGACGAAAGATATTCCCGCCGCCCTCCACGCGGGGCAATTAGAACGCATCTAATAGGAGTAATCGGGCATTATAAGCAAACTCCAGATTGTTACGAATTAAAAAGAAAGAAAAAGAAAAAAGTGGGGGAGAGAGGCGAGAGAAAGGGTGTGTCCCAACGTTGTCTTAAGCTGTTTGGAGCGAAGTTCAGGGCGCCTGTAGTCCAGACTCCTGGATCTTCCCGCCTCGCTGGGCGGGGCGAGGTGCAGGGTAAAGAGCACACAGACCTTGGAGTATGAACGCCGGGCTGTGCTATTTATGAGCTGTGAGACGTTGGGCGAGTCCCTTAACCTCTCTAGGACTCAGTTTCCTCTTATAAAGCGAGGAGGTTGGGCCAGATGACCATCTAAGGCCCCTGTCAGCTTTGGAGCTTCAATCGCCTGCTGAGATGATGTGATGTGATCGGAAGAGCACCGAACCTCCGATTGTACTGAGTCAAGGAATTTGGGTTCTGGTCCAGGCTCTACCTAGCATTAGTTTACCCTTAAGTGGCACCCCCTATACCCCACAAGTTTTTTGTAAGGGCCAAAAGAGAGGATGTTGCTGAGAGTCCATGGCGGGCTGTGAAGCATTGCACTGTAACACATCACAATTCCGGTCCTCAGTTTCCTTATCTGTAAAGTGGGGGTGTTGCTAGGAAAGAAAAATAGAACCGGGAACTCGAAGCTTTCCCGGGGCTCTATATAAAGCGCTGGCGTTTCCGGGACGGCTGGAGGCATCTGGCCGCCCCAATGGCCCCAAGATACCGTAATCCCAAACAATACTCGGGGTCATTGTTTACAGCTATAAAACACATTCTGTCCCAAGCTCCATCCCCAAGGACCCGCTCAGCGAGGCGAGGCCGGTCGGATTCCTCGCACCTCTGCCGCCGCCCGCTGGGCAAAGTCCCCAACTCCGCAGGCCAGGGGAGGGGTGTGGGGCAGGCGGATGCGCGCACCACCGTGGGTGCTTGGTGGTGGTGTTTTGTTTTGTTTTTTATTTTTTTCATCCCTGCGTTCTGGCCTGCTTGGGTGTTTACGCGCCTCTCCCAGCAGGACTGAGTAAATGCAGTCCTTTGACGCAAAACGGATCAGCCCTTTCCCCAGCTGCAGCGGCAAAACCCAGAAAACTGGGGGTGGCGGCGGGGGCGGGGGTGTGCAGGAGAAGAAATCGTGACACTTTCCCACTTACCTCTCCGCCCTTCCCCATGCTGACGGCCGCAGCCCAGCATCCAAGACCCCGGGACGGAGAAAACAGGCCACAAGGGTTCCCAGCCGCCCCAGCGAGGTCTTGTGGGGTTCCAAGGGGAGTCGCGGCCGGGGCGCCCGGGGTCCTCCCCTGTGCAGCCGCGTGTCAGAGCAGCGCGAACAGACGCACGTTTGGTTTTCCCTTGAGCGGCTGCCTTGCCCTCCCCCATCCCGCGCTCGAAAACCTGGGTGCCTCTGGGTCTCTCCCACACAGTCCTTCCAGTAATGCGGGGGAAAGGAGGAGGGGGAAGGGGAGCCGGAGCTTCCTCCGCGGCCTCAGCCGTCCCGGGCGCGCCCAGGCCTGGACAGGCGCCGCCAGGAGCGCGCCGGCGGACGAGCGCACCCTCGCGCCTTCGCCCGCCCCCGCCCTGCGCGCTCCCCTGGCCCTTTCCTTTCTTGTGGGTTTCCGTAAAACCCAGCAGCCCCAAGACGTCTGCAGAGCATCACGGAATCTGTGCTGATGCAAGTCGCCAGCCTCCCCTTGGTGCGCCCCGGCCTGCCTCAGAGCGCTTTGATCCTGGCCTTCACCTGCCCCAGAGCTAGTGCTGGCTCCCTCTGCCTGCCGGAAGGCCTGTGTTCCGCAGCCTGCCCTCGCCTCAGTCCTAGGGGCGACAGACCCACAAAGCTGCGCCGTCTTGGTGCCGCAGGACTGCCTGCGTGGTCCAACCGGTGCCTCTGCTGGGCCACTTCAGTCAGACCGAGAATTCAGCCTCCAAGCCCAGCTCCCTGCTCCTCCCCCCGGGCAGGATCACCCAGTGAGAAAGGGGCTCTCTTTGGAAGTCCTCTGGCTCCCAGGAATAACAGAAGCTAAAAATAGAGGCTAACATTTATTGAGTCTTTACCAAGTCAGGCATCTTGCTGAATACAGGGCTTGTCTCATCTAATCCTCACAACAATGTATGAGGTGGGCATCATACCTTAGTTGCAGGTTAAGAAAGTGAAATTAATTGTCCAAGAGAACTGGTTAGTGGGTTAGTGACCCATTTGGGAGTGCAGCTGGCCTCTCTGACTCCAAGCTCTTCTTACCCAGGACACTGCATTACCTGCCTCCTACTGGAATGTCTTTGTTTCTCTCCTGCTGGTCTCCTGAAAGCATGGGCTTCATCTGGTTTGTGGCTTTGTCACAATTTGTGCTCATTAATTCTCTGCTGAACAAATAAACATCCCCAGCACCATCACCCAGCTGAAGGAGGAGGTGATGTCAAGCTAGGAAAGGAGGGAAGGTGGGATAAGGAGAGAAGAGAGGCTTGGGCTGTCTTCTCACTGCCTTTCTCAGCCTCTAGGACCGCCCGGCCCTGCCTTTGCCAGTTTCGGCATTTGTCCATCCAGCCAATGTTTGGTTCCTGACAGTGACACCAAGAGATGACTTGACTCCCAGAGTAGCTTCTGAGTGCCAGACCGTTCATGAAGCCCTTTCACGTACATGGTCTCACTTATCCTTACACACAACATCCGTACAAGGGATGTGGACAGCAGTCAAGGCACTAACTCGGGATTGCCAAAGAAGAGGCTGAGGAACAGGTTGGTGAAGCAACCTACCCAAGTTTTCCCAGCCCTGAACTCGTACCCGGCTCACCTGATTTTAAACTCAGTGCTCTGTCCATTACCCGTGCCCCCAACCTTGAAAGGTTAGATGCAAACTCCGTTTCTTAATGATTAACTGCCTTCTATCCATCATGCCTGAACGGATCTGCCATCATTTCTCTATAGCAAGCCATACATTTTGTTGATGTTTTCACATTTCTGAAATCCTGATGCATGTTACTATCAATGACTATTTACTATGCAGGTGTTTCTGTTGTCCAGAAGACAGACTTCACCCCAGATGGTTCAAAGGAAGAGGCTTGAATGGAGAAACTCCTTCTAGAGGTGTGGGCAGATTTAAGGGAACAAGAGCTGTTAAGGCACCGGAGTCTAGCAACAGCTGGAAACTATGACCACCCCTAGATCTGAAAGGGAAAGAGGAGGAAACAGTGTTATCCAAGCCTAGTGAGTGTTGGGAACATGCAAAAGGCGCTGCTGCCAGAGGTACTGTGCTGAAGCAGGGAGGGGGCTGAGAAGAAATGCCCCAACTCTCTCTCCTACTTCCTCCCCTATCTCCTGCCAAAGGGCAGGGGTCGAATCAATGCAGTCCCTATAGGGCACAGAGAAGGGCAAAGAAGGATGGAGAGTAGGTTGGGGTTGTAGTGGGGGATATGCCTCAGCAAACTGGCAATAACCAGCATAGCTGCCATTGAACTCATAATATTCTTACCACTGACGGCATTGCAGAGCGGGGAAGGCATGGTAAATAAGTGGGCCTCACACTTCCCCGGGGGTGGGGGTGAGCATCAGAATAACCTGGTCAGGCCTTTTCGTGGACTCATGTCCCTGATAAACTGAGCCATGAATCCTGAAGGAAAGTGTTGTATCCCTCAGGTATGTGTGTGGGGTGGGGGGGGCCTGTGGGGGGCAGGAAAAGGTTGAGAACCACTGAAAAAAGGGGATGTGTAATTTCAGCACCTGGAACGAGGGATGCATGAGTGGTGTGGACTCCTCTCCCGTGGCATTACAGGCCCTCCTTTACATTCCGTGGGGACCACTCCCAGCTTAAGTAACAGAGAAGTCAAGAACTTACCACCCTAGAGGCATCATAATAGTAATATTAAAACTGAATCCTTTGTGAATCAGGGTTGTTATTGGCTGGTTTTGGTAAATAGATCTCCAGGCCTTTCTTCTTAGTCTGGAATCTCCATTGAACTCTTTTCAGCATTGTTAGCAACAAGCAAGTCTCCCCTGACAAACGGGTGGTGACTGTGCATGAGGTGTGTTGGCTGGGAATTGAACCAGGGTCTCCCACATGGAAGGCATGAATTCTACCACTGAACCACCTCTGCCCTCTACACTCAAGATAGCTGTTGTTGTTAGTTGCCGTTGAGTCAATCATTTTATTCACTTTACATATGTTATCTCTCAATTTAAAAAAAAGCAAACAACAAAAGAGACTTTTTGTTGCCTTAGACAACATTTAAAGCTATATAGAAATTTTGGAAAGACTTTTCAGAAAGCATATGCAATGAGGCCTTTCTGTCCTTCAAGGACACCTGCTTGAGGTCCCTGGGAAACTCTGAGTAGAGTTAGTGCCCTAGAAGTACTCTAGGCAGGAAGAGGGCACTTCCCCACAACAAGCGTGGGGGTGTGTGTGTGTGTGTGTGTTTTAAAGCCGGATACATTCCAGAGATAAAGTGACCAGTGCTATTATTCAGAAATATCTTTATGAGTCAGAACAGAAGTCACCCCTGGTAGAAATGTTTGTCGGGTCTGGAGAAGCAGAACAAGACAATTTCCTTCACTTCTCTTCTGGGTCTAAGATCTGCATAAAACAGGGGCACAGGGTTGGCCTTTGAGTTGGGAAATGGAGGTCCAAGGGTGGCCCTGCTATGGCTGGGCGTGTGGCTTGGGCCAAGCCCTTGACACTTCTGGGCCTCTGTGTCTTCATCCTTCACCAAGAGACTGGATTGGGCCATCTCTAAAGACTGGCTCTGAAACCCAGCAGGTCCACTACCAGGGTCTGTCATTAGAACAGGGGAAGCACAGAAGTCCTAAAGGAGGAAAACTCTGTCTCCACTACTCCTCCACCCAGGACCAGTTTCCTGCCAGGCATCTCCAAGTCACACTTTGAAACACAGATCTCCCACTCTTCCTGCTCTGAAGGTCCAGGAAGTCAAGAGCAAAAGGGCTGTTCAGGCGCAGTGTGAGGTTCTCCCTGCTCCTCACCCAGGCCAGGAGCTCCAGGAGGCTCCACCTAACTTCTAATCTGGTTCGAGTCCAAGACCCTGCCAGGGTCTGACAACCATCCCTCAGCCTGGATTTGCCGAGCAGGTACTGGGGTGGGGCAGGCATAAGAGAAGCTGGAAGCCTCACACAGCTTACAATCTAGCTGAGAAGAACAAGTAACACAAAATAGTGAGGGCATGGGGCAATGATGATGGTGACACCTATAAAAAACTTCCATGGAGCTTTCTTTGCACCAGACATTGTTTTAATTGGTTCATATATATTAACTCATTTTATATACACAACAACTTTGTCAGGTAGTTGCAATTATTATCCCCACTCAACAGATGAGGAAAACGGAAGTCAAGGGAGATTCGGTGACTCACCCAAGGTTCCAGAGCTAAAGAGCACTGAAGCTGGGATTTGAACACAGGCATTCTGGCCCCAGAGTCTTGATACAAAGGGTGATAATGAATCTTCACATCAGCATAGTGTTAAACCATTACAAACCCTCTCTACACACACAGACACATCACCCATGCAGGGTTTCATCTGATCCTCTCAACAACTTGTATTGAACAGAGCCCACATTACTGGCCCCATTTTCCTGAGACAGAAACTGAGGCTCTGGTAAGGTAAGTCACAAGCTCAAGGTTGTATGCAAAGCAGGGGTATACCCAGGCCCTTGACTCCCCATCTGTCAGCCCTTCTGTTTTTCTCCTCCACCACACTGGACCCATGGGGGATATAAGAGAAGCTCCAAGGAAGGCCAGGAGCAGGAGACCCAGCTGCTTGCCCCTAGGGCTTCTTCCAACTCTGTTAAACCTCTGTCATTTTGCGGGCTCAGCATGCACTCCCCCTTCTTTTGGTAAGAACACCCTGATTTTCCTTTGAGGAAATTCCATATACCGTGGGTTGACCCTACCCTTGAGTTCTAGGGTGAGCACTTGGACACATGATCCAGTCCTGGCCAATCAGAACACCTCACTTCCCTGGCTAGAGTCATTGATTGGTTCAGGATTGTGTGCATGGTTGATCCAAGACTGGCCTCTGAGAGTCAGACCTGAGACTTTTGCTGAAACCCTTGGGAAAGTAGCATTCTCTTTTCACTGAGAGACTGAGCTCTTTACTCCTACTTGGGGAGAGGCTACTGGGAATAAAGCCAGCCCAGAGGGAAGCAGAGACAAGTAATGGAGAGCAGCAAATTTCTGATGGCATTGTTTAATCGCCTGAACCCAATCATGCTACAAGTGGTTGAAATCCTTGTCTTTCTAGTTCTATGAACCAAGAAATTCCCTTTTTCGTTTAAGCCTGTTGAACCTGAGCGTCTGTAACTTGCACCCCAAAGGGCCCTGACTAATGATTAGTGAACACATAAAGAGCGCCTACTGGTTGCTAGACGTTTCAAGAAAAACAAAGACACATAAGAAAGTGTCTGTCCTCAAAGAATTTGGAATCTGGTGAGGAATGAGACAGGTTGTTAAATAACCTTAAAACAAGTCAGAACACAATAAATGCCACAAGGCAGCTGCCAGGGTTCTCTGGTTACTGCAGAGGGTAAAAATATACCAGATCCAGCACATCAGAAAAGGCCTCGTGCAGGTAGCTGGTGGCAGTGACATTGGCCTCAGGAGTCTGATAGGATGTTGACAGGTGATGGTGGGGGTGGGGGGTGTTGCAGAGCAGACAGCACTTGAAGGGCCCAGATTCAGGAAAGCATGGGCATGCAGGGGCAGGAGTAAGTTGACTGGATTGATTTAGACCAGGAGAATGATCTAAAATTTATAGTCGGGGGGCGGCATAGAAAGATCCTGAGCTAGCCCAAATATCTGAAGGTATTCCCTATGGAAAGAGTTACGCTTCTTCGGCGTGGCACCAAAGGGCAAGGCTAGGGCTAAGGACGATGCTGTTACTGGGGGAGATAGACTTGACCTCGGCTTAAGGAAGACAGCACTGTCTGAAAATATCACAAAAGCTTCAGGGAGACTGTCAGAAAGAGGCTGGAGGTGCATGGTGGAGGTTGCAAAGGAGAATCAGAAACTAGATGGGAGTCTGAATCAGCTGACCCTTAAATCCTGTGAGTTTTGTGCCAAACATGGGAGTCTTACGTGGAAGACATTGGAGAGGGTTGCATTTAATCCCGAAGACAGTTCTAATTAATATACAGCAACTTTAGGACCATGATTATCTCGAGAGGAAGTGGGAGGAGAAGAAAGAAGGCAGGAGAAGTGATGGGGTCAGAGCTTCACCTGTATCTGTTAATTTCTTTTATAAATGCACAATCTCTTTCAAAATTTATTCCTTTTAAAAATATACAATTTGGGAATTTTTAATATGGACTGGATATTAGATGATGGCCAGGAATTATTTTTAATCTTGTTAAGTAGGATGATGCGCTTGTGTTCATGTAAGATAACATGGATGTTTTTTAGAGATGCATATAAAGGACATAGGGATGAAATGACATGATGTTTGAATTTTGATTTAAAATATATCAGCAAGAAAAGGGGGGACAGGGCAGATTATATATATACATATACACAGATATATACACATGTATATGCATATGTATATATACATACATACACGTCTATGTATGTAATCTCTCTTTACACACACGCACACACACACACACACACACACAGAGTGAACATAATGTTGAGCAAAAGAAGCCAGACACAAAGTAGTAGTTAACATATTATCGTATTGTTTATTTTTAAAAGCTGGCAGAACAAATCTGTGAGGCTAGAAGTCAGGGTAGTGGTTGCCCTGGCACAGGGGTTGGGGGGGGAAGGTAGAGACTAGGGGGGCATGAGGGGCCTCTGGTGCTGATCATGTTCTGTTTCTGGACCTGGATAATACTTACACAGATGTGTTCATTTTGTGAAAACTCATGGAGCTGTGCACACAATTTGTGTGCTTTACTGTATGAATGTTTTACACTTCAATACATTTACCCAAAAAATGCCACCTACACACACCCACGCACACACATGCACACACACACACACACATGCACACATGCAAGCACAGGCAGGGACACACAGATCTGAAGCAAATATGACTCCCCAGAAATGCTACTGATAATGTTTTAAGAAGAGGGTAGAAGACGTGATCTGGGCTATGCTTTAAGCCTGAGTTTGTCAAACAGTTTTGATGAATACCCTCAGAGGAGAGATTTTTGTTATCCCATGACCCAGGGGACTGGGCTGTAGCCCGAAGTTGGAAAACCTAGCTTTAAGCTGATCACCCTGGTGGCAGAGTAGAGGATGGACAGGAGCGGGAAGCCCCCATGAAGGAGCAGGAGGCTGCCGCCACACTTCAGGAGAGAGGTGGAAGGATGGCAGCAGGGCCAGGTGAAGGGAAGCAGGTGAATGCAGGTGCCCGTGTGCCCTCCTGGGCAGCTCCTGCATGCCAACTGTCTGGGTCATGCTCAGATGGAGAGGGCAGACCTTCACAGGCTCAGCCAGACACCCCAAGGATGACCCACAAAGAGCAGGGCTAGCAGCTGCCAGACCCCTACTGAACATCCCGTGTCAGCACACCCCACCCTGGGCACTCCGGTTGAGTGTGGCAGCTATGGGTCAGCTGCTGTACGTCCCTGAGCACACGGGCTGCTGCATGGGGCCAGCACACCAGCGTTGCCTTCTGACAGTACCCCTCAAGCCTCTAAAGACACACAGAGCCTGTGGAGTGGTGGCTCTGTTATCTTCACAAGTAAGCGCATCATGTGACTTCCTGCCCAGGACGTGTGAGCACCAGAGAGGGTAGGGGATGTTCCTGGAAAGAAGAGAGCAAGGGAGGAAGGAGGAAAGGGATGGGGGGAGGGGGGGGAGGAAGGAAGGAAGGAAAGGATGGTTTTTCTTTTGAGGTAGCTGTGATGTTTCCAGAAACAGCCCTAGATTTGTAGGCAAAAGGCTGGGGTTTGATTCCTGGCTCTGCCACTCAGAGCTGCATAACCTTGAGAAAGTTACTCCATCTCTTTTGTTGTTTGTTGTTGTTGTGTGCCATCAAGTTGGTTCTGACTCATAGCGACCCTATAGGACAGCACAGAACTGCCCCAGAGGGTTTCCAAGGAGCAGCTGGTGGATTTGAACTGCCGACCTTTTGGTTAGCAGCTGAGTTCTTAACCGCTACTCCACCAGGGCTTCGCTCAATCTCTATACACCTCAACTGACTCATTGGCAAAGTGGGGCTAAGAATGCTGATCTGTGCATAGATCAGAGGGCATAGGTCCAAGTCCTGGTTCTGCCATGTGGCCCCAGAGGGACCCTGGGTAGTTACTAGATCCCTCTGAGCCCCATTTTCCTCCCTTGTGATGTGGCAATGATAATTAGCACCAAGATCTCAGGACCATGGTGAGGATTAGGTATGTATTTATTTATCTATATATCCATCCACCGTCTGTTTATTTATGCTCTGCCTTTCTCCCAAAGGATTTCTGGTAGCTGTGGGGCAAGATTCGATGAAACCACCTGGGAAGGGCCTGACCCATGGTTGGTGCTCAAAAGCGTTGCATTTTTTTCTTTGCCTGTCTCACAGGGTTGTGAGGAGGTTTGAATGGGATAATGTTTCTGAAAATGTCTTGCAAACTGGGAAATTTCCTATACACAAGAGCTAGAGAAAGTGGGAAAGAAGAAAAGGTTCTGGGAAGCTGAGGCAGGAACGGCAGTCCCACCACGCTGCGGAGGAAGGGGTTGGGCTCTTAGAGCTCTGAGGTCTTCCGCCCACCAGTAGGGCCTCTGGGGACAGAGTTTCTGGGCTTCAGCACCTCCCTCCTTCCCCGCCACATCCCAGAACAGGGTATCCCCCTAAGCTTTGGCATCAGCAGCATAAAGCAACTCAGGGAGGAGCAGTGTCTACAGGCTCCTGTGATGTCAGAGCTAGAAGGAACCTGAGCACTCATTTGGTGCAACCCCCACCCCTGCCATCATACAAATGAGGAAACTGAGGCTTAGAAAGAGAAATGGCTTTGCCTCAGATCACCCAGGGCGGCAGAGGCAGAGCTAGGACCAGACTCGTTTCCTGATGCCAAGGACAGGCCACTGTTTCCGCTGCCCCATGGACCCCAGAGCCTGGTGCATTTCCTTCACTCCAGTCTGGGCTACCTGGAAGCAGGTCTGCAGGGGCCTCATGTCTCGGTGAATTCTGGGAGTTTGAGGCAGAAAGCAGAAAGCTTGACCCCCTCCCTTGGTTAGTGTCCCTGGGAACCCCACCCTGGTTGACATGTCCAGGGGCTCCTTAGAAGTGACTATAGCCAATGAATACAACCCATAGCCAAGAGCAAACACAGAGCCTTATTGTTAGGGACAGCCATTACTGCACTGGGTTGGGCATTTATTTATTATTATATCCATTTCTTTTCATTAACAGAAGGCAAACATTCCCCACCCCAGTGCTGGAAGACACCTACCTGCACCCGAGGATGGGGGCTCTCTCTTGGGGCTGGGTTGGGTGCAGATCCAACCTACTTACATAGTCCTCCCATTGGATCCACCTCAGGCTAGGGTAGGAGAGAACTTCCCACACCACCAGGATTTAGAGGATTCGTTACTAAATAAAGCAAAAAGCCGTGGTGTGGCATTGGGAGTCAGACAGACCTGGTCTTATTCCTCGCTTTGCCTCCTGACTTTTGGCAAGATTCTTAACCTCCCTGAGCTTCGGTTTCCTCACCTGTAAAATTTTAGAGGTTGTGAGGATTAAATAACATATGTGTGAAAGCAGCCAGCATAGTTCCTGACACATCGACATTCTATAAACAGTCCCTGAAGCTGTATCTAACAGTAGTGAACTTTTATCTGTGGATGAAACTGTTACGTAAAAGGCACCACACACAAGGTTGGCTCTGGGCTGCCTTGCCCCTTCTGGACGTCTAAACCAAACCCATTGCCGTCAAGTTGATTCCGACTCATAGTGACCCTATAGGGCAGGGTAGAACTGCCCCATATGGTTTCCAAGGAGCACCTGGTAGATTCGAACTACCAACCTTTTCATTAGCAGCCACAGCTCTTAACCATTACGCCACCAGGGTTTCCACCTTAAAGACAGGAGAGGATGATAGCTGGTGTAAACTCACTCAGGGGCAGGGGAATAAATCTCCATTCTCCTAATTTAGCTTTTGTTTCAAAGCTTTCACGCCCCCCGTGGGCCCAGAGTTCCAGCCCACCACCCATCCCCATCTCCCAAACCAGTTGCCATGGAGTTGACTCCAACTCAGGGCAACCCCATGTGTGTCAGAGTAGAACGGTGCTCTATAGGGTTTTCAATGGCTGATTTTTTTAAAGTAGATAACCAGGGCTTTCTTCCAAGGTGCCTCTGAGTGGACTCCAACCTCCAACCTTTCAGTTAACACCACAAGAGGACTCCCTCTGCATTTCATCCATCAGTAATTCCCAGATTTTCCCCCTTTTCCCTCAGGACATACCCATCAGGCCTTTCTCTTCCTCCCACCAGCAGTGTCTTGCCCTTGTAGGGTTCAAGTATTCTTCTCACTCCCATCTCATAACATCCAACTTCTCGTTTAGATCTTCAGAATTTCGTTTAGATCTTCAGAAAAAGCTTCCGGAAGAGTCAAGTTCAGAAGCAGCGTTACCTAAAGAGGGAGGGCTGAGCAGCACTGAGTTTGAGGTTGAGGCAATATCTGAATCCCCTAGAGGGTGAGCTGGGTCCTGCAGGGCAGGGCTGCAGAAATGCTCCTTCATCCCTGGCTTCCTCCCACAGGCCCCGGGGCCTTCTCAGTGCCAGGCCAGGACTGAGCCATAGTCCCAGCAAAGAGCCAGAGAGGCCCAGGAGCCTGGGGAGGCCATCACCCACAACCTCACTCTTGCTGTCTGCAGTTTGGGGGAGGGGCTTCTAAGTTTTCAGATTCTTGAATCTCATCCTGTAATGGATAGTTTATTACCTCTAGCAAAATGGTTAGCAACAAGGCTGGGGATGGGAACCAAAGACAATGAACTCAACCCTTTGGTTTGACCTAAACAGATTGTGAGAGCTAGAAAAGAACCCCAAAGAATCTCAGAGACCAGCATTCCTAAAGCAGCAAGGAAGTTTTGCAGGGTGACAAAAGATAGTGGTAGATTAGATGACTCTATTTTCAAACGTTGTTGTTGTTTGCAGCCATTGAGTTGACCCCTGACTCGCGGTGACCCCATGTACAACAGAACAAAATGC
Organism: Dugong dugon; assembly: GCA_030035585.1. Lineage (NCBI taxonomy): Eukaryota > Metazoa > Chordata > Mammalia > Sirenia > Dugongidae > Dugong > Dugong dugon. The sequence continues at coordinate 71,544,452 of CM057473.1, forward strand.
TTCCCAGTCCTGCACCATCTCCATGATCAGTTGCAGACTGAACTATTGTGATCCATAAGGCTTTCACTGGCTGAATTTCAAAAGTAAATCACCAGGCCTTTCTTCCTAGTTCATCCTAGACTGAAGCTTTGCTATAACCTGTTCGGCAACATAACAACACACAAACCACCACTGACAGATGGGTGCACTGGCCAAGAATCGAACCCAGGTCTCCCATATGGAAAGCAGGAATTCTACCACTGAACCACCGCTGCCCCTATATCTATTTTCAAATAAGTTTGGAAAATACTGGGTTAAATGGGTTTCTTTGCTCAGGACTTCTCAGAGCTTTTAATATGCCAGTGTGAATAGTGAATATCTAGGATGGGGTTAGGGTATGCTCCATTTCCCAAAAAGAATGATACAGCCAACTGTCTGGTGTTATGGGTGAGGAAACTGAGGCACAGTTCCAAAGGACAGGGCCATCAGTGAATCAGGGTCTCCTGACTCCAAGATCTATGCACTTACCCTTTTTCTGATTTTGGTTTTGCATTTTAATCAGGGGAAGAGGGTTATAGGAATGGGGAGTTTATTCATTTAGATGTATTTTATGTGCTCCAAAAGCCAGAACTAGAGTCAATGGGTAGAGGCTCCTGCTGAGTAGAATTTCAAATCTACCCAAGTAAAAACTTTTAAACAGTTAGACCAGTGTGGACCTGGACTGAGCCAACTCATGAGACAGTAAGCTTCCCATCACTGGAGGTGTCCAAGATGCAGCTGAATGACCACTAAGTGGTGTAGTGGGTTGAATGGTGGCTCCCACAAAGATAAGTTCACATCCATATCTCCAGGACCAGTGCAAGTGACCTTATTTGGAAAAAGGGTCTTTGTAGATGGTGATTAAGTTGAGGATCATCAGATGAGATGATCATCCTGGATTGTCTGGGTGGACCCAACCTAAACCCAATGACAAGTGTCCTTACAAGGGTAAGGCAGAGGGAGATTACACACCAGAAGAGAAGGCGATGTGAAGACAGAGCAGAGAGAGATGCAACCACAAGCCAAGGAATGCCAACACCACCAGCAGTCTGAAGAAGCAAGGAAGAGATTCTCTCATGGAGCCTCCAGAGGGAATGCGTCCCTGCCGACCCCCTGATTTTGGACTTCTGGCCTCAAGAACTGTGAGGGAATAAATTTGTTTTTTTAAGCCACTCAGTTTGTGGTCATTTGTTCCAGCAGCCCCAGGAAACTAACAGAGGCAGGGATACTGCAGAGGAGATAAGATGGATGGATGAGGAGGCTGCACTGAGCGATCTGGGGCCTCTCCTGATTCCCTGACCATCAAGTCATCACCTCTCAATAATACCTTTGATTCAGCATTGGGAGGTGTGCCAGAATTTCCCATCTGTCCCAGGAAGGGGCAGAAGTGGGAGTACAAGACCCAAGTTCCGTTAAATCCATTGCCTTTGAGTCAATTCTGACTGATAGTGACCCTACAGGACAGAGTACAACTGCCCCATAGGGTTTCCAAGGAGCAGCTGGTGGACTCGAACTGTCAACCTTTTGGTTAGCAGCCGTAGCTCTTAACCACCACACTACCAGGACTCCAAAGGAAAAGCAAATGGAGGCAGCCTAATGGCTGAACCCTGGGTGCTGCTTCCCAAGGCTCTATGTGGTCACCAGCAAAATAACTCACTTTTGCCTCTTCAGCAGGGAGTCCCTTAAAGTCAATGAACCTACAACTAGCTTCTAGCCCCCAGGGGGTCAGATAATCTCCACCAAGTGATCAGATGGCCTGCTGGGCAAGTAAGTGACTGGCGGCCATCAGAACTGAACAGCTGTGGCCATCGGAGAAACTTCCATGTTAACCAATAAGAGGAGACTGGTCAGCAGCACACTGCGGCTCCATGCAGTGGCCACCGAGGCCCTACTGAGTCCCCTCTCTGTCCTCAGTCCCCTGAGATACTCTTCAGTGACAGAGATCAGCCCGATGCCCCCGCCCCAGGGGAGCAGGGCCAGGCATGCGCCCCTGCGTACAGCCTGTTTTCTGGCTCAGGTACACGCGTGCACTTTTACAAGCACTCAAGGGCTCTGTCGCAACAGCCTCTCTGCCTGGAGACTAGCAATAACACGCCTGCCTGCCCGTCTCTTCTTGCCTTTAGTCCCTGGCAAATTAAGACCAAACCCAAGTTGCAGGGCAAAAGAGGATCAATTACCAGGTAAATGAGGAGGCTGTGGTTTGAATGTCCCAGCAGCAGAGTGGGGAGACCTAGGGATGGGAGGGAGAGTGGCTGAAGCCAGTGACCCCTCAAGCTACCCACTGCCCAAAGGCAGGGCCTGCGGATGTCGTGGGTAAAGCAAGTCGCTGCTGTTTTGCCCATCAAGCCAGGATCCCAGCCGTTGCTGCTGCCTTCCTCCTCAGGGAGCAAAGTGAGCTTTGCCCACCCGGAAGAGCCAAGCCTTGGGTGGGGTGCTGAGTGCCCTGGGCAGGAGCCCCAAGTTTGGTGCACCTGTGTGTGCAATCTGATTGGAGCACACAGAGCCCAGCTGGCCCTCAGTGGCCCCCACCCTTCCCTCCAACTCAGGGGTGGGGAGGGTCCCCACCTGCCCAGCTTCAGTCACTCAGGACCCCACAAGCCCCCCAGAGACCTGGGAATCCAGTCTCAGAGTGACTTCTCTACTTCCAGGTTTCCTCCTTCCCACTTTCCACATTCTTCACAAACCTAACTGCCCACCCAAAACACAGGTCAAATATGTTATGTAACTAAGTCCGTGGGCTCGGTCAATGTTTTGCTGACAGAGTTGTTTTGCTCAGGTGGGGCAGGGCTGGGTCGAAGCCCCCCCTGTCCTCAACTGCCTTCTTCCCCTCCCTCCACCGCCCTAATTTCAAGCTCAACTGTGCGCATTTAGGGCTTAATTAAACTCTTGTCTTGCTTTCAGAAGAGACGTTTTCTGCCCCAGGGAGTTGCTACCGCGCTTTGTGGGGAGGGCAGGTCTGAGCAGGCTCTCAGGTACTCATCTGCTGGGAGAGAGAAAGAACATTACCTCCTGGAAGCTGCCGGCGAAGTGGAGACAGCAGGGCGGGCGGCGCGGAGGCCCCGAGCTCGGTGAGAGCGCCCCCAGGCGCGGAGGGGCCTCCCAGCCGCCGCCGCCGCCGCGCTTCATTATCGCAGGTCACGCTGTCCAGGTCGCACTGTTCCCGGTGCCCGCCCTGTCCTGCCCGGCCCAACCAGCGAGCAGCAGCCTCCAGCCCTGCACGCTGCGACGGCCACACCCTGGCCTCGCGCTGAGACTCCGCCTGCAGGGCAGGCCCCGACCCCAAGGGGCCACGCCCATCTCCCCGGGCCAAGCGGGTGCAGCTCTGCCATCCAGGCCCGCAATCGCAATCCGGGCATCTGGGGACCACACTCCCAACTCCTAGGACGGGGTCTGCCTTGCACGGCTCCAGGAGGGACTCTGGTGCAGAACTTTCTAGAGAAGCACGTCTCTGTGAGAGACCTGGTTAGAGACCTGGGTCTGCCCTTCCTACCTGTGTGCCCTTGAGTTTCCTCGTCTGTCAGTTGTTGTTAGGTGCCGTCGAGTCAGTTCCGACTCATAGCGACCCAATAGGACAGAGTAGAACTGCCTCATAGGGTTTCCAAGGAGCGGCTGGTGGATTTGAATTGCCACCCTTTTGGTTAGCAGCGGAGGCCTTAACTATGCCACCAGGGCTTGGGGGTACTAATAATACCAAAGGTTTGGTGGAAGGATTGAAGGAGATAACATAGGGGAGAAAGCATTTTGCAAACTTAGGTAAAAGGCTGTGCAAATATTAGGTACGATTTCTATCAAGACAGAGCATGCTGTGAGCAGAGCTGCTAACTGAGGTTTTAGCATTTTCCCAAAAAGATCACCCCTCCTCCCCAGCCCACCCATTCTATGCTCTCTGCATGCTCTGTCTCCAGCCCAGATAGAAGCTGGTCTTGCCATCCCCTGTGTTTCTTTCTTCAGGCTTCAAAGCCCCCTGCACTCCCCACTGCTGTTTTCACCGGCAGGAAAACTGGGGAAAGGAGCAGGAAGGCCCTTGTCCAGACCATGCAGCCTATTTGTGAGATGGCCAGGTGCCAGAGCCAGGTTGTCTCCCGACACCCAGCCCAGTCCCATAGGTCCTGCGATGAACCTGCTTTTTAAGGAGCTCTTTAAGCTCACACGGGGTGATTGTTGAAAACAGACAATGTTCTGGGGAGTGTGGCTCCAAGTCAGGGAATTAGGGACTGTCAGAGCTGGCAGGGTCCTCAGAGATCTCCTAGGTCAGCGCTCTTGGAAAACTGGGCCCTGGAGACAGGGAGTAGCTCCTAATCACAGAGTTCTGGCCTCAACCCTCCCTGCCCCGACAGGCATGAAGGCACATCACTCCCCCTCTGTCCCAGGAAGCATGGTTCTCCTCAGAGTGATGGGTCCTCACCAGCCCACAGGTGGAAGGACCTGGAGGCAGCTCATAGGGCAGCTGTCCCCAGGTGATCCCCAGTCAGCCCAGGTGACCCAGCTGTTTCCTTTCTTTTTAGACCTTCCCTGTAGGGTGACACTCAGGATAGGAGGCTTTTCATCTTCCCCTGGGAGGATCTGGGCTGCTGCCTCTGAGCACTTCAAAGCCCTTCCAAACAGGAGCTGGGGGTGGGTAGGAGCTGGGGAGACTCTCAGGAGGCAGGGGTGGGGTAGTTGTTGAAGAATAGTGACTTGTCCAAGTTCACACCCTTGAGCAAGTCAGTTGCCCTCCCTCTACCTCAGTTTCCCCGTCTCTAAAATTGTGATTAATAATACCTAATGCTACCTGAATAACTTGTGCTATGGATTAGTGACAATGGAGTCAAAAGCAAGTTGCTTGGCCCAGGGTGGATGGGAATAAATGGCAGCTTCTTTAAGCAGCCAGTTTACTCATCTGTGAAATGGGGACAATATACCCTACCTGGCAAGTGGGATGAAACCTAATAACTTAACACACTGGGCACCCTGTAAGTGTTGTCTCTTTTCCCTAAGCCAGGTCAGACCAGCAAAGCCCATGCCTACAGGCCTCCTCCTACTTCCCCAAGTCTCTCCAGAGCTCAGTGGGCCACACCCCCCGCGGCTTTGCCGATGATGGGCTCTGCCTCCTTGCTCACTGCTGGGCTGGGTGGTAGCCCAAGTCCTCTGAGCCCCTCCCAGGGGCTGGGGGGCTGTGAGTTCTAACCCTTACAGGGATGCCAACCTATTGTGTGGCCTCAAGCCAACCTCCTGGCTTCTCTCTGTTTCCCCACTAGTAAAGTAAGGCTAATGACCGTCAGCCTCCCGCACTGGGTGTTGTGAGAATTAATTAAGATCTGTGAAAGGCTTTGAGATCCATGGATGAAAGACCCTGGAAAAGGACAGAGTGTTATTATCCATTATTAGTACTGTTATATTCCATCCAAGGATCTCAAAGCCTCTTACAGAGGGTAATTAGTACCTTGCAGGGGTGTTTTGAGGGTGATTAGTTCCATTTCACATATGAGAAAGCCAAGGCACAGAGGGCAGAAGGGGGAGGCGCCTGCCTAGTATGCCTAGAATCTGTCACTGCCCTGGCCTTTGTGCCCCTAACCTGCAAGGTACACTCAGGGACATCTACCTCTAGACCAGTCAGTGAGGTTTCAGAAGGGACTGGTGAGGGGCTCAGACCCAGCGCCATACCAGCTATTTCCCTGATTCCTCCCTTCCCATTGCACTGCCCCAGGGAGCATGCAGGGGCCGCCCATGTCCAGTCTGACTGGGCAGCAGAAGCAGGCACTGAGGATACTGAAGGAAGGTGGCAGTGGGTGCTGGAGGCACAAGGCATGAAGGGGTAGGGGGAGTCCAGACCCAGAGCAGCCCTGTTGCTCTGGTCTCTGGGCACAGGCTCTCCCTCTTTCTCTTCTCTCCCCAAACTCCTCTGATCACTTGGTGGGTGGAATCACATTCCGGTGTGGGTGAACAGGGGCAGCCAAGAGGGAGAAGAAACACAAGGCCATAAGACTGGTAGGGTAGTGGTGCCAGGCAGCCAGCCCCATTGAGGGCTCAAAGGACAAGAGAGTCCCTTGGCTGTCTCTTCTGGAGCAGTCCTGTTTGCTTCCTGGAGATAATCAGGAGCCCCTGGCGCTTGTGGTTGGCTCCCTGGTTTCTTGCCATTTGGACACCATGATTATAAAAAACAAAGTGTCCCACAACTAGTAATTAGAAGATAGATTATGCTTGTTTTCATAATAAGCCATGATTCCAAGTACATAAAGTAAAATCAATTAATTAATGTAGCAAACTGCAGAGGTATTCAACAGCAAACCCAGCCTCAGACCTTGAATCCCCACCAGAACTGCCACATTACACAACTCCAGGCACCTGTCCTGCTCTTTACTCCCACCCCTTAGGAAACAGAGCACTGAACAAGAGACACTGATATTCTGTGGCTGTGTTGGTAAATCTTTTAACAAACGGCTCTCAAAAAAGAAAAGATTTAAAAAACGCTGATGTGTATGTAGCATTTGCCCATTTCCATGGTATAAATGCTCCTACCATGACTAATTTCAACATACCTATCAACCAGCTCACCAAATTCCTGAAGATATTACAATTTACTCTCTTACACTGATTCAATCCAGCTCCTGCATGTTGCTGTTCCCTAAAACCTGTTCTTCCAAGGAGAGAGGGAGCTTACCTGGTGCCATAGGAAGGGGTGTGGGAGGTCCCTCCCAATATTTCCTTCATTGGTCTTTCTTAGTCACCAAAAATTCCTATAAAAACTCCTTGTTTCCAATAAATGGAGAGAGAAGGGGCTGAAGTTTCTCCTCTCCAGGATTGTGTTTGTAGGCCCCTTTCCCTGGATGCTCCTTGAGAAGTAGACAGCAGGTTGCTAAGGAAATGAGTATAAGATGGGTATGTTTTGATAAAGGGAATTGTCCAAAGTGAAGTAGCTTCACAGTAGAGGGGAAGTAACTCTGTCTGAGAAACTGAAGCACAGCATTCTGGGCCTGCCTCTTCATCTAACAAGAGAAAAAAAAAAAAAAAACACTATTAAGGGAGCCCAAGAAACCTTTTTAAAATGACCTATAATATTCAGAAAAATAAGAGAAGCTATTGCATCCATGAAATAAGAATAAGATGATCTCAAAATAGATGCCACTGGAGAATGAAAAAGACATCTTTGAAGTTACTATGATAGAAAAACTAAAAAATCCACTAGAAAAATTGGAATATAAAGTTGAGGAACTTTCCCAGAAAGTAGGATAAAAAGGTAAAAAGATGGAAAAGAGGGGGGGAAAAGATAAGAAAATTAGAGAATAAATCCAAGAGGTCCAACATCTGACTATTAACTATTCCAGAAAAAGAGATTGGAGAAATTAGAAGGGATGATATAATACAAGAAAAATTTCCAGGACTAATGACGTGGGTGGCCAGTATGAAAGGGCCACCAAGTGCCTAATACAATAAATGAAAAAAGATCTATGCCAAGGTGAAATTTCAGAATGAGGGTAAAGAGAAGCTCATACGAACTTCCAGAATGGAAAAAAAGAAAAAAAGTTCACATGCAAAGGATCAGGAATTAGAATGAAATCAGAGTTTTCAACAGCAATGCTGAAACAACAAGATAATGGAGTTGTGTTTTTAAAATGAAAAATTATCTTCAACTTAGAATTCTACACTCAACCTATTAACTAAGTGTGAAGGTAGAAAGAAATATACAAAATCTCAGATATACAATATCTTTAGGCATGCAAAATCTCAAAAAAGTTTGCCTCCCACGAATCCTTTCATAGTAAGTTGTTAGATGATGTACTTCCCCAAAACAAGGAAAAAAGAGAAAGATCTAGGAAACCAAGGATCTAAACAGGTGAGTGGTGAAGAGAAGTCTCAGATGACAGGTGTGCTGCAGTCTTAGAGAGCACACTATCCAAACTAGAGGCAATGGACGGAGGCTTCCAGGAGTGGTGTCTCCATGGGTAAAAAAGTCATGGACATGACCCGTCACCCAATGCGCCATATTGAGGGGAGTTTTATGCTCTGCCAGAGGTTTGGGTTGGATAAACCATATTGCAGTGCATTGAGAATAAATGCTAAGAATGGATGTAGGGATAAGTTAGAAAAATTTGGGCAGACCCTTCATTATAACCTATATTTTCTCTGAAAAATAGGAGGTTAGGTCATCTGACAAAAGGGGAGGGAGAGGTAAATGGATGCGGGCCTGAGGCCAGTGGCGAAAGTTTGGAATATCTTTCTCAGGATCGAAAAAGGCAGTTGATCAGGGACAAGTAAAAGGACTCCTGAGCATTGGACACCACACATTTGCAGCGGCCCCTGTTTGCAGAGCTGTGTGAAAGCCATCTGCAGGGTGATAGCCTGAGGGCAGAGCAAGAAGACTGATTCTTTGACCTGGGCTGTGAGGTCTGATAATGAATAATTTCGTTTTCTATTATTTATTTTAAAATAACTTCAAACTTAGAGAACAATTTCAAAAACAGTACAAAGAACTTCTATATCCCCTTCATGCAGATTCTCTGGTTAACATTTTACCACAGCTGCACCATACCAAGCCATGGTATTTTCAATCACCTCATATACATGTGAAAGCTGGACAACGAATAAGGAAGACAAAAGAAGAAATGAAGCCTTTGAATTATGGTGTTGGCAAAGAATATTGAATACACCATGGACTGCCAGAAGAACAAAAAAGTCTGTCTTGGAAGAAGTACAGCATGAATGTTCCTTAGAAGTGAGGATGGCGAGACTTCCTCTCAGGTACTTTGGACATGTTATCAGGAGGGACCAGTCCCTGGAGAAGGATATCATGCTTGGTAAAGTAGAGGGTCAGTGAAAAAGAGGAAGACCCTCAACGAGATGGATTAACACAGTGGCTGCAACAATGGACTCAAGGACAACAAGGGTTGTGAGGATGGCACAGGACCAAGCAGTGTTACATTCTGTTGTTTATAGGGCTGCTATGAGTCAGAACTGATTCCACGGCACCTATCAATAAAAACAACAACTGTCTATCTATCTATCTTTTTTCCTGAACCATTTGAGAATAAGTTATAGCCATGATGCCCCTAAATACTCCAGTTTCTATTTTCTATTTTCTATTTTCTATTTTCCCCAAACAGCACCTTATCCTCATTGCTACCATCAACCCTCCAAATTAGGAAATCAAAATTAGTTTAACACCATCATCCAAACTATGGACCCCATCTAAATTTCTCCAACTGTCCCAACAATGCCTCATTTGCCTTTTGGACCAGGACCCAAGTCAGGATTACAAGTTGCGTTTAGTTGTCCAGCTCATTAGTTTTTCTTCAGTCTGGAACAGGTTCTCAGTCTTTCCCTGTCTTTCATGACCTTCACAGTCTTAAAGAGAACAGGCCATTCGTTCTGTAGGGTATCCCTCAACGTGGGTCTATCTAGTGTTTCCTCATGCCCCCTATTAGGCCATGCACTCTCGTCAGGAAGACCACAGAAATGATGCTGTGCTCTTTTCAGTACATCATATTTGGGGGCATAGATTATTGACTTGTCCTACCAACAGTGATGTTAACCTTGATCACCAGTTCAAGTTGGTGTCTGCCAGATTTCTCCATTATAAACTCACTATGCTTTCCTTGGTGTTTGATAAGTATGTGGTGGAAAGATACTCTAAGACTACACCAATATCCTGTTCCTCATCAAATCGCCACCCACCAGCCTTAGCATCCTTCGATGACTCTTGTCTTAATCAACCAAAACACTATGATGGATGCCAGTTGGTGAATATCCATTTCTATCACTCGTTATACACTTATGAGTTGGCACTCTACTGTAAGAAGAGTTTCCTTTCTCCATCATCTATTCATTCATTTATTTCTAGCACTATGGACACGTGCATTCCTATTTTATCCAAAGAGTTGTAATCTTTTATATCATTATTTTTTTGATACTCAGATTGTCCCAGATTTAACCAGTGGGACCCCCTTTAGGGAGTTGTTTGGACATATCCCCATCATTCTTTGGGAATTTCCTTACTTTCTGGTACAAGACGATGTTCCAACCTCATCTTGTGTTTTTCCTGTTTCTTCCCTGGAATTGGCCATTTCTCCAAGGAGCCCTGGTTCCTTTTAGTGGAAAATGGCAGCTAAAAACTAAGATCTGGGTACTCAGTAGCTTAGAGTTACTGGAGTATCATTGCCTCTAGGCAATTGCCTCTAACCAATGGCACAGGATGGTAGTTCCAGAATATTGTTAAATAATAGTGGCAATTCCTGGCATCCTCCTCTTATTCCTGACTTTAATAGCAATATCGCTGGTGTTTCACCATCAAATATGATGCTGCCTATTGGTTTGATTAGATTTTTTAAATTATGTTAAAGAAGGATGCTTCTATTTCAATTTCACTACAAGTTTTTTTAAGGCAGGTATAAATGTTTAATTTTGTATAATACATTTTTTGGCGTCTATCTAGATGGTCAAATTGTTTTTCCTCTTTTGACCTATTAGTGTGAATTATAGTAGAAAGTTTAATAGTATTGAACCATAATTACCATTCCCTGAATATATGCTATTTTTTAAAATACAATACTAGATTCATTGTGCTAGTATCTTACTCAGGAATTGTGCATCAGCATTCATATAAGTGAGAAGAGCCTGGCCTTCCCTTTTTTACTGTCTCGTACAGATGCTGCCAGTGTAGGTGAGGTGGAAACAGAATGCAAGTGAGGGTATAACAGCAGTGAGGGGTCCTGGGGCTGCAGAGGGGGGTGAGGAGGAGACATGGAAGAAAAAGGGGTGGAAAGTGTCCCTGTGAGGCATAAGAGGAGGTGGATGCACAGGAAGTTGCGGAGGAGGGGGGAGATGGGCATTTGGGAGGGATGAGGGATGAGGTGGGGGTGTCCTAGAATTTCATATTTTAAGGAGGTAGCCCTTCCAGGTGGGGTCAAGGCTCAGATTTTGGCCTGGTGAGTGGCTTGCTGAGGGGTTGGAGAGGTCAAGACACTGTGAGGCAAGGATGCTGAGTGGGTCACCCACCTAGATGTCAACATTTCAGCAGATGGAGGTGAACAAGCTGACCGAGTCAGTGCCAAGGCGAGTGGGTCATGACATGGAGGCTGTGGGGGATTGCAACACGGCGGGGAAAGGATGGCCCAGTTGGTGAAGACCTGACGGGTCCTTTTTTTTTTTTTTTCCCTTTTTTTTTAATTGTACTTTAGGTGAAAGTTTACAGCTCAAGTTAATCTCTTATACAAAATTTTTATACACGTAGTGTCATGTGACACTAGCTGCAATCCCTGCAATGTGATAGTGCACACCCCCTTTCCACCCAGGGTTTCCTGTGTCCATTCAACCAGCTTCTGTCCCTTCCTGCCTTCTCATCTTTGCCTCTGGACAGGAGCCGCCCATTTGGTCTCGTGTATCTGCTTGAACTAAGAAGCACACTCTTCACGAGTATTATTTTTAAGTTTTATAGTCCAGTCTCATCTTTGTCTGAAGAGTGGTCTTTGGGAACAGAGCATCCAGGGGCCATCACCTCGGGGTTTCCTCCAGTCTCAGTCAGACCATTAAGTCTGGTCTTTTTATGTGAGTTTGAGTTCTGTTCCACACTTTTCTCCTGCTCAATCAGGGACTCTCTGTTGTGTTCCCTGTAAGGGCAGTCATTGATGGCAGCTGGGCACCATCTAGTTCCTCTGGTCTCAGGCTGATGGAGTCTGTGGTTTATATGGCTCTTTTGTCTCTTGGGCTAACATTTTCCTTGTATCTTTGGTGTTCTTCATTCTCCTTTGCTCTAAGTAGATTAGGACCAGTTGATATATCTTAGATGGCTGCTCACAAGCTTTTAAGATCCCAGACACCACTCACCAAAGTGGAATACAGAACATTTTCTTAATATACTTTGTTATGTCAATTGACCTAGATGTCCCCTAAAACCATGGTCTCCAGACCCCAGCCCCAGCTACTCTGTGTCTTAAACAGGTTGGTTGTGTTCAGGAAACTTCTTGGCTTTTGGTTTAATCGAGTTGTGCTGACTTCCTCTGTATTGTGTGTTGTCCTTCTCGTTACCGAAGATGATTCTTGTCTACTATCTAGTTAGTGACTTCCCCTCTCCCTCCCTCCCCACCCTCGTAACCATCAAAGAATGTTTTCTTCTGTGTTTAAATCTTTTCTAGAGTTCTTATAATAGTGTTCTCATACAATATTTGTCCTTTAGCGACTGACTAATTTCACTCAGCATAATGCCTTCCAGATTCATCCATGTTGTGAGATGTTTTGCTGATTCATCATTGTTCTTTACCATCGAGTAGTATTCCATTGTGTGAATATACCATAATTTGTTTATCCATTCGTCTGCTGATGGGCTCCTAAGTTGTTTCCATCTTTTTGCTATTGTGAACAGTGCTGCAATGAACATGGGTGTGCATATATATATATATATTCGTGTGATGGCTCTTATTTCTCTAGGATATATTCCAAAGAGTGGGATTGCTGGATCATATGGTACTTCTATTTCTAGCTTTTTAAGGAAGCACCAAATTGATTTGCAAAGTGGTTGTACCATTTTACATTCCCACCAGCAGTGTATAAGTGTTCCAGTCTCTCTACAACCTCTCCAACATTTATTATTTTGTCTTTTTTGGATTAGTGCCATCCTTGTTGGGGTGACATGGTATCTCATTGTAGTTTTGATTTGCATTTCTCTAATGGCTAATGATCGTGAGCATTTCCTCATGTATCTGTTAGCTGCCTGAATGTCTTCTTTGGTGAAGTATCTATTCCTATCCTTTGCCCACTTTTTAATTGGGTTATTTGTCTTTTTGTTGGTGAGGTGTTGCAGTATCTTGTCAATTTTAAAGATTAGACTGAAGGGTCTTTTTAATGAGGGTGAAGTCACCTGATAGCAGATCAGAATGTGGAGCTGGAAAAGGGGTGCCCAGTTCTCTCCTTAGCCTGGGGAGGAGGTGAGAGCTGGGGGAGCTAAAGGCCCTATTCCAGGAGACGCCAGGCTTTAGGGTGGGTTGAGGGGGGCCTAGCATTCAGAATGGCCAGAGCTGCTGCTGAGGGAGGGGCAGCTTTTCTTATACCATCCCTGGACCAATTCAATTGATTGCGTTAATAGATGTAAAACATTTAAGAGACTGGCTGACACAGAATAAGCATGATAAAAGCACTATTATTATTGGTGGTGGTGCAAAGGTTAAGCACTTTTGGTTAGCAGTTTGAACTCACCCAGTGGTTCCATGGGAGAAAGACCTGGCAATCCACTCCAGTAAAGATTTAAAAAAAAACAAACAAAACAAACAAAAAAATCCAAAGCCATTGCCACTGAGTCAATTTCGACTCATAGTGACCCTATAGAACAGAGTAGAGCTGCCCCATAGAGTTTCCAAGGAGCAGCTGGTGGATTCAAACTGCCAGCCTTTTGGTTAGCAGCCATAGCTCTTAACCACTGCACCACCAGGGCTCCACTCCGGTAAAGATTGCAGCTTAGGTAACCCTATGGGGCAGTTCTGCTCTGTCACACAGGATTCCTGTGAGTTGGAACTGACTCGATGGCACCCAACAACAACAATGCTTTTCAAGTGATGCAGCGGCGCAGTTTTAGACACAGCCCAAGAAATGCAATTGACACCTTCTGCGAGAGGAGAGTTGGTTACTGTTTCCTCTCCCTCCCTCTCCTTTTCTGGTTTCCAGTTTCGTCAGGTAGCCTTTGGCATCAGCCAGACCCAGGCTCAAATCCAGTGGCCCTATGGACAATCTGCTGGGCTCAGGTGCACATGGACCCCATCTATACAATGGAGAATGACACCTCCTGGAGCTGGAAAGAGCACCAGAGTTCCAACCACAGGACCCCGGGTCCTGCCAGTGCCCTGATGCCAGGACCACCAGTGCCACAGGCTGGTGGCTCCTCAGGGGCAGGAAGGGGATGACAGAGAGGCACTAACCAGGACCTGGATTCCCTCAGCCCAGACAGAGGAGCAGGAAGGAGAGGGGGTCAGGAGGAGGTCCACATAGATGGGAATCCTTGGGCCTTAGGGTCCAGGAACATGACGCTGCCTCTCCAGACACTGGGAGCTCTGCAGAGGAAGGGCTCGGAAAGTCTCAGGCCTTCACCTGTGGTCAGGTTGCTGGTCTTTGCAGTTCCCCATCTGCTCTAAGAACCAAGCAACTGGCCACCACTGCACACCTCCCTCCTGCCCATTTCCCACCATGATCCCATCACAAAGGTCCTCTCGGGGCCCTGTATGGTCACCGGCCCTCACCAGGGTCCCAGCTGCGGCTCCCTGTCCCTTGGGTAGGACCCTCACTCTTCAGGGCATGCAGGAAAAGCCAGGGTGAACATGTGGAGGCTTGTCCTAAAAACACCTTGTCACAGAGCTGGGGGAGGGGAAAGGAAGGAGGGCAGGAAGCGTGAGAGGCTCACAGGACAAGGCTTTCCCAGGGGAGAGCTTTGATCCCGGGGCTCTGACTGGCAAGTAATAATGATGATAACATTAATATCTACTGAGTATCTACCAAGTGCCTACATCATAACCTGCATTTTACAGATGAAGGAACTGAGGCCCAGAGAGTCTAAGTAATATTCCTAAAGTGGTAAGTGCCAGAGCAGGATTTGAATCCAAATCAGTGGAGCCCCAGAGCCTGTGCTTTGATTCCCTCCATGAGTATTTAGTGAGTGTCTGGGGTGAGCCTAGGAGCCTGGGTGGTGCAAATGGTTAAGTGCACAGCTACTAACCAAAAGGTTGGCTGTTTGAACCCACTCAGAGGCACCTTAGAAGAAAGGCCTGGTTATCTGCTTCTGAAAGGTCAGAGCCTTCAAAACCATGTGGAGCACAGTTCTACTCTAAAACACACGTGGTTGCCATGAGTTGGAGTGGACTCCACAGCAACTTGTTGGTTGGGGGTGAGCCCAGCATTCTGTGGGCAAGAGTTGGAGGTAGGTTTAGGCAGAGTCAGAGGGCAGCACAGTATAGGCTAGACCCTAAGGCACAGATGAACTCTCAGTCCCTGCTCGACCCTGACCTGTCAGAAGCCTGTATGAATGACATGACCTCCGTGGACCTCAGATGTTTCTGGTAGAAAATGAGGATAAGAATAGTTCCTACAGAGAGATGTAGAAAGGACTAAATCAGAAAATGTAGGTGCAACCCAGATATCAGCTGCTATCTCCCGGACCCCTGTGGTCTAGGCAAAATCAGTGTGCAACCCCATTGCCAGGGCCCTCCTTAGGGCTTCTGCAGGTCTCCCACAGTGGGGGTGAGGTAGGGGCTTAGATTTTGGCAGCCTCTCAGCCTCTGGGCCCTGCTTCGCATTTCTCTCTCTGTGCCACTCTGCTAACTCAGGCACGCCATTTACCCCTTCCTCTGTTTCCATCCCAAACCCTCCCGACTCCTGGGGATAGGGGTGGGAAGGGGGTGGGGAGTCATTACTACAAAGTGGATAGGAGGCTGAGAGGGAAAGTAAACAGCTTCCAATTCAACGTAGCCCGTCCTGTTTCTTAAAATACCCTCTAGTCGCTTGACCATTGGGAAATTTTCATCTGCCCCCTCCTCCCCTACACAGTTCCAAAGTCCCATGCCCCACCCTCTCACAGGCTCCTGCCCACCCCCACCCGCCCTCTCCCCTCTCCTCCTCACCCTTCCCCTCCCGGTTGTGGCTGTTCCGCTCCAGATGCTTCTTCCTGTCAGGGGCTGCTACCACTCATCCTCCCTGTCTCCTCCTGCCTAACTCCTTCTAGAGCCTTCTCTGCATGTCCAACCCAGCCAGGTGCTCACAGAGCAAGAGGTGTCTTGGTTGTAAATGGCCGGTGGGGCTGGGAGCGGCAGGGGTAGGGGGGTGGGGTGGGGAGGATGTTAACAGGTGAAGTGCTTTGCCTCTCCCAGAATCAGCTTCCTTCCCTGCTGGCAACTGCCATCAAGATGTTATGGTCTAGTTGGTGTAATAAAACCAATTCTTGTGTTGTTCTCTGTTAAGACTATTTGGAAATAAAATCGAGGGCACTAAATAAGCTCAGGGGCCCTGGTGGTACAGTGGGTAAGAGCTATGGCTGTTAACCAAAAGGTCAGCAGTTCAAATCCACCAGTGCCTCTTTGGAGACCCTATGGTGCAGTCCTACTTTGTCACATGGGGTCGCTATGAGTCAGAATCGACTCGACGGTGACGGGTTAAATAATCTCAGGGAGCAGAGTGATTTGGGGACACAGGACAACCAGCCTGAGTTCTGCCCCCACTGGTGGCTCACTGTGTGGCCTCAGAAAGATCTCCTCACCTGGGACCTGGACTTCCATTCACCTGTGATATTGCAGGGAGAGGGTACGGGGGTGTGAGGGGTGCAGAGGGGCCTGATGCAGGGCAAAGTGGCGTCTGGCTTCCTTCACTGCTTCCTGGAGAAGCCTGGGAGTGGGACAAGCCCTGCATCACCCTCAGCCAAGCCCCAGCCACTGTGGTCTGTGCTGAGGGCAGCCATGATGCACCAAGCTGATGTAGGCAGAGGGCTGGGACCCCACCAGACAGAGGAGCAGGGCAGGAGCTGCGGGCCACTCACACGGAAGTCAAAGAGGGATAAGTGGGTCCCGTTTCCTGGCTCAACCACTGACTGTTACTTAGAACAACTTGCTTCCTCTCTGAGTCTTGGTTTCTCATCTGATAAGAGGCAGTGCCTGCATTCGCGGTAGGGGCTGGGGTGGGGTGGGGGGCTGGCCTGGCCAGGGTAGGGGCCAGCACAGGGCAGGAGGTGTGTGGGGCAAGTACAGGACACTCCTTCTTGGGGGTGGGTATAGCGGCACCACCTGGAGAGGCAGGAGAGACTCAGGAAAGGAGTCTTTAAGGGTTAGCCAGCCTCCAGACCCCCCTATACAGGCCCACCGCCTTCCTAAAGAAATCAGCAATAGAAGATAAACCTTTTAGCCCAGAAGCCTAAAATTCCAAGCAGAAGCAGTGGAAATGGTCCCTGCAGCCCTGGATGGTCACTAGTTCATTTCTCAAACAAGGCCAGTCCCTGGATGACACCTCCAGTCCCATCATACCTAGTCTGACCGTATCCCTTCTAACACCCTCCCAGTGTTTCTGTCACACTCTGATCCCACCACAGCCACCACCATGGCACCACTCCTGAGGGGCTCCATCATCTCAAACCACCTGGCCAGGCCACCCTGACTTTGCCCATCAACCTTGGGGTTGGAATGAGAGAATGATTGTTTTCCCACGATGACCATTTGCTGTGTGCCGAGTAGTGAAGTGTGCACTGCATGTGGGCATGGGGATGCACACCCAGGTCCCTGGTGGAGGAAGGCAGCTGGCTGCCCCTCCAGAGATCTCACCCCTCCCCAGGCAGCCCAGCCTCAGAGACTGATGGAGGTGAGAGTACAAAGGCCTGACAGTCTCAGCCCAACTTGGGACAACTCTGAAGGGCAGTTCTAGCTCCCGAGCTCCCCACAGGGCTGGCTGAGGCTGTCACTGGGCCATGTCCCAGCCTGACTTCTCTGCCCAATCCTGCTTCCTTCCCATCCTGTCCTCAGGTGTCGATCCCAGGGCATTCCCTAACTGACATTCTGCACACAACTCTGTCTCAGAGCCTGATTCCCGGGAACCCAGCAGACAACACAGACAAAAGAGATGTGGCCTTGCTCCTGACAGCTCAGAGTCCAGTTGGGAATATAAACAAAAACAACGATAATAATAGCTACCGTTTATAGAGGGCTTCCTAATGGCGGAGACCTGGTGGCACAATGGTTAAGAGCTTGGCTGCTAACCAAAAGGTCAGCAGTTCGAATCCACTTCCTTGGAACCCTATGGGGCAGTTCTATTCTGTCCTATGGTCACTATGAGATGGAATTGGCTCGACGGCAATGGGTTTGATTTGGGGGCCTTCCTAACGACCAGGCACTGTGCTAGGCATTTTACAGCCATCAGCTCTGTACTGGAGTCCCCATGTGGTGCAAATGGTTTACGTGCTCAGCTACTAACCAAAAGGTCGGTGGCTTGAGTCCACCCAGTGCTGCCTCAGAAGAAAGTCCTGGCGATCTACTTTTGAAAAAATTGGTCATTGAGCACCTTACGGAGTACAATTCTACTCTCACACACATGGGGTCGCCTAAGTAGAAATCAGCTCAATGGCAATGACAGTTTTGTTTTTGTTCTTTCATCTCTGTGCTAGTCAGGCTTCTCTCAGTGGCAAGAGACAAACTCATACAAACTACTTAAGTAAAAAAGAGAACATATTGGCTCATGTAACTGAAAAGTCTAGGAGTAGATGTCTTGCTTTAGCCACTGCTGGATCCAAGTGTTGTCACAGTGTCAAGAATCTGCGTCTCCCACCTCACAGTGCCAATTTCCACAGCGTTGGCTCCAGTCTCTCCATTTGGTGGCCCGGAGCACTAGCTTTTATCCTATCAGCCTAGTGACTCCAGTGGAAAGAACATTTCAGTAGCTCCAGCTGAAGTCCCAAGTATGATTCCCACTGGCCTGGTTAGAGTCACATACTCATTCCAGGGAACCAGCCTCTGGCCAGGCGGGGTCTTGTATGCACCCTGGAGCCAGGAATGAAGTTATCCCCATATGGACCACACAGATCCAGCAGGAACTCCAGATGGACACTGGGAAGGCCGAATTAGCACCTCAGCCTCCAACACTCTCAGGCACCCTGCAGGGTAGGCCATGTTCCCATTTATCGAGTTGGAGACTGAGGGTCAGAAACAGTAAAGCAACTTAAAACTAGTGAATGGGATTAGGACTGACTGAGTTGAAACTCTCACCCAGTCTTTTCTGGCTTCAAAACTGGGCTCTTTCCTCTCCAAATGAATGCCAAGAGTTCAGAGAATGTTCTCCCTAGTGGTGGGATAGTCAGGCAAGGCCTCTGGAGGAGGTGGGGCTTGGGCTGCACCCTGAGAGAAGGGAGAGGGAGAGGGAGAGGGAGAGGGAGGGCCTTCCTTGGGGAAGAGAGGCGTGGAGTCAGGGGAGCCCATAGCCTCAGGTCTGAGGCAGAGGGTTCTCTTAGGGGAGGGCTGAGAGGGGCAGTTGGAAATGTGGTAGAGCTGACTGCTCGAGGCCTTGATTCTCATTTGTTTCCCAAGGTCAGTGGGGAGTCACTGAAGATTTATGAGAAAGGGAGAGACTCCTCAGTCAGCTCACAGCGCCCAGTCTGGGTGGTCCTTCAGGAAGCAGTAGCAGCAAAGGTGTGGATGGGTTAAAGGGGGAGAGACTTGAAGCAGGGAGGCCAGAGAGGAGGCTATTACCACAATCCAGGTAAAACAAAACAAAACAAAACCCCTTGCTGTTGAGTCGATTTCGACTCATAGCAACCCTATAGGACAGAGTAGAACTGCCCCACAGAGTTTCCAAGGAGCGACCGGTAGATACAAACTGCCAGCCTTTTGGTTAGCAGCCGTAGCACTTAACCACTGCGCCACCAGGGCTAAGACTGAGTGAGGCTGGAGAGGAAGGGACTGCAACTCCACCCACCACCCACCCAACAAGCCCCAAGCCCATATCTAACCAGGACCCCAACCACCCTCCCTCTGACCCCCATGATACCAGCCTTATATGATGGGTCCAAGGACCGGCGGGGGCTTCCCCCATATTCATTTCTAGCATTGCTCCTCAAAAACCCCTCTTGGCAAACAGTCCTCATGACCAGTGTGTGAGTGAACCTTGGTGTGAACGAATCATCACCTCTGGCTACCCCTTATGTTTAGCTGCTGAGAGGCATTTTCTCAACCAAGAGGGAAAGTGACAAAGCCAGCCACTGGCCCAGCTCCTCTGCTGCCTGAGGCAGACTAGGGGAAGGTGTGGGCAAGGTGGAGGCCAGCTTGGCCAGGGGCCAGGCTCCCCATGGATGGCAGACCCAGGAAAGGGTGCACTTTAAGATAGGCTCTGCTGCCTGCTCTTTGCAGTGATAGAAGCCCAGGGGGATTCCTCCCTGCCCACACTGAGGCCTGTAGCTGAGGCTACTGGGAATACACCCCTGGATTAGGGCCTGGGAAGGGAGGTGGGGGCTGCTCCCCTTAAAACATAGGTTGGAGGCTAAGAGGTGGAGGCCCACATGTCTCTCAGAACTGAAGCAGAGCCTCACAGGACAGGAGAGTCCCAGTGACCCCTGGGGAGCTGTGCCCTTGTGAGGGGTGTGTGTGTGTGTGTGTGTGTGTCGAGGGGAGACGGAGCTTTGAAGGCTCAACTCTGTGGAGACACCTTCGTGGAGATGGTCTTAGCTGCACCTGGAACTGTGCTACTTGGAGGAGACAGAACGAGACCTTCCCCACTGGGCCCACAAACCTTTCAAGTGACTCAGCATGTAGGGGAAGGACAACCCCAGTTCCTTGCTCACCTTCTCCTCGCCTGCCTGCTGAGGAATTCTCCTCAGCGTTTGAGAGAAGGGGAAGCTGACAAGGGGAAGTGTGTGGGCAGCTCCGGGATTTCTCAGTGACCATTCCCAGCCCGGGACACTTGCTACTCTGGCTGCTGGAAAGCAGCCCTGGGGAAGGGGCGTGCTCTCTACATCAGAGATCATGCTGAGTGACCAAAGTTTCCATTGATGCCGAAGCAGTCAGCTTCGCTCCCCTAGCAACCTTCTCCCGGGACAGCTGAAGTTTTTGCTTTAGGGCAGCAGTTCTCAGGTTTCCTGCCTCCCCAGCCTTCACTGGGCTCTGGGGAATGTGGGGGTGTGGGGCAGAATGGAATGAAGAGGAGGCCGCAAGCTTCTCTGGCGTTGATTCCAAATGGAGGTGAGGTGAGGAGGGAGCTCTGCACATCGCATTGTTCAGTGTCACCTATAAAGTTCTTCTATTCTCCTGAAAAGTTGCCATACTTAATTTTATCAGAAAAAGAGAGCTTGATGCCAACTGTAGTTACCTTTTGGACTGAACTGCCAGGAAGCTGTGTTGAGATACAATAGCTTGCTTAGCCCAAGGTTCTGGAATAACGCTCACCTCAATCATAGGCTAGTGTTGTTTTAACCTTACTTTAAAACCTTATTGCATTTGTTTTCTTTTCCAATGTAAGTCATCTCAAATCTTTTTGGAAACACAATAGAATGAATGAATGATAGCTAGTATTTACCAAGTACTTACTATGTGCCAGGAGTCCATGGGAGGTATAAAGTTAACATGCTTAGCTGCTAACTGAAAGGTTGGAGGTTCGAGTCAGCCCAGAGAGGTCACATCAGAAGAAAGCCCTGGTGATCTACTTCGGAAAAATCAGCCCTTGAAAACTCTTGGGAATGTATACAACTTAACAACAAAAAGACAAACAACCCAATCAAAAAATGGGCTGAGGGCTTGAACAGACATTTCACCAAAGAGGATATTCAGATGGTCAAGAAGCACGTGACAAGGTGCTCAATGTCATTAGCCATTACCACAAAAACCAAACCAGTTGCCGTTGAGTCAATTCCAACTCATGGCGATGCTATATATTACAGAGTAGAACTGCTCCATAGGGTTTTTGTGGCTGTAATCTTTATGGAAGCAGATCACGAGGACTTTCTTCCATGGCACTGCTGCGTGGGTTCAAACCACCAACCTTCAAGTAATAACCGAAAGCAAACCATTTGCACACCCAGGGACCTCATTAGCCATTCCCACCCAACCCACCCATTGCCATAGAGTCGATTTAGACTCATAGTGACCCTATGGAACAGAGTAGAACTGCCCCATACGGTTTCTAAGGCTGTAAATCTTTACAGAAGCAGACTGCCACATCTTTCTCCTGTGGAGTGGCTGGTGGGTTTGAACTGCTGACCTTCCAGTTAGCAATGGAGGGCTTTCACCACTGCACCACCAGGGCTCCTCCATCAACCATTAGAGAGACGCAGATTAGAGCTACAATGAAATACCACTTTACCCCTACTAGAATGGCAATGGTAAAACAAACAAACAAACAAACAGAAAACAACAGGTCTTGGTGAGATTGTGAAGAAACTGGAAGCCTCATCCATCACTGGTGGGAATGTAAAATGGTGCAGCCACTGTGGAAAACAGTTGGGCAGTTCCTCAAAAAGTTGATCACAGAGCTACCATATGACCCAACAATCCCAATCCAGAAGTAAAGGTAAGAATGCAAGCAGAAGCCTGTACACCAATGTTCACTGCAGCACTTTACGCAATAGCCAAAAGGTGAAAACAACCACATTGTTCATCAACAGATGAATGGATAAACAAAATGTGGTATATACATACAATGGAATATTACTCTGCAATAAAGAGAAATGAAGTCTTGATGTATGCCACAATATGGATGAACCCTGAAAACATCACGCTGAATGATGTACATTCAGTCACATAAGGACAAATACTGTATGATCCCGCTTATATGAAGTAAGCAAATATACAGAAACCAAAGATTATTAGTGGTTACCGGGGTAGAGGGATGGGAGGGAGGGGGAAAAGGGGAGTTTTTGCTTAGAGGCATTGGGGTTGTGTTCATGATGGTGGAATTATTTGGAATAGGATAGCAAGAATGGTCGCACAAAGTGAAGAAGGTAATCAATGTCACTGAATTGTACGTGTAGACATTGTTGAGATGGCATGTGTTTTGCTATGTAATTTTTCACTACAATAAAATAAAAAAATTTTTAAGAAACTCTTTGGAGCACAGTTCTACTTTGACACACATGAGATTGCCATGAGTTGGAATTGACTCGAGAGCACCTGGTTTTTTCACTATGTGCCAGGCCCTGTGGTAAGCACTTTACAAGATTGACTTATTTGAGCCTCACAACACCCCTATGAAGAAGATACTACTAATATCTCCATTTTACAGCCGAGGATACTGAAGTGCAGGGAGAATAGTTTACCCGCAGTCACCCAGCTGGTAAGTGGTGGAGCCAGGCAGTCTGGCTGCAACATCCTCCTTCTCACCTGCCAAACTCTGCTGCCCCTGAGAAGGAGTGGATGAAAATTAGGCTTCGAGCCTTACTACCTAAGACTCACCTGGGGATTTTGTTAAAATGTAGATTCTAATTCAGAATATCTGGGGTGGAATCATTGTCATCAGTTGGGAACTTGCTAGAAATGCAGACTTCTTAGCAGGGGTTCGAACCCGGAATGACTGGGTTCAAAGCCCTGATGAAAAGCCCACAGGCCTGAGGAGGAGGCGAAAGGCAGGCCCTGGTAACATGGAGCTGGTGTGGGAGGGTCAGTGCTGATGGTGGCAATGATGGCAGAGGGGTGGGGGGAGGGTGATGGAGATGGTGGTGGGAGGAGCCCTTCTGTCCTGAGTGGGTTCCTTCAGAGGCAAACAGCTGATGCAAAAAGATCTGGTCCCTGACTTGCCCTTGGATAAGTCTTGCACCTTCTCTTGGTCTCACTCTGCTCACTTGGGAGATGGCTGATGGGACTCAGGAATCTGGAAGACTTTTCATCTTAGACACCCCATAGCTCTTCTTTCTGACAAAGCATAAAGCACAGGCTGAGCTCCAAGGGTCGGGCAGTCAGCCCCAGCCACGCCTAGAGGGTGCACCGGAAGTCAGGAGGGGAGGGCTCCAAGCTCTGGCAGCTCTTGGGACTGTGTATGTGTTGGGGAGCACAGCCCAAACCACCCTGCCCACCCCAAGAACAGCTGAGGCAGAACCTGGTTCTTAGAGCTGGGAAGAAATCCAGAGACCCTCTGACATCTGATGTGACTTCCCATTTTACAGGCAAAGAAACTGAGGCTTGTGGGAGGGAAGAGCAGCTCCCAGGGCCCCATGGTTAACCCAGGGCACAGGCTGGGCTGGAGCCCCATGCCTGCCTCTTAGTCCAGCCCCCTCCACTGCCCATGCTGTCCTTAAAATCACAGCGATCAGACAAGAGGATGGGTCAATTCTGAGTTGCAGGCAAGAGAAATCTTGGACCATCTGGTTGGGCCAGCAGAATCTCCACTTGTCCTGCGGGGCTTTGTGTTGTCCTGGACCATGAGTCAGAAAAAGCATCATTGTGACACCAACCTGGTGAACTGCGACTCTTGAGGTCAAGCGGTTGCTTAGGACTAATTCTCATGTGTGAGGTGCTGAGGAGGCCCTGGGAAAGTAGAGAAAGAGATAGGTCTCTTTTTGGCAGCCTCCCTGGCCCCTTGGCCCCTGGACCCCAGGATCCCCGGCTCCAACCCCCCCACCCCGGCCCACACACACACAAGTGCCCCTCAACCCCAGGCTTGCCTCTGCTTACAGTGGTATCTTGGAGAGGCTTTAATGGGCAAATCACATTAGGATGCTAACAGTAGTAGCAGAGGGTCGGGGTTGGGGGGGCGCCCACTGCAGGAGCATGGAGACCTGGGCTCTAGTGCCTGTGCTGCTGCCAGCTAACTGTGAAGTCTTGGACAAGTCCTTTCCCCTCCTCTGGGAGATGAAGGGCTGTGCTCAGGTGTCTCACAGTCCCTCTGTGCCCTGAACTCCAGGGTTGGGAGGTGCTGCCTCTCCTGTGTGGGATTTGCATTTTAAAAGAAAAGAATTGCAAAGGGTGAGCCTTAAGCCCAAGGAGCTATGACTCGAAAGTGTTGGGCCTCAGAAATAAGCCTTAGGTCTGTGAGGGAGGAGCTGGGGCTGGGGGCAGTTTAACAGGCAGCTAAGAGAAACCCCTCTGGTCCTGGTTCCCAGCCCCAACCTGAGACTGCAGTCCCTGCAGGCAGCCTTCGGAGTGGGTCAAAGCCAGAGTTGTAGGCCTACCCTGAGGAAGTGGGCCTGAGGCAGGACAGGGCACAGGGGTAGGCTTGCTGTAGGACCAGGGGTCTCACTCACCCTTCATTACACCCACCCCTCATCACACCCACCCCTCATCACACCCACCCCTCATCACACCCACCCCTCATCACACCCACCCTTACACTCCCACCCAGAGACAGGGATAAATTTCTTCAGGCGTATCCACCACCCCACCCCACCCCACCCCACCCCACCCCACCCCACCCCCACCCCCACCCGGTGCAGTTCTGGAGTTGGGGTGTGGAAGCCCTGGATTCCTGAGAAAAGCAAGGTCCTCCCTGGCCCAGGCCATACCAGACCGCCCTCTGTCCTCACTCCTTCATTCTAACCATCACTGGCCCCCATTTCACAGAGGGCGCCCCCCTATGGCCCCCACCCACCTGTTCAGGCGAGCTTCCACTTGGGCTAGCCCACCAGGACCAATGCCTGGGCCTACTCTTTGGAGCCAATTTCTCCAGAGAAACCCTGCTCACAACACTGACAGGGTGATGAAATGACGTTGAAGAACAGGTTCATCCTATCACATCTCTGATCTCTGAGGCAGGCAGGTTTTCTCCTCATGTGACAAATGAAGAAACTGAAGGTTTCAGAGGGCAAGGGGCTTCCCCGAGGTCACAGTTAGCAGGTGGGAGTTGGGGCTTGAACCCAGGAGCCTCCACACAGGCCTCCAGGCAGACAGAAGCCCAATGCCCAGCTTGCTGACCAATAAACTTTGTAGTTTAGAGGTTAACAGCAGGATAAAAGCCACAGGCCTCTTCCTCATTGATAGACAGGGGTAACGCCTACCTCACAGAGTCCTACCTCACCAAGTAGTGTTGAGGAGGTAACAGAATAATACTCATGAAAGGAACTTGTCACTGTCGATATTATTTTTTCTTGTCACAGTCATTACTCCCACCACTATAATTGTGATCCTCAGGACCTCGGGTGCCAAGCCTGAGACCTCGTGAGCAGCCAGTGGAGCCTGCCTTGCCCAGCAGGTGAACTTCTCCACAGACTAGGCTTCCTCATCTGCCCAGGAAGCCACCCTGCCTGGCCTCTGATGTCCATGCTCTCTGGGAGCCTCTCCTTTCTGTGATTCCATGTTTGGAAATCTCCCCCTGCCTTCCTGGCCACCCTCTGACCAGAATGGCCCAGGCTCCCCTGTCCCTCCATGTACAAGTGTCTTTTGCTGAAAATCAAACTTCACTGGGGCACCCAGCCTCGCGGTTTCAGGCTATGCGGTTTACCTCATGATGTCATTTTCCTTCCTTCAGATAAACCAGAGGAGACATTACTGCTCAGAGCGAGTTTCAGCCGGGCCTAGGGGAAATGGTGCCTGTGCTCACTGGGTGTTTGAAGGTTCAGGGTGTCCCGCTGGGGAAGGGATCCCCAGACTTAGCCTAGACTCAGGGTGACCTGGGATGGCTGAAGGGGGCTTCTAGCACTAAGGCCTTTGGCTAGCATAGACTGGGATGGAGCTCTTGGGATTAAGGGATCAGTCATGGGCCGGGGGCTGGGGCTCCTGAGGCTACTGGGGAGGGCAGGGAGGCACAGCAGCAGTACTCTGTCCTGAAGTCCTGCCACTCCCACCCACCTCCTCCCCACAGCTGGACTTTGGGGGCCCTCAGGTGGCAAAGTAGCAGGCCCTGAGCCACCTGCGCAGCGCAGGAACAACAGCCTGAGCCTGAGGAGACCTCCCCTTCCTTGGACCAGAGCACACCCCCTTCCCATGTCTCCTCTGCTGCCAGCCAGATGACGGAGGGGCCACTCACAAATACTGACTGCCCACCTTGGCCAGCCCTGCACTGTATCTCATTGAGTGTTGTAAGATGCTTTATGGAGTGCTCAGCATATAGGTGATGGACAGAGACTCAGAGAAGTATGGGACTTGTCCAAGACACAGATACTAATGGGCCTGGTGTGCAGTTGGGATTCAGGAGTGTCTACTGTGTGGAGAGGAACCAAGACACCACCTTTCTTTGAAGAAGCAAATAGATGTCTCCAGGGCTCAAGACAAAACAATTTCCATTCTAAGTGCAATCCCACCCACAGCAAGAGGGACAATGACAGAGCCTCCACCGCTGCTCCGGGGCAGACAGTGAGCCCTTGCTCCCTCAGGGTCCTGGCCTGGAGGCCTGGAGGGGTTGGCCAAAGCCACATGAGTCATCTCAATTCAGGCCCATCCACTGCTGGGGAAGTGATGGCCCCTGCTTTCCCAGTGGGGGTCCCACTTCTTTGCCCTTCAACCAAATTCTCATTGGGCCTCTGTCATCGTCTGTTCACTCTGCAGGGTGTTGGGGAACATGGGAGTAGTGGAGGGAAGGGGAGAGAATACAGGGACAGAAAATCAGGATTCCTGTCCTCAGGGAGCTTTCGCTCCTTTCAGGGACAATAACAGGAACAGTAATCACTGCCCTGACCACAATGTTGTCTGGTGATCACAGCAGCTCTATTTACTGAGCATGTCACTTACCAAGCATGTCACATACATGTCTTATTGGATCCCTGTAAAAATACTGTGATGTCACCATTATTATTCCCATTTTATAGATGAGGCCAGTGAGCTCAGCTTCTGGCCCAAGGTCGCCCAGCCAGGAAGTGGCAGAGCTGGGATTTGAACCTGGCAGACTGCAGGACCTGTGCTCCTGACCACTGCACAACAATGACGTGGACCCCCACAAGAAAGGAGTCGAGTGCCAGTGAGATGAGCTGTGAGTGTGCAGATGAGGGGAGGCCCCTCCCCACTGGGGATGCAGGGGGCCACAGCCCCATAAAGGACCTGGCCTTGAAGGGGAGGCAAGATTTAGATCAGCAGAGATGAGGGAAAGGCATTGTCATGGTTTGAATCATGTCGCCCAAAAAAATGTGTGTATCAGTTCAGCTAGGCCGTGATTCCCAGTGTTGTGTGGTTGTCCTCCATTTTGTGATTATAATTTTACATTAAAGAGGAATAGGGTGGGATTGTAACACCACCCTAATCCAGGTCACATCCCTGATCCAACGTAAAGGGAGTTTCCCTGGGGTGTGGCCTGCACCACCTTTTATCTCTTGTAAGAGATAAAAGGAAAGGGAAGCAAAGGGAGAAATGGGGGACCTCATACCACCTAGAAAGCAGTGCCAGGAGTAGAGCGTGTCCTTTGGGCTCAGAGTCCCTGTGCGGAGAAGCTCCTGGTGCGGGGGAACATTGATGAGAAGGCCGACAGAGAGAGAAAGACCTCCCCTGGAGCTGACGCCCTGAATTTGGACTTTTAGCCTACTTTACTGTAAGGAAATAAACTTCTCTTTGTTAAAACCATCCACTTGTGGTATTTCTGTTGGAGCAGCACTAGGTGACTAAGACAGGCATAAACAAAGCTCAAGGGTGGAGGGTCGTGGTGCATGTGAGGAGCGTTTGGACAGAGACCAGAGGATGAGAAGGGAGATCAAGGCCATACCAGGGACAGAGCCCAGAACACGGGAAGGAGATCAAGGCCATACCAGGGTAAAGTGGGGGCCAGGTGAGCAAATTCTGTGGGACTAGGATAGGCCCCCTGTTCTGGCCTGGTCTCCTTTCAGGTGTTGTGTCCTTGGGCCAAAGGCAGTCCAGGTGGGAGTTTCTTCAGGCTGTCTAACCTCCTCTGCTCAAAAGCAGCCTCCTGCATCATTCCCTGTGGCCCAGATGCCCACCCAGTCAGCTGTTGGGACAAAGCTGTCCCAGAGAGGAGGGCTTGTGTAGCTCAGACACTGCTGACTGCGTTGGAGATCTGGAGACTAATCCAAGCTGATAGAGCCCACGTGGGTGGTCTGGGAGGGAACCAGGCCGGCCAGCTCAGTCCTTGGCCAGGGCTCCTGGACCTCAGTTGGAAAGGGCTTGGAAAACCAGGCGCATCCATGCTACAGGCCGGGCTGGCTGTGAGGCTTCTGGACCCCCCAGGCACCATCACCAAAGTCATCACTCAGCATCACGAGTCGCTCCTAGGCCTCCACGGCTGCCTGCCTGCCTACTCCTCCTGCAACTCTCGTGGGGATAGGGCGAACCTGTCCTGCATGAACGGGGTCAGGCCCACAGCCACAGGGCCCGTGCAGCTCCACTCTGCTCCTGGCTGTCACCCTCTCCTCTCGCCAGCCAGTCCTTGGACCTTCAGCAGGAGGGGGCTGCCATGCCCAGGGAGACTTGGAGGTGGAAGGGGGCAGGGCCAAAGGCAGTGAAGCCCCAGCACAGGCTCTGGGGATGGTGTCTGGTGTCTGAGCCCAGCTCTCCATTCTCACGCTACTGGCAGGAGGCCCAGGAGCTAGCTGGCCTCACAGGCCAATTCGTGACTGAGAAACCACCTCCTGGGCCTGCTCGGGTGGGAGGGGCCCTGGGAAAACCAAGTTGTTGGACCTTTGCGGCACTTTGGGGCCTGCCCAGGCTGTGTGTGGTGGCTAGGAAGGCACGGAAAAGCCGTTTTCTTCATTAAGCATCTGGGTGGAGATGGAAGCAATCAGCAGGAATGCTTTTCCAATTAGCCAGACTCTGCTGCTCTGCTGGGCTCTAGGGGAAGCAGGTTTGCCTCCTTTGGTCCTTTAAAATTCCCCTTGCCTGCCCTCCCACGGACCCTCATGGTAGTTAATTGGAGCTGCTCTGGATGGGAGTCCAGGGTGGTACCAACAGTTAAGCACTTGGCTGCTAACCAAAAGGTTGGAGGCTTCAGTTCACTCAGATGCACCTTGGAAGAAAGGCCTGGCAATCTACTTCTGAAAAATTAGCCATTGAAAACCCTATGGAGCCTTGTGAGTTGGAGTCAGCTCCACAGTGGCTGGTTTTTGCTCTGGAAGGGGATCAGCCTATTCCTTGCCCAGCTGTGCCCTGTCTCTGGAACCCCAGAGGAGCCTCGGCCCCCAGGACACAGTTGCCATCTCTGCATCTGGCTGGGTGAGCTGGCTCTGGACCCATTCACAGGCCAAGCTTGCCTAGCTCAGGGGTGGGGGCTGTGATGTGGCCACTGCAGGCCCCCAGGGAGAGAGGGAATGACAGCCTTGTCTGCAGTGGCCTCTGTGGCCACAGTGGCCCCTCCAGGTGCCCAGGAAGTGAGGGTCAGCATGCATGACCAGGCATGACTACCCCTGGGCTTCTCTGGAAGCCACTGGCCCAGCACCGTGGCAGGACTGCTGTTCAAAAATCTGCTCTCTGAGGGCACAATGCCAACCCTTCCCCCGCCGGCACTGCTCTCTGCTTCCAGTGTCCCTTCTCCCAACAAAATGGGAGCCCAGTGGCTCAGCCTCGCCATCAACTCCAAAGAGCCAAGCTCACTGTTGGGGTTAGTGTCCACTTGTTGAACTAGACCAGGCCTAAGTGTCCCCACCCCGCTAAATGAAGGTCTGGGATGGTCTAGGGCCAAGGGAGCTGTGCATGGAGGACGGATGGGGGGCAGCGGGTAGCCTGGAAGCCCACCCAGGGGGCCACTGAAGTGTGTGTGTGTTGCGGGGGGCGGTGATGGGAGCCAGAGGGCAGCCTGGGAGTCCTCCCAGGGGGCCTCTGGAGTGGTGGAGGGAGAGATAACAGGGGCTTAGACAATGTAGGTGAGTGGGGGCTGAGAGGAGGTAGAATAAATAGGACCAGTGACTGGTTGGATGTGAGGAGTGGAGACAGTGGGGAGGTCTCACTTGGACCACTTGGGGTGCCACCATCTGAGCTAGGGGTCTGAGGCTGCTGACCCACTGTGAAACTTGCCATAGGTTTGTGGCCTCTCTGGGATCTCTGACCCCATTGACTTCAGAGAGTGGGAGTGAGTGAGGTCGTGTTTACACTGCTCCAAACTCTCCGGAGGGTCCTGCTCTGGGAACTCATGCCCTCGACTCCCTCCTGAAACTTGTACCGTGAGAGCTCAAACATACAAAAGAAAAGAGTATCATGACCCCTCCCCACCATGAGCCCGGTATTTACGTTTAACACTCATCAGCGTTTTCTCATCTTTTTACTTCCCATTCCACTCTTTTTTTGGCATTTTAAAACAATCCCAGACGTTGTATTATTTTACCCATAAATAGCTTATACCTCCAACAGATGAAGAGTACTTTTTTACATAATCATAGTGCCAAGTCTTAGCAATTGTTAACCAAGTTAACAATGATTTCTTAACATTGTATGATGCCCAGTTGATGCTCAGATTGCCCTGATGGCCGCACCCTTCTAGAAGCAGCAGTGGACTTGATGTCTAGGTCAGGAGAGAAGGTTGTAGTGGCTCACATCACGGCCCTTGGTCAGCCCAGTCATTTCTTCCTAAATTCCCACAGGTGATAGGCCCTGCCCCAGAGGAGCAGTGGTATGGGGAGGCGAACATGGAGATGGCTCTGGTCATACCACCTGGCCACTGCAAGGAGAGTGGACTTCCTAGACCAGCCTGGGGTACAGAATACACAAAATCCCTCCTGATCCCCACTGACCTCAGGGTAAACCCAATGGGGCTGTGAGGCTCTTTAACCTGGCCCCTTTCTCACTTTCTACCCTGTCTGTGTGCCCTGTGCAAGCCTGCTGGAGCAACTGGGCCTGTCCCCTGGCCTGGAACACCCCT
This sequence comes from Dugong dugon, assembly GCA_030035585.1. Taxonomy (NCBI): domain Eukaryota; kingdom Metazoa; phylum Chordata; class Mammalia; order Sirenia; family Dugongidae; genus Dugong; species Dugong dugon. Next base: position 71,575,592 of record CM057473.1, read on the forward strand.
CTCTCCCCCTCCCTCCAGGGTCCAGCTAAGACCTCCTCTGTGGTCACTCTTCACTGTGAGACAACTGGTGGCATGTCTGGGAGTTCCTGAGGGGCAGGTCATTTCTGTTCATCTTGTGTCCTCAGCGTCTCCTGAACAGCCCCCACTTCGAGGCTGCTCTGTGTTTGCTGTGTGACTGTGGATGTACAATTGTTGCTGTTGTTTTGTTAGGTGCCATTGAGTCGATTCCAACTCATGACAACCCTCACATGACAGAGTAGAACTGCCCCGTAGGGTTTTCTAGGCTGTAATCTTTACAGTAGCAGATCTCCAGGTCTTTCTCCCGAAGAGCTGCTGGGTGGGTTCAAACTGCCAACTTTTCGGTTAGCAGTCGAGCGCTGAACAGTTGTGCCACCAGGGCTTCTTGGATGTACAGTAGAGGAGTGAGTTAGTGAGAGAAACAACAGGTGGAGGAATAGACACATGACTGGAAACAGGTGATCATAGGTGGTGGCTCTCCCCAAGTGCCCCGTCCCTCTTCAGAAACCGGAACACAGATGGAGCCGGCGAGGGTGTTGCGGACGCTGTTCTCTAGAGGGGAAGAGTGTCTCCCACCCCTTCCCGTCAGTGGACGCCTCTTCCACTGTTCCTTCCCTGCTGGCTTCTCTGAACCTCAGAGGGCTTCTCTCCCCGGGGCAGGCTGGAAACAGGCACGTGGAACGCAGCTCACGCCCAGACCCGCGCCTGCTGGTGGGGTCTGTTTGCACAGGGTCATCTGGTTTCAATCCAGTGAAATCTAAAAACTTTCCACGGGAACTTCTTCTATTTTAAACTCCTCCCGGTTGGGCTGGAGAAACTCAACCAAGCAGGCTGTTCTTGGGCTGCTGCGGGGTACGCCCCATCACTGGCTCTGACACGCCAAGCAGGCAAGGGCTGGGGGGGCTCCAGCATCTAGGCCCACTCCACCTCTGACCGGCTGAGTGCCTTGAGTAAGCCTCTTTCCTTTCTGGGCCTCAGTCTTCTCATCTATACAACACAGGTTAATAGCAGGGAGCTAGGTGGGTTCAAATCCTAGCTGTTGCTGTTAGGTGCACTTGAGTTGATTTTCTACTTGTAGAGACTCCATATGACGGAGTAGAACTGGCCCATAGGGTTTTCTTGGCTGTAATTGGAGATCACAGCCTTGGAAACTCTATGAGGCAGTTCTCCTCTGTCCTATAGGGTTGATATGAGTTGGAATTGACTCAACAACAACGGGTTTGGTTTGGAATCTTTATGGGAGCAGATCCACAGGTCTTTCTCCCACGGAGATGCTGGGTGGCTGACCTTTCGGTTAGCAGCCGTGCACTTAACCATGGTGCCAGCAGGTTTCTACCCCCTAATTAACAGTGTGACTTTGGCAAAATCCCTCAACCTCTCTGGGCTTCAGCTTCATTGTGTATAAGATGGAAATACTTTGAGGTGTTGGGATTACAGTGAAGTGCAGAGCACAGCGCAACACAAGCAAGGCCTCCCTGCCATCGGCCGTCACAAGCCCAGCCCTTACCTGAAACCCTTGGCTGTATGTATCCCAGAAATTAGGTGTTTTTGGATTTTTAGAAACGTAATATTATACATATCCCAATATCATTATACTGCTCCGAGGTCTGGGGCAGGACCCTGTAATCAAACACATTAATATTTCTTTACTGAGACGTATGCATATCCACCCAAAGTGGGAACAACAAAGACTGCAGGTAGCCTCACAGGTTTTCAGAGTTTGGGGATTTTGGAATTGTGGACAAAGGGCCTGTATTGTTATTATAATTATGTATTTAGGAGGATTGAGTTGGTTCCTCCTGTCCAGAAGAAATGCTGAAATGTTCTCCATTGCTCTAGGGGTGGCTCTCCCCCCACCTCCCCCCCACAAAGGGGCAGGGAAAGCCTGCGTAGGGAGGCGTGGCTGGGCATCTCACCCTGACCAGTGGGTGGCCCACTCATGGCCTGGCCCTGGGAACTGTCCTCGGCAGGCAGGGCCCCCACTAGACGCCTTTACATAAGTTAGAAAAAGGTAGCCCCTCCTTTCAGGCTCAGGCCCCATTGGAGAGGAAGGCTCAGCTAACCTGCGGCAACTTGGGTGAAGGTAAAGGCGCCTCTTCCTCTGGGCAGCACCAAACACCAGTCCTGCTGGCAAACAGGCACCTGCTGGCTGAGCATCACCCTTACCCTACAGGACATACCGGGCATCTAAGAGGTCATGGCTACACAGGTAGCCCATGGCGTGCAGCTCTGGAGGAGATATCTTCAGGTCAGGCCACCTTCCCAGGGACACCGAGGCCAAGCAGCTCCCTGGCTGTGATTTCTGGCCTGTCTCCCTCCCCTGCCCTCCACTCTGGTCACCTTGGCTGAGGGGCTCCGTCTCAGGGCGGTGTGGGCAGCAGGGAGCAAGCTCCTCTCATCTTAGGATCAGAGCAAGGCGTCTGGGCTGGACACACCCACGGGGCCATCTCATCCGACCCCCATCCTATAGATGGGGAACAATGCCCTGGGTGTTTGCACAGAACTTAACGTTTACAAGGCAGGCACTCAACAGACTCTTGTCTGACATTCTCAACAGTCTCTGTGTTTTCATAAAACCAGGGTTCAGAAGGGAAGTGACATGACTTGCCCCAAGGCCCTGCAGCCTTTGGCAGAGCCCAGGGCTCCAGCTCTCTGACTGGTGCTCTCCTCTGCCCCTGGGCTGACTCTGCTCCTGAGCTCTCACACTTGGGGTGGCCTCCTGGGGACACCTTCCTTGTCGGCTGCTATGGGTGCTAAGAGCTAATACAGACACCGGCAGGAGCTGTGTTGGGACCTGGCTCCAGGTTCCAGCCTCACCGGCTGAGGTGGCGTCCTCTGTCTCCCCCGCCTCTAGCTTGGGGAATTCCCCCTCGCTAGGGTGCCTGAGGGTTCAACACAACTCCTCGGCTAATAATAAAACATAAAGAGCAAACAACACAACAACCAGGGTAGATGAAGGGGATTAATGCTTGTAAAAGTGCTTTGAGCTCCGTGAAGAAAGGCGACACCAAACATGAACCTTCATCCCTGGCCCCCAGTCTGCCCGTCAGAGGGCCAAGCCGCTCTGGGCCCCACAGCGGAGGAGGCTGAGGCCCAGGCCAGAACGGGTGTAGGGACCAGCCAGGAGCGCTGTGTGGTGACCTCTGCCTGGCCCTGGGAGTCCAGGAGGGGCATCTGCCTGCCCTAACTACCCAGAAATACCCGCTCCCTCTGGGGTCTTTCCAGTATGGTGCAGGGGAGGGCACAGCTTTGGAGCTAGGTCAGTCATTGGCACGGGCCAGAGACTGTTGCCTCTGTTATATCCACAGCCCATTGTGCCCAGTGACAAAGGTGGGTGGACACAGTCACCAGCACTCAGAGGGGGTGATCTTCCCACAGGCACACAGCCAGCAAGCAGAGGGGCAGCCCTGGGGCCCTGGACACAGTGCAGACACGGTGCACGCACAGATGGTGCTCTGCGTGGGAGGCCACCAGGCCCACTGCCCTGGGTCCCTGGGGTTAGGGCAGTCTCAGTGGGGCTCGGTGTGGGCCAGGGGCCAGGTGGGAGGAGGCAGGAGCCATGAGCAGCAGGTGTAAGTGGTCATTGCTGGACCGCACAGTTTGAGGAATCAGCCGGCATAGCCTTTGCAAACAGCAGCAGCAGCAGCATCTCAGCTCCCACGCCGGGGAGGAAAGGGGAAATCAACCAGGTCCAAGCCAGCTCCTGCCCCACCCCAGGCCCAGGGGCTCTACCTACCACAACCAGAGCTGCAGCCACCACCTGGCCAGGGGTCCCTTTCAGGGCTGGGGCGGGTGACTGAGTCAGGGCTATGGTGGTCTCCATGGGTCTGGTGGGCAGATTAGATAAAAGTGCCCCCTCTGGGAAAATGCAGCTCAAGGCTCTGGCTTGGTGAGCAGGTGGGGGGCTATTTTCACCCTCTGACCCCTCGTGCGAGGTGGTCCTGACCTGGAAGTTCCCCTCCAGATCCAGGGCCCTCCTGCCTTCCCTTGGGGCTTCTGAGGTCTCCCCCACCCCCACCCCATGGCGATGGGCAACCCTGCTTGGCAGCCAAGAAGCACTAAACTGGGGACAGAGTGGGTTTTAGCCTCAGCTCTGACACTGACTGACTGTGAGTCCCTGTTCCTTGCTGGACACGTTTCCCCACCTGTATCAGCGTCAGACCAGATGGTAGTGATGGCTTGGCGATCCTTTGGGAAGTGCCAGAGTAAAGGCTGCCCACCACCTGGTAAAGCTCCCTGCTGCCTTTTCCACAAAACAGCAGGGGTAGAGGCCTAGGGACTTGGCAATGCCCAGGAAAGAGGTAGAGAGGGTGTAGGGTGTCGGGGGTATGGGAAGAGCTGGGTCCTGGGTCCCAGAGAGAGGCCTCAGAAAAGGCCAGCTATGGTGACAGCCCGGCCCTTCCCAGGTGGGCTGACAACCTGCACCTGTGTGTGGACAGGTCCCCCCTTGCCCCACTTGCAACTGAGGCTTGGTGAGGGGGCCCACAGGCAGAGTTCTAGGCCCAGCAGGGCCTAGTGGGAACCTTGTGGCCGCTCTTCTGAGCCTCCATTTCCTTGTCTATAAAATGGAGATAAACATTCTCACCTCTCAGGGCTGTTGTGAGGGCAAGGGTTGATGTGGGTGAGGGTCAACACAGTGGCTGGCACATAGCAGACAGATTTTTTTCCCTTTATCATAACCCTGCCACTGACCCATCTGTCCAGCTGATACCCAGCAGCTCCCTCTATCTGGGGTGCCCTTTCCTGCTTCTGCCTGTCAAAGCCCTTGGGTCCTTTGGGTCCAGGTCAATGCCCCCTCCCCAAGTCCCCTCTGATCCCCTGGCTGTAATCTACTTCAAGATTCCATAGCTCTCCCTCTTCTAGAGCCTCCTCGGAACTAAGTGGCTTCTCTGGGTGGGCGCTGAGGGCAGGCCAGGCTGGGCCTCCTTGAGTTGACCTCTCAGTGCCCACACAGAGCCGGGCCCACATCTAGAAGAGAGTGTGGGACGTACCACCTGGCTGTGTACAGGGCAACGGGCTCACACAGAGCCTGGCTGGGGCCTTCCCAGGGGAACTCAGGGAGGAGCTGGGCCCTGCAGCCTCCGGCCAGGTGTGGCCAGGCCAGAGTTGGGGGTGGCTGAGGGCTCCTTAATAATAGTAATATAGTAACATACCTCCCATTCCCTGGATGTTTATTATATCCCAGACATGTTATATCTATTATCTCACCCAATCAGCACAGCCTGTGAGGCAGGAGCTATTATCATTCCCATTTTAGACAAGGCACTGAGGTTTAGAGAGGCAAAGGTCAGGCTGCAGGTAAGTGGCCTGACAAGGATTTTCATCTCTTTGGCTCCAGACCTGGCCTCATAGCCCTGACAGCCTTCTGCCTTCCCTGAGGCCTGGGGAGTCTAGGCTGAGTTTAGGCCAGGCCCCCGTGCCCTACCAGCCCTGGCTGGGAAGAGGGTGACAGAGGAAGGCATCCTCACCATCCTCTGGGTCCACTCCCCCATCTTTGGCCTCAGAGCCCTCACCCCCCTACCCCCAGCATGTCTGTCCAGACCCAGGTTCCAGGGCACTTCCTGGGCCGCCACCAGGACTGCCCCCATGCCTAGGCTGTAGGGTGCCTCCATTCCCAGGGCTGGAAGCAGGCCCCAACGTGCAGCGAGGGGGCAGCTCAGGGTCCCATCCTTGCTGGGTCCTCCCAGGCCGTGGCCGGGCTTCTGCACTTTCGCTTGCTCAGCCTCATGCTCATGCTCTGTGCCAGTCATCTCAAAGTTGGAGGAGCTGTCTTCCAAACGTCACTTAGTTCCATCCCTTCCTGTTCACTCCTTTCTGCTACCTCCCCGCCCCCACCAAAAGCCACCAGCCTAGGCCCCTCGACTCTCTGCTGTCTGACCCTCAACCACTGCACTGATGACCTTCTTTTAACCCTGCCCTCCACTGCTCACAAGCCTTCAGTGGCTCCCTATTTCCTCCTGCAACAGCTGGGCCCTCAGCCTTCCTGGGAAGGCCTTCTTATGGCAGCCGTTTCAACCCACTCCCTCACTTCCCCTCACTCCTACCCTCGGCTCAGCCTGGAGGCTCAGCCCTCTCCTCATTGCCTCCCGAAGGCACCTACCTCAGTGCTGCCTCCTTCACCCTGCCAGAACATTCCAGCACAGTCTCCATTTCCCTGGTCTCCAGTCTTTGAGGCATAAACTGGCACCCACCATCACACTCATTTCCTGTTTGCATTATTGTCTTGCCCAAGTGCCTTTCCTATAGTAGGCTATAAGTAATGATTTATGGGATGTATTTATAATTAGGAAAATCAAGAAATAATTCAAATGGCCAAAAATAGGAAAAAGATACGTGAACTTTGGAGAAATATGAGGTAGATACTCCAAAGATGGTTGTGAAGACTCTATAGCAAGATGGCAAATATGTACGAAATAATGTTAAGTAAAAAACAAAACAGGATATGAAATTGTTTTATATTGTTTTTAAACATGTTAAAACATGAATAGGAAAAATACAGGAAGGAAATTGGCCCTTCTATTCTGACCTCAGCTGAAGTAGTGTATATTGCCACAGAATAGGTGCAAAATACTTGAACTCTGCTGAACACCTACACGCTAATGGCAGTGTGCTAGGAGGATAGGAATGGCGGGCGGGGGGTGGGGGTGAGGTCCTGTCCTCTGTTTCTCTCATAATGGGAAAAAGACACCAACACTGATAGTGTGGGTGGGAACGACACGGAGGGCGGGAAGCATGGTGCCTGCTGTAGTGCCTGTCCATTGCCACCTCCAGGGCACACCCACCTCTAGCTGGTCCAGGACCCAGATCTCTGAGCTTTCAGGTAGGACTCACTGTGGATACTTCTCGGGCACCCCAGGGGCCCTGTTTGCCCACCTAGGATGCTCTGTCCTCTAGGGCTGAGTGAGACAGAGGTTGCTGGCCACAGGCGCACCTTCTCCTGTCCTTCACCCTCGAGGGTCAGTGCCAGGGCAGCTCTGAGCGGGCTGCGGGCTGGGAGCACAGGCAGGATGGGCATCAGCACCCACTTCCTTTGCAGTTTGTGGTATTTTCACCACCTCCTCAGGGTACCTCCACCAGGGCCTGCCCCAGCCTGGCAGCTGCGTTAAGCGGTAGCATTTGCAACTCTGCTTACCTTTTTACATGGCTGTGACATTTCTGGGTTCCCAGTGGATCCCTAAGCCTTGTCTGACTTTTTCTCATACCCAGCCTGTGAGGTGGGCTCATTATCTACAGATGAAGAAACTGAGGCTCAGAGAGGTTTACACCCCGCGTGGTCAGGGAGCACCCAGCCAGGATTCAGCCCAATCTTCTTGCTTCCTTGCCCTTTGCCTGTCATCTCTGGATGTTCTGGATTCAGGGACCAACTCTGGCTGGGTTCCTGAAGGGACCCAAGGCAAGCTCACACACAGGCCTGGGAATGGGGCCTAGGAATGGCTCTGCAGGTTGGGAGGCAGGGGAGGGGAGGAAGAGAGTGTCTGCCCCTTTCACTGTGCACTCTGTTGCCTCCTTCAAATCTTGGTCAAATGTCACCTCCTCCGTGAGGCCTTCCCTGACCACCCTAGTTAAAAGTGCACTCCCAGCACCCTGCCCCCAATTTAATTTTCTCTATACTATGCAATTTACCCTGTATCTCATTTAAAAAAAACAGGAATGTGCTTTTACATTGTATTCACTGCTGAATGCTTAGTGTCTAGAACAGTGCCTGGCACAAGGCAGTGTTTAGTAAATAACCAAATGTGCGTCCGGTGCTCCTCAGCTCAGCAGTAGATTGCATCAGGAAGTCAAAACCACCACAGTGAAATGAAAGGAATAAAAATGAGTGGGGCCAAGAGCTGAGGACTGAATCTGTGCCTAGCCGGCCCCTCCTTCAGGAAGCCCCCCGGGTTTGCTTCGGCTGGAAGTAAGCAGTGCACATCTGCTGCTCTCCCACGTGACTTATCTCTGCCTCCCCAGTCAGCAGCAGGTGTGCTGGGAATAGAGTGGGTGCTTGACAAATGTCTGTCCAATGCATCAGTGGGATTCATGTCCTGCTTCTCCCCAGAAGCAGCTCACAGGCACACTGAAAGTGCTCAGTAAGCATATGTGGAATGGATGAGCGTCTGCCTGGCTCACGCTGCTTGTCTGTTCTATGCCACATTGCTGTTTTGTCCATCCTAACCTGTCAGCGTCCAGAACCGAGGGCCCATCCATGTCCTGTCTCACCGAGGCTCCAGGATGGCCTGACACCACTCCCTGCAGCCTTGGCAGGCCTGCCGCCCTCCATGGCTTGGGACACAACTCGGCGTCACTAGGCCACAAAGACACAGTGCTCTTCTGCCCTGGAGATCCTGCTGCTCAGGCTGCAGGCTGGCCTGTCAAGGGCAGTTCACGTGGGTGCTGGTGGGCACCGCCCAAGAGGCCACACACCTCTGGCCACAGGCAAGGAGAAAGGGATGCTGGAGAAGGAGCTACTCATCTTCTGACGCCGTGGAAGGTTCTGGGGTGTGTTCATCTTGTTTCTCCAGGTAGACTATGAATACCTCGCGACCCTCAGCCCAGGGCCTGGTGGACCAGGCTTTGCAGCTCAGAGTCTGGACAGCAGCAAAGGGGATGCATGATGGGTGCGAGAAATGTGAAAGGGTCTCCTGTTAGCTGTGTGTTTACAGAGAGAAGGAATGCTGGATAATACAGTGAAAACATGCCTGCTCAGTGAAGCTGGGGTCTCTAGGGCTCGTTGGAATTCCTAATAGCAAGTATATAAACCATTGGTTAAAAAGGAGGGAAATAAGTTACTACTTAATAAATAAAATTTAATAAGCAAAACGTTTCAAGACAAGAGGTCCTGGGAGTTTGGCAGAAGTGAAGAGTTTGGGCCTGAGGGTCTGGCTGCATCTCAGGCTCCCTGAGGGACCCAGGGAGGGAGCAGGGGACTGGGGCACGTGAGCAGCCCTGGACCATCAGCCTCGTGGTGTCAGAGGCCTGTAAGGCAGAAGGCAAAAAAGAGTCTGGTTTTTTTTGGTCAGTAGAACCCAAGGGCAGGGATATGTGGAAAGAAAAGGAAGGTGTCAAAAAAAGGGGGCAGGGAGCAACTTGTGCAACATCTAAAAGCCAATGATTCTATAATAATAATCAAAGAGCAATTTTTGAGTACTTACTAGGTGCTAGGCACTGGTCATCAAACACTCCTACCCACTCTAGGAGGTAGGTGCTGTTAATAGCCCCATTTTGCAGGAGAAAACTGAGGTCAAGTGGCTTGCTCAAGTTCATGCACCTAATAAGTGGTGGAGCCAGGATTTGACTCAGGCAGGCTGGCTCCAGAGCTCAGGCCTCAACCCTGACAATAAGCCAATTAGCTGAGGGCTTGGTTTTACTGAAGTGGGTCTCCAGTCTGGTTCTGTGAAGGGGGTCACTCCCCGGCGATAGCACTATGTCAGGAAGGCTGCTGGAGGCTGACTGCCGGTAGTTGGAGTGAACGAGGTTGGGGGTCCACGGGGCCTGGTTGGCTGGGCGAAAGCAGACAAGGCAGAGGGGGCACTCCAAAGGGCAGCCCGGGGTGTCAGTGCAGGCAGAAAGGTGGGAGAGACAGGCCAAGGAGGCCTGCCGAGAGCCACAGGCTTGGAGTCTGCATGGGGTGTCCTCTTCCCACCTGGTTACCCAGCAGTCAGAGCCAGGCATGTGTCAGAGTCCTGGGAGTGGTACTGTGACAGGATAAAGGGGCATCAGAGTCATCTAAAACCCCAGCTCTGTGTGTGTGTGAATGCATGGGGCGAGGGAGTGAACTCTTGGTTGGGGAGTCTTCCCCTAGGACATTCTTGAAATGTGAGGCTGGCCTTCCCCAAACGGTTTGTCCTCAGACATGACACCAGCCCCCTCGCTGGGCTCGGAAATGAGTCCAAGGTAAACCCCCTCCAGAAAGCTAGTTGAATGAATGCGCCTAAATTCCCCCCTCCAAGTTGTCTTAGCATGTGGACGCTGCCTTACTGAATGGTGTTGGGCTTCCCCAGGACTGCCGTCAGAACCGGGCTCCTCCCTTTGGCCCTCTGCAGCAGTGGCCTATCCCAGTCCACCGCAGGGTCAGGTGGTATCCGGAATAGGGTCTGGGGTATCATGCATGGAGCTCAACAAGGGTGGCAGTCACTATTAACTCCACCCACTACCGTATTTCCAGGTGGCACCTGGGACCCTCCTAACTTCTTCCACTCGTTCAGCACCTGCACAAACAGCCAAAGGGCGTCTGGAGCTGGGCAACTCTGTTTTGGGCCAAAAGTGTGATCACGGAGGAAAGGGACAGATTTCCCTGGAAGGCTCCTTCAAAGGGCACATTTCATAGAGTCTTTGGAATAAGGAGATTCCTGTGGAGGGACCCTTCCCCAGGGGGCTTTGAGAAAGGGGGTGGTGGGCTCTCTTTTGTAAGAAATGAGTGGCTACCACACCCTCTACACCCCATGTCGCTCATCCCAAGGTGTCGCAGACGCAGTTGGTACAGAACACTCAGAGGGGCCCGCAGCAGGCAGGGCCATTATGGTCATTCCCAGGTTGCTTGTGGGGCTACTTTCATTGCCATTATTAGCCATGACTTATCATGACCCCAAGCCTGACCTCTCAGACCTGTAAAGGTTCCTCCAAAGAGACCAGAGAATAATGAAGGAGCAAATTCAGAACCCTGTGGAAGAAAAACATTTCCTTAGGCCTTTGGAATTATTTCATATTTAATCTGGAATCAGTTCATAGGTCCCACCGTAATAGTTCCTCGGTAATATCTTGGCAATGTTCCTTAATCATTGTAACTATTATTTTCATCTTGTTTTCCTCAGATATTAGACCATTATTTCAACCAAGTGTGTTGTGGACTTTAACCTGAGAATATGGTATAAGCGTTGAAGTCATTTTTTTTCTTTCAGCAGTGGGCTGACCCTGGCTCACCCATCTGAAGATAAGTTGGTATTTGTATATATTTACAAATACACAGCCATGTGGCTACACCTATGTGCATGCACTAAGATAACTTCAATGCATGTTTAAGCTGGGTATGGGTAGACCCAAAATTCCCTGTGGTGAGTCTGGCCAGGGAACCAGCAGCCCTGGTCCGACTCCTGCTTCCACTTGCTCTTGGCTAGTCCCAACCACTCCACGCCCCTCTCCTCGTGCAGAAAATGGAAGAAACACAGTAGGTGCTCAATAAATATATCTTTATTTGGGGAAGCTTTCCATGGGAGTAGAAAGAAACAGAAGTCCTGGGTTGACATCGTTTGTGTAATAGGAAAGGGAGAACAAAAAATACCCGTTCCTGTGGAGTCTATTCCGACTCACAGCGACTCTACAGGACAGAGTAGAATTGCCTCACAGAGTTCCAAGGCGCGGCTGGAGGATTTGAACTGCTGACCTTTTAGTTAGCAGCCGTAGCCCTTAACCACTCCCTTTCCAGGGAAGGGAGGGAGGGTGGGAAAGAAAGAGGGGGGAAGGGAAAGACAGAAGAATGGATGAATGAGTAAGTAAATATACTAACTTCATGGGTTTGGGTAACTTAATTTTACCTCTTTCGGGTTCAATTTCCTTATCTCTAAAATAATACCTACCTCACTTGGTTGTTGTGAAGATTGAAAAAGACAACATATAAAAAGTACCTAGTATTCAATGTCAAGGGGTCCCCGGGTGAAGTAAACAGTTGAGCACTGGGCTACTAACCAAGAAGTTGGTGGTTCAAACTCAACCACAGGCGCCTCAGAAGAAAGCCCTGGCAATTTGCTTCCAAAAGGTCATAGCCATTGAAAACCCGGTGGAGCACAGTTCTACTCTGAAATACATGTGGTTGCCGTGAATTGGAATTGACCTGATGGAAACTGGCCATGGAATGTCATTCATAGTGCAGTAAGGGCAGCTTTCACCATGACCACCTGCCCAGCCCCTATCTCTAGCTGAGTCTGCTTGCTTCTCTGACGTTTACTCTACTGGCACTGCACATAAGCATTGTGGATGCATAACCAAAAGGTGATCTTTCTTCTCTTTTTATTTTTAAAAGCACCAATGAATTAATTATGATGCTATTAATACAGTTAGGCTTTGCCTTACCATTAGATGATGTTCGTAACATTCACATTAAGAACTGTGGGACAGGCCAGTCCCCATGAACTGGGGCAGGTTCTGGGGTTAGCTCTATTGTTAGGCCCAAGGAGAGGCAAACCAAATGTGGTTGTTTTTCTTGCAAGGCCGTGACTCCAAAACAAGACTCTGCAGTGGTCAGGAACTGAAACTTTTGAGTCAGAGGCAAAAGTGAACTGTGCGCTCTGATTCTCCTGCCTGGGGATGCCTCGGCCAGGCAAGTACACAGGTCACTGGGTTGTCTGTCCCAAGTGCTGCCCAGACCCTGATGTCTCGAGAGTTAAAAGCAAGACCCAGTGTGAGGGGTGGGGGGACTCCCACAAATGCATCTAATCTTCCATTCGTTAAAATCAAGATGACTCATCGTTACGTCTTCCTGGTAATACAGACAAGGTCACTCTCCCAAAGGCCACATTCATTGGCAGGACTTTCTAACAGGGGCATTCTGACTTTTTAGAAAAAAGGCCAAAATCAACATCCCAATATCCTTTTTCTGGTCAGCGGTAATAGCAGCTACTATTTATCAAATGTTACTGTGTGCCGAGCACCAGACTTGGTGCTTTATGTCCTTTTCTTGTTTAATTCTCACATCCCATGGAGGCAGGTATTATTTCTTCCCATTTTACAGATGTGGAAAACAAGACTCAGAGAGATGAGGCAGCTTGCCCGAAGTCACATACTAGAGCCAGTTTGCACAGCAGAGGCTCACACCACAGTGAGCCCCCTGTTCTTCCCAACACTGAGTTCAGGGACCTCATCACATTACCAGTAAACCAGTTGCTGTCAAGTTGATTCTGACTCATGGTGACCCCATGTGTGTTGAGAGTAGAACTGTGTTCTATAGGGTTCTCAATGGCTGGTTTTTCAGAAACAGATCACCAGGCCTTTCTTCTGTGGCCCCTTTGGGTAGACTTGAACCTTTTAATTAGTGGCCAAACGTGTTAACCATTTGTACCACCCAGGGACTCCAACCTCACTTTAGTAGCCTGAAATTGGTCATAGTGGGAGTGTTCACACTGTGGGAATTGGCAAACACTACAATCAGGGATTTTTTTTTTTTTTTTTTAACCACTGGAGAACTGGTTGTTAAATACTGACCAGTCACTAAGTGGGCAGGGCCAGGATTCAAACGCAGATCTCTCTCATCCCCAAGCTCATACTCTTTCCAGCTCACGTCTCCAGAAGGAAATGGGCTGTCTCTCATAGAGCACCATCTGCTGTAGACAGTGGGTCTTCGGGAAGCCGGGTTGCTGAAACAAGACTGAACACTGGCTGACCAGGTTCTCCTGTGCCGCCCCCAGGGTCCCACAGGAGATCCCTGATTGCACCCGAGTATTATTAGTAAACACTTCTGAGACCTTTTCCTTGTCTGTGCTGAGTTCAAGATTCAGCTTAAATTACAAGGTCTGAGTAAGTGGAGACAGGATTTTACTGGGTAATAAGAATGTGCTCTCATACATGGCACCTTTCATCTTCAAAGCATTTTATAGCCATTTACTAATTAGTCCTGTGCTGCGCTCTGTGTGCAGGTTCAATGCCCGATGATGGGTTGAAGTAACAAGGAGTGTTTAAAAATATACAGGTGACCTTCCTCCATTTAGAAGAGCCACTTGCTTCCGGTGGCGTCTGTCGCTGTTGGGGGTAGAGACAAAATCACACAGGCACTAGTATTTGAGTCCCTGGCATTTAAAATATGAAGTGGTTATTATCACCTTTTGTTTAATTCCCCCTAAGAAAATCAGTCCAATTCCCTGCTACCTCCATAAATAACCATAGTAAGAGGCTGAAAGTCTTTAAACATACACACACATACATACATACATACATATATGTATATGAAATCTCTAGCCCACAAACCTATGCATAGCATATCATCCTTCACCAGGGAAAAAAAATCTGTTTACTAGAGTTGTGGACATACAGGAGAAGCAGCACTAGGTCTGGAGCCAGGAGCCTGGGTTGAGTCCTGACGCTTGCACTTACTGGCTGGTGGTCATGGGTAAGTCACTTTAACCTCTCTGACCCTCTGTTTCCTCATCTGTGGAGCAGGGGAAATCCTATGCATTTCCTCACTTCATAGGTCTGTTGTAAAGATGCACTGGAAGAAAGTTACAGTATAGCACTTTCGAGTTAGAGCATGCTCTTCACAGATGTGCAGAAGACTGTTCATTATCTGACCAGCCCGGGCACATGAGGATCCCTAAAGGTTGGCAGGGGCAGGAAGCAACATTCCCAGACCACACTGCCCACTGCTGGCTGCCATCACTATTGAGTGGCTATTTGCAATGCCAAGGGTCCATCTGACTTCAGCCCACCCCACAACTTCCAGCCACCCTCTACTAGATCTGGAGCTAGAAACCCCTCCCAGCTCTGAAGCCAGCCCTGACTCAGTCCTCTCTAGGTTCCGTGGGCAGCAGAGCCCAATTCGTGCACCTCCACGGGGTGCGTGTGGCCACGGCAATCCTAAGTAGCCATGTCAGGAGCCTCAGGGAGATGGCCAGGAGAGAGAAGAGCTGAGAGACAGCTACCCTGAGGCACAGGGACAGCCACCCATGGGGAGTCAGCCGGTCAGTCAGAAGGGCTCCAGAGTGATCAGCTGGCCTGGGGGACCATGACCACTTGCTCAACAGATCATCTGGGGAGTTTTATCAAAATCAGATGCCCACCTCAGCTAGTGAGTTTCTGACTCAACATGCCAACTATAGGGACCAGAAGTGTTCTTTAAAAAGATCCCCAGGTGATTCTGACGAGCTGAGTCCACCAATCTCGTCCAGCCATCACCTTGTCTTACAAAGAGGAAGGGACATAACTCAGGGTCACACAACCAGCTAGTGGCAGAGCTGAAATGTGGACATAAGACATGGAACTGTTTCTATACTGGGATTCCCAGGGTTTCAGGACAAGGGGCAAAGTGTCCACAAGGTCAAAGAACCCCAAATTGGGCAGCCCTACACTGAGAATATTCCTAGTGGTGGAGAACACAGAAGGGAGACCTCCCCCTCCCTGGTCCCATGGGGCCCAGAACTGGTTCCCTTTCAGGCTCACATGGTGTCTTAGTTTCTTAGTGCCACTGTAACAGAAATAAACCCGGTGGGTGGCCTTCACAAACAGACAATTATTTTGTCATAGTTTAGGAAGCTAGAAATCTAATTCAGGTACTCTCTCTAGCAGAAGGCTTTCTCTGTCAGCTCTGGGGGAAGAGCCTTGTCTCAGCTTCTCTAGCACTCTGCTCAGCATTCCTGGTTCCTTGGCATTCTCCATGTGGCATCTGTCTTTTCTCCATTTGTGCTTGCTTGCTTCTGGGCCTAATCTGCTCCTTTTATATCTCAAAAGTGGTTGGGTTTGAGACCCACCCTGCACTGATATGGCTTCATTTAAAATAACAAGAAAAACCTCATTCCCAAATGGGATAATATCCACAGGTATAAAGGTTAGGATTTACAACACATATTTTTTTGGGGACAGAATTCAATCCATAGCACATGGCAAAACTGGGCTCCAGAGCCACAAGAGTGAGAGGCCAAGGTCAACCCTGTGCCTGCCCTATAATGGGGCCTGCAGCTTCACCTTCGATGGGAAGGCAACTGGATCTGAGAGTACACTCAGTTGGCTCAGCTGCTCATTTCTCTCACCTCTGTGGGTAGGTCCTACTTCCCTATGTTGAAAACCTTTGCGGTAAAACAATGCTAAACCAAACTGTAAGTCTCACTCTACCTGGCCAAGCTGACTGCAGCCAATTTGTGTGTAAGTTAAGGGAAGTTGTGCGGTGGTGTGGAGACCTAGGCCCTGATTCTCAGGCTTGCCCCTAATATGCTGTGCTGATGTCTTCAGCTCGTGGGTCTCAGCTCGTAAGTAGCAGGGGGTGGGGGTGCAGGTGGAAATGACTACCGAGGCCCCTTCTGCTTCTGATCATCTGGGAGTCTAGGAAAGATAAGAGCCTCTCAAGGTCTCTTTCCCAGCTCTGTCCCTGGATGGCTGCAGAAATATCCATGACAGCTGACCTTTGTCGTTCAGGTATCATTCCCACCATGCTGCACAAACCCACAGAGCCCTCGCATCAGCCTAGAAGGCGAGGTGGGGAGAGAGGGCAGGGCCATTCGTTGGTACACTCAGCAAACACTGCCTGCTGTTTCAGGCTGGGCTGAGCCCACAGTGCACACACCAGGAGCTCCAGGGGTGAGTGGGGAGGTTTGTGCTAGAGCCCAGTTGTTCCTGAGCACCGGCCTTGGTAGCTGAAGCCTGACAGGTGGGTCAGATCTGTTCAGGCAGCTTCTTTTCCCAGTGGAGGACTGCCTCAAGTGGGAAATGGTGGAGGGTAAAACGTACACACACACACACACACACAAGACACTAGTTTCAGGAAAAAATAAGCAAACGGGTGTTTAATCTTAAAACTTAAATGAGATCTCAGAGACAAAGGCTTTGGAATAAGGGTGTGTGTACTTATGACGTCTTACTTTCTCTGGAAAAATACTGCATTATGATATATGATTTTATTTTTTCCAGCTAAAAAATATAATGAAGGAAAAAAAGAGGGAGCAACCAGAGGTGAGGGGCTTTAGGGTCAGAGTTACTGCCAGCCAGAGCGTGGGGGCTGCATGGGGTGTGCCAGGCTGCTGTGTGAAGACCTTCCAAGTGGCTCCAGGAAGCAGCTGTGTGTGCTGACATGCATGTGGACAGAGCAGGCTGCCTGGCCACCTCTCAAGACTGGTGTTTCCTAGAGCTTTCCATTGGCAAATGCTGCCTCCTGGAACTGAGGGACAAAGGTTTTGAAATAAGCCCTGGTGGGAAAGAGAGAGAGAAAAAAAATTGTGGTTAGCAAAAACAACTTGAAAAAACTGCAACTCAGAGCTTTCAACCTAACTCAGAACAGTTGTTATCTATTGTCCATGCATCTTGGGCTGGATTTTCCTTCCTGCTGATGCAAAGGAAACCCTGGTGGTGTAGTGGTTTAGGAGTTCGGCTGCTAACCAGAATGTTGGCAGTTCGAATTCACCAGGTGCTCCTTGGAAACCCTACGGGGCAGTTCTACTCTGTCCTACAGAGTCACTACGAGTCGGAATCGACTCGACGGCAATGGTTTTTTGGTTTTGGCTGATGCAAAGCCCTCTGGATTTTTCCAAGGGAGGTGCATGCGGTTCACTACTGAGATCTCTCTCATAGATATTTAAAGGGCTTGTACTCAGACCTTCCTGGCTACCAACTCCTACTAGACATCTGTAGTAAGTGCTGAGCAGAAGAGAACCCAAAGGTACTACCTGCCCTTTTCCTAAAGACAAGGGCCTGATCCAACCTACCAGGCAGACAGTGACTGATTCACTCACCCCGTAGTGTTAGTGACCTGAAACATCAAGAAGATTGCATGTTTCATTCACTTGAATCTTTGACTTCATAGAGACAAAGAGGGTCTAAGAGAAAGGATTTCCAAATGATTATGGTCTCCATTTATGTCCAAACATATTTGTAGTTTGGTCTGCTAGAAAGAGAATCAGACTGGGTATCAGTCAAAGATGAGCAGTAAGATCTGGGCATTTAGCCTTTCTGGTGCCAGATTACGTCCTGGAAGAGGAGATGTGCACCTGCTGAGCCCACTCTGTACCAGGCACTGTATGAGGCTCCAGGGGTTGTGAGATGACCCAGACGTGGCATCTGACATGTAGAAGATCTCAGTTTAGAGGAGATAGATACATAAATATGTAATACCAACTTATGTGGTAAGAGCAGTTATGGAGGTACCACAGGGGCCCCAGTCTGGGTGGTGGGGTTTAATCGCTGGAGAATCAGTGGAGAGGGTGGCTAAGTAGGAATGAGGGCATTCAAGGCAGAGGAAACAGCAGGAGCAAAGGCCTGGGGCCTGGAACAGCTTGTGAGATGGCAACTAAAAGCAGTCTGGCCCTGCTGGAACAGAAAGTGTGAGGTAGAAAGTGGTAGAGAAGAAGCTGGAGAGATAGGAGGTGGATACCCATGCCCTGGCCCCCATGTGGTCAGAGCAGTCATACTTTACTTAAGCACAAGTGGCTCGTCCAGCTCCAGCAATCTCACCTTCCCAGAACATGATAAGAACTAGGAAGGTCTACCAAGAAGAACTGTCGCCATCTGTACCACAAAGGCCTCATGCACCTCAACCAAGGGGAGCCTCCCACAGTCTATTTGACTTAGGATATGATTCTAATAAGCTTTGCTCTCCAGGCTCCAGACTTCCAGTAGATTAGAAGACCAAATTAGAAGGACTGGGGGAACTGACTTAAAGGGCGAAGACCAACTTGCTCAAGCAGTGAGAAGCAACAATGCACAACAATGCACAACCTGCCGGTGAGAAGAGAACAGGGGACTGCACGGAAATCACAGACTCACTCAGGGATCATTCAGTGTTGGCAGCAAATAGGGAGCACAACCTGACAGCCCCTGGGGTCATCTCGCCACTTTACATGAGCTGGCTCTTTCTCAGTCCTAGCCTCCCACCTCTCTGCAGCATTTAAACATATTAGCTGCTCCTCTTTCTAGAAGCTCTCCTTTCCTGTAACTTCTGTGACATTACACATCACAGTTCTCCTACCTCTCTTCCTCTGTCTCCCCCTCCTCTCCCCACCCCCAGGTGAAACCTTTCCTTGGATCTCTGCCCTCCCTGCTCTCCACTTCCCTAGTGGCCTACAGCATGGTTACTCTCAGGTTCTCACCCCCCTTAGCAGATAACCCCCCAGTCTGGGTCTCCAGCCCTCATCTTGCTCCCAAACTTCAAGGCCCACTTTTCCAACCACTTGCGGACATTCTAACCTGGATGTCTCTGTGTAATTCAAACCAGTGTGTTCCATATGGAAGTTTTCATCACTATTAAAGATTTGAAAGTGCTTCGGCCAATCTGTACTTCTCTAACTGAACCCTCAGTTTCCTTCTCAACAGTTTCCACTTCTCCCTAAACACCCACATTGAATTCATCCTGATGATTCTTCCTCTTCCTCCCTGTGTCCCTCTATCCTTATGACATCCCCTGGCTCCTTGTCTTGTTACTTTTGAGCAAAACTGCCGCAGAAGCCTCTCAACTGTCTGTCCCCCTGGACACAAGTGCCTGAATTGCCTTTTTGTTGCAACTAGATTAATATCTCTTAGAGTGTGGGGCTCTGCCCCTTAATATTCTCCAAATGCTCAGCCTGGTACTCGATGGCTGTCACAATCTGGCTCCAACTCTTTTTTTTTTTAAATTTACCCCTTTCCACCATTACATTTTTGGAATCATGCACCCCTTTGACAAGCTAATGAAAGGCAAGGATTCTCTCCCTAGAAAAACTTTAAGTAAAACCCTCCATATGCACATGTCATATGCAACTGGGGATGCTGCAGACCCTGTGACACTCATCCCTGGTGGAAGGCTGAGAGCCCGGGAGCCACATCAGCCCCCACACTCCATCCACCTGGCCCACTTGCTCTCCCCACACATGCCATATGCCACCTCTGGGCTTTATTTGTGCTCAGGCTGAGTGCCCTCGCTCCCATCAAGCTTCCGTGGTGACCAGAAGGTTTTCTCCCTGCACGCAGACACTCTGTGCCTCTTCCATGTCATGAATCTTACCCACCAGGCAAGACCACCAACCCGAGGATGCAGGGAGGACGCAGTGGTTTCAATTAAGGTAACTAATGATGGCCACTCCTTTGCAAAGCAGTTAAAGCATGTCCGCTACATGCTGTTTAAGGAGGTGGGAGAGAGAGAAATTTACAGAAAGCAAATAAATGTAATATTTAGGTACTGAAAATAAAAACTTGTCCATTTTCAAATTTCAAACTATGTTAATAATTAGTGAGAAAGAAGGAAAAGTACCCCTCCTCCATCCACGTTGTGGTCAACACAGTTGTGAGCCAGCCAGACAGCCACCTCCTCTGATACTGATGAGTCCTAAGACCCTTCCCACTGACGGCACGGTGCAACAGTCTCCTTAATGCCAAAGAGGGGACCATGGTGTGGTACAAAGAGCCCCACCCAGAGCAAGGCTGGCCAGGGCATACATGCCCTGGGCTTTGTTTCCCTGTGGTGGGCAGAGGTAATAAGCCTGTCCTGATGTGACACTTGTGTGGGGCAGTGTGTGAGAAGGTCACTGTCCACTGTCTATGCCACCCAGACGTGAGGGTCATTCATTCGTTACATATTTGTTTCACCTGCTGCTATTTTCTCAGCAATATATACATGTCAGCTGGAGGAGAGCCTTGCCGTCCTTCTTCAGAGGCTCAGAGCCTGAGCTCCGTAGGGAGCGGGCCTGGCCTGCAAGAAGCTCTCTCCCTTTCTCTCTCCCCAGGCCCAGAATCACACTGGATTCTGAAGCAAATCTCCTCAGTTTTTCCTTGGAAACTTCTGGGGCAAGGGGCTATGATAGTGCAAGCTTCTTAGACAGAAAGGCCTTGGCAAGAGGGAGCATGCTTTAAGTCAAGCTCTTCCCTTCTTCAGAAAGTTCTAAAGTTCCCTGTTCTGTCCTGGGCTTTCCCTGCCAGGGCAAACTGCGTGATGCCAAGGGGAAGCAGTGTGGAGAGGGCCTATTTAAAGACATGATGCTACCAGCTGTTTGAAGTGAGAGCGTCTCAGCTTGGATCCTCATTAAGTCAGCTAAGGGAGGGGGAGGAGGAAGGCGAAAATGGCAACTAGCGCCTACCCATTTATAGATTTTTTAAGCGCTGTTTTCATTTATTTCGCTTTTTATCAGAGAAAATGGAAAGCTGTCCAGAGTACAGCATGCCAATGGCACTAGTTATCTGTCATCTTTCAGAAACTCTTTGACCCAGAGACAAAGTGTATGTGACCTTTAAAAGCGTAAGTGGTTTCAGGGAAAAGGTCGCCTCACCTCGCCACTACCAGCCAACAAGGGCCGCAGGGAGAGGGGCCCGAGTCAGTTAGGCTCAGTCTGCCCACACTGGATGGGGGTTTATTTTTAGACCAAATGAGAGCTCAGCATGCCTTAGGACAAAACAAGGTTCTGAGTCTCTTCTCTATCGCAGTCCCTTTGCTCAGAGTTTCATAAAATCACAACTCAGTTCAATCCAAGAATCTCAGGTTAGGAGAATAAAACTTAAAGAACTGGCTTTTCAGGCCAAGACTGGGTAGGTTTTCCATGAATTCAGGCAGCAGTGGACCCTGGCCCAGGCCTCGCCTCAAAGGCATGGTGGGGGAGGGGAGTAGACACAGTCCTTGGGCCAGGGGTCAGGGAATTGAGGGGCTCATGGGCCCACTGTTTCTGGGCTTTGCATCCATGGGTGAATCTTGTGCCTTTTCTGGGCTCCAGTTCTCTTGTCTACAAAGCAGGGAGCTCAGCCTGATGATCTCTAGGCCCTGTCAGTACAGAATGCCCATGGGCACAGGACCTGAAGGATGGGAAGTGTCACGTGGGCTGGAGCCAGCCAGACCTGAGCCAGGCCTGGCACTGCACCTTACCAGCTATATCATGTGGACAAGTTACTGTTCTTCTTTAGCTTGAGTTTCTTCAAATGTAAATGGGAATAATAGTGCCCACCTTAAGCAGTTCCTGTGAGGATTAAATGAGATGGTGCAAGTGAGCATTTGGCATGGTCCCTGGCACAAGACATGATTGACAGATGTTAGATGTTTTCACAAGGATCAAGGTGGGTCTAAGGGACAGAGGCTCTCAGTTGGCAGGAACAAGTAGAAGCAGGTATGGCTGCAAAAGAGGGAGGCCCTGAATGGACAGAAAGGTCCTGGGGTCTTTGCCCTTAGTTCATCCTGTTCCTCTGGCCATTGAGGGCACAGAGACGGCCACTCTCAGGGTTGGACATTCAGTCAAAGTCATCGGAACACTGTGGCTCTCCTGAACTTCAGTCCAGAGCTGCTTATATTTGTGGTATCTAGGGATGAATTCTGCAGCTAGAGGCACCTTCCCGGCCTTGGCTTGTCTTCTGTCCAAACCTGCTGGGTGTGCTCCTTGCGTGTGGCTTAGGTACATGCTTGCTAGAGGAGGAGGTCATAGCTGTGGACTAGAGGGATGTTGAAGGGCCACATGGCTGTGGCTGCCCAGGACTGACATATATCTTAAGGGAGAGACCACGGGGGAACCGGAAAAAGCACTGAACCACGAGGCTGGGTTATAGTCCAGGCCCTGGCTCATTTGTCTTCTAGAACTGGGACTCCTGAAGGCGATCTCTAAGTGCTACCCAGTTCTGATTCCAAGATATCATCCTGCGACCTTGAGCAAGTCACTTAGCCTCTATGAGTGTGGATTCATCTGTTGAATTAGGATACTAGCACCTACTTTCAGGAAGGTTGCGAGGGTAGGGGAAGTGTATATAGAGTACCAAACACACGGGTTCCAACAGGTGGTGGGGGTGCTGTAAAGGTGGTAGTAACTGTCATTGTTCTTGTTATTGTCTGGGATAGTATTTCCCAAATGGGGCGGGTTCGTGATGAACACTGCAGAGCCCCGAGCACATGTTTAGTGATGCCACAGCCAGTTCATGGGAGGGAAGGCAGGCCTATTCCTCTTGGCCATCCCTCTGCCCTCTGGCCTCCCACTGAGAGGAGATCTGGAGCCAGGGAGCTTGAAATAAGTTGTTGGGGGAAACACTGCCTGGAAAATTAACTAATCAAGCCCTGGTGGCATAATGGGTAAGTGCTCGGCTGCTAACCAGAAGGTCACCATTTCGAACTCACGCAGCAGTTTCATGGGAAAAAGACCTGGCGATCTGCTCCTGTAAAGTTTACAGCCTTGGAAACCCTATGGGGCAGTTCTACTCTGTTCTATAGGGTCACTATGAGTCGAAATGGACTCGATGGCACACAACAACAACATGCGTCCTAAGGAAGGGGATCTAGGGAGAATAAAGAGAGTGAAGACAAGGAGTCATCAGGGAAATTCTCAGAGGCCTTGGGATAGAGGCAGCTAGGAACCTTTGTTCAGTGAAGTCTCAGCAAAAGGGTTTTCCTTACTGGGTCTATAGCTCCTTATTTATTCAGCAGATTTTATTTTTCAAAAGAAAAAAAATCCATGCAACTGAATCAACGTAGCTTTAAAAATATGAAAACCTCCACAAGAAAACTACTGGAACTAATGGAAAGATTGCAGCAGAGTAGCAGAATACAAGAAAAACATCAAAAATCAGTTGGATTCCTATACACCAATAAAGAGAACTATGAATAGGAAATCAGTAAAGCAATACCATTTATAATAGTCCCTAAAAAAATAGAAATACTTAGGAATAAATCTAACCAGGGATGTAAAAGACCTATACAAAGAAAACTACAAAACACTACTACAAGAAACCAAATGACACCGACATAAATGGAAAAATATACCATGCTCATAGATAGGCAGACTCAACATTGTGAAAATGTCAATTCTACCAAAAACAATCTACAAATACAATGCAATCCCAATCCAAATACCAACAGCATTCTTTACATTTCAAGTTAGTCTCTCATACAAAAATTTATACATACATTGTTATGTGACCTAATTGCTCTTCCCATACTGTGACAACACACTCCTCCTTTCCACTCCTGATTCCCCATGTCCATTCAACCAGCTCCTAATCCTCTCTGCCTTTCCCTCTCACCTCTGGACAGAAGCTGCCTGTTTAGTCTCTTGTATCTACTTGAGCTAAGAGGCACACTCCTCACGAGTATCACTTTATGTCCCACAGTCCAGTCCAATCCCTGTCGGAAATTGTTTTAGTTCTGGGTTGATAGAGAATCCAGGGGCCATGCTTTCTGGGGTTCCTCCAGTCTGTCAGACCATTATGTCTGGTCTTCTTACTAGAATTTGAGTTCGGCACCCAACCTTTCTCCTGCTCCATCAGGGACTCTATGTTGTGTTCCCTGTCAGGTGGTCGTTGGTAGTAGCCAGGCACCATCTAGTTCTTCTGGTCTCCGGCTGATGAAGTCTCTGGTTTATATGGCCCTTTCTTTCTTTTGGGCTAATACTTTCATTGTGTCTTTGGTGTTCTTCATTCTTTACTCCAGGTGGCTGGGACAAATTGATGCATCTTGGATGGACCAGTTGATGCATCTTGGATGGCTGTTTGCAAGCTTTTAAGACCCCAGATGCCACTCACCAAAGTAGGATGCAAAATATTTTCTTAATAAGATTTGTTATGCCAATTGACCTAGATGTCCCCTGAAAGCATGGTCCCCACCAACAGCACTCTTTAAAGAGATGGAAAAACTAATCATTAACTTTATACAGAAAGGAAAGAGGCCCTGGGTAAGTAAAGCACTGTTGAAGAAAAAGAATTAAGTAGGAGGACTCGCATTACCAGACCTCAGAACCTATTATACAGCTATACAGCTACGGTAGTCAAAACAGCTATACAGCTATGGTTGTACGGTTGGTACAACGACAGACACATAGACCAATGGAACAGAATCAAGAACCCAGGTGTAAATCCATCCATCTACAGTCACCTGATCTTTGACAAAGGCCCAAAGTCCATTAAATGGGGAAAACGTAGTCTTTTTAACTGATGGTGCTAGCAAAACTGGATGCCCACCTGCAAAAAGATGAAACAGGACCCATACCTCACATTATACATGAAACTAATTCAAAATGGATCACAGACCTAACTATAAAACCAAAAACTATAAAGATCATAGAAGAAAACATAAGGTCAATGCAAGAGGCCCTAATACACAGCATAAATAGCATACAAACCATAAATAACAATACACAAACACCGGAAGATAAGCTAGATAACTGGGATCTTCTAAAAATTAAACACTTATGCTCATCAAAAGACTTAACCAAAAGAGTAAAAAGAGAACCTACAGCCTGGGAAGAAATTTTTGGCTATGATAAATCTGACAAAGGTATAATCTCTAAAATCTATAGGAAAATCCAACACCTCTACAACAAAAAGACAAATAATCCAGTTAAAAAATGGGCAAAGGATAAGAACTAACACTTTACCAAAGAAGACATCTGGGCAGCTAACAGACACACGAGGAAATGTTCGAGATCACTAGCCATTAGAGAAACGCAAATCAAAACTACGACATACCATCTCACACCGACATTACTGGCACAAATCAAAAAAAGAAAACAACAAATGTTGGAGGGGCTGCAGGAGCTTGGAACTCTTATACACTGCTGGTGGGAATGTAAAATGGTACAACCATTTTGGAAAATGATATAGCACTTCCTTAGAAAGCTAGAAATAGAAATACCATATGATCTAGCAATCCCACTCCTAGGAATATATCCCAAAGAAATAAGAGCCATCACACGAATAGACATATGCACATCCATGTTCATCTGCAGCATTGTTAACAATAGCAAAAAGATGGAAACAACGTAAGTGCCCATTAACAGATGAATGGATAAACAAACTATGGTACATACACACAATGGAATAGTATGGAACAATAAAGAACAATGATGAATCTGTGAAGTATCTCATAACATGGATGAAACTGGAGGACATTATGCTGAGTGAAATAAGTCAATCACAAAAGGACAAATATTGTGTGAGACCTATATTGTAAAAACCCACGAAAAAGTTTACACACAAAAAGTAACAATCTTTGTTGGTTATGAGGGATGGGAGGGGTGGGGGGAATACTAAATAAGCAACAGATAAGTGGTATCTTTGGTGAAGGGTGAGAGAATACACAATACTGGGGAAACCAGCACAACTTGTACACAGAAAGGTCATGGAAGCTCCACAGACACATCCAAACTCCCTGGGGGACTGAAATGCTGGGCAGAGGGCTGTGGGGACCATGGTCTCGGGGAACATCTAGCTCACTTGGCATAACACAGTTTATAAAGACAATGTTCTACATTCTACCTTGGTGAGTAGCATCTGGGGTCTTAAAAGCCTGTGAGCAGCCATCTAAGATACTCCACTGGTCTCAATCCTTTGGGAGCAAGGGAGAATGAAGAGAACAGGATACAAGAAAAAGATTAGTCCAAAGAACTAATGGACCACAGCTACTAAGACCTCCACCAGACTGAGTCCAGTACAGCCAGATGGTGCCCGGCTACCACCACTGACTGCTCAGACCGGGATCACAACAGACGGTTCTGGATAGAGCTGGAGAAGGATGCAGAACAAAATTCTAACACACACAAAAAAGACCAGATTTACTGGCCTAAAAGAGACTGGAGAAACCCCGAGAGTATGGCCGCCAGATACCCTTTTAACTCAGTGGTGAAGTCACTTCCAATGTTCACCGTTCAGCTGGGGATTGGACAGCCCCATAAAACAAAATGGGACTAATGAGGCACAGCAGTCCAGGGACAAGGACTAGAAGGCAGAAGGGGACAGGAAAGCTGGTATAGGGAACCTAAGGTTGAGTAACAACAGTGTTGACGTGTAGTGGGGTTGTTAACTATTGTCATAGGGCAACATGTGTACTAACTGTTTAATGAGAAACTATTTTGTTCTGTAAACCTTCATTTAAAGTGAGAATCACAGCACAACTGGAAGGGTGTAGTCAATGTCACCGGAACTGTGCATGTAGAAATTTTTGAAATGGTGTATCTTTGGCTATGTATATTTTCACCAAAAAAAAAAAGGGTCGAGAAGGGAGAGGGTTGACATGTCATGGGGTTGTTAACCACTGTCATAAAACAATGTGTGTACTACTGTTTAATGAAAAACTATTTGTTCTGTAAACCTTCACCTGAAGTACAATTAAAAAATAAATAAATAAATAAAACTAGGTTGAAACTTAAAAAAAAAAAAAGAACGACGAATATGCGAAACATCTCACAACATGGATGAATCTGGAGGGCATTATGCTGAGTGAAATAAGTCAATCACAAAAGGACAAACACTATAGGAGATCACTATTATAAAAACTCATGAAAAGCTTTACACACAGAAACAATCTTTGATGGTTACCAGGGAGGGAAGCGGTGGGGAGGGAAAAATACTAACTAGACAATAGATAAATGGTAACTTTGGTGAAGGGTAAGACAGTACACAATACTGGGTAACTCAGCACAACTTGACTAAGGTAAGATCATGGAAGCTTCATAGATACAGCCAAACTCCCTTAGGAATCGAATTACTGGGCTGAGGGCTGGGACTATAGTCTTGGGGAACACCTAGCTTAATTGGCATAACATAGTTTATAAAGAAAATGGTCTACATCCTACTTTGGTGAGTAGTGTCTGGGGTCTTAAAAGCTTGTGAGTGGCCTTCTAAGATACTCCACTGGTCTCACCTCAGCTGGAGCAAGGTGAATGAAGAAAACCAAAGACACAAGGGAAAGATTAGTCCAAAGGACTCATGGACCACAACTACCAAAGCCTCTACCAGACTGAGTCCTGCACAACCAGATGGTGCCTGGGTACCACCACCGACTGCTCTGATAGGGATCACAGTAGCGGGTCCTGGACAGAGCTGGAGAAATGTGTAGAACAAAATTCTAACTCACAAAAAATGGCCAGACTTACTGGTCTGACAGACACTGGAGATACCCTGGATACCCTTTTAACTCAGTACTGAAGTCACTCCTGAGGTTCACCCTTCAGCCAAAGATTAGACAGGCCCATAAAACAAAATGAGACTAAATGGGCACACCAGCCCAGGGGCAAGGAGGAGAAGGCAGGAGGGGTCAGGAAAGGTGGTAATAGGGAATCCAAGGTGGAGAAGGGGAGTGTTGTCAGGTTGTGGGGCTGGCAACCAATGTCACAAAACAGTAGGTGTATTAACTGTTTAAAGAGAAACTAATTTGCGCTGTAAACCTTCATGTAAAGTACAATTAAAAAAAAAAAAAAGATTACATCTTAGAAAACCCATGGGGCAATTTTTCCTTGTCACATGGGGTCACTGTGAGGTGAAACTGACTCAACGGCACACACACACACAGAAAGAAAACCAAAACAGACCATATAGCCCAAAGAGGTTGGGGACTCTGGGGAAAAGGAGGGAAACACATATAGCAGGTGGTTCAAAGATGTGCACAGTTGGCACGTACAACACTGTGGAGTCATCCTCCTCATTCTGTAGGCAAGAAAAGAGAAGGTTAGTGAAGAGAGTCACCCCATGTCACCGTGACCCCTGGCCAGTGTTCTTGCTGGAACAGGGCCACACGGGGGGTACCCTGTGGTCTTGCTGCCTTTAGCCTCATTTACTTGGGACTGTTTATTGTACAAGGGCCTAAACAACTGCCTTTTTCAAAACCAGGACTCAGTAGTCTTTTTCTGGAATTCAGAAATGCTTTTCTGTGGGCAATCGTAAGCTGAGCCTTATGGTGTTTGCTAGAGTCAGGCCAACGTGGTGGTAGGGTGGGGCAGGGTGGCAGCAGTGGTCCCAGAACACGACCCCCGCTGTCAGGAAATCAAGGACATAGAACCCGAGTCAGAGGTCATTTCTGCAAATAGAGGCAAGTTCCAAAACATCTAAGGCTCACTTCTTTTCCAAGTTTTCTTCTGCAGCTGTGACTTCAACCAGCACATGTTTTTAATCAGTCATACGAAAACCGACTGTGGTCTGCAAATCAAAGCAGTCC
The DNA here is from genome assembly GCA_030035585.1 of Dugong dugon. Lineage (NCBI taxonomy): Eukaryota > Metazoa > Chordata > Mammalia > Sirenia > Dugongidae > Dugong > Dugong dugon. The sequence continues at coordinate 71,604,135 of CM057473.1, forward strand.
TGTAAATAGTGTAAGACAAGTCCGCTGATCATTCCTCGTGGTCTTGCCTCGTCCTCGTTGTCTTAAACCATCACTGTAAATACTGACTCACTTGGGGTTACTCTCCTCATGTCAGAGGGGTCATCCTTATAATAGGTTCTCTCAAAGAGACCTGGTTCTATTTCAAAGCCCTTTTCCCAAACCTTCCCAAAGTCCCTGTGATGACTGTCTACCCAGTGCCGGGGGCTTGGTGAGCAGCGCCTGGCATGATGCGAGCTTGTTTTGTAGTTATTCCCTGGGCGACGGCAGCCTGGATCTCTGCTGTGGGCTTTAGGAACAAATGAGTGGTTGTGACTGGTTCACGCCCACAGTCCTGCTAAATGCGCCAACCCTTGGGCAGGCCTGGTTTGTTTTCAGGGGGTCCAAGTTTGCAAAACAAGGAAATTAACACACTTAAGATGCAAAGGCTCGATAACATATTGAGAACATAATATCATATGCTCACAGCTTCAAGCAGAGGCCCTTCACTCAGCTGGAATCAATCTCACCTCCACTGGATTTTCTGGCACACTGGGCATCCAACCTAGGGCTGCCCAGCCATGGTTTGCCTTGAGTTTGAGATGTTTAGATTGGTGTCTAGACTATGTCTTATACACCTTGGCCTCCTTGCCATGAGAAGGCTGAGACCAGTCTCAGTATGTGTTGAATTAAATCAAATGCTGTAATGGTTTAGGAGGACTTCAACTAACAACCAACTGAGATCCATTTCTAGACATCAAAGTACTGGGATGGTATCTGGTTCCTAAATCATACCCAAAAAATGAAAAACAAAAACAAACTGTTATGGATTGAACTGTGCTCCCCTAAAATATGTGTTGTAAATCCTAACCTCTATGCCCATGGTTATAATCTCATACAGGAATGGGCTGTCTTTGTTATGTTAATGAGGCAGGATCAGTGCAGGGTGTGTCTTGAGTCAATCTCTTACAGAATATAAAAGGAGCAGATTAGGAAAGCAGAAATGGTGGAAGATAGATGCCAAACCACATGGAGATCTCCAAGGAACAGAAAATAAGTTGAAGAGACAAGGACCTTCCCCCAAAGCTGACAGAGAAAGCCTTCCCCTAGAGCTGGTGCCCTGAATTCGGACTTTTAGCCTCCTAAACTGTGAGAAAATAAATTTCTGTTTGTTAAAGTCATCCATTCGGGTATTCTTGTTACAGAAGCACTAGATGACTAAGACACAAACAAATAAACCAACCCAAACCCCATTGTCATGGAGCCAATTCTTTTTTTTTTTTTTTTAAGTACATATATTGTTTTATAACATTGATTAACAACCCCACGACATGCCAACACTCTCCCTTCTTGACCTTGGGTTACCTATTACCAGCCTTCTGTCCTATCCTGCCCTCTAGTCCCTGTCCCTGGGCTGTTGTGCCCCTTTAGACTTGTTTTGTTTTATGGGCCTGTCTAATCCCTGGCTGAAGGATGAACATCGGGAGTGACTTCATTACTGAGATAAAAGGGTGTCCGGGGGCCATACTCTCAGGGTTTCTCCAGTCTCTATCAGGCCAGTAAGTCTGGCCATTTTTTGTAAGTTAGAATTTTGTTCTACATTATTCTCCAGCTCTGTCCAGGACCCTCTATTGTGATCCCGGTCAGAGTAGTTGGTGGTGGTAGCCAGGCACCATATAGTTGTACTGGACTGTCTGGTAGAGGCCGTGGTAGATGTGGTCCATTAGTCCTTTGGACTAATCTTTCCCTTGTGTCTTTAGTTTTCTTTATTTTCCCTTGCTCCTGAAGGGGTGACACCAGTAGAGTATCTTAGATGGCCACTCAGAGGCTTTTAAGACCCCAAATGCTACTCACCAAAGTAGAGTGTAGAACATTTTCTTAATAAACTATGTTATGCCAGTTGAGCCAGATGTTCCCCGAGACCATGGGTCCCTGCAGCCCTCAGCCCAGCAATTCGGTCCCTCAGGGAGTTTGGATGTGTCTATGGAGCTTCCGGAAACCCTGGTGGCATAGTGGTTAAATGCTACGGCTGCTAACCAAAAAGTCGGCAGTTTGAATCCACCAGGTGCTCCTTGGAAACACTATGGAGCAGTTCTACTCTGTCCTATAGGATTTCTATGAGTCAGAATCGACTCGACAGCAATGGGTTTGGCTTTTTTTGGATGGAGCTTCCATGACCTTACCTTGTACAAGTTGTGCTGGCTTCCCCAGTATTGTGTCCCCAGTATTGTGTAATGTCTTACCCTTCACCAAAGTTACTACTTACCTATTGTCTATTTAGTGTTTTTGTGGAGCCAGTTCTGACTCATGGTGTCAGAGTTGAACTGTGCTCTGTAGGGTTTTCAATGTCTGATTTTTCAAAGTCAATCACCAGGCCTCTCTCCTGAGGTGTGTCTGGGTGGGTTTGAACCATCAGCTTTTGGTTGTTGAGTGCTTAACTGTTGATGCTACGCAGGGGCTCCTGCTGAATCACACGGCATTTCGGCGTCCTTATCAAAATAATCAAGATTACCTGGCAGTTCTCTCTTCTTCTGAAGTGTCTGGTCTGAGCAGGCCCTCAGAAGTCTGGCCGGCCCCTGTGGGGCTGGAGTAGCTTGCAGCCAGTGTCTGCAACTCCAGGGCCAGGTCTTGTCCCCAAGGCCTGAGGGTGTCTCTGCTCCCTTGGCACCCCCTGATGCAAGCATATGAGAAACGGGAGGAGGAGAGGGGGGGGCCAATGGGCCAAACGAACAGAAGGGACAGGTTGGTACTAATAGGCTCTGAGCCTCCCACGGCCACATGGCTGACATCCTCCTCTGGGCTCTCTTTGCGTGTGTGTCTCATGTGGCCTGCACCTGTCATCTACCAACCATTCTCCCACGCCTGCCCGTGAGCCCCTTGAAGGCAGGAACCCTTGGTGATATTCACCCATCTCTGCATCCCCAGTTTTGAGTAGAGTACCCAACACACAGCGGCTTAATAACTATTTCTCAAACAAATGTAAACATTTGGCTTATTTAAAGATATAATCTAGAATTATAGAATTTTGTAGCAGAAAGGAACTTCAGAAATCATATAGTCCAATCATCACAGGGAAGGGAACACTGAGGGCCAGAGAAATTATAATGGTCCCTCTAATATGACATACAATAATTAGAGCTGTGAGCACAGGTTTTCTCTGTAGCCCCCTGAAGACAGAATTTGGAGACAGTTCATCACTAGTGCCCCGTGTGCTCACCTTTCTGGGACTTCACAGCAGGTGAATGCCAGTTTGGTACATGAATGAATGAATGAATGAATGAATAACTGCCTGCCCCAAGGGCTGGCCTGAGGCCCCAGAGCTCGTAGGCAGGGCTGGAGCCGGTCCTCCCTATCTTCTTGCTCCCAGACTGATGCTCTTTCTATCGTAAATCTACTGATGAGAGGCCAGAAAGGCTGGGCCCTGGGGTCGGATGCCAGGGTTCACCTGGCTGGGCTGGGCTGAGGTCGGGTAGTAGTGTCTGGGGCCTGGGATCCCAGGGCAGAGCCCAGCACTGTATTTACCTTGTCTTCCCATCTGCGCCAACCTGGCATGCCTCAGATGGCAGACACCTTGACAGTGGGCACGTCATGTCCTCTGCTTGCTCTGCCCAGGCTCCTGTTGATGGCCACACAGATGGAGGGTGCCCAGATCTCTCCACAGTGCTGGCCAGGAGGAGGGACACTCATGCAGCTCACCTGCTGGGCTGGATGGCTGAGGAGAAGCAGGCTGCCTGTCTGATGGCAGTGAGTCACCACCAAAATCACAGATTACCGTCTACTTCTTAGTCAGCAAAAGGGGAAAAACCAAAGAATGGCCCTCAAAGAGGAAGTGCTCAGGGCCCCAGCAGTGTGGGGTCCTGGCCAGCGTGGAGTCCAGGCCCAGCTAGGAACCCTCCCTGGGGACTGTGCCTCAAGCTTCCACTCAGCACAGCCAGGCATCAGCCTCCACTGGGGAAGTGTCAGGCTCCCTGGGACTGGGTGAACACTTAGGAAATCAATTCTTGGGGGCATAAAACAATCTCCTCCTCCCCAGAGAGGTCTCTCCAGGGCTTTCTGGTGTTGTTTGCCTGGCTGGAAATGTGGCTTTTCCCACTAGACTCTCAGCATCTGGAGTTTGTGGTTCATGTCTCCATAGCTGCTTGGACTCCTGCCTGCTGGCGTTTGGGAATACCCTTTGTCACCTCAGCCCTGTGAGTATTTGCCCTCCTAGCTTGGCGCTCACACGGAGCTCTTGAAGGTCTAGGGGGAGGGACAGCAAGGATGGCCACGGTCCCTCTTTCTTTCCTCTAACCATCCTTACCTGCAGCTGAAATAATATCTCCAGATGCCTGGCTCTCAGGGCTTACAGAAGGAAAACCAGCAATTCCAAAAGAAGAAACAATTCAACCGAAGAGGATGTTCAAAGTAGTCTACCCTCCTTGCCCAGCTGCAATGACCCACTGGAGACAGTGGTCTTAGGTGAAGGAGTAATTCTCACAATGATAACTATAGTCAGGCTATACTGGTGTGGGAGTGGTGGGCAATTACGCGGCGGGCTGGCAGGAGGCAGGTGGAGGGTCTCAGACCATGTTGAGATGCATGGATGGTGAGGGGGAGAAGCACAGGAGGAGACCCACCTGCTCTGGTGGTCCCCTGGGCTCACTTCACCTGCACTGCTGGCAGCAGTTAGCTCTGTAGGCCCTTGAAGGGCAGACGGGAAGGAGGGAAGGCCATCCATACAACGTTGATAAATGACATCCAGACATGGTGTAAGGTAGATTGCTCAAACTGTGGGTTGCAACCCATTAACGGGGTGTGAAATTAGTTGAGTGGATCCCAGCTAGCATTAAAATAAGATGAAATAGCATAGATTCCGAGTGTGTCACATACAGCAAGGCAGAATATTGTTTGGTGAAACTTTTGTTTCAGTTATATCGTGCTAGGCACAAAGCTCTTCATTTTCACATGTATTACTTTACATTTCTCCTCTCAGCATGCCTACTAGTACATAGGTATTATGATCTCTTTTTTTGCCAATGAGAAATCCACATTTCAGGGAAGTAAAGTAGCTTTTCTAAGATCACATGTACAATGGGCAGCAATGCCCCATATGAATCCAAGCTGCCTGACTCCAAATGCACACTCTTTCCACACCACAGTGACTTCCAGTGGAAGGAGACCTGGCAATTGAGTCGGGGCCTGGGCCCTACTGTTGGTTCTGCTGTATGGCCCTGAATCACTTCTCCATTTCCTTATCTATATCATGAGACAGTAGAGATAATTTCTAAGTATTTTTATTTGGTGATTCTTCCTCTTCTCTCTCACCGCCTCCACCATCATTTTAGCTGTATTTTAGTCTCCTCCATGAAAACTTCTACTGGAATTGCCAACAGTCTAGTAATGAATTTCTAGAGTTATTTACTGCCAACCCTCATTACACTCACATCTGTTCTCACAAACTTCCCTAAATGGCCTCCCTCTTGTAGGGTTGGGTGTGTGTCTGGAGGTGGCCCTCGGCTAGGGGTCTGTACTGCGTGGCTTTTAAGTAGAATCATGACTATGATAGGAAGGGACAAAAGGATAGACTTGACCTCCCTCTTGCTTGCTCATCTGGCTCCTGGAAGAACTAATGCACCCGAATGAAGAAAAAGGCCCACTCTGAGTGTCTGGCGGAAGGAAACAAACGAGAAGAAGGGCACGTGCAATCCACTCAGGTGCATATAAGCAGGACCAAAAACGTTCTTATATAATCAGCCCCAGAAGAGTCAAAGGTACCCAGAAGGTGCCTTTAAAATCTCAGTCTTTTGGCATCTTAAGCCTCCCTAGGGTTGTTGAGAAGTAATAGCTCTGTAAAGTGCTATAAAGTGGGAGATATTATTATCCCGGCATGATTGAGCTGTGGACTAGGAATGGGACTAGGGCTAGGGTTGTGACCCAGGCTGGTTATGTAACTTGCTATGAAACTTTGAATAAGCCGCTTCACTTCTCTATGCCCCACACTTTCTCATCTGTAAAGTGAAGGAATGGCTTCTAACATCACTTCCAGGTCTAATATACTATTAGCCATTGTTATTATTATTATTACTTTGGTGTCAATCCAACCACTTTAGCCAGAGATAGTTGCTTAAATGGAAGCAGTAATTTAATAAATGACCTCTCCCTATGCTTTGCTAGAGGGTTCCCTCAAGAGACTTGATAAGCATTGTCAAGGGTTTCTCTACATCTCTCCTTTGTCTCCAGATCTCAGGACTCCAGGATAGATGGCTAGCATCCATCTTGGCCATCTTCTTTCATCCTTCAAACCAGCAAAAATCAAGCATTCATTCACTCACAGATAGCTCCTGCACTGAGGAAGAATCTGAGCAGGACCCTGGCCCTCAGGGGACACACAGACCCTCAGCTCCCAGGGTGAGGGCTGCATGCTAACCTTGGATGACAGCTGAGTGGCTTTGTTCTCACAGCTACAGGCCAAGCCCTCCTTGGCCCGCTCCTTCTGACTGCTCGAGACCTGAGCAAACTTTCTGCCTGGCATCTGCTTTCTTTTCTGCTCAGAGCTATGCCAGGGCATTATGTAGCAGGCCAGACGCCTAGCACCTTTAATGACAATAATAATCATTTGCATTTACAAAGGCCTTTCATCGGTGCATCTTATAGGGTACCACAAACAGAAGTTAATTCCCCTTTGCAACTCTGGGAGCCAGCTCAGTAGGAGCCCCTTTACTTTGCAGGGGCTGTGCAACATGCTGGGGGCCTCCCCACCTACCTCCCACAACTTAGCCACCCTCAAGGCCCGGCATTAGCATGACGCCCTGCACCAGCCTGCTGCCGCCAACCCAGCCCACAGCCGTCTGTCCTGAAGATCCACAGACTGTGGAGACACTCACTTGGTGCTAACTGGAGACACTCAAGGCTGGAAGGACACTTAGGACCCTATCAAAGCAGGATTGCCCTACCAGCACTTCTGAGGGGCGATCTTCAATACTTTCTTTTCATGTACTTTTAGTGTGGAGAGCTCATTACTTAAAGGCATCTCTGATAGTTATAATGTTCTTCTATCTCTTGAACTAAAATCCATCCTTTGGAACTCCCACCCAAGGGTCCCCATTGTGGCCTCTGGAACAAAAATCCCTAAATAAACAGCCTGGGATTGACAGTTAATCTCTGTTGTGTACACCTTGTCTACTTCTGGGGACACCCTACAGCTGAGCGTGGTGGCTCACACCTAGCAAGGGTTCCATGAGGCCTCGTGAACTGGATGGTGGGGGCAGCTGGGGTCTCCACCACATATTCGGGGCCCCAAGCCAGGCTGCACTGGGTCTGCCCAGCTTTAAATGCAGCAGCTCTGGAGGGTTTGCTTTTCCTTCTAGTGTAGACACCTGAGGCTTCTGTGTTCATTTTTGGGGGTTACACCCAGTGACACAGAAACAGCCAGATTTTCTGTTGAATGATTTGCTGACTGACAGAGTGAATATCCTCCCCTTCTAAATCTATTCTTAACATCTACATAAACCTAAAAAAAACCCCAAACCTGTTGCCACTGAGTCAATTCTGACTCATAGAGACCCTATAGGACAGAGTAGGACTGCCCCATAAGGTTACCAAGGGGTGGCTGGTGGATTCAAATAGCTGACCTTTTGCTTAGCAGTAGAGCTCTTAACCACTGTGCCACCAGGGCTCCAATATCTACATAACAACTGTTCATTGCAGGGACTTGTTTTTGGAGACCAACCCAGGTAATAATCCCTAATTTTTTTTTTTTTTAACCCTACTTTATCAGAATAAACATCTAGTACTAAACTTAAGAATGCACTGACCGCTGGGCTGGGAGCCCACACAAAGGACAAAGAACTCCATGATCATCCTCCTCTCCAAGGAGTTAGAGCCAAGGGAGGCCTCTGAATGGGGTGTGTGGGGAGCAGAGGGGTTAATGAGATCCTCTGCTATGTTTACTTTCAAAATGCTAGATCTACTGAGGAAATCAACAATGCCCTAGAGTGATTTCTGGGCCCTAGCTGGTAGTTTTATGCCTAAAAAGACACCCCTCACTCCCTGCCCAAAAGTACAGCGTTTGGGTGAGATTTTTCTCACAGAGGTTTCAAAGAAGGGATTTCTAGCACACATTAAAGACTGTTGTTTTCCTAAAACCTGCCACCCTATGAACATGAGACTTGGCTTTGATTTCACAAGATTCCCACTCTCTGGCCTAGGACCAGGGGTGATCACTTTTGGCTTGGATTTGGCCTGGGTCATTGATCTGGGGGAAACTTGGAAAAAGAAGAATGGGTTAGAGATGGGGCCACCTGGTGTCATTCTGGAGTGAGGAGAACATCCTGCCACGTTCCCTGAGTGATTCAGGAAAGAAATGGAATTCAAATATGGATCCATCACTAACCATCGGTGTATTGGGGTCTCAGTCTATCTCTCTCAAATGGGTCCAGAGTACTTGCTGTGAGGCAACAGTGCCAGGGGCATGGCAGTAACTCAACCACATTAGTTTCCCTTCCTCTCACCCTCCACTACTATCATATAACTGGATAAACATACATTAAGGAACTTCTGTTTCAATATAACTCAACAAACATTTATTAAATATCTTCTATTTACAAGAGGGCATGGAACACCTGGCACCACTGCCTCAGCAATGCCTGGCACCTAGTAAGCATTCAATATTTGTTAAATGAATTAACTTGACACTTGGTATTTAATAGTTTATAACATCCTTTTAAAATAGCCTCAGATTAACCGAAAATACAATTACGTGTATAAAATAGATACCATTACTCTACTCCTACTGTATACATGAAGAAACGGCTCAGAGGGAGTAAGCAGCTTGGGGACTCGGACACGAACCACTGTCCTCCTACAGCACGCTGCCAGCTCTGGAGGGTCTCCTCTGCCTTTGTGGCCACTGAGGGCTCGGGCTTGGAGAAGGAAGGGCATGGCTCTGGGTGCATCCTCTTGCACTAGAAAAGAGTCCTGCTGAGCACTGCCCCTGCCTCATGTCTGGCCATGGCATGCTGCAGCTAACAGTATGGGCCATCACGATGAACCTGTGATGCAGAGTAGTGAGTTTTTAAAATTGGAAACATTTGCTAGTAGACAGATTTCTTTCTTTAAGGATCTAGGTGTACTGTCCCATGCTCATGTACACAGTTGTTCCTCAGTGTCCATTTCACTGGGTAGCCTTCATCCTTCCCCACAGGATGCAACAGCCCTAATGCCAGCCAAACCCTTCCAGGACAGAGACAGAATGATGCCTGTACCCTGCCATCATCCCCCCCAGCCACAACTTTCCAGGACAGAGACGGAATGATACCTGCACACTGCCTTTATCCTCCCAGAGGCATCCTTCCAGGACACAAAGCCAGAAGTGCGCTTGCCCATGGCCTCTCACTGTTCTGTAGCTTGGTGCTCTTGCACATCTAGGAGCCCCAAACAGTGATGACCTGCATTCCTTCTGGCTCCCAGTCACCTTTCAGAACCAAGAAAGGCACTGGACGTGGATATTAAGTCCTTAGCTACTGTGGGGCTCTCTCTTTCCTCCCAATCCTCTAGAACCTGAATGACTGGGAACCACTGATAAATGTGGAATGAAAAGGATAGGTTAGGAATCTTTTAAAATTTACTCCCATGACTGGTCCAAATACAATTTCCAACGTGAATTGTGAGGTGGAAATCTGATGTGACCAAACAGGTATATCACCCATACAGAGATCTTAACAGCCTCTCAAAACCACTTTGACAAGATACCCTACAGAGGAGGGGTCCTGGCAGAATGACATCACTGTGCACACTGCACAATGCGGGAACCAGGTGTCTCGGGAGTGAGGTAAGTTCCTGCCACCGTGAGTTGCCTGTCTGGTACCTCTTAACACATTTCTTTTTGCACTGCTAGCATGTCACCTTTGAAATAGAACTGTATGGAAAATCATGTGCATTCTTTAAGCTGAGCCAGTTTTAGGTCAGAAGTTGGCAAGGAAAAGCCAGGGCTTGGGATCTCCAAAACAATCACCAAACTAGATTAGGGCCTACGTCCCTGGCAGGTGCAAATGGTTAACGTGCTCAGCTGACCAAAAGGTTGGAGGTTTGGGTCCACCCAGAGGAAGAAAGGCCCGTTGATCTACTTCCAAAAAATCAGCGATTGAAAACCCTATACAGCGTCTATGCAAAACCACAAACCAACATCATTCTTAATGGAGAGAGGCTGAAAACATTCTCCTTGAGAACAGGAACAAGACAAGGATGCCCTTTATCACCACTCCTATTTAACATTGTGCTGGAAGTTCTAGCTAGAGCAATAAGGCAAGAAAAAGAAATAAAGGGCATCCAAATTGGTAATGAAGAAGTTAAACTGTCCTTGTTTGCCGACGATATGATACTATACATAGAAAACCCTAAAGACTCCACGAGAAATCTACTGGAACTAATAGAAAGATTCAGCAGAGTAGCAGGATACAAGATAAACATACAAAAATTGGTTGGATTCCTATACAGCAATAAAGAGAATGATGAAAAGGAAATCAGGAAAACAATACCAGTTATAATAACCCCTAAAAAAAATAAAATACTTAGGAATAAATCTAACCAGGGATGTAAAAGACCTATACAAAGAAAACTACAAAACACTACTGCATGAAACCCAAAGGGATCTACATAAATGGAAAAACATACCATGCTCATGGATAGATAGACTCAACATTGTGAAAATGACAATTCTACCCAAAGCAATTTACAAATACAACACAATCCCGATCCAAAGACCAACAACATTCTTCAAAGAGATGGAAAAACTAATCATTAACTTTATATGGAAAGGGAAGAAGCCCCGAATAAGTAAAGCACTACTGAAGAAGAAGAATAAAGTTGGAGGACTCACACTACCTGACCTCAGAACCTACTATACAGCTACGGTAGTCAAAACAGCCTGGTACTGGTACAACGACAGATACATTGACCAATGGAACAGAATTGAGAACCCAGATGTAAATCCATCCACCTATGGTCACCTGATCTTCAACAAGGGCCCAAAGTCCATCAAATGGGGAAAAGACAGTCTTTTTAACAAATGGTGCTGGCAAAACTGGACAGCCATCTGCAAAAAAATGAAACAGGACCCATACCTCACACCATATACAAAAACTAATTCAAAATGGATCAAAGATCTAAATATAAAGCCAAAAACTATAAAGCTCATAGAAGAAAAAATAGGACCAATGCTACAGGCCCTAATACATGGCATTAACAGGATACAAACCATAACCATCAACACACAAACCCCAGAAGATAAGCTAGATAACTGGGATCTTCTAAAAATCGAACACCTATACTCTTCAAAAGACTTCACCAAAAGAGTAAAAAGAGAACCTACAGACTGGGAAAAAAATTTTGGACAGTACAAGTCAGACAAAGGTCTAATCTCCATAATCTACAAGAAAATCCAACACCTCTACAACAAAAAGAGAAATAATCCTATTAAAAAATGGGCAAAGGAAATGAACAGACACTTCACCAAAGAAGACATTCAAGCGGCCAACAGACACATGAGGAAATGCTCGCGATCACTAGCCATTAGAGAAAATGCAAATTAAAACCACAGTGAGATACCATCTCACCCCGGCATTACTGGCACGAATCAAAAATACTGGATATAACAAATGTTGGAGAGGCTGCGGGGAGATCAGAACTCATACGCACTGCTGGTGGGAATGCAAAATGATACAACCATTTTGGAAATGATATGGCGCTTCCTTAGAAAGCTAGAAACAGAAATACCATACGATCCAGCAATCCCACTCCTAGGAATATACCCTAGAGAAAGAAGAGTCGTCACTCGAATAGACATATGCACACCCATGTTCATGGCAGCACTGTTCACAATAGCAAAAAGATGGAAACAACCTAGATGCCTGTCAACAGGTGAATGGATAAACAAACTATGGTACATACATACAATGGAGTACTACGCAACAATAAAGAACAATGATGAATCTGTGAAGCATCTCATAACATGGATGAAACTGGAGGACATTATGCTGATTGAAATAAGTCAATCACAAAATGACAAATATTGTATGAGACCTCTACTGTATAACTCATGTAAAAGTTTACACACAAAAAGAAACAATCTTTGTTGGTTACAAGGGATGGAAGGAGGGGGGACTAAACAGATAAGTGGTAACTTTGGTGAAGGGTAAGACAGTACACATTACTGGTGAAACCAGCACAACTTGTTCAAGAAAAGGTCATGGAAGCTCCATAGACACTTCCAAACTCCCTGAGGGACTGAATTGCTGGGTTGGAGGGCTGTGGGGACCATGGTCTCAGGGAACATCTGGCTCAACTGGCATAACACAGTTTATAAAGACAATGCTCTATATTCTACCTTGGTGAGTAGCATCTGGGGTCTTAAAAGCCTGTGAGCAGCCATCTAGGATACTCCACTGGTCTCACCCCTGTGGGAGCAGGGGAGAGTGAAGAGAGCAGGATACAGGGAAAATACTGGTCCAAAGGACTAATGGATCAGAGCTACCATGGCCTCCACTAGGCTGGGTCAAGTACAGCTAGATGGTGCCCGGCTACCACCACTGACTGCTCTGACCAGGATCACAGTAGAGGTTCCTGGACGGAAATGGAAAAGGATGTAGAACAGAATTCTAACTCACAAAAAAAGACCAGATTTGCTGGCCTGACAGACTGGAGACACCCCAAGAGTGTGGCCCCCGGACACCCTTTTAGCTTGGTGGTGAAGTCACTCCTGAAGTTCACCGTTCAGCCGGACATTGGACAGCCCCATGAAACAAAACGGGACTAATGAGGCACAGCAGTTCAGAGACAAGGACTGGAAGGCAGGAAGGGATAGGAAAGCTGCTGATAAGGAACCCAAGGTTGAGAAGGGACAGTGTTGATATGTTGTGGGTTTGTCAACCATTGTCATAGGGCAATATGTGTACTAACTGTTTAATGAGAAACTATTTGTTCTGCAGACCTTCATCTAAGGTACAAAAAAAAAAAAAAAAAAAAAGAATTGTCTATGTGAGATCAAATTGACAACAGCAACTCAAAAGTTTTGATAGGAAGCTTAGGGGACAGTGAGTTGAAGACAATGGTGATGGAATAATTTGGAAAAGGATAGTGAGAATAGCAGCACAACTGGGAGAATGTAATCGATGTCACTGAATTGTACATGTGGAAACTTTTGAAATGGTGTAACTTTGGCTATGTATATCTTCACCAAAATAAAGTTCCTCAAGGTCGAGAAGGGAGAGTGTTGACATGTCGTGGGGTTGTTAACCAATTTCATAAAACAATACGTGTACTGACTGTTTAATGAGAAACTCTTTGTTCCGTAAACCTTCATCTAAAGTACAATAAAAAAATTTTTTAAAAAAGTAACAATCTTTATTGGTTATGAGGGATGGGAGGGGAGGGGGCAAATACTAAATAGACAATAGATAAGTGGTATCTTTGGTGAAGGGTGAGAGAGTACACAATACTGGGGAAACCAGCACAACTTGTGTAAGGAAAGGTCATGGAAGCTCCATAGACACATCTAAACTCCCTGAGGGACTGAATTGCTGAGGAGAGGGCTGTGGGGACCATGGTCTTGGGGAACATCTAGCTCAATTGGCATAACACAGTTTATAATGACAATGTTCTACACTGTACCTTGGTGAGTAGCATCTGGGGTCTCAAAAGCCTGTGAGCAGCCATCTAAGATACTCCACTGGTCTCAGTCCTTCGGGAGCAAGTGAGAATGAAGAGAACAGGATACAAGGAAAAGATTAGTCCAAAGGACTAAAGGACCACAGCTACCAAGGCCTCCACCAGACTGAGTCTAGTACAGCTAGATGGTGCCCGACTACCACCACTGACTGCTCTGACTGGGATCACAACAGAGGGTTCTGGACAGAACTGGAGAAGGATGTAGAACAAAATTGTAACACATAAAAAAGAAGGTCAGATTTACTGGCCTGAAAGAGCCTGGAGAAACCCTGAGAGTATGGCCCCTAGACACCCTTTTAGCTCAGTGGTGAAGTCACTTCCGAGGTTCACTGTTCAGCCGGGGATTGGACAGCCCCATAAAACAAAATGGGACTAATAAGGCACAGCAGTCCAGGGACAAGGACTAGAAGGCAGAAGGGGACAGGAAAGCTGGTGACAGAGAACCCAAGGTTGAGTAAGGACAGTGTTGACATGCAATGGGGTTGTTAACTATTGTCATAGGGCAACATGTGTACTAACTGTTTAATGAGAAACTATTATGTTCTGTCAACCTTCATCTAAATTGAGAGTAGCAGCACAACTGGACGAATGTAATCGATGTCACTGAATTGTGCATGTAGAAATTTTTGAAATGGTATATCTTTGGCTATGTATCTTTTCACCAAAAAAAAAAAAAAAAAAAGTCGAGAAGGGAGAGGGTTGACATGGTTGTGGGGTTGTTAACCAAAGTCATAAAACAATATGTGTACTGACTGTTTAATGAGAAACTATTTGTTCTGTAAACCTTCACCTAAAGTACAATAAAAAAAAGAAAGAAAAGAATATCCTATAGAGCACAGTTTTAATCTGACACACACAGGGTCAACATGAGTCAGAGCAGACTCCATGGCAACCGGTTTTAGGAGTTCCTGGGTGGTACAGACAGTTAATGTGCTTGGCTGCTAACAGAAAGGTTGGAGGTTTGAGTCCATCCAGAGGCACCTTGGAAGAAAGGCCTGACAATCCACTTCCAAAAAATCAGTCACGGAAAACCCTACTGCACACAATTCTATTCTGTCACACACTGGGTCACCATGAGTTGGAGCTGACTTGCTGACATCGGGTTGCCTGGTTGGTTGCCTGCTGCAAGAGTACCAAGTCTCTGTGTTCAAAGCCACGAGGCACCCTTCTTCCAGGCTGTGAGACTCGGAGCCACCCTCACAGCATGGCTGAAAGGGACATGTATTAATGGGCTGCTCTAAGCCCTGAGCAGAGTTACCCTATTGCTGTCCAGCAAGGCCCTGGGAGGACCCTACAAGCCTTCTAGCACATAGGTGTCAGGCAGGGCTGCTGGCCCTGGTACGCAGCTTCTGGCCTGCACTAAGGTGTCTGGCCATGGAGCAAGCGTGGGCTGAAAGCTAGCCCATGCTCTGCTTGCCAAGCTGTGTGTTCTGGCAGGGATGTCCACCCAGAGAAAGGAACACTCTTCTCTCTACCCAAAGGTATTAGTCAAACTCTGCAACAACCCAAAGGGGCCACCTTTTTCTTACAGGCCAGGTGGCCCTGATAAGAGGACCATTCAATTCTGTGTTTTTGGTGCATGAATACAGGTGTGGAGAACTTCACTGAGGTACAAACTCTGTCAATTAGACCTTGTTTGGATAGGTTGGTGGGGAGAAGGTTAAAAAGAGAAGTTCTTTCTGAGTCTCTGCCTTTTTCCTGGCATCTTCAGAGCCAGCTCCTGCTTGTCTCACTGCAGCACAGCCTCTCCACTTGCCCCCTCTAGTTGTTCCTCCCCAGCCCCACCACTCAGACTCAGAGACGAAGGCAAACACAGACAGATTGGGAGGTGGGGTGGGGCGTGGGCAGCCTCACAGGCTATCAGAGGCATTTGGCTCCCTTTCCTGCCATGGTTATCAAGCTGACAAATCTGTGTTTTCTTCCATGTGGGTGCAAATAGGTGTCCCACCATAGACCATGCCACTGAATGTGGTCAGACCTACACACGTGGGTGTTTTTTTTCCCCAAAACTGGTGGACACCACAGGCGTTAGAGCCATTAGACCCATACAAATACACACATACAGCAAAATAAGCCCTTTGTAGATTTCAACAACCTCAAAGCCCTTTTAGTTAGCCCTTCATTAGTTGCTTCAGGAGCTTGTCCTGTAAAAGAACTTCCACAAATTCAAAAGTCATAGAACATTGGATTTGAAGAACCCTAAAGATCATCTATGGGGCATTGGTGATTCAGTGGAGGAATTCTTGCCTTCCACGCAGGAGACCTGGCTTCAGTTCTGGCCAACGCACCTCATGCACAGCCACCACCCATCTGTCAGGGAAGGCTTTTGTGTTGCTATGATGCTGAATGGTTTTCAGCAGAGCTTCCAGACTAAGGTGGTCTAGGAAGAAAGGCCTGGTGATCTACTTGCAAAAATCAGCCAATAAAAATCCTATGGATCACAACGGTCCAGTGTGCAACTGATCACGGGATGTCATAGGACTGGGCAGCACTTTGTTCCACTGTGCACGGAATCACCATGAGTCAGGGGCCAATTCAACGGTAGCAGACAACAACGGCAACAACTAAGATCATCTAGTCCAGGGGTCAGTAAACTTTTTCTGTAAAGGGTAAGATAGTAAATATTTTCAGTTTTATAGGTTATAGGCTCCCTGTTGCAACAATTCAACTCTGTAGCAAAAGCAACCACAGACAATATGTAAATAAATGGGTGTGGCCGTGTTCTAATAAAACTTTTATTCATAAAAACAGGAAGCTGGCCAGATTCAGCCTTTGGACTACAGTCTGCCAACCCTTATCTAGTCCAGCCCTTCCATCGGCAGAGAAGGAGAGGTAAAGTGACTTCCCACAGTCACATGACTATTTGATGCCCACCCAAGACCAAGACCCTAGTCAGCAGCCTGACTTGCATGGCGTGGTGGGAGGAAGAGCGGTACCGCTGCGGGCCTCAGTGCCACTAGTGCAGAAGGCCAAAATGGAGAATTTGAGAGTCTGACTAATACTGCACCTTCCCAGGGTAGCTGTCTGCTCAGCGAGGACCAAGAAACAAGTGGAAAACCACAGGTAAAAAAATAGGACTGGGAAAGACATATCAAGCTCAGCTTGCAAAAATGTAACCATTGGTTGTAACCTTCTCATAAGTATATGTTGCTAACCTCCATTCACCAATTAGACTCAGGCACAGTCTTTAAGTGTCTCTGGTGAAGGGCTGGGAAAAAGGGAACAAGGCACTGGAAAGCCACTGGCACTTGTCTGTGAACAATATGAGGAGAAAACAGCTAATTCATTTTTTCCAGTCAGCAGCTAGTCAAACTTCTAACAGTACATAAATGGCCAGAGAGAACAAACCCTCTTGTTCAGGGCTGAGAACAGGTTGTTTTGGCTGTCAAGCATTTTCAAAACAAGTTTTCTTGGTCTCATGACAGGTTGTGGCAAGAACAAGAAAATAAAAAGAGTGGAAGATCCCATGATCGCTGCTCTGGGCTTCCACGTGGGCTGGCTCTGCCTGCCCAGTCAGGTTTGCTTTCAGAGTGTCTGGATAAAGCTGGTCTTAGGGTTAATACTACCTTGCTGGTGACACCATTTCATAAAGCGATTCCTCTAAGAACTCTCTGGCAGCTGGATAATCATTCTAGTCTGAAGGAACAGGTCAAAGTCACTCCTAAGCCCAAGGGTGCTGTTCTGTTCAACGTATGCCCTGGTTTGTTTTAATGTCACCTCATGATATAAGGACAAATTATTACCCTGAAACTGAGGTGAAAAGCTATCTGCTCTGAGGTGGATTTTTCCATCTCAATCACAGAACACTTGGCCAGGGTGGGGCAAAGAGATCAGCAAGGAGGCACTGATGGGGAGGGCCACGATCATGCTGGACTTAGGAAACACCATTAGTTTTCCCCCAGTCATGGTCTTGCTCTTAGGGGCTTAACGAACTCTGCCTGAAGGAGGGGATGAGTCAAAGCTTAAAACTGAGCTTGGCAGTATCAAAGTACATGCAGCAATATGGACATCTGGAAACTACTTATCAAGTAATCCAGAGAGAAGATTCAGAAATTAACCACACAAGTTTGCTGGGATTTTCAGATCTCCTAAATTGTTACAGAAGAGCCCAAGGCAGCAGACACAAGACCTCAAGTTAAGTTTGGACTCAAATTCTGAATAGCGTGTGGCCATGAGCCAAGTGCTTCCTTTCTCTGGGTCTCCTTTGTTTCACCTCTAAAGTGAAGCTGGACTGCCCCATTTCCGAGGCAAGACCCTTCCAGCTCTGAGGCTGGGATCCTCAAATTCACGAGAGTGGGGCAAATGTGGTCAGCTATTGCACACTGGCCATGGCTGTCTCGGGTCGCTCACACCACCCATCTCTCCACAAAAGACTGAAGCTCCCTTTTCTAGCAATGCTCCTGGAATGAACTCTGAAAAAGGCACTCTTCTCTGAAGTCGCCCTTATTCTATGAGACAAGTTATCAGACCACAAAGGCTGTCATCATTCTGACAACTGCCTGCAAGAAAGTTCTGAACTAAAGAAAATCCTCATGAGATCTTTAAGTTGGAGGAAGGAAAGGCTGATGTCTGTTCCCATCCAGATGCAGAGAGGCCCGGGGGTATGTGAAGGCTGGTACAAGACGTTCTTCCCCACTTCACCCCTACTCCCACCCCCAAATACACACACTGGGACCCATCATCATTTCACATCTCTATCCTGGAAGTGATTTGCTTCTGAAAAATTAGCCATTGAAAACCCTATGGAGTACAGTTCTCTGACACATGTGGGGTTGCCAGGAATTGGAATCAACTCAACTGGCAGCTGGTTCCTCAGGAAGTGATGTGAAGGCACTGCCCCAAGTCCGCTGGGCGGAGCCTCTACTGTTTGAGAGAGAAGGCAGGCGAGGCCCCTGCCCCAACACACACACGGATTGTTCTGATTGCTTCAGGGACTAACTAACCAGTAAGCAAGGTACTCACGGGCTTACCTGTGTTTACTTACTAATCTGTAGCACACAATTTCACCTGTTTTTATGTTGCGATGAAAACCCACCTTGCTTACTATAAGCCCATGCAAACCTTGCTTACTGGTTAATCTGCCCCTGGTCCTAGGCTGTCCGTCAATAAAAAACCAAGCCAAACCAAACCCATTGCTGTTGAGTTGATTCGGACCCATAGCGATCCCAGAGGGCAGAGTAGAATTGCCCCGTAGGGTTTCCAAGGAGAGGCTGGTGGATTTGAACTGCCAACCTTTTGGTTAGCAAACTGAGCTCTTAACCACTGTGCAACCAGGCCTCTCAATATATGATATCCAATTAAATTTGAACTTCAGATAAATAACAAGTAACTTTTAAGTATAAGTATATCCTAATTATTGCACGGGACATACTTATACCAAAATATGATTGATTGTGTACCTGAAATGCAAGTTTAACTCGGCAACCTATATTTTTAATGGCTAAACCTAGCAACCCCACAGGTCTCAGAAGCCCTGGGTGCTGAAGTGACAAAGAAGGGGTGAAGGGACCAAAGATAAACGTTCATTTATAGTGGTTTATCAATATGATGGTAAAACTTAAACTTGAGTTCCCCTTGCCCTTCTTAATATTTCCAAAGCCAAGAAGGCTCTATGATGATTTATATCCTGCACACAGGTAGATCATTGTATCAATATGTAATCTGTTAAGTAAAGCCTTACTGTCTACATAAAATAGCAGTCAGCAACAGATACCATTAATACAACACCAACAGTATGCCAGGCATTTTACGATTATTTTCCCATTTAATACTCACAATCCCTGTGTCAGGGAGGATTCTTACCCTCATGTACAGATGAGAAAACCACAGAGGTAAAAAAGAACAAGAAAGTGATAGAGCCAGGATATGAATTCTGGTTGGTCTGGTTCCAGATGCTCCCTCTACCCCGTGGAAGCTGCTACCCTCCTTTTGTTCTCTCCTGCCCCATCCACTGCTACCCACTTCAGTGGACATGGGCGTATCAGGAACCCCCACGCCGCACCTCCTCTGGGCCGCTGGGCACTCTGCTCGCTCTGATGGGAGTGTCCTCCTCCATTCCCACACGCTCACACCCTACCCATCTTACAGTGTCAGCTTCCTGTGTCCCAGAGACCAGACGATCTCCTTTCCTCTAGATTCCTTCTGTACACGACCTGCGTATAGCCTGTGTCACCACCGTAGATGGAAGTTATTCATGGGGCACTTTTATCTTTCCTCTAGTTCAGTGAAGGCAGCAGGGACAGTCTCAGATACATCACTTAACATGGTGCCTGATACCTACTACTTCAAATTCAATAAACATCTGCTAAATGAATGAACGAATGAGTGGGAAAAGTGCTGATGACCAGGGCAAAATCTAATCCGTGTCTGCTGCTGCCAAATCCACACAGGAGAAGCCAATCCTGAGTGTCAACCAAGTCGAGAGCCTGGAGGCTGCAGTTCTAAACACAGTGTGAGCTGAGCTCCTTGGAGAATTTGGGATAACTCAGGCGGTCAACCCCAGGAAGGGAGGCAGTGCAGTACAAGCACAGAATGCCATCCAAAAGGAAATCTGAGGTATATCCTCATTCCTACACTAAGTGACTCTGTGAGTTTGGACAAGATACTTCATTTTGCTGGGCCTCAGCTTCATAATCTGTAAAACAGGTGCAACAGCAGTACCTATCTCATAGGGCTATTATGAGAATTACAGGAGTTGACATAAAGAAAGCAGTTATACAAAAGTATATAATAAGTATTTATCATCATCATCTATAAGATGAGCAGGATGGACTGGGTGATCCACTATCAATTATTTCAAAAAAACAATGCAGTGTTGCCTTTACATGTATGTTGACATAAATTTTACTTTTCTGGACAATTGGAACAATGATAGCTTAAGGACTATCCAATCCAAAAGATGATCAATAATGGAAAATTTTGGTTTTCTAAATTTTGATTTTCAAGAACAGCCACAGAGCTTCCCACTTTGCAATTTTGACTTGTACTTAATGTACAAGTAGTTAATGGGTAGTTAATGCCACGGACAGCCCCACTGTCAGAAAAGAATCTCAAAACCAGTGACAGACCATTCCAGAAATCAATCAGCAGGCTTTGTGCTTAGGGCTCTTCAAATATGGTGGGTAGCTTTAGCACCTGAAGGGCAGCAACCTTGTGTGTGTGTATGTGTGTGTGTGTGTGTACATACTCTGTTTGCTGAATGAATTACTAGCAATAACTTACCTGCAGCTACACACAGCATGGAAACTTCCTCGATGCTTTTTCGGCAAGCTTTGGTAACTCTGATTCTTACACCACAGCTGCTCTAAAGCCTGTTCTACCATGGGCCATGGGTTTACACTGCCAACTCAGCCCTGACCAGCCACAGCACACGAGGTGAGCTACTTTTTCCTCTCAGAAGTTTCCCTGGATTAAGGGCGACCCTAGCTCACCACCGCCTCACTTCTGCTTCTTGGCTTCCATTTTCTACCAGGCATGACTAAGTGCCAGAGGATCTGTCTGTCTGGGAAGATAGGAGTCACTGGAATTTTTCTGTCCTTTTCTTGGTGTGCAGCCTCCCCACTTATTCTGAGGCAGCTGTGAAGTGACTGCTTGCCCCACTGCGAACCCTTTTTCCTCTTTTGCCCTCAGACCCTAATAATAAGTTTGGGACACAGGAACATTTACCATCTCTTAAAGGTACTCACTGCTGGGTCTTCAGACTCTTAGGAGAGATATTTCTGCTCAAAGATACCCTGGGCTTTCCCTATGGGCATAGTGGCCTTCAGCCTCCTGAGTGAGCCAGGAGGAAGAAGGTGTCCATGCCAGGCCACTCCATGGGTAGGTGGACGGGTACCAGTGTGCCGGCATGCTAGCCTCCAACCCTTGACTCCATTGTACTGCCCCCTATGAGCAATGGAGCAGGAAACAGGCAGAGCAAAGTTGGGAGGTCAGGGGTGGCTTGGGCTGGGTCCTAGACCAACAGTCAGGGGACAGGGTTCTAATCTTGGTACTGTATGGGCTTGAACAAGTTCTTCCCAGAAACGAAAACGATGAATTAAATGTCAACTCTACGGCAATTGCTGTGCTAAGGGTTTTGTATCAATTATTTCATTTAATTTCCACCACAATGGTCAAGGCTTACCACACTTGGACTTGGCTGTACTAGATGATCTCTAAAGTTCCTTCCACATCCCATGTCCTGAGGCTGGCCTCCATGCCCACACTCACCTTCCTAGGATGCATTCGTGCCTTGATCGCCCAACTTAGCTCTGCTGTTGCCTGTAGATTGTGCAGGTGGCTGGACTAGAGGCAACTGCCCCAATATCTCCTCCCCATTTTTGCTCAGCTCTGGAAATTCTGAACTTTAACAAGTCATGAATCTAGTTCACTTTCACAGGTGGCCCCTGTACTGAATGATCTGACAATAGACACGGCAGGGTCCCCATTGCTGTAGAAGCAAGCCTTCTGCTTGTCATTAATGATCTGCCCAGAATGGACAGGCCTGCTCATTCTTTTACACTTCACGTTATTCTAGAATTCATGCCTTAATAAGAAGTGACTAGAAACAAGCAGCTTGGCCCTCCTGCCTTGGCTGGCACACAGGGCAGCCCTGGCGGCACCTGTCAGAAACCGACACACACATCTGGCCACTCAAGCTTAATTCCCAAGAAGCTGTTTTAACTTGACATCTGAAAATGTATTACATTGAGAATTATTTTACTCGGTGTGTGTTCAGGGCATATGTGTGCACGTTCTGCAACTGAAGTGTTCTATAAATATCAGATATGGGTTGTACAAAAAAGCATCATGTACATAGTGTACTTAATTCCATTTAGTCATGTTTTCAATTTGTGTCTGACCTCTGGCAGCAGAGATGGAATTTTCTAAACATGAATAGAAAAGTATGCTAAGCTATCTTAAGCATAATTTTCACTTAAAATCCCAGAACTATATTAGAGCTTAGCAGTCATAAAGTACCAAGAGGAGGGTACTGGGGGCCCAGAAGGATACGAGTCTTTCCCAAAATCACCCAGCAAATGAATAATGATGCCTAGATGAGACCCAGGTCTCCTAGCTCCAAGGCCATTATTCTTTTCATTTTCTTCATTTACTGTACATTTTTTCTTCCAACAGTTCAAAGGCAACTCTGATACCATTAATAAATATGTTTCTACTTTGGTATGCTATAAAAATCCAAAACCAGCTCCTCTACCCTTTCCTTTCTGACTCTATAAGGCATCTGTATATTTTTCCAAGACAGAAAATATGTGACCATAACTCACAAATAAGGAACTAGCTGTTTGGTTATCACAAACATGTTCCCAGTGGCGGGACGGGTAATCCAAACCCAGACCTGAATGCTCAGGCACTCTCCCAACAGACAGACTAATTTCCCAGCACACAAAGGTGTGCTGCCCTTCCAGTCTCTCTTTCCTTGTGGATTTCCTGGTAAGCCAAGTTCCCTGCAGCTGCTTCTGGCTTGCTTGCCTGAGGTCAGAGTCAACCCTAACCCAGTTTTCCATTTCCACTGAGAGAGCAGGATGGGTAGGGAGTTCACTCCTTAAAACCTCCCTCAAAAGGGCCAAAGAGTGGAATCAAATGAAGCCAGGAACACAGCCGGAGGGCCTGAAGAAAGGTGGCCTGGGGGGTCCTGCTGAAGGACTTTACCTGCTTGCTGCCCTTCCCAGGAGGAGTGAGGAAGCTGAGCAGGCTGTGAACTCAGTGCCTGGTACAGCCAGTCTGCAGGATTTGAGGACGGTAAGTTTATTTCCCCCCCGGGAGGGCTGGGTTGCAGTAATTGATGGCCAGGCTTTGTAATGGAGCTTATCATTTCGCAGCAACAGATGTCAGGTTCTCATAAATAACATGTTCTCTCTGACCTACGCAATGTGGAGAGGATGCCTGATGCCAGGCAGCACTGGATTCCTCCCCATCTCTGTTGCTCTCCCTTCTAAAAGGAAAAACAGAACACATCCCTTGGAAATACTTTTCAAAATGATTCGGAGAGTTCAAGGATGCAATAATTCCATGTTATTTCCCGGTTTATTTTTCTCTTCACAGCTTCTATATTTCTAAACCCCATGAGGAAAAAAGCCCAGGAGGACAGGTGAGCGTATATATGCCAGGAGCCCAAGATGTGCAATGAACTGAGGCCTTGGTGACCACCGCCTTCCCCAGTTCCTCTCCCAGCTCACCGTCACTGGTTCCCTGACGCCCTCTCAGGGCACTAATGTTGTCGTGGGCCTGGAAAATTCCCTGTTCTCTACTGTGGGGAGTTCAGCAGAGATGAGGTTGGGGTTTTTTAAAAAGGAACTATTCCTAGGAAACCCAGGGCAAAACAAAAGAAAGAAAACCCATGAATCATAGCAGCAGCTGGGTTTGTAGGTTCTGTCACTAAGGTCTGACCCCAGATAGGCCCGCAAGGCAGAGCTTCCTGGGAGCCCAGCACTGGGTGCTCTGCCTACCTCAGCGCTCTCCCTTCTGCCAAGTACCTTCCCGCCCAGAGCAGCCCGGCTCTGCAGCTGCTCTGCCTTATAGTGGGCATGTGGAAGATAAGCCACAATTCTTGCCTTCCTTGTTGTCCCCCTACCCCTAGGGAGACACTTGGGAATTCCAGGAATACAGGCATACAGGGTGGGGGGGGGGGGGAGACTTGGAGTGGGAGAGGGGGTATTGCAAAGTCCCTTCCCATCAGAGTTTTCCCTAGCATTGAGGGGGTGTCTAGACAAGGGGGAATGAGGACAGTGCTTTGTGGCATCGTGCTACCTGGCTGCCTGTTCTGAAGCTAGCTCAGCCCCAGCTCCGTGTGGCCAAGCTACCGATCTCATGGAACAAAGGATCAGGTGTGCTATTTTAAGGGGCTACCAACAAGGGACTGAAGAAGTGGGCAATTAATTCCTGGAGAAAAAAATGCACAAACAGGCTCACACTGTAACCTCATACACTTCATGGGCACCCCACCCGCCTCCGTTCCCCAGGCCTCAAAGGACCCTCAGACCTCAGGGCTCCTGCAGGTGGCGCTATGAAGTACTCTCCTAGAGCTAGGATTGTCACACCTGCTCTATGGCGTCCTAGGGTCCAGAAAGGCCTCAGAGGCCACCATAAGTGGTGGAGGTGAGAAGTAAATCCAGTGGAGACTTCTACCCCAATTCTCTTGAATCAAGGGGATCAAATCTATTTTTACCTGTGTTATTTAGAGGACAAAACACATAAGACTGGTTTAAAGAGTTTGGCAGCTAACAAGTTTGAAGAAAACAGTGTTTTTGGCAATACTAGGGTATTAACAATGAAAAACTATTGAAATAGTCCAGAATGTATAATCTTTTCAAAAAGGAAACTGGATGGCAAATAATAAAAGTATGTATGGAGAAGAGCAACATATGAGAAGTTATAAATTGCTTTGGGAGACTTTGGAGAGGTTTCTAAGAACATACCATCTCTTTCTGACCTTCAGGCA
This sequence comes from Dugong dugon, assembly GCA_030035585.1. Classification (NCBI taxonomy): domain Eukaryota; kingdom Metazoa; phylum Chordata; class Mammalia; order Sirenia; family Dugongidae; genus Dugong; species Dugong dugon. The sequence continues at coordinate 71,629,270 of CM057473.1, forward strand.
AGAAACGAAACAAATGGTTTTAGGAGGTTCATGATGAATTACTCCCATGTGTAGACTGGGAAGCTATTTTGTGAAATATTCTTTAGTATTTCCATTTATATGATGGATTTAACGTGTGATGAGCCATTGTGGTAACTGGTTTTGGGGTCAAATTTTACTCAAAGAATCTACTCAGGTCTCTAGGACCAATGTGATGCTTTATACAATGAAACCCATAGAAAAATCACTCCATCTATTCATAGGTTTACCAGGCTAGAAGGGATTACAAAAAGTCATCTGATCCATTCCTCTAGATAGGTCTACAGCTATGCACAAGACACCAAGGCAACTAGTGCATTCAGCCTTTTTTTTAAGTGATGGTTGGTTTTATGTAGAATAAAAACCTGAAGGATGGAATTTTTCCATTTTTCAAACTGGTTGTGTTGGCACCAAGAAGACAGCCATAGGGGATGGTAGCCCACAGATGGGGGCATCCTAGAACTTTACAATCTCTGGCCAAATCACTTAGGTCGGGGGACTGTTTATTGGGGCACATATGAAGGTATCATTGTTGACTCTGCTGTCTTCTAATTAGAAACCTCCTTTTCTCTCCAGGGATGATGATGATAGTTAACATTTATTGACTGCTGATCTATGCCAGACAGTAAGCTAGACAATGTACCTACGCTTGCCCACGTAGTAAGCAGAATTCTAAGATGGTGCTCAGGATTCCCCACCTCCTGTTGTACATGTCCTGCATAACCCCCAGGACTGGGAAAATGATCAATTTTATTCCTATAATTAGGTTATGTTATACGGCACAGCTGACTTTAAGTAAGGGAGATTAAGAGTGTGGGGCTGACTTAATCACATGAGCCCTTTAAATCTGGGTCTACAAATTAGAGACAAGGAAGTAAGTGATTTGAAACATGATTCATTGAGCCATTACTGGTTTGAAGACGAAGGGTGGTGACACGTGGCAGGGAATGTGGGCAGCCTCTAGTTGCCGAGAGTGGTCCCCAGCTGATAGCTAGCAAGGAAACAAAGACCTCAGTCCTACAACCACGAGGAACTGAACTCTGCCAACAACCTGAATAAACTGGAAGAAGACCCCTGAACCTCAGATGAGATAGCAGCCCCAGATTACACCTTGATTTTAGTTGTTTGGGACCCTGAAGAGAGAGCACAGGCACATAACACCAGACTCCTGAACCACAGAAACTGAAAGAATAATTTGTGTTGTTTTAAAGCTGTTAAGTTTGTGGTAATTTGTTATGCAACCGTATAAAATCATAGACCCCATTTGAAACTCATAATAACCTTCTAAACCATTTTAAAGACTAGGAGACAAACACTCAGGGAAATTATGAATTTGCCTAAAGTCATACAGCTAGTGAACAGCAGAAACAGGTTTAAACCTATCTTGACCCCAGGATCAGCGCTCTTCATTGTCACATGTACTTCCTCTCTGGATATACGCTACTGGAGCACCAGCCCTCTTAGGAGGGAGTCCTGGACAAACGGGAATGGGGAAATGTCTGTCTGCCTGGGTGTGGATGTGTAGAAAGGTCAGAGGGCCTGTGTTGAGCCCTGGCTCCAACTAGAAGTCAGCTGGATGCCCTTGGGAAAGTTACTTTATCTCTCCAAGCCCCAGTTTCTTTGTCTGCAGGAAGGGAAGTAACAAATTGTACACTGCATCCCTCACAAGGAAATCATACAGGTTATGATCTCCAACTAACTGAGAGGTTGATGGTTTGAACTCATCCAGTGGCTCTGTGGGAGAAAAACCTGGCAATCTGCTCCCATAAATATTACAGCCTATGAGACCCTATGGTGCAGTTCTACTCTGTCACATGGGGTCATTATGAGTAGAAATGGACTCAATGGAACCTAACAACAATGCGATCTACTACCACAACAGAATTAAATTAGACATCAATAACAATCAGTAAGTTATGTAGAAAAATCCTCAAACACTTAAAATTCAAGCAACATAACTTAACCCATGGGTTGAAAACAAATTGCAGGGAAATGAGAAAATATTTCTAACAAAACGATAATGAAAATAGAACATATCAAAATTTATGGGATGTATCTAAAGCAAATCTTAGAGAGTAATTTATAACTTTAAATGTTTTTATTAAAAAAGAAGATGAGTCTGTAGCAAGGGAGAATGAAAAAAACCAAAGACACAAGAACGAGATTAGTCCAAAGGACTAACGGACCACAATTACCACAGCCTCCACCAGACTGAGTCCAGCACAACTAGATGGTACCCTGCTACAACCGACTGCTCAGACAGGGATCACAATAGAGGGTCCTGGACAAAGCTGGAGAAAAATGTAGAACAAAATTCACACACACGCACACCCCCACCCCAGGCTTATTGGTCTGACAGAGACTGGAAAAACTCTGAAAGTACAGACCCCGGATACCCTTTTAACTTAGAACTGAAGTCACTCCTGAGGTGTGCCCTTCAGCCAAAGGTTAGACAGGCCCATAAAACAAAATGAGACTAAATGGACACATGAGACCAGGGGAAGGGCAAGAAGGCAGGAGGGGACAGGAAAGCTGGTAAAGGGGAACCCAAGGTTCAGAAAGGGAGAGGGTTGTTGTGTTGTGGGGTTGGCAACCAGTGTCACAAAACAATACATGTATTAATTGTTTAATGAGAAACTAATTTACTCTGTAAATCTTCATCTACAATAAAAAAAAGAAGACAAGATTAAAATAAATAAGTTATACTTCCACGCTGAGAAGCTTAAAAAAGAAGAACAAATTAAACCAAAAGTAAGTAGAAGGAAGGAAATAATGAAGATAAAAGCAGATAGAAATAAATGAAATAGAAAACTAACTATGGATACAATCAATGAACCAAAAGCTGCTTCCTTGAAAAGATTAGTAAAATTGATAAACCCCTAGCTAGACTGATTTTTAAGGGAAAAAAAAGAGAGAGAGAGAACTCCACAAATTATCAATATAAGGAATGTAAGAGTGTATAAAACTACAGATCCTACAGTTATTAAAAAGAAAATGAGAGAATATTACAAACAATCTTATGCCAATCAATTCAACAACTTAGACATAATGGGCAAATTCCTTGTAAAAAAACTTGCTAAAACTAACACAAACAGAAATAAAAAATATGAATATCCCTATATCTAGTAAAGGAATTGAATTTCCTCCCACAAAGAAAACTCTATCCAACATTTAGATGGAAATAAAACAAACTGAAACAAATTCTTTCAGAAAACAGAGAAGGAAGGAAAACGTCCCATCTCATTTGATGAAAGCAGCATAGTGCCGATACCAAAAACCTGACAAGGCTAACACAAGAAAAGGAATTTCAGACCCACATCACTCATGAACATAGATGCAAAAACCTTCACAAAGTTTTAGCAAATCAGATTAATATAAAAAAGGATAAAATGTCATGACCAAGAGGGGTTTATTTATCCCTGAAATGCAAGGTTGGTCCAACACTCAAATATTAACTAATGTCATTCACTAGATTGACAGGATAAAGAAAAACCGTATGATCATCTCAGTAGATGCAGAAAAAGCATTCTACAGAATTCAATACCCATTTATGATGAAAATTCTTAGCAAAGTAGGAATATAAGGGAATTTCTTCAATCTGATAAGGAACATCTATGTAAAATCTACTGCGAACATCATACTTAATGGGGAAATATAAGACAGGGATATCTGCTCTTACCACTTGTGTACAACATAGTACTGGATGTTCTAGTCAGTGCAAGCAGGCGAGAAAAAGAAACTTAAAAAGTGCAAAGATTGAAAAGAAAGAATTACAGCTGTTTTTAGATGACATGACTGTGTCAAAAATCCTACAAAATCTACCAAAAAAGCGACTAGAACTGATACATGAATTTAGAAGGGCTTATATTTCTAAACGCAAGTAACAACTGGAAAATACAAATTTTAAAATACCATTTACAAACAGCAGCAAAAACATTAAAAAATGTGCAAGAGTTCTACACTGAAATCTTAAAACATTTCTGAGAGAAATTAAAAAAGATCTAAATAAAACCATGTTCATAGATTGGAAGATTCAATATTGTTAAAACACCATTTCTTCCCTTTTTTTTTTTTTTTAGTTGAAATTGACAAACTGATTCTAAAAGTTACATGAGAATACAAAGGACCTAGAATAGCCAAAACAATCTTTAAAAGAGAAGAACAAAGTTGGAGGATTCACATGACCAGATTTCAAGACACACTAGTATTGGTAAATAAATAAATCAATGGAACAGACTATAGTATACAGAAATAGAACAACTCATACATGGTCAATTGATTTTGACAAAGGTACAAGGGTAATTCAACTGGGAAAGAAAGTCTTTTCAACAAATGGTGCTGGAATATCTGGATATCTATAAACAAAAAATGAACCTCAGCCTCTACTTGACACCATACACAAAAATTCATTTCCAATGGACCATAAACCTACATGTCAACACAAAAACTAATGCTTCTAGAAGAAAACATAGGAGAATTTCTTCATGACCTCGGGTAGGCAAATAATTCTGAGGATACAAAAATAATTAACATAAAAAAGAAAACACTGATAAAACAGATATAAAAATTAAAAATTTTCTGCTCAACAGTGGTTAAGAAAATGAAAAGGCAAGCACACACTGGGAGAAAATATTTGCAATACATGCTATCATTATTGTTAGACGCTGTCGAGTTGCGTTTGACTTATAGTGACCCCCATGTACCAGGCAGTACTGCCCCCATAGGATTTTCTAGGTTGTAATCTTTACAGGAGCAGATTGCCAGGTCTTTTTTCCATAGTCCTGGTGGGTGGGTTTGAACTGCCAACCTTTCGAAAAGTTAACCATTGTGCCACCAGGGCTCCTTCTTGCAGTATACATGTATCTGCTAAATATATAAAGAACCCTTAAAACTCAATAATAAAATGATAAACAACCCAATTAAAAATAGGCAAAATTTGAACAGACACGTCACAAAAGAAGATATACCAATAAGCACACAAAAATATGTTCAACAGCATTAATCATCAGAAAATGAAAATTTAAGACACAATGAGATATTATTTTACCCCCTAAGAATAGATAAAATTTAAAAGATTGACAATATCAAGTTTTGGCAAGGATGCAGAATAACTGAAACCACTGCATACTGTTAGTGGGAGTGTAAAATGGTATAAGCACTTTGGCGAAAGACGGTCAGTTAAAAAGTTAATCGCATACATATTTCCACTCCCAGGTATTTAACCAAATAAATGAAAACATACGTCTATAAAAAGGCTGTTTAAGAATGTTCTTAAGCAGCTCTATTTATAATAGCTCAAAACTGGAAAGAGCCAAAATGTCCATCTACCGGTAAATGTATTAATAAATTATGGCATATTCATATAACGAAATATTACTCAGCAGTAAGAAAGAAACTATTAATACATGCCATAAAAGATAAATCTAAAAAAAATTGTGTTGAATGAAAGCAAGACAGAAAAGAGTATAATCTGTATGATTCCATTTATAAGAAGTACCTAGAATAGGAGAAACTAAGATACAGGAATAGAAATCAGAACAGTAATTGCCTTGGGGGTGAGGAGACTGACTGGAAAGGCGTACTAAAACTCATCAAAATGTATACTCAAAATCTGTCAATTTCATTGTATGTAAATTACACTGCAGTAAAAAAGGGTATATAAGCAAAGCCCTGGCCTTGAAAGAACAATATGTTTATGGAAATGAGACATAAATAAAGATGTGAAAAGCCAAATAATAAATACAAGAGACACTTCAAAGCAGTACATGACCAACAGTCAAATACAATTGTTAAGAAGGGAAAGAGCTGCCTGCAAATAGAGACGGTGGGAAAACCACAGGAAGAAGCTTGAAGGATGAGTACATTTAAGTAGGTAGAGAGGGCCGAGGGAAGGGGTGAGCAAAGGCACTGCGGGACAGGGTAAGCTAAACCAGGGTTCTCCCATATGGTAACTCATTCACTGACCTTTCACATCAAGCCCTTCAAGTCGGGAGGAGTGGGGTCCTGTGAAACAGGACAAAGTTCAGAGAGGTTAAGAGCCCTGCCCAAAGCCACAGAGTTTATAGGATTAGAAGTAGCAATAGGATCTGGGGCATGCATGTTCTCAAAGCCTGTGCTCACCCATAACAGGGCATTTCACTGGTGAAAGACAGGGTTTTGGGGTCAGCCATGAGCAAGAAGCACATGTGGTAGGAAAGGCCCTGGTCAGTGCCAGGAAGTGTCCTTTTCTAAATTCACATGTTTAGAATAATGTGGGAATAAACAGCTGACTACACTCAAAAGGCTCTACTGCTGTTCATAAACTGCGAGAGTGTTTACATCACGGGCAGAGCTCCCCAAGTGAATAACAGCCTTTTATGCAATCTGTACACACACTATCTTCACAGGACAAAGAAACAGGGTGTGTAAGGAATGCTGCAGTTGACCTTTCTCTCTTGCTGTCTGTTCTCTTCAACCTCTGCACCAATCTCAAGTCCACACTGCAGGACAGTTCTCCAGTTGTGTTTATCCATGACATGGCTTTCCGACACAGCCCAGAGTAGTCACTCAGTTCATTTTCAGAAGTGAGCTTTTAAAACTGTTTCTTCTTGCTAGCATGAGCTGTTGGCTTTCTCCTATTACATTCAAAATGGATCCGTCTTCGCTACAGTAGAAAGCAGATTTTTTTAAAGGTTATTTCAGATGTTTTCTTTAGGCTGGTGTTAACATAAAGCAAATGTCTCTTGAAAGTCTGAACCAATCTGTGAAGATAAACAGGCTTCACTTACGATATTACTATACTGAAATCTTCAGCTTGTGGTCTGCAGCTCCTTAGACTCAATTCATACATGCTAAAATGTCTACTTAAGAAAAACACCCAGGTGCGCACACACACCAAGACAGCTTTGCCATGGAAACCACAAAGACACGTGTGGTTCAGACTACACAGCACATACCACAAAGAACAGCCCATCTTCTAGGAGCAGATCCTATGTATACATGGGTCAAGCCCAGAAAATTAAACAGCAATGCTTTCACACATAAAGCTAACTTTACAACTGTTTTTTAAAAACTATACTTCAACATATATGTCTTAATCATTGTTACTAGTTGCATTTGCATGTGTGTGTTTTTTTCCTTAAAAAGAATTTCAGACTTGGGCATCATAGACAAAAATGCAGGATAAGAGAGCACACTGATGTTGCAGGTAACAACAACTCTGGATCAAACAAGGAATCTGAAGAGGCCTGCACTTCTAGAAAAAGCCACTCTGTCAGCATTTAAAAGAGCCCTGAGCCTGCTAAAGTGAAGGTCTTGAACTACAGAAAGTATAGAAGATGCCAGAAGGCACCCCGAGGAGACAGGGGTTTTGAGGAGGGGGAAGCAACAGCATTCTAGGCCTGGAAGGCCAGGCTTTGTAGGTGGGCACTGTCAACCTGTCAGATGTCTGATACGATAAAGGCTTTACTCTACCCTGCAGGGCTAATGCTCCATGAAGACATAGACAATTTCTAATTTGTTTATCATGTATCCCCAGTAGGGAGGACAATGTCTGTGACATGGCAGACATTGAATAAATATTTGATGAATGGACAAAGAGGATGCTTCATAGGTGGGGTGGTTCTTCGCTTGTGTGCATCTGTGGACCCTATCATCTTTCAGCTGTTATCACAGGTGTGAGTACTGGCTGTTCAGAGTGATAAAGTAATAACCACATGCCATTCTAACTATGATTTATTTTTGGTAACTATGACTTTGATCTGCTGCTGCTTCAATCTAGGAGGCCCTGCTCCATGAAGACTGCTGTTCCAGTTACTAAAGTTCTACCTATAAAAACACTTAACATATTCCTACAATTACCTATTCCATATGACTGAGGTGAAAGCACACTGACACAGAGGTTCATGTATACCAAGGGTTGTACTTCTAAACTCTGAACTCTAGCTAACTCCCACCTCTACCAAACTCCCAGCCTACTTCCATAGTGATTTTACTGGCTCTAAACTATTTGTGTAGCCATTTAGTCAACAAACGAACATACAGCTCCTGCTGTGGGCAGGGACTGTGTACGTACTGCAGAGGTGCCATGATGTATATAATTCAATCTGCGCCTTCAAAGAGATTACAGTTCCATATGAAAAACCAGGTACTGGGTCCATGTATGACTATTAAGCAGAAGTTCTATTTGCTTGTTGTCACCTAAAATTTTCCATTTTTCCCCCCAAATATGAGAGTAGCTGCTAGCATTGTCATCACTGACACCATTTATCCAGGGCTCTAATTTTCTTCTTCTCTAATCTAGAGAGGTAAGTTTCTAATAAATCCTGTAATCCATTAAAAAAAAAAGTAGTCATGGCCATCTCTGAGACCAACAGAAACAGTAGGAAAAGAACACTTTCAGATGCAGGTCAGCTTCTTTTTGGACTAGATCAGGGGTCGGCAAACTTTTCCTCTAAAGGGCCAAAGAGTAAATATTTCAGGCTTTGCAGGCCATATGGTCTCTGTCGCAACTACTCACTCTGCCACTGTAGCATGAAAGCAGTCACAGAAAATAAGTCATGGAATGGGTATGGCTGTGTTAAATAAAACTTTATTTATAAAAGCAGGCCTTGGGCAGGAGCTTGCCGCTCCCTGGGCTAGATAAACAAAATGTTCCTTTCTGGATATAAAAATGACTTCACTTACTTTGCTCTTTTGGCCATTTCATTTCCATCCCATCTGGGGCTGTATGGATAATTTTTCTGGGCCTGGGAGTAAAGTTGTCCACTGTTGGTAAAATGATAGACAGACTGAAACGTGAGAGTTGGCTGGTCTCGAGGGAAAAACAGGGGCAGGTCGACTGCAAAGAAACAAGAAAGGAAAAGAAAGTTAGGGCTCAAACACATCTCAAGGTACTTTTCTGGCTAAATCTGAACATTGGCTACAAGACTCTATTTGAACCACAAATACTGATTGAGGCCTAGGTACAAGGTATGGAGAGAGGGACCAAGAAATGCAAGGTGACTTCCAGGAGTTTATAATCTAGTTAGAGAGGCAAATCACACATTAATGAAAAACTAACCGATATGAGGCATGTGTAGGTGCTGAAAGAAAGCTCTGAAATGGTTACAGAGGTTTGGGGCTGAAGTATGCCTGGGTGCCCCCATCCATCTGAACTTCTTCTATGGAATTAACCTTGTATAATGCCCCAGAGCAGAGTTTTATATATGCATACCTACATATATCTGTTTTAAATCTCTATTATGCCATAAGCTCTTCAAGGGCCAGGCAGTGCCTTCCTCATCTATAATTTGATGGAGGAAATGGGAATCAGGCTGTCCTTGAAGAATGGATTTGGAAAGGGGAGAAAGAGGGTAGGTCATAATCTTTCTATTTTATAGGATATGGCAAATGGATCACTAGAAAAAATTAAAAAAATACTATCACTCTACTTCCAATCAAGCAGTGAACGTAGATAGTCAGCAGTTTCAATTTTTTTTATTTCTGTTACTACATACATATTATATTTCCTTACTCAGTGTGAGCTCCTTAATGGAATACAGCAGGGACTAATCTGAGCACCACACATGGCTGTTGTGATAGTATAGGCTGATTTCCAATCCTCGCTGTTAACGTGTATTATGCACATTACCTTCTCATTTTGGGATTCTTTAATCCAGTTTTTAAAAATAAAATGACTTGCTATTTTTAGTTGAAGCAACTATCATTAAAAATATAGACCGTTTCAATAGCAATTCTTAAAAGTACGTTTGTATGTTTGTATGAATATTACCGTTATCTACTTCTAAGACAGAACAGGCACACTCATTTATCAAAAATAATAACAAAAATGTGAACAGTATTTTCTAGCTTTACAGAGTGTACATACTTTATCTAATTTGATACTTAAAACTTCATGAAGCAGGCATTATTTTTTACCATCTCCATTTAACAGATGAGCAAACTTGAGGGTTCAAAAGGTTTATTAACTGCACATGTCATAGCTAGGCTGAGGCAGGACTCACAGTTAGTCCCGTGATTCAAATCCGAAGCTCCTTCTACTACGCCATATTTCCTCCTGTTCTTCAGGATAATGGTATATAACCTGCTCACAACTAGCACATTATGTCATAATTGCAATTTAGTAAGTTAAAGTCTCTATTGTGAAGGGCGTACATGGTTCATCTTTTTGGATATATGAGGCAAATGTATTTAAAAAATATGTTGTTGTTAGGTGCCATGGAGTTGATTTTCAACTCACAGCGACCCCATATGACAGAGCAGAACTGCTCCATAGGGTTTTCCAGGCTGTAATCGCCAGGTCTTTCTCCCACGGAGCCGATGGGTGGTTCAAACCTGGGTGGGTTTGAACCACCAACCTTTCTGTTAATAGCTGAGTGCTTAACCACTGTGCCACCAGGGCTCCTTAAAAACAACAACAACAACAACAACAAAAACCCTAGTAGATAGTTATATCTCTATCACTACCCCACTCTGGGGTGACAGACTTGGATTAGGCCCTCTAAGCACTCAATGTGACATCTTAAGGGAAAAGTTAGGTTTGCTGTAAACTTAAAAATACCAAGAAATACAAAATGGTCCTGTGGTGGGGCCTCTTAGGCCTCTGAGTACATGTGTCTCTTGCTGATCACTGACTCAGTGCTGTAGGGGGTTTCTACAGATAAACCACACCACACCACACCAACCAAAGAAAAGTGGCAAGATTCCGAATGTCCACTCTTCAGTCATACCTTCCACATGCCTCAATACGGCCATCTCAGTACATGTGTATTTGAGCCAAAGCCAGAGATTTAACAACATATAAGAGCAATATAAAAGATGAAAAAGACTAATTCAAGTTATAAATAATCCAACTCAGAAAACCCTTTTTGAATCACTTCATACACAAAGCATGATCTATTCATCGTCAGCCACTTTAAACAAATACTGCATTCTAAAATTAAGTTTATATTTTTTCTTATTACTCATTTCATTTCCTCTGATTAATTTTGGGAAAAATACATATTCACATATGTTTTAATTTGACTTCAATTATGTTTATATTATGTACAAGTTTCTAAATATAAAATGAGACTTAGATTAACCTCTCAAAACAATCATCAATAGCAGAAAAGTATAAAAGCAATAATTTTAGATAACAGAATTCAATGGCAATAATTTACAAATATAAATACTGTCACCATTTAGTACCAAAAGCAATGCAGACAATGTCACAGTTTAGGTGTTTTTCAAGCTACTGGCTTTTTTTGACTTTGGAATGCATTATAGTTTTCTCTTGTTATTTTGTTTTGTAGAAAATGGGTATTACTGTACTAGCACTTTGATATCCTGAAAAAATGATTTTTTTTACTTAGTTCTGAATGATCCTCTTTGATCAACTAAATGACCAATTAATTAGCATCAAAAATAATTCAAAATGTGAATACAAATTTATTTACCAAGGCAAGTCAGTTCTGATTAAAAATAAAAAAGTCAGCAAGCTATATACTGATAAGTATCATGATGTTCCCAAAGTATTGATTACATGATTGCTTCTCCATTGAGAACTGCCTGACAAACTGTAGCTGAAGCCAATATTAAAATTAAATACTTTCTTTGTTCACACAGTGGCTGGATTCTTAGGGAAGCAGGAATGGTCAGAGTACCTAAGATAAAAATTGGTAATCTACATATTAATTCACATATGTGAAAATAAAATAAAAAAATACACAACTACCTTTCTCAACTTACGTTGTATTTTGTCTGTATCAGTCAATAGTCAACAAAAAAGAATGGCTTTTTTAAAAAATGGTTTATGCATAATGCCATGGATCGAATAGTGTACCCAAAATGTGTGTCAACTTGGCTAGTCCCCAGTATTGTGTAATTGTCCACCATTTTGTCATCTAACGTGATTTTCCTGTTTGCTGTAAACCCTACCTCTATGATGTTAATGAGGCAGGACTGGAGGCAGTTATGTTAATGAAGCAGGACTCAATCTACAAGATTAGGTTGTGTCTTAAGTCAATCTCTTCTGAGATATAAAAGAGAGAATTGAGCAGAGAGACACAGGGACCTCATATCACCAAGAAATAAGACCCAGGAGAACAGCGCATCCTTTGGACCCTGGGATCCCTGAGCTGAGAAGCTCCTTGACTGGGGAAGATTGATGACAAGGACCTACCCCCAAAAGCTGACACAGAGAGAAAGCCTTCCCCTGGAGCAAGCATTCTGAATTCAGACTTCTAGCCTCCTAGACTGTTAGAGAATAAATTTCTCTTTGTTAAAGCCATCCACCTGTGGTATTTCTGTTATAGCAGCACTAGATAACTAAGACACATAAGAATGGGTAATAAATGAAAATATTTATAATACTTTTCATTCTTCTTACAAGAATGACTTGAATGGTACAAATCAGTCAGAATTAGGAAACACACACACACATTGTGTTTTCCTTATCCCTAAGTGTTTCTGTCACTTAACTTTTGTTTATGGTAAGTTAACTCATGGTTCTCCGACACACAGTAAAATAATGACCTTAGGCCTTGAAACAACTCACTCATTCTGCAGGAAACCCCTGGGTTCTAAGCAGTTTGGGCTCATAGCTGCAAGTGTATCAAAACTGAACATTTTAACCCTTTGCTCCCTTGGAACCCAACCCGCCTACTGGCTCAGGTCTGCATTCCTGGAGCAGAGTCATCCCTTGGGTTCAGTTACTCATTGTCAATATTATTTTGACAACTGCTTCCTATTTCCTTCTTCCTGTCTGAATGCTGGTCAGCTCTCTATCCACAGAAGACATGGTCCTTACGTGTTCAGTAGAATTTCAATAACCATTTCTGAAGCATTACTTCTTCAAGAGCTTGTTGAAACAAGTCACACCCAAACACTTCTAATTCTGCACAACTGGGCAGTTCGCAGGACTCACCCACAGGGCTCCAGCTCCCTGGGAGAGGGGGCAGGTATAATTAAGCTCCGCCCAGCTTTCTGACTGTGGGCAGCTTGTTCCTTGCCTTGTGTGGGGCAGTCTCTGCTGTGTCCGGTTCTGTCAGTCACAGTCCCAAACCTAGAGGGCTCTCCATGCCGAAACCACACACACAGCTTTGGGATGGAACTGGATGCACTGATAAACTTTGCTGCTCTTTTTAAACCAGGCTGAGTGTGGACAGAGAGTTTTACCTTGTCTAGTATATAAGCTTAATTGCGCCTAAGTGCTCATCTTTTCAACATTAACAAAATTTCATTAAAACCCAAAAAACCCATTGTTGTTGAGCTGATTCCGACTCATAGTGACCCTATAGGACACAGCAGAACTGCCCCATAGGGTTTCCAAGGAGTGGCTGGTGGATTTGAATTGCTGACCTTTTGGTTAGCAGCTGAGCTCTTAACCACTGCAGCACCAGGGTTCCAAATTTCATTAAAGTAGTATTTAAAATTGACAAGACTCTCTAGAAATTCCTTATGTATCTACAAACCTCAACAATGGAAAAATGATCCTGAATAGTCAAAAGAAATGCCACACTATGCATCTGCTTCATAGGACAGCCTGCCAGCTACTCATGTAGAACATTTCAGGCATAATTCTAACAAGTTTGATTATATGATTTTTCCAGGGAAAAAAAAATCTAATTATGGCAAGGTGAGGATAAGGTACATTCACAGCAAGTAGTGATAACTAGCAGTCTGGCATGAAGGAAGGAGAAAGAACAATAAATAAAATCAGACTTAAGTGGTCAAAAAGAATCCCAAGTGTGAGGCCATTTAGAGCTTCCAGGGGAAAAAACTCTCTACATCTAACGACCCCTCAGGCTACTACCACACAGTAAGCTCACCCCAATCCTGGCAGCAACGGCAGATACTGCCAGAGACCTACCCACCCAAGTGTCATTCTCCTTCTGTCTTTCTTACAGGCAGAGCCCTCCCTCCCACTGCTGCAGAGTCTGAAAATGTTGGATATTCACTCACTCACTCTCTGGGGCTTCCCTAAAACCAAGGCATGGAAATGTGACTCAATTCTGCCAATGCAGTGCAAGGGAAGTCAGCTAGGGCCTTCTGACAAGTATTTCCCTCTCTGACTAAAGACAACTGCCAGGAGAAGCCCCCTACTTCATTGTTGCCTTGGATTTTATCATGTGAGTTCTTGAGGCTTGGAGCTCTGGCATCCATCTTGTGACCATAAGGGGAAAGTAAAAAAAAAAAACTACAGCAAAGGCAACCCAGAGCCTGATATCACCGAGCTGCCCAATTCATCATCCCTGGAACTGCCTACCTCTGGATTTCTTGTTACATGAGAAGAGGACAAGTCCTTACTGTATAAACCTCTTTTAATCAGGTCTTCTCATAATTGCAATCAAAGGCATGCAAGGAAACATTAATTAATTTCTTGGCAGCTTCTGTTCAAGAAGGCAGGATAATTGTATAATAGATTTCAGAAATATTTCCACCAAGCATTGGTTAAAAAACATTCAAGGCACATAAACAGGAAAATTTTAGTTGTCTGGAAAATTCAGTTATGTGGGATAGTTCAATCCTTGAAAATGCCAAACAAATGAGGGGTTAACCATGATTGGTTCTCTGGGAGTCACATCATCAAATATTTTCATCATTACTTACAAGTCAGCCATTATTTCATCTCTCCAAACCTTCCACGCTATATATTCCCCCATTTTTTCTCTGTGTTCCTGGGTTAGAAGGAAGACGCCCCCGGATTCACTCTGTGGTGCTTGTGGTTATGTTCCCACTTCCAGTCCTCTTAGGCCTTTCTAGTTCCTTCAGGCCTCAGTATGGGACAGTTTTAACCCCTTGTTGACTTGCCCTCCAACGATGGTTCCATCAGAGGTTGATTCTTCCTAACAGTAGTTTGCATGCATCTCCTTCCCAAGCTATTTTTCCAAAATATTTACTGACCGCCAAAAATTTGGAATTCCAAAATACCTGTCTGCAAGAAATATAAACTTTTCTAGTCCATAAGTATCTCTATTCAAGGCATTAAAAACCAAACCATGTCTCCTTTTATTACATGTCTTTCTCTTAAGTGCCCCAAAACCAAAACAAAATAGCTGCCATCGAGTCGATTCTGACTCATGGAGACCTACCCACCCCACTCATGGAGACCCCATGAGTGGCAGAGTAGAACTGTGCTCCATAGGGTTTTCAAGGCTATGACCTTTCGGACGCAGATCACCAGGCCTTTCTTCTAAGGCACCTCTTGGCAGGTTTGAACTGTCAACCTGATCATTTGTGCCACCCAGGGACTCCCATTTAAGTGATAGGGGAGAATAAATATTAACCAGATTTTGTTAAACTAATTCATCGATATGTAGAAGTCTGCATTCAATTTTTCACCATCTTTTCTATGATGTGATTACGAAAACAGGTTACCTTTAGGGTTTTAATATTACCAAACCAAAACCTGAAGCTTCTTTAATTTTTCTATAAATGCCAAAAATCCTAATAAGGAAGGAGACAGCACGGTACGGTGGAAAAAGGCACAGCCTTTGGAGTCAGATAAAACTAAGTTCAAATCCTGGCTTTACCACCTACCAGCAGTGAGACCTTAAGCAACAGACTTCACTTCTTTGACTCCTAATTTTCTCATCTGCAAAATGAGGATAATAATTCTTATCTCATAGGGTTTGTCTTAGTTTCCTAACCAAACCAGTTGCCACTGAGTAAACGTCAACTCATAGCAACCACAAGTGTTTTAGAGTAGTGCTCCGTGAGGTTTTCAGTGGCTGATTTTTCAGAACTAGATCACCGGGCCTTTTTTCTGAGGTGCCTCTGAGTGGACTTGAACCACCAACCTTAGGGTTAGCAGCCAGGCGCATTAACCATTTACACCACCCAGGGACTCCCTTAGTTTCCCAGGGCTGCTGTGGCTTATAAGAACAGCAATATATTGCCTCACCATTTTGGAGGCTATAGTCTGAATTCAGGATGTCAGCAGGCCTATGGTCTCTCCCGTGTCTCTAGGGGAATACCCCGTCTTGTCTCTCAGCTTCGGGTAGTCCCAGACCTTCCTTGGCATGCAGATCCATCTTCACAGGGCCATCTTTCCTCTGTCTCTCTGTGACTCTCTTCTCTTTAATAAGAACATCACTCAGATGGGATTAGGACCCATCCTAACTGTGGTATGACCTCATGTTAGGTTAAAAGATAACCATCTCCAAAGACCGTGTTTTCAAACAAGGTTATGTTTACTGGTTGGGGAGGGGGAGTTAGGACTATGATGTATCTTTTTGGAAGACACAATTCAATCCATAACAAGGTTGTTTAAAGGATTAAACAAAAACCTGTTGTTGTGCGCCATTGAGACAATT
Source organism: Dugong dugon (assembly GCA_030035585.1). Taxonomy (NCBI): domain Eukaryota; kingdom Metazoa; phylum Chordata; class Mammalia; order Sirenia; family Dugongidae; genus Dugong; species Dugong dugon. Next base: position 71,645,565 of record CM057473.1, read on the forward strand.
CAGACTCATAGTGACCATATATGATAGAGTAGAACTGCCCCATAGGGTTTCCAAGGCTGTAATCTTTACAGAAGCAGACTGCCATATCTTTCTCCTGTGGAGCAGCTGGTGAGTTGGAACCACTGACCTTTCGGTTAGTAGTCGAGTGCTTAACCATTGCACCACTAGGGCTCCTCAAACAAAAACCTGCAGGTACTAAATAAATGTTAGTTCTCTTCCCCTACCCACATCCTTTGGTCTTCCTTATTCATTATCCAGCTTTTGCATGCATATGAGGAGACTGAAAATATCATGGCTTGGGTCGGGGCACCTTAGTCCTCAAAGTGACATCTTCGCTTTTCAACACTTTAAAGAGGTCTTTTGCAGCAGATTTTCCCAGTGCAATACATGGTTGGATTTACTGACTGCTGCTTCCATGGACACTGACTGTGGATCCAAGTAAAATGAAATCTTTGACAACTTCAGTATTTTCTCCATTTATCATGATGTTGCTTATTGGTCCAGTTGTGAGGATTTTTGTTTTCTTTATGTCGAAGGGTAAACCATACTGAAGGCTGTAGTCTAGATCTTCATCAGTAAGTGCTTCAAGTCCTCTTCCCTTTCTGCAAGCAAGGCTGTGTCATCTGCATATCACAGGTTGTTAAAGAGTCTTCCTCCAAACTTGACACTGCCTTCTTCTTCATACACTCCAGCTTCTCGGATAATCTGCTCAGCATACAGATTGAATAAGTATGGTAAAAGGATACAAACCCAACGCATATCTTTCCTGACTTTAAACCATGCAGTATCCCCTTGTTCTGTTTGAATGACTGCCTCTTGGTCTATATACAGGTTCTTTATGAGCACAATTAAGTGTTCTGGAATTTCCATTCTTCTCAGTACAGTCAAATACCTTTGCATAATTCAATAAAACACAGGTAAACATCTTTCTGGTATTCTCTGCTTTCAGCCAAGATCCATCTGACATCAGCAGTGATATCTCTTGTTTCAATGATAGTTCTCTTCTGAATCTGGCTTGAATTTGTGGAAGTTCCCTGTCAATGTATTGCTGCAACAGTTTTTGAATTATCTCCAGCAAAATTCTGCTTGCTCAGGAAAGGTCATGGAAGCCCCCTAGACACATCCAATCTCCCTGAGGGACTGAATTGCTGGGCAGAGGGCTGTGGGGACCATGGTCTCGGGGAACATCTAGCTCAACTGGCATAACACAGTTTGTAAAGACAATGTTCTACATTCTACCTTGGTGAGTAGCTTCTGGGGTCTTAAAAGCCTGTGAGCAGGCATCTAAGATACTCCACTGGTCTCATCCCTTCAGGAGCAAGTGAGAATGAAGAGAACAGGATACAAGGAAAAGATCAGTCCGAAGGACTAATGGACCACAGCTACCAAGGCCTCCACCGGACTGAGTCCAGTACAGCTAGATGGTGCCCGGCTACCACCACTGACTGCTCTGACCAGGATCACAACAGAGGGTTCTGGACAGAGCTGGAGAAGGATGTAGAACATAATTCTAACTCACAAAAAAAAAGACCAGATTTACTGGCCTAAAGGAGACTGGAGAAACCCTAAGAGTATGGCCCCCAGACACCCTTTTAGCTCAGTGGTGAAGTTATCTCCGAGGTTCACCATTCAGCCTGGGAGTGGACAGCCCCATAAAACCAAATGGGACTAATGAGGTACAGTAGTCCAGTGACAAGGGCCAGAAGCCAGAAGGGGACAAGGAAGCTGGTGAAGGGGAACCTAAGGTTGAGTAAGGATATTGTTGATGTGTTGTGAGATTGTTAACCATTGTCATAGGGCAACATGTGTAGTAACTGTTAAATGAGAAACTACATTGTTCTGTAAGCCTTCATCTTAAGTGAGAATAGCAGCACAATTGGAAGAGTGTAGTCAATGTCACTGAACTGTGCATGTAGAAATTTTTGAAATGGTATATCTTTGGCTATGTGTATTTTCACCAAAAAAAACAGGTTGAGAAGTTAGAGGGTTGACATGTTGTGGGGTTGTTAACCAATGTCATAAAACAATATGTGTACTACTGTTTCATGAGAAACTATTTGTTCTGTAAACCTTCACCTGAAGTACAAAAAAAAAAAAAAAACATAAAAAAAAATTCTACTTGCTCATTATACCAGTGATATTGTCCGATAATTTCCACATTCTGTTGGATCATCTTTCTTTGGAATGAAGACAAATATAGATCTCTTCCAGTTAGCTGGCCAGGTAGCTGTCTTCCAAATTTCTTGGCATAGATGAGCGAGCAGCTCCAGCACTGTATCTGTCTGCTGAAACATCTCAGTTGGTATTCTGTCAATTCCTGGAGCCCTGTTTTTCACAACGCCTTCAGTGCAGCTTGGACTTCTTCCTTCAATACCATTGGTTCTTGATCATTTGCTACCTCCTGAAATGGTTGAATGTTGACTAATTCTTTTTGGTGTATTCCTTTGTGTATTGCTTCCATCTTCTTTTGATGCTTCCTGCATCATTCAATATTTTGTCCACAGAAGCCTTCAAAATTGCAGCTCAAGGTTTGCAATTTTTTCTTCAGTTCTTTCAGCTTGAGAAATGCTGAGCATGTTCTTCTCTTTTGGTTTTCTAATTCCAGGTCTTTGCACATTTTATTATAATACTTTACTTTGTCTTCTCAAGCTGTGCTTTGAAATCTTCTATTCAGCTCTTTTACTTCATCATTTCTTCCATTCGCTTTAGCTACTCTACATTCGAAAACCAAGTTTCAGAGTCTCTTCTGACATCCATTTTCATCTTTCCTGTCTTTTTAATGACGTTTTTCTTTCTTCATGTACTACGTTCTTGATGTCATTCCACAACTTGTCTGGTCTTTGATCATTAGTGTTCAATGTGTCAAATCTATTGGAGATGGTCTCCAAATTCAGATGGGATATACTCAAGGTCATATTTTGGCTCTCCTAGATTTGTTTTAATTTTCTTCAGCTTCAACTTGAACTTGCATATGAGCAATTGATGATCCGTTCTACAATCAGCCCCTGGCCTTGTTCTGATTGATGATATTGAGCTTCTCTATTTTCACTTTCCACAGATATAGTTGATTTGATTCCTGTGTATTTCATCCGGTGAGGTCCATGTGTACAGTCACCATTTATGTTGTGGAAAAAAAGTATTTGCAATGAATAAGTTGTTGATCTTACAAAATTCTATCATGTGATCCCCAGCATGGTTTTTTAACACCAAGGCCATATTTTCCAATGACTGATCCTTCTTTGTTTCCAACTTTTGCATTTCAATCACTAGTAATCATCAACGCATCTTGACTACATGTTTGATCAATTTCAGGCTGCGGAAGTAGGTAAAAATCTTCAAGCTCCTCGTCTTTGGCATTAGTGGTTGGTGCGTAAGTTTGAATAATAGTTGTACTAATTGATCTTTCTCGTAGGCGTGTGGACATTATCATATCACTGACAGTGCTGTACTTCAGGATAGATCTTGCAATGTTCTTTCTGAAAATGAATGAGACATCATTCCTCTTCAATTTGCCATTCGTGCATAGTAGACCATATGATTGTCTGATTAGATTGATTATGACTTTATTTTCCCTTAAATTATATTGACTTGTGATTCCATTATATTTATATTTTTCCCCCCTATGTTGCAGCATACAAATTGCAAAGTTTTTTGTTTGTTTCTTTGGTAAAAGTTTACTGCCTTGCTGATGCAGCTATGTAAACTATCTTGAAGGCTTGAAATGGTTTATTGCTTACGGTAAAATTTGCCTGATTTCTTACAGGCCAAGTTTGGAAACTTTTTATTATATAGTTGTTTACATACTTGTGAGTCTATCATTTAAAGACACGTACTGAAACAAATGTTGGTTTGTTTCGTAAGCATCTTCCCGTTATCTATTATAAAGTTGAAATTAAACATAGAGAATGGTTTAACTGTTAAAAAAAATCATTATACATAATAGCCTTCACAAATGCCTCCTACCCAAGAGCCCACACCCCCTAACTGTCCAGTTGCTAAGAGATGATGTCTCCATGGCTACTAGGGTGTGACAAGCTGTTTAATTCCTGACTAGAAACTTGCTCGATTTCTGTTTCCTTTTCCTAGCCAGCTCCTTTTTCCTTCGACATTTCTCACCAAGGCCAACTCTGACGCACCCTCTTCTTTCTTGCCTCTTTCTTTCATCTACTTCATTCCACGTGTGTCTGAGCTTCTGAAGAGCAAGGCTGGGCTGACTGTGCATCCCTTGACCAGAGCCTGGCACAGGGCAGGTGCTCCACGACAGTGAATGGGTGCCCCGTGAGCCCTGGGATACTTTCCTCAGGGACAGTTCAGAGACTGTTTCTTCTTCTTGTTTGTTTTTGTTGTTGTTTGGCTGGTTCCTTCCAGGTTTATAGCTGTCCTGGATAGTTGAAGTTATAGGATATTCTGGCCTTTGCATATATTTTGTTAAGCATTTACTTTTGAAGCACATGATAGACAGAAATGTATCATGCCAACACCCAACGAGACATTCATAGAAAATTATAAGAAGAATCTCAATATGAAAAGGATGCCATAGTGTTGGCCAATGAAGAGCCAAGGTTCTCTCACCCTGTCCACATAAACGAACCCAGACTGAATCAGCTATGCTCCCTGCTGCCCCCCCCACCCCGCCCCCTGAGATCACAGGTTCTCAGCTAGAAATGAGCATCAACGTCACCATAGAGTTTGACACTGCAGATGCTTGGGTCCCATCCCAGACCTCTGATTTCTAAAAATCGACCTCAAGTGCTTCTGATATACCTCCCCAGGTACAAATCACTGCAGAGGACTGTGAGCTCCTTAAGGGCAAAAAACAAAACAAAACAAAAAAAATGCCCCCCAAAAAACAAAACCCAAACCAAACCAGTTGCTGTCAAGTTGGCTCCAACTCATGGTGACGCCATGTGTGCCAGAGTAGAACTCTGTTCCATAGGTCTTTCAATGGCTGATTTTTTGGAAGTAAACTGCCAGACCTTTCTTCCAAGGTGCCTCTGGGTGGAACTAAGGATCTACATTTCCTGGAGGTGGACCATTTGCTGACTTTTGCGTTGCCTGCCTTGCTACACTATCTGGTTTCTGTGTCCTCTGGATATGTTTCCCACTTGGATTCTGGCCCCTTGCTGCTCTGACACTCTCATTTCCTCAGGCTTGACTCCTTATTAGTTCCTTCAACCTGCTATTGCTTTCAACTCTGTGGCACAGTCCAAGTCCCCCCTTCTTCCCGGAAGTCTTCCTTGCCTGCTCTGTCACTTGGCAATTTCTCCCAGTTGGATTGTTAACGATTGAAGCGTACTTGTCTTTATTTTATGTCCTCCACATGTGTGGCACAGGGCTAGACACAGTAGGTAGCCAACACATATTTAGTGATTGAGAGGCACAGATCATGAAAGTCAGGAGACAGACTGACTGCTCTTGACATGTAAAAAAGGAAAAAAGTAAACATGCTTCATTCGATGTAGAAAGAAATCTAGCAAGAGAGAACACCATAAACAGCATTTTGTACTGTTTTAACTTCTACTTTTAAAAGAATTTAGTCACAATAAATAAACTCCTGGCCTGGGAAGACTAAAAAAGAAATCTGGCTAAATTAGGGAAGATTTTGATTAAAAGAATCCTTAAATAAATTAAAATATATTCAAATGCAAAATCCTTGGCACTTAAAAACTGGGCAAAGTCCTTAAAGAGTCATGAGCTTTTAACTTCAAAAATTCATGGACAAAGTGCCAGATGTAGCAAATGAGAAGGAAAAGGACGAATGAATCATCTTTAGTTAAAGTAGGGGATTGACACTGAAAATTACAGACTGGTCAGTTTAAATTCAAGGTGTTGAAAAATTAGAGCAAGCCAGCCAGGTACAGATTTGGAAATATTGTGATTACTCTAATGCAAAGGATGACTAATGTGGCTTTTTGGGTGAAGGAAATGACAACATACAATACAGGGGAAGTCAACGCAACTTGACCAAGCAAAGGCACAGAGGTTTCCTAGACACATCCAAACACCTTGAGGAACCGAGATGCTGGGGTTGGAGCTGGGGACCATAGTCTCGGGGGACATCTAGGTCAACTGGCAAAACATAGTTCATAAAGAAAATGTTCTACATTCCACTTTGGTGAGTTTAGTGTCTGGGGTCTTAAAAGCTTCTAAGTAGCCATCTAAGATACATCTATTGGTCCTATCCCATCTGGAGCAAAGGAGAATGAATTAAACTAAGGACACAAGGAAAATATTAGCCCAAAGGACTAAGGGACCACATGACCCAGAGCCTCTTAACAGCCTCAGCCCAGAAGAATTAGATGGTGCCTGGCTACTACCACCTATTGCTCTGACAGGGACCACAACAGAGAGTCCCAGAAAGATCAGGAAAAAAATGTAGAACAGAATTCAAATTCACAAAAAAAGATCAGACTTACTGGTCTGAGAGATTGGAGGAATCTCTGAGACTACGGCCCCCAGACACTCTGCTAACTCAAAATTGAAGCCATTGCTGAAGCCCACTCTTCAGACAAAGATTAGACAGCCCTATAAAACAAACAATAACACATGTGAGGAACATGATTCTTAGTTCAATTAAATATACAAGACCAAATGAGCAACTCCTGCCCAAAAGCAAGAAGAGATGGCAGGAAGTGACAGGAACCGGACAAATGGACACAGGGAACCTGGGGTGGAAAGGGGGGGAGTGCTGTCAGATTGTGGGGATTGCAACCAATGTCACAAAACAATGTGTGTATAAATTTTTGAATGAGAAATTAACATGATCTGTAAATTTTCACCTAAAGCACGTGTGCGCGCACACACACATAAATTCTTCAAACTAGTTTTTTTTTTTAGGATCTAGTTATGGACGTTATATACTAGAAGAACAACAACAATGTGTATGCAATTTGACAAACATCTCCCAAGCATCTACTACGTGCCAGGCTCTAGGGAAGCAAAGCTGAATAAGGCCCTGTGCTCACATACGCTGAGCCTTCACTGTTCCTGGGGAGGGAAACGATGGTGAGGGCTGTCACAGAGGCATTAACCACCAGGGGATATGCCATACACTCCATCTAAGGGCATCTAAGGCTTATTAGATGAGGTAGTTTTGAGGAGGGCCTTGAGATGACTAAGATTTTGAAGGCAATTGCAGTAAAAGGGTTACGACTGAGAAGGGAGAGAGAAAGGCAAGAAAATTCTAAGCAGAAGGAACAGTATTGAGCAGGGATAGAATGCTGGTACAGAGGGGCTCTGGATAAAGATGTCAGACTATGGAGAGTTCTGAACACAAAGAAAATGGGTATGGACATTGTTCTATGAGCAAAGTCACCCCTGAACATTTCTAGGGGAAATATCCCACACCACCATTGCAGTGGAACAGAAATTTTCCTATAATTTAAACACCCCCAGCACAGTATAAATCCAGAATGAAGAATCCATAAAACTGGAATAACACTACCCTTCAGGGCTGGAAATAAAGCCGGTAAGGCAAGCAGCAAAGTGTCTGGCTTATGAAAAGTTCTCAATAAAGTTTGGAACCTAAAGGAATGCAAGAACAGGACGGTATAGTGCAAAGAATACAGTCTTCAGAATCTGACAGATCTGGGCTTGATTCCTATTCTGCTAGTTACTACATAGGTGACCGCAGGCAATTTTAAACTGAAGTCCCCAAGCCGAGGTTTTTTCATCTTTAAAATGGAATAATACCTACCTTGCAAGGCTGCTGGGTGGTTTACATGACATAATGAATATATGTAGACTATGTGGCACATAGCAGGTATTCATAAATGGTACCTTTTATTACTCATTTTTCTCTTAGAAGCAATTAAAAAAACAAAACAAAACAAAACCCAAACGTGAGTCTGTATAATTTTTTTTTCCAACCTGACTCCCAGCTGAAAAAACACAACTCAAAGGAGCCACGTGCTTTCAATGAAGCGCCCAACTTAGTCTTGTCCACCTTTTTATCTGAGGCGAATGTGGAGTCGTAAGGAACTCTTCACTTTTAATTCCACGATCTTCTTCCTTCAAATAAAAATATCATAGCTCTGGAGAATCTCAAGCGAAAAGGGGTCCTGCAGCAAAATTTGACCACAGACCAGAAAACGTGACTAGAGAGGAATCCTGGTGAAAACGTGATCAGTTTTTTTGTGTGCTTTGTAGTGTAATAGCCTCCCCATTCTCACAGCTGCTTCGTTGCAGGTGAAGGCTTTTTCTTTTTTGGTAAACTGCTTGAGAGATGTTTTGTTCTTTGCAGAGAGAAGATTGGAAATATAATCAACCTTTGTATATTTAAAGATTACCCATTTGATCCGTGAATTATCCAGTTTTTGTTTTGTTGTTGTTGCTGTTTTTTTGGGCCAGCTCCTTGGTTGTTATTCTTCTACAAGGATGGGTGGGGGTGCAATGGGGGGAGTGAAAATTAATGTTTTTCTTTAATAGCAATTCCAGTTAGAAATTTCATTTGAGATAAGGTGTGATTGCTCTCTAAAATTATGTGCTCAAACTGTCATATTATTCTCATATCTAACTCAAATTGAAGACAATAAACTGTATAACCTGAAATAAGCATGTGAGGCAAGCCCCTGATTTAAATGGGTTGCTTGGCTTGTTCATCCAAAATTAAAGGAACAAGATCATTTTCAAGTCAAGGTGCTGGAGCAGTGTTATCTTAAGAGAAGCATATTCACACCCAGTAAACCATTCCTGATGGTTGAGCCTTCCAGATAGCCAAGGGTTTATTCTTGGAAGCTCTTTTTTTTTTCTTTTTGACTGTTTGTGACAGAGATCTTTCTAAAATAGACTTCACATTTACTTCTCCCTTATCCCTTTCCAAATGACTCAAAGTCAGAGTTATGAATATCAACTCTTACAGTGATAACTATAGACTGTATGGAGTCCCTGGGTGGTGCTAACAGTTAAGCGCTCGACTACTAGCTGAAAGGTTGGCATTTGGAACACACCCAGAGGAGCCTCGGAAGACAGGCCTGGTGATCTGCTTCTGATAGGTCATAGCTTTGAACACCCTATGGAGCAGCTCTACTCTGCACACATGGGATCTCCATGAGTCAGAATCGATTGAATAGCAACAACAATAACACAGACTATATAGTTACACTGAAACAGGGTTGCTATGAGTTGGAATCGACTCGATGGCAAGGGATTTGGTTTTGGGTTTTATACAGTTACATAGCCATGACCTCAAGGCCTAATTAGGCATGCCAATCCCTAAACTAAGGTTCTAGTGTCTGCTTTCTGCATCTTGGTTCCCTCCATCCCTACCTCTTGATCCCAGGCTATTAGCTTATCCCCTGAGAATTCTTACAATGGTTAGTATGCCTATGTGCCACGACCTTCTCTGGGCAGATAAGCTTCTAGGGACTTGGGAACCAGCTCACTAAGCTTATTAGAAGTATAATAAGAGCTGGCCTGGAGGGCTCCCTGTGAGTAAAACACACAGACTTGGTGATACTTCTTTAGTCTATTCCCTTCCTCCTGGCCGTGTTTTTGATTGGCATACTTATAGGACATAGCTGAGCTGAAGATAGGTGAGATATTTATTTTAAAAAATCTCCATGTCTTGTCATAACAAACTATACACTCATTAAACCACAGTTCAGAAAGAGACCTTGGAAACCATCTATCCATTTTACAAAGAGGAGACTGAGGTCCAGAGTGACGAACTGCTTCAGCAGCTACACAAACAACCCTGGGGTCTTGGCTCCAAGTCCAGTGAGCTACCTTGTACCATGCCACTTGTAACACAGTAAATCTTCAGGCAGGAACAAAATAACTGCCATGAAAATAGTGGCTTTTCATAGTATGACTTTGAGATCTTCATTAACTAAAATCTGAAAAAAAGTCTCTTAGTATATACAACAGTTAGGAACAAACAGAAAAGCTAAGAAAAAGGAAGGGAATCAACACTTACTGAATACCTACAATGGGCTGGGTGCTCTCTGCCATATGATCCCCCTCCCCCTTTTTTTTAACAAGCAAGTAAGCCTGTTCCTGGGGAAAGCCAGAGAACTTGCTTAAAGCTGTGAAGAACTGCAGCCAGGATTTGACCCCGGCCACACCCAACTCTAGAACCCATGTTCTCTCCACCACAAGTGCTACATTAGATGTACTGCTTGTTTCTGATATTCTGGAAGGAGCTTCTACTCGGGGCACTCTGGCTCTTCTTGCGTCCTAGCCAGGGGTTGCTACAGGCAAGCAAGTTCTCTGATCATTGATAGAGAAAGGTCACAAAAGTCTGAGAGACTGACATACATAGTCATAACAGACTGTAAGAAGGAATATGATGTGTTTGTTTTTCAGTTCAAGTTAAGCTCAAGGGTACAATGATCTCAGACTTCTAAGAATTTTTATTTCTGATGTTTCAATTTCCTTGTTTTCTTCCTTTTGATTGGAAAAACATTTTATGGTCATATCTATGGGGTTTTAAAGGCATTTGACACTGCTGCTCACTTCTGTTCTTCTCCCATGGTTTCCATAATGCTTTATCGATCTGCTGCTCTCCTTTCTTTCAAAATTTTCACTACCTCCATTTCTCCATCTGCTTAACACCCCATCACTCCCAAAGCTCAGCTGAAGGACTTGTTAATCTTGAAAGCTTGCCCCTCAGATCTACTTTATTAGAAAGTCGCACCTATCAATACCTTCTGATGACTTCAAAATCTCCATAACCTTCCCTGACTGCTTACCTGTGTAGCAGTCTGATAATACCTGCTCACCTGTCAGCCTGATGATACCAGAGGGCTGGTGAATATCATAATATAAGCTTTGGGGCTGGGGGCCACAAATTTACTTCTACCATGGATCAACAAAAGTGAGAATGTATATATATGTGTATGCATACACATATACACACATATACATATATGTATATATATATATATATATATATATATATATATATATATCAATCTACTTAATACAGCTGAACATAACTTTTCTTTAAACCCAAGGACAACTGTGTTAGGGCTCCCACATCCATCATTTTAGGCCAGCTCCAAATAGTTATCAGTTCATACTTGAAGCAATTCAATAATCTTTCTCCACCTCCAGGAATTACTTTTCTATTGGTCCTATGATTGATGCCAGCTTAATAATTCCCTTGTCATAGCCCATAGGGACGAACCAATGTCCCCTGGATAAAAGTAGACTCTTGAATGCTGGTGGGGCAACCCAAAGGCAGGCCTATCTAGCCTTTCCTTCTAAAGAGGGTATCGTACACCCCATCAGGCTCCGGTTAAAAGACTAAGATTTGAATACAGAAGTTGAAGCTCATATACACAGAGGATTTAAGGTGAGATGAAAAGAATCAGATTAGGGATAAGAAAGAGGGAGAAGTTCGAAAGGGCTTTAAATAAAGAAACTCAAACCTGCTCACAGATATAGGCTGATGCAGAGTCAACAGACTCAACTTTAATACTTTCTCATTCAGCCCGCCTGCTGCTCTTACAAAACAGCTATTCTCACTGGCCCCACCTTACTCATGACCCATTCCCAATACTCCCTGTGATGGAAATCTCTTTGTTTCTATAGGCCAAAATGGTTCATGTTTGATATATTATTCATCGGTTATGTGGAAAAACAGGTTTGCTTCTTTAAATGTTCAACTTGCTGAGTCATGCATTCAACCTTAGCTTACAGAAAAATTAAACTGAAATCTGCAAAAGAGTGCCCAAGCAGACCCCAGCATGGATCAGGAGGAGAGGTGTGGGAACCCAGGGTCTAGAGGAACGCTTTACCAAGTGATGCCATATTTTCATATGCACACACACACACACACACACACACACACACACACACAAACATGTGTCATTGTTCTTAGGTGCCATTGAGTCGGTTCCAACTAATAGCGACCCTGTCAACAGAATGAAACATTGCCCGGTCCTGTGCCATCCTCACTATCATTATGCTTGAGCCCATTACTGCAGACAGTGTATTAATCCACCTCATTGCAGGTTTTCCTCTTTTTCACTGGTTGTCTACTTTACCAAGCATGACGTCATTCTCCAAGGACTGGTCCTTCCTGATAACATGGCCAAAGTATGTGGGATGAAGTCTCGCCATCTTTGCTTCTAAGGAGCATTCTGGCTGTACTTCTTTCAAGATAGATTTGCTTGTTCTTCTGGCAGTTAATGGTATACTCAATATTCTTTGCCAACACCATAATTCAAAAACATCAATTCTTCTCTGGTCTTCCTTATTCATTGTCCAGCTTTCGCATGCATATGAGGCAACTGAAAATATGGCTTGGGTCAGGTGCACTTTAGTCCTCAAACTGACTCCTTTGCTTTTTAACACTTTAAAGAGGTCTTTTGCAGCAGATTAGACCAATGCAATACATCGTTTGACTTCTTGATTGCTGCTTCCATGGGCATTGATTGTGGATTCAAGTAAAATGAAATCCTTGACAACTTCAATTATTTTCTCCGTTTATTGTGACGTTGCTTATTGGTCCAGTTGTGAGTAAAATTTTTTTTCTTTATGTTGAGGTGCAATCCATACTGAAGGCTGTAGTCTTTGATCTTCATCAGTAAATGCTTCAAGTCCTCTTTACTTTCAGCAAACAAGATCGTGTCATCTGCATATTGAAGGTTGTTAATGAGTCTTCCTCCAATCTTGATGCCATGTTCTTCTTCATATACTCCAGCTTCTAGGATTATTTGCTCAGCGTACAGACTGAATAAGTATGGTGAAAGGATACAAACCTGACATACACCTTTCCTGACTTAAACACAAACATGTAAGTATATGTAAATACACACACATATCTGTATGTGTGTGTGTGTGTGTATGTTTCGTTTAAGGAGGACAACAGTTTAATACTTAAAGAGAAAGAGAAGAGAAAGCTGCTTGTCTGAAATCCAGAAAGCTGACCATGAGAATTCTTGGCCACGGAATTCTTGGCCAGTGAGAGTTAAAGCAACTTTTAGCATAGCATAGCATGACCTGTGGGATTTTAACCATTTAAAAATCAGTTATGATTAAGCATGAGAGTAGGACTAAATTGCATGACTACAAGTCAAATAAGGAAAAAGTATGTGAGTTTGCACATTCATTTAAAAAGCTCCTGTGTAGAGGGTTCCAGGTTGAAGCAGAGAAGAACTCTGCCCTGAAGCCTCATTATCAGGGAGAGTCAGTAAACAAAGTGACCACATGCGCAGGAGGAGTACTAATGTAGGAGGACGCACTCAATGCCACCTGGGCTCAGGGGAAGAGAGACTAGCTACTGCTCAGGCTTTGTCTTCTTTTCCTTTGTTTCATAACATGCCATTTTGATTTAGAAGATAAAACAAGCAAACTGACACCTTGCTTTGCTGATGTGCATCACTCTGCATTGCCCTGAGGTTTCTGTCTGACTAAAGCTCAGGTGTGGCATGGCTCTACCCCTCACCTCTCAAGCTGACTATTCACTGGTGGTGGCAGAGAAAGCAAGTGCAAACTCCACAGCTCAAGGAAGGCAGGCAACTTAGTGGCACCAGCTGAGTGTTTCACTCTCTTCCATGTTTTGCTCAGGAGGAGCTGAACTCTATGGCAAGAATACAGTCATGTGCCGCATAACATCCATTCGGGCAACGTCTGATCACATATACACCTGTGGTCCCATATAGCTTTAAGTATATAAGGTGCATAAGGCTAACAATATACGGCCAAGTACATAGGCTTGTCTGGACCCAGGAAGAAAGTGGCAGAAGGAAGAGGGAGAGGGGGTAGGAAGTCCCGTGTAGATGCAGGGACAAGTTGTTGGAGGTCAGTGGACCTTGACAAGTCAGGCTGAGTGGATGAGCTGCTGCTGAGCTCGGCAGAACCTCTGCAGCCTGCTCGTGGCACGCAGTGAGTGGTTGCTCTTCCGAATCAGGTTAGTGAAGCCAGGCTCCGATGGGATGTGGGGCTTGGGAAGGCGGGCGCACTGGGGAAGGGATCAAGAGGCAGGGGCTTCGGGATGGCTTAGGTTAGGGCATGGAGTAGGAGGTCTGGGGCAGAGAAGAGGGATCAGAGAGGTGTCCTGGAGAAGCCACTGAACTGGGGGGACTGGAGAGGGGGACAGAGGCTGAGGAAGCATATGTACTTGGCTAAGTAACATGGTGTCCGCACAATGTCCAAATCACATAATGTCCTATTTCACAGAACGTATCATGGATGGTAAGCGACGTACGACTTTACTGTGGTCAGACTGGCTGTGCTGGTCACTCGGACAGCAGGACCAGAGCAGGCTGTAAGTAGCCCCTAATTTGAGGAGCTGAGCATCAGGGCCTTGGGCTGCAGTGAAAATGCTGAAGAGCTATGCTTCTCAAACTTTCTGAGGTAAAGGGTCAGTTTTGCTTTGTTTTAATTTCTAATCTGTCACAGACCGATACTTTGATAAAATAAAATAAAACTGAACGATTAGAAAAAATGATTATGTGCCTGGATGTCACAATAGTGTCAAATAGCTATAAAAGTTTCTAAGAATTTACTCTCAATTTATGTTGATATTTCTTCAGAGTCAGTTAACAGGCAACAGTCTGCACATCACTCTGAGGTGCACTTCAGAGTCACCATGAGATGTGCCTGATGCATTTTGGAGCTGGGAAAACTCAGGCCTTTTGAGTGGTTTTCCTGGAACATGTGTGCTTGCAGAGGTAGCCAACTGACTCCCAGGCTAGCTGTGGCTCTCTGAGGGTCTGGCAGAGGCCCTGACGAGATGTCACCTCTTCCACCATGACTTTTGGCATTGTTATGACTGCCTTCATACTCACTGGCCCTGTGCAGACCCTTCCAGGTCTCTTTTCTCATTCACCTCTTCCCTAGTTTACCAACCTCTTAATTTCAACGAGGCTCTTCTTCTGTTTAAAAAAAAAAGGAAAACAGCTCTCCTGAACATTCCTAATACCCCTCTGTCACTCTGGGTCCTCAGAACAAGCATCCAGTCTGTACCACACCCTACTTACCACTGCTTATACTCTAGGAATCCTCTGTTTGCTTTCTTCTCCTGCCATTTCCTTGTCTTGAATGAAACCTGGTCTTCTCCCTAGCCACCCACTAGAGTGGAAGCCACTCGCTTTCCCACACCTGTCTTCACGCTCAGCCTGAAAAAAAAGCATCCCCTTCGAAGCTCACAGCATTTGGCTAGTTCGCCTCTATGCTGTCATCCACCCAGTCTCCTGGTTACATGCTAACACTCCTGAGAATGTCTATACCTGCTTCAAGTCTTCCTTTCCATTCTGATTTCTGTAATCATCTGGTACAACTTTAGCATTTACAAGGGCAACTCATCAACACCCACTTCCCTGCAGCAACCAATTCCCATGGCCACACCCTGGACCTTCTTACCATCTTTCTGTGCTCCAGCTGTAAAACAGTAGCTTCTAAAATCCTGCTCTCTGACCACAATTTAAAAACGCACTGATTCAACAGACATTTTTGAGAGCTTACTATATTCTAGGCACTGTTCAGTGCTGGTATCATAGAGATAAAGGAAAACAACCCTTAGTTTGCTGTGCTGGCTCTGGGGATTATTCCAAAATTTCTCCTCTCTTCACAACTCCTAACGGCATCCCTGACTCCCTCCCAGGAGATAATCCTGCTTCCAACTTCCTAGGGAAAATGTACGTCAAGGGTAAATGTGTCTATTTCCAGGACCTTCCTCCCTCCCCACACCTCTTACTTTTGAATATCTGTCCTCATCCTCTCCCTCTGTCTCAGAGGAGTCTGAGTTCCCTTTGGTCCAAGGCTTATCCTTTGACCTGTGATCCAGGCTCCACACCCTTAAAACCACTACTAGAATTTTGCTCTTTCAATCCTTTTCTCTCTCCCTTCCCCCATACATTTCACCTTCTTCTCATGGGCTCCTTTTCCTCATGCTGAAGAATCTCTCATTCTAAAAAGTCTCCCTCTTATCAGAAATAGGAGAAGGAAATGGGATGCATGACTAATTTCCTTCATGAATAAACTACCTTCTTTGCCATGATACCAGAAGAACTAGATGGTGCCCAGCTATCATTACTGAACGTTTTGATCAAAGATTCTATAGACAAATTCTGATAAAAATGCAGAAAAGAATTTTATATTCTCATGGAATCCAGACTTTCTGGAGCCATTGAGGCCGGATGATCCCCCAAAACTATTGCCCTGAGATAATCTTTAAACCTTAAACCAAAAATATCCCTTGGAGTCTTCTTTAAACCAAACAACAGTTTAGCTTAATTAGTATAGAATGTCTCCCTTGAGCATTGTGCTCTTTTAAAGAAATGAGATCTATGTGGGATCTATTTGGGATCAAATTGACAATACCAACAGAGCAGTGAGTTTATGTTAATAGTGGAAGGAAAAGGAGGGTGAGAATGGTTGCACAACTTTAAGGATGTAATCATCATCACTGAATTGCACATGTAGAAATTGTTGAATTGGTATATATTTTCAATAACAACCAAAAATAAAATACATTATTTTTTAAAAAGTCCCCCCCAGACCATGCCAGAAACCCTGGTGGGGCAGTGCTTAAGAGTTCGGCTGCTAAACAAAACGTCGGCAATTCAGATCCACCAGGCGCTCCCTGGAAACCCTATGGGGCAGTTCTACTCTGTCCTATAAGGTCGCTATGAGTTGGAATCGACTTGATGGCAATGGGTTTGGTTTTTTTTGGTTTAGACCATGCCTGCTAGCTACTGTCCATTCACTTTTCCTTTAATTCCTCAAACTCTTGAAAGTGTTGGCTCAACCTCTTCACTGTCAATTAATTCTGTAGCCCATTGATACCTGGCTTCCACTTGTTCTAAGGCAGGGGTGTTTCTTTTACTACATCCACCAGTAAGTACCATGGCCATTAATTACTAAATCAAATGCTTTTCATTCTTATCTCACTTGCCACTCCTGCCTTCTCAGATCCTATACTCTGTTACCTTCCTGGCACCACTTTCTCCTGGTTCTCATCTTACCCTTCTGCTGCTTATTAGTCTCCATCCAGGAATCTTCTCCTGCCTACCATGAAATGGTGGCCTTCCCCCAGAGTTGTTTTCAATCCTCTCATATTACAGTCTCATCCTTTGGGAATTCCACCAGCTCAATGGCTTCAATTTGGTACATGGTTCACGCTCAAAGCTCCATCAGTCAGGACTGTTCTTCTAAGCTTTGATCTTATATTTTGGTCTACTTACTGAACATCTCCACTTGCTTCTCCCATGAACACCTCAAGCTCATAACTTACAAACTCATTATCCTTCCCCCAAAGTCTAGTCTTTTTCTTAAATTTCCACTCTCTATTAAACTACTTTAGCAAGGAATTACATAGTAATCTGTAATTCCTCCCTCTGACCCTAACTGTGATCGTTCACTAGGTCCTGCTGATTCTACCTCTATAATCTGTCCATTCCTCTCCCTCCCTACTCCTGTTATTTTAGTACTTCACATTCTCTTGCCTGAACTAGTTTCCCCAAGTGGTTTTCCTGCCCCTGGCTTCTTCCCACTTGAATTCATCTTCCTTATACCATCAGACTGATAGTGTAATTGAGATAATGTCACATCCTTGTTTAAATTCCTTCTAAGGCTCCCATCATTAAGAGGATATATTTTGAACTCCTTATATACAAGGCTCTTCATAATGAGGCACATTTCTTTCCTACCTCACTTCCCATAACTCCCTTAACCCGTGTACCCTAAACACTCAGCCTTATGAATTATTCCCAATCTTCAGAATGCACTATATCAGTCCAAGAGCATGTTGTTCTCCTTGCCTGGGACATCCTTTCTTCTTTATCTGCCTAGCAAACTTTTATTTATACTTAAAGACCTACCTCTAAGGACATTTCCGTAAAGCTTCTCAGAGGTGGTAGCTGCCTCTGCTTTTGCTATCCCATGATCTTTTTACACACTTGTATGACAGCATTTTCCACACGGTATTTGTATTTATGTGTTTACCCATTTCTGTGACTGAAGGGCCTAACACAGGGCTTGGTCCACAGTAGATACCAAGTGCCGGCTGAGTTGATCTTTTTTCTTTTGGCAATAGGACCAAGCTTTTAAAAACAGAAGTGCTTAAAAGTGGCTGTAAGTAACTAAAACCAATGACTTGTACACTTAAATGGTTAAAATGATGTCTGTGGGCCAGGAACAATTCAGAAAACCAGAGTGAGAATGGTTGCACAACTTGAAGAATATAATCAATGTCACTGATTTGTACATATAGAAATTACTGAACTGGTATATGTTCTGCTGTGTATATTTACAACAATAAAAAAAAAAGATTTACACTTCCAAAAAAATTAAAATAAGTTAAAAAATGGTTAAAATGTCAGATTTATGTTATACATATTTTACCACAATAAAATAATTATATAAAAAGAGTGGCTGTCAATGGGAAGGGGTGGGGCAGAGTAGTCTTGCTTTTCATTATTTGTCTTTTTCTTTGACAAAAATAATAATTCTTTTGGTTACGAACAGTCTATTGATATGCCTGCAAATTGCAAAGGAATATATCCTATGTATTTACGTTCCGAGGCTTAACTCTGAACAGGCTGCACTGTTCAGTGTACCCAGTGCTGACGGGAGATCCTGAGTGAGGCTGACCCTACAGGGTCCTGGCACAACAGGTCCCTACCTGGAGAACGAAGCAGCAGGCCTGCAGAGACAACAGCACGTTGGCTTTGACAAGTCTGTTCACTTACAGCAGTAATTCTTATCCATGTGCATATGCACACTCGTGTATGTGTGTCTGTGTGTACAGTTAAAAAAAAAAAAAAGAAAAGAAAATAGAAACTTCTGACATGGGTGGAGTGTGGAGGGAGAGAGTCTTTGAAAGCTATTTCTGCCAGTTTATGAAAACTAGAATCTTAATATTTTATGCTAAAGGTTTACACACACATGCGCATGCACACACACACATATGTTTACTCATACACATGTGTATCTGGTTAAAGGAAATGGGCCTTAATGCCAGGCATTTTCATACAGAAAGGATGAGGCTGAGATTTCTGCTGAGGATAATTGTGCACTTGGGTCAACGAGCCATATGAAGAAGGTGGCACTGCAATGTGAAGGAGCAGACTGAATGGGTATTCACCCAGCAAAGATCACAAACAGTCTCTTAAAGACCAGAGATAAAGATAAATTACTCCTAGCTAAAGACATCCGATGGCTGCGTAGTACCAAGGCATATTTTGCTTTGGTATGTAATTTCCTCACTACTTAACTACAAAAGTATATCAGAACTGAATTCTAGTGCTCTTTCTAAACAGGAGCTGAGTCACAGGTACCTCGATGCTGTGTCTGCAGACTAAAGTGGATGACTCAGGTCTGTAAAATTCTGAGAGAAAGTACCAACCGACCCCTTGCTTAGTCATCTTTTGCACGGATGCTGGGTTCATGAGCTCTGTAAACTATAATGAGCGATCCAGCCTTTTACCATCTCTTTATTCTTTCTAAACAGTACAAATTACATCTCTAAAAATAACTTCATCTATGCAAGTGAGTCACTTCGAACTAACAAGCTTCCACAAGATACCCAGCTAAATTATAATATTTACTTGTGAAGGTACAAATCTTGCTGTCATATTAGCCCCCTGTATCCCCTCCCCTTTTCTTTTCTGAGATCAAAATTGGGTAGACTAGGGAAAAGGAGGAGGCTTTCATCAAATGTTTCAAAGAAAATGTGGTTTATTCCTTCTAACCTTTGACATGGGCAGGGTGTTGAAGGCAGGAATAATTCTTCTAACAAGTTCTAACAGCTTATGAAACTATAATTTTAATATTACAGGCTAAAGATTAATCAATGACTCTGCATTTTTTTCTAGTAAGGGTGCTCATTGGCTGTTAAATTGGAAATAGCAGTAATTTTATTTGCTTTATAATCTCAAACTGTGAACTTATGACATTTTTGACAAAAGACCTAGCCACGCTAATAAATGCATATGTATTAAATATTAATCTTTGCTCTCCCAGTAGCTGATCCCTTGCCACACCCTGAATTCTCTAGACACACAGCTAGGCTTTGGTACTCCACCCATATGGAGTGTGGCTTTCCAACCTTCAGGCCTGCCTGCTGGTTTTTAGCTTGCTTTCTGGGCCTGGTGTTGCCAGCTTTCACCAGTCCCACCCAAAGCCTGGCCCAGTTGGGCAATAAATTCAGTGAATTCAATCAGAGGCAGGAGCAGGTTACCTGCATGGAGCTTATACCTTCATAAGTGAAGCAACAACACTGAAATATCAAAACACTATTAATTCATGGAAGGAATGCACAGTCACTATACCAAAAAGAACTGGTCAACGGTCACCCATTTCAGGAGGTAGATTATGACCAAGAACTGATGATACTGAAGGAAGAAGTCCAAGCTGCACTGAAGGCACTGGTGAAAAACAAGGCTCCAGGAATTGACAGAATACCAATTGAGATGTTTCAGCAAACAGATACAATGCTTGAGGTGCTCACTCGTCTATGCCAAGAAATATGCAAGACAGCTACCTCGCCAACCAACTGGAAGAGGCCCATATTTGTGCACATTCCAAATAAAGGTGATCCAACAGAATGCAAAAATTATCGAACAATATCACTAATACCACATGCAAGTAAAATTTTGCTGAAGATAATACAAAAATGGTTACAGCAGTACATCAACAGGGAACTGCCAGAAATTCAAGCCAGATTCAAAAGAGGATGTAGAACAAGGGATATCACTGCTGATGTCAGATGGATCTTGACTGAAAGCAGAGAATACCAGAAAGATGTTTACCTGTGTTTTACTGAATTATGCAAAGGCACTTGACTGTGTGGATCATAACAAATTATGGATAACATTGTGAAGAATGGGAATTCCAGAATATTTAATTGTGTTCATGTGGAACCTGCATAGACCAAGAGGCAGTTGTTCGAACAGAGTAAGGGGATACTGCGTGGTTTAAAGTCAGGAAAGGTGTGCAGGGTTGTATTCTTTCACCATACTTATTCAATCTGTATGCTGAGCAAATAATCCAAGAAGCTGGACTATATGAAGAAGAACATGGCATCAGGATTGGTGGAAGATTCATTAACAACCTGTGATATGCAGATGACACAACCTTGCATGCTAAAAGTGAAGAAAACTTGAAGCACTTACTAATGAAGATCAAAGACTACAACCTTCAGTATGGATTACAGCTCAACATAAAATAAAAATCCTCACAATTGAACCAATAAGTAACATCATGATAAACAGAGAAAATACTGAAGTTGTCAAGAATTTCATTTTACTTGGATCCGCAAACAACGTCCATGGAAGTAGCATTCAAGAAATCAAATGATGTGGAATGCAAAATGGTACAACCATTTTGGAAAACAATATGGCACTTGCTTAAAAAGCTAGAAACAGAAATACCATAAGATCCAGAAATCCCACTCCTAGGAATATATCCTAGAGAAATAAAAGCCATCACACGAATAGACATATGCACACCCATAGTCGCTGCAGCACTGTTCACAATAGCAAAAAGATGGAAACAACCTAGATGCCCATCAACAGATGAATGGATAAACACGCTATGGTACATACACACAATGGAGTACTACGCAACGATAAAGAACAATGATAAATCTGTGAAGCATCTCATAACATGGATGAAACTGGAGGACATTATGCGGAGTGAAATAAGTCAACCACAAAAGGACAAATATTGTATGAGACCACTATTATAAAAACTCATGAAAAGGTTTACATACAGGAAGAAACAATGTTTGATGGTTACGAGAGAGGGGAGGGGTGGAGAAGGAAAAACATTAACTATACTATTGATAAGTGGTAACTTTAGTGAAGGGTAAGACAGTACATAATACTGTGGAAGTCAGCACAACTTGACCAAGGGAAAGTCATAGAAGCTTCACAGACACATCCAAACTCCCTGAGGAACCGAATTACTGGCTGAGGGCTGGGGACTATGGTCTCTGGGGCCATCTAGCTCAATCGACATAATATAGTTTATAAAGAAAATGTTCTACATCTACTTTCGTGAGTAGCGTCTGGGGTATTAAAAGCTTGTGAGTGGCCATCTAAGATACTCCACTGGTCCCACCCCATTTAGAGCAAGGGAGAATGAAGAAAACCAAAGACACAGGGAAAGATTAGTCCAAAGGACTAACGGACCACAACTACCACAGCCTCCACCAGACTGAGTGTAGCACAACTAGATGGTGCCCGGCTACCACCACCGATTATTCTGACAGGGATCACAATAGAGTGTCACGGACAGAGCTGGAGAAAAATGTAGAACAAAATTCAAACTCACAAAAAAGAACCAGACTCGCTGGTCTGACAGAGACTGGAGAAATCCTAAAATGTATGGCCCCCAGACACCTTTTTAACATAGTACTGAAGTCATTCCTGAGGTTCATCCTTCAGCCAAAGATTAGAAGGAGCCATAAAACAAACAATAATACACGTAGCTCAATCATATATATGGACTAAATGGGCACACCAGCCCAGGAGCAAGGACGAGAAGGCAGGAGGGGACAGGAAAGCTGGAGGAATGGAAATGGGGAACCCAAAGTCAAGAAGGGGAGAATTCTGACATGTTGCAGGGTTAGCAACCAATGTCACAAAACAGTATGTGTATTAATTGTTTAATGATAAACTAATTTGCTCTGTAAACCTTCATCTAAAACACAATAAAAAAAGAAAAAGAAAGAAATCAAATGATGTATTGCACTGGGCACATCTACTGCAAAAGACCTCTTTTAAAGTACTGAAAAGCAAAGATGTCACTTTGAGGACTAAAAGTGCACCTGACCCAAGCCATGATATCTTTATTTGCCACGTAGCATGCGAAAGCTGGACAGTGAATATGGAAGACCAAACAAGAATTGATGCCTTTGAATTACCGTGTTGGCGAAGAATACTGAATATACCATGGACTGCCAGAGAACGCACAAGTCTGTCTTGGAAGAAGTACAGCCAGAGTGCTCCTTGGAAGCGTGGAGGACAAGACTTTGCCTCACGTCCTCTGGACATGTTATCGGTAGGGACCAGTCCCTGGAGAAGGACATCACGCTTACTAAAGTAGAGGGTCAGTGAAAAAGAAGAAGACCCTCAACCAGATGTATTGACACAATGGCCACAACAATGGGCTCAAATATAGCAATGATTGTAAGAATGGCTCAGGACCAGGCAGTGTTTTGTTCTGTTGTACACTGGGTCGCTATGAGTCAGAACTTACTCGACAGCACCTAACAATAACAACATTAATCACACTCTGGCTTTGGCCAGAGAAGACTGTGTTTGATCATCAGTGTTTGATCAGGAATGGAATTACTGACACCTGTAGGTCTAGAAAGTTTCCACTGCTGTTTCAGCTTCTCCTTTAAGAGACCAGACCACGTGACCTCATCTGGGTCATGTGAACAATCTCTCCCAGGGCACCAGTGCTTCAGAATAGAAAGATGAAATCACTGGTTCTTCTGAAAATTCCTCAGGAAATGGGCTATGAAGTCCACTGCCTGGCTCCAATCAGGTCAGAAGCTGAGTCACCTAAATCCCTCCTGACTCACTTGACTTGTACCAAGCAGGCCGCTGTGGGGTAGCTGCAGCCCGGAATGCAGCTGGAGCTGCCTGAATTCCGCTCTTGATCTTGGTGAACAGTCCACTGCAGTAGTGGTTCCGTCTGATCGCTTCTGCTAGGTCTTTGCTCATTCAGCCTAGCTCTGGGCCCCGGCCACGCCCTGTGCGCTCCACACAGGATGCTCGCTCAGTTCCGTGCGTTCCCCTGGCAGGCTGTGGCGCTCTGGCTCACTGCAAGGATGCAGTGTCCCTTGTTTCCCCCTCATTCCCACAAGACTGAAGATAGTTGAGCTCTTCAATCCTCTCTTTTCTCAAGTTCAAAATGGGGAGAATAACACCATCTACCTCTCAGGGTTGTGACAATGGAAAGAGGGCCTGTGGAGGGAAGTGCTTTATAAATTGCACATGCGTTCTGACTGCCCTCCTCTTCCATTTCAGCCGGGGTCGCTGAGGGTCTAACACACTGAGGCACTGTGAATAATAATAATTTTAAAATGATTCAGACACATCTTGGACCTTGGCAAGCAAATACACCAGAATGGTGAAACAAATACACGCGACAATTACAAAACCATCCCAGATATTACACGTTAAAGTCTCAGATCAAGTGCTATAGGGATGGGAGGTGATCAGGTCAAAGAGAAAACAAGAGACAGGTTTTAAGAAACGGTGCCCGGGAGACACAGACGTCAAGAAGAGACAGAAAGCAGGGACAGCCAAGGGGCCAAGGCTGAGTGAAAAAGAAAGCCTGATGGGCAGAGTGAGCCTGTCCACTGAGGGAGGCCTCTCAGTAGAAAAGAAACAAAATGAGATTGGTGTTTTAGTAAGATTGATTGGGTGGCAGGGCACAGGACGGTTGGGGGTGGGAGGGAAAAGGGGAGAGTGACAGACCAGCCAGCAGGCTGTGAAATAATCCTGGAATGAGGTAACTGCATATTAGCTAGAGTGGAGGCATGGGAGTGGGAAACATGGAGCCCTGGTGGCACAGTGGTTAAGAGCTTGACTGCTAACCCAAAGGTTGGCAGTATGAATCCACCGCCCCTCCTTGGAAACCCTACGAGGCAGTTCTACTTTGTCCTCTAGGGTTGCTATGAGTTGGAATTGACTTGATGGCAATGGGGTTTGTTTGTTTTTTTTTATACCACATTATGGTTTCTTTTATGTTACTTGTTTTTTATGTTTTAAAAAACGTTTTATTATTTGCTTGTTCTGTTTTATGTTATATGCAAGTTCGCATGAGTTGCAGCCAACTTGACAGCAGCTAAAAATAATAATCCTCACAAAACCCCTGTGAGGTAAGCAGGGTAAGTATCAATCCCATTTCACAGAGGAAAAGTCTCAGAGCCAGGCTTTCAGATAGAGAATAGTGTTCTTCCCACTATACATGCAATTCTCGAGACTAGCTGGGCATCACACTACCTATGAAACTGTTTTCAAATACACAAGTTCAGCATCAGAGATTCTGATTCAACAAATGGCGGGTAGGGGAGAGGAGACAGGCAGGGAGGTGCTTGGGTGTCTGGATTTTTAAAGGCTCTGAGTGGTTCTGAAGTATAGCCAGGGCCAGAACCACTGCATACACTGCACAGTGCCACACTGCACCACTCCACACTGTTGTGTACCACACTACACTGCAACACAATGCACTGTACCACACTGCACTGCACATTCTATATTGCACACACTGCAACACACTGTATTGTATGTACTACACAGCACCACACTGCACTGTACACACTGCACTGCACTCTGCACTGTGTGCACCACACCACACACACTGCAATGCACATTCTGCATTGCATGCGCTGCACTGCACCACTGCACTACATGCACTGCACACATTGTACTGCACACACTGCATTGTGCATACTGTACTGCATGCACTGGATGTACTACATGCACTGCACCACACCACTGCACCACACACAGCGTGCACACTGCACACGCCACACCGCACACACTGCATGTACACTGCACTGCACCACACTGCAATGCATGCATTGCACTGTATGCACTGTACTGTATGCACTACACTGTCCTGCATGGCACTGTGTGCATTCCACTGCATACACTGCACCACAACACACTGCACGCACTGCACTGCATTCTCTGCTCTGTACCACACTGCACTGCATGCCCTGCACTGCACACACTGCACCACACTACACTGCATACACTGCACACACTGCTCTGCACATACACACTGCTGTGTATAGCACTGCACTGCACACAATGCACTGTGCACTCTGCACTGTGCCTCTCCGTACTGCGTGCTCTGCACTGCCTGCTCTGCACTGTGCCACTCTGCCCTCCACCACACTGCACTGCATGCACTGAACTATGCTCACTCTGTACTGCACCACATTGCATTGCTTGGACTACACTGTGCACTCTGCACTGTACCATGCTGCACTGTATGCACTGCACTGTGTGCACTCTACTGCACACTCTGCACTACACCACACTGCAGTGCATATACTGCACTCCACACTCTGCACCTCACTGCACTGCATCCACTGCACTGTACACTCTGCACCAACACTGCACTGCTCACACTGCACCACACTGCACTGCATGCACTGCACATTGCACTGCACCACACTGCACTACACACTCTGCACTGTACCACATTTCACTGCACACACTGCACTGCACAGACACAGGCACCGTGTGGTGCCTAAACGTATAAAAGGATAAAAGAGAAGGATAAATTAAACGTGACTGTAAGGTTTTGAGCCCCAGTTCATGGAAGTCTGGTTCCGTTATTAAAAGCTGGGTGGAGCAGAAGACAATCCAGGGAATCCAGTAGAACTGTCTCCTAAACCAGGCTGACATAACAGCTCTACATTCTTGTATTAGCTCTCACCTTTGATCTTCACCAGGCAAAGTAAAAAAGTTTGATGGCATTCCAGAAGACTGGCCTAAGAGCACCGTGGCTGTGAAGCCAACTTTCTGTGATGAGATGGCATTATACTCTTCCAGCCTCAAGAAAGAGGCCAGGCCCTGTGGGTAAGGATGGGTGCTGCTGGGTCCTCCTCATCTCTGCATCTCCCATACTTCATCATTTCACATGTGGCTTCAGTCAGGTCAACACCCAGTAAAAATGGCATCTTTGTGAAGCTTCCTCAGGCAGAGAGAGGTGCTCCCTCCTGTGGTTCTCACGGAGCTCTGAAGCACTGTGGACTTTCTTGGTATTTCAGGTTTTCCTTCTTGACAATGAGCAACTTGAGGGCAGGCTCTATCTTGTATCATCTTGTACTTCTGACATGGGAGATGGTCAGTAACTATCTGTTGATTGGTATTGCAGCTTTCTGCTATACCCCTCGCACCCTTTGGAATAAAGGTAAACTTCTATCAAGCTACACCTTCATTTGTCTGTCTTACCTTATACTGAGATCTGAATCCTTGAGTTGAAACAAGTCTGCCATCCTCTTATCTTTGAGCCTTTGCCTAAGCAATAGGTTGCCCCATTAACTATATGAGGTTCCATTTCTCACTGCAGTTCCCTCCCCAAAGCTACAAATTTAAAGCATTTTGCTTCAATGACTATCTTCCCATGAGATACTCACAATACTAAACCAAGCTGGGAGTCCCTGGGTGGCACAAATGGTTAAACACTCACCTACTAACCAAAAGTTGGCAGTTTGAATCCACTTGGAGACACCTCAGAAGAAAACCTTGACAATCTATTTCCAAAAGGTCACAGCCACTGAAAACCCTATGGGGCACAGTTCTACTCTGAAACACATGGGGTCATCAACTTGACTGCAACTACTAAACCAAGATGACATAATTCTAAACTTAAAGTTAAAAAAAATTGGTACTTCACTTAGCCTGTACAACTTTACCATGGGTGTTTGAGTTCTATTAGACTTTTTGAATTATAGTTCTTAATAGAGTTCCATCATGGACTCCACCAAGGTGCAGTGCATTGCTTTTCATGAACAGTAAACTGGCCTAAATACCAGAAATAATCTTTCTCCTGCCATCATACCACATCCAATCTACAAAGTAGATCTTAAAAATACCTCCTCTTGGATGCTTTCCCAAAATAATTCTCCCAATTCTCTGCCAGGCATCATAACTTTCCCATATCCTCACCTCTCAAAATGCACTTCTATGCTCTGTTTTTCTTTACACATAAGCCAATGGAATGTTAATGCCTTTCAAAGCAGGAACCACCTCTAAATTCCACCATGTGCCAAGAAGTGATCATCTGAGATTATTAAACTTTAGTGACTGGCGTAAGTATCCCAAACTTACAGGTAATTATCAACTTGAGTATATATACTATAAAAATTGAAAACCCATTTTAAGCCTGCCATTTTCAAATTGAATAGTGGAGTCTTCAATATTACATTGCACAGTTAACCCTACTGGCTGGCCCTTTCCCTCTTAACCAATGGCTCCATAAAGGATGGATTTGGGGTGATACATGTTTTCTGTATTTTCTAAAATCCTTTTCCAATAACATAGAATTGCTTTACTTTCTACATGTCAACAGAATACTTGTTGTAAAGGGTATGGATATTTAAGAGGCTTGTTTCCTTCACAATGTGTTAACAGGTTGATCTCCCAAATTTTCCTTCTTTGGAAGAGGAAACCGGAAACTATTTGGAAGACTGTGACTGAGTCATGTAACTGCAGTTAGAAGCACAGTATCCCTGTGAGGGCCCAAGACATGAGGAGAAGAGGTCATGTTGGTTCACTGCCTGGGTGAGTAAGACCTTGAAGGAACAATCTCTCTGATGTAGCAGGAAGTGGCTGTGGTGGCTCTGGTCCAGCTTCAAGCCCAACCAAATCAAACATACCCAACCACCTTGCATTTTGAAAAAAACCTTTTCTATTTGGGATGATGAGTGAAAATCCTAAGACTCTGGGCCTGTGTTCTTTTGAAGAATTCCATACGTGTGAAGCAGCTGCCTCCTTTTATCTCAAACACTGCCAGACAAGCTAAGCATTGCACTGAGATCTAGCTGTGTGTTCATGCATGGACATCTTCTAAATTGGGAAAACCAAATAACATGCTCCACATCCTGTTTTGCCTCCTGGAATCTGTATATAATCTCTATTTGTCAACGCAGTGATCACGCACTCCCTGCATAACTTCTCCTGGACCCCAGGGTAACAGGGCAAAATCATATCACCATGAAGATCAAGAAATATTAGCATTGCATCATTGTGTGAGTAAGATAAAGCACGGCACAGCAGAAAGAGCTCAGAGTTTGAATCTGGACACTTGGGACCCAGGTTTAAATCCAGTTCTGCCATTTACCACCTTTGTGATCTTAGGCAAGTTATGAAGTCTCTCTGCTTTCTACTTTTCCCATTTGTGGAACAGTAATCTTGGCTCTTATCTTGCAGGACTGTTGTGAGGATTACATGAGGTAATGTATATGAAGTTTCTAGCACAGTGACTGGCTAGTAGGTGTTCTATTAATGACAACTATTATTGTGATTTGGATTCCACAGAAACAGCAGAAGATAAGAACATACTGAAGGAACAATCACACCATCTGGTGAACAGCAGGTTGATTCCTAGCTCGGGGTGGAAAGAAAGGTGGTACCTGGTTTAGGTACAATTAAATATATGACCAGTAGAAGCAGTGGCCAAAATCCTCTCCAAAGCACAAAGGCCACAACATGTACATGTGCGTACTAGACACCACCACTTAAAGACCTTGTTCCTATATCTAGTCCTTTCTTTTTCTTTTTTTAATTGTACTTTAGGCAAAGGTTTACAGAACAAATAGTTTCTCATTAAACAGTCAGTACACATATTGTTTTATGACATTGGTTAACAACCCCATGACATGTCAACACACTCCCTTCTCAGCCTTTGGAGGACCTTTTTTTTTTTTTTGGTGAAACTATACATAGCCAAAGATACACCATTTCAAAAATTTCTACATGTACAATTCAGTGACATCAATTACGTTCTTCCAGTTGTGCTGCTATTCTCACTTTAGATGAAGGTTTACAGAACAAAATAGTTTCTCATTAAACAGTTAGTACACATATTGCCCTATGACAATGGTTAAGAGCCCCACTACATGTCAACTGTCCTTACTCAACCTTGGGTTCCTTATCACCAGTTTTCTTGTCCCCTTCTGCCATCTAGTCCTTGTCCCTGGACTGCTGTGCCTCATTAGTCCTGTTTTGTTTCATGGGGCTGTCCAATCCCCAGCTGAACGGTGAACCTCGGGAGTGACTTCACCACTGAGCTAAAAGAGTGTCTGGGGGCCATACTCTCAGGGTTTCTCCAGTCTCTGTCAGGCCAGTAAACCTGGTCTTTTTTTGTATGTTAGAATTTTGTTCTACATCCTTCTCCAGCTCTGTCCAGAACCCTCTGTTGTGATCCTGGTCAGAGCAGTCAGTGGTGGTAGCCGGGCACATCTAGCTGTACTGGAATATCTAGTCCTTTCTTAAGAGACAATTTAAATATGATCTTCTGGAATGGTAGGGTCTAATGATGATTTTCTGATTTTAGGTTTCATGTGGGAGGAACTGTATCTTATTCATGTACCTAATACAGTGCATGGCACAAGGCAGGGGTTCTATAAATAATAGTGAACTTAACCCCGTTTTCCAAGGGAGAGTAATGGAAAATGACACAGGTGCTATGAACAATGCCATGGTAACATCCCTTCCAGCATTCTCATAATATGGATAGTAGCTAAGTGCTGCTAAGAACTATTAGTCAAGTACGATTAGAGACCATGATATAAAAATGATAACAACAACCAAAACAAAAACGTTCCAGGATTACTGCTATTCGATAGCCCAGGTCTATTTTTCATCTTTCCAAGCCCATGTTCACATCTGTGGCGTCCCTTTTATGAGCTGTGGAGCTATAAATCTAAAAGAAGACAGATAAGGTAGGAACCTTGTTAAACAAAATCCCCACCAAAATGACAAACATTCAAACAGGAGTGGCCACCTTTATCTCGTCACCACCCAAATTTGACGAAGTCTGCTTCCCTTTTACAAAGGGTTTGCTGTCTGAGAAGTGACCGTTTTACTCAGGAGACTGAAAGTCACTCCCCGGCTAGGTATTACCCAAGGAAGCAGGACTGTATGTTCCCGAGTGTGGCTGCTGAGCTAACTATCTGGGTTGCTATAAAACACCTTGATTTTATATGTGGTTGGACAGATTGGGTTTTTTGATAACCTCGGTCCATTTCCCTGGAAATGCAGGTATGTATCCATATGCTGACTCATTCTGGGTGCAGAGAGCACAGAAGCCACTATGGAGGGTGGAGACTGCAAAGACTAAAACTTTTGAGCTGAGGAGGAGGAGGGGGAAGGGAGAAGGACAGGAGAAAACAACAAGCCTGTGGACTGTTCTGGATTGATTATTTACAGACACTTCACCAGCAGCCAGATAAGGGATGGATCAGGGCTGGCAATTATTGTGATGGCGGTTCCTTAGGTCTTTCATTTGAAGATAAGAGAATTGACATGTTTATTAAGTAATGTGGTTGCCCTGAAGTTGGGCATGTACCTGTGGTGATAACTGTATAGCAATGACTTCTGTCTGCAACTGGCCTCAGCTTTTGTTTGCTGAAATGATGGACTTGGTAATGCCTTTGTAGGCAAGAGATACTTTTAAAGGGATAGTATTCAGTAAATTTGGAACCCTGGAGGCACAGTGGTTAAGAGCTCAGCTGCTAACCAAAAGGCTGGCAGTTCGATTCCACCAGCCGCTCCTTGGAAACCCTATGGGGCAATTCTACTCTGTCCTATAGGATCGCTATGAGTCAAAATCGACTTGACAGCAACAGGTTTGGGGTATTTAGTAAATTTAGATATGCAAAACTTGCCTTTCATTGGAAAAGATCACAATGAGACTTTGCATTTCTCCACAGGGAAAGAATCTTTGTAGTAGATACCCAGACACACTACACACCAAGACTCTAAGATAAATGATTCAATGGATGAGGATAACTGATTTAATGGTAACTGCAGGGGCAAGTTAAGAAAGCTGTAGAAGTACCAGATAGTATTCTGACTAGGGCACTGGGGCTGATGAAAACAATGGGGCTGGCAACAATGGTGATCTTAGGTAGACCCAGCCCACAGGCAGGTCAGTTCCCCAGCATCAGGCAGGAATGCCAGTCAATACGGATGCTGAGTCACTTTTCCAGTGTTGGATTTGTTCCGTGCTCCATTCTTATAACTAATAAGGATTTATTTTTATTATTACTAATTATAGTGTTTGAGTTCAATCTTTTTAAAATTACTATGCAATATTTGTTACATACCACAGATATTTGTAACACACACTTATGTTCTGAAATATAGTGGAAAAAAAAAAGAACACCCCTGAATCTAAACTCCTTGTCAGAATGAGAACATACCCCATAGGGCTGAAGCTACCTGTGCGTTCTCTCCTCCCATTCAATCCCCCTGCTTTTCTCCCCAGAGCTAACCATGATCCTAAAACTTGTTTATCATTTCTTTGCTTTTTTAAAAAAAAATTGCTTTAATACATACTTTTGTATCCCTAAACAATATATTTGGTTTTGCTTGTTTTTGAGCTTTTTATATAAAAATTCTATCATATTATATGTTTCCCATAACTTGCTTTTTTCAATCAGTATTAGGTTTCTAAG
The DNA here is from genome assembly GCA_030035585.1 of Dugong dugon. Classification (NCBI taxonomy): domain Eukaryota; kingdom Metazoa; phylum Chordata; class Mammalia; order Sirenia; family Dugongidae; genus Dugong; species Dugong dugon. The sequence goes on from CM057473.1 coordinate 71,677,675, forward strand.
ATTTCATCTTTATTGTGTGTACATGTAGCTTGTCATTTTCTCAGCTGTATAATACTCCATTGGGTGAATTTCATACTATTTATTTACTCATCCCTTACCATCAATGGAACCCTGGTGGCACTGTGGTTAAGAGCTATGGCTGCTAACCAAAAGGCTGAAAGTTTGAGTCTACCAGCCGCTACTTGGAAACCCTGTCGGGCAGTGCTACTGTGTCCTATAGGGTCACTATGAGTTGGAATCAACTCAGCGGCAATAGGTTTGGTTTGGCTTTTGTTCTACTATCAACAACATTTGGGCTTTTCCCAGTTTTTTCCACAACTAACAATACTGCCATCAACATCCTTGTGCCTGTCTTTTTAAACTTTCGTGGCAGAATACGCTCATCAAAATTCTTCCTTTTCCTCTTGAGCATACCTAAACAAATTTCCCAACTTCCCTGCAGAGAGGTAGTACAAATGAGTGAATTCTGACCAATACGATGTGGTGGAAGGGATGAATGCCACTTTTAGACCTGACCTCTACAACCCATGACATTCTCTTACCCCTGTCTGCCTGTTGACCTGAGGCAGAAGAGGATGCTGAGACCACAGGGGATGGTGGAGTCACCACATAGAACCAGGCCTCAGAATGCCTGTATGAAACAGAACCTTCCCCTCATCCAATGAACACACACCAGTGAACTGAAATGGCAAAAAAATAAATCTTTACTTTGTTAGCCATAGAGATATGGGGTTGTTTGTTACTGCTGTTAGGATTTCCTTACTAATACAACCCCCATTTCAAAATATATTACTGTGCGTATATACAAACACACCCTTCCACTCTACACACATAAAATGTGGAATGGTTGACAAGGTTCAGATTTAAAAAAAAAATCTAGTTCTCCTAGTGAACCACAAACCACAAGTTAGTTAAGAGTCAGAGTCCATCTCCACAGCCACAAAGGTGCTATGTCTATTTATTGAGTAAAAGTTAATGTTTCCCATTAAATTTTAAAAAGTGAAAAAACGCATCAAATATGTTTCATTTTAGGAAGCGCTTTTTAAGCCTCTCATCCTCCCTTCTTCCAAACAATCAATCTTTAGGAAATTTTACCTATTGGACTACTCAATACATTTTTTTAACTTTAGAAACATAATATTTTATTATTAGATATAATATACATAAGGCTATTTATACAACACCAGCAGAGTTGTTATTCAAATAAATCATATTAACTACTTTAGCTAGGGCGATACTTAGCTAAAAGCTAAGAGATGAAGGACACCAGGAATTTTCTAAAGCAACAAGTAAAGCAAATTTTCCAAGGTTACTGACAGTAATTTACCATTTTGTTGAGGACCTAAGTGCCAAGCCTTGTGCTAGGCGCAGGACCTTCACTGTCTGAATCGGTTTGGTTCTTGATTTTGGACAACGAGTTCAGCTATCAGGTGATATCATGATGTCACAGTGACGGCGATTACTGAGTTCTGAATAGTAAGTAATGAGAATTTAGATATCGAAAGATATAGTTTTCTTCAACTGCCTTTTCTCAAATATTTGTCCAAGTATATTGGGTCCCTAAGTTCAGACAGTGAGGAATAATACATAATATACTGTGAAGGAATATATCACTGGTAATAAGACAGAGAATGAGAACAGCGAAAGGTGATACATTTTATCTGAGGTGATACCAGGAAGGGCTTCCGGGAGGAGGTGACATCCGGAAAAGACTCTGTCATAGAGAAAAGAAAGGGGAAGGGCAATCTAGGTAGGGAGCATAGTATCAGAAAGGCATGGAGGTGTGAAAGCACAGAAGACTGGCCAACAGCCTGGTAAGGTGGAGCCCAGCGTGTGGGAGCAGGAACAACAACAGAAGAAGAGACCAGAAAGGATGGAGTGGTCAGATGACAAAGAATCCTGAGAGACAACTGGACATCCATAGGCCAAAAAACGAACCTCAACCTAAACCTCACATCTTATGCCAAAATTAACTCAAAATGGATGAGGGACTTAAATGTAAAACATAAAATATAAAACTTTTAGGAAAAAAAGAAAAGAAAAAAAAAAAAAAGCACAGGAGAAAAATCTTCACAATCTAGGGCCAGGCAGAACTCTTAGAAAAAATTGATAAACTGGACTCATCAAAATTCAAAACTTTTCTTCTGTGAAAGGCTTTGTTAAGAAGATGAAAAAACAAGCTACAGACTAGGAGAACAGTTATCTGACAATGGACTTTAATAATCATAATAACCAAAAGCTGGAAACCAGCCAGATGTCCTACAGCAGGTGAGAGGTTAAATAAACGGTGGTACATTCATACCATGGACCATTACTCAGCAACAAAAAGGAATGATGACATGCAACAACTCGAGCAAATCTGGAGGGAGTTATGCTGGGTAAGAAAAGCAAACACCAAAGGGTTACATACTGTATGATCCCATTTATATAACATTCTTGCAATGACAAAATTATAGAAATGGAGAACAGATTAATGTACGCCAGAGATCAGGGCGGGGACAGGGAGAGGAGGGAAGTATAGTCATGAAAAGGCACCCCAAGGGATTCTGGTGGTGATGAAAATATTCTGTATCTTGACTGTGTCAGTACCTTGGTAGTGATACTGTACTACAGTTTGTAAGATGTTAGCATTGGAGGAAACCGGGTGAAGGGTACACAGGATCTCTCTGTAATATTTCTTACAACTGCATGTAATCTACAATTATCTCAAAATCAAATGGTAAAAAAAAATGAAAGACTATGATAAATATGAAGTGATGGCAATGTTATGGAAGGCAATTTCTCTTGTTATCGGAAAAGAGAGAAGTAAAGTGGCATCGGGTAAAGAGGACGGCCCTTAGAACCAGATGTGTGATGTGATGCAAATCCTTTAATCTTGGTTTCCTCACCGTAAAAACAAGGACACTACCTATCCTAACAACTTCCTGGGGCTTGGGGAGGATCAAATTAAATGAGATGATAAATAGGAAATTACTCTGAAACAATGTAAGGTATTAATACTGATACTGAAGAGACATTTCTTTCTTCCTTTTTTACTAAATTTTCTTTCCCTCAGAGTGTTTGGATGTGTCCAGGAAACTTCTTAGTTTTTGCTTTGGTCCAGTTGTGCTTACTTCCCCTGTTTGAAGAGACATTTCTAATAACAATTTAGGTTTGACAGAAGTATAAGTATAAATACTATCTAAATTTATTAACAAAGAAGAGCTGCAAAGCTGCAGGTTCTGAGCCTTTGTATTAAGTCAGTGACCAGGATCGAGGGAGGGAGGTTAGGGATTGTATATTAACAGTATATCCAGAAAACTTCAAAAGTACTTGCTCCAGGTGCAGATGGGGCATGTAATATGCTATTTTTCATGTAAGAGAGAGGAAAATTGAGAATCTATACTTGTATTTATTTTATTTGCATAAAGGGACTCTGGAAGGCTATGTAAAAAAGCTAATATAAGTGACAAGAAGAGGAACAGGGTGGATGGGGCAGGAGTGAGAGCAAGACTTCTCATACTGTGTGCGTGTTGTTTGTTTTACTTAGGTAAATACATGCCTATTGAGACAATAAAATAAAATAAAAAACTAAGGAATATTCTTGGACAGGCTCCCTATATTTTGAGCGTGTGTTAGGGGAGGGACAGCTCCTTTTTGTTTTTCTCAAAGCCTTAACTCCAGGAGTGTGAAGTTATCTGAGTGCTATCATTGGTGTGCATGCGTGCATGTGCATGTGAAGTGTGTGTGTTTGTGTGTGTGAATATGCCAGAGAATTCTGGCCAAGTCCTACCTCCTTCCTGTCTCCCAAAGCTGGAAATGCCCAGCAGCCATAGAGAAGGAGTTACTGCACCAGCTACCCATGCTTTTCAATTTTCTACTCCTTAGCTCACTTAGCACAACAATCTATTTAATTGTATTATCGCCTTATATGGGGAAACTGAAGCTGACTTAACTCACTTCATGGATAAACTGAGCTCAGAAATAGAAGCTGAGGTCTTTCCGTCCACTCCTGCACTGTAACCAACAGTGAGCACATCCTGGAGTCACAAGTAGCTCAACCGCCCTACCCACAAAGAAACAAAACTAAAAAACACTAATGTTATCTCTCAGGGTACCAAAGTTAATCTGGGTTGTTTTGAAGCACTTTCTAGTTGTTAAAAGAATGAAACTTGAAAAGCTGAAATCAAACAGCAATTCTTTCTAATTGTGTTTTTTTTTATAACCCCTGTGATCTCTGGAATAATGGAAAACAATGGATGATGTTGGAGCAAACTGTCTTTGCACATTACAGAATGTATAGTCTTCTTCCATTTACTCTGAGTGGAAGTCCACTGAGCCCGCAATCTTGGTTGTTCGCCTCCCAGAAGAACAGGTCTTCTGAAGTATTCTGTCCCCTTGGTTAGAGACCAACTGAGCATGTTTTCATCTTCTTATAAATACAGCCTTCAAGCTCCATCCCACTGAAATGGGTTCTACCTTCTCATTGGCGAGTTGTGGTAGAACAGTTTGAACTGAGGGTTTGGGCCCACTCCATTCTTCCAATGTAAAACAAAGGCTATGCCATTTGGAGATGCTTTGTTGAAACTGCAATTCATTTTTGAGGTTTTGATCAAACAGGAGCTTAAGGATAAACACTGTAAATTCTTTTAATCTGTCTTACACAGGAGACAGTTTACAATACATATGAGGTTTCTAAGCATATAGCTAAATAAAATGTGAAAAATACTAACACAGCCAAAGATTAAAAAAAAAAAGACTGTTTATTGGGAAAAGCCTCAGGGAATCTGACTGCGACTTCCTTAGGAAAAGGACCATGCCCCATTCAGTGCCATATCTTTAGTATTCAGCATGGTGCCTGGCACAAAGACTGTGCTCCAATGTTCTTGGAGTGAAACTGAAATTCAGCTGGCACTTAGGAGTACATAAAATAGCAAACCCCATCTCTACAGATACCATCGTTAGGTGCCGTCGAATCAATTCTCAACTCACAGCGACCCCATGTGACAGAATGGAATTGCTCCATAGGGTTTTCAAGGTTATGACATTTCAGAAGCTGATCGCCAGGCCTGTCTTCTGAGGTACCTCTGGATGGGTTTGAACCATCAACCTTTCAGCTAGTAGTTGAGCACAAATCATTTGTGCCACCCAGGGACCCTTCTACAAATATTACCATGAAAGAAAAACCCAAACCCGTTGCCCTCGAATCGATTTCCACTCACAGTGATCCTATAGGACAGAGCAGAACTGCCCCATAGGGTTTCCAACACTGTAATCTTTATGGAAGCAGACTGCTACATCTTTCTCCCATGGAGTGGCTGGTGGGTTCAAACTGCCGACCTTTTGGTCAGCAGCCAAGCACTTAACCACTGTGCCACCAGGGCTCCTTCTCTACAAATACTAAGGTCTATAAAAATAAATAAGAATCTGTGTCTAACCTGAATGACTCACTGGAAAAACACATGGAACTAATTTGTATTTTCATTGGGAAACAAAGCTGAACTGAGACAATGGTTTAGATCAGAGATTTCTGGGTGGTTGGTTGGCATTTAAAATATCAATGTAATTGCTAGTTCCCTGGCCTCAATCACACTTACAGATTCTTTTCTGCAATTATCTTTACTAGGATCACCTGTATGCAAAGTCTGCTAATCACTGGCAGGTTCTATGGTTTCCCTGGAGACAAGGATTCCTTAATCCACTTTTTCAACAGTAGGAAGAGTTCAAAAGACTCACAGTACAAAGAGACAGGGTCACAGTTAGGGATTATCAAAAGTAACACCAGAGAACCTTGTAGGACCTCATTTACAGGAAAAAAAAAAAAAAAAAGTAGGAGTTAGGAACCTTACCCACTATGAATAATGGGGTTGGATTCTCATGACCACATATATTCCTAGGGAGTATAACGGACCGTGCTCTCCAGTGTTTTTCAAACCATGGCACTTACCCAGAAAATGGTGGTATTTTATGGCACACTGGGAAAACTGGATGAGGCTGGCAGAGGTTACTGATCTGTGGGCTCCAGTTCCCCCAAGGACTGAAAAGATCAGAATCTCAGCACACCTGTTGCCTCCCCAACCCAACAGTGTGCCTGAGCACATGGGTTGAGAAGCTTTAGTGGGCAGTTGAGAACAACAGTTCTGGAATCAGAAGGTCTTGGTTCAAATGATGTTTTCTTCAACTACTAGCTATGGGACTTTCGGCAAGTTACTTTATCTTTAGGTGCTTTAGTTTTCTCATCTATAAAATGGGGATAAAAAAGAACTATCTCATAAGACTGTTGAGAGGATTATATGGAATTATGATTGTAAAGTAGTTTGCACATAGTGAACTCTCAAAAATTATATTATTTATATATAATAATGATATTATTATTATTACCTATGATTAGAGGTCACTTTATATCATCTCAGCAATCTCTGATTGAGAATGTTTTAGATACAGAATAAAACACTAGGTTGACTGAGACTGAAGAAGGACTGTCAGTAAGACGCCTGCCTGTGGGGTAAACTGTGCTTTGACACTCCCTTCATCCACACCTGCGGGCAAGAGTTCAAGGTTAGCCAAGTGACATTCTCCATCCAGAAGTCACTCCTAAGAGCCCGCTTCAGGATATTGTACGTCAGGCCATCTCAAGAATTTGAACGATTTCTTTGAGAAGAAAAGTGTATCAATAAGATTTCTAGTTCCAAATCAGATCCAGTCCACTATGAAGCCCTTAAACTTTTTTTAAGGGCTCAGTCAGGCCAAATGGTTTAAAATTATCTGGACTGAGGATGAGCTGTGGTTTCTAGGTTGGAATGGATTTTAAGTCAAGCTGGTATGAGCTTCCACCACACATTTGTTCCATGTAAATGTTAAATCACTCATTCTTTACTTTAGGATGTCCACAGGCTCCTAAAACTCAATATATCCTAAACTTGGCTCATCTCTACATCTGCTTCTCCTGACATAGTCCCTGCTTCAGTTGATGGCATCATCAGCTACCTAGATGCCTAAAGTAAGAAACCTGATATCATTTTAATTTTTCCTAGTCCCTCACCTTCTACCTGGGATCAATTACTAAGTTTTACCAGTTTTATTTCCAAAATACTTCTTGAAACATCTTCCTCCCTTCCATCCCTATTTTGACTGCTCTGGTTCAGGTATCATCATCTTTTGCCTGAACTATTTTTCTAATAGGTCTCCTGGTTCCCACTCCAAATCATTCTCCACATAATACCAGAACAGTCTATATTTTAAAAGCAAATATATGCCACTTCTCTGTTGAGCACTCTTCAATAACTCCTTGCTATCCTCAGGATAACGTCCAAATTCAACTGCTTCTTTAGCTTACTCTCGCACCACTCCATGGGATCCACTATACATTTGAGAAATTCTAAACCACTTACAGTTCTTCACATATACTATTTCTTCCCTTAGTGCCTTTGTTTATGCTAGCCCCTCTGCCTGAAATGCTTTTACATCCCACCTGCCTACTGGGTTGGGTGCCCCTTCTCTGTGTTCCCATGATACTTGTAACAATGTTTCATTGCTGTTCTTATATGTTCATCTTTCCCACTACCCTGTGAGCCATTTCAGGAAATGTGTTATTCATCCTGGTATCCCTCATGTCTTGACAGTGCCTGAACCAGAGCAGATGCCCAATATATGGTGAATGAAGGTATAAATAAACAAACAAATGAATGAACTACTGCATAGGTCAGGTCTGGAGGCTGCTCAAAGGAAGGAAAGAAGGAAGGGAGGGAGGGGGGAAGAAAGATGGGAGAAAAAGGGAAATACACATTGGAAAGGAAGAAGTACAATGGCCTTTATTTACAGATGACATGATCATGTATATAAAAATTTACTAAAGGTCAATATGGAGCCCTGCTGTCATAGTGTTTAAGAGTTTGGTTGCTAACCAAAAGGTTGGCAGTCCAAATTCACCAGCTGCTCCTTGGGAACCCCAAGGGGCATTTCTACTCTGTCTTATAGGGACACTGTGAGTTAGAATTGACTTGACGGCAATAGGTTTTTTTTAAAGGTCAATACACAAAAATCAATTGTATTTATATATATTAGCAATGAGAAATTAGAAAAAACAAAACAAACAACAACAACAAAAAAAACCAAACCCACTGCTGTCAAGTTGATTCTGACTCATAGCAACCCTATAGGACAGAGTAGAACTGCTCCATAGGGTTTCCAAGGCTGTAAATCTTTATGAAAGCAGACTGCCACATCTTTCTCCTGTGGAGTGGCTGGTAGGTTTGAACTGCTGACCTTCTCTGGTTAGCAGTCGAGTGCTTTAGCCACTGCACTACCAGGGATCCTCCCCAATGATAACAGCATAAAAATACACTTAGGAATTAATTTAAGATGTGCAAGACCTGTGTTATGGTTAATGTTATGTGTCAACTTGGCTAGACCATGATTCTCAGTGGGCAGACATTATGTAATCATCCTCCATTCTGTGATCTGATGTGAGTAGCCAATCAGTTGGAAGAGGAGTTTCCTCAGGGGTGTGGCCTGCATCCAATATATATAGATGTTCTGGCAAAGTTCGCACTCTCTCTCAGCCCCACGTTCATCTCATCATCGTCTGACCTCCAATTCTTGGGATGTGAACCAGTAGCCCATTGCCTGACCTGCAGATTTTGAGTTTGTCAGCCCCTGCAACCATGTCAGTCGGAGAAGCCTCTAGTCTTCTGCCTGACCCATGGATTTGGGACTTGCCAGCATCCACAACTGTGTGAGCCATTTCCTTGAGATAAATCTCTTTATATATATGTTTATATATACACTTCACTGGTTTTGCTCCTCTAGAGAACACAGCCTAAGAAAACTTGCATACTGAAAAATGCAAAACATTGCTATGGCAATGGATCTAAATAAACAGAAATATATACTATGATCATGAATTGGAAGACTCAGTATTTTTAAGATGCAATTCTTTCTAAATTGAGCTATAGGTTCAATGCAATCCCAGTTGTGCTTTTTGTGAAGAATTTGGTAAGCTGATTCTAAAATTTATACAGAAAGGCAAAAGATTTAGAAGAGCCTAAACAATTTTGGGAAAAAAAAAAAAGGTAGAGGACTTAAACTACGTGATTTTAAGATTTACTATAAAGTAAAAGCATGAACACATAGATTGATGGAACAGCATAGGGAGTACAGAAATAGATCCAAACTTATATGGTCAATTGAATTTTGACAAAGAAGCCAAGGTAATTAAATGGGGGAAGGATAGCCTTTTCAACAACTGCAATGTTGTTGAAACTAAAAAACAAAACAAAACTGGTTATCCATATCCAAAAGAATGAATTTGGACCCCTTACCTCACACCATATACAAAAGTTAATTTGAAATGGATAACAGACCTACATTTAAGAACTAAAACTATAAACTTTCTAGAAGGAAGCAATGTAGAAATTCTTTGTGAGCTGGATTAAGCAAGAGTTTCTTAAGCAGGACACAAAAACAAGAGTTCATAAAATTAAAAAGCGGTAAAATGCATTTCATCAAAATTAAACACTTTTGCTCTTTGTAAGACAGTTAAAAAGATGCAAAAGCAAGCCACAAATTGGGAAAAAATATTTGTAGAACATATAACTGAAAAAGGACTTACATCCAAAATGTATAAAGAACTCTTATGACTCAAAAATAAGAAGATAAAGAACCCAGTTAAAAATAGGAAAAAGATTTGAACTGATACGTCAATAAAGAATTTACATGAATGGAAAATAAGCACATGAAAGGATGCTTAACCTTAGTATTCAACAGGGAAATGCTAATCAAAACCACAATGAGATAATACTACACACCTTATAATGGCTAAAATTAAAAAGACCGACAATAGCAAGCATTGGAAAGGATGTGAAAGAACTTAAACTCTCATATACTGTTAGTGAGGATATAAAAAGTCACAGCCACTTTGGAAAACAGAATGGCAGTGTATTACAGAGCTAAACATACGCTTACCATATGACCAATGCCTAAGTTTTCACCCAAGAATAGTACAAACATATGCCCACACAAATACTTGCACTGCAATTATGTTGATAGGAGTATTATTCTTAATCGCCAGAAACTGGAAACAACTCAAATGTCTATCACTGGATAAACAGACAAACAATGGAATACTACTCCACAATAGACAAGAATGAAATACTGACACACACAACACCATATATGACTCTCAAAAACATGTTAAGTGAGGAGATGGGGACAAGATGGCAGTGTAGTCAGATGTTTCCTATATCCCTCTTACAACAAAGACCTGGAGAAACAAGTGATTTGATAATATATCAATATCTAGGAGCACTGAACAAGGCAAAGTTGAGGAACTGGACTGAGTGGTGGGGGGAGAGGGAGACGGTTCGGAAGGAGCCAGCAGCAGCAGAGCAGCAGCGGCAAGACTGCAGCTCTTCAGCCGCAACGGGTCCTCAGTGAAGCAGGCAAACAGCTGTGCACGTGCTAGGGAAGCAGTTTCCACATCGAGAGAGATCTGGCAGCAGAGATTCTGCTTGGACACTCTCAACAGTGAAAAGCGGTTCCCAAGTGGCTAAAGATAAGTACATCCATGCGGCATTTCATGGGGATTTAAAAAAAAGAAAAGAAAAAGCCCATTTGGGAAAAACCTCTCTCCCTTTTACCTCCTCTCTCCGCACTCTGCACCGGGAATCCGCTGGGCCAGAAGCAGATCCCAAAAGGCGCCCTGACCCATTCTCCTGGCCTTGGAGAGGGAAGAAATAAGCTACTGGCTCCCCTAAGCCAGGAACTCAGGGTTGGCACAGCTCCTTTGCTAGGCAGAGGCATAAGGGGTCCACAGACTTTGAGTGCCTTACACCCCTGTATATACTTGTAGGGACCCATCTTAACAGCGTTAGCCCTCACTACCACAGTACAACAGGGCAAACATCTGAAGTTTAACTTCAACTGTTTCAGCTGTGAAGTGGCAGATTTGTGACCCTCGAAACAGCCCTGCCCCTTAAGTAGGCATTTTTATTGATCTGCAACAGGGACTTGAGGACTGGTGATGTCACCTAAACCACCTAGTCACTTGCTACAGGAGTCCAAGAAAAAGTGGTATCCTCGAGTCTTTATACCAACAGAGTGGGGTGCTCATTGTCCAGCTGTAAAACTCACCTACTCGCCCTAAGGAATAGGGACACGCTTTCCTCTCAGACTCTCAGGGGCAGCTGTCACCCCCCTGCATGGCTCAGCGTGTGATCCCCTACCACAGCCAGAGTCCAGTGCCTACATCAATCACCCATGCCTCTCTAGGACTGTAGGTGAGAGCCTGCACCACACACTTGGTGACTGACTGCCTAGACACCTGAGCTGAACCCATATAAGAAAATTTAATGGACTCCTGAGTGCACATACTTAGTTACAGAACTAAATATGTGGTGACAGGACGTTAGAGCTTCAAAGGTGCCAATAATCAAACTAGCACACACGAGCAGCCTACTGGGGCATATCAAAACAAAGCAAAACAAAAAGCTAGGACTCACTAAACAAATACAAAATAAAATTATAATAACTTATTGATGGCTCGGAGACAACAGTCAATATCAAATCACATAAAGAGTCAGTCCATGATAGTGTCAGCAAGCTCCCAAAATAAAGAATCAATAATTCTCTGGAGGAAGAGACTTTCATAGAATTACCAGAGGCAGAATACAAAAGATTAATATAAAGAACTCTTCTAGAAATTAGAAAGAAAATTCTAGAAAATGCAGAAACTGCCAGGGAATGCAGAGACAAAGTAGTAGTGGAACTTAAAAAAGTTATTCAAGAACATAATGACAAATTTAATAGGCTGCAAGAATCTATAGAGAGACAGCTATCAGAAATCCAGAAAATTAACAATAAAATTTCAGAATTAGACAACTCAATATAAAGTCATAGGAGCAGAATTGAGGTAGTAGAAGTTAGAATTAGTGACGTTGAAGATAAAGCACTGAATGCCAACTTATTTGAGGAAAAATCAGATAAAAGAATTAAAAAGAATGAAGAAACTCTAAGAGTCATGTGGGACTCTACCAAGAGAAATAACCTAAAAGTGACTGAAGTACCAGAACGGGGGGGACAACAGAAAATACAGAGAAAATTGTTGAAGATTTGTTGACAGAAAACTTCCCTGATATTATGAAAGATGAGAAGATATCTATCAAAGATGTTCATTGAACCCCACATAAGGTAGATCCCAAAAGAAAGTCACGAAGACATATTATAATCAAACTTACCAAAACCAAAGATAAAGAGAGAATTTTAAGAGTGGCTAGGGATAAAAGAAAAGTCATCTACAAGGGACAGTCAATTAGAATAAGCTCTGACTACTCAGCAGAAACCATGCAGGCAAGAAGGCAATGGAATGACATATATAAAGCCTTGAAGGAAAACAACTGCCAGCCAAGAATTACATATCCAGCAAAACTGGCTCTCAAATATGATGGCAAAATTAGGGCATTTCCAGATAAACAGAAGTTCAGGGAATCTGCAAAAGCCAAACCAAAATTACAAGAAATACTAAAGGGAGTCCTACAGTTAGATAATCAATAACACCAGATAACAATGCAAGACTAGAACACAACACAGAGCAACCAGATATTGACTCAGATAGGGAAACAAAACTATATCAAAGCTAAAAGATTGAAAATAGGGAAACAGAGATATCAATATGTAAAAAAAAGACAACTTGAAAACAAAAAAGAGGGACTTAAAAAATGCAGATATTGATTTTTCATATGAAGGGGAAGTCAAGGTGATATAAAGTAATAAAAGACTGGTATAAACTTATAAAAATAGGGGTAAATATTAAGGTAACCACAAAGGAAACTAACAATCCTACAAATCAAAATAAAAACGCAGAAAAACATAAAGACCCACCAAACACAAAATCTACAACAATGAAAAAGATGGGGAAAAAAAAAAAAACACATAAAGAAAAACGACTCAGCACAGAAAATTAAGGAGAACAAAGAAACTGTGAACAACACACAAAAAGAGATATCAGGATGACAGCACTAAACTCATACCTATCAATAATTACGCTGACTGTAAACTGACTTAATGCACCAATAAAGAGACGGAGAGTGGCAGATTGGATAAAAAAGCATGATCCATCTATATGCTGTCTACAAGAGACACAGCTTAGACTTCAAGATACAAACAGGCTAAAACTCAAAGGATGGAAAAAATATATCAAACAAACAACACTCAAGAAAGAGCAGGAGTGGCAATATTAATCTCTGACAAAATAGACTTTAAAGTAAAATCCACCACAAACAAAAGGAAGGACACTATATAATGATTAAAGGGTCAATACACCAGGAGGACATAACTATAATAAATATTTATGCACCCAATGACAGGGCTCCAAAATACATAAAACAAACTCTAACAGCTCTGAAGAGAGAGATAGACAGTGCCACAATAGTAGTAGGAGACTTCAATATGCCACTTTCGGTGAAGGACAGAACATCCACAAAGAAGCTCAAAAAGACACCGAAAAGCTAAATGCTACAATCAACCAACTTGATCTCATAGACATATACTGAACACTGCACCCAACAGCAGCCAAGTAGACTTTCTTTTCCAACGCACATGGAACATTCTCCAGAACAGACCCCATATTAGGCCATAAAGCAAGCCTTAACTATATCTAAAGCATGGAAATATTACAAAGCATCTTTCCTGACCATAAAGCCATAAAAGTGGAAATCAACAACACAAAAAGCAAGGAAAAAAAATCAAACACGTGGAAACTGAACAAAACCTTGCTCAAAAACTACTGGGTTACAGAAGAAATTAAGGATGGAATAAAGAAATTCATCAAATCAAATGATAATGAAAACACATCCTACAAGACCTTTGGGACACAGCAAAAGCGGTGCTCAGAGGTCAGCTTATAGCAATAAATGCAAACATCCAAAAAGAAGAAAGGGCCATAATCAAAACATTAACCCTACAACTGGAACAAGTAGAAAGAGAGCAGCAAAAGAAGCCCTCAGGCACCAGAGGAAGGAAATAATAAGATTTAGAGCAGAATTAAATGAAACAGAGAATAGACAAACAATTGAAAGAGTTAACAAGTCCAAAAACTGGTTCTTTGAAAAGATCAACAAAATTGATAAAGCATTGGACAAACTGACAAAAGAAAAACAGGAGAAGAAGCAGATAACCCATATAAGAAATGAGATGGGTAATATCACAACAGACCCAACTGAAATTAAAAGAATCATAACAGATTACTATGAAAAATTGTACTCTGACAACTTTGAAAACCTAGAGGAAATGGACAAATTTCTAGAAACTCACTACCTACCTAAATTAACACAAACAGAGGTAGAACAACTAAATAAACCCATAACAAAAGAAGAGATTGAAAAGGTTATTAAAAAACTCCCAACAAAAAGAAAGCCCTGGCCCGGAGAGCTTCACAGGAGAATTCTACCAAACTTTCAGAGAAGAGATAACACCACTTCTACTAAAGGCATTTCAGAGCATAGAAAAGGATGGAATACTCCCAAACTCATTCTATGAAGCCAGCATAACCCTGATACCAAAACCAGGTAAAGACACCACAAAAAAAGAAAATTACAGACCAATATCCCTCACGAACATTGACGCAAAAATCCTCAACAAAATTCTAGCCAATAGAATTCAGCAACATATTAAAAAAAAAATCACTATGACCAAGTTGGATTTATACCAGGTAGGCAGGGATGGTTCAACATTAGAAAAACAATCAACGTAATCCATCACATAAATAAAACAAAACACAAGAACCACATGAGCTTACCAATTGATGCAGAAAAGGCATTCGACAAAGTCCAACACCCATTCATGATAAAAACTCTCAATAAAATAGGATTAGAAGGGAAATTCCTCAGTATAATTAAGGGCATTTATACAAAACCAACAGCCAGCATCATCCTAAACGGAGAGACTTTGAAAGCATTCCCTTTGAGAACAGGAACCAGACAAGGATGCCCTCTATCACCACTCTTATTCAACATTGTGCTGGAGGTCCTAGCAAGAGCAATTAGCCTAGAAAAAGAAATAAAGGGCATCCAAATAGGTAGGGAAGAAGTCAAAGTATCTTTATTTGCAGATGATATGATCTTATACACAGAAAACCCCAAAGAATCCACAAGAAAACTACTGGAACTAATAGAAGATTTCAGCATACAAGATAAACATACAGAAAACAAATGGATTCCTTTACACCAACAAAGAGAACCTTGAAGAGGAAATCACCAAACGAATACCATTTACAGTAGCCTCCAAGAAGATAAAATACTTAGGAGTAAATCTAACCAGAGACGTAGAAGATCTATACAGAGAAAACTACAAGACACTACTGCAAGAAACTAAAAGATACCTGCATAGTGGAAAAACATACCTTGCTCATGGATAGGTAGTCTCAACATAGTGAAAATGTCAATTCTACCCAAGCAATCTACAGATACAATGCAATCCTGATCCAAATTCCACCGGCATTTTTTAATGAGATGGAGAAACAAATCACCAGCTTTGTATGGAAAGGGAAGAGGCCCCAAATAAATAAACCATTACTCAAAAAGAACAAAGTGGGAGGCCTTACACTACCTGATTTTAGGACCTATTATACTGCCACGGTAGTCAAAACAGTTCAACAACAGATACATAGACCAAGGGAACAGAGTTGAGAATCCAGATATAAGCTCACCTACCTATGAGCAGCTAATATTTGACAAAGGCCCAAAGTCCATTAATTGCGGAAAAGACAGTCTCTTTAACAAATAGTGCTGGCATAACTGGATATCCATCTGGAAAAAAACTGAAACAAGACCCATACCTCACACCATGCACAAAAATTAACTCAAACTGGATCAAAGACTTAAATATTAAATCAAAAACGATAAAGATCATGGAAGAAAAAATAGGGACAATGCTAGGAGCCCTAATACATGGCATAAACACAATACGAACCATAACTAACAATGCACAAGCACCAGAAGAGAGACTAGATAAATGGGAGCTCCTAAAAATCAAACACTTATGCTCATCAAAAGACTTCACCAAAAGAGTCAAAAGACAACCCACAGACTGGGAAAAAACTTTTGGCTACGACAAATCCGATCAGCATCTAATCTCTAAAATCTACAAGATACTGCAACACCTCAACAACAAAAAGACAAATAACCCAATTGAAAATGGGCAAAAGATATGAACAGGCACTTAGCCAAAGAAGATATTCAGGTGGCTAACAGACACACGATCATTAGCCATTAGAGTAATGCAGCTCAGAACTACAATGAGATATCATCTCACACCAACAAGGCTAGCATTAATCCAAAAAACACAAAATTATAAATGCTGGAGAGGTTGTGGAGAGACTGGAACACTAATACACTGTTGGTGGGAATGTAAAATGGTACAACCACTTTGGAAATCGATTTGGCGTTCCTTAAAAAATCAGAAATAGAAGTACTTTACAATCCAGCTATCTTCGCTCCTTGGAATATATCCTAGAGAAACAAGAGCTGTCACACAAATAGATATATGCACACCCATGTTCACTGCAGCACTGTTCACAATAGCAAAAAGATGGAAGCAAGGTGCCCATCAACGGACGAATGGATAAACAAATTAGGGTATATCCACACAATGGAATATTACACAACAATAAAGAACAATGATGAAGCCGTAAAACATCTTAGAACATGGTGTAAGCTGGAACTTATGCTGAGTGAATTTAGTCAGTCACAGAAGGACAAATACTGTATAAGTCCACTATTAGAGGAACTCAAGAAAAGGTTTAAACACAGAAGAAAACATTCTTTGATGGTTACAGGGGTGGGTAGGGAGCGTGAGGGTTATTCACTAAGTAGATAGTAGCTAAGAATCATCTTAGGCGAAGGAAAGGACAGCACACACTACAGGAGAAGTCAGCACAACTGGACTAAACCAAAGCTAATAAGTTTCCTGAATACAATCAAATACTTTGAGAGACAGAGTAGCAGGGATAGGGGGTCTGGGGACCATGCTTTCAGGGGACATCTATGTCAATTGGCATAACAAAGCTTATTAAGAAAATGTTCTGCATCCTACTTTGGTGAGTGGCGTCTGGGGTCTTAAAAGCTTGCAAGCGGCCATCAAAGATGCATCAGTTGGTCCCAACCACTTGGAGTAAAGGAGAATGAAGAACACCAAAAACACAAGGAAAGTATTAGCCCAAGAGACAGAAAGGGTCACAAAAACCAGAGACTTCATCAGCCTGAGACCAGAAGAACTAGATGGTGCCTGGCTACCACCAATGAACGTCCTGACAGGGAACACAACAGAGGGTCCCTGATGGAGAAGTAGAAGGATGGGGTGCAGAACTCAAATTCTAGTAAGAAGACCAGACTTAATGGTCTGACTGAGACTGGAGGTGCCCTGGAAAGCATGGCCCCTGGATTCTCTATCAGCCCAGAACTAAAACAATTTCCGAGGCCAACTCTTCAAACAGGGATTGGACTGGACTGTGGGACATAAAGTGATACTCGTGAGGAGTGTGACTCTTAGTCAAGTAGATACGAGAGACCAAAGGGGCAGCATCTGTTTGGAGGTGAGATGGGAAGGCAGAGAGAGTTAGGAGCTGGTTGAATGGTCATGGGGAATCAGGGGCGGAAAGAAGGAGTGTGCTGTCGCAGAATGGGGTGAGCAATTAGGGTCTCATAACAATGCACGTATAAAAATTTTGTATGGGAGACTAACTTGAAATGTAAACTTCATTTAATTACAACAATAAAAAATAAAATAAAAACATGTTAAGTGAAAGAAGTCAACTAGAAAATACTACATATTACATGATTCCATTTTTATGAAATTCTCTAAATTGTGTAACAGAATAAACTATAGTGACAGAAAGAACTCAGTGGTTTCATGGGACTGGAGGTCAAGGGAGGGGATAAAGTGCAAAGGCATATGAGGAAGGTTTATAGGGGGATGGAAATATTCTATGCCTTGATTGTGGTAGTAGTTATATGACTGTATGCACTGGCCAAGATTCATTAAAGTGCTCACTTAAATTGAGTAACTTTTACTGTACATAAATTATACCTCAAAAAAGACATAAACAATAATACACTCCATGGACTTACGAAAAGTTGAATTTGTGCAGACAAATAGGAAGCATCCAATATGCAAATAGAAAAGTCATGAAACCTTAAATCTGAACATCCTTTTCTGGTATTTTCCTTACGCTATACTTTAGGTTCAGGTTGAGATGTTAGCCCTACAATACTGAACACACACTACTGTAAAAGTATTTATTTGTCTTAGAACTGAGCCATGCAAACATAGGGAAGATATTTAACTGGATTTTCAGAATCTTGGTTTCTAGTCCTATTATTCCATTAATATCATGTATGACCTTGGGCCAGGTACCCGGCCACTTCTACCTCTGTAAGTAATGGAGTTTTCAGAGATGCTCTACCTGGGGTCCATCTAAGGGTCCCTGGATAAAATTCAGGGTATGTGGGAATTTGGATGAGAAAAATACATAGCTTTATTTTCACTAACCTTTAACGGAAATTTATCATTTCCTCCAATTATGAATGAAGGCAACAATCTATAGCAGTACCAGTGACTTTGTTACTAAGAGAAATCACAAGAGATTTTAATATCACATTGTGGTTGTTGCTCATATCTCAAAATATTATTTATGCTCATCACTATTTCAAAATTACAGTAGTTATTAGACTTGGCACTGGATATTGCTATTTAATGTATTAACAAAGAATCTCTTATACCTCTGTATCATAAAATTTTTTAAATTTAATTGTCATATTTCAACATAATTAGCTTCCTTTGTAGTCTTACCCATTTAATTTTACGCATTTAAAAACACTATTTTGAGAATGGGTCCACAGGCTTCATCAAAGGGGTCTTCAGAACAAAAAAAGTTTAAAACCCCTGGGCTAGACGACCTCTAACCATTGCTTATAGTGCTAAGAATTCTATTCAATTCAGTAGCATAGGTGTTAATAATGGTATTGGGGATATATTTTTTAAAAAACACTTATTTGTTTGAGACACATATTGAAGTATTCATAGGTGAAATGATATGATATCTCCCATTTGCTTCAAAATACTCCAGAAAAAAAAAATTAAAAAAAGAAGAGAGGATTGATGAAACAAGATAGACAAAACTCCGATATGGGTGATGGGCACTTGGGGGCTCATCATATTTTTCTCTCTACTTCCGTGTTAGTTTGAAATTTCTATAATAGTTTTCTTTAAAATGATTCACAGGCTCTCGAGATTGATCCAGTTCACAGAAACACTTAGATTGTACTCTTTCTTTTTCTTTTTAATCAAAAGTATGTAAAAGGAGCATGCACTTTGCCACAGTTCCTACCACTCCCTGTTATGTTACAACCTGGCCCACTCCTACGTCAGCATTGCCTATTTGGCTTCTGTAGGCATTTGACTTTGTAGGTTTGCATGGACTTTGTATGATTAGCTATTACAATTGACTACTTTCACTGTGTCTAAACAGGTTAAATCTGGTTTTCTGTAATCAGTAGCTGGTTAATTCTTTAATGAAGCCACTTATGTAGTTTTACTTTTTCTATGGCCACAGACCGACTCTAATTTGAGCCAGTACGTGTGTGCCACTGGCCACAAAGGGGAGGGGGCAGGGGATTATGGCTAGATTGGAAACCACTTGTCACCACTACTAAAAAATAACTCCAGTTCCATGATTTGCTGCCTTCAGATCAAGAATGTCATCGTTGGTGAGATGTCCATTCAGGTTCCTCAGAAATGAGATAGTCCACTTCTCTCTAATTTGTGCATGGTTGGACACTGGCCCTCTACTTTTGTTCCTAGAGCTTACAGATTCTTTGTGAAGCTCTAAAGGCTTTCAGAATTCATCACAAATACTTGGGGACTGCCAACCAATTATCAGAGGCAGTAGAGTAATGCAGTTTAACTCTTGGGCTATGGAATCAGTCTGTAGGTTTAAATTCTGATTCTGTCACACATAGTGAACATATTTAATCTTTTTGTACCACAGCTTTGTCATCTGTAAAATGGAGTAATACCAGTTATTACCCTCAAAATGTTGTGAGGTTTAAATAACATATGTAAAGTGCTGAGAACAGTATTTGAAATACAGTATATATTCAATACATGTTGCGAATTATTACTATTCATATTATTGTCAACAGCAAAAAGTTCTGCACCAGCATAACACCCATGTTACACCAATGTCAATAGTACTTGAATATTAATTCTATGAAAAAATTATACTGAACTAGATCAACATTATGAAAGTTACTCTGTGTAAACAGCTTCCTTTATTTCACTGAGTAAGATGACTTCTCTGGTTACAATTTGTTAATTTGAAAGCAGCTGCAGAAGTCTTCAAGTTAAAACCACTGAAAGAGTTTTCATGACCTTTCTTTTATCAGATAAACTCACTTCAGCAATTACTTTAATCCAATAATTACAATAACAAAAAAAATCATACAACACATATAAGACGGTACAGGGGAAAAACTGATTGCATGGTATTGTGCATCTGATCTACAACTTCCTTATAAGAAGTCGATTAAGGGGGACTTCCAGGCAACATGGAGCTATAGTCAGAAGCACCACGCCATCCCTCCACAGCAAAGATCAGGAAAACTAAGTCAAACAGAGTCTCACGTCAATCCTGAAACCCTAACCATCAAATGAAGTGATAAAGAAATCAGCCAAGCACCAAATGGAATAAGAAATTGAGAACAGACAGCGAGAAGAGATATACACAGAGGTCCCCTAGCAGCTGCCGCAGCATGGATCCGCCATCTTGGACTCCTATGGGAGATCAGCAAACAGGACATATGAGAAAGCAGCTTCACGGAGCTTTCTGCAGGAGACAGAACAATCAGTAACCCACGATATAGGCTTTCCCACCCCCCACCGTTCTTCACCCCCATTTAGCCTCCTCTGCTTCCTGCAGCCACAGTCTATTGGCCAGGAAGCACAGCTTCCCCACAGTGCCACTTGGATTCCACCCGCCCGCACTGGCCAGCTTCCTCAGTGCCATTTGTTGGCTGCTGGTGTTGCTTTTTTCTGCTTCTTTAGATTTCTTCCTTACCTCTCACCACCTCCTCCTCCTTTCTCTCAAATACCTGGCTCCGTGCACCATCTTTGCTTTTTCCTGAAAGGCTGTGAAACACCACTCAACTGTGAAACTGCTTCCCGGCCCGTGCCACAATGCTGGTGGGACCCCCGGGGCTTTTCTGTTTCTTTAATTGTTTGCTCTGATTTGTTTGTTTGTTTTCTTTTTCTTTTCTTGGCTTGGGAGCCCCTTCTAGCTGGGCACTACTGCGTGGCTTGGAAGCTAGTCCCTTACTCGGTGCAGACACCCAGGGACTTCCCTGGAGGCATTTCTTTTTTCTTGTTTTTTTTTTCTTCATTTCTTTGTTTACTTTTCTTCTCTCTCTTATTCCCTTTCTGTCTTTCTTCATTTCCAGTTCCTCAATTTATTCATTTTTTTCTTCTACCCTTTTTCTGTTTTTTTGTATTTTTGTTTTTCCCCATTTCTCAGTCTCTCATCTCTCCAGTCCAATAGCAAGCTCCCTTAGCACTCTTTTTTGTCTGTGTGTATGTCTTTGTCTCCTGTTCCTCTCTCCTCACTCTCGTCTTTCCCATACCCATCTTAGCTCCACACATCACAATCTACCTCCTCCTTCCTGCCTACCTGAACCGTATGCTGAACATCACACAGACACAGCCTACTGAAACCTGCCCTGCACTGATTCCCAGTCTGCACTGTCAGTCCTGGTACGTGCCACAAAAAACCTATCACAGCAATTCCCCTTCAGCTGGACCTGCCCTGCTGTACCATACCTGAGTGAGTGACCCTGCCTATTGGAGAAGGAGGTGAAAAGTATCATGCCCATATATGAGCAAACAACAAAGAATGCACAGCCCTCCTGCTCAGACATAACTAAATAAAACAAAAAAGCAGGACTAAACAAACAAATCTACAATCAATAAATGAGGAAAATAACCGAATGCCTGAAAGACAGTAGACAATATCAAAACATTTACAGAAACAAGACAGGATCGTTCCAGTAGGCGTCCAAAATGAAATATCAGACGACCTTCCAGTAGAAGAAAAGGCACTAGACCTAAATGATAGGGAATTCAAATCTCTAATATTCAGAATTATCCAAGCGTTGAAGCAAAAAAACAGACAAAAATAAGGAAAAAATAGACAAATTCATGGAAAAAGCAGACCAAAAAAAAATGGAAGACTTCAAGAATATGGGAACAAAATGCTAAAATAAATTCACAACTAGAAATCATACAAAAACAACAATTAGAAATCCAAAACATAAATAACAAGATTTCAGAAATGTACAGTGTCACAGAAGGGCTGAAGACTAGGTTTGAAACGATGGAAGATAGGATCAGCAAAATTGAAGACAAATACTTGGCTACAACTCTGTTTGAGGAAAAATCAGAAAAAAGAATGAAGAAAACTGAAGAAACCCTGAGAATTACGTGGGATACAATCAAAAGCAAAAATCTGCAAGTGATTGGAGTTCCAGAACAGGGGGAGAAAACAGAAAACACAGACAGGATCATTGAAGAATTGCTTACAGGAAACTTCCCCAATATCATGAAAGATGAAAAGCTGACCATCCAAGAAGCTCAACGAACCCCATACAGGATAGACCCCAAAAGAAAATCACCAAGGCATACCATAATCACGCTTGCTAAAACCAAAGACAAAGAATCCCGAGAGCAGCTCAGAGAAAACAAAAAGTCACATGCAGAGGAGAAACAATAAGACTAAGCTCAGATTATTCAGCAGAAACCATGCAAGCAAGAAGGCAATGGGATGGCATATACAAAAAATTGAAAGAAAAAAATTGCAAGCCAAGAATAATATATCCTGCAAAACTCTCCTTCAGATATGATGGTGAAATTAGGACATTTCCAGATAAACAGAAATTAAGGGACTATGTAAAAACCAAACCGAACTTACAAGACTTATTAAAGGAAGTCTTCCAGTCTCAGAACAAACAATATCAGACCATAGGCTGAAGACAGGGCACAGGATGGTACTAGCCAGACACCAACGTAGGAAATGAACTCTTAAGGACTATGCAAAACCAAAAGAGTTATAAAAGGAACCAGACAGGTTAATCTGTAAATGACAACAGCATCAGAACAATAAAAGAGGGAATAAACGGTGCAGGTATAGAACCTTCTAGTGGAGAGGAAGTCAAGCGATACCAAGTAATAATAAATTGGTTCAAATCTAGGAAGATAAGGGTAAATTTCAAGGTAACCACAAAGAAAGTTAACAAACTTACTCATCCAAATAAAGAAGAAAAACAAAGTCTCAGTAAAAACAAAATCTACAAAAGCAAAAGAAATGAAAAGAAAAAATCCACAAACAAAAGGAACTCAGCATAGGAGAGTAAGAGGAACAAAGAAAATGTCAGCACCACACAAAAAAAAAAAGCACTACAAAATGCAATCACACTCCTTGGAATATATCCTAGAGAAATAAGAGCCATCACACGAATAGACAAATGCACACCCATATTCATTGAAGCACTGTTCACAATAGCAAAAAGATGGAAACAACCTAGATGCCCATTGTCTCAGACATCTAGTGCTGCTCTAACAGAAGTACCACAAGTGGATGGTTTGAACACAGAGAAATTTATTGTCTTCACAGTCCAGTAGGCTACAAGTCCAAATTCAGGGCATCAGCTCCAAGAAAAGGCTCTCTCTCTGCTCTGGAGAAAGTTCCTTGTGATGCCTAAGTCTTTCCTTGGTCTGGGAGCATCTCAGTACAGGAACCTCAGGTCCAAAGGACACGCCCTGCTCCCAGCACAGCTTTCTTGGTGGTGTGAGGTTCCCATGTGTCTCTGCTCACTTCTCTCTTTTATATCTCAAAAGAGATTGCATTAAGATACTAATCTTGTCAACCTCATCAGTATAACTGCATCACAATGATAGAATTTACAACACATGAGGAGATCACATATAATCTCATCATAGTGGTAGAGTTTACAACACATAAGGAAATCACATCAGATAACACAATAATACAATACTGGGAATCATGACCTAGCCAAGTTACTACACACATTTTTTGGGGGACACAATTCAATCCATGATACCCATCAACAGATGAATGGATAAACAAACTATGGTACATACACACAGTGGAGTATTATACAAAGATAAATAACAATAATGAATCTGTGAACATCTCAAAACGTGGATGAAACTGGAGGACATTATGCTGATTGAAATAAGTCAATCACAAAAGGACAAATATTGTATGAGACCTCTACTGTATAACTCATGTAAAAGTTTACACACAAAAAGAAACAATCTTTGTTGGTTATGAGGGATGGAAGGGATGGGGGGAACTAAATAGATAAGTGGTAACTTTGGTGAAGGGTAAGACAGTACACATTACTGGGGAAGCCAGGACAACTTGTACATGGAAAGGGCATGGAAGCTCCATATCCAAACTCCCTGAAGGACTGAATTGCTGGGCATGGGGCTGTGGGGACCATGGTCTCTGGGAACATCTAGCTCAATTGGCATAACACAGTTTATAAAGACAATGTTCTATATTCTACCTTGGTGAATAGCATCTGGGGTCTTAAAAGCCTGTGAGCAGCCATCTAAGATACTCCACTGGTCCCACCCCTTTGGAAGCAAGGGAGAATGAAGAAAACAAGATACAAGGGAAAGATTAGTCCAAAGGACTAATGGACCACAACTACCATGGCCTCCACCAGACTGAGTCCAGTACAGCTAGATGGTGCCCAGCTACCAACTGACTGCTCTGACCGGGGTCACAATAGAGGGTCCCGGACACAGCTGGAAAAGGATGTAGAACAGAATTCTAACTCACAAAAAAAATGACCAGATTTACTGGCCTGACAGAGTGGAGAAACCCTGAGAGTATGGCCCCCAGACACCCTTTTAGCTCAGTGATGCAACCCCTCCTGAAGTTCACCGTTCAGCCAGGGATTGGACAGCCTCATAAAACTAAACAGGACTAATGCGGCACAGCAGTCCAGGAACAAGGACTAGAAGGCAGGAGGGGACAGGAAAGCAGGTGATAGGGAACCCAAGGTTGAGAAGGGACAGTGTTGACATGTCATGCGGTTGTTAACCACTGTCATAGGGCAGTATGTGTGCTAACTGTTTAACGAGAAACTATTCTGCAAACCTTCATCTAAGGTACAAAAAAAAAAAAAAAAAGAATTATCTATGTGAGATCAAATTGACAACAGCAACTCAAAAGGTTTGATGGGAAGCCTAGGGGACAGTGAGTTGAAGATAATGGTGATGGAATAATTTGGAAAAGGATAGTGAGAATAGCAGCACAGCTGGAAGAAGGTAATCAATGTCACTGAACTGTAAATGTAGAAACTTTCATAATGGTGTAACTTTGGCTATGTATATTTTCACCAAAAAAAAGTCCTCAAGGTCGAGAAGGGAGAGTCTTGACATGTCGTGGGGTTCTTAACCAATGTCATAAAACAATATGTGTACTGACTGTTTAATGAGAAACTGTTTGTTCTGTAAACCTTCATCTAAAGTACAATAAAAAAAAAAAGAAGTCCATTAAGATCATTAAAAAATGTGTCATATAAATCCAAGGCACTAGAAAGAGAAGGATATTCCCAAAGAAGATTAATAAAATAAATTCTCAAACCATGTCAGAAATCACAAAAATGACTTTCTGGAAATAGACTTTAAAGGCAAAGGAGAAGTTTCAATTTGACTCAACAAAATTGTGACAGTGACTGTGAAACAATCTAATTAAGACAATAAAAGTGAAAACCATTTTCCCTAGCAGGGCTAACCACTTTCAAGGAAGTCTCAGGATGAAAATTAACCAAAATGTTTAAAGTATAGAAAAGATCCAACAGTTATCATAATTATAGCAAAAATATATTTAGAAAGTAAAGTAGATTTTATTTTTATCTTTTTCCATATTCTTTTATCATTTCCAACAATATAGAGAATTGACTGGTTTCACTTTTTTTATGATTAATTTTAGTTCCTTCTGCTTTGACAGTTGTTATTACTACTAGAAATGATAAGATTAAACTATAAATCTTTACATATGCCTGATCTGAGGTAAACATGCCAATTCTAAAGTAGTATTATATTTCTTATAGTTTTAGCTTCGAATAAATTCTAATACATACCATTTTGATTCCTACTTTTAATCATTTTAATGATTGCAATTTTCCCTTCAGTTATATTCATTTATATAAAAATGTGATTTATATTAAAAAAAAAAGTAAGCAAGTTTTGAGAAACATCACAGTTCTGGTTTTACTGAATTATCTAATAGCCATCTTATTTGTTGCCTGCTGAATATTCTACAAAAATAAAACATTGTTTTTGTGGCAAGGAGATGATTTCTGTAGCAAAGAAGATGAAAGTCCATGCCATTTTACTTGGGAACTGAGTGGCTGCTACTAAGGTAGCTTTGCCTCTTAGTGGTGAAGCTACTGTGTAACATCAATGCAAGTAATTTTCTTTGTTATACTAGGGATTATATAGCTTGACAAAATCAGAGTTTGGAAGGAGTACTTTCAGCAATAAACAGAAGTCTCTAATTTTTACTTAAAATTTAAAAAGTGGTCCTGATTTCTGACTTGTTGGCCTTGATTACAGGACTATATGGAAAGAATTATTGAAAGTACTATCAGAATTAGTCTTAAGTTGTCAATTTCCTCTCAAACAAAATAAGTGTTATCAGAAACTAGGCTCTCTGAAAGACAAAATAACTGTTTTCTGGACTTCATATAAGCTTAAAGCCAATGAACGAATGATGAATATAGACAAATACAGAAAGAAGAATATTAAGAGATATGTGTGAACTTTAATCATTTAAAACAATATAAAAAATCAGAGTAAGAAACTCATCATCTACTAGGCCAACTAAATCCTGCCACTTCTCTCTGCATTCACGATAACAACTACGAAAAGTAACAGACCAATCAAATTTCTGCAAAGATGAACTGGAAATAATGGACAGAGTGAAATACAAAGACAATATTTTTTTCTCTTTTCTTCTTTTAATTTCTTCAGAAAATACAAGATTGTATAAAGCAATAATAGAAAAGGCTGTATTGTGTTTATATTATAGCATATACAGATACAACACAGATGACAGTAATAGCACAAATGAACAGGAGGAAAGAGGTAAAGTTGTTGTATTTTACCAGAATTAAGTCACTATTAAGCTGAGGTAGTCTGTGTTACGTTAGAGATGTATATTGCAATCTTTCGAATAAACAACTAAGAAACTAACTTAAAAAATGTAGCTAAGGAGGCGGGGCCAAGATGGCAGAGTAGTCAGATGACTTCCTATATCCCTCTTACAACAAATACCTGGAAAAACAAGTGATTTGATTATATATGAATATCTAGGAGCCCTGAACAAGGCAAAGTTGAGGAATCAGACTGAGTGGCGGGGGGAAGCGGGAGACGGTTCGGAAGAAGCAAGGAGTGCCAGACTGGACCTGGTGGGAGCCAGAGAGTTCTTCAGCACGAGACGGCTCGGGGTGTGCAGTGAAGCGGTCATACAGCTTCACACACGCACTTGGGGGGCAGTTTCCACATCAAGAGAGATCCAGCAGCAGAGATTCTGCTTGGACACTCAGAACCAGTGAAAAGCAGCTCCCAAGTGGCTAAAGATAAGTAAATGCATGTGGCCTTTCGTGGGCATTTTTAAAAAAAAAAAAAACCATTTGGGGAAAACCTCTCTCCCTTTTACCTCCTCCCTCCTTGCTCTGCACCGGTCTGGCCAGCTTCCAAAATCTCTGAGTCCCCTGGGCCTGAAGTAGATCCCATAAGGCACCCTGACCCACTCTCCTGGCCTTGGAGAGGGAATAAATTAACTAACAGGGGAAAAAAATAAGCTACTGGCTCCCCTAAGCCAGGAAGTCAGGGTTGACACAGCTCCTTTGCCTAGGTATGGGCATAAGGGGTCCGCAGACTGCTAGTGCCTTCACCCCTGTAAAGACTTGTGTGGACCATCTCAACAGCATAAGCCCTCACTACCACAGTACAACAGGGTAAACACCTGAAGTCTAACTTCAGCTGTTTCAGCTGTGAAGTGGCAGATTTGTGACGCTTGACACAGCTCTGCCCTTTCAGCAGGCAACTTACTGGTCCACATCAGGGGCTTGAGGACTAGTGGCTCCACCCACCTGCTACAGGGGTCCAAGAATAAGTGGTGCTCTCAAGTCTTTCTAGCCAACAGAGTAGGGTGCGCATAGTCCAGCTGCAAAACTCACTTACCTACTTCCTCTTGGGAACAAGGACATGCTTTCCTTTCAGACACTCAGGGGCAGCCATCAGCCTCCTGCCTTGCTCAGCACATGAGTCCCTACTGCAGCCAGATACCTCTGCCTACACCAATCATACACGCCTCTCTAAGACTGTAGGTGAGAGCCTGCACCACATACTTGGTGACTGACTGCCTGGACACCTGAGCTGAATCCATACAGGAAAATTTAACAGACTCCTGTGTGTGCATACTCAGTTATACAACTAACGACCTGGTGACAGGATGTTAGCGCTTCAAAGGCACCAATAATCAAACTAGCACACACAAGCAGCCTATCTGGGCATATCAAAACAAAACAAAACAAGACATTAGGACTCACTAAACAAACATAAAATAAAATTATAATAACTTATTGATGGCTCGGAGAAAACAGTCAATATCAAATCACATAAAGAGTCAGTCCATGATGGCGTCAGCAAGCTCCCAAAATAAAGAATCAATAAATTCTATGGATGAAGAGAATTTCCTGGAATTACTAGAGGCAAAATACAAAAGATTAATATACAGAAGTCATCTAGAAATAAGAAAGAAAATTCTACAAAATGCAGAGACAGCCAAAGAAAATACAGACAAAGCAGTAGGGGAACTTAAAAAAGTTATTCAAGAGCATGATGACAAATTTAATAGGCTGCAAGAATCCACAGAGAGACAGCAATCAGAAATCCAGAAAATTTCAAGGTTGAGTAAGGATATTGTTGATGTGTTGTGAGATTGTTAACCATTGTCATAGGGCAACACTGTAGTAACCGTTAAATGAGAAACCATTTTGTTCTGTAAGCCTTCATCTTAAGTGAGAATAACAGGACAATTGGCATAGTCAATGTCACTGAACTGTGCATGTAGAAATTTTTGAAATGGTGTATCATTGGCTATGTGTATTTTCACCAAAAAAAAAGGTTGAGAAGTTAGAGGGTTGACATGTTGTGGGGTTGTTAAGCAGTGTCATAAAACAATATCTGTACTACTGTTTCATGAGAAACTATTTGTTCTGTAAGCCTTCACCTGAAGTACAATAAAAATAAATAAAATTAAATAAAATAAAGTAAACAAAAAAAGAAATCCAGATAATTAACAAAAAAATTTCAGAATTAGACGACCCAATAGAAAGTCACACGAGCAGAATTGAGGCAGTAGAAGTCCAAATTAGTGACACTGAAGATAAAGCATTTGATGCCAACTTATTTAAGGAAAAATCAGATAAAAGAATTTAAAAAAATGAAGAAACTCTAACAGTTATGTGGGACTCGATAAAGAGAAATAACCTATGAGTGACTGGAGTACTAGAATGGGGGGGATAACAGAAAATACAGAAAGAACTGGTGACGATTCATTGACAGAAAACTTCCCTGATATCATGAAAGATGAGAAGATATCTATCCAAGATGTTCATCGAACCCCACATAAGGTAGATCCCAAAAGAAAGTCACGAAGACATATTATAATCAAACTTACCAACACCAAAGATAAAGAGAGAATTTTAAGAGTGGCTAGGATAAAAGAAAAGTCATCTACAAAGGACAGTCAATTAGAATAAGCTCTCACTACTCAGCAGACACCATGCAGGCAAGAAGGCAATGGGATGACATATATAAAGCCTTGAAGGAAAACAACTGCCAGCCAAGAATTACGTATCCAGCAAAACTGGCTCTCAAATATGATGGTGAAATTAGGGCATTTCCAGATAAACAGAAGTTTAGGGAATTTGCAAAAACCAAACCAAAATTACAAGAAATACTAAAGGGAGTCCTAGAGTTAGATAATCCATAACACCAGATAACAACACAAGACTAGAACACAACACAGAGCAACCAGATATTGACTCAGATAGGGAAGTCAAAAATACATCAAAACTAAAACACTGAAAATAGGGAAACAGAGATATCAATATGTAAAAAAAGGACAAATTTAAAAAAAAAAGAGGGACTAAAAAAATGCAGACACAGATTTTTCATATGGAGGGGAAGTCAAGGTGATATAAAGTAATAAAAGACTGGTATAAACTTATAAAAATAGGGGTAAATATTAAGGTAACTACAAAGGAAACTAATAAGCCAACAGATCAAAATACAAAACTACAAAAATATAAAGACTCAGCAAACACAAAATCAACAATGAAAAAGATGAAAAGAAAATATATAAAGAAAAATGACTCAGCACAGAAAATTAAGGGGAACAAAGAAACTGTGAACAACACACAAAGAGAGATATCAGGATGACAGCACTAAACTCATACCTATCAATAATTACGCTGAATGTAAATGGATTAAATGTACCAATAAAGTGACAGAGAGTGGCAGATTGGATAAAAAAGCACGATCCGTCTATACGCTGCCAACAAGAGACAAACCTTAGACTTAAAGATACAAACAACCTAACACTCAAAGGATAGAAAAACATACATCAAGCAAACAACACTCAAAAAAGAGCAGGGGTGGCAATGTTAATCTCTGACAAAATAGACTTTAAAGTAAAATCCACCACAAAGGATAAGGAAAGACACTATACAATGATTAAAGGGTCAATACACCAGGAAGACATAACTATAATAAATATTTATGCACTCACTGATGGGGCTCCAAAATACATAAAACAAACTCCAACAGCACTGAAAAGAGAGGTAGACAGCTCCACAATAGTAGTAGGAGACTTCAATATGTCACTTTCACTGAAGGACAGAACATCCAGAAAGAAGCTCAACAAAGACACAGAAGAGCTAAATGCTACAATCAACCAACTTGATCTCACAGACACATACCAGACACTGCACCCAACAGCAGCCAAGTAGACTTTCTTTTCCAATGCACATGGAACAGTCTCCAGAATAGACCCCATATTAGGCCATAAAGCAAGCTTAACAAAATCTAAAACATCAAAATATTACAAAGCATCTTTTCTGAACATAAAGCCATAAAAGTAGAAATCAACAACATAAAAAGCAAGGAAAAAAAATCAAACACATGGAAACTGAACACCTTGCTCAAAAACTAGTGGGTTATAGAGGTCCCGGCAAGATGGCGCTCTAGGCAGAAGCACCACGCTGTCCCTCCACAGCAAAGATCCGAAAAACTAAGCCAAAAAGAGAATGCAACAATCCTGAAACCCTAGAACATCAGATGAAGAGATAAAGAACTCAGCCGAGCACCAAATGGAGTGAGAATACTGAAAGAGAATGGAGAGCGAGGAGAGATTCATTCAGAGGTCCCCTACCAGCTAACGCAGAGCAGATCCACCATCTTGGACTCCAATCGGAGACCAGCAAACGGGGGTACGAGAAAGCAGCCTCACGGAGTGTCCAGCGGGAGACAAAACAGCTGGTAATTTGCGGTGTGCGCTTTCCCACACCCCCGACCCTCTTGGCCCCGGCTCGGGCTCGTCTGCTTCCCGTGGCCACAGTCTCTTGACTGGGAAGCGCCAGCTGCTTGGATTTCACACACCCAAGTGGGCGGCTCTCTGGGTGCCATTTGTTGGCTGCTAGTGTTGCCTTTTTTTTTTTCTGCTTCTTTTTATTTCTCACTTGCCTCTTGCCGCCTCCCCCTCCTTTTGCTCGAGTGCCTGGCTCCGAGTGCCATCTTCTTCCTGCGGGGCTGCGGGGCTCCATTCGAGTGTGCAGCTGCTTCCTGGTCTGGGCTGCCCTGCTGGTGGGATCCTGGGGCTTTTGTTCGTTTGTTCCTCTGCTTGCCGCAGCCACGGTCTCTTGACTGGGAGGCGCCGGCTGCTTGGATTCCACACACCCAAGCGGGCGGCTCTCTGGGTGCCATTTGTTGGCTGCTAGTGTTGCATTTTTTTCTGCTTCTTTTGATTTCTCACTTGCCTCTCGCCACCTCGCCCTCCTTTCACTCAAGTGCCTGGCTCCGTGCGCCATCTTTGCTTCTTCCTGAAGGGCTCCAGAGTGCCGGAAATTTGTGATATACGCTTTCCCACTCTCCACCCTTCTTCACCCACACTCGGCCTCCTCTGCTTCCCACAGACACAGTCTCTTGTCCAGAAACACTAGCCCACACTGGCTGGCTCTCTGAGTGCCATTTGTTGGCTGCTGGTGTTGCTTTTTTTTTTTTTCTCTGCTTCTTTGGATTTCTTGCTTGCCTCTCACTGCTTCCCCCTCCTTTCGCTCGAGTGTCTGGCTCCGTGCGCCATCTTTGCTTTCTCTTGAGGGGCTGCGGAGCTCCATTCGAGTGTGGAGCTGCTTCCCGGTCTGGGCTACTGTGCTGGTGGGATCCCAGGGCTTTTCCTTGTTTTGAATTGTTTGTCAGTTTTCTTTCCCCTTTCTTGTTTTGGGAGCCCTTTCTGGCCAGGCGGAGCTGCGAGCCAGGGAGACTCCCCTTTGGATTCCACAGATCTGCAGAGGGATCCCTGAGAACATTTTTTTTTTTTGCGTTTTTTTTTTTTTTTTTTCCTGTTTTTTGGGGAGGCCTTTCTTGGTTTTTTTTTTTGGTTTGTTTTCTTTTCTTTTTCCTCTTTTTCCCTTTTGTCTTTCGTCATTGCTCAGTTTCTCATCTGTCTATATCTTCCTTCTCTTTCTGATCCCCAAACACCAGGCATTGTATGCCTCTGCGCCTTCTGGCCAGGCTGTGCTGCGACACCTGAGAGCAACTTCCCCAGACCTCATAGCTGCATCGGTGGGATCCCTGGGTACTTTCTGGTTCTTTAACCTTTCTGATTTTTATTTGTTCATTCTTTTCGTTTCTTCCTCTTCCCCCTTTTGTTTTTCTCCATTTCATAGTATCTCATCTCTCCATTCCAACGGCAAGCTCCCCTAGCATTCTTTTTTGTTTGTATGTTTTTTGGCTCCTGTTCCTCTCTCCTCTCTCCCATCTCCAGCTTACCTCCACACATAACCATCTGCCTGCTGCATCCTGCCTACCTGCACCATGTGCTTGACATCACACCACCAAGCATTGCAGGCACGGCCTACTGGAACCTGCCCAGCACCGATTACAGACCCGCCCTGGTGGCCGTAGAGAGTGCCATAAACAACCCGTCCCAGTGGCTCCTCTTCAGCTAGACCTGCCCTGCTGTACCATATCTGAGTGACTGAACCTGCCAGTTGGAGAAGGAGGTGAAAAGAATTGAGCGCACAGACGAGCAAACAACAAACAGCACGCAGTCCGCCTGCTCAGACATACTCAAATTTTTCTTCTTAAAAAAAGGGATGAAACAAACAAATTTACAACCAAAAAATGAGAGAAATATCTACTGAATGCCCTGAAAACAGCAGATAATATCAAAACATTTACAAAAACAGGACAGGATGCTTCCAGTAGGCGTTCAAATTAAAACACCAGATGACTCTCCTCTGGAAGAAAATGCAATAGAACTACCTAATAGGGAATTCAAATCTCTAATACTTGGAATTTTCCAAGAACTGAGGCAAAAATCTGACAAACATGAGAAAAAAATAGACAAATTCATGGAAAATACAGACAAAAAATTGCAAGAATTCAGGAAGAAGACGCAGGAACAAAATGCCAAAATACATTCACAACTAGAAATTATACAAAGACAACAATAGGAAATCCAAAAGATAAACAACAAGATTTCAGAAATGTATGATGTCATAGAAGGGCTGAGAAGCAGATTCGAAACCATGGAAGACAGGATCAGTGGAACTGAAGACAAACACTTGGATACAACTCTGTCTGAAGAAAACTCAGAAAAAAGAACAAAGAAAAATGAAGAGACCCTGAGAGTTATGTGCGACACAATTAAAAGCAAAAATTTATGAGTGATTGGCATTCCAGAACGGGGAGAAAACAGAAAACACAGAGAGGATCATTGAGGAACTGCTGACAGAAAACTTCCCCAATATCATGAAAGATGAAAAGCTGGCCATCCAACAAGCTCAACGAACCCCATATAGAACAGACCCCAAAAGAAACTCACCAAGGCATATCATATTCACACTCGCCAAAATGAAAGACAAACAAAGAATCCTGAGAGCAGCACGTGAAAAACAAGAAGTCACATACAGAGGAGAAACAATAAGACTAAGCTCAGATTATTCGACAGAAACCATGCAGACAAGAAGGCAGTGGGATGACATATATAAAATCTTGAAAGAAAAAAATTGTCAGCCAAGAATAATATATCCTGCAAAACTCTCGTTCAAATTTGATGGTGAAATTAGGTCATTTCCACATAAACAGAAACTAAGGGAATATGTAAAAGCAAACCAAACTTACAAGAATTATTAAAGGGAGTGCTTCGATCTGAGGACAAACATCTTCAGCCCTCAGGCAGGACCTAGGATGCAGGATCGTACTAGCCAGATACCAATCTAGGAAATGAACTCTCGAGGACTATCCAAAACCAAAAGAAATACAACAGGGAATCAGAGCAGTCAATTGATGGATGACAACAACGTCAAAACAATGAAAGAGGGAATAAACTGCATAGGTATAGAACCTTCTAATGGAGAGGAAGGCAAGGCGATACCAAGTAAGGGTAGACTGCTTCAAAATTAGAAAGATAAGGGGAAAATTCATGGTAACCACAAAGAAAGTTAACAAACCAACTCAAAAAATAAAGACGAAAAAGATAAAGTCTCAGCAAAAACAAAACCTACAAAAACAAAAGAAATGAAAAACAAATCCACAAGCAAAAGTAACTCAGCACAAGAGAGTAAGAAGAACAAAGAAAACTTCAGCACCACAGAAAAAAGCAATACAAAATGACAGCAACAAACTCAGATCTACCAATAATTACGCTGAATGTAAATGGATTCAATGCACCCATAAAGAGATGGAGAGTCACAGAATGGATAAGAATACAGGATCCATCAATATGCTGTCTACAAAAGACACACCTTAGAAACAAAGATGTGAATTTATTAAAAGTCAAAGGTTGGAAAAAAATATATCAAGCTAACAACTACCAAAAGAGCAGGAGTGGCAATTCTCGTCTCAGATAAAATAGAATTAAAAAAAAAATCTACCATAAAAGACAAAGAAGGACACTATATAATGATTAAGGGGATGAAACATCATGAAGACATAACCATAATAAACATCTACGCACCCAATGACAGGGCTCCAAAATACATAAAACAAACTCTAACAACACTGAAAAGAGAAATTGACAGTTCCACAATAATAGTAGCAGACTTTAACACACCACTCTCAGTAAAGGACAGAACAACTAAGAAGAAACTCAGCAAAGATACAGAAGACCTAAAGGGCACAATCAGCCAACTGGACCTCATAGACATATATAGAACACTCCATCCAACCACTGCAAAGTACACATTCTTTTCCAATGCACATGGAACATTCTCCAGAATAGACCACATCTTAGGCCACAGAGAAATCCTCAACAAGATCCAAAACTCTGAGATAATTCAAAGTATCTTCTCTGGCCACAATGCCATCAAGGTAGAAATTAACAATAGAAAGATCAAGGAAAAAAAATCAACTACATGGAAACTGAATAATACCCTGCTCACACATCACTGGGTAATAGAAGAAATCAGAGATGGAATCAAAAAATTCCTAGAATCAAATGAGAATGAAAAAACATCATACCAAAACCTTTGGGACACAGCAAAGGCAGTCCTCAGAGGACAATTTATAGCAATAGATGCATATATCAAAAAAGAAGAAAGGGACAAAATCAAAACATTAACTACAGAACTCAAACAAACAGAAAGACAACAGCAAAAAAAGCCCACAACCACCGGAAGAAAGGAAATAGTAAAGATCAGAGCAGAAGTAAATGAAATAGAGAACAGAAAAATAATAGAAAGAATCCACAAAACCAAAAGTTGGTTCTTTGAAAGAATCAACAAAATCGACAAACCACTGGCCAGACTGACAAAAGAAAAACAGGAGAGGACACAAATAACCCAAATAAGAAATGAAATGGGGGACATTACAACAGACCCAACTGAAATAAAAAGGATTATAACAGAATATTATGAAAAATTATACTCCAACAAATTTGAAAACCTAGAGGAAATGGATAAATTTCTAGAAACACATGGCCTACTCAAACTACAACAAAGTGATGTTGAAAATCTGAACCGACCCATAACAAGAGAAGACATTGAAAAGGTAATAAAAAAAATCCCAACCGAAAAAAAGCCCTGGCCCAGATGTCTTCACTGGAGAATTCTACAAAACATTTACAAAACAGCTTGTACCAGTTCTACTCAAGCTATTTCAGAGCATAGAAAGGAAGCAACACTTCCAAATTCATTCTATGAAGCCAGCATAACACTGATACCAAAACCAGGTAAAGACGTCACAAAAAAAGAAAATTACAGACCAGTATCTCTCATGAATATAGATGCAAAAATTCTGAACAAAATACTAGCCAATAGAATTCAGCATCATATCAAAAAAATAATACACCACAACCAAGCAGGAGTCATACCAGGTATGCAAGGATGGTTCAACATTAGAAAATCAATCAACGTAATCCACCACATAAATAAAAGGAAAGAAAAGAATCACATGATCATCTCAATTGACACAGAAAAGGCATTTGACAAAGTCCAACACCCATTCCTGATAAAAACTCTCAATAAAATAGGGATAGAAGGGAAATTTCTCAACATAATAAAGGGCATCTATGCAAAACCAACAGCCAACATCATTCTTAATGGGGAGAGGCTGAAAACATTCCCCTTGAAAACAGGAACAAGACAAGGGTGCCCTTTATCACCACTCCTACTTAACATTGTGCTGGAAGTTCTAACTAGAGCAATAAGGCAAGAAAAAGAAATAAAGGGCATCCAAATGGGTAATGAAGAAGTTAAACTG
This sequence comes from Dugong dugon, assembly GCA_030035585.1. Lineage (NCBI taxonomy): Eukaryota > Metazoa > Chordata > Mammalia > Sirenia > Dugongidae > Dugong > Dugong dugon. The sequence goes on from CM057473.1 coordinate 71,714,782, forward strand.
TCCCTGTTTGCAGATGATATGATACTATACATAGAAAACCCTAAAGACTCCACGAGAAATCTACTGGAACTTATAGAAAGATTCAGCAGAGTAGCAGGATACAAGATAAACATTCAAAAATCAGTTGGATTCCTATACACCAGTAAGGAGAACGATGAAAAGGAAATCAGGAAATGAATACCATTTTCAATAGCCCTGAAAAAGATAAAATACTTAGGAATAAATCTGGCCAGGGATGTAAAAGAGCTATACAATGAAAACTATAAAACACTACTGCATGAAACCCAAAGGGATCTACATAAATGGAAAAACATACCATGCTCATGGATAGGCAGACACAACATTATGAAAATGGCAATTCTACCCAAAGCAATTTACAGATACAATGCAATCCCGATCCAAATACCAGCAACGTTCTTCAAAGAGATGGAAAAACTAATCATTAAGTATGGAAAGGGAAGAAGCCCCTAATAAGTAAAGCACTACTGAAGAAGAAGAATAAAGTTGGAGGACTCACACTACCTGACTTCAGAACCTACTATACAGCTACAGTAGTCAAAACAGCCTGGTACTGGTACAACAACAGATACATTGACCAATGGAACAAAATTGAGAACCCACATGTAAATCCATCCACCTATGGTCACCTGATCTTTGACAAGGGTCCAAAGTCCATCAAATGGGGGAAAAACAGTCTTTTTAACAAATGGTGCTGCCATAACTGGATATCCATCTGCAAAAAAATGAAACAGGACCCATACCTCACGCTGTATACAAAAACTACTTCAAAATAGATCAAAGACCTGAATATAAAGCCTAAAACTATAAAGCTCATAGAAGAAAAAATAGGACCAACACTTCAGGCCTTAATACATGGCATTAACAGGATACAAACCATAACCATCAATGCACAAAAACCAACAGATAAGCTAGATAACTGGGATCTTCTAAAAATCAAACACCTATGCTCTTCAAAAGACTTCCCCGAAAGAGTAAAAAGAGAACCTACAGACTGGGAAAAAATTTTTGGACAGTACATGTCAGACAAAGGTCTAATCTCCCTAATCTACAAGAAAATCCAACACCTCTAGAACAAAAAGACAAATAATCCTATAAAAAAATGGGCTAAGGAAATAAACAGACACTTCACCAAAGAAGACATTCAAATGGCCAACAGACACATGAGGAAATGTTCGCGATCACTAGCCATTAGAGAAATGCGAATTAAAACCACAATGAGATACCATCTCACCCCGGCATTACTGGCACGATTCAAAAACACTGGAAATAACAAATGTTGGAGGGGCTGTGGGGAGATGGGAACTCTTATGCACTGCTGGTGGGAATGCAAAATGATACAACCATTTTGGAAAATGATATGGTGCTTCCTCAGAAAGCTAGAAATAGACATACCATTCGATCCAGCAATCCCACTCCTAGGAATATATCCTAGAGAAATAAGAGTCGTCACTCGAATAGACATATGCACACCTATGTTCATGGCAGCATTGTTCACAATAGTAAAATGATGGAAACAACCTAGATGCCCATCAACAGATGAATGGATAAACAAACTATGGTACATACACACATTTGTGTAGTATGCAACGAGAAAGAACAACAATGAATCTGTGAAGCATCTCATAACATGGATGAAACTGGAGGGCATTATGCTGAGTGAAATAAGTCAATCACAAAAGGACAAATATTGTATGAGACTTCTATTGTAAAAACTCACGAAAAAGTTTACACACAAATTTAACAATCTTTGTTGGTTACCAGGGATGGGAGGGGTGGGCGGGGAAATACTAAATAGATAATAGATAAGTGGTATCCTGGGTGAAGGGTGAGACAGTACACAATACAGGGGAAACTAGCACAACCTGTACAAGGAAAGGTCATGGAAGCCCCATAGATACATCCAAACTCCCTGAGGGACTGAGTTGCTGGGTGGAGGGCTCTGGGGAACATGGTCTTGGGGAACATCTAGTTCAACTGGCATGACACAGCTTATAAAATCAATGCTCTACATTCTACCTTGGTGAGTAATGTCTGGGGTCTTAAAAGCCTGTGAGCAGCCATCTAAGATACTCCACTGGTCTCATCCTTTCGGGAGCAAGGGAGAATGAAGAGAACAGGATACAAGGAAAAGATTAGTCCAAAGGACTAATTGTCCACAGCTACCAAGGCCTCCACCGGACTGAGTCTAGTACAGCTAGATGGTGCCTGGCTACCACCATTGACTGCTCTGACCAGGATCACAACAGAGGGTTCTGGACAGAGATGGAGAAGGATGTAGAGCATAGTTCTAACTCACAAAAAAAAAAAAAAAACGACCAGATTTACTGGCCTAAAGGAGACTGAGAAACCCCGAGAGTATGGCCCCCAGACACCCTTTTAGCTCAGTGGTGAAGTTACCTCCGAGGCTCACTGTTCAGCCTGGGAATGCACAGCCCTGTAAGACGAAATGAGACTAACGAGGTACAGGAGTCCAATGACAAGGGCCAGAAGGCAGAAGGGGACAAGGAAGCTGGTGATAGGGAACCCAAGGTTGAGTAAGGATATTGTTGATGTGTTGTGAGATTGTTAACCATTGTCATAGGGCAACATTTGTAGTAACTGTTAAATGAGAAACTATTTGGTTCTGAAAGCCTTCATCTTAAGTGAGAATAACAGCACAATTGGAAGAGCGTAGTCAATGTCACTGAACTGTGTATGTAGAAATTTTTGAAACGGTGTATCTTTGGCTATGTGTATTTTCACCAAAAAAAAAAAGGTTGATAATTTAGAGGGTTAATATGTTGTGGGGTTGTTAACCAATGTCATAAAACAACATGTGTACTACCGTTTCATGAGAAACTATTTGTTCTGTAAGGCTTCACCTGAAGTACAATAAAATAAAACAAACAAACAAACAAAAAAATTAGTGGGCTATAAAAGAAATTAAGGATGGAATAAAAATTCATAGAATCAAAAGAGAATGAAAACAGATCCTATAAGATCCTTTGGGACACAGCAAAAGCAGTGCTCAGAGGTCAGCTTATAGCAATAAATGCAAACATCCAAAAAGAAGAAAGGGCCATAATCAAAACATTAACCCTACAACTGGGACAAGTAGAAAGAGAGCAGCAATAGAAGCCCTCAGTCGCCAGAAGGAAGGAAATAATAAGAATTAAAGCAGAATTAAATGAAATAGAGAATAGAAAAACAATTGAAAGAGTTAACAAGTCCAAAAGCTGGTTCTTTGAAATGATCAACAAAATTGATAAAGCATTAGCCAAACCGACAAAAGAAAAACACAAGAGGAAGCAAATAACTCCTATATGAAATTAGATGGGTGATATCACAACAGACCCAACTGAAATTAAAAGAATCATAACAGATTACTATGAAAAATTGTACTCTGACAACTTTGAAAACCTAGAGAGAATTGACAAATTTCTAAAAACTCACTACCTACCTAAACCAGCACAAACAGAGGTAGTACAACTAAATAAACCTATAATAAAAGAAGAGATTGAAAAGGTTATTAAAAAACTGTCAATACCAAAACCAGGTAAAGACACCACAAAAAAAGAAAATTACAGACCAATATCCCTCACGAACATTGACGCAAAAATCCTCAACAAAATTCTAGCCAATAGAATTCAGCAACATGTCAAAAAAATAATTCACCATGATCAAGTGGGATTTATTCCAAGTATGCAGGGATGGTTCAACATTAGGAAAACAACCAGTGTAACTCAGCACATAAATAAAACAAAAGACAAGAACTACATGATCTTATCAGTTGATGCAGAAAAGGCATTTGACAAAGTCCAACACCCATTTATGATAAAAACTCTCAACAAAATAGGAATAGAAGGGAAATTCTTCAATATAATTAACAGCATTTATACAAAGCTAACATCATCCTAAATGGAGAGACTTTGAAAGCATTCCCCTTGAGAACAGGAACCAGACAAGGATGCCTTATCACTACTCTTATTCAACATTGTGCTGGAGGTTGTAGTCAGAGCAATTAGCCTAGAAAAAGAAATAGAGGCATCCAAATAGGTAGGGAAGAAGTCAAAGTATCTCTGTTTGCAGATGATATGATCTTATATGCAGAAAACCCCAAAGAATCCACAAGAAAACTACTGGAACTAATAGAAGATTTCAGCAAAGTTTCAGGATACAAGATAAACATACAAAAATCACTTGGATTCCTTTACACCCACAAAGAGAACCTTGAAGAGGAAATTACCAAATGAATACCATTTACAATACGCCCCAAGAAGACAAAATACTTAGGAATAAATCTAACCAGAGATGTAAAATATCTATACAGAGAAAACTACAAGACACTACTGCAAGAAACTAAAAGAGACCTGCATACGTGGAAAAACGTACCTTGCTCATGGCTAGGTAGACTCAACATAGTGAAAACGTCAATTCTACCCAAAGCGATCTACAGATACAGTGCAATCCCAATCCAAATTCCACTGGTAGTTTTTAATGAGATGGAGAAACAAATCACCATATTCATATGGAAAGGGAAGAGGCCCTGAATAAATAAAAATTACTCAAGAAGAACAAAGTGGGAGGCCTCACACTACCTGATGTTAGAACCCATTATACTGCCACAGTAGTCAAAACAGTCTGGTATTAGTACAACTCATACATAGACCAATGGAAAAGGTTGAGAATCCAGACATAAATTCATCCACCTATGAGCAGCTGATATTTGACAAAGGCCCAAAGTCCGTTCATTGGGGAAAAGACAGTCTCTTTAACAAATGGTGCTGGCATAACTGGATATCCATCTGCAAAAAAACTGAAACAAGACCCATACCTCACACCATGCACAAAATCTAAATCAAACTGGATCAAAGACTTAAATATTAAATCAAAAACGATAAAGATCATGGAAGAAACAATAGGGACAATGCTAGGAGCCCTAATACATGGCATAAACACAATACGAACCATAACTAACAATGCACAAGCACCAGAAGAGAGACTAGATAAATGGGAGCTCCTAAAAATCAAACACTTACGCTCATCAAAAGACGTCACCAAAAGAGTCAAAAGACAACCGACAGACTGGGAAAAAACTTTTGGCTATGACAAATCCGATCAGTGTCTAATCTCTAAAATCTACAAGATACTGCAACACCTCAACAACAAAAAGACAAATAACCCAATTAAAAATGGGCAAAAGATATGAACAGGCACTTAGCCAAAGAAGATATTCAGGTGGCTAACAGACACATGAAGAAATGCTCATGATCATTAGCCATTAGAGAAATGTAGATCAAAACTACAATATATATCACCTCACCACAACAAGGGCTAGCACTAATCCAAAAAACACAAAATAATAAATGCTGGAGAGGTTGTAGAGAGACTGGAGCACTTATACACTGTTGGTGGGAACGTAAAATGGTACAACCACTTTGGAAATCGATTTGGCGCTTCCTTAAAAAGCTAGAAATAGAAGTACCATACGATCCAGCTATCTCGCTCCTTGGAATATATCGTAGAGAAATAAGAGCCATCACACACGAATAGATATATGCACACCCATGTTCAATGCAGCACTGTTCACAACAGCAAAAAGATGGAAACAACCTAGATGCCCATCAACAGATGAATGGATAAACAAATTATGGTATATCCACACAGTGGAATACTACGCAACAATAAAGAAGAACGATGAAGCTGTGAAACATCTTAGAACATGGTGGAAGCTGGAACTTATTATGCTGAGTGAATTTAGTCAGTCACAGAAGGACAAATACTGTATAAGACTGGTATTATAAGAACTCAAGAAAAGGTTTAAACACACAAGAAAACATTCTTTGACGGCTACGGGGCTGGGGAGGGAGGGTGAGGGTTATTCACTAAGTAGATAGTAGATAAGAATCATCTTAGGCGAAGGGAAGGACAGCACACACTACAGGGGAAGTCAGCACAACTGGACTAAACCAAAGCTAATAAGTTTCCTGAATACAATCAAATACTTTGAGAGGCAGAGTAGCAGGGGTAGTGGGTCTAGGGACCATGCTTTCAGGGGACATCTAGGTCAATTGGCATAAAAAGCTTATTAAGAAAATGTTCTGCATCCTACTGTGGTGAGTGGCATCTGGGGCCTTAAAAGCTTGCAAGCGGCCATCTAAGAAGCATCAATTGGTCCCAACCACCTGGAGTAAAGGAGAATGAAGAACACCAAAGACACAGGAAAGTATTAGTCCAAGAGACAGAAAGGGCCACATAAACCAGAGACTTCATCAGCCTGAGACCAGAAGAACTAGATGGTGCCCGGCTACCACCAATGACCATCCTGACAGGGAACACAACAAAGGGTCTCTGATGGAGCAGCAGAAAGGTGGGGTGCAGAACTCAAATTCTAGTAAGAAGACCAGACTTAATGGTCTGACTGAGACTGGAGCAGCCCCGGAAAGCATGGCCCCTGGGTTCTCTATCAGCCCAGAACTAAAACAATTTCTGAGGCCAACTCTTCAAACAGGGATTGGACTGGACTGTGGGACATAAAGTGATACTCGTGAGAAATGTGACTCTTAGTCAAGTAGATACAAGAGACCAAAGGGGCAGCTTCTGTCTGTAGGTGAGATGGGAAGGCAGAGAGTGTTAGTAGCTAGTTGAATGGACATAGGGAATCAGGGGTGGAAAGGAGGAGTGTGGTGTCACAATACGGGGTGAGCAGTTAGGGTCATACAACAATGTATGTATAAATTTTTATACGGGAGACTCACTTGAAATGTAAACTTCATCTAAACTACCATAATAAAAAAAAGAAGAAAAAAAATGTAGGTAAAATTTTTTGATTAACACAAAATATGTCAGTAAAAGAAGAACAACAACAAAAAGGAATGAAACACATAGAAAACAAATATCAAAATGGCAAACCTAAATAAAAACATATTAATAATTACATTAAATGTGAATGGATTAAACCTTCCAATAAAAAGGCAGAGATTGTCAAGAGGGATGCAAATGAAAAATCCAACTATATGCTATCTATAAGAGATAAACTTTAGATTTAAAGACAAAAAAAAAAAAAAGGTTGAGGGCAATGGAATAGAAAAAGATATACCATGCAAACACTGAAACTAAGAGAGCTGGAATGGCCAGATTAATAATAGATAAAATAGACTTTAAGACAAGAAACATTACTAGACACAATGGAGGACATTTCATAATGATAAAAGACTTAATACATCAGGAAGTTACAAGTATTATAAATGTTTATGCACATAACAACAAAACTGATAGACTTGAAAGGAGAAATAGATGATTTAACAATTATAGTCGGAGATTTCAGTATCCTTCTCAGTGATTGATAGGGAAACAACAGAAAATCAGCAAGTATGTAGAAGACTTGACAACGTTAACCAACTTGATCTAACTGACATTTATAGAACAATGTACCCAACAACAGCAGAATACGCATTCTTCTCAAGCGCATATGGAACATCTTCCAGGATAGACCGTGTTCTAGGCCGTAAAACAAGTCACAATTAAAAGAACTGAATCATACATCTATGTTCCTTGACCGTAATGATTAAAGTAGAAATCAACAAAGGAAATAAATGTGGAAAATGCCAAATATTTTGAAATTAAACAACACATTTCTAAATAACCTGTGGGCAAAAGAAAAAAGTAACAAGAGAAATGAGAAAATATCTTGAGCTGAATGAAAATTAAAACACAACATAACAAAATTTTATGTGATATATAGCTAAAGTAGTGTTTATAGGGAAATTTAAAGCTTTAGATGCTTATATTAAAAAGGGAGATACAAAATCAATAATCTAAGGTTCCACCTCAGAAAGTTAGAAAAAAGAAGAGGAAATCAACCCAAAGTAAGTAGAAACAAATAAATAAAAACAGAAAACAAACACTATAGAGAAAATCAATGAAACCAAAAGCTGGTTCGTTGATAAGAGTAACAAAATTATCTAGGAAAAAAAGAGAGAAAACACAGAGTCAGGAATAATTGGAGTGGGGTGGGGTCACTATAGATTCTAAAAAAATTAAAATGATTATAAGAGACTATTATAAACAATGACTAAAATAAATAAGTTTGAGTATACCAAGTATTAATGATGATGTAGAGATGTATTGATGATGATGTAGAGAAACTGGAACCTTCATACATGGCTGGTAAGAATGTAAAATGATAGTCACTTTGGAAAACAGTTTGGGAGTTTCTTAAAAAGTTAAACATACACTACCACACAGCCCAGCATTTCTAATCCTACGTATCTACCCAAGAGAAATGGAAAAAAAAAAAAAAAAAAAAAAGTACATGAAAAGATTCGTACATGACTATGCAGAGTAGCATTATTCATAATAGCCCCAAATTGAAAACAATCCAAATATCTGTCAAATTGTGAATGGATAAACAAAATGTGGCATATCCATACAGTGGAATAAAAAGTAATAAAAATAAAAATGATTTAAAAAACAATAAAAAGAAATGAAATACTGATATACTCAACACTATATGAATGAACTTCAAATACTTTATGCTATGTGAGAGAAGCCAGAACCAAGACTACATATTGTATGATTCTATTTACATGAAATTTCTAGAAAGTGCAAATTTCTAGAGACAGAAAGAAAATCAGCGGTTGTCTGGGGCTGAGGGTGGGAATAAGGACTGACTGCAAATGAGGACAATGGAACCTTTTGGGGTGATGAAAATGTTCTAAAGCTGGACTTTGGTAATGACTGCACAACTATATAAGTTTACTAAAAAAATAATTGAATTGTATACTTATAATGAGTGCCTTTTATAGCATGTAAATTATAAAATTATATATCAGTAAAGCTGTTAAACATACAAACACACATATACAGCTAAGAAAGAATCTAGAAAGTTCACTAGTACAGTAATTCCCATTCCAGGTTCAAGCAAATAAGACAATGGCCAAAACTGGTGAAAAAGGAATGGTCCACGTAAGAAAAGAAACCTAAAACTGGGAAATATGGTCCTGGAACGCAGTGAAGAAAGCTAGAGTGAGGTTTAACCTGGGGATTCATGGATCCCTAAGGAGTTTCTGAGATATCTTGGAACTTGAAATTATCTGCAAAATGTGTGATTACAGCCATGTGCCAGAGATTTCTAGTTGCCACTCATATTTAAATCTCCCCACCTTCTGCTACCTGAGCTACCTGTGGCCACGTGATGACATTCTGACTGAGAGGTAAACAGAAGTGTGGTGTGAATCTCCACAAAGGATGAACTTAGCTGGGAGGAAGGTCCTTTTGTCCTTCCCTTCCCATTACCTTTTTCCTGGACTATGGCTCCAGCAGCCATCCTAGACCATGAGAGATCTACAGGTTGTAAGCTACACCTTAGACAGGCATAGCAGAAAACCAGAGGAGCCTTGGTCCGCATGACTGTGGTGCCACTTTACAAGCCCCAAACTAGCTTCCCAGACTTCTTGCATGTGAGAGAAACAAATTTCTATCTTGCTTAGGCCACTGAAAATTTGGGTTTTCTGTTACATGTAGCCAAACCTAACAGACAGAAGGTATATGTGCATTTTCTGTGGAAAGGTCCCCAATTTTCATCAGATTATCAAGGGGGCACTGTGAGTAGGAGAAGGGACTGATCTCTGCACCTCCACTTTTCCCCGTCCAATCCATTCTGCACAGTGTCAGATTACTTAGAGCACTTTTACGCATAACCTCAGATGATTCCTGCAATCCATTTGTGAAGACACTTCCTGTTTACATAAGGCGAAACTTTTGTCTCAAAGAGTGAATTACTTGCCCACAGGGATAGCTGAAAGTAGTACAGGGTTCTGGTTTTTGCACTATATCATGGGTCTACCTCCCTCAAACACTAATTGCACCATATAATTTTCCTGCTTAATATCCTTAAATGGCTCCCCACAGTCCATAGACAAAACCCAAATTCTTCACTCTGACATTCAAGACTCACCATAGTCTGGCCCTACCATACTGATCCAAGATTATTTCTCCAACACCCATCTATCTATCTCACCACCTGCAAAGGACTAGGATCATCCCTACCTTTCTGTTCCTTAGCTCATACTGACCCCCTCACTGAGACCACCTTTCTTGTCCAAATTCTTCCAGTCTTTTGGGTCTCAGTTCAGTCCCTGCCTCCTCCATGGTGCCTTCTCAACTACTCAACTTACAATGATCTCTCGAGTTGTTTGAATTCCAGTAGTACGAATAGCTCTAGCACTTAGCACATTAAGTAACTGCACATGATGAAGGATTTCACTTCTCCATGTTATCACCATCTTTTCAGTCCCGCCTTCTCTACTAGATCATTTCCATCAGTGTACAAACTATGCTGTATTATTTCCCCTCTTTAAAAAAAAAACAAAAACCAAAAAACTTCCTTGAATGATTTCTCTTAACATTTTATATATTTGTTAAAGATTTCTTTCCCTCAACTAAAATGTAAACCCTATAAAGGCATGTACTTTGTTTGATTCACTGCTATAGCCTCAGCACTTTGAACAATGCCTAGTACATGGTAGGTACTCAATCTCCTTTTAGCTACAGCTGCAATTTCAGCTCCTTTTCACAAACTTGTATAAAAAGTTACCTTTAATGCTGTCTCCATTTCCACACCTCCACTCACTCTTTTTCCCTTTCCATATATGTATATATAAATTTCTATTCACTCTTAAATCCATTCCCACCTGGCTTCTGCATCCATCACTCTATTGACACTAATTTTGTCAAGACCCCAAAATCTTCCTGAGATACTCTCCTTTCTCAGCTTCTGTGATAGTATATTCTCTCAGTTTTCCTCCTTAACTCCATTTGCTCCTACTCAGCTTCCTTTGCCAGTTCCTCCTCCTTTGCTGGACTTGCAGATGTTGAAGTTCCTCTGAGCTCAGTCCAGGTTGGAGACCCAAAGCAGGGGGAGAAGTCAGGGTATTTATTCCTGCAGGGCTACAGGTTGGCAGTAGCTACGTTCCTCTACCAAAGGCCCTCCCCAGCTCCTGCCGCATAGTCCTCTCCTATAGCTACAGCTATAGCTCTTTCCAGCCCTCCTCTTGCCCATGCAGGCCTAGAATTGGTAATAACTCCCTGCTGCTGCTAATCATCCTTTTTGCTTTTCTTTAACCCTGCTATACTTGTCCATATGTATGTGTGGTGTGTGTGTGTGTGTGTGTACAGCCCTGATGGTGCAATGGTTAAAATGCTCAGCTGCAAACCAAAAGGTCAGTGGTTTGAATCCACCAGCTGCTCCGTGGGAAAAAGATGTGGCAGTCTGCTTCTGTAAAGATTACAGCTTTGGAAACCCTACGGGGCAGTTCTACTCTGTCCTATCGGGCCTCTATGAGTTGGAATCGACTCGACGGCAGTGGGTGTTTTATGTATATATATACATATATGAAAGTGTTATATATAACTATGTGATACATATATAACTATATAACTATGTAACTACTACATAACTATATATATATATAAAACACTTGTGCCCCACACATAGTAGGCAAGTTCACAAAATATTTGCTTTAAAAAATAAATACCATTGTACTTGACCTTCTTCTAATCTCTTCTCATGAACTAGCCCAGGGGTTGGCAAACTTTTTCTGTAAAGTGTCAAACAGTAAATATTTTTGGATTTGCAGGTTTTATACTTTCTCTGTTGCATATTCTTTTTCTTCATTGTTTTTTTTTTTCCTAACAATGCTTTAGAAGTGTAAAAACCACTCTTAGCTTGAGGACCATATAAAAACCTACTGAAGGTGGGATGTGGCCCACAGACTGCAGTTTGCCAACCCCTGTGGTAGACTGTAAGCATCTTAAAGTCAAGCCTGAATTATTTACTTGTATCCCCTAGTACCTAGCACAGGACAGAGCACGTAGTAGGATCTCAGTAAACTCAGTTAACTTGAGTTGAGTTATTGGGGCGGGGGGCAGGGAAGAAACGAAATGGAGCAGCCTAAAATGGTCAGATTTCGTCTAATAGGCATTTTACCTGGGGAGACATGGCCTATGGCCCAGGCTGGGTGACTCAAAGGGTCATTTTACAAGGATTTACAGGTAATGGGGAAAGATAGCTTCTCAGTCACAGACTCTCTACATTGCCCTGGAAGTCAAAGATCCCAACTCCCTCCCCTTCCAAGCAGCAACTCTGCTACCTTTGGTAGCTGCCTCCTCTTAGGACTACTTAGGCAGCTGACTAGGGTCCATGACAAAGAGCTTGCGTTTTCCCCAGTGGTTGCTTTTGTTTTGTGTTACTCTGGCCTGCTATCTGGTCCTCTTTCCATTGCCACATTCTGAAAAGCTGCTAGCTTACAGATAACATCTACCTCCAGAGGTAAAATTGACTTGGCAAATATGGAATTACTTACACTTGGGATTACTTGGCAAAAATGGAGGTACTTACACAACCACTATGAATAATTCTTAGTTGATGGCCAGGAAACCTTCCCAGAAACAGTCTTCTGGATTGGAGCAAGTCCTTGATCCTGCTGAGTTCCAAGTCTTAAGACACATTGATAATAGATGAAGGAAGGAAGGAATACATGGATGGAAAAGCTCCATGACTATAATCACAGCCACAGTCCTCACTCCTGGAACAGGCAGAATGCCAGGATGTTGCAGTGTCTCCTGAGAGACCCCAGAATATGTACGTACAATGTTTTTCTCTAGGGCATTCTTGCTTCTGCATACGCTCACAAGGTTTGAGGTCAGAGCTGTCTGCCTCAAGACAGGGGTATCTCTTTCCTCTAGCATCTCAAATGCTCGCAATTATTGCCAGCACCTGTCCTATCCACAGTTGTCTTCCTGAGCCTTGGAGAACAAAGAGGGAAGTCAGAGAAGAGATGCCATTTGGTGTCCTGCTGAGTCTTCAACCTCCATGAAGTAGTGGAGCCACCCACAGAAGACTGGCTTCATCTCCAGGAACTTTCTTCCTCCTTTTTCATGTGCTTGATATCTCAGAATGATTCACCACAATGTTCTATCATTGAGTCTCTGTCACTCAATATTCACCTCTTTATTTTCATGGAAAGAAAAAAAGGAAAAAGTGTTCCCTTGGGTGTTGAAACCAAGCAAACAGATGCTTCCAAAGGCAGGTAAGTGTCAAATGCTTAACTGCATGACTGAGTAAAACACATTGTCTACCAAGCTTCCCTCTGATGTAGCAAGTCCTACATTTCATCTACGAAAGAAGCAAAAGGGTAGAAATAATTAATCTAAAAACAGGCTGTGAGTTAATGATGGAGGAGGAAACTAATCCAGACTTCCTTGATTCATAGACTAGGTCTTATCCGTAAGAAGAGCACAGAGTGTGGGCAATGATGCTAAGAGACAAGGAACTAACAGCCTGGGAAGCAAAGGAATAACAGCTTGAGGAAACACTTCGGAAAAAGTAAACTAAGCAAGTCCCAAAGTCCCTTGTAACTGTTTAATGAGTGCCTGGGGGTTCCACGTTTCTGAAGAAGGTAATTCAAAATGAAGTGAAAATATGACTTTGGGATTCAATTTTACATGTCTGACTTGGAAAAGCTAAAATAGGAAGGTGGGGAGGGAGCGTAAGAATACTAGACACGTGATACCATGGAGAAACTATTCTGTGGGGAACAGACGTTCAAAAGCAACAAGAATTGCTATAGCACTGAATGGGTTGACAAGAGAGTTGGCAGGAGCTATCTGAGAGGCAAATTCTATTTTATCTCTAAACATCACTCCACATGACAATTTCCTCTTCCTGGCTACCACCAGAATAGTCATCCTTGAGTTACATGTGGAAAACACAGGTTAGAACTAAACAATACCAAGAAGATATTTTTCTCTGATATTTGATATGACTTGACATCAACTGAAGGTAGAATCATGGCTAGGAGACCAAAATAAGTTGCAGAAAAGAGTTCACATTTCATGTAACTTTGGGATAAAGTAACTAGATGAAGTAGTCATCTAATTTAATATTTCTTTAAAATACTTTGCAATTATCCTTCTTTTGATGGGGATGGCCACAGCAACTCTGTGGGGCATCTGACGCCCACCACCACCATTCAAAGCAAAATGCAGGTCCCTCTTGCTGAGCTAGGCTAGGGGAATCACACATGGCAACTATCCAGGATCATAAGAGACAAACCAAGGATGCAGTCAGGATCTGGGATCAAGTGATCAGACTAGGAACAGAAACATTAAGATCAAGGCAGTGGGTGAAGTGAATATGGAAACAGGAAGTGGGATCTCACAAAGGAATTAAGACTCAGAATGCAAAGCCAAAGCAGTGACACAGGTCAGAACCAAAAGTGGTGGCTAGAAGCACCAGGATTTGGCTCAAATTAGCAGGGTCACAGAATATTGTGAGCAAAAAGGAGATGGCCAAGAGGTCTTAATTGTGAAGCTTCCTCTTCTACCAGGCTCCATCTCACAGGTTGAGCTCCATGTGCCTACGTCTCTGCAGGACCTGACAACCAGTGTACATATGAGGAAACTAAAGCAGAGGAGGCTTGTCCTAGTCATTTGAACTGGGCACATAATTAGTCAGAGGCACACCCAGGATTAAAATCTCTACCTCTCCAACTCTCTGTTTATCTATTTACATAATTAATATAAAGTGATATGTTTGCATTTTTCAGATGCATTTTAAAAGATGGCCCTAATTTATGAATAGCTTCCAAATAGGAGCTCAATACAAGTCCCTGCTTTACAAAATAGTAATAGTTGGGTAACGCCTAAAGGGCAGGGAGGGCCAACTCCTTAAACGTAGCTCTTAATTATCTCTGTGTGGATTATACCATGGTAAGGTTTTAATTAGAGGCTTTCTTCCTTTTACCACTATGTACATTTTTCGGTTTCTTTCCTCATTATCTGTTGGTGTGAAATAAAGTAAGACAAACTAATTAAAATACTATTTTAGCCTCAGCAAATCCAAACCAAGAAAGTAAATCTGCTGGGGAAGAAAAGTCTCCCAAAGTCAGTATTTTTGACTATTGGATGCCTTGGCTACACAGGGCCAAAGCTTCTCTTCCTAAACCAGTTTATTAAGGTACAGGATAGTTCTGACTGAGTGAAGTCAACCCAAACCCGCTGCACTTATCTAACACGAGCTGGAAAAGCTGGGACTCCTTTGACTTTGGCTTGAAGACCAAACTACTCAAGAATAAAGGTCCTGACTGACTTGCAACTTGAACTTGGCACCATGTCACTTCTTATATAACAAGGAAGTAAACAAAAGACACTAAATTATTCATCAAGGGCAAGCTGGACCAGTGTTTATTTATTGATTAATAACACAACAAACACTTAAATACAATGTAGAAGAGCAATGAAAGTGATGTGTGGAACACATTAAAACACTGCCCCACTTTAAGTTATATATTACATATTATCAAAGTTGTAGACTTTTCATTTAATAAGGATGGTAACCAAATGGTCAAAGCAAGTATGTTTTAAGTAGTCCTGAAAGTTTTGAGACCTGATTCTGAAAAGATGCTTTGAAACAGAAATCTGTCTAGGTTAGGTGTCTCAGCTATCTAGTGCTGCTATAACAGAAATATCACAAGTGGATGGCTTTAACAAACAGAAATTTATTCTCTCATAGTCTAGGAGGCTAGAAGTCCGAATTTAGGGTGCCAGCTTTAGAAGAAGGCTTTCTCTGTTGGCTCTGGGGGAAGGTCCTTGTCATCAATCTTCCCTTGGGTCTACTAGTTTCTCAGCTCAGGGACCCCAGGTCCAAAGGACACATTCTTCTCCTGGCTCTTCTTTTTTGGTGGTATGGGGTCCCTTTCCTCTCTGCTCGATTTTCTCTTTCATATCTCAAGAGATTGACACAAGATGCAACCTAATCCTGTAGATTGAGTCCTGCCTCATTAACATAACTGCCTCTAATCCTGCCTCATTAACGTCATAGAAGTTAGGATTTACAACACACGGGATAACCGTATCAGATCACAAAATGGTGGACAACCACACAAAACTGGGAATTATGGTCTAGCCAAGCTAACACACATTTTGGGGGGACACAATTCAATCCATAACAGTAGGGTTTCTCAACTTTGGCACTACTGACATTTTGGACCAGATAATTCTTTGTTATAGGAGGCAGTCCTATGCATTGAAGGTTTAGCAATTTTCCTGGCCCATACCAACGAGATGCCAGTAGCACCCCCCCAATGTGTGACTATCAAAAAGTCTCCAGACACATTGCCAAATCATTCCCAGTTGAGAACTACTGGTCTAGAGATATTTTCTCTTTAAGACCACAAAAAATATATACATATGCTAAATTCAAGACATTAGTGGGTCTCATACTCATAACTACACGTGGTTTAGAACATTTTTAACTATATGCTGATAGCAAAAGTATACTTACTGTGTACAAGAAAACAAAAATCTTTCCACATCAGCAGCAGAGTGAGTTTTGTAAAGCCTTCTGCATCATATTCCACGACACCTCTAAGTAATTAAAACACACACACAAGCAAAAAACAAAAGTATAAACAAGTTACGACTTAGTGAAGAATATATTAATAAAGTCAGAGTTATTTAATTCAAAATGCAAAAGGCGAGTGAGTGTGCTAGATTAGGAAGGGCATGGGATTTGGAATGAGAACAACTAGTTTCAAGTCACAGCTTTGCCATTTACTATTAGGACCTCAGACAAATCACTTAATCTTTGGAGCCTCAGTTTCCTCATCTGTAAAACAAGTAGAATAATACTGCAAACTCCATCACAGGGTTGTGAAAAACAAGTAAGATGAATCATAAAATACTATGTAAATGTTAGTTATTAGTAAAACGAAAAATTAAGAAGTCACTACATTGCCTGTACAGTGATGGTTAAGTCTCACTTTCAGTGGGCACTAAACAGGAATGAGCAATGACAATATTAGTAAGTTTAGGATTATATATTACTTTTTTTCCATAGTGCTTAGAATCTTCTCACTTGTGTTCCTCCAGTTCCCCTCACGGGGCTCAAGACAAATAGCAGTGTTAGCTGGGTGAACACTGGGGTCAGATGGGAGGTGCGTACCTCAGATGTCAAGGAGAATACCTGACGTTCGCTAAAGGGGCCAGGCAGAATTCTGGTAGGCTCACCTCAGCCCCTTCCCTCAGAGGCATGTCACCATGTGGCAATACTAACCACATATGGAGGATGGGAATAATTGTCTCTCTTCCATACAAAGCAGGAGCCCAGGTGGCACAGTGGTTAAGCGCTTGGCTGCTAACCAAAGGTTAGTGGTTAAAACTCACCAGCTGCTCCACAGAAGAAAGATGTGGCAGTTTTCTTCTGTAAAGATTACAGCCTTGGAAACCCTGTAGGGCAGTTCTACTCTGTCTTACAGGGTTGCTATGAGTTGGAATCAACTCAACGGCAATGGACTTGGTTTGGCTTTTCCAAACAAAGAGGTCTTTGATGTCCTTAGTGTTGCCTTCTCCCTGGGCAAGTTAGGCCAATCAGATCCTTGATACTGAAGACCTCCCAGTTTAAGTAGGAAGGTACAGCTGTACTCATTGTATAGATAAAGGAATTGAGACAACAAAGACTAAGTGATTTGCTCAAAGATAGTTGGTATGCAATTCAGATCTTCTGACTTAAATCAGTGATTTTACTCACCAGTTTACATTTCTATGAATTCATAATTAACCCAGTATGTTATAACCCTGATATCTAAACTTTTTAGATCCTGTATCCCATCAGCAAAAACAAGCACATATTCTTTTTTATTATGCACATAACACATAAGAGTAGCAAAGTACATGATTTAATAGTAGTTATACACAAGTTGTGCCTGGTGGTGCAGTGGTTAAGAGCTCGGCTGCTAACCAAAAAGTCGGCAGTTCGAATCCACCAGCCACTCCTCAGAAATCCTATGGGACAGTTCTACTCTGTCCTCTAGGGTCACTATGAGTTGGAATCTACTCAACAGCAACATGTTTGGTTTTCGGTTTTTTACATACAAGTACTCAATTGTGAGGATAGCACAGGACGGGGCAGTGTTTCGTTCTATTGTATATGGGGTCGCTATGAGTCACAACCAACTTGACAGCACCTAACAACAACAAAAACTACATATACAAGTACAACTCTATGCAGGTGGGTGGCATAAACAGTTAAGTGCTTCGCTACTAACTGAAAGGTTGGCAGTTTGAACCCACCCAGAGGTGCCTCAGAAGACAGGCCTGATGATCTGCTTCTGATAGGTCATGGCCTTGAAAACATATGGAGCAGCTCTACTCTGCACACATGGGGTCTCCATGAGGTAGAATCGACTTGATGGCAACTAACAGCAACAACTCTATGACTGTATTATAAGCATAATTAAAACACACAAAAACGTACATTTAAAAATAATAAGATTTAAAAATAATTGTAAATGCAATTTTCATACTTTTCTTGTATGCCAATACAGTAAATTGTGTAACCCCTGGAATGCACGCACCCTATTTTGGAGGTCACTGTGCTAGCTTCTTCATTTTCAACTACATATTCTGAAGAGACTCTTACTCAAAACTTAGAAGACCAATGGTGTCATTTATCAACTACTGTTCTTATCAAAAATACTTTCACAAAATGTTCAGAAATAAAACAAAAAAATCTTTAGTAAAGACTCATGCGAGAGACAGTCATACTGTTTATTGACACTACTGTTTTGGAGGAATAAAAAAATTTCACTATGGATAGTAAGAAAATGTCTTGACATTGTTTTGAGAAGACATAAATTTTGCTTATATTTATGCTACAGTTTGTGAAATTAATTTCCATGGAATGACTAATCTTATTCTTGATTTCATTTTCTTTCCCATTCCTGCTTTCCTTTTATCCTAATTTCTCCCTTTACTTACTTAAATTTTTATGTGTTACTGTATATACACTTATAAACTTTCTTTGGAATAAGGTGGGGTATAAACAGACCACTAAAACTCCTACTCTACCTACTACTAAATATAATGCTCTGTCCCTATGTGGGTAGAATGCTCCACCTTTTAAAGGAGACTAAGGAAAATGCATCCCCTGTCCTACTGAGCTAAGCCCCTGAAGGAGCTTGGTAAGGCCTCTGACATCACTTAAAGAAACAGAGCTGCAGAGCAGCGCAGCCACTGGGAACCTGGAGGACAGGGCAAACACAGAGGGGCAGCCCCGGGGGAAATGCCCCTCTGTAACTGTAGTTACACACTTCCTTTTTCCTTCTCCATGCTTTCTTACAACTCCTAATCTGAAGTGTGAGTCACAGCTTTCTTATCTAGTGTTAGATTTCCTTAACAAATCTATGTGGCACTCCTGTCAGGAGACTTGAATCCTAGAGAAACAGGGGTCCCACCCAGACTCCACCTCTTCTAGGAGTGTGACTTCCATCTAGTTACCGAATTTCTCAGTTTCAGGACTTTCTTGAGTAACGTGTGTCACTAATACCTGCCTGCTTCATCTTGCATGACTGCAGTGAGACAATGGAGGTGGGAATGTTACGCCAACTGCAAAGCCCTCCACAACAGACATTGTCATTGTCGTGTTTGGGGCTAGTCATGTTATTTCAGGGAAGATATTTGATTCTATTATTTGCTAAAAAATATATCTTCCAGGGAGCTTCAGTATAAGCAACATACCAAAAAGAATCAAAATGGCATTGAAAAGGCATCGTACATATGAACTAAAGGCTATTTTCTTAACCAAGCCCCCACACTAGGTCATCAGGAAATGAGGGCATCATTGACGTAACAGTTTAAACAGAGAAGAACTTACGTGCCAAAGTGACTGAGGAAAGCAGCGATATACTCTCTCCTTTTGTGATATCCTTGAATTACATATTGCACCTGGAATAGGAACCCAAAGCTGAGAAGTAGAATAGTAGATTTTTAAATGCTTTATTATGAAAAATTTCAAAGAAGTAGAAAGAATAGTAAAATGAACACTTATATTCCCACTACCTATATTCAATAAATGTGAATATTTTGCCTAGTTGCTTCATGCAGCCATATACCTGTCAACCTATCAATCTTGCTGAAACATTTCAAAGGAAATTAGAGACATCGTGACAGTTTGCCCCTAAATACTTCAGCATGCATCTCCAAAAAACAAGGACATTCTCCTACGTAAGCACAATATAATTACCATACCCAACAGATCAAACAATCACTCTTTGAATTTGTTTAGTACCTGTCCATTTTCGAGGTTTCCCAACTGTTTCCAAAGAAGCAGGGTAAAATCAAGGATCAGGTATTTTATTTGCATTTTATGGCTTTTAAGTCTTTATTTTTTTTTAATTTTTTTTTATTATACTTTAGATGAAGGTTTACAGAACAAATAGTTTCTCATTAAACAGTCAGTACACATATTGTTTTATGACATTGGTTAACAACCCCACGACATGTCAACACTCTCCCTTCTCGACCTGGAGGAACTTATTTTAGTGAAAATATATATAGCCAAAGTTACACCATGTTTTTAAGTCTTTTTAATCTAAAATAATATTACCTCCTTGAGTGTGCACACATGTGTGTGTATGAATGCACACACAAAACATTGACTTTTCAAATACTGTCTTGTAGAATGTACAGCACTCTAGAGTCTCTGATTGTTTCCTTCCTTTTCCTCTACTCCCTGTATTTCTCATAAACTGGAAGTTAGAGCTAACCATGTGATTAGATTCAGGTTAAACATTTTTGGCAAGAAAACTTCACAGGTGGTACTGAGTTTGATCACTTGGCTAAGGTGGTGACAGCCAGACCTTTCTACTGTAAAGAGGTATTTCTGTCCCCTTCGCCACAATGAGTCATCTCTGGGTATACCTCTTGAAGCATGTGAAGATCTAGTTCCCCATCAACCTTTCACCTCATGGTTTTGGTATCTGTTGGATCCTTGTCTGGATCAATTATTTCATTACACAAAAAAACCCATTGCCGTCAAGTCGATTCCGACTGATAGCAACCCTAGAGGACAAAGTAGAACTTCCCCATAGGGTTTACAAGGCTGTAAATCTTTACAGAAGGAGATTGTCACATTTTTCTCCTGCAGAGCAGCTAGTGAGTTCAAACAGCCGACCTTCTGGTTAGCAGCCGAGCACTTTAACCACTGCATCACCAGGGCTCCAGTTTAGGGTTTCCAAAGAGTGCCTGGTGGATTTGAACTGCTGGCCTTATGGTTAGCAGCCAAGCTCTTAACCACTGCACCACTAGGGCTGCATTTATTTCATTAGGGGCTGCAAAATGGTGATTTTTGAATTTGACCATTCCTCTGCATTTATCAGGTATCCTTCTCTGTGAAGAAGAGCTTTCTCTCATCACCTGGGGCTATTTCATTATCCCGAACTACAACTCCTACTGAAAAGGCAGGATAATGCTTAATTCTTCCTTTTTAAATTCCTAATATTCAAAATAATAAGTGGTATAATAGGAGATTTTAGTTTGCCTTTTAAAATTTCCTTATTATCATCAAATGACAGTTTCTCTAAAAAAAAAAAACAAAAACTGTGAATACATTAAACTAGGCATCTGAAAGTTAATCATTTACCCATCAGCTTCTAAGAAGAAAACATATTCCTTACAATGTCCTCATAATGGTGAAAGAAACAATGGAAGAGAGAAAGCCCCCAAAATCATTTATATTGGCTGTAGTCACGCTGAGTTTCCATGGCTAACAAATGCTCCAGATAAAGTGCTTGAAATAACCTTGACACGGTTGGGACTGATAGCTATTTGTACCATTTAAAAGTAAAACAATTCTATTATACAACAGAGGTTTATGTCACTTTATAAAAACAGTGCTTACTTTGCAGGCTTAATGCAAGATCAGAAATGTTTTGGGGAAAAAAAAACAGATGATAAGTTTGCTTAAGTGGCTTTGTTTTAAAAAAGAGATGAAAATGGTTCTGTATACTTGATTTTAAAAACAGAAAACCATTTTAACAGAAACCCACAACAAAACTGGCTATAAATATAGATTTCAATGTAATTATGGAAATTCATTTGAAGAGATTGTTTCTAAAAGTAACTCACACTGTCCTCGTTTGTAGCAAACACAAGAAAACCAATTGTAAAAGACAAGTAAAATTAATGAAGGAGAACCAGATAAGAAAAACCAACTGATTCTTGTATTTCTGGGAGAACACTCTTATGATTTTTTAGAGGAAAATGTGTGACTAGAAATTAATCTCAATTGGAGAGCTTTAAAAAGGCTTTTCTTCTCAATTCTGGAAAACCGCATTTTTCTCTATAATACTGGAATACAGATTTGAAGGCAGTGCAAAGCCCCAGAATGTAAATAAAAAGGCTGTCCTCTGATCAGTTTTGCAGGAGGGCAGAGGCTGGGGAAATATGGGCCAATGAGAAGCAACCACTCCATGAGAATTAAATCCCCTGGAATCTATGCCAGGCCTATAGGCTGCAGAGTTGTCAGATTTCAGTTTCTCTGACATTTAAAAAATACTACAAAATCTTTGAGATATTATTGCACTTTAAAAATATTTTCTGTATAGGGATGAGCTATCTCTTGAATAAAAGAGACAAATAAAAGATCTATTTTCCAAGCCAATGTGAACAAGTCAATAGGAGCAAAGAAAATAGCACTCTGGCAATTAAACAAACTGAGTCACGGTCCACATGGGAGAGGAAAGAGAGCCAGTGCTACTTGCGGACAGTGTTGCTTGTCTCTAGTTTTCAGATAAACACACTGGTTGGACATTAACATGTATATTCTTACACTGTTTGGAAATAGCTAACAACAATCATTAAAGTAAAGTCAGTTACTTGCCAACGTAACAGCTCATATATGCAGAAGAAAGTGCCAGGCAATCTGATGTGCCTGGGTATACGACCAGCTGGTATGGAAATCTTGCCACTAGGAGCAAGACTGTATAACATTGCTCCCAGACATTAACAGGGAGAATCAAGAACTGACTATTAAAAAGTGGGGTACAGACAAACATAAAGAGATGAAGGCTGTTTTTTCAGAATTATCCTGATCTCATCTAGTGGCAAACACACAAACATATCAGATAATTGGGAAATGAAGGGTTCAAAAATTTAAGACCAAAAGAAGGTGTTTAAGATCTAGCAAAAACTTAAGGTTTAAAGCAGATTCAATAAAGAGGATATTTGAATCTCTAGATATCAAGTTAAGAGATGAAGATAAGACTGGAACAGGTCATTAGAATTTTTAAAGAAGAAAGGAGGGCAAGGAAATAGGGAGAGAAACAGATGAATTGTAATGCAACACAGGAAAGGCAGATGTTACTTGGAGGCTGAACAGAAGATGGTTGGAGGAGGATGGTACATGCATGATGGTTCTGAGTACCTGCATGTACTATGCAGGAGAAAGAGGGGTCTCATAGGATGGCAGAGTCAAGGGATTCACTTTTACCTTGTTGGTGAGCAGGTGGCATACTTGAGGAACATAATCAATGAGACATCCTCCTCCTGGAAAAGCTGGGATATGAAGAGCTGAGGAGCCTCCGAGTGCACTGAAAGGACAAGAGTACAGTGGACACTTCTCTTAGGGTTCAAGCAACTTAAGAAGTAATCCCCCAAAGCAGATGTGGCTTCCCTTATCAAGGTCTCACCACCAACTGCCTGAATTAATGGTGATGATGAGGGGAACACAGGCTTTATTTTATGATTAAATTTCTCTATATTTAATCCATTTGGTTGAACTTGCATGCTCATGTTACACATCATCAATAACAACTAACGATCTTATCTCACAGCAGTATAAATTAGCAAATTTTGATTGGCATGTATAAATGTCTTTCCAACATCAAAGAGTTGTATGCAATACTGAAACATATACTTTTATACTTTTCATGATGCCCAATTCAGTGCTGGGCAAAGATAAGGTATTCAGTAAAAACCTGAACTGAACTAAAATGAACAAATGCAACACTGTAACAGTATACCAGGAATTAAGAGACTAGTTCTGCAGTTCATCAGCTCTTTTTCCTTGGACAGCCTTCTCCAGCTTCAGTTCCCTCATTTTTTAAGTGAGGCAGGTGGTATAAAGCAGAGGGTGCAAATTCCAGGGTCTACCCAGCCCAGGCAGGTGGTGTAAATGGGTGGAGAGAACTGGATGGCAACTCCAGTGAATTGGAGACTTTATGCATAGTGGGAACGGCTCACCACTGCTCAGCTCCAGCTGGCTTCCCACATGCAGGAACGCAAACCCAGTCTTATCAGATTCTAATTTTGCAAGAGAAGCCAGAAATCTAGATTTTTACATTTAATGTCTGAATTTTTAAATGGTGGCAATTAATTAAAATTTTTTTAAAATACAGTGCTGCCTGGTCCCATGCCTATGGGTCAATATGGGTGGGAAGTTTGCAACTTCCAGTCCAAGTAAACACTGACATTTAATTAATCTAAACAAGAAAGTATAGTCATTAATCACTAGGATACAATGTTGATTCAGAAAGTTTCCTGAAACTTTCAGAAAGATCTGTTTTTCAGTTTAAATTAGCCAGCATATGGTTATGCTGGCTATAAATCGTTCAGAACCTTACAACATGCATTTTGTATAATATCACTCTTAATCCTGATTTCATTTTCTTCTTACTCTGTTTCCTTTTGTCCTAATTGTTTTTCTTATCTTAATTTTTTTTTTTTTAATATATATGTTTCTATAGCCCCTAAAAGCCTCTCTGTAATATAGTGGGATATAAGAAGAGTCTCAAAATGAAGTAATACTGTTATTCTTCATGATCCAAGCCATCCCCACCCCCTAGTTACAAGCTGGTAAATGGAGGCCAAGGTGTCAACGATTAATAACCTAGAAAATCATTCCTTAAAAGTTTAGTACAGATTAACTCAGTCTAGAATTTGTGATATAAGGAACAATATATATCTAACTATTAAAAGAACTTGAGACTCACTCTGTCTCTCTATGACTACATTTTTCTGAAGTTAATTTTTCTGGTAAAAGTAAATTATATATTTATTCCAATAAGACTTTGTTTATGCGAATGAAAAACCCCAACAAACAAAAGCTCAGGTGATATGAGGAAGTCAGTGTGGAATAGAAATATTCACTACTGACTTTTCCCACTCAGATGACACCTAAAAACACAGCAAGTTTGCCAAATGAGAAAATTATAAGACAACATTTGACTATGTATGACAATAATGAATCATCTACACTCAGCAATTGCAAAGAATCAATAAGACCATCATTTCTTTCTACTACTTTTAGAATAGATACTGGATTAGATTTAGCCTAAACTCTGAAGTAGGCTAGGAAAATTCCCATGACTTCCTGTGAACCAGAGGAAGGCTCTCTGTCTCCTTTTTGGATGCACAGAGTATACAGAGGACACACATCTAACTGGAAAGTCCTAATGATTCCATTAGGATTGGGTACTGGTTAAGAAGAAAGTTCTATAGTACATAAAAAATAAACCCAATATTTATATCCTGTAGCTATTGATCAAATATCTGTATAATATAAAGAATGTCAAGAACCAGACTACTCATAACTTTCTTAGCAGAACAATCCTTGGCATAATAAAATTCCAAAAAAGAAAATAATTTGAACAGTTCCCTGGAATTGACTGTAATGGACTTTGACCTGTACGAAATAGTACCGGATAAGTCCTTAATCATTCACTGAACTACATACAAGGCATGAAAATACTCTATGGGTAATCTTCAAAACTTGAAGCTTTCTCTTGCTTATATCATGCCATTTTGAAATCAGCTATTAAACAAAAATTACCTATAATGAGCGAAAGAAGCAGAGGTATACAGAAATCCAAAGACCAGCTGTTTCGCTGCTAGGCCCAGTGAGATGGTTAACCCATTTTTCTGCATTCTGCTTCTGTGATTATCAAGAACTAGTACTTGTTGCTAGGTATTTTCTGACATCATCTAATTTAATCCTTCCTACAATCCAATGAGGCAGATATTATCATTAGTATTTCAGACCTTGAGAAATCAATGCTCAGAGAAAAGAAGGCATCTCAAGGTCAAA
The DNA here is from genome assembly GCA_030035585.1 of Dugong dugon. Taxonomy (NCBI): domain Eukaryota; kingdom Metazoa; phylum Chordata; class Mammalia; order Sirenia; family Dugongidae; genus Dugong; species Dugong dugon. The sequence goes on from CM057473.1 coordinate 71,740,706, forward strand.
CAACTAGAAAGTGGTAAAGCCAAGATCTCAACTCAGGTCTGCCTTTCACTAGAGTCCATGCTGTTTCCATTGAGTCGATCCCAACTCCTGGTGACCCCATGTGTTATAGAGTAGAACAGTTCTATAGAGTTTTCCTGGCTGTAAAGAAGCTTATCACCAGGGCTTTCTTCCCTGTGCCACTGGGTGGGTTCCAACAGCCAGGTTAGTAGTGGAGAGCACCCCACTTGTGCCACCTAGGGATCAGGGGGATATTTTTGTGTGTTTTAGGTGAAAGTTTACAATGCAGATTAGTTTCTCATTCAAAACTTTATACACAAATTGTTTTGTGACATTGGTTGTGATCCTTGCAATGTGTCAGCACTCTTGCCCTTTCTTTTTATACCCCAGGTTCCCCGTGTCCATTCATCCAACTTTCCTGTCCCTTCCTGCCTTCTTGTCTTTGCTTTTGGGCAGGTGTTGCCCATTTAGGTCTCCTATACTTGAACTAAGAAGCACGTTCCTCACGTGTGTTATTGTTCGTTTTATAGGCCTGTCTAATTTTTGGCTGAAAGGTGGACTTCGGGAGTGGCTTCAGTTCTGAGTTAGCAGGATGTCTGGGGGCCACAGTTTCAGGGGTCCCTCCAGTCTCTGTCAGACCAGTAAGTCTGGTCATTTTTCGTGAATTTGAATTTTGTTCTACATTTTTCTCCCACCCTGTCCGGGACCCCTATTGTTATGCCTCTCAGAGCGGTCCGTGGTAGTAGCCGGGCACCATCTATTTCTTTTGGGCTCAGGCTGGTGGCAGCTGTGGCTCATTAGTCCTTTGGACGGATATTTTCCTTGCGTCTTTGTTTTTCTTCATTTTCCTTTTCTCTGAACGTGATGGGACCAACAGATGTATTTTAGATGGCTGCTTGCAAGCTTTTAAGACCCCAGACGCTACTCACCGAAGTAGGATGTACAACATTTTCTTTAAGAAGTATGTTATGCCAATTGACCTAGATGTTCCCCGAGATCATGGTCCCCAGTGGGAGCTGGGGGATTTTAAGCATGAAAGAGCTGCAGGGATGGGAGGAAACAGTGGGTCTGGCTACCAGTAAGGTGGGTCAGGATTCCAATGATGACAAGAGGTTCTTAGAGGCACTCAGACCACCATTAAAACAATCTGATGTACAACTCATCTTCCTTCACAGTTTTCTACACAGTAAAAGAATGAGCACTCCTCTTAATTTTGTTCAGAACTCAGAACTCCCCAGTGCAACCATCAAACACTCAGATTCACTTGATCTTGGATACGATGGACCACCCACTCTGTCATGTCTAGTTTTGAATGATTTAGTTAGCTGTGCAGTTAGCTTCAACGTGTAAAGCGCTTTAGATACTAGGAAGGACAATTTATTTTGCCTTTTATTTGATTCAGTAGTTTCTTAGCTTGTAAGGGTACTTAACCTAACATCTGGCGTCACACACTGATAAGTGCTGCTGATTCATGTATAAATATCCGCCTCATGGGTAAATATTTAACAGGCTTGCTATAGCCTGAATGTTGCCGTGATCGTGCTGAATAAACAAAGTCAAGTGCCATGAAATAAAGGAGCTATTATGTTTTTAAAGGGTGCAAGATGAAGGTAGACCTTGTGATCTCTAATTATTTAATATTCATGAATCAAAAAATACTGGGCTGAGCAAGAACAACAGAAAACTCAACCTGTGCAAAGATTCCAAGACTTGCTTGGCTATTCCCAGGAATGCAGGCTGGCTGGCAGGACGCAGGGGACTGACTAACACACTACATGGCTGAGCTGGGGCTGGGGAAAGGGTGAGGAGGAGATGAAACAGACCACTTGGTGTTGATTCTTTTGATCTCTAGAGCAGTGCAGTGAGAAAGCAGGGGTAAAGAGGCAGGGGAATCTCTGTGGCAGGGCTTTGGGCTGCCCTTGGGAGGAGAAAGTGTGAAAAGGGCTGTTTTGAAAAGGGCTACCTCTTCATGCACTGAAATGAAACATGAAATTAGCTAATTCTTAGAACTGAAGTTGCATCTGTAAGTATAAATTAGAATGACAAGACTAGAGTTTGAGAAAGCTTTCTGACAATGGAGTTGGTTGAGTGAAATAGACCAGAAGGGAGACAGAAAAGCATTTCCAAGTCTTTCTTTGGCTCTAAAAGTCAAATGTGAGAACTGTCTGTATTACACATATTAATACCATTCTTCTCCATGCAAATGCAGCTATACAGCCCTTTGTGGACCTTGATCTGTCTGCAAATATTCAGAGTACCTCTAATACTCGAGACTAGCATAAAGGAAATATTTTTTTAGTATTCTGACTTGGAAAAATGCAGGGAGTCAGCCTATCTGAAAGTCTGATTCAGGACAATGGGGTTTCAATTTTGACCCCTTATGGAATAGCAACCCCTCTCCCCGATGTGTGGTTTTACCTTACTGGCTAAGCAAAATGCACAAAACATAATTTGGCACTGAAACAAACAAGGAGAAGGGCCAGTGGCTCTCAATTGTAATTCTTGCTTCTGACAAGTTTTCTCTCTCTGGCTCTAACCAACTTTCTCATCAGTACAACAGGGATACCACTACTTTTCTCAGAGACTCATCTCTCTGAAAGGGTTAGTATACCAATTAGAGTAATATTCTAGGTGGCACAGATGGTTTCCCCTCGACCGCTAACCTAAATGTCGGTGGGTTTGAACCCACTCAGTAGTACCACGGAAGATAGGCCTGGTGATTTGCTTCTGTTAAGTTTATAGCCAAGCCTTCCAGCCAGCCTGCATTCTTGGGAACAGCCGAGTGAGTCCTGGAATCTTTGCACAGGTTGAGTTTTCTGTTGTTGTTGCTCAGCCCATTATTTTTTGATTCATGAATATTAAATAATGAGAGATCACAAGGTCCATGAGCAGTTCTAATCTGTAACAAATGGGGTCATCAGAAGTCGGAACTGACTCAGTAGCAACTAACAACAACAATAATATTAAAACAGTACCAAGCATCTTAAGAGAGACTTTATTCTAGAACGCCTCTTGTTTGAGTGTTCTATGCCCAAGGGTAATGTCAAGGTGCCATCAGAGACACTTCGGTCAGCCTGGGCATCCTGCTCTTGCCCTTGAATTGGGTTCTAAGGGAGAAGAACTTGACCTGGCTACCTCCTCTGCTGGGAGTGTTGAGGGCTGGAGCACGGAAATGGAGAACTTCCAGCAGAGGAGATGAAGACAAACTGCCTCTAGTCCCCAAACTAAGGGAAATCCTACGAAAAGGTGTGTCTTCAATTCAATTCAACAAACACTAACTGTATACCTAACTACATGTAAGGACTTGAGTTCCTTATGACTAGGGCACCACTGATAAGTCCCTCCAAAGTAGAGGAATACCAGGGATCTCGAGCATCTAGAACATTCTATACTAGCAGAGTATGTTTCCTGCGGGCCTGCCAAGAGCCATTACAATAAACAAAAAGCCTCGGTGATTTATCAAGCACTTACTTTACCAGGCACTTTATTAGGCCCTTCATTATCTCTAAATCTCACAACAACCCTGACAAGTAGTTACTATTAGCCCAATTTACAGAAAGAAAACTGAGGTTCTAAGAGTCTAAGTGTCTCGTCCAAGATTTATCTAGCAAGTAAATTGCAGACATGGGTTTGAACGAGATCTTTCTGGTTTCAAAGCCTACATTCTTTCTCTTTATAAATTCTTTCATAGAAAGACAGCGTGGAATTTTTGAAAACCTAATCCTCACTGAAACAGTGGCAAGTGGCCGAAATTGTTTCAGCGCTTTTATCCCTAAAATTGATCACCTTGTCACCTCACTTTTTCTCATCTTAGGATATCACATGCCACTGCAGGTAAACTTGGTGGGATAAAAAAGTGTCACTCATAGATTCTGAAAACCCAGAAGGACATTAATACTAAATTGACAGGCTCTGCTTTTTTCCTTTTGTTTGTTTGTTTGCTCTTTTTCTCCCCTAACTGGATTTTTTTTCCTATAAAGCATTTTCTAGGCCTGGTGTTAGCCCTTATATAATTTTATAGATTCAACTTTGAGTCATCTCAAGAGTCTCTCGATCCTTAGTTAAACCAAATCAGGATGTAACTCAATATGGAAAAATCTTAATGAGTACAACACGAGAAATAAATACAGAAGATCAGGCTGATGAGTTAAGTTGGAGAAAATTTGAGGAGTCACATGGGTCAGAAGCTCTCTGAAGCATCTATCAATGTAGGCCTGGCTGTATGACATTTGTGGCTAATATAATCTTTCCATTAAACACACTTCACAGTGGAAGTCAGGTCTTTATTAGAGTGTTGTATTCTGTTTCTAGTTTTCCATTTTCGGAGGAACATATGAAAATGGAAATGTTATGATACAACAATAAATATGATCAAACACTCAGAAAATGTTCCTCTTTGGAGCAAAGTCTAAAGAAGTTGAAATTGCTAAATTACTTAGAATTTTGTGGAATTATTAAATTTGAAAAAAGACTAATTTGAAAATGTAAAGGCATATTATATGGATAATTTTGATTAGCTGTTCTCTGCTTAGGCACAATATAAATGAAAAGAGTTTGATAGGCAGTAAGAGGGATTTGGTTGGTAAAATAAATTATCCACAGAACAGAGCAGTAAATAGTAACTCCGTTTATTAAACACTAACTACAGGTAGTCCCCAACTTACAACGGGACTGTTCCGAGATGACTCCATTGTAAGCTGGTTCTGAGTAAGCCGAACACCTCTTTTTTTTTTTTTTTTTTTTAAGTTTTCATTATTGTTGCCTGTTATCATCATTATCTTTATAAATCCAATCTTTGTCTTTGGGGTTGGAAACATCACATATATACTCACAGGTATATTTTAAAAATACATACATATACAAAAAAATACAAATTGTAAAAATTTACTCTGATGATGAAGAAGAGTTGGACAAACAGATGGTCATTTAAGTATGGTTTGTCGAAACTCGAATACGTCATAAGTCGGGGAGTACCTGTATATACCAGGCACTATATATACCAAGTGCTTTTCCTATGACATCATCTATTCTTCACACCAGTCTATGAGACAGGTGTTATCCCATTTTACAGATGAAAAGGCTGGGGCTTAGAGAAGCTAAATAACCCCTCCAAGGCCATATGAAAACCCTGGTGGCATAGTGGTTAAGAGCTACGGCTGCTAACCAAAAGGTCGGCAGTTCAAATCTACCGGGTGCTTCTTGGAAACTCTATGGGGCAGTTCTACCCTGTCCTATAGGGTTGCTGTGAGTCAGAATCGACTCGACAGCAACGGGTTTGGTTTTTGGTTTGGTAAGGCCATATGGGTGGTAAATGGCACAGTGGCATCTAAATCCAGGTCTCTCTGACCTACAACTTCACCACTTGCAGGTCTTCAGTGATCACTTTTATGACTTCTAAATCCTTATCTGCAGACTTGACATCTGGTTCCACATGCATCAAATTCAACAGGCTACTACTGGCTTGGGTATTTCAGGCAGATAACTAGGCTGACTCAGCCCTTAAGGCTGTTTCCAGAACATTAATTAAACCTATTTAGCTACCTGAACTAAACAAAGTAAGAGACAGCCTTTTTTATTCTAGGCAAAGAAACACTTGGAAACCTGGAAGAACTCTGAGAAGTAGACTTGATAGACTCTTTCCAGCAGAGAAGATACGGAATGCAAGCAAGGCACCTTTACATTTAAACAAACACAAAAGATGGGAACATTCTAACTGCAAACAGAATACGCCTAATGACATGAAAACTTACCAAGTTTCTGTTCAGAAATGTGTTTTTAAGAGTTTGTTAACATCTCAAAAAAGTCTTCAGGGAGAGTAGTCTTAACAGATGTCCACCATCAGGATTTTGTTAGCATGTGGAAAAGCATTTTAAGTAAACCTCAAAAAGCAACAATGGACTTAGCAGAGGCTCTTCTATTAGGAGTTATAATGATGCCCAGCCACTTAAGACATGAACAGGCTAAGGGAGGTATCTTAGTAATCTAGTGCTGCTATAACAGAAATAGCACAAGTGGATGGCTTTAACAAAGAGAAGTTTATTCTCTCACAGTCCAGTAGGCTACAAGTCCAAATTTGGGGTGCTGGCTCCAGGAGAAGGCTTTCTCTCTCTGTCGCCCTTCTCATCAATCTTCCCCTGGACTAGGAGCTTCTCCGTGTAGGGACCCCAGGTCCAAAGGATGCGCTGTGCTCCCAGCACTGCTTTCTTGGTGGTATGAGGTCCCCCCATTCTGCTTGCTTCCCTTTCCTTTTATGTCTTGTAAGACAAAAGGTGGTAGAGGCCACACCCTAGGGAAACTCCCCTTACACTGGATCAGGGATGTGACCTTAGTAAGGGTGTTACAATCCCACCCTAATCCTCTTTAACATAAAATTACAATCACAAAATGGAGGACAACCACACAATACTGGGAATCATGGCCCAGCCAAACTGATACACACATTTTTGGGGAGACATAATTCAATCCATGACAGGAGAGAAAAGCTTTTTCTTCTTGCTGCACCTTGATCACTGGCCTATTACCTGCAGTTGATTCCGTAACAATTTCTTTAAGAGATAAAACTGTTTTCAAATAACAGTAGTCAGGAATGAGTGAATTTACTGTTTGTTATAAATTTATAACTTCGAACTCCATTGATTGGCTTTACTGCTTTGCCATTACACAGGTACAGGTTACTTTTTCTAGGAATTACCTTTAAAATCATTTTACTGAAAAAAAAAAAAAAAAAAAAAAACCAGTGCATACATAGTTACCCTAGACTAAACCTACAAACATCTTTTTAACTCCCTTCCCCCCTCCCCCACCCCTTCCCTTCACTGCACACAGATTTTAATGATGGTCAAAGGAAGATACAGAGAATAAGAAAATCCCCATCTTACCAGGACAGATAAAGGAATAACCTGATTCCTGTTAGCTGGTATTTACTAAACACTTAGGGGCATAAATGGTTCAAGGCATCTTTATGCACATGTTATTAGTCTCTGTGTTCAAAGAGTTAACCTATAGGTAGATGAAGCGTGGCTGAGATGTGTATAAAAATAAAAAGATACCAGAACATGAGATAAGCCAAGGTACTGGCACATCCAAAATGAAACCCATTGTTGTCGAGTCCATTCCGACTCATAGCGACCCTATTAGACAGAGGAGAATTGCCCCACAGGGTTTCCGAAGAGCAGCTGGTAGATTCGAACTGCTGACCTTCTGGTTAGCAGCTGAGTTCTTAACCACTGTGCCACCAAGGCTCTAGCTGGTACTTTATAATTTATTTCTAAAGTGCTCTTCATTTGATTTTTTACAACAGACTTACAAAGTAGGTTACGATTGGGTGTCATCGAGTCGATTGCAACTCATAGTGACTCCATGTGACAGAGTAGAACTTCCCCATAGGGTTTTCTTGGCTGCAGTCTTTATGGAAGCATATCTCCAGGTCTTTCTCTTGTGGAGCCGCTGAGTGGATTCGAACTGTCAACCTTTTGGTTTGCAGCTGAGTGCTTAACCACTGCGCCACCACGGCTCCTTACAAAGCAGGTAGCAAATGTTAATATACTCATTGTACTGATGAAAAAACTGAGGCTGAGGTGAATGACTTGCCCAAGGTCTTAATGCTTGGAACAGTGAAACTGGTTATTAGAATCTCTTCTCTGTATTAGTAGTTTTCAAATTTGTTTGCTTAAGCATCATCTGGGGAGCTTGTTAAAAACTCAGATACACAATTTCCACCCCAGAAGAGCCAATTTATTATGTTTAGCAGGTCTGAGATGGTACCTGGAAATCTGCATTTTAACAAGTTCCCTAGTGGATACAGATGAACTAATGGATACAGGTGGCCCTCGCACCACATTTTGAAGAAATACTGCTCTATATCTCTGATGAGGCATAAAGAGATAGGAAACAGCAAGGGTGGGGGGGAAGTTAAATGCAAATTTACCTCCCATTCTAAAGGTATTGGGTCACTGAGTATTTGAAAGGCACTGTGGCCAACAGGAAAGTGACAAAAACAGACATGTTTTTAAGAGGCTTAAAGTCTATTCAGGGAGAAAAGACGTTTACGGGAACAACTAGAAAAAATGTAATTATTGCTAAACATATATTCAATCTGTATGCTGTGCAGATAATCCAAGAATTTGGACTATATGAAGAAGAATGGGACATCAGGATTGGAGGAAGACTCATTAACTACCTGCGTTATGCAGATGACATAACTTTGCTTGCTGAAAGTGAAGAGGACTTGAACCACTTATTGATGAAGATCAAAGACTATGGCCTTCAGTATGGATTAGGCTTCAGCATAAAGAAAACAAAAATCCTCACAACTGGACCAATAAGCAACACCATGATAAATGTGGAAAATACTGAAGTTGTCAAGGATTTCATTTTACCTGGAGCCACAATCAACACCCATGGAAGCAGCAGTCAAGAAATCAAAGGATGCACTGTATTGGGCAAATCTGCTGCAAAAGACCTCTTCAAAGTGTTGAAAAGCAAAGATGTCACCTTGAAGGCTAAGGTGGGCCTGACTCAAGCCATGGTGTTTTCAATCACCTCATACGCATGTGAAAGCTGGACAATGAATAAGGAAGACAGAGAAGAATTGATGCCTTTGAATTACGGTGTTGGCCAAGAATACTGAATAAACCATGGATCGCCAGAAGAACAAACAAAACTGTCTTGGAAGAAGTACAGCCAGAATGCTCCTTAGAAGTGAAGATGGGGAGATTTCCTCTCATGTACTTTGGACATGTTATCAGGAGGGACTTGTCCCTGGAGAAGGACATCATGCTTTGTAAAGTAGAGGGTCAGTGAAAAAGAGGAAGACCCTCAACGAGATGGACTGATTGACACAGTGGCTGCAACAATGGGCTCAAACATAGCAATGACTGTGAGGATGGTGCTGGACTGGGCAATGTTTCATTCTGTTTTGCATACGGTTGCTGTAAATTGGAATTGACTTGACGGCAACTAACAACATATACATGGGCAAAAGGAAGTGTGGTTGTGCAGGTAACAAGAGGGCAAGGTGAGGGAGCATTTAAGTCAAGCCCAGGGCTGGAAGTAAGGAGGACTCAGATACTAACTAAGGAGATAAGGCAGTGGGTCACAGGCTTATGTGGGACACGTACTCAATGTGGACAACAGACTACAGGTCTTTGATCACATTGAACATCTTTCTGCCCTGAGGGGAAAAGTATATTTCATACTTTGGGCTGCCCAGGGTCTCTACTGATAAGAAGGCATCTGCCTGGAAAGGAAGTAACAGGATATGCAGTGCTAACGGAAAATTGAGCAGGAAAATTTGAGGTTAAAAAAAAAAGTTCCGCTTAGTCATAGAGTGAGAGATGTCCTGGAGATAAGGAAAAATCTGGGGTTTGAGACTGAATTTCAGCCAGTCTCACTGCTTAACATATCTTCTTTATGTGAACAATTTCTACATTTATGTTGCCAAAACACAAAGCTTTCCTAACTTGGGACACATACAGCCAACTGCCTACTCCACACCCCCACTTGGGTGTCTAATATGCATCCAATATCAAACTTAACCTGATCACAATCAAACCCTGCCCCCAAAACCTACTGCTCCTGCAGTCATCCCATTTCAGTAAATGGCAGCTTCAAATGACATTTTGGTCCCGAGACCAAAAACTTCAGTTATACTTGACTCCTTTCTCTCACACACCACATCTGCCAATCAGCCTGGTCCAAGCTACCATAATTTCTCATATGGACTACTGCAATAGCCACACTGGATAGCTGGGGCTATCCCCCCTACCCTCACACGTCTGTCAGTTTGTCATACTGTGGGGGCTTGCGTGTTGCTGTGATGCTGGAAGCTATGCCACCTGTATTCAAATACCAGCAGGGTCACCCATGGTGGACAGGTTTCAGCTGAGCCTCCAGACTAAGACAGACTAGGAAGAAGGAGCTAGTGTTCTACTTCTTTAAAAAATTAGCCTGTGAAAACGTTATGAACAGCAGCGGAATACTGTCTGATACAGTGACGGAAGATGAGCTCTTCAGGTTGGAAGGCACTCAAAGTATGATTGGGGAAGAGCTGCCTCCTCAAAGTAGAGTCGACCTTAATGATGTGGATGGAGTCCAGCTTTCAGAATCTTCATTTGCTGACATGGCACGACTCAAAATGAAAAGCCGCAACAATGGACTAAAGTCTAACAACGATTGTGAGGATGGTGCAGGACCAGGCAGTGTTTCATTCTGCTGCACAGAGGGTCACTATGGGTCGGAACAGACTCGACGGCACCGAACAACAACACAATCCCCACCCCAGGATATTGGCCCAGTTCTGCTGTTCCCTCTGCCTGGAACATTCTTACCCAGCAATCTGTAGGGCTTGCTTCCTCTCCTGCTTCAGGTCTTACTCAAACGCTACTTTCTCGGTGAGGAACGGTGAACAATTTCTTTAAAATCACCCACTCTATCTCTTATACCTCTTCTTTTTTGTTTTACCTTTTTGCAAAGCACATATCTCCATAAGACATTTCACATATTACACTTGTTGTTCTCCCTCACCACCCTACACTAAAATGCAAACACCTCAAGAGTGGGGATTTTTGTGTTTTGTTCACTGCTCTATCCCCAGAAACAAGAAAAGTGCCAGCTCATTCCAGGGACTCAATAAATGTTTGTGGTATTAGAGTTGAATGAATATAGGGAAAGACATGGGAGCCAAATTTCCAAATGGATATTAAGTCAGTAAATGCCAGAAATTTGAATTTCATATAATTTTTATCAGTCACAAATATTACTCTTTTTAAACACGTAAAAATCATTCTTAGCTTTACTGGCGATACAAAAACAGTCTGACCCATGGGCCGTAGTTTATTGACTCTTGCTCTAGGATTATAGGAAAACCAAAATTTGACAGTTCCACAGATGCTGAAGGTAGGGGAAATACCCACAAAGAAATGTAGGCAAACAAAACAAAACAAAAACAAAAAACCTAGATTGGGCTAGCAAAAATGAAAAGTAGGCCCTTTGTCGAAACCTCTGAGAAACTATATTCAATTAGCAGGCAAACACAGCATTAGCCTTTTCCAGGCAAGGCTGAGGTGAACTTTCGGCAGCTCGTGGACTGTGGGAGTTCTCAGAATAACACTAGATTGTTAACTGTGCAAAAGAGAGCTATTTATATGATTTCCAATGAAGCTCGAGGCATACTCTGGTACTTTTTACTTCAATGCTAGGTGAAAAAACTGCTTACAAAAGCCTTCCTCCCACCCAAAATACTAGCTGTTAGTTGGTGACTGATCCACAGAAATATTAAGATGAATCATATATTCTCTTTTCACAGTGCAAAAAGAGACAATTTTAAACTCAGAAAATGCTACTTTGGGCAGTCACAAACCACACAATAGAAAAGCTGCCCAGTCTTAAAACTGTAAATAAATCAAACCCTGTTTCTGCATGGAACTGTTCTTCCTCATATAGATTTCAATTTTTCTCTTAGGACTTGCCTTCAAGGTTGGTTGGTGGTAAAACGTGTTCAATCCCATAATCTGATGATGGAAGAGCCTCTGTTCTCCGTCCCCCTTCCCCGAGGCCTGTCCTTGTCTTTGGTACCCACCGGACTCAGCCCTGCTTCTTGCTTAAGTTGCTGCTTTTCCCCCTGTAGGCAGTGAGTGGCCCCCTGTGTCTACTGCACTGGGCCTGGGCCGGCACAAAAGGCGCCAGCAACGGCAAGGCTCCCTCTTACCCAAGCGCGGGGAAAGACTCCTGTATTTCTTTTTTCTTCCTGCTTGGAGAAACAGGTATTTTCTGTCTTTGATCCCTAAGCTCTGTTTTCTTTCTCGTTACTGAACAGTACGCTCCCCGCCCCCATCCGCCCTTTTCTTGCAACTTCATCATTTTTCCACATTGCACCGTTTGGCACAGGAGAAGAAGGGAACCACATCAAATGAAGGAATGCAACCACAAAAGCTGCCTTGAGAAGCAAGGCCCAACATTTTTTTTTTTTTCTTTTTTCTTTTTTGTCAATTTACCGTTTTTGGACTTGCTCTCCCATAATCAAATCCTCCCTATTGTGTTAACAATGTGGTGGTGTGTCAAAACGTTGGAATTCTGCTTCAGTCAGCAACCCAGAGCTTAATAGGAAAACGAAGCAACAAAATGTTGGTCTTACTGTTAACCTTAAGCTAGGCCTGTACTTAGGATGGGAATGTTTGCTTCTTTCTGGCACGCAGGCCAAACCTTCAACATTCTGTGAGTGCTCCGGGTTGTCAGCAGAGGCCTCAAACAGTGTTTTGAGTGATACTTAGGCATGCTTCTGCCACTGCAAGAGGAACAACCACTCTGAGTACCACAAACCACGATATGCTAAGCCACCAATTTTTAGTAAGGCTGGAGAGGAGTTTAGATTGAATTTGCTGGAAAAATTTACAAGAAACATTCATCTTACTGGCAGTGATAGCTGGGTCTGGCTCTGTGGCGCTCTTGATGTCTGTAGCTATCCAAAAAGGTCTTGTGTAAACTTAACATTTTGTTTGTTTTTTAATTTTGATTGAAAGCATGTGTCCAACATATAAACGATTTAAGGAAAACAATAAGGTGCCACAATTCCAAAAGGTTTGGGAATCACTATTATATATCCTCAGAATATACGTGTTACAGTTAATGTTTAACAATACAGGCACACCTTGTTTTATTGTACTTTACTGCACTTCACAGATATTGCGTTTTTTTACAGATTGAAGGTCTGTGGCAACTCTGCATCGAGCAAGTCTATCGGCACCATTTTTCCAACAGCACGTGCTCACTTTGTGTCCCTGTGTCACATTTTGGTATTTCTCGAAATATTTCAAACTTATCATTATTATTATATCTGTTTTGGTGAACTGTGATCAGTGATCTTTGATGTTACTATTGTAATTGTTTTGGAGTGCCACAAACCACACTCATATAAGACGGCAGACTTAATAAATGTTGTGTGTGTTCTGACTGCTCCACTGACGGGACGTTCCCGTCTCTCTCCCTCTCCTCGGGCCTCCCTATTCCCTGAGACATGACAATACTGAAATTAGGCCAATTAATAACCCTATGATGGCCTCTAAGTGTTCAAGTAAAAGGAAGAGTCCCACTTCTCTCACTTTAAATCAAAAGCTAGAAATGATTAAGCTTAGTGAGGAAGGCATGTCAAAAGCCGAGATAGGCCAAAAGCTAGATCTCTCACGGCAAACATTTAACCACGTTGTGAATGCAAAGGAAAAGTTCTTGAAGGAAATTAAAAGTGCTACTCCAGAGAGCACACAAATGATAAGAAAGCAAAATGGTCTTATTGCTGATTTGGAGAAAGTTTTAGTGGCCTGGAAGGAAGATCAAACCAGCCACAACATTCCCTTAGGCCAAGGCCTAAACCAAAGCAAGGCCCTAATTCTCTTCAATAATATGAAGGCTGAGAGAGGTGAGGAAGCTGCAGAAGAAACTTGAAACTAGCAGAGTTTGGTTCATGAGGTTTAAGGAAAGAAGCTTTCTTCATAACATAAAAGCGCAAGGTGAAGTAGTAAGTGTTGATGTAGGAGCTGCAGCAAGTTATCCAGAAGCTCTAGCTAAGATAATTAATGAAGGTGGCTACATGAAACAACAGATTTTCAGTGCAGATGACACAGTCTTACATTGGAAGAAGATGCCATCTAGGACTTTCAGAGTTAGAGAGGAGAAGTCAATGCCTGGTTTCAAAGCTTCAAGGAAAAGCTTACTTTCTTGTTAGGGGCTAATGCAGCTGGTGACTTTAAGTTGAAGCCAATGCTCATTTACCATTCTGAAAATCCTAGGACCCTTAAGAATTATGCTAAATGCACTCTGCCCGTGCTCTATAAATGGAACAACAAAGCCTGGATGATAGCACATCTGTTTACAACATGGTTTACTGAATACTTTCAGCCCACTGTTGAGATCTACTGATAGAAAAAGAAGATTGCTTTCAAAATATTACTGCTCATTGACAATCCACCTGGTCATCCAACAGCTCTAATGGAGATATACAAGGAGATTAATGTTGTTTTCATACCTGCTAACACAACATTCATTCTGCAGCCCATGGATGAAGGAGTAATTTTGACATCCAAGTCTTATTCTTTAAGAAATACATTTCATAAGGCTATAGTTGCCACAGATACTGATTCCTCTGATGGATCTGGGCAAAGTAAATTGAAAACTTTCTGGAAAGGAGTCACCATTCTAGATGCCATTAAGAACATTCATGATTCATGGGAGGAGGTCAAAATATCAACATTAATAGGAGTTTGGAAGTTGATTTCAATCCTCAAGGATGACTTTGAGGGATTCAAGATTTCAGTGGAGAAAGTACCTGCAGATGTAGCAGAAAGAGCAAGAGGACTAGAATTAGAAGTGGAGCCTGAAGATGTGACTGAGTTGCTGCAATCTCATCATAAAACTTTCATGGATGAGGATTGCTTCTTATGGATGAGCGAAGAGAATGGTTTCCTGAGATGGAATCTACTCCTGGTGAAGATGCTGTGAACATTGTTGAAATGACAACAAAGGATTTAGAATATTACATAAACTTAGTTGATAAAGCAGCAGCAGGGTTTGAGATGACTGACTCCAATTTTGAAAGAAGTTCTACTGTGGGTAAAATGCTATCAAACAGCATCACATGCTATAGAGAAATCTGTCGTGAAAGGAAGAGTCAATTGATACTGTCTTATTTTAAGAAATTCCCACAGCCACCCCAACCTTCTGCAACCACCACCCTGATCTGTCAGCAATCATCAACATCAAGGCAAGACCCTTCACCAGAAAAAAGATTACAACTCCCTGAAGGCTCAGATGATGGTTAGTATTTTAAAATCATGGTAGGTACATAGTTTTTTAGACATAATGCTATCGCACACTTAATAGACTACTGTATAGTGTCGACATAACTTTTATACGCACTGGGAAACCAACACATTCATGTGACTCGCTTTGCTGAGATATTCGCTTTATTGCAGTGGTCTGGAACCAAACCTGCAATATCTCCGAGGTATGCCTGTAGCTGACTAATATTCACCATAAATGAAAACACGAGTTAGAGGTCGAGCACTTTTGATTTTATGATTTTATCTTTTGTGATTAACTTGGTAAATTAAGTTGTTCATGACATGAAGTCAAGTATTTTTGCTGTTGTTGTTTTGGTTTGGTTTACATGGAGTGCAGCCCCAGTGGCACAGTGGTTAAGAGTTCGGCTGCTAACCAAAAGGCTGGCAGTTTGAATCTACCAGCCATTCCTTGGAAACCCTATGAGGCAGTTCTACTCTGTCCTATAGGGTTGTTATAAATCAGAACTGACTTGATGGTACCTGGTTTGGTTTTTTTTTTAAATGGAGTAGTCACAAGTCATTTTAGTTAATGCTGGCCCTTAGCCTGTTCTTGGACATCATCTGTAGCCTATATAAGCAGTTGGTAGATGAGCCTCTAGGCGCTGATCTCCACCTATCTCAGTGTGGAGAAATGAATCATTTGAAAAAAACAAAACGAAACCCGATAACCAGTTCTGATGTGGACAGAGTTTTCAACCCCCTTCTTCCCACCTCAGCATAAGAATCGCTGTGTCAAACATATAGAAGAAGAGAGCTTCTATCCCTAGAAGTCAAACACTTTCTCAGCTACTAGGTTACACTGCTGCTCTTCCAATTTTGGCAACACTTAGCCTGGCTCCAGCTCCACTTCAAGAACTAAACTACCGAAGTCATTTCCAGTTGCCCACTGATCTCTCTGGCCCTCCTCTGTCTCTCCCGTGCCCCAACACACACACCACAGCTGCTCAGCAGACCTCTCTGCCCCTTCTCTGTCTCTCTCATACCCCAACACACACACCACAGCTGCTCAACAGACCTCTTTGCCCCTTCTCTGTCTCTCTAGAGTCCCAACACACACACCACAGCTGCTCAACAGGACAGAGAGTATGGTAATTCCAAGGCAGTAGATAATGAAGGGAGGACAGCAGAGCCAGAGTGAGGGGATTGCAGGCAGGTACTTGTCTGGAAGCACCCCCGGTCCTTCACATTCTGCTGCTGCCACTGAGGTGCTGATTCCAGATGACTGGCTCCTGGTGGAGCCACCACCCCATGGAACGTCCACAAATGTGAGGATAGGATGTTATCGCTCTGACCAAGCAGGGCACACGTCCTGGATGGGGCACTGCTCCCCTCCACGGAACCACCAGCCCTCCGGGCAGTGTGCTCCAAAACCACCTGGAAAACAGGAGGATCTGTTTCCTGGAGCAGATGGAGGAGAAGGAAATGAGGATAAAGATGAAGAAAAAGGACATCTGGGGATTTGGAGAGGTGTGGGATTAAGGCAGTTATAAGCATAGTTGGTATTTAACAAAAAATAAGATGTATTTAGTAGACTCCAACCATTTAAAACACATTTCATCTTACTAAATAAATTGTTTACTTACTAATGGAGAAAGTGGGAGTTCAGTTCTTTTAATACCCATCTGTGCAAAACTGTAGGCCTGTTTCTGATTATATTTACCTGTATCTTTTATTTTAAAAAAATTCCATCAGAATTTCCAGCCAACATGGTGCTAAAGGCAGAAGCACCATGCCGTCCCTCCACAGCAAAGATCCAAAAAACTAAGCCAAACAGACAAAATGGCAATCCTGAAACACTAAGCATCAAATGAAGAGATAAAGAACTCAGCCAAGCACCAAATGGAGTAAGAAACTGACGGAGAACAGAGAGTGAGGAGAGATACACGCAGAGGTCCCCTATCAGCTACCGCAGCACGGATCTGTCATCTTAGATTCCTATTGGAGACCAGTGAACAGGGGTATGAGAAAGCAGCTTCATGGAGCTTCCAGCAGGAGACAGAACAACCGGTAACCAGTGATATATGCTTTCCCAGCCCCCCAAACTTCTTCACCCCCACTCGGCCTCCTCTGCTTCCTGCAGCCAGTGTCTTAGCCAGGAAGCACCACCTTCACCCTGGTGTCACTTGGGTTCCACTGGCCCACACTGGCAAGCTCCCTAAGTGCCATTTGTTGGCTGCTGATGTTGCTTTTTTCTACTTCTTTAGATTTTTTCCTTACCTCTCACCAGCTCCCCCTCCTTCCTCTCAAATACCTGCCTCCATGCGCCATCTTTCCTTCTTCTTGAAAGGCTGTGAAACGTCGCTCAAATGTGAAACTGCTTCCCAGCCCATGCTGCCACACTGGTGGGATCCCGGGGCTTTTTGTTTGTTTTGAATTGTTTGTTTGTTTTCTTTTTCTTTTCTCGAATTGGGAGCCTGTTCTAGCCGGGCAGTACTGCGTGGCTCGGGACCTACCCCCTCAGTTTGCACAGGCACGCAGAGGGATCCCTGAGCGCATTTCTTTTTTCTTGTTTTTTTTTTTTTTTCCTGTTTTACTTTGGGGGTTTTTCTTATTCTTTTTTTTTTTTTAATTTGTTTGTTTCGTTTTCTTTTCCCTCTTTTTCCTTTTGTCTTTCTTCATTACTCAGTTTCTCGTCTCTCTATACTTTCCTTCTCTTCCTGTCCCCTGAATACCTGGCACTGAGTGACATCTCTGTCCCTTCTAGCCAGGCTATACGTCACGGCCTGAAAGCAACTTCCCCACACCTCGCAGCTGCACCAGAGAGATCCCTGTGAGCTTTTCTTTTCTCTAATTTTTTTTATTCACTTTTTTCTTTTCTTTTCTTCTTCTCCTTTTTGTTTTTCTCCATTTCATAGTCTCCCATCTCTCCACTCCAATGGCAATCTCCCCTAGCACTCTTTTTTGTTTGTTTGTATGTTTTTGGCTCCTGTTCCTCTCTCCTCTCTCCCATACCCATCTTAGCTCCACACATCACAGTCTCCCCCCTCCAACCTGCCTACCTGCACCATGAACTGACCATCACACCACCAAGCAGCCCAGGCACGGCCTACTGGAACCTGCCCTGCACTGATTACCAGCTCGCCCTGGTGGCTATGGTGCCACAAACAACCCATCCCAGCAACTCCTCTTCAGCTAGACCTGCCCCACTGTACCATTTTCTATCTGAGTGACTGACCCTGACAATTGGAGAAGGAGGCAAAAAGTATCGTGCCCAAAGATGAGCAAACAACAAAGAAAACACAGCCCACCTGCTCAGACATAGCCAAATAAAACAAAAAAGCAGGATGAAACAAACAAATCTACAATCAATAAATGAGGAAAATAACTATCGAATGCCCCGAAGACAGCAGACAATATCAAAACATTTAGAAAAACAGAACAGGATGGTTCCATTAGGCATCCAAAATAAAACACCAGATGACATTCCAGTAGAAGAAAAGGCACTAGAACTACCTGATAGGGAATTCAAATCTCTAATATTCAGAGCTATCCAAGAGTTGAAGCAAAAACCAGACAAAAATGAGGAAAAAATAGACAAATTCATGGAAAAGGCAGACAAATTCATGGAAAATACAGACAAAAAAATGGAATAATTCAGGAAAATAATACAGGGACAAAATGCCAAAATAAATGCACAACTAGAAAACATACAAAAACAACAATTAGAAATCCGAAAGATAAACAACAAGATTTCAGAAATGGACAGTGTCATAGAAGGGCTGAGGAGCAGGTTTGAAACGGTGGAAGACAGGATCAGCGAAATTGAAGACAAACACTTGGCTACAACTCTGTTTGAGGAAAAGTCAGAAAAAAGAACACGGAAAAATGAAGAGACCCTGAGAATTATGTGGGATACAATCAAAAGCAAAAATTTGTGAGCGATCGGCATTCCAGAAGAGGGGGAGAAAACAGAAAACACACAGAGGATCACTGAAGAACTGCTGACAGAAAACTTCCCAATATCATGAAAGATGAAAAGCTGGCCATCCAAGAAGCTCAACGAACCCCATATAGGAGAGACCCCAAAAGAAAATCACCAAGGCATATCATAACCACATTCGCCAAAACCAAAGACAAACAAAGAATCCTGAGAGCAGCTCGAGAAAAACAAAAAGTCACCTACAGAGGAGAAACAATAAGACTAAGCTCAGGTTATTCGGCAGAAACCATGCAGGCAAGAAGGCAATGGGATGACATACATAAAACCTTGAAAGAAAAGAATTCCAGCCAAGAATAATATATCCTGCAAAACTCTCGCTCAAATATGATGGTGAAATTAGGTGATTTCCAGATAAAAAATTAAGGGACTATGTAAAAACCAAACCAAAATTATGAGAACTATTAGAGGGAGTCCTTCGATCTGAGAACAAACAACATCAGCTCACAGGCTGACTCTAGGACACAGGATCATACCAGCCAGATACTAATCTAGGAAATGAACTCTCAAGGACTATCCAAAACCAAAAGAAATACAACAGTGAATCAGAGCAATTAATCTATAAATGACAACAACATCAGAACAATAAAAGAGGGAATAAACAGTGTAGGTATAGAACCTTCTAATGGAGAGGAAGACAAGGCGATACCAAGTAATGTTAGACTGCTTCAAACTTAGAAGGATAAGGGTAAATTTCATGGTAACCACAAAGAAAGTTAACAAACCTACTCATCAACATAAAGAGGAAAAACATAAAGTCTCACTAAAAACAAAATCTGCAAAAACAAAAGAAATGAAAAAAAATTCCACAAACAAAAGGAATTCAGCACAGGAGAGTAAGAGGAACAAAGAAGAAGTCAGTGCCACAAAAAATAGCACTCATGAATCAAAAACACTGGAAATAACAAATGTTCGAGAGGCTGCGGGTAGACTGGAACTCTTATGCACTTCTGGTGGGAATACATAATGATACAACCATTTTGGAAAATGACATGGGGCTTCCTTAGAAAGCTAGAAATAGAAATACCATATGATCCAGCAATCCCATTCCTAGGAATATATCCTAGAGAAATAAGAGTCATCACACGAATAGACATATGCACACCCATGTTCACTGCAGCATTGTTCACAATAGCAAAAAGGTGGAAACAACCAGATGCCCATCAACAGATGAATGGATAAACAGACTATGGTACATACACACAATGCAACAGTGAAGAACAATGATGAATCTGTGAAGCATCTCATAACATGGATGAAACTGGAGGACATTATGCTGAGTGAAATAAGTCAATCACAAAAGGACAAATATTGTATGAGACTTCTACTGTAAAAACTCATGAAAAAGTCTACACACAAAAAGTAACAATCTTTGTTGGTTACAAGGGATGGGAGGGGTGGGGGGGGGAGATACTAAATAGACAATAGATAAGTGGTAACTTTGGTGAAGGGTAAGACAGTACACAATACTGGGGAAGCCAGTACAACTTATACAAGGAAAGGTCTTGGAAGTGCCATAGACACATCCAGACTCCCTGAGGACTGAATTGCTGGGTGGAGGGCTATGGGGACCAAGGTCTCGTGGAACATCTAGGTCAATTTGCATAACACAGTTTATAAAGACAATGTTCTGCATACTACCTTGGTGAGTAGCGTCTTGGGTCTTAAAAGCCTGTGAGCAGCCATCTAAGATACTCCATTGGTCTCACCCTTTGGGAGCAAGGGAGAATGGAAAAAACAGGATACAAAGAAAAGATTAGTCTGAAGGACTAATGGACCACAGCTACCACGGCCTCCACCAGACTGAGTCCAGTACAGCTAGATGGTGCCTGGCTACCACCACAGACGGCTCTGACCGGGATAACAACAGAGGGTCCTCTACAGAGCTGAAGGGTGTAGAACAAAATTCTAACACACAAAGAAAGACCAGATTTACTGGCCTGACAGAGACTGGAGAAACCTCGAGAGTATGGCCCCTAGACACCCTTTTAGCTCAGTGGTGAAGTCGCTCCCGAGGTTCACCGTTCAGCCGGGGATTGGACAGCCCCATAAAACAAAACGGGACTAATGAGACACAGCAGTCCAGGGACAAGGACTAGAAGGCAGGACGGGACAGGAAAGCTGGTGATAGGGAACCCAAGGTTGAGAAAGGGCAGTGTTGACGTGTCGTGGGGTTGTTAACTATTGTCATAGGGCAATATGCGTACTAACTGTTTAATGAGAAACTACTCTGTAATGTACAAAAAAAATAAAGAATTATCTATGAGAGATCAAAGTGACAACAGCAACTCAAAAGGTTTGATGGGAAGTCTAGGGGTCAGTGAGTTGAAGATAATGGTGATGGAATAATTTGGGAAAGGATAGTGAGTATTACAGTACAACTGGAAAAATGTAATCAATGTCTCTGAATTGTACATGTAGAAATTTTTGAAATGGTATATCTCTGGCTATGTGTATTTTCACCAAAAAAGAAAAAAGGTCCTCCAAGGTCAAGAAGGGAGAGTGTTGACGTGTTGTGGGGTTGTTAACCAATGTCATAAAACAATATGTGTACTGTGTAATGAGAAAATGTTTGTTCTGTAAACCTTCACCTAAAGTACAATTAAGAAAAAAGGGGGGGGGGGGGGGGGGATCCATCGATGTAAATACTATTTTTATCAAATTCTCTAAAATAGATGATTCAAAACAGCCATGACAGTAAACAAGGGCCTACACATCCCTGATGAAGAGAGTGAACAGGGAAGTTTGGATGAGAAGCCCAGGGGCCAGGAGGACTGTAACTGACCAGGCTGCAGAGAACTCAAGGGAGTCTGTGTCTGTGGGGAAGCTGAAAACTGCAGAAGGCAGATGTGCTTGTCTTCTTAACCCAGTGGCATAAAGTGCACAAAAGGGAGAAAGGTTTAGTCAGGAAAGGAACCAGTCTGGCAAATGCAGGCGAGGACAATGCCAAGTTAATTGGCCACATATAATTGAGGTTGGCCTAATAGTTTTTATGAAAACCACTTTGTTGGTTGCTTCAGAATTTTGATTACTACTGTTTCCTTAAGTGTTCAAAACAAAAACGCTTAAAACTTATAATAAAGTAGTATTAATAACATAAAAGGAGATGCAAACATGATTTATTACAAAAGTTGTATGACTGAACCATAGCTATTAAATACTGGCTCTGCAGTACATGGGTGTATCCATATTGCATCCATGGCATCCGTGGACCTGAAGTAATTCCACCTGGACATGCGCCTACAGAGGAAGAACAATGTTATGGACCTCTCAGTGTAAGGATTGACTCTCAGGAGTCCTAGAACTTTCCAAAACAACAATCCCCTAGGATTCTATACAGAAAAAGGCAGGGAGGGATCCACAACTTCTGGGCCACCTGACATACCTCAGCATCAGATTTTTGAGGGCTCAGTAGTCCACCAGGCTACTCTTCCAAAGCTTCCAGCCATTCAGGAAGGGCCCTAGGCACCCTAGGCTCACAACAGCATCTCCTTTTTCCAGTCAGACCAACACCACTTCTCTGTATAGGCTTGGCTCGCTCAGGACAGCTCACTTTTCTGGGTGCTTACTCATTACACCAATTTGGAGCCAAGCTCACTCCAAAGCAAAGGGAGCCCTTAAGCTCATTTGCATGACTTCCCAAATAACTAAGCCACAGGCATGCTCACTGCCTAAGCAGCAAACATACCAACTGTCCTCAGATCCAGTGCATTGATCAGTATACTCTGAGAGACTAGAGCCTCCTTGGGAGAGTGAGGGCCAGGGCCAAATGCTAGAAAATAAATGACAAGTTCATTTGGGTAGGGCCAAATCACAAATGTGAACAACAAATTGCAAACAACTTAAATATCTGTCCACTGAGGAGTTGAATACATTATAGTGAAGCCTTCCCATGGAACACCATGTAGCCACTAAAAAGAATGAGTGACCCATAGGTCCTGATTTAGAAAAATGGCCACGATAAAATGCTAAGGGGAAAAAACAAGTTGAAGAATAATATGCAATGCATCAGACCATTTTTTATCATACCATTTTTTGTGGCTAAATTAAAGCAATAATAACAAAACCCCCAAAATGATCTAACAGGGACAACATTGTGAAAATACTAAATCCACATACTTGGCATTTGCCAATAAGTCATGCTTCCTCTCTGCCCTTCCTATCCCAAGGAAGAGGGCAGGTACTACCCTGGTCAGAGAAGCCCACAGCATAGAGAAGAAAGAAGATATAGCACTGGATGAGTGACCCTCAGATGAGAATGGAAAGCGGCAGAGGCAGAAAGAGGAGATTCAAGAGAGAGCAGGGTCAGCCTGGGTCTCTCAGAGAACTTCCTCAGGGGCCTCAGAGGGGTATGGGCATGCGTGCATGCATGCATGTGTGTGTGTGTGTTTGTGTGTGTGTGTGAGTGGTGGTGAAAGCACAGAAGCCTCAAATTAACTGAAGAAAAGTCCAACAGAGAGGGGCTTTTACTCCATGTCACACTTGAGAATCGAGGAGATCATCTTGCAGTGTGATCTGCAGAATAAGGGGGAGCTACAGTAGAATACAGCTATAAGTTACCTCGGCACCTATTACCTTTGTAGTTGAAAGAGAGGACCAAGTTATAAATATAAGCTAACAAAAGCAAGAGAATACGAGGTATTGAACTTGGTGGGCAAGGGTAGAATGGGAAGGGCAAGCAAAAAAATAAAGTACCTGAGTGTGTAGGCAGAACATATCATAGTTTGGTTCTGGAGTTGAGTCTTTTTTACTTCCGAGGACTATGGGTCTTTATATTACTGATCTGAATTCTACTATTGTTTAGAGGAAGCAGTCATAACAGCTAACACACACTGAGCACGTTTCATGAGCCAGGCATTGTACTGAGACTTTTCATTTATTATATCTTTATTTAATCTTTACACAAGCCCTGTAAAGTTGATATATTTTATAGATAAACAAGCTTGGTGGTTAAGTAACTGACTCGAAATAATTCATCCAGTTATCGACAGACACTGGACTGAACCAGGCCAACTGATTCCTGAGCTGCACATGTCACCACTGCCCCTACCCCACTGCCTCCCACCACAGACCATCTGGCTGTGGGGGCTCTAACAATCACTTAGCTTTTCTGGTATTCAGTTTTCTCATCTACACAGTGAGAGACCAACTAACTCTCAAATCCCTTCTAGTTCTACCATTCATCTCTGGTCTAATGCAGTGGTGTGGTCAGACAAGGAGACATTTGGTTTGAGAAAGCTAGAAGTATGTCTTGTTAAGAAATCTTAGAAAGATCCAATCTTAATGTACAAACTTTCCTGGCATGAAATTAAGAAATAGTGACTAGCTCATGAAAGCACATTGTCAGGAGCAGGGGGCCTAGGTGCTGAAAAGAGGGAGTACTGAGCCACAACTTGTCCAATATGAGTTTTCTCACAGCCCTGGGTGCACCGACATCCCTGCAGCCAGTAGCACCACAGTTTAATTTTGCAACAGGGACACTCGGACATTAGCCCTACATGCTTGCTCAGCTCCTCAACAGTTGCCCAACCCTTCAGGCCCTGTTTTTGAGGTTCTGTTACTACTACATATTCTTCTCAGCCCCTACGCTTGACTACAAGCCTATTCCTTTTAACTAAACATGAGATAATCTCCCACTGAACAGTTTCTTCATTTGTAATCCTCTGTCTGGCTTTTTCTCTGATTAAACAAAAATAAGCTCTTAGCACAAGCCTTGAACAAGGGTAGGTATTTGTGGTAGGAAGAATAATGGCCCCCCCAAAGATGTCTATGCCCTAATCTCCAGAACCTGTATATTATCTTACATGGCAAAAGGGACTTCGCAGATGTGATAAAGGTTAAGGACCTTGAAATGGGGAAACTATCCTGGATTATCTAGGTGAGCTCAATCTAATCATATGAGTCCTTAAAAGTGGAAGAGGAAATTGGAAGAGTGGGTCAGAGAGATGTGACGACCAAAGAGGCAGGAAAACATCAAACTATGAGAGAGACTAGGACTATCATTGCTGCCTTTAAAGATGGAGGAAGGGGGCCATGAGCTAAGGAATGTGGACAGCCTCTAGAAGCTGAGAATGGCCCTTACCTGATTGCGAGTGAAGACATGAACCTTAGTCCTACAACCCACAAGTGTGATTGTTAAGGCTGTGTGTCAACTTGGTTGGGCCATGATTCTCAGTGATTTGGCAGTTATAATGTAGATTGGCACCTGATGTGATCACCTCTGTCATGGTTTGAATTATGTCCCCTCAAAAATGTGTGTATCAATTTGGCTGGGCCGTGATTCCCAGAATTGTGTGGCTGGCCTCCATTTTGTGACTGTAATTTTATGTTAAAGAGGATTAGGGTGGGATTGTAACACTACCCTTACCCAGGTCACATCCCTGATCCAATGTAAAGGGAGTTTCCCTAGGGTGTGGCCTATACCACCTTTTACCTTACAAGAGATAAAAGGAAAGGGAAGCAAGCAGAGAATTGGGAACCTCATACCACCAAGAAAACAGTGCGGGGAGTAGAGCGTATCCTTTGGACCCGAGGTTTCAGTGCAGAGAAGCTCCCAGACCAAGGGAAGATTGATGACATGGACCTTCCTCCAGAGCCAATACAGAAAGCCTTCCCTTGGAGCTGATGCCCTCAATTTGGACTTGTAGCCTACTGGACTGTGAGAGAATAAATTTCTCTTTGTTAAAGCCATCCACTTGTGGTATTCCTGTTAGAGCAGCACTAGATCATTAAGACAACCTTCATGATGAGATTTGATATAATGTGATCACCTCCATGATGTGATCTGCTGTAAGCAGCCAATCAGTTGAAAGGGAGTTTCCTTTGGGGTGTGGCCTGCATCCAATATAGGTGGACTTTCTGGCAAGGCTTGTGGGCTTTTGCTCGCTCTGGATCCTGCAGCTGGCTCCTGTTCATCTGAGCTCTGGTTCTTGGGACTTGAGCTAGCAGCTTACCTGCCGTCTTGCCTGCTGGTCTTGGGATTCATCGGTCTTCGTGGCCTGTGATTCAGAGCTCTGCTGTCTGACTTGCTAATCTGGGGTTCGCCAGCCCCTGTGGCTACGTGAATCAGGAGAAGCTTCCAGCCTGACCCATGGAGTTGGGACATTCTACCCTCTACAACTGTGTGAGCCGTTTCCTTAATGTAAATCTCTCTACATATATATTTATATGCTTTACTGGCTTTGCCTCTCTAGAGGACCCAGCCTAAGACAACAAGGAACTGAATTCTGCCAACAACCTGAATAAATAAATAGATTCTCCATGACAGCCCCCAGAAAGGAACACAGCTTTGCTGAACACCTTAATTTTGGCGTGTACTGGACTTCTAACCTACAGAACTGTAAGATAATAAATTTGTATTGTTTTAAGATGCTGAATTTATAGTAATTTGTTACAGCAACAATAGAAATCTAATACAGTATTCAAGATAAAAATATTTTTTGAAGAAAACATGATGAGATGAGGTTATCATTCTTTATGCAACAAAATGAATAATGATAGCAGTGGATTATGTTCCATTGAATAAAACAGAATCAGTAAGTCCTTTCTGATACTAATACATAAATGAATAAATAAATAAATGAAGAAAGCTCTCTTTACAGTAGAAAGCCAACTAATAAATGTAGAAGAAGAGCTGGAGTTAGAAAATTATTAATGGATGTTAAAAGTAGTGGTAAAAGTCTGATGATATTTACATAGTCTTGAAGTATCTCCTCACAAATTTCATATTAACTACAAAGAGAAACTTAGTAACTTTAGAGTGAAGAAACTGGTGAACACCACCTTAACTAGAGGATAGAAGTTAACATCACTTGTATTGGGACAAACTGACATCAAGTGCTTCCTGATGTGACAAACTGAGGATACAACATCATGTCTGCGGCATCACTGCCAAAAAAGCATAACTTGAATCTAATCGTGAGGCAGCATCAAATGAATCCAAATTCAGGAACAAAATGCCTGGCCTGTACTCTTCAAAGACATCAAGGTCAAGAAAGATAAAGGCTGAAGAACTGTTCCTGACTAAAGAAAAATAAAGAGATATGACAACTAAGGGCACTGTGTGATCCTGGATTGGACATCTAACTCAGGTAAAAAAGACTAAAAGGGATATTATTGGAAAAATTGACTAAATTAGAATATGAACTGTGGATTAGATAATAGTACTGTGTCAATGATACATTTCCTGATTTTGATAACTATACTGTGGTTATATGTAACAGAATATCCATGTTCTTAGGAAGTATATTCTGAAGTATTTAGAAATAAAGTAGCACATGTCCCCAACTTACTCTCAAATGGTTCAGGAAAAAATACGTATACCATTGAGTCAATTCCAACTCATGGCAACCGCATGTGTGCCAGTGTAGAACTGTGCTCCATAGGGTTTTCAGTGGCTGACTTTTTAGAAGCAGATCATCAGGACTCTTCTGAGTTGCCTCTGGGTAGACTCAAACTGCTAACCTTTCAGTTAGCAGCAAAGCGTGTTAACCATTTACACCACCCAGGGACTCCTTACACCACACAGTGGCAAGTAATAAATATCTACAGACTGAACATTAATCAATTTACTTCTAGTAGGAAAGTCAGCATTCCACATGAAAGCATGGAGATACATAACATGATATGAATTAAAAACTTTTTAAGAATTAGCTTAAAGTGTGAAAGAGCCAGGAAAATGAGATGGTTAAGTACTCTTGCTCTGGAATTGGACTGGCCACAAGGGTTTGAATCAAATCTGACCACTTTGTATAATGATCTTGGGATAAGTTGTTAAAAACTGCCCTAGCCTCAGTTTGCTCATCTGTAAGATAGGATAATAATAATAATAAGGCTCATGGAGCTACTGTGAAAATTAGTTTTTAATATTATTTATTGTTACTGAGCTCTAATACGTCAGTGCTTGTGTCTAAGAAAGACAATCAACATTCAAACCAAATTAAAAAAAAAAATTAGTGGGTATCTACTGCCAAATGCTTGAAAAATCACACTTTTAATCAGCTCAAAAAATCAGTTTTCCCTGGAAGAAAATGAAGTTAAAAGCTTCCTTTTAAAATTTCTAGGTCGCTAGTCTAATTGACTCCCCTTGCCTCTCCCTTCCACCCATCCTGAAACTTTATACTTTATTTTCTCAAATCTACAGTGGCTCCCTGTATCTCTCTGGGTCAAGCTTGAATTGCTTCCTTAACTTTTGGAATTCTACCTCCCCTGCTGCCTTTTTCTTCACTCTCCAAGTGGTCCCTCCTCTACAGTTCAGCGGGATGCTCTTATTGAACAATTACTGACTCCACACATCATTAGTTAGTATAGATCACTTCTTGCACGTAAAATACTCTCTACCCAACTATTCCATCACCTTTCCAAAACAATTAAATAAGTGCCAATCCATGAAGTCTTTCTTGACTACCAAGAAATTGACTCTACTGTTCATTCATTCAACTAATATTAATAGATATGGCAGTGAACAAGATAAATAAAATCATTACTTTTTTTTAATAGCCATTTATTTTCAACAAGTCATTTTTTTCTCAGTTTATAAATATGCATATATTTTACTGTACTTTAGATGAAGGTTTGCAAAACAAACTAGCTCCTCATTAAACAACTGGTACACATATTCTTTTGTGACATTGGTTGTCAACCCCACAACATGTCAACACTCTCCCTTCTCGACCTTGGGTTCCGTATTACCAGCTTTCCTGTGCCGTCCTGCCTTCTCGGTGTTGCCCCTGGGCTGGTGTGCCCATTTAGTCTTGTTTTCTTTTATAGGCCTGCCTAATCTTTGGCTGAAGGGTGAACCTCAGGAGTGACTTCATTACTGAGCTAAAAGAGTGTCTGGGGGTCATACTCTCAGAGTTTCTCCAGTCTCTGTCAGATCAGTAAGCCTGTTTTTTTTTCTTGGTGAGTTAGAATTTTGTTCTACATTTTTTCCAGCTCTGTCCAGAACCCTCTATTGTGATCCCTGTCAGAGCAGTCAGTAGTGGTAGCCAGGCACCATCTAGTTGTGCTAGACTCAGTCTCCTGGAAGCTGTAGTACTTGTGGTCCATAAGTCATTTGGACTAATCTTTCCCTTGTGTCTTTGGTTTTCTTCATTCTCCCAGATAGGTGGGACCAGTGGAGTATCTTAGATGGCTGCTCACAAGCTTTTAAGACCCCACACGCTACTCACCAAAGTAGAAGGCAGAACATTTTCTTTATAAACTTTGTTATGCCAGTTGATCTAGATGTTCCCTGAGTCTATGGTCCTCACAGCCCCCAGCCCAGTAATTCAGTCCCTCAGGGAGTTTAGATGTATCTATGGAGCTCCTATGACCTTGCCTTGGACAAGTTGTGCTGGCTTCCCCAGTATTGTGTACTGTCTTACCCTTCACCAAAGTTACCACTTACCTATTGTCTAGTTAGTGTTTTTCCATCCCCACCCCTCTCCTGCATAGTAACTGTCTTAGTCATCTAGTGCTGCTCTAACAGAAATACAACAAGTGGATGGTTTTAACAAAGAGAAGTTTATTCTCTCACAGTCCAGTAGGCTACAAGTCCAAATTCACGGTGTCAGCTCCAGGAGAAGGCCCTCTCTCTCTGGAGGAAGGTCCTCATGATGCATCAGTCTTCCTATGGTCTGGGAGCTTCTCTGTGCAGGAATCTCAGGTCCAAAGTACAAGTTCTGCTCCCGGCACTGTTTTCTTGGTGGTAAGAGGTTCCCATGTGTCTCTGCTCACTTCTCTCTTTTATATCTCAAAAGAGATTGGATTAAGAGACTATCCAATCTTGTAAACCTCATCAGTATAACCTCATCACAGTGACAGAATTTACAACACATAAGGAGATCACATATAACCTCATCATAGTGATAGAGTTTACAACACATAAGGAAATCACATCAGATTACACAATCATACAGTACTGGGAATGTCGACCTAGTCAAGTTGACAGAAATTTCTGGGGGACACAATCCAGTCTATGACAGTAACCATCAAAGATTGTTTCTTTTTGTGTGTAAACCTTTTCATGAGTTTTTAGAGTAGTGGTCTCATACAATATTTGTCCTTTTGTGATAGACTTACTTCACTCAGCATAACATCCTCCAGATTCATCCACGTTGTGAGATGCATCACAGATTCATCATTGTTCTTTATCGTTGCATAGTATTCCACTGTTTATTCCACATAGTTTACTCATTCATCTCCTGACGGGCACCTAGGTTGTTTCCATCTTTTTGCAATTGTGAACAATGCAGCAATGAACATGGGTGTGCTTATGTCTATTTGTGTGACGACTCTTACTTCTCTAGGATATATTCCTAGGAATGGGATTGCTGGATCATATGGCATTTCTATTTCTAGCTTTCTAAGGAAGCACCATATCATTTTCCAAAACAGTTGTACCATTTTATATTCCTATCAGCAGTGCGTAAGAGTTCCAGTCTCCCTGCAGCCTCTCCAACATTTATTATTTTCTGTTTTTTGATTTGTGCCAGTAATGTCGGATGAGATGGTATCTCATTGTGGTTTTGATTTGCATTTCTCTAACGGCTAGTGACCGTGAGTATTTCTCACGTGTCTGTTAGCTGCTTGAATGTCTTCTTTAGTGAAGTATTCATATTCTTTGCCCTTTTTTAACTGGATTATTTGTCTCTTTGTTGTAGAGATGTTGGATTTTCCTATAGATTTTAGAGATTAGACCTTTGTCAGGTCATAGCCAAAAACTTCTTCCCAGTCTGTAAGTTCTCTTTTTACTCTTTTGGTGAAGTCTTTTGATGAGCTTAAGTGTTAAATTTTTAGACGATCCCAGTTATCTAGTTTATCTTCTGGAGTTTGTATGTTGTTAGTTATGATTTGTATCCTATTAATGTTGTGTATTAGGGCCTCTACTGTTGATCCTATTTTTTCTTATATGATCTTTATTGTTTTCAGTTTTATATTTAGATCTTTGATCTATTCTGAATTAGTTTTTGTGTGTGGTGTGAGGTTCATTTTTTTGCAGATGGACATCCAGTTTTGCCAGCATCATTTGTTAAAAAGACTATCTTTTCCCCATCTGATGGACTTTGGGCCGTTGTCGAAGATCAGGTGACTGTAGGTGGATGATTGACATCTGGGTTCAAAATTCTGTTCCACTAGTCAATGTATCTGTTGTACCAGTACCAGCCTGTTTTGACTACCGTAGCTGTATAGTAGCTTCTGAGGGCAAATAGTGCGAGTCCTACTACTTTATTCTTCTTCTTCAATAGTGCTTTACTTATCCGGGGCTTCTTCCCTTTCCATATAATGATTAGTTTTTCCATCTCTTTAAAGAATGCTGTTGGTATTTGGTTCGGGATTGCACACTGTATTTGTAGATTGCTTTGGGTAGAATTGATACTTTCATAATGTTGAGTCTACCTATCCATGAGCATGGTGTTTTTCCATTTATGTAGATCTGTTTTGGTTTCTTGTAGTAGTGTTTTGCAGTTTTCTTTGTATAGGTCTTTTGCATCCCTGGTTAGATTTATTTCTAAGTATTTTATTTTTTTAGGGGCTATTATAAATGGTATTGTTTTCCTGATTTCCTTTTCTTCGTTCTCTTTATGGGTGTGTAGGAATCCAGTTGATTTTTGTATGTTTATCTTACATGCTGCTACTCTGCTGAATCTTTCTATTAGTTCCAGGAGTTTTCTTGTGAAGTCTTTTGGGTTTTCAATGTATAGTATCATATCATCTGCAAATAGGGACAGTTTTACTTCTTTGTTACCAATTTGGATGCGCTTTACTTCTTTTCCTTGCCTTACTGCTCTAGCTAGGACCTCCAGCACAGTGTTAAAGATAAGTGGTGATAAAGGGCATCCTTGGTTTGTTCCTGTTCTCCAGGGGAATGTTTTCAGCCTCTCTCCACTAAGAATGATGTTGGCTGTTGGTTTTGTATAGATGCTCTTTATTATGTTGAGGAATTTCCCTTCTATACCTATTTTATTAAGAGTTTTTATCAGGAATTGGTGTTAGATTTTGTCAAATGTCTTTTCTGTGTCGATTGAGATGGTCATGCGATTCTTTTATTTTATTTATGTGGTGGATTACGTTAATTGATTTTCTAATGTTGAATCATCCTTGCATACCAGATATGAATCCCACCTGGTCATGGTGTATTGCTTTTTTGATATGATGCTAAATTCTATTGGCTAGAACTTTGTTGAGAATTTTTGCATCTATATTCATGAGAGATAATGGTCTGTAATTTTCTTTTTTGTGGTGTCTTTGCCTGATTTTGGTATCAGGGTTATGCTGGCTTCATAGAATGAATTTGGAAGTATCCCTTCCTTTTCCATGTTCTGAAATAGTTTGCGTAGTACTGGTGTAATCTCTTCTCTGAATGCTTGGTAGAATTCTCCAGTGAAGCCATCTGGGACAGGGCTTTTTTTGTTGGGAGTCTTTTTTATTACCTTTTCAATCTCTTTTATTGTTATGGGTCTGCTCAGATTTTCAACATCAGTTTGTGTTAGTTTGGGTAGGCAGTGTGTTTCTAGAAGTTGGTCCGTTTCCTCGATGTTTTCAAATTTATTGGAATATAGTTTTTCATAGTTCTCTGTTATGATCCTTTTTATTTCAGTTGAGTCTGTTGTAAAGTCCCTCATTTCATTTCTTATCTGGGTTTATTTGTATCCTCTCCTGTTTTTCTTTTGTCAGTTTGGCCAATGGTTTGTTGATTTTGTTGATCCTTTCAAAGAACCAACTTTTGGTTTTGTTAATTCTTTCTACTGTTTTTCCATTCTTTATTTCATTTATTTCTGCTCTGATGTTTATTATTTCCTTTCTCCTGGTGGCTGTGGGCTTCTTTTGCTGTTCTCTTTCTGTTTGTTCGAGTTGTGTAGCTAATGTTTTGATTTTGTCCCTTTCTTCTTTTTTGATGTGTGCATCTATTACTATAAATTAACTTTTCTGAGCACTTCCTTTGCTGTGTCCAAAAGGTTTTGGTATGATGTGTTTTCATTCTCATTTGATTGTAGGAAATTTCTGATTCCATCTTTGATTTCTTCTATTACTCAGTGGTTTTTAAGCAAGGTATTATTCAGTTTCCATGTATCTGATTTTTTTCCTTGGTCTTCCTGTTGTTAATTTCTGCTTTGATGGTGTTGTGATCAGAGAAGATACTTTGCATTATCTCAATGTTTTGGATTTTGTTGAGGGTTGCTTTGTGGCCTAAGATGTGGTCTATTCTGGAGAACATTCCATGTGCGTTGGAAAAGAACATGTACTTTGCAGCTGTTGGGTGGAGTGTTCTATGTATGTCTATGAGGTCAAGTTGGCTGATTGTGGCCTTTAAATCTTTTGTATCTTTGTTGAGTTTCTTTCTAAATGTTCTGTCTTTTACTGAGAGTGGTGTGTTGAAGTCTCCTACTATTACGGTAGAACTGTCCATTTCTTTTTTCAGTGGTGTTAGAGTTTGTTTTATGTATTTTGGAGCCTTGTCATTGGATGTGTAGATATTTATTATGCTTATGTCTTCATGATGGATTGTCCCTTTAATTATTATGTAATGTCGATTTTGTTTTAAAGTCTATTTTATCTGAGATTAGGATTGCCACTCCTGCTCTTTTTTGGTACTGTTTGCTTGATATATTTTTTTCCATCCTTTGATTTTTAATAAGTCTATCTCTTTGTTTCTAAGGTGTGTCTCTTGTAGACAGCATACTGATGGGTCCTCTTTTTGTAATCCATTCTGTCACTCTCTGTCTCTTTATGCGTTCATTTAGGCCATTTACGTTCAGTGCGATTATTGATAGGTGTGAGTTTATTGCTGTCATTTTGTAGTACTTTTTTTTGTGGTGCTGATGTTTTCTCTGTTCCTCTTACTCTCCTGTGCTGAATTCCTTTCGTTTGTGGATTTTTTGTTGTTTCTTTCATTGTTATAGATTTTGTTTTTACCGAGACTTTGTTTTCCTTCTTTATTTTGATGAGCAGGTTTGTTAACTTTCTTTGTGGTTACTTTGAAATTTATCTTTATCTATCTTCCTAAGTTTGAACCAATCTTTTATTACTTGGTATCGCCTTGCCTTCCTCTCCATCTGAAAGTTCTATACCTACACCATTTATTCCCTCTATTATTGTTCTGATATTGTTGTCATTTACAGATTAACCTCTCTGGTGGCCTGTTGTAAACCTTTTAGTTTTGTTTTATCCTTGAGAGTTCACTATCTAGGTTGGTATCTGGCTGCTTTATCCCTTCATTTGATGCTTAGGGTTCCAGGATTGATGTTTGTCTCTGTTTTACTTAGTTTTTCGGGTCTTTGCTGTGGAGAGATGGCATGGTACTTCTGTCTATAGTGCCATGTTGGCTCTCTCTAAGGTCATTACTTTTGTGGCATTTACATTCTAATAAGAGACAAACAACACAATAATAAAATGACAATAAAATAATCTAAGAGACAAGAAAATGCTAGGAAGGAACAAAATTTCTAATGCCAAACAGCATGACTGCATGTGAGGAAGAGGTGGGAGTTATCTTTAACACAGTCAGGGAAAGCCTCTCTGACGAAGGAAATTCAAAGCGAGACCCAACAAAGTGGAGTAGCCATGTAAACACCGGGGGGGAAAAGAAGTCTTTCCAGCAGTGGGAACAGCAAGTACAAAAGCCCTGAGGTGGTAAGGAGCCAGGTGTGTTTGAAGCATAGAAAGAGGCCAATGTGGCCACAATGGAGGGCATCAGGGGAAGGTGGGAAGAGAAGGGGCCAGATTAGAAAGGTGATGGTAAAGTGGATTTTATTCTAACTCCATGAGAGGGTTTTATATTGTTTTTTCTTTTCATGGTGGATATCTTGTGGGCTAATGTAAGCTTTCCACACAACAGGTGCTTAATAAGTGCTTGTTAGATAATTAAATTAGAAAAGAAGCTGGGGGGGGAAATGGATCTTCAATGATGGTTTCTATCATTAACATGTACATGTGCTCCATCATTCTGAACTTCAGATCCACAGGTCTGTTGTACTGCATGAAAAGACTTGTTGTCATAGTAACTCTAATTCGATGGTTTTCTTTCCAAGGAGGATGAAGCTGATATAGCACTTACAGGCTAGTTTGGTTCTCTAAAATACCTGCAATGACTGCAATCCTCTGCAAGAAATCAACTTAGAGAATGCCCAACTCACCCACAAATTGGCTTGTGAGGGGCATGGTGAATGCATTTTCCTTTAGGAATAATGTATGTGGAGGTTAGACTCTTAGGCCAAGCCACAAAAGCTTTTTTAAAAATTTATAAAGTGGCAGAAATGCTGTAAATTTGCACTGACAAAATAATAGAAATGAATTCTTTTGAAATGTAGCAATGAAACAAAAATTAAGTCAGAGCTTTTAATTTATCTTGATGCTGTTACTTGAGGAAAGGAAGGTTTAATCAGAAGAAAATGAGGAGAGAGGTGGAAAATTTAGTGGAGATTCTATTAAGGAATTCTGGGTACCATCAAGGCTTTTGGAGGTTAATGCCACTAATTTTTAAAATTATTTTGCATTCAGGTGTCTCTCAAATGACTTAATCATGATCCCGGTCATTTGAGGCTCAGATACGGGAGAGTAAACCATGAGGAGGGACTGTCCTGAAGTTTCTGAGAAAAGAGAGGACACTGAAGAGAGCGATTGCCTAAAATATAATTAGAGGAGCTATGAAAAACTGGAAAGAGACAGGAGGGAGAAAGGTAATGAGGAAATTCCCATGAGAATAGGAAATGAGTGCCAGGGTTTATCAGAACAGCTTGGTTGCTACCAAAATGGGGAGGTAGGGAGGAGAGAGGCAAAGGGGGAAGGGAAAGAGATGAAGGTACAAAGAGAAAGAGAGGGAGGGTAAGAACTGAAGACTGACTGGTCTTGGATGGGTATGAGAAACGGATGTTTTCACTCATTTATTCAAACATATGGGATGTTTGAAGTTAAATGGCACGTTCTTCAAAGATTGAATATATACTTTGTATAACTGTGCCATCTCAAATGCCCAGCATAGTGCCCTGAATGTGAGAGAGATGTTAAATATATGAATGTAGTAATAACAGCTAACACTTATTAAATACCTATTGCATACTAAGCATTTAATCCTCACAAAAACACGAGATAATTTTAAGTCCCATTTTACAGAAGAGGAAACTGAGGCTTAAACAAGTAGTTTGCTTAAGGTCACCCAGCTAGTTAAGTGCTGAAGGCCACATTAGAATAAAGTCTGTCTGACTCCAAAGCACACACTCCTCACCACTCTGCTCTATAGCAGCCTACCCCTATTCCACCCACCCCTGTGGAACGCAGTGGATGACCAACAGTTACTACAACAATGCTAAGAAGGGAAAGAAGCACAAAAGCCAGACTGTCAACAACTATCTAATCAATTTAGGATTAAAAATAACAAAGATTCATATCCCAAATTGCTTTCTGGAATTTTCTTCTTCTTTAGATTACCACATTTTAGCATTGACAGCACGGCGCCTGCAATGAGTGCTTGAGGAAGGCAGCAGTTACAAGAGAGATTTCACTTGCCAAATGCTGCTTTGAATCAAGAATGCTCCAGGAGCGCAGAGAAATGTGTCTGTTTGGTCACTTCCAGTGACTGGCTTTTGTGGGTTGGCCTAAGAGTCTAACCTCCACATACACTATTTCTAAAGGAAAATGCATTCACAAATGCAGTGATGAGAACAATGTATGGCACACAGTAGGTGCTCAGTAAGTATTTGTGGACTGGATGAATTAAAGAAAGAGAGAGATCACAAACATTACCCTACCTACTTCTGGGAGCCAGTCTCAAAAGCAGCCTAATCCAAATGAGTTGAACCACCAGACCAGGAAATGAAACATAAAACAATCCCAGATAAATGAAATAAGTGATTGCTATATTTAGGATTACAGTTCTTTAAATTTTCAAATCTGATACTGTTAACATCATGTAAAATGACACAGTTACAGAAAGAAGAATTTTATTTTTTTACTAGTTATTCAGAAATTAAAAAATCAACAAAATAGACTTTTTAAATCCTCTTTCAAGGGGGAAAAATCCTCTTTGGGCTTAGGTTTCAGTGCCAATAAAAACTGGGAGGTCAATGATCTCGGGGAACATCTAGCTCAATTGGCAAGACACTACTTATAAAGATAATGCTCTACATTCTACCTTGGTGAGTAGTGTCTGGGGTCTTAAAAGCCTATGAGCGGCCATCTAAGATACTCCACTGATCTCATCCCTTCGGGAACAAGGGAGAACGAAGAGAACAGGATACAAGGAAAAGATTAGTCCGAAGGACTAATGGTCCACAGCTACCAAGGCCTCCACGGGACTGAGTCCAGTACAGCTGGATGGTGCCCGGCTACCACCAATGACTCCTCTGACCAGGATCACAACAGAGGGTTCTGGGCAGAGCTGGAGTAGGATGTAGAGCATAATTTTAACTCCCAAAAAAAAAAAAAAAAAAAAAAAGAAGACCAGATATACTGGCCTAAAGAATACTAGAGAAACCTCGAGAGTGTGGCCCCCAGACACCCTTTCAGCTCAGAGGTGAAGTTACCTTCAAGTTTCGATGTTAAGCCTGGGAATGGACACCCCAGTAAAACTAAATGGGACTAACGATGTACAGGAGTCCGGTGACAAGGGCCAGAAGGCAGAGGGAGAGTAGGAAACTGATGATAAGGAACACAAATTGAATAAGGACACTGTCGATGTATTGTGAGATTGTTGACCACTGCTATAGGGCAACATTTGTAGTAACTATTAAATGGGAGGCTGTTTTGTCCTGTAAGCCTTCATCTTGGGCGAGAATGGCAGCACAATTGGAAGAGCATAGTCAATATCACTTAAATGTGTAAGTAAAAAGTTTTGAAATGGTGTTTAAATAAAATAAAAATAAATAAATAAATAAATAAACAAATGAGACTAAAGAGGTACAATAGTCCACTGACAAGGTCCAGAAGACAGAAGGGGACAAGGAAGCCCCCTGGTGATAGGGAACACAAGGTGGAGTAAGGATATTCTTGATGTGCTGTGAGATTGTTAACCATTGTCATAGGGCAACATGTGTAGTAACTGTTAAATGAAAAACTATTTTGTTCTGTAAGCCTTCATCTTAAGTGAGAATAACAGCACAGTTGGAAGAGCGTAGTCAATGTCACTGAACTGTGAATGTAGAAATTTTTGAAACGGTGTATCTTTGGCCATCTGTAATTTTCATCAAAAAAAAAGGTTGAGAATTTAGAGGCTTAATACGTTGTGGGGTTGTTAACCAATGTCAAAAAACAACATGTGTACTACTATTTCATGAGAAACTATTTGCTCTGTAAGCTTTCACCTGAAGTACAATAAAATATATATATAAAAAAAAAAAAACAAAAAAAACTGGGAGGTCAAGGCAAACTAATTTCGAGAAAGCTATATAAACTCAGTCATTGAAGTATGGAAGTGAGCTTATTATACTAGTCAGCAAAGAGCACCTCTAGTCTCAAGAGAGTATTCTTAATTTTAAAATCAATGTTAGTATCAGTCATTACCTCAAATAGAATAATTAAAAGCAAGTCATACCCATTAATGATAAAAACTCCCAGCAAACAAGGAATAGAGGAGAACTTCCTCAACTTGATAAAGGATATCTACAAAAAACCTACAGCAAACATCATATTTAATGGGAAATGACTGAATGCTTTGCCCCTAGGATTGGGAACAAGGCAAAGATGTTTGCTCTCACCATTCTTTTTTGACATAGTACTGGAAGTTCTAGGCAATGCAATAAGGCAAGATAATAGAAGGCATACAGATTGGAAAAGGAGAAATAAAACTGTCCCTGTATGAAGATGGTAGTCCCTGGGTGGTGCAAATGATTAAAGTGCTTAGCTGCTCTCTGAAAGATTGGAGGTTTGAGTCTACCCAGAGATGCCTTGGAAGAAAGGCCTGGCAATCTACTTCCAAAAAATCAGCCATGGAAAACCTACGGAGCACACTTCTACTGTGAAACATATGGGGTCACCATGAATCAGAATCAACCCAATGGAAACTGGTTTGGTTTGGTATTTGCAGATGGCATGACTCTCTATGTAGAAATCCTAATGAATCTACAAAAAAAGCTCACAGAACTAATACATGAGTTCAACAAGGTTACATGATATAAGATCAACACACAAAAATCAATCACATTCCCATATGCTAGCAATGAACATCTGGAAACTGAAATTAAAAACACAATACCATTTAATACTTGTTCTCCCCCACCCCCCAATAAATAAATAAATGAAACATCTAGGTATAGTGCAAACATAAAGAGGAGCACGAGGGAGTTCTCTTGTAGTGATAGAGCAGTTCTGTATCATAATTGTGGTCATATGAATCTATACATGGGATAAAACTGCATAGACTACACACATGCACACACATAGACTCAAATGAATGGAGGTTAAAAAGACGGCAAAAACTGAATAAGGTCTGCAGTCTAATGAATAGTAATGTACCAATGTCAATTTCCTGATTTTGGTATTGTACTACAGCTATGTAAGATGTCACCATTGGGGGAAGCTGGATAAAAGATGCATAGGACTCTTTGTACTATTTTGCCAACTGTCTATGAGTATATAATTATTATAAAACAGATTTTTTTTTTTTTTTACAGCAAGTTAAAGATCTAGGAGTGGATATTCTCCATTTCCAAAGTATTTTTGAAAAAATAAAATAAAATAAATATTTAAGTATAAAGAGAATGAGTGAATCTCTTCTCCCTGTTTCCCTTCACAGATAAAGAAAAAGGCCTATAGTCAAGCAATCAACGGTGGAACCAAGCATGGGTTCTGATACAGGAAAGAAAGAGGGAAGGGAGGAAGGATGGGAGAGAAGAAAGGAGGAGGGAAGGAAAGAATGAGGAACTTTATAAAAATGCTTACATGAGAAATACAAATAAATCAAAAAAGTATTTAATTCTGATATCCCTTGTCTATTCCTATTTTTTGACCCTATAATATGCATCTTATTTAAGTCACTTCAAATCTTTTCAAGGAAAGAGATACGCTATAAACATATTTCAAGAAAATAAATAGAAGACATTGATCAGGCATGATTTGGCAAAAAATTAGCTATATTCCTTACTAACATACTCCTCAACATGTACAGCTTTTTAGACTTGGTCTCATTAAATGCTCTATGTTGTTAATATACCAAATTACTGAAACTAATTTCTTTTTCTTTTTCATTTGACAATCTGCTTGTATATCTCAGAAAAAAACCAAAAACCAAACCTGTTGTCGTCGAGTCGATTCCAACTCACAGCAACCCTACATGACACAGTAGAACTGCCCCACAGCGTTTCCAAGGAGCAGCTGGTGGATTCAAACTGCTGACCAAAAAAGCTCTTAACCACTGTGCCAGCTAGGGCTCCATACATCTCAGAAAAGGTAAATAAATACCTCTATTTGTTAGCTAACCACCTCTGTGGATCAAGAAAAGCTCCAGCACAGTATCCACCAAGAGCTTAGTAGATTCTTTTAAAAGTGTTCAGTTTCTTCCCAGGTTCCCAAACAGACATCTTCATACAAAAGCTTAATAATTATCCAGCACCTTTTGGGAAGCCTCTTGGGCTGTAGCTCAACCTAAAAGTGATAAGGATGGCTTAGTCAGGTTCAAGGATAAAAAGAGCGTGTACTTATCAGATGACCCTGGCCTTGCAAACCACTTTTAACAGAGATGCTAAAGATGAACTAGAAATATGATAATTTTAGAACACATGCTCATATTAGCTTGTAAATGCATAAAGAAATTTCCAAAGGACATAAGAAACTAAAAATATAATTATCTGTAATTTGGTCTGATGGGATTAGGGTGAATGGGAGACTTCACTGAATCGCTCATAATTTTTAAAGTCTTGAACCATGAGAAAGTAGTACCTACTCAAAAAACTAAATTAAAAAATAAATGTTCAATTTTACTAGAATAAAAGGAGTGCTAGGAAAACAAAGCATGACCCAACAGACTCAGCATCTAGAAGGGTGCCTGACACATAGAGGCACTCAAATGCTTGTTGAATGAATGGATGGATGGATGAATGAATGAATACAAAGAAATTACAGAGTTCAAATGAAATTTGTGGACGTTTTTACATTTTTAAAAACATAGGTAAACTGCTTTTTAAAAATCTTAAGCTATTCCAATTTATAGGAAATACAGAGGATAGAAGAATAAGTTAAGTATCACTATGAGGAAGTAAGCAGATACTTCCAGAATATGGGATGTTCTGTGGGACAACTGACCTGGTTTCTTCCAACAAGTCAATTTATGGGAGAAAAATCAAGGGAGTGAGGACTGTTCTAGATTAAGAGTCACAAGAAATGACAATCAAAGGCTGTGGACCTTGTTTGGATCTTGACTTGAACAAACCAACTATAAAAAGACAGATTTGAGATAAATGAGGAAATCTGAATGTGGACTGAATTTAGATGACAT
Organism: Dugong dugon; assembly: GCA_030035585.1. Taxonomy (NCBI): domain Eukaryota; kingdom Metazoa; phylum Chordata; class Mammalia; order Sirenia; family Dugongidae; genus Dugong; species Dugong dugon. Next base: position 71,781,876 of record CM057473.1, read on the forward strand.
TAAAGAATTACTGGTAAGTGTAATAATGGTGTTGTTATAAAATTTTTTCTTTTTTTTTAAAGATACATATGGAAATATATAAGGTGAAATGACATTGTCTGTGACAGGTTTTAGTATACTATGAACCCTCCTCAAAAAAACAAAAACAAAAAATGAAGGAAGGAAGATGAAAGGAAGGATAAAAAAAATTATGGCAAAATGTTGTTAAATACGGGGGATGACTATCTGAGGTCCATTATACTATTTTCTCTGGTTTTCTGTATGTTTGAAAACTTTTTACCTAAAAAATTAGTTTTAAATCCCAACCTAACTTGACATAAAGATAACAGTTGATCTCTCGGCGTTTCCAAAACCAACCTGACTACTTTTATTTTCAGTGATCAACCAGAAATTCAGGTGGCATTAGGATGAAATTCTGTGTCTCCTCTAAAGGTTTATCCCTCTTCAGCAACTAGCTGCTCAGAGAATACAAACACATTTCAATATCAATCCGAGAAAAGTACCATGGTAAATTTGGAGACCCAAATCATATAGACTCATTCTGAAACCAGATTAAATGTATTTGAATTGTCTTTACCACTGTCCTTCATTTGTACAGCAATTAAAAGTGAACACTGGGATAAAATCACTTTACATCTATGTTCCAAAATCTCTGTTAAAAGTTCAAAATGTTTTGTTTAGAAGAAACATAATCATTTCAAGAAATCTTGCTCTGAGGAAGCACTTTATTATTTTTATTTAGAGTTTTCATTTCTAAGGGACTGGCCAAATAGTATTCAATAACTAAGCTTTGCTACTGTACTTCAATTTCATTGAACACCTCATCCAGGAGCTTCTATTGGTACTTACTATTGAGAGAAGGGAGGCTTACTTGCCCTTACTTTCTCTTGCATTTCATAACTCTCTCTCTTAAGTGGAAAAAACAGAAAATGATTCTTTCTTCATTGAAAAAAAAGTCACTGGAGAACATGTTTACAGCATCTCTTTTGTTGAGCTATGAAGGTAGAATACTATCTCTTGCTATCACCTTTACCACCTGGCAAGTTCCAAGGCCTTCTTTAGTATCTAGCTCAGCCATCACCATACCTCACCTCTAGCCCTTCAGGAAGTTATTAGTACTCTCTTCCATTTTTCTAAGGAGTTCTGATAGTACAGTGGTTAAGGGCTTGGCCGCTAACTGAAAGATCGGTGGTTCAAACACATCAGCCCTTCTGAAGAAGAAAGATGTGGCAATCTGCTTCCTTGAAGATTCACGCTGCCCCGTTGCCAATGAGTCAAGTTGATTCCGACTCATAGTGACCCTACAGGACAGAGCAGAACTGCCCCATAGGGTTTCCAAGGCTACGGAATAGACTCAATGGCAACAGGTTTGGTTCTGTTCTTCTAGGGCACTTTGTTCATATCTGAACATAGTACTTTTTTTTTTTTTTAATTTTGAACATTTTATTGTTGTTTAGATGAAAGTTTACATAGCAAATCAGGTTCCCATTCAACAATTTATACACAGCTTGTTTCATGACATTGGTTGCAAAGCCCTGAATGTGTCAGCATTCTCCCCCACTCCTCCCTGGGTCCCCCGTGTCCATACACTGAGCTTTCCTGCCCCTACTGTCCTTCTGAACTTTGCTTTTGGGCAAATGCTGCCCTTTAGGTCTTGTATAGTTGATTGTTCTGAGGTGCACATTCCTCACTAGTGTTATTGTTCATTTTATAGGCCTGTCTATTGTATGGCTATAATGTGATCTCCGGAGTGATTTTAGTTCCAAGTTTGAAGGGTGTTTAAGGGCCATAGTCAGACGTTATACCAGTCGCTATCAGACCAGTAAGTCTAGTCTTTTTTATGAGTTCAGATTTTATTCTACATTTCCTTCCCACTCTGTCCATGACCTACTACTGTGGTCCTGGTCAGAGCAGTCGGTAGTGGTAGCCGAGCACCATTTAGTTCTTCTGGTCTCAGGCTAGTGGAGGCCGTGGTTCATGTGGTCCATTAGTCCTTTGGATTGTTTCCTTGAGTCTTTGGTTTTCTTCATTCTTCTTTGCTCCGAATGGGAAGAGACCAATTGTTGTATCTTAAATGGCTACTTCCAAGCTTTTAAAACCCCAGTTGCTACTTACCAAGGATGCAGAACATTGTCTGTGTGGATTATGATATGCCAGGTAACCTAGATATCCTCCAAGACTATGGTTCCCAGCCCTCAAGCCCAGTTTCTCAGTCCCAGGGGTGTATGATTACGGCTAAGAAGTTTTCATGACTGTGTCCCCTGTGCACATTATTACATACATGGGTATATTTGTAGCATGTACACATATATGTACGTGGGTGTACTTCCACATGCCCCTGCACCCCTGTTCAGTTTACATATCTACCTAAGTATCCATTCATACATTATTGTTATTACCGTTGTTGCAGGATTGAATATGTATTAGTTTTCACTGTTGTTGTCTTTTACTCTTGGACACTTTTCAGCGTCTCCTTTACCTTGATTATGTTGTAGTGACCTTGCCCCATATTGTGTATTATCTTTCCCTTCACCAAAGTTAGTAAGTGTCTACTATCTAGTTAGTAGTTTTCCATTCCTCCCTTCCCCCTCAACCCACCCTACCCCTGCTCCCATCCCTGGTAACCATCAAAGAATGCTTCTGTCTGTGTGAAACCTTTTTTTGACTTTTTATAACAGTGGTCTCATACAATATTTGTCCTTTTGTGACTGACTTATTTCACTCAGCATAATGTCTTCCAGGTTCATCCATGTTGTGAGATGTTTTCAGGATCTGTCATAATTCTTAAACGTTGCATGGTATTCAATTGTGTGTATGTACCATAGTTTGTTTATCCATTCATCTGTTGATAGGCAATCAGGCTGTATCCATCTTTTTGTTATTGCAAATAATGCTGCAATGAACATGGGTGTGTATATGTCTAATCATGTTATGGCTCTTGTTTATCTAGGATATATACCTAGGAATGGGATTGCTGGATCATATGTTATTTCTATTTCTAGCTTTGTGAGAAGAACCATATTGTTTTCCATAATAGTTGTACCATTTTACATTCCTACTGGCAGTATATGAGAGTTCCAATTTCCCCACAGCCTCTCCAGCATTTGTGGTTTTCTGTTTTGCCTTTTTTTTTTTGTAATGAACAGAGTACTTTTTAAGGTATAATATAATTTATATTTCACATGTTCTCCTTCCCCAGACTGTGAGCAGCTCAAGAGTGGGAACATGTTTTTATTATTTATCTTTGTAGCTTCTGGACTTGGCTTCATTTTGGGCACATAATAGGTATGCAATACCTTATAAATTAATAAAAGACAGGAAAGGACGGAGAGAACGAGGGAGGAGAGGCTCTCCTCCAACCTCACTTCCCCTGCAGGCTGATATTTTCCAAGAGGCTAAGTGTTGGATAGATGGAAGGATGTTATGGAAAGCCACAGAGCCAGAGAGCCATGTCTAAACCCAGGGATTTCTACATTTAAGGACACAAGAGCAAGACAAGAATGGAGAGTTCCTCTTTTAGACACTACAGAAGTAGAATCCCAAGGTTAACAATTAGAACAGTTACGTGTGATTAAAGTACCTAATTACCTACACATTTGCTTTCTTTTAAATGTCTCTATCGATTACCTTAAAACACAGATATCTAGCCCTAGAGTTTAAGATTAGCTACTTTAGAAAATAACTTTATTTCCCAAAAGGAAAATCAGACTACGATATCCATTTCAGGTAACCATGTCTGTATCCCAATCCTTGGGACTGGATTATGTAGCATAATTAACAAAATCACAACCTACTAATGACGAGAAATGCTAACTGCACAGCAAATGTCTGAGGAAAAAAAGTCCCCAGTACTTTTATAATATAAAACCCTCAGTGACTGTCTGACAGGTGTCTGACACATGGGTATTCAGTAGATGAATACTGAATGAATGAATAAGTAATATGACAACAATAACAACACAATTATAGCATATACATCATATTCTACTAATCTGGCAGGCCTTTCCTCCCCTCTCTCATTTGGCAATACTTACAATTCAGTGTCTAGAATCTTAAAAATTATTACTGTTCCTTATCAAGGTAACCCTTTTTCCCCAGGGCACACTTTCTATAGGGAATCTGAAGATCAGGTTGAAGTCCGAAGTTTCTATTATTGGCAAAGTCCCCACCCCCAATTTGTGGGATGCCAATCCTAGCAGATTAGTAATAAGTAATCATAACCTTCTCCACCCAATGCAGCTACTATAGAAAACAACATTGCCTCAGAATAAACATGGAAGTCATCACCCCAACTTTTCACTTCCACTCTAAGAAAGAATCAGAAGGCAAGAGGGGCTGTTGACTTCCTTCTATGGACACACATATCCTGACTGCCCACGTTTAGTCAGTAAAGGATTTCTGAGCTGTGAGAATCAGACGTGACAGCAACTGTGACCAAATGAGCTGGCCACGAATTATCAAAACTTAGTATCACAAATGACTCATTAGGGACCCTCAGACCTAATGTAGCCATCTCACTGTACACATTGAAAGACTTGCCTGACAACTCAGAGCTGGTGAAGGCAGAGTTGTGATTCGAACTACCTGCCTCGTGCTTCAGGTTTCCCATGAAGAGAAAGGGTATTGAGGAGCAAAGAAGAAAGAGGGATGAAACCTGCAATGAGTTCACTGGGAATCAGCGGGATTGACACAGCTAGAAGTGCTTTCTCAGCGGTTGCTATTCCATCACCCCACTTGTCAGCTCCACAGCCCCTGCTCACCTGGGTAGGTTTGTCAAATCTTATGCAAACGCCTAGAGGATATAACTGTTTAGGAACTTACATAATGATCTGAAAAATGGTAGAAAAGTGTAACCACGCAAGCAGATATGTGAGAGAATGAAAAAAATAAACAGAAATTGAAGGAAAGATACAGTAAACAAAGAATTTGCCAAGAAGGTACACCTCAGGGGGCCCCTTCTGGATGTGAAAAAGGCTGGACAAGCAGAGTTCTGAGAGGCTGGGTTCTAATTCTACATTGTGCAAATTTGGGCTGGAAAATGGTGGGGAAAGGATTCTGCTTAGAAGAAAAAAGATCTCAAAACTAATATCCTAAAGTACTTATAAACTAAGCTCAAAAATTCAGCATTTTTTAAATAGTAACTCCCAGTTAGGAAATGTTCTATGAATATAAATGGCCGGTTGTAGACACAACATCTTGAACTGTGATCACTCTGTCCGGCCCTATGTCTGTTCTGACTGCAGCCAGGCTGTTCAGGGTCAACATTAACTCCAAAGAGCAGTACGAGGAACTACCTGCCCTCAGGTAGCTTTCTAACAGCACAGCAAACTGCTGCTGCAGGTGATCCCCCTCTCACAGACACACAGACACACAGACACACACACAGACACACACACAGACACACACACACACACACACACACACACGACCTTTAACCCTTCCCTCTCTCTCTTACAATTCTTTATGAATCGTTTCAGGAAAAATGTATTCCCTCTCTTTTTTCCATTTACGAAGCAAGGAAACAACACATAGCAAGCAATCAAGGAGCGTTGGCTACTTCCCCACCCCTTCATAGTGGTAGCAGTAATGGGGGTAGTTGTTGTAATAGCAGCAAATACTGGTAAAGAGGTAATCACACAGGGTTTGCAGTCAGGTATGACTAGAGTCAAATCCTGGCTCTGCTACTTAATGAGGGCTGCTGCTGGCATATAAGGAATCTTTATGCTAGTTATAAAAAGGCGCCTCCTCTGGAGGATAATAAGCTGTCTTTCCCCTGGGTTGACACAGCCCCAAAGGGCACATGGCTTGGCAAGCAGAGCAGCTGGGCAAGTGGAACACTGGCAGGGTGTCAGCCCCCACTCACTGCCTCATCAATCAGTGCCATCATCATCATCGTCATTATCGTCATCATAATCATCATTATTGCCATCAAAACTAGGAAGAAAAACTAAGCTTCAGAAAGGAAATCTAGAAAGCCGGTTGCTTTTCATTCTTGATCTTTCCAATATTCCTGAATTCCATTTGTCCAATCGAGAGTCTTTGTCCACAGCTCTGATCACGTCATGCCTCTTTAGGAGTCTCGTGGTGCTCTATTCCCTGCTGACTTAAGTTCAAATTCCCCAGGCTGGCATTCAGAGTTCCCCAGGGTACAGTACCTATCTACCTCTGAGCTGCATTTCCTCTATCACAGCCTGGCAAATCTGCAAATAACTGCCTATTCTTTACCACCTTTGCTAAAATGCAAGAACCATGAGGACACAGGTTTTTGTCTGTTGTTCAAATACATATCCCAAGCATCCAGAAGAGTGGCTGGTACACAGCAGGTGCTAAACCAATACTGGAGAAGGAGTGAATTTGCTCATTGCAGACCTTTCACCTGGGAACCCCTCCAGCCTTCAAAATTGTATCCTTTGTTCAATGTCAGTCCTACATGAAAGCTTCCCTGGGTCCCACTTTATTTTTACATGGAATAATTTGAACTGCCTAATTTGAAAAGAATACCAGCAATTAGAATTTTTAATCCTAAAAGTTAAAGTGTAGGTAAAAAATATTTACTCCTCTAGAACTAGGCTAATTTTTCTAGTGCCCTTTTGGATGAATATATTTATATTCAGCCATTATGGCTTTAAGTCAGGTACATATCAATATCACAAATTGGAAATGTCTATTTAATTAAAATGAGCAAAGTTACCGAGCTTCACTCTATACTATAGAAGGTTTGGACCTAGCCCAGCTTAAATTTAAGACCACATTAACTTCACAGGAAGTACTGCACAGAGGTTAAGACTGTGGGCTCTGGTGTCAGACTTATTATGGGAGGAACTTTGGCAAATTAACCTCTCTGTGCCTTGGTTGCTTCATGTATAAAGTAACCAAAAACCAAACCCACTGCCGTTGAGTTGGTTCCGACTCCTAGTGACCCTATATGACAGAGTAGAACTGTCCCTTAGGGTTTCCAAGGCCGTAATCTTTATGGAAGCAGACTGCCACATCTTTCTCCTGTAAAGCAGTTGATGGGTTCAAACCACCGACCTTTTGGTTGGCAGCTGAACACTTTAACCACTGCGCCACCAGAGCTCCTTATCTATGAAGTAGGAGGATAATAATGGCACTTACTTTATTAGTTAGGATAGGTTAGGCCATGCTGCAGCAATAAATAACCCTCAAAATGTCAGCGTCTTGCAACAGCAAAGGTTTATATTTTGCGCATGGAAAGTCTACTGCATGCACAAATGACCGTCCTGGGCAGCTATCTTCAATTCAATGACTCAGTGACCCAAGTTGACAGAAGAGTGACTGGAGAATCTCACAGATGCTTTTATCAAGGGTGCCAACTCTGCTGGTGGATCACTGGCAAGTAGTCACGTGCCCCAGGCTAACTATGAGGGGCTGGGAGGTGTAGTTTTCTGGGGGCTCAGAATGAAGGACTGTGAAATGGGATTTGATGAACATACAACATTATCTCTATCATAATGACCTCATCGGATTATTGAATAGACTGAATGAGATAACAGATGCACAGCTCTCAGAATATGCCTGACACATAGTATACACTCAATAAAGGTTTGCTATAAGTATAAAATAAATTAGGCTGCTACTATTGTTACATGGCAATACAAGATCTTTGTATTTAAAAATTTCCTGAGTGAAAATCCAGACTGAGTTAGAATTTAATGACTGATTTCTCTGCATTAACTAGGTATTTGAAATGACCCTGCTCACCAGTATGATGAAGATATTCCGAAGAGCCAGTACAGTCTTGACAGATGGCTCAAGCCTTGGTGCACACTGTGGACAATTGTTGTGCCCACTGCACTTAAGCATCTCCTGAAAGTTCCTAGAAAATGCATTCAGTACACTGCTTCTGTTTCAGAGATCAGGCTGGTTCTCAAATTCTTTAAGATCTTGGCCTAAACATCATAATTTTCATACCTTTTGCTGCTGATCTTTAGCTCAATGCAAATACAAATTTTTTTTTTCCCAGAAAGCTACTAAAATTTAAGCAGCATAAATTTAAGGATTTCTGTTCAAAGATGGACATAATAGACAAAATTAACGGATAGGTAACTTATAGGGAGAAGATAATGGAAAATACTAATACAAGGGATTAACATCTAGAATATATAAGGAACTCCTGCAAATCAACAATAAAAAGATAACAAAATGTAAAAATGGGTAAAAAATATGAATAGGCAATTTACATAAGAAGAAACTTAAATGACTAAAGGTGAATAAAGTGATCAGCCTACCAATAATCAGAGACATATAAATTAAAGCAAGATATGATAAGATTAGCAAAAATTATAAATTCAGATAATACCAAGTGTTGGCATAGATGTGGGAAAATGAACATTGTCAAGCACTGCTGTACTAAACTGGTATAGCCCTTCCAGAAAGGCAGTCTGGCAGTACTGTATGGATGTTCACCACAGCAAGCTAAAGGGAAACTTGCTGTTTATCACTACGGGAATGAAAAGAAAACTGTGGTGGATGCCCACTACGGAACCCCATGTGGCAATCAAGGAAAAACCTTAGAAGTAAAAATCAAGTGAACATAAAAAACAGAATGAGAGCCTTGGTAAATTATGTAAGTTAAAAACATCACTTATGTAAAATTTACCACACAACTATATACATATAGTTGTTGTTTTATTGTTTGCTGCCGTTGAGTCAATTTCAAGTCATGGTGCCCCCATGTGTGCAGAGTAGAACTGTTCCATAGGGTTTTCAAGGTTGTGACCTATCGGAAGAAGATCTCCAGACCTGTTTTCCAAGGTACCTCTGAGTGGGTTTGAATTGCCAATCTTTTGGCTAGTATATTTTGAAGGATATATATATATAACCAAGAACGTTATTTTTTTTTATTGTACTTTAGATTAAGTTCTACTGAACAAATAGTTTCTCATTAAACAGTTAGTACACATATTGTTTTATGACATTGGTTAAAAATCCCACAACATGTCGACAATCTCCCTTCTTGACCTTGGGTTCCCTATTATCAGCTTTCCTGTCCCCTCCTGCCTTCTAGTCCTTGTCCCTGGGCTGTTGTACCTCATTAGTCTCATTTTGTTTTATGGGCCTGTCTAATCTTTGGCTGAAGTGTGAACCTCGGGAGTGACTTCATTACTGAGCCAAAAGGGTGTCCGGGGGCCATACTCTCGGGGTTTCTCCAATCTCTGTCAGGCCAGAAAGTCTGGTCGTTTTTTGAGAGTTAGAATTTTGTTCTACATTTTTCTCCAGCTCTGTCAGGGACCCTCTGTTGTGATCCCAGTCAGAGCAGTCAGTGGTGGTAGCCGGGCACCATCTAGTTTACTGGACTTAGTCTGGTGGAGGCCGTGATAGTTGTGGTCCATTAGTCCTTAACCAAGAACATTATTAATGGGGATAGAGTAGAGATGGATGATGAAGAAGTTAAAGAAAGACAACAGGCTCAGGGTCTTGCACAGGTTGGTGATGATAATGTGCTATATTAACTACCAAGTACAATGAACTCAACCCTCTACACCCAAGGATACACCACACACACACACAAAGTAAAAAAAAAGAAAGAAAGAAAAATGCAGGAATTAGTCGATATTCATGTATGAGGCTCTTTCTAAAATTACTGATTGTTGTATGCTGATAAATGTGATAAAATAGGTAATGGATGATGGATCTGAAGTGAAAAGTCTTTAAAGCAAATGAAATATACTGAAGTTGTCATTTGTGTTTTAACCGTTAAAGAAGCTCAAATTGTTTCTCAGCATCCTTTAAAAGTGAGTTATTTTCTTATGAAATTGATAAATGTTTTGAAATGAGAGGCACAGATCCTAAAACACAAGGCCTGAGCAGAATATATTCACTGAGACTTAAAAGGAGAAAATTAAATGAATTCATTAGAAAGGTCAAAATGCCATCTGTCACCCTAGCTCACTCTGACGCTTCACTCGGGCTTTCCTAACTTCCGTATGTGTTAATTGTGGCACACCACTGACCCTAGACATGAGTCAGGATGCATCCCACAGTGATTTATCAAAAAGAATGTATTCTTTCTGTGGGGGTGGGTAAGGACACAGGTGAGGTTAAGGTACAAAATACATGCTGGTGCTTTGTCATCATCAACTACAGTAAAAAAATGGGAGGTTTTTTTCCCTGTATTTGAACCACTCAAAGCATATACTTGTGTTGTGGCAATATTTTACAGGCTTTATATTGCACTATTACCTGTTGAAGATTTTAATTATATTTAAGTCTTCTTTCTCTTTTTTTTTTTTTTGGTTAAGGATGAGCGTTTGTGCTGATTATTTTGTATTCATAGGTTCAATATTTTTTGCTTACTTAAAGATACGTTGTGGACTTGTTAAATAATGCCATATCTTACGCTCACTGAATTGTATGTATTGAATTATCAAAAACTCCAATTAAAACGTTCCCTTCCCATAAACTAGAACAACATCACTAAGTCCGGCTTTAGCAAACTCAATTTACCCAGCTGTTTCTGAAGTAACTAGATGCTGGAATTAAAGTAGATGTTTCTACCCTTTGGGAAACTTCTTACCCAATGTTGTAAGCATGTAAGCAGTCCTTAATAAAGCTACCGAGAGAAGACTTAATATTTTAAAAGGGAGGAAGACTAAGGAGAGGGGCCAGGGAAGGTAGAGGTGAAGAGAAGAAAAGAAAGGGAGAGGACAGAAAAGAGGAGCAGGAAGGGAGGAGCGGACAGGACAGAGGGGAAGGTCTGGGATAGCGGAGGTGGGGTGGGAAGGTGACAAGGAGGGGGAGAAAGGGTTCGAAGGTTGAGGACTGCTAATCGAACAACGTTAAGATAGTCCAGTATTAGGAACACGCTAAGTACCCTTGGCATAAATTTTTCTCTATAAAATAGTACTTAATCAAATCTTTCTGGTGTCTTCTCTAGGATTATTTTCAGTAACTGACCCAGTAGTGCTTTTCCAGGTGGTCTCACATCCCTTATCAGAGTGGAGGTGCGAACTTAATCCAGAGATTGTTCTGGAACCTCTGAGCACTCCCAGTTCTAAAGGCCTTTAATTTCCTTTCGCAAAGGATGCCCCTGGCCTGTTGCTACCCACAGTCAGCTGGGCCCAGTAGCTCACCCCAGATGACTCCCCAGATGGAGGAACATCCCGTCTCCTGCATCTGGACTCTGACCACAGTGATCTTTCACCACCGGGGCTTCATCTCCGTTTTGTGGCCTGGCCTCTATTAGTCCTCCGGTGTCTTGCCAGAGGCTTTGTCTTCATTTTGTAACCTGTTCCTGCTGATGCATAGCAGTTTCTTGCCAGCATCTTTAGACTAAGTCTCAAGACTTAAGAAATGTCTGGCAAGAAACTGTGGAGGATTAGTTGAGGCTACAAAAGGGAGATGAAACTCTTCATAGAGCCAAATCTGAAGAGTTTGGCTAAGCCTGTTCTTGATTTTTTTCTTCCCTTAATATTAAAAATCCACCTAAACACAACAGAAGAGCTATTAAGCAAAGTTAACAATGGTCTCTCCATGACAACTAAAGCCACAAACCAAAGGCTGTTCTTTATGCACACAGAGGTTTAGATCACCATGCCACACCTAGGCCGACTTCGCATCCTCCTTGAGTGGGCACTAGCTTCCTCAAATATCATCTCTCTTGGCAGTCCACTTGGAACTCCATATATATAAAAACTCCATATATATAAAAAATGAAAATATAAATGAAAATGTGTGCGTAAGGCAGCAAGCAAATGTTGAGGAGATTGGGTCCACATTAGCCATATGGTATTTTTGGGTAAAAACAATCATCATGTGATATTAGAACCAAAGAATATGAAATTCAAATTCATCTCCAAAATCTGGCAACTTGTTTACTTCTGCAGTTATGTTGTATACTAGGATTTCTTTCCTTATAGTTAAACCTTCCAAAAAAAAAAAAAAGAGAGAGAGAGAAATCCAGTTTAATATAGTACCATAGCACACAGCTTTTTCTGAATGGAAAATAGGCCACAGCTCCTTGGTTATTACCGAAATCTACTCCCCCTCCCCATTCCAAAAAACCAAAAGCTTGGTAAACTTGTAAAAAGACTAGAGTTGTTAATAACGAAAACAAACAAACACTGGTGTGTTAGTCTGTTTTTGGTAAGGTCAGTGATGCTATGTATTATTTGAATGTGTTTGGCTGTTTCAGTCAAGTGAGCAAGAAAAGGAAGTTATTTAACCTATTATTTATAGATGAAGAGGCCCAGGAATTGCTTCGGCGAACTCCCAGGCTGCCTCCTAACATACACTTTACCCCTCTGGCTAATTGAGTGTGTGCGTAGTATGGTGAAGAGCAGACAGCTCATGGTCTTTTCCTCCCTCTGAAATTATATATGGCTTTTATTAACAGAGAGGAAAGAGGAGAGTTAATATCTGTAGATAACATTATATTTCATCCACTTCTCTAACAAATTAGCCTTTTTAGCCTTCCATTTAATAGAGGGTAATAAGGGACAAACATATTTCAATGGAGAGACACTTGGAGTCAGTGAGATGTAAATGGTGAACGATGATCCATGAAAAATGAAAACAGAAGACTCAGAATGACTAATGAGGAAAAGGAATTGAGTGAAAAGACTCAATGTCCTGACCTGCTTTCTCTTTCTGGTGGTGGTGTTTACCGTCAATAGCCTAGTAGATGGGAAAGGTTTTGGAAAGTTGATTCTAAACCTACTATGAGAAAGTAAACAAGAATGAAAATGCATATGGTACTTCCCGAAAGGCACATTTCACACATTTAGTAGAAAAGTGACCAGGGCTAACTGTGACTAGCAGTTCCCTTTTATTAACATATACAAAATGAATAGGAGTTTGCTAGTATTTACTTTACAAAATAAGAAGGTATTAGTAACTGTCCAGTTTTACCCATACTCTGCCTCTGTGCAAACCCCAGTAAAGAAGCACTTATTTAGCTCTCATTGTCTAAGGAATTTTGTTCCATACCTGTTGACAGTGGCTCCCAAATTTCAGCCAGAAACTCATCAGTTTCCAGGCTCTTCCAACTCCTAACTGCTGCATACCATAGGCTTTCTAGAACCCAACCTGTTGACCCTGACCCAGAACACTAGTTGATTCTCTATTCTTCACCTGCTTTAATGCCAGGGGTCAGCAAAAAAGAAGGAAACCCTCAATGAGATGGACTGACACAATAGCTGCAACAATGGGCTCAAACATAGCACACGATTGTGAGGATGGCACAGGACTGCACAAGGTTTTATTCTGTTATACATAAGGTTGCTATGAACTGGAGCCAACTTGATGGCAACTAACCACAACAAAGGACAACACAACTCTTGAACTCTTCTTCAACCTTGGCTTACAATATTACTGGCTAGCCAGCCTTATCTCCTTGGGCTAATATCTTGTCAGTTTATCTTCTGGACTTGTGTAGGACTGGCTCTGGCATAATTAACCTCTAGGTATGACCTACATTGAAGTCAGCCCCACTGCAATGTACACACTGTCCTAACTCACCTCCTCTCCCATTCTCCACCCCCTTCCTCTGTGGGCTGAGACTTCCAGATCTCTTCTCGAAGAATAATCTTCCTAACCCATGACAAACTTCTACATACCTTGCCTACTTCCTGTCAGCAGGGCCTCTAAGGAAGAAAGCAACTATTTAGGGGTACTCTTAATTTCATTCTACCCATTCTAATCTCTCTTACACTGTAGTTTTCTCCTTGGTATCCCCACTTGACAGAGAAATATTATCCTAAGTCATCCCTTTTCCATCTTTTTTGTTGTTGTTTAGGTAGCACATTTGGGGGAGAAAAACTACATTGTTTTTACTCTCTTCTCTCCTATCCCTCTGCTTCCATCTTTTCCTGATTCTTCAGATTAAGGGCTTGTGTGGTTAACTAAAAACAAGCAGCAAAGTTAAAAACCTAAAGAGCATTATTTTACTAGCTGGTAGGCATCACCAAAAAAAGTAACTTACATATAATAACTTGGTCACTCACTGGTTTATAGTGATGTAGGAGATAGAGGAGCTTTGTCAGTTTCCTTATGTATAAATATGACAGAGCTGGACTAGATGACCTAAGATTATTTTCACTTCTCAAATTCTGTGATAGGATTTATGTGCAGAAAACAACAACTATACAATTAACAAATAATTTCTAGAATAAGAATTATCTCCGAGGTAGACAGACTTTCTTTTGTGTTGACCCTCTACGTAGGCTGGCCCTACAGACAGAAGCCGTCGCCTCTGTCCTTAAGAAACACACAACCCAAGGAGGGTACTCCACAAAAGCAGGTAATTTGGTGACTTCTGAGAAGGGACCAGTTAGTGTGGCCAAATATAGCTTAGATAGAGGGTGAGATGTGTGGAAAAAATAATTAGCTTGAAAACACAATCAACCCTAAATCTAATCAAACCTTAGACCTAAGTACTCATGTTACAGGAAATATAGGGGAGAGAGAAACATGTTTAAAGATGCCACAGGAATATAATTAGCAAAATCCAGACTGTGAAAATGATCTGGTTCCTTTAATGACAACAATAGCAACAACAAACCATAAGCAAAACAAAACAAAACAAAAAACCTTACAGAGGAGAAACCTATAAATTAAGAGACTTAAAAGACACTCTGATCAATAGCAATATATGGATCTTATTTGGAGCCCAATTGAAAAAAAAACAGTTAAAAAATGTATAAGGCCATCAGGAAAATGTAAACACTGCATATTTGATGACACTAAGGAATTAATGTTGAGTGTTAACTTTTTAGGTGAGATAGTGGCATTATGGTTATATACTTTTAAAAGTTCTTAACTTTTAGAGATACATATTGACATACTAGAAGATTTACAGATGAAATAATGTGATGTCTGTGATTTGCTTCAAAATAATGCAAGGGGGAGGAGAAGGGGTGGGTGTAGATGAAACAAGATTGGCCATGTATTGGTAACTGTTAAAGCTGGGCAATGGGTAAATCAGGTTCATTATACTTTCTACTTTTTAAAAATTTTTGAAATTTTCCATTAATTAAATGTTTAAGAAATTAAAAAAGAAAAAGGGAAAACATCACTGACTTTGGCAGAAACAGTGCCCCCAGGAAGGGGAATCCTAATAGAATGGTAGTGATGGAAGACAAACCACTGGGCATGCATGTGGAAGTGGCAGATAAGAACGTGGCAGCAACTAATAAAAGTTACCATGGGAGGTGGAGCCAACATGGTGCTATAGACAGAAGCACCATGCTCTCCCTCCACAGCAAAGACCTGAAAAACTAAGTAAAACAGAGACAAACATCAATCCTGGAATCCTAAGTGTCAAATGAACAGATAAAGAACTCAGCCAAGCAGCTTCACAGAGCTACCAGCAGGACACAGAGCACCTGGTAGCAAGCGATATACGCTTTCCCAACCCCCACCCTTCTTCCCCAACTCAGCCTCTGCCACTTCCTGCCGGCCACAGTCTCTCAGCCAGGAGGCACTGGCCGACTCTCTCAGTGCCATTTCTTTGTTGCTGGTGTTGCATTTTTCCTCTTCTTTTGGTTTCTTCCCTGCCTCTCACCTCCTTCCCCTCCTTTCTCTCCAACACCTGGCTCCGTGTGCCATCTTTGCTTCTCCCTGACAGGCTGTGAGGTGCTGCTTGGCTGGGAAACTGCCTCCCTGGTCTTTGCTGCCATGCTGGTGGGATCCCCGGGGCCTTTTTTTGTTTTGTTTGTTTGTTTTCTTTTTCTTTTTGTGGCTTGGGAGGCCATTCCAGCCAGGCTGTACTGTGGGGCTTGGGAGTTACTTCCTTGGTCTGCGCAGCCATGCCAGTGGGATCCCTGGTGAATTTTTCATTCTTTTTCTTTTTTTATTATTACTTTTTCTTTTCTATCTTTCTTCTTTTCTCAATTTCTCGTCTCTCTCTACTTACCTTTTTTCCCCGTCTCCTGAATACCTGGCGCCGTGTGCCATCTCTGCCCCTTCTAGCCAGGCTGTACTTTGCGGCTTGGGAGCCACTTCTCCGGCCTGCGCAGCTGCGCCAGTGGGATCCCTGGGACCTTTCTTTTTTTTTCTTTTTCTTTTTTTCTTCACTTCTCAGTTTGTCATCTCTCTCTGCTTTCCTTCCCTTCCTGTCTCCTGAAAACCTGGTACTGTGTGCCATCTCTACCCCTCCTACAAAGGCTGTGCCCCGAGGCCTGGGAGCCACTTTCCTGGTCACCGGTGGGATGCCTGAGAGCATTTTAAAAAATTATTTATTTATCTTTTTCTTTTTTCCATTTCTCATCTCTTCACTCCAATGGCAAGCTCCCTCAGAACTTTTTGTTTTTTTTTTGGCTCCTGTTTCTCTCTCCTCTCTCCCCTCCTTCCCATACCCACCTTAGCTCCACACATCACAACCTCCCCTCTCCTTCCTGCCTATCTGCATGGTACACTGAACATCTCACCCCTAAGTAGCGCAGGCACGGCCTACCGGAACCTGCCCTGTACTGACTCTCAGCCCGCCCTGTTGGACCTAGTACATGCCACAAACAAGCCATCCTAGCCCTTCCCCTTCAGCTGGACCTACCCTGCTGCACTACTGATGAGTGACTGGCACTGCCCAGTGGACAAGGAGGCAAAAAGTATCGTGCCCACAGAGGAGCAAACAACAAAGAACATATAGCCTGCCTGTTCAGCCATAACCAAATAAAACCAAAAAGCAGGACAAAACAAACAAATCTACACTCAACAAATGAGGAAAGTAACTACTGAATGTCCCCCAAACAGCAGACAATATCAAAACATGTAAAAAAACAGGACAATATGGTTCCAGTAGGCATCCAAAATAAAACACCAGATGACTTTCTAGTAGAAGAAAAGGCACCAGAACTACCTGATAGGGAATTCAGATCTCTAATATTCAGAATTACCCAAGAGTTGAAGCAAAAAGCAGAAAAAAAAATGAGGAAAAAATAGACAAATTCATGGAAAATACTCAGGGAACATCTAGCTGAAATGGCATAACATAGTTTACAAAGAAAATGTTCTACATTCTACTTTGGTGAGTAACGTCTGGGGTCCTAAAAGCCTGTGAGTGGCCATCAAAGATACTCCACTGGTCTCAGCCCTTCAGGAGCAAGGGAAAATGAAGAAAACTAAAGACACAAGGGAAAGTTAAGTCCAAAGGACTAATAGACCACAACTCCATGGCCTCCACCAGACTGAGTCCAGTACAACTAGATGGTGCCCAGCTACCACCACTGACTGCTCTAACAGGGATCACAATAGAGGGTCCTGGACAGAGCTGGAGAAAAATGTAGAACAAAATCCTAACTTAAAAATAAGACCAGACTTACTGGCCTGACAGAGACTGGAGAAACCCCAAGAGTATTGCCCCCGATACCCTTCTACCCCAGTAATGAAGTCACTCCAGAGGTTCACCGTTTAGCCAAAGATTAGACAGACCCATAGGACAAAACGAGACTAAAGGGGCACACCAGCCCAGGGGCAAGGACTAGAAGGCAGGAGGGAACAGGAAAGCTAGTAATAGGGAACCCAAGGTCAAAAAGGGAGAGTGCTGACATGTCATGGGGTTGTTAACCAATGTCATAAAACAATATATGTACTGTTTAATGAGAAGCTAGTTTGTTCTGTAAACCTTCATCTAAAGTACAATAAAAAAATTAAAAAAATAAAAAGTCACCGCAATCTTCCTTCCCTATCAATGCTAGAAAAGGAGCCTGTCAGCCTCTTTGCTGAGCCAAGAACGGCCCGGGTCTGGCATTTACTACAAGGGTATGCAACCAGGGAGCCAGGTGGAGGGAGGTGTGCTGATACAAGCAGCAGGTGCAAAGGCCTAAGCAGACAGCTAGGATCTGAGTCCAAGAGGCAACAGGGCTCATGAGAGCGGCACTAGTGAGTCGAGCTGGAAGTCCAAGCCGTTCAATCTGGTTTTTCTTTTATACTGCTTATCTGGTGCGGGGGAGATGCTGAACCCACGCAAGGTTTACTCATGGTCTACGGGAATGGGGCAGGTCCCCTGGACGAGGCAGGGACAGAGATGTTAGAATTGGGTCATACGTTCTGACTGTACTGGATAATCAATTTTTGCCTAAGGAGTAAATTGGCAACCTTTCTGAAGTGGCTTGTCAGGTTTTCCTGTTGTATTTTCTCATGAGGGGACAGGAAGTGGTGGGAGTGGCTACTATCAT
Source organism: Dugong dugon (assembly GCA_030035585.1). NCBI lineage: Eukaryota > Metazoa > Chordata > Mammalia > Sirenia > Dugongidae > Dugong > Dugong dugon. The sequence goes on from CM057473.1 coordinate 71,800,010, forward strand.
AGCTACTGTAGTTTGGGGTTTTTATCATCCCAAGTGAGCACCCCTTAAAAATGTGGGGAGCTCAGGGAGCCACTAACAAGTAGTATCTTGACAATGAGATGAGCGGGGTGGGAGGGGGTAGGGTGCACATGTGTCTATGGGTTGGGGGGTGGGTAGGGGAAGGGAGATAGAAGAGTCAGTGGTAGGAAGAATCTGGAAAAAGAAAGTAGGTGATACAGAGGCAGTGCCAGAAATATAATGTGCTTACAGCACAATTTTCGCTTGGATCAAGCCTTACTTTGTCACTCCAGCCAGCAAAATCCAGAGCAGTGATTCTCAGAGGTTGTGTGTTGCTGTGTGGGGAGGTAGAGGGAGGAGCATCAACTGGGTGGGGTGTGTTGTGAAACACTTGTCTCTCCAACACTCAAAAATATCTACAATGTACGTGAGGTATATAAGAAAGATTCCTGTTTATTCGTTTTCCATCCACCCTACCCCAGAACCACTGGACTTGAAGAAAAATACACATATATTCCTTCCCCAGAAGCTACAATTCAGTAGTTTCTGATACACGAAGAAGATAAAGGAGATACTGATTCATATCGGAAGCTGTGCTGCTCCTATGTGGTAAATCAAAGGAGTATGGCAAGTAGGTCCCAGAAGCCAAGAGGCTTCGTGGCCCTGTTCTGACAAAACAAGGCACCAACCTTTCTGTGCTTCGGTTTTCTCTACTTAAGATGAAGTGATGGAATCTTGATCTAAAAGCCTCACTTTAGTCTACACAAAATAATAATTCACTCAAAAAATTTAATGAATGCTTATTATTTGCCAAGCACAATTCTGGCTGTTGGGTGTATAGCAGTGACTTTTTGGAATGTAGAAACAAAGGCTGGAATCTGCTAGAAAACCTGAAGCTGCCCAAACAGCAAATACAGGCTGGGAACAAGAAGAGCTGTGGGGTACTTACCTGTGCCAACCTAGCCAAGAATATGCACATAAAACATGCAACTTGTTACAAGCAAGGAATCAAAGAGCAAAGGATGTGTGTCAGCCAAGAAGTTAATTCAGCATGTAATGTAACACACACCACTTTGCTTCTGGGATTACACCAACTGGCACAATGCTTCTCAAATCAATTGTCTGCCCTCAATGCTGACCCATGAAAGGGATTAGTACAGCATTATAAAAAATGAGTCCAAGAGGTGCGAGAATAAAGCACTGGAAGATATGCTGGGACAGAACCATGGTAACAGGTACACAAATTTGAGCCAATAAACCAAAAATTCTACTGTTCAATAATCTCATATAAACCATGGCATTTCTAGGCCTGCACTTCCAGGGCGGTTAGTAGAAGTGGCCCTGTGGGGACCTCTGAGGCTTAGTCACCTACTTTCTCCTCCTCTGGCTGCCTCCGGGTCAGAAGGCTCTTCTCTTTGCCTTGCTGTCAAAATTACCACAGTCACAGTCTTAATTCACACCCCCGGACTCTGTCCTTAAAGCCCACAACAGGCCTACTTTAGGTTTTTTTAGGGGGAACGTGGGATTGTTATTGTTAGAACTGATTTTGAATACAGTTAGGGCATTAAAAGACTCCCTTCTCTAAAATGTTCTACATTCTACTTTGGTGAGTAGTCTCTGGGTTTTAAAAGCTTGTGAGCCGTCATCTAAGATACTCCACTGGTCTCACCCCTTTGGGAACAAGGGAGAATGAGGAAAACCAAAGATACAAGTGAAAGATTAGTCCAAAGGACTAATGGACCACAACTACCACAGCCTCCACCAGACTGAGTTCAGCACAACTAGATGGTGCCCAGCTACCACCTCTGACTGCTCTGACAGGGATCACAATAGGGGGTCCCAGACAGAGCTGGAGAAAAATGTAGGACAAAATTCTAAATTTCAAAAAAAGACCAGACTTACTGGCCTGACAGAGACTGGAGAAACCCTGAGAATATGGCCCCCGGACACCCTTTTAGTTCAGTAATGAAGTCACTCCTGAGGTCCACCCTTCCGCCAAAGATTAGACAGCCCCATAACAAAACAAGACTAAATGGGCACACTAGCCCAGAGGCAAGGACTAGAAGGCAGGAGGGGACAGGAAAGCTGGTAATAGGGAACCCAAGGCTGAGAAGGGGAGAGTGTTGACATGTTGTGGGGTTGGTAACCAATGTCACAAAACAATATGTGTACTAATTGTTAAGTGAGAAGCTAGTTTGTTCTGTAAACCTTCCTCTAAAGTACAATAATAATAATAAATATATATATTTAAAAAAAGATTCTCTTTTCTTTATTTTTTCCCCCCTTCCACTTGTATCTGCAGGTCAAGACCAAAGACTGTGTCTGCCACAGCAGGTCTCTGCTTACCTAAACGCCTGAGGTAAGACTGACACTAATGAAAAATATTTCAGTGAACTAATACACTCTAATTTCTGAAGGCCAAAAGAAGACCCAGACTCTGACTTCCCTGGTTTTTAGTCACTGGAGCTAAAGACAAGGAGAGGGAAAGGTGCTTTGGATATGGAGTAGGAAGAGGCCTGAGGTCAGATGGATGGGCCTGCAAGTCTGCAGCTGGGCTATAGCATGCCTTCAAGGAAGCCCAAGGTGAACCATGTGAAGCTCAGAATTCCTCTCTTTCTGCTGGCATTCTGCAGAAGGTCCAGAATGGTTATGGGGGCAGCCTGAGAAGGAGGATGGAAAGGGGAACCCCCTAGCAGGAAGTGCTAAGACCAGTGGGCTTGGCATGGAATATCCATAACCAGGGACTGCCTACATGTATAATAATACTTTACGTAATATATCTATTTCTGTAAAGTTGAGTGTTAACTTATTTTTAAAGTACAGGGGAAAATGCTTCTTTTAAAAATGAAGAAATCTTTTAAATAAAAAATATATATATCACGCCTTATTTTCTGTTTACTAGAGCCAACTGTGTATGTTTACCCAGGAACTCAGTGTCATGAAAGTGAAATTTATTATTTATGAAAGTATTGTCACTTTGGATGGTTCATTGTGTACCAGCTAAACATCTTAAGGAAGTGGCATTTTATCACACAGTAGTATCAATTTTAGATAAGGGTCAAAAGAAAGAGAAAATAATTAACATTCAATGCTCATGTCATTATAAGGAGTAAGATAAAATCAAAATAGCACCTTGTCTAAAAACTCTATTTATTCACATTTCCTGGCATTTTCAAATCCCACTTTTCTCCATAATATTTCCCACCTTCCATAGTAGCTGGCTTGGACTCTGGAGACTAGCCCTGTGACCTTGGACAAATTCCATAGCCTTCGCATACTTCAGTTTCTTGACGTGTAAGGTATAACTGTGACTAACCATATCTTCCTTGTGGGCACAAGCGCTATAAGGACTAAATGAGTGAATCACCTAGAATAGTGTGCCTGGACCTAGTGAGTGCGAATCAGCATTGGTTATCATTGTTATCTGGAAGGCTAGGGAAGTACTGAGTGCATATCTCTTTAAGAGATTTCATCAAGACTTCAGGGCTTCAGTGAGACCCACAGAATCAGTCTCTGGGTAAGAAGCACAGAAAAATATTTTTTTAAATTGTTTTTATAAACCACTGTGGATACAAAGAGTATTTATACCATATGCATAAGGTATAAAAATAACAAAAGTACACTAACACTCATACAGTAACCACCCGGCCTAAGAAACAGAGTATTACCAGCCCCTGTAAATTCCTCCTCAATCCCATCTCTGTCCTCATAGAAGTAAACAGTATCCTAAAGTTTGTATTATAATTCCGTTGCCTTTCTTTATAATTTTTACCATATATGTATGTTTCTATAAAAAGATACTGTTTAATTGTGTATGTTTTAAAATTTTATCTAAAGGAAATAATACGGTATCTACTCTTCTGAGAGCTGCTTAACATTTAGTGCTGGAAATTCACTGATGTTGATGCCTATAGCTATAGGCCTTTATTTCCAATGTTGTGCATTATTCCACTGTATAACTGTTCCACCATTCATTTATCCATTATACTGCTGATGAACATGTGAGCTGTTTCCAACTTTCTGTTAATATCAACAATGCTGTTATAAACACTTTCAGGTAAATATGTTCAAGACTTTCTCTAGAATTTATTACTAAGAGTGGGTCTGTTCTTACATTTGTAATTTCTTTCTTTAGGTGTATTCCACTGTTTTTTATTTTTTAATCTCTTAAGTGGGATGCTTTGATAATTTATCTTTAGCCTATCTTCTTTTCCAACACAAGCTTCTTAGAGCTATAAATTTGCTTCTACATACAGCTTTACCTGCATCTCACAAGTTTCAGTATGTAGTATTTTTTTACTATCATTGTGGACTAAATATTTTCTAATTTCCATTACTTCCATGATTTCTTCTTTGATACATGAGTTAGAGGTGTGTTTTAGAATCTGCAGGCAAATAAAGGTTTTTTTAAAATAAACTTTTTATTTTAGGATAGTTTTAGATTCATAGAAAAGTTGCAAAGATAGTACAGATACCACATATTCCCCACTCAGTTTACCTATTGTTAACATCTTACATTAGTATGGTACACTGATATATTACTATTAACTAAAGTCCATACTTTATTCAGATTTCGTGAGATTTTACCTAATGCCCTTTTTCTGTTCCAGAATCTCATCCAGGAGACTACACTACATTTAATTGTCATGTTGCCTTAGGCTCCTCTCCATGGTGATAGTTTCTCAGACTTTCTTGTTTTTGATGACTTTAACAGTTTTAAGGAGTACTGGTGAGGTATTTTGTAGAATGTCCCTCAGATGGGGTTTGCCTGATGTTTTTCTCATGATTACACTGGGGTTATGCATTTTTGGTAAGAAGACCACAGAGGTAAAGTGTCATTCTCATCATATCATACGATGGATGTATGCTATCAACATGACTTATCACAGTTAAGCTTGATCAGTTGTCTGTCAGACATCTTCACTGTAAGGTTAGCCAACCCCCTCTCCCTTTCCATGCCCCTTTCCATGTTGTAATCTTTGAAAGGGAGTCACTAGGTACAGCCCACACTTAAGGGGTGGGGAATTATACTCCATATCCTTGAAGGGGGCGCAGTTTCATAAATTATCAGAATTTTTTTTGCATGGGAGATTTGTCTATTCTCTATGTGAAGTTTTTTTAGTTCTCTTTTACTATTGACTTGTAGCTTAATTGTACTGTGGTAAAAAAAAACATGTTCTGAATTATGTCAATTCACTAAAATGTGCTGTGGGCTGCTTTATCACTTAATATGTGGTCAATTTTCATAAAGATTCTGAGTGCTTGAAGGGAATGTGTATCCTCCAATGGCTGAGTGTCATATTCTATATATATTCTTTAGCTCAAGCTATTAATTTCAATGCTTAAATCTTCAATATCCTTACAAATTTTTTTTTTTTTTTTAAATCTTCTTGATCTACTAATTCTGAAAGAGATGTGTTTAAAAACTCTCACTATAGTGGTAAACTTATCAGCGTTTGCTTTTGAGGCTGTGTTATCCATACAAGTTTTAGAATTATGCCTTTTGGATAAATTAAACCTTCTGTCATTATGCCATAATTTTCTTTATTTGTATTATTAAGATTAATACACACACTCACACCAGTTTTCTTCGGGTTGATATTTGCTTGGTGTATTTATTTCCTTTCTTTTACATATAAACTTTCTGAGTCGTTATATTTTAGGTCAGTCTTGTAAATAGCATGTAGCTAGGCTTTCTAAATTCAGGATGATAATCAACTTTTAACTACAGAGTTTAGTCCACTGATTGTGATTAGTGATATATTTGGATTCATTTCTATCTTCTAATTTTGTAGTTTTTTGTTCTGTTTTTCCTTTCCTTTCTTGTCTTCTTTTAAATTAACTAGATTTTCATTTTCTATTCTATTCCATTTTTTCCCTTTACTAGTGAGTTTTCTTTCTTTACCATTTATATTCTAGTGATTATCCTAGATATTTTAACTAGATACACTCAATTTACATCGAGTTAATCTGTATCTATACCTTCTTTCCAAACACATATGCACCTTAGACTACTTTAACTTTTATCATCTTGACTAATATCCTGATTTTATTCTTTTTTTAATGTTTTAGTGACATGTATTATTTTATATACTAAATATACATATAGATTTTATTCTCAAGGTAGCCCTATTCTTTGCTCACCATTCTTTCTTATAGCTCAGATTTCCCACCTGTGCTCACTTTCCCTATTCTTGAAGTACATCCTTTAACTTTCCTTTAGTGAATATCTGTGAATAGCACCCTCTGGTTTTGTTTGTCCTAAAATTTTTCTCTTTCATACTTATTTTTGAAACAGTTTTGTTGAGTATACAATTTTAGGTTGACAGTTTTATTTATTTTACTCTCTTAAAACTCCTTTTTTAGTTCTTCATATCTGCTTGTTCAGTTTTATAATTATTTGTTCCTAATTCATCTTTCAATCCCCCCACTTCATTTTTTAAAAAGTACTTATATTGTCTTGTTTTGAGAATTCTAATTCCTGAAGTCCTTGTTGATTTCTGCTGATCTTTGCCATAGTGCCTTGTTTCCTTGTGAGTTCCTGTTTTGCTTAGAATTTACCTTGGAATTCTTTGAGGGCTAGTTGCAGGTGTATTCCTCTAAAGAGAATGTGCACTCACTTCTGCCAGGTACCTTGAGTGTCAACAATCCAAAACTATGTTAAAATTCTTGGCTTGAAGTTTTTCAGACCATTCTGATAGTGCAAACTGAAGCTACAAAGTTGCTTGAGAGCTGCCTGTGGTCGTGAATTCTCAGGAGAGTTTTTTTTTTTTTCTCTTCTACTCAACACCTAAGTCATGGCAGGCACATTTCCTTGCTGTCGCCTTCTGCAGTATAAATTCACTTCTAGTATAGCACTTTTGGGTTCCAATTTCATACGGAGCCCTCTTATTGGACTTTCTACCTTGGGCAAAACCTTAGATTTATCTCCTGTCCCTGGTACACAATAAGTTATTAGAACCTAAGTTTTAAAACACCATGGTTAGGCAGCTGCGCTTGGATTGAAAGCTGATGTTAATGCTAACTTACTTCTCTGGATTCCTGCTTAAACAGCATTTTTGGCCTCTGAAATTATGTTACTATCTTTCAGTTCAGGAGAACATTTTATTTTATCTTATTTCCAGAATTTGTAATCAGAGGTTGTCTGGTTCTTAATCTTACGTACTGGGAGAAGGAGAAATTGGAATATGTATTTTTCAGTAAATTCTCCAATGATTCTGGCATGGAGTAAGGTTGGGTTACTAGTGCTCTAAATTATGGCTACAGTGAACATAATTCATGATTCCATCTAACGAAAACAGCAATTTATCTATTTAATCTCTTTCACCTCATCTCTATCCTCCCCTTTAGGTTTAAGGGAAGGACATCTAGATAACTATACAGAGGAAATGTTGTACGTCAGTGCACCATAAGTCAGTGCCCATTTTCCACAGAGTGTTTTTGGTACCTATAAAAAGAGAGAAACTAACATTTCTCAGCACTTGCAAAACATAAAGTGCTCTGGAGTCCTTGGGTGGCACAAACAGTTAAGCGCTTACTTTCAGCCTAAAGGTTGGCAGTTCAAACCCAACCAAAGGCACCTCGGAAGATAGGCCTGGTGATCTGCTTCTGAAAGGTCACAACCTTGAAAACCCTATGGAGCAGTTTTATTTTGCACACATGGGATCGTCATGAGTCAGAACTGACTTGATGGCAACTAACAACAATAACATCAACCTGGTAAGTCAAAATATTATTAGCTGCATTTTTAGAGATAACAGAATAGGCTCAGAGAAGTTCAATAAATTGGTCAAGGACATACATCAGCAAGACCACACCCTCTCTGCCCTTTAGAATTCTCATATTCCTAGACAGAAATCTGAATACAAACAAAAATCTATCCTGACACCTGGGGTGGGGGGGATTTCAGTAGACATTTTATGTTATTATTAATATCTATTAAAGGCCAAGAAATCTGAAAGGTAAAGCTATAAAACAGAAAGATAAAGAAAAGACCAACACAAATACAAACAAGCAAAAAATGAGGCAAGTGAACTTTGGATGAGTTGAAGGCCAAGAGGGAGGGCTGCTTGGCACGTAAAGTCTTGGGATTCCATAAAAATATGGAACTTAGAGCTATGGTCTGACTGGAAGGTCTGATGAGAGAGTCTAGCAGTTCTGAGTGACAAGGCAGATTGTTGGAGGAAGTCCGAATGGGAAGGCAGGAGCCCTGGGGTTTATGTCTTGCCTCCACTATTGGTATTTTTGCAACTGAATGGAAATAATTTAACCCCTTGTATTTCTACTTCTTTTATTGTGAAATTGGGGCATAAAAGCTTTCTGTTCTGAGGTATTTCCAGATCCATGCGGAAAAAAGATGAGAAAGAAACATGGAAAACCACTTCTGCTAGTAATCATTAGTGCTTAATCAAAGGATGACTTCTGAAGAATGCAAAGCTCTTTTCACATCTGCCTTTATGGGCTGGTTAGTTCACTTGCTTGGAGTGTTAAGTAGGGTTCATTTCTGTGTGTCCCATGGTCTGTGTCTCACACTCAGATGTCTCACAGATGTGCCTCTGGTCCCAAGACGGAGTGGGAAAGAAGTTCCACCTGACTCAATGCAGCCCATTCCCTACTCTAGGCAGAGCATCTCATTAGGCTTTCTCCTGCTGGTGAGAAAACAGAATTTTCTTTCCCTATGTAGGGCAACTAAAGTTCTACATATGTTTCTTGCAGAAGCATTCTTAATGTTACTGTTGTGGCCTGCAAAAGTTAGCACACCGTCCCAAGGCTTTTTTAAAATGTAAATGTAGCATGTTGGAAAAGGGAACCAGAAATTAATTATCCTATTGTTAAAAAGGACCCCTGGTGGTGCAGTGGTTAAGAGTTCAGGTGCTAACAGTTTGAATCCACCAGCCACTCCTTGGAAACCCTATGGGGCAGTTCTACTCTGTCCTGTAGGGTTACTATGAGTCTGAGTCAACTAGATGGCAATGGGTTTTTTTTTTTTAATTGTTAAAAAGGTGCCCTGGTGGCATGGTGGTTAAGAGCTTGGCTGCTAACCAAAAGGTCAGCAGCTCAAATCCACCAGTCACTTCTTGGAAACCCTATGGGGCAGTTTTACTCTGTCCTATAGGATTGCTATGTTGGAATCAACAGCAACATGATTTTTTGGTATGTGTTTTTTAAAAAAAAAACTCACTGCATTCGACTTCAGAGAACTTTTACTGTCTTGAAATCTTTCTGGTCTTCTCTGCTATAGCACAACTTTTCTCTGGTCTAGCATTCCCATTCTAAATGTCTATGTTGTAACCATACAACAAATTGTGAGGGAAACACTGAGGGTCACTGTTTATTTGGAGAGATTTGTTTTCTTGGCAGAAAAACAATGTAAACAAAGTCAATTTGGTCACTGTAAGCTAAGTTCTATCCAAGAAAATCTTGCCTAGAAAGAGGTCAGCAACCTTTTTAATCGTGAGGACCACCAACAGAGCTTCTCGAAGAACTCTGGGAAGCATAGGCAGGAAGCCTTTTGCAGAGACACGTAATTCGCAAACCTGATTATGTCACTTCCCTGCTTAAAACTCTCATGTGGCTTCCTGCTTCTCTTACCATGGCTTACCTGTCGCCAGAGAACCTCTCCACTCCATCTCTCGCCTACCTGCCTTCACAGTCTAATCTCCAGCATATTAAGCTCTCCTTCAGGCCTTTGCACACACTGTTCTCTTGGACTGGAACACTCCCATTCTTTGCCTGGCTAACCCTTACTTATTCTCAGGTCTCAATTTAGATATCTCTTCCCTCAGTAAGCTTTCCCTGGCACCTCGAGTCTGGGTTAAGGGTCCTCCCCAGGTGCTTCAGAGCACTCTGTTCTTCCTCTCATGGCACTTATCAAACTGCACCCGAACCCCCCCACTGGAATGTCAACTCCTCAAAGGCAGTGACTCCTCTGCCTTCTTCCTTGTTTTATTGCTATTGCCTGCAGGGTCTGGCACCCAGCAGGTGCTTAATATATGTTGAATAGATGAGTGAAGCAACCAGAAAAAAAGGAGAGTAGAAAAAAGAGGAAAGAGAGAGAAAATGTTTTTGCAGGAGCAGAGGGGAGTGTCGTGGCAATAGTGTCATAAGTTTTAGCGACATCACCTGTTTCTACACAGAAGTTGTATCATGACACGGCCGTATTTTCCTTCTTGTAAATTGCAAAGCTTATGTCCCTTTGGTTTTCTTGAGCAATAGATAAGTGGATTCAGATCCTTGGCAGGGTAGCAACAAATAACAATAGCCCCTTGCATTTTCATGCTTTTAAGGAGCTGTCATGTGACTCTTGTATCCATTTTGGGAGGTACGCAGAACAGGTATTATTATGGTCATATTACACATGAGGAAACTTAGGCTCAAAGATTAATCACTTGCCAAAGTCACATTTATCAAGTGGCAGACCAGGGCCAGAGACTGTCAGACTCCTAGCTGAGGTGGACTTGGGTCCACCTGGCACAGTGCATAAACTCAGCACCTCACCTAACTCCTGAGGAACAAGGGCTGAAGAGTACACAAGTATTAGCCTGTTTCTCAAATTGAAATTTAATCAAAATATAATTTTACAATGTGCCTAATATATTCTCCATAGGTACTATAAACAGAGCTATTGTTTAACAGCAATTTTCTTGAAACAAATGCAAATTTAAGCTAAAAACAGGAGCTAGCAACCCAGTGAAGCTAACAATGACTCACAGATTATGATTGTTTTAGCATCTCTACCTCGAATATGTTATCACCTGCCAATATCAACAGGACACTGAGCTCATGTTGGAAATATCTCCTTGATTTATGTCATCATGCAAACGAAAATGACCACATTAAGCAATTTTCATGTTTTAAAACAGCTTTGAGGAATAACTGATACACAATAAAATGCACATTTTCCAAGTGTACAGCTTGATGACTTTTGACATATGTACACATCCTAGAAACCAATACCACAATCAAAATGAACATATCCATCAATCCCAAGTTTCTTCTTACCCTTTGCAATTCCTTCTTCCCACAACTAACCCACTCCCATTTCCAACCACCCACCGATCTGCTTTCTGTCATATAGTGTGCATTTTCTAGCATTTTATATAAACAGAATCGTACAGTATATATTATTCTTTGTCTAGTTTCTTCCATGCAGCATAATTGAGACTCATCCGTTTTGCTGTGTGTATCAACAGTACATTCATTTTTACTACCGAGTACTATTTCATTGTATGGATATACCACAATTTGTGTATCCATTCATCTGTTGATGGATATTTGGGTTGCTACTGAGAAATGGGTACAGTATTTAACTTAACAAAAACAATCCTTTTTCAAAGGAAGAATGTAAACTTCTTCTATTCTTCCTATCTGTGTTCTCCCATCCTCTGCTCAACAAATATTTTTTGTGTAACTACCATGTGTCAGGTTCTGAAGACGCCAGCCCATGCTGACCTCATCTCCTTTGCTCTTGCTACCTGTAATACTTAATGGGTACTACTTGTGTCACACTGCTGAACACTTTCTTATATACGCAGCTGTGTCCTTTAATTGTTTCTTGTGCATATTGTATCTATTGTATCTGCCCAACTAAACTGCAAGTCCCTTGGGAATAAAAACTATAATTTAGACTTATTTATAAATCCACATGCTTGGAATATTGATGGGTAAACAGGAGATAAATTATTTTTTTAATGAAGGGACTCACAAAGTTAAGCAAACCAAACTTTGCCTGAAACTCCAATGTGTGATCAATACAGACAGCAGATAAAAAACAAATATTAAATATGTGTTTACTGTGTTCAACCACAGCCAAGGCACTAAGGGGTTTCAGCAAACTGTGGATTTGTTTCCTTGCCCTTAGGGAGCTCATCATCTGCTATGTGTCTAGATGGCAGTACTCTAAGGGCCCCAGGGGCTATTGTTGGGGAATCGTAGTTCCATGATGGCTTCTGTCCACTTTTCTTTTTAGTCTCAGCCATGTACAATCTGACAAATGACTGTTAACATCTGACTGTAGCTGTTTACAAGATTTACAAGATACAGGAAGCTGTTTATAAGACATAGGCCAAATTCCACCCTTTGATATCCAAGAATTATTTTCAGTGATTTCAGTTCCATCATTGGATTCTGACCCTATCCATTTCTCAGTATAGTTTAAGATTATAATCAGCTTGTTTTCAAGTCCTTGACCTGTAGGTTTTTGTTTTTTTTTTTTTAAAACAGTAAATCAGTCTTAAGCTTATTCACCACAAAGAATACAAGAGAGTTTAAAGTCATTAAAAGTTTTTGAAATGGAAAGCCAGTTAGAGGGTTGGGACATTATGCCACTGTCATGTGCATGAATGCACAGTAGAATGGAGAAAGAGATGTGTGCCCAGAAACGGTAGTATGGGAAGCATCAGAAGCCAATATATGAGGCAGGCACTGTGTTGTGGATCACACAGAGTAGCACATGTCTCACAGTTTCCTTGGTCTAGAAATCAAAACATCAAATCTGAAAATTAGATACTTAGGATCTAGTCTATGTTTGCAATTTACTCTATGAGTTTCTTCCTATCAACCATCTCAATCCACATTACAAACTGTAAATAACAGAGGCTATGTTACTTAGCTGTGTAAGTTAATGTCTGTGACATTCATTTGCAACACTGTACTTGCAGGATAGCTGCTTAACACAAACTCACTACAGAGCTTTCCTGTCAAGTATTCTCTTAAAAATGAAAATAAGAATAATTAGTAATAGACAGGTATAAACTGGGAAAATAAACAGCTGTCATCATAGCACAGTTAATTAAGGGAGATCAGTTCAAACTCAACCATGCCTCATTACAAAATTTGCTGATATTTACGAATCCAACAATATATGCAATTGATGGCTGAGTTGCATTTTATTTCCAATACCAAGCAGCCTTCAGGTTCAACTTCAAAGAATTTATACATATCTACTGCTTGGGGGAAAAAATAAAGGCATGAACCACCCGAGACCACAGCCCTAAGACACCCTTCTAACATGGAACTGAAGCCACTCCCAGAGATCACCTTTCAACCAAATAATAGACAGGCCTATAAAGTAAACAATAACACCTATAAGGAATGCAATCCTTAAAACAGTCAACTACAGGAGACCAAAAGGCCAACATTTGCCCAAAAGCCAAGATGAGAAGGCAGGAAGGGGCAGGAAAACCAGAGGAATGGAAATGGGGAATCCAGGGTGGAAATGGGGAGAGTGCTGCCACATTGCGGGGACTGCAACCAATGTCACAGAACAATTTGTGTATGAATTATTGAATGGGAAACTAATTTGCTAAGTAAACTTTCACCTAAAGCATAATAAAATGTTTAAAAAAAAAGTAGTAGAGAAACATCTTTAAAAAAAAAAAAAATCCTGCAGTTCTGTTATAGAATTGTAATGACTAGATTGTGTGTGTGAGTGTGTTTCAATTCTGTTGATAAAAGCCAAAGGCCATTACTAAGATAGTTTTCCAGATTTTAGATGGACAGAGATAGATAAATTTTATACTAGAAGACTCAAAGCACAAAGAATACCACGAACTGTTCCTGTGACTCTATGATGTTGTTGTTAGCTGCCGTCGAGTCGATTCCGACTCATCATGACTCCATGTAACAGAGTAGAACTTCCCCATAGGATTTTCTTGGCTGTAATCTTTATGGAAGCAGATCTCCAGGTCTTTCTCCCACAGAGATGTTGGGTGGGTTTGAACCACCACCAGGGCTTCTTGTCAATCTATGATACAGGAACCAATTTTGAGAGTAAAATCTTTACTTTCACACAAGGCACTTAAAAACCAAAAGTGAGCCATATTTCAAAGGAGGGCTAAGATAGCTGTGACTGGCACTACATACCTTTCCTGCAGCTTCTAATTAATTGAGAGGAAAGAGCTGGTATGAGCAGTCTTTCTTTCTTTCTTTAATTTCCTTCATTTTTTCCCCTAGATTACTTTTTTTTGTTTTTATTGTACTTCAGGTGAAGGCTTACAGAACAAATAGTTTCTCATGAAACAGTAGTACACATGTTGTTTTATGACATTGGTTAACAACCCCACAACATATTAACGCTCTAAATTCTCAACCTCTTTTTTTTTTTTTTTTTTTTTTGGTGAAAATACACATAGCCAAAGATACACCGTTTCAAAAATTTCTACATACACAGGTCAGTGACATTGAGTACACTCTTCCAATTGTGCTGTTATTCTCACTTAAGATGAAGGCTTACAGAACAAAATAGTTTCTCATTTAACAGTTACTACAAATGTTGCCCTATGACAATGGTTAACAATCTCACAACACATCAACGATATCCTTACTCAACCTTGGGTTCCCTATCACCAGCTTCCTTGTCCCCTTCTGCCTTCTGGCCCTTGTCACTGGACTCCTGTACCTCGTTAGTCTCATTTGGTTTTACGGGGCTGTTCACTCAGAAGCTGAACAGTGAACCTCGGAGGTGACTTCACCACTGAGCTAAAAGGGTGTCTGGGGGCCATACTCTCGAGGTTTCTCCAGTCTCCTTTAGGCCAGTAAATCTGGTCTTTTTTTTTTTTTTTTTTGTGAGTTAGAATTATGCTCTACATCCTTCTCCAGCTCTGTCCAGAACCCTCTGTTGTGATCCTGGTCAGAGCAGTCAGTGGAGGTAGCCGGGCACCATCTAGCTGTACTGGACTCAGTCCAGTGGAGGCCTTGGTAGCTGTCGACACTTAGTCCTTTGACTAATCTTTTCCTTGTATCCTGTTCTCTTCATTCTCCCTTGCTCCCAAAGGGATGAGACCAGTGGAGTATCTTAGATGGCCGCTCACAGGCTTTTAAGACCCCAGACACTACTCACCAAGGTAGAATGTAGAGCATTGTCTTTATAAGCTGTGTCATGCCAATAGAGCTAGATGTTCCCCGAAACCATGGTCCCCAGAGCCCTCCGCCCAGCAACTCAGTCCCTCAGGGAGTTTGGATGTGTCTATGGGGCTTCCATCAATGGCATGATCTTTTTTTTTTTTAAATATTTTATTGTACTTCAGGTGAAGGCTTACAGAACAAACAGTTTCTCATGTAACAGTAGTACACATGCTGTTTTATGACTTTGGTTAACAACCCCACAACATTTTAACCCTCTGAATTCTCAGCTTTTTTTTTTTTTTTTTTTTTGGTGAAAATACACATAGCCAAAGATACACCATTTCAAAACTTTTTACGTACACATTTAAGCGACATTGACTATGCTCTTCCAATTGTGCTGCCATTCTCACCCAAGATGAAGGCTTACAGGACAAAATAGCCTCCCATTTAACAGTTACTACAAAGGTTGCCCTATAACAATGGTTAACAATCTCACAACACATCAACAGTATCCTTACTCAACTTGGGTTCCCTATCATCAGCTTCCTACTCCCCCTCTGCCTTCTGGCCCTTGTCACTGGACTCCTGTACCTCGTTAGTCTCATTTAGTTTTACTGGGCTGTCCACTCCCAGGCTGAATGGTGAACCTCGAAGGTAACTTCACCTTTGAGCTGAAAGAGTGTCCAGGGGCCATACTCTTGAGGTTTCTCCAGTCTCCTTTAGGCCAGTAAATCTGGTCTTTTTTTTGTGAGTTAGAATTATGTTCTACATTCTTCTCCAGCTCTGTCCAGAACCCTCTGTTGTGATCCTGGTCAGAGCAGTCAGCGGTGGTAGCCGGGCACCATCTAGCTGTACTGGACTCAGTCCGGTGGAGGTCTTGGTAGCTGTGGACAATTAGTCCTTTGGACTAATCTTTTCGTTGTATCCTGTTCTCTTCATTCTCCCTTGCTCCCGAAGGGATGAGACCAGTGGAATATCTTAGATGGCCGCTCACAGGCTTTTAAGACCCCAGACACAACTCACCAAGGTAGAATGTAGAGCATTATCTTTATAAGTAGTGTCATGCCAATTGAGCTAGATGTTCCCCAAGACCATGGTCCCCAGAGCCCTCCGTCCAACAACTCAGTCCCTCGGGGAGTTTGGATGTGTCCATGGGGCCTCCATGACCTTTCCTTGTGCAGGTTGTGTTAGTTTCCCTTGTACTGTGTACTGTCTCACCTCTCACCCAAGATACCACTTATCTATTGCCTATTTAGTATTTCCCCCCCCTCCCCTCCCATCCCTGGTAACCAACAAGGATTGTTACATTTTGCATGTGAATTTTTTCATGGGTTTTTACAATAGAGGTCTCATACAATATTTGTCCTTTTGTGATTGACTTATTTCACTCAGCATAATGTCCTCCAGTTTCATCCATATTATGAGATGGTTCACAGATTCATTGTTGTTCTTTCTCGTTGCATAGTACTCCATTGTGTGTATGTACCATAGTTTGTTTATCCATTCATCTGTTGATGGGCACCTACATTGCTTCCATCGTTTTGCTATTGTGAACAATGCTGCCATGAACATAGGTGTGCATATGTCTATTCGAGCGACGACTCTTACTTCTCTAGGATATATTCCTAGGAATGGGATTGCTGGATCGAATGGTATATCTATTTCACCTAGATTACTTTTTGTCAACTAACCTTCCTTTCCATCCCTCATCTGTCATCACAAAGTGACACATACTTTTAGTGACAAAGGGTATCTGTATAACTTGCCTTAAGGTAAAATCCAACTCGTTTCTCTTTATTTTCCACACTAAAAATAAACCTTTTAAAGACAGAGCAATGCTTCTGGGGGCAGGGGTGAAGGATGTCTGATGATGAACAATTCAATAAGTTCCAAAATCGTATTTGGGCAAACAACCTCCTCCCTGCTTTGTCTTTAAAGTAGTATGGAGGGGAACTGTATGTGAAAAGAGCTCCACACCTCCTCAGTTACTCAAATGAGAGCTCAGCGGATATAAACATTCACTAATTCAACACACTAGCCAGGCATTGTGCAAGCCACTACAGTGCTACACAAAACAGACATGACTCTTGCCCTCAAGATGCTTCAGTCTAGTTGCCATTCTCTACAGGTTCTAAGAGCTTAATATCTTGCTTACTGCCACCTTCTTAGGCAAGATCCACACTGAGTTTCAGAAGTGGTCATGAGGAGAGGTGTGTGCATCTGACAGAAAATAGTCAGCAATCAAGGATCATACACCACAGCTACCAGTGACACAAAATCGAAGACCTACTTTCCTCTTTATTAAAAATGTTGAATTCCTCTTCTGATTCCCAATGTTACAATAAATAGTGTAGAACAATGCGGGTAGGCTACCATTCTTCCTCACTCTACTGTTCCAATTCCTTAAAACTGGGTTCAAGCCTTCCTCTTTTGCCTTGTCTTTCCCCTCTTTTCTCCTCTTTTTCTCTATTTTCTCCTTCTTTAGAATATAATTTTCATTTCCCTTTTGCTCTCTAAGCGTGTGACAGTAATGTCCTTTAAAACATCCTCATAAGACAACTAGTCTTACCATATCTTTTTTAACTTGCTTCAAAATAATTGAGTGGTGGGCCAAGTCTGGGAAATGATGGGAGAACAGATAAGATTGGCCACCAATAAAGCAAAGTGGGTGGGTACATGAGGTTCATTAAGCTGTTGTAGTTTTTTATGTATTTTAAATTGTCATAAGAGTTAAAATAAGACCAACACACTTTTTAAAAATTACCACATCAACATTTTTCCCTAGCAATATGGTGGCAGACTAAGGTAGGAATTAACCATGGATTTGTAGGCATGACAGAAATACATTAATTTGTAGTCATGAGTCACTCACTTTTGAAATAAGGAAGTCCTGTCTTCAACCCTTCTTTCACTCCTCCTTACCCTTTTCCATACTAAATCTTACCTTGATTCTTCACAAGCTGAGTATTCACCAGGTTTTAAATAATCAGTGCTATTTCACATAAGACCAACTCTTTTAACAGTCATTTTAAACTGACACATTAAAAAAAAAACTTTTATGAATAAGACATATTTAAAAGGATAAACAAACAATACTTCAAATATTTGTGAAAAAAAGAAATTGTGATGATCCAGGTAGGTTGCTTTCTAAGTAGTTTGTCCTCCTCTCCTTTAGAATACGGGGAATCCAGGCATTGACCCCAGCCCAGGGGATTACTTGTGCACCAACATATTCAGAGAAAAGTCTCCAGGGAAAGACTGGAGTCCGAGACCTAACATATTTTCAGTGTAAGTGAAGTTTAATATTACAGGAATTCAAGTCAACTCCAAAACTGCCCAGCGATGTTTCTGGCAGACATGCATTCTGGATCATCCATGAAGCTATTTTAAATTGCCTGATATGTAACCATGACAGATTTTAAAGATCAAAACACAGGTGTGTATCAGTGTTGCACAATTCTGCGGTAAGGGCAGAACATGAGATCATTCCACCTAGAAACACACCCAAACACAAACACTCACCTGGGGTTCAGGTGTACAGCTCTGTCTGCAAGCAGATGAATTTATCTCTGGAGTTTTGTTCTGATATAAATATACTATGATAAGAAATGGAATTTTGATATAATAATGTAACTGTCAACTAGGTGGGGCCTTTTTAGCTGACAAGTTTATCTGATGTACTTGCCTTTATGTTCTTTTTAACCTCTTCAAACACTCATTTCTCAATGTAAATGGATTACAGCCACACATCATTTAAATAGCCTAATTTATTCTTTTCAGCCTCAGTAAACATAGGGGAGCAGCACAAAAGTTTCGTCAGGATAGTACAGGCACAAGCCTTTTCCATCTCATTATGAACTAAGAAAGAAAATTATTAAGTCTTAAAAAAAAGTGACTTAGTTAAAGCCATCTTACAAAGTAGTATGTGTACTTCAACCAATGAATGATCCATTTAACAATAAAAGCTTCCTATGTGTAAGGCAAAGGAGCCCTGGTTGCCCAATGGTTAAGCCCTCAGCTGCTAACCGAAGGGGTGGCAGTTTGAACCCACCAGCCACTCTGCTGGACAAGCATGTGGCAGTCTGCTTCTGTAAAGATTACAGCCTTGAAAACCCTATGGGGCAGTTCTGCTCTGTCCTATAGGGTCGCTGTGAGTAGGAATCGACTGGATGGCAACGGCTATCAACGGTTATGTGTAAGGCATTAAACACTAATCATTTCATGAGTTTTAAATCTACTTTGGGGAGGGGGAATACAGACAGGCACACACACACATACACACACAGGAAGAATGAGACAGAGATTGAACTGGAAAATTAAACAACAGAAGTCAGTCCAGGAAATCCTTGCTAGTCAGGGTTCTTGATGTCACAATGGCCTGGATCTTTGTTAAGGTTAAGATGTCACAATGTTGTTGTTAGGTGCCATTGAGTTGGTTCTGACTCATAGTGACCCTATGTACAACAGAACGAAACACTGCCCGGTCCTGCACCATCCTCACAGTTGTTGCTATGTTTGAGCTCACTGTTGCAGCCACTGTGAAATAAGAAAGAGATTTATCTCATCTACAAAAGAAGGCCAAAAATAGTACAGGATTTACTGAACCAACTGAGTAGTGTACACTTATCTCCTATGCCCAAACGCAAACTTTTATTGTTCAACAGAGCAGGAGTTAGTTTTGTGTGAAAAAGAGCATAAAGGAAAGGGTTATATGTGTGTATCTCAAGAAATAAATGCTTTCTTTTAAAAAAAAAATGGAAAAGAAAAACACACACACAAACATAAACAGGAGATGCATTTTGTACACCATCGCAATTTGTTGAACAGATGTTGGTGTCTGCTCTCAGCTCTCACAAACAAATCAATGTACTTTATTTTTGTGTGGCATCTTCTATCCAAAAGTAACATGAAAAGCTGTGTGACTGGTTTGACAGTGTGTTTGCAGAATCTGCATAAGAATTATAATGGAGTGAACACCTGTCAAGCCTGTTTGGATTCTATATGAACTGGTAATTAGCTCTATGATAAGGTGACTGCTGGGTTGGAGAAATGTTCAGCCTTTTCTAAAGTAACCCCAAGCACCATCATTTGTCACGTTGTATGGCTATTGCTCACTCACTTCATATTTCACTATTATATGCCTTCATTTATGTTGAGGAGTCCCTGGGTGGCACATGGTTTAGTTCTCTGCTACTAACTGAAAGGTTGGTGTTTCAAACCCACCCAGACGCACCTCGGAAGAAAGTTCTGATGCTCTGTTTTCAAAAGTCACAGCCATAAAAACCTAGTGCAGCACAGTTCTGCTTTGCAACACATGGGTCACCATGAGTTGGAATCTATTTGATGGCAACTGGTTTTGTTTTATTTTTTCAGTCAGATTGAGGGAAGAAATGCATTCTGTAAATTTTCCTAATTTCATAGGATGCTATGAATTAATGAAACTATTAATGACATAAAGAGCCCAGGTAGTGAGAATGGTTAAGCGCTTGACCGCTAACGAAAAGGCTGGTAGTTCAAACCCACCCATTGGCTCCATAGGAGAAAGACCTGGTGATCTGCTCCTGTAAAGATTACAGCCAAGAAAACCCCGTGGGGCAGTTCTACTTTGTCATATGGGGTCACAATAGTGGGAACTGACCTGATGGCACCAAACACAAACAACAGCAACATTAATGATACTTAACAACAACAAAAACAAACTCATTTTTGGATTCAAAAGACCCAGAATCTGGTCCCTGATTTATTACTGGCACACTCCTCAACCCTAAGCCAGTCAGGTAGTACCTTTGGATTTCAGTGTCTAAACCTATAAAACGGAGTTCCTGGGTGGCACAAATGGTTACGTGATTGGCTACAAGCTGAAAGGTTGGTGGTTGGAACCCACTCAGAGGCATTGCAGGAGACAGGCCTAACGATCTGCTTCCAAAAGGTCACAGCCTTGAAAATCCTATGGAGCAGTTATACTCTGCACACATGCGGTCACCATGAGTCAGAATCAACTTGACGACAACTAACAACAACCTGTAAAATAAGTGTGAAGGCTGGATTCGATTTGTGTTTCCCAAACTCTTCGATGGACTTCTTAACACATCAAAACCTCTCAGATTCATCAAATGACATTAGTTATGTTTTAAGGATCTGTGCAATAAGAAAATATATAATGATAAAAAGATACCTTGAATGCAGGAACAATTGAAAATGAAATTCCATTTTATTAATCACAGCAGAGTCTACATTCTTTTTTAAAGTAATGGTATGCAGATGTTAGACATTATTTATTTAGTCTACAAACAACTGTTGGTGTACATATGAATTTGTAGAGTCTTTGCAATAACTCCATAGTAGATCCCCCAACCCAAACTTGATCCTCTGTTCAAAGGCCGGGAACCCTTGACTACATATAAATCCTCCAAATCTTTTCTGTCACTGACCCTATATAATTCTAAGCTACGTGACTCTGAACGTGAAAAGGAGTCTCTGTCCATGGTTTCTTCACCTGTATGGGGAGTGGGGAACCCTAGTGATGTCTCATCACAGCATTGTAAAGCCATGATTCTCTGTGTGACATGTTTTAGCAGAAACCTTCAGATTCTCAGGAGAGCAGCCCTGCAAAAACTGTAACATAATCTGCCAGCTCCTCTCAGTGCACAATTGGACACCCTCTTGCAGAGGGAGAACCCTGGTCGCTGAGTGGGAGGTCTCTAGCTCTGATGCACCCCTACATACCTATGCTCTCCAAAAGCAAAGAAAGAGCAATTCCTGGGGAACAATTTCCCTGAACACTCACACTTGGCTTTCTCCAGAAAACCTCTGGCTGTGAGTACATAAAAAGCTAAATGGGGGTGAGAAGGAGGCTGTTATACAACCCAAAGCAGGTCTCTAACAGGTCAGAATAAATTCTAAGGTTCCAAATATCACTGAATCCTTTGACGTCCTAAAATAATGAGAATACAAGCAGAAGAAAACATCAGTAAGGCTGGTCTTCAAAGTATTTTTTTTTTTTTTATTATTACTTCAGGTGAAGGCTTACAGGACAAATAGATTCTCATGAAACAGTAGTACACATATTGTTTTATGACATTCGTTACCAACCTCACAACATGTCAACCCCCTAACTTCTCAACCTTTATTTTTTTTTTGGTGAAAATACACATAGCCAAAGATACACCATTTCAAAAATTTCTACACGCACAGTTCAGGGACATTGACTACACTCTTCTAATTGTGCTGCTATTCTCACTTAAGACGAAGGCTTACAGAACAATGTAGTTTCTCATTTAACAGTTACAACAAATGTTGCCCTATGACAATGGTTAACAATCTCACAACACACCAACAATATCCTTACTCATCCTTGGGTTCCCTATCACCAACTTCCTTGTACCCTTCTGCCTTCTGCCTTCTGCCCTTGTCACTGGACTGCTGTACCTCATTAGTCCCATTTGGTTTTATGGGGCTGTCCACTCCCAGGCTGAACGGTGAACCTCGGAGATAACTTCACCACTGAGCTAAAAGGGTGTCTGGGGGCCATACTCTCGAGGTTTCTCCAGTCTCCTTTAGGCCAGTAAAACTGGTCTTTTTTTTTTTTGTGAGTTAGAATTATATTCTACATCCTTCTCCAGCTCTATCCAGAACCCTCTGTTGTGATCCTGGTCAGAGCAGTCAGTGGTGGTAGCCGGGCACCATCTAGGTGTACTGGACTCAGTCCGGTGGAGGCCTTGGTAGCTGTGGACCATTAGTCCATCAGACTAATCTTTTCGTTGTATCCTGTTCTCTTCATTCTCCCTTGTTCCAGATGGAGTGAGACCAGTGGAGTATCTTAGATGGCCGCTCACAGCCTTTTAAGACCCCAGACACTACTCACCAAGGTAAAATGCAGAACACTGCATTTATTAACTGTGTTATGCCAACTGAGCTAGATGTTCCCCGAGAACATGGTCCCCACAGCCCTCCACACAGCAATTCAGTGCCTCAGGGAGTTTGGATGTGTCTACGGGGCTTCCATGACCTTTCCTTGTACAAGATGTGCTAGTTTCCCCTGTATTGTGTACTGTCTCACCCTTCACCCAAGATACCACTTATCTATAGCCTATTTAGTATTTCCCCCCACCTGCCCCTCCCATCCCTGGTAACCAACAAAGATTGTCACATTTTGTGTGTGAACTTTTTCATGGGTTTTTACAATACAGGTTTCATACAATATTTGTCCTTTTCTGATTGACTTACTTCACTCAGCATAATGTCCTTCAGTTTCATCTATGTTATGAGATGCTTCAGAGATTCATTGTTGTTCTCTCTCGTTGCATAGTACTCCATCGTGTGTATGTACCATAGTTTGTTTATCCATTCATCTGTTGATGGGCATCTAGGTTGTTTCCATCGTTTTGCTATTGTGAACAATGCTGCCATGAACATAGGTGTGCATATGTCTATTTGAGTGATGACTCTTATTTCTCTAGGATATATTCCTAGGAGTGGGATTGCTGGATCGAATGGTATGTCTATTTCTAGCTTTCTGAGGAAGCACCATATCATTTTCCAAAATGGTTCTATCATTTTGCATTCCCACCAGCAGTGCGTAAGAGTTCCAATCTCCCAGTAGCCCCTCCAACATTTGTTATTTCCAGTGTTTTTGATTCGTGCCAGTAATGCCGGGGTGAGATGGTATCTCATTGTGGTTTTAACTTGCATTTCTCTAATGGCTAGTGATCGCGAGCATTTCCTCATGTGTCTGTTGGCCATTTGAATGTCTTCTTTGGTGAAGCGTCTGTTCATTTACATTCCCCATTTTTTAATAGGATTATTTGTCTCTTTGTGGTAGAGGTGTTGGATTTTCTTGTAGATTATGGAGAATAGACCCTTGTCTGACTTGTACTGTCCAAAATTTTTTTCCCAGTCTGTAGGTTCTCTTTTTACTCTTTTGGTGAAGTCTTTTGAAGAGCATAGGTGTTTGATTTTTAGAAGATCCCAGTTATCTAGCTTATCTATTGGAGTTTGTGCGTTGATGGTTATGGTTTGTATCCTGTTAATGCTGTGTATTAAGGCCTGTAGTGTTGGTCCTATTTTTTCTTCTATGAATTTTATAGTTTTAGGCTTTATATTCAGGTCTTTGATCCATTTTGAAGTAGTTTTTGTATACGGCGTGAGGTATGGGTCCTGTTTCATTTTTTGGCAGACGGATATCCAGTTTTGCCAGCACCGTTTGTTAAAAAGACTGTCTTTTCCCCATTTGATGGACTTTGGGCCCTTGTCGAAGCTTGGTGACCGTAGGTGGATGGATTTACATGTGGGTTCTCAATTCTGTTCCATTGGTCAATGTATCTGTCATACCAGTAACAGGATGTTTTGACTACTGTAGGTGTATAGTAGGTTCTGAAGCCAGATAGTGTGAGTCCTCCAACTTTCTTTTTCTTCGTCAGTGGTGCTTTACTTATTCGGGGCTTCTTCCCTTTCCATATAAAGCTAATGATTAGTTTTTCCATCTCTTTGAAGAATGTTGTTGGTATTTGGATCGGAATTGCGTTGTATTTGTAAATTGCTTTGGGTAGAACTGTCATTTTCACAATGTTGAGTCTGCCTATCCATGAGCATGGTAAGTTTTTCCATTTATGTAGATCCCTTTGGGTTTCGTGCAGTAGTGTTTTGTAGTTTTCTTTGTATAGGTCTTTTACATCCCTGGTCAGATTTATTCCTAAGTATTTTATCTTTTTAGGGGCTATTATAAATGGTATTGTTTTCCTGATTTCCTTTTCATCGTTCTCCTTACTGGTGTATAGGAATCCAACTGATTTTTGAATGTTTATCTTGTATCCTGCTACTCTGCTGAATCTTTCTATTAGTTCCAGTAGATTTCTCGTGGAGTCTTCAGGGTTATCTGTGTATAGTATCATATCATCTGCAAACAGGGACAGTTTAACTTCTTCATTACCAATTTGGATGTCCTTTATTTCTTTTTCTTGCCTTACTGCCTTAGCTAGAACTTCTAGCACAATGTTAAATAAGAGTGGTGATAAAGGGCACCCTTGTCATGTTCCTGTTTTCAAGGGGAATGTTTTCAGCCTCCCTCCACTAAGAATGATGTTGGCCATTAGTTTTGCATAGATGCCCTTTATTATGTTGAGAAATTTCCCTTCTATACCGATTTTATTGAGAGTTTTTATCAGGAATGGGTGTTGGACTTTATCAAATGCCTTTTGTGCATCAATTGAGATGATCATGTGACTCATTTCTTTCCTTTTATTTATGTGGTGGATTACATCGATTGATTTTTTAATGTTGAACCATCCTCGCATACCTGGTATGAATCCTACTTCGTCGTGGTGTATTAGTTTTTTGATATGATGCTGAATTCTATTGGCTAGAATTTTGTTGAGAATTTTTGCATCTATATTCATGAGAGATATTGATCTGTAATTTTCTTTTTTTCTGACGTCTTTGCCTGGTTTTGGTATCAGCGTTATGCTGGCTTCATAGAATGAATTTGGAAGTGTTGCTTCCTCTTCTATGCTCTGAAATAGCTTGAGCAGTACTGGTACAAGCTCTTCTGTAAGTGTTTTGTAGAATTCTCCAGTGAAGCCATCTGGGCCAGGGTTTTTTTTTGGTTGGGAGTTTTTTTATTACCTTTTCAATCTCCTCTCTTGTTATGGGTCTGTTCAGATTTTCAACATCACTTTGTTGTAGTTTGGGTAGGTTGTGTGTTTCTAGAAATTTATCCATTTCCTCTAGGTTTTCTAATTTGTTGGAGTATAGTTTTCCATAATATTCTGTTATAATCCTTTTTATTTCAGTTGGGTCTGTTCTAGTGTCCCCCATTTCATTTCTTATTTGGGTTATTTGTGTCGTCTCCTGTTTTTCTTTTGTCAGTCTGGCCAGTGGTTTGTCGATTTTGTTGATTCTTTCAAAGAACCAACTTTTGGTTTTGTTGACTCTTTCTATTGTTTTTCTGTTCTCTATTTCATTTATTTCTGCTCTGATATTTACTATTTCCTTTCTTCTGGTGGTTGTGGGCTTTTTTTGCTGTTCTCTTTCTATTTGTTTGAGTTCTGTAGTTAATGTTTTGATTTTGACCCCTTCTTCTTTTTTGATATGTGCATCTATTGCTATAAATTGTCCTCTGAGGACTGCCTTTGCTGTGTCCCAAAGGTTTGGGTATGAAGTGTTTTCATTTTCATTTCATTCTAGGAATTTTCTGATTCCATCTCTGATTTCTTCTATTACCCAGTGATGTGTAAGGAGGGTATTATTCAGTTTCCATGTAGTTGATTTTCTTTCCTTCTCTTTCTATTGTTAATTTCTACCTTGATGGCATTGTGGTCAGAGAAGATACTTTGAATTGTCTCAACTTTTGGATTTTGTTGAGGATTCCTCTGTGGCCTAAGATGTGGTCTATTCTGGAGAACGTTCCATGTGCATTGGAAAAGAATGTGTACTTTGCAGTGGTTGGATGGAGTGTTCTATATATGTCTATGAGGTCCAGTTGGCTGATTGTGCCCTTGAGGTCTTCTGTATCTTTGCTGAGTTTCTTCTTAGTTGTTCTGTCCTTTACTGAGAGTGGTGTGTTGAAGTCTCCTACTATTACTGTGGAACTGTCAATTTCTCTTTTCAGTGTTGTTAGAGTTTGTTTTATGTATTTTGGAGCCCTGTCATTGGGTGTATAGATGTTTATTATTATTATGTCTTCATGATGGATCATCCCCTTAATCATTATATAGTGTCCTTCTTTGTCTTTTATGGTAGGTTTTAAGGTCTATTTTATTTGAGATCTGAATTGCCACTCCTGCTCTTTTTTGGTAGTTTTTAGCTTGATATATTTTTTTTCCAACCTTTGACTTTTAACAAATTCACATCTTTGTTTCTAAGGTGTGTCTCTTGTAGACAGCATATTGATGGATCCTGTTTTCTTATCCATTCTGTCACTCTCCATCTATTTATGGGTGCATTGGGTCCATTTACATTCAGTGGAATTATTGATAGATGTGAGTTTGTTGCTGTCATTTTGTAGTGCTTTTTTTCTGTGGTGCTGAAGTTTTCTTTCTTTTTCTTACTCTCTTGTGCTGAGTTACTTTTGTTTGCGGATTTCTTTTTTTCATTTCTTTTGTTTTTGTAGGCTTTGTTTTTGCTGAGACTTTATGTTTTTCCTCTTTTTTTTATGAGTATGTTTGTTAACTTTCTTCGTGGTTACCATGAGTTTTACCCTTATCTTTCTAAGTCGTAAGCAGTCTACCATTACTTTGTATTGCCTTGCCTTCCTCTCCATTACAAGGTTCTATACCTATGCCGCTTATTCCCTCTTTTATTGTTTGGATGTTATTGTCATTTACTGATTAACTGCTCTGATGCCCTGTTGTATTTCTTTTGGTTTTGGATAGTCCTCGAGAGTTCATTTCCTCAGTTGGTATCTGGCTGGTACGATCCTTCGTCCTAGATTCTGCCTGGGAGCTGAAGTTGTTTGTCCTCAGATCGAAGCACTCCCTTTAATAATTCTTGTAAGTTTGGTTTGACTTTTACATATTCCCTTAATTTCTGTTTAGCTGGAAATGACCTAATTTCACCATCAAATTTGAACGAGAGTTTTGCAGGATATATTATTCTTGGCTGGAAATTTTTTTCTTTCAAGATTTTATATATGTCGTCCCATTGCCTTCCTGTCTGCATGGTTTCTGCCGAATAATCTGAGCTTAGTCTTATTGTTTCTCCTCTTTATGTGACTTCTTGTTTTTCACGAGCTGCTCTCAGGATTCTTTGTTTGTTTTTGGTTTTGGCAACTGTGATTATGATATGTCTTGGTGATTTTCTTTTGGGGTCTCTCCTATATGGGGTTCGTTAAGCTTCTTGGATGGCCAGCTTTTCATCTTTCATGATATTGGGGAAGTTTTCTGTCAGCAGTTCTTCAATGATCCTCTCTGTGTTTTCTGTTTTCTCCCCCTGTTCTGGAATGCCAATCACTCGATTTTTGCTTTTGATTGTATCTCACATAACTCTTAGGGTCTCTTCATTTTACTTGGTTCTTTTTTCTGAGTTTTCCTCAGAGTTGTATCCAAGTGTTTGTCTTCAATTCCACTGATTCTGTCTTCCACCATTTCAGATCTGCTTCTCAGACATTTTATGACACCGTCCATTTCTGAAATCTTGTTTATCTTTTGGATTTCTAATTTTTGTCTTTGTATAATTTCTAGTTGTGAATTATTTTGTCATTTTGTTCTTGCATTATTTTCCTGACATCTTCCCATTTTTTGTCTGTATTTTCCATGAATTTGTCTATTTTTTCCTCATGTTTGTCAGCTCTTTGCCTCAGTTATTGGAGAATTCTGAGTATTAGAGATTTGAATTCCCTATCAGGTAGTTCTAGTGCATTTTCTTCTACTGGAAAGTCATCTGGTGTTTTATTTTGGACACCTACTGGAACCATCCTGTCCTGTTTTTGTAAATGTTTTGATATTGTCTGCTGTCTTCAGGGCATTCACTGGTTATTTTACTCGTTTATTGACTATAGATTTGTTTGTTTCGTCCCTTTTTTTTTTTTTTTTCAAATTTGACTATGTCTGAGCAGATGGACTGTGTGTTCTTTGTTGTTTGCTTGTCTGTGGGCATAATACTTTTCGCCTCCTTCTCCAGTTGGCAGGGTCAGTCACCCAGATACAGTACAGCAGGGCAGGTCTAGCTGAAGAGGAGTTACTGGGACGGGTTGTTTGTGGCACTCACTACAGCCACCAGGGTGGGTTGGCAATCAGTGCAGGACAGGTTCCAGTAGGCCGTGTCTGTGCTGCTTGGTGGTGTGATGTCAAGCGCACAGTGTAGGTAGGCAGGATGTAGTGGGGAGATTGTTAGGTGTGGAGCTAAGATTGATATGGGAGAGAGGAGAGAGGAACAGGAGCCAAAAACATACAAACAAACAAAAAAGAATGCTAGAGGAGCTTGCTGTTGGAGTGGAGAGATAAGATACTATGAAATGGAGAAAAACAGAAAGGGGAAGAGGAAGAAAAGAATGAATAAATAAAAATCAGTAAGGTTAAAGAACCACAAAGTTCCCAGGGATCCTACTGGTTCAGCTATGAGGTCTGGGGATGTCGCTCTCAGGTGTTGCAGTACAGCCTGGCTACAAGGCATAGAGGTATACAACGCCAGGTATTCAGGGAACAGAAAGAGAAGGAAGATATAGAGAGACGAGAAACTGAGTAATGAAGAAAGACATAAAGGGAAAAAGAGGGAAAAGAAAACAAAAGAAATTTAAAAAAAGAGCAAGAAAAGCCCCCCAAAAAACAGAAAAAAAAAAAAGAAAAATGAAATGTCCTCAGGGATCCCTCTGCACGTCTGTGCAAGCTGAGGGGGTAGTCTCCTTGCCACACAGCACCGCCTGGCCAGAAAGGGCTCCCAACTCAGGAAAAGGAAAAGAAAACAAACAAACAATTCAAAACAAAGCCCCAGGATCCCACCAGCACGGCAGCCCAGACCAGGAAGGAGCTCCACACTCAAATGGAGCTCCACAGCCCCTCAGGAAGAAGCAAAGATGGCACACGGAGCCAGGTATTTGAGCGAAAGGAGTGGGAGGCGGTGAGAGGTAAGGAAGAAATCAAAAGAAGCAGAAAAAAAAAGCAACACCAGCAGTCGACAAATGGCACTCAGAGAGCCAGCTAGTGCGGGCTGGTGGAATCCAAGCAGCCGGTGTTTCTCAGACAAAAGACTGTGTCTGCAGGAAGTAGAGGGGGCCGAGTGTGGGTGAAGAAGGGTAGGGAGTGGGAAAGCATATATCACAAATTACCGGAGCTGTGCAGCCCCTCAGGAAGAAGCAAAGATGGCGCATCGAGCCAGGTATTTGAGCGAAACGAGTGGGAGGTGGTGAGAGGTAAGGAAGAAATCAAAGGAAGAGGAAAAAAGTAACACCAGCAGCCAACAAATGGCACTCAGAGAGCCTGCCTGTTCGTGTGTGTGGAATCCAGGCAGCTGGTGTTTCCCGGACAAGAGATTGTGGCCGCAGGAAGCAGAGGAGGCCGAGTGAGGGTGGGAAAGTCTATATCGCAAATTACCGGTTGTTTTGTCTCCTGCTGGAAGCTCCGTGAGGCTGCTTTCTCGTACCCCGTTTGCTGGTCTCCAATAGGAGTCCAAGATGGCGGATCTGCACTGCGTTAGCTGGTAGGGGACCTCTGCATGAATCTCTCCTCACTCTCCATTCTCTGTCAGTTTTCTCACTCCATTTGGCACTTGGCTGATTTCTTTATCTCTTCACTTGATGTTTTAGGGTTTCAGGATTGTTGTTTACTCTATTCAGCTTAGTTTTTCGGATCTTTGCTGTGTAGGGATGGTGTGGTGCTTCTGCCTGGAGCGCCATTTTGCCAGAAGTCCAAAGTATTTTTAAACTTTATTACCAGCATAAGTATATCTAGGTAATGACTGTCAATTCATATCTATTTATTGCCTAGACAAACAACTACATAGTGATAAACTGTTATGTTAGAGCCATCTTAATGGACTAATTTCTCAAAAATGACATGAGACAAGGCTACATAGTGTCTTTTTTAAAAGGATTAAAAATTCTAAATTTTTGCCTTTGGTGAACTTTTATTATAATGTATCTGTGATTATAACTCAAAGTTCTTTAGACAGTTACATACAGCAATGACCAAAACAAAACAACAAAACACAACAAAACCCATTGTCATCCAGTTGATTCTGACTAATGGTGACCCCATGTGTTATAGAGTAGCACTGTTCCATAGGATTTTCTTGGCTGTAATATTTATGAGAGTAAACCACCAAGGCTTTCTTCCATGGCACCGCTGGGAGGGTTTGAACCGTCAACCTTTAGGTTAGTAGTTGAGCACAAATCATTTGCACCACCCAGGGACCTTCTTATACATCAATGACAATTCTTTGGAAGTATATCTCCCCCTCTAAACCAACCAACCAACCAACAAACAACAAAAAAGGCCAATCAACAGATAATTACAATCAAAGGTCACAAAGAAAACACTCAATACCATACATTCATTCCTTTGTCCTATAAACTATTACATATGTTACCCCCAAATTGTCTAAAAATCCTTAAAAAATATTTTAAAAAACCTAACATTTTCTAAGATGTTTAGAAACACCTTGATTCCTTTCTTACTCCACATTCAATCTATGCAAATTCTCAACCATCTCAGTATGTCTAGATACCAGCCACTCATCATCACCTCTACTGTTATCAACTCTGTTGCTATCACTCTGCTCACATGAACTATCTGGAACTACTTAACAATCTTTACCATCAAAAAGTTGTTTACTTACGTTGTTGTTGCTGTTAGCTGCCACTGCATATGCCTCTGACTCATGGTGACCCCTTTCACAAGGGAATAAAATGCTGCCTGGGCCTGCGCCATCCCCATGATAGGTTGTGGATTGAATTGTTGTGTTCCACAGAGTTATAACTGACTGATTTTAGAAGCAGATCACCAGGTCTTTCTTCCTAGCCCATCAGTCTGGAAGCTCTGTTGAAACTCGTTCAGTATCACAGCAACACATGAGTCTCCATTGACAGATGGGTGGTGGCTGTGCATGAGGTGCACTGGCTGGGAATCAAACCCAAGTCTTTCACATGGAAGGCAAGAATTTTACCACTAAAATACCAATGCCTCATCAGATTACTTACATGCAACCTAAATCTCTTCTGCCACAAATTTGACTTCTTTTCTGGTACTGGCCCTATTGACTATACATTTTCACATCTGCAGTAATTTTTATGTAATTCTCCTCATATAAGCAAATTAAACCTAACTCATAGAATTCAAAGTAAAATCTTGAAATTCAGGACTCTTCTGGTTGGACCATGCCACACCAACTTAATGAAAAAGTGTAACATTATGTCCTTATTTTTGTTAGTTGCCGTCGAGTCCGTTCTGACTCATTGTGGCACTATGTACAACAGAACGAAACATGCCCAGTCCTGCGCCATCCTCACAATTTTTGTTATGCTTGAGCCCATTGTTGCAACCACTGTGTCAGTCCATCTCATTGAGGGTCTTCCTCTTTTTTGCTGACCCTCCACTTTACTAAGCATGATGTCCTTCTTCAGGGACTGGTCCCTCCTGATAACATGTCCAAAGTACCTAAAACGAAGTCTCACCATCTTCGCTTCTAATGAGAATTCTGGCTGTACTACTTTCAAGACAGATTTGTTCGTTCTTCTAGCAGTCCACGGTATATTCAATATTCTTCACCAACACCATAATTCAAAAGCATAGGATTCTTCTTCGGTCTTCCTTATTCATTGTCCAGCTTCCACATGCTTATGTGGTGATTAAAAACACCATGGCTTGGGTCAGGCGTACCTTACTCCTTAAAGTGACATCTTTGCTTTTTAACACTTTAAGGACATCTTTTGCAGATTCACCCAATGCAATGTGTCATGTCATTTCATTTCTTGACTGCTGCTTCCACGGATGTTGTTCATGGATCCAAGTAAAATGAAATCCTTTACAACTTCAATACTTTCTCTGTTTTTATGACATTGCTTATTGCTCCAGTTGCAAGGATTTTTGTTTTCTTTATGTTGAAGTGTAATCCATATTGAAGGCTGTGGTCTTTGATCTTCATCAGTAAGTACTTTCAAGTGCTCTTCATTTTCAGCAAGCAAATTGTGTCACCTGCATATCCCATGTTGTTAAAGAGTCTTCCACCAAACCTGATGCTGGGTTATTCTTCATATAGGCCAGCTTCTTGTATTATTTTCTCAGCATACAGACTAAGTATGGTGAAAGGATCAACCCTGACACACACCTCTCCTGACTTTAAACCACGCAGTATCCCCTTGTTCTGTTCAAACAACTGCCTCTTGGTTAAGTACTGATTTCTCATTAGCAAAATTAAGTGTTCTGGAATTCCCATTCTTCACAAAGTTATCCATAATTTGTTATGATCCACACAGTGGAACGCCTTTGCATAGTCAATAAAACACAAGTAAACATCTCTCTGGTATTCTCTGCTTTCAGCCAGGATCCATCTGACATCAGCTATGATATCCTTGGTTCCACATCCTCTTTTGAATCCAGCTTGAACTTCTGGCAGTTCCCTGTCAATATACTGCTGCAGCCACTTTTGAATGATCTTCAGCAAAATTTTACTTGTGTGTGATACTAATGTATTGTTCCATAATTTCTGCATTCGGTTGGATCACCTTTCTTGGGAATAGGCATAAATATGGATCTCTTCCAGTCGGTTGACCAGGATGCTATCTTCCAAATTTCTTGATGTAGAAGAGTGAGCACTCCAGCACTGCATCCATTTGTTGAACCATCT
Source organism: Dugong dugon (assembly GCA_030035585.1). Lineage (NCBI taxonomy): Eukaryota > Metazoa > Chordata > Mammalia > Sirenia > Dugongidae > Dugong > Dugong dugon. The sequence goes on from CM057473.1 coordinate 71,833,124, forward strand.
CAATTGGTATTCAGTCAATTCCTGCAGCCTTGTTTTTCGCCAATGCCTTCAGTTCAGCTTGGACTTCTTCCTTCAGTACCATCGGTTACTGATCATATGCTACCTCCTGAAATGGTTGAATGTCGACCATTTCTTTTTGGTACAGTGCCTCTGTGTATTCCTTTCATCTTCTTTTGATGCTTCCTGTGTTGTTCAATATTTTGCCCACAGAATCCTTCAAAATTGCAACTTGAGGCTTGAATTTTTTCTTCGGATCTTTCAGCTTGAGAAATGCTGAGTGTGTTCTTTTCTTTTCATTTTCTAACTCCAGGTCTTTGCACATTTCATTATAATCTTTGTCTTCTCAAGCTGCCCTTTGAAATCTTCAGCTCAGCTCTTTTACTTCATTATTTCTTCTGTTCGCTTTCACTGCTCAACTTCAAGAGCAAGTTTCAGAGTCTCTTTTGAAATCCATCTTGGTTTTTTCTTACTTTCCTGTTTTTTTTTTTTAATGACTTTTTGCTTTCTTCATGTATGATGTCCTTGATGTCGTTCTATAACTTGTCTGGTCTTCAGTCATTAGTGTTTGTTCAATGTGTCGAATCTATTCTTGAGATGGTCTCTAAATTCGGGTGGGATATACTCAAGGTCATATTGTGGCACTCAAGGGCTTGCTCTAATTTTCTTCAGCTTCAACTTGAACTTGCATATAAGTCATTGATTGTCTGTTCCACAATCTATTCCCGGACTTGTTCTGACTGATGATATTGAGCTTCTCCATCGTCTCTTTCCACGGATGTAGTTGATTTGAATCTTGTGTATTCCATCTGGTGAGGTCCACGTGTATAGTCGCCATTTATGTTGTTGAAAAAGGGTATCTGCAATGAAGAAGTTGCTAATCTTGAAAAATTCTATCATGTAATCTCTGGTGTTGTTTCTATCAGCAAGGCCATATTTTCCAACTACTGATCCTTCTTCGTTTCCAACTTTCACATTCAAATCACAGTAATTATCAATGCATTTCAATTGTATGTTTTATCAATTTCAGACTGCAGAAGTTGATAAAAATCTTCAATTTCCTCATCTTTGGCCTTAGTGATTGGTGCGTAAATTTGAATAACAGTGATATTAACTGGTCTTCCTGGTAGGCATACGGATATTAACCTATCATTGACGGCACTGTACTTTAGGATAGATCTTGAAATGTTCTTTCTGACAATGAATGCAATGCCATTCCTCTTCAATTTGTCATGACTGATTCAAAATGGCCAATACAAGTCCATTTCAGCTCACTAATGCCTAGGATATCTATACTCACACATTCCATTTCATTTTTGACGACTTCTAATTTTCCTAGATTCATACTTCGTACATTTCATGTTCCGATTATTAATGGATGTTTGCAGCTGTTTCTTCTCATTTTGAGTCATGCCACCTTAGCAAATAAAGGTCCCAAAAGCTTTACTCCATCCGCATCATTAAGATTGATTCTACTTTGAGGAGGCAGCTCTTCCCCAGTCATATTTTGAATGCCTTCCAATCTGAGGGGCTCATATTCCTGCACTATACCAGAAAATGTTCTGCTGCTATTCATAAGGTTTTCACTGGCCAATTTTTTCAGAAGTAAACCACCAGGTCCTTCTTCCTAGTCTTAGTCTGGAAGCTGTGCTGAAACCTGTCCACTATGGGTGACCCTGCTGGTATTTGAAATACCAGTGGCATAGCTTCCAGCATCACATGAACACGCGAGCCACCACAGTATGATAAACTGACAGACATGCTCTGTGGAGTACTCTTCCCCAGACAGCCACATGGCTCACTCTCTCTCTCTCACTTCCTTCAGGTCTCTGCTCAAATGTCACTTCCTCATTGAGGCTTTTCCTGACCACCCTAATCCAATACAGCAACTTCACCCCCCACCTCCCACCCCCACTCACACTCCTTATCCCCCCTCCCTGCTTTATTTTTCTCCATATCATTTGTTTATTTTATTGTCTGTCTCCACCAGTTAGAAGGTAATCTCTGCGAGGACAGGAAGTTTTGTATTTTCTGTTCACTGCTGTATCCCCAGTGCCTAGAGCAATGCCTGGTACACAGTTAGGGCCCAATAAATATTTATTTAATGAATGAATGATTGAGTGAGTGAATGAATGGATGGATGAATGAATGAGCTAATGAGTAAACAGGCCTTCCCAAAGGTTTAGAACTGAGTCTTACAGAAAACCAGATTTTTATTTTATTATGAAGATCAATAAGAAAATAAAAAATTCTAAGAGACAAGTTGGCTGGAAGGTACTTTTCTAGTCTAAAGCAAGGGATCTCGTCCTTCAATAATTTTTTTGTTTTTCATTTGAATACCTGTATATTTGGGGAGTTTATGGTTAATCTTTATCTTTCTCTTCATCCTCCTAATTGTCTTAACCTTTATAAATCCTACTTCTCAATCTTGTCTTCATTTTTTGGTTTCTTCAGGATTATATCAAAGCTTGCAAACCCAAAGGTCATGTTCCAACCTGTACCACAGAAATACCTTTTGCTGCCAGAAATTTTTATTGGCAAAACAGAGCTGTCAGTGATTCTTGGCAGTACATTGTCAAATGATGCATCGATAAATCAAACAGATAGGACAGTATCACGTCAACCCTACATCAAGACCTAGATGGAATTAAAAGTCTAAAAACAGCAAGGAAAGATCATGAGTACTGTGGTCCCAGCATGATGTCAGTCTATACACGTTAAGCCTGCACTCTGTGATCAGAATCCTTGCTCCTCTGCACTCAGTGAACTGGGAACCAGATCACTGGAGCTCCGCTGGTTCACTGCAGATCACTAGAGCTCTGCTGGTTCACTGCAGTAGCTTTTAATGACTTCTACAACCTCTAGTGCTCTGAACCCAAGGAACTCTCAGGTAGCTAATCAAAAAATCCCCTCCCCACTCTCTTCTGTGTAGACCTGGGAGTCTACATAGTCCTGAGCTAAACTCCTATGAGGCCTAAAGTCTTGCACCAAAGGGGGAGAAAGAAAATAGAGTCACTTATTTACATGTCATTGGCCAGTTTTTGCTCAATTAGGATCTCATCAAAAGCAAATGATAACCCACACAAAGCTAACTAATGTGAGGTTTCAGATTTTTAAAATGGCTTTAAATTGTCAAGTCCCAGAAAGCATATTTGGAATGTTCTGTTGATGATATCCAGTAACCTGATTTATTCTTCTACTCTACAAGAGGGTACCAGAACACTTGTTCATCCCCATTACACACACACACACACATGCACAGCTCTGAGTACAGCCATACTTTGATGAGACAAGGTTTTCTTTGCAGGGAAGCATACACGTTGATGTTGCTTTGAGGACTAAGGTGCGCCTGACCCAAGCCATGGTATTTTCAACTGCCTCATATGCATGCAAACGCTGGATAATGAATAAGGAAGACTGAAGAATTGATGCTTTTGAATTATGGTGTTGGCAAAGAATAAAAAATATACCATGAAATGTCAGAAGAACAAACAAATCTGTCTTAGAAGAAGTACAGCCAAAATGCTCCTTAGAGGCAAGGATGGTGAGACTTTGTCTCACGTACTTTGGATCAGGAGGGACCAGTACCTGGAGAAGAACATCATGCTTAGTAAAGCAGAGGGCAGTGAAAGAGGAAGACGCTCAAGGAGATGGACTGACAAATTGGCTCCAACAATGGGCTCAAGCAAAACAACAATTGTGAGGATGGCACAGGACCAGGCGGTGTTTTGTTCCGTTGTACACAGGGTCGCTATGAGTTGGGACTGACTCGATGACAACTAACAACAACATATGTTCATAGAAAGGGCAGCTCCAGGATGTCCTAGGGAAAAAGGACATGCCTCGGCAGAGTCCCACAGTCCAGGAATTCTAGCCCAGACCTCTTACAGTGCTTTTCTCGTTGGTGGGAGCCACAGGAGAACAGAGCAGACAGATGAAGGGTGGCTGCGCTGGAGTTGAACGTATGTGGGGGAACATTAGCCTTTTTTTTCTTTTTACCCCTTCAGAGGAGATCCTCCAAACTTCTGTTAAGACCTGTTGTCCTTTTAATGAGAAAAATTAACACAATGAATATAAAACAATTAAAAATAGGGAGAACAAAGCCACGTGTATTATCAGAGATGTTCTTCAAAGCCTTGAACAAATGCAATCATCTGATCATGCTATCAGATCCAGAAAAAAAGGAACAGTCAGTTCTATTAAGGACAGGATAGTATGCATGATAATGTAACCACACATACCCCGCCCCCCAAACAAACAAAGCAAAACACAGAAGAAGGGTTATATTTCCTGAGCTCCTCTTGCTTCTATTCCCTTTTAATCACATTTCTAAAGTAAACTCAGGGTAGCATATAACATTATGAAAGTCCTTTGTACCAAAATTAAATACACAAAGAAATCAAATAGCTATTGTTTCTAACTGAGGGGAAGAGAATGAAATCAATTTTAACACCTGAAGAAAATGAGGTCCCAATAGTCTTCATTGACGTGTCTCTTAAAAGTTGCAAAATGGGAGTTCCGGTAAAATGGTGTTCTAGGCAGAAGCACCACGCCAACCCTCCACAGCAAAGATCCGAAAAACTAAGCCGAACAGAGAATACAACAATCCTGAAACCCTAAAACATCAAATGAAGAGAAAAAGAAATCAGCCAAGTGCCAAATGGAGTGAGAAAACTGACAGAGAATGGAGAGTGAGGAGAGATTCATGCAGAGGTCCCCTACCAGCTAACGCAGCATGGATCCGCCATCTTGGACTCCTATCAGAGACCAGCAAAAAGGGGGTACGAGAAAGCAGCCTCACGGAGCTTCCAGAGGGAGACAAAACAACCGGTAAATGGTGATACACGCTTTCCCACCCCCGACCCTTCTTCACCCTGACTCGGCCTCCTCTGCTTCCCACGGCCACAGTCTCTTGACCAGGAAACAGCGGCCACACACCCGAACGGGTGGCTGTCTGAGTGCCACCTGTTGGCTGCTGGTGTTGCTTTTTTTCCACTTCTTTTTATTTCTTCCTTGCCTCTCCCCACCCCCCCCCCCTTTAGCTCAAGTACCTCGCTCTGTGCGCCATCTTTGCTTCTTCCTGAGGAGCTGCAGAGCTCTGGTAATTTGTGATATACGCTTTCCCACTCTCTACCCTTCTTCACCCACACTCGGCCCCCACTGCCTCCCACGGACACCGTCTCTTGTCCAGAAACACCAGCCTGCACTAGCTGGCTCTCTGAGTGCCACTTGTTGGCGGCTAGCGTTGCTTTTTTTTTCTGCTTCTTTGGACTTCTTACTTGCCTCTCGCCACCCTCCCCTCCCTTCGCTCAAGTACCTGGCTCCGTGCGCCATCTCTGCTTCTTCCTGAGGGGCTGCGGAGCTCCACTCGAGTGTGGAACTGCTTCTGGGTTTGGACTGCCACGCTGGTGGGATCCCGGGGCTTTTGTTCGTTTGTTTGTTTTGAATTGTTTGTTTGTTTTCTTTTCCTTTTCTTGGGTCAGGAGCCCTTTCTGGCCAGGCTGAGCTGTGTGGCAGGGAGACGCCCCTTCGGCTTCCACAGACGGGTAGAGGGATCCCTGGGGGCATTTCTTTTATGTTGGGTATTTTTTGTTGTTGTTGTTGTTTCTTCGTGGGCCTTTCTTGTTTTTGTTTTAATTTGTTTTGTTTTCTTTTTCCTCTTTTGCCCTTTTTGTCTTTCTTCATTGTTCAGTTTCTCGTCTCTCTATATCTTCTTTCTCTTTCTATTCCCTGAAAACCTGGCGTTACATACCTCTACGCCTTCTAGCCAGGTTGTACTGCAACACCTGAAAGCGACTTTCCCAGACCTCATAGCTGCACCAGTGGGGGGATCCCTGGGAACTTTGCGGTTCTTTAACCTTTCTGATTCTTATTTCTTCATTCTCTTCTTTTCTTCTGCCTCCCCTTTCTGTTTTGCTCCACTTCATAGTCTCTCATCTCTCCACTCCAACGGCAACCTCCCCTAGCATTCTTTTTTGTTTGTTTGTATGTTTTTGGCTCCTGTTCCTCTCTCCTCTCTCCCATATCCAGCTTAGCTCCACACATAACAATCCCCCCGCTGCATCCTGCCTACCTGCACGGTACGCTTGACATCACACCACCAAGCAGCACAGGCATGGCCTACTGGAACCTGCCGTGCACTGATTATTGACCTGCTCTGGTGGCTGTAGTAAGTGCCCCAAACAACCTATCCCAGTAACTCCTCTTCAGCTAGACCTGCCCTGCTGTACCATATCTCAGTGACTGACCCTGGCAGTTGAAGAAGGAGGTGAAAAGTATTCTGCCCAAAGACGAGCAAACAACAAAGAACACGCAGTCTGCCTGCTCAAAGTCAAATTTTTTTTTTTTTAAAAAGGGACAAAACAAACATATCTACAAACAATAAATGAGAAAAACAACTACTGAATGCCCCGAAGACAGCAGACAATATCAAAACATTTACAAACAGAGGACAGGATGGTTCCAGTAGGCATCCAAAACAAAACACCAGATGACTCTCCTCTGGAAGAAAATGCACTAGAACTACCGGATAGGGAATTCAAATCTCTAATACTCAGAATTCTCCAAGAACTGAGGCAAAGAGCTGACAAACATGAGGAAAAAATAGACAAATTCATGGAAAATACAGACAAAAAATGGGAAGATGTCAGGAAAATAATGCAAGAACAAAATGACAAAATAATTCACAACTAGAAATTATACAAAGACAAAAATTAGAAATCCAAAAGATAAACAAGATTTCAGAAATGGACGGTGTCATAAAATGTCTGAGAAGCAGATCTGAAATGGTGGAAGACAGAATCAGTGGAATTGAAGACAAACACTTGGATACAACTCTGAGGAAAACTCAGAAAAAAGAACCAAGTAAAATGAAGAGACCCTAAGAGTTATGTGAGATACAATCAAAAGCAAAAATCGAGTGATTGGCATTCCAGAACAGGGGGAGAAAACAGAAAACACAGAGAGGATCATTGAAGAACTGCTGACAGAAAACTTCCCCAATATCATGAAAGATGAAAAGCTGGCCATCCAAGAAGCTTAACGAACCCCATATAGGAGAGACCCCAAAAGAAAATCACCAAGACATATCATAATCACAGTTGCCAAAACCAAAAACAAACAAAGAATCCTGAGAGCAGCTCGTGAAAAACAAGAAGTCACATAAAGAGGAGAAACAATAAGACTAAGCTCAGATTATTCGGCAGAAACCATGCAGGCAGGAAGGCAATGGGACGACATATATAAAATCTTGAAAGAAAAAAATTTCCAGCCAAGAATAATATATCCTGCAAAACTCTCGTTCAAATTTGATGGTGAAATTAGGTCATTTCCAGCTAAACAGAAATTAAGGGAATATGTAAAAGTCAAACCAAACTTACAAGAATAATTAAAGGGAGTTCTTCGATCGGAGGACAAATAGCTTCAGCCCACAGGCAGAACCTAGGACACAGGATTGTACGAGCCAGATACGAATCTAGGAAATGAACTCTCGCGGACTATCCAAAACCAAAAGAAATAAACAGGGCATCAGAGCAGTTAATCAGTAAATGACAACAACATCAAAATGATAAAAGAGGGAATAAACGGCATAGGCATAGAAACTTCTAATGGCGATGAAGGCAAGGCGATACCAAGTAATGGTAGACTGCTTCCAACTTAGAAAGATAAGGGGAAAATTAATGGTAACCACAAAGAAAGTTAACAAACATAAAAAAAAGAGGAAAAACATAAAGTCTCAGCAAAAAAAAAAAGCCTACAAAACAAAAGAAATGAAAAAAAAAATCCACAAACAAAAGTAACTCAGCACAAGAGAGTAAGAAGAAGAAAGTAAACTTCAGCACCACCAAAAAAAGCACTACAAGATGACAATAACATACCCACATCTATCAATAATCACACTGAATGTAAATGGACTCAATGCACCCATAAAGAGAAGGAGAGGGACAGAATGGATAAGAAAACAGGATCCATCAGTATGCTGTCTACAGGATACACACATTAGAAACAAAGATGTGAATTTATTAAAAGTCAAAGGTTGGAAAAAAATATATCAAGCTAACAACTACCAAAAAAGAGCAGGAGTGGCAATTCTAATCTCAGATAAGATAGACTTTAAAACGAAATCTACAATAAAAGACAAAGAAGGACACTATATAATGATTAAGGGGATGATCCATCATGATTACATAATAATAATAAACATCTATGCAACCAACGACAGGGCTCCAAAATACATAAAACAAACTAACAACACTGAAAAGCGAAATTGACAGTTCCACAATAATAGTAGGAGACTTCAACACACCACTCTCAGTAAAGGACAGAACAACTAAGAAGAAACTCAGCAAAGATACAGAAGACCTCAAGGACACAATCAGCCAACTGGACCTCATAGACATATATAGAACACTCCATCCAACCACTGCAGGGTACACATTCTTTTCCAATGCACATGGAACGTTCTCCAGAATAGACCACATCTTAGGCCACAGAGGAATCCTCAACAAGATCCAAAAGTTCAGACAATTCAAAGTATCTTCTCTGACCACAATGCCATCAAGGTAGAAATTAACAGAAATTAATAGAAAGAGAAGGAAAAAAATCAACTACATGGTAACTGAATAATACCCTCCTTACACATCACTGGGTAATAGAAGAAATCAGAGACGGAATCAGAAAATTCCTAGAATGAAATGAAAATGAAAACACTTCATACCCAAACCTTTGGGACACAGCAAAGGCAGTCCTCAGAGGACAATTTATAGCAATAGATGCACATATCAAAAAAGAAGAAGGGGTCAAAATCAAAACATTAACTACAGAACTCAAACAAATAGAAAGAGAACAGCAAAAAAAAGCCCACAACCACCGGAAGAAAGGAAATAGTAAAGATCAGAGCAGAAATAAATCAAATAGAGACAGAAAAATAATAGAAAGAATCAACAAAACCAAAAGCTGGTTCTTTGAAAGAATCAACAAAATTGACAAACCACTGGCCAGACTGACAAAAGAAAAACAGGAGACGACACAAATAACCCAAATAAGAAATGAAATGGGGGACACTAGAACAGACCCAACTGAAATAAAAAGGATTATAACAGAATATTATGGAAAACTATACTCCAACAAATTAGAAAACCTAGAGGAAATGGATAAATTTCTAGAAACACACAGCCTACCCAAACTACAACAAAGTGATGTTGAAAATCTGAACAGACCCATAACAAGAGAAGAGATTGAAAAGGTAATAAAAAAAAACTCCCAACCAAAAAAAGCCCTGGCCCAGATGGCTTCACTGGAGATTTTTACAAAACACTTAGAGAAGAGCTTGTACCAGTACTATTCAAGCTATTTCAGAGCATAGAAAAGGAAGCAACACTTCCAAATTCATTCTATGAAGCCAGCATAAGGCTGATACCAAAACCAGGCAAAGACGTCACAAAAATAGAGAATTACAGAACAATATCTCTCATGAATATAGATGCAAAAATTCTCAACAAAATTCTAGCCAATAGAATTCAGCATCATATCAAAAAACTAATACACCACGACCAAGTAGGATTCATACCTGGTATGCAAGGATGGTTCAACATTAGAAAATCAATCAATGTAATCCACCACATTAACAAAAGGAAAGAAAAGAATCACATGATTATCTCAGTTGACACAGAAAAGGCATTTGATAAAGTCCAACACCCATTCCTGATAAAAACTCTCAATAAAATCGGTATAGAAGGGAAATTTCTCAACATAATAAAGGGTTTCTATGCAAAACCAACGGCCAACATCATTCTTAATGGAGGGAGGCTGAAAACATTCCCCTTGAAAACAGGAACAAGACAAGGGTGCCCTTTATCACCACTCCTATTTAACATTGTGCTGGAAGTTCTAGCTAGAGCAATAAGGCAAGAAAAAGAAATAAAGGACATCCAAATTGGTAATGAAGAAGTTAAACTGTCCCTGTTTGCAGATGATATGATACTATACACAGATAACCCTGAAGACTCCACGAGAAATCTACTGGAACTAATAGAAAGATTCAGCAGAGTAGCAGGATACAAGATAAACATTCAAAAATCAGTTGGATTCCTATACACCAGTAAGGAGAACGATGAAAAGGAAATCAGGAAAACAATACCATTTATAATAGCCCCTAAAAAGATAAAATACTTAGGAATAAATCTGACCAGGGATGTAAAAGACCTATACAAAGAAAACTACAAAACACTACTGCACGAAACCCAAAGGGATCTACATAAATGGAAAAGCATACCATGCTCATGGATAGGCAGACTCAACATTGTGAAAATGACAATTCTACCCAAAGCAATTTACAAATACAACGCAATTCCGATCCAAATACCAACAACATTCTTCAAAGAGATGGAAAAACTAATCATTAGCTTTATATGGAAAGGGAAGAAGCCCCGAATAAGTAAAGCACCACTGACGAAGAAGAAAGTTGGAGGACTCACACTATCTGGCTTCAGAACCTACTATACACCTACAGTAGTCAAAACAGCCTGGTACTGGTATGACAGATACATTGACCAATGGAACAGAATTGAGAACCCACATGTAAATCCATCCACCTACAGTCACCTAAGCTTCGACAAGGGCCCAAAGTCCATCAAATGGGGAAAAGACAGTCTTTTTAACAAATGGTGCTGGCAAAACTGGATATCCGTCTGCCAAAAAATGAAACAGGACCCATACCTCACGCCGTATACAAAAACTACTTCAAAATGGATCAAAGACCTGAATATAAAGCCTAAAACTATAAAATTCATAGAAGAAAAAATAGGACCAACACTACAGGCCTTAATACACAGCATTAACAGGATACAAACCATAACCATCAACGCACAAACTCCAATAGATAAGCTAGATAACTGGGATCTTCTAAAAATCAAACACCTATGCTCTTCAAAAGACTTCACCAAAAGAGTAAAAAGAGAACCTACAGACTGGGAAAAAAATTTTGGACAGTACAAGTCAGACAAGGGTCTATTCTCCATAATCTACAAGAAAATCCAACACCTCTACCACAAAGAGACAAATAATCCTATTAAAAAATGGGGAATGTAAATGAACAGACGCTTCACCAAAGAAGACATTCAAATGGCCAACAGACACATGAGGAAATGCTCGCGATCACTAGCCATTAGAGAAATGCAAGTTAAAACCACAATGAGATACCATCTCACCCCGGCATTACTGGCACGAATCAAAAACACTGGAAATAACAAATGTTGGAGGGGCTACTGGGAGATTGGAACTCTTACGCACTGCTGGTGGGAATGCAAAATGATAGAACCGTTTTGGAAAATGATATGGTGCTTCCTCAGAAAGCTAGAAATAGACATACCATTCGATCCAGCAATCCCACTCCTAGGAATATATCCTAGAGAAATAAGAGTCATCACTCAGATAGACATATGCACACCTATGTTCATGGCAGCATTGTTCACAATAGCAAAACGATGGAAACAACCTAGATGCCCATCAACAGATGAATGGATAAACAAACTATGGTACATACACACGATGGAGTACTATGCAACGAGAGAGAACAACAATGAATCTCTGAAGCATCTCATAACATAGATGAAACTGAAGGACATTATGCTGAGTGAAGTAAGTCAATCAGAAAAGGAAAAATATTGTATGAAACCTGTATTGTAAAAACCCATGAAAAAGTTCACACACAAAATGTGACAATCTTTGTTGGTTACCAGGGATGGGAGGGGCAGGCGGGGGGAAATACTAAATAGGCTATAGATAAGTGGTATCTTGGGTGAAGGGTGAGACAGTACACAATACAGGGGAAACTAACACAACCTGTACAAGAAAAGGTCATGGAAGCCCCATAGACACATCCAAACTCCCTGAGGGACTAAATTGCTGGGTGGAGGGATGTGGGGACCATGGTCTCGCGGAACATCTAGCTGAATCATTATGATACAGCTTATAAAGACAATGCTCTACATTTTACCTTGGTGAGTAGTGTCTGGGGTCTTAAAAGGCTGTGAGCAGCCATCTAAGATACTCCACTGGTCTCACTCCATCTGGAGCAAGGGAGAATGAAGAGAACAGGATACAAGGAAAAGATTAGTCTGAAGGACTAATGGTCCATAGCTGCCAAGGCCTCCACCAGACTGAGTCCAGTACAGCTAGATGGTGCCCGGCTACCACTACTGACTGCTCTGACCAGGATCACAACAGTGGGTTCTGGACAGAGCTGGAGAAGGATGTAGAGCATAATTCTAACTCACAAAAAAAAAGACCAGATTTACTGGCCTAAAGGAGACTGGAGAAACCTCGAGAGTACAGCCCCCAGACACCCTTTTAGCTCAGTGGTGAAGTTACCTCCGAGGTTCACTGTTCACCCTGGAAGTGGACAGCCCCGTAAAACCAAATGAGACTAACGAGGTACAGGAGTCCAGTGACAGGGCCAGAAGGCGGAAGGGGACAAGGAAGCTGGTGATAGGGAACCCAAGGTTGAGTAAGGTTATTGCTGATGTGTTGTGAGATTGTTAACCATTTTCATAGGGCAACATTTGTAGTAACTGTTAAATGAGAAAGTATGTTGTTCTGTAAGCCTTCATCTTGAGAATAACAACACAATTCGAAGAGCGTAGTCAGTGTCACTGAACTGTGCATGTAGAAATTTTTGAAATGGTGTATCTTTGGCTATGCGTATTTTCACCAAACAAAAAAAGAGGTTGAGAAGTTAGAGGGTTGATATGTTGTGGGGTTGTTAACCAATGTCATAAAACAACATGTGTACTTTTGTTTCATGAGAAACTATTTGTTCTGTAAGTTTTCACCTGAAGTACAATAAAAAATTTTTTTTAAAAACTTAAGATTTTAAAAAAAAGTTGCAAAATGTTCCAAGTGCTATACACAGCCTATGACAGTCAATGACATAATTTAAATTAATATGGAATTGAGAGATGCCCCAAGCAAGGGGTGAACAAAATTCTCAACCATAACAGTCAAATTAAAAACAGGCATAAGAAACTAAACATGAAAAACAACTAGAACACAGTGAGATTTTCCTCCTTTCCATTTTCAGTTAGTAAGAAAACATCAACTGCTTAAAAAAAAAAAAAAACAAAAGCCTTTATCATGGAAGCCCCACTGGACTGCCTTGACCCCTGCTCCCCAGCCAGAAGCCACCCCCCACCCTTCAGTGCTGGATCCTCTCTCCACAGCAACCTTGTAAATCAGCCAATGGTTTACTAGCTCCGGCAGCGGACAACCAACCATTTCTGAATGCAGGCCATTCCAAATCAAATGAGGCAAATGAGATTACTACAGAGGTAAGTGCTTTTACAACTATCAAGTACTATCAGAATATGAAAATCCTACCACCATGTCTCATCATGTGACAGATGTGACTGTAAGAATGGTAGTCCTTGGAGGATGTACGAAGATATTCCTTGTTAACTGTAGTAGCAGAAAACTGAAAAACTCATTATGTCCATTAATAACGATCTGGATCACTAAATTACATTACAGTCATCCAATGGATCTACATGGATTAATATAGAACAATCTCCAAGATATAGTGTTAAAAAAAAAAAAAAAAAAAAGTAGGCTGCCGACAGTGAGTATAGTATGCTACCATACCAGTGACAGAAAGAGTATGTTCGTACACACTTGTATATTGTGCAAGGATACAAAGATTAATGACTGTGGCTGCCTTTGCAGAGGGGAAGTGGAAGACTACGGGCCTGGGGCTGGGGAACCGACTTTGCATTGTATTAAGCTTTTATACCCTTTTCTTTGCTTTTCGTTTTGTTGTTTAAATGTGTATATCCTCTTATACTGTTTGATTTTTCCTTACTTTAAAAAATGCTTAAAAATGTAAGGGAGAAATGAACTTCTTATAAAGTTAAAAATCTTTTCCTTTATAACTCCTACTTATAAATCTTTGTTTAATTTCTTAAAACTATAAAACACAAAACAGTAACAACAAAAAACTCTCTAATCCCTCTTTTACAGGTATTCACTCTCTATGATTCTGCTGTAGTTCACAAACTTCTAAAAAGAACTTTTAAAAAATGTGATACTATCAATATAACACGATATGGAGAACAGCTTTTAGCTATCTTAGGGAGAAATATGTCTTACGTTTTAATTGTTCTTAATTTCAGCATTAATAGCTAAATTAATTACTTTACTGGCAATTGGTTGATGGAGTTAATACTCCTAGCTTTTTATACAGACTAATTGTGCTACTTTCAATATCAGAGTAAGTCAAAATATTGGCTCTATCCTTTAAAGGATTTAAATAACGTTTTTAAAATATAAAGTAGTACATGTTCATTGTAGAAAACTTGAAAAACAGAAAAGCACAGAGGAAAATTAAAACAAATCATAATTTCATCACCCTGAGAAAACCACTATTAATTTTCATGTATAGCCTTCATTTCTATTTCCAATGCTACATATATAAGTATTTTATATAATTCTAATCCAACTGTACATATTGTTTAAAACACCTGCTTTAAAAAATGATCACCACTACTTAATCTTCTGTCTTACAATTTTTATGTTTAGGATTTTAAAATACACATAATGTGTAAAACTGCAGGTACATGTTTATTATATTGTCTTGTTTCAGGCTCTCTGACAAACATTAACTGAAACAAAAATTGGTAAATTACCCAAAATTCATAAATCTAAGTACAGAAGAAATTTAATAATTAAACTTTCAAATGATGTTTTTTTGAAAGTCTGAAGCATTCCTACTTTTAAAGTTATTAAAGCTTAAAACTGCACTAAAACTTTTAGAATGCCTTGTATTATAAATTTGTTCCCACGCCATTAATGACTTTTTTAAATAGCTGAATGGGATTCTGTTATGCCAATACGTCATAATATACTTATCTTAGCCCTTGTTACTGGTTGAAGGGGACGATAAAACAAATATAAGGATACTAGTATCTTCCTGCCTCCTTTTCAGATATGATTTGAAAACATTCAACTTTTAGGCAGGTCTTTAAAAATCCATTTAAGATACAAGTTTCCAACTAAACAGACAATAGATAAGTGGTAACTTCGGTGAAGGGTAAGGCAGTACACAATACTGGGAAAGCCAGCACAACTTGTACAAGGAAATGTCATGGAAGCTCCACAGACACATCCAAACTCCCTGAGGGACTGAATTGCTGGGCAGAGGGCTGTGGGGACCATGGTCTCGGGGAACATCTAGCTCAACTGGCATAACACAGTTTATAAAGACAACGTTCTACATTCTACCTTGGAGAGTAGCGTCTAAGATCTTAAAAGCTTGTGAGCAGCCATCTAAGATACTCCACTGGTCTCACTCCATCTGGAGCAAGGGAGAATGAAGAGAACAGGATACAAGGAAAAGATTAGTCCAAAGCACTAAGGGACCACAGCTACCATGGCCTCCACCAGACTGAGCACAGTACAGCTAGATGGTGCCCAGCTACCACCACTGACTGCTCTGACCGGGATCACAATAGAGGGTCCTGGATAGAGCTGAAGAAGGATGTAGAACAAAATTCTAATTCCCCCCAAAAAAAACACCAGATTTATTGGGCTGACAGAGACTGGAGAAACCCTGAGAGTATGGCCCCTGGACACCCTTTTAGCTCAGTAGTGAAGTCACTCCTGAGGTTCACCGTTCAGCTGGGGATCAGACAGCTCCATAAAACAAAATAGGACTGATGAGGCACAGCAGTCCGGGGACAAGGACTAGAAAGCAGGAGAGGGCAGGAAAGCTGGTAATAGGGAACCCAAGCTTGAGTAAGGACAGTGTGACATGTAGTGGGGTTGTTAATCACTGTCATAGGGCAACAAGGTACTGTTTAATGAGAAACTATTTGTTCTGTAAAGCATCATCTAAAGTACAAAAAAAAAAAAAAGAATTATCTATGTGAGATCAAATTGACAACAGCAACTCAAAAGGTTTGATGGGAAGCCTAGGGGGCAGTGAGTTGAAGATAATGGTGATGGAATAATTTGGAAAAGGATTGTGAGACCAGCAGCACAACTGGAAGAATGCAATTGATGTCACTGAATTGTACATGTAGAAATTTTTGAAATGGTGCATCTTTGGCTATGTATATTTTCACCAAAAAAAATGGTCCTCCAAGGCCGAGAAGGGAGAGTATTGACATGTTGCAGAGTTGTTAACCAATGTTATAAAACAATATGTGTACTGACTGTTTAAGGAGAAACTATTTGTTCCATAAACCTTCATCTAAAGTACAATAAAAAAAATTTTAAAAACAAAACAAAAAAAGATACAAGTTGCTAAGATTAGAAATTTGCTCAGAACCATGGTTCCTGTCCTCTTAGAATCATAAATACACTGACAACTTCCAATAATGCATTCGACAAAAAAGGTAATTAGGACTTGGGGCCACAAACCATTTCAATTTTTTTTTTAACCATTTTATTTTTGCATGCCCTTTACCTTTAAAACCTCACAAGGGAGGAGAATTTGGAATAAACAAAAAGGAAGACTTCATAGACACTAATCCGTTGCCATCAAGTCAATTCTATTCTAAATCCCAGTGACCCTATAGGACAGAGAACTGCCCCACAGAGTTTCCAAGGAGCAGCTGGTGGATTCAACCTGCCGACCTTTTTGGTTAGCAGCCAACCGCTTAACCACTATGCCACCAGGGCTCTATCATAGCCACTAGGAGTGATCAAAAGGAGCCCTGGTGGCATAGTGGTTAAGCGCTAGGCTGCTAATCGAAAGGTCGGTGACCCACCAGCCACTCTGCAGAAGAAGATGTGGCAGTCTGCTTCTGTAAAGATTTACAGTCTTGAAAACCCAGTGGGGCAGTTCTACCCTGCCCTATCAGATCACCATGAGTTGGAATCTACTCA